>CM019120.1:0-2505000 GCA_009720345.1 Fragaria iinumae | reverse complement strand
TGACGACATCATGCTCTCACCAGGGGGATTCCAGAACGAATCGTCGACACGTCGAGAACTCGCCATGATAAACTCTTCTACCTCCTGCAATAGAGGGTCAGACGAGGACACGTGAGACCCAACATCCGTAACAGGAATGCCCTCTCCTAAGTCAAGTGCGACTTCCGCCATTAGATTATCCAATTCCTCCTCCCACCGGTGTAAGGTGTCCGAATCAGGATCAGTTGAGCTAGAGACAAGAACAATCTCCTCGCTGGACACCCACACCGGGTCTGTCATACCCTACATCCTCACAAGTTAGACTCTCGCTACCTCAACCTTAATCGATCCCAGTAGTCAACCACCCATTTCCTACTCTAGTCTCACCCAACAGAAATCACGAGCAATAAAACACCATAACAAAAACCCCTTACCAATTCAAAAGAAAAACATAACTAAAAGGAAATTGACAACTTCATACCTCTTCGAAACTGTGGATATGTGTAGTGGCAATGAAGTTTGTTGCAAATAGCTGAGCGCTCACACCCAACAGATTGAGGATGAAATTGCACGTTCCCCAGGTTCGATTCGACTGTTCTCCCGAAACACCCTTTTGAAAATCTGAAACCACTCCCTCAACCCTGCGCCCTCTATTTTAAAAAAAAAAACTCAGAATCCCTCCTTTGCTCCCTCCAGGCTTATTTATAGACACCTAGATTAACCACGACCGTCCAGATCGTCTCCATCTAGATGGTCAGGGGAAAGCTACGTCGACCACGATCGAAAAAGGGCAGTTAAACGCGCCCCACGATCCCACGCAGGCGCGTTAATCGCACACCAAAAAAAAAAACCCCAATCGACGGAACCGTTACAACCTTAATGACATCATAAATGATCACGTGTCCATCATAAACTGGCCATTTATGACACACGTGAGATATGAAGAAAGATTCGTACCGAACTATCGGAACATAACCCTAGCCACCTCGAACCCTCGCATGGGGACTTGGGGACTCGACACCATGCCTCCAACTGCCGGGTAAAGCACATTCTCGGCACAACTTGAAGATAACTCCCCACCCAAGAGTTCTCTCGGATTGGGGACTTAGGGACTTGTATTAACAAATAGCCAAGAACACTTGACCATGCCAAGAATGTAGCATGATCACCCAATCGCCAGAGGCCATTCCGGGCTAGATACCACCGGCGGAACCTCCGCTGGCACCTAAGGAGTAAAGGTCCAGCAACCATTTACTTGCTGGAACCATCTAACAACAACTAAATACCCCCGAAAGGGGATACGCTGAATAGGACCACAAAAATGGTCCCATATCGAAAATAGACGACACGACTCCTAATACTAGCCTATAAAACAGGCACAAATTCTTAGAAAAGGTAAGTTCACCATTCCTCCCTTACTTCCGTACTATACGAGTAGCCATCGTGCGCTAACTTAAGCATCAGAGAGTCGAAGACTGGGCCAAGAATTTGCCACCCCAGTCTTGACTCCTGATGCGGTATTACTTGTGCAGCTACAGGAACTGGAGCTAAGAATTTGACCTCCCTTCCCGTGATCTCGGAAAGAGGCAGAAACAGAAGTCGTTTACGGTCCAATTGACGGTAAATGGGTCAATTAAGGTTCGGGGCGTTACATCTTAGTTCATCAAAAGTCAATGCAAATCCGGAATGAACATGTAAGGGCATAATTCACCATATCGCTTCCAAATAAGGTAGTCACTTAATGAGCTTTTTAATTCCTTTCGTAAACACACTTATATTCTCTAGGGCCACTTGTTTCTGATGAATACGGTCTATTTAGGACCTTCATGCTTCTTTTAATTTAGGTCCCCATACAGATATGTTGTGACCACATTCGTAAGCTGAATGTTTTCAGATTTTCGGAAACTACCAAACTAATAAGGTAGTGGAGTGCAATGCATGACTTTCATTACAAGAGCAGATCTCTTTGTAGTCGATTACAGGGCGTTTAGGAGAAATCTTGCATCATAAGGTATGTCTAAACATCTTTTTCTCACTACACTTTCTAACAAAGACTTATTTGATAAGGTTTATACTTGCAGTGTCAACATCAGCTGCCCAAATACTTATCTCTTTGTATGTGGATCTTAATTCAGGCTGTTGTGGGAACCTATACTGAGCGCTCTAGCTAAGCCTTGCATATGCGTTCTCATCCTTCCGACTTGCGCTAAGTGCTTTTTGACCGCACACGTGGACGCACGAATGCGGTTCATCGAGCCGCGCCTAAGCCTTCTTCCGAGAAGCGAAGCCAGCTGTCAAGGACAACTGTAAATATGTGATGTAGCTGTCACCCGCTGTCATGCCTAGCCCACCTCGCCGAACTTATAAATATAGGCTTCCCCTCACCTTCAAAGGTAACTGATTTTATTCCTTCTCCACTTCCTTTGATTTGGCCGCCAATGGCTATCTTCAGCGTCGAAGGGGGTATGTCCGGATCAGTCCGGATGCCTCTCTAACCTTTTTTCGAGTCTCGCAAGTTTCTCAAAAGATCTCCTCAATGGTAATCACATCCTCTGCCTAAGTCGCCTCTGCGGCTAACTGCGAACAGCTAACATTTAGCTAATTAGCCTATCCTATATCTCATACCACAACATTTGGCACCGTCCAAGGTCTCGAACCCTCCCACGTTCGATTTCGTAATCCCACACAATCAAAACTCTTTCTTCAAGTCATGTGCTTAGTCAAACTTTGTTGCACTCTCCCACTATAAATGACGAACAAAATCACTGGAGTTCCCCAAAGTTCCCCATAGGCCTTCGCCCCTTCGAAGTAGGGGACGGTCCGACATATCTCTAAGCGCAGAACCATCAAAACATCGAACGTGGCAACTCAACCATTTGGTCAACAAACCGGTTCAGACCCCGATGAACATCGAGAAGGTTCAATCCACACTGACACTGATTCTCCAGCACAAGGAACAGAACCAGCGAATGAACTTGTCATTCAACCAACTGCCCAATTGCAGCTTAATCAGGCGTTAGGCATCAAGGAGTGTACGTAGGAGCGATACAACAATCTCAAGATCGCCTACTAATAGGCAATCGCTACCTTACGCTACAGAAGACCCATCCAGTCAGCAGGAGCCCCAGTCGCACACTGCTTCGGCGGTTCTCGATATCCCAACTTTGGAACATAATAAAGGCGATAATAACGAACAAACATCCAACCAAGAGGAGACAACAAAAACAAATGGCCGTCCCTTCACTCCTAAGGTTCCTAGAATCAAAACTATGATTGCTGACCCACCGCCATGCTTTTACAATGATTTGAGGAGCTCAAGGCGCCGCCTGAGAAAAGCAAAGGCATCCCCACGCAAACCTTACTCCCAACTCTATTACGTTACCCAACCAGGTCCTTTCATGGCTCGAATCATACGTTTGATCGAGACACACTGATCCTTATACTCAAGCTCGAGTATTTTGAGTCGGCTGTTCGGGGCGCCGGCTTTGCCATCTTTTTCTGATGATGTCATCCTATGCCATCTTTTCTAGGAGACCCTCGTCCAATATGCCATGTCTTCGTTCTAGGAGTCTCCTTCAAATTCAATCAACTTGTTCCAGGAACTTTAAGACGCTTTCTAAAAGCACTTCCAATTGGTCGCTTACTCATTCGAAGACGCGAGCGGTCTACTACACATTACCCAACGTTCAAATGAGAGAATTTGCTCATACATCAATCGTTGGCGCTTGACAACATCAAGTGTCGTTAGCTTGATAAAGGGGTCGCCAACCATGCCTTTCTGCTCGTTGTTCAACAAGTGAACCTTAAATCTTTGCTCAACACTCTAATTCCCCCACCCGACTGCGATGAAGTCATGGAACTAGCAGTCAATCATGCCAAATCTGAATATGAGACGTTCGGGGACACCCCACCACCTTGGACAACAAATCAGATGGCAAATGTCAAAGGCTCTGAAAATGATGTGTTTGTGTCAGAATTTGGACGGGTAAAAGTTATTGACTTTTCAATTCGTGACCTGTCAAACGAGTTGAATAGTCAAAGCATCCCCGAAGAACTATGCCTACTAAACACAAAATCAAAAAATAGAATAAAAATAAAATTGACAAGTCATTGTTATACAGAGTGTTCGGCCCTCGAAGTCATATTTCAAGGTCTCATCACTCAACCTTTAGGACACAGTACTCGACCTCCAAGACATAGTACTCGGTCTTTAGGAGACTTGAGTTGGATGATCGACTTCCCAAGGTCCCAACCGACCCCAAGTTTATTGAAATATTCTCTACCAAATACATGATGTGATTGGTTTGATTAAAGAAGATATTGTGACTTCTCTGAGCCAAAGTATGGAAGAAGTACATATCTTCATCATATGAGAAGATCTTGTCCCATCCGAAATGGTGTATATCTTGAAACACCATCATCCTCACCATGCTAGTATCATGAAAACATCATCATCATTCCCGTTACTTGTGTCAGGGTGGTATTGTGAGAATTTGAATCTAACCATGCATTTAGTGACACCTATTATAGTTGGTCAAAAACCATTCTTTAATAAGACAAGAGAGCACATCAGTAGGGGGGAAGGGAGACAAAAAAAAGGGGAGAGGCAATGCATGTGTAAGACAAGATTTGTCAGAGAAAGCCACAGAGAGAAATAAGCACAGCAAAACAATTGCAGGAGAGCCACATTCTACAGTGCAAGATCATAATTCAAACAGAAAAGTCGCAACCACCCCAAAATCCTATAAAAGGGGAGCTCGTCTTCTTCATTTCGGGTAACTAATTCTCTCTCTAAAATAAACTCCCTTTTTCTCTCCATTAAAATGACTTTCCATTCCTATTGTCAACCTAACTAAAAAGACTTCAACTAACTTTATCATCGGAGCTTGTTAGGCCGGCGCCACACCGGTGTCAAGTCAGTCCAACCATTGCTCCCAACCACACTCCACCTCAGATTTCATCGTAACTTAGTTGACTCGAATCCAGCCCCGGAATCTCGCATCAACAGGATGCAAAGAAACGTGATCGATCACGTTCTCAATCTAAGTTTCCACGGCGTTATCGTTTATTGAGACACTCAACAACAAGCGATACAAAGGAAATGATCGCCACAACGCTTACCACTCAGGCCGAGATAATAGAGACCGTAACAACAATTACAAGTCTTCATTGCCAAGATTCGAGGTCTATACGGTCATCAACACAACTCATACAAACATTTAAGAGAAGTACAAAGATCAAATCCCGCCCACTCCGCCAAGCAGATTTCCCAAATCAAAGAATGACAGGTTAACAGGAAAATGGTCATCACATCAACGACTGTCGTGCCTTTCAAAATGCTTGCGAACAGATGTTCCGTGAAGGCAAGCTTGAAGACTGCCTTCCCAAAGCGCTATAAGGAGAACCTCATGTTCGTGGCCACATCAAATAGGCTATTTGCCTCTTCGACATAGCCAACCCACATCATCTATCACTACGTTCACATCCACACCGTGACTGGTCAAAAGCTTCACCAAAGTGCATTACCGTTCGTTATACCACATTTTTCGTTAGGACATATTCAACAATAACAGACGACTGGTATCCCTAAGCCCTATCTTTACATAGGCAAGTTGTAAATGAACATTTCCTTCCCGTTGCTTTGTGTTAGCTAAACCAATGCAATGAAAAACAAAATTATTCAAATCATTGTTTACTTTCCCTACGCGAAAGACAACGAAAATTTTAATTCTTTTTATATTTCATACTTTGAAACGAACGCAACCAAAAACACAAGCAATACAACACACATATGGCTACAAATGCCTAACAAAGCTAGGAAGTTATTTAAAAATGGCTTGAACACCTATAGGTTTCAAACACCTCAAATTATCACAGGCTCTGATCACCTTGAGCAAATATACTACTAATCGATAGCTAGAGTCAACAACAAAAAAGACATACATATCTACGCCTTCCTTACATTGTATCTACCTTACATCAACCCTCCTCTCATCATTGGATGATGAACCAGGATCAGATTCCGACGAGCTGCTAGACCCTTCCGAGCTGGTCGCTTCATAACGATCATCCATCGCTTGCCTGATCTTTGGATCATTAAGCATTAGTACTCCTTGCTGCTTCAAGAGCTGATATTGTTGCGTTGAGCTTAGCGCTCAAGCATCCTGAAGACATCAACCAACTACCAAGGGCCCTTCTTGGGGACGATGATTTTCAACATTATCAAAATAAAGCTACATGGTTGATAGGATCGTCTCATCCATACTCTCGCCTCTCTTCTTTAATGAGACCAAATCAGAAAGCTTAGTCGCCTTGCTCTTCTCGTTCGCCAGCTCAGCCCTCGACTTCATTAAAGCTTCTGTTAGAGCCTCATTTGCAGCAAGCCGGCTTTTCGCTTCCTCCTCAACCTCCTGCAAATTATCAATTGCCTTCACAAACAGCTTCTCAACCTATTCGCATTTCCCCTTTCATGCCGCTTCCCGCCCCGCCGAAGATTGGATATACTTTTCTATTTTCTCCTTTTCCTTTCGCACAACGGCAATAGCCTTGCGAGCCTCAACCACTTCTTTTTGTACCTCACGCAAGTGGATCATAGCAGCAGACTCAGTAACAAAAGCCGAACAATTATTGATCCATTACATCAATTTAATCATGTTAGAAATGTGACCATTGTACGTCTCCTGGATCGGAATTGGCAATCCACTAAGCACCGTTCTTTGAGAATTCGTGAACAGCGTTGCTCATCATGGCAGGCTTTATAAAATTTTGTATCCATGGGCGCTCTTCCGCGATCCTCTTTCTCTTCCTTGGACCTTGCGGATCAGCCTCAACAAGGATTGCATCACGCCAAGGAATCAGGGGAGCCAAGGGAAATGCCATTGGGATCTCTCCCTCTAAGGTGCTCAGCATGCCATCCGGCAAGGATTTTGCGACATGAAGATTGTCGAACGAAGAAATGGACTGCATAGCTGATGAGACTAAAGGAGAAGACGAGGGAAGCCCGCTGTCATTCGAACCATATTCATTAATCATTAACGGTGACTAGGTCGATCTGTAATTGCTTAAGAAGTCATCAAAAGCACAACCAAGGAGACCTCCTCCGAACCGGGGAACTGATCAGTGAGATAGGGTTGCGCCCATCCCTCTTACAAGGCCTTCCGCCATGATCAGCCCTGCTTACAACAATATCCTTCAAACTGGATGACTCTCCCTCCAAATACTTATATTCTTTGACGACGGAGGCAAAGACTTGGCTGATCCACCCATCGATGGCATCACCACCTTCACTCTCAAAGCTGCATGTGGATTTTCTACCTCTCTAGGCGACATCTCATGAAACTCTATCCCACCAGCAACATGATCATATGTTGGGCCTGGTACAGAAACTAATCGCGCAAATCGACTCTGGGCACGCATGTCATAAATCCAGGCGTGCGGCTCTTCATCCGGTTGATCTATATAGCCATTAAGAAACTCTACGAATAGATTAAGCATGGTTAGTCATGGAGGAAAAAGGGAAGACCAAAGTTAGAAAAGTCTGAGACTCTAAAATCAACTAAACTTACTTGGCTTCCATGACGACCCAAATTCGACAAGAACAACAAACGATGAGAAATGAGGCACGTCGAATCTGCCATACTGCTTGACAACGTCCATTACTCTTTTACAGCGACCCGGCTCCGAATCGGTTAGCATGCAAGATGCATTCGCTGCACAAAGCAAACAAACACTCATAATGTGAACAATGACAGACAAGGAGACAGATCAAGCTTATGTACTTACACAACGCTTTAAACACAAAGGGACCTTGAGGCCTTCCTTATACAAGGCAAGTCGGCCTTCATCCCTCTCCCAACCTTCAATTTTTTTTGTAGTGGTAAAAGCGTGAGATATTGTTTTGAAGTTTTTGAAAGATGGAATGCCAAAAGTTAGCTTTTGTGAAAGATCAGACATTGTTTGAACCATTTTCATGTTTTTTTTTTTTTTTGATTCAGTACAGTTTGAACGTGTGCCTCCGTGCCGTTAAAAAACGACTCGTGAGACACCTACAAGAGTGGGCTGAGTTTTACTTCAAATTTCAAACCTTTATGAGTCCAACTATAACCGATTGGCCAGCTTCCAAGAACCAAAAATTTCTCTGTTTTTTTTTTCTCCAAAACATGCATCTCCTTTTCTTTTGTATGAGCTCCGGCAAAGAAATCCAAACTCCTGAAAGATTTTGATTCCCAGGGCATTACAAAGGTAAAAACAAATAGGGAAAAATTTAAGAATAATACATGACAAATGATCCACTCTCAATTTTGGTGTTTTAAGTTTCAAAACAATCAAAATAGTACATGACGTTTAAAAGCCGGTACACTTTTAACACATACCGTCAATAACACCGTTAACTCTATGTAATTTCTCATTTTTCAAAGGGTGGTTTCGGGTTTTCTCAATTTCCTCTTTCTTTATATTATGTTTTCTTTTTCTTTTTTTCTATTTATATACTTTTTTAATCTTGTAAACTCATACCATATATTCTCAAAGACTTTGATGTTTTCCCCTTACCTGGTTTCTTTGCTTACTATTCGTTATGTTTGTAAGTTACTGGGTTTGATTTTAATGAAAGGCTCATATTCATCAAAAAAGAAAAAAAAAAAAAAAAAAAAAAAAAAACTTTGTTGCTCGTCCTAATCCAAGGAAAACTAGGACAAAGCTTTCTCGCTTTAAGTTTCCTTACTCAATACCCACTGATATATATTCAAACTTTTTCTTCCATAACTTACCAAATTAAATCATCTTCCAACTTCCTCCTACAGTCCTACATCGATATGCTAGGTTTGAACGGGGATAAAAAAAAGAGGCAACAATACTTTTCCTTTTTTAATTCCCTTTACTTATTAATTATTAATTTAATTATTAATTATAATAATTTATTACTGCTAAATTAAGGAGTGACGGATTTGTCCCTAAAAAATTAACGGAAAACAGGTTAGATAATGGAAAATGTAACGGTATGTACATATTTTCGGTTGAGATTACAAGTTCATGAACCGTTATGATTGTTTTGAAATTTGAAACACTAAAATTAGAAATGAATCATTTATCATGTACTACTGTTCTTAAAATTTTCTCAAACAAATATAGTAAAGACAGAGCATCCCTAGCCCCGTAAAGATGTCAAAAGCCCCCACATGCATAATGCCCACTCAAAAGCTGCTACAAGTCTACAACACACAGAGAACCCGCTCCCATATTACCTAAACAAGTTACGCACTCCCTCCTCTCTCTCCTCCAGCCAAGAAATCCATGCCAGAACTCTGTTGTGCATGCAGTTTTAGAGAGAGAGAGAGAGAGAGAGAGAGAGAGAGAGAGAGATGGGCACCGGAGGCAAGTCATCACTATAAAGCTTGAACATGCGCCTGTGAAGACAGTGGACAAAAAGCTGACTTGTTCTGTTGTTCAAAAACTCGAACGCATTCATTTCTGTCAAGGACGAGTGCAGCTTTTCAAAGCCCACTGCGAAAGAGAAAAACGAGAGGGAACAAATCAGAGTCTGTGACGACTTATTCTTTCACCATGATGATGATAAAACCCTAGCTTAGTTCTTAAAGAGGAAATCTGCCTTCGCAGCAGTTATGCTTGTACAACACGAAATGGGTATTTTGACAAGTACTACTTCTTCCTTCTTCTTCTGTCACTCTGGAATTCAACTCTCTAGCTTTAATTTCCCACAATAAATGGGTCGGGAAATCTTATCTCTACATATTGAATGCAGAAAATGAATGTGTATCTTGTATTGACATGCAAAGAAAGAAGTCCCCCGGAATTGGCGCCGTGTTTCTGTTCGGGGGATATGACGTCGGCCTCATTTCAGATATTATGATGATGATTTGGGAACAGAAACTATTATAGGGATGGGAATGCTGCTGCCACGTACGTAATGTGTTCACATACATTGTATGCCTCTTGGGGAAATAAATTTCTCTTTTCTCTTGGCGGAACTAAATCCATGCCATGCCACCCCTACGAAAAGTGTGGTTGCATGACAGCTTGGTTCCATTTTTCTTTGTTTTTATGGGGAAAATCTCCTAACTTAAAAGGGTTTAAGTATTGAAATATCCATTTCCAATTCTTGGCATGGCTACACAAGATATCATCTAGAAATGACTACCATTGTTGTTTTTAATATTTGGCTCGAAAAGGGTTGCAAATTTTTGGTATCATCATTCTTGTAATGGATCTAACGAGGATATGGCTCGGCAAGAGCTCTAAATACCCACAAATGACTATGTAAAAAAAAAAAAAAAGAAGCTTTTTTTACCCAGAATCATTCTAATTCCTTTGTATTAATAAAAACAGGAATTTGAATGCCCGTAATCATAAACGTGTCATTAATGAATAGTCTTTCATCTCCAAAAAAAACCCTAGTGTCTTATTTTGGCCGATGCATCCGCAACAAAAATATGTTCTCTCTAAACATGTTTGGATTCAATTTCCTAGACAGTATGCGCCAGGAATTTGATATCATGAAGAATCATTCTTTCACATTTTTCTTTTTTTTAGTTAGAGGATGATTCTTTCTGCTAAATACATTGAATTTGAGTGCTTTGATGCAAGTTTAAAAAAAAAAAATTAAAAACAAAAAAGAAGAAGAAGAAGGAGAAGAGAATGGTTGACAAGATGAGTGTGAAATGAAGGTATCGATGACCAACGGCATTCAATGTGATCCATTCAAGGCTTCAAGCTGGCAAAGAGTCAAGGGGAGAGGATCTAAGTCCATGAGTCGGATGATGACTCTGAAACAAAGATGTGATCCAGATTTAATAAGCAACAAAATGCAAATCAATATCTTGTTGAAGGAGAAAATATAACGAGAATAACGGTGTACTCATTCATTGATAGAAATGCCTATTTATAGGCATTACATAGTATCCCGAAGGATCTAGAAGATCTATCAACTGTAATCTATTCTAATAAGGAAACCAGATTAACCAATCCTACGTGTATTAGGGCAAGACACATAACGGAAGGACGGAAATATAATTTCCTTAAACACTCCCCCTTGTGTTGCGTCCCTAAAATGATATAGTGTTTGTGGTGTTGCCTCCGTAAAAACCTTGCCAAGTAAAACAAAAACCTTGTGGGTAAAACAAAAGACTTGGACGAAGGAAAAAAGAGCACAACGCACCAACTACAATTGAAGATAACATGTGATGCATGTAGACTCCCCCTGATGTCTACACAACGACTCCCCCTGATTGGTAACTCAATCTCGGAGTACAGATAAACGACACAAGCCAATGCACTTCACATACTTCAAAAGTAGATTTGGGCAACGATTTAGTCATTAAATCCAGCCACAATATCCTTAGATCAGACTTGCTATGCTTAGCATTACTTTGATCTTGAAGGAGAAGGTTGCCTAACAACTCAAAACATAAGTTCATGTTGAAAATCATAATCATGTATGGCATGACCTTCTTGTACTTAAACAGTCATAATGTCTTCGATACAATAGGTATGGACGAACCGTATAATGTTCTAGAAACTAGACACACGTAGCTTTCCAACCATATAAGGTCCATAACCTAGTTCATCTTGAGATGATCACAAAGCTCTGTCGAAGTTGACTATTCTGCTAAAGAAGATTCTCGGACAGATTTGTCCTACTTTATGAAAATAGCTATAACTCACTCAATATGATAGGTGTGATCAAATAGTTTGTGTCTTTGGAAAGTAGACACATAGACCTTTCTAATGGTACCAATTTCACCATTTTCCAACGAGTGGGCTATCCTGTAGGTTCGGTGGAGTTGACCTACGAAACTGGGTAGATTCTGATTTCGCCTTTAATGTGTCTTTCTGTAGGGATAAATAAGCCTAAACCTTTCATAGAAGAAATTACTGCCATTACATTGGCGTTGCGTGGGCGCATCCGGTCACTACCTTGATGTTCCTTCACACTCATCTAAGAGGGAGCGAAGATGCTCGACTGCTAGGAAGAGAGTTGAAAGACTAAGGAGAACTTGGCCTTACAAGTTTATAGTGAATGAGATGTCAAGCCAAGCATATTGTAACAAGTACATGAATATGCTACCGTACTTAGATGAAGAATTTCTCCTAAGACTTCTTCGTTATATGGACGAAACAGGTCTTCTCAACACTTCAACCGATCAAGGGATACATATAGGCATAACTTCATCGTCCTTTAGCTTGCCTTAAGCCGACTAATGAATAAGCATCATCAATAACGGTCCTCACTTTCGAGACCAAGTGTTCCCAAAATCATTTCATTCTTAATTTTGGATTAGTGGCATCTCTTAGTTTAACAAGAGTCCATCACGATTCATCTAGATTTTACACGCAAAGAGGCATAATTCTTCATATCCCTTCCTTAATCAAGTAGATACTTAACAAATACCTTACAAACGCGCTCCGTAGTCAGGAGCCACTTGATTTGGGTGACAACCGATCTATTCAAGATCTTTATGTACATCTCTTAGTTCCCAACATAGATAAGTTGTGACCACAAGCTGTATGTTTAGTTTTTTGGAAACTACTAAACTGACAAGGTAGTGGAGTGCAATGACATCCATTACGAGACTATATCTCATTGTAGTCAATTCCAGGGCATTTGTGAGAGACCTTGCGCCAGAAGGTGAGTCTAAACTCTTTTTCTCACTACGCTTTCTAACAAAGACATAACTGATAGAGTTTACACTTGGGGTGTCGGCATCACCTAACCAAAGCACTATCTCTTTGTTTAAACTGGATTGCATCTTTCCATTTAGGCCAATCTACAACGTTGATATTTTCTCAACGAAGTATGATTCGATATCAAACTCATTAAACCACGTCATCATGTACACCGGTATAATTTTTAAGTGTAGAGATCTCAATATGAATTGGTATTGACATTGAGGCGTCCCCCAATGATGATCATAATCCAGAAAAAAACAGACGAATAAGTATCATTGATCAAATGATCAAGTTGTGCCAAACTCTCATTCATCCTTGGCGAGTATGTATCCAACCAAGTGGCCTCCCCCTAAACCGTGGGAGCCACGGCCTAGTGACAGCATCTACCACTTTTGTGGTGTCACCATGCCACCATCTATGGGCGACGACATGTCATCTTATCCGGACATCAACATGTCCTTATCCGGACATCAATCCTTGCAGGCATGTTTACAGCATGTATATGTGATCTCGTCACTTTAGGGAACTTGATGAGACACAGTAGGGACAAACCACGACAATTCCAAGTCGTTCTACTTGAACATTCTTGTTCTTATCTCCCCCTAACGACGGGAAGACTGGCTCATTAAAGTGACATAAAAGAGATCGCCTGTCAAGGTCCTTATATAAGCGGACTATAGTCGGAAGCTCATGTCTTATTCAAAGACAATATTCATCATAAATAACCCATCATTATACGCTTTTGGAGGCGCAATTTGGCAAATACAACATGTGGACGATAAAACGTTAACTCGATTCGTTAACAAATATGCATACCGTTACGACCGTAACATAAAGAGTTGAATGATGGTGGGTAAAGATGAATAAGTAAAACTACCACCCTGTTACAACCCGTAGTCGTTGGTCTTACAAGTCCAAAAAAACTGCTGGCCTCACCGCCGGGACCGGTTGAACCGACCGCCGACATCACCAGACCTTTGTTTTACACTTCCTTTAACGGTTCACTATCTTCCAAAGGTCCAAACGCTACCAAATTTTTTAAGCAGGTAGACATGGAAGTTAGAATTCGGAAACCGCCAGCCTAGACGATAGAACCGGCCAAACAAGTGCCGAACCGGCCGTCGGAGTCGCCGGACATCCGTTAACACTTATATTGAGCGCTTCACCACCTTCCACGTCTCCAAATACCACTAAATTTTTTAAATCAGTAGGCTTGGATGTTAGAAATCCGTGGCCGCAAACAGAACCTCAAGAACCGGTCTAAAAGTTGGTGAACTGGATCTCACAATGACTGGTCCGCAAACTGAAAAACAGGAAATTCTAGGTTTTGTCAACTTTTCAATCATTGTGAAGGTTCCCCATAACATCCAATTATTATGGCTTGAGTTAAACCAGTGTGAACCTCACTATAGCATCATTATGCCTCCAAGTGAACAATGAGAAGCCATTAAGCCAACATCTTATGTATCATTCTTGTAGAATCACTTATAGACATTGTAATTAATGTCTTACATAGTGAACAACGACTTAGCATCTTGTTTATATGCTAGTCTCTACATTTCATTGTCTTTAGCGTAGGAGGATGTCGCTCCTAATCTTTGCTAAAGAATAGGCTTTAAAAAAAACAAGTAACGAGCATGGCCAATGTGAGATCATACGGGGTTCTTTTGCGCCATATTTGCTTGTGAAAGCATGAGTAGTGCCTCCATTGTATAGGAGGATGACGCGGACGGCTTTAATGCCATTTATAGGCCGTGAGCATTGCTCATGGCTCCACCAAGTTGTATTTTGGTGATCTTTGATCTCAATGGTTACTTTTCTCAAAAGAAAGGATGTCCGTGAGAGTCTTTACTCTATTGTATACAGATCATCAAAACACGTCCAAAATTGTCCCGGACGATTTATGTTAAAGCCTACATGAGTCGATGTCTCCATTCTCATCATTGGTGACAATAACCGATTCAATTAACTGAATCTTAGTGACTCATGAATGTTGTGCATTCATTATAGTGATCCATAAGAAATTCTCATCAATTCTCACAATGTGTTTACAGGTGATAAACGTTGGCGTGAATATCATTAAGTTATAGCACAGTTCGATTGCTTCCTTATGCATAAAGAGCATGTATGACTTTAATCATAACGTCATTAGGCATTGAAACTTGAGCATTAATCCGCTCTTTGATTATTTGTGATGATCTAATCATCGTAGTCACAACGGATTTATAAAACACTAAATCCATGAATAGTTGTCTATTCCTTGCAATAAGCTAAGCACTCAATCTCGCAACAACACATTCATATACCAGAATGTAGAGACAACAGTCTTATGTCAAGACATAGAAACCGAAATATGTTAACAATTTCGATAGAGATTGAAAAAAGGTATTGGAACCCTTTAGAGTGCATTCCATGACATGTAATACTACAAAGATGGACAAAACAAGGCTTAGAACATACCAAAGTTGGCAAAACAGGTCGTGAGCGCTATATATAGGGGCAGCGCAATCGCTAACGGCTCATTATTGGATCTTGTAGAGAAAGAAAAGGATTTTTCAACATCCAATTTTGGATGACATATAGCGTAACGTAAATTCCTTTTTGCAATTGTGAATCCGCTGAAGAGTGTAGAAAACTACTCTTGTTTGTAATGTTTTTGCAATTGTACAAGTGTGCATTGTGCCACACTTGACATCACAAATCCTCTTTTGATCCAAAACCGATGTGCATTTCGCCACATCATGATATTTAGCCTTTAGAAACACCACCTTATAATAACTGGTGGTCCAATGTAGTCCAATGTAGTGTCATATTGTAATGCGATATATTGCAATACATATAGCTTATGTAGATCGAACCATATATGCAAGACAAAATTCAAATATATATGCCAACAATTGTATCGAGGTCTTGACCATGAATTTAATTCAAAATATAATGACTAAGTAACTTTAGTCAAATATGTGAGTTATACACCTTCACAAAACATGGAAAAATAAACGGATTTGTAGTCACTTAGACTATTAAACCGAAGTCATGCACTTCATATTTTCCGCAATGTACCTTTTGCTTTTAAATCCGTAATTGTGAGAATAATATTCTCTCTTCTTCCATATAGTAAGTTTCTTGTTTTAAGAACTTCATATAGTTCTTGTATACATTGACCATATTATTGTTTTCTTTGCAATTAGGGAACCGATGTATAACCACATCAATAACATGATTTTTCTTTTACTAGCCCAATCTTTATATAACATGTGGGGTTCGAGGCGTTGCCTCCCTCTCTTTTTTCAGAACGCGTGACACAAATTTCGTCACTTTTTTTATGTCAAATATGGGGCTCATGTTTCGGTCAATTATCTTAAAACAACAAGATGGAAGATTAACCATTATCGAGATACGATAATTAATTCCAAGTATTGAATTAGGTCAAGACCAAGGTTTATAGTAACTCAATTCGATGTAAACCGTGACAAATTCTGTCACAAATCGATATAAACGTGACAATGTCCGTCACAAATTGATATTAACCACGACAATTTATGTCGCAAATCAATGTTAACAGCGACAATTTCCGTCGCAAATTGATGTTTGTTCCTTTATTAACCACGGCAATATTTCGTCGTAATACCGTGACTTGTCAAACTGTCACAAATTTCAACTTTGATATGAGGGGTCCCAATTCCTCACATCAACCCACGTTATAAGAAAGGTGGGGGTAGAAGAAGGCTACGAAGCCTGGCTATAGAATTAATTAAAATTCAAAAGCGGCAATTTTTATAAAAGCTTACTTGCTAGTTTTGCCAAATAAACTGCGTTTAAGAGAAGTTGCCCTTGCAATTTCCATGCTTGCGTGCTGCCAAGTTACTTTCGCAATTCCATCAAGATCCTTCGCGCGAAAAATTTCATGAAAAATATAACATATAGTTAGTCATATTCATCATATAATATAAACAGTAAAACTAATTAAATTGCTACTACTGTAAATAAACTGTTTTTACCCGGAGGGGAAAATTTACTGTAATACCCCAGATTTTCATATAATTTTTCCTTGTATTATTCCCATATTTAATGAAGGAATATTTATGGAAATTCTTATTGGTTTATGCGAAGTTGAAGTTCGGGAGTTTATTTAAGGTGCTTTGACGTTAAAGGACCAAAAATTTGACTTTATTTTTTGTAAGTTATCTTCAAAAACTTCCTTCATGAAAGTTGTAGAGCTCATCAATACGAGTTCGTAGACATACAGCACGCGTGAAACGGACGTCGTATGAAGAAGTTATGGTCAGAGAAAGTTAGTTTCCAAGTTTGGAAAGTTTATAAGTAGAAAAATGTGGGGGGAGTTATTTTGGAAACCTAAATTTCAGTCTCTCCTCTCTCTCCCGAGCTCCCCCGCACTCTCTCTTCTCCAGCTGATTTCTCTCTCATCCGGCCACCAAATTGGACGCCGCCGGTTCCGTTGGGTCGGCACGGGTCTCCTCTCCACTGCTGGGGCAGCCTTGCTCACCGTCGCGCCGCCTGGAAGCCGCCACGAAGCGGCAAAGCTGCTGCTGTTCCGCCGGAAAGCCGACGATTTTGACGCCGATTCCGGCCAAGTTTAGGTGAGTCTTGCTCTCCTCTCTCTTCTAGAGATGTTTTTACCCCTTTAGTGATCTAGAAATCAAGTTTTGGGGCCGGTTTTGTAGGTTTGGAATTTGATTCCGGGTTGGTATTGCGGGGCGTTTTCCGGCCGATCCTAGCCGAACCGGTTGAACCACCAAGTATTAAAGTTACTCACCTTGTTTCAATCTACAAGTTTCATGTTTTGAGTTTCCCCAAATTTTGAAGTTTGGTGGAGGTGCGTGAGGCTCACTCGCCGCCGCCTATGGCGGCGCGTGGGAGCACGTCCGGGCAGGGTAGATGCCTTGATTGCTGCATTAGCTAGTCCTTGTGGTTGCTAGGGTGTTGTTGTGTGTGAAGAATGAGTGTTGATTAGGTTTTTGCATTGTAGATGCTAAGTTGGTTCTTGGTGTTCATTAGGTCGGAAACTTAGAAAGTTTGATTCTTGGAGGTAGTAGTGGTTGTTGTTGAGTGTCCGATGACCTTGGGAGGTCTTGGAGGAAGGATTGCCCATCTTTGGACAACCTTTAGGTTAAGGGTACTTTAATCCTTGTTGAGAAATTTCTAAGGTTTTAATTGTGTAATTTTAGGTGGTTTGTGAGGTTGTGGTTAGCTTGGCTCTTGTGTTGTTGTGAAGACGCAGCAGGAGTATTTAGGTGAGTAAATCTCACCAAGGTTCATTTTTGAACCAAGTTTAATTATGGTCATTTGAGGAGGATAATGATTATGATGTGATTTTAATATTCTGCTATTATTGGTTTTAAAATATATATGAGCTTGATTGACAATGGCTCATAGGTAAGATAAAACAAGTTTTCCTTATGTGTTATTTGAAGGTTCATATGATCATAATTGTATTGATTTGTGATAAGCTATTCTTGTGGAATAAATTATATTGTTCATATAATTATATCTATGTGGAAGGATACAATTTATGATGTTACTTGGTATTGTTGTTGTGATATTGTGATTGTTGGATAATAGCCAAACCGGGTTCCAAGCCTGTTATCAGGTGATTGATTACGGCTTAGATGCTATCTACTATTTTGTGTTTGGTATTGGACAGTCAAACCGGGTTCCAAGCCTTTGGCCGGGTGATTGGTTACGGTTAGGAATTAGAGCTCTAGTCTGTCTGTCGGTGTAGGTCATGGGGGATACCTTATCGTATCTGGGACCCATGGGTACACAATTTTGTTGTTGTAGGTCATGAGGGGTATTTCTTAATACCTGAGACTCATGGGTACATGTTATTTGAAAAGTGTTTGATTTGTGGTTATATTCATTGATATAAATTGCTTTTGTGGGATGTTTAGATATGAGATATATTGTGCTATTTGAGTTTACTCATACGAGCTTTTTAGCCTACCGGGTTTGTTATTTTACAATCCCGGTGCACCAATTCTTAGTGTAGGGGTTAGACCTGCAGGTGAGGACCAGCAGGGTTGAGACGGTGGCATAGAGGCATGGTCCCTTTTTGGTTTTTGCTGTACTATGCATAGTTTTGTTAATTGAGTAGACAGTATTAAACTCATGAGTTGGTTTTTATATTCTTGAAAATTGCCAGTTTATGTAAACATGGAAATGTAATATTTAACTCAATGATGGGTTGTAGAATATTACTTTTCTACGTTGAGTTTTAGTTGTGAGATGTTGTTGTTGTTGTTGGAACAGGTTTGGGATTGTAATATTTTAAGTTATATCATGCCAAAATTTTTGAAAATTCCATTCGAAAATTTGGGTGTGACATTTACCGTTTTGCCCCTCGTATATTCAGTTCGTTTCTGGTTGGATGCTTGAATCCGGGTCGAGCAGGACCCGATCGGAGCTAGGCTGGGTTGGCGTCCGGTGGCTGCAGGGCTGCCGGCCGTGCGTGTAGCGGCGCTCGGGGTGGTGAGGGTGGGCACCGGTGGAGCTTCGAGATCGAGGGGGCTGAGGTTCGGTTCGGCTGGGGAACAGATCGGCTCAGCTCCATCGAGGGGAACAGATCGGGGCTGTTTGATCGGGTTGTCTGAGAGGTGCGCAAGGCTGGTCATGGAGGGTCCGGGTCAAGGCAGCGTCGGGGAAAGCCGAAGTAGGGCTGTCCACGACGGAGGTGATTTGGAGGTCGTCGGGGAGCTCAGGGAAGGTGGGTGCCCAGAGCAATTTTATTGGGTACGGCGGTAGAAAACGTTAGGGTTTTTGTTTCTGTTTTTTTCAAATGTTAGGGTTTCGTTATCAAGCTCGGTTAGAGCACAGTGCTGATAACGTGTTGAAGGAGAAAATATAACGAGAATAACGGTCTACTCATTCATTGATAAAAATGCATATTTATAGGTATTACATAGAGTCTCCCGAAAGATCTAGAAGATCTATCAATTGTAATCTATTCTAATAAGGAAACCAGATTAACCAATTCTACGTGTATTAGGGCAAAACACATAACGGAATGACGGAAATATAATTTCCTTAAACATATCTGACTTTCCATTGCATTAGAGTTGAGAGGAAAACCAGCCAGAATAAAGATATTTTGCTCTAATAATACAGACATTTCAGAATAACTAACGACTTTATAGCAACCCCGACAATTTTAGACCTTGCAAACCTTTGAAGAGTATCGCAATACTAACTATGGTGAATGTGGCTCTGTATCATAGGCCCATATGTTTGGTGGATTACAAGATGAAATTCAACAACTAGGCCCAATAACCGAATTGGCGCACACAATGAGCAACCCAAATTTCAGTAAACTACTGATTGTAATTCATGTTCACTCCAAGTCTTAACAGAATTTCACTTGTTAGTAATATACAAACAAACCAAATATACACATGACTATCATAAGGTTTCGCCAGTCATACATAAGTGTCTATTACATATTGTGGTCTGGGGATCTACTTATACCATGCTGACAAATTGTGCTACAATACAGAGTGGTAATCTTGTTCCCTTTGTTCTCATCCATTGCATCAACTTGGTTTAAGGACAACATGCTGCCAAAAGAAAAGGAATGAGAAATTAGATATCCTATGGAGAGACAAACAGCAGATTAAACTATTGAACGGTAAAAGGAGAATATATGAATCTCCTTTAATGAATCTAACACATGAGATATTGAAGAAGTACCTTAACTTGTGTTCTATTATAAGTGTAAGTTATGTGAACACACCCATCACTTGCTTGAATAACAGCTGGATATGAGAACTCCATTTCCAAATCCTCCTCCAAAGTCAAAGCATCACGCCATGAGTCCCCATCATCATCCGAGAGCGCAACTTTAAGTACACCCCTTGAGATTGTATTATATGCAAGTAAAACAGAGCCATCTCTTAGCTTTACACCATCAATACCTAATTGGATGAATTTGATTAAGCAAGATTGAACATCAGAATTGAAAGACTAGATTTATTTAGCCAATGAACGTACCATACACTCATTTTAGTTTTGTTTACGTATGACTTCAAATAAACAGAAAATACCACAGCAGCTAACAAGAATGAAATCAAATTGATTAATTTACCAAGTGCATATTTGATGCTACAATAAAAGTCCATTCAGATAGCATTTTGAACAAAATGGAATCCATTTTCAATTTCCAGCTGAACATATTGTAAATAATGTTCTTATAGTATTTTCAAATATATAAGAACTGATAACAAGCCAACCTGAATTTGGATTGGGGAGATCAGTAGGTTTTGCGTATTCCCAGTTTTGGCCACCGTCATGGGATTCTGAGATGCAAACTCTACCAATGTGATCAAAGGATCGCATTAAAAGGCGCAAGGTCCCTTTTGCAGTCTGGTAAGGAACTGGCTGAATCACACTGAGAGTTTCATTTTCAATGTAAATGGGACCATACTTTCTCCAAGACCTAACAGAATCTGTTGCGACCTGTTGAATCATATAATGTCAGTCAACCAACCAAAACTCAGGAAGATGTAACCACTCTAGCTAACTGAGTTCTGTAACAACCTCCACCCATGCCCCCCAAGAGTTCCAACTTTCAACAGAGGATCCACAGAGCAAATCTCCATTTTCCAGCAGGATAGGCTGAGTAATAGCGAAGTAGAGAATATAGTGTTGTCTTTTAGTATCGACCGCAATGCATATTTGATCACATGTACCAACATCTAACATGTGAATTCCAGTAATACCTTATTCTTTATAGGTCCTAATATACCGGGAGGAAGTTGTTCTCTTTCTGTCCAGGAAACACCTTTATCATATGACCTCTTCAAGCATCCACTCCATCTTCGATTCATCAAACACAAAGTCAGTAGAAGCCACCAAATAATACAAAAGAAATAAAATTGTTAAAGAAATCTAGGGTAAAAATCTTAGGGAGCATAATCATAACCCAATAAAACATAATCACTGCATTACTTAAGTTGGTCATTAACTATTCTTGACAAAGACAAGCTCCATTCTGGGATTTATCTAACAAGTCAAGAAAAAGTTAACAGTTACTCTTCCATGAAGGCAAGAATACATACAAAGGATACACAGGAAAAACTCTTCTAATTCGAAATTTTGAAGGATATCATGGAGACTATGAAGCATGATGGAGAGAGTCCGTCTGAGAAAACAAACTATAGCTAAGCGCAAAAGTCCAAAAGGCAAAGTATCAATGTTGATAAATAAAGAAAAATCCTTCAGCTCAAAAGCATCAAGTGATAGATAATTGATGTATAAATTAGGGGGAGGCGGTTCACAATTTGCTGCCCAGTTTGGTTATAAGTTGTAGGCGTTGTCGCATACGGTTCTCACTCAATCTTCTGTGTGGCAGATAGATTGTGTGCTTCACCAACCCCACCCACCATTAACAAAAAGTTGGTTTAATATGCAAGAAAAAAAAAAAAACAAAGAAAAACACTCTTATATGGAACATAGTTTTGTCCAGCTAGTTTCCTCTCTGTAAGTAGAACACCTTCTACAACCTTAAAGTTAAGGATTTGACCAAAGAGATTTGGGCAGCTAATCTAATTTTTTTTCCAACATGAAAGAATTTTCCTTTGTAATTAATATAGATGCCATGAAAATGATTTCAAATTATGCAGACTACTTACAGACTTAAGAATACGATTGCTCTCTTAATCTTCTTTTTGTTTTGGGTGGTATTAGCTATGTGGCATTCAAACAGTACAAAACTTAAGAACATACTACTTACAGACTACTGAGATACCAAGACAACATCAAACAAAATCAAAGATTATAGTAAAACTTGGTTGCAGACTTAGACAAATTTACTTTTGAACCTCTTGTCCTATTTTATAGAACAACAGCAGCTCCCCTGATGAAAGTTTGAATAACACGGGGTTCCACATTGGAACATCTAGTTGTTCATCAGCAACCTCAGGTGGCTGCCAATAGCCATTCTGCCCAGGAAAAAAGAAATATACTCTTAGTGTTGAACTAACATAAAAGTTCACTCAGGAGTTTTACCAAGGAATATAAAAACTACTACGAAAAATGATAAACTTCAGTTGCCGTCCATTTAAAACATCCCAAGGAAATATACATAAACAAGACAACACGTAACAATGTGGACAAAGATAGATGTGATAGTTTTTTAGAATAAAAACAAATCCATGAGTTCTGCAAATTAGTTTTGTGTCAAACTGTCATTCTAGATATGTACAGAGTATATATTTTCATGCAGCATATGTACAAGGTTTATTGATATGAGCCTTAGACAGAAATCTGTAATATTTGGCAAGTACATAAATACTACCAAAGTTGATACTCGATGTACATGAGCAGAATACATATTCACATGTACACAGGCACGCTCGCGCATTATGATGCTATTGCCAATCCAAAATTAATGGAATCAAGAACACACACTGGGTTTCATAAAGTGAGAAAACCCAATAGATTGCATATACATGGGTTACCTTGTAAGTCTGCAACCAAATTTTCACATCAGGTGCTCCCTCTGATGACCCTCCGAAATAGGCAACTAAAAAATGATCTTTATCAACCTACCAAAAAAAAAAGACTGGTCACCTTGTACCACGACTGTAAAGACTCTAATCTCTTAAGAATTCACAACCTTTTCATAGTTTCTAAAAAAATTCACCTCAACAATGGTGGAAGCATGACAGCTATTGAAAGGAACAGAATTTGTAGCAAATGTATATTCCTGTAACACAGGCCCCTCGAGAAACCGGTCCTTCCTCAAATTTATTATTGGGGGAACAGACATTGAATTTTTTGCAACTACTTTATCCAAATTTCTGCATAAATATCGAGTATTATGTGTTTGTGTTAATGAAATAATTCCAAATTACACGCATATAAGCATGTGCATCAACATGATTCACCAAATTCGATAACATAAACAGAACACTAACTTCAAATACAAAACATAGTTTTAAGATGGGGATGTTTGTGGGTGTCATCAAAATGCACCAGAAAAAATGGAATTAGTAATGGAAAGTAAATTAGGGACCTGATAGGAGAGACATGAAAAGCGTGAAGCAGGTGGTGACTGGAATTGAAGAAAAGAGGGGAAAAGGTGAAATTGGTTCGGAATCTAGAAAGTGGATTATGGATATCAGAGACATGGACCGTGGAAAATAGCAAAACCAGAAACAGAGACAGCAACATAATGCTTCCCACTGATTTCCACATTTCTACATTCTTCATCAGATTTGCTTGGAACCAATTTATATCAGAGAGAGAGAGTACCTTAAGCAGTGATGGCATGAAATAAGAGATGGACTTTCTTTTTGTATGACAGTGACAGATTCACAGACAGTGGAGAGTAATTAACAGAACAGGGTCATTCTGACGCAATGAAATAGGTTTTGCTTTTTTCATATTTATTAAAGTTATATATTTTATATATATCCCCTTTCATCCTTTTTTTTGAGCATATACGAGGGACACACGTTTAACCGTCGGATCTGCTTTAATGAACTTAAACGCTCTAGATTAAATCACGCTAAATCATCCTTTCTAACCCGAGTTAACTCCCCCAATCATTTCAGAAAACAAAGTCTCTCGAATTCGCGAAGATGAAGCTCCTCTCTAACGTCCTGGACGAGCCTCTCTCATCAAATCAAAACAAGAGGTGCTCCCTCTCTGTCTCATTCATTTTTGCTTTGTTTATGCATTAAATTACTAAACCCAAAACTAAATGGGTGTGATTTTAATGGATCTCTGTGTGTTAAGCACTCGATTTAAGAGGAAAGATCGAAACTTTGTATTGAATTTACCTTAATTTGAGTGATGAGGATCTGAGTCTTTTTTTTGCTTTTCTTGAATTTTAAGGGGATTTAGATTTTGGGATTTGTTGGTTGATTCAGGTCAATTTGAGTTCATTTGCATTCTTATTTGGCGAGATGGTAAACCCAAAGATTGTGTACTGCAGTCTAAGGCATTTTTCTATTTTAAAAGATGGTGAAGTTCTTTATAATCTTCATAGACATGTGGTGGCATTATATGCCCAAAGAGAAAAACATTTAGAATTGTTGTTGGGATTGACGGTGATCAATGGTTAAATGCAGCTATATATGTTGAGACTGATGATGATCGATGGTTAAATACAACTATATATGTTGTGCCTTCAGTTTACCAGCTACTAGCTGTGGTGTGGGCATGTGATATCAACCTTGTAAGTGCTTCTGTCTGGTATGATTAAGATTTATGCCACATTTTTGTTGTTTCCTTGCTGACATTCTAGTTGTGTCGTAATTAGAGTTGGTACTTATGATTGATATTGTCCTATTAATTTCCCGTAACTGTTTTTTACGCCAAAGCTTGTAGGTAACAGACCAGTTCAGCCACAGCCAGCAACTTAAATCAAATACAGGATGCTCATTCCATCATGACCTTCACTGCCAGCACCTATTTCAAGAGGTAGAGGGAGAGGCAACTCATTCCATCCTCATCTTCATAACCAGCATTACTGGAAAATCATCACAAATATTTTAAGCTAACTGTTTACCAAATCCATCATCAGCCTAGGAAGAGGAAATACAAGTACCCATTAGAAGACAAAGGAATTGTGGCTTTAAATTTTGTTTTATTTGCAGATTCTCTTTGTTTATTTAGATTTTAGATATTGCCTTTAGATTAGTTTGTAAATAAGTGATGAGACAAACATATATAATCAGCAAGAGGACTTGATATAATTCTGAAGTGTAGCCATTTGGTTAGTTTCAATTTCAAAATATATGTCCTTGTTTAATTAAACTCGTTCTTTCATTTATGTTTGAGTGAACGAGTTTTATCAATCCCTACAGCTTGCTTCCATGTACTCGCATATGCATTGTCATAAGTTTTCACAAATGCAATCCAATTAACAGATAAATCAATCTAATATACAATTATACATTCGTATTAGTTCATAACATTACTTTCTTATCTCAACTAGAGTAACATTTGATAATGAGCATTAGTCATTTTGAGGCCAACATGAGACTGCCATTGCGCAATAGGAATTGATAATAGGAATTGTATTGATACAACGAACAAGAAAAATGATAGTGACATCAATGTTAAGGCCGATCATTGCTTAATCAAATGTGCTACAGTCTGGCTTTCCAAATCCTTTCGGGCACACGCACCCAACAAAGCTATCTTTAGCAATGCTAGTCATTTTTAAGTTAAATTTTAGACAAATTAGCTAAAATGTTATTTTGGTTAGCTATTTTAGAAATGTAGCTGTATCAATGCTTTCTATTTTAGTTAGCATTACATCAACATTATTCTTCAAATAAAAATTAAATATTTTAAATATATTTATATATCACATAAAATATCTTATAAGGAATGTATTAAATTATAGTTAGCTTTATCTGAGTCATCTCGCTCTCTATATTTAACTAGCGAGATAGCTAAAAGTCATAATAGCTAAACTTTAGCTACTCTGCTGGAGCTCCGAAAATATTAAAAAAGGCTAAACACGCTCTTTAAAATAGCTAAAAGCTAAAATAGAGAATCTGTTAAAGTTGTTCTAACATATCTCAAACTTTGATTATTATCAAGAACTTGTTAGAAGAAATTTGGTGTCTACATGGTACGTATATCTGTATAAGGAGCTTTAGTGTCCTCTATCTCCACACAACATAAGCTACACCTTTCCTCAACATGATCTCTACGATCTACATTCACAGACCAAAAATAGTAAAAAAAAGCAAATCTGCAGTTAGATATTGGTCAGCTTTGAAAAAAGTTGGCACCATTAAGTAATGATCAAATCTATATAAAAATGAAAGAAAGATTGCTCACATAAACAAAAGGCCTGGATTTACAAAAGACAAGGATAAACATACTTAAAACGGTCTAAAGCTTCTTGCCGATCAGGTTAGGCATTGCATTTGGGCTCCAATTACCTACTCCTACCTTCCTCACCTACATCAACGTATAAAACTTGTCCTTGCAGATCATGATAAGCAGTGTACCTTACTGAGATGTCTATAAACTCAAATGTATATAAAAGCTGGAAAGCCCAAAAGATAAAACAGGAAGAAAATTTACCTTTCTTACAACATATGCTGCTATACATACATGAGTCGATTTAAGTACAATATGAGAACTTGGATAGTACAATGTTGCCCAGGAATGTATTATTCATGTAGCTCACTCCAATCATTGAGACAGACATGTTATGAAGACCCGATTTTACAAAACAAGATCACCAATTTGTTATCCAAAAAAAAAAAAACATCACCAATTCAGCTTCCAATAATCCACCCCGGACACTTGATTATACAGAAACCCAAGCACATATTAATCAATTTTGTTTGATATTGAGTTAGATTACGGATTACCTGTTACATATTTGATCAAATTCACCCCATTACTGCCTTGGATTTCCCGAAGATCATAGCGACGTTGCCGGAATCTTGCTAAGGCACATCTATATGAATCGCTGCGTCTCTATGATTTCGCGAATTGGGGACTTTTTCGATCAAAAGGCAACAATCGAAAGGCAAAGATCAATATCCAAAATCTACATAAACAACGAGAGTCTGCAAACTGTGATAAACTACAAACTAATCACAAGTATCGCGAATTGGGAACTACCTCACATCTATCTGAATCGATGCCTCCGTCTCTCCGAATTCGCGAATCGGAGACTTTTGTTTTTCTGAAATGATGGGGGGGTAACTCGGGTTAGAAAGGATAGTTCAGCGTGATTTAATCCAGAGCGTTGAAGTTCATTAAAACAGATCTGACGGTTAAGCGTGTGTCCCTCATATAAGCTCAACAAACAAGGACGCCTTGGTGAAAATGGGCTGTATGTTATATATAAGAGGACAGCTTCGTTTTAAAATTAACAAATTCTCACTTTTCGGTTACATTTTTTTATTATAATCCGTCAGTATCAAGATATATATGACATGATTATCTCTATAAAGCTTCTTCCAGTTTGATGATCGTTTGACTTTTCGTAATCATGATTTACACAAACAGTTCCAGTTGGACATATCGTGATTTACACAAACAGTTCCAGTTGGATATATTCATCAGAGCGAAGCTTCGCTTTAAAATCAACATATTCTCACTTTTCGGTCACCTTTTTTTATTATAGTCAGTCATTATCAAGATATATATGACATGATCGTCTCTATAAAGTTTCTTCCAGTTTGATGATCGTTTGACTTTTCGTAATAATGATTTACACAAACGGTTCCAGTTGGACATATTCTAATTGTTTATTGATTTAATGTAAGTTCGACACCTTAACGATCACTAAATGAGCTGAAAATTTGTTTGTAACACGTATAATTTACTCATAGGGTTCCAACCAATAGATCCATAGAAGACAAATTGGATTAGTAGGTAGTTGTAAACTGTGAAGTATCTGGTCAAGATTTAGACATCAATCCGAGCCAAAAGACCAAAAGATCTTCCATACATATTTAGGTGATACATAATTTGCCATTCAGTTTATGGCAACAAACTAACAACTATTGTGTCGAGGAGTGCCGCTGAGGCATGACGATGGGTGCCGCTAGGGCGTAATGATGTTGCCGATAGGGCATGTGTAGAGCTGTCAAAAGGTGACTATCGATGTGTCGTAGCAAGAGCACGTTAAGAAGCGTGGCAAGGATATCGAGAGCACGCTAGGGAGCGTAGCCAAGATGTCGATGGGGCAAGGCGGGTGGTGCCAAAGTGTACCGAGATCACGTCATGAGGTGTGCTAAATGCCGGCATATAAAGTTGTTGCCCAAGTCCCCCAGTGCCGGGAGAGAACATGGTGGTGGGGCGTGACGGTTAGCGGTAGTGGCGTAACGGCCTCGCTGGTGGCGTGACAGTTCGCGCTAACGGCGTGACGGTCAGCGCTGGTGGCGTGACGGTTCGTGCTAACGGCGTGACGGTCAGCGCTGGTGACGTGACGGTTCGTGCTAACGGCGTAACGGTCCGCGCTGGTGGCGTGACGGTTCGCGCTAATGGCGTAACCGTTCGCGCTAGCGGGCGGAATGGTCCGCGCTGGTAACGTGATGGTTCGCGCTAATGGCATAACCGTTCGCATTAGCGGGCGGAATGGTCCGCGCTGGTGGCGTGACGGTTTGCGCTAGTGGCGTGACGGCCCGCGCTGGTGGCGTAACCGTTCGCGCTGGTGGCACAACCGTTTACGCTGGTGGCGTGACGGTTGACGGTCCGCGCTGGTGGCGTGACGGTTCGCGCTGGTGGCGTGACGGTCCGCGCTGGTGGCGTGACGGTCCGCGTTGGTGGCGTAACTGTTCGCGCTAGCGGGCGGAATAGTTCGCGCTGGTGGCGTAATGGTCCGCGTTGGTGGCGTGACGGTGCGCGCTGGTGGAGTGACGGTCCGCGCTGGTGGCGTGACGGTCCGCGCTGGTGGCGTAACCGTTCGCGCTGGTGGCGTGACGGTTCGCTGATAGGAGCATAAAATGCAACATTCTTAATGTGTTATTACCTCCATTTGTACTTTGATTATCTCTTATTGTCGTAGAATAGAGTCATAATGTAGAGTTTTAGTTTTTGGTAGAGTTGTGTGTAAAACGTGTTAAACATAGAGGAACAATATAAAAATTTGTCAAAAGCCGATTTGTGGAGCCTTAGAGATGTTCTTATGATTCTGTAAAGCTTTTACATTTTCACAAATTGAGTTAACTCTTTGATACTTAGGTGACATGTAGAAGAGTTCATGAGAAAGAATCAAGAGAATTGGAGTTATGCCGGAATCATTGCCGGAAGGTCAGACTGCCAGAACAAAGTAACCTACTGCCTGCCGAGAGAAGTGTTCCTGACGGACCTCGGGAAGCAAAGCAGCTGATCCATGAAGTATAGTCCATGAAAGGAGAGGTCCAAACCAAGTCCAATATCGAGAAGAAGATCTAAATTCGGCAGAATATCAAGGAATGTCCAAGTCTTGAAATTCCTGATTAATTTCGGGAAAATTCTTGTGCACGTCTCACAACTTCAAAGGGCTCTCCAGGACAGCTCACAATGAATCAGAAAACGTGCTAGATATGAATAGAGAGCTACAGGAGTCTAGTTTCCAAATCAATTGAAATCACCGCAATATCTATTTTCTAGAGGGAGTTATGACGAAATCATCCGACAGAGGTCATTGGGCTGAATTGAGAAAAACTAGGGAAACCTAAACCAACTTGGTTTTCACTTGTGTGGCCGGCCTCTCTAGGGTCTTTCTTCTATATAAAGCATGACTTCAAGGGCAGGAGAGATCATCACTACTCTTGCAATTACATAGCCGAAATTCTACCAAACTCTATACAGAAAATTACTTAGCCGATTCATCCACCACAAACCATAAGAATCACTTCATCCTTCCACCGATTTTCCCCACACTTGCCGAATCTTTGAAGGTTGTAAAAGTGTGATTTTCTCATGGCTTCTTGTATTATTCTCTGTTTAGTTTCGAACTCTATTGTAATATACTTTTCGATTTTGGTTTTATTTATCAAACATGGTTTTCGGATTTCTTTGTGATCTTTGATTGTTCTATGTTTTGATTTGTAACTTCTTGAATATATGATGATTTCGTGATTTAGGTTTTGGGGCAGTAACGTTTTCTTATGTGTTTTTGATTTCTAATTGATTAATTGTCATGAATTCATGCATCTAAATCAATCCTTGAGGCTGCCTCGGCCATGGTTGTCCTTAAGGTGCGGTTTCATCTACCATAATAATTTTGGATCGATTCATACGCAAAGTTGTCTTGGTCTTTTTTATTAACTTAGGGCGGATTTAATTCTGATAATTTGCATGCTAATAGGATGAGTGACGCCATGCCTTAGATCATGTTTCCGATTGATTCATGTGTTAAAGTGTTTTCTTGTTTAATCTCTACGCAACGTGTTTTTAAATGAGTTAGCATTCATGTTTAGGATCAAGCGCAAAGATGGTTCTAAATACCTGAGGAGTCTTAACAATTAGATAACCGCAAAGGCTCTAATTAGAATCAGAATTGGTTAGAGTCGAGGACAATTTGAACGTTGCTGCCCGGCCTTGCATGAAGTTGTTATGTATTTTAGATGGTTTTTCGTGTTACGTGTTGCATGAGTATGTTGATCACTTGTATATAATAATCTTAGGTTTAATTTTCAGTAGGTTATTCGTTAGAGTTAATCAATCTTAAACCCCCAATATTTCAATGTATATATGTAAATACTTGTTTATAAGTTGTTTGGTTTCTCTTCTTTCGATCGCCCTTTGGTTTCCCCGGCTAGAACGATCCCTACTTGTCCATATTACTACGATTGCAGGGTAATTAAATTGAAGTTGTTTGACCTCGGTTACGCGACACGTCATTCGCGCTAGTGGCGTGACCGTTCGCGCTAGCGGGCGGAATAGTTCGAGCTGGTGGCGTACACTCGTGGTGTGTGTAGCGTGAGATTGCACCTTTGGCTGCTAGCTGTTTACACGTGTGTGCAGCCTGAGGTTGCACCGTTGCGTGCTGTTTACACATGTTGTGTGTAGCCTGAGATTGCACCGTTGCGTGCTGGCTGTTTACACATGTTGTGTGTGTAGCCTGAGGTTGCACCGTTGCGTGCTGGTTGTTTACACATGTTGTGTGTGTAGCCTGAGGTTGCACCTTTGGGTGCTGGCTGTTTACACATGTTGTGTGTGTAGCCTGAGATTGTAGCATGAGTATGTAGCATGTAGCGCGTATAAAAAAAATTGTTTTAGGTAACTCTCTATGCCATGTAATAAGCATGCTCAAGGATATGATGATGTATGAGGCATGTTATTTGTATGATAATAACTCAATTAAATAGTGTAAAGTAGGACTTATCTGGAGCCGTGTAGAGCCGCTATAGATAATGTAGAAAAATTGGAGTTGTCGATATAAGTCTCGATGTCGACAAAAGAGCTTGGTATAAGAATCCCAATGGAGTAGTCATGGTGGCCAAGAAGATAATATTGGAGTGCATCATTGAAGATAATATTACTTGACCAAGAAGTAATGTATGTGTACCGACGTAGGGAAAAGAAGTCATGGTGACCCAAGTATGATAGTCTGTAGCCTGTGCCTGTCATATTTGACAAGTAGATAGGTAGACGAGGCGTGGCCATTGATAGGGGCATGACTCATGAGAGTTTATTGTTATGTTGCCCCCTGATAAATCATAGAGAAGTATGTAGCATTGTAGGTGGAGTGTAGTTGACTTGGTTGAGATGAACCAAGTAATAGATATAGTTCCCATAGCTCCATAGCTATAGATGTTTCATATATGTGCCGCTGCATGTACCACAAGATATGTGGGTTGTCCATTAGCTTTCAGAGTCAGAACGGAAGTATTAGTGTGAGGTGCGCTTATGAGCTAGTATAAGCATTGTTGCTCCCATATATTTCATTATGCAGAATCCATCCGCAGGTTTGCTAGAGAACTCTGGGAGAGTAGAGGTAATTGGCGAGGGCACATTAGTTGCTCTGAGGGGTTAATAATTGTTTCTGAGTTAAAGGGTGGGTACCGAGAGCAAGCTGCTGGGTCCGGAGACCATCTTTTTTTTTTTTTTTTTTTTGTGTGGTGGGAACCAGGGAAGGATGGGGGCTATACAGTTGGTCCCGGGAGAAAGAGAAGTTTGGCCTCGGGAGAGAGGTACTGAGACCCAGGAGGGGATCCCCGAGATTGAGGTCGAGGGAACAGGGGAGTCCGCTCGCGAGACGAGGGGAGTCCGCCAGGAGGTTCCGAGATTGAGGTCGCGAGACCAAGGGAGTCCGCTCGGGAGACGAGGGGAGTCCGCCAGGGGGTTCCGAGATTGAGGTCGCGAGACGAGGGGAGTCCGCTAGGAGGTTCCGAGATTGAGGCCGGGGGAGTCCGCCAGGGGGTTCCAAGATTGAGGCCAGGGGAGTCCGCTCGCGAGGCCAGGTGAGTCCGCCAGGGGGTTCGGAGATTGAGGTCGCGAGACCAGGGGAGTCCGCTCTCCGCCAAGAAGTTCCGAGATTGAGGCCAGGGGAGTCCGCTCGCGAGGCCAGGGGAGTCCGCTCGCGAGGCCAGGGGAGTCCGCGAGGTCGCGAGACCAGGGGAGTCCGCGGGGACTGGCGAGACCAGGGGAGTCTGCGGGGACTGGCGAGACCAGCGGAGTCCGTGGGGAGCTCGGGAGAGAGACACCGAGACATGAGTGGGCGTCCCCGGGAGAGGGGTGTCAAGCAGGTGCCAAAGGCGAAGGCAAGTCCCGGTGGTAGGGGCCCGGGGGGAGGGTGCCGAGAGAGGAGTCCCGGGAGGTCAGGATGGAAAGCTGTGTAGTCTGCACGCGATTGAGACCAGGGGAGGGGGGCGCCGGGAGCTCGGGAGGCCGTGGAGGGGGTGGCCGGGTGCTCGGGAGGTGTTGTGGGGAGGTGGGTTGCTGGGATGAGTTTGCTCCGTCCCGGGAGAAGGGTGCCGGGTTCCGGGGATGGATGGGTGCCGAGATCAATTCTCACAATGTTTTGGTTTCTCAGGTTATAGAATGGAGTGTGGTGCCGGGATTGGGGTTGCGAGACCGAGAGCGTATCATTGCCGGGACATTATGGCGTAGCTGGTGTTGCTACCGGAATGGGTGCCCAGATGAGATTTAAGTATTTGATGACCATTTCTGGTGCACCGTGGGGGGCGTTGCTGCCGAGATGCCGGGACGATTATAACAACGGTAGTGAAACATGAAGGCTGTCGGCATGAAGACCATAGCTGCTGGTTCGAAACTGGCTTGCTCATCGATGACCGAAAGCGACATGGGTGCCCAGAGTAAATCTAGGTACGCGTTGGGACGGCGGTTGAGTTCATCTCCGATGTCACCGGCGAACATGGAGACTAGAGGAGACTTGTCCGAGGCTGGTGACTCGGATGATGGCGGAGGTGAGGGGCGGTGGATGCACCCGTAAACAGTGGTGGATGGGGAGAGAGAAAACCCAGATCTACTTTCTATCTCCTCATGTTTCACTATAAATTGAAATCAGAAGCTTGGTGGGTTTGAATCTCACGCCGACCAGCTGGAACCAAGATGGGTAAGTGAAAGTTGAGCTTTTGAAGTGCTTGAGTGTGAGCAAAGAGAGCTGCGCAAGCAGAGAGAAAAGCGTCAGCCGGAAGAAATGAAAAATTCCAGAAAAAGGAATTCCGGCCGGATCATGAATATGCTCATGGTGAGCCATGTGAGGGTTTCCACTTGAGGTCACCCTCCTTCTAGCGCCAATTGTTTCAGTGTGATTGCTGAGGGGATGAATCACACGGAATGCGGGAACACCATCTTCAAGACTCATAACCTGTCAATCATGAATAAAGGGCGTCAGAGGGAAGACCGGGTTTGCCGGCCTTCGACCCTCCGATGCCTAAGTCAACCATATGTGAGTAGAAATGAGGTGTGAATATGGTGGAGATGGAGTGTCCCCAAATGAGGGGTGGAAAGTGCTATTTATAGAGATATGGTGGATGCACCTTAAAAATACCACTTTGCCCTTAATAGAAAGTGTATTACCATTATACCCTCAAGGAATAGTGTAAGTTTCTTAGGCGTAGTTAAGGCCTAAACCCATTATATACGGCAATACGTGTCTTCTTAGGCGAGTATGACCGATGTTCTACGATGTACTAACAGAAGAGAAATTGGATTAGTAGGTAGTTGTAAACTGTGAAGTATCTGGTCAAGATTTAGACATCAATCCGAGCCAAAAGACCAGAAGATCTTCCATACATATTTAGGTGATACATAATTTGCCATTCAGTTTATGGCAACAAACTAACAACTATTGCTCTGACCTTTTGAAGTGGCATCAGCGTAGTTAATAACTTAATATACAATCTTGAACCATAAAACAGTCAAGTCCAGCTTCTATAACATTCCAAGCTCTCAAGGCAATCTCCAGAAATCTGATTAAAGGATAGTGGGCATGGCAATCAGCAGCAGGGAATAGTGTGAAACCTGACAATACCCGGTCCCAACTGAAAGGATTCTGATGTCCAGAAATCTTGAATTTCACCCAGATCTATCAAAAAATATACAGATGCATTCAACGGATAATCTAATTCAAGCAACTAATATTCAGGCTCAGTGGAGAAGTCGGGTTCTGCAGGTTTTGGTAACCTCGGCATCTCGTCTTTGATCTTCTGAGCACCCCTCCTTGTGTTTGCAGCAAATCTTGAGGCCAGTAGTGTAACCCCAAGATTCATTTTTACTTGTGAAGAATTGGAACTTGTCGGTTCAAATTCTTCTTCTTCCTCTTGTGCAGTCTCATAGGCTGCTTTCTCATCCAAAGCAAAGGATTCCCTCAAGCTGAGATCTTTTGCCATCATCCTTCTCTTGTGGCGACGCCAAGCAGCCTGTATGAAGCAGGCAGCCCATGTTCTCCAATGGTGGGAGTAAAACCGAAATGTGTGCTGCAGCTTCTTGCTGTGCAGGCGTCTAAATTGGTTGGCCACAAATTTCAGATCTTCAGCTCGCAATGCAAAAGCTTCAACTTCAGAAAGTGCTATTACTGTTCTTGTAGAAGACGGCATGTTGACTGTGGATTTTGGGAGCAGTGCCCATGCAAGTAGCTCCTCACCGCAGAAGTCCCCAGGTCTTAATGTTATTGAATTGAAGAAACCTGTCCGGCCTCCATTGGTAGTAGAACTATCGAGAGTACCTCTAATAATGAAAAGCATTTCTGTGACTGGGTCACCCTCTCTGACAATGTAAGTGCCTGCTGTGCTTAGGGAGGATACAAGACGCTCACATATTGCATCAAGAAGCTGATCATCCATCTGTGAGAAGAAAGGTACCTGAATAATATGAAAATAAAGGGGATGAGTATAATGTCAGAGATGTGGACTCAATTCCATTTCGTACTTCATAGGATACGAATAATGGGATGTGTTACTGTCAATTATTTGGCCCAGTATCATTATAGCTCACAGTGCATGCACAGGTTAGAAATTGACCACAGTTAAACACATCATATTTGAAAAGTGTAGGAAATCCACTTTTAAGGCATTTCAAAGGCAGTCTAAAATTTTATGCTAGTTCAACTTCATTAACTTTGATCATATTCCAACATGAAGTGAAGACAGAAGCCTTCAGATTATTAGAAGTCAATATGTTGCACGTGCATACATGGTACCCAGAAATGCCTATCCAAAGGACCTCTCTAGTGGCATGCCCCAACTACACCTAGCAATACTCATGATCCATAATTTGAATAGCATATGACAAAGAATAATACTAAGCCATGGAAAAGAAACCATACTCGTCGAACAAGATCTAAGCATAGGTGGCGTTGAATATCATGGCGAAGATCAGCAGGTAAGCCATGAAGGATGGCTTCTTCATCAACTCCTCGAGTCGCCAGCCACTTGTATTGGACAAACCTCCGTACACGTTGTCTCAAATCTTCAGGGAGTTGACGATGTCCCATCCATTCCTCAGTGTCTCTTCTCTTAAGCCTCCACTCCTCAAGCCTCACGGTGATTGATTGGAGATAGGTCTACAACAGAAAGACAATCCCTAACTTTGAGTCATCGATTAAAAACGCATCAACTCATTTAAAATATCACCCTTTTACAATTGAATCATAAAAGTAAAATAATGCAATAATTAATCTAAGCATATCCTGTCAAAAACAATCAATCAATAACTAATAATCCACATCCAGAACTAACAATTCCCAACAAAGCAAGGGCTCTCTTTGTATAAAGTATAAACTATTGTATAAGCTTTTGAAAACTAAAGCAGTGGCACAGAGAATAAGAAAAACGTTTTCATTTACTAATATCCAGGTTAACTGTTTCCTATGTTGGAATATAACAAGTAAAATATATCCTATAATGTAGCAACTATTTATTTAACAGCTAGAAAGTGAAAAAGAAACAGTAAAGTGAAGTGAAAAACTTTTTCATTTACTAATATCCAGGTTAACTTCAGTCAGATGCATTAAAGTGAAACCAAACGGTAAATTTTTTTCCAATACCTGCATATTCCCAATTAAGTGGGCAAATAATACAAGACCTACGATGGCAATGAGAATGGCGAATGATGTCTCTCCAATAAAAGTGCTCGTTGTCAAATTTTGCCCATATGAACTGTGAGAATAAGTAAGGAACAATGTGAATCATTTTATAGTGATTAACAGACTGAAAAATGTTAGTATTATTCGATGTCACTTAATATCAAATATGAAAAATAAGAAACCTGTAATTTTCTGTAAAACTGTTCTGTTCTAACGTATGTCACCGCAATTTAGTATACTACTTATCATATAGTTGCAAAATTGTCACTCATACTGGTATTTAATGTAGTCAATAATAGACTATAGACATAATTTTCATATTCCAGCCTGTCAAAATCCAGGACATGTTTCAAAAGCAACAGAAAAACCAACATGATAAGAAAACTCATAATCAACGTGATAGATTCATGAATGAATGAAATAACCACACATAGAAATATGAAAAAAACATGATCAACATGATCATGATAAGAAAACCAACATGATCATGATAAGAAAACTCATAATCAACATGATAGATTCATGAATGAACGAAATAACCACACATAGAAATATAAATAAAAAAAAACAATATTTGCATTTCAAAATTTTCTTGGGTTTAGTGTAGTGTTGGTCGGGTGGGATTGGATTAGTCTTTCTGGTGGATTGAAATAACCACGCAAAAATGTTGTATTTTCCGGTACATCATTATGGATTGGATTAGTCTTTCTGGTGGGTATCCTTAATTCTCTCATCTCTTGAACCTAAGTAGAAGTCCTGATGATGTTATTGCAAGTTGAATAAAGTGTCTCTTTATTAAATCATAGTTTTCTAGTTTAGAAAAGAAAAGTTCCCATACCTTAGTTGCTGTAAACCCCACCATAAGCAATAGAAGTACTTTGTGATGAAGTTGGAGGAAACAGCATTTTTTGTCAGCGCACTCTCAAATATTCCATATTTGAATATGTTGCTTTCAGGATTGCAGCTATCAAAAACATTTGTACGATTTGCCCATGTCTCACGATCAAATTGGTTAACAGTATTACAATCTAAATATTTAGGCAAGCATTTTATGGGGCTGAGGTCCTTTCTACAAAATTTCTTCCAGCATGATGCATACCGGTCAATAGATAGCAAATACCATGCTGCCCCTAAAACCTGCAAACAGCAAAAGAATGCTATATCCCTCCAGATAAAAGGGGGTGGTTTAGAGAAAGAGAAGACAACACAATCAACTTACATGGCTGGCCAGCATGTATAATAGCAGATTATATGCAGCCCCTGCCCAAGCAGTTTTTGTCACCACCCCAGTTGCTTTGATTAATTGCAAACTTAAAGGAAAAATCAGATATAATCTGGGAATGTACTGGAGGAGAACAATTAGCGCAAGTGCATTGTTGGTGTTATCCGTTTGAGCATTTTGGGGAGGTATGATAAACCATATGACTATCTGCACATAGTATGTGAATTAGCTGTACTTCACCTTTCTCACCCGGGGAAGATTTACACTATTAATTGAAGGGAAAAAGAGAGACCAAACAGTAATATCTCATGCTCTTAAATGTATCAATTCAACTGTGGACAGATATGAGGATGCTACTTTTCACAATGTGCATTTTAGTCAAAATATATAAGAATATACTTGTCATATCCCCCCACAGAGTCTGCAGAATGCAATCACCAAAAATATTACCCAGATTTTTCAGTATCCCCACAGAGTCTGCAGGATCCATGAAGTTGAAACAACTGATCCACTTCGGAGAGTAATAATTAACAGTTTGACTCATGAAGTGGATAAGGGACATTAAAAGCACAAAGTCTTGCCTCAAGGTAGATGCTGAATTTACCTAAAGTGACATGCTAATTTTTAAATGACCTCATTACTTAATATCATTATCTTACAAGTCACAACACAAACATAACTCATCTGTCAATTTATAAAATAATCATGATTGCCTGCAACAAGATCATACTTCCTGCCTATCCAGATGATGACAGGCACGAAACACATAACACAATGAGTTTTTGTGTATCTACACATCGTTCAGGTTCAGTGCATGCTAAGCAAATGAAAGTTTATTGCTCCTTCCTATCAGATGATGCCCTTACACAATCCTAATATACCCTCAGTTCCTCACAAGGAATTCATTGCCTTCAGTCATGTCATGCACAACGAAATTTGGCATCAAACAAGGCAAACCTTGTCATGCACCCATTGTCATTTTCACTCACTCCTGATACACTAAATAATATAAGCACAAAGAAACTAGGTGAGCAGATTTAGGGTTTTATAATTCTAGAGTTATACTCCAAATACGTACCTGAGGAAGCGGCAATGTGGCTATGAGATCAATGGAGAAGTCTGATGTAACGTACTTCTGTGCAATCTTCTTTGGGTCCATGACAAGTTCACCCCTCCCGAAAACGCGAGAGCTTGGTGCAACATAGGCTGTCCTAAACTTTATAATCATGTGCAACAAATAGAAGAAATCCGCGATAGTCCGGAAAAAAGTCACAACAATCCGCAGATTCAAGTCTGTCTTCATGCAAAAACTGTTTCCACTCCCTCCAGCCATGGGCAAGTAAAAGTACAATGGGTCCACAAAAAGAGCAACCAAACATGAGACAATGAAAACTCGATTCCATTGCAGCACTATCTCACTACCTGGGTCAAGTATTCTCTTGCGCCATGGCTCATGGTCCTCTGGAAACACCTTCGAATGCCCGATTCTGAAAGTTTCAGCAAATCTGCTTCTGGCCCCCACTAGTCCATTATCAGATTTGAGCAATGAAGATGATGCAACCTTATATTGAGAGGCTGACTTTTCAAGTCGATACGGTTCAGTTCTGTCCCATATAGAATCTCTATGGTGTTTTTTATCAGAATAAAACCTAAGCACATAAAAAAGGGTTAGTACAGTATTGGAGTGTCTCAATCCTCTACTTGTTTTAACAGCAAACAATATCCTATTTGAAAAGACTAAAGAGACTCAGCAAAATTTCACTTAAAGTGAACTCAAACCAAATGAAAGGTTTCAACATAATCAAGGCCTCAACCGGTAGGCCACAATCAAACTAGAATTTGTTCATTTGTACCATGTTAATCGAAACATTAATTTTTCCTGTATTTCCCAGCACAGAAGCAAAAATCTATAACTAGAAAACTCGAAGACGTAATCTAATGTTTAAGGTTGGCATGGTTTTAAGATAAACCGTAATACCCAACACGAGCAAGTATAACCCAAACTGCATGATAACCCAAGCATTAGAACAAAAACACAATTCGCAGAACTTCCTTTGCTCAACTTTACTGTCATGCTCCTCAAAGACCGAAAAGAAAAGGATAAAATTTTGAGTGAGAAATTACCTGACAAGCCTCTCCTTCTTCAATTCCATGGCCAGAAGAAGTAAAGACCTGAAATCCAATCGCTCATCAAAACCCTAACAAACCCAGAACAATAAAGGCAGCCACTTTATATGGGATTTTGGTTTTGGTAACTTCCCAAATCTGAGGTTAGAGAGGGTGTGAGAGTGGAGAGTGACATTGATTTGATTTGGTGGGTGTTTGGTGCTGTGGAGTGAATCTAAATTATTCCACAAAGCGAATGAGTTGTCAACTAAAAATAATAGTCTGTCTGTGTTCGGAATGAAGAACCCAAACAAGACAGTGTTGACTGTTATGGTCATATTCCAATAATTCCATGGACTTGATCGTCTCCATTGAGTCCACACTCCACACATGCGTACATAATTTCCACCGTTAACAGTGGGTTGGGATTTTTTCTTTATTTCATTGGTCAATGTCCAATACAAACAAAATTAGATTGATAAATTTTATTAACACATCACTAATTACTAGATACACATCTCATTTATAATACACCACATGTTAACTTTATTATTTTAACATTTTACTAGATACACATACTGTCACACCCCAATTTTTTGAAAGATAATTTTTTAAAATTTTGGCATGATATAACTTAAAATATTAACATCTCAAACCTGTTTCATCAAACTATCTCAAGCAACTAAAACTCATTAGCGGAAATGTAAAAGTTACACAACCCAACACTGAGTTAAATATTACATTTCCTTGTTTACATAAACTTGCAAAACAAGAACATGAAACGATCTCATGAGTTTAATATTGTCTACCCAATTCTGAAACTATACAGAGTACAGCAAAACCAAAAAGAACCATGTCACTACGCCTCCGCTTCAACATTGCTGATCCTCACATGCAGGTCTAACCCCTACACCAAGAGTTGGTGCACCGGGATTGTAAAATAACAAACCCGGTAAGCTAAAAAGCTCGTATGAGTAAACTCAAAAATACCACAACATTTATCACATCCAAACATACCACAACAGAGATTTGATCAATAATTAAAAATCACACATCCAAATAATGTACCCATGTCACGCCCCAATTTTCGAATGGAAATTTTCAAAAATTTTGGCATGGTCTAACTTAAAAAAATGACCTCCCAACCTGTTCCAATAACAACAACAACAACAACAACAATAACTCAAAACAGAATAGAAATTTCCACAAGATCTATCACTGAATTAAGATTACACTTTCTTGTTTATATAAAGTGCAAAACAAGGACATGAGAACAATCTCATGACTTAAAACTGTCTAAACAAAACTACAACTATACAGAGTCTGCTAAAAGAAAGGAGAACCCTGTCACTATGCCTCCTTCTCACCCCTGCCGATCCTCACCTGCAGGTCTAACCCCTACACCAAGAATGGTGCACCGGGATTGTAGAAAAACAAACCCGGTAAGCTAAAAAGCCCGTATGAGTAAACTCAAAAGTAAACTCCACATTTAACACATCCAACAATTTAACACATCCAACATACCCCAAAATAAATTTGATCAATAAATAAAAATCACACATTAACAAGAAATGCACCCATGAGTCCCAGATATTTAGTGAATACCCCTCATGACCTACAACAACAACATGTGTACCCATGGGTCCCAGATACCATCAAGTATCTCCCATGACCTACACCGACAGACGGACTAGAGCTCTAATTCCTAACTGTAACCAATCACCCGGCCAAAGGCTTGGCACCCGGTTTGACTGTCCAATACCAATAAAATAAAAAAATAATAAATAGTATCTTAACCGTAACCAATCACCTATTTAAAGGCTTGGAACCCGGTTAGGCTATTTATTCAACAGTCATCATATCACAACATCATTAGCAACATCACAAGATTTACATCATAAAATTATATCCTTCACAAGGATATAATTATATGAACAATAAGAATTATTCCAATAACATAACTTCTCACAATTTAATAAAATTATGATCATAAGAGCCTTAGAGTAACACACAATAAAAACTTGTTTTACCTTACCTATGAGCCGTTGACGATCAAGCTCATATATTTTAAAACCAATATTAGCAAAATATTAAATCACATCCTAAACATTATCCTCAAATAACCATAATAAATCTTGGTTCAAAAGTGAACCTTAGTGAGGTTTACTCACCTAAAATACTCCTGCTGCGTTCTTTCGCAACACAAGAGTCAAGAAACCCAACAACTCACAAATCACCTAAACATAAACAAATCAAAACCCTTAGTAAAAACACCACAAGGATTTAAAATACTCTTAACTTAAAGGTTACCCCAAAGAAGGGCAATCCTTCCTCCAAGACCTCCCAAGGTCATCGGACTCTCAACAACAAAACTACCACTCTCCAAGATCCAAAATTTCCAAGTTTTCCGACCTATCAAACACCTAGAAACCACTTAGCACCTACAATGCAAAACCAAAACAAAACTCAATCTTCACACACCAACAACACACTAACAACACCCTAGAAACTACAAGGGCTAACTAACACAGTAGTCAAGGTCTCTACCCTGCCCGGACGTGCTCCCACGTGCCGCCACAGGTGGCGGCGTGTGAGCCTCAAACGTCACCACCAACCTCAAAATCTACCTAAACTCCCAACAACAACCTTAAAGAGTACAGTGAAAGGAACACTTTTTATACCTGAGGCTAAGCTTGGTTCAGCCTTGAACCGCTTCCGACAGCCACCGCAAACTCTGTCCCCTAATCTGCAAGCTAGCACTCCAATATCTCAAACTTGGATCCCAAGGGGAGCAAAAACAACTCTAGAGGAAGGGAGAGGACGAGACTCACCCAACTTTGGCCTAAACAAGCTGTCGGAACTAAGAAAATTCCGGCAAGAAACACCACGGCTCCTCCGCCTGGGGGCGGCTTCTAGGCAGCGAGGCGGCGGGTGGCACTGCCCTAGGAAAGAAGAGAAGGTCCGTGTGCACCGAACAAGACCGGCGGCGGTCGAAACAATAGCCGGACAGCCGACCTAAGCTCTGGCGAATCGCGTGAAGCTTCTCCGGCCTGGCGGCTTGTCTCCGGCCTGCGACACTGTAGGAGGAAGAGGGTGGCCGAGCAAGTCGGACTTGACCAACGACGACCTTCCAGGCGGCAAGATGGTGGGCTTCCGATCGGCAGGAAATCCGGCGTCCGTGAGGCGTCGGGTGCTCGGGATAAGAGAGAGAGAGAGCTGCACGGTTTAGTGAAAAAAAAAGGTTTCCCACTTAAAAAAAAAACCCAACTTCCTATTATACACTTTCCAAACCCGGCAACTAATTTTCTCTGACCACAACTTCTTCATCCGACATCCGTCTCACTCGTGCCGCATGTCTACGAACTCGTACTGACGAGCTCTACAACTTTCGTGAAGGAAGTTTTCGAAGATAACAAACAGAAAGTAAAGTCAACTTTTGGTCTTTTAACGTCAAAGCACCTTGAAATAAACTCCTAACTTCCACTTCGTAAAACCAATAAGAATTTCCATAAATTTTCCTTCATTAAATTGAGAATAATACAAGAAAAATGGTATGAAAATCTAGGGTATTACAATCTACCCCCCTTAAAGGAATTTCGTCCCGAAATTCACAAGTACTAACTTAAAAACAAGCTAGGATACAATGCTCTCATGTCTGACTCTAACTCCCAAGATGCATCGCCCTCATCATGGTGACTCCAACACACCTTGACTAAATCGACTTCCTTCCTTCGAAGCCTCTTGGTTGATCTATCTAAGATTCGAACCGGTTCAACAACAAAGGTTGCATCCGCATTCACCTTGATAGTTCCAAAATCAATCACATGTGATGCATCTGGAACATACTTCCTCAACAATGACACATGAAACACATTGTGTACCCCGTGAAGGAAGTTTTCGAAGATAACAAACAGAAAGTAAAGTCAACTTTTGGTCTTTTAACGTCAAAGCACCTTGAAATAAACTCCTAACTTCCACTTCGTAAAACCAATAAGAATTTCCATAAATTTTCCTTCATTAAATTGAGAATAATACAAGAAAAATGGTAAGATAATCTAGGGTATTACAATGAGTCCCAGATATTTAATAAATACCTCTCATAACCTACAACAACAATTTGTGTACCCATGTGTCCCATATACCATAAAGTATCTCCCATGACCTACACCGACAGCCGAACTAGAGTTTTTTTCCTAACCATAACCAATCACTCGGCCGAAGGCTTGAAACTCAGTTTGACTGTCCAGTAAAAATCACAAAATAAAATTGCATCATAACCGTAACCAATCACTCGGTTAAAGGCTTGGAACCCAGTTTGACTATTTTAAACAACAATTCACTATATCACCACATCATCATCAACAACACATGATTCACATCATAAATTATATCCTTCACAAGGATGTAATTATATGAACATTATATATTATTTCACAAGAATAAATTATTAAAATTCAATAAAATTATGATCACAAGAACATAAAAAAATAAACATATGAGGAAAACTGGTTTTAATCTTACCTATCAGCCGTTGGCGATAAAGCTCATATATTTAAAAACAATTAATAGCATATTTCTAAATCCAACATCAATATCCAATGACCATAATGAAATTTGGTCCAAAAATGAACCATGGTGAGTGTTTACGCCTAAATTAATATTTTACTGGACAGTAAATGTCTATGTGAATATTAATTAAATTCTTGGTCCATGTCATACCGGCGAGCCCAAGTTCTCTAAGTTTACAAGTGATGGCCCGCCAGTGAGACCACGTGAGCTGAATTACAGAGTTCGCATGCGGAATAGACGTCACATGAACTACATAGCTCGCGCGCGGAATAACTTCGCGCGGAATTACTAGCTGACTCCGCATAGGCGAGGCGAGATTGACACTTCACGTAGGTGAGGCAAGCAGAGTACATAGAGGCGAGCTGGCGAACTGGCTCGCGTGGGAGGCTTCGCGAAGAAGCCACAGGTGGAGTCCGCGTACACAACACTAATCATTGAAGACTCTCACCAGTTTCTGATATGCTTTGGGCCAATCCCTGTGGCCCTTAATAATTAAAAAGCCTTCTTTTGGCCCGCGAGATGGTTCGAATCCGCGGCCCGCGCAGGATTGGCAAAGTCCTTGTGAGATTAGGGTTTCAGTGTCAGACTTGGATTCTAATTACTTTTCTTCTGCCGCAAGTCGAACTATTATATAAGGGGGCTCGAACCCTAACAATCAGACACTCTCAAACATACACAAAAAAGACAATCAAATCTCTCAACACAATACAAACTGCAAATCAGTTGCCTCTCGAGTTATCTCGAAACCCTAACCCTAAGTGCGCCGCCGCCTTAGTCTCAGTCCCTCTTGGACTCACCCCTGACCTCTGAACTCCCTATTGTTGCTCTGCTCGCGTCTCGCCGTGAGTATCGATCGCCTGTGCTCGTAAATTCCTCTTCTGAGGTGGCTCCTAGAAATCCCTTCCGCCTGATCAAGAAGTCAAGCGCATACACACAAACCCTTTCCTCGTCCGCGAGGTGGCACGCCCGCAACACTCCCCCTTCTCTTTGCTCGCTATATACCTCTGCTCCACGCGTTGAGGATCGTGGCCAAAACAGTGAGATTTACTCACCTAAAAATCCCGCTGCGATTTCCTCAACGTAACAAAAGTAAGTCAATCACAATTTCACCAAAACACCTAAAAACACACAATTAAAAACCTTAGAAACCAAGATACTAAAAGATAACACAATACCCTTAAATTAAACCTTAGCTCAAGGGAGGACAACTTCCCAAAGTCGTTGCACTCAACGACACAATAAAGCTGCCTCAAATCTTCAAAATCTAAACTCAAACTCAACCAAGCCAAAACAAATAAACCTAAGTCCTAACATGCAATCCTTGCTCAAAACCTAGCCATACTACCTCTCAACAAGCTCACAGCAGTAAGGACTAGCTAACCACAGGAAACTAAGGCCGCAACACAGCCGGACGCGCTGCCACACGCCGCCATAGGCAGCGGCGAGTGAACCCCACGTGCCACCCCAAAACTTCCGAATTAGGAGAAACTCACAACATGAAACTTGTAGATTAAAGCATGGTGAGTAACTTTGATACCTGGAGGTTCAAATAGTTCGGCCGGAATCGGCCGGAAAACACCCCGAAACGTCAACCCGAAACCAAAAATCAAACCTGCAAATTCGGCGCTCAAACTTGATTTGTAGGTCACCAAAGAGGTGTAAACATCTCTAGAGGAAGGAGAGGAGCAAGACTCACCTAACTCTCACCGAAAATGCCGTCGAAATCGCTGGTTTTTCGGTGATACAGCAGCAGCTCCGCCGCTTCGTGACGGATTCCAGGTAGCGAGATGGCAAGCGAGACTGCCCCAAGAGTGGAGAGGAGACCCGTGTCGACCCAACGGGACCCGCGGCGTCCACTTTGGTGGCCGGACGAAGGAGAACCGATCTGGAGAAGGGGGGAGAGCGGAAGGAGGTCTGGAGAGAGGAGAGAGAAAGTAAGATGGTAGGTTTCCAAAAATAACTCCACCACATTTTTCTACTTATACAGTTTCCAAAACCGGAAACTGACTTCCTCTGACCATAACTTTCTCATACTACCTCCGTTTCAGGCGTGCCACATGTCTAAGAACTCGTATTACCAAACTCTACAACTTTCGTGAAGGAAGTTTTCACAAATAACTTACAGAAAAAAAAGTCAACTTTTGGTCTCATAAAAGTTAAAGTACCTTAAAATTTACTCCTGAAACTTCAGCTTCGCACAAACTAAAAGAATTTCCATAATTAATCCTTCATTAATTTCGGAAATAATACAAGGAAAAATGATATGAAAATCTGGGGTATTACACATACTCAACCTTCCTACAATACCCTCATTTAAAATACATCATTATTCACTAAATACACAAATCATTCACTAAATACACATACTTTTCTAGATCTGCTACTTAATTTATTCAAAAAAAAAAGAGGAGTATACATATAGCATCATCCCAAGTTCTAGTTTGGTGTTCAGTTTGAACGACCTAGCATGCGTGAACAGTTTAATCTAAATTTCAAACTTCAATTTGTACTATCGATAGTAAAAACCTTGATAATTTAATATTTGATAAATTAATAATCTCAATTAAATAATATTTTTTGCCAGCCCCGAAATAAAGAATTAGCAAAATTGATGTCGATAAATTAACAATCTCGATTATATAATATTTTTTGTCATTCCCGACGTTATTAATTTATAGAGGTTTAAATTATAGAGCTTGGTATCTACATATACGTTGTTCTCATATAAAAGAAGAAAACTTTTAAGCGGATATTTTATTTCAACAAGTTTTCTTTACTTTTGATATAAATGTCTCTTTTGGTAATTTTACGTACCCACAAACTCTTATGTAATTTGTATAGAAAAAGAGATGTGCATCTAGCATTTACGGATGTGTTAATAAAATTTTATGAGATAAAAGTTTTATCGCTTGCGGCTTGCATTCGATTTTTCCTTAGAAATTAATTTGGGGAAACATAAATATTTTATTTTATTTTTGTCCACTCACTCTAACGTTATTAAATGTTTTCCCCTGGGCCCTTCGTTTTAAATTGCCCAGTCTGCAGAGTTCGGGTTGGATCTAGTAGGAGACGAGGCATAGTCACCCGCATTTCCGCCAGTTTTCATCAGTAGGTTACATGTTTAACCTACTCGTGTTTTCTTGCTTCCGCTAGTGTTTAGTAGCTCTGAATACTTTGGGGTTATTGTATATTTTGTGTAGAATTTCTGAAGGATAATTATGTGATGTTTGGAAGTGTTGAATTAAGAGTGAAATTTGGAATTTTCGAGTTAGGGTTGTCCATTTTCAAGGGAGGTTTGCCGAGTCCTTCGGTAAATTTTCCTTGGAGGTGGTCCCCGCACGACTTACTCCGGGTTTCAGGGTGAAATTCGGGGTGGGTCGTGTCAGAAAGGCTAGATGAGAACAATTAGATGCTGGGGAAGTACAAAGTTGGGGACGATCGTATGGAGGATTCGGATGATAATTTGATGGACACGAATTACGTTGGATGTTTGTTTCCATTTATTTAGATGAGATGTTTATGCCTTATAAACATTTATATAAAAAAAAGCGTATACTCAGGCAAATTTGAAAAATCTTATGTGCCGATAAGTATGTCAGCGACAAGAACTGCTGTCACACCCCAGTCCTTAGGTTATTTTACGGTTATTTACTTTGGAATTATTTCAGTCTTTTACCGTATTAAGTAACGTTTACTGTTAAGGACCTTAAAGTTGACTTTTTCTTCCGTTTGGAATTTGGGAAAACTTTCTTCATGAAAGTTGTAGAGGACGTGATAGAGGACGTGATTACGAGTTCGTAGACATGTTACGCGTTAAAATCGGATTTGGCATGGAAAAGTTATCCTTAAAAAGGGAAATTGTTGTGTTGTTAAATTATGGGTAAAATTTGAAGTGGGTTTATTTAGTTCGGTTTAAGTGATGGAACAGGTAGAGGGAAAGCAGCTCGAGCCCATCCCTTCCTTCCCTTTTCTCTTTCTTTCTTTTCCTTCTCTTCTTTTCTTCTCCCGAACTCCTTCCCCGAGCTCTTCTCCCGTCGGAAAGCTTTGCCGCCAGCTGCCGCCGTTCAGCCAGCAAGCTGCCGCCGCTCCAGCCCAGTTCAGACCCCCGCCACCTCCTCTCTCTCCCCGGCCTATTGTCCGAGCCGGTAGTGCCGCCGGAGAGGAGAAAAAGCCGCCGGAAACGCCGACTGTCCCTTCGCCGGGGCTCCGCCCTCCGGCCACCATAGGCCGAGATTTTTGGCTCAACTTGTAGCCCTCATCAAGGTGAGTAATCCCTCAAAAGGAATCGGTCTATTTCGATCTCCTTAGGGTGGTTTGTATAATTGAAAGTTTTAGGGATTTAAGGATGTTTTGGTTCGTTTACCCTAGATAGCGTTAGAATTGGACAAAGTGCTAGTTATGAAAGTTGTTGGGTATGATGAGAGGATTATGCTGTTTAAATTTGGTGGCCATAGGAAGTCGCCGGAAAACGGCTGCCGGCCGCCGCTGCCGGCGGAGCAGGCGGCGGCGCCGCCCCTCAGGGGCTGTTTTTCATGTTTTTAAGATGGTATTAAGGAGAGGAGTTTATTGAAGTATAGTGTGGACTTTTTGGAGGAGTTTTGATATTGTTGGGAATTTTTCAATGGTTAAGGATTTTGGCGGTGATTAGGATGGATTATCGGTAGTTTGGTTAACCGGTTTCAAAAGGCGTAAAGGGTTAATTTTTGGTTATCGGTGAAGGTGGTGAATTTTGAGTTATTTTGGACTAAAGGTGAAGAAAATGGGCAAGGAAGAATATTATTATTAGACCCTTAATTTTATGGAATTATTTATTGAAGTTTTAAATATTGATTGAGAATTATTATTAATTATTGTTCAGGACGTGAGGAAAATCATTTGGAGGAAGCTTCGGGTCGTCGGCAGGCTTAGCTGAGCACTGTGAGTGGACCTTTGATTTAAATTCCATGCATGCACTAAAGTTATTTAATTTCAAAGGCATAATTGAGATTTAGTGTTTTCTTGAGATTAATGAGTTGCATCTGTTAATTGGGAACTCTCTTGCTCATATCATTTGACATGTGGGACATGTCAATTGATCTTTTATTTTTGGTAATCTACTACACCCTTAAGGGGTTGGCTGATATTATTTATTGCTAGCTAACATTATTTAGCGGTCCTCATCATATGTGAGTAGAGCGCTTAGTGTGGGACGTTATTATAGTCCTACCGGCGGTCCTTATCATATGAGAGTTGAGCGCTTAGCGTGGGACGCTACTATAGCCTGGGAGGCAACCGATCGGTATATATAATATATTACTGTTAGCTAGCCATTATTTAGCGGTCCTCATCATATGAGAGTTGAGCGCTTAGCGTGGGACGCTATTATAATTTATTTAGCGGTCCTCATCATATGTGAGTAGAGCGCTTGGGGTGGGACGCCATTATAGCCTGGGAGGCTCATCGTTATGGTGAAATATATTTCCCTTTTTGATTTGTTTTATTGAGAACCAATGGGATTGGTTCATAGTTTTGGTGTATAATTATTTTCGGGAAGAGTTCCAAGTGTGCTTGCATAAATATTTTTCCAATGGAAATTATGGGAGAGCATAGATCTGATTTCATTGCTCCATTTTCTTTTGTTATTTATTTTTGTCCACTCACTCTAACGTTTTAAATGCTTCTCCCCTGGGCCTTTCGTTTTTAAATGCCCAGTCTGCAGAGTCGGTTCGGCGAGGATAGGAGGCTGTCATAAATCCCCACTTCATCCAGTTTTCTCATGTAGGTTACTAGTTTAACCTACTATGTTTCTGTTTCTCTCATTGCTTCTAGTAGATGCTCTGATAATTATGAGATATTTTAAGTGTGTTAAGTGTTGACGAAAAAGATTATTTGTTTATATTTATGGATGTTGTTTGAGAATTTTTGTGAGTTGGGTTTGGTGACTTTTCTTTCAGGTAGGGTTACCCATTTTCAAGGGAGGTTCTACCAAGAATTTTGGTAGAATATTCCTTGAGGTGGGTCCCGCAGGGTTTATCCCGGATTTCCCTTTGAAATCCGGGGTAGGTCCTGACAACTGCATGTCTCATTAGATGACTTTTGTTGACACCCAACAATAATACTTTATTTTCTATTTCTTTCCGACTTGATAATGAATATGGAAATTGAAGCTTGTGGCTAGAGTCTTACTGGGTTTTTCATCATCCCTCTTTATTTAGTAGTTGATAAAAACAAAAGGCAATACATTCTCATATAAGGAACAATTTTTATGAGAATATGAGAGTTAAGTGAATCTAACGGCTGAAAATATATGCTCAATCTTAAGTTTTATTAATTTATGTTTTTATATTCAATACATGTGGTTGTGATACATTTGTCCTTTAAAACTGTCTCTTATGTGAGCAAATCTAAACAAGAGACATCTCAATAATTATAGTACAATAAAACCACATCGATAATTTAATAATTTCGATTAAATAATACTTTTAGCGGTCCCAAAACTATTACTCTATAGCGATTTAACTGTAGTATGCATATGAAAACCTCACCGCTCAAGCTTATATAAGCAACAAATGTTGTGATGACATACGAAATTTGAAGTCTTACATATTATATGATTAAAGTAGTACGTGCATGCAAAGAATAACACAAAATGATATGGGATTGATAATTTTACAATGAAATTAGGTAGTTTTACAATGAAATTAGGTAGCGGCTCTTAGGAAAAAATCTCTTTGATGGTTATTCAAGTAAGGAGATATTTTATCAAGGATGATTCAAGTGAAGACAAATCTTCACGAGAAAATTTGGATCCTAATGAGAAGTGATCTCACTCATAGAAATATCCTAATTAGAGGAATCTACTCGAGAGTGCTCTAGTGAGAACGGATCTCCTCCGGTGAGCTAGATTCATAGTGAGGATAAATCTCGTCGAGAGTGATTCAAGTCAGGAGAAATTTTTAATAAAAAGAATAAATAAAGAAAATAAATAACAATATTTCTGCTTTCCCAATTTAAATTTCCAATAAAGTCGAATGCGTGCTCCACGCGATAAATCTTTTATCTCAAAAATATATACCAATATATGTATGTATTTACACACGTCTATACTCCCTATATAGGGCTACTACGCTCGCGTCGAACGCTCACGTCACGCCTTAATGCGGTGCTACACTACGCCATTAAGGTGGACGGACGGGTGTCTAAATATGTGTCTATACCCCCTATATGAATTTAAACACTCATATATGGCTACTACGCTTGCGTCTAACACTCACGTCACACCATAATGCGGTTATATACTACGCCATTAAGATGGACATACACATATGGCTAGCTAGCATTTATATACATACTCTCCTCATAAAAATATTTATAATTGACCGAAAAATCTCATTTTTGGTAATTCCTCAAAATAAATAAAACCCACAAAATAAAATGACCTCAACAGAAGAAATTGTTCAGCTTAGAACCATAACAGGTATATTATTTAAAACAAAAGTCCACTTACAAATTAGGCCTAAGCCTGATGTCGGTCCGAGGCCTCTTCAGCTCGAGCCTCCTCACGTCCTGTTTCAAAAACATAAATTAATCCCCACTATATACCAACGCTTATATAAATAGGCAACATTAAATGTGGCCTTATCTACTCTCATCTTTGCCCAACTTCGCCAATCTTAAAATTGATACGGCCCAAACTTCACCACAAATACCAGCAGCCTTAAACCAACCTTCTACAGCCAAAACAACAATAATCTAATGGTCGGATTCTATCCAAATTAACGGCCAAAATACCAAACTTCCAAAAATCCAAAACCTATCCAAAATTCCTCCAAAAATTCCAAAATTCACATCATTAACCTCCCCTTAATAATCCAAATCTAAAACCATAAAAATCCCCCAAACAGCGGCGGCCGGCTCCGGCGACCTCCAATGCCTACCAAATTTCTACAGCAGCTTCCTCTCAACCTACTCTACAACTTTCCTAACTAGCACAAACACAAATTCCAAGCTTAGATAGGGTAATCGAACAAAAACATCAAAAGAGCCATAGAATTTCAACTCCATATTTCTCCTTACCTAGCTCAAGAGGGAGTGAAACCTTTGGAGGTATGAATGCACGGGTGGAGAGCTTCCTGTTGAACCAAGTAGCTCCAGCTATGGCGGCCGGAGGAGGGAGTTCCGGGAAGAGAACCACCACGGCAGTCGGACCTTTCGGGCGAGATAACTCCCTCACGGTGGAGCTAGGGCGGTTTTCACCGGTCTAGGAAGAAGGCTGGGTCGACGGCCGACCGATCGGGACCGGTGCGGCTGTCTCAGGCGGCCAGACGGCGGCGGACAGGCAAGAAGAAAATCCGGCAGGGAGAGGGCTCGGGGAGAGAGAGTCGGGAGGAAGAGAGAGAAGAAAGAGAGGAGAGAAATGGTTTGGGCCTCCCCAAACCGGTCCAACACTAATATACCCACGCCAAAATTAAAATAAACCCAACTCCAAAAATAACACCACAAAATAATACCCAATAAAAATTACCTTTTACTAGCCAAAATTACCATTTTTACCGTCGTCACATTTTTCTCCTACGAATAATTCCTTCGAAATAAACCGTCCCCAAAAACCCCTATAGGGACCATTTAAACTAATAACTCATTGACGAAGACGGTAAAATTCTTACTACTACCAAGCTAGTAATTAAGGTAAAAATCTAAGAGTCGGGATGTGACAATTCTCCCCTCCTTATAAAAATTTCGTCCTCAAAATTTACATAACTGTCAATCAAAGAGGTAGGGATACTGCTGCCTCTTTTGTTCCTCTGATTCCCAAGTAGCTTCCTCGACTTGATAACTCTTCCAAAGCACCTTCACAAGTGAGATTGTCTTGTTCCTAAGCACCTGCTCCTTTCGGTTAAGAATCTGAACCGGCTCCTCTTCATAAGTCAAATCCTTTTGCAAACTAATCGGCTGCTCTTGCAACACATGAGAGGGATCGGCAATATACTTGCAAAGCATGGATACATGAAACACATTATGTATCCTGGATAATTCTGGGGGCAAATGTAACCGATAAGCAAGTGAGCCAACTAGCTCTATTATTTCATAAGGGCCAATATATCTCGGACTAAGCTTCCCACGCTTACCAAAACGCACTACTCCTTTCGAAGGAGATAGTTTCAAGAACACCCAATCACCCACTTGAAACTCAATGTCATTCCTGCGAACATCTGCATAACTCTTTTGCCTACTATGAGCGGCCTTGAGTTTATCTCTGACCACTTTAATCTTCTCATTTGTATCATGGATTAACTCTGGACCACAAAGTTCTCTTTCTCCTACTTCATTCCAACACAAAGGTGTACGAAACTGTTTCCCATAAAGTACCTCAAAGGGAGCCGTACCAATACTGATTTGGTAGCTGTTGTTGTAAGCAAACTCCATCAAAGATAGGTTCTTATCCCAACTCCCCCTGAACTGCAAGGCACAAAATCTCAACATATCCTCCAAAGTCTGAATAGTCTTCTCTGATTGCCCATCGGTCTGAGGATAAAAAGCAGTGCTGAAGTGCAATCGGGTGCCTAAAGCTACCTGAAGAGCTCCCCAGAATTTAGAAGCAAATCTAGGATCCCGATCCGACACTATTGATTCAAGTACACCATGAAGTCTCACGATCTCATTCACATAAATCTCCGCCAATTTATCCAGTGTATACTTCTTTCCCACCGGCAAGAAATGTGCAGATTTGGTGAGTCTATCCACAATCACCCAAATACCGTCATGCCCCTCACGGGTACGAGGTAAACTGAAAACAAAATCCATGGTGATGTGGTCCCACTTCCACACTGGAATAGGCAACGGCTCAAGCAACCCAGAAGGTTTCTGTCTTTCAGCTTTCACTTGCTGACAGATCAAACACCTACTCACAAACGCTACGATTTCTCTCTTCATGTTTGGCCACCAATAATAATCCTTCAAAGTCTGATACATCTTTGTACTACCCGGATGAGCAGCATATGCAGAACTATGAGCTTTCTCCATTATCTCTTTCTTTAACTCTTCATTCCTCTTTGGAACACAAAGCCTATTTTTGAACAATAAGGTTCCATCCCTTCTTACCGAAAAATCCACGGCGGTTCCATTCAATGCTCTTTCTATCAACTGAGCTATGGAAGGATCATCATATTGAGCCTCCCGCACTTTATCAACCAAAACTAGCCTCACATGGAAACTAGCTACCCAGGCACCAACATTATCCACCGCTAAATCCACCCCTGTAGCTCGCAACTCAAAAAGAAGTGGAACTCGAACAGTCCTCATGTGAGACAAAGATATGGTGGGGTTTCCACTAAGAGCATGAACTACCACGTTAGCTTTTCTAGGATGATACTCAATAGTGCAATCATAATCATTGATTAATTCCATCCATCTTCTCTGCCTCATATTTAAGTCTCTTTGAGTAAACACATACCGAAGACTCTTGTGATCGGTAAAAATCTGATACTTGGCTCTATAAAGATAGTGTCTCCACAACTTGAGGGTAAATACCATTGCTGCAAGCTGTAGATCATGAGTGGGATAATTCGCCTCATCTGGCTTCAATTGCCTAGAAGCGTAGGCAATAACTCGATCATGCTGCATCAATACTCCGCTTAGACCTCGTCTAGAAGCATCACAATAAACCACATACAACCCACTATCATCCGGAAGTGCCAATACAGGAGCACTAGTCAAGCGATTCTTTAATTCTTGAAAACTTTGCTCACACTGATCTGACTATTCGAACTTAACTCCCTTCTTGGTCAATCTTGTAAGTGAAACAACAATCTTTGAAAAATCTTGCACAAAGCGTCGATAATAACCTGCTAACCCCAAGAAACTACGATTCTCCGTCACAGTGGTGGGTCTTCTCCAATTTGACACTACTTCCACCTTTTGAGGATCCAAATTAAAACCTTCTCCCGAAACCATATGACTCAAGAACCCCACTTTATCTGGCCAAAATTCACACTTTATCTGAATTTAGCATACAGTTGAGCATCTCTCAAAGTCTGCAATATCATTCTTAGATGTTTGGCATGCTCCTTCTCACTTCTTGAGTATACCAAAATGTCATCTATGAATATGATCACGAAACGGTCAAGATACGGACGAAACACCATATTCATGAGATCCGTGAAAGCAGCGGGTGCATTAGTAAATCCAAAAGGCATCACCACAAACTCATAATGACCATAGCGTGATCGAAAAGCAGTCTTGGCTATGTCACTCTCCCGGATCCGCAACTGATGATAACCAGATCTCAAGTCAATCTTTGAGAAAACAGAAGCACCCTTCAACTGATTAAATAAATCATCAATGCGAGGCAATAGATATTTATTCTTCACCGTGACTTGATTTAGCTTCCTATAATCAATGCATAGTCTCATGGTGCCATCTTTGTTCTTAACAAACAACACCGGAGTACCCCATGGAGACATGCTAGGCCGAACAAAACCCTTGTCTACCAACTCCTGCAGTTGAGTCTTCAACTCTTTCAATTCTGCTGGAGCCATTCTGTAAGGTGCCTGAAAGATAGGCGTAATTCCGGGAAGTAACTCAATAGAAAAGTCTATCCCCCTTACAGGAGGCAAACCAGGTAACTCCTCGGGAAAAACATCCGGAAACTCTCTTACTACAGGGATATCCTCAACTTCCAACACTCCCACACTTGTATCTACAATGTGAGCTAAGTATGCCTGACAACCTTTTTTTAACAATTTCCTAGCAGTAACAGCTGATATCAAGCAACTCGAAATAAAATCTCTTTCCCCTTGAAATGCAACCTCAAATCCATCTGGACTTCGAAACACCACTTCATTTCGAAAACAATCTACCATAGCTCTATAAGCCTCTAAAAAGTCCATTCCCAAGATCACATCAAACTCCACAATATCTAAAGGGATTAGATCCGCCTTAAACTTAGTCCCTTCTATTAATACTTCACAACCACTAAACACCCAATTTATTCTCATCACCTCACCGGAGGGTAGAGACACATGCCACTCGCCTGGAAGAGACGATGATAGCACATTGGCATGGAGGGAAAATCTACTAGACATAAATGAATGCGTGGCTCCGGGATTAATTAAAGTTAAAGCTGGCTGACCAAAAATTAATAACGTACCAATGATGACATCTGGAGAAGTACGACCCTCCTGCTGAGTCATAGCATGTAGTCTAGCACGAGTCATGGGACTTCCACGCTGACCACTACTCTGTTGAGTTCCGCCCCTGACTGCTGAACTGCCATGGGTACCACTGCTGGAGCCTCTGGCTGAAGACTGACCGAATGGCTGAGTAGGGGCAGGGGTGGTCCTCTGAGCCAATAATGGACAATCCCTCCTGAAATGATCCTGACCACCACACTCATAGCACCTAGAAGACTGTTGTTGCCCAAAAGAAAAAGTCTGACCACCAGATGTCCCACCATGGAAACTGCCACCAGCACCAAACTGACTAGTCTGCTATCCACCCAATTGGCTCCAAAAAGGTCTCCTGTGACGCCCCCTAATTCTGAACCGAGAATTAGAACTCGATCCCCCACTACCGCCACTACCTGCTGAAGATCCAGAAGTGGATGATGAAGCGGCCTTCTTAGAGGGACCCTAACTGGGACCACTGAAATCTCGGGGCCGAGTACTATATGTTCCCCTGGTCTCGATGGCCATGGCTGCACTAACCGCATCAAGAAAAGTCGGGTAAATAACACCTGTCATCCTATCTGGATACACTCCACCAAGTGCCCTAATAAACATATCAATCCTGGTCCTCTCATCAGGAACCACATATGGCACATGGTAGCTCAAGGTAGTGAACCTCTACTCAAACTCTATGACACCCTCATCAAGCCTCTTCTTAATGTTTAGAAAATCCGTCTGATTCCTACTACGATGAGCATGACTGAAATACTGACCCAAGAAGAGCGTCTTAAACTGCTCCCAAGTCATATCCTGAGCACCACCATTATTTCTGCTAGCGAGAGTCCACCAATGATGCGCTGAGTCATCCAGAATAGTCACTGCCATCTTCACTTTCTTTTCTTCCGGCAAATCAGTGCTCTCAAAAGCCTTTTCCATCTTATCTACCCAAGTGTATGCATCAAGGGGTCCCTTGGCACCTTTGAACTCAATTTCCCCAGCATCGAAGACATCCTTCTTCCTCACAGACCGAGGGTGCTAAACCCTATCTAAAACACCTCTCAGCATATTCCCAATGGAATTAACTAATCCTCTAACTTCATCACCCTCATTCGCGTTGGTCGAGGTAGCCACACGGGGTCGGCGTCTAGGAGGCATAGTACATGAGGAAGGAGATATTTTGTAGTTTGTATACAAGACTAACAGAACTATCACACATACCTAATAACACATAGCATCCAAAGCATAAAATGCTAGTGAATCCGCCGCGGTCGGATCACCACTCTATAGGAACTACGTGCTTCTTAGGCAAATATGATAGTAATAAGGAGGCAGAAAATGAAACCTAAAGCTCTGATACCAACTGTCAAGACCCACCCCGAATTTCACCATGAAACCCGAAATAAGTCTTGCGGGGTCCACCTCCAAGGAAAATTTACTGAAGCACTCGGTAAACCTCCCTTGAAAATGGACAACCCTAACCTGGAAAACCCAAGAATTACCCATAAATATCCAAATAATATAACAAAAATCTTAGCACACCCCGTTAAAATATTCGCTAACCCCAGGGGTAGTCAGAGCTACTAAATAACAATTACAGGAAGTATGAAGATACACTGGTAGGTTTATCAGGTAACTTACTGGTGAAGAGTGGTGGAGAAGTGGGTAACTATGCCTCGCCTTCTACTAGTGCCAACCCGGACTCTGCAGACTAGGCTTTTTTGAAACGAAGATCCCAAGAGAAAACATTCGAAAACGTTAGAGTGAGTGGACAAAATAAAAAGAATAAATAAAGAAAATAAATAACAATATTTCTGCTTTCCCAATTTAAATTTCCAATAAAGTCGAATGCGTGCTCTATGCGATAAATCTTTTATCTCAAAAATATATATCAATATATGTATGTATTTACACACGTCCATACTCCCTATATAGGGTTACTACGCTCGCGTCGAACGCTCACGTCACGCCTTAATGCGGTGCTACAGTACGCCATTAAGGTGGACGGACGAGTGTATAAATATATGCCCATACCCCCTATATGAATTTAAACACTCATATAGGGCTACTACGCTTGCGTCTAACGCTCACGTCACACCATAATGTGGTTATATACTACGCCATTAAAGTGGACAGACATATATGGCTAGTAAGCATTTATATACATACTCTCCTCATAAAAATATTTATAATTTACCGAAAAATCTCATTTTTTGTAATTCCTCAAAATAAATAAAACCCACAAAATAAAATGACCTCAATCGAAGAAATTGTTCAGCTCAGAACCATAGCAGGTATATTATTTAAAACAAAAGTCCACTCACAAATTAGGCCTAAGCCTGATGTCGGTCCGAGGCCTCTTCAGCTCGAGCCTCCTCACGTCCTGTTTCAAAAACATAAATTAATCCCCACTATATACCAACGCTTATATAAATAGGCAACATTAAATGTGGCCTTATCTACTCTCATCTTTGCCCAACTTCGCCAATCTTAAAATTGATACGGCCCAAACTTCACCACAAATACCAGCAGCCTTAAACCAACCTTCTACAGCCAAAACAACAATAATCTAATGGTCGGATTCTATCCAAATTAACGGCCAAAATACCAAACTTCCAAAAATCCAAAACCTATCCAAAATTCCTCCAAAAATTCCAAAATTCACATCATTAACCTCCCCTTAATAATCCAAATCTAAAACCATAAAAATCCCCCAAACAGCGGCGGCCGGCTCCGGCGACCTCCAATGCCTACCAAATTTCTACAGCAGCTTCCTCTCAACCTACTCTACAACTTTCCTAACTAGCACAAACACAAATTCCAAGCTTAGATAGGGTAATCGAACAAAAACATCAAAAGAGCCATAGAATTTCAACTCCATATTTCTCCTTACCTAGCTCAAGAGGGAGTGAAACCTTTGGAGGTATGAATGCACTGGAGGAGAGCTTCCTGTTGAGCCAAGTAGCTCCAGCTATGGCGGCCGGAGGAGGGAGTCCCGGCGAGAGAACCACCACGGCAGTCGGACCTTTCGGGCGAGATAACTCCCTCATGGCGGAGCTAGGGCGGTTCTCACCGGTCTAGGAAGAAGGCTGGGTCGACGGCCGACCGATCGGGACCGGTGCGGCGGTCTCAGGCGGCCGGACGGCAGCGGACGGGCGAGAAGAAAATCCGGCAGGGAGAGGGCTAGGGGAGAGAGAGTCGGGAGGAAGAGAGAGAAGAAAGAGAGGAGAGAAATGGTTTGGGCCTCCCCAAACCGGTCCAACACTAATATACCCACACCAAAATTAAAATAAACCCAACTCCAAAAATAACACCACAAAATAATACCTCAATAAAAATTATCTTTTACTAGCCAAAATTTACCATTTTTACTGTCATCACATTTTTCTCCTACGAATAATTCCTTCGAAATAAACGTCCCCAAAAACCCCTATAGGGACCATTTAAACTAATAACTCATTGACAAAGACGGTAAAATTCTTATTACTACCAAGCTAGTAATTCAGGTAAAAATTTAAGAGTCGGGATGTGACATTTTTATTTAGTAAAGTAAAGGATAAATCGCATTTCGTTTAAAAATTTTAATTTGTCTTATTGTTGAATTAACCTTTCTTATAAGAATTAATTTTATATATTTTAAAAAATTAGTTTGTTAGCAAAGGAAAGTAAAACTTGATGATGCGAGAGTGTGGGCGCAAACAGTTTGTTAAACGGAGTTACAACAAAAGGCTACAAACATTTTTGTGAGAGAGCACTTGGGTCATTTTGCTTGACCCTAGTTTAAGAGAGCTAAAATCTTTCCCGCTCCCCTGCTCCGCTTATGTTGAGTTCGCCCGACATAAGTGCATAACCAGTTGTCTGTCACGCTTTGCCTATTCTGACTAGTTCATTGTAACTGCATGACCAGTATATTTTTATGGTTTTGGTAATGTTTTGAGTTGAAAGTTTTTTACAAAAAGATGAGTTGCAAGAAAGTATTCATTTTACTCCTACGTATTGCCTTCAGTGTTCTCATGAGATTTTTTTTTGTGATTATCTTCGCCAGTAGCAAGAAATATCAACATGATTTATAATTCCGCATCTATAATATATTATTGGTTCTTTATCTGCACTAAGGTTTACGAAAGATAAATGATTTCCAAAGAAAAGAGTTCTATGAAGAATAGTTTAAACTCAATTTTGAGCTTGTCTCATGTTTTTTTATATGTTTTTCTGAGGCCTCTTTTGTTTTTCTGTTCTGCCCAGGTTAATGTTGCTTAGGTTGGTCGGTACCCACGTCAAAGGCATATATCAGCTAATCTTCTGGCATCTTATAGTACTTAGTGAGATTATTTTTATTTTTATTGGAGGAGTTTTTTTATGTAATTAGTTACATTGAGGTTGTATGTAAATGTTGGAGGAGAGATACTTTGATTTATGTAAACTAGAAGTGTATTGATTGATTGATTTACAGGTTTTGAGGTAGTCCACTTTTAAGGGAGATTATGTCCAATTTTCGATATAGTTATTCATTAAGGTGGAATCTGGGAGCGGGTCTGTCAGGTAGCTCGACATAAGTTGAGGAAGTCTAGTATCACATGAAAGATAGTAGAGGTTCAAATGCCAAAATTTAAAGACATGAATAGAAACACTCTTTGATATATATATTTTTTTAATAATAAACATATAGTATATGATAGCATCAAGATAACTCTCACAATTCACGAGTTTACATTTTATGTTTTATGATATTTTTGCTCAAGTTGTGGTTTTGTGAATGGGGCCCCTTCTGATATCAAAACTTGGCTTTGTTACTGCTTTTTTTTTTCTTTCTGTTTAAGGCGAAAATAAATGTACTGTTATAATATAAGAGAAGGAACTTACTAGCTTGGTAGTGGAGAGTAGAAGCAGTAAGAGAGTAGAAGAACTAAGAGAGAAGAGGATAGGAGAAATGTGGTGTGTCTCATTCATTCACTAACCCCTTTATATAGGGTTGGAAATACTTCGTGATTACTCAAATGAAGTTTGGTGGTCACTCTTAACTAACATGATAATCACACACAAGTTAACTTGCTAGATACTCACAAACTATGTTGGCTTGCTTGGTACTTACAAGCTTTTTACATCATTATGTGGGCATTACAACCTAAAACTGATTCTGTGGACAACCACATAGTATTTACAACACTTCCCCTCGGATCTCCACCAGTTAATTTGGTGTTGGACGCTCGCACTTAATGTTGCCTCGTAAAACCTTGCTAGGTAATAGGAATTCAGTGGAAAAAATAACCTTGGTCGTAGGGAAAAAGAAAGTACAACGCGCATATGTCCTTTCGAGAATGGTTTTAGGTGCTCCCCCTAATTGGAAGCTCCCCCTAATTACTGCACACTTCTTCTAGTAACTTGGAGAGTCAACGCATTCCAATGTCTTGTACTAACTTCTTGAAGATACATTTTGGTAGAGATTTGGTGAAGAGATCTGCCACGTTGTCAACTGACTGGATTTTTCAAACTTCAACTTCTTCATGCTTTTGATGTTCATGTGTGAATAAGAATTTTGCAATGTGTTTCGTTTAATCTACTATAATGTATCCTTTTTGAATTTTAGCTATACACGTTGCATTACCTTCGTGTAAGATTGTAGGAGCGTTTGTTACTGATGGTAGATTGCATGTGTTTCGAATATGCATTGATCTCAACCAAACACATTCTCAGCTAGCTTCGTGAAGGGCAAATATTTCTAAGTGGTTGAAGGAAGTAGCGACTAGTGATTGCTTTGTTGACCACCATGAAATTGCAGTACCTCCACAAGTAAATAGATAACATGTTTGTAAGTAACCTGTTTAGTATAACTTGATAGATGGACAATAATCCCACCAACAAAATACTCGATTTGCAGGCCGAGGCAAAATTTGTCTTCCTAAGGTCTTTCATTTCAAATTCTTTCTTTCAATATTTAGCAATTTTTGTGCTCATGTCATCGACATAGACTGTTGCGTTATTGTAAAACTAGAATTTGATTTCTTAATAAACACGCAAGGACATAAATGATCATTAATACATCCCTTAGTTAAGTACTAACTAAGACGGTTGTACTACATTCATCCGGATTGTTTCAATCCATATAATGACTGTCATAATTTAACTGAGTACATGTTGCATGTTTTTGCTCTTGCATCATGCAACTTAAGTCCTTCTGGGACTTTCATGTATATATCGGTATCTAGCTCCCTGTATAGATATGCGGTAACAACATCTATAAGTCGCATAATAAGTTTATCAGAAACTACAAAACTTATGAGATACCAGAATGTAATAACATTCATAACGGGGAAATAAGTTTAATCATAATCAATCCCATACTTTTGTGAAAAATCTTGTGCAACAAGACGTGCTTTATATCTTGCAATCTCATTCTTCTCATTGTGCTTTCTCGTAAACACCCATTTGTAACAAACATGGTTCACATTGGGTGTAGTTTGGACAACTAGTTCGAAAACATTGCACTTTTTGAGAGAATCTGGTTCTACTTGGATTACATCTCTCCATTTGAACCAATCATATCTTTGTCTACATTCATTGACATAGCGAGGTTTAAAATTCAACGCTTTCAAGGATCTTAGTAGCTATTGCATGCAAATGAAAATACATCGTCTACGATTGTTTCTCTTTGATCCCACAATTCATTGGTGTACACATAATTTATGAAAATTTCATGATTATCAAGTACTTAATCAACCTCTCTAGGGGTCCGTGTCTCAACATGGACACTTCGCTTTTTTATATAATCATGAATTGTGGATCGATTATCAACGTTTTGCCCAATAACGTTTTCAATAACGATGTCATTATGATTTAGATATGTCATATTACGTGTTGACAAAAGACAAACATATGACCATCTTGTAGAAGCATCAATCAAGACCATAAAGTATTGAAATGGTCTGCAAGATGGTTGTATATATAGGCCCACAAATGCCCCCTTGAATTCTTTGTAAAAATCTTGCGGAATTAGTATCAATTTTTACAAAAGATGGCATAATGATCAACTTTCCTAGTGAGCATGTTTTACAAGGATTATCGCTTGGAAGAATAATATTCATATTCATCAATGGGTGTCTGTTATAAACAAATTTTGTAGAGTTGATCTATACGTATACGTATACGTTAGTACCTAAGAACTATACTGTAAAGATGTGAATATTCAAACGAAAAGTGAGTCTAAAATAAAAATTTGTACCATAAGAGTAAATAAGTATCTCTTTAGCCAAGAAAACCTGATACATATACTATTTACGACTTAAGTTTGTAACCACAATTCCAGTCATGCATTCAATGGAATTTGTTGGAGAAAGTCTAGATTTTCTTTCAATTTTTGCTCAAACCACCTATGACGTACCATTCAAAACACACTTTATGTGAAAGCTAACATGACAGAACCGTTTATAAAATGGATATCCTTATAAAATTGATATGACAATGTAGGCATGTAGCATCAGCTACAGTCTAAAGTGATACATCAGAAAGTACTTTACTTGACAGTAGTTAGTTAGTTTTCCTCAATTTGCCGAACACCTTCAATTCTTCACGCCGCCTCGCATCTTTTCTTATCTCTCTTTATAATCCCTTCAGCAATCTTCCATTCTCTCAATGCATCCAAATAACAGTGCTTTCCCCATTATAAACTTCTTGGTCACTTTCAGCCTTTCATCAATCATGAAATCGAACTTAATGCAAGTGATAACTATTGGAATCTAATTTGAGATTTCTAAATGTTAAAGGTGGATCGGATGATTTGGTAATATGTATCAATTTGAAGTTCATCTTTGCCTTGGTTACCGATTGGACCTTGCGAGTGATCGAGGATGAACTGTATCTCATTTTAGGATAGTCATGTGAGTTTTGCAAATACCAGAAACTAAACTCACCTGAAACTTAAAATTATGTCAAAGGAACATCTCTAGAACTAGAAGATTCAAAGAATGGAGTTCTAAGATGGATCTGTATATGCAGATATCATTTGTACAAAGTTCGATGTGTTGTTAGCTCTATACCTTTATCTTCCCTTCTAAACCAAACAAGTCATAGAGGCCCATTAATACCTAAATCTTGATGCAAACACAGCACATCAGCTACGTAATATGGTAGCACTCACTTTCAAATGAACACTTCAAATGATTCTGGATGTTGCGGTACAGACTTCGGTTGCGCTAATGCTGAAGCGACGCCTTCGAGCAACTGGATGACATCGACTGTATCGTCCAGATAGTATTTTGCCATGCTTGGTTTTTGACCGACAGTACAGGCAAAGACTTCAGCAATGGCTGGCATGGATGAATTTGACTCGGGATGCATGATACTCTTGAACATGTCTTCATCTGAGCGATCATCCCCTATGCATAACAAGAAATCTGGTGACCTCACCCTATTTTGCATAGTCGAAAGGAGCTCCTCCACAACTTTGCCTTTGCTCACACCCTGCAATTACAGAGACCAACTAGACTTCAATATTTCCGATTCATTCAAAGTCGAAGTGTAATTGCATCAAAAGATTTTCACAAAACATGTTTTGTTTCCAATTTCCTAAACTGCTGATGATATCATGTATTTAGTAAGATGCATACCAGTGGTTTCACTTCCACAATGTGTTGGCCTCTTTTAACTACAACCGGCTCATTGACAAGTACACTCTCTAGGTGATCAAGTAGCTCCTTGGCCTGAGATGAGCCGAAATGAGGATCAGCATCTTGATGATGCCAAACCAGTGCACTGTCTTTCTGTTCTATGAAAGAACCATCGGTTGCTTCTGTGTATGACTCCATAATAGGCAGCACAATCTTCTTCCAACTGTAATCCATAGTCAAGGTGCAAGTCTTCCAAGGAGAATCTTTACTCCACCTACACAAAAGGAATATCAAAATTAACAAAGAACAAGGGAGGTGATAAACAATTAGCAGTCAAATGCAAGCACAGAATTTCACCTAGTGAAGTAACCATGCTCTGCTGATAAACCAAGTTTCTCACACTGCGAAAACCATTTGCTGAGAGAATTTTTCCCTCTGCCACTCACAATGAAAACAATGTTTTTCGGATCACCGCATAAGCAATTCAAGACAGAAATAACTTCACTGCTTGGAGCTTTATCCACTGAAGCTTGAGGTGTCATAGTGCCATCATAGTCCAATAAGATGAGCCGGCTACTTGTATTTCTGTAAGCATAGGCAATGTGATCGACAGAAAGCTTCCTGAAGTTGAATCCCAAAGCTACAACTCTGAATCCCAAACCTAAACCGATTCCCCAACATCTCCTCCTGTAATGCTCTCTGCAAGCTCTCTCAAGATCTTGATCAAAACTCCGAGCCCAATAAGCAACATCATGGGAGCTGATATACTTGTAATGCTTGTCATGGCGAAAATGCTTCTCTTCCTCCGACATTGTGATGGCAAAATTCATGGCACCAGAGACAGCATCAATGTTCCACGGATTGACACGGATTGCGCCACTAAGAGAAGGAGAACATCCAATAAATTCAGAGACAATGATCACACTCTTTTTCGTCACTGCTGCCTCATCAACAATCCCCAATGCCTTGTCCAAAACAGAGCTCCCCTGCCTACAAACAGAGTACGTATAAGGCACTAAATTCATCCCATCCCTCACAGCATTAACCAAACAGCACTCTGAAATGGCATAATACGCAGCTTTTTCTTGCGTCATGACAGGTCCATGGATCACAACAATAGGCTGATACCCGGGTTGGCCATACTTCTCATTGATCTCTTTTGCAATAGCACTCATCTCATTCAGAACCTCCTGCACATCCTTTCCTCCACTTCGCGCTGGGTTTGTTATCTGCACCAAAACCACCTTTCCCCTCAAACTATGATGCTCCTCCAAAAGCTGCTTCATTGCCAGAAACTTCAAACTGATTCCCTTAAACAAGTCCAAATCATCAACCCCCAAAATCACAATCTTCCCCTCAAACTTTTCCTTCAATGCCTTCACTTTCTCAGCAGTAATACAAAGTGACAGAACACTCTGAAGCTGACCCATATGAATCCCCACAGGCAACATCTTAATACTCACTATTCTACCATAGTACTCCAAACCCATGTACCCTCTTTTGAACTCATAATGAAGACCTAGCATTCTACTACAACAAGACAAAAAGTGCCTTGCATAGTCAAATATATGAAACCCTATAAGATCACAATTCAGCAGCGCCCTCAAAATCTCTTCCCGGACCGGTATGGTCCGGTAAATCTCCGACGATGGAAAAGGACTGTGCAGAAAGAAACCAAGCTTGACACGGTAGTACCTTTTCCTCAAGAAAGTAGGCAACACCATAAGATGGTAGTCATGGATCCAAACGTAGTCCTCATCAGGGTTCAGAACCTCTATTATTCTATCCGCAAAGGCCTTGTTGGCTGACACGTAGGCCTGCCAGAGTGTACGGTCGAAACGTGTACCGTGGCTGGGCGTCATGGGCAACATGTAGTGAAACAGAGGCCATAGATAGTGCTTACAGAAACCATGATAAAACTTGTTGAGTATTTCCGTCGGTAGAAAACAGGGCACGCAATGAAACTCGTGGAGGAGGACCAATGCGACGTCGTCCTGATCGCAGGGGTCGATCTCGGCGCCCTTTAAGCAACCCACGTAAAGGACCTCAACGTCGGAGGGAAAGCCGCCGCCGTCTTTAAGTTGGAGGACCAAGCTGTCGTGGTCGTATTCGAAACTCCACTTGTTGGTTTCTGCGTCACGAAAAGCGTGTATTGGCAAGTGGTTGGAGACAATGATTCTGCGTTGTTGTTCTTGTTGCGCAGAGGAAACAACGTTGTTGTTGTTGTTGTTGTTGTTGTTGTCAGATGAAGAGGAGGAGGAGGACCCGCCGGAGCCGTGGTGGTCAGCGTTTTCGAAATCGGAGATAAACCCGGAGGCTTTCATGACTCTGGGGATCCGACTGACGGCCCGGAAATCGTCAATGGGGTCCAAATTCAACAAATCAAAGCAAGATCTTGATAGCATAGTCGACAAACCCAGAAAGGGTGGTGTAGAAGATTAAAGATTGAAACTTTGGAACGAAACCAATGGTGGGGTGATTCGGGTGTGGGTGTGTGGAGGGGTAGTGTTTATAGGTGGGTATTGCAAAGGAAGATGAATCTTGGAGTGATGGAATTGAAAGATTTTGATAAGAATTCCATTTTTGGTTACCAAAAGGCTTCTCTGTTTTTTCTCTTGGAGAGTAAATCAGTAATATCGCGCTAAATAAATATGTAGTAGTAATCCTTAATGGATAAGAACGAAAGTGATTGCTTGATGATAATGATGAATAGAGATGGGGGATACGTACAGGGGGAATGTTGGACGGTCCGGATTTTTTGGATCGCCGGATTATGATTTACTGTAATGAATGCTCTCGAGTCTCGACCACAAGGGGAATGTTAGTGCTGACTGGTACTTGGGTCTGACACAAATTTTGTGGAAGGATATGGCAAATTTTTTAAATTTTGACCTTTTATTTATTTTTATTTTTATTTTTATTTTTTCGGTATATGCCTTGTTTCTTTTCTAAATCTTAATCTACGTGTATTTGAAATTTGGAAGAGGTTGTCTTTTCTCCGGTTTTAATTAAAAAGCAATTATGATGGCCTAATCCTATTTTGGTAAAGGAGTTGGATTAGAATGCCAAATAAGGGAATTTCAGTAACTTATAAAGAAGAGATAGACCAAGATTTTATTTGACAACTAAGTTACAACATTGTTTAATAAAAATAAAAAAAAAGTTCCAACATTGTTAACCGGTTTATAATTGGATTAACTATGACATGAAGATAGAGATTTTAAAGGACAAGGTTCATTGTGCATCATTAGCGTCACACTAGCTAAGAATTGAACCTCTATACGCTATGGCATCACCATATCTTAGTAATTACAATAACAAAATTATAAAATGTACATTATAGTTAAAACCTTATGTTCAAGGTACTCTGGATATACTCACAGCGAAAACTTTAGCCTTAAGAGCAAGACTCCTTGCTGCCTGGTATCATAACTTCAAAGGCTTCCTTGTCGAAGGTGACTCGAAGACTCTCATTGACACTATAAATGGTGTTTTCCCTTGTCCATGGCGCATATCTACAATTGTGAAGGATATAAAGGTCCTTGCTTCGCGGCTGCATGTTTCCTCATTTCAGCACATCAAGAGAGAGCAAAATTTTGTTGCTGACGCTATTGCAAAGTTTGGCCATTCTAATAGGGTTCAAGCCTGGCATTTAGCTCTTCCTTTGTCTGCTAGTTCAACTTTTTATTTTGATCTTCTAGGAAGTGGTTGTAGTAGAGGCTTTCAGCTGTAATTTTATTTCTCTAATCAAAAAAAAAAAAAAAAAAAACCTAGATCCAAATTCTACCATTCTTGACATAGAATGATTTTGTATCAATTGTTTTAAAATTTTCTTCATATAGGTGAAACATGTTCGAGACAGAAATCAACTAGGGGATGAAATTAGAGATGGGGAGTTGATTTACGGCTTTGGCTAGAATAGAACAAAGCCAAGGAAATTGGTGCTGGAATGGAGAAAACAATTGTAGCTAGGGGATAAAATTAGGGTTTTATGGTGTTGATTTATGTGTCATCTAAGTATAGAGAGCGAGATTGCTAAAAGTCATCTAAAAGAGTCTATTTTAGCTCCTTTAGGGAACGTGTTTAGTTTTTAGGATATTTTAAGAGCTCCAACAGATTAGCTAAAGTTTAGTTATTAGAGCATCTTTATCAAACTCACTATTTTGGTTTTTTAGCTATTTCTGTCACATCCCGGTTCTTAAGTTAATTTACGGTTATTGACTTTTAGGTTACTTTGACCTTTTACTGAGTTGAGTAATCTTTTACTGTTAAAGGACCCTGCAGTTGACTTTTGTAGGAAAATTATTTTGGGAAAATTTCTTTAAGGAAGTTATAGAGGATGTTAATACGAATCCGTGGACATGTTATACGTTAAAATCAGAGTTCGTATGTGAAAGTTATGGTGTAAAATGTAAAGTTACTATTTCGGGAATGTATCTATAAAATGGTCCGAAGGTAGAAAGTCAAAAGCAGAATCAGAAAGTTACTTTTTTTTCCTCCTCCATCCTCTCCCGCGCGCGTCTCGGCCTGGCCACTTTGCTGTCTTCGTTCGCCGCCGTCCGGCGGAGTTAGGCCGCCATACCGATCGGGATTTGAAGTTTGGCTCATCCTCCGTCGATCTGGGTAGCTGGCCGGTGGTGTCGCGCCGCCGTGAAGGAGAAATCAAGCCGGAAAGCTGCGGCTGTGCGCGGAGGTTTCTTCGCCGGAAACTCACTTTTCCGGCCACCATAGCTAGAGCTGCTAGTATCATTTGGAAGCGCTCCTCTTGTGCAACAAACCCTTAAAAGGATTCGACCAAACTCGAGCTAGGTAAGGAGAATCGAAGGTTTAAAATTTTAGGGTTTTAAATTGAGATTTTTTTTATGTTTAGCTTCGATTACCCTAGTTAGGCTTGAAATTGGACTTCATGGTAGTTATGAAAGTTGTTTGGAATGTTGAGAGGAAGATTGTGTCAAAATTTGGTAGCCATTAGAGGTCACCAGAATTGGGCTGCCGGCCGCCGCTTAGGAGTAGTTTTTCATGTTTTTGAGTTTGTTTTAATGAGAGGAGTTTAATGATGTGAAGTTTGGAATTTTTGGAGAAGTTTTGGTTAGGTTTGGGATTTTTCAAAAATGGAGAATTTTGGTGGTTGTTTTAGTGAAAATCCGGCCGCTGGATTTTCTTGGTATTTAATCGAGAATGTTAGAATTGATGAATTAAGGTTGTGGTGGAGTTTGGTGTGAATCCGGTAAGCTTAACCCTAGTAAGAGTAGTGGGTTAAGCAGAAGAAATTTGGGTGTTTATATTCAAGTATTTATTTTCCGGAATTGAAGTTTGATCTTAAGCATATTTATTGTGCCAGGATATGAAGGGAACCTCGCTTGAGTGGTGATGCGGATATCGTCGGGCTTATGCCTAAATTTGTGAGTGGACATTTTGGTTTTAAATAAATATGCATGCAAGATTTTATAATTTATTGTTTTATTTTCCAAGCTTATATTATAATTTCGGCTTATGATATGATTTTAGAAATTATTTGACTTTGAAGCATTGATTATTGGTTGGTCATGATTCATGGATTTGAGCTCGGATTATTAATTTGGTATTTGAGTTAGGATATTCTTTATAAATTCTGGATTTCATTATGATTGTTTTATTCGTGGACTTTGACATTTATAAAAGATTTCCGAAAATAGAATTTTCGGTAGTTCGCTATTTATAATTTTCGTATTTATTTGTGGAATATCGATCTTGACCTTGAGAATATTTTAGCGAGTATTTTAGATTGTAATATTATTTACGAGTTTTACTTGTTAATTAACTCTCGCTTATATTATGATTTTGAGAATAATTTGACGTGTGAGACACGTTATTGAGTTTTAATATAATTTCTTATGATGATTTTCAAGTACGGTTGGGAACCATACCATTCGTATGATCTTGGGGAGGTTCAATGGATTTAAGTGATTTCGTATGTTTTTAGTCACCATAATATAGGGTCGCTTATATTTCATTACTAGCTAGCTTTATTAGCGGTCCTCAGCATAGGTGAGTCGAGCGCTTAGCGTGAGACGCCATTATAGCCTGGGAGGCATCGATCGGATATTATTATTTATTGCTAGCTAGCCTTATTAGCAGTCCGCACCATAGGTGAGTTGAGCGCTTAACGTGGGACGCTACTATAGCCTGGGAGGCACCGGCCCGAGCCTTGGAGGCTCCTCTTACATTGTGATAACTCTTCCCTTTATTTTATTTTTCTCAGTTATGTATTTGAATAACCAGCGGGGCTGGTTTATCTCTTCTTACGAGATTTCTTTATTTAATTAACCAGCGGGGCTGGTTTGTCCATTCTATTGGGTTTTTGGAATTTAAGTTATATGATTTACGAAAGTTGCGTGCAGCTAAGTTTTTAAAATTGAAACGTGAGAAAGTATTTAAATTACGTATTTTGTTAAATTATTTAATTTATTTTTGTCCACTCACTGTAATGTTTTTAAATTACTTTCCCCTAGGCCATTTGGTTTTAAATGCCCAGTATGCAGGATAAGTTTAAATGAGGTCGAGCGTACATGGAGTCGAGGCATAGTCAGAGGCTGCTTTCACTCATTCTTTATTCATTGTTTTTCGTTCATCTTTAGATATGCTTTGATAACCAGTTAGTGATTTAATGTTGTCTTTGTTGTTGGTTGTGAAATTCCAGAAGTTGAGTAATTGATATATTGGGAGATGTGATGAACTTGGGGTGCAGGAAGGCTCCAAGAGTTGAGGATGGATGATTTTTAATAGAATTGTTTATTTGGAATTTTTCAGGTAAGAGTTGTTCATTTTCAAGGTAGATTATGCCGAATTTTCAGTAAATTTTCCTTGGAGGTGGACCCCGCAGGATTTACCTCGGATTTCAGGGTGAAATTCGGGGTGGGTCCTCACAATTTCAAAGAGCGTGTTTAGCTTTTTAGGTCATTTAAAAGCTCCAGTGGACTAGCTAAAGTTTGGCTACTATGACTTTAAGTTATCTCGCTAGCTAATTATAGAGAGCGAGATAAGACTTCCTATATACATTCATTTTAAGATATTTTATGTGATATATAAATACATATAAACTATTTAATCTTCATTTAAATAATAATATTAATTAAATACTATGATTACTTGCTAAAATATATAACATTGATACATACGTATTTCTAAAGTCGCTAGCCAAAATGACATTTTAGCTAATTTGACTAAAATTTAATTCAAAAGTGGCTAGCATTAGTAAAGATGCTTTTATGATTTTTAGCGATTTTGCTCTCTAAATATAGAGATCGAGATGAGCCTCTCTATAATTTAATAGATTCATTTTAAGATATTTTATGTGATATATATAAATACATTTAAACTAATTAATCTTCATTTGAACAATAATATTAATTAATTTCCATCATTCGTTTCCTCCTTGCACGTATTGAATTTATCGATTCCTATATATGGAGGGATTATTGTTGCCAGAAATGAGCTTCAAAACCCAACCAAGTTTTTGGAATGGTTGCAAGGGAAAGAAGTTCTGGCCAAAAGAAGTGAAGTGCTGATCGAGGTTCGACTTTTAGAAGCTACCATGCCAAAACAACATCGATTTAAGGCCGGGCACCACCCCATAAGGTGTGTTTTCGAACAAGACTAGTTCGACTGTCGACCTGCAATGTTTCGGCAGTTTTTGAGAGAGAGAGAGAGAGAGAGAGAGAGAGAGAGAGAGAGAGAGAGAGAGAGAGTTTACGGCTAGGTTAGGGTAAATAATTAATCTGAAATCTACTCATAATGGTAAGTTTATCTTTTAAATTTTCGATCAAAAACGAAACTTTGGTTTTTCAGATATACTTTCACATATAAACTCTTATTTGAATGTGTCACGTGTCTACGAGTTCATTTTGTTGTTTTCTACTACAATCTACAAGGAAATTTCACAAGGAAATCAATCCATAAAAAAGTTAACTTTAGGTCTAATACCATTTGGTCTAGTGACATCAGTCCCCCCTCTATAAATGAGAGGTCGTGAGTTTGACTCACGATAGACTCATTGTAGAATTTCAGTTGTTTGTATGATAAAAAAAAAAGTTAATTTTGGTGTCTCCGAAACAGTAAAATCACTAAAATGGTATTTAGAAATGAGTAACACGTAATTGAAGTAAACGTTGTTCGAAAAGAAAGTGGGATAGGTTTGTAGTGTGATTATGTAGGTTAAACTGTTTTCAAATATTATAATTGCAGGGAAAATACTAATTAATATTTTTTTTACGATCGTGATCCATCCTGGTTTCTCAGTGGCAGAGGAATTATTACTTGCACCCGACACATTTTTGAAGTGGTGTTCCTCACCAATAAATAACTGACACGTTTACATAAACTTATGATGTGTGGTTTGTTGTTGACACATAACCCATATCAGCTAACGTTCGATTAACACCGTTCTCTCTTCCAACAAGGTGAAGGGTTTTCTGTGTTTCAAGCTTTTCATCAGCTATAGGCCATTCATCAGTTGTTTTCCGCTTCTTTAATTTTCATCACCCACATGATACCATTTGTCCATTCTTATGAATCTCAAATCTGCCATCTTTATACCCTTAGAACAGTTTTCTACCCATCAACCTATATGTCTATCTATTCGTCGACTCTTAGCAAAATGAAGCCAATTTAAGCTTCTGGGTTCGATTTACAGGGATTTGAGAGGAGAGAGAAAAAGTAGATATGAGTTTCACTCTCTCCTCCACCACCAACTACCAAGCACCACCGTGACTCACCTTCACAACTACTAAATTCACCACTTCTGACAAGTCTGTTCCTGCCTCCGGGTCGTCCGATGACATTAAAGTACCTAGAATTTTTCTGGGCACCCAAACCTTCTTCAGATCCATCCCCATTATTAAAATCTATCGATCTTTCGGTTAATTCAATAAATTTCTTGAATTATTCCTTAATGGCACTTGTTGTCTAACAACCATCCCAGACAAATAAGATATTCTTCTAAGGTGTATTTGCTCTACCCAGATGCCTTCACGCTTCCGGACTCAGGTTCAAACGGCCATGAAAAGTGCAGAAGAAGAAAAACCAGTGTTGTGAACGCCAAATGTGAATTATTTGACAGAGTGACGGAGTTAACAACTCAAATACCATTTAACTCTAATATAAATTAATGTAAACGTGTCAGTTATTCTTTGGTGTGGAACACCAACTCAGCAATGTGCCGGGTGCATGTGATAATTCCTCCTCAGTGGCATATCCATTTCCAAGGTTTACTAGCTTTTGGCAAGGACGTATCTTGCTTTGTACCCAAAAATAGCAGCTTATCTGGACATGCTTATCATTTATCACCAACAATTGGAAAAATAAAATAAAAATAATAATAGAGACAAACTGCTTTTTGGATAAACTTTGCCACTAACGTAAAAAACAAAATGGGAAAATTGGAGACAAAACTTGAGTTTTGACAATTACTTGCTTGTAAATAATCAACATGATAAACGACAAAGGTATATACAGATATACTTCGCATAGTTTGTCTTGTTTAACGTTTACCTGGTAAGAAGAGGGATACAATGTCATGATGAATTTGATTGTAACTAGGGCCAGGTATATCGGGTGATGTTACTAACACACCTTGTTTTGTTATTAACATACTTCAACTATGATAAGAACTAATCATAAAACAAATTTAAGTAATAAATTTGTAAACAAATTAAAATGTGTGAATAGGAAAATAGATAAAGTATATATGACCGATAAGCGAGTCAAATAAGGAACTTCACACTTTAATTTCAAAGCGAAACTTCGCTCTGGATAAGAACTGTATATATATATATATATATATATATATTAAAATGCGAACGTCTCTCTGTTCTCCACCATCCGACGCCGACTGTCAGGACCTACCTCGGATTTCCCCTTGAATCCAGAATAAACCTTGCGGGACCCACCTCAAAGGAAATTCTACCAAAATTTTAGCATAACCTCCCTTAAAAATGGGTAACTCTACCTGAAAAAAAAAATACCAACTCCCAATACACTTCTATACCAAAATATTCAACCTCTCCTGGAGCCACCCGCTCCCCCAAATAAACATCCACCACCTCACAAACATAGTATCTCAAACAATTCTATAATTTAATTTCTCATACAATCCCAACAAATAATTCTTTCAAATCACTCCGAAATTTAGTCATACACCCTTAACACACTTTACCATAAATTAAATACAACATCCCATGGTTATCAGAGCTACTAATATGAAGGAAACGAGAAAATACACAAGTAGGTTAAACAAGTAACCTACGAATGAAAACTGGAAGTGGTGAAAAATATGACTCGCCTCCTACACTCGCCGAACCGAACTCTGCAGATTGAGCATTTAAAAACGAAAAGCCCAGGGGAGAAGAATTTAAAACGTTAGCGTAAGTGGACAAAAATAAATAACAATAACATTGGCCTAAATATGGAACAATGAAATCAAAGTTATGCTCTCCCAAGTTTTCCATTAAGAAAAATACTTAAGCAACCCACTCTTGGAAATTCTCCAAAAATATTTAAGGATATAAAATGATGAACCAATCCCATTGGTTCCCAATAAATAATAAAAATGGGGAAGAGGTTTCACCATAACGATGAGCCTTCCAGGCTAGGGTCGGAGCCTCCCAGGCTATAATAGCGTCCCACGCTAAGCGCTCTACTCACCTATAGTGAGGACCGCTAATAATGGCTAGCTAACAAATAAATATAAATACCGATCGGTTGCCTCCCAGGCTATAATAGTGTCTCATGCTAAGCGCTTTACTCACCTATAGTGAGGACCGCTAATAATGGTTAGCTAGCAATAATCAATATATATCAACCTTTTTATGGTGAAGTAAAATATTACAATAAAAAGATCAACACTTCCCCAAAAATTATAATAAATTCATAGCACATAGTACAGTTCCCAACTGTACTTAGAAATATTACTTAATAATATAAATCACTTGACATGTCCCACATGTTAATTAAAATTAGCAAGAGAGTTCCGGAAAAATAAATGGAACTCGTTAATCCAAGAAAATATTAAATCTCCAAAAGCCTTTGAAATTAAATAAACTTTAGCGCATGCATGATATTAAAATCAAAGGTCCACTCACAGTGCTCGGCTATGCTTGCCGACGATCCGATGCCTCCTCCACACGATCCTCCTCACGTCATGAACAATAAATAATATTAAGTCTCCAAACTAGATTAAAGCTTTAATAAATATTCTAAAATAAAAGGGAGCCTAAGAATTCTCCTCCCTTGCCCACTTTCTCCATTTCTAAACAATTAAGGCTCTAATTTCACCACAATCACTGATAGCCATAATTATCCCTTTTAGAGTTTAAATCCTGCTTAACCAACTGTCGAATTTCCATTCTAATGACTGTCACAATCCTTAACCATTGAAAAATCCCAAACCTTATCAAAACTCCTCCAAAAATTCCAAACTTTACTTCATTAAACTCCTCTCATGAACACAAACTCAAAAACAAGAAAAACTACCCCTAAGGGGCGGCGGCGCCGCCTACTCCGCAGGTAGCCGTACTCCGGCGACCTGCAATGCTTCCTAAATTTTAACATAGTAATCCTCTCAACCCGCACAACAACTTCCTTAACTAGCACGAAATCCAATTCCAAACCTAGATAGGATAATCGAACCAAACAATGAAATAAGCCCTAGAACTTCAATTATACATTTCTCCTTACCAAGATTGAATTGAGCAGATTCCTTTTGAGGGATTACTAACCTTGATGAGAGCTACAAGATGAGCCAAGAATCACGAGCTATGGTGGCCGGAGGAGGGAGCTCCTGCGAAGGAACAGTCGGTTTGCTAGCGGTGGTTTCCTCCCGTTCGGCGGCGTCGCACGCTAGGACACCAATCCAGGAAGAGAGAGGAGGCGACGGGGGTCCAAACGGGGCTGGTCCGGCTGTCTGTGGTGGCTGGACGGCGGTGGGCAAAGGTGAAGACTCTGGCGGGTCAGGGAAGGTTCGGGAGAAAGGAAAGAGAAGCGAGAGAGAGAGAGGGTGTGGGTGTTGGGCTTTTCCACATCCTACCCGGTCCAAACTTAAACACCAAAAATAAATCCTTAAAAATTTTACCCATTTACCAACTAATGTTTACCCCTTTTTATCCGATAACTTTTACATGCTAACTTCGATTTTAGCGTATGACATGTCTACCAATTCGTATTAACGTCCTCTACGACTTCCGTAAAGAAATTTCCCCAAAATAATTTTCCTACAAAAATTCAACTCTTGGGTCTTTAAGTAGTAAACGGTTACCCAGAGCGGTAAAAGACCAAAGTAATATCAAAAGTAAATAACCGTAAAATAACTTAAGAACCGGGGTGTGATAATTCTCCCCTCCTTATAAAAATTTCGTCCTTGAAATTTACATACCTGTCAATCAAAGAGATAAGGATACTGCTGCCTCATCTGCTCTTCCGGTTCCCAAGTAGCTCCTCTACTTGATGACTCCTCCAAAGAACTTTAACAAGTGGAATTGTTTTGTTCCTAAGCACTTGCTCCTTCCGATCAAGAATCTGAACCGGTTCCTCTTCATAGGTCAAATCTTTCTTCAAACTAATCGGCTGCTCTTGCAAGACATGAGAGGGATCGGCAATATATTTGCGAAGCATGGACACATGGAAGACATTATGTATCCTGGATAACTCTGATGGCAACTCCAATCGATAAGCAACTGTGCCAACTAGCTCTATAATCTCATAAGGACCAATATATCTCGGGCTAAGTTTCCCCCGTTTACCAAAACGTACTACGCCATTCTAAGGGGATAATTTCAAAAATACCCAATCACCCACTTGAAACTCAAGGTCCTTCCTGCGGTTATCCGCATAACTCTTCTGCCTATTTTGAGTCGCTTTGAGTCTATCTCTAACCATCTTGATCTTCTCATTTGTGTCCTGGATTATCTCTGGACCACAAAGTTCTTTTTCTCCCACCTCATTCCAACATAGAGGTTTACGACACTGTCGCCCATAAAGTGCTTCAAAGGGAGCCATACCTATGCTAGAATGAAAACTATTGTTGTAAGCAAATTCTGTCAAGGACAAATTCTTATCCCAACTTCCTCTGAATTGCATAGCACAAGACCTCAACATGTCCTCCAAGGTCTGAATAGTCCTCTCCGACTGCCCGTTAGTTTGAGGATGAAAAGTTGTGTTGAAATGTAGCCGACTGCCTAAAGCTCCCTGCAAAGCTCCCCAAAATTTAAAAGCAAATATGGGATCCCGATTCGATACTATAGACTCAGGCACACCATGGAGTCTCACAATTTCATTCACATAAAGTTCCGCCAATTTATCCAATGTATACTTCTTCCCCACTGGCAGAAAATGTGCAGATTTTGTTAATCGATCCACAATCACCCAAATCCCATCATGCCCATCACGGGTACGAGGTAAGCTAAAAACAAAATCCATGGTGATGTGGTCCCACTTCCATATCGGAATAGGCAATGGCTCAAGTAGACCAGAAGGTTTCTGCCTCTCAGCTTTCACCTGCTGACAAATCAAACACTTGCTTACATAAGCGGCAATCTACCTTTTCATATTTGACCACCAATAAAAATCCTTCAAGGTCTTGTACATTTTAGTACTACCAGGATGTGCGGCATAAGCAGAACTATGAGCTTCCTCCATTATTTCCTATTTCAACTCCAAATTCCTTTTTTGGAACACATAACCTGTTTTTAAACAACAAGGTTCCATCTCCCCTAACAGAAAAATCCATTGTCATTCCATTAAGTATCTTTCTATCAGCTTAGCTATGGAAGGATCATGATAATGAGCCTCACGCACTTTATCAATTAAAACTGGCCTCACATGAAAACTGGCTACCAAAGCACCAATTTCATCCACCTTCTTTGCCTCATATATAACTCTCTCTGAGTGAATACATACCGAAGACTTTTGTGGTCGGTAAAGATCTGACACTTGGCTCCATAAAGATAATGTCTCCACAATTTCAGTGTAAAAACCACTGTAGCAAGCTCTAGGTCGTGGGTGGGGTAATTTACTTCGTGCGGCTTCAATTGCCTAGAAGTGTAAGCAATTACTCTTTCATGCTGCAACAAAACACCACCCAAACCCTGCCTAGAAGTATCACAATAAACCACATACTCTCCACTATCATCAGGGAGTGCCAAAATTGGAGCACTAGTTAAACGATCCTTGAGCTTTTGAAAACTTTGCTCACACTTCTCGGACCACTTGAACTTAACCTCCTTCCTGGTCAATCTTGTAAGAGTTGTGGCAATCCTTGAAAAATCTTGGACAAAACGACGATAATAGCCTGCTAACCCCAAGAAACTACGAATCTCCGTCACACTAGAAGGTCTCTTCCAATTTGTCACCGCTTCTACTTTTTGGGGATCCACACTGACACCTTCTGTCGAAACCACATGGCCTAAGAACCCCACTTTATCCAACCCATTTTTAAATGCTTAGCATGCTGCTTCAAATTCCTTGAGTACACCAAAATGTCATCTATGAATACAATCACGAAATGGTCAAGGTATGGACGGAACACCGTATTCATGAGATCCCTAAAAGCAGCGGGTGCATTAGTAAGTCCAAACAGCATCACTACAAACTCATAATGACTATATCATGATCGAAAAGCAGTCTTGGCTATATCACTTTCTCGAATCCACAACTGATGATATCCCGATCTTAAATCAATCTTTGAAAAGATTGTGGCACCCCTCAACTAATCGAATAAATCATCAATGTGGGGTAAAAGATATTTATTCTTCACTGTAACCTGATTCAACTTCCTATAGTCCACACAAAGTCTCATGGTGTCATCTTTCTTCTTGACAAATAACACTGAAGCCCCCCATGGAGACATACTAGGTCGAATAAAACCCTTATCCACCAACACCTGCAATGAGTTTTTAACTCTTTTAATTCTGCAGGAGCCATTCTATAAGGCGCTTGAGAAATAGGCACCGTTCCAGGAAGTACCTCAATTGTAAAATCTATCTCCCTCACAGGGGGCAAACTAGGCAACTCATCTGTAAAAACATCCGGAAACTCATTAACTACAGGGATATCTTCCATTCTCACCTCTCCCTTTCTAGTATCGACCACATGTGCTAAATAAGCCTGGCAACCTTTATTCAACAATTTTCTAGCAGTGACAGTTGAAATCAAACAACTTGAAATAACATCTCGCTCACCTTGAAATGTAACCTCAGGCTTTCCAGGACTTCGTAACACCACTACTTTCCGGAAACAATCAATCATGGCCCTATGTGCCTCTAAAAATTCCATACCCAAGATTACATCAAACTCTATAATATCTAATGGAATTAATTCAACTTCGAAACGAAGACCATCCACGAACACTTCACAACCTCTAAATACCCAATCTATCTTCATTACATCACTGGAGGGCAAGGAAACCTGCCATTCGCCTGAAAGTGGCGATGATGGCACATTGGCGAGAAATGAAAATCTACTAGACATAAAAGAATGTGTCGCTCCGGGGTCTGTCAATATAAAAGCAGGGTGACTGAAAATTAACAATGTACCAATGATGACATCCGGGGAGGTACGTCCCTCTTGCTACGTCATAGCATGGAGCCTAGCATGTGTAGTGGTAGGGCGACCTCTCTGTCCTCTGCCCTGCTGAAAGCTGCCTCGGGCTAGAGCCATGGTGCGAGTACCACTACTAGAAGCACCAGCTGATGTCTGACTCATGGCCTGAGTAGGAGCATATGTGGCTCCTTGGGTCAAAAGGGGACAATCGCTCATGAAGTGATCTAGCTACCCACACTGAAAACATCCCCCTGGCTGAAACTGACTTTGCCCCGACTGAAAAGTCTGTCCACCAGAAGTCCCACTCCTACTGCTTGATCCACTCCTGAATCGCCCAAACTGATGCCTAATAAATTTCCTGAAGGATCTACTACCATGCCTCTTGAATCTCCCTCTAAAACCATAGCCAGAACTCGAACTGCTACCATGTCCACTGCCAGCAGATGATCCAGAACCAGAGGTGGACGCCAATTTCTTTGATGAACCATGGCTAGGACCACCAGAATCACGAAGATGGCCAGCTACTAACTCATGTGCCTCTATATTAATAGCGAAAGTCACTGCCTGGTGAAATGACTGATATGGCATAGCTGTCATCGTAGCTGAATAAATACCACCAAGGCCCTTGGTGAACTGGTAAATCTTCTCCTGCTCTGTCTTCACCAAATCAGGCACATAGTAAGACAACTCCCGAAATCGCTACTCAAAAGCCATCACTGACATATCATCGCTCTTCTTCAGATTAAGGAACTCCTCTCTCATTCGGTTGACATGAGCATGACTAATGTATCGCTCTCTAAAAAGAGCTGTAAACTGATCCCAGGACATATGATTAGCAGCATCACCCATACCTCTACTCAAATCAAGCCACCAATGCCATGCTTCCTTCTCTAAAAACTGGGTAGCTTAGCCCACCTTCCTATCCTCGAGGCACCTCACCTAAATAACATTTTCTCGATGGTCTCTAACCAATTCTGAGCATCCAAGGGCTCAACAGCATGGCTAAACGCTCTAGCCACATTCTTGTATGCCTTGTCATAATTTATCTCAGGGGCCATGCTAGTGCTGCTAAAGCGCTGAAAAACTGCTCCATGGCATTAGCCCAATCACCATGTACTTCCTCATGATACACCCCGAACCTAGTAATTTTTTTTATACTGTGGTTTCCGATTTAATAGTAGTTAATCAATTCGGAAATTTGTTATGTTATTTTTGATAGAGGTGGTTTAGTCGGGTTCATAGATTTTTAGTTACCCGAATAGGAGTTCGTAAATGAAGGGTAACTAAAATAATAACAGTTTTCATATTTGGGCTAGGGTTTTAAGTGGGACTTACCTTATTTGTTAGGAAGAAAAGAAAAACAGAAATGTCAAGCCGCCCCTCACCTTTCTCTCTCCCCGACCTCCCGAACCCGTCCGACTCTCCTTGACGGAACGCCGCCATCCGGCCACGCCTGGTCGCCGCACCAGTCCCGTTCAGCAGCTGGGACACCGCTCTTCATTCCTAGGGTGGTAGCCGGCCTCATCTCGCCGGCAGCGACTCATGGTAGCTCTGTCAAGGCCGTTGGTTTGTTAAGCCAGAACTTCCTTCTTCGGTCACTAATCCAAGAGATCTTTGAGGGGTTTTGAATCTCTCCTATTGGCCTTTCATCCATCCAAAAGAGGAAGATCGATTCGAAGTTAAGAGCAAATCGGGGTTTTTGTGTTCTTGAGCTTGTGAGGTATTTTTCGGCCAAACCTTTGATTTGTGGGTTTTGTGTTAGTCATAATTGTTGTTTTGCTTGTTGAGAGGAAGAGATTGGTGTATGCCTTGTTAATTTTGGTTGAAGTTGATATGGTGGTGGTGGTTGACCGCCACTGTCGGTGGCTGCTGCCGATTTTGGTGGTGGTTTTGAGGAATGTTGGATGATTTCTAGAAGGGATTAATGTTGATTTAGGATATGTGATTTTTGGTAATGGTTGCTTGGAATTAGGAATATGGTGTTGGAATTAGTTTTGGTAGGGGAGGATTTGAGGAGGCTCATTAGTTTGGTTCATTATATTTTACACTAGAGCTCCTCGTCGGATTGTAGGGAGTTGGTGGTAAAGTAGAGCTATAAGTAGATTTTGGAAAGATTGGGCGAGTGAGAATAGTGCTAGGATGGTTTACTTTGTAATTGATAAACGTGTGATTTTAGTGTCGTGCCTTAAATCTCATTTTGTACAGGACGAGAGGAGACACCACGTGAGGAGGGCTCTGACCGCCGACCGGCGTAGCGGGTTTTTCTGTGAGTGGACATTTTGGTTTTTATTAAAATGCATGCATGATTTTATAAGTGGTTCATTATATTTTTCCAAGCTTAAATTATATTTTCAGCTTTTGTTTTGGTTATGAAATTTATTTGAGATTGACATATTGGTTATAATTTCATTAATGAACTTATGGATTTGAGCTTCGGTAAAAGTTTTGGTATTTAAATTATATTAATCCCAATGATTCAAGGATTTGAGATTTCTCTAGTTTTCTTCGAAATATGTGGATAATTAGCGTTGTTCATTCTCTTAAGCATTATAACGTGTGAGACACGTTATGAAATTTAATTTGTTTATTTTCTCTTGGAATTTTCCGAGTACGGTTGGGAATCGTACTTATGCTTTAAATATGAGTTTCGGGGAAACACACATGAATTTATATTTTTCTTTTTATGCCATATTTGTTGGATTATATGATGTCAATGCTAGCATGTCGTTCCACCTTTCGAGGTGATGTGACTTCTACGTTTCAAGTGGGGTCACGCAAGCCTTTTCCACCCTAGTGGTGATGTGATGTTGTCGGCGGCATCACGCAAGCCCTGTGCCCTATCTGTCAACTCGACGTGAAGGTACATGGAGTATGGGAGTACTATGCCTGGGAGGCAACCGAGTCTGGGAGACTCACTTATATTGCCATATATGTCGCACCCTAATTTTCGAAAGATAATTTTCAAAATTTTTGGCATGATCTAACTTAAAATATAAATATCCCAACCTGTTTCAACAACAAACCCAAACAACTAGAACTCAATAGCGGAAAAGTAATATCATTCAACCCATCACTGAGTTAAATATTACACTTCCTTGTTTACATAAACTTGCAACACAAAAACATGAGAATAATCTCATGAGTTTAATAATGTCTACCCAATTAACAAAACTATACAGAGTACAGCAAAAACCAAAAAGAACCTTGCCACTAAGCCTCCGCCTCAACCCTGCTGATCCTCACCTGCAAGTCTAACCCCTACACTAATAATTGGTGCACCGGGATTGTAAAATAACAAACCCGGTAAGCTAAAAAGCCCATATGAGTAAACTAAAAAATAACACAGCATTTATCACATCCAACATATCACAAGAGAGATCTGATCAATAATAAAAAACCACAAATCCAACACATTACCAAAGAAATGTACCTATGAGTCCCAGATATTTAATAAATACCTCTCATGACCTACAACAACAAATTATGTACCCATGGGTCCAAGATACCATAAAGTATCCCCCATGACCTACACCGACAGCCGGACTAGAGCTGTATTCCTAACCATAACCAATCACCCGGCCGAAGGCTTGGAACCCAGTTTGACTGTCCAATAAAAATCACAAAATAAAATTGCATCATAACCGTAACCAATCACCCGGTTAAAGGCTTGGAACCCAGTTTAGCTATTTATCCAACAATCACAATATCACAACATCATCATCAACATCACAAGATCACATCATAAGATTATATCCTTCACAAGGATATAATTATATGAACAATATATATTATTCCACAAGAATAACTTATCAATAATCAATAGAATTATGATCACAAGAACTTCAAAATAAACATATAAGAAAAGCTTGTTTTATCTTACCTATGAGTTGTTGGCGATCAAGCTCATATATTTTAAAACAAATAATAGCATAGTATTAATTTTATCAACAAATGGTCATAATAAGATTTGGTCCTAAAATGAACCTTGGTGAGATTTACTCACCTAAATATCCCGCTGCGTTTTCCGCACAACACAAGAGCCAAACTAAACCACAACCTCACAAATCACCTAAAATCACACAATTAAAAACCTTAGAAACCAAAATACTAAAGGATAACACAATACCCTTAAACTAACCCTTAGTTCAAGGGAGGACAACTTCCCAAAGTCGTTGAACTCAAGGACACAATAGAGATGCCTCAAATCTTCAAAACCTAAACTCAAACTCAACCAAGCTAAAACAAATAAACCTAAGTCCTAACATGCAAACCTTGCTCAAAACCTAGCCATACTACCTCTCAACAAGCTCACAGCAGCAAGGACTAGCTAACCACAGCAAACTAAGGCCACAACTCAGCAGGACGTGCCGCCACGCGCCACCCCAAAACTTCCGAATTAGGAGAAACTCACAACATGAAACTTGTAGATTGAAGCATGGTGAACAACTTTAATACCTGAGGTTTTGACTGTTTTGGTTGGAATCGGCCAGAAAACGCCTTAAAACTCCAAAACAAAATAAAAAACCAAACCTGCAAAACTGGCGCCCAAACTTGGTTTTCAGGTCACCAAACACGTATAAACATCACTAGAGGAAGGAGAGGAGCAAGACTCACTAACTCTCACCGAAAATGCCGTCAAAATCGCCGGTTTTCTAGCGATACCGCAGCAACTCCGCCGCTTCGTGGCGGCTTTCAGGCGGCGCGACGGCGAGCGAGACTGCTCCAGAAATGGAGAGGACAACTGTGGGAGTCGAACGGGACCGGTGGCGTCCGGTTTGGTGGCCGGATGAAGGAGAACTCGGCCGAAGAAAAAAGGACAGCGGGAGGAAGTCGGGAGCATCGGGAGAGGGAGGAGAGAGAAAGTGTCTCCGGTTTAGGTTTTCAAAAATAACTCTCCCACATTTTTCTACTTATACAGTTTCCAGACCCGAAAACTAACTTCCTCTGATCATAACTTTCCCATACTACCTCTGTTTTAGGCCTGCCGCATGTCTACGAACTCGTATCGACAAACTCTACAACTTTCAAGAAGGAAGTTTTCGAAGATAACTTACGGAAAATAAAGTCAACTTTTGGCCTCTTAAAAGTCAAAGTACCTTAAAAATTACTCCTGAAACTTCAACTTCGCACAAACTAAAGAATTTCCATAAATAATCCTTCATTAATTATGGGAATAATACAAGGAAAATAATATGAAAATCTAGGGTATTACAATCTACCCCCCTTAAAGGAATTTCGCCCCGAAATTCAAAATGCTAACCCAAAAACAACTTGGGGTACTTGGCCCTCATGTCTGACTCTAACTCCCAAGATGCATCACCCTCATCATGGTGACTCCAACACACCTTAGCCAAATCGACTTCCTTCCTTCGAAACCTCTTGGTTGATCTATCCAAGATTCGAACCGGTTCAACAACGAAGGTTGCATCTGCATTCACCTTGGTAGTTCCATAGTCAATCACATGTGATGCATCTGGAATATACTTCTTCAACAAGGACACATGAAACACATCGTGTACCCCGGACATGACAGGAGGCAAGGTAAGCCGATAAGCCAAATCTCCTACTCTTTCCAAAATCTCAAAAGGCCCTACATACCTGGGAGCCAACTTCCCCTTCTTACCAAATCTCACCACCCCTTTAGTAGGTGAGACGTTTAAGAACACATGATCCCCAATATCAAACTCTACTTGCCTCCTCTTCAAGTCGGCATAGCTCTTTTGCCTGCTTTGTGCCGTTCGGATCCTATCTCGGATAATAGAGACATTCTCAGTCGTCTCTTGAACAATATCAGGACCTAACAGCTCACTATCACCCACCTCCGCCCAACATACATGAGATCTACACGGCCTTCCATAGAGTGCCTCATATGGTGTCATGCCGATACTAGAGTGATAACTATTGTTGTAGGCAAACTCAATCAGTTGGAGGTGATCCTCCCAACTTCCCTTGATGACCATGGGGATATGTACATTTAGTTGGAGTTGTTTTTAAGGGATATGACCCAAGTAGAGAATTTAACTTTGGTTGATGTTCATGTTAAGTAATGAAGTTGAATATTTGGTTTGGTTTGTTGAACTGCTGTTATGACTTGGTTCTTGCTGTGGGGAGCGAAGGGCTCCAAGAGATGTGGTTGATTGATATAGTTAAAGTGTTCTTGGTTTTCTCGCAGGTTGGGCTGTCCATTTTTAGAGGACGTTATGCCGAAATTTTGGTATAATCTCTTTTTGAGTGGACCTCGCAAGTCTTGCCTGTTTTCCTGTGTGTTTTCGGGGCGGGTCTTGTCATCCTTATCTTTCCCCCCTAGATGATTCTGCCTAGGTGGGGAGTTGCGGGCGTGCCACCTCGCGGACGAGGAAAAGGTTGCAGGGGTGCGCTTGACTTCTTGATCAGGCAAAGGGGGGTTACAGGTGCCACCTCGGAGGAGGATTTACGAGCACAAGCGAATCGATACTCACGGCGGCGCGAGCAGAGCAATTATAGGGAGTTTAGAGAGAAGCTGAAAGGGGTAGAGTTCGGAGAGCTCTGGAGAAAGACCTAGGCGGCGGCGCTTAGGGTTAGGGTTTCGAGGAAGGCTCGAAGGGTAACTGGGTTTCAGTTGTATTGTGTTTGTTGTTTATATTGATTTGAGAGAGTTTTCTTTCTGTTAGGGTTCGAGCCCCTTTATATAGTAGTTCGACTTGCGGCAGAAGAAAGGTAATTAGAATCCAAGTCGGACTCTGAAACCGTATTCGCATAAGGATACTGTTCAGTCCATGCGAACCAACCATCTTGTGACACCTGCCCAGTTCGCACACTCCATTCCGCATAGGGCAATGCTTCCGCGCTGCCAACTGTAGACTCCTATGCGAACTGGAATTAGGAGTATCCTCATCTCGCGGGCTGCTACAGGATGCTATCTCGCGTGCTTCTGTAGCTCGCGTCCACTTTGCGGGCTATTGCAGCTCGCGAGCCTTAAAAGGACTTTTTATATTTAATGGGCCACAGAGGTTGGCCCGAAGCATGTCAAAGACTTGTAAAAGTCTTCAACGTTTGTCGTGATGCGCGTGGACTCCGCATGTTGCTTCCTCGGCGAGGAGGCATGATACCTAAGAATAAAATACATAGCATAAGAAACAAGGAAATTACAACTACCCACATACTTAATAAACACTAAGCATACACGCGTAAAATGCTAATGGATCCGCCGCGGTCGAACATTCACTCTAATGACACTAAGTGTTACTAAGCAAATATGGTAGTGCTAAAGAAAGACAGGAATCAGATAACCTGGCTCTGATACCAATTGTCAGAACCTACCCCGGATTCCCCCTTGAAATCCGGAATAAACCTTGCGGGACCCACCTCAAAGGAAATTCTATCAAAATTTTGGCATAACCTCCTTTGAAAATGGGTAACCCTACCTGAAAAAAAAAATACCAACACCCAATACACTTCTATACCAAAATATTCAACCTCTCCTGGAGCCACCCGCTCCCCCAAATAAACATCGACCACCTCACAAACATAGTATCTCAAACAATTCCATAATTTAATTTCTCATACAATCCCACCAAATAATTCTTTCAAATCACTCCTACATTTAGTCAAACACTCTTAACACACTTTACCATAAATTAAATACAACATCCCATGGTTATCAGAGCTACTAATATGAAGGAAACGAGAAAATACACAAGTAGGTAAACAGGTAACCTACGAATGAAAACTGGAAGTGGTGGAAAATATGACTCGCCTCCTATTGTCACACCCCAATTTTCGAAAGAGAATTTTCAAAGATTTTGGCATGATCTAACTTAAAATATTAACATCCCAACCTGTTTCAACAACAACAACAACAAAAACTCAATTACAGAATAGAAGTTTTCACAAAATCTATAACTGAATTAAGATTACCCTTCCTTGTTTACATAACGTGCAAAACAAGAACATGAGAACAATCTCATGATTTTAATACTGTCTACTCAAATCTAAAACTATACAGAGTCTGACAAAAATAGGCAGAACCTTGCCACTACGCCTCCGCCTCAACCCTGCTGATCCTCACCTGCAGGTCTAACCCCTACACCAAGAATTGGTGCACCGGGATTGTAGAATAACAAACCTGGTAAGCTAAAAAGCCCGTATGAGTAAGCTCAAAAATAACTCCACATTTAACACATCCAACATAGCACAAGTGAAATTTGATAAATAATTAAAAACCACATATTAACAATATATGTACCCATGAGTCCCATATATTTAATAAATACCCCTCATGACCTACAACAACAATATGTGTATCCATGGGTCCCAGATACCATCAATTATCTCCCATGACCTACACCGACAGACGGACTAGAGCTCTAATTCCTAACCGTAACCAATCACCCGGCCAAAGGCTTGGAACCCGGTTTGACTGTCCACAACCAAAACACAAAATAATAAATAGCATCTTAACAGTAACCAATCACCCAATTAAAGGCTTGGAACCCGATTAGGCTATTTATCCAACAAATATCATATCACAACATTATTATCAACACAAGATCCACATCATAAGATTATATCCTTCACAAGGATATAATTATATGAACAATATAAATTATTCCATAAAAATAGCATATCACAAATTAATAAAATTTTGGTCATATGAACCTTCAAATAACACATAAGGAAAACTTGTTTTATCTTACCTATGAGCCGTTGACGATCAAGCTCATATATTTTTAAAACTAATAATAGCAAAATATTAAATCACATCATAATCATTATCCTCCTCAAATAACCATAATTAAACTTGGTTCAAAAGTGAAACTTGGTGAGGTTTACTCACCTAAATACTCCCGCTGCGTCTTCACAAAAACGCAAGAGCCAAGCTAATCACAACCTCACAAACCACCTAAAATTACACAATTAAAACCTTAGTAAAAACACAACAAGGATCAAAGTATCCTTAACTTAAAGGTTGCCCAAAGAAGGGCAATTCTTCCTCCAAGACCTCCCAAGGTCATTGGACACTCAACAACAACCACACTACCTCCAAGATCCAATTTTCCAAGTTTCCGACCTAACAAACACCAAGAACCAACTTAGCACCTACAATGCAAAAAAAAACTATCAACACTAAATCTTCACACACCAACACACCCTAGCAACAACAAGGACTAGCTAACACGGCAACCAAAGCCTTTACCCTGCCCGGACGCGCTCCCACGCGCCTCCACAGGCGGCGGCGAGTGAGCCTCAAGCGCCTCCACCAACTTTAAAATTTGGGGAAACTCAAAACATGAAACTTGTAGATTAAAGCATGGTGAACAACTTTAATACCTGAGGTTTCAACCGATTCTGACTGGAACCTGCGTGAAAACACCCCGCAAACCAACCGGGAAAACAAATTCCAAACCTACAAAACCGGCCCCAAAACTTGATTTCTAGATCACCAAAGGGGTAAGAACATCTCTAGAAGAGAGAGGAGAGCAAGACTCACCTAAACTTGGCCGGAATCGGCGACGAAATTGCCGGCTTTCCGGCGGAATGGCAGCAGCTCCGCCGCTTCGTGACGGCTTCCAGGAGGCGCGATGGTGAGCAAGGTTGCCCCAGCAGTGGAGAGGAGACCCGTGCCGACCCAACTAAACCGACGGCGTCCAATTCGGTGGCCGGAGGAGAGAGAAATACGTTGGGGAAGAGAGAGTGAGAGAGAGGGTCGGGAGAGAGAGAGAGAGAGAGAGACTGAAATGGTTTCCAATTTAACTCCCCCACATTTTTCTACTTATAAACTTTCCAAACCCGAAAACTAACTTCCTCTGACCATAACTTCTTCATCCGAAGTCCGTTTCACGCGTGCCGCATGTCTACGAACTCGTATTGAGGAGCTCTACAACTTTCATGAAGGAAGTTTTCAAAGATAACTTACGGAAAATAAAGTCAACTTTTTGGTCTTTTAAACGTCAAAGCACCTTAAATAAACTCTCGACTTCAACTACGCATAACCCAAAAATAAATTTCCATAAATAATCCTTCATTAAATATGGGAATAATACAAGAAAAATGGTATGAAAATCTAGAGTATTACAATCTACCCCCCTTAAAGGAATTTCGCCCCGAAATTCACAAATACTAGCCCAAAAACAACCTAGGGTACATTGCCCTCATGTCTGACTCTAACTCCCAAGATGCATCACCCTCATCGTGGTGACTCCAACACACCTTAGCCAAATCGACTTCCTTCCTTCGAAACCTCTTGGTTGATCTATCCAAGATTCGAACCGGTTCAACAACGAAGGTTGCATCTGCATTCACCTTGGTAGTTCCATAGTCAATCACATGTGATGCATCTGGAATATACTTCTTCAACAAGGACACATGAAACACATCGTGTACCCCGGACATGACAGGAGGCAAGGTAAGCCGATAAGCCAAATCTCCTACTCTTTCCAAAATCTCAAAAGGCCCTACATACCTGGGAGCCAACTTCCCCTTCTTACCAAATCTCACCACCCCTTTGGTAGGTGAGACGTTTAAGAACACATGATCCCCAATATCGAACTCTACTTGCCTCCTCTTCAAGTCGGCATAGCTCTTTTGCCTGCTTTGTGCCGTTCGGATCCTATCTCGGATAATAGAGACATTCTCAGTCGTCTCTTGAACAATATCAGGACCTAACAGCTCACTATCACCCACCTCCGCCCAACATACATGAGATCTACACGGCCTTCCATAGAGTGCCTCATATGGTGTCATGCCGAAACTAGAGTGATAACTATTGTTGTAGGCAAACTCAATCAGTTAGAGGTGATCCTCCCAACTTCCCTTAAAGTCCATGACACAAGCCCTCAGCATATCTTCTAACACCTGATTCACCCGCTCAGTTTGCCCATCAGTCTGAGGGTGAAATGCTGTACTCATGTTTAAGGTAGTACCCATGGCTTTTTGAAAACCACCCCAAAACTTTGAAGTGAATCCAAGGAAGATCCCCTGCTCCCTGCCTGATGGCAGAATGTCAAACTCAGATGCAGTCTCCAACATGAGCCACTCCTGCACCATGATAGAGGCGACTATACCCCTTGGCTTCCTGCTCAATGCATCCGCCACCACATTGGCTTTCCTAGGGTGATACTCCAAAGTGAAGTCATAGTCCTTAAGGAGCTCCATCCACCTCCTTTGTCTCATGTTCAAATCTTTCTGAGAGAATAAATACTTCAAACTCTTATGATCAGAAAAGAGTTCGAACTTGTCTCCATACAAGTAATGCCTCCAAATCTTCAAGGCAAATACTACTGCAGCTAGTTCTAGATCATGAGTGGGGTAATTCTTCTCATGAACATTCAACTGTCTAGAGCCATATGCCACAACACCACCAAGCTGCATCAACACACAGCCCAAACCCCAGTGAGATGCATCACTATAGACAACATAGCCAACACCACTAATAGGAATGACCAACACTGGGGCTGTAGTCAACCTAGTCTTCAACTCCTCAAATGCCCTCTCACACTCATCTGTCCACACAAACTTGGCATTCCTCTTTGTGAACTTGGTCAAAGAAGAGGCAATACTAGAAAATCCCTCAATAAATCTCCGGTAGTATCCTGCCAACCCAAGGAAACTACGGATCTCCGTAGGAGTAGAGGGACGACTCCAATTCAACACAGCCTCCACTTTAGAGGGATCCATCGAAATCCCCTCCTTTGATACTACATGACCAAGGAACTTGACCTCTTCCTTCCAAAACTCACACTTCTCAAACTTAGCATACAATTTGGCCTCTCTAAGAACCTGTAGTACGATCCGTAGATGCCTATCATGATCCTCCAAGGTCTTGGAGTAAATCAAAATATCATCTACAAATACTACCACAAACACATCCAGATAAGGACTGAACATGCGGTTCATCAAATCCATAAAAGCAGCAGGCGCATTGGTCAGACCAAATGGCATAACAACAAACTCATAATGCCCATATCTAGTCTTGAAAGCGGTCTTCGGAATATCCTCCTCCTTCACCCTCAACTGGTGATAACCAGACCTCAGGTCAATCTTAGAGAATACCGTAGTACCTCTAAGCTGATCAAACAAATCATCAATCCTAGGCAAGGGATACCTATTCTTGATGGTCACCTTGTTCAACTCCCGGTAATCCACACACAACCGGAGTGTATCATCCTTCTTCCTCACAAACTGTCACGCCCCGACTCTTAAATTTTACCTTAATTACTAGCATGATGTTAATAAGAATTTTACCGTCTTCGTTATTGGGTTTTTAGTCCTAAGGTCCCTAGAGATGTGTTGAGGGACGAATATTTCGCAAGAATTATTCGTAGGAGAAAAATGTGACGACGGTAAAAATGGTAAATTTTAACTAGTAAAAGGTAATTTTTGTTGGGGTATTATTTTGGGGTGTTGAATTTTTTGGAATGGGTGTTTGGTGAAGTTGGACCGGCTGGGCCGAGCCCAACCCATTTCTTTTTCTCTTTTCTCTCTTCCTCCCGTGCTTCTCTCTCTCTCCCCGAGCCTTCATTGCCGAAACTTTCCGGCCGCCGTCCGGCCATCGTTCGCCGCTGCACCGGTCCCAAACGATCGGTCTCTGACCTAGCTTCCATTCTAGACCGGTGGCAGCCTCCCTAGCGCCGCCGTGAAGGAGAAATCAACCCCGAAAGGTCCGACTCCCGGAAGTGTTTTCTCGCCGGAACTTCCTCCTCCGGCCGCCATAGCTGGCGATCCTTGGCTCAAAAGGAAGCCCTCCTCCCGTGCTCCAATCCCTCCAAAGGATTCGCTCCCTCTTGAGCTAGGTAAGGAGAAATCGGTAAAGGAAATTCTAGGGCTTTTATTGTTGTTTTCGTTCGATTGACATGGTTAGGCTTAGAATTAGAGTTTGTGCTAGTTAGGAATGTTGTAGAGAAGGTTGAGAGGAAGGTGCTGCCAAATTTTGGTGAGCATTGGAGGTCGCCAGAGCTGGCCGCTGCCGGCGCCGCCGCTGAAAAATTGTTTTTAGTGGGGAATTTTATGAGGAGTTTAATTGAATGAGTTTTAGAATTTTTGGAGGAGTTGTGGATAGGTTTGGAAATTATTAAGTTTGGTATTTTTGACGGATTAATAAGTTAAAAATCCGGCCATTGAATTATTTATGGTTAGGAAGGTGGAAGGTGATTTTTGAGGATGTCGGTTAGAGTGTGGAGAATTATGGTTGGCAGTGAAGTTAAGATTTAGGACAATAGACATGGTTGAGCGCGAGATCCTCATATTTAATTATGCCTATTTTCTTTAAGCGTCGGTGTTTTATTTAAGGATTTATTTATGTTTTGGAACATGACGTGAGGAGGTCCGAGCGGAAAAAACCTCCGACCGACATCAGGCTTAGGCCTAAATTGTGAGTGGACCTTTGTTTTAAATAATGTGCTTGAAATGTTTTATTGTTGAATAATTTCTTTTGTTGGAATTTAACCAGAAATTGAGAATTTCGGTGTTTATACTCATTTATTGACGTTTATGGGAATAATATGTATATAAATAAACGCTAGCTAGCTATATGTGATTTCCCCTCATAATGAGGAAAAATGCTATTATGGGGTGACGTGAGCGTTAGACGCCAGCGTCGTAGCCTTGTATGACTTTCTATTTTTTTTCGTATTCATTCCTAGAATTCGTACAAGGAGTCAGCACGTATATATATATATCCACTCGTGCGGTTCCCCCATAATGAGGAAAAATGCCATTATGGGGTGACATGAGCGTTAGACGCGAGCGTAGTAGCCTTGTATGAATTTCTGTTTTTCTTATATTTCTTCAAAGAAATCATACAAGGAGTATGACGAGTGTATATACATACTGATATATTTATAATTCTAGCCTGAGAGGCCATTTTCTGAAGTTTGGGAGTCTAGCGAGGCTAGACACCAGTTAAGAATTTTTGATTTAAGCTTTTAAGCTGTCGCTTGCATAGCGCTTTCCTTGAAAGTTTTCTTGGGGAAATATTATTGTTTGTCGAAATTACTTTTGTTCACTCACTCTGACGTAATTAAATATTTTCCCCTGGGCCTTTCCTTCGTTTTTAAATGCCCAGTCTGCAGAGTTCGGGTGGGGTCTAGAAGGAGGCGACGAGGCATAGTCACCCATCTTTCCGCTACTGTTCGCCAGTAGGTTATCTGTTTAACTCACTAGGATTTTTATCAGCTTCCTTTGTCTTTCTCGTAGTAGCTCTGAATACTTTCGGAAAAATAATTGTGTATTATTTTATTCGGTTATTTGGATTGAGTTGAAGATTGATATTTTGGTTAAGAGGGTGTTCTATATTTTTCCGGGTTAGGGTTGTCCATTTTCATTGGAGGTTTGCCGAGTTCTTCGGTAAATTTTCCTTAGAGGTGGTCCCCGCAGGACTTACCTCGGGTTTCAGGGTGAAATTCGGGGTGGGTCTTGACACAAACAATACTGGTGCACCCCAAGGCGAGGTGCTAGGTCTAATGAATCCCTGCTCAAGAAGACCCTCAATCTGAACCTTCAACTCCTGAAGTTCAGTTCTCCCCATTTGATAAGGAGTCTTTGATACCGGTGAAGTACCTGGTACCACATCTATAGCAAACTCCAACACCCTCTTAGGAGGTAATCCCTGAATCTCCTGAAACACATCACTAAACTCAAAGACTACTGCAATATCCGCAATACCCACGGTACTACCGATAGCCTCAATGTGAGCTAACACTCCTTCCCACATGGCCGTGTCCGACCTATGACAACGATAGTGAAAGCTCTGCTGTCCTGGAACGTGAAATGACACCACCATATCAAAACAGTCAATCACAGCATGGTTTGGCTTTAGCCAATCCACTCCCAAAATCACATCATAGGAGCGGTCTGGAATCACAATCAGAGATGCAAAGAACTCTCTCCCACTAATCACTAAAGGGCAAGCACCACACAAAGTGCCTAGCTCGATAGAAACACCGAGAGGCGATGAAACACACAATGATCTAGCAAGCGGTGTCGGAGTCAAGCCTAATGCCCTTACCACCGAGCTAGATATGAAGGAATGGGTTGCCCTCGTATCAAACAAAACTGTAGCAAGTAGATCATAAACAAGAATGGTACCTTCCACTCCTGCACCACGCTGACCAATGGCATACACTCTAGTTGGTGCTGGAAGTAACGGCCTCTGCTGATTACCCTGCCCTCCAGCCTGAGGTCGGGTGCAATCCCTAGCAAAATGGCCTGCTTGCCCACATGTGAAGCATCCCTGCCTCCTGGGCTTCGTGCATGCCGATGAGAAGTGTCCCAGCTCACCACAGTTGAAACACTTCAAGGGTGCTGCCTGCCTAATAGGTGGAGCCCTAATAGGTGCAGCTGCTGCTCTAGCTGGAGCCAGTTGATGAGTCCGCTGCCTCTTCCCAAAACCACCTCTGTGGTACCCTGAACTGCTACTCTCTGCCAGGGCCTTGCCCTTCCCCTGAACATCTCTATACCTCTCAGTCTCATGCATGGCCTCTTCCTGCTCAACTGCAAAGGCACTCTCCACCGCTTCTGCTAGAGTAGCAAACCGGTGGGAAGTCACCAACTTTCGGAGTTCATGACACAAACCCCGAATGAACTTCCGTGCCAAATCTACTGCATCCATCTCTCTAGCGAAACGATACAGCTGAGAAAACCGGGCCTCATAATCCCTGACACTCATCAAGCCCTGCACCAAAGCTATGAACTCAAGCTCCAACTGCTCCCTCACTGTATCAGGAAAATACTTCTCCCGAAAGAGCTGAACAAACCCCCCCCCCCCCAAGTCAGGGTGGTCACATCTCGAGATCTCTCTACCCCACTCCACCATACCCGTGCCTCATCCTTGAGAAGAAACGTAGCAATACACATCTTCTCAATCTCCGTACAAGTGATCATGGTGAAGTATGTCTCGATGCCCTCTATCCAATGATCAGCCACAAGGTAGTTTGTACCTCCCAGAAAGGAAGGCGCTCCTAACCTGATGATACCCTGAGCCAGCCTAGCCAGACGTAGACCATCATCCACCACAACTGGCACTGGCATCTCTAACACCACTTCCTCCTCAAAGAAATCATCCACAGGTGGAGCTCTACCTCTGCCTCTGGCCCTACCTCGGCCTCTAGCTCTTCCTCGCGGAGGATCCATCACCTAAGGAGCAAGTAAACTTAGTTAATTTATGCATAAAACTTAAACCAACGTATAAGTCAAATACGACAATTATTAACCAAAGCACTAACTCAAGGTGAACACAAGATTCGAGAACCACTAATAGCGTGTTCTCTATTCTGACATCCTATTGACCTATAGGCGGCACCTACCCTTCACATACCCAATGACATATCAATACCGAAGAGCTTATGATGGTGATCCGCTGCAGTCGGGCCATCACTCCGAAGTATTGATTATCACCAAATATATAAACCTACGCTCTGATACCAACTGTCACACCCCAATTTTCGAAAGAGAATTTTCAAAATTTTTGGCATGATCTAACTTAAATTATTAACATCCCAACCTGTTTCAACAACAACAACAACAACAACAACAACAACAACAACAACAAAAACTAAATTACAGAATAGAAATTTCCACAAAATCTATCACTGAATTAAGATTGCACTTCCTTGTTTACATAACGTGCAAAACAAGAACATGAGAACAATATCATGATTTTAATACTGTCTACTCAAATCTAAAACTATACAAAGTCTGACAAAAATAGGGAGAACTCTGCTGATCCTCACCTACAGGTCTAACCCCTACACCAAGAATTGGTGCACCGGGATTGTAGAATAACAAACCCGGTAAGCTAAAAAGCTCGTATGAGTAAGCTAAAAAATAACTCCACATTTAACACATCCAACATAGCACAAGTGAAATTTGATCAATAATTCAAAACCACACATTAACAAGAAATGTACCCATGAGTCCCAGATATTTAATAAATACCCCTCATGACCTACAACAACAATATGTGTACCCATGGGTCCTAGATACCATCAAATATCTCCCATGACCTACACCGACAGACGGACTAGAGCTCTAATTCCTAACCGTAACCAATCACCCAATTAAAGGCTTGGAACCCGGTTAGGCTATTTATCCAACAATCATCGTATCACAACATTATTATCCACAACACAAGATCCACATCATAAGATTATATCCTTCACAAGGATATAATTATATGAACAATATAAATTATTCTATAAAAATAGCATATCACAAATTAATAAAATTTTGGTCATATGAACCTTCAAATAACACATAAGGAAAACTTGTTTTATCTTACCTATGAGCCGTTGACGATCAAGCTCATATATTTTTAAAACTAATAATAGCAAAATATTAAATCACATCATAATGATTATCCTCCTCAAATGACCATAATTAAACTTGGTTCAAAAGTGAACCTTGGTGAGGTTTACTCACCTAAATACTCCCACTGCATCTTCACAAAAACACAACAGCCAAGCTAACCACAACCTCACAAACCACCTAAAATTACACAATTAAAACCTTAGTAAAAACACAACAAGGATCAAAGTATCCTTAACTTAAAGGTTGCCCAAAGAAGGGCAATCCTTCCTCCAAGACCTCCCAAGGTCATTGGACACTCAACAACAACCACACTACCTCCAAGATCCAATTTTCCAAGTTTCCGACCTAACAAACACCAAGAACCAACTTAGCACCTACAATGCAAAAAAAAAACTATGAACACTAAATCTTCACACACCAACACACCTAGCAACAATAAGGACTAGCTAACACTACAACCAAAGCCTTTACCCTGCCCGGACGCGCTCCCATGCGCCTCCACCAACTTCAAAATTTGGGGAAACTCAAAACATGAAACTTGTAGATTAAAGCATGGTGAACAACTTTAATACCTGAGGTTTCAACCGATTCTGACCGGAACCTGCCGAAAAATACCCCGCAAACCAATCGGGAAAACAAATTCCAAACCTACAAAACCGGCCCCAAAACTTGATTTCTAGATCACCAAAGGGGTAAGAACATCTCTAGAAGAGAGAGGAGAGCAAGACTCACCTAAACTTGGCCGGAATGGGCGTCAAAATCGCTGGTTTTCTGTCAGAACAGCAGCAGCTCCGCCGCTTCGTGGCGGCTTCCAAGTGGCGCGACGGCGAGCAAGGCTGCCCCAGCAGTGGAGAGGAGACCCATGCCGACCCAACGAAACCGGCGGCGTCCAATTTGGTGGCCGGAGGAGAGAGAAATCAGTTGGAGAAGAGAGAGTGAGAGAGAGGGTCGGGAGAGAGAGAGAGAGAGAGAGACTGAAATGGTTTCCAATTTAACTCCCCCACATTTTTCTACTTATAAACTTTCCAAACCCGGAAACTAACTTACTCTGACCATAACTTCTTCATCCGACGTCCGTTTCACGTGTGCCGTATGTCTACGAACTCGTATTGACGAGCTCTATAACTTTCATGAAGGAAGTTTTCAAAGATAACTTACGGAAAATAAAGTCAAATTTTTGGTCTATTAAACGTTAAATCACCTTAAATAAACTGCCGACTTCCACTACGCATAACCCAAAAATAAATTTACATAAATAATCCTTCATTAAATATGGGAATAATACAAGAAAAATTGTATGAAAATCTAGGGTATTACACCTACACTCGCCGAACCGAACTCTGCAGAGGGGGCATTTAAAAACGAAAAGCCCAGGGAAGAAACATTTAAAACGTCAGCGTGAGTGGACAAAAATAAATAACAATAACCTTGGCTTAAATATGGAGCATTGAAATCAAAGTTATGCTCTCCCAAGTTTTCCATTAAAAAAAAAATACTTAAGCAAGCCACTCTTGGAAATTCTCCAAAAATATTTAAGGATAAAAAATGATGAACCAATCCCATTGGTTCCCAATAAATAATAAAAATGGGGAAGAGGTTTCACCATAACGATGAGCCTCCCAGGCTATAATAGCGTCCCACGCTAAGCGCTCTACTCACCTATAGTGAGGACCGCTAATAATGGCTAGCTAACAAATAAATATAAATACCGATCGGTTGCCTCCCAAGCTATAATAGTGTCCCACGCTAAACGCTCTACTCATCTATAGTGATGACCGCTAATAATGGTTAGCTGGCAATAATCAATATATATCAACCCTTTTATGGTGAAGTAAAATATTACAATAAAAAGATCAACACTTCCCCAAAAATTATAATAAATTCATAGCGCACAGTACAATTCCCAACTGTACTTCAAAATATTACTTAATAATATAAATCACTTGACACATGTCAATTAAAATTAGCAAGAGAGTTCCAGAAAACTAAATGGAACTCATTAATCCAAGAAAATATTAAATCTCCAAAAGCCTTTGAAATTAAATAAACTTTAGCGCATGCATGATATTAAAATCAAAGATCCACTCACAGTGCTCGGCTATGCTTGCCGACGATCCAATTCCAAACCTAGATAGGGTAATCGAATCAAACAATGAAATAAGCCCTAGAACTTCAATTATACATTTCTCCTTACCAAGATCGAATTGAGCCGATTCCTTTTGAGGGATTACTAACCTTGATGAGAGCTACAAGATGAGCCAAGAATCATGAGCTATGGTTGCCGGAGGAGGGAGCTCCGACGAAGGAACAGTCGGTTTGCTAGCGGTGGTTTCCTCCCGTTCGGCGGCGTCACGCGCTCGTACACCGGTCCAGGAAGAGAGAGGAGGCGAAGGGGGTCCGAATGGGGCTGGTCCGGCGGTCTGTGGTGGCTAGACGGCGGCGGGCGAAGGTGAAGACTCTGGCGGGTCGGGGAAGGTTCGGGAGAAAAGAGAGAGAAGGTAGAGAGAGAGAGGGTGTGGGTGTTGGGCTTTTCCACATCCTACCCGGTCCAAACTTATAGACCAAAAATAAAGCCTTAAAAATTTTACCCATTTACCAACTAATGTTTACCCCTTTTTATCCGATAATTTTTACATGCTAACTTCGATTTTAGCGTATGACATGTCTACGAATTCGTATTAACGTTTTCTACGACTTCCTTAAAGAAATTTTCCCAAAATAATTTTCCTACAAAAAGTCAACTCTTGGGTCCTTAAGTAGTAAACGGTTACTCAAAGCGGTAAAAGACCAAAGTAATACCAAAAGTAAATAACCGTAAAATAACTTAAGAACTGGGGTGTGACACCGACGACGCCTTTTCTTCTTGTCGGAGGACAGCAGACCTTGATACTGAGCTGCCTCTTGCTAGTGGACTCGCCGGCTGCAAGTTTCCAGCCGAGCTTGATCGGTCTTGAAGTTTTCAGTGAGGTTGCTACCCAGAGCTCCGATCCCGTTCTCTTTGACCTTATTCTTCATGGTTATGCTGTCCCGGATGTCTCTACTATCCTCCAGCAAGAAGAAAAGGCGTTGTTGACGCCGGACGATGGAGAACGGTGGGACGTCCGTACTTTAAGGGCTGTGCGGACGTCCTCTTCTGAACGACCCTCTATACACACACACACACACACACACATACATCCAAACTAATCTTAGCAGTCATAAAGGTTAGATGTGGTAAAGATGGCTGCACTTGCGAAATAGAGTGTGTAGCAACAGGAAGGTAGAAAGTTTTGTAGGATCTATAGGGTCTGGTTTACAAAGGGAAGATATATGGTGATATATCTGTACATTGTTAAAAAAAAATGTTGAAATTGAAAAAAGATTCCAAACTGGTGATAGATTTAGTGAATGGTCGTTTTGAACCACTTGGACATTGATCAAACTAGTGTAACTAATAAAAACCTTAGCCACTAATTTGGATTCCATTACTTTTAAGTATGTATTTTAGAAAGTTACCGTAACTATGTTGCTGATGCTCATAGTTAACCTTGGGTATTATTGTAATTCATCTTTGTATTGGAATGATAAAATTTTTAATGAGACTTTAAGAGCTTTATTTTTTGTTACTGTAAACGTTGGTTGTCTTAAAAGATTTGAAATATAATTTCTTTCTCCTTCAATAAAATAATAAAATTTTACACGACTATTGGTCGGGTGTAAACCGCTGCCAACACAAATTGGTCCGCCGAAAACTAATGAAATGGAGACCGGACTAACAGAAGTTTGAAATATTGGGAGTTTGAAGAGTGAATCGATTGTTCTTGTTGTCCACGCAAAGGGTAGAGTGAATGGGGCCAAATCCTTTACTGGTTTTCTGAGGATGCACGTATTAATCCAGCAAAGACTAAAAGACTCTGGTCAATACTAATCAAATCCATTCCCATCCAAGTCCTCAACTCCAGCACACCACGACACTTCCCACAAGTTCTTCATCATTTACTAATAAACATGTTTTGGATAGCTAGTTCTAAAGCTGGAGCCTACCCAGATATTTGATTCAAATGAAAAGCATGAAATTTCAAAACAATCTCTCTCTTGGGTTTTGCTGGGGATAAGGAGAAATTTGAAAATTCATTTTTCCACCAAGTTTGTCACTTTCATATTTATTTATGTGGGTGTGTCTATCTCCCTATCCCATATTGGTCTTTCTAGGGGGACACTTGTATGCTCCTTTCCTAGGAAGCTGCTGCTTCTATCTTCTTCTTGACCTTTTAAGCTGGTGCCATTTCCAAATTGGTTGCCGAATGATAGTTCGGGGTTGTTGCTTTTGTTTTTTTTTTTTTTTTTTTCTTTTTTTCAATGGCTCGTGAAAAACCTTTGGTCCTAAGGCCGTGTTTGTTTGCCTTGATATAGCAACCAGATAGGCAAATATATATCCTGTCAAACAACTTGCATTGTTTGGAGGCCCAGATTTGTATGGACAGGAAATTATGTATCCTGTCAGAAGTGGATAACAAATCTTGTTAGAGTGATGTTATTAATTTTATCCATCTTCTGATTTCTCTCGTTTGTTAGCCACTGACCTTCTCGATCAAAACACAGGATATATATTTGCTCCTAGTTTCAGCCATAAATATCAAACATGTCCCCCCACTCCGGCTTCTCCAGCCTCGTCCACGCCTGCGAGCTCCGCAGCTTCGAAATGGTGCAGGCGAAGAGCTTCCACTGGCTCCGCCACGGCTAAGCCGACGTTGCAGAGAGCGAAGACCGACTCCTCCGCCATCAAGATTAGGCTGGCTTGGACGAGAGATTGGAGGTGAATTTGACCCAACGGTCATCCTCTCCGGCGGAGAAGTAGAGCGCGGCAAGCTCAATGAGGACCATGACTTGACCAGGCGGAGCCGAGCTGGGGCAACGTTCGGAAGCGGCGTGTGAGGGGGTTGCAGAGGAGGAGAGACTTGGAGGAGTCGGAGGGGAAGTCGGCCCAGAGGTAGAGGAGGCCGGAGGAGGAGGCGACAGGGTGGGGGGGGGGGTGGGGGGGGAGCGGAAGGGGAGGAAGTCGAGAGAGAAGCAGAGCCAACGGTGGAGGCCTTTACGATTTTTCTTCGATAGAGTCTTAATCCCAATCCAATTCTTTTCCAGTGCAACAAACATCCTATTGGATAGGCTATTGGATAGACATCTCAAAATCCAATCTAGTCAAGTTGGAACAAGACTTGATTAGAAATCCAATCTAGTCCAAGTCACCAAACGCCTCCTAAACGTCTTGTTGTGACAAAATCATACGGTTTCGCGTCCATTGATCAGAAACTAACAAGTATTCTGTTTCCAAAGGATCCCACTTTCCCACTTCTTTTCTTGGGTGTTAGGCGAGGCCATCAACAACAAGGTTCCATTATTGGGATATATGATATACCTAGAAAGCTTAGATTGAAAGAAGAAGGTTATCCCATATGGCCATATGACCTTCGACCGAACTGGGTATGATATATATGAAAGCCCTTCTAATGAGTACCCTTAAGTTGAGAACTTTTCGGCTTATTCCACTTTTCGATCTTATATCCACATCTTCATCGTTCAGTTTATAGATATTTATGAGTAGATCATTTATGTAAATTTTTAGCCATATTGAAAATCGTTAAGACATTCATAAATGTGATTTACCAATTCTGAATTTGACGGTTCATGTTTGACAGATTTGGTTCGTCCATTAATTTTATCTAGTTTGTTACCTTAACGATCATCGATTTGGCTGAAAATTTGTAGGGCTGATCTACACATATAGACCTAAAAACTGAACGGTTGAGATGCCAAGATGTGATCAAAAAATATATTTTTTAAACCATAAACCGAAAAGTCTTCAACTAGTCCTCAACTTAAGAGTCTTCACTAGAAGGGCTCCCTGAGATATATATTAGAGGGATTTAAATTTAATCAAAAGCTTAATCTGGGATAAACTTAAGAGCGATTTTATTAAAAACACTTAGATATGTGAACGAGATATATCGAGTGGCCTAGAGAGTATACATGCTCTACTAGTCTCTACTAAAATGAGAGTTACTACCTACATAGCTATGTTGCACGGACACGGACACAGACACGGCGACACGACACGGCGCGACACGCCGACACGATAAAACTCAAAAACTGAATATCCGACATGGTTTGGTCATGGCAAATAAAATTATATATTTATTATTTTTAATAAATAAAAATATACTAAAATATAAAATAAGTTCATTACATTACCAAAGTAATGTTCTAAATTCAATTTATTGCATAACCATAAGAAATAACATTAAAGAGAGTCAAATGCAAATGATAGAAGTGCATAATTAACAATATTAAAACTATCAGACCTTTAACTTAAAACATAATATTAAAGAAAATCAAATTTGTAGTAGGTTACTGACAAAACTGGGTAGTAGCTTGCTTTCAAAAGTGAACAATAGCTTTATTTAGGTTTTGATTCTCTTTTTTTTTTTTCAATTAAAAAAAATTGATAAATGATGATGTTGCGAGTTGGTCAACGTGTCCGAAACGTGTCGAAAAAGTTAACATTTTCCGAAACGCCACGTGGCGTGTCAGACACATATTTTGCTGTGTCGGCGTGTCAGAGTATCGGACACTCTGACACTTCACCCTAATGGAGTGTCCGTGCAACATAGCTACATAGTGATCCAAAAAATGAGAAAAGTCCAGAATTCCTCTGTCGTGAAGTGAAAGTGCTCCTCACATTTCCCTTTAACAAATACATCATGCATAAGAGACAAATTTACAGTTGATAACCTCAAGATCGAGCTGGCATTTCATCATAAATAGAAAAACAGTTATGTCATTACGGGATTATTGATGCATGATTAAACCGATTTGAACCAATAACTCAATAAGATGTTCATCTCCAATAGATTGTTTGTATGCATAACAAGCTGAATTTTTGTTCACTCATTGCTCAAGAGCGATAATCTTGATTAAGAGCATTTTATACACCTCTCGAGTTGGCCAACTATACAAGAAAATGAGATTATGTGTCATTGCCCTAAGTTTACCGTTTCCAATCAATCACATGCACAATGTCGTAAGTATTTTATCTCCTTGAGTCTGATTAAGCAATGCCTCATCTTTCCAAGGAAAGCTAGTGAGTTATGGGTTCAACTTACTATATTTACTATATCATAAACATAGACTATGTCCTAAATATTCTATTCTTGACTCTACTATATATTTATATTATTACTAGCAACATTCTCAGAGAAAACACCATGATACTATTATCAGATAGAATCTTCCACCTGAAGGTTTTTTGAAGCTGAATTTTGATTGTTCTATCCTTTCTTCAAATGATGGTGCTATTGGTTTTGTTTTCCAGAATATCAAGGATATCCTATTCCAGCTTCTTCAAAGTATATTGGAAAATCAAATGTCTTACTTGCAGAGGCTCTAGCTTTAGCCGGTTTGGTTTTTGCGGTCCTACATGGACACAAGATTAAAAGTAGAAGGAGATTCAAAATTACTCATCGACTCTATCACCAACAAGATTCATTGGCTTGGCATATACACTATATTTCAAGACATCAGGCTACTGGCTTCACAACTTCAAAGTGTTGATTTCTAGCACATCTGGAGAGAAGCTAACTTTTTAGCGGATGCGATTACTGGTCATGGACACACTTCTCATGTTGCTAGTTGACATAACCGTCTATCTCCTTCTGCCCTTTATGCTTTTGATTTTGCTTTTCTTAACCTAGGTTGTTCTAGGGATTCTTCTTTCTAATTAGCTAGTTTCTTCTCATCGAAAAAAAAACTCTCATTAACTTTGATATAAAGGACATGGAGGGGCCTGGGAATTGTCTTACTCTACTTCCGTAGGGTTGATCACACTTAACACCAACTTGGGGTGTGCAACTGCGTTTAGGTTGGTACTCCTAGCAGTTAGGCGCATGGCACTAATAGAAGTCAATTGCTAAGAAAATGTAAATAAAGGGGCCAATTATTTCAATTTTTCAAATGGCGACGGTGAACATGGCAAAATAAATTTATGTGGAGGTTATGAGTTCAAATCTACGCAACCTAAAAGAAAAAAAGAAATTACGGTTTCAGTTTTCCAATTACTAGAAGTCTACAACTGTTGACTGGGAATCCCCAAAACGGGCTTCATACTAGGCAACTTGTGGCTCACCTGAACCCTAAAGCAACTACCCAGGGCGGCTGACGCCACCTACTGGCCACCGGGTGCAACACAGTCACCAGGCGTCGAAAAAAGAGAAAAGACAGAGCTCAGGAAAAAATGATCAAAACCCAAGAAATGAAGGAATGAAACCTCCTGCATCGAAAGTGAGGAGGAACCCCCCTGCACAAGCCTATATAAACACGCACAAGCTTCCAAATAAGGCAAGTCCAAAAACTCTCTTTTCCCTTCGTTTTGCGTACGTCATACTTGTATTGACTTGAGCATCGAAGAGGTAAAGCCCAACACGCTCGGGCTTCCCTCTGACTTGTTGGTTTTGTCTTGACATGTAATGCGCCGGAAATTTAATGTTAGTTTCTAATATTATTTGGGAATTTTCGAGTTAGAAGTTAGTGTGTTTTGAGTTTCGAAGGAAGAGCGGAAGTGTTCGGATGCATAATTTACCGAAATGGTTTTATGGCTTTGAAGGGTCATGAGTTGACTTTCTAATCTGTTGGGTTTCTCGAGAAACTTCCTTCATGAAAGTTGTAGAATTTTTCGATACGAGTTCGTAGACACGCGGCACGCGTAAAACGGATGTCGTATGAGAAAGTTTTGGTCAACGGAAGTTCGTGGCTTTACGGGAATGTGAGTTAAATAGTAGAGTTTTCTTTTGGGTCCTCATAATTTTCAAAACCCTTATTTCTTCCCCTCTCCTTCTCTCTCTCTGTCCCCGAGAGAGTTCAAAATTCCTAGCCGACCCGACCGGAAACCGGCAACTCGACCCGGACGTTCCGGTACCGTCCGACGCCGCCTGACCGCGCCACCGGCCCGAATCACTTCCTCTTCTCCTTGCCTTCGTCCCTCCCTAGCTGATTCACGCCGATTCGGTCCTGAAGTGGTGATTTGAAGCTCGGAAGTTCGGCTTGGATACCGGTCGAGATTCTCACCTCCGGTGGCGGCGATGAGGCTTGAAACCGGTAGGGATAGAAGCTCCTTGGCGTCCTAGTTCGACTTGTGGTGGTCTTGAAGCTCCACTCACGGTGTAGTGTGGCGGTGGTGGATTTCATTTTTCCGGTGACGTTTACGGCCTCTTTCCGGCCGATTTGGTTCAAACATCAGGTATAAAAGATGCTTCCCTTGCTTCAATCTACAAGTTTGATGTTGGAAGTTTGTTGAGATTCTGAAGTTTTGGGGTGGCGCGTGGGGCCCACTCGCCGCCGCCTTTGGTGGCGCGTGGCGGCGCGGTTAGTAGTGTCTATGGTGTTTTGTGGTGCTGGTTAGGTAGTACTCTTCTTTACGAACGGGTTGATATGTGGGTTGTAGGTTTTGGTTACCATTATTGCATGCTAGGGTTTCCCTTTGGTGCTAAGTTTCGTTTGGTTCCGTTTTGGGTAAATCCGAACATGAAAATATGATTAGTAGTTTTATAGGATGTGTAGGACGTTTCGGCGACCTTTTAGAGGTCAAAGAGGAGGATTTGTCTCGAGTGACAAGCTCGTGGGTTAGGACTTGAGTTTCGGTTCGAGTCGGGTATTGTTGTTTTTGATAGTTACTAAGGTTAACGTTTTGTTAATAGGTGACTTGTGGAGTGTGGTTTTAAGCTATTTACTTGTGTTGTGCGTGCGAAGACGCCGATGGATTTGAGGTGAGTAAACTCTCACCAAGGTTCACTTTGTGACCTATTTATATATGATGATTATAATGATGATTATTATTATGATGATTATGAGGATGATATGATGATGATGATGATTATGATGATTATGAGGATGATATGATGATGATGATGATTATGATGATGATAATGTTGATGACAATGTTGACGATGATGATGATGATGATGTTGATGAATTAAAAATTATGTTTTTCTTTTGTTGTTTTAAAATATATGAGCTTGATCGCCAACAGCTCATGGTAAGTGAAAATAAGTTTTCTGTTAAAAATATAATCTTCAAATGGACTTCTGATCATGTGGGTGCCTTAGTGGTGATTGTGTGTCTTAGTTGTGAATCTGTGCCTGAGTGGTGATTGTGTGCATTCGTTGTGGAATGGTGCCTTAGTGGTGATTGTATGCATTAGTTGTGGATGTGTGTGCCTTAGTGGTGATTGTGTGTATTAGATTAGGAGCCTTCGTGGTGGACCGGGAACCGAGCCATGGCCGGGTGATTGGTTACGGTCAGTATAGAGCTCTAGTCTGTCTGTCGGTATTTCATGGGGGATGACTAAGTGTTGACAAACTCATGAGTACGCGTTTGTTTGGTTACTTATGGGGGATGACTAAGTGTTGACGAACTTATAAGTAAGAGTAGAGAAATGATTGTGTGATGTTCTTATGTGTTGTCATTTAAATTACTTGCTTTGAGTATCTCCTGAACTATGCTTATCCGCATGAGATTCTTTAATCTTAATTGTATGATTTTTAGTGGAATTCCTGAACTATGCTTTTTGCAGGATTTCATTTATGATTTGAGTGATTGTGATTTTTTGTGTTTCCTTTATTTCTTCTTTTGATTCTCTTGCTTGTAAGTGGTTCTTGAATTTATTTTTAATGCATGAACTCTTGGTTTTACCTTATGTGTTGATGAGTAGAAGTATTGAGTTATTTTGGGATTTACTCATACGGGTTTTTTAGCTTACTGGGTTTGTTGTTTACAACCCGGTGCACCATTTCCTAGTATAGGGGTTAGACCTGCAGGTGTTGATCAGCAGGGTTGAGGCGGAGGCATAGTGGCAGGATTTTAGTTTCTGTGCACTTTATTTTATTTTGTTGTGAAACTCATGTGAGCGACTTAATTATTACTAGACTTTTAAAGTTAATGTAATTAAGTAGGTTTAATGTTTAACTCGATTTACGAGTTTGTTGACATGTACACTTCCAGTATTGTTGTTAGTTTGGAAGTTGTTGAGCAGGTTTTAGGATTTTAAGATTTTGAGTTATATGACGCCCAAATTTTTAAAAATTTATCCTTCGAAAATTGGGGTGTGACATCACAGGTTCAAAGGAAGGCGAGAATCCCATTTCCTTTTGACAAGCGAGCCCTCCCAGTACCGTGAGCAGACCCGAAAATTGGTGCTCTCGTTGAGAGTCGAAGTCAAGAGCTCCAGCTTACTAGAAAACAAGTGTCACGCCCCAATTTTTGAAGAATAATTTTCAAAAATTTGGACATGATACGTCTCAAAATATAACTCCAAAACCTGATCAACAACTTCAAAAACTAAACTCGAATGCTGGAAATGTAAATGTCAACATAAACTCAACAAATGAGTCAAACATTACATCTCCTTATTTACATCAACTTGAAAAGTCAAGTAAAAATGAAAACGCTCACCATGAGTGTCAAGACTTACCCCGAATTTGACCCTGAAACCCGAAGTAAGTCTTGCGGGGTCCACCTCCAAGGAAAATTTACTAAAAATTTGGTAAGCCTCCCTCGAAAATGTACAACCCTAACCCGGAAAAATTCAGAATACCCTCCCGAAAAGACTCAACCATCCTCGAAAATCATCACATAAATATCCAACTAATAAAACCAACTTCATCCTCTGAATATTCGAAAATGTATATCCTCAGTCTTAACACACCACCGAAATATTATACAATGACCCCAAGTGGGTAACTGTGCCTCGCCTCCTACAAGTGCCAACACGAACTCTGCATACTGGGTATTTTTAAAATGAAGGGCTCAGGGGAAAATATTCGAAAATGTTAGAGTGAGTGGACAAAAATAAAAGAATAAATAAAGAAAATAATTAACAATATTTATGCTTTCCCAATTTAATTTCTAAAGAAATCGAATGCATGCCTCAAGCGATAAATCTTTTATCTCAAAAATATCGAACCTCAAGGTGGACAGACGGGTGTATAAATATGTGCCCATACCCCCTATATGAATTAAACACTCATATAGGGCTACTACGCTAGCGTCTAACGCTAACGTCACACTATAATGCGGTTATATACTACGCCATTAAAGTGGACAGACACATATGACTAGCTAGCATTTATATGCATACTCTCCTCATAAATATATTTATAACTAAACCCTAAACCCTAAACCCTAAACACCAATTCTCCTTACCTAGCTCAAGAGGGAGTGAATCCTTTGGAGGGATTGCTGCACGGGAGGAGGGATTTCAAACGAGCCAAGCGGCTCCAACTATGGCGGTCGGAGGAGGGAGTTCTGCCGACCGAACACCACGGGTAGTCGAGGCTTTTGGCTGCGTTTTCTCTCTCACGGCGGCGCTAGAGAGGCTGCCACCGGTCCAAGGAGAAGGCTGGGTCGAAGGTCGACCAATTGGGACCGGTGCGGCGGTCAGTGGTGGCCGGACTGCAGCGGACGGGAGACGTCCGGCAGGGAGAGAGAGAGTGAGAGAGTCGGGAGGGAGGAGAGAGAAGAGAGAGAGAGAAAATGTTATGGGCTTCTCTTTCCAAACCGGTCCAACACCATCAAATAAAACCCAATTCTAAAAAATTAACACCCCATAAATAATACCCTAATAAAACTTACCTTTTTACTAGTTAAAATTTACCATTTTTACCGTCTTCAAATATTTCTCCTACGAATAATTTCTCCGAAATAATCGTCCCTCAACACCCCTCTAGGGATCTTCGATACTATAACTCATTTACGAAGACGGTAAAACTATTATTAATACCAAGCTAGTAAATAAGGTAAAAATTTAAGAGTCGGGATGTAGGGGTGGCACTTCCGAGCCGAAAACCGAGCCAAAACCGTAAAAACCGGGCCAAAAAAAAAACCGGGCCCAACCAGATCTGTTTGGTTTGGTTTTCGGTTTCAGCTCTGCAGAAACTGAACCGGACCGGAAACCGAAGTCAACCCGGTGAACCTTTCAAAACGACGTCGTTTTGGTTTTTTTTTTGAAACCCTTAATCCCTAATGAGTAATGAGAGACAGAGAAAGTCTTTGACAATGACTCTCAGTCTTCGCCTCCTCTCATCCCTCTCGACCTCTCCTCGGCTCCTCTAGTTCTCCTTTTTTTCTTTGTCGCCTCCTGCACTCCTCTCCTCCCTAATTTGATCTCATCTCCGCGCTCCGCCACCGGACTCCAGTCCTCCAAGTCTCCAACCTCTCCTCTCCTGTCCTCTCGGCCTAACCATCACAATGAAGAGGGGTAAAATGAACCCATCAAAGCGGGGTTCAACTGGTCGTGGCCGTGGTCGTGGTGCTGCGATAAGTGCGATGGACAAATCGTCCTCATCTTCTCAGGTATTTTTTTTCTTTTCAGAATGTCCTCATCTTCTCTACTGTATATGAACTTTGGAAAATCATAAGTATTTGTAGAAAAATCATTTTGCTGCGATTCCAGTTCTCAAATAATCTTTAGGTTATCTATTACAATTGTTATGAAGAGACCAACTTGAAATTCTTAGCCGAGCTATACTGTTTTTAGCCAAAAAAGTCTGCTGGTCAGGAAGACAGGAACTCAAGAAGTTAGCAGTTTTTCTCTACTATATAGGAATTTTGGAAAATCATAAGTATTTGTAGAAAATTCCTTTTGCTGCGATTCTAGTTATCAAATAATCTTTAGGTTGTCTTTTACAATTGTTATGAAGAGACCAACTTGAAATTCTTAGCCAAGCTATACTGTTTTTAGCCAAAAATGTCTGCTGGTCAGGAACTCAGGAAGTTAGCAGTTTTTTTCTACTGTATATGAACTTTGGAAAATCATAAGTATTTGTAGAAAAATCCTTTTTCTGCGATTCCAGTTCTTAAATTATATTTAGGTTGTATGTTATAATTGTTATGAAGAGACTAACCTGAAATTCTTAGCCGAGCTATACTCTATTTAGCTAAAAATGTCTGCTGGTCAGGAACTCAGGAAGTTAGCAGTTTTTCTCTACTGTATACAAACTTTGGAAAATCATAAGTATTTGTAGAGTAATCCTTTTGCTGCGATTCTAGTTCTTAAATAATCTTTAAGTTGTCTGTTACAATTGTTATGAAGAGACTAACCTGAAATTCTTAGCCGAGCTATACTGTGTTTAGCCAAAAAACTCTGCTGGTATGTTGCCTCCTAAAATGAAGCAAACATTTTTTCGAGCATGAGATGATGTTGCAAGAAGGATTTGATCTACTTTCCTCCAAAATATTTCGAGTTCTTGTTTCGTAATGTATAAACTTTTAACATTAGACTTGATAGCTTAATTAAAAGCTATTTATTTTCCTTATTCTCCTTCAAATTTATCGATTATAATATAGAGAAATAAGGGTCTCCCGCAAAAGATTAAATTAAACTAAAAGCTTCAACCAATGTCACAAAACGTGACTGCAGCTCCTATTGAACAACAGTCGAAAAATAAAAGAAACAACTAAACTAGAATACTCAGAAAAATACGAAAATTTACAGAGGTGTACTAGACACACAGAACGTCTAGCACACAAAATTTGAGATGATTTGGACTTGATTTGATAGGAAAATAAAATAAGGAAAGATGACGGACAGAAGATAAGAAAACTGAAAATTGATTTCAAAGTAGTTGAGAATCAAGATAATGAGACTATGTAATACCCCAGAAATTTAATATTAGTTTCTAATATTATTTGGGAATTTTCGAGTTAGAAGTTAGTGTGTTTTGAGATTCGAAGGAAGAGCGGAAGAGTTCGGTTGCATAATTTACCGAAGCGGTATTATGGTTTTGAAGGGTCAAGAGTTGACTTTTTAATCTGTTGGGTTTCTCGAGAAACTTCTTTCACAAAAGTTGTAGAGCACGACGATACGAGTTCGTAGACACATGGCACGCGTAAATCGGATGTCGTATGAGAACGTTATGGTCAGCAGAAGTTCGTGGCTTTACGGGATTTTTGGGTTAAATAAGGAAAGTGTAGAGTTCCATTTCTTTTTTCCGGAACCCATTCTTCTCTCCCTCTCCTTCTCTCTCTCCGTCCCTGAGAGAGTCCAAATTTCCCAGCCGACCCGACCCGGACCCGGCATTTCGACCCGGACTTTCCGGCGCCGTCCGACGCCGCCTGACCGCGACACCGTCCCGAATCGCTTCCTCTTCTCCTTACCTTCGTCCCTCTCTAGCTGGTTCATGCCGATTTGACCCTGAAGTGGTGACCCGAAGCTAGGAAGTTCGGCTTGGAGACCGGTCGGGATTCTTACCTCCGACGGCGGCGACGAGGCTTGAAACTGGTCGGGATAGAAGCCCCTTGGCGTACTGGTTCGACTCCGGGTAGTCTTGAAGCTCGACTCACGGAAGAGAGTGGTGGCGGCGGATTCCAACTTGCCGGCGAGTTTTCCGGCGTTTTCCGGCCGATTGGGGTGAAACCTCAGGTATAAAAGATGCTCCCCTCTCTGCAATCTACAAGTTTGATGTTTTGAGTTTGCCCAAATTCGGACGTTTTGGGGAGGCGCGTGGGGCCCACTCGCCGCCGGCTGTGGTGGCGCGTGGCGGCGCGTCCGGTAGTGGTTGGGAGGTTAGGAGTAACTGTTAGCTTGTGCTTGTCGATACGAGCACGTTGACATGTCATGAGGTTATGTTATGATCAAGTTTTGCATCCTAGGTTTAAGACTAAGTTGAGAATCGTGAGAGGTTGTTAAACCGTGGTGTTTGAGCTTTGAAACTCTTGTTAACCTTTTTCAATAGGTTGGTTGAGGGTTCCTATGACCTTGGGAGGTCTCGGAAGAAGGTTGCCCCTTTTTGGGCAAATCTTGGATTTAGGCTTGTTAAGGATGCTTTGTTCTTTTATGGAAGTGGTTATTATTTGTGTAATTTTAGGTGACTTGTGAAGTGAGATTGGGATTGGTTCTTGTGTTTTGTTGAAGACGCAGCGGGATTTTTGAGGTGAGTAAAATCTCACCAAGGTTCACTTTGTGACCTTTTTACTTATGATGATCATAATGTTGATGATTTTGGTGATGATTAAATGATGATTTTAGTGATGATAATATTGATGAAAATGTTGGTGATTATGTGATGATGATAATGATCATGGTAATTATATGATGATGATTAGATGATGATCATGGTAATTATATGATGATGATTAAATGATGATTATGATGATTAAATGATGACGATGATGTTTTGATTTAAAAAACTTATGTTTGTTTTAAAATATATGAGCTTGATCGCCGACGGCTCATGGTAAGTGAAAACAGGTTTTCTTTTAAAAATAAAATATTTCTAATAGACTTTTGTTCATATTGGTGCCTTAGCGGTGATAACGTGTTTTAGTTGTGAATGTGTGCCTGAGTGGTGATTGTGTGCATTAGTTGTTGAATGGTGCCTTAGTGGTGATTATATTGCATTAGTTGTGAATGTGTGCCTGAGTGGTGATTGTGTGCATTCGTTGTTGAATGGTGCCTTAGTGGTGATTGTATTGCATTAGTTGTGGATGTGGTGCCGTAGTGGTGATGGTATTCATTAGTTGTGGATGTTGTGCCTTAGTGGTGATTGTGTGAATTAGATTAGGAGCCTTCGTGGTGGACCGGGAACCAAGCCTTGGCCGGGTAATTGGTTACGGTCAGTATAGAGCTCTAGTCTGTCTGTTGGTACTTCATGGGGGATGACTAAGTGTTGACGAACCCATGAGTACGCGTTTGTTTGGTTACTTATGGGGGATGACTAAGTGTTGGCGAACTCATAAGTAAGAGTAGAGAAATGATTTGTGTAATGTTCTTATGTGTTGTTAATTGAATTCTTTGTTTTGAGTTGATAGGAGCATAAAATGCGACATTATTAGTATCTTATTATCCCTTATTTGTGCTTTGTTAAGTCTATTTAGAGTAAGATAGAGTCATAATTTAGTTAAATGAAGCTCTGGTATAGTTTTGGAAAAATGTGCTTAAATTGCTAAAAAAACGACTAAGTATAGAAAATCTGTGAAAAAGTGCCAAGATATGTAGTTTTTGTGATTTTGAGGCTTGCGTCTGACTGACTTATTCTTATCCGAATTCGATGAAATTTTGCAAGTGTATTATTTGGAAGCTAAAGTGTATTATGTCAAAATTTCAGGTCAATTGGAGTTCGGGAGGTCGTTCAAATGAAGGCTCAAAGCCGGCAGTTCGAGAATTTCACTCCAGGGGCTAAAACAGAGTTTCCAGCTACTGTGTCCTAACTTTAAGAGCTTGTGTACGATTAAATACTTGGAATTAAATTTCGTGCTATATATGGATGGAAAGCTCTACGAGTCTAGTTTCCCCAGAACTTGGAATCACGCCAATTGGATTAACGAGGAGAGAGTTATGCCTGAAGGAATGACCAAAGGTCAGTCTGCCGGAAATCAGGATTCTGCTACTTTGCAATTCCGGTTTGGAGTTCAATGTTTCTACATCAAAGTCACATCAAAACTCATCAAGAGAGGTCTACTAAGCATATTGAAGATTTGAAAAGTCATTTAGGGCCAAAGCTTTGCACGGAATGGAGGAGAAGAAGCAATCCTAGTCCGGCTAGGATTGGAAGATGCATTTCCTGTTTTGGAGATTCCATGTGCAACCATGAAATAAAGCTTGCATCTGCTGTCCTAGGCCGATTATGACAAGGATTTGAAGGCAAGAGACGCAACAAAGGAGTTCCTAGAAGATTCAAGAAGTTCAAAGTCTAGTTGGTTTAGGAAAAGCTAATATTGTTGTACTAGGAAAACCAATTCCTCTTGGTTTTAGGTTAAGGCTTGGCTGGCCATTGTAATCACTATATATAGGACCCTCTAGGCACTTAGATAAGTGTCACAACTTAGCAATACACAGAGCGTAAGTCATTGTAATATGAGAGTTTTTGAGTGTTCATCCTATAGACAAGTAGAGAGAGATTTCACCACCGCCGGCCACCTTTCATAATTCCGTCCATCACCATACTTTGGAGCTTTAACTTATAAAGTATGATCCATACATTCTATTCTTCATCTCTGTTTATTTGTTTAGATTTGCATTATTTTGTCTATAAAATATGCATGTTTGATTGCTTGATTCTTTTGTTGTATGAAAGTTGTGAAACCATTTTCAAAATCTATACTTAGGATTTTCATACTCTTAAAACTTGTGATAATTTTGTGCATTAGATTAGGCAAAGCATGTTCATGTAGTCATTCTCATAACTTGATTAGTTTCTAGGATTCGAGCAACTCCATCAACACTTGCATGCGGCTAAGGCCTTAGTTGTTGTGTAGGTTTAGATGTCATCAACCAAAGTATTTAGGGCTTAGTTAGGCGCAACGTCGATTAGGTTCCATTGCTTTTAGGGCAGTTATAATTCTAGAAATTTGCATGCTAATAGGATGAGTGACGCCATACCTTGTGTGTGTTTTCGATCAAGACTTTTGTGCATAATTACTTGTTGGTTTTATTTTCGACGCAACGTGTTCTTAAAATCAATTAGTAAAGGCTTAGGATTCGACGCAACGTGTTTTCTAAGTATAATCTAAGAAGTCTTATAACGATTAGATGAACCGCAACGGGCTCTAGTTAGGTCGAAATTAAGTTAGAGTTAGGTTATTTGTTCATTGTTTTGCCGATTCCCTTGTATGATCTTATTGCATGTTTTTGATTGCTTTTGACTTATGCTATGATGTGTATGGTTGTCGATCACATGTAAATATTAGTCTAGGATTTATTTTTCGTGTCTTTAGGATCATAGTAATGTTTTCTAAAAACCCCCAACGTGACAACTTGTAAATATGTATATATGTGTGTGTTTTGTTTTAGCATCATGATTGATCACCCTAATTGATCCCCGGACTGAACGATCCCTACTTATTTTATACTAACGATGATTTTGCAGGGTAATAAATTGTGCGCTTAGTTTAACCCCGGTTACGCGACGCGTCATGAGTATCTCCTGAACTATTCTCATCCGCAGGAGATTCTTAAATCTTAATTGTGTGATTTTAATTGAATTCCTGAACTATGTTTTTGCAGGATTTATTATGATTTTTGGTGTTCTGAATTGTTGTGTTTTTCTTAATTAATTCTTTGAATTCTCTTGCATTTAGGCGATTCCTGAACTAAGCTGTCAATGCAGGAATTTCCAGTTTCATCTTTAGTAAATTTGTTGGATTGGTAGATTTAATTTTTGTTCTCATTTGTTCTTGTGTTTTACTTCGTTGGTAGAAGTATTTAGTTATTTTGAGATTTACTCATACGGGCTTTTTAGCTTACCGGGTTTGTTGTTTACAACCCGGTGCACCATTTCATGGTGTAGGGGTTAGACCTGCAGGTGTTGATCAGCAGGGTTGAGGTGGAGGCATAGTGGCAAGATTTTAGTTTCTGGCACTTTATTTTATCTTGTCATGACAGTTGTTTAAGCTCATGTGTGAGACTTAATTATTACTAGACTTTTAAAGTTAATGTATTTAAGTAGGTTTAATGTTTAACTCGAATTACGAGTTTGTTGACTTGTACACTTCCAGTTTTGTTGTTAGTTTGGAAGTTGTTGGGCATGTTTTGGGATTTTAAGATTTTGAGTTATATCATGCCCAAATTGTTGAATATTTATCCTTCAAAAATTGGGGTGTGACAGACTAGTTAGGGAGAAAGTATCCACCCCCGACAATCACACACAACACACTTTGTCCAATTTGTGACCAACTAACTCAATTGAAGATGTTCAGATTGACTCAGTACGTTTGAGCACAATATATTACTCTTTCTTACTTTGTATGTTAGGCAAGAAGTGCTCTACACCTAAACTATTCTCAAACACTGTAACCTAAAGGTACGTTTATTAGGCTAAACAAGCAGAGATCAATGAGCATGAAAAGAGTTTGAGCAATCACTAGGCATCGTAATAAACATAGCGCCTTGCTAAACCTAGGGTTTCATCTACTCGCTAGTGAAAACTACCGATTACTTCTCTAGACAATTTGAGGGATCCGATATTGACCCAGGTATCAAATAATCAAAATATTAGAACCCTAGCATGTATACTAAGTAGGCCTCCAAAGCACACACACAAAGAATTCATCGATGAACAATCGGTAAACAAAACCTCAATCTTATTAATTGGAAAAACAAATTGAAAATCAAAGCATGTTATGAATCATGTCTAGGGTCTTCAACAGCCCCCTAACTACTATGAATTTAGTTGCACATAATGAAAACTGAAAACACAAAAGAGTTCATAGAAGAGGAAGACAACAATAACCGAGCTTGGAGAATCCTTGAGAATAGATCAATCTTGTTCCGTCTGATTGTTGCATTCTTTTTCTTCCCTCCTTCTTCTTCCCTCCTTCTTCTTCCCTCTTCATATTGTGTATCTGATGATATTAGGGTTATAGAACCCTCAATTTCCGTCCATGGGCTAGCTGATTTGGATTGGGCCTTGAAATTGAAGTTTCGGTCCAAATCAGAAATTCGGGCAGACTGACCTTCTGTCACTAAAATGATCATAACTCCTTCTCTAAAATAGGTATTGACGATCCGTAAAACGTTCTAGAAAGTAGACTCTTGTAGCTTTCTATTGATATATAACTCATCATCTGGATCATTGTGATCTGTTCACAATCCTCTGTCGAAGTTAGATGATAATTTCTGGCAGATCTTCATAATTCTTTCCTTCCACGACATGCATTACTTTTCCTTCAAGATTTCTCCTCTTTTGGTTCATATTCCCTTCTTTGCTCCAAAACACCTAATAAACATAAAAATAACTAAATCAAATAGAAAATACGATATACTAACAAAGTAAAGAGGGGAATTAACTATTATATCGTCGCATATTTATGCTCCTATCAAAGACCCCCACACTTAAGCTTTGCTAGTCCCTAGCAAACACAAAGACTAACTAAACAAATGACACAAACCTAATGTCTTCCAAACATCTCAGAGAACTTATAACGCCCACACTGGTCAACAAAAATTCAAGCTGTCATGTATCAAAACTCTAAATTTCACTTAAGAGTTAATTTATTTTAACAATCATGATGCTCAAATCATTATGCAAGGATGATCAAACCAATACAGCAAGTATATGCCTTTTGAATTCATGGGTCAACAAGTACCAACTTAAATTCTCACAAAGAAGCACTCAATTTCTTTTCACTCATGATTTTCTGGCTCAGTCTCTCAATTGTATGCAACTGAAAGTAGCTTGCATACTTATATGAACAAAAAGCACATGACAACATAAATAAACCTCATGAAGGAATCAATTACTCACACAAATGAACCACACCATATGCTCAACTCTTGGAACAAACTCCACATATCAAGTTTTACTCATCTTTTAGATCAAAAGGAACTTTACAAGGTAATACTTGGGATAGGCTAGGGGTATGAGTTGAAGAGTAAGGAATTGCAAAATTCCTAAAGACCTAGCAGAGCATTGAAACACTCCTTATGTCGCCAAAGCAAGGGCCAAACATCATCATGTTGGGCCCATCGTCATTCCAACCTCCTTACAACATTGTGAAAAAGAACAGAGGCCATATATTCAGTTTTTGGGCCTTCAAACATACACAAAACTCCAAATTCACAAACAAGGGACTTAATTCGATTTTTTTTTTCTTCCTGCCATTTCTTTTGATTTTTTTTTCTCTATTTTTTATTATTTTGGTATTTTTCTTTTCTTTTGGACAAGTCACCTTCCCCCACACTTGTTTCTCATCATCATTCCACACAATACATCACAACATCATGCTCTACTAGGCTCAATGGACAAAGGTAGAGATATCACTACACTAAGCTCAAGGTATGTATTTCATGGGTGATGAAAGAAAAGGCTTAACGTAGGCTCAAAGGGGTTTAACTAAGGGGTGTGCTGCGCACACAAGACACATGGCAATCTGGCAATGGTGTTCATCCTAAAAACTTCCATTTATCCTTTCCAAAATCAGAGTGTTTTATGATAAAAAGTTTTGAAAGTCCACAAGAGTGAGTTCTAGTGATCTAGAGTTCATTAAAAGCTATGGTGAGAAATCAACCAACAAGAAAGAATAATGAAGTTTTCGAAAATTTATAGCAAAGAAAACGAATCAGAATATTTTCAATAACCACTCAGAAAGAAAGCACATATATAAAGCTCAAAAGCTCACATAAGGGTCATATGAATCAAGTTGAACTCATCTTAGCATGAATCAATCAATCTCATTCATCACATTAGTTTAATCATTAATCCACACAACTCAAGTAAAATAATCGTTAAAATCTATTAACAATTATTTGAAATCAAGAATTTGACACATGCTTGCAATCCTTTTGTGACCATAATATTAATCCGTGAAAAGTTCATGCTCATCATAGAGTTGGAAGACACCTAAAGACTCAACGAAAAACTAAAAACTAAACAAAACCTAAAACAAGAACACAAAAAGAAAGAAAGGTTTCTTCCCCCCACACTTATTTCTAACGTTGTCCACAATGTTAAACAAATTCTAAGCATGCAATGAAGAGAGTAAAGTATGGAAACAAAGACACATTCACAAAAACACACTGACACAAAACAAAGCAATAATAAATTGAAAAGGAAAGCAAAGAGTAAAGGTTAGAGAAAGCAAATCTGGTTTGACAACCCGTTGACGCCTCTTCCAATCCTCCATTGTTGGGTTGCCTCCCAACCAGCACTTGGTTTTGACGTCCTCAGCCTGACGGTACCAAGAAATTTAAGGGAAGCGGGTTCATGGAGAGGTACATCCTCCACTTCTTGCTCCACAAAAGACTCATAGTAAGGTTTGAGTCGATGACCATTAACCTTGAAAATCACACCGGTCTTGCCACTTTGAATTTCCACTGCACCATGATGAAACACATTAGTAACCACAAAAGGACCAATCCAACGTGAACGAAGCTTACTAGGGAATAATTTGAGGCGGGAATGGAAAAGAAGAACTTTTTGTCCAACAACAAAAATTTTCCTCATTATCATCTTGTCATGGAATACCTTAGTCTTTTCCTTGTATATCTTAGCACTCTCATAAGCCTCATTGCGGATTTCCTGAAGTTCATTCAATTGAAGTTTTCTATGCAAGCCGGTAGCATCCAAGTCCATGTTAAATTTCTTCTCAGCCCACCATGCTCGATGCTCCAACTCCACGGGCAGGTGACAAGGCTTACCATACACAATCCGGAAAGGTGACATGTCTATAGGAGTCTTGAAGGCAGTCCTATAAGCCCATAAAGCATCATCCAATCTCAAACTCCAATCCTTCCGATTTGGTGCAATGGTCTTCTCCAAGATTTGCTTGATTTCACGGTTTGCACTTCTGCTTGCCCACTAGTTTGTGGGTGATATGGAGTAGACACTTTGTGAGTGATATGGTATTTCCGAAGAAGAGCTTCGAATGTCCTATTGCAAAAATGTGACCCTCCATCGCTGATTATGGCTCTTGGTGTTCCAAATGTAGAGAAGATGTTAGCTGTAAGAAAATTTGAAACCACTTTAGCATCATTAGTCCGGGTGGCTTTTGCCTCCACCCACTTAGACACATAATCAACCGCAAGTAGAATGTAAAGAAAACCGTAGGAAGAAGGGAATGGACCCATGAAATCAATGCCCCAAATATCAAATATTTCAACACTTATGATTGGGGTTTGAGGCATTTGATCCCTTGGACCCAAGTTACCTGTACGCTGGCATCGATCACATGTCTTGCAAAATAGGTATGCATCCTTAAAAAGAGTAGGCCAATAAAATCCACACTCAAGGACCTTCAAGGCAGTCCTTTTGGCTCCAAAGTGTTCACCACAAGCATAAGAATGACAAAAGGTTAGTATAGATTGAAACTCAGATTCATGAACACACCTTCTTACCAATTGATCCGCAAAAAACTTCCACAAGTATGGCTCATCCCAAACGTATTGCCTTGCGGTTTTGATCAACTTGTCCTTTTGAGCTCGAGTGAAATTATCTGGAATTAGCTTGGTGACCTTGTAATTAACAATGTCTGCAAACCATGGCTCAAAAGAAGAAGAAGAAAAATTTGATCCCAATTTTTGTACTTCAAACAGTTGCTCGTCTGGGAAAGCTTCCTTCAGCGGTAAAGCATCTTCTTCCTTTTTTGAACTATGCACAAGTCTACTTAAGTGATCAGCCACTACATTCTCACATCCTTTCTTGTCTTTGATCTCCAAATCGAACTCTTGAAGGAGGAGGATCCACCTAATTAATCGAGGCTTTGCATCCTTCTTTGTAAGTAGGTACCTAAGAGCTGCATGATAAGAATAGACAACAACTTTAGTACCCAACAGATATGAACGAAATTTTTCTAAAGCAAAAACAACAGCTAAAAGTTCTTTTTCTGTGGTGGAGTAGTTCAGTTGGGCATCATTGAGTGACCTTGACGCGTAGTAGATGACATGAGGGATCTTTTCAACTCTTTGCCCCAAAACTGCTCCAACTGCATAGTCAGATGCATCACACATAAGCTCAAAGGGGAGAATCCAATCCCGTGGCATGATAACAGATGCCTCAATCAACATCTTCTTAAGCTTTTCAAATGCCGCCATGCACTCCTCATCAAAAACAAAAGGCATATCTTTCTGAAGTAGGCGGCATAATGGCCTTGTGATCTTGGAATGGTCTTTGATAAAACGCCGATAGAAACCTGCATGTCCAAGAAAAGAGCGTACCTCCCTCACAGATATGGGAGGTGGTAAAGAACGTACAAGATCTATTTTTGCTTTATCAACTTCTATCCCTTTAGCAAATATGATATGACCTAGCACTATACCTTGTTGTACCATAAAATGACATTTTTTCCAATTAAGTACAAGGTTAGATTCTTGGCATCTCTTAAGAACTAAAGATAAGTTAAATAAGCAAGAGTCAAAAGAGTCACCGTAAAGGGAGAAGTCATCCATGAAAACCTCGATGATCTTTTCAACCATGTCGGAGAATATGCTCATCATGCACCTTTGGAATGTTGCAGGGGCGTTGCATAGCCCAAAAGGCATCCTCCGGTATGCAAACGTCCCAAAAGGACATGTGAATGTCGTCTTTTCTTGATCCTCCGGATGAATGGGTATCTGGTTATAACCTGAGTACCCATCCAAGAAGCAATAATATGCATGACCTGCAAGTCTTTCCAGCATTTGATCAATAAAAGGCAAAGGAAAATGGTCCTTACGTGTAGTAGTGTTGAGTTTGCAATAATCAATGCAAACCCTCCATCCGGTTTGAACTCATGTAGGAACCAATTCATTATCTTCATTCTTCACAAGTGTGATGCCAGAACGCTTAGGTACAACTTGGACCGGACTCACCCATTGGCTATCAGATATGGGATAGATAATACCCACGTCAAGGAGTTTGAGAACCTCTTTCTTCACCACATCCATCATAGGCAGATTAAGACGCCTTTGAGCCTCTCTTGATGGTTTTGTGCCCTCTTCCAAAAGGATACGATGCATACACATGGAAGGGCTTATTCCCTTAATATCTGCTATGCTCCATGCTATTGATGACTTGTGTTCCCTCAAAACCCTTATCAATTTCTCCTCCTCCTGCAAAGAGAGGTTGGCTGCAATAATGACCGGCAACGTCTCATTCTCTCCCAACAAACTATACTTCAAGTGTTCCGGCAAAGGTTTGAGTTCCAATTTAGGTTCCTGAACCACAGAAGGGATAGGTTTTTCATCAGTTAATGGAAGAGGAATGAAATTAGAATTATACTTAGCTGGCACATATGGTGACGCATCAAGGGCAGCTGCCATCTCAAGCAAATCCTCATGGGAAACCATAGAATAAGAATTTGAAATGTTCTGAGTAGACGACCAACGATCCATCCTTAGATTCCCATCGATTGATAATTGTTGAGAAGTCAAACCGAGTTCCAAAGTTTTCTTAAGTGCGTCTTCCCCCATACTTGCATCAAAGGTATCTTGCACCAAAATATCGAAGGTATCAATAGAAAAACAAGAGTAAACATCAGAAGGGTATCTCATAGCTTCAAAGATGTTGAAGCTTATAATTTCTCCATCAAACTCCATCGTCAAGGTTCCTTCAAACACATCTATCTTGGTGCGTGCCGTTCTCAAGAATGGACGACCTAGGATGAGAGGAAGATCATACGGCATAGGTTCAGGTTCCATGTCAAGCACAAAGAAATCCACAGGAAATACCAAGTGATTCACTTGAACTAGCACATCCTCCACAAAACCCTTAGGAAGAGCTATTGAGCGATCCGCTAATTGGATAGTCACTGGTGTTGGCTTGAGCTCACCTATATACAAAGACTCATACACAGAAAAAGGCATTAGATTAATTGAAGCACCCAAGTCTAATAAAACCTTACCAAACTTTTTATCCCCAATTGTGCAAAGGATTGTGAACCTTCCCGGATCCTTCAATTTTGGAGGTAACTTCCTCAATAGAACAGCGGACACTTCTTCACTTAGAGCGATGGTCTCCTTCTCCGTGTACTTCTTTTTGTTGGTGCATAGCTCCTTGAGAAATTTGGTATATCTCGGTATTTGCTTAATAGCATCCAAAAGAGGGATGTTAACTTGGACTTTCAGGAAAGTTTCCAAGACATCCTTCTCATCTTGTTCCTTTTTGGAGCTCATAAATCTGCGAGGAAAAGGGATACATGAAGTATTCAAAGTAGAAGAAGCAATATCGTTTACCTTGGAAGGAGAAGAAACTTGAAGATTTCATTTTGGGTCTGAAGGATCGATCACTTTCTGCCTAGTTTTGCTTTTTTCGCCTTCTTTTATTTCCAGCTCATCCTTCTCATCTTGATCACTCTTGGACAGCTTGTGAAGCTTAGTAGGCTCCTCCAATTGTTTTCCACTTCTCAAAGTGACTGCATTAAGCTCAGCCATGCTTCCATTCTTATGATTTGGAACTGTTGTGCTAGGAAGAACACCTTGAGGTCTCGTTTGCAACACTGTTGCAAGTTGCCCAACTTGCCTCTCCAAGTTCTTGATAGCTTGTTCATGTTGCAGAAATTGAGTCTCGGTTCTTTGCATGAAAGCTTTGGTGTCATTTTGGAATGCCGTGGTGTTGAGGGCCAACTCTTTAAGCGCATCTTCTAGAGACTTACTTGAAGCTTGTTGAGGTGAAGCTTGTTGGTATGGTTGTTGCCTTGATCCTTGTTGAAATCCAGGTGGTCCATTGTATGCACCTTGAGGAGGTCGAAACACGTTGTCATTGTTACTCCAACAAAAATTAGGGTGATCTCTCAATCCGGGATTGTACGTCTTCGAGTAAGGATCATATTTAGGCCTTTGTTGTCCTGCATAATTCACCTGCTCCTCAGACAAAGAAGACATAGGACATCTATCAGTAGTATGGTCAGAATAAGAACAAATAGAGCATACCTGAGGAGATACTTTAGAGCCACTGCCTATGGCATTAGCCAACATGTCAATCTTTCTCTCCATTGCCACCATTTGATTCCATGATGATGAAACCTCATATACTCCACGGCCTTTAGGTCGCTTGTCCCTTGTGCTAAATTGCCTGTTATTGTCAGCCAAGTCATCAATGAGATTGTATGCTTCCTGACCGGTCTTGTTCATGAATGTGCATCCACAAGCTGAGTCCACCATGCCTCTATTACTCGTGTCCAGTACATCATAGAAAAATTGAACCAAGTCATCCAAGTCATAACCATGATGGGGACACTTCCTTTGTAGCTCTTGGAACTCCTCCCATGCCTCATATAAGGTGTCACCATCTTTCTAAGTGAAATTCTGAATCTCCCTCCTCAGTTTCTTTGTCAGTTGGGCTGGAAAGAATTGTTTCAGGAACTTAACCATTCCATCTCATGTAGTGATGATACCTGCAGGCAAAGAGTAAAGCCAACGTTTAGCATCATCTTTCAAAGAAAAGGGAAACAAAAGCAACTTAAGCCCTTCAGGAGGCAAATTTGGTATAGTTTGCAGTTTGCATATCTCTAAGAACTCCTTAATGTCACATCCCGGTTCTTAAGTTATTTTACGGTTATTTACTTTTGGTATTACTTTGGCTTTTACCGTTTTGAGTAACCGTTTACTATTTAAGACTCCAAAAGTTGACTTTTTCTTCCGTTTGGAATTTGGGAAAACTTTCTTCATGAAAGTTGTAGAGGACGTTAAACAGACTTCGTAGACATGCGACACGCTTAAAACAAAGTTCGTATGAAGAAGTTATGGTCTAAAAACGAAAGTTACTGTTTTGGTAAAAGGGGGAAAATTTTAGTAGGCTTTATTTTTGGTGGGTGTTTTAAGTTGGACGAGGTGTGGAGCAGCCCAACACCCGCACTCACTTTCTTTCTCTCTCCCTCTATCTTCTCTATCTCCCTCCCGTGAACTTCTCCCGACCCGCCGGAGACCCAGAGACCAGCAGCAGCCCAACACCAGAGACCACCGGACCGGGTCCCGTTCGAACCCCCGCCACATCCTCTCTCTTCCTGGGCAAGCGTTCGAGCCTGTGACGCCGCCAGAGAGGAGAAAACCGGTCGGAGACGCCGACTGCCCCTTCGCCGGAGTTCTCTCCTCCTGCCACCATAGGTCGGGATTTTTGGCTCATCTTGTAGCCCTCATGAGGTGAGTAATTCCTCAAAAGGAATCGGTCTAATTCGATCTTGTTAATGAGAAATGTATAATTGAAGTTCTAGGGCTCAATTTAAGGTTTTGATTTGATTAACCTAGTTAGGCTTGGAAATGGTTTTTGTGCTAGTTAAGGAAGTTGTTGTGCGGGTTGAGAGGAGTGTTGTACAAAAATTTTAGATGCATTGGAGGTCGCCGGAGTACGGTTGCCGGCCGTCGCTGCCGGTAGAGCAGGCGGCGGCGCCACCCCTTAGGGGCAGTTTTTCATGTTTTTGAGTTTTTTTTAATGAGAGGAATTTAATGATGTCAAGTTTGGAATTTTTGGAGGAGTTTTGGTTAGGTTTGAGATTTTTCAAAAATTGAGAATTTTGGCGGTTGTTAGAATGAAAATCCGGCCGTACGATTTCCTTGGTATTTATTCTAGAATGTTAGAATTGATGAATTAAGGTTGTGGTGGAGTTTGGTGGGAATCTGGTGAGCTTAACCCTAGTAAGGGTAGTGAGTTAAGCGGAAGAGTTTTGGTGTTTATATTGAATCTTTTATTTTCTAGAATTGGAGTTTAGTTCTAAGCATAATTATTGTGCTAGGATACGAAGGGAACCTCTCTTGAGTGCCGATGCGGATATCGTCGGGCTTATGCCTAAATTTATGAGTGGACATTTTGGTTTTTATGAAATATGCATGCAAGATTTTATAATTTATTATTTGATTTTCCGAGCTTATATTATAATTTCGGCTTATGAGATGATCTTGGAAATTATTTGAGTTTGAAGCATGGATTAAGTGTTAGTCATGATTCATGGATTTGAGCTCGGGTTATAAAGTTGGTATTTGAGTTTTGATATTCTTTATGACTCCGGATTTAAATATTATCGGTTTTATTTTGATGACTTTGAGATTTATAAATGATTACCGAAAATGGGATTTTCGGTAGTTCTCCATCATAATTTAATTGTTTATTTGAGGCATAATGATTTTTGACTTGGAGAATATTTTAGCGAGTATTTTCGAGTGGAGATATTTTTATTTATGATTTATATTTGGTATTGAAATCTCGCTTATATTTATAAATTTGAGAATATTTTGACGTGTGGGACACGTCATTGAGTTTTAATACAATTTCTTATGATGATTTTCAAGTACGGTTGGGAACCGTACCATTCGTATGATCTTGGGGAATATTAATAGATTTAAGTGTTTTCGTATGTTTTAGTCACCATAATATAGGGTCGCTTATATTGATTACTGCTAGCTAACTATTATTAGCGGTTACTCACCATAGGTGAGTAGAGCGCTCAGCGTGGGACGCTATTATAGCCTGGGAGGCAACCGATCGGTATTTATATTTATTTGTTAGCTAGCCATTATTAGCGGCTACTCACTATAGTTGAGTAGAGCGCTTCGCGTGGGACGCTATTATAACATGGTGATAACTCTTCCCCTTATTTTAATCTTCTCAGATATATATTTGATCAACCAGCGGGGCTGGTTTATCTCTTTTTACGAAATTTCTTTATTTGATTAACCAGCGGGGCTGGTTTGTCCATTCTTATAGGTTTATGGTTTCAAGTTGTATAATTTATCAAAATAATTGCGTGTAGCTAAGTTTTTGAAGTTTGAAATGTGGGAAAGTATTTAAGTTGAGTATTTGTTAAATTATTTAAATTATTTTTTCCACTCACTTTAACGTTTTTAAATTACTTTCCCCTGGGCCCTTTAGTTTTAAATGCCCAGTGTGCAGGCTAAGTTTAAATGAGGTTGAGCGTACATGGAGTCGAGGCATAGTCAAATAGTCAGAGGCTGCTTCCGCTTAATCTTTATTCATTGTTATTCTTTCATTATTAGATATGCTTTGATAACCAGTTAGTGAATTAATTTTGAGTATTGTTGGTTGTGGGATTATTTTAGTTAAGTAATTTGATTTATTGGGAGATGTGATGAACTTGGGGAGCAGGAAGGCTCCAGGTGTTGAGGATGGATGTTTGGTTATAGTAGTGTTAAGTTGGATTTTTCAGGTAAGGTTTGTCTATTTTCAAAGAAGGTTATGCCGAATTTTCGGTAAATTTTCCTTGAATGTGGACCCCATAGGATTTACCTCGGGGTGGGTCCTGACACCTAATATGAACATTAGGGTCCTCAGACGGTGAACCTGTATACTTGGGCAATTGTCCAAGTAACTGCACAGGGATCGAAAACGAATGATTGCCCGGTGGTGTGTAATCGATGCATGATGGAGAGTCCGTAGCGGTTGGGACAAAGGAATCCTTCAATGCCATCTTAGCTTTTCCAGGATGATACTCAATAGTGCAATCATAATCAATGATTAACTCCATCCACCTTCTCTGCCTCATATTTAACTCTCTTTGAGTGAAAACATACCGAAGACTCTTGTGATCCGTAAAAATCTGACACTTGGCTCCATAAAGATAGTGTCTCCACAACTTGAGAGTAAAAACTATCGCTGCAAGCTCTAGATCATGAATGGGATAATTCACCTCATGCGGCTTCAATTGTCTAGAAGCGTAGGCAATAACTCGATCATGCTGCATCAATACCCCGCCTAGACCTCGTCTAGAAGCTTCACAATAAACAACATACTCCCCTCTATCATCCGAAAGTGCCAAAACAGGAAAACTAGTCAAGCGATTCTTTAATTCTTGAAAACTTTGCTCACACTGATCTGACCATCCGAACTTAACTCCCTTCTTGGTCAATCTTGTAAGTGAAGCAGCAATCTTTGAAAAATCTTGTACGAAGCGTCGATAATAACCTGCTAAACCCAAGAAACTACAAATCTTCGTCATAGTGGTGGGTCTTCTCCAATTTGACACTGCTTCCACATGAACACCTTCCGCCGAAACCACATGTCCCAAGAACCCCACTTTATCTAGCCAAAATTCACACTTGCTGAATTTAGCATACAACTAAGCATTTCTCAAAGTCTGCAATATCATTCTTAGATGTTTGGCATGCTTCTTCTCACTTCTTGAGTAAACCAAGATGTCATCTATGAATATGATCACGAAACGATCAAGATATGGACTAAACACCCTATTCATGAGATCCATGAACGCAGCGGGTGCATTAATAAGTCCAAACGGCATCACCACAAATTCATAATGACCATAGCGTGATCGAAAAACAGTCTTGGCTATGTCACTCACCCAGATCCGCAACTGATGATAACCAGATCTCAAGTCAATCTTTGAGAAAACAGAAGCACCCCTTAACTGATCAAATAAATAATCAATGTGGGCAAGGGATATTTATTCTTCACCATGACTTGATTTAGCTTCCTATAATCAATGCATAGACTAATGGTGCCATCTTTCTTTTTAACAAACAACACCGGAGCACCCCATGGAGACATGCTAGGCCAAATGAAACCCTTGTCTACTAACTCCTGCAATTGAGTCTTCAACTCTTTCAATTCTGTCGGAGCCATTTTGTAAGGTGCCTGTGAGATAGGCATAGTTCCAGGAAGTAACTCAATAGAAAAGTCTATCTCCCTTACAGGAGGAAAACCAGGCAACTCCTTGGGAAAAACATCCGGAAACTCTCTTACTACAGGAATATCCTCTACTCCCAGCACTCCCACACTTTTATCCACAATGTGTGCTAAATATGCCTGATAGTCTTTATTTAACAATTTTCTAGCAGCAACAGCTGATATCAGGCAACTCGAAATAACATCTCTTTCCCCTTGAAATGCTACCTCAAATCCATCTAGAGTTCGAAGCACCACTACTTTTCGAAAACAATCTACCATAGCTCTATAAGCCTCCAAAAAGTCCATTCCCAAGATTACATCAAACTCCACTATATCCAAAGGAATTAGATCAGCCTTGAAATTAAATCCCTCCACTAACACTTCATAACCACTAAACACCCAATCTATCCTCATCACCTCACCAGAGGGTAGAGACATGTGCCACTTGGCCTGGAAGAGACGATGATGGCACATTGGCGTGGAGGGCAAATCTACTAGACATAAATGAATGCGTGGCTCCGGGATCAATTAAAGTAAAAGCTGGCTGACCAAAAATTAATAACATACCAATGATGACATCTGGAGAAGTACGACCCTCCTACTGGGTCATAGCATGAATTCTAGCGCGAGTCATGGGACGTCCACGCTGACCACTACTCTGCTGAGAGCCACCCCTGGTTGCTGAACTGCCATGAGTACCACCACTAGAGCCTTTGGCTGAAGACTGACCGACTGGCTGAGTAGGGGTGAGGGGTGGTCCTCTGAGCCAATAAGGGACAATCTCTCCTGAAATGATCCTGACCACCACACTCATAGCACCCAGAAGATTGCTGCTGACCAAAAGAAAAAGTCTGACCACTAGATGTCCCAACCTGGAAACTGCCACCAGCACCAAACTGACCAGTTTGCTGTCTACCCAATTGGCTCCGAAAAGGTCTCATGTGACGCCCCCTAGCTTTGAACTGAGAACTAGAACTCGATCCCCCACTACTGCCACTACCCGCTGAAGATCCAAAAGCGGATGATGATGCAGCCTTCTTGGATGGAACCTGACTGGGGCCATTAAAATCTCGGGGCCGAGCACTATATGTCCCCCTGGTCTCAATGGCCATGGCTGCACTAATTGCATCAAGAAAGGTTGGGTAAATAACACCTGTCATCCTATCTGCATACACTCCACCAAGTGCCCCAATGAACATATCAATCCTGGTCCTCTCATAAGGCACTCAAACTCGATTAAATCAATGGATGAACATTATTCTATCGAATTTGAACCGTTCATGTTTATAACAGAAAAACGCAGTATTGAATACCTTAATGATAACCAAATTGGCTGAAATTTTGCAGAGATGATCTATACATTAGTATCTAAAGACTAAACAGTGAAGATGTGAAAATTCGATTGAAAAGTGAGTGTAAAGTGGAAATCCGCACCGTAAGAATAAATGCGGACGTGTGTAGCGGAGAAAGCCTATATATACACATATACACACACACACACATATATATATACATACACACACACACACACACACACACACACACACACACACACATATATATATATATATATATATATATTTATACAGGGCTTCTCAGCTACGGACGTCCGCACCAATGGTTTTGGTGCGGATTTCCATTTTTGCACCACTTTTTGATCGAATTTCTCCATCTCCACCATCTAGTATCTAGATAATATTGTTTAGATTATCTCTGCAAAATTTCAGCCAATTTGGTAATCGTTAAGGCCCTCAAAATTGCGTTTTTCTGTTTTAAACATGAACGGTTCATGTTTGACAAAATTCAGTCCGTCAATTTGTTTTTTGAGTTTGATCGCCGCCATTATGGGGTGACGTGCACGTTAGACCTCACCCGAACTCTGCAGACTGGGCAATTAAAAACGAAGGAAAAGCCCAGGGGAAAATATTTAATCACGTCAGGGTGAGTGGACAAAATAATCTCGACAAGCAATAATATTTCCCCAAGAAAATTTGTCCAGAAAAACGCTATACAAGCGACAGCTGAAAAACTGGCAAGGACACGACTAGTTCTGGCTAGTCTCCAAATCTTAAACAAATACAGCCTCTCAGGCTAAAATTATATAATTATATCAGTATGTATTAACACCCGTCTACTCCATGTATGCTATCTATGAATAAGCTTGAAAGTAGATAGTCATACCAGGCTACTACGCTCGCGTATAACGTGCACGTCACCCTATAATGGCATTTTTCCTCAGTATGGGGGAAACGACCGAGTGGTATAAATACGTGCTTACTCCTTGTACGAATTCTATGAATGAATATAAAAACATAGAATGAACTCGAAAATAGAAAGTCGTACAGGGCTACGACACTTGCGTCTAACGCTCACGTCACCCCATAATGGCATTTTTCCTCATTATGGGGGGAAATCACGTATTGCTAGCTAGCGTTCTCTCATATACATACTATACTCATAAACGTTAAATAAAATGAGTATAAACACCGAAATTCTCAATTCAGGATAAATTCCAACAAAGGAAATTATTCAACAATAAAACATTATTTAAAAACAAATGTCCACTCATAACTTAGGCCTAAGCCTGACGTCGGTCGGAGGTCTCCTCTGCTCGAGCCTCCTCGCGTCCTGTTCCAAAACATAAATAATTCCTCAAATAACATCCCAACATTTAAAGAAAATAGGCATAATTAAATATGAGCTTCTCGCGCTCAACCATGCCTATCGTCCTAAATCTTAACTTCACTGCCGACCACAATTCTCCAAAAATACCGACATCCTCAAAATCACCTTCCAACGTCCTAATCATAAAAATAATCAAATGGCCGGATTTTAACTTATTAATCCGCCAAAAATACCAAACTTAACAAATTCCAAAACCTATCCAAAACTCCTCCAAAAATTCTAAAAATCATTCCATTAAACTCCTCATAAAAATCTCCACCAAAAATAATTTTTCAGCGGCGGCCGGCGACCAGCTCCGGCGACCTCCAATGCCCACCAAAATTTGACAGCACCTTCCTCTCAACCTCCTCTACAACATTCCTAACTACCACAAACTCCAATTCTAAGCCTAACCATGTCAATCGAACACAAACACACAATAAAGCCCTAGAATTTCAAATACCGATTTCTCCTTACCTAGCTCGAGATGGAGGGAGCACTTTGGAGGGATTGAAGCACGGGAGGAGGGCTTCCTTTTGAGTTAAGGCTCGCCAGCTATGGCGGCCGGAGGAAGGGGTTCCAGCGAGAAAACCGATTCGGCAGTCGGACCTTTCGGGCGGTGTTTCTCCCTCACGATGGCGCTAGAGAGGCTGCCACCGGTCTAGAACGGTAGCTGGGTTGGAGACCGATCGATTGGGACCGGTGCGGCGGTCTAGGGCGGCCGGACGGCGGCGATCGGGCGGTCGGAAGATCCGGCAGGGAGGAGCTCGGGTGTGGGAGCGGGAGAGAAGAGAGAGAAAGGAAAGAGGGAAAAGAAACAGGCTTGGCCCGACCGTTCCAACCCACTTAATATCCAATCCAAATTTCAACACCCCCAAAATAATACCCCAATAAAAATTACCTTTTACTAGCTAAAATTTACCATTTTTACCGTCGTCACATTTCCTTCCTTTGAATAATTCTTTTGAAATATTCGTCCCTCAACACACCTCTAGGGACTTTAGGACTATAAATTCAATGACGAAGACGGTAAAATTCTTATTACCACAATGCTAGTAATTAAGGTAAAATTTAAGAGTCGGGGCGTGACAATTCTCCCCTCCTTATAAAAATTTCGTCCTCGAAATTTACAAACACACTACTCAAAGACATAGGGATACTGTTGTCTCATTTGCTCCTCTGATTCCCAAGTAGCTTCCTCTACTTGATGGCTTCTCCAAAGCACTTTGACAAGCGGAATTGTCTTGTTCCTAAGCACTTGCTCCTTTCGGTCAAGAATCTGAACTGGCACCTCTTCATAGGACAAATCCTTCTGCAAACTAATCGGCTGCTCTTCAAGCACATGAGAAGGATCGGCAATATACTTACGAAGCATGGATACATGAAACACATTATGTATCTTGGACAACTCCGGAGGCAACACCAACCGATAGGCCAGAGAGCCAACTCGCTCTATTATCTCATAAGGCCCGATATACCTCGGACTAAGCTTCCCACGATTACCGAAACGTACTACCCCTTTCCAAGGAGATAGTTTCAGGAACACCCAATCACCCACTTGAAACTCAAGGTCCTTCCTGCGGACATCTGCATAACTCTTTTGCCTACTCTGAGCGGCCTTGAGTCCATCTCTAACCACCTTGATCTTCTCATTTGTGTCATGGATAATCTCAGGACCACAAAGCTCTCTTTCTCCGACTTCATTCCAACATAAAGGTGTATGACACGGTTTCCCATACAGTGCCTCAAACGGTGCCATACCAATACTCGAATGGAAGCTGTTGTTATAAGCAAACTCCATCAAAGATAGGTTCTTGTCCCAACTCCCCCTGAACTGCAAGGCACATGATCTCAACATATCCTCCAAAGTCTGGATAGTCCTCTCTGATTGTCCATCAGTTTGAGGATGAAAAGAAGTGCTGAAGTGTAGTCGAGTACCTAATGCTGCCTGAAGAGCTCCCTAGAATTTCGAAGCAAATCTAGGATCCCGATCTGACACTATGGATTCAGGTACGCCATGAAGTCTCACGATCTCATTCACATAAAGCTCCGCCAATCTATCCAGTGTATACTTCTTTCCCACCGGCAAGAAATGTGCAAATTTAGTGAGTCTATCCACAATCACCCAAATTCCGTCATGCCCTTCACGGGTACGAGGTAAACTGAAAACAAAATCCATGGTGATGTGGTCCCACTTCCACACTGGAATCGGCAACGACTCTAGCAATCCTGAAGGTTTCTGTCTTTCAGCCTTCACCTGCTGACAAATCAGACATCTACTCACAAAAGCTGCAATTTCCCTCTTCATGTTTGGCCACCAATAATAATCCTTCAAGGTCCGATACATTTTTGTACTACCCGGATGAGCAGCATATGCAGAACTATGAGCTTCCTCCAAAATCTCTTTCTTTAATTCTTCATTCCTCTTTGGAACACAAAGCCTATTTTTGAACAATAAAGTTTCATCTCTTCTTACCAAAAAATCCACGGCTGCTCCATTCGCTGCTCTTTCCATCAACTGAGCTATGGAAGGATCATTATACTACGCCTCACGCACTTTATCCACCAAAACTGGCCTCACATGGAAACTAGCTACCAAGGCACCTACTTCATCCACCGCCAAATCCACTCCTGTAGCTCGCAACTCACAAAGAAGTGGAACTCGAACCATCCTTAGGTGAGATAAAGATATGGTGGGATTTCGACTAAGGGCATCAGCTACCATATTAGCTTTTCCAAGATGATACTCAATAGTGCAATCATAGTCACTGATCAACTCCATCCACCTTCTCTGCCTCATATTCAACTCCCTTTGAGTGAACACATACCGAAGACTCTTGTGATCGGTAAAAATCTGACACTTGGCTCCATAAAGATAGTGTCTCCACAACTTGAGAGTAAAAACTACTGCTGCAAGCTCTAAATCATGGGTGGGATAATTCACCTCATGCGGCTTCAGTTGCCTAGAAGCGTAGGCAATCACTCGATCATGCTGCATCAATACCCCGCCTAGACCTTGTCTAGAAGCATCACAATAAACCACATACTCCCCACTATCATCCGGAAGCGCCAACACAGGAGCACTAGTCAGGCGATTCTTTAATTCTTGAAAACTTTGCTCACACTGATCTGACCATTCAAACTTGACTCCCTTCCTAGTCAACCTTGTTAGTGGAGCTGCAATCCTTGAAAAGTCTTGCACAAATCGCCGATAATAACCTCCTAACCCCAAGAAACTACGAATCTCCGTCACAGAGGAGGGTCTTCTCCAACTGGACACTGCTTCCACTTTCTGGGGATCCACACTAACACCTTCCGCTGAAACTACATGACCTAAGAATCCCACTTTATCCAGCCAAAATTCACACTTGCTGAACTTGGCAAACAACTGAGCATTTCTCAAAGTCCGCAATATCAATCTTAGATGTTTGGCATGCTCCTTCTCACTTTTTGAGTATACCAAAATATCATCTATGAATACGATCACGAACCGATCAAGATATGGACTAAACACCCTATTCATGAGATCCATGAACGCCGCGGGTGCATTAGTAAGTCCAAAAGGCATCACCACAAACTCATAATGACCATACCGTGATCGAAAAGGCAGTCTTGGCTACGTCACTCTCCCGGATCCGCAACTGATGATACCCAGATCTTAAATCAATCTTTGAGAAAACAGACGCACCCCTCAACTGATCAAACAAATCATCAATGCGCGGCAACGGATACTTATTCTTCACTGTGACTTGATTAAGCTTCCTATAATCAATGCATAGTCTCATGGTGCCATCTTTCTTCTTAACAAACAACACCGGAGCACCCCATGGAGACATGCTAGGCCGAATAAAATCCTTGTCTACCAACTCCTGCAGTTGAGTCTTCAACTCTTTTAATTCCGCTGGAGCCATTCTGTAAGGTGTCTGAGAGATAGGTCTAGTTCCAGGAAGTAACTCGATAGAAAAATCTATCTCCCTTACAGGAGGCAAACCAGGCAACTCCTCGGGAAACACATCCAGAAACTCTCTTACTACAGGAATATCCCCTACTTCCAACACTCCTATTCTTGTATCCACAACATGAGCTAGGAATGCCTAACAGCCTTTATTTAACAATTTCCTGGCGGCCACAGCTGATATCAGGCAGCTCGAAATCACATCTCTTTCCCCCTGAAAAACAACCTCAAATCCGTCTGGACTCCGAAGTACCACTTCTTTCCGAAAACAATCTACCAAAGCTCTGTAAGTCTCCAAAAAGTCCATCCCCAAGATCACATCAAACTCCACAATATTTAGAGGAATTAAATCGGCCTTGAAATTAGATCCCTCTACTAACACTTCACAACCACTAAACACCCAATCTATTCTCATCGCCTCGCCAGAGGGAAGAGATACATGTCACTCGCCTGGAAGAGACGATGATAGCACATTGGCACGGAGGGCGAATCTACTAGACATAAATGAATGCGTAGCTCCAGGGTCAATTAAAGTAAATGCTGGCTGACCAAAAATTAATAACATACTAATGATGACATCTGGAGAGGTACGACACTCCTGCTGGGTCATAGCATGAAGTCTAGCGTGAGTCATGGGACGTCCACGCTGACCACCACTCTGTTGAGAGCCACCCCTGGTTGCTGAACCACCACTGGAACCTCTAGCTGAAGACTGACCGACTGGCTGAGTAGGGGCAGTCCTCTGTGCTAACAAAGGACAGTCTCTCCTGAAATGATCAAGACCACCACACTCAAAGCACCCAGATGACTGCTGCTGACCAAAGAAAAAAGTTTGACCACCAGATGATCCCCCTTGGGAACTACCACCAGCACTATACTGACCGGTCTGCTGCCTACCCAACTGGCTCCTGAAAGGTCTCCGGTAATGTCGTCTAAATCTACTCCGAGATCCAGAACCTGATCCTCCACTACTGCCACTACCCGCTGAAGATCCCGAAGCGGATGATGAAGCGGCCTTCTTCGATTGACCCTGGCTGGGACCACCGAAATCTCGTGGCCGTGCACTATAAGTTCTCCTGGTCTCGATGGCCATGGCTGCAGTAACCGCATCAAGAAAGGTCGGGTAAATAACACCGGTCATCTTCTCGGCGTACACTCCGCCAAGTGCTCCAATGAACATGTCAATCCTGGTCCTCTCGTCAGGAACCAAATATGGCACATGGTAGCTCAAGGTAGTGAACCTCTGCTCAAACTCGATGACACCCTCATCATCCATCTTCTTCATGTTCAGAAAATCCGACTGGATCCTGATACGATGAGCATGACTGAAATACTGACCTAAGAAGAGCGTCTTAAACTGCTCCCAAGTCATGTCCTGAGCACCACCATTATTTCTGCTAGCGAGAGTCCACCAATGATGTGCAGAGTCATCCAGAAAAGTCACTGCCATCTTCACTTTCTTTTCTTCCGGTATATCAGTGCTCTCGAAAGCCTTTTCCATCTTGCCTACCCACGTGTAAGCATTAAGGGGTCCTTTGGCACCCTTGAACTCAATTGCCCCAGCATCGAAGATATCCTTCTTCCTCACAGAATGTGGGTGCTGAACCCTGTCTAAAACACCCCTCAGCATACTCCCAATGGAATTAACTAATCCTCTGACCTCATCACCCTCATTTGCGTTGGTCGAGGTAGCTACCCGGGGTCGGCGTCTAGGAGGCATAGTACCTGAGGAAGGAGGTATTCAGTAGTCTAAAAATAAGACTAGCAGGACTATCACATATACCCGATAACACATAGTATCCAAAGCATAAAATACTAGTGAATCTGCCGCGGTCGGACCACCACTCTATAGGAACTACGTGCTTCTTAGGCAAATATAATAGTATTATGGAGGCAGGAAATGAAACCTAGAGCTCTGATACCAACTATCAAGACCCACCCCGAATTTCACCATGAAACCCGAGGTAAGTCCTGCGGCGACCACCTCCAAGGAAAATTTACCGAAGGACTCGGCAAACCTCCCTTGAAAATGGACAACCCTAACTCGGAAAAATATAGAACAACCTCTTAACCAAAATATTAATCTTCAACTCAATCCAAATAACCGAATAAAATAATACACAATTATTTTTCCGAAAATATTCAGAGCTACTACAAGAAAGACAACGGAAGCTGACAGAAATCCTAGTGGGTTTAAACAGATAACCTACTGGCGGACAATAGTGGAAATGTGGGTGACTATGCCTCGTCGCCTCCTTCTAGACCCCACCCGAACTCTGCAGACTGGGCAATTAAAAACGAAGGAAAAGCCTAGGGGAAAATATTTAATCACGTCAGGGTGAGTGGACAAAATAATCTCGACAAGCAATAATATTTCCCCAAGAAAATTGTCCAGAAAAACGCTATACAAGCGACAGCTGAAAAACTGGTAAGGACACGACTAGTTCTGGCTAGTCTCCAAATCTTAAACAAATATAGCCTCTCAGGCTAAAATTATATAATTATATCAGTATGTATTAACACCCGTCTACTCCATGTATGCTATCTATGAATAACCTTGAAAGTAGATAGTCATACCAGGCTACTACGCTCGCGTATAACGTGCACGTCACCCTATAATGGCATTTTTCCTCAGTATGGGGGAAACGACCGAGTGGTATAAATACGTGCTTACTCCTTGTACGAATTCTATGAATGAATCTAAAAACATAGAATGAACTCGAAAAGTAGAAAGTCGTACAGGGCTACGACGCTTGCGTCTAACGCTCACGTCACCCCATAATGGCATTTTTCCTCATTATGGGGGGAAATCACGTATTGCTAGCTAGCGTTCTCTCATATACATACTATACTCATAAACGTTAAATAAAATGAGTATAAACACCGAAATTCTCAATTCAGGATAAATTCCAACAAAGGAAATTATTCAACAATAAAACATTATTTAAAAACAAAGGTCCACTCACAACTTAGGCCTAAGCCTGACGTCGATCGGAGGTCTCCTCTGCTCGAGCCTCCTCGCGTCCTGTTCCAAAACATAAATAATTCCTCAAATAACATCCCAACATTTAAAGAAAATAGGCATAATTAAATATGAGCTTCTCGCGCTCAACCATGCCTATTGTCCTAAATCTTAACTTCACTGCCGACCACAATTCTCCAAAAATACCGACATCCTCAAAATCACTTTCCAACGTCCTAATCATAAAAATAATCAAATGACCGGATTTTAACTTATTAATCCGCCAAAAATACCAAACTTAACAAATTCCAAAACCTATCCAAAACTCCTCCAAAAATTCTGAAACTCATTCCATTAAACTCCTCATAAAAATAATTTTTCAGCGGCGGCGCCGGCGGTGGCCGACGACCTCTAATTCCCACCAAAATTTGACAGCACCTTCCTCTCAACCTCCTCTACAACATTCCTAACTACCACAAACTCCAATTCTAAGCCTAATCATGTCAATCGAACACAAACACACAATAAAGCCCTAGAATTTCAAATACTGATTTCTCCTTACCTAGCTCGAGATATAGGGAGCCCTTGGGAGGGATTGAAGCACGGGAGGAGGGCTTCCTTTTGAGCCAAGGCTCGCCAGCTACGGCGGCCGGAGGAAGGAGTTGCGGCGAGAAAACCGATTCGGCAGTCGAACCTTTCAGGCGGCGTTTCTCCCTCACGGCGGCGCTAGAGAAGCTGCCACCGGTCTAGAATGGTAGCTGGGTTGGAGACCGATCGATTGGGACCGGTGCGGTGGTCTGGGGCGGCCGGACGGCGGCGGTCGGGCGGTTGGAAGATCCGGTAGGGAAGAGCTCGGGTGCGGGAGCGGGAGAGAAGAGAGAGAAAGGAAAGAGGGAAAAGAAACGGGCTTGGCCCGACCGGTCCAACCCACTTAATATCCAATCCAAATTTCAACACCCCCAAAATAATACCCCAATAAAAATTACCTTTTACTAGCTAAAATTTACCATTTTTACCGTCATCACATTTCCTTCCTTCGAATAATTCTTTCGAAATATTCGTCCCTCAACACACCTCTAGGGACTTTAGGACTATAAATTCAATGACGAAGACGGTAAAATTCTTATGACCACAATGCTAGTAATTAAGGTAAAATTTAAGAGTCGGGGCGTGACAGTTACCGAAAATGAGATTTTTCGGTGAATATAAATATATATTTATGAGTAGAGTATGTATATAAATGCTAACTAGCCATATGTGTTTGTCCACCTTAATGGCGTAGTATATAAACGCATTAAGGTTTGACGTGAGATTAGACGCTAGCGTAGTAGCCGTATATGAGTGTTTAATTCATATAGGGGGTATGGGCACATATTTATACACCCGTCTGTCCACCTTAATGGCGTAGTGTATCACCGCATTAAGGCGTGACGTGAGCGTTAGACGCGAGTGTAGTAGCCCTATATAAATTATTTTAAATCTATAAAATTTATATAGGGAGTATGGACATGTGTAAATACATACATATATATTGATATATATATATATATTTTTGAGCTTAAGAGGCTCGATGTTTATGAGATAAAGTTTTATCGCTTGAGGCATGCATTCGATTTTCTTTGGAAATTAAATTGGGAAAGCATAAATATTTTTATTTATTGGTTTATTTTATTAAATTTATTTTTGTCCACTCACTCTAACATTTTCGAATGTTTTCCTCTGGGCCCTTAGTTTTAAAAATGCCCAGTCTGCAGAGTACGGGTTGGCACTAGTAGGAGGCGAGGCATAGTTACCCACTTCTCAGTCACTTTTCACCAGTAGGTTATATGTTTAACCTACTAGGGTATTTTCTTGCTTGCTCTAGTGTTTAGTAGCTTTGATTACTCTTGGGGTTATTGTATAATATCTCGAATATTCGGAGGATGAAGTTGGTTTTATCAGTTGGATATTTATGTGATGAGTTCGAGGATGGTTGAGTCTTTTTAGGAGGGTATTCTGAATTTTTCCGGGTTAGGGTTGTCCATTTTCGAGGGAGGATTACCGAATTTTCGGTAAATTTTCCTTGAAGGTGGACCCCGCAAGACTTACTTCGGGTTTCATGGTGAAATTCGGGGTGGGTCTTGACAGTTGGTATCAGAGCTTTAGGTTTCATTTTCTGCCTCCTTATTACTATCATATTTGCCTAAGAAGCACGTAGTTCCTATAGAGTGGTGATCCGACCGCGACGGATTCATTAGCAGTTTATGCTTTGGATGCTATGTGTTATTGGGTATGTGTGATAGTTCTGTTAGTCTTGTTTACAGACTACTAAATATCTCAATCCTCAGGTACTATGCCTCCTAGACGCCGAACCTGCGAGGCTAACTCGACCAACGCAAATGAGGGTCATGAAGTTAGAGGATTAGTTGATTCCATTGGGAACATGCTGAGAGGTGTTTTAGATAGGGTTCAGCACCCTCGGTCTGTGAAGAAGATGGATGTTTTCGAGGCTGGGGAAATTGAGTTCAAGGGTGCCAAGGGACCCCTTGATGCATACACTTGGGTAGATAAGATGGAAAAAGCTTTTAGGAGTACTGACATCCCGGAAGAAAAGAAGGTGAATATGGCGGTGACTTTTCTGGATGATTCAGCGTATCAATGGTGGTCACTTGCCAGCAGGGATATTGAGTGTCACATCCCGGTTCTTAAGTTAATTTACAGTTATTGACCTTTGGTTACTTTGACCTTTTACCGTGTTGAGTAACCGTTTACTACTTAAGGACCCTAAAGTTGACTTTTTCTTCCGTTTGGAATTTGGGAAAACTTTCTTCATGAAAGTTGTAGAGGATATTAATACGAATTCGTAGACATGCTATACGTTAAAATAGGAGTTAGCATGAAAAAGTTATCAACTAAAAGGGTAAATTTTGAGTTGGTAAATAGGGGTAAAAATTTAATGGGCTTCTTTTAGAGGGGTTTTAAGTGGACCGAGTGGGGAGCAGCCCAACACCCCCCCCCCTTTCTCTTTCTCTCTCCCTCTTTCTTCTCTCTCTCCTTCTCCCGAAGTTTCCCCGACCCGCCGGCTTCACCACAATCGCCCGCCGGACCGGTCCCGTTCGGACCCCCGCCACCTCCTCTCTCTTCTTGGGCCGGTGACCGGCCGTGTAACGCCGCCGTTCGTGAGGAAGTTCGCCGGAGACGCCGATTGCACTTTCGCCAGAGTTCTCTCCTCCGGCCACCATAGGTCGGGATTTTTGGCTCATCTTGTAGCCCTCATCAAGGTGAGTAATCCCTCAAAAGGAATTAGCTAAATTCGATCTTGTTAGGGTGAAATGTATAATTGAAACTTCTAGGGCTTCATTTGGATTTTAATTCGATTAGCCTAGTTAGGCTTAAAATTGGACTTTGTGCTAGTTAAGGAAGTTGTTGTGCGGGTTGAGAGGAGTGTTGTGCTAAAATTTGAGAACCATTGGAGGTCGCCGGAGTACGGCTGCCGGCCGCCACCCCTTAGGGCAGTTTTTTTTCATGTTTCTAGGTTTGTTTTCTAGAGAGGAGTTTAATGAAGTATAGTTTGGAATTTTTGGAGGAGTTTTGATAATGTTGGGGATTATACAATGGTTAAGGATTTTGGCGGTGATTAGAATGGAATATCGGTAGTTTGGTTAGCCGGTTTTAAAATGCGTATAGGTTAATTTATTTTTTTTTTTGGTTATCGGTGATGGTGGTGAATTTTGAGTTATAATGGATTAAAGATGGAGAAAATGGGCAAGGAAGAAGATTGATTTTAGACCCTTAATTTTTGGGATTATTTATTGAAGTTTTAATGTTGAATGGGAATTAATATTATTTATTGTTCAGGACGTGAGGAGAATAATTTGGAGGAAGCCTCGGGTCGTCGGCAGGCATAGCCGAGCACTGTGAGTGGATCTTTGATTTGAATGCCATGCATGCACTACAGTTTATTTAATTTTCAAAGGCATATTGGAGATTAAATATTTTCTTGGAGTAATGAGTTCTATTCATTTTTCGGGAACTCTCTTGAGCATTTTATTTGACATGTGGGACATGTCAAGTGATTTATTTTGTTACGCAATATTTTCAGGTACAGTTGGGAATTGTACTGAGTTCAATGGATTTAGATAATATCGGTTTTAATTTGATGATTTTGGGATTATTAAATGATTACCGAAAATGAGATTTTCGGTAGTCCTCCATCTTAATATAATGATTTTGACTTGGAGAATATTTTAGCTAGAATTTTCAAATGGAGATAATATTATTTATGATTTATATTTGATATCAAAATTTCGCTTATATTTATAAGTTTGAGAATATTTTGACGTGTGAGACACGTCATTGAGTTTTAATATAATTTCTTATGATGATTTTCAAGTACGGTTGGGAACCGTACCATTCGTATGATCTTGGGGAAGATTAGTGGATTTAAGTGTTTTCGTATGTTTTTACTCACCATAATATAGGGTCGTTTATATTGATTATTGCTAGCTAGCTATTGTTTAGCGGTCCTCATCATATGTGAGTAAAGCGCTTAGCGTGAGACGCTATTATAGTCTTACCAGCGGTCCTCATCATATCAGAGTAGAGCGCTTAGCGTGGGACGCTATTATCGCCTGGGAGGCAACCGATTAGTATATATATATATATATATATATATATATATATATATATATATATATATATATATATATATATATTTATTGTTAGCTAGTCATTATATAGCGGTCCTCATCATATGTGAGTAGAGCGCTTAGCGTGGGACGCTATTATAGTCTTACCAGCAGTCCTCATCATATGAGAGTAGAGCGCTTAGTGTGGGACGCTATTATAGCCTAGGAGGCACTGACCCGAGCCTGGGAGGCTCCATTTACATGGTGATAACTTTTCCCCTTATTTATTTTTCTCAGTTATAATTGATTAACCAGCGGGGCTGGTTTATCCCTCATTTGAGATTTCTATTTTATTTAACTAGCGGGGCTGGTTTATCCATTTATTAAGTGAATTTGGATTTAAGGTTTTAAGGACGTTTAAAATTGCGTGCAGCTAAGTTTTTAAAGCTAAAATGTGAGAAAGTATTTAAATTGAGTTTTGTTAAATTATTTAAATTATTTTGTCTACTCACTCTAACGTTTTTAAATTACTTTCCCCTGGGCCCTTTGGTTTTAAATGCCCAGTGTGCAGGCTAAGTATAGATGAGGTCGGGAGTACATGGAGTCGAGGCATAGCTAGAGGCTACTTCCGCTTAATCTTTATTCATTGTTATTCTTTAGTTATTAGATATGCTCTGATAACCAGTTAGTGAATTTATTTTGAGTAATTTATTTATTGGGAGATGTGTTTAACTTGGGAAGCAAGAAGGCTCTAACTGTTGAGGATGGATGTGTGGATATAGAAGTGTCAAGTTGGATTAAGGATTATCAATTTTCAAGGAAAGTTTAGCCGAATTTTGGGTAAATTTTCTTTGAAGGTGGACCCCGCAAGATTTACCTCGGGTTTCAAGGTGAAATCCGGGGTGGGTCCTGACATTGAGGGTGCTCAGGATATGACATGGGAGTAGTTTAAGACGCTCTTCCTTGGACAATATTTCAGTCATGCTCATCGTAGTAGAATTCAGTCAGATTTTCTGAACATGAAGAAGAGGGATGATGAGAGTGTCATAGAGTTTGAGCAGAGGTTCACTACCTTGAGCTATCATGTGTCATCGGAATTTGGGCAAACTCAAAACATCAAACTTGAAGATTAGAGCAAGGTAAGAAACTTTAATACCTGGGGTTTAGCTTGGTTCGACCAGAATTTGGTCTGAAATGCCGCCACAAACTCAGCCCCCAAATCTGCAAATCCAGGGTTCAAAACTCAAATTCGTGTTCCAATCTATGCCTAGCCACAACCAGAAGAAGAAAATAACAAAAACTCACCTAAGGTCGCCCCTCGTCGCCGTCGTAAATGGCGATTTCGATCGATGATACGACAACGTTCTTCTCCGGCCAAAAGCTCTGTCTCTGGCTTGCAACGCCATGCAACACCAGCCCAGTCTTGGAGGCGGTGGCCTTGCGAACCCAACAAAGCCGGCGGCGTCCGGTTTGGTGGTCGGACGACAGACTTCCGGTTGGGTGAAGGCGAGGCTTGCGTGCACGGCTTGGGGAAGGAGAGAGAAAGAGAGAGACTTTTCTGAAAAATTAGGGTTCTAAAAATAAAACCCACAATTTTTCTATTTAACCATTTCCAAAAATCAACTCTACACTTTGACTGATCGTAAGTTCTTTATACGTCATCCGATTTACACATGCCGCATGTCTACCAACTCGTATCGCCGAGCTCTACAACTTTCATGAAGAAAGTTTTCTGAAAAACTTAACGGATAAGAAAGTCAACTTTTGACCACTTAAAACAAAGCACCTTAAAATATTTGACTTCCGAAACTTCAACTTCACACATACGAATAAGAATTTCCACAAAATAATCCTTCATTTATCTCATAAATATTACAAGAAGATTGATATAAAAATTCGGGTTACTACAACAAGAGCTCTCGTTGAGAGTCAATGACTCAGGTTCCGTGGAAATCCTGGGACGCATAAATTTTTCCCCACTCTCTTCTGCAAATATCCATCCCGCCATAAATGTACGACAAAATGACATTGAAGCAGCTTATGAACTTATGAAACATGATTACTTTAAGGGTAAAATATTGTATAGTCCTATGGTTTGAAGTTGACATCTGTTTAGTCTTTATGGTTTTATTTTAATCTGAATAGTCCTTAAAGTCACGATTTTTCATCCAAATAGTCCTTATGGTTTTATTTTAATCTGAATAGTCCTTAAAGTCATGATTTGTCATTCAAATAGTCCTTATGACCTTTAACTGAGAAAATTGTCGGAAGAACTATTTGGATGAAAAATCATGACTTTAAGGACTATTCAGATTAAAATAAAACCATAAGGACTATTTAGATGAAAAATGGTGACTTTAAGCACTATTCAGATTAAAATAAAACCATAAGGACTAAACAGATGTCGATTTCAAACCATAAGGGCTAAACAAATTTCAATTCTTACTTTAATCTTAAGGAACAAGCCGTCCGAGAACATCTCGCCAACGCCGCCCGGCAATCCCAACTCAAGGAGATGCAGAAGGAACAACAACTCTTTCGGGCTACCCTCGGACACAGAATCAGGCACAACAAGGACCTCAAGAGAGCTTCTCAGATGTTCATGCTAAGGTCAAACGACGCTGATCCGAGTTCTACGGTAGTGACACAGGAACAAGCTCCCGGGACAAATGCCGTATTACCTTTCAGATCCCACCGATAAACCATATAAATTAGTCCCCCACTTATAGTTATAGATCAAGTCTTAGATGGCCCGCCCCCACAACCCACCCATAAATCAACAACTACTCTCCCTGACTTCCAACCCAAACTCAGCCAAACAATATCTAACCTCGAGTCCAGATTAAACTCCACTACCGATATTTCCTCTCACTGACCTTACACATCTCAAGCCATGTGTGCTGGCCCATTCACAATCCGGATCCAAGCTCAAAAGAAGCCATCAGAGGCTAAACCGTTCAAGATCAACAAGTATAAGGGGACCGGAGACCCTTACCCTCACCTCGAGGTTTTTAAATCACAGTTAGATTCAACCTGCTATACTAATGCCCAAGCCTGCCATGCTTTCCAAGAAATCTTAATTGACAAAGCTCTAAGTTGGTTTCTCCACCTCCCGGCACGGTCCATTGACAGCTATGAACAACTCACTCAGAAATATCCTTCTAAAAAGTGGACATCGAACCACGACGTCACGATTTAAGGTAAGACAGAAAGATGACAAAAGTTTTCGGACATTTGTGACAAGACGGCAATCCACTACCGCTAAATTCCAAGATATGGATGAATCGGTAGCCGCTATAGCCTTTAAGAAAGCTCTCAAACCCACCCCATTTGTGGTTGAGCTCAATAAGAAGCACTTCCTAATAAAATTTGGTTTGAATATTGTGATTGTATTGATTGAATGGAAATCTACATATACATGATTTTTATGTTAACGCTATCTACGGGACTGCTAAGGTAAGAGTCCTAAGAGATAATAATTACCAAAGAATATACTATAACTAGAATCCTAGTTATTAACAACTTCCTTGTACAGCCTTGTGCTTAGCTGGTCGATATACACAGCTACCCTTAATTCATGCATGTCAATTAATTCATGCACGTTGTTCCCTATTCACTGCTTCATCACCATACCACGTTCTATGATCTTTCTTTAGCCATTTCAACACTCCCCCTCAAGTTGGAGTGTATATTGATGACACCCAACTTGGAGATAAGAAAATTGAATTGTCTTACCCCTATTGGCTTTGTAAACAAATCCGCCGATTGATACTCTGTCTTGATATGTTGAGTTTGAATGACTCCTCGTTCCACTTTCTCACGTACAACGTGGCAGTCGATTTCTATATGTTTAGTTCTTTCATGAAACACTGGATTGGTAGCGATGTGTATCGCTGCCTGGTTATCACAAAACAACGTAACTGGACTTCTTTGATGTACATGTAGATCTCGCAGTAGACTTTGTAGCCAAGTAACTTCACAACATGCTGAGGCCATTGAACGGTACTCGGCTTCAGCACTAGAACGTGACACCGTATGTTGCTTTTTAGACTTCCACGAGATAGGAGCACCTCCAAGTAACACACAAAAACCGGTAGTCGATCTTCTAGTGTCTTTACATCTAGCCCAATCGGCGTCACAATATACTTTCATTTCGAGTTGTCCAGTAGATGGTAAGAACAAGCCTTGCCCGACAGTACCCTTGATGTATCGGAGGGTCTTGTAGGCAGCTTCTAAGTGCGGTTCCCTTGGTCGATCCATGTATTGGCTGAGGATGTGTACGGCATACGCTAGGTCCGGTCGAGTGATGGTGAGGTAAATTAGTCTTCCAACAAGTCGACGATACTGCGAAGGATTGGAAATGGCTGCCCCTTGATCTCAGCTGAGCTGTGTACTCGGATCAAAAGGTATTCGTGAAGCCTTGCAACCCATGTAGCCGGCGTCTTGGAGTATATCAAGGGCATATTTCCGTTGGGACAAAGCAATACCTTGTTTGGAACGTGCCACCTCTATGCCCAAGAAATATTTCAATAAGCCAAGATCTTTCAACTTGAAGTGGCTTGCCAAATATTGTTTAGTCACTGAAATATCACCCAAGTCGTTGCCAGCAATAATCACATCATCGACATAGACAAGTAAAACAGTGAATTTACCTCCTTGGTTGCGGACGAAGAGTGAATAATCACTCCAAGATTGCCGAAAACCACCTTTCTTGAGGGCGGAGGAAAGCTTGATGAACCACTGACGAGATGCTTGTTTGAGGCCATAGAGTGATTTATGTAACTTGCACACTCTTGTCTCCCCCTTTCGTCCAAAACCAGGAGGGACTTGCATGTAGACTTCTTCATAAAGATCGCCGTTGAGGAAGGCATTGTTGACGTCAAGTTGGTGGAGATGCCAACCATGAAGAGCATCGACACTAAGAAGGAGGCGGACTGTAGTAAGTTTGGCCACGGGAGCAAAAGTTTCACGGAAGTCGACGCCTTGGATTTGACTATACCCTTTCGCAACCAATCTAGCCTTATAGCGCTCAACCGAACCGTCCGGGTTGCGCTTAATTTTAAAAACCCACCGACATCCGATCGGCTTCTTCCCACGAGGTAGAGCAACAAGACTCCATGTACCATTAGATTGAAGAGCAGATATCTCGGTATTCATAGCTTCAACCCAACGAGGATGTTGTGAAGCTTCGGCAAAGGTGGCTGGTTCTTTATCAGCAGACAATTGAATAGTGAAAGCCCGATGTGCGGGAGAGAGACGGTCGTAAGAAAGAACCGAGGCAATAGGATGAGGCTCTCCGGGGCGGACCGAAGCAGACGGTGAAGACGAAGGGGCCGGGCGAGAGGGGAGCTCTGTCTCAACGTTGTAGTCGTTCAAGGCGCTGGGCGGTCGAGTGGCTCGGGAGGAGCGGCGCGACTGGTCAGGCGGCGGAGCAAGAGGAGGTATTGGTGGAGACGAAACACGTGATGGAGTATCACACGTGAGTGATGAGGTTGGGAGAGGAATGAGTGCAGCGGAAGACTTTGGATGCCTACAATCAAGAGGTGAATTAGGAGATAAGGATGGAATAGATTCAGAGGTAGATGGCGGGATTTTTGGGATGGGTGAGGGTGAGCTGTCAACTATGGATGGGTTAGAGACAAGGTATGGAATAGGCTGATTTTGTGGAATTGGTGAGCTGTTTGGCAGAGGAAGATTCTGTGATGATGATGGATTAAGATTGGAGATATTTGTGGGAAGTGATGGGTTGGTAACAATGGGAGAAAAATTAGGTATTTGTCTTTGAGTAGGACTGGAAAAAATTGGTGGAGTGGTTTGAAATGGAAATTCTTTTTCATGGAAAACAACATCTCTGGAAATTAAAATTTTGTTATTGTGAAAATCGTAAACTTTATATCCTTTTTGGTTATAAGGATAACCAATGAAAATGCATTGTGTGGAACGTGGTTCAAACTTGTTGGGTTTAGCAGGATGAGTTGAAACGAAACATCGACAACCAAAAACACGTAAGTGATCATAGTTAGGTGGCTTGTTAAAAAACATTTCAAAAGGAGTTTTGCCACCTAACAATGGTGTTGGTGTGCGGTTAATGAGGTAAGCCGCTGTTAGAATAGCGTCACCCCAAAACTCGCATGGTAAGTGAGCTTGAAAAAGGAGTGCACGTGCCATGTTAAGTAAGTGTCGATGTTTTCTTTCTGCAATACCGTTTTGTTGTGGAGTGTTCACACAGGAAGTTTGATGTAAAATGCCTTTTTCATTGTAAAAATTTACGCAATTAAATTCCGGCCCATTATCATTTCTAACAATTTTCACTCTTTTGTCAAATTGAGTCTCGACAAAAGTGATGAACGTTATAAGAAGTGGGCGTGCTTCTGATTTATTTTCCATAAGATAAATCCAAGTAATGCGAGAATAATCATCAACAATCGTTAAAAAATATTGTGCTCCAGAAATAGATGGTACAGAATATCCACCCCAAATGTCAATGTGAATTAAATCAAAAATTGAAGAACTGGAAGTACTACTCAAAGAAAAAGGCTTCCTAGTCTGTTTGGCTAGTGGGCAAATCGGACATTGATTTGAACCACAAGGCTTATTTTTCATGAAAGGGTAAAGGTGTAATACTGACTGAGATGGATGACCAAGTCGCTGGTGCCAAAATAGAGTATCGCCAGATGTAGTGACCGCATTGCATGTTCCACCAGATGGCACGTTGAGACAATAGAGCCCTTCGTTCTCAGCTCCCGTCCCAATCGTCTTCCCCGTATGAAGGTCCTGTATGAAACAAATCCGTTTGATAAATATGCATACATAAAAGGTATCCAAGGCTAACTTGCTGATGGCAATTAAGTTCAAGTAGAAGTCAGGGACGCATAAAACATCATATAACAAGAAGTTCTCGCTAAACCGTACTGTCCCAATGCATGAAACGGATAGTGTACTCCCATCAGGTAATTTAACACTTCGATTTGCAACCTTTTTAGAATCGGAAAGAAAACGTGGGTGGCAAACAATATGGTTGCTTGCCCCACTATCAAGGACCCATACAACTTCTTTAACTTTATTTACCAATGCATAGATGTTACCTTGCATGTGTTCTAGTTTAGGGATTGTACCCACGAAGTTGGCTGTTGGATTAGGGTCATTCATCATGTCCAGCAATGCATTTTCTCCTACAGAGTCAAGGTTGGAATTCTTTAGCTTCTTTAGCATAGCCATCATGCGTTCAACATCCTTGCTTGATAAGACAAGGCCATCAGTGTTGTCACTTGTGACTTGGTTTGTCCTTGCGACAGAACCTCCTCCTTGCTGGTGTCGTCGCTTCGTACGACACTCATTAATTGAATGTCCTTTGTTGTTGCAATACTCACAAACAATATGAGCCTTACAATACTTAGTATCGTGGTTTGTCATATTGCATTTCTCGCAATAACGACCGACTTGGCCATAAGGGCTTGCTCCCTTTCCACCACGATCATTGTTTCCAGCACTTGTTGATCCCTTCTTCACACCTTTAGCTAAGAATGCCGAGGCCTCCATCACAGGTGCTTGCTTGTTTGCCGCAATTCCCGCTTGCTTCTCAGCCCGTAGAACACTGGCATATGCTTTAGAAAGTGAGGGTAAAGGATCAGCATTAGTAATACTATTTCTAACCTGAGAGAAGTTGTCATTCAATCCCATAAGAAATCTCATTGTCTTGGCCGTCTCCAGAACATCTTCATATTGCTTTGTGAGGTCGCAGGTGCATTTACCACAAGTACACATCAACTTCTTATTGTGCACCATCTTCTCCTCCCACAAAGTTTTAAGTTTCGTGTAGTACGAACTCACCGAGAGATTTCCTTGCTTGAACTCGTTAATAGCTGTCTCGGCTTGATAAAGAGATAAAGCATCCGTTTGTGTATACTGTTCCTTCAACTCAAGCCATATTGCTCTCGCTTCGGTTAGGCTCACCACGCTAGCCTTGATCTCGTCCGTCATGGAAGCTGTGAGCCAGGATTTTACAAGAACGTTGCATTTTTCCCATTGTGTCTGCTCCGGAGACTCCTCCGTAGGTTTCTTTAGGGTTCCGTCAATGAACCCCACTTTGGTCTTGCAAAGTAGCGCTTCTCTCATCGATCTCGCCCACGTCTGGTAATTGTGCTCCGTCAAGGGTTGTTGGACAAGCACTGCGCCGGGCTGATCATTGGCTTGTAAATGAAGAGGATGGCTATGATGATCCCACGGCACTAAGTTAACCGTTGAGGATCCGATCATGGCCCTTGTCTCGCGTTCGTCGGTGTTGCCGCCCATGTTGACGTATGTGTTGTGTTTAGGGTTTCTTAGGTCTCAAGAGCGTGATGCTCTGATACCATAATAAAATTTGGTTTGAATATTGTGATTGTATTGATTGAATGGAAATCTACATATACATGATTTTTATGTTAATGCTATCTACGGGACTGCTAAGGTAAGAGTCCTAAGAGATAATAATTACCAAAGAATATACTATAACTAGAATCCTAGTTATTAACAACTTCCTTGTACAGCCTTGTGCTTAGCTGGTCGATATACACAGCTACCCTTAATTCATGCATGTCAATTAATTCATGCACGTTGTTCCCTATTCACTGCTTCATCACCATACCACGTTCTATGATCTTTCTTTAGCCATTTCAACACTTCCGTTGTTATGATACCTTTGTCACTACAGGGGATAGTATCGCTACTGCTGCCACTATAACTTCCCATGACTAGTCTCAAAATCAATGAGGGAAAGGCTGGAACCGAATGAGCGCTCCATTGATAAGTACAACAAAAGGCTATGGTAAAACTAAAAATGAGAAGTCCCGTGATACCCCTTATCAGCAAAGACCGTTCCCACAATGGACAGCCCCAACGACACAAATACCATGGTATGAAGTATATACCACCCTCACAACGTCATATGAAGGAATCTGGAACCGCCATAAGGACATCATCCCACTAGCTCCCAAACGAAAATTTCCAAAAAATCCTCCAGCAGACAATGAGTCTGGACACAAAATCAATGACTGTTCTGGCCTCAAAAACACCATGAGTATTTATCCAACATGACCAACTACAGTAATACAAATCGTCCGCTATCGGGGCAAATTCAATCGAGGTCTATGGCGAAATTATGACCAATCACGGCAGGGCCACTCAAGGGATAGATGGAAGAAGCTCTAAGAGCATCTCCAACAGTTTCCCCATTTTCTTGATTTTATCAATTTTGGGAAATATTGTGTTGTTTTGTGGTCCAACAGTTTCCCCATCTTCTTCCCCAAAATGAGGATGGAGAAGAAAGAGAAACACTAATTCCCCAAATTTGCAGCAAAGTCTTCATTCCCCAAATATTAATTATTTACGTGCTCCAACGATAAAAACAAAAATCTAGAATATTTTATTGGGTAATTTATGTTACAATGAAACATATCATTTTTTTTTTGTTATTATTAATAATTATGTAGCATTTTTTATTGTTGTAATAAATGCCGAAATCTCCAAAATGGAGAAACTGTTAGAGTTGGAGCATAAATTTTTTAAAGATTTTGACTTTGGCTTCCCCATTTTAAAGAAATTTTGAGAAAGCTGTTGGAGATGCTCTAAGCGAGCTTGTCCTCCCGGGAGTGAGGTTGAAATTATGCAGTTACGACAACAATGTGTTCTCGGGACGAATACCGTGGGACATGGTTTGCTTCATCAAGGACGAAGACACGATCAAGGCCTCCTATAGTGACCCTTTCCTCATCGCTTTGCAAATTGACCACTAGCGTACAAGGCGGGCTCTGGTTGACACCCGAGCCGATGTGTGTCATGTTTAATGATTGTTACAAAGGGTTCAAAGAGGACGAGACAAGCTCTACCAGAATCTCGAGTTGCTCATCAGCTTCTCTGGAGCGATCACCCAACCACTTGGGTTTGACTAATTAACTATCATTGTCGATAGCGGGACAAAAATTGCTAAACATGTTACCCCTTTCATCATTATGGATTGCCCTTCTTGTTATAATGCTATCTTGGGCAGAGATGCTCTATGGGGACTTCAATGGTTTATTGCATGGCACAAATTAATGATGAAGACTTCTACCCCCGGGGGATTAATCACGGTACGAGGAGACCAGAAAGCGGTTCTAAGATGTAACACTCTTACCGCGGTTCGAGCGCATTATGAAATGTTCACAGCCGGGCCCGCCCTGTCGCCATTAGATAAGCCAGATGATCTTGATATACCCTCAGCAACAAAATCCTCCTTGAAGAAACAGCTTAGACAGACTCCTAAATTCCCCAGACCACACCCCACTGATGAAACCGAATGGGTCCAAATTTTAGAAAATACCTAGAAAGAAAAGTATTTATCGGTACTGGATTGAACCCCGACCTACGGGAACAAGTCAATGCTTTGCTAAAAGAAAACAACCAGTGTTCGGGTGGTTTTAAGACGATATGTCCGGAATCTCTCCTGATTTGGTCACCCATTACCTTAACATTGCCAAAGATTACAAACCCGTGAGACAAAAACGACGGGCATTCAGTGCCGACAAATATAAGGCAATTGAAGCTTAGGTGAAACGCCTCAAAAAGATCGGGTTCATAAAAGACGCGACATATCCGACCTTGCTCGCCAACGTAGTCATGGTAAAAAAGCCAAATGGCAAATGGCGCATGTATGTTAGATTACACAGATCTCAACAAAGCTTGTACTGAAGATAGTTCCCCCCTCCCAAGAATAGACCAACTCGTGAATTCCACAGCAGGACAACAACCACTAAGTTTTCTCAATGCGTACTCGGGGTACAACCAAATCAGGATGCACCCGCCATACCAAGAGAACACAACATTTACTACTGACAATAATCTTTTAATGTCAAAGGATTTACCAAGAAAAAGAAAATTTTCATTACATTGAGAACAAGAAAACAACGTTAAAACTTATAGTCTCTAAAAACAACATTACAACCATGGCACAATGACACCACAAACGACACCAATTCAACCAAAAACCCAAACCTTCGCTCAAAGAGGAGGGACGACTAAATGCAAACAAAATAAAGCCAGAAAAAAATTAAAGAAAACCGAAAAACCAAACAAGAAAAACCAGACTTGGGCACAATAACCCATGCCCAGCCTACAGCCCACTAGGCCTCAAAGAGCTAAGCCCAAAAGACAGATCAGAACAGATCTGATGTCTCCTCTCACGAGTCACGACCCAAAGCCTCCACTGCATCACCGCTCCATCTCCATAGCAGGTCGCTGCACCGACCATAATCGTTTAGGGCTTGCGGCTCATTACAAATATTCATGGTGTCTCAATAATGACACTTGAAACTGAACTCCTGCCAGCATTTAGGAGAATTACCCTAAACACTAATATTTCACCAACACCAGTAAAGTTTTGATCATGAAATAAACACAACATGAAATTTTTGACATACTGAACAACAGCGTATGCCAGCAGAGAGGCTCTGATTAGTGGAAATAAACACAACATAAAAAATTTTAACATGAAATTTTTGACATACTAAACACCATTTATACAAGATGCTCTGATTAGTCTGATACAAGTATAACATATATGGTATAAATGGTGCAGGCAGATGCAGCAATTAATTAAAGATCATATACGTACATTTCAAAGAATGATACAACATCGAATCTGCAATTTTCAGCCCGACATCCAAACCTCTATAGCATGAAAAAGTCGACAATAGCACTCCAGTAGTCAGCCAGCTGAAAAAAAAAGATTTGCAATAAGATCACTCAATAAACAGTATATGGTCTGGAATGGGACAAGAAATCAGCCAATAAACTACTTATGTGTATGAGCAGTCACAAAAAATCACGAATTTATACCTGAACAGGAATGCTTTTTCCTGTTTGACCTTCAATAACCAAGCCTGCTGTAAGACCAATCATCGCCCATGCGCCATTAATTGCTTCAATTTGTCGTTTTCTCTATAGTCAAACATTTATTTGCAGAAATACATTAGTGACAATTGATAACAACAGCTGACACCAATTATCATGTATATTGTCATGAAGCGGAAACAGACAACAAACTGATAAAAAAGTTTACAAGCCTTTTAAGAAACCAAGTTTTATTCTAGAGAAATTGGTATCACCCAGGGAAGATTTAATCTAGAAAGTAGCAGTGGCAAAGTGTTCATAAACTTTTAATACTAAGTGTTTCTATTGTTATTTTCAATCATGGATTGTAAAGTTGAGAAATTTATAGCCAATAACTGATGGTACTAAAGTTTTCCATACAAGTTAGTTTCCTTTACCTTGAAGTTCTCCTTTGCTTTGATTTCTTCCATTTGTTTGGCAGCCAATCGCTTGGCTTCCAACGGATCAACCATGATCACCTCATTATTTCCTTTCTTTGGAGATGCCTATACCAAAACGAAATAGATATCATACATCTTTCATTTCGATGAAAAAAGCACAGTTTCCCTTGATGAGATGGCAATAATTAGTAAACTTACTTTCACCAGTTGACTTCATTTAATCAAGTGAAAAGGTTTCAAAGGTATGGAAACCAACAAGTGAAAGAAAATACTTATTTGAGATTTCTATATTAATCTAATTTTTACAAGAATAGGTGGGAAGTTTTCTAAAATCTTTGAAATTAATAAGCAATAAAGAACCCAATGCTTCATTGATCTCATTGTCATCTGTTATTTTATAAGATGGATATTCAATAAGTCATAGAGTAAATTGTTTCACAATACCAGTGCTCAAACATCCTTAGATGCAGGTTAGCACTAGTCAACAGCAACTAATTACCAATGCTCAGCTGATGTATGATGGATTTTACTAACAAGCATGGAACATCCTTGCTTGTATAAGGACACATATGGAAAATACAATGTCTATTCTGGATGACAGGATGATGAATTAGTAACTTAGAACACTTCAATATGATTTGAAGACTTTGGATTAGCTGTTCCTCCAATTTTTCATGACGTCAAGCAGATCTGGAATTGAAGGATGTGTCTTATATAACAGTTGAACTTAAAATAGATATACAAACAAAGATACTGTAGTTTAAGTCTAAAACACATTATATGTGGTGATTTTACTCCTTTTAGTACCTAAATCTATTTCAAAAATGCAGCTTCATCTGCACTTCACAACTGACGCCTAATAATTCACTAATCAAGTCACATGAAACAAGCAGTGAAGCATATATATATATATATATATATATATATATATATATATATATATATTGGCTCGTTCTGGTGCGGACGTCCGCACTCGGCTTAAAGTGCGGACGTCCCTCTGTTCTCCACTGGACGGCTCCGACGACGGCGCGCCTCCACCCGAGCGGACACCAGAGGCATCCTCGACCACTTTCCCTTCCCGGCGAGATCGATTTGAAGGTCTGGGCAGCAACCTCCACCTAAAACTTCACAAAAGATCGATCTCGCCGGAAAACTGGAATTCGGCGGACTCGCCGGGAAGGAAAGTGGTCGGGGACGCCTCTGGTGTCAGCTCGGGTGGAGGCGCGCAGTCGTCGAAGCCGTCCAGTGGAGAACGGAGGGACGTCCGCACTTTAAGCCGAGTGCGGACATCCGCACTTTAAGCCGAGTGCGGACATCCGCTTCAGAACTTTTCTGTATATATATATATATAGAGAGAGAGATATTATTAGGTCCAAATATTCTTATTTATTCAAAAAGTACGGATTTTCTTAATTGACCCACTTTTAGATCATATTTTCTCATCTTAACCATTCACATTGTAGGTATATATGAGTAGATCATCTCTACAAATTTTCAGCCAAATTGATAATCGTTAAGGTATCGAAACTATATGATTACAATGAACGAACCAAATCTGTTCAACAGGAACCGTTCGTGTAATTCACAATTTTGAATACCTTAATGATTATCAATTTGGCTAAAATTTTGTAGAGATGATCTACTCATATATACCTAAAAGATGAATGGTTGAGATGAGAAAATATGATCGAAAAGTATGTCAATTAAGGAAATCCGTACCTTTTAAATAAACAAGGAGGTCCGTATCTAAAAAGGCCTGTATATATATATATATATATATAGGCCGGATATGAAGCGGACGTCTGCAACTATGTTAAAGTGCGGACGTCCCACCGTTCTCTGTCCGGCGCCGACAACGGCGCGCCTCCACCCCGAGCGGACATCCTTGGCGTCCCCGACCACTTGCCCTTCCCGGCGAGATCGATTTGAAGGTCTGGGCAGCAACCTCCACCCAAAACTTTAACCAAGATCGATCTCGTCGGAAAACTGGAATTCGGCGGACTCACCGGGAAGGGAAAGTGGTTGGGGACGCCAGGGACGTCCGCTCGGGTGGAGGCGCGCCGTCGTCGGCGCCGGATGGAGGAGAACGGAGGGACTTCCTCACTGGGCGTTTTCGTATATATATATATATACCAACACTAATTGATTGAACTACCAACTACATACCTAAAAAATCTTTGACCATATTCAAACCAAATATATTGGTGTTATACATGTGGAATCCTTGGGAGCATACATTAGGATTGGGCAACATTTGAAGGGCGTGGCCATTGGTTCTGTAAGCAACTATGTTTCCACCTTGGTATTTCTTCCATCCCCACCTGTAAAAGCAAGCAATTTTTAAAATATTTGTTAAAGAGAATCATGCTAGCAACTTAGCAATATAATCCTAAATCACTTAAGAGACAGCAATAAAGCTATAACTTCACTAATTAAGAGTGCTGAGTCAGATACCCAACCAGTGATGAACAAGGCGATCCTGGTGACTACAGATAATCAATTTCCATTCTTTTGGTTTATCTAGTATTCCCCAACTTTGTTAGTTTTAGTAGCAAAAAAGTACTGAAACAAGGCTAAACTTGAACACTAAACCTCCCACCTGCCCATCTCTCTGTCTCTTATGTTAAAGAGGATATGAACTCGGAAAAACACTAAAAGCACAGGGATAAATGCAGTACTGTAATTGCCACATACCAACAAAAAAGGGAAACATTTCACATTTGATCATCACTTAAATTCTTTCTAATTCTGAGCTTCGTTGGCTTCAACTAACCAACATTTTTCAACCTTAACATCACTCTTGCGATGCCATCCAATTATTCATAATAGAATCTGAAGAAACATAAACCAGAAGGAACAAACCGTACAGTGTAACACATGAAATGCAACATAACAAAACACTGGTCGCTTAGTCAATTGCCAATATTATTGCGATGACGAAAAACAAGAGGAAGAACAAATGCACTGTTCTCTTCCACTCTGTTCTCACGGCATTTAAATTTTGATTCGTGATAATTTGTTCAGCACAAATGAACACGGTAAAGGAAACATCATTACTGGAAAATGTACAGTTCCATTCGAAACAGAAAGTGGACAAACTATAGAAACCAAGAGACAAGTCTACTTATTAGAGCATAAATAAGATGTGGGTATGCGAGTTTCATCCTTAAAATGACATGGTTATGTTTGTTTAAGGAGAATTGGGTCAGCAAAAGAACATGAAGAAGATTGGAGAATTGGAGAAATGGAGCGAAAAGAAAGACAGTTAGAGAGCAGAATTTACTTGTGGGGAGTGGGAACTGCAGAGAGACGATGGTGATTGAGAGAGGAAGAAGTGGGAGGGAAGAGAAGGTGGCCTCCATTGATAGGTGGTAGGAAAGATGTGGACGACATCTTCAGCCTACTTCTCTAATTCTTCTTCTCTTCTCTCTATCCATTCTGTGTCCGATTTATAACTAGTGCCTTTTTTTCTTTTTTTTTTTATGTTTACGTCTATTTTTTGTTTGAGAAATTCATCTTAATGGTATCTTAATTTTTACTCATTATAAACTTTAATATTTCAAGTTTCAAAAACATCAAAAAGGTACTTCAAGTTTTCATCTGGACTAAACTTTGGTACTTTATGCCGTTACCTCTGTTATGGTGCCGGCCACCTAACAATTTGTAAAATGCAGTTTTGTCTTTTTATTATATTAATGCATTTTTTTAACTTCATGGGTCCAAATTTGATCTTTGCACCCAAAGAATTTTCTTCCATCTTCAACAGCTCCAGCTAGCGTTCTATTCTTCTTCATCGTCCTTCTCGATTGTCGAAAGATACACCAAAGAACCTCCGATCCTATTTTGAATGCCTCTATTTCAAGAAACAAGAATTATTGCCTCATGGTTGTACTGGTTCTCATTCTTGGTCTTTGCAGAGACAAACCTTGTCACCTACGTATTCACCCATCTTATTTCACCATGTGAGCTCAAATTTCTAAAACCCATCTCTGAATTTGATAGACCTAATTCTCTATTTCATCTGAAAAATCATGCCTCGTTTATCAATTTGCTAGCTATTTGAGTTTTGATAATGTTGAGCTTGAAATCATCTGAGCAAATTTAAGGGTTCACAATGTATTTGGTATGTGATTTTGTTGTCATTAAAGCCAAGTGTTACTATAAACAAGCACCTAAACGACCAAACCCAACCCGATCCTATTCTGAACTCCTCCAGCTTGAAGCAGGACTCGCCACAGTTCGATAGACTCACCGAAAAACCCAAAGAATGTTGTCGCCGAAGTTAGGAACTCAAAACCCAGAAAAGATAGAAAAGAGGGATTTTCGAATTAGACTCGATTTGAAGGAAATAAAAGCACAAAAAGAAAGAAGAAGGAAAGCGGAGAAGAACCCTGCCCATCGGGACTCAATTCGTGGCCGGAATAGTCGTGTGTCAGCGGAGAACAGCTGGTGCTTCTTGCCGTCGATTAGCTTTTGAACTGGCTTTCATATAAGGTTTGAGGGCTGGGTTTTGTATAAAAGAAGAGGAGGAAGAGATTGGTGGTGGTTTTGTGAAGGATGGTGGCCGGAGCTAGCCAGACGGCGTCGGAGAAGACGGAGTCGAGAGAGAACCACCAGTTAAGAAAAAATAATAATAAGACAGAAAAAGACAAAACTACCCTCTAAAATTGCCAGGTGGCCTACATTATAACGGAGGTAACAACATAAAGTACCAAAATTCAGTCGAACTAAAAACTTGAGGTACCATTATGATATTTTTGAAACTTAAAATACTAAAGTTTATAAGGAACAAAAATTGAGATACCGTTAAAACGAATTTCTCTTTTTGTTTACAATGGTTATTCCGTTCCCCACAAGCCCGCTCACCTGCGGGACGAGATATACGAGACATAAAGAGATGAACTCCTCTCAGCCATTAGATCTTAAATGAAGAGATACAAAACATAGAAATGCAAACCAATAAAACCCGAATTACTTTTCCTTTACAACAGATCTCGTCTATCTGTTTGCAGTTGCTCTTCTTCTTCTACATGAACTCGTCCGCCTCTGCCACCTCGCTCGCTCGGTCGCCAATCTGCTACAGTGACAGAGCCAGGATGAAAGTATCACCTGCGCTAATAATAATACCTAGATTTTTTTTTTGACACGATCAGTATGTTCATGATACACTAATTTAATATACACTAATTTAAAAGAACATCTAAAAACACATGATCAGTAGTTTCTTTTAACCGTCAAATTTCACGAAAACGTAAATTAATCTGGTGAATGTATTTTATAGATGCAAAGAGGTAAATAATATGCCAATAAGAAAAATAACTGTAATCACTACCAAAAACATTTAGCAAAACCTTGTGTGCGAGAATGTTGATGAGACTCTAAACTTGAAATAACTAATATCTAGAGAAATCATTCAAATAGAGGTCAGTTAGAAGAGTTCTTCCACACCGATCCCCACTACCCATCTCTTATTCCCACATTAAAGGACAAAACCAAAATAAAAGGAAATGGGAAAGAAGACAAAAAGGAGTTTCATGTAGTTTTTTTTTCTGGGAAACCGCCGACAAAACCCCAACACCGTGCTCACCACCATCCCCACCTGCCAAGCCCGCCTTCTACACTTCTTCTGACCTCGAAAATCTCCAAGCAGCCTTCGACCTCAACAGCCTCTACTACTCCTCGCACTCTCTCCTCCGCCACCGACGCTGTCGAGGACCTCTAGACCCTCGTCTCCGTCCAAACTGAGAGAGAGAGAGAGAGAGAGAGAGAGAGAGAGAGAGAGAGAGAGAGAGAGATTGTATGGAGGAAGAAGATGTCAGAGATAAACTCGGGTAGATGGGTCTGCATATTGTGTTTTAATGTGTATGCGTTTGATTCTATTAGATCGTTTCATTTAAGATCTGACGGTTGAGAAGAGATCATCATTTTCTGTCTTGTAAAACTCGTTCCGCAGGTGAGCGGGTCTGTCGTTCCCCAATATAAAAGGCTTGTTAATTTTGGGCTCGACGGCATCGTCTCTCTTCTCTATTTCAGACAGACATGGAATGAACATTTTATTTGATTAGTGGGAGCAGATTCTACGTACTGAGGTACTTGCACCACAAATGTACAAGTCACGACAACTAGAGCTACGAAGATAGAATGAAGACTAGAAACTCTAAATTTCTTCATGTGGTTTTTATTTTTGATCTGATCAAACTAAACGTCCCTAATAAGAGAACATATTATTCAACCTCGGGTTCGCACCTCCTGTGTTGGAAACACTTGGACCATTTTTTAAGTTTCAATTTTGTAACTATCGTCAGTATGATAGTGGCATGTGGATGACTGGATCAAATATTGCATATTGGTTGCTCGGTTCACTTGCATCTTAGTGCGTAGAAGAATTTTTATTGATTACTTGTCAATGAAAAGTTTTAATTGTTGTTTTGATTGCACAATGGAATATGAACTTTTTTTTTGATCAAACAAACAACTAAAACGTAACAACGAGTTTGTCACATCCCGGTTCTTAAGTTAAATTACGGTTATTTACTTTTGGTATTACTTTGGTCTTTTACCATTTTAAGTAACCGTTTATTGTTAAAGGACCTTAAAGTTGACTTTTTGTAGGAAAATTATTTTAAGAAAGTCGTAGGGGATGTTAATAAGAATTCGTGGACATGATGTACGTTAAAATCGAAGTTAGCATGTAAAAGTTATCAGATAAAAAGGGTAAACTTTAATTGGTAAAAAGGGTAAATTGATAGCAACCGAAACCGGGCGTTTCAATTAAAACCCTTTTGTGTCAATTGTAGTATATAACAAATAAGGGTATCGTTACAAGCCGGGGATTGAGGGTACCTTTACAATTACGTTAATTACAAAACAAGATAAAACAAAAGATGATAGTACTAGAGATATGGGGTTTTGTGATTATAAACAAGAGAAAATAAAGAAATAAAATAAATCAGAAAAGATCAAGATGAATGAGATGTTAGAGACTGCGGAAATCCACCACCAAGTATGTTTCAAGATAAGTTAACAACCAAAGCTTCAATCATTAAGTCACAAATCGGTATCAATCAAGAACAAACCGTGAACGCACTGCGTAAGTCCTTATTACTTCCCTTGAATACTTAAGCAAGATGAACGTACCGTTACCAAGCCTTTAGAATAACCGATCAAGGTATAGACGATATCCTATCAACAAATTATTCTAAGCATTAAGATAAATGAAAGTGATTGAACAAGTATGCAAAACTAGTGTGGAACGCCTACCTAGCATGCAATCCTTTTTATTTGGTTTCACCTATTGTCCTATAGGTTTTACTACTTTGAACTAAGCCGTATTAACCATTTAGGAGATTAAACAACCTAATTATAGCCCCACTCACAAGTTCATAATGTTCTATGTTGCGCATACATGAACATAAACAAGCAAGAGTTCTCCATAAACCAAAACCAAATAAACAATTTGAAAGACTTAATAATTCCAAACCAAGGTTCAAAACAATATCTAAAACATTCTTGGGGCTTCAAACCTTGCCCCTAACTAAGAGAATTCAGCCACACATGGCTGCAAAGACACACAAGGAGAATAAAAGATGACACAAGAAAGATAAACCGTGGATGATAGAGAGATCAATGATGGCTTGGCGGCTTCCTTGTGCGAGTCTGCAACTCTAGAGGTTCTTCTGATGATGAGATCGCTGCCTCCTCTCTTCTCCACGTCCTTTTTCCTTTTCATCCTCTGATTAGGGTTATGAAACACTCAAAACTCGTCCATGGGCTTGCCAATGTGGTCTGGGCCTTAAAATAGAAGTTTTGGTCCAAATCAGAAATTCGGGCATACTGACCTTCGGCTACTCAAATGGTCATAACGTTTTCTCCAAAATAGGTATTGACGATCCGTAAAAAGTTATGGAAAGTAGACTCTTGTAGCTTTCCATTGATATATGGAACATCTCCTGGATCGTTGTGAGCTGATCACAATCTTCTGTCGAAGTTGACTGATAATTTCTGACAGATTTTCTGATTTCTTTCCTTGCACAACATGGATTCCTTTTCCTTCAAGATTTCTCCTCTTTCGTCTCTTTTGAGCTCCTCGGCTTAATTTATGACCTAAAAACACAAACTTAGTTAATATGAATATTGTTAAAAGAATTACATTGCTAAATAGGGTCGGAAATACAATATAAACGTAGCACTTTGTGCTCCTATCATAAATTTTTATTAGGCTTTATTTTTGGGTGTTAAGGTGTTGGACCGGGTGGAAAAGGCCCATTTACTTTTTCTCTCTCTTTCTCTCTGCTTTCCCACAAGCTCTCCCGACCCCGTCGGAATCTCCACCTCCAATTGACGCCATCCGGGCAGCACAAACCGCCGCATCGGTCCCAATCGGTCGGCCAACGTCTCATCTCTCTTCCTGGACCGGTGGAAACCACTCTAGCGCCGTGGTGAGGGAGCAATCTCGCTTGGAAGCCCCGACTGTGCAATGCGAGTCTCGTCGCTGGAACTCGCTCCTCCGGCCGCTATCACCGGTGATTTTGGTCTCATTTGGAAGTGCTCTCTATGTGTAGCAATCCTTTAGAAGGTAATTAACCAATTCGAAGTATATAAGGAGGATTTTCTGATGGAAATTCTAGGGTTTTAGAATTGAGATTTTTGGTTGTTTTGCTTCGATTACCCTAGTTAGGCTTGAATTGGACTTTGTGCTAGTTAAGGAAGTTGTTGTGCGTGTTGAGAGGAATATTGTGTCAAATTTTGGGGGGCATTGGAGGTCGCCGAAGTTAGGTTGCCGGCCGTCGCTACCTGCGGAGCAGACGGCGGCGCTGCCTCTTAGGGGTAATTTTACATGTTTTTGAGTTTGTTTTAGTGAGAGGAGTTTAATGATGTGAAGTTTGGAATTTTTGGAGGATTTTTGGTTAGGTTTGAGATTTTTCAAAGATTAAGGATTTTGGCGCTTGTTAGAATAAAAATCCGGCTGTTGGATTAGTATGAATTAAACTCTAAAAAATGTTTTATGGTTATCGATGATTGTGGTGAAGTTCGGGCCTTAATAGATTAAAAGTGGAGAAGTTGGATAAGGGAAAAGAATTTTTATGCTCCTTTTTATTTCGGATTTTTTATTAAAATATTAATCTAGTCTTGAGATTTAATATTATTTATTGTTCAGGACGTGAGGAGGATCGTGTGCAGGAGGTTTCGGATCGTCGGCAGGCATAGTCGAGCACTGTGAGTGAACTTTTGATTTTAATATCATGCATGCGCTATAGTTTCCTTAAATTCAAAGGCATATTATAGTTTTATTATTTTCTTTGGAATAATGAGTTCCATTTGTTTTCTGGAACTCTTGCTAATTTTATTTGACATGTGTGACATGTCAAGTGATTTATATTATTACAAAATCCGCGATTATTACGTAATATTTCTAAGTACAGTTAGGAATTGTACTATGCGCTATTGATTTATATTATTTTTGGGGAAGTGTTATTCTTATTATTTTATTATTTTACTTCACCATAAAAGGGTTGATATATAATCATTTTTGCTAGCTAGACATTATTAGCGGTACTCACCATAGGTGAGTAGAGCGCTTAGCGTGGGACGCTATTATAGCCTAAGAGGCACCGATCAGTTTATATTTATTGTTAGCTAGCCTTTATTAGCAGTCCTCACCATAGGTGAGTATAACACTTAGCGTGAGACGCTATTAGAGCCTGGGAGGCTCATCGTTATGGTAAAACCTCTTCCTCATTTTTATGATTTATTGGAACCAATGGGATTGGTTCATCACTCTTATCCATAAATATTTTTTGGAAAAATTTCCAAAAGTGGCATGCATAAATATTTTCTGAACGGAAAATTTGGAAAAGCATAACTTTGATTTCATTGCTCCATATTTAAGTCAATATTATTGTTAATTATTTTTGTCCACTCACGCTAACGTTTTAAATGCTTCTCTCCTGGGCCTTTCGTTTTTAAATTCCCAGTCTGCAGAGTTCGGTTCGGCGAGTGTAGGAGGCGAGTCATATTTTCCACCTCATCGAGTTTTCACTCGTAGGTTACCAGTTTAACCTACTTGTATATTTTCTCGTTTCCTTCAATTAGTTGCTCTGATAACAATGGGATGTTGTATTAATTTATGATTATGTTTGTTAAGAGCTTATGACTCAATTTAGGAGTGATTTGAAAGATTTTACTACGCTAGATAATGCATCACACGACGGGAAAAACGCGTTGTCTGATAAAGGTCAAATTCGTTGTTAATCCGATCACTGTTTGATCAACATGTAACACAACGGGGAAAAAGAGCTTGTCTGACCAACTTACTCACAACGCTATAATAAAAACAATTTTGTGACTCTTGGCAGATATCATCGACAGTTGCCGACACATGTCGAGTTGCTTCTCGGCAGTTGTCGACATATGTTGATGAGTTATGCCAAGAATCACACAATAGTTTTTTGTAGAATATTGTTGTGTGATTCTCGGTAGATATTATCAACAGATGCCGACACATGCCGAGCTGCTTCTCGTTAGCTGTCGATGATATCTGCCGAGAATCACACAACAGCTTTTCCAGTGAAAACCCTTGTGTGATTGTCAACTCACACAACTGTCTCCTTTCAAGAGTTGTTGTGTGAATATCGACAAATATCATCGACATATGTCGAGATCATTCCGCATTGCATCGACAAATTTCATCGACAACATCTGTCGACATTCACACAATAGTTTTCTTCCTGTAAACTATTGTGTGAGGTTATCTTCATACAACGGGTTTTCTCGATTTCATGGTTGTTTGATTGTTAAAGAGTAGACATAATTTTTGCTAATACTCACACAACGTTACATTACAGAAGAATTGTTGTATAATCATTTTCATGAGACAACGTTGGATTGCCATTAATGTATTGTATGTCCTACTAATTTACCAAATAAACAATAGCAACTAAAGCACATTTAAATCATCAAAATCTGACCAAAAGGATCCAAACCATTGCTTTAAATGGGAATTTAGAATCATGCCCTATTATCCATACAAGAAATTAAAATACAAAGTTGTACATGATACACAATTTAGTTTGCATGAATCCACTTATATTGATCATCAAATAACTTGAATTGCAAAATGGAAGCTCACTTCTGCACGTTTTTCAGTCCAGCAATCCATGCTCATATAATTGATAGCCTCCTTAACCTGTGATATGACACCAAAAAAATAGTCTAAAGAAACCACCAGTCTAACATCCACAATGTACTACTAGTATTCAATTGAACATACCTACATAATTCAAAGCTAGTTTCTCTTGCTGCTACATATATACCTCGATCCACATCATCCATAAAAACTAACCTGTAAAAAAACCACAAGTCCAGCATCCTCCATAATCACTGTATTATTACTACTATCTTTAAAACACATAATTCGAAGCATAGTGCTGCATTTATAACTCAACTCCTATATATACTTGCATGCTTAAAAAAAAGGAGCTATCAAATAGCAATAGGTATTCAGTGGTATTAACTCCTATCTAAATTCTGAGGAAAGAAAAAAGTTACAAATTATACTAAGATTCAAAATAGTAAGCAAATGTTCCCTTGTGCAGTTCGGATTGAAACATTTTTTCATGTTCATACATTAGACAAGTTTGATCTAAATTTTAGTTCCCTTGTGACCTTGTTCCAAATATAAACATATGCACCATAGTCAGTCTTAACACCAAATTTTTTAAGACTAAGTCACAGCAGTAGCTAAGCTTCTATTTATGGGCTTATTCCAGAGAGAACACAAATCAGAAGAATTGCTAAGAACATGCAAAAGTGATGCTTGTCAAGAATGGAACCCTTCCTGCCCTTTTAGAACTGAAAGTACAGGATTTATGCATAGATAAACTTGTCAAAGATCAATGACAGAAATAAGAGTGTAAAGGATCCAGATCCATTGTTTTATAACAATGAGCTGCAAATCTGAGAAATTTTCAGGAAACAGGTAGTAAGAAAGAAAAATTCACCAACAATTGACCTTTCAATATTTTCGTGGGAAAATTTCCAGAATCAAAATAGACAAGCAAAGGAACAATGTCCCAAAATTTTAAGCCGTTTGGAGTTCAAATGCATAGTCAAATAGGGATCCAAAGTGACTGAAAATGCAGTAAACTTTACTAAGATTCTAAAACACTGTGAACTTCAAAATAGCACAAGTTTCTCAAATCAACTCCGTTTTGCTTGAAACCAAGTTTAAAACGATAATTGAAGAGTCTATTTTTAACTGTTAAAAACTGAGATCAAAAGAAAAAGTATAAGCTTTTCGAAAATCTTGGAAAAGCCCACTGGTCTCAGCTTGGCGGTGTCTTTGAGACATACTATCAAACATGTGGTGTGCACTATGTGATCATTGCTCTATTTCTAATCTAAGCATTCTAAAGAACCTACCAATACTAGCTAATAGTCAAAAGTGCATCCCAACAAAAATCTTGAACACATTTAGATAGAAATCTTATTAGGGGAAGAAACGTATTACCAAAAGAAAGTATATTCTGATGTTGTTACGAAATAGGAGGGAACCTCAGTGATTCAAAGGCCCAAAACCCTCCGAGTGTTCTGTCAAAGTAGAACTTGTTTACACCTAGATTAATATTTTACTGGACAGTAAATGTCTATGTAAATATTAATCATTTCTTGGACCATGTCATACCGGCGAGATGGAGTTTCTCCAAGTTTACAAGTGATAGCTCGCCAGTGAGACCACGCGACCAAGTTAAACTTCGCGCGGAACGAACTGCATGCGAACTTGACTTCACTTAGCTCGCACGCGGAATGGACATAGGCGGACTACGCAGTTCGCGTGGAACACTTAGCTCGCACGCGGAATGCCTTCGCGCGGAATTACTATTCAACACTCCGCGAGGCGAGGCGAGATTGCCAGTCCGCATAGGCGAGGCGAGATTGCCAGTCCGCATAGGCGATGCGAGATTGACTCTCCACGTAGGCGAAGCGAGGCGAGCTGGCGAACTAGCTCGCATAGAAGACTTCGCGAGGAAGCGACATGCGGAATCCGCGCGCACCACGACAAACGTTGAAGACTTTTACAAGTCTTTGACATGCTTCGGTTCAACCCCTGTGGCCCATTAAATATAAAAAGCCCTTCTAAGGCTCACGAGCTGCAATAGCCCGTGAAATGGACGCGAGCTACAGAAGCACGTGAGATAGCATACTATATCAGCCCGCGAGATGAGGATACTCCTAATTCCAATTCGCATAGGAGTCTACAGTTGGCAGCGCGGAAGCAATGCCTTATGAGGAATGAAGTGTGCGAACTGGACATGTGTCACAAGATGGTTGGTTCGCATGGACGAAACAGTGCCCTTGTGCTATTAGGTTTTCCGAATCCAACTCGAAGTATGATTATCTCCCTCTTCTGCCGCAAGTCGAGCTCCACTATATAAAGGGTTCGAACACTCTCAGAACAGACAACTCTCAAATCAATACAAACAAACAAACACAACTGAAACCCAGTTCCCTTCGAGCCCCTCGAAACCCTAACCCTAAGCGCCGCCGCCTAGGTCTTTCTCCAGAGCTCTCCGGACTCTGCATCCCCGTTTCTCTCTGAACTCCCTGTGATTGCTCTGCTCGCGCCGCCGTGAGTATCGACTCGCTTGTGCTTGTAAATCCTCCTCTGAGGTGGCACCTGTGACCCCCCCTTTCTGCCTGATCAAGAAGTCAAGCGCACCCCCCATCAACCTTTTCCTCGTCCGCAAGGTGGCACGCCCGCAACAATCCCCTCTCTTTGTCTGCTAGAAACCTCTGCTCCGCGTGCTGAGGATCGTGGCCAAAACATTGGCACGCCCAGTGGGACAGGGAGTACAAGCAAATACATCATTGGGAAGCCGGAGGAAGCGCCGTACCGAAAGCCCCAACTTTCTTGTCTCAAGCACAGATCGCTACGGTACAAGCCCCATAATAGTGCGGCTTACCGATCCCTCACCCAAGAGCAGGTTCTTGCTCAGTTTGGTAATCCGGATTACAGCGAGACCGCCATGGTGGGCTCTCAGCCGACCCAAAATACAGGTTCTGCTCTATCTATGGAGCAAATCTTCCAGATGTTCGAGCAGTTGACGAGCCAAGGGTTGGCGACTCAGCAAAGCATCACCGACCTTGCTGGTAAGGTCGACGGCCTTGCTGACCAAGTGAAAAGGGACAAAACCCTTTAGGAGGCGGACCAACACAACCTTACCGTACTCACTGAGGACTTCAACCAGTTTGTCAGCGAGACAAGGGAAACCAAAGGCTTGGTCGAAGGAAGCCTGCAACAGATCCGCTTGGAGCTGGATCAGAACACGGAGACCGTGAAACAAGGCGCGGAGACCGTGAAGAAACATGCAGAGGTCTTGTCGCTCACTCGCGTGACAGTAGACGAGCAGACCCGCCGCCTGGACGAGCACGACACCAAGCTGCATGACCAGCAGAACGCTTCCTTTTTTTGGAAGTAAGAACAGTCTAGAAAAGCTAGACGAGTTAAAAGACAAACAGGACCGGCTGAACCTACGGGTCCTTGAAGTTGAGGACTGGATGAGGGCGCAGGCGCCAAAAAACCCTGCTCCAAACCCTACCGGCCCAAGCGCGAGCGATGGGACAGCCAAGTATATTCTTCCCAATGAACGCACCAGGGGAAACCCTAAGGTCGGGACTCCGAAGTCCCCGCAGTTCGCGCCAGGGGCAGGAACGTCAAAGAGCCCGCTCCCGCATGGCTCGTTTGCCTCCCCTAGGGGGTTGAATAGTTCTCTACGTCAAAGAGCCGGGACACCAGATGACCCGCTTCTCGTTCATTCCAGCCTTACTCCCAAGAATGGCGGACAGGTTGTTAGTTTCTCTGCATGGCCAAACTATGGGGAAGGGGCGGAGTCCGCGCCCGTGACCACAGCCGACTGGCGCCAGCTTATCTCCTCCATTGTCAAGGAGCAAACCGGACACGGTGATGCTAACTTACAGTATCGCGACCCCTATCCAGATAGCGTGGCGCAATACCCCTTCCCGCATGGGTTCAAGAACGTAGTGTTCACTACCTTCTCCGGCGAAACAAGGGAGGACGCAGCAACCCACATGGCCCGCTTCAAAGTCCAGTGCGGCCAGTATGGGAACAACGACATCCTCAAGCTCAAGCTCTTTGGGACCTCTCTGTCCGGAGCTGCATTTACTTGGTACTCCAGGTTGAAGCCGGGATCCATCGCGGACTGGCCTACCATGGAGAAGCTGTTCCGGGAGACCTACGGTACCATTGAGCCAGAGGTCGGCCTTGACTCCCTCACTCAGATGAGTCAGCAGAGCATGGAGTCAGGAGTCTCCTTCCTCCAGCGGTTCAAGATCCAACAAGCAAAGTGCGACTTTCTCCTACCCGAACAGGAAGCCATTAAGTTGGCTGTCCGTGGTCTCGAACACCGCCAGCGGCTGAAGCACCATGGGGAACGCTTCATGTCTATGGGCGACCTCATCAACAAGGTTGGCAGCTATGAACTCATCCTCAACGAGATGGACGAGAGGGCGAATGCCTCCAAAGGGACATACGTACCTGGGAGAAACAGGATAGTAGGGGCATTAAACCTCCAATCCCCCGCGTTCGACCCTTACTACCAAAGGCAGGAGGAGAATGAGGCCGCGCAGGGGTATGTTGACGACGTCGGAGCGGTCGAACTGACCGGGAAGCCTCTGGCTCACAAACTGAAGAATCTCAAGATGACCCGCGAGCCAATCACCATTCAGTCCTTTGCATGGACTAAGCCCGAATACGAGTCCTACACGTATGATGCGAAAAACGCCCATCTTGTCTTTAATGACTTGATTGAGGCGAGCTACGTGCGCTTGGACCATAAGATCCCGTCCAAGGAAGAACTGAAAGACAAGAAGTATTGCAGTTTCCACAATGCTTACAATCACGACACCAAGGACTGTGTCAAACTTCGCGACCAACTGCAGACTTGGTTGAATTCGGGCGCCCTGAAAATGAAGACGCCAGGAAGCACAGCTTCTCTGGTGGACGTGGATCCTTTCCCCACCATGGTTGGTATGGTCGAGGTGAATTGGGCTGACCAGCCAAGGGAGAACAGCCGTCAATGCGCACCAAAGCCAGGCGAGCGGCGAATTACCTTAGACCTAGCCGAGCATCCAGAGGGTGATAGTCCGCGCCGGGTGCTTAAGCGAAACCGAGAGGATGGTAATGATGACACACGTCAGCCATCTCGCCGGTACACTTACAACGTCAACCTCGCGCACGAGGTCCTAGACGATCTTATTGACGGCAGACTCGTCACTGTGTCGAGGGCCTTGCCCTATGTTGAATACAAGGAGTGCCGCGTCCACTGCAAGCTCCATGACAGTTGGGGACACAGAACTCGCGACTGTTACCAGCTCCGCGAGCAAGTCCAGGACTGGTTAGACCTCAAGTATATTCGCTTCGAGGACAAAGGCGGCTTCATGATCACAGTTGCTGACATCGCCTGGCCTCGCGTCGGCCAGCGCGCGATAACTTTGGACTTGTCTCCAAACGCGGGCCAACGCGACCTGCCAGGTCGAAACCGTAAGAGGCCGGCGAATGACTACACCGTTCTGGCGAACCAAGGTGGGAACCACTACCCGGCAAGGGAGGTAGCCGCCAGACCACAGCCCGATCGCCTTTCAAGAAATGATAAAGGCAAAGCTACCATGCGAGACGATATACCGTCTCCAACTGACAACTATCAACCCATGAGTCCCAGGACTCGCGAGGAGCTGGAACAGAGGATCAAGCGACTCGAAACCTTCGTTCAAACATACTGGACTAAAGATGTACCTTCCTCTCCAGCTTCAAGCGAAATGGACATCTCCGACTCCGGCAGTGAACACCAAGATAGCGAGGCTTCAAGCCCCAGGCGAGGTATCTTGACTGATCCCTATATTCCTCCGACATCTAAATCAGCGATCAAGGAAGGGATTTGGTACACACAGCAAGGGGGAAAGCCGGTTACCATCAGCAGATCCAAGAAGCGGAAGCTACAGAAGAAGTATGGCAGCATACTGCGTGCCTTGCGAGCGGCCGATGATGGCATCATCCGACCCTCGCAGCTCGCGCAGACACCCGAGAGAATGTGGAGGGAAGCTGAGGGCTTGCGTGCTCTACTCCAAAGGCCACCTGTCACGCCTCCACGTGTATGTGCGCAGGCAGCAGATGACCCTGCTCCAAAGGCAAATGTCTTCTGCCGCCTCACCGTGCCACCAAGACAGGATCCGCGCCCCGCGAGGTACAGATCATCTCCGGAGCCAGCAAGGAGGAGGGAGCCACAGTTCTCCCGGCACAAGCCTTCATCAGAACCTGAGAAAAGAAGGGATGTCTCACCTCCTCCAAGGCGCAAGCAATTGCCAGAAGCCGAACGACGAAGAGGCCCGCCACCTCCACCAAGGCGAAGGCAGTCGCCAGAGGCTGAGACAAGACGAGAACCGTCTTCCCCAGCGAAGCGAAGGCTGTCCGCCGCATCAAGGCCAGAGCCAAGGCGCGAGCTGCCTCGGTCATCACATCCTCCGAAGCCTATTCGCCAGGAACCTGAGGTTAAAAAGGAGCTATCACGACCGGGTCCGACCCATCCTCAACCCACACAGGAGCCTCAGGTCTCAGTCCTTCCTCCTAGGGCAGAGGACAATGCCAGAGCCCCACTAGCCGCGGATAAGCTTTCAGCCGCGGACAAACAGCCTTCGACCAAACTCGTATGGTGACCACGGCAGCCAGAGAGCAACGTCTCGCCAGGGGTCGAAACTAGCACCTCCAGCCCTAACCTTGCGGAGCTCATGGCCCAATGCTTCCGCGAGAATTCACTGAACGAGGAGACTCATTCCGAGCCTCGAATCGACTTGGGTGACGACCAAGCGGAAGGGCAGGGTGAATCATTCACCTGCAATATGCTCGAGGTCTCTGCATGGCCAGAACATGAAGAAGTCAACTCGGCGGAGAGCGCATTTGCTGTGCTCGAAGGAGACAATGGACCCATTGAGACTCCACTAATCCCAGTCCACGAGCAATTCTCTTTTCAGGTCGGAATGGTTTTCTTCATATCTGAGAGATACGCTCTCCCGCCAAATACAACATGCAACGCGGCAGATATTCCAGACAATAGTGAGAGTGTCTGCGACATATCGCCCCCTTGCAGCAGCGAGATGGGTCCAGTCCTGGCGGAACCTGTGAACGCTCCACCAGTGGAAGCTACGAGCAGCTTCACACGCATCCCGACTCTGACCTTCTCCACTCCGACTCTGGATATGGCCACTCACATGAGGCCATTGTATATCACGGCTGAAGTTGAAGGGATCATGATAAACAAAATCATGATCGACACCGGGGCGGCAGTGAATGTCGTCACCACCCGCACTATGGGACTCCTTGGCATCCCACGCTCGATGATCCAGACTACATCCTTGACAGTCAAGAACTTCACCGGACAAGTCTCCAGGACTTTAGGTTTGTTGTTCTTACGGGTCAAGGTGGGTCCGGCTTCAAGGGTTTACACATTCTTCGTCGCCGAGTGTACTTCATCTTACAGCATGATCCTAGGCCGCGACTGGATACATAGAAGTTTATGTGTGCCTTCCTCCATGCACCAAGAACTCCTGATTTGGGATACAGAGAAACGCGAGACGGTCCTCATCCAAGCGGACCCGCGTCCCTTCTCCATTTCCGCCAACTTCAACGACGCCCGCTACTACAATACTGATTTGGGTCCTTTGGATGTCCAAGGCGTTGATTCTAAAGGCCGCCCATATGGGGTTACTGCCTCCAACTTGACAAGATGGGGACTCACTCAAGCGAGGGACGACTTACAACGTCCCCACACCATTGCAGACCCCCTCCAACCATCTTATGATTAGTACATCCTCAGAAGAAGCGCGCGAGGCTGGCGAGTCCTTGTGTGAGAGACTACTCTCATATTGGGCGGAACGCGAAGCCTATGACAGAGTCGCCACTATGGAGTACGTAGACGCGATAGTGGACTATACCGACGCCGAGGAGGAAGTTATTCAGTTAGCTCCCGCTGCCTTGGACGACACACCGCCTCAAGTCCGCGATCCCACATTACAAGTCGACGTGGGAACTGCAGAGAAACCCTTATTACTTTCCATCAGTGCCAAGTTGGCGGGACAAGAAAAGGAAGACCTTCTCGCCTTACTACATGAATACAGGGATTGTTTCGCCGCGCAGTACGAAGACATGCCTGGCCTCTCCCCGGATTTAGTTTGTCACCGTCTGCCTACTCACCCCGACAGACGTCCAGTTCGCCAAGACGGCAGATTCATGCGAACTGAGACCCAGATCTTGGTCGAAGAAGAGATTGAGAACATGCACCGATCAGGGATCATTCGCATGGCCAAATACAATTAGTGGCTGTCCAACATCGTTCCAGTCCGCAAGAAGAACGGCAAAACGCGCATCTGTGTTGACTACCGTGACCTCAACAATGCGACGCCTAAGGATATATATCCTATGCCTGTTGCTGACCTCCTCATTGACACAGCCGCGGGGCATGAAGTGCTCTCCTTTATGGATGGAACCGCTGGTTACCATCAGATCCCTGTCGCTGAAGAAGATCGCCACAAGACTGCTTTCCGCTGCCCGGGGTTCGCGGGCGCGTTCGAGTATGTTGTCATGCCATTCGGACTCAAGAACGCGGGGGCGACTTATCAACGTGCCATGAACCTCATCTTTCACGACATCTTAGGCAAGTTGATCGAAGTCTACATCAACGACGTCGTGGTTAAAACCAAGACGCGGGCGACACACGTTGAAGACCTTCGGCAGGTTTTCACGCGGATGCGGAAACACCACCTGAAGATGAACCCCGCCAAATGTGTTTTCTTCCCAGAGGCAGGCGACTTCCTTGGTTTTCTCATCCATCAAAGAGGTATCGAGATCCCCAAAGACAAGGCGTAGGCGGTCATCAACGCCTCACCTCCTACGACCAAAAAGGAGCTCCAACAATTGATCGGGCGCATCAATTTTCTCCGCTGTTTCATTTCAAACGCGGCAGGGAAGATTCAGCCTTTTTCGCCTCTTCTAAAGCTCCAGGGGGCAACCGAGTTCGTTTGGGAGCCACAACACCAGGAGGTCTTCGATCGCATTAAGGATTATCTTGCAACCCCACCTGTTTTGGTTCCCCCTCGCCCGGGGCGTTCCGCTTAAGCTCTACATCGCCGCTGCTGACTTGTCCATTGGTGGACTCTTGGCACAAGACGATGGGAATGGGGTGGAACACACCGTTTACTATCTTAGCAGGGTGTTGACCGATTGCGAGACGCGCTATTCCCCAATGGAAAAGTTGTGTCTCGCCCTTTTCTTTGCAGGTTGCAAGCTCCGCCACTACATGTTGGCCTTCACCATGGTGGTGATCGCCCAGTCCGACCTAGTCAAATATATGCTTTCCCGCCCTATCCTACGCGGACGCATAGGTAAATGGATATTGGCCTTGTCTGAATTCTCGTTGCAATATGTTCCGCAGAAGGCAGTTGAAGGACAGGCCATAGCAGATTTTCTCGCGCATCACCCGCCCACTGAGCTGACAGCATTCCGCGAGTTGGAAGTCGTTGCAGTCTCCCCTTCTCCATGGACTCTCTACTTTGACGGCTCACGCACTGACCTCGCTGCCAGTGCTGGGATCGCCATCGAGAACCTTGCAGGAGACCGTTTTTCTTACTCTTTCCAGCTGGACTTTAAATGTACCAATAATCAGGCGGAATATGAGGCGCTCATTATCGGACTGGAAATCTTGTTGGACTTAGGAGTCCGCGAGGTTCAAGTCTTTGGCGACTCCTTACTGGTGGTCAACCAACTTGTGGCGAAGTTCAAGTGTTTAAGCTCATCCATTGAACCTTACCTACGAAAAGCTTTTGATGTCTTGGACCGCTTCGACGATGTTCACATTGAACACATCCCACGCGAGTTCAACTTCGCGGCGAACGAGCTCGCGCAGATCGCATCCAGTCTTAGCCTGCGCGATGGAGTGCGCGAACGACTCCTCAAAGTCGAGCGACGTACACTTCCTTCTTTTCTTGCTAGGGGGCAATATGACACAGAACCTCTCCACATCGCCGCCTTAGATCCTATTGATGAGGATTGGCGGTTACCGTTTATTGCCTACCTCGAACACCCTCACGACGCCACCCATTCCAGGCAAATGCGGTTTCTCGCCCTCAACTTTGTGCTTCGCAATGGTGAGCTTCGCCGGTGCGGCGAAGACGGTAACGACTTCCGCTGCGTGTATGGCAATGAGGCTAAGCGGCTTATGCGTGAGGTGCATTCCGGTGTTTGTGGTTCGCATCAGGCTGGACCCAAGATGCGTTGGTTAATCCGCCGCCACGGTCACTATTGGCCTATTATTCCCAAAGACTGTATTACTTTTGCCAAAGGATGCCAGGATTGCTAGGCTCACGGACCAGTGCAACACATTCCAAACATTCCGTTACAGCCGATCATCAAACCCTGGCCATGTCGAGGATGGGCAATAGACTTCATTGGTCTCATTCACCCCCATTCCTCCGAGCAGCACAAATTCCTTATCGTCGCCACCGATTTCTTTACCAAGTGGGTTGTGGCTGAGCCACTCAAGGTTGCTTCCGCGACATTGGTCCGTAACTTTATTTTCAGCAACATTATCTCCCGCTTTAGTATTCCAGAGTGCATCGTGACGGACCGGGGGGCAGCTTTCATGGCGGATTCTGTAGTCACTTTCCTCACCGGTTATGGCGTCAAACTCCTGCATTCAACCCCTTATTATGCCTAGTCCAATGGTCAGGCGGAGGCGAGCAACGAAGTTATCCTCGGCATCCTGCGCAAGATGCTAGAGTTGAACCCCCGTGTTTGGCATCTAGAACTTCACCATACTTTGTGGGCCTACCGTACCTCCAAGCGCGGTCCGACCGATACCCCCCCTTATGCTCTCATGTTTGGCCATGATGCCGTCCTTCCCCTGGAGGTCCACGTCGCCTCGCTTCGTGTCCAAGAACAGCACCAGTTGCTCGATGACGATTACGTCCAGGCATTGTGGCAGGAGCTTGAAGACCTTGACGAACATCGCATCACTGCTTTCAACAATCTCATTCTCGAGAAGCAGCGTGTTGCGCGGTCTTATGATAAAATCACTCAAGGTCGGAGCTATGCTGAAGGCCAAACGGTATGGCGTGCTGTGCTCCCCCTTGGGGAGAAAACCGACGGCCGCGGGAAATGGTCCGCGCGGTGGGAGGGACCCTTTATTATTCATCGCATATTACCTAAGGGGGCATAGCATTTGCGTGACCTCGACGGTTCGCTCCATCCTAACCCTATTAATGGTCATTTCTTAAAACGCCATATCGCTAGTGTTTGGGAACGCGCAGACCCTCCTCCCCCCTCTGATCCCGCGACCACTGTCATTAGTGTAACGCGCCGTCGCGCTTACGCTCCATCACCTCACACTAGGGGGCAACACCAAGAGGAAGCATGCAATTAGTTTTCAAAACGTGCGTGGTCTAACTAACAGACCAGTACAAGATTGGAGTTTCAAAACGTGCGTGGTCTAACTAACAGACCAGTACATGATTGGGGCCTATTCCAGAGGCCCTAAATATTTAGAAAAAAAAATTAAATTCAAGTGTTCTTCAAAACATCAGTTTCTCCCTTTGTAAACGTGCGTGGTCTAATTAACAGACCAGTACAAGATTAGGGCCTATTCCAGAGGCCCTAAAGAAAAACAACTTCATTCAAGTATTTCTCCGTTCGCCGACTCCTTTGTTTACTTTTCATTGGTTCGCACTGGAGGCAGCGAAGTATATACTGGGGGGGGGGGCAGCGAAATGCATGGCCTCTTAAAATTTTTCAACTTTTTGGTTGTCTCTCATCGGTTCCCACTGGGGGGCAGCGAGGTACTTGGCCTTTGTCATTCCTTGTTTATCACCAAGTTGATTCGCCATTGCTAAGATTACGCGAAGAGCCTTTTTTGGAATTTAGTCAAGTCAAACGTCTGCTCAAGATACAACCATGCGAGCTACATTCATTCGCGGTATATGAAATGTACTATGTCTTCTAAGTGGAGCAGGCGAATGCAGGCATTTTCAAGTTCAAGTCCAAATTGCCTAGGTGAGCCGTGCAGCAGTTTGCTACGATGCCTTACTGGGTGCTTGAGTTTCAAGGCCTATTCACAGGCTTGTTTCTTCACACTCCTTTTATGTATGACCCGAGCCAATACTATTGGCTTTGGAGCAACATGAACATAAACCTCTTCAGTCATTCTCGACATTTCATAACTTCGAGGCTAGGGGGCAATGTTTACGCCTAGATTAATATTTTACTGGACAGTAAATGTCTATGTAAATATTAATCATTTCTTGGACCATGTCATACCGGCGAGATGGAGTTTCTCCAAGTTTACAAGTGATAGCTCGCCAGTGAGACCACGCGACCAAGTTAAACTTCGAGCGGAACGAACTGCATGCGAACTTGACTTCACTTAGCTCGCACGCGGAATGGACATAGGCGGACTACGCAGTTCGCGTGGAACACTTAGCTCGCACGCGGAATGCCTTCTCGCGGAATTACTTTTCAACACTCCGCGAGGCGAGGCGAGATTGCCAGTCCGCATAGGCGAGGCGAGATTGACTCTCCGCGTCGGCGAAGCGAGGCGAGCTGGCGAACTAGCTCGCATAGAAGACTTCGCGAGGAAGCGACATGCGGAATCCGCGCGCACCACGACAAACGTTGAAGACTTTTACAAGTCTTTGACATGCTTCGGTTCAACCCCTGTGGCCCATTAAATATAAAAAGCCCTTCTAAGGCTCGCGAGCTGCAATAGCCCGCGAAATGGACGCGAGGTACAGAAGCACGCGAGATAGCATACTATATCAGCCCGCGAGATGAGGATACTCCTAATTCCAGTTCGCATAGGAGTCTACAGTTGGCAGCGCGGAAGCAATGCCTTATGAGGAATGAAGTGTGCGAACTGGACATGTGTCACAAGATGGTTGGTTCGCATGGACGAAACAGTGCCCTTGTGCTATTAGGTTTTCCGAATCCAACTCGAAGTATGATTATCTCCCTCTTCTGCCGCAAGTCGAGCTCCACTATATAAAGGGTTCGAACACTCTCAGAACAGACAACTCTCAAATCAATACAAACAAACAAACACAACTGAAACCCAGTTCCCTTCGAGCCCCTCGAAACCCTAACCCTAAGCGCCGCCGCCTAGGTCTTTCTCCAGAGCTCTCCGGACTCTGCATCCCCGTTTCTCTCTGAACTCCCTGTGATTGCTCTGCTCGCGCCGCCGTGAGTATCGATTCGCTTGTGCTCGTAAATCCTCCTCTGAGGTGGCACCTGTGACCCCCCTTTCTGCCTGATCAAGAAGTCAAGCGCACCCCCCATCAACCTTTTCCTCGTCCACGAGGTGGCACGCCCGCAACACTCCCCTCTCTTTGTCTGCTAGAAACCTCTGCTCCGCGCGCTGAGGATCGTGGGCAAAACAGAACTCTTGGATTAAAACAGGTTTATAGAACATGTAAGACAAGAAGAGACTTGGAGTTGAGCAAATAGGAACTTTCACAAGAAGATTCAATAGATAAAAACACAGATAATAATATGACGAGGAGTCCCCATTACAAAGAAACTAAAAACACAGATAATAAGCAAACAGACTTATAAAACTAAATTTTCATAGTAACACAAGAATAACTGTCACATCCCAGGACCCACTCCACCGTAACACGATATTGTCCGCTTTGGACCCACCGGCCCTCACGGTTTTGTTTCCGGCAGCTCAGGAGCAGCTTCCCAGTAGGTCACCCATCCTGGGATTGCTCTAGCATCAACATGCTTAACCTCGGAGTACCCATCCCCTCCGAAGCCGCTGAGCCACCAAAAGGCCTCGTGTTAGATTGGAGGTGGGCATGTACATATACAGCACATAACCCCTCTCCGTTTGGCCGATGTGGGATATTACAATAACAGACCTCTAAAGAAACCTCCATAAATAGCTGGGTTTCTATGACCGAATCAGGCTGATTCACAACATACTAAATTTCAGGCTGAGCATTTTATGACTTTCTTATCCCCAACATACTAATGTAATGTAAATTTGGGGAAGGCTAGGGTGAGTTGATGAATAGTTTGCATCAACTATTTTAAAATAATATATAAAAATGAACAACCTGTTGTACAAGTAAACAAGTCATCCAGTAATATTGTGACATATGTAAAAAAAATTACAATTTTAAGGACCTTTTAATTATGTTATACGTGAATTGTTCAAAACCTTGTAATGAGGGTCGTAAATGTTGTAATTACTTGGTTTACCACTGTAATTACCACTAAATACGTTAAATGTGGTATTTGTAGTAAAGATATCATGAATGGTGTAATTTACTTAAAAAATGACTATAATTACATAAAAAATAACTATTTTACAATATTAAGGACTTCAGATAATTTAGGCTTGATTATTAATATTTACAATATTCGTTGTCACTAGAGATAAAATTATCGTTATTTTCGTAAAATGGATCGTATTCCAAGTAATATCAAGAATATAACTATATTTACCAGTTATACCTTAGTTGTTGTAATTTATAGTAAAACACGTTGTATTATAAGTAATTATCTCAATCACAACAAAATTTACATAAAGTAAGGTATTAATTACTAGATAAATGACTTTATTACACAAACAACTTATTTACCATATGTACATCAGTTTTACCACTATTACGACAATTTGTTGTCAAATTGGTAAAATAGTTTTCAAACTTGTAATTGAAAAAATTACTACAAATACAAGCTTGATTACTACTTTTTCAACAATTCGTCAACTTATGAATCAAATGGTTCTCATATAAAAAACTACAATAAAATCGACATTAATTACTACTTTCACCTCAATTGTCGATAAACGATATAAAAATGTCGTCACATAACTTAAAACTTTTTAAAGGACATGATTTACAATATAAACATCCTCGTTACATCATAAGGGTCTCAACGACGATTTACCCATATTAATAATATTTTACTTGTATAACAACACATATGTTATTTTATTGGTATATTTGTCTAACTTATAAAATGAAATTTGACTGACTTTGTTTTTTTTTTTTTTTTTTCTTTAAAGAAAATCAATGTGGCTTGCCATTCCTGATGCCTTGTCTCTCTACAACTCATCTTCCCAAGTTCTATCGAAGGAAAAAACTCATCTCCCCAGTTTTCTTCACTTATCCTCTGCAAATTCAAACCCTAAAGCTTCAATTTTCTCCTCCCCAAAGGACTCCAGCCGCGCGTTTCTCTCCAATCCCCAGTTTCGAATCTAAACGTCATTGCATGAGCGCAACTCATCATCTCCACCACCGTCGTCGCCACGGTTGTCCTCAGCAAATTCTACAACACTGCTGCAAGGATCATTCGACAATCATAACATACTCGATCGGGAATCCTCTATCCACCGGGGAACACGCTCTGCTGTCTCCGGGACCGATCAAAGAAACTCCACGTTCTGGGATTAAAAAAAAAAAGGAGAAAGAACTGGAGGTCCGATGGGATCGATATAAGATTCACGTATCACGGAGCTATTTCAGATCAACTCCGAGCGACTTTGATCAATTCTTAACAGAGCAGCACCGAGTGGCATGGCCTCTGGATTCATCTTCTGGTTTTCTCCTGATTCAAAAAGTTGTTTCGCAGCGGGCATACCAACCAAACAAGCTATGTCTTCTTACTCCTACATCTGTTCAAAACAGTTTTGTGATTTTAGATCATTGGGGAAGAATTTGAGATTCATTTGCGAATGGGGTAGTGTGCGGTTTCATCGATTAGTTTAAATTGTTGTGGGATTTTTATGTCAGCCTGCTTGTATTCGTGATCCAATTTGGTCTTTGTGCTATCATTGGTTTGTTTGACAATCAGTCTCTCATATATGCAAACGGCTTCAGTTCTATACCTCAATGTTGAGAGCATCAGATCATTGGCCATTTTGCCTAGAGTTGCAGGTGTTCTGTATTGTTGCAGGTGTTTATGCATCTTTAGAATGCATAGGCTTATTATATGAGGAGTACCCACCTTTCATCAATTTTTGAATTAAGTCCAATCCAGTTCTTAATCTTGTGTTGTTTACTCAAATATCTGTTTAATTGTGGTTGAAACAATTTGTGTGCATACCTGTTAGAGAGTTCATCTTGATTCCTACAAACTACGTGCTATTTCATATCATTGCATATATGCGGGCAAGGTACATCTAATGTGATCAAGGTTCTAATCGCTTGTATATTTTCTGTGAGGTGGAAATCAAGGAGTTCCAAGTCTCTAAGATTGATGATTGGTGTCAGGACCCACCCCGGATTTCACCTTGAAACCCGTGGTAAATCCTGCGGGGTCCACCTCAAAGGAAAATTTACCGAAAATTCGGCTAAACCTTCCTTGAAAATGGATAACCCTTACCTGAAAATCCAACGTAACACTTCTAAACTAAACAACAAAGTCAACATTAGATCACTAGCTGTTTATCAGAGCATATCTAATAAGGAAAGAATAACCATGAATAAAGATGAAGCGGAAGCAGCTTCTGACTATTGGATTAAGCCTTGACTCCATATACGCTCAACCTCATCTATACTTAGCCTGCACACTAGGCATTTTAAAACCAAAAGGCTCAGGAGAAAGTAATTTAAAAAAAAACGTTAGAGTGAGTGGACAAAATAATTTAAATAATTTAACAAAACTCAATTTAAATAATTTCCCACATTTCAGCTTTAAAAACATAGTTGCACGCAATTTTAAACGTCCTTAAAACCTTAAATCCGAATTCACTTAATAAATGGATAAACCAGCCCCGCTGATTAAATAAAACAGAATTTCGAATAATGAAAAAAATAAATAAAGGAAAGAATTATCACCATGTAAAAGGAGTCTCCAAGGCTATAATAGCGTCCCACGCTAAGCGCTCAACTCTCATATGATGAGAACCGCTGGTAAGACTATAATAGCGTCTCACGCTAAGCGCTCTACTCACATATGATGAGGACCACTATATAATGGCTAGCTAGAAATAAATATATATATATACCGATCGGTTGCCTCCCAGGCGATAATAGCATCCCACGCTAAGCGCTCAACTCTCATATGATGAGGACCGCTGGTAAGACTATAATAGCGTCTCACGCTAAGCGCTCTACTCACATATGATGAGGACCGCTAAATAATGGTTAGCTAGCAATAATTAATATAATCGACCCTATATTATGGTGACTAAAAACATACGAAAACACTTAAATCCACTAATCTTCCCCAAGATCATACGAATGATATGGTTCCCAACCGTGCTTGAAAATCATCATAAGAAATTGTATTAAAACTCAATGACGTGTCTCACACGTTAAAATATTCTCAAACTTATAAATATACACCCGATTTGAATATCAAATATAAATCATAAATAATATTATCTCCAAGTCAAAATCATTAAATTATGATGTAGAACTACCGAAAATCCCATTTTCGGTAATTATTTTTAAATCCCAAAAATCATCCAAAAATAAAACCGATAGTACCTAAATCCATTAAACTCAGTACAGTTCCCAACTGTACCTGGAAATATTGCGTAATAAAGTAAATCATTTGACATGTCCCACATGTCAAATAAAATGCTCAAGAGAGTTCCCGAAAAATGAATGGAACTTATTACTCCAAGAAAATATTAAAATCTTCAATATGCATTTGAAAATTTAATAAGATTTATTGCATGCAAGACATTCAAATCAAAGGTCCACTCATAGTGCTCGGCTATGCCTGCCAACGACCCGAGGTTTCCTCCAAATGATCCTCCTCACGTCCTGAACAATAATTAATATTAATTCCCATTCAACATTAAAACTTCAATAAATAATTTCATAAAATTAAGGGCCTAAAATCAATCTTCTTCCTTGCCTATTTTCTCCATCCTTAATCCATTATAACTCAAGATTCACCACCATCACCGATAACCAAAAATTAACCTTATACACATTTTAAAATCGGTTAACCCAACTACCAATATTCTATTCTAATCACCGCTAAAATCCATAACCATTGAAAAATCCCCAACATTAACAAAACTCCTCCAAAAATTCCAAACTATACTTCATTAAACTCCTCTCCTTAATACCATCTTAAAAACATGAAAAATCAGCCCCCAAGGGGCGGCTCCGCGGGCAGCGGCGACCGGTAGCCATTCTCCGGCAACCTCCGATGCTTCTCAAATTTTAACAGAATAATCCTCTCATCATACCCAACAACTTTCATAACTAGCACTTAGTCCAATTCTAAGATTAACTAGGGTAATCGAATCAAAACATCCATAAATCCCTAGAACTTTCAATTATACAAACCACCCTAACGAAATCGAATTTAGCCGATTCCTTTTGAGGGATTACTCACCTAGATGAGGGCTACAAGTTGAGCCAAAAATCTCGGCCTATGGTGGCCGGAGGACGGAGCTCCGGCGAAGAGGCAGTTGGCGTTCCGGCTGGGTTTTCTCCTCTCCGGCGGCACTACCGGCTCGGACACTAGGCCGGGGAGAGAGAGGAGGTGGCGGGGGTCCAAACTGGGCTGGAGCGGCGGCCGGTTGCTGGATGGATGGTGGCAGCTGGTGGCAAGAGTTTTCCGGTGAGAGGAGAGCTCGGGGGAAGCAACTCGGGAGAAGAAGAGAAGAGATAAAAGAGAAGAGAAAAAGAGTAAAGATTGGGCTGCCACACCCGGCCCATCACTCAAACCCAACCAAATATACCCACTAAAAATTTAACCCCTTTTTACCAACTCAAAATCTTTACCATTTAATTGATAACTTTACCATGTTAACTCCGATTCTAATGCGTACGAACTCGTAATAGCGTCCTCTATGACTTTCATGAAGAAAGTTTTCCCAAATTCCAAACGGAAGAAAAAGTCAACTTTAGGGTCCTTAAGTAGTAAACGGTTACTCAACACGGTAAAAGACCAAAATAACCTCAAAGTAAATAACCGTAAAATAACTTAAAAACCGGGGTGTGACAGGATCACCATCATATGCTCTTCGGTACTGATATGTCATTGGGTATGCAGGAGTTAGGTGTTGTCTTGAGCGTTAGGTCGCAAGGGTATAGGTTTCCTCAGTAGGTGAAGTGCGGGAGATTTGAGTAGGATGTTTTGAGTTTTAGTCTTTGAGGAATAAGAACCTCTAGATTGAATTATTGTTTGACTTCACAGATTAGGATCGTGGTAGTCAGTGTTGTTTTGATGACGTGGTTAATACGTCTTTTGTTCGTGACTTAAACTTGTGTTTAAGTCTTATGCAAGTGTTAACTCAGTGTTGCTTGCTTCACAAGTGATGGTCCACTTGAAGGTTATTTCGGGAAATTAGAGGATAATTTTCCCGTTGAAAGAATTCTATTTTAGGAGGGGGGGGAAGAATTGATCATAATTTCTTGAATTTCAAATTGTTTATTCTTTTCATCCTCTAGTGGACATTTGTACTTAAACAATTTGCAAAAGTTTTTTTCATCTATTTAGACAGAATGGTGGTCTGCGCATCTCAAACTGTATCATCAAGCAACGAGAGTATGCGAACAAGAACATCATCTGGCAGTAGATGTCTTTTTAGCAGCCTATACAATCGGCCTATGTTTTTATTTATTTGAGGCTGGTTCGTGTGAATCCATTACAGGCAAGCTTGACAATATGATAAGAAGAATATCATCAAGCAATGCACTGATTCTGTCTTCACCGCCTGTTCGTCATTTCTCCTAAAACAAAAATCTAATGTGACATGGAACGATCATCACACTCGTGATAATGATCACCCAACCGCATACAAATAATGGAAGTCTAAGTTGTTCATAAGGTGCCTTCATGAAGGAAGATAGTTGAAAAGGAGCGCTATTATCATCTTCATCCAATGGTAATTCCAAATGCTTGAGATCCACCAAGGTATACCTCAACAAGAAGCGGTAGATTCTTAGTATATGTATTTGCGCTGTTGTTCAGCACAATGTTGTTAAGTTTCATCTTAGTCCTTGGAATTCGTACTGTCTGATCATGTTTTTGTTCGCAGTGGACTTTTGCCTCGTACGAAATTGAGGTACACCATATGCACCATCACATATCATGGCCACGTAGCTTGATAATTAATTCCAACAAGCCTCCCCAAAGTATAATGACACAAGAACCCATCAACAAATTTAAATCACATTTTCCATTAGCACATATTTTGGCTTAACATAATCCACAATATCTAAAAAAAAAATCAAATTGTTTATTCTTTTCATCCTTTAGTGGACTTTTGTACTTGAACAATTTGCAAAAGTTTTTTTCATCTGTCTAGACAGAATGGTGGACTGCGCATCTAAAACTGTAAAATCAAGCAACGAGAGTATGCGAACAAGAAAATCATCTGGCAGTACATGTCTTCTGAGCAGCCTATGCAATCGGCCTATGTTTTTATTTATTTGAGGCTGGTTCATGTGAATCCATTACAGGCAAGCTTGACAATATGATAAGAAGAATATCATCAGGCAATGCACTGATTCTGGCTTCACCGCCTGTTCGTCATTTCTCCTACAACAAAAATCTAATGTGAAATGGAAAGATCATCACACTCGTGATAATGATCATCCTACCGCATACAAATAATGGAAGTCTAAGTTGTTCATAAGGCGCCTTCATGAAGGAAGATAGTTGAAAAGGAGCGCTATTATCATCTTCATCCAATGGTAATTCCAAATGCTTGAGATCCACCAAGGTATACCTCAACAAGAAGCGGTAGATTCTTAGTATATGTATTTACGCTGTTGTTCAACACAATGTTGTCAAGTTTCATCTTAGTCCTTGTAATTCATACTGTTAGATAATGTTTTTGTTCGCAGTGGACTTTTGCCTCGTACGAAATTGAGGTACACCATATGCACCATCACACATCATGCCCACATATGCACCATCACACATCATGCCCACGTAGCTTGATAATTAATTCCGACAAGCCTCCCCAAAGCATAACGGTACAAGAACCCATGAACAAATTTTAAACGATCAACCACATTTTCCATTCGCACATATTTTGGCTTAACATAATCCACAATATGTAAAAAAAAAAATCAAATTGTTTATTCTTTTCATCCTCTAGTGGATTTTTGTACTTCAACAATTTGCAAAAGTTTTTTTCATCTGTTTAGACAGAATGGTTGTTTGCGCATCTAAAACTGTATCATTAAGCAACGAGAGTATGCGAACAAGAACATCATCTGGCAGTAGATGTCTTTTGAGCAGCCTATGTAATCGGCCTATGTTTTTATTTATTTGAGGCTGGTTCGTGTGAATCCATTACAGGCAAGCTTGACAATATGATAAGAAGAATATCATCAGGCAATGCACTGATTCTGTCTTCACAGCCTCTTTGTCATTTCTCTTAAAACAAAAATCTAATGTGACATGGAACGATCATCACACTCGTGATAATGATCACCTAACCGCATACAAATAATGGAAGTCTAAGTTGTTCATAAGCGGACTTCATGAAGGTAGATAGTTGAAAAAGAGCGCTATTATCATCTTCATTCAATGGTAATTCCAAATGCTTGTGATCCACCAAGTTATACTTCAACAAGAAGCGGTAGATTCTCAGTATGTATTTGCACTGTTGTTCAGCACAATGTTGTCAAGTTTCATCTTAGTCCTTGTAATTCATACTGTTAGATAATGTTTTTGTTCGCAGTGGACTTTTGCCTCATATGAAATTGAGGTACACCATATGCACCATCACACATCATGACCACGTAGCTTGATAATTAATTCCAATAAGCCTCCCCAAAGCATAACGACACAAGAACCCATCAACAAATTTTAAATGGTCAATCACGTTCTCCATCCACATATTTTGGCTTAACATAATCCACAATATCTAAAAAAAAAATCAAATTGTTTATTCTTTTCATCCTCTAGTGGACTTTTGTACTTAAACAATTTGCAAAAGTTTTTTTTCATCCGTTTAGGCAGAATTGTTGTATGCGCAGCTAAAACTGTATCATCAAGCAACGAGAGGATGCGAATAAGAACATCATATGCCAGTTGGTCCTCTTGACAAATGTCTTCTTAGCAGCCTATGCAATATGCCTAAGTTTTTTTTTTTATTTGAGACTGGTTTGAGTGAATCCATTACAAGCAAGCCAGACAATACGATAAGAAGAATATTATCAAGCAATGCACTGATCGTGGAGAGTCGCATGTAAAGCTCTGTGCCTGCTTCACGCTAGGAACACGAACGAAAGGTTTTGTACAATAGTATCCTTTGTTTTGAAGGAGATTTTGTAACTAGTGATGTGTTTCCTTCATTATGTCGAGTAATATGGTATATGGTGTAACATATTTTGTATTTATGTGAAGGTCTTCGCAGGCTTCCGCATTTGTGGTGAGCAACTCATAAGAAAAAGGACCAAACTGAATTACAATCCATAAAAAATGAACACTAGCAGCAACACTATTAACTGGTGATCAATACTTTGGTTTGTTCCATAACTTATCATTTGAAGCTTCTTTTGGGTCTGGACATGCTCATATGCTTGAGGCCGAACTCAAACAAAAGCTTGAGTTTCTTCATGTTTGGTCATCTAAACAAAAGCCTCACTTCGTTTCTTTTATTTCTTTACGATTGTGCGGGCAATTCCTCGATCTAGTTATATGGCTTATGGACATTGTCTAAACATTATCCTATTTTTGATTTTGTGGGCTCTCCTAATCTGTTTCTGAACATTGTCTCAGTGATTTTGCAGGACCAGTCTTTACATTCACTATGGCTATTGGTAATTCCTCTTTTATGATTTTTCTGTGAACATTATCTCAATGATATTGCAGGAGAAGTCAGTGGCAGTAGTACGACGCAGTCTGAGGCTTCTTCCATACCGGTTGATGACTCCTTTTGCAATGACTATCAGGCAACGAGAAATGAGAATCAACAAAGCCGAGGTAATCCTATTTTTGATTTTATGGGCTCTCCTAATCTGTTTCTGAACATTGTCTCAGTGATTTTGCAGGACCAATCTTTACATTCGCTATGGCTATTGGTAATTCCTCTTTTATCATTTTTTTCTGAACATTATCTCAATGATTTTGCAGGAGAAGTCTGTGGCAGTAGTAACGCGGGGCCATCTCGCCTTGCCTTTACGTAAACCTACGCGCGCGGAGTCATTTCACCTCGCCTTCATGCGCGCGGAGTCATTTCTGTAGACATATAAAATTTAACGATAATAATAGTCGTTGAATAATCCAAGAAAATACGTGGCTCGTGAGTCAACAAAATTGGAAAGCCGTCGGAAATAACACGTGGCAACGTGGAAATGATCGGCCGACAACAAAACCTTAAATCCCGATTGAAATCAATTATCAAGTGTCGATTGATGATGTGACTTCGCCAGGCGAACAGGACTTTGCGAGGCGAACAAGACTTCGCCAGGCGAACAGGACTTCGCGAGGCGAACAACACTTCGCGAGGCGAACAAGACTTCGCCAGGCAAACAAGACTTCGCGAGGCGAACAGGACTTCGCGAGGCCAACAAGACTTCGCGAGGCGAACAAGACTTTGAGAGGCAAAATGACTCCGCGCGCATGAAGGCGAGGTGAAATGACTCAGCGCGCGTAGGTTTACATAAAGGCAAGGCGAGATGGCCCCGCGTAGGGAAACTCGCGAAGTAGCTAGACAACAGAGTTCGCATGCATGCGGGGATATACGTCTAAGATAAGTCGTCCGCGAAGTGGGATTAGAAATCACCGCTTGCTTGGAAATCAAGCTTCCTCGCGGGATACCTTCCATATCCGCGAGATAGCTCGCCCCTTACTAAGGATCTTGCTCAAAACAGGACATTCAATCCAAAGCGATCCTGGCATATCTAAATCTCAAGATTTGATTGATTTGATTATGTTAAAATCGGCAAGTAAATCAGTCAAGATTCATTGATTCGATTAAGGAAATATTATTGATTCAGAATCTTCATTACATGCCTTAACTGGAGGCATGTTAACACTATAAATACCCCCTCTCATACCGAGAGAAGGGGGCATAAACAAGGCAGCGAACTAGAGAGAGAGAAATCCCTCCGCGAGCTCAGAAGTCTCCCCAAAATCCATGAAGAACTATCAAGCTCCCCAGATAGCCAGTTCTTCACTAAACCCTTAAAGAACTATCAAGCTCCCCAAATAGCCAGTTCTTCACTAAACCCAAATCTAAATCCCAAATATTCGTTACGTGATCAACCCGCGTAACCCTCAAGAACAAGTGCTTATCACCCTTAAGTTAAACCTATATTCGGAGATAGAATCATAGGAGTTCACAAAGATTGTAACCCGCATTCGCATTGATTAAATTAAATTATTCTTTGTACACGTGTTGTTCTGTTATTTGTTGCAGATATTTTCGTGTTTACAAAAGTGGCACGCCCAGTGGGACAACTTTGCCTCTCATCTCCTTCTCCGCAAGAAAGTTCAAATCTGTTCGAAATGATGGCCTCCAAGAGCACCCAAGCCATCTCGACGAAGAAATCTAAACCAACGACCTCGAGGTCAAGTAGCTAGCCCTCTGGTCATGTTACCCGTAGCATGGCGAGGAATCAACCCACAACATTCGTGGCTTTGCCTACCAAGCCTCGCGAACCAGTCATTACCTTGGCAAATCTCACGGAAAACAAGCGTGCCTCGCGAAGTGAAGAGAAGGAAACTCCAAACAAATCAAGGGAGCGATCATTCTCACCTGCCACGGATGATGAATCAAGCACGGCTTCATACAATAGGAGTCCAAATGGTGATGAAGACAACACGTATGGCATGCCAGCAGATTATTCATCACAACCTATCCCCATGCAAGTCATGGTGACAGGCGCATCAACCATTGAAGAGTAAATAGCCAATCTGATGAGAGCGGTTGAGAAGCTCACCAAAACGGTGGAAGAAAAAGACATGCAGATCGCCGAGCTCTACAGCAAGCTTGAAAGTCAAGATGAAGAAAAGAAGCACAAAGTAGACGAGAGCTCCAAGAACGATGACAAAGACGATGATGGCTCGCTTGGATCTATGTCCTTTCAGCAGTTACAAGACATCATCACCAACTCCATCAGAGCTCAATATGGAGGTCCTTCCTGTGATTCTCTCACCTACTCCAAACCCTACACCAAAAGAATTAATGGTCTAAGGATGCCGTTGGGATACCAGCCGCCAAAGTTCCAGCAATTCAAAGGGAAGGGTAATCCAAAGCAACATGTTGCTCACTTCATTGAAACCTGCAATAACGCTGGGACGGAAGGTGACCACCTTGTCAAGCAATTCGTTCGCTCATTGAAAGGCAATGCCTTTGAGTGGTACACGGACTTAGAGCCCGAGTCCATCGACAGTTGGGACCAAATGGAACGTGAATTCTTAAACCGCTTCTACAGTACAAGGCGAACTGTGGGCATGATGGAACTCACCAACACAAAACAATGGAGAGATGAACCAGCGATCGACTTCATCAACAGGTGGCGCTCGCTCAGCCTCGATTGTAAATACCGCTTGTCGGAGACGTCTGCAGTAGAAATGTGTATCCAAGGCATGAATTTCGATTTGTTGTACATTTTCTGTTTACGCCTGAATTAATATTTTACTGGACAGTAAATGTCTATGTAAATATTAATTATTTCTTGGACCATGTCATACCGGCGAGATGAAGTTTCTCTAAGTTTATAAGTGATAGCTCGCTAGTAAGTCCACACGAGCCAAGATTAGACTTCGCGCGGAACGAACTGAATGAGAATTTGACTTTACTTAGCCCGCACGCGGAATGACTTCACGCGGAGTTACTGTTCAACGCTCCGCGAGGCGAAGCGAGATTGCCAGTCCGCATAGGCGAGGCGAGATGGACTCTCCGCGTAGGCAAAGCGAGGCGAGCTGGCGAACTAGCTCGCGTAGGAGACTTCGCGAGGCAGCAAACATGCGGAGTCCGCGCGCACCACGACAAACGTTGGAGACTTTTACAAGTCTTTGACATGCTTCGGGCGAACCCCTGTGGCCCATTAAATGTAAAACGCCCTTTTATGGCTCGCGAGCTGCAATAGCCCGCGAAATGGACGCGAGCTACAGAAGCACGCGAGATAGAACCCTGTAGCAGCCCGCGAGATGAGGATGCTCCTAATTCCAGTTCGCATAGGAGTCTACAGTTGGTAGCGCGGAATGAAGTGTGCGAACTGGACATTTGTCACAAGATGGTTGGTTCGCATGGACGAAATAGTGCCCTTGTGCTATTAGGTTTTCCGAATCCAACTTGAAGTAGGATCTCTCTCTTCTGCCGCAAGTCAAGCTCCACTGTATAAAGGGTTCGAAAGCTCTCTCAAAAGGACACAACTTTTACAACAACAACTCAGAGACAACTCTCAAACAAACACATACTGAAACCTAGTTACCCTTTGAGCCTTCCTCGAAACCTTAACCCTAAGCGCCGCCGCCTAGGTCTTTCTCCAGAGCTCTCCAGACTCTGCATCCCCTTTCAGCTTCTCTCTGAACTCCGTGTGATTGCTCTGCTCGCGCCGCCGTGAGTATCGACTCGCTTGTGCTCGTAAATCCTCCTCTGATGTGGCACCTGTGACCCCCCTTTGCCTGATCAAGAAGTCAAGCGCACCCCCCATCAACCTTTTCCTCGTCCGCGAGGTGGCACGCCCGCAACACTCCCCTCTCTTTGTCTGCTAGAAACCTCTGCTCCGCGCGCTGAGGATCGTGGCCAAAACATTGGCACGCCCAGTGGGACAGGGAGTACAAGCAAATACATCATTGGGAAGCCGGAGGAAGCACCGTACCGAAAGCCCCAGCTTTCTTGTCTCAAGCACAGATCGCTACGGTACAACCCCATAATAGTGCGGCTTGCCGATCCCTCACTCAAGAGCAGGTCATTGCTCAGTTTGGTAATCCAGATTACAGCGAGGCCGCCATGGTAGGCTCTCAGCCGACCCAAAATACAGGTTCTGCTCTATCTATGGAGCAAATCTTCCAGATGTTCGAGCAGTTGACGAGCCAAGGGTTGGCTACTTAGCAGAGCATCACCGACCTTGCTGCTAAGGTTGACGGCCTCGCTGACCAAGTCAAAAGGGACAAAACCCTTTGGGAAGCGGACCAGCACAACCTTACCGTACTCACTGAGAACTTCAACCAGTTTGTCAGTGAGACAAGGGAAACCAAAGGCTTGGTCGTAGGAAGCCTGCAACAGATCCGATTGGAGCTGGATCAGAACACGGAGACCGTGAAACAAGGCGCGGAGACCGTGAAGCAACATGCAGAGGTCCTGTCGCTCACTCGCGCGACAGTAGACGAGCAGACCCGCCGCCTAGACGAGCACGACACCAAGCTGCATGACCAGCAAAATGCTTCCTTCTTTGGAAGTAAGAACAGTCTAGAAAAGCTAGACGAGTTCAAAGACAAACAAGACCGGCTGAACCTGCGGGTCCTTGAAGTTGAAGACTGGATGAGGGCGCAGGCGCCAAAAAACCCTGCTCTAAACCCTACCGGCCCAAGCGCGAGCGATGGGACTGCCAAGTATATTCCTCCCAATGAACGTACCAGGGGAAACCCTAAGGTCGGGACTCCGAAGTCCCCGCAGTTCGTGCCAGGGGCAGGAACGTCAAAGGGCCCACTCCCGCATGGCTCGTTTGCCTCCCCTAGGGGGCTGAATAGATCTCCACGTCAAGGAACCGGGACACCAGATGACCCGCTTCTCGTTCATTCCAGCCTTACTCCCAAGAATGGCGGACAGGTTGTCAGTTGCTCTGCATGGCCAAACCATGGGGAAGGGGCGGAATCCGCGCCCATGACCACAGCCGACTGGTGCCAGCTTATCTCCTCCATTGTCAAGGAGCAAACGGGACACGGTGATGCTAACTTGCAATATCACGACCCCTATCCAGATAGCGTGGCGCAATACCCCTTCCCGCACGGGTTCAAGAACGTAGTGTTCACTACTTTCTCTGGCGAAACAAGGGAAGACGCAGCAACCCACATGGCCCGCTTCAAAGTCCAGTGCGGCCAGTACGGGAACAATGACATTCTCAAGCTCAAGCTCTTCGGGACCTCTCTGTCCGGAGCTGCATTTACTTGGTACTCCAAGTTGAAGCCAGGATCCATTGCGGACTGGCCTACCATGGAGAAGCTGTTCCGGGAGACCTACGGTACCATTGAGCCAGAGGTCGGCCTTGACTCCCTCACTCAGATGAGTCAATAGAGCATGGAGTCAGGAGTCTCCTTCCTCCAGCGGTTCAAGATCCAACAAGCCAAGTGCGACTTTCTCCTACCCGAGCAGGAAGCCATTAAGTTGGCTGTCCGTGGTCTCGAACACCGCCAGCGGCTGAAGCACCATGGGGAACGCTTTATGTCTATGGGCGACCTCATCAACAAGGTTGGCAGCTATGAACTGATCCTCAACGAGATGGACGAGAAGGCGAATGCCTCCAAAGGGACGTACGTACCTGGGAGGAACAGGATAGTCGGGGCGTTAAACCTCCAATCCTCCACGTTCGACCCTTACTACCAAAGGCAGGAGGAGAATGAGGCCGCGCAGGGGTATGTCGACGACGTCGGAGCAGTCGAACTGACCGGGAAGCCTTTGGCTCACAAACTGAAAAATCTCAAGATGACCCGCGAGCCAATCACCATTCAGTCCTTTGCATGGACTAAGCCCGAATACGAGTCCTACACGTATGATGCGAAAAACGCCCATCTTGTCTTTAATGACTTGATCGAGGCGAGCTACGTGCGCTTGGACCATAAGATCCCGTCCAAGGAAGAGCTAAAGGACAAGAAGTATTGCAGCTTCCACAATGCATACAATCACAACACCAAGGACTGTGTCAAACTCCGCGACCAACTGCAGACTTGGTTGAATTCGGGCGCCCTGAAAATGAAGACGCTAGGAAGCACAGCTTCTCTGGTGGACGTGGATCCTTTCCCTACCATGGTTGGTATGGTCGAGGTGAATTGGGCCGACCAGCCAAGGGAGAACAGCCGTCACCGCGCACCAAAGCCAGGAGAGCGGCGAATTACCTTAGACCTAGCCGAGCATCCAGAGGGTGATAGTCCGCGCCGGGTGCTTAAGCGAGACCGAGAGGATGGTAATGATGACACACGTCAGCCATCTTGCCGGTACACTTACAACGTCAACCTCGCGCACGAGGTCCTAGACGATCTTATTGACGGCGGACTCGTCACTGTGTCTAGGGCCTTGCCCTATGTTGAATACAAGGAGGGCCCCGTCCACTGCAAGCTCCATGACAGTTGGGGACACAGAACTCGAGACTGTTACCAGCTCTGCGAGCAAGTCCAGGACTGGTTAGACCTCAAGTATATTCGCTTCGAGGACAAAGGCGGCTTCATGATTACAGTTGCTGACATCGCCTGGCCTCGCGTCGGCCTTTGGACTTGTCTCCAAACGCGGGCCAACGCAACCCGCCAGGTCGAAACCGTAAGAGGCCGGCGAATGACTACACCGTTCTGGCGAACCAAGGTGGGAACCACTACCAGGCAAGGGAGGTAGCCGCCAGACCACAGCCCGATCGCCTTTCAAGAAAGGATAAAGGCAAAGCTACCATGCGGGACGATATACCGTCTCCAGCTGACAACTATCAACCCATGAGTCCCAGGACTCGCGAGGAGCTAGAACAGAGGATCAAGCGCCTCGAAACCTTCGTTCAAACACACTGGACTAAAGATGTGCCTTCCTCTCCAGCTTCAAGCGAGATGGACATCTCCGACTCCGGCAGTGAACGCCAAGATAGCGAGGCTTCAAGCCCCAGGCGAGGTATCTTGACTGATCCCTATATTCCTCCGACATCCAAATCAGCGATCAAGGAAGGGATTTGGTACACACAGCAAGGGGGAAAGCCGGTTACCATCAGCAGATCCAAGAAGCGGAAGATACAGAAGAAGTATGGCAGCATCCTGCGTGCCTTGCGAGCGGCTGATGATGGCATTATCCGACCCTCGCAGCTAGCGCAGACACCCGAGAGGATGTGGAGAGAAGCTGAAGGCTTGCGCGTTCTCCTCCAAAGACCACCTGTCACGCCTCCACGTGTCTGTGCGCAGGTAGCAGTCGACCCCGCTCCAAAAGCGAATGTTTTCGGTCGCCTCACCGTGCCACCAAGGCAGGATCCGCGCCCCTTTAGGCAGAGATCATCTCCGGAGCCAGAAAGGAGAAGGGATTCACAATCTTCCCGTCACAAGCCTTCGTCAGAAGCGGCAAGAAGAAGGGATGTTTTACCTCCTCCAAGGCGCAAGCAGTCGCCGGAAGCCGAACGACGAAGAGACCCGCCACCTCCACCAAGGCGAAGGCAGTCGCCAGAGGCTGAGAAAGATGAGAACCGTCTTCCCCAGCGAAGCGAAGGCTGTCCGCCGCATCAAGGCCAGAGCCAAGGCGCGAGCTGCCTCGGTCATCACATCCTCCGAAGCCTATTCGCCAGGAACCTGAGGTTAAAAAGGAGCTATCACGACCGGGTCTGACCCATCCTCAACCCACACAGGAGCCTCAGGTCTCAGTCCTTCCTCCTAGGGCAGAGGACAATGCCAGAGCCCCACTAGCCGCGGATAAGCTTTCAGCCGCGGACAAACAGCCTTCGACCAAACTCGTATGGCGACCACGGAAGCCAGAGGGCAACGCCTCGCCAGGAGTCGAAAGTAGCACCTCCAGCCCTAACCTCGCGGAGCTCATGGCCCAATGCTTCCGCGATAATTCACCGAACGAGGAGACTCATTCCGAGCCTCGAATCGACTTGGGTGACGACCAAGCGGAAGGGCAGGGTGAATCATTCACCTGCAATATGCTCGAGGTCTATGCATGGCCAGAACATCAAGAAGTCAACCCGGCGGAGAGCGCATTTGCTGTGCTCGAAGGAGACAATGGACCCATTGAGACTCCACTAATCCTAGTCCACGAGTAATTCTCTTTCCAGGTCGGAATGGTTTTCTTCATATCTGAGAGATACGCTCTCCCGCCAAATACAACATGCAACGCGGCAGATATTCCAGATAATAGTGAGAGTGTCTGCGACATATCGCCCCCTTGCAACAGCGAGATGGGTCTAGCCCTGGCGGAACCTGTGAACGCTCCACCAGTGGAAGCTACGAGCAGCGTCACACGCATGCCGACTCTGACCTTCTCCACTCCGACTCTGGATATGGCCACTCACATGAGGCCATTGTATATCACGGCTGAAGTTGAAGGGATCATGATAAACAAAATCATGGTCGACACGGGCGCGGCAGTGAATGTCGTCACCACCCGCACTATGGGACTCCTTGGCATCCCACGCTCGATGATCCAGACTACGTCCTTGACAGTCAAGAACTTCACCGGACAAGTCTCCAGGACTTTAGGTTTGTTGTTCTTACGGGTCAAGGTGGGTCCGGCTTCAAGGGTTTACACATTCTTCGTCGCCGAGTGTGCTTCATCCTACAGCATGATCCTAGGCCGCGACTGGATACATAGAAGTTTCTGTGTGCCTTCCTCCATGCACCAAGAACTCCTGATTTGGGATACAGAGAAACGCGAGACGGTGCTCATCCAAGCGGACCGGCGTCCCTTTTTCATTTCCGCCAACTTCAACGACGCCTGCTACTACAATACTGATTTGGGTCCTTTGGATGTCCAAGGCGTTGATTCTAAAGGCCGCCCATATGGGGTTACTGCCTCCAACTTGACAAGATGGGGACTCACTCAGGCGAGGGACGACTTACAACGTCCCCACACCGCAGACCCCCTCCAACCATCTTATGATTAGTACATCCTCAGAAGAAGCGCGCGAGGCTGGCGAGTCCTTGTGTGAGAGACTACTCTCATATTGGGCGGAACGCGAAGCCTATGACAGAGTCGCTACTATGGAGTACGTAGACAAGATAGTGGACTATACCGATGCCGAGGAGGAAGTTATTCAGTTAGCTCCCGCTGCCTTGGACGACACACCGCCTCGAGTCCGCGATCCCACATTACAAGTCGACGTGGGAACTGTAGAGAAACCCTTATTACTTTCCATCATTGCCAAGTTGGCGGGATAAGAAAAAGGAAGACCTTCTCGCCTTACTACATGAATATAGGGACTGTTTCGCCGCGCAGTACGAGGACATGCTTGGCCTCTCCCCGGATTTAGTTTGTCACCGTCTGCCTACTCACCCCGACAGACGTCCAGTTCGCCAAGACGGCAGATTCATGCGAACTGAGACCCAGATCTTGGTCAAAGAAGAGATTGAGAACATGCACCGATCAGGGATCATTCGCGTGGCCAAATACAATGAGTGGTTGTCCAACATCGTTCCAGTCCGCAAGAAGAACGGCAAAACGCGCGTCTGTGTTGACTACCGTGACCTCAACAATGCGACGCCTAAGGATATATATCCCATGCCTGTTGCTGACCTCCTCATTGATGCAGCCGCGGGGCATGAAGTGCTCTCCTTCATGGATGGAACCGCTGGTTACCATCAGATCCCCGTCGCTGAAGAAGATCGCCACAAGACTGCTTTCTGCTGCCCGGGGTTCGCGGGCGCATTCGAGTATGTTGTCATGCCATTCGGACTCAAGAACGCGGGGGCAACTTATCAACGCGCCATGAACCTCATCTTCCACGACATCTTAGGCAAGTTGATCGAAGTCTACATCGACGACGTCGTGGTTAAAACCAAGACGCGGGCGACACACGTTGAAGACCTTCGGCAGGTTTTCACGCGGATGCGGAAACACCACCTGAAGATGAACCCCGCCAAATGTGTTTTCTTCGCGGAGGCAGACGACTTCCTTGGTTTTCTCATCCATCAAAGAGGTATTGAGATCCCCAAAGACAAGGCGCAGGCGGTCATCAACGCCTCGCCTCCTACGACCAAAAAGGAGCTCCAACAATTGATCGGGCGAATAAATTTCCTCCGCCGTTTCATTTCCAACGCGGCAGGGAAGGTTCAGCCTTTTTCGCCTCTTCTAAAGCTCCAGGGGGCAACCAAGTTCGTTTGGGAGCCACAACACCAGGAGGCGTTCGATCGCATTAAGGATTATCTTGCCACCCCACCTGTTTTGGTTCCCCCTCGCCCGGGCGTTCCGCTTAAACTATACATTGCCGCTGCTGACTTGTCCATTGGCGGACTCTTGGCACAAGACGATGAGAATGGGGTGGAACACGCCGTTTACTATCTTAGCAGGGTGTTGACCGATTGCGAGACGTGCTACTCCCCAATGGAAAAGTTGTGTCTCGCCCTTTTCTTTGCAGGTTGCAAGCTCCGCTACTACATGTTAGCCTTTACCACGGTGGTGATCGCCCAGTCCGACCTCGTCAAATATATGCTTTCCCGCCCTATCCTACGCGGACGCATAGGTAAATGGATATTGGCCTTGTCTGAATTCTCGTTGCAATATGTTCCGCAGAAGGTAGTTAAAGGACAGGCCATAGCAGATTTCCTCGCGCATCACCCGCCCACTGAGCTGACAGCATTCCGCGAGTTGGAAGTCGTTGCAGTCTCCCCTTCTCCATGACACAGAACCTCTCCACATCGCCGCCTTAGATCCTATTGATGAGGATTGGCGGTTACCGTTTATTGCCTACCTCGAACACCCTCACGACGCCACCCATTCCAGGCAAATGCGGTTTCTCGCCCTCAACTTTGTGCTTCGCAATGGTGAGCTTCGCCGGCGCGGCGAGGACGGTAATGACTTCCGCTGCGTGTATGGCAATGAGGCTAAGCGGCTTATGCGTGAGGTGCATTTCGGTGTTTATGGTTCGCATCAGGCTGGACCCAAGATGCGTTGGTTAATCCGCCGCCACGGTTACTACTGGCCTACTATTCTCAAAGATTGTATTACTTTTGCCAAAGGATGTCAGGATTGCCAGGCTCACGGACCAGTGCAACACATTCCCAACATTCCGTTACAGCCGATCATCAAACCCTGGCCATGTCGAGGTTGGGCGATAGACTTCATCGGTCTCATTCACCCCCATTCCTCCGAGCAGCACAAGTTCCTTATCGTGGCCACAGATTTCTTTACTAAGTGGGTTGAGGCCGAGCCACTCAAGGTTGCCTCCGCAACCTCGGTCCGTAACTTTATTTTCAGCAACATTATCTCCCGCTTTGGTATTCCAGAGTGCATCGTGACGGACCGGGGGGCAGCTTTCATGGCGGATTCTGTAGTCACTTTCCTCACTGGTTATGGCGTCAAACTCCTGCATTCAACCCCTTATTATGCCCAGTCCAATGGTCAGGCGGAAGCGAGCAATAAAGTTATCCTCGGCATCTTACGCAAGATGCTAGAGTTGAACCCCCGCGTTTGGCATCTAGAACTTCACCATACTTTGTGGGCCTACCGTACCTCCAAGCGCGGTCCGACCGATACCACCCCTTATGCTCTCATGTTTGGCCATGATGCCGTCCTTCCCCTGGAGGTCCACGTCGCCTCGCTTTGTGTCCAAGAACAGCATCAGTTGCTCGGTGACGATTACGTCCAGGCAATGTGGCAGGAGCTTGAAGACCTTGACGAACATCGCATCACTGCTTTCAACAATCTCATCCTCGAGAAGCAGCGTGTTGCACGGTCTTATGATAAAATCACTCAAGGTCGGAGCTATGCTGAAGGCCAAACGGTATGGCGTGCTGTGCTCCCCCTTGGGGAGAAAACCGACGGCAGCGGGAAATGGTCCGCGCGGTGGGAGGGACCCTTTATTATTCATCGCATATTACCTAAGGGGGCATAGCATTTGCGTGACCTCGACGGTTCGCTCCATCCTAACCCTATTAATGGTCGTTTCTTAAAACGCCATATCGCTAGTGTTTGGGAACGCGCAGATCCTCCTCCCCCCTCTGATCCCACGACCATTGTCATTAGTGTAACGCGCCGTCGCACTTACGCTCCATCACCTCACACTAGGGGGCAACACCAGGAAGAAGCATGCAATTAGTTTTAAAACGTGCGTGGTCTAATTAACAGACCAGTACAAGATTGGGGCCTATTCCAGAGGCCCTAAATATTTTAAATTTTTTTTATTCAAGTGTTTCTCATGTCATCAGTTTCTCCCTTTGTAAACGTGCATAGTCTAATTAACAGACCAGTACAAGATTGGGGCCTATTCCAGAGGCCCTAAATAAAAACAACTTCATTCAAGTACTTCTCAGTTCGCCGACTTTGTTTGGTTGTCTCTCTTTGGTTCGCACTGGGGGGGGGGCAGCGAGGTACTTGGCCATTGTCATTCCTTGTTTATCACCAAGTTTATTCGCCATTGCTAAGATCTCGCGAAGAGCCTTTTTTGGAATCTAGTCAAGTCACATGCGTCTGCTCAAGATGCAACCATGCGAGCTACATTCGTTCGCGGTATATGTAATGTACTATGTCTTCTAAGTGGAGCAGGCGAATGCAGGCATTTTCAAGTTCAAGTCCAAATTGCCTAGGCGAGCCGTGCAGCAGTTCGCTACGATGCCTTACTGGGTGCTTAAGTTTGAAGGCCTATTCACAGGCTTGTTTCTTCACACTCCTTTTATGTATGACCCGAGCTAATACTATTGGCTTTGGAGCAACATGAACATAAACCTCTTCAGTCATTCTCAACATTTCATAACTTCGAGGCGAGGGGGCAATGTTTACGCCTGAATTAATATTTTACTGGACAGTTAATGTCTATGTAAATATTAATTATTTCTTGGACCATGTCATACCGGCGAGATGGAGTTTCTCTAAGTTTATAAGTGATAGCTCGCCAGTAACTCCACGCGAGCCAAGATTAGACTTCGCGCGGAACGAACTGAATGAGAATTTGACTTTACTTAGCCTGCGCGCGGAATGACTTCGCGCGAGTTACTGTTCAACGCTCTGCGAGGCGAAGCGAGATTTCCAGTCCGCATAAGCGAGGCGAGATGGACTCTCCGCGTAGGCAAAGCGAGGCGAGGTGGCGAATTAGCTCGTGTAGGAGACTTCGCGAGGCAGCAAACATGCGGAGTCCGTGCGCACCACGACAAACGTTGGAGACTTTTACAAGTCTTTGACATGCTTCGGGCCAACCCCTGTGGCCCATTAAATATAAAAAGCCCTTTTAAGGCTCGCGAGCTGCAATAGCCCGCGAAATGGACGCGAGCTACAGAAGCACGCGAGATAGAACCCTGTAGCAGCCCGCGAGATGAGGATGCTCCTAATTCCAGTTCGCATAGGAGTCTACAGTTGGTAGCGCGGAATGAAGTGTGAGAACTGGACATGTGTCACAAGATGGTTGGTTCGCATGGACGAAATAGTGCCCTTGTGCTATTAGGTTTTCCGAATCCAACTTGAAGTAGGATCTCTCTCTTCTGCCGCAAGTCAAGCTCCACTATATAAAGGGTTCGAAAGCTCTCTCAAAAGGACACAACTTTTACAACAACAACTCAGAGACAACTCTCAAACAAACACAAACTGAAACCCAGTTACCCTTCGAGCCTTCCTCGAAACCTTAACCCTAAGCGCCGCCGCCTAGGTCTTTCTCGAGAGCTCTCCGGACTCTGCATCCCCTTTCAGCTTCTCTCTGAACTCCGTGTGATTGCTCTGCTCGCGCCGCCGTGAGTATCGACTCGCTTGTGCTCGTAAATCCTCCTCTGAGGTGGCACCTGTGACCCCCCTTTTCCTGATCAAGAAGTCAAGCGCACCCCCCATCAACCTTTTCCTCGTCCGCGAGGTGGCACACCCGCAACACTCCCCTCTCTTTGTCTTCTAGAAACCTCTGCTCCGCGCGCTGAGGATCGTGGCCAAAACATTCTCCAAGGCATCAAGCCTCGAACCTTTGAAGAACTGGCTACGCAAGCGCTTGATATGGAGTTGAGCATAGCTAGCCACAAGGGTAAGAAGGAGTTTGTCAATGATCAAGGAAAAGATAAAGCTTTCAGCAGCAAAGTTGACAAGGTCGTCAAAAGATCTACAAAGGAGTCGATGACTGTAAGTCTTGCTCCAGTCAAAATCTCCACACGAGACAAGAAGGAGGTTAAGAGAGTAGAACCGACTCAAGCCTACGGGAGAAAGAAGCATTCATTGACTGAGTGGGAGCAAAAGACTTATCCATTCCCAGATTCCGACATGGCAGGCATGTTGGAGGATTTGCTTGAGAACAAGGTGATAGAACTTCCATTGTGAAAACGTCCAGAAGTAATGCATCGGGTCAATGATCCGAAGTATTGCAAGTTTCATCGCCTCGTCAGCCACCCAGTTGAGAAGTGCTTTGTTTTGAAGGATTTGATCATGAATCTTGCCAAACAAGGAAGAATCGAGTTGGATGTCGACGAGATTGCTGCGGTCAATTGCACTACCATTTCGTTTGGGCCTTTTGAGCCGTCTCAAGTACCTTCCATGCCAGTAAAAGTGTCTTGCCATTTCTCGAAAGAGGCTAGTGATGATAAAAAGTTAGAAGAAGTGAAGCCAATCCGACAAATAAACCTCGCTCCTAAAGCTGCTCCATGCGACGATGGTGAAGGATGGGTACTTGTAACTCGGCGAAAAGAGCGCAAAGATGCGTTGCCAAGTCCACCACTCTAGCAGCCAAATCATAAACAACCATATGGGAGTCGTCAATGCCTCGCGAGGAATGAGACAAGGTGTATAAAGGAGAAATTCGCTCCCTGCGTACAAAGGTCCCTCAATCAAAATCCGTCAACAAAGTGTATGTCTAAAGCGTGACCGAGTCTGAGAGCTAGCTCAATGAAAACAAGCTTTGAAGGTGATTCCAAAGATGCTGAGAAGGTTGAAGAAACTGAGGTGCTGAGACAATTGGAAGACTTACCTCCGAAATTTAGCCTCTCCAATCTGTCAAGGCTTTCCAAATCGGCGAGACGTGCGTTAATCCAGTTGTTGCTTGATGAGGGCCAGAATTCTTCAAACATCAATGAGTGTGTGGCATGCGTAGCATGTTGTGACGCCATTCATTTCACGGATGAAGATTTACAATTGGGTTCAAAGCCACAGAATCGACCTCTTTTTGTGACAGGTTACATGCGAGAGCAAAAATTAAACCGCATGCTTGTAGATGGAGGGTCTGCTGTGAACATTATGCCAAAATCGACAATGTCTCGACTCGGCATCAATATTAACGAGTTATCTAAAAGTCGTCTCATGATCCAGGGTTTTAACCAAGGAGAGCAAAGAGCGATAGGCATGATTCGGCTAGACATGGTTATTGGCGAATTGGAATCACACACTTTGTTTCACATGATCGATGCAAAGACTTCATACAACATATTGTTGGGGCGACCATGGATTCATGAAAATGATGTCGTACCTTCAACTCTGCATCAATGCTTCAAGTTCTACCGCGGAGGCGTGAAAACAGTGATAGGTGATACCAAGCCATTCACCGAAGCTGAGTCTTACTTCGCAGATTCCAAGTTCTATTCAGATGAGGAATCAGTACTAGAAGTTCTTCCGGTTAAAGTACCCTCAATAGGGAAGGCTACAATGGTGACAAGGAAAGAAGTTGAAGGGAAGGGCAAGGGAAATGAAGAGTCATGTAAGTCTCCACCCGGAACCGTGAACCCAGTTGTCCCAGTTCTTCAATATGTGCCGAAGTCCAAGCGTAAGGAAGGAGAGTCTCCATTTGTGGGAGCAAAGCGGCAAGTGAGTCCTCGGAGGTTAAGTAAAGAAGACATAAAATTATTGAAGGAAGCGTCAATATTGCCATTGACAAATTTGAACCACCAAACTCCTACCAAGCAACCATTGAAGGGATTTGTCAAACCAATCCGAGGAAGGATAGAGCACGGACCTTTACCCGAGAAAAGAACAAATGAAGGGTTTGACCCCAATGCTTACAAATTGTTGGCAAAGGCTGGATTTGACTTTGGTTCGTCGAGTAAAGAGGATGATCAAGTTGTCAGCAAGAAAGCACATGAGCTCAATGAGTCTTAAAAGAAGTTGAGAGAACAGGGAAAAACAAGTGATTCGGTTAAAAAGGGTCTTGGTTTTGTCCCAGGGAAGCCGATCAAAATCTTAGGTAGAAGGAAAGCGGAGAAGGCAAGCATGCAATACATAAGCGTCGAAGAAGTAGAAGATGAGATTCCACAAATCCAATTTGTTTCTCGCACTTCAGCGTTCGATCGCATCTGTCCAAGTTCCCAAAGTACTTCTACTAAATCAACAGGCAGAGTTTCGGTGTTTGAATGTGTTGAAAAGTCAACAAGTCAAAGCTCCATTTTCAATCGTCTTGACACCACAGCTACACGAACTTCTGTGTTCAAAAGGTTGTCATCGTCAAATGAAGAAAATAGACAAATAAAGCCAACTCCTTGAAAGTCGGCATTTGAAAGGATCCAAGCTCCTAAAGAACAACAACATAGAAAAAGAAAAGAAGAAGTTGGCCAATCAGAAAATAATGAAATCCAAAGTCTCATGCCATCACGCATGAAAAGACGTTGTGTGCTAGAGGTGAATTCGACTGACCAACTTAAAGTGAGGCAACATACCTTCATACTCACTGGTCAAGATAAAGAAGGCGATGATGCTAGCGGCGATGAGGATAATGTTATTCAATGTGCTTATCACATCACAGTAGCAGAGGTGGAAGCTTATGAAGAGGATGACCATGAAAGCTTCGAATATGAAGTAGAGGCAGCTCCTCCAGAGCTTGAAGATGGGGTGAAATCTACGGTCGATGAACTTAAGAAACTCAATATGGGGACGGAGGAAGAACCAAGAACGATATTTGTAAGCGCGTCGTTAAGCTCCCAAGAGGAGAAGGAATACTATGACTTGTTGCTTGAATACAAGGATGTCTTCGCCTGGACCTACACAGAAATGCTCGGTCTTGATCCTAAAGTGGCAGTACATCGATTAGCTGTTAAACCGGAGGCTCGACCCATCAAACAATTGACACGACGTTTTCGAACAGAGGTACAAACTCAAATTGAAGAAGAGGTTGACAAGTTGATCGCTGCAGGCTTCATCAGAGAAGTCCAATATCCCAAGTGGAAACATTGTCCCAGTTGAAAAGAAGAATGGACAAATGCGTGTGTGTGTAGACTTTCGTGACTTGAATGATGCATGTCCGAAAGATGACTTCCCTTTGCCTATCATCGAACTCATGGTGGATGCAACCACAGGTCATGAAGCTTCGTCTTTCATGGATGGATCGTCTGGCTACAACCAAATAAAGATGGCGCTAGAAGACGAGGAGTTAACTGCATTTCGCACTCCCAAAGGCATTTACTGTTACAAAGTCATGCCATTTGGATTAAAGAATGCTGGTGCAACATACCAACGTGCCATGCAGAAAATCTTTGGAGACATGCTTCACAAGTATGTTGAATGCTATGTTGATGATTTGGTTGTCAAGTCAAGAAAAAGGAGTGACCACTTGCAAGACTTACGAAAAGTGTTCAATAGGCTACGCAAGTACCAACTTAAAATGAACCCATTTAAGTGCGCTTTTGGTGTGAGTTCAGGCAAGTTCCTTGGATTCATCGTGAAGCATCTGGGCATTGAAGTAGATCAATTGAAGATTAAGGCCATTCAAGAAATGCCAGAGCTAACGAATTTAAAAGAATTGAGAAGCCTCCAAGGAGAACTCGTGTTTATCAGGCGGTTCATCTCAAACCTCGCAGGTCGATGTCAACCTTTTAGTCGACTCATGAAGAAGAATGTGTCAAGACCCACCCCGAATTTCACCCCGAAACCCGAGGTAAGTCCTGCGGGGACCACCTCCAAGGAAAATTTACTAAAAAGCAAACCTCCCTTGAAAATGGACAACCCTAACCTAGAAAACTAAAGTGTTACTTTCTTAAATAAATTTGAGCATCCTCCAAATCAACCCACAATTATACGAAAGTGAGTAAATAATTACAAACTTCGTATATTCAAAAATACAATAAAAGTCTAAGCACACCACCAGAAACATTACAATAAATCCCAAAGAGTATTCAGAGCTACTATACACTAGAGGAGTAGGAAAAATACTCTAGTAGGTTAAACAGGTAACCTACTGGTGAATGGTGGCTGAGAAATGGGTAACTATGCCTCGTCGTCTCCTACTCGTTCTAACTCGAACTCTGCAGACTGGGCATTTTAAAAAAACGAAGAGCCCAGGGGAAAAACATTCGCAATTATTAGAGTGAGTGGACAAAAATAAATAAAAAGAATATTTATGTTTTCCCAATTTAATTTCCAAGAAAACGAATGCATGTCTTAAACGATAATTCTCTTATCGTTATAAATATCGAGCCTCTACTGCTCAAAACTATATATATATCCAAATACAGCCTCTCAGGCTAAAATATATATATATATATATATATATATATATATATCAAAATACAGCCTCTCAGGCTAAAATATATACATGTATATATTTACACTCGCCCATACTCCCTATATAAATTAATAATAATCTATATAGGGCTACTACGCTCGCGTCCAACGCTCACGTCACGCCTTAATGCGGTGATACACTATGTCATTAAGGTGGACAGACGGGTGTATAAATATGTGCCCATACCCCTTATATGAATTAAACACTCATATAAGGCTACTACGCTTGCGTCCAACGCTCACGTCACACCATAATGCAGTTATATACTATGTCATTAAGGTGGACAGACACATATCGCTAGCTATCATTTATATACATACTCTCCTTAAAAATATATTATAATTTACCGAAAATCTCATTTTCGGTAACTCATCACAATGAGTAAAATCGTCAAATAAAAATGTCGTCAAATGGTCCAACCAAATAAACAACTGCATGCACATTATTTAAAACAAAAGTCCACTCACAAGTTAGGCCTAAGCCTGAAGTCAGTCGGAGGTCTCCTCTGCTCGAGCCTCCTCGCGTCCTGTTCTAAAACATAAATAATTCCTTAAATAAAATCCCAACATTTAAAGAAAATAGGCATAATTAAATATGAGCTTCTCGTGCTCAACCATGCCTATCGTCCTAAATCTTAACTTCCCTGCCAACCAAAAATCTCCATAAATACCGACATCATCAAAAATTACCTTCCAACGTCCTAATCATAAAAATAATCCAATGGCCGGATTTTAACTTATTAATCCGCCAAAAATACCAAACTTTACAAATTCCAAAACCTAACCAAATCTCATCCAAACATTCCATAAATCACACCAATATACTCCTCTTAATATTCCACATTTAAAACCCTAAAAATCTCCTAACCGGCGGTGGCGCCGCCGGCGGCTCCGCCGGCAGCGGCGGCCGGAGGCCAATTCCGGCGACCTCCAAAACCTATGAAATTTTGACAGAATAATCTCCTCATCATGCTCTACAACTTTCATGACCAACACAACACCCAATTCCAAGCCTAACTAGGCTAATCGAACGAAAACAACTTAAAAGCCCTAGAAATTTCAACTCCACATTTCTCCTTACCTAGCTCAAGAGGGAGTGAGCTGATTGGAGGGGTTGCTGCACGGGAGGAGGGCTACAAAACCGTACCAAGCTTGCCCGGATTGGTGGCCGGAGGAGGGAGTTCCGGTGACCGGAAGTTCGGGGCAGCCTAACCTTTCGGGCGGCACCGCTCTCTCACGGCGGCGCTAGGGGGGCTGTCACCGGTCCTGGAAGATAGCTGGGTCAGAGACCGATCGATTGGGACCGGTGCGGCGGTCTGGGGTGGCCGGACGGCGGCGGTCGGGCGGCGAGAAGTTTCCGGCGGGGAGGAGGAAACGGGAGGGAGAAAAAACGGGAGGAAGAGAGGAATATTTTTGGGCCTTTGACCAAAAAATAGTCCGGTCCAACTTAATAAACCAAACCCAACTCCAAAATTTAACACCCCAAAATAATACCCCAATAAAACTTACATTTTTAATGATAACTTTTACATGCTAACTCCGTTTTTAACGTGTAGCATGTCTACGAACTCGTAATAACGTCCTCTACGACTTTCATGAAGAAAGTTTTCCCAAATTCCATGCGGAAGAAAAAGTCAACTTTGGAGTCTTAAATAGTAAACGGTTACTTAAAACGGTAAAAGACCAAAATATTACCAAAGTAAATAACCGTAAAATAACTTAAGAACCGGGGCGTGACAGAATGTGCCTTTCATGTGGGATGAAGCATGTCACAATGCTTTTGAAAGCATTAAAAAGTACTTGGCTAACGCTCCGGTGTTGGGTGCACCCATTCCTGGGAAACCTCTTATCCTCTACATTGCAGCTCAAGAAAGATCACTTGGAGCACTTCTAGCCCAAGAAAACGAGGAAAGAAGGGAAATGGCCTTATACTATTTAAGTCGAACTCTCACAGGAGCAGAATTAAATTATTCTTCAATAGAGAAGACATGTCTCGCTCTCATCTTTTCCATCCAAAAGTTGAGGCATTATATTCAAGCTTACCTGGTGCATTTAGTAGCCCGGGCTGACCCAGTAAAGTTTGTCATGTCTAAACCAGTCTTATCAGGACGAATGGCAAAATGGGCTCTGCTTCTCAATCAACATGACATCGTCTATGTACCTGCCAAGGCGTTCAAAGGCCAAGCTGTGGCTAACTTTCTAGCGGATCACCCAATCCCTGCCGATTGGAAAATTTTAGATGACTTGCCAGATGAAGAAGTCTTTCTTGCAGAGGTTCTCCCCACATGGAAGATGTTCTTTGATGGATCTTCAAGAGTAGATGGGGCAGGGGCTGGTGTTGTCTTTGTTACCCCACAAAAGCAAATATTGCCATATGCCTTCACTCTCGGCGAATTGTGTTCCAACAATGTTGCGGAATACCAAGCCCTCATCATGGGGTTGCAAACGGCCTTAGAAATACAAATTGCAAATCTAGAAGTGTACGGGGATTCAAAATTAGTAAATGACCAACTACTAACTAATTATGAAGTCAGGAAAGAGGATTTGGTTCCTTATTTCCGCTTCGCTACACAACTCTTGAAGGGTTTCGATGTTGTTACACTAGAACATGTGCCAAGGAAAGAAAATCAAATGGCGGACGCCTTGGCCAACCTAGTAGCAACTTTGCCATTATCAAATGATGAAATTGTGGACCTTTCAATTTGGCAACGATGGGTTGTATCAACAGAAATTGTACCGTTGTGCGAAAATTCCAATATAGTCTCCGTCTATGTTATTGACGTCGAAGATTGGAGGCACCCTTTGATCGACTACATTGAGCATAATAAATTGCCTGACGATCTAAAACAGCGAACGGATATCAAACGAAGAGCCCCGCGCTTTTTCTACTACAAGGAGACTCTTTATCGACGATCATTTGACGGGTTACTCCTTAGGTGTTTGAGAAAAGAAGAGGCGTCCAAATCCATGGAAGAGGTTCATTCCAGAATATGTGGAGCTCCTCAATCATGCCCTAAATTACATTTTCAAGTAAGACGAATGGGTTACTACTGGCCCACAATGTTCAAGTATTGCATGGAGTACGCACAGAAATGTCAAGATTGTCAATTCCACGCAAACTTTATCCATCAACCGCCTGAGCTATTGCATTCTACGGTCGCTTCACACCCGTTTGATGTTTGGGGGATAGACGCTGTGGGACCCATAAACCTGAAATCTTCTGGAGGCCACATGTACATTTTGGCAGGCACGGATTCCTTCTCGAAGTGGTCAGAGGAGACGGTATCTCACGGGGGATCACTTTCTGGCGGGGCAGTACCGCGCGAGCAGCGATCTTGTCTTCCTGCGCTTTTAGAAGCTTGTGCGGCGACCCAACAATAGGCGTTGTTGCTGTAGTCATCTTGGGCATGGAACAATATACTTTGGACCACCATTCAACATAATCACAAGTCACCATGTACTCTGTTAGAGCGCTCTCAGGCGGCAACGTTACTGTGCTCCCTGTCTCACGTTTAGTAAAGCTTTCCCAATACCAGTACGTCAAGGATAATGCGCCCGTCCGAATGTCCTTTTGAAGGTTTCCTGGCACATCTTGAACATAGCCGAACTGACGGCTGAAACGGTAAGGACTGTAGGGTTGAACGACATGCCGATTGTCCTGCCTAAGAGTAAGAAATCCGGATCGAAGGTAGGTGAGGTAGACAATGTCTGAACGGTTAACATTCTCACGATCAACGATCACTTTGCGTTCTTTAGGGACTATGGCTAAGATGTCCATCCCCACATTGCCACATGCGTTGAATAAAGAATGAGCTTGTGCGTCTCCAATGTGCTTGGCCGAAAATGCCCCTGAAAAGTGAACCATGCGCGGTTTAAAGTTATCAGGAAGAGGAGAATAAAAATGGGTGTCGAAATACTCTGCCAACCACGTATACACATAGTGAAAGGGTAATGTAGCCGAACAGTTCCCTGGGTCTTTGGAAGCGGAAATCTCGTTCAAGCCTTGATAAATATTGGCCAACATAGGTATAGCTAGACAAAATTGATAGCCTTGGGACATTTTGCTGGCGACTTTAAACACGCTAGGTCGGATCAAGCCTGTGTCGTCCATAGGAAAGACGAATAGACATAACCAGCACGCGTAAAATGCTGCCAAGTAAGTAGAATCTATGTCTTCGTCATCAACGCCCAAGTCATCAAACGGTGTGGAGTCGTCATCAGTTCGAGCTTGAGCCTCACGGATTTCGCCAGACGGGTTGTACGTGTTCTGAGGTGCATCTTTCTTGTTTCGTACACTCTTAGTGAGCGGTCTCTTGTATCTCAAACTTCCTTTGTACCAGTACTGGATCCATGATGCGATCTTCACTTTTTGCCCTTTATCGCAAAGCTTGTGGTACGCGAGAAATAAAAATCTGCAACACTTGGGAATGATTGGCTCACCACCTTTACCCTTGGCTGAAAATTCTTCGATAGATGGAACAACCTCGTCATAGAACCTTCTAGTTATGGGCAAGCCACAAATATATGTCAAGTCCCTCAAAGAAATAGACATCTTGCCACACGATGTGTGAAGAGTATTTGTGCTAGGACACCAATACTCACAGAAGGCCCGCATCACAGGTGCAACACGGTCATAGCTAAAGAGCGATGCGAACACCGCTCGGTAGAGGCCTGTTTTGTGGATGAGATCTCCACTTCGGCTTAAGATGTCTTCTAACCACTCCCAGTAACGTTCCGTGTAGGAGAAGGCTTCGTTGGCACGAAATCATCTCCATTGCACTGAACCATTGCACGTACGGTCGCTAAGAAGCACGAACGGTGTTTGAGGAACATTATGGTCATGATGGGCAGACTTCAACATCCATACATCTGCACTTTATTTCTCGCTGGTGGATTTGGCTGATTGAAAGGTGGCCAGCTGACGTGATTGTTGGAAAGTCCACCGAGGAATATGACCTGAACCATCGTAAGAGGGAGACTTGAGGGCGCCATCGCTTTGAACATGGTTGACATCTTCAAGGATAGTGATTGTGCCCTTCTTGAAACTCTTGAAAAATGCCATGCGAAATGGTGTACATCTACACAAAGAATTGATTTGTTGAAAGGAGTGCGCCTCGCCGCCTTAAACTTCTGTTGCGCCTCGCTACCTTAAGATTCTGCTGCGCCTCGCCGAGTAAAGTTTCTGCCGTTACTGAAGATGGATAACTCAGAAATACCTCGCGACCTACACATACAAGATTAAAAAAAGGGGGTTAGCTAATTATATAACTCTGCGCCATAGAAATCAAATCAAGAGTAAACAAAAAAAAGAGAAGTGTACTGCTGATCTCGCAGCGAGATGGTTGTAACTTTGTGATGAAGAATGTTAAACCGGAAGCTCTAATTTATAGTGCAGTCGTTCCTCATTGAAACTGGAAAAGTATGGAGAATCAAGCAAATCAAGAAAAGAATACATCAAAAGTTTCCCCCACTACTTGGAAACTTTACCAAATTAAGTTCGTAGGAATCCTTGCGAATTAAGGAATCCCTACAAAAATTGGATATCCTATAAATTCAAGGAACATCTACAAGAAAATAGGGACTCCTTACAAAATTAGGAATCCCTATCAATTCGGGAACTCCCACAAAATTAACCTATTAACATAGACTTCAAGTCGCGCCTCTGGCACATGACGACAGCATGGCTACGATGCACCTTCAAGTGGGGGCATTTGTAGACATATAAAATTTAACGATAATAATAGTCGTTGAATAATCCAAGCAAATACGTGGCTCGTGAGTCAACAAAATTGGAAAGCCGTCGGAAATAACACGTGGCAAAGTGGAAATGATCGGCCGACAACAAAACCTTAAATCCCGATTGAAATCAATTATCAAGTGTCGATTGATGATGTGACTTCGCCAGACGAACAGGACTTCGCGAGGCGAGCAAGACTTCGCGAGGCGAGCAAGACTTCGCGAGGCGAACAGGACTTCGCGAGGGGAACAAGATTTCACGAGGCGAACAGGACTTCACGAGGCGAACAAGACTTCATCAGGCGAACAAGACTTCGCGAGGCGAAATGAATCCGCGCACATGAAGGCGAGGTGAAATGACTCCGCGCGCGTAGGTTTACGTAAAGGCAAGGCGAGATGGCCCCGGGTAGGGAAACTCGCGAAGAAGCTAGACGATAGAGTTCGCAAGCATGCGGGGATGTACGTCCAAGATAAGTCGTCCGCGAAGTGGGATTAGAAATTACCGCTTGCTTGGAAATCAAGCTTCCTCGAGGAATACCTTCCATATCCGCGAGATAGCTCGCCCCTTACTAAGGATCTTGCTAAAAACAGGACATTCAATCCAAAGCGATCCGGGCATATCTAAATCTCAAGATTTGATTGATTTGATTATGTTAAAATCGGCAAATAAATGAGTCAAGATTCATTGATTCGATTAAGGAAATATTATTGATTCAGAATCTTCATTACATGCCTTAAGTGGAGGCATGTTAACACTATAAATACCCCCTCTCATACCGAGAGAAGGGGGCATAAACAAGGCAGCGAACTAGAGAGAGAGAAATCCCTCCGCGAGCTTAGAAGTCTCCCCAAAATCTCTGAAGAACTATCAAGCTCACCAGATAGCCAGTTCTTCACTAAACCCTTGAAGAACTATCAAGCTCCCCAAATAGCCAGTTCTTCACTAAACCCAAATCTAAATCCCAAATATTCGTTACCTGATCAACCCGCGTGACCCTCAAGAACAAGTGCTTGTCACCATTGAGTTAAACCTATATTCGGAGATAGAATCAGAGGAGTTCACAAAGATTGTAACCCGCATTCGTATTGATTAAATTAAATTATTCTTTGTACACGTGTTGTTCTGTTATTTGTTGCAGATATTTTCATGTTTACAATGTCGCCTCGCGAAGTCCTGTTTGCCTGGCGAAGTCTTGTTCGCCTCGCGAAGTCTGTTTAGCCATGCGAAGTCTTGTTCGCCTGGCGAAGTCTTGTTCGCCTGGCGAAGTCTGTTTCGCCTTGCGAAGTCTTGTTCACATGGCGAAGTCTTGTTCACCTCGCGAAGTCTATTTTGCCTAGCGAAGTCCTGTTCGCCTGGCGAAGTCTATTTTTCCTCGTGAAGCATTGTTCACCTGGCGAAGTCACATCATCAATTGACACTTGATAATTGATTTCAATCGGGATTTAAGGTTTTGTTGTCGGCCGATCATTTCCACGTTGCCACGTGTTATTTCCGACGGCTTTCCAATTTTGTTGACTCACGAGCCACGTATTTGCTTGGATTATTCAACGACTATTATTATCGTTAAATTTTATATGTCTACAAATCCCCCCACTTCAAGGTGCGTCGTAGCCATACTGTCGTCATGTGCCAGAGGCGCGATTTGAAGTCTATGTTAATGGGTTAATTTTGTGGGAGTTCCCGAATTGATAGGGATTCCTAATTTTGTAAGGATTCCCTATTTTCTTGTAGAGGTTTCTTTGAATTTATCGGATATCCAATTTTTGAAGGGATTCCTTAATTCGCAAGGATTCCTACGAACTTAATTTGGTAAAGTTTCCAAGTAGTGGGCGGAAACTTTTGATGTATTCCTTTCTTGATTTCCTTGATTCTCCATACTTTTCCAGTTTCAATGAGGAACGACTGCACTATAAATTAGAGCTTCCGGTTTAACATTCTTCATCACAAAGTTACAACCATCTCGCTGCGAGATCAGCAGTACACTTCTCTTTTATTTTTTTACTCTTGATTTGATTTCTATGGCGCAGATTTATATAATTAGCTGACCCCCTTTTTTTAATCTTGTATGTGTAGGTCGCGAGGTATTTCTGAGTTATCCATCTTCAGTAACGGCATAAACTTTACTCGGCGAGGCGCAGCAGAATCTTAAGGCAGCGAGGCGCGACTTGATTTTAAGGCAGCAAGGTGCAGCAGAAACTTAAGGCAGCGAGGCACACTCCTTTCAACAAATCAATTCTTTGTATAGACGTACACCACTTCGCATGGCATTTTTCAAGAGTTTCAAGAAAGGCACAATCACTATCCTTGCAGACACTAACGACATTCAAAGCGATGGCACCACCTTATATACCTATCCTTCATTGACTCGGCCGTGCGCCCTCGAGTCTCTCTCGTACGATGGTTCAGGTCATATTTCTCGGTGGACTTTCCAACAATCACGTTAGCTGGCCATCTTCCAATCAGCCAAATCCACCAGCGAGAAGCGAAGTGCAGATGTATGGATGTTGAAGTCTGCCCATCATTGCCATAATGTTCCTCAAACACCGTTCGCGCTTCTTAGCGACCGTACGTGCAATGGTTCAGTGCAATGGAGAGGATTTCATGCAAACGGAGCCTTCTCCTACAGGGAACGTTAATGGGAGTGGTTAGAAGACATCCTAAGCCGAAGCGTAGATCTCATCCACAAAACTGGCCTCTACCGAGCGGTGTTTGCATCGCTCTTCAGCTATGACCGTGTTGCACCTGTGATGCGGGCCTTCTGTGAATTTTGGTGCCCTAGCACGAATACTCTTCACACATCGTGTGGCGAGATGTCCATTTCTTTGAGGGACTTGACATATATTTGTGGCTTGCCCATAACTGGAAGGTTCTACGACGAAGTTGTTCCATTTATCGAAGAATTTTCAGCCAAGGATAAAGGTGGGGATGGATATCTTAGCCATAGTCCCTAAAGAACGTAAAGTGATCGTTGACCGTGAGAACGTTAACCGCCCAGACATTGTCTACCTCACCTGCCTTCGATCTGGATTTCTTACTCTTTGGCAGGACAACCGGCGAGTCGTTCAACCCTACAGTCCTTACCGTTTCAATCGTCAGTTCGGCTATGTTCAAGATGTTCCAGGAAGCCTTCAAAAAGATATCCGCACGGGCGCATTATCCTTGACATTCTGTCATTGGGAAAGCTTTACTAGACGTGAGACAAGGAGCACAGTGACATTGCCGCCTGAGAGGGCTTTAACAGAGTACATGGTGACTCGTGATTATGTTGAATGGTGGTCCAAAGTATATCGTTCCATGCCCAAGATGACTTTAGCAACAATGCCTGTTGTCGGGTTGCAACACAAGCCTCTAAAAGCGAAAGAAGACAAGATCACCTCTCGCGTGGTACTGCCCCGCCAGAAAGTGGTTCCCCGCGAGATACCGTCTCGCCAGAGAGTGGTTTCCCGCGAGATACCGTCTCGCCAGAGAATGGTTCCTCGCGAGATACCGTCTCGCCAGAGAGTGGTTTCCCGCGAGATACCGTCTTGCTAGAGAGTGGTTATGCGCAAAATTGAACGTGACAATAACTCGAATGCATCTTCCATCAAGGCGTTGCCCCCAAGTAGTAGCTCTCCAAATGAACCGCACCAAGTTTTAGAAGGTCATGGGGACTCATCTGATCATCGTCTTGCCTGGAGTCGCCTCGAGATGAAGGGGACCAATACTCAAGCAAAAAGGCTTAGTGGAAGTAGCAACAGTTCTAAGGACGTGATCTTCAAGTGTCGAAGGATTGAACCCGACCTTGGCAACAGTTCTAAGGACGTAAACTTCAAAAATCTCTTTTTTTACGCATGTAATAAGTCATTTTGACAATAGAACTCATTATACAATAAAAAAAAAGATTTTTTTTTTTTTGATGTGACTGAACTTAAGAATATAATTCTCAAGCTGCCTACGTATCCTTTCAAAGAAAGAATCAAGTCATAACGTAGTTTAAGGATGAGGATTTGGAACCCTTTTTTTTTGAGTGCCTTCTGCAGTTTAGGCTCATGCAGGCTAGGAGCATTTTTTGTCATTTGCAGTTTAAGCTCGTGCAGACAAGGAGCGTTTTGTCATTTGCAGTTTAAGCTCGTCTTTTGTCATTTGCAGTTTAAGCTCGTGTAGACAAGGAGCAGTCTTTACTTGTTTCAAGCATAATATTTCTTCAAGAACTTGCCGTTGATTGGGCCAATTCTCAAACCGTCTTCAGCCACGATTTTATAAGCTCCGTTGGTGTAGACTTCGCTGACGACATAAGGGCCATCCCACTTTGATTTGAACTTGGGACCGGTCTTGTGTGTCATGATGATGGGTCTGCGTATAGCAAGGACCAAGTCACCAATTTGAAAGGATCGAGGCCGAACTCCTTTGTTGAAGCCGCGCGACATCCGGGCTTGGTAGCATTCTAGGTGTTGTTGCGCATCGAGCCTCTTCTCGTCTAAAGCTTCCAACTCTTGAAGTCGTAGCTTGATATTTTCTTCATTTGTGAGGCCTTCTTGCAAAGCAATCCTCAATGAGGGAATTTGCTTCTCTAATGGCAAGACGGCTTCAACACCATACACCAGAGAATAAGGTGTGGCATTTGTGGCAGTTCGATATGTCGTTCGATATGCCCATAATGCTTCGCCCATCTTCTCATGCAAGTCTCTTTGTGATTTGCTGACGGTCTTCTTTAAGATGTTGTAGAGCGTCTTATTAAATGCCTCCACCAAACCATTAGCTGGTGCGTTGTACATCGACGAAAAGTGTAGCTTGAAGTGATACTTTTCGCTAAGTTTTTGCATAGCACTATTTGAGAAGTACTTGTGTCAGGACCCACCCCGAATTTCACCCCGAAACCCGAGGTAAGTCCTGCGGGGACCACCTCCAAGGAAAATTTACTAAAAAGCAAACCTCCCTTGAAAATGGACAACCCTAACCTAGAAAACTAAAGTGTTACTTTCTTAAATAAATTTGAGCATCCTCCAAATCAACTCACAATTATACGAAAGTGAGTAAATAATTACAAACTTCGTATATTCAAAAATACAATAAAAGTCCAAGCACACCACCAGAAACATTACAATAAATCCCAAAGAGTATTCAGAGCTACTATACACTAGAGGAGTAGGAAAAATACTCTAGTAGGTTAAACAGGTAACCTACTGGTGAATGGTGGCTGAGAAATGGGTAACTATGCCTCGTCGTCTCCTACTCGTTCTAACTCGAACTCTGCAGACTGGGCATTTTAAAAACGAAGAGCCCAGGGGAAAAACATTCGCAATAATTAGAGTGAGTGGACAAAAATAAATAAAAAGAATATTTATGTTTTCCCAATTTAATTTCCAAGAAAACGAATGCATGTCTTAAACGATAATTCTCTTATCGTTATAAATATCGAGCCTCTACTGCTCAAAACTATATATATATCCAAATACAGCCTCTCAGGCTAAAATATATACATGTATATATTTACACTCGCCCAGACTCCCTATATAAATTAATAATAATCTATATAGGGCTACTACGCTCGCGTCCAACGCTCACGTCACGCCTTAATGCGGTGATACACTATGTCATTAAGGTGGACAGACGGGTGTATAAATATGTGCCCAGACCCCTTATATGAATTAAACACTCATATAAGGCTACTACGCTTGCGTCCAACGCTCACGTCACACCATAATGCAGTTATATATTATGTCATTAAGGTGGACAGACACATATCGCTAGCTAGCATTTATATACATACTCTCCTTAAAAATATATTATAATTTACCGAAAATCCCATTTTCGGTAACTCATCACAATGAGTAAAATCGTCAAATAAAAATGACGTCAAATGGTCTAACCAAATAAACAACTGCATGCACATTATTTAAAACAAAAGTCCACTCACAAGTTAGGCCTAAGCCTGAAGTCAGTCGGAGGTCTCCTCTGCTCGAGCCTCCTCGCGTCCTGTTCCAAAACATAAATAATTCCTTAAATAAAATCCCAACGTTTAAAGAAAATAGGCATAATTAAATATGAGCTTCTCGTGCTAAACCATGCCTATCGTCCTAAATCTTAACTTCACTGCCAACCAAAAATCTCCATAAATACCGACATCCTCAAAAATCACCTTCCAACGTCCTAATCATAAAAATAATCCAATGGCCGGATTTTAACTTATTAATCCGCCAAAAATACCAAACTTTACAAATTCCAAAACCTAACCAAATCTCATCCAAACATTCCATAAATCACACCAATATACTCCTCTTAATATTCCACATTTAAAACCCTAAAAATCTCCTAACCGGCGGTGGCGCCGCCGGCGGCTCCGCCGGCAGCGGCGGCCGGAGGCCAATTCCGGCGACCTCCAAAACCTATGAAATTTTGACAGAATAATCTCCTCATCATGCTCTACAACTTTCATGACCAACACAACACCCAATTCCAAGCCTAACTAGGCTAATCGAACGAAAACAACTTAAAAGCCCTAGAAATTTCAACTCCACATTTCTCCTTACCTAGCTCAAGAGGGAGTGAGCTGATTGGAGGGGTTGCTGCACGGGAGGAGGGCTACAAAACCATACCAAGCTTGCCCGGATTGGTGGCCGGAGGAGGGAGTTCCGGTGACCGGAAGTTCAGGGCAGCCTAATCTTTCGGGCGGCACCGCTCTCTCACGGCGGCGCTAGGGGGGCTGTCACCGGTCCTGGAAGATAGCTGGGTCGGAGACCGATCGATTGGGACCGGTGCGGCGGTCTGGGGTGGCCGGACGACGGCGGTCGGGCGGCGAGAAGTTTCCGGCGGGGAGGAGGAAACGGGAGGGAGAAAAAACGGGAGGGAGGAGAGAGAAAGGAGAGGGAAAAACTGAAATGGGCCAAAGCCTACCCGGTCCAACACCACTTATACCCAATCCAAAATTCAACACCCCAAAATAATACCCCAATAAAACTTACATTTTTAATTGATAACTTTTACATGCTAACTCCGATTTTAACGCGTAGCATGTCTACGAACTCGTAATAACATCCTCTACGACTTTCATGAAGAAAGTTTTCCCAAATTCCATACGGAAGAAAAAGTCAACTTTGGAGTCTTAAATAGTAAACGGTTACTTAAAACGGTAAAAGACCAAAATATTACCAAAGTAAATAACCGTAAAATAACTTAAGAACCGGGGCGTGACAACTTGGCATTATCTGTAATGATGCAACGTGGCACACCATATCGCTGGATGATGCATGTCTTGATGAAGTCTACAACGGTTTCTTTCTTTATCTCTTTAAGTGGTACAGCCTCTGACCACTTCGAGAAGGAATCTGTGCTAGCCAAAATGTACATATGGCCTCCAGAGGATTTCGGGTTTATGGGTCCCACAGCGTCTATCCCCCAGACATCAAACGGGTGTGAAGCGATCGTAGGATGCAATAGCTCAAGCGGTTGATGGATAAAGTTTGCGTGGAATTGACAAGCTTGACATTTTTGTGCGTACTCCATGCAATCCTTGACCATTGTGGGCCAGTAGTAACTCATTCGTCTTACTTGAAAATGTAATTTAGGGCCTGATTGATGAGCTCCACATATTCCAGAATGAACCTCTTCCATGGCTTTGGACGTCTCTTCTTTTCCCAAACACCTAAGGAGTAACCCGTCACATGATTGTCGATAAAGAGTCTCCTTGTAGTAGAAAAAGTGCAAGGCTCTTCGTTTGATATCCGTTCGCTGTTTTGGATCGTCAGGTAATTTGTTATGCTCAATGTAGTCAATCAAAGGATGCCTCCAATCTTCGACGTCAATAACATAGACGGAGACTACATTGGAATTTTCGCACAATGATACAATTCCTGTTGTTACAACCCATCGTTGGCAAATTGAAAGGTCCACAATTTCATCATTTGATAATGCCAAAGTCGCTGCTAGGTTGGCCAAGGCGTCCGCCATTTGATTTTCTTTCCTTGGCACATGTTCCAGTGTAACAACATCAAAACCCTTCAAGAGTTGTGTAGCGAAGCAGAAATAAGGAACCAAATCCTCTTTCCTGACTTCGTAATTAGTTAGTAGTTGATCGATTACTAACTTTGAATCCCCGTACACTTCTAGATTTGCAATTTGCATTTCTAAGGTTGTTTGCAACCCCATGATGAGGGCTTGGTATTCCACAACATTGTTGGAACACAATTCACCGAGAGTGAAGGCATATGGCAATATTTGCTTTTGTGGGGTAACAAAGACAACACTGGCCCCTACTCCATCTACTCTTGAAGATCCATCAAAGAACATCTTCCAAGTGGGGAGAATTTCTGCAAGAAAGACTTCTTCATCCGGCAAGTCATCTAAAATTTCCCAATCAACAGGGATTGGGTGATCCGCTAGAAAGTCAGCCATAGCTTGGCCTTTGACCGCCTTGGCAGATACATAGACGATGTCATGTTGATTGAGGAGTAGAGCCCACTTTGCCATTAATCTTGATAAGACTGGTTTAGACATGACAAACTTGACTAGGTTAGCTCAGGCTACTAAATGCACTGTCCTCAACTTTTGGATGGAAAAGATGAGAGCGAGACATGTCTTCTCTATCGGAGAATAATTTAATTCTGCTCCTGTGAGAGTTCGACTTAAATAGTATAAGGCCATCTCCCTTCTTTCCTCATTTTCTTGGGCTACAAGTGCTCCAAGTGATCTTTCTTGAGCTGCAATGTAGAGGATAAGAGGTTTCCCAGGAATGGGTGCACCCAATACTGGAGCATTAGCCAAGTACTTTTTAATGCTTTCGAAAGCATTGTGACATGATTAATCCCACACGAAAGGCACATTCTTCTTCATGAGTCGACTAAAAGGTTGATATCGACCTACGAGGTTTGAGATGAACCGCCGGATAAACGCGAGTTTTCCTTGGAGGCTTCTCAATTCTTTTAAATTCGTTGGCTCTGGCATTTCTTGAATGGCCTAAATCTTCGATTGATCTACTTCAATGCCCCGATGCTTCACAATGAATCCAAGGAACTTGCCTGAACTCACACCAAAAGCGCACTTGAATGGGTTCATTTTGAGTTGGTACTCGCGTAGCCTATTGAATACTTTTCGTAGGTCTTGAAAGTGGTCACTCCTTTTTCTTAACTTGACAACCAAATCATCAACATAACATTCAACGTACTTGTGAAGCATGTCTCCAAAGATTTTCTGCATGGCACGTTCGTATGTTCCACCAGCATTCTTTAATCCAAATGGCATGACTTTGTAACAGTAAATGCCTTTGGGAGTGCGAAATGCAATTAACTCCTCGTCTTTTAGCGCCATCTTTATTTGGTTGTAGCCAGACGATCCATCCATGAAAGACAAAGCTTCATGACATGTGGTTGCATCCACCATGAGTTCGATGATAGGCAAAGGGAAGTCATCTTTCGGACATGCATCATTCAAGTCGCGAAAGTCTACACACACACGCATTTGTCCACTTTTCTTTTCAACTGGGACAATGTTTGCGATCCACTTGGGATATTGGACCTCTCTGATGAAGCCTGCAGCGATCAACTTGTCAACCTCTTCTTCAATTTGAGTTTGTACCTCTGTTCGAAAACGTCGTGTCAGCTGTTTGATGGGTCGAGCCTCCAGTTTAACAGCTAATCGATGAACTGCCACTTTAGGATCAAGACCGGGCATTTCTTTGTAGGTCCAAGCGAAGACATCCTTCTACTCAACCAACAAGTCATAGTACTCCTTCTCCTCTTGGGAGCTTAACGACGCGCTTACAAATATCAGTTTTGGTTCTTCCTCCGTCCCCAGATTGAGTTTCTTAAGTTGATCGACCGTAGATTTCACCCCATCTTCAAGTTCTGGAGGAGCTGCCTCTACTTCATATTCGAAGCCTTCATGGTCATCCTCTTCATAAGCTTCCACCTCTACTACTGTGATGTGATAAGCACATTGAATAACATCATCCTTATCGCCGCTAGCATCATCGCCTTCTTTATCTTGACCAGTGAGTATGAAGGTATGTTTCCTCACTTTAAGTTGGTCAGTCGAATTCACACAACGTCTTTTCATGCGTGATGGGATGAGACTTTGGATTTCTTAATTTTCCGATTGGCCAACTTCTTTTCTTTTTCTATCTTGTTGTTCTTTAGGAGCTTGGATCCTTTCAAGTGCCGACTTTCGAGGAGTTGGCTTTATTTGTTTATTTTCTTCATTTGACGATGACAACCTTTTGAACACAGAAGTTCGTGTAGCTGCGGTGTCAAGACGACTGAAGATGGAGCTTCGACTTGTTGACTTTTTAACACGTTTAAACACCGAAACTCTGCCTGTTGATTTAGTAGAAGTAATTTGAGAACTTGGGCAAATGCGATCGAACGCTGAAGTGCGAGAAACAGATTGGATTTGTGGAATCTCATCTTCTACTTCTTCGACGCTTATGTACTGCATGCTTGCCTTCTCTGCTTTCTTTCTGCCTGAGATTTTGATCGGCTTGTTTGGGACAAAACCAAGACCCGTTTTAACCGAATCATTTGTTTTTCCCTGTTCTCTCAACTTCTTTTGAGACTCATTGAGCTCATGTGCTTTCTTGCTGACAACTTGATTATCCTCTTTACTCGACGAACCAAAGTCGAATCCAGCCTTTGCCAACAATTTGTAAGCATTGGGGTCAAACCCTTCATTTGTTCTTTTCTCGGGTAAAAGTCCGTGCTCTACCCTTCCTTGGATTGGTTTGACAAATCCTTTCAATGGTTGCTTGGTAGGAGTTTGGTCGTTTAAATTTGTCAATGGCAATATTGATGCTTCCTTCAATAATTTTATTTCCTCTTCACTCAACTTCCAAGGACTCACTTGCCGCTTTGTTCCCGCAAATGGAGACTCTCCTTCTTTGCGCTTGGACTTTGGCACATATCGAAGAATTGGGACAATTGGACTGGACTTGTTTGATGTCACATTTTTGGATGGAGACTTGTGTGACTCTTCATTTCCCTTGCCCTTCGCTTCAACTTCTTTCCTTGTCACCATTGTAGCCTTCCTTGTTGAGGGTACTTTAACCGGAAGAACTTCTAGTACTGATTCCTCATCTGAATAGAACTTGGAATCTGCGAAGTAAGACTCAACTTCGGTGAATGGCTTGGTATCACCTATCACTGTTTTCACGCCTCCGCGGTAGAACTTGAAGCATTGATGCAGAGTTGAACGTACGACATCATTTTCATGAATCCATGGTCGCCCCAACAATATGTTGTATGAAGTCTTTGCATCGATCACGTGGAACAAAGTGTGTGACTCCAATTCGCCAATAACCATGTCTAGCCGAATCATGCCTATCGCTCTTTGCTCTCCTTGGTTAAAACCCTGGATCATGAGACGAGTTTTAGATAACTCGTCAATATTGATGCCGAGTTTAGACATTGTCGATTTTGGCATAATGTTTACAGCAGACCCTCCATCTACAAGCATGCGGTTTAATTTTTTCTCTCGCATGTAACCTATCACAAAAAGAGGTCGATTGTGTGGCTTTGAACCCAATTGTAAATCTTCATCCGTGAAATGAATGGCGTCACAACATGCTACGCATGCCGCACACTTATTGATGTTTGAAGAATGCTGGCCCTCATCAAGCAACAACTGGATTAACGCACGTCTCGCCGATTTGGAAAGCCGTGACAGATTGGAGAGGCTAAATTTTAGAGGTAAGTCTTCCAATTGCCTCAGCACTTCAGTTTCTTCAACCTTCTCAGCATCTTTGGAATCACCTTCAAAGCTTGTTGTCATTGAGCTAGCTCTCAGACTCGGTCGCGCCTTGGGCATGCACTTCGTTGACGGATTTTGATTGAGGGACTTTTGCATGCAAGGAGCGAATTTCTCCTTTATACACCTTGTCTCATTTCTCGCGAGGCATTGACGACTCCTATGGGGTTGTTTATGATCCGGCTGCGAGAGTGGTGGACTTGCCAACACACCTTTGCGCTCTTTTCGTCGAGTTACGAGTACCCATCCTTCACCATCGTCGCACGGAGTAGCTTTAGGAGCGAGGTTTATTTGTCGGATTGGCTTCACTTCTTCTAACTTTTTATCATTGCTAGCCTCTTTCGAGAAATGGCATGACACTTTTACTGGCATGGAAGGTACTTGAACCGGCTCAAAAGATCCAAACGAAATGGTAGTGCAATTGACCGCAACAACCCTGTCGACATCCAACTCGATTCTTCCTTGTTTGGCAAGCTTCATGATCAAATCCTTCAAAACAAAGCACTTCTCAACTGGGTGGCTGACGAGGCGATGAAACTTACAATACTTCGGATCATTGACCCGATGCATTTCTTCTGGACGTTTGCACTCTGGAAGTTCTATCACCTTGTTCTCAAGCAAATCCTCCAACATGCCTGCCACGTCGGAATCTGAGAATGGATAAGTCTTTTGCTCCCACTCAGTCAATGAATGCTTCTTCCTCCCGTAGGCTTGAGTCGGTTCTACTCTCTTAACCTCCTTCTTGTCTCGTGTGGAGATTTTGATTGGAGCAACACTTACAGTCATCGACTCCTTTGTAGATCTTTTCACGACCTTGTCAACTTTGCTGCTGAAAGCTTTATCTTTTCGTTGATCATTGACAAACTCCTTCTTACCCTTGTGGCTAGCTATGCTCAACTCCATATCATGCGCTCGCGTAGCCAGTTCTTCAAAGGTTCGAGGCTTGATGCCTTGGAGAATGTACAACAAATCGAAATGCATGCCTTGGATACACATTTCTACTGCAGACGTCTCTGACAAGCGGTCTTTACAATCGAGGCTGAGCGAGCGCCACCTGTTGATGAAGTCGATAGCTGGTTCGTCTCTCCATTGTTTTGTGTTGGTGAGTTCCATCATGCCCACAGTTCGCCTTGTACTGTAGAAGCGGTTTAAGAATTCACGTTCCATTTAGTCCCAACTGTCGATGGACTCGGGCTCTAAGTCCGTGTACCATTCAAAGGCATTGCCTTTCAATGAGCGAACGAATTGCTTGACAAGGTGGTCACCTTCTGTCCCAGCGTTATTGCAGGTTTCACTGAAGTGAGCAACATGTTGCTTTGGATTACCCTTCCCTTCGAATTGCTGGAACTTTGGCGGCTGGTATCCCAACGGCATCCTTAGACCATTGATTCTTTTGGTGTAGGGTTTGGAGTAGGTGAGAGAATCACGAGAATGACCTCCATATTGAGCTCTGATGGAGTTGGTGATGATGTCTTGTAACTGCTGAAAGGACATAGATCCAAGCGAGCCATCATCATCTTTGTCATCGTTCTTGGAGCTCTCGCCTACTTTGTGCTTCTTTTCTTCATCTTGACTTTCAAGCCTGCTATAGAGCTCGGCGATATGTATGTCTTTTTCTTCCACCGTTTTGGTGAGCTTCTCAACCGCTCCCATCAGATTGGCTATTTGCTCTTCAATGGGGGATGCGCCTGTCACCATTACTTGCATGGAGATAGGTTGTGATGAATAATCTGCTGGCATGCCATACGTGATGTCTTCATCACCATTTGGACTCCCATTGTATGAAGCCGTGCTTGATTCATCATCTGTGGCAGGTGAGACTGATCGCTCCCTTGATTTGTTTGGAGTTTCCTTCTCTTCACTTCGTGAGGCACGCTTATTTTCCGCGAGATTCGCCAAGGTGATGACTGGTTTGCGAGACTTGGAAGGCAGAGCCACGAATGTTGTGGGTTGATTCCTCGCCATGCTGCAGGTGACATGACCAGAGGGCTCGCTGCTTGACATCGAGGTCGTTGGTTTAGATTTCTTCGTCGAGATGGCTTGGGTGCTCTTGGAGGTCATCACTTCGAACAGATTTGAACTTTCTTGCGGAGAAGGAGATGGGAGGCAAAGTTGTCCCATTGGGCGTGCCACTTTTGTAAACACGAAAATATCTGCAACAAACAACAGAACAACACGTGTACAAAGAATAATTTAATTTAATCAATGCGAATGCGGGTTACAATCTTTGTGAACTCCTCTGATTCTATCTCCAAATATAGGTTTAACTCAAGGGTGACAAGCACTTATTCTTGAGGGTTTACACGGATTGATCACGTAACGAGTATTTGGGATTTAGATTTGGGTTTAGTGAAGTTGGCTGTTTAGGGAGCTTGATAGTTCTTCAGGAGTTTTGGATTTGGATTTGGTGAAGAACTGGCTGTTTAGGGAGCTTGATAGTTCTTCAAGAGTTTTGGATTTGGATTTGGTGAAGAACTGGTTGTTTAGGGAGCTTGATAGTTCTTCAAGGGTTTAGGAGAGACTTCTGAGCTTGCGGAGGGATTTCTCTCTCTCTAGTTCGCTGCCTTGTTTTTTTTGCTCCCTTCTCTCGGTATGAGAGGGGGTATTTATAGGGTTAACATACTTCCACTTAAAGCATGTAATGAAGATTCTCAATCAATAATATTTCCTTAATCGAATCAATGAATCTTGACTGATTTTGTCAAGACCCACCCCGAATTTCACCCTGAAACCCGAGGTAAGTCCTGCGAGGACCACCTCCAACGAAAATTCACCGAAAAGCTAGGTAAACCTCCATTGAAAATGGACAACCCTAACCTAGAAAACTAAAGTGTTACTTTCCAAATAAAATTGAGCATCCTCCAAATCAACCCACAATATACAAAAGTGAGAATATAATTACAAACTTCGTATATTCTAAAATAAAGCATAAGTCTTAGCACACCACCAGAAAAACTATACAATAAACCCCAAAAAGTATTCAGAGCTACTAAACACTAGAAGAGCTGAAAAATACCCTAGTAGGTTAAACAGGTAACCTACTGGTGAAAGGTGGCTGAGAAATGGGTAACTATGCCTCGTCGTCTCCTACTCGTATTAACTCGAACTCTGCAGACTGGGCATTTTTTAAAACGAAGAGCCCAGGGGAAAAACATTCGCAATAATTAGAGTGAGTGAACAAAAATAAATAAAGAAAATATTTATTAACATTTATGCTTTCCCAATTTAATTTCCAAGAAAACAAATGCATGTCTTAAACGATAATTCTCTTATCGTTATAAATATCGAGCCTCTACTGCTCAAAACTATATATATCAAAATACAGCCTCTCAGGCTAATATATATATATATGTATATATTTACACTCGCCCATACTCCCTATATAAATTAATAATAATCTATATAGGGCTACTACGCTTGCGTCCAATGCTCACGTCACGCCGTAATGCGGTGTTACACTACGCCATTAAGGTGGACAGACGGGTGTATAAATATGTGCCCATACCCCTTATATGAATTAAACACTCATATAAGGCTACTACGCTTGCGTCCAACGCTCACGTCACACCATAATACAGTTATATACTATGTCATTAAGGTGGACAGACACATATCGCTAGCTAGCATTTATATACATACTCTCCTCATAAATATATTATAATTTACCGAAAATCCCATTTTCGGTAACTCACCACAATGAGTAAAAACGTCAAATAAAAATGACGTAAAATGGTCCAACCAAATAAACAATTACATGCACATTATTTAAAACAAAAGTCCACTCACAAATTAGGCCTAAGCCTGAAGTCGGTCTGAAGCCTCTTCTGCTCGAGCTTCCTCACGTCCTAGCTCAAGAGGGAGCGATACTTCTTAGGGGTTTGCTGCACGGGAGGAGGGCTTTCCAACGAGCTAAGCAGCTCCGGCTATGGTGGCCGAAGGAGGGAGTTCCGGCAAGAAAACCATCACGGCAGCCGGGGCTTTCGGGCTCGGCTGCTCCTTCACCGGGACGGCGGTGTACGGCGGCCGGAAAGTTTCCAGGTGTAGAGAGAGGAAAATCGGGTGGGAGGAGAAAGGATCGGGAGGAAGAGAGAGAGAGAGTGTTTTGGACCTTTGACCAAAAACAAGGCCCGGTTCAACTTAATAAACAAAACCCAACTCCAAAATTTAACACCCAAAAATAATACCCCAATAAAACTTACATTTTTAATTGATAATTTTTTCATGCTAACTCCGATTTTAACTTATAGCATGTCTACGAACTCGTAATAACATCCTCTACGACTTTCATGAAGAAAGTTTTCCCAAATTCCATACGGAAGAAAAAGTCAACTTTGGAGTCTTAAATAGTAAACGGTTATTTAAAACGGTAAAAGACCAAAATATTACCAAAGTAAATAACCGTAAAATAACTTAAGAACCGGGGCGTGACAATTCTCCCCTCCTTATAAAAATTTCGTCCTCGAAATGTACATAACTGTCAAACAAAAAGGTAGGGATACTGCTGCCTCATTTGTTCTTCTGATTCCCAAGTAGCTTCCTCTACTTGATGACTTCTTCAAAGCACCTTGACAAGTGGAATCGTCTTGTTCCTCAGTACTTGCTCCGTTCGGTAAAGAATCTGTACCGGTTCCTCTTCATAGGTCAAATCTCTCGTCAAACTAATTGGCTGCTCTTGGAACACATGAGAGAGATCGGCAATATACTTGCGAAGCATGGATACATGAAACACATTATGTATCCTGGACAATTCTGAAGGCAAAAGTAAGCGATAAGCAAGTGAGCCAACTCGCTCTATTATCTCATAAGGTCCAATATACCTCGGACTAAGCTTCCCACGCTTACCAAAACGTACTATCCCTTTCCAAGGAGATAATTTCAAGCCCAATCACCCACTTGAAACTCAAGGTCTTTCCTGCGAACATCTGCATAACTCTTTTGCCTACTTTGAGCAGTCTTGAGTTTATCTCTGACCACTTTAATCTTCTCATTAGTATCCTGGATTAACTCAGGACCACAAAGTTCTTTTTCTCCTACTTCATTCCAACATAGAGGTGTACGACACTGTTTCCCATAAAGTGCTTCAAAGGGAGCCATACCAATACTAGAATGCTAGCTATTATTATAAGCAAACTCCATCAAAGATAGGTTCTTATCCCCACTCCCCCTGAACTGCAAGGCACAAGATCTCAACATATCCTCCAAAGTCTGAATAGTTCTCTCTGATTGCCCATCAGTCTGAGGATGAAAAGCAGTGGTGAAGTGTAGTCGGGTACCTAAAGCTGCCTGAAGAGCTCTCCAGAATTTAGAAGCAAATCTAAGATCCCGATCCGACACTATTGATTCAAGTACACCATGAAGTCTCACGATCTCATTCACATAAAGTTCAGCCAATTTATCTAGTGTATACCTCTTTCACACCAGCAAGAAATGTGCAGATTTGGTGAGTCTACCCACAATCACCCAAATACTGTCATGTCCCTCACGGGTACGAGGTAAACTGAAAATAAAATCCATGGTGATGTGGTCCCACTTCCACACTGGAATAGGCAACGGCTCAAGCAATCCTGAAGGTTTCTGCCTTTCAGCTTTCACTTGCTGACAAATCAAACACCTACTTACAAAAGCTGCCATTTCCCTCTTCATGTTTGGCCACCAATAATAATCCTTCAAAGTCCGATACATTTTTGTACTACCTGGATGAGCAGCATATGCAGAACTATGAGCTTCCTCCATTATCTCTGTCTTTAACTCTTCATTTCTCTTTGGAACACAAAGCCTATTTTTGAACAATAAAGTCCCATCTCTTCTTACCGAAAAATCCACTGCGGCTCCATTCGCTGCTCTTTCAATCAACCGAACAATGGAAGGATCTTGATACTGCGCTTCCCGCACTTTATCAACTAAAACTGGCCTCACATGGAAACTAGCTACCAAGGCACCCACTTCATCCACCGCTAAATCCACCCCAGTAGCTCACAACTCAAAAAGAAGTGGAACTCTAACCATCCTCAAGTGAGACAAAGATATGGTGGGATTTCGACTAAGAGCGTCACTACCACATTAGCTTTTCCAGGATAATACTCAATAGTGCAATCATAATCATTGATTAATTCCATCCACCTTCTCTGCCTCATATTTAACTCTTTTGGAGTGAACACATACCGAAGACTCTTGTGATCGGTAAAAATTTGACACTTGGCTCCATAAAAATAGTGTCTCCACAACTTGAGAGTAAAAACTACTACTGCAAGCTCTAAATCATGAGTGGGATAATTCACCTCATGCTGCTTCAATTGCCTAGAAGCGTAAGCAATAACTCGATCATGCTGCATCAATACCCCGCCTAAACCTCGTTTAGAAGCATCACAATAAACCACATATTCTCCACTATCATCCGGAAGCGCTAAAACAGGAGCACTAGTCAGGCGATTCTTTAATTCTTGAAAACTTTGCTCACACTGATCTGACCATTCGAACTTAACTCCCTTCTTAGTCAATCTTGTAAGCGGAGCAGCAATCTTTGAAAAATCTTGCACAAAGCGTCGATAATAGCCTGCTAATCCCGAGAAACTACGAATCTCCGTCACAGTGGTAGGTCTTTTCCAATTTGACACTGCTTCCACCTTCTGGGGATCCACACTAATACCTTCAGCCGAAACTACATGACCCAAGAACCCCACTTTATCCAGCCAAAATTCACACTTGCTGAACTTGGCATACAACTGAGCATTTCTCAAAGTCCTCAATATCATTCTTAGATGTTTGGCATGCTCCTTTTTACTTATTGGGTAAACCAAAATATCATCTATGAATACGATCACGAAGCGGTCAAGATATGGACTAAACACCCTATTCATGAGATCCATGAACGCAGCAGGTGCATTAGTAAGTCCAAAAGGCATCACCACAAACTCATAATGACCATAGCGTGATCGAAAAGCAGTCTTGGCTATGTCATTCTCTCGGATCCGCAACTGATGATAACTAGATCTCAAGTCAATTTTTGAGAAAATAGAAGCACCCCTCAACTGATCAAATAAATCATCAATATGAGGTAACAAATATTTATTCTTCACCGTCACTTGATTTAGCTTCCTATAATCAAGGCATAGTCTCATGGTGCCATTTTTCTTCCTAACAAACAACACCGGAGCACCCCATGGATACTTGCTAGGCCGAATAAAACCCTTATCTACTAACTCCTGCAGTTGAGTCTTTAACTCCTTCAATTCTGCTGGAGCCATTCTGTAAGGTGTCTGTGAGATAGGCATAGTTTCGGGAAGTAACTAGATAGAAAAATCTATCTCCCTTACAGGAGGCAAACCAGGCAACTCCTCGGGAAAAACATCTGGAAACTCTCTTACTACAGGAATATCCTCTACTCCCAACACTCCCATACTTGTATCCACAATGTGAGCTAAATATGCCTGACAGCCTTTATTTAACAATTTCCTAGCAGTAATAGCTGATATCAAACAACTCGAAATAACATCTCTTTCTCCTTGAAATGCAACCTAAAATCCATCTAGACTTCGAAGCACCACTTCTTTTTGGAAACAATCTACCATAGCTCTATAAGCCTCTAAAAAGTCCATTCCCAATATCACATCAAACTCCCCAATATCTAAAGGAATTAGATCCGCCTTAAACTTAGTCCCCTCTACCAATACTTCACAACCACTAAACACCCAATTTATTATCATCACCTCACCGGATGGTAGAGACACCTGCCACTCGCCTGGAAGAGACGATGATGGCACATTAGCATGGAGAGCAAATCTACTAGACATAAATGAATGCGTGGCTCCAGGATCAATTAAAATAAAAGCTGGCTGGCCAAAAATTAATAATGTACCAATGATAACATATGGAGAAGTACGACCCTCCTGCTATGTCCTAGCATGAAGTCTAGCAAGAGTCATGGGACGTCCACGTTGACCACTACCTTGCTGGGAGCCACCTCTGGCTGCTGAACTGCCATGAGTACCAATACTGGAGCCTCTGGCTGCAGACTGACCGGCTGGCTGAGTAGGAGTGGGGGTGGTCCTCTGAGCCAATAAGGGACAATCTCTCTTGAAATGGTCCAGACTACCACACTCAAAGCACCCAGAAAACTGTTGCTGACCAAAAGAAAACGTCTGACCACCCTATGTTCCACCCTAGAAACTGCCACCAGAATCATACTGACTAGTCTGTTGCCTACCCAACTGGCTCCGGAAAGGTCTCCTGTTACGTCCTCTAGCCCTGAACCGAGAACTAGAACTCGATCCACTACTACTGCCACTACCAGTTGAAGACCCTGAAGCGGATGATGAAGTAGCCTTAACCGGATGTGGTAACAGGTAAGTCCGAAGACTGTTCCCGTCCCTGTTAGGGGAGATGCCAACCATCTCTCCTTTTTACGAACAGAACTAAGACTAACAGAACTATCACACATACCCAATAACACATAGCATCCAAAGCATAAAATGCTAGTGAATCCGCCGCGGTCGGATCACCACTCTATAGGAACTACGTGCTTCTTAGGCAAATATGGTAGTACCAAGGAGGTAGGAAATGAAACCTAAAGCTCCGATACATACAGTCAAGACCCACCCCGAATTTCACCCTGAAACCCGAGGTAAGTCCTGCGGGGACCACCTCCAAGGAAAATTCATCGAAAAGCTAGGTAAACCTCCCTTGAAAATGGACAACCCTAACCTAGAAAACTAAAGTGTTACTTTCCAAAGAAAATTGAGCATCCTCCAAATCAACCCACAATATACAAAAGTGAGAATATAATTACAAACTTCGTATATTCTAAAATAAAGCATAAGTCTTAGCACACCACCAGAAAAACTATACAATAAACCCCAAAGAGTATTCAGAGCTACTAAACACTAGAAGAGCTGGAAAATACCCTAGTAGGTTAAACAGGTAACCTACTGGTGAAAGGTGGCTGAGAAATGGGTAACTATGCCTCGTCGTCTCCTACTCGTATTAACTCGAACTCTGCAGACTGGGCATTTTTTAAAACGAAGAGCCCAGGGGAAAAACATTCGCAATAATTATAGTGAGTGGACAAAAATAAATAAAGAAAATATTTATTAACATTTATGCTTTCCCAATTTAATTTCCAAGAAAACGAATGCATGTCTTAAACGATAATTCTTTTATCGTTATAAATATCGAGCCTCTACTGCTCAAAACTATATATATCAAAATACAGCATCTCAGGCTAAAATATATATATATATATATATATATATATATATGAATATATTTACACTCGCCCATACTCCCTATATAAATTAATAATAATCTATATAGGGCTACTACGCTCGCGTCCAACGCTCACGTCACGCCTTAATGCGGTGTTACACTACGCCATTAAGGTGGACAGACGGGTGTATAAATATGTGCCCATACCCCTTATATAAATTAAACACTCATATAAGGCTAATACGCTTGCGTCCAACGCTCACGTCACACCATAATGCAGTTATATACTATGTCATTAAGGTGGACAGACACATATCGCTAGCTAGCATTTATATACATACTCTCCTCATAAATATATTATAATTTACCGAAAATCCCATTTTCGGTAACTCACCACAATGAGTAAAAACGTCAAATAAAAATGACGTAAAATGGTCCAACCAAATAAAAAATTGCATGCACATTATTTAAAACAAAAGTCCACTCACAAATTAGGCCTAAGCCTGAAGTCGGTCCGAAGCCTCTTCTGCTCGAGCTTCCTCACGTCCTATCTCAAGAGGGAGCGATACCTCTTAGGGGTTTGCTGCACGGGAGGAGGGCTTTCCAACGAGCTAAGCAACTCCGGCTATGGTGGCCGAAGGAGGGAGTTCCGGCAAGAAAACCATCACGGCAACCGGGGCTTTCGGGCTCGGCTGCTCCTTCACGACGGCGTTAGGGGCTCGGCCACCTACCCAGAAATGAAGAGAAGAGGATGGTGGTTCGAACGGGACCGGCGCGGCAGTCAGGGGCGGCCGGACGGCGGCGTACGGCGGCCGGGAAGTTTCGGGGTGTAGAGAGAGGAAAATCGGGTGGGAGGAGAGAGGATCGGGAGGAAGAGAGAGAGAGAGTGTTTTGGGCCTTTGACCAAAAACAAGGCCCGGTTCAACTTAATAAACAAAACCCAACTCCAAAATTTAACACCCCAAAATAATACCCCAATAAAACTTACATTTTTAATTGATAACTTTTTCATGCTAACTCCGATTTTAACGCATAGCATGTCTACGAACTCGTAATAACATCCTCTACGACTTTTATGTAGAAAGTTTAAGTCCACGCGAAATGAAGTCCAGTTCGCCTCGCCTTCATTTATCTCTACACGAAGTCATTTTACCTCGCCACTGTTTAAGTCTATGCGAAGTGAAGTCCAGTTCGCCTCGCCTTCATTTATCTCTACACGAAGTCATTTTACCTCGCCATTGTTTAAGTCTATGCGAAGTGAAGTCCAGTTCGCCTCGCCTTCATTTATCTCTACACGAAGTCATTTTACCTCGCCACTGTTTAAGTCTATGCGAAGTGAAGTCCAGTTCGCCTCGCCTTCATTTATCTCTACACGAAGCCATTTTACCTCGCCACTGTTTAGGTCTACGCGAAGTGAAGTCTAGTTCGCCTCGCCTTCATTTATCTCTACACGAAGTCATTTTACCTCGCCACTGTTTAGGTCTACGCGAAGTGAAGTCTAGTTCGCCTCGCCAAGCCTAGCTTGCCTCACGAAGTCAAAGTCACCTCGCGGAGTCAATTTCACCTTGCCATGCCTAGCTCGCCTCGCGAAGTCCATTTCGCCTTGCGGAGTCTATTTTGTCTGGCGAAGTCTTGTTCGTCTGGCAAAGTCTATTTTGCATGGCGAAGTCTTGTTCGCCTGGTGAAGTCGCATCGTTAATCCACACTTGATAATTGATTTCAATTGGGGGTTTAAGGTTTTGTTGTAGGCCGATCATTTCCACGTTGCCACGTGTTATTTCTGGCGGCTTTCCAATGTTGTTGACTCACATGCCACATATTTACTTGGATTATCCAACGACTATTATTATCGTTAAATTTTATATGTCTACACCCGGTTTGGCTATTTATCCAACAATCACAATATCACAACATCATTATCAACAACACAATATCACATCATAAATTATATCCTTCCACATAGATATATTATATGAACAAATATAGATATTCCACAAGAATAATCTATCACAAACAATAAAATTATGAGCACATGAACCTCAAAAATAACATCTAAGGAAAACTCGTTTTATCTTACCTATGAGCCGTTGGCGATCAAGCTCATATATTTTAAAACAAATAATAGCATAGTATTAATTTTATCAACAAATGATCATAATAAAATTTGGTCCTAAAATGAACCTTGGTGAGATTTACTCACCTAAATATCCCGCTGCGTTTTCCGCACAACACAAGAGCCAAGCTAAACCACAACTCACAAATCACCTAAAATTACACAATTAAAAACCTTAGAAATTTCTCAACAAGGAACAAAGTACCGTTAACTTTAAGGTTGCCCAAAGAAGGGCAATCCTTCCTCCCAGACCTCCCAAGGTCATTGGACACTCAACAACAAACCATACTACCTCCAAGATCAAACTTTCAAAGTTTAAGACCTAATAAACACCAAGAACAATATAGCACCTAAGATGCTAAAACCAAAACAACACTTAGCCTTCACACACAACAACACACTAGTAACTACAAGGACTAGCTAACACGGCAACCAAAGCCCCCACACTGCCCGGACACGCTCCCACGCGCCGCCACAGGCGGCGGCAAGTGAGTCCCACGCGCCTCCACCAACTTCAAAATTTGGGGAATCTCACAACATGAAACTTGTAGATTGAAGCATGGTGAACAACTTTAATACCTGAGGTTTTAACCGATTTGGCCGGAATCGGCCGGAAAGAACCCTGAAACACCAACCTGAAATCAACTTTGAAAACTGCAAATCGGGGTTCAAAAACTCAAAAGCTTGATTCAATCTATGCCTAGCCATAACCAGAAGGAGGAGATGACCAAAACTCACCTAAGGTTGCCCCTCGTCGCCGCCGTAAATGGTGGTTCCGATCGGTGACATAGCAGCTCCCTTTCCCGGCCAACAGCTCTGTTTCCGGCGTGCAACACCATGCAACACTTGCCCAGACTTGGAGGGGATGTCTGTGTGAGTCGAACAGGACCGGCGGCGGTCCAATCTGTGGCCGGACGGCGGAGATAGCTCCGGTCAAAGTTGGGTGTGCGGGGTGAGCTCGGGAGAGGAAGAGAGAGAAGAGAGAGAGCTGAATTTAGGTTTCCCAAAATAACTCCCACACATTTTTCTACTTATACACTTTCCAAAACCCGAAACTAACTTCCTCTGACCATAACTTTCTCATACGACATCCGTTTTATGCGTGTTGCGTGTCTACGAACTCGTATCGCCAACCTCTACAACTTTCATGAAGGAAGTTTTCACAAATAACTTACAGAAAAGAAAGTCAACTTTTGGTCTCTTAAAAGTCAAAGCACCTTAAAATTTACTCCCGAAACTTCAACTTCGCATAACCAAATAAGAATTTGCATAAATAATCCTTCATTAATTATGGAAATAATACAAGGAAAATGATATGAAAATCTGGGGTATTACAGATTCTGTATATATAATATGTCTATATTGAATAGTTTTTGGAGTTCATAGAAGACAATAGTGAGCTACCTAATTAGTACTTGTGAGTGGTTTTGTATTCATAAATTTGGTGATCATGTAGGAAAATAAGCTAGAGAAATACAGTGCTGCTTTTGTGACATGTTCTGTGTTTGTAGTTTTCTCATTGTATAGTAGTATCTTTTCAAAATATTGATAGTATCTTTCTATGTCTATATTAGTATCTTTTCTTCATAATGTCAGTGACTTTTATTTTCATTGTTGTTTTTAGTTTTCATTTCAAATACTAATATTTTGTTTTGCATTTGTTCTTGCAGAAATCTCATGTGAATTTGGATATTGAAGCCTCTCTTAACCAAGAGATCATTCGGCTAACCAAGAAATAATTGAAATAAAGTCGCGTGCTAATCGAGAATGGCAAAACCACGGAAGTAGCTTTATAGAACTATTGCAGTAGACTTTCTAAACTATAACAGTAGCTTTTTTAAAAGCACAGAAGTAGCTTTATTCGTAATTATATCTTTGTAAAAAGCTACATAATTTTAGTATTTTTTTAATGTCTGTATTAGTATCTTTTCAACACAAAGATAATATTTTGTATATACAATTGAAGCATTTTCAACTTCTATGCTAGTATCTTTCTCAATCTCATATGAGTAGATTTTGTTGCTGGAGGTAGTAGCTTTTGTTGATGACGGTAGTATCTTTTGTTAGTGATGGTAGTATCTTTTGTTGGTGATGGTATTAGCTTTGGTTGGTGGCAGTAGTATCTTTTGTTGCTTGCGGTCGTATTTTTCGTTGTCAGTGGTAGTAGCTTTCTTTGCTTGTGGTAGTATCTTTTGTTGCTAGCGGTATTATTTTTCGTTGTAAGTGGTAGTAGCTTTTTTTTCTTGTGATAGTATCTTTTGTTGCTAGCGGTAGTATTTTTCGTTAATAGTGGTAGTAGCTTTCTTTGCTGGTGGTAATAGGTTTTTTTGCTATCGGTAGTATCTTTTGTTGCCAGTGTTAGTAGCTTTCTTTGTCGGCGGTAGTATCTTTTGTTGTCAGTGATAGTAGTTTTTGTGGTCACTAGAATCCTCCCTGATGATCGGTCAGAAAATTCGCCGGAGTCAGGCTGGAAAGTTTGCCGGAGGTCGGCCGGAGATCTCACCGGAGGTCAGCCAGAGACCATTTGTGGCTGTTGACTTTTTATATTAGTGGCAATTTTGTAAATATAAGAGAGAAGATCTAATTTTTTGGTTGAATGACAGTCTGTAATTTTGTTGAACTTCAATACCTAATATAAGACTATTTAGGCTTGGGTGGACTTACGTGGGTAAAAATGTTTGGGTGGACCTATATGGGAGAAAATGTCTCAAAGTGGACTTCTATGTAATTGACCCTAAAGTGAAGCAAAATTTCCAACTCGGAGCTAGCTAAATATTGCCAGCGAGTAACCACATTTTACTCTCAAAAGTCACATATGCCGTAAATAAAAAAAAATTCTCACACTAGCAATATTTAGCTAGTTGGGAGATGGAAATTTTCGGTAATTTCTGATAGTCTAATGAGGGTTTTACTTTATGTTCGCCATGCAAGATCTCTAGTCTAATATAATTTTGCATTTCCATTGACTACAAACAATAATTACAGACCAAAGACGAAAAAAAGGAGCAACCAAACAAACAAAATCACTTCATAAAACCTGAAAATATGATTATGTGAAAGGATCAGCACCCGTATCTTTTGGTTACTCAAAACCTATGTTGCACTGACACTCCGACACGCCGACACGGCAAAATACGTGTCCGACACGCCACGTGGCGTGTCTGAAAAAGTTGACTTTTCAAACACGTCTCGGACACGTTGACTGGCCCCGACACGGCATTGCGACACGCCACGTCAGCGTTTCAGACTTAAAAAAAAAAAAAAAAAAAAAAAAACTTCGTTTTCGACTCGGAGGTCGCCGGAAAATCTCAGAACTTCTACTCTTCGATTCTCCCTCCTTAGAGCTCGTCGTGGCCAACCAAAGACATAGATAGGTTCTCCAAGTCGAGGTGAAGCTACCAGCACCATCTATGCCCGCCACCGTGGCCGGATTCAAAAAATCACCGACGAACCCAGAAAAGCTTTTTCTTCTTCAAATCTTTCTCTCCTCAGCTTCCCATGGAAATCCAATACTAAAGCGACGTCGGGGAGGACGAGAAGAAGTTATCCATACCAGTGGTGCTCATCGTCGTGGCCGAAATCCGAAGATCGCAGGCGAACCCAGATTTTCTTCCTTTGCTTCTTTTCTCTCTCGCTGGAGCTCCTCTTCGTAATCCAACATCACAGCGACGTTGGGGACGACGTGACGAAGCCGTAGCCACCGGTTGGACGCCGGGAGACGGCCGAATGACGGAGAACTCCTCCGAGCTCCTCCGAGCTCCTCCGCTGCAGAGCAGCTCAAGACCGAGTCAGTCTGGGCTCGAACTGATTGAGTCCAAAGTCCAAACTAATCCACATTCGTATATACTCCAAAATATACGACCTAGATCTTGCGGTCTAATAAATCCAACGGTTGAATTTAGAAATAGATTGAATTAGAACTTTATTTGGTAATATAATGAACTTATTTCATATTTTAGTATATTTTTTATTTATTAACAATACATAAATATATAATTCTGTTTGCCATGTCGGCGTGTCGTGTCGCCGTGTCCGTGTCCGTGCAACATAGCTCAAAACCATTATGTTGGTCTGTCATTATTCAAACAACTTGTATCCCCTAGCTGAGACTATGGTAAGTTCCAATCCAGTTCAAAATATCTACATCATATATACAGCGGTGATTACTATAGTCATATACGGCACTGTCTTTGGCTATGTCCTGTACAGTTCAGATTATCTACATCGAGTGTTTGATCCTATCGGCTACAGCTGACGATTTATTCATAATATTTGAAATTTGTCTACTATTAAAAAACAGAGCAAGAAAATAAAACTTTCGAGAAACAGAGAAACGGAAAACGAATCATACCTTGGAATATGCCTGGTTGAATAAGTCTATGAAAGAAGGCTGTTCCCCATCAACCCCACTCTGGATAAGAGTTGGTCAGAAATGTTGGAATGCGAGACTCCCAACTAAATTTCCTAAGGGATCCCATTTCCTAATGCCATCCACAGCATCTCCCTTGCAGACTTTGCAGGAAGTGGTTTAAGCATTTAACACTATCTACCTCAATTTCAAATAAGAACATAAATCAACCTTAACATGTAATTTCAGCGAAGACTAGATGGTTTGTCTTCCATGATGATCAATCATGTAAAATCAACCTTAAAAGAGATTCCACAAAACCAATCGTTATGATTAAATCCTAGTTGAGTAGGACTCGATGGCATGATCATCAAACCCATTTCATCTAAGACAAGCAGCTTTTCTTCTGAATTAAATCTATGAAGGAAAGGCCAAACTTTATAATCTGATCCTAAATGTTATGAACCAAACCTAATCCAATGAATACAAAACAGAAGAATTAGAAATATATACAATGACACCCTGATGGAATCGTATATGAACAATCTAATACACATTAGCAAAAGAAAAACAACAGCCAGTATGATACAGAAGTTCTAACCCAAATAAAAAGTATGATAACAAAGTTTTACCTATTTCCTACCAAACCCTTGAATTAGTGTTCCTATTAAAATTCCACAACCGCTTCGCCTCTTCTTCTTCTAAACCGGCGGCGGAGGCGGAGGCGTTACCTAGAACAGGTGTCCGGCAAATGGGGCAAGCTGAGACCTTAACGAGCCACGTGTCCAGACACCTCCTGTGGAACAGGTGACCGCAAGCAGGGAGTTTCCGGCACCACTGGCCTTCCCGAAAGGCGTCCAGGCAGACCACGCAGTCGGACGAAGCCGTTTGGTTCTGGGTTCGGAAGCGGAACTGGGGGAGGGTCTTCAAGTGTCTGGGGGAGAACACAGATGAGGGGAGGTCGGACTGGGTGCGGCGACGGTGGAAAGCGCCGGCGGCGAGGATGAGGAAGAGGAGGAAGGCAACGAAGCCAAGGATGAGGAAGAAGATGGATGTTATGAAGGTCATTATGAGGGCTTTGAGGATTGAAGATAGGAGCTTCGGATTGGGTTTTGGGGGCGGTGGCTGATCATGGTGGTGATGGGGAGGAGGCATGGTGGGTTTTTGATCCGAGCTTTGGTGAATGAAGTTTTAGAGATCAAAGTTTAGGAATTTGACCATAAGGCCATCTCGGGGTAAGTGAGGGCTATATTGGGGCAGTTCTATAATTTAGCTTCTAAAAATATTATTTTTGTTAGAAAGAGTTTACATTGATATCATTAATGATGTGTCTTAACCGAATCTTCTTCTTATTAAATTAAAATATCTGTTAGATATCAAACCCTGATTTACAGGGATTCTCTATATAATATCTATATAAAGGTCAATCTATCAATAAATGAGTAGACTTTTATTCTTGTATTCACATACTCTACATCACGTTATCAGACTTGGCGCCCTAACCAACGGATAATAGGCCAACCATCCCAAAAAAAAAAAAAAAAAAAACCTTCGATAACTCAAACTTTTCCCGAAACCCTAGTCTACCTGTTTCGTTTTTCCCGATTTCCGGTCGGATTTTCCTCTGTCCACGGCCGGAATTTCATATCCACAGAAAACCCTCGACGTCCCGGTTCCAACCCCACCGGCCGCCGGAATTTTCTAGACCGTCGCCATCACCGACCACCGGTTCACCGTCTTTCCATGCTCCAATCAAGCTGATTTTTGGACAGCAGCTTCCTCTTCCAGTGGTGCTCCTCTTGTCAAAATTTCAGCTCCAAAATCGAAGCAGAAGTAGGTGAAAAGTTGTTTCTCCTCTCGGCAGCCTCTAGAAACCAAAGATTTCAAGATTGCTCGTCTTCCAAGGAAAGCCAGAAAGGTTCCCAACCCTCGGTCGAAGCCTGCAATCGACTCAAACTCATCAGAGGTAAATTTTTAATTAAGGTTATTGCTTTCCGAATTTCAATTCATAGTTCGGGCTTAGTAGCCTTTCCATCTATCCCCTCTCTATGACGGGATTGGGTTTTGGGGGGGGGGGGGGAATAGGGTTTGGGAGTTTTGTTAGGGCTCCCATCCTCTATTAAACTTTGTGATTGCGACATATGCGTCACCATATATTTGCGACTACGATTACGCGTCGCTGCGACAGCTGTGAGCGTCGCCTACAAGGGAAGAATCGATTGTGACTGCGATTACGCGTCACCTACTTTTATTTACATCGATTTTATGACCACATCATTGGTTCACTAATTCCAATCCCCTTGTCTTTTGTAGATGACTGCGCCTCCAAGGCCTGAGTTTGAGATCCTCGATGTACGAGGCAATAATTACCTTCAATGGGCATCCGATGTTACACGATTGTTCGTCAGAAAAGGACTTACTTCCACTATTTTTCCTCTTGATGGCCTACATGTGGTTCCCAGTGAGATGATCAAAGCCCAAGCCCTCATGTTCTTGAGGCGGCATATCCATAAGGAATTGAAGATGCAATATCTGATGATAATGGATCCCAAAGAACTGTGGGACGACTTGAAGCTCCACTTTGATTACGTACATGATGTACAGTTTCCAACGTTGCCGGCAGGATCGCAAACCATCCACTAACTTATATTGCATTCAACTCAGCTCAATGGTCTTCCTTGCTTTCATTGCGGCTCTAATACCCATATGCACGAAGATTGTCGTGCCAGCGAGGATGCTAGAGATACCTACAAAATACACAAGCAATACTTGGCTCACGAAGCTAACTTTACTGAGGGAGATGACATTGGTTCTGAGCCTCCCACCAATCTCACCACAGCAGATTTCGTAGCTAAGAAGCAAGCTAGTCCTGCGCACATGGATGCTGCAGATTTTGATTAAACTCTTTTGATTAGATGTTTTTTCTCTGCTATCTTATGTTTGGCACTTGTTTAGGCATAGTTATTTTCGACTTTTTAGTCAGTTTTTATGGAATTAGACATCCTTTGATGTGTTGAATGGATTGAGAATTTTATTCCCTTATGATTGGTTTGAATTGCACAAAGCTAAACGCTTCATTACATGGCACACATGCTAAATTCACATGTGTTTGTGGTCCTTGAATTGGTTATGGCATAAAGAATGGCAAAACATGAGAACAATAGTGAAAAATTGGCGAAAATACACCAAGGCAGAAAGCTGCCATGTATTGGCAGTGTTGCAGCGCCCCTAAGGCGCCCCTGAGCATCCCTGATGCGCGTTGGGTAGCTCCCTGAGCCTCTAGAGGGCCCTGCCGCAGCATGCCAAGCCCTAGTGCCAGCTATGTGCCCCTAAGGGGCCCCTGCAGCAAGCTGCCAAGACCTGCTGCACGTCTGTGTCGGCAGTGAGCCCCTGCCGAGCCAATGCCTGCAGCAGGGCCCCTGCCGCACCCCGGCCACACCCCTGCGCGTCACTAGGTGCCACTGAGCTTCGCTGATCCCCAGATGAGCCCCGACCTCACCCTACCGCGCCTCTACACGCTCCCTACCGCGTTGCTGCGCACGCTAGGCGCGCTGTCGTGCCCCTATGAGCCCCTAGTGGGCCCTTGCCACCTGCCAGCGTTTCGAGCGCACTGCTGCGCACGCTGGTGCTGCTGCCGAGCCTCTAGGCCGGCCACATGCTATGATTTCATGAAAGTGATTTTCATCCCGTGTAATTGCACTCATTCGGGTTCCAACTTGGTTTAAATTCCCGATTAACCCCTCTATATTTAATTGGAGTGTTCGCCTTGTCTTGAACCAAGACTAATTAATTTCACATATTTGTGTAGATGTCTTGTGGCAAAATTGAGTGTCTAGTTGACAGTGGGACTACCCACACTATTCTAAGGAATAGGCTGTTATTTACGGACTTTGTGCCTCACGTATCCTTAGTGACAACCATGATTGGTTCCTCGCCTTTGATTCATGGCAGAGGTAATGCACAGTTCTTGTTGCCAAATGGCACAATGATACATGTCACTGACGCGCTCTACGCGCCTAAGGGTAATCAAACCTTGCTATCATTTAGGGACATTCGTGCCAACGAATTTCACCTGGAAACATTCGAAGAGAATGGACAAGAGTTTTTGTTTATTACCTCTAATGACTGCGGCTGTAAACGCATTAGAGAAGCTCAAGAGTCAATCAAGTGGGTTGTATCTGACAACCATCAGGATTATTGAATCCTATGCTGTTTCTCGCAGTTTTTGCGACTCTGACTCTTACAAGCTTTGGCATGACCGTTTGGGACATCCCGGACGTGACATGATGATCCAAATTCTCAAGAATTCACATGGAAATCCATTTTTCCGAGCACTGAAGCGTGTTGGAGCTCCTTCTTCGACCGAAATAGGTGATGCGGCCGTGCATGATGCACCTGCCATAGGTTCGGCCTCCAAGGCCATTGCCGAGACTCCAAATGCCACTATGGCTATCTCTAATGCTCACCGCTCATTTTGCAAAGCTTATTCACTAGCCAAATTGACTGCAAGACCATCTTTTGCTAGTGATTCTAAACAAAACATTCTATTCCTACAAAGAATTCAAGGTGATATTTGTGGACCTATCAAACCAGAGTGCGGACCATTTTGATATTTTATGGTTCTGGTTGATGCATCAATGCGTTGGTCACACATTGCTTTGCTATCCACAAGAAACACTGCATTTGCTAAACTCCTAGCTCAAATTATTAAGCTCCGGGCTCACCACCCTGATCATCTAATCAAGTCTATTCGATTGGACAATGCTGGAGAGTTTACGTCTAAGTCTTTTGACGACTATTGCATGTCTATCGGGATTGAAGTAGAACATCCCGTACCCCATGTGCATTCACAAAACGGTCTTGCAAAAGCTACAATTAAGCGCTTAAAATTGATTGCACGGGTCTTGGTGATGCGCACCAACTCGCCTGTTTCTCCCTGGGGTTATGCAATTTTACATATAGCTGCACTTATTCATTTTAGACCCACTGCAACTCAACCATTTAGTGCATACCAGTTGGTAACTGGATATGAGCCTGATATTTCACACTTACGCATATTTGGTTGCGCGGTTTATGTGCCTATTACGCCACCACTGCGTACCAAGATGGGTCCTCAAAGACGATTAGGTATTTATGTTGGCTATCAACATCCTACGATTGTCCTCTATTTAGAACCTTTGACAAGAGATCTAATTACTGCGAGATTCACAGATTGTCGCTTTGACGAGACATTCTTCCCGCCGTTAGGGGGAGACATGACCGTTTCCGTTCCAATTGAACGTCGAGAATTGACGTGGTCTGACCCCACTATGTCTCGTTATGATCCCCGCACTTCTGACAATGATTTAGAAGTTCAGCGTATTCTCGATCTTGGTAGAGTTGCAAATTCGATGCCTGACTCATTTACCGATATCGCGAAAGTGACAAGATCAATTATACCTGTTGCAAATGTTCCTACAAGGTTAGAAGTCCCCACAAGAGGGACTTTACCGGCCGCACCCAGGCTCGAAAACCGCATCTTGGATGCGCCGGACGCTCATGGTGGCGGTGTGGCTGCGGCCTTGGCTCCCACCAGGAAGAGGGGGAGACCTATTGGTTCAGTAGATACTGTGCCACGCAAAATGCGTGACAGTAAGGCACAAAATGATCCACTCATCATCAACACTGTGAATCCTTCACATGAGATTGTCTCTGACTATAGTTATGTCCAAGAATCAATGTTAGCGTATCTGGGGGATGCCTCGGATCCAATGTTGATGTTGGAGAACAAAGAAATCTCACTAAAGTATACCGATGCGCACGGTATGATGGAAAGAACTTCCACTACTATTGGTGATGTTTTTGCTTATTCTGTCGCTCAAGATATTATCGACGACGATGAGATTGAACCGCGCTCCATTGCAGAATGCCAACGTCGAGCAGATTGGCCGAAATGGAAGGATGCAATCCAAGCTGAACTAGACTCTAGCAAAAAGGCAAGTTTTTTTTCGGTCCATGCCCACTGAATGTTAAGCATGTTGGACATAAACGGATCTTTGTTCGAAAGCGAAACGAGAAACATGAAGTCATGCGCTATAAAGCGCGACTTGTGGCGCAAGGATTTTCTCAACACCCTGGAATTGACTACGAGGAGACATATTATCCCGTAATGGACGTTATTACCTTTTGCTACTTAGTCAGTTTGGTAGTGTCCGAAAAACTGAGCATGCAGCTTATGGATCTTGATTCAGAGATATATATATGAAAGTGCCTGATGGACTTTCACTACCCAAATCAAGTGACTCTATGCCACGGAGTGCCTTTGCAATTAAATTACGGCTAGGGCTGTCAATTCAGACACGACTCGACAACACGACTCGAAACCCGCACAAAATAAAGCGGGTAGAACCTGCACAATTAAAAAGCGGGTCAACGGTGGGTCAACCCGTCATGACCCATTTACTAAACGGGTCAACCGCGGGTCAACCCGCCAACACGAAATGAACCCAAATAACACATTTATTAGATGGGTTGGGTTATATAATTTATAACCCGCATACACGACCCATTTAAAAAGTAATTTTACATGTGTATAAGGGTCAAGTATGTCTTTCTTCACTTTACCCTAGGGTTACCAAAACACTATAAAATTCTCTTGTTTTAGTCTTGTATCAATACACAAACCCTAAGGTTCACAGGTCATTAGCTCTCTGTGTTCGCGGCTCATCAACACTTTGCAAAGGTATTTTGATCACGTCAATGACAATTTTATATATGAGAATTATTTGACTTATTCTTAGTTTTGCTTGATCAACTCTTATGATGAGAGACATGGTTGTTATCAATTTAGTGTCTCCCACTCCATCCTTATTCTCTTGTTTTGTTTCACGTGATGCTTATTGCTTATTATAAATCTCAATTGAGTTTGCATATAGTCCACGTGTTAGTGTGAACCAATTTTGTACCAAATTCTCATGAACTTCTTATGGTTATTGTTTGATACCATTATTTATATAAACTACATGAAATCTATACTTTTTTATATATTCAACCTTACTCACAATTAAGAGAAAACGTTGTTCCTGCCTATAGCTTTTTAGTTACTAATATATTGTATTATGTATGATAGATGGATGTTATTCATGACAATACTCAAGACGCTCAATGTGATATTGCCGAGACCAATGAGAATGTGATGCACGATTGCCAAAAAACAAATACTGTATCTCCAAAGTGTGGTAAGAGGTGAAGAAAACTCACCTCAAATGTATGGTCTAAATTTGAAGTTCTTCCATTGGGTCCGGATAAGAAGCAAATGGCTAAGTGCCTAAGATGCGGTGTTACCTACTTGTGCTCTAGCAGGTATGGAACAGGGAATCTGAAACGTCGTATAGCATCTTATGTGAAACAAAAAATTCTAGACCTAGGACAGTTAGTTGTATCGCATAATGATGATGGCTCTCTGATCACAAGGTCTGCTAGATTTGATCATGACAAATTTCGTGAACTATTGGTGACAACTATTGTTATGCATGATATGCCTTTTCAGTTCGTTGAGTATGCTGGGATTAGAAACCTATTTACTTATATATGTGCTGATATCAAGTTGATATCTAGGAACACTGCTAAAGAAGATGTTATGAGTATGCATGCTAGAGAAACGAAGAAGCTTAAGAAGACTTTAATTTCTATTCCTAGCAGAATTTGCTTGACTTCTGATTTGTGGACTTCTATTGCAACTGATGGTTATCTTGCTCTGACTACTCATTTTGTTGATGATGATTGGAAACTACAAAAGAGAGTACTGAACTTTAGTTTTATGCCTCCTCCACATACTGGTGTGGCTCTCTCTGACAAAATCTATAAGTTGTTATGGCAGTGATTCTATTCAAATGAAAAGGGTACGTGACAAGTTGTTTTTTCTTTTCAATGTTTACATGAAAGTTCATTCTACGTCAATGAATTCTGCCTCTACATAATCAAGAAATCAATATACTAGTCCTCCTCTTGTTGCTGATGCAATGATTTCTGAAGAATGCATAGATATTATGAAGGTAAATAAAATTTGTTTTTTTCTTTATATTATGGTATCTGTTTTTACGAATTTATTTAAAATAGTAAATAATCTCCTAAAATTCTAAAACTTTGTGTGTTGGACGCACTATGTATCTATTATGTTCTTATATATTTCCATTACTTTCTGATAAGTTTTGGTTGTGTTTTAAATTATTTTTTCTTCTGTTGTTCACTTGGTTATGTTGACATTGTGTAACTGTAGGATTTTGATGAGTTTGAGAGTGAAGAATTTGTTTTCTCTACCCAAAAGACTCAGTTGCAATTGTACTTAGATGAACCAAGGTTACTAAGGACTACAAACTTGAATGTCCTTCACTTTTGGAAGGCAAACCAATTTCGCTACCCGGAATTATCTTCATGGCTCGTGATGTACTATCCATTCCAAATTCTACAGTTGCTTCCGAGTCCTCATTTAGCGTTGGTGGTAGAGTTCTTGACCAATATCGTAGTGCACTTAAATCTGAAACTGTAGAAGCTCTTATCTGCACACGTGATTGGATATTTGCAGAAGAAGGTATTTGTTCTATACTTTTTCTATAACAGTTTATTCTCTTTTAAACTTGTCATACTAATTTGTTGTTTTCTTCTTACAAGTTGATGTTCATACTTTGCCACCAAAATTGGATGACTTGACTGAAGATATTACCAAGTTAAGCATTATTGACGCCAATAGTGAATATGTTGGTTGTTCCACTGTTGCTGCTCATTAGAGCTACGAGAAATAAATCCGAAACATATTAAAAAGTGACTTTCTCTTCTTGGTACATAAGTGATTTTATTTTTGTTATCATTTATTTGATTGTGAGGAAGTAGATTTCCAGTTATGTATTTTAATGTTTGCTGATGAGTTTGATACTAGTCTACTGACTTGAATTTGTTTTCGATTGTAGGTGGTGATTACTTGCTTTGCCTTTTATGTTGAATAAAATGAAGGTAAATAAAACGAAGACTTGGATTCGTGGAACTTGGAAGTTAGGATTTGAGGCTTTTATTTTCAAAGTTAAACTTCAAATTTAATTATGGATTATGTCTTTCAATTTCAGATCGGGAGTGTTTGACTTTATATTGGAAATTTTGATTTGATTATTCATGAGTTATAAAATTATGCTTTTGTGGAGTTTTTAATGAATATAATCAAGTGATATTTTTTTTTATTATATAGGTCACAGTTGTCATTGGTCATTTTGTCGAACACGACACGACACGACCTATATATTTTGAGTTTAGATTTTTGACACGATTATTAAATGGGTTAGGTTTGGGTTTGTATCTTGTGACACGTGAAATTACTTGACCCAACACGACACGACCCATTGACAGCCCTAATTGCGGCGTTCACTATATGGATTGAAACAATCCTGACGAATGTGGTATAATCGTCTAAGTGACTACTTGATTGGGAAGGGATATAAGAATGACAATCTTTGCCCATGCGTGTTCATTAAAAGAACAAGTATCGGATTCTATAGTAGCTGTCTATGTTGATGACATGAATATCATCGGTAATCTCAAGGAAATTGATGAGACCGTGACCTACTTGAAATCCGAGTTTGAGCTGAAGGATCTTGGGAAAACTCAATTTTGTCTAGGCTTAGAGCTAGAGCATCGAGAGTGTCACACCCTAATTTTCGAAGGATAATTTTCAAAAATTTGGGCATGATATATCTCAAAATATCACTCTTAAAACCTGCTCAACAAATTTCAAATTAAACCCAAATGCTGAAAATGTAAATGTCAGTAAACTCAACAACTGAGTTAAACATTACATCTCCTTAATTACAACAACTTGAAAGTCTAGTAAAAATGAAGACGCTCACATGAGCTTAAAAACAAACTGCCAAAATATACAAGTAAATGTACATTGTCTAAAACCCAGCTACTATGCCTCTGCCTCAACCCTGCTAATCAACACCTGCAGGTCTAACCCCTACACCATAAATTGGTGCACCGGGTTGTAAAACAACAAACCCGGTAAGCTAAAAAGCCCGTATGAGTAACTCCCAAAAATTAACTCAACATTTCTAACATCCAAATAAAACAATTAATAACAATAATTAATTCCACAAATCCAACAACTAACATTTTCAACAACTAATAAAAACACATGAAACAATATAAAAACAAATATCAAAACCACATAACCAACACTTTTACAAGAAACACATTTACCCATGGGTCCCAGATACTAATAAGTACCTCCCATGACCTATAACAACAATTTATGTACCCATGGGTCACAGATACTAATAAGTACCTTTCATGACCTACAACAACAATTTATGTACCCATGGGTCCCAGATACCTTAAGGTACCTCCCATGATCTACACCGACAAACGGACTAGAGCTCTATTCCTAACCGTAACCAATCACCTGGACAAAGGCTTGGAACCCAGTTTGACTGTCCAATATTAAGCACAAAATAATAATAGCATTATAACCGTAACCAATCACCCGATTAAAGGCTTGGAACCCAGTTTGACTATCTACACAACAAATCATAATATAATAATATAAAAGGAAAACTTGTTTTATCTTACCTATGAGCCGTTGGCGATCAAGCTCATATATTTAAAAACAAACAATAGCATATTCTTTAATTCAACATCATCAACAACACAAAGAACACATCATAAAAATTATATCATTCCGCATAGATATATTTATATGAACAAACATAGATATTCCCACAAGAATAATCTATCAAGAACCAACAATATTATGATCACATGAACATTAAAAATAATCATATTATAGGAAAACTTGTTTTATCTTACCTATGAGCCGTTGGCGATCAAGCTCATATATTTTAAAACAAATAATAGCATATTCTTTTAATCCAACATCATCATCAAAATGACCATAAAAATTCGGTTCAATTGTGAACCTTGGTGAGATTTACTCACCTAAATAATCCCGCTGTGATTTCCACAAAACAACAAGAGCAAGCCAAATCACAACTTCACAAATCACCTAAAATCACACAATTAATAACCTTAGTAACCAAAGTACTATAGGATATCACAACACCCTTAAACTAACCCTTAGCTCAAGGGATGACAACTTTCCAAAGTCGTCGAATTCAACGACACAATAAAGCTGCATCTAATCCTCCAAACCTAAACTCAAACCTCAATGAAGCCTAATATTAAACTTAATGTCCTAACATGCAATCCTTGCTCAAAACCTAGCATTTCCACCTCTCAACAAGTTCACAACAACAAGAGCTAGCTAACCACAGAAAAATAAAGCTAGGAACACTGCCGGACGCGTTGCCACACGCCACCAAAGGCGGCGGTGAGTGGGCCCCACGCGCCACCACCAACTTCTAAATTTGAGAAAACTCACAACAACAAAGTATAAGCTTGAAGCAAGGTGAACAACTTTAATACCTGAGGTTTCAACCAGTTCGGCCGGAAACAGCCGAAAAATGCCACAAAACTCCAACCCGAAATCAAACTTCAGACCTGCAAATCCGGGCTCAAAACCTCAAAAACTTGTTTCAATCTATGCCTAGCCACTACAAGAAAGAGGAGAGAAACCAGACTCACCTAAGTTAGCCCCTTGTCGCCGCCGAAATAGCCTATTTTCCGGCGAGACAGCAGCTGCTCCGCCACTCTGTGGCGGCTTCTAGGCGGCGAGACGGTGAGCGGGACTGCTCCAAAAATGGAGAGGACGTCCGTGCGAACCCAACGGGACCGACGGCACCCAAATCGGTGGCCGGACGGAGGAGAAAACAGCCGGAGAAGAAAGAGAGCTTAGGAGGGTCGGGAGAGAGGAGAGAGAAAGTGAGGCTGATTTAGGGTTTCCAAAAATAAAACCCAACACTTTCTATTCATATACTTTCCAAAATCGGAAACTAACTTCCTCTGACAGTAACTTTTTCATACGACATCCGTTTTACACGTGTCATGTGTCTACGAACTCGTATGGCCAAACTCTACAACTTTCATGCAGAAACTTTTCAAAAATAACTTACGGAAAATAAAGTCTACTTTTGGCCTCTTAAAAGTCAAAACACCTTAAAATTTACTCCCGAAACTTCAACTTCGTACAAACTAAAGAATTTCGACAAATAATCCTTCATTAATTTCGGAAATAATACAAGAAAAATGATATGAAAATCTGGGGTATTACAGAGAGACGGGAATATTGATTCACTAGTCAGCTTATGTCCAAAAGATGCTCAGGCGCTTTAATATGGACAAAGCTCACCCACTTGGGGACCCATTCCGTCCTAAAGAGGAGGATCAGGAAGTCCTTTGAGCAGAAATTCCGTACCTAAGCGCTATCGGAGCTCTCCTATACTTGACACAATGCATAAGACCAGACATTGCATTCTCAGTAAATTTGTTAGTTAGGTTTATCTCTGCGCCAACGCAACCTCATTGGACTGGTGTTAAGCACATTTTCAGGTACTTGAAGGGTTCAATTGATTTGGTTTTGTTTTTCCCTTACAAAATTAAAGCTGAGAACATGAATGTTGATGTTTCAATTGAAGATTGAATTGCTGGCAGTTTGGCCAAGCCCCTAAGGGCCCCTGCCATGTCGGGCTTGGCAGCGCAAGGCAGCGCCCAGCGTGCCCTTGCTGAGCCCCTGTCGTAGTCTGCCTACGCGGGCAGTGCGGCCCTTAGTGCGTCTGCCACGCCCCTGCGCGCATCTACCGACGCTACTGTGCAGCAGCCGCGCCCCTGCGCGTGCAGTGCTGCAGCCAAGCCCCTTCCGCATATGGCTGAGCCCCTACAGGCCCCTACGCATCCTCGAGGGCTTTCAATGCCGTAATTGAGCAGATTTTGGCTCCCAACCAAAATCAAGCTTCCAAAACTCTTTGTAGCTCAAAATTGACGCAATGTGGCATTGTCCCCTATGCTGAGACAGGGAATGATGTGTTAGTCGGTTTTGTTGATTATGGGTATTTGTCAGACCCACACAAAGGACGTTCCCAAACTGGGTATGTGTTTACCATGGGAACTACGGTGATTTCTTGGAGATCTACCAAGCAAACCCTTGTTGCTACTTCCTCGAATGATTCAGAGATTATTGCACTACATGAAGCAGTCAAAGAATATGTCACATCCCGGTTCTTAAGTCAATTTGCGGTTATTTACTTTTGCGAGCTCAGTTTAATAGTGGTGTTGAAACTGAAGGAGCCGCTAAATGTTGTTTGCGGATGTCGCTGTTTGTAACTATCAATAAAGTCAACTCAGATATAATTTAGTTATTGCTGATACTCTGGTCAAAGACTTTTGGGGCTTAGCAGTCGTAGCAACAAGCGTTTGCAAGAATTTTGATCATAACAGTTTTGTGAATCGTGTTATGTCCTCGGACTAATTGATAAGGAAGTGGAAACAGATGTGTGATTGTATAGTTCAGAGGTTCTGGCATTTAAAAATCTTTCTCTTAGAGTGGCGAGAGTGAGATGTATGATTTTAGCTATTTAATTTGTGGTCACGATTGAACCCGAATAAGAAGTGTGGCTTGGGGTGCAGATTTTGTCAATACGTAAGGAAGGTGATCTGCCTGCGTGGATTTCGACGTGTAGTCAAGCAACATGAATTGTCGCAGTAAATAGTGAACAACTTATCTCTTCTCGTTCATGGAATAGGTATTGTAACCTAAAGACTAGTCTGCATGTAAGTTTGAACGAACTTGGTTCATACGAGGAGATAATCGTAACTTCTAAGGTATCATCATACGTCAAGTCATTGTACTTTCCTCATTTTTGGAGGTGCCACTTTCGGGTATGTTGATCGATTTTGAGGGTGATATTTTTCTTGTGCTTGTAAGTCGTTGGTGGCGACTGTTGAATTTATTATTGAGGGATGAGATTCCGACGGTTATTATTGGTTAGTAATGATTAATTCTGGGCGCGAATTATTGGAAATAATAATAGGATTGGCTGGTGGTATAGCTTTAAGGAAAAAGATTCTCGATGACTCGGGAAATATTTTTAGCAAAGGCTTATCAGTTCATTGGAATAGATGGTAAAATTGTGATAGGTCATGTTAAATGTTTTTTCTGTGTGATGCATATTCATATGTGATCGTATTGTGGTGGGACCACTTTTGATCCGTATAGGACCTGGGAGGTCGTTGTTGTATGGATACAATTTGAGATACAAGAGATATTCAGTGTAAGGGTTTGGTAACATAGATCGCATTAGCGTAATCTAGCGACAAGGGAGATATTCGCCAATCAACATAATGATTGAGGGCAAACACATAGGTGGTGAAGGTCCAATTTCGGTGAGAACGATTGAGTTTTGTTTTGATTAGTTGGTAACGAAAGTAAGATGGCATTGTGAATTAAGAAAGTTATTGACCATTTTGACTTGATGAAAGTCAAAGTCCTCCGTGTGATTTGGGGTTGAGTATCATAAGTAACTCTAATTGGGCAAGCTTGTCACATCCCAACTCTTAATTTTTACCCTATTTACTAGCTTGGTATTAATAAGAATGTTACAATCTTCGTAAATGAGTTTATAGTTTCAAAGGTTCCTAGAGGGGTGTTGAGGGACGATTATTTTGGGGAAATTGTTCGTAGGAGAAATATTTGAAGACGGTAAAAATGGTAATTTTAGCTAGTAAAAAGGTAAGTTTTATTAGGTTACTATTTTTGGGGTGTTAATTTTTGGAGTTGGGTTTTTATTTGGTGGTGTGGGACCGGGTTGGAAGAGAGGCCCAAACCATTTCTCTCTCTCTTCTCTCTCCTCCCTTCCAACTCTCTCACTCTCTCTCTACCTGCCAGACGTCTCCCGTGCCTATCCGCTGTCGTCCGGCCACCGTTGACCGCCGCACCGGTCCCAATCGGTCGGCCTCCGACCCAGCCTTCTCCCTGGACCGGTGGCAGCCTCCCTAGCGCCGGTGTGAGAGAGAAATCACGCCCGAAAGGTCCGACTGCCCGTAGCTGTCACATCCTGGTTCTTAAGTTATTTTACAGTTATTTACTTTTGGTATTAATTTGGTTTTTACCGTTTTGAGTAACCGTTTACTATTTAAAACTCCAAAAGTTGATTTTTTCTTCCGTTTGGAATTTGGGAAAACTTTCTTAATGAAAGTTGTAGAGGACGTTAAACAGAGTTCGTAGACACGCGACACGCTTAAAACGGAGTTTGTATGAAGACGTTATGGTCTAAAAACGAAAGTTACTGTTTTGGTAAAAGGGGGTAAATTTTAGTAGGCTTTATTTTTGTGGGTGTTTTAAGTGGTGGACCAGGTGGGAAAAAGCCCAACCCTCTCTTTTCTCTCTCTCTTCCTTCTCTCTCCTTTCTCCGGAAGCTTCCCCGACCCGCCGGCTTCACCACCATCGCCCACCGTCGTCCGGCCACCACAGACCGCCGAACCGGTCCTGTTCGGATCCCTGTCACCTCCTCTCTCGTCTGAGCCGGTGACCGAGCATGTGACGCCGCCGAACGGGAGGAAACCGCGCCTAGCAGCCCGACTGTCCCGTCGCCAGAAATCGCTCCTCCGGCCACCATAGCTCGTGAAACTTGGCTCATCTTGTAGCTCTCATCAAGGTTAGTAATCCCTCAAAAGGAATCAGTTCAATTCGATCTTGTTATGGAGTAATGTATAATTGAAGTTCTAGGGCTATTTCACTATTTTGGTTCGATTACCCTAGATAGGCTTAGAATTGGATTTTGTGCTAGTTAAGGAAGTTGTTGTGCGGGTTAAGAGGATTGTTGTGTTAAAATTTGGGAAGCATTGGACATCGCCGGAGTTCGGCTGCCGGCGGAGCAGGCGGCGGCGCCGCCCCTCTGGGGTAGTTTTTCATGTTGTTGAGTTTGTTTTCATGAGAGGAGTTTAATGAAGTAAAGTTTAGAATTTTTGGAGGAGTTTTGCTTAAGTTTGGAATTTTTCAGAGATTGGAGAAATTGGCGGTCAATAGAATAAATCCGACCATTGGATTTTCATGGTTATGGTCCTAATGTGCTAGAACCGATGAAGTGAAGTTGTAGATGAAGTTTGGTAAAAATCTAATTAGCTTATTAATGGGTTAATTGGGAGGATTTCGATGATTAAGTTAAAGCATTTATTTTCCTAAATCCAAGAGTGGTTCTAAGCATATTTATTGTGCCAGGATATGAAGAGAACCTCGCTTGAGTGGCGATGCAGTTATCGTCGGGCTTATGCCTAAATTTGTGAGTCGACATTTTGGTTTTAAATAATTATTCTTGCAAGATTTTATAATTTTTTATTTTATTTTTCCGAGCTTATATGATAAATTCGGCTTATGAAGTGATCTTGGAAAGTATTTGAGTTTGAAACATTGATTAATTATGGGTCATGAGCTCGGGTTTTAAAGTTGGTATTTGAGTTTTGATATTCTTTACGACTCCGGATTTAAATATTATCGGTTTTATCTTGATGACTTTGAGATTTATAAATGATTACCGAAAATGGGATTTTCGGTAGTTCTCCATCATAATTTAATTGTTCATTTGAGGCATAACGATTTTGACTTGGAGAATATTTTAGCGAGTAATATCGAGTGGAGATATTATTATTTATGATTTATATTTAATATTGAAATCTCGCTTATATTTATGGATTTAAGAATATTTTGACGTGTGAGACACGTCATTGAGTTTATTATAACTTCTTATGATGATTTTCAAGTACGGTTGGGAACCGTACCATTCGTATGATGTTGGGAAAGTTTCATGGATTTAAAGGATTTTTGTATGATTTTAGTCACCATAATATAAGGTCGCTTATATTGATTATTGCTAGCTAACCATTTTTAACGGCTACTCACCATATGTGAGTAAAGCGCTTAGCGTGGGACGCTATTATAGCTTGAGAGGCAACCAATCGATATTTATATTTATTTGTTAGCTAGCCATTATTAGCGGCTACTCGAGTTTGGTCGAGGGCTGTTTGTCCTCAGCTGAATGCCTATCCGCGGCTAGAGGAGTGCTGGCTTTGTCCTCTGCCTTAGGCGGAGGAAGGACTGAGACTTGAGGCTCCTGTTTGGGTTGTGGTTGGGCAGACACGGTCGCGATAGTTCCTTTTTGGCCTCAAGTTCTTGGCGAAGAAGCTCCCGAGGACATGATGACCGAGGCGGCTCGCGCCTTGGCTCAGACCTTGGTGTGGCGCACAGTCTTTGCTTCGTTGGGGAAGACGGTTCTTGTCTTCTTTCAGCCTCTGGCGACTGCCTACACCTTGGTAGAGATGGCTGGTCCCTTCGTCGTTCGGCTTCCGGCGACTGCCTACGCCTTGGTGGAGGTAACAACTCCCTTCTTCTGTCAGGTTCTGATGAAGGCTTGTGTCGGGAGGACTGTGGATTCCTTCTCCTTGCTGGCTCCGGGGATGATATGTGCCTAACGGGGCGCGGATCCTGTCTTGGTGGTACGGTGAGGCAACATAAGACATTCACCTATGGAGCGGGGTCATCTGCTGCCTGCGCACAGACACGTAGAGGGGTGACAGGCGGTCTTTGGAGCAGAGCGCGCAAGCCTTCACCTTCTCTCCACATCCTCTCGGGTGTCTGCGCGAGCTGCGAGGGTCAGATGATGCCATCATCGGCCGCTCGCAAGGCACGCAGGATGCTGCCATACTTCTTCTGTAGCTTCCGCTTCTTGGATCTGCTGATGGTAACCGGCTTTCCCCCTTGCTATGTGTACCAAATCCCTTCCTTGATCGCTGATTTGGATGTTGGAGGAATGTAGGGGTCAGTCAAGATACCTCGCCGAGGGCTTGAAGCCTCACTGTCTTGGTGTTCGCTGCCGGAGTCAGACATGTCCATCGCGCTTGAAGTTAGAGACGAAGGTATATCTTTAGTCCAGTGTGATTGGACAAAGGTTTCGAGGCGCTTGATCCTCTGTTCTAGCTCTTCGCGAGTCCTGGGACTCATGGGCTGATAGTTGTCAGCTGGAGACGGTGTATCGTCCCGCATAGTAGCTTTGCCTTTATCCTTTCTTACTTCCAAAGAAGGAAGCATTTTGCTGGTCATGCAGCTTGGTATCGTGCTCGTCCAAGCGGCGAGTCTGCTTGTCTTCTGTCGCGCGAGTGAGCGACAGGACCTCTGCATGTTGCTTCACGGTCTCCGCGTTCTGCTTCACGGTCTCCGTGTTCTGGTCCAAATCCGAGCGGATCTGTTGGAGGCTACCTTCGACCAAGCCCTTGGTTTCGGTAAACTTGGCATCAAGGTCGCCATAATTTTCACCGAGTGTGGTGAGTTTGTCATGGGTGGCCTTCAGGAGGTCCCTATCTTGCTTGACCTGTTCAATTAGTTCAGCAACGCTTTGTTGAGTAACCAACCCCTGGCTTGTCAATTGCTCGAACATCTGGAAGATTTGCTCCATAGATAGAGCAGAATATGTATTTTGGGTCGGCTGAGAGCCTACCATGGCGGTCTCGCTGTAATTTGGGTCACCAAACTGAGCAAGGACCTGTTCTTGAGTGAGGGATCGGCAAGCCGCGCTGTTATGGGGCTTATACCGTAGCGATCTGTGCTTGAGACAAGAAAGCTGAGGCTTTCGGTACGGCGCTTCCTCTGGTTTCCCTATGATGTATTCGCTTGTACTCCCTGTCCCACTGGGCATACCAATGTTTTGGCCACGATCCTCAGCGCGCAGAGCAGAGGTAACTAGCGAACAAAGAGAGGGGAGAGTTGCGGGCGTGCCACCTCGCGGACGAGGAAAGAGTTGTAGGTGTAGCGGGTGCGAGATCTTGACTTCTGATCAGGCGACGGGGGTTTCAGGTGCCACCTCAGACGAGGATTTACGAGCACAAGCGATCGATACTCACGGCAGCGCGAGCAGAGCAACTATAGGGAGTTTAGAGAGAAGTCGGAGGGGTAGAGTCCGGGGGGCTCTGAAGAAGAAACCTAGGTGGCGGCGCTTAGGGTTAGGGTTTCAAGGAGCTCGAAAGGTAACTGGCTTGCAGTTTGTGTTTTTGTATTTGTTTGAGTTTTGAGAGTTGTCCTTTTCTGTTAGGGTTCGAGCCCCCTTATATAGTAGTTCGACTTGTGGCGGAAGAAAAGTAATTAGAATCCAAGTCGGACTCTGAAACCCTATTAGCACAAGGGCACTGTTCTGTCCATGCGAACCAACCATCTTGTGACACATGTCCAGTTCGCACACTTCATTCCGCATAGGGCATTGCTTCCACGCTGCCAACTGTAGACTCCTATGCCAACTGGAATTAGGAGTATCCTCATCTCGCAGGCTGTTACAGGATGCTATCTCGCGTGCTCCTGTAGCTCGCTTCCATTTCACGGGCTATTGCAGCTTGCGAGCCTTAAAAGGGTTTTTTATATTAAAAAGGCCACAGGGATTGGCCCGAAGCATGTCAAAGACTTGTAAAAGTCTTCAACAATTATTGTAGGATGCGCGGACTGCGCCTGTTGATTCCTTGCAAAGTCCCTTACGCGAGCCAACTCGCCAACTCGCCTCTCCTACGTGGACTGGCAAATAGTAATTCCACGCGCGAACTGTGTAGTCCGCCTATGTCCATTCCGAAGCATATCAAAGACTTGTAACAGTCTTCGACGTTTGTCGTGGTGCGCGTGGACTCCGCATGTCGCTGTCTCGCGAAGTCTCCTACGCGAGCCAGTTCGGTAGCTCGCCTCGCCTCGCCTACGCGGAGAGTCAGTCTCTAAGTGAAAGTTTTACGCGGAGTCGTCCCGCGCGCGAGATCTGTATCTCGCGCGAAGTGCATTAAGCGTGCGCGAAGTATGTTGAGTGCGCAAAGTCCGTTCCGCGCGAACTGTGTAGTCCGCCTATGTCTGTTCTGTGCGTGAGCTAAGTGAAGTCCAGTTCGCACGTGAACTCTGTTCTCAGCTCGCGTGGTCTTACTGGCAGGCCATCACTTGTAAACATAAAGAAACTTGGGCTCGCCGGTATGACATGGACCAAGAAATAATTAATATTTACATAGACATTTACTGTCCAGTAAAATATTAATTTAGGAGAAAACAGTACTATTGAGTATCATCCTGGAAAAGCTAATGTAGTAGCGGATGCTCTTAGTCGCAATCCTTCTATGTCCTTAGCTTATATGAGGATGGTTCGGGTTCCACTTCTTTATGAGTTACGAGCTACAAGAGTGGAATTGTCGGTGGATGAGGTTGGTGCTTTGGTAGCCAATTTTCATGTGAGGCCAGTTTTGGTTGATAGAGTGCGTGAGGCTCAGCATAATGATCCTTCCATAGTTCGGTTGATAGAAAGAGCATTGGATGGATCGATAGTGAATTTTTATGTTAGGAGAGATGGTGCCTTGTTGTTTAAAAACAGACTATGTGTTCGGAAGAGGAATTTGGAGTTGAAACATGAGATAATGGAGGAAGCTCATAGTTCAGCTTATGCTGCACATCCTAGTAGTACTTAAATGTACAGGACCTTGAAAGATTTTTATTGGAGGCCAAATATGAAAAAGGAAATTGCCGCATTTGTAAGTAAGTGTTTGATTTGTCAGCAAGTCAAAGCGGAGAGGCAGAAATCTTCTGGTTTGCTAGAGCCATTGCCTATTCCGATATGGAAGTGGGATCGCATCGCCATAGATTTTGTTTTTAGCTTACCTCGTAGCTGTGATGGGCACGATGGTATTTGGGTGATTGTGGATCGATTAACAAAGTCTACACATTTTCTGCCAGTGGGGAAGAAGTATTCCTTGGATAAATTGGCGGAGCTTTATGTGAATGAAATTGTGAGACTCCATGGTGTGCCTGAGTCTATAGTATCTGATCAGGATCCGAGATTCGCTTCTAAATTCTGGGGAGCTTGACAGGCAGCTTTGGGCACTCGGTTGCACTTCAGCACAGCTTTTCATCCTCAAACGGACGGGCAGTCTGAGGGACTATTCAGACCATGGAGGACATGTTGAGGTCACGTGCTATGCAATTCAGAGGGAGTTGGCATAAGAATTTGTCCTTGATAGAATTTGCCTACAACAATAGTTTTCATTCTAGTATAGGTATGACTCCCTTTGAGCGCTCTATGGGCGGCAATGTCGTACACCTCTATGTTGGAATGAGGTGGGAGAAAAAGAGTTTTGTGGTCCAGAGATTATCCAGGATACCAATGAGAAGATCAAGATGATTAGAGATAGGCTCAAAGCGGCTCAAAATAGGCAGAAGAGTTATGCAGATAACCGCAGGAAGGACCTTGAGTTTCAAGTGGGTGATCGGGTATTTTTGAAACTATCCACTTGGAAGGGCGTAGTGCATTTTGGTAAACGGGGAAAGCTTAGCCCGAGGTATATCGGTCCTTATGAGATTTTAGAGCGGGTTGGCACAGTTGCTTATCGATTGGAGTGTCACACCTCAATTTTCGAAAGATAATTTTCAAAATTTTTGGCATGATCTAACTTAAAATATAAATATCCCAACCTGTTTCAATAACAAATCTAAAACAACTAGAACTCAATAGCGGAAAAGTAATATCATACAACCCATCACTGAGTTAAATATTACACTTCCTTATTTACATAAACTTGCAACACGAGAACATAAGAACAATCTCATGAGTTTAATATTTTCTACCCGATTAACAAAACTATACAGAGTACAGCAAAAGCCAAAAAGAACCATGCCACTAAGCCTCCACCTCAACCTTGCTGATCCTCACCTGCAGGTCTAACCCCTACACCAATAATTGGAGCACCGGGATTGTAAAATAACAAACCCGGTAAGCTAAAAAGCCCGTATGAGTAAACTCAAAAATAACACAGCATTTATCACATCCAACATTCCACAAAAGAGATTTGATCAAGAATTAAAAATCACAAATCCAACACATTACCAAAGAATGTACCCATGAGTCCCAGATATTTAATAAATACTTCTCATTACCTACAACAACAAATTGTGTACCCATGGGTCCCAGATACCATAAAGTATCTCCCATGACCTACACTGACAGACGGACTAGAGCTCTATTCCTAACCGTAACCAATCACCCGGCCAAAGGCTTGGAACCCGGTTTAACTGTCCAATATCAAAACACAAAATAATAAATAGCATCTTAACCGTAACCAATCACCCGATTAAAAGCTTGGAACCCGGTTTGGCTATTTATCCAACAATCACAATATCACAACATCATCATCAACAGCATAAGATCACATCATACGATTATATCCTTCACAAGGATATAATTATATGAACAATATATATTATTCCACAATAATAACTTTTCCATAATCAATAGATTATGATGACAAGAACTTCAAAAATAAACATATAAGAAAAACTTGTTTTATCTTACCTATGAGCTGTTGGTGATCAAGCTCATATATTTTAAAACAATTAATAGCATATTATTAATTTTAACATCATAATCATTATCATCATCACATAACCATACTAAAATTTTGTTCAAAAGTGAACCTTAGTGAGATTTACTCACCTAGAAATCCCGCTGCAAAACTCCCAACACAACGAAGGCAAGACAATCACAAAATCACAAATTATCTAAAATCACACAATTAAAAACCTTAGAAACCAAAATACTAAAGGATAACACAACACCGTTAAACTAACCCTTAGCTCAAGGGAGGACAACTTCTCAAAGTCGTTGAACTCAACGACACAATAGAGCTGCCTCAAATCTTAAAAACCTAAACTCAAACTCCACCAAGCCAAAACAAATAAACCTATGTCCTAACATGCAAACCTCGCTCAAAACCTAGCCATACTACCTCCCAACAAGCTCACAGCAGCAAGGACTAGCTAACCACAGGAACTAAGGCCACAACTCAGCCGGACACGCCGCCATACGCCGCAACAGGCGGCGGCAAGTGAGCCCCACGCGCCACCCCCAAAACTTCCGAATTAGGAGAAACTCACAACATGAAACTTGTAGATTGAAGCATGGTGAACAACTTTAATACCTGAGGTTTTAACTGGTTCGGCCGGGATCGGCCGGAAAACACCTCGAAACTCCAAAACGAAATCAAAAACCAAACCTGCAAAACTGGCGCCCAAACTTGGTTTTCAGGTCACCAAGCACGTATAAACATCACCAGAGGAAGGAGAGGAGCAAGACTCACCTAACTCTCACTAAAAACGCCGCCAAAATCGCAGGTTTTCCGGCGATACCGCAGCAGCTCCGCCGCTCCATGGCGGCTTCCAGGCGGCGCGACGGCGAGCGGGGCTGCTCCAGAAATGGAGAGGAGGTCCGTGCGGACCGAACGGGACCAGTGGCATCCAGTTTGGTGGCCGGACGGCGGAGAACCGAGCCGGAGAAGAAAGGAGTGCGGGAGGAGGTCGGGAGAGGGAGGAGAGACAAAGTGATCTGCAATTTCTATGTTTCCAAAAATAACTCTCCCACATTTTTCTACTTATACAGTTTCCAAAACCGGAAACTGACTTCCTCTGACCATAACTTTCTCATACTACCTCCGTTTCAGGCGTGCCGCATGTCTACTAACTCGTATCGACAAACTCTACAACTTTCATTAAGGAAGTTTTCGAAGATAACTTACGGAAAATAAAGTCAACTTTTGGCCTCTTAAAAGTCAAAGTACCTTTAAAATTATTCCCGAAATTTCAAGTTCGCACAAACTAGAGAATTTCCATATATAATCCTTCATTAATTATAGGAATCATACAAGGAAAATAATATGAAAATCTAGGGTATTACAATCTACCCCCTAAAAGGAATTTCGGCCCGAAATTCAAAAATACTAACCCAAAAACAACCTAGGGTACTTAGCCCTCATGTCTGACAGTAACTCCCAAGATGCATCACCCTCATCATGGTGACTCCAACACACCTTAACCAAATCGACTTCCTTCCTTCGAAGCCTCTTGGTTGATCTATCTAAGATTCGAACCGGTTCAACAACAAAGGTTGCATCCGCATTCACCTTGATAGTTCCATAATCAATCACATGTGATGCATCTGGAATATACTTCCTCAACAAGGACACATGAAACACATTGTGTACCCCGGACATGACAGGAGGTAAGGCAAGCCGATAAGCCAAATCTCCTACTCTTTCCAAAATCTCAAAAGGCCCTACATACCTGGGAGCTAACTTCCCCTTCTTACCAAATCTCACCACCCCTTTAGTAGGTGAGACCTTCAGGAATACATGATCCCCAAGTTAGCCTTAGAATTGGACTAAGTGCTAGTTATGAAAGTTGTTGTGCGTGATGAGAGGATTATTCTGTTAAAATTTGAGAGGCAATGTACATCGCTAGAGTTCGGCTACCGGCCGCCGCTGCCGGGGGGGCAGGAGGCAGCGCCGCTGTTTAGAGGTTGTTTTTGCATGTTTTCGGGTTTGTTGTAATGAGAGGAGATTAATGAAGTATAATTTGGAATTTTTGGAGGAGTTTTGATAAGGTTTGGGATTTATCAATGATTAAGGATTTAGGCGTTTATTCGAATGGAGATCCGGTAGTTGGTTTAGCAGGATTTAAACGTCGAAAAGGTTAAATTATAATTTTCGGTAATTGCGGAATAATGTGACCCTTGTTAGATTAAAAGTGGAGAAGTTGGGCAAGAGAGATGAAATTATAGGCTTCCTTTTTATTTCAGAAATTTTATTAAAGTATTACCCTGGTTTGGAGGCTTAATAATTATTTATTGTTCAAGACGTGAGGAGGATCATTTGGAGGAAGCCTCGGGTCGTCGGCAGGCATAGCCGAGCACTGTGAGTGGACCTTTGATTTTATTATCATGCATGCGCTAAAGTTATTTAATTTCAAAAGCATTTGGAGATATAATAGTTTGTTGGATTATCGAGTTCCACTTATTTTTCCGGAACTCTCTTGCTAATTTTAGTTGACACGTGGGACGTGTCAAGCGATATATATTATTTCTAAGTACAGTTAGGAACTGTACTGTGCGCTATGAATTTATTATAATTTTTGGGGAAGTATTGATCTTTTTATCTTAATATTGTACTTCACCATAAAAGGGTTGATTGATATTGATTATTGCTAGCTAACCTTATTAGCGGTCCTCATCATATGTGAGTTGCTATTATAACCTTATTAGCGGTGCTCTTCATATGTGAGTAAAGCGCTTAGCGTGTGATGCTATTATAGCCTGGGAGGCAACCGATTGGTATTTATAATTATATGTTAGCTAGCCATTATTAGCAACTACTCACCATAGGTCAGTAGGGCGCTTAGCGTTGGACGCTATTATAGCCTGGGAGGCTCATCGTTATGGTGAAACCTCTTCCCCATTTTTATTGATTTATTAGGAACTGTTTCAGTGTGATTGCTGAGGGTATGAATCACACAGAATGCGGGAACACCATCTTCAAGACCCATAATCTGTCAATCATGAATAAAGGGCGTCAGAGGGGAAGACCGGGTTTGCCGGCCTTTGACCCTCCGATGCCTAAGTCAGCCATATGTTAGTAGAAATGAGGTGTGAATAGGGTGGAGATGGAATGTCCCCAAATGAGGGGTGGAGAGTGGTATTTATAGAGATAGGGTGGATGCACCCTCAAAATACCACTTTGCCCTTATTAGAGAGTGTATTACCATTATGCCCTCAAGGGATAGTGTAGGTTTCTTGGGCTTAGTTAAGGCCCAAGCCCATTTTATGCGGCAATACGTGTCTTCTTAGGCGAGTATGACCGATGTTCTACGATGTACTAACAACTCCCCAAGTCCGCAGTCAAGAGACTCTCTTGAGTGGGGACTTTATCTGGTAGGATATCGAGAGTACGAGTCTTACTTGTGGCGACGTAACCAGTCCCCAGTCCCCCAAGTCCCCACGCAAGGGAGGGGATGGACCGGCTTCCTCTAAGTGGGGTATGTCGTGCGTTGCTATATATGACTGAGACATTAGGGTCGTTGCTCCCATGTAGTGTCTGGGGATTGCAGGGTGATCGGGGGTCGAAGTTGAGGTACCGCTGGCGAGCATCTGGTGTGGGCAACGGGTACCGGCATGTTTGTATGCCTTCGGCGTTTTAGTAGCCTTTGATTTGTACCAGCTATATGCTCTAGCTAGCTGAGCTATTCTAGCATGCGAGGCATGACGATGGGTGCCGCTGAGGCATGACGATGGGTGCCGCTAGAGCATAATGATGTTGCCAATAGGGCATGTGTAGAGCTGTCAAGGGGTGACTATCGAGAGCACGCTAAGAAGTGTGACAAGGATATCGAGAGCACGCTAGGGAGTGTAGCCGAGATGTCGGGTGGTGCCAAAGTGTACCGAGAGCAAGGCAGGAGGTGCGGTAAATGCCGGCATATAAGGCTGTTGCCCAAGTCCCCCAGTGCCGGGAGAGAACATGGTGGCGGGGCGTGACGGTTTGCGCTAGTGGCGCAACGGTCCGCGCTGGTGGCATGACGGTTCGCGGTAATGGCGTAACTGTCCGCGCTGGTGGCGTGACGGTTCGCGGTAATGGCGTAACGGTCCGCGCTGGTTGCGTGACGGTTCGCAGTAATGGCGTAACGGTCCGCGCTAGTTGCGTGATGGTTCGCGGTAATGGCGTAACCATTCGCACTAGCGGGCGGAATGGTTCGCGCTGGTGGCGTAACGATCCGCACTGGTGGCGTGACGGTTCGCGCTAATGGCATAACGGTCCGCGCTGGTGGCGTGACGGTTCACACTAATGGCGTAACGGTCCGCTCTAGCGGGCGGAATGGTTCGAGCTGGTGGCGTACACTCGTGGTGTGTGTGGCGTGAGATTGCACCTTTGGGTGCTGGCTATTTACACATGTTGTGTGTAGCCTGAGGTTGCACCGTTGGGTGCTGGCTGTTTACACATGTTGTGTGTGTAGACTGAGGTTGCACCTTTGGGTGCTGGCGGTTTACACATGTTGTTTGTGTAGCCTGAGATTACACCTTTGGGTACTGGCTGTTTACACATGTTGTGTGTGTAGCCTGAGTATGTAGCATGTAGCGCGTATAAAAAAGAGTGTTTTATGTACCTCTCTATGCCATGTAATAAGCATGCTCAAGGATATGATGATGTATGAGGCATGTTATTTGTATGATAATAACTAAATTAAATAGTGTAAAGTATGACTTATCTGAAGCCGTGTAGAGCCGCTATAGATATTGTAGAAAAATTGGAGTTGTCGATATAAGTCTCGATGTCGACAAAAGAGTTTGGTATAAGAATCTCAATGGAGTAGTCATGATGGCCAAGAAGATAATATTGGAGTGCATCATTGAAGATAATATTGCTTGACCAAGAAGTAATGTATGTGTACCGACGTTGGAAAAAGAAGCCATGATGGCCTAAGCATGATAGTCTGTAGCCTGTGCCTGTCATATTTGACAAATAGATAGGTAGACGAGACGTGGCCATAGATAGGGGCATGACTCATGAGAATTTATTGTCATGTTGCCCACTGATAAATCATAAAGAAGTATGTAGCATTGTAGGTGGAGTGTAGTTGACATATAGTGCCGAGGGGGCAAGGCAATTAGGGTCTTCAGACGTTATTAAGTAATTGAACAATCTTGTTGTGTGACTAGGTGTGTAGAACCCATGCTATGGAACAGACTTGGTTGACATGAACCAAGTAATAGATATATTTCCCATAACTCCATAGCTATAGAGGTTGAAGGGTGGGTGCCGAGAGCAAGCTGCTGGGTCCCGAGACCATCTTTTTTTTTTATGGCGGGAACCAGGGAAGGGTGGGAACTAGAGAAGTTTGGCCTCGGGAGAGAGGTACTGAGACCCGGGAGGGGATCCCCGGGAGAGGGGTGTCAAGAGACCAGGGGTGTCCGCGGGGGAGACTAGGGAGAGCAGGGGAGTCAGTTCGCCAAGGGAACTGGCGAGACCAGGGGAGTCCGCGGGGACTCTAGCGAGACCAGGGGAGTCCCCGGGGACTGGCGAGACCAGGGGAGTCCGCGGGGACCCTGGCGAGACCAGGGGAGTCTACGGGGAGTCTGGCAAGACTAGGGGAGTCCGCGGGGACTGGCGAGACCAGGGGAGTCCTCGGGGACTAGCGAGACCAGCGAAGTCCGCTGGGAGCTCGGGAGAGAGACACCGAGACATGAGTGGGTGTCCTCGGAAGAGGGGTGTCAAGCAAGTGCCAAAGGCGAAGGCAAGTCCCGGTGGTAGGGGCCCGGGGGGAGGGTGCCAGGTTTGGGGTCGCGAGAGAGGAGTCCCGGGAGGTCGGGATGGAAAGGGGAGACGAGGGAAGTTCGCAGGGGAACTGGCGAGACCAGGGGAGTCCGCGGGGGAACTGGCGAGACCAGGGGAGTCTGCGGGGACTGGCGAGACCAGGGGAGTCCACGGGGACTGGCGAGACCAGCGGAGTCCGCGAGGAGCTCGGGAGAGAGACACCGAGACATGGGCGAGTGTCCCCGGGAGAGGGGTGTCAAGCGGGTGCCAAAGGCGAAGGCAAGTCCCGGTGGAAGGGGCCCGGGGGGAGGGTGCCGAGATTGGGGTCACGAGACCGAGAGCATATCCCTGCCGGGACCTTGTGTCGCCGTCGTGACTGGCGTGGCTGGTCTTGCTACTGGGATGGGTGTCCATTTTTGTATCCTACTGCCGGAAGAGAGGAGTCCCGGGAGGTCGGGATGGATTGCTGTGTAGTCTGGATGCGATTGAGACCCGGAGAGGGGGGGCACCGGGAGCTCGGGAGGCTGTGGAAGGGGTTGTCCGGTGCTCGGGAGGTGTTGTGGGGAGGTGGGTTGCTGGGATGAGTTTGCTGGGTGCCGGGTTCCGGGGATGGATGGGTGCCGAGATCAATTCTCACAATGTTTTGGTTTCTCAGGTTATAGAATGGAGTGTGGTGCCGGGATTGGGGTTGCGAGACCGAGAGCGTATCATTGCCGGGAGGCTACTGCCGGAAATTGTGGTGTAGTTGGTGTTGCTACCGGAATGGGTGCCCAGATAAGATTTGAGTATTTGATGACCATTTCCGATGCACCGTGGGTGGCGTTGCTGCCGGGATGCCGGGACGATTATAACAACGGCAGTGAAACATTAAGGCTGTCGGAATTTGTCAACCATATAGGGAACGTGAGGTGTGGCTTCTCTTTATGTATTTTTTGACGGATGAATCCAGAGTCTCACAACCGACTCAGAGTTAAGAATGAAGACCATAGCTGCTGGTTCGAAACTGGCTTGCTCATCGATGACCGAAAGCGCCATGGGTGCCCAGAGTAAATCTAGGTACGCGTTGGGACGACGCGTGAGTTCATCTCCGGTGTCACCTGCGAACACGGAGACTAGAGGAGACTTGTCTGAGGCTGGTGACTCAAATGATGGCGGAGGTGAGGGGCGGTGGCACCTATAAATAGTGGTGGATGGGGAGAGAGAAAACCCAGATCTACTTTCTCTTTCCTCATGTTTCACTATAAATTGAAACCAGAAGCTTGGTGGGTTTGAATCTCACGTCGACCAGCTGGAACCAAGATGGGTAAGTGAAACGTGAGCTTTTGAAGTGCTTGAGTGTGAGCAAAGAGAGCTACGCAAGCAGAGAGAAAAGCGTCAGTCGGAAGAAATGAAAAATGCTAGAAAAAGGAATTCCAGCCGGATCATGAATATGCTCATGGTGAGCCATGTGAGGGTTTCCACTTGAGGTTCGAGCCCTCCTTCTAGCCCCAATTGTTTCAGTGTGATTGCTGAGGGGATGAATCACACAGAATGCGGGAACACCATCTTCAAGACCCATAACCTGTCAATCATGAATAAAGGGCGTCAGAGGGGAAGACCGGGTTTGCCGGCCTTCGACCCTCCGATGCCTAAGTCAGCCATATGTGAGTAGAAATGAGGTGTGAATAGGGTGGAGATGGAGTGTCCCCAAATGAGGGGTGGAGAGTGGTATTTATAGAGATAGGGTGGATGCACCCTAAAAATACCACTTTGCCCTTATTAGAGAGTGTATTACCATTATGCCCTCAAGGGATAGTGTAGGTTTCTTGAGCTTAGTAGGCTCAAGCCCATTTTATGCGGCAATACGTGTCTTCTTAGGCGAGTATAACCGATGTTCTACGATGTACTAACAGGAACCAATGGGATTGGTTCATTATTTTTTTTGTCTATAATTATTTTTGGAAAGATTTCCAAGAGTGGCATGCATAAATATTTTCTCAATGGAAAATATGGGAAAAACATAAATTATGATTTCAAGGCTCTATCATTAAGTCAGTATTTGGATTATTTATTTTTGTCCACTCACTCTAACGTTTTAAATGCTTCTCCCTTGGGCCTTTCGTTTTAAATGTCCAGTCTGCAGAGTTCTGTTCGGCAGGGATAGGAGGCGAGTCATATTTCCCACCTCATCCAGTTTTCTCTCACAGGTTACTAGTTTAACCTATTTGTATCTATTCTCATTTCCTAGTAGTTGCTCTGATAACCATGGGGTGTTTTGAATGAATTTATGTCAAGGTGTGTTAAGAGCTTGTGACTCCATTTAGGAGGGTTGAAAAAGAATTATTTGGTTTGTTTGTATGAGAGATTAAATTCATGGAATTATTTTGAATTATTACTTTTGTTGGGGTGGTGGATGTTTATTTGGGGGAGCGGGTGGCTCCAGGAGATGTGTTTCTAATTGTTTCAGAAGTGTTTGGGTTGTGGTGATTTTTCTTTCAGGTAGGTTATGCCAATAATTTGGTAGAATTTCCCTTGAGGTAGGTCCCGCAGGGTTTATCCCCGATTTCAAGGGGAAATCCGAGGTAGGTCCTGACATTGGATGCTGCAACAAGGACTGATATAAGCTGGAAGTTGGTTGCAGAGCACACAATGGGGGAGGTTTTCTCACCTTCTACCTTTTGTTTTGTTCACTTTCCTCTATACATCTATTATGCATTACTTGATCTATATTGTTCTCACATTGTGGACAATGCGTAGTTTAAGTGTGGGGGAAGGGAATGCACACATTTTGTATTTTGTTTTGTTTTTGTTAAAGTCGAAAATTTGAAGAAAAAACAATTGTGTTTGTTTTTCTGTGAGTCATCACTCCTTTCAACTGTCTAAGATGAGTAAGTAATCTATGAAATTACGGCTAAAAGAGGATCACACGATTGAGATGATGTTAAATTAATTCTTTGGTTAAGTATGATGTATACTAAGCATATGAGTGTGTAGTAGATGTGGTTTTTTGTTGACATTGGTACAGAATTTTGAGTATGTTGATGATGAGTTTTGATTCATAATTACCCTGGTGAGAATTTGAGCTATATTGTGCTATTCTTTCTGAGTGCTTATTGGGTAAATCATCATCTATTTTCTTGACAATGTTTAGCGATCTCATTATCTTTCTCCTTGATTAACTGCTTGCCGCAAATTAAGTTTAACGGACTCTAGTGCTAGAACTCACTTTTGTACTAGTCGAGACTTTTATCAATACATGTTCTGATTTTAGAAAGGATTAAAAGGACTTAGGATTTCCACCATTGCCAAATTGCCATATGTCCCTATTTGTGTGCGCGGCACACCCTTTAGTTGAACCCCTTTGAGCTTACGCTAAGCCTTTCTGTCATCACCCATGTAATCCTCACCTTGAGCTTAGTGTAGTGATATCTCTACCTTTGTCCTTAGGGCCTAGTAGAGCTTATTTTGTGATGTATCGTATGGAGGGATGATGAGAAACAAGTGTGGGGGAGTTAGACTTGTCCATTGGAAAGAAAAAGAAACTGTGTTGCCGGAAAAAAAAAAAAAAGAGTAAACAAAAAAAAAACCAAATGTGGCGGCACTGAAAAGAAAAAAATGATGAAAGTATGGATTAAGTCTCCCTTTGTGATGGAGGAGTTTGTTTTAAATTGAAGACCTAATGATGTGATATATGGTCTTTGTCCTCATTCATGAATGTTTAAAGGTGATCTTATGGCTCTACTAAGTTTTTAAGGACGATTTGCAATTCCTTATCATTTGTTTCATTAAACCCTAGCCTTGGCCAAATTTTAACCTTGATAAAGTTCTTTTATGATCCAAAAGATAGACAGCCATCCATCTGTGGAGATTGGTTACAAAAGTTGAGCATATGGGTTGGTCCATTTCGCAAGTAGTTGATATCTTTCATGAGATCTTTTTAATTTCACAAAGTGCGTTTCTTTCTTTATATGTGAGCCTACTTGATTTCTTATTCTCTCACATATATACATTGAGTGAAAAAGCTTTTAAGCATTAGCCTTAATTCTGAGAGAAGAAAGAGTGGTAATCTTGTGAGGTTGAATCGTACTTGTTGGATACATGCTGAGCTCCACCCATCACCATTGTCACCCTCGTGTCTTACATGCTTATATGCGGAGTATATGTTTTAATTAACTCTCGAATTACTCATAATTGATTCTTCATTTGAGTGTCAATCTTGATGCTATGAAAGTAAGAGATTTTTGAGACAATAATGTTGAAGGCATAGTTTGTTTTGAGTCTTTGTTTTGTTTTCTTTGTTTTGGATTTTTCTAAGGGACTAGCAAAAGCTAAGTGTGGGGGAATTTGTTAGGAGCAAAAAGTGCTACGTTTATATTGTATTTCCGACCCTATTTAGCAATGTAATTCCTTTAACAATATTCATATTAACTAAGTTTGTGTTTTTAGTTCATAAATAAAGCCGAGGAGCTCAAAAGAGATGAAAGAGGAGAAATCTTGAAGGAAAAGGAATCCATGTTGTGCAAGGAAAGAAATCAGAAAATCCGCAGAAATCGTCAGTCAATTTCGACAGAATATTGTGATCAGCTCACAACGAACCAGGAGATGTGCCATATATCAATGGAAAGCCACAAGAGTCTACTTTCGAGTACTTTTTACGGATCGTCAATACCTATTTTGAAGAAGAAGTTATGACTGTTTGAGTGACCGAAGATCAGTCTGCCCGAATTTCTAATTTGGACCAAAACTTCTATTTTAAGGCCCAGACCACATTGGCAAGCCCATGGACGAGTTTTGAGGGTTTCATAACCCTAATCACAACAGAAAAAAAGAAGGAGGGATGTGAAGATTAGAGGAGACCAACGATCTCACATCATCAGAACCTCCATACTTGCGGACTCGCACAAGGAAGCCGCCAAGCCATCATTGATCTCTCCATCATCCACGGTTTACCTTTCCTTTGTCATCTTTTATTCTCCTTGTGTGATTTTGCAGCCATGTGTGGCTGATTTCACTTAGTTAGGGGCAAGGTTTGAAGCCCCAAGAATGTTTTAGATATTGTTTTGAACCTTGGTTTCAAATTATTGAGTCTTTCTAATTGTTTATTTGGTTTTGGTTTATGGGGAACTCTTGCTTGTTTATGTTCATGTATGCGCAACATAGAACATTATAAACTTGTGAGTGGGGCTAGAAATAGGTTGATTAATCTCCTAAACGGTTAAAATGTCTGTTTCAAAGTAGTAAAACCTATAGGACAATAGGTGAAACCAAATAAAAAGGATTGCATGCTAGGTAGGCGTTCCACACTAGTTTTGCATACTTGTTCAATCAAACTTTCATTGATCTTAATGCTTAGAATAATTTGTTGATAGGATAGCGTCTATACCTTGATTGGTTATTCTAAAGACTTGGTAACAGTGTGTTCATCTTGCTTAAGTAATGTAGGGAAGTAATAAGGGCTTACGCAGTGCGTTCACGGTTTGTTCTTGATTGATACCGATTTGCGACTTAATGATTGAAGCTTTGGTTGTTAACATGTCTTGAAACATACTTGGTGATGGATTTCCAAGTCTCTAACATCTCATCCATCTGATCATTTCTGTTTTATTTTGTTTCTTTGTTTTCTCTTGTTTATAATCACAAAACCCTATATCTTTAGTACTATCATCTTTTGTTTTTTTTTTTTTTGTAATTAATGTAAATTCTAAAGGTACCCTCAATTTCCGGCTTTTATAACGATACCCTTATTTGCTATATACTACAATTGACACAAAAGGGTTTTTAATTGAAACGCCCGGTTTCGGTCGCTATCAGCAGGGGATCTTCCTTGGAAGCACCTCTGTGCGACCCACCTTGATTTCCAGAATCATTCAGGGCCAAGCACATGAGAGTTCTCACGTGCAAAGCTGGCGGAGTTAGTGGTGGACTTGTTGGAGGATTGTCCTTCCGAGTGGTCGGTTGGATTTGATGGTGGATTGAGGTATAGATTGAGATTGTGTGTTCCAAATAGTATTGATCTCAAAGGGGAGATGCTTTGGGAGGCACATCGATCTCGTTATACGGTGCACCCAGGGAGCACCAAGATGTATAAAGATTTGCGTAGGCAGTTTTGGTGGAATGGGATGAAGAAGGATGTAGCAGAGTATGTGTCCAAGTGCCTCACTTGTCAGCAGGTGAAGGCGGAGCATCAGAGGCCTGGAGGTATGTTGAAGCCATTACCTATTCCTACTTGGAAGTGGGAGCAGATCTCTATGGACTTTGTGACTAGACTGCCTAAGTCCAAGCTTGGACATGATGCTATTTGGGTAATTGTTGACCGATTGACGAAGTCAGCACATTTCCTTCCTGTGTCGATGATGTACACAGTTGATGCCTTGTGCAAGTTGTATGTGAAGGAAATAGTGAGACTTCATGGAGTGCCTACTTCGATTGTTTCTAATCGAGACCCCCGATTCACTTCAAAGTTTTGGGGTGGATTTTAGAAAGCCATGGGTACTACCTTAGACATGAGTACAACATTTCACCCTCAGACCGATGGGCATACTGAGAGGGTGAATCAGGTGTTAGAAGATATGCTGAGGGCTTATGTCATGGATTTCAAGGGAAGTTAGGAGAATCACCTCCAATTGATTGAGTTTGCCTACAACAATAGTTATCACTCTAGTATCGGCATGGCACCATATGAGGCACTCTATGGTAGGCCATGTAGATCTCCTATTTGCTGGGCAGAGGTGGGTGATAGTGAGCTGTTGGGTCCCGTTATTGTTCAAGAGACGACTGAGAAGGTCTCTATTATCCGAGATAGGATCCGAACGGCGCAAAGCAAGCAAAAGAGCTATGCCGACTTGAAGAGGAGGCAAGTAGAGTTTGATGTTGGGGATCATGTGTTCTTGAAGGTCTCACCTACTAAAGGGGTGGTGAGATTTGGCAAGAAGGGGAAGTTGGCTCCTAAGTATGTAGGGCCTTTTGAGATTTTGGAGAGAGTAGGAGATTTGGCTTATCGGCTTGCCTTACCTCCTATCATGTCCGAGGTACACAATGTTTTTCATGTGTCCTTGTTGAGGAAGTATATTCCGGATGCATCACATGTGATTGACTATGGAACTATCAAGGTGAATGCGGATGCAACCTTTGTTGTTGAACCGGTTTGAATCTTGGATAGATCAACCAAGAGGCTTCGAAGGAAGGAAGTCGATTTGGTTATGGTGTGTTGGAGTCACCATGACGAGGGTGATGCATCTTGGGAGTTATAGTCGGACATGAGAGTTAAGTACCCCAAGTTGTTTTTGGGTTAGTATTTTTAAATTTCGAGGCGAAATTCCTTTAAGGGGGGTAGATTGTAATACCCCAGATTTTTATATCAATTTTCCTTGTATTATTTCCAAAATTATTGAAGGTTTAATTGTGGAAATTCTTTAGTTTGTGCGAAGTTGAAGTTTCGGGAGTAAATTTTAAGATGCTTTGACTTTTAAGAGTCTAAAAGTTGACTTTATTTTCCATGCGTTATTTGTGAAAACTTCCTTCACGAAAGTTGTTTAGTTTGCCGATACGAGTTCGTAGACATGTGGCACGCATAAATCAGATATCGTATGAGAAAGTTATGGTCATTGGATGTTGATGTTGGATTTAATAATATGTTATTAATCGTTTTTAAATATATGAGCTTGATCGCCAACGGCTTATAGGTAAGATAAAACAAGTTTTCTTTATATGTTTATTTTTGAGGTTCTTGTGATCATAATTTTATTGATTATTGATAAGTTATTCTTGTGGAATAATATATATTGTTCATATAATTATATCTTTGTGAAGGATATAATTTTATGATGTGAATCATGTGTTGTTGATGATGATGTGGTGATATAGTGAATTGTTGTTCAAAATAGTCAAACCGGGTTCCAAGCCTTTAACCGGGTGATTGGTTACGGTTATGATGCAATTTTATTTTGTGATTTTTATTGGATAGTCAAACTGGGTTCCAAGCCTTTGGCCGGGTGATTGGTTACGGTTAGGAATAGAGCTCTAGTCCGTCTGTCGGTGTAGGTCATGGGAGATACTTTATGGTATCTGGGACTCGTGGGTACACAATTTATTGTTGTAGGTCATGAGAGAAATTTATTAATATCTGAGACTCATGGGTACATGTATTAAGTAAATATGTCGGATGTGTGGATTTTAATTATTGATCTAATTGCTCTTGTGGTACATTTACTTAAGACATGTACCCATGAGTCTCAGATATTAATAAATACATCTAATAACCTACAACAATAAATGGTGTACCCATGGGTCCCAGATACCATAAAGTATCTCTCATAACCTATACCGACAGATGGACTAGAGCTTTATTTCTAACCGTAACCAATCAACCGGCCAAAGGCTTGGAACACAGTTTGACTGTCCAATAGAAATCACAAAATAAAATATCATCATAACCGTAACCAATCACCCGGATAAAGGCTTGGAACCCGGTTTGATTATTTTGAACAACAATTCACTATATCACCACATCATCATCAACAACACATGATTCACATCATAAAATTATATCCTTCACAAAGATATAATTATATGAACAATATTTATTATTCCACAAGAATAACTTATCAAAAATCAATAAAATTATGATTACAAGAACCTCAAAAATAAACATATAAGGAAAAGTTGTTTTATCTTACCTATGAGCCGTTGGCGATCAAGCTTATATATTTAAAAACGATTAAAAATAGCATATTATTGAATCCAACATCAACATCCAATGACCATAATAAAATTAGGTCCAAAAGTGAACCATGATGAGATTTACTCACTTAAAAATCCCGCAGCGATTTCCACAACACAACAAAAGCAAGCCAAATCACAACTTCACAAATCACCTAAAATCACACAGTTAATAACCTTAGGTCACCAAAGAGGTGTAAACATCTCTAGAGGAAGGAGAGGAGTAAGACTCACCTAACTCTTACCGAAATCGCCGGTTTTTCGACGACACAGCAGCAGCTCTGCCGCTTCGTGGTGGCTTCCAGGTGGCGAGATGGCGAGCGAGGCTGCCTCAGGAGTGGAGAGGAGACCCATGCCGACCCAACGGGACTGGTGGCTTCCACTTTAGTGGCCGGACAAAAGAGAACCGAGCCAGAGAAAAGAGATAGCAGGAGGAAGTCGGGAGAGAGGAGAGAGAAAGTGAGGCTGTTAGGTTTCCATAAATAACTCCCACACAATTTTCTACTTATACAGTTTCCAAAACCGGAAACTGACTTCCTCTGACCATAAATTTCTCATACGACATCCGTTTTATACGTGTCGCGTGTCTACGAACTCGTATCCATCTCTACAACTTTCATGAAGGAAGTTTTCATGAATAACTTACAGAAAAGAAAGTCAACTTTTGGCTACTTAAAAGTCAAAGCACTTTAAAAAATTACTCCCGAAACTTCAACTTCGAACAACCAAATAATAATTTCCATAAATAATCCTTCATTAATTATGGGAATAATACAAGGAAAATGATATGAAAATCTGGGGTATTACAATCTACTCCCTTAAAGGAATTTCGCCCCGAAATTCAAAAATACTAACCCAAAAACAACTTGGGGTACTTAGCCCTCATGTCCGACTCTAACTCCCAAGATGCATCACCATCGTCATCGGTCTGAGGGTGGAATGTTGTATTCATGTCTAAGGTAGTACCCATGGCTTTCTGAAATCCACCCCAAAACTTTGAAGTGAATCGGGGGTCTTGATCAGAAACAAACGAAGTAGGCACTCCATGAAGTCTCACTATTTCCTTCACATACAACTTGCACAAGGCATCAACTGTGTAAGTCATCGACACAGGAAGGAAATGTGCTGACTTCGTCAATTGGTCAACAATTACCCAAATAGCATCATGTCCAAGCTTGGACTTAGGCAGTCTAGTCACAAAGTCCATAGAGATCTGCTCCCACTTCCAAGTAGGAATAGGTAATGGCTTCAACATACCTCCAGGCCTCTGATGCTCCGCCTTCATCTGCTGACAAGTGAGGCACTTGGACACATACTCTGCTACATTCTTCTTCATCCCATTCCACCAAAACTGCCTACGCAAATCTTTATACATCTTGGTGCTCCCTGGGTGCACCGTATAACGAGATCGATGTGCCTCCCAAAGCATCTCCCCTTTGAGATCAATACTATCTGGAACACACAATCTCAATCTATACCTCAATCCACCATCTAATCAACCGACCACTCGGAAGGAAAATCCTCCAACAAGTCCACCACTAACTCCGCCAGCTTTGCCCGTGAGAACTCATCATATGCTTGGCCCTGAATGATCCTAGAAAACTAGAAAATCCCTCAATAAATCTCCGGTAGTATCCTGCCAACCCAAGGAAACTACGAATCTCCGTAGGAGTAGTGGGACGACTCCAATTCAACACTGCCTCCACCTTAGATGGATCCACCGAAATCCCCTCATTTGACACCACGTGACCAAAGAACTTGACCTCTTCCTTCCAAAACTCACACGTACTTCCCAAACTTAGCATATAACTTGGCCTCCCTAAGAACCTATAGTACAATCCGTAGATACCTATCATGATCCTCCAAAGTCTTGGAGTAAATCAAAATATCATCCACAAATACTACAACAAACACATCCAGATAAGGACTGAAAATGCGGTTCATCAAATCCATAAAAGCAGCAGGCGTATTGGTTAGACCAAATGGCATAACAACAAACTCATAATGCCCATATCTAGTCCTGAAAGCGGTCTTCGAAATATCCTCCTCCTTCACCCTCAACTGGTGATAACTGGACCTCAGGTCAATCTTAGAGAATACCGTAGCACCTCTAAGTTGATCAAACAAATCATCAATCCTAGGCAAGGGATACCTATTCTTGATGGTCACCTTGTTCAACTCCCGATAGTCCACACACAACCGGAGTGTATCATCCTTCTTCCTCACAAACAACATTGGTGCACCCCAAGGCGAGGTGCTAGGTCTAATGAATCCCTGCTCGAGAAGACCCTCGATTTGAACCTTCAACTCTAGAAGTTCAGTTCTCCCCATCTGATAAGGAGTCTTTGATACCGGTGAAGTACCTGGTACCACATCTATAGCAAACTCCACTACCCTCTTAGGAGGTAACCCTGGAATCTCCTGAAACACATCACTAAACTCAGAGACTACTGCAATATCCGCAATACCCACGGTACTACCAGTAGCCTCTATGTGAGCTAACACTCCTTCCCACATGGCCGTGTCCGACCTATGACAACGATAGCCAAAGCTCTGCTGTCTAGGAATGTGAAATGACACCACCATAGCGAAACAGTCAATCAAAGCATGGTTTGGTCTTAGCCAATCCACTCCCGAAATCACACCATAGGAGCGGTCTAGAATCACAATTAGGGATGCAAGGAAGTCTCTCCCACTAATCACTAACGGACAAGCATCACACAAAGTGCCAAGCACAATAGAAACCCCGAGAGGCGAAGAAACACACAAAGATCTAGTAAGCGGCGTCGGAGTCAAGCCTAATTCCCTCACCACCGAGCTAGATATGAAAGAATGGGTTGCCCCCGTATCAAAAAAAAACGGTAGCAAGCAGATCATAAACAAGAATGGTACCTTCCACTCCTGCACCACGCTGACCAATGGCATACACTCTGGCTGGTGCTGGAAGTAACTGCCTCTGCTGATTACCCCGCCCTCCAGCCTGAGGTCGGGTGCAATCCCTAGCAAAATAACCCGCCTGCCCACAAGCGAAGCATCCCTGCCTCTTGGGCTTCGTGCACGCCGAAGAGTAGTGGCCCGACTCACCACAATTGAAAAACTTCAAAGGTGCTGCCTGCCTAATAGGTGGAGCCCTAAGAGGTGCAGCTGCTGCTCTAGCTAATGCCAGCTGATGAGTCCGCCGCCTCTTCCCATAACCATCTTTGTGGTCCCTTGAACTGCTACTCCCTGCCAAGGCCTTGCCCTTACCCTGCACATCTCTCTGCCCCTTAGTCTCATGCATGGCCTCTTCTTGCTCAACTGCAAGGGCACTCTCAACCGCTTCTGCTAAAGTAGTAAATCGGTGGGAAATCATAGCCTTCCGGAGCTCATGCCTCAAACCCCGTACGAACTTCCGTGACAAATCTACTGCAACCATCTCTCTAGCAAAATGATACAGCTGAGAAAACCGGGCCTCATAATCCCTGACACTTATCAAGCCCTGCACTAGAGCTATGAACTCAAGCTCCAACTGCTCCCTCACAGTATCAGGAAAATACTTCTCCTGAAAGAGCTGAAAAAACCCCTCCCAAGTCAAGGCGGTCACATCAATAACTCCGTCTACCCCGCTCCACCATACCCGTGTCTCATCCTTGAGAAGAAACGTAGCACTACGCATCTTCTCAATCTCCGTACAAGTGATCATGGTGAAGTATGTCTCAATGCCCTCTATCCAATGATCAGCCACAAGGTAGTCTGTACCTCCCAGAAAGGAAGGCGCTCCTAACCTGATGATACCCTGAGCCAGCCTGGCCAGACGTAGACCATCATCTACCACAACTGGCACCGGCATCTCTAACACCACCTCCTCCTCAAAGAAATCATCCAAAGGTAGAGCCCTACCTCTGCCTCTGGCCCTACCTAAGAAGCAAATAAACCTTGGTTAACTCATGCATAAAACTTCAACCAAAGTATAAGTCTAATACAACTTTTATTAACCAAGGCACTATCTCAAGATGGGACACAAAGATTCAAAATCCCACTAACAGAGTATTCTCTACTCTGACATCCTATTGACCTAGAGGCGACACCTAACCCTTCACATACCTAATGACATATCAATACCGAAGAGCTTATGATGGTGATCCGCTGTAGTTGGGCCATCACTCCAAAATATTGATTATCATCAAATATGTAAATCTACGCTCTGATACCAAACTATCACACCCCAATTTTCGAAGGATAATTTTTAAAAATTTGGGCATGATATATCTCAAAATATTAAATCCCAAAACCTGTCCAACAAAAATTCTCAAGCAACTAAAACTCATTTGCGGAAATGTAAATGTCATACAACCCAACACTGAGTTAAATATTACATTTCCTTGTTTACATAAATTTGAAAATCAAGAACATGAAAACAATCTCATGAGTTTAATATTGTCTACCCAAATATAAAACTATACAGAGTACAACAAAACCAAAAAGAACCCTGCCACTAAGCCTCCGCCTCAACTCTGTTGATCCTCACCTGCAGGTTTAACCCCTACACCAAGAAGTGGTGCACCGGGTTGTAAAATAACAAACCCGGTAAGCTAAAAAGCTCGTAAGAGTAATCTCAAAAATAACACAACACATCTCACATCCAAATATACCACAAGAGCAATTAGATCAATAATTAAAATCCACACATTTACTCAAGACATGTACCCATGAGTCCCAGATATTAATAAATACCTCTTCTAACCTACAATAATAAATGGTCTACCCATGAGTCCCAGATACCATAAAGTATCTCCCATGACCTACACCGACGGACGGACTAGAGCTCTATTCCTAACCGTAACCAATCACCCGGCCAAAGGCTTGGAACCCAGTTTGACCATCCAATAAAAATCACAAAATAAAATTGCATCATAACTGTCAAGACCCACCCCGAATTTCACCCTGAAACCCGAGGTAAGTCCTGCGGGGACCACCTCCAAGGAAAATTTACCGAAGGACTCGGCAAACCTCCCTTGAAAATGGACAACCCTAACCCGGAAAAATATAGAACACCCTCTTAACCAAAATATTAATCTTCACTTTAATCCAAATAACTGAATAAAATAATACACAATTATTTTTCTGAAAAATATTCAGAGCTACTACAAGAAAGACAACGGAAGCTGATAGAAATCGTAGTGGGTTTAAACAAATGACCTACTGGCGAACACTAGTGGAGATGTGGGTGACTATGCCTCGGCGCCTCCTTCTAGACCCCACCCGAACTCTGCAGACTGGGCGATTAAAAGCGAAGGAAAAGCCCAGGGGAAAATATTTAATCACGTCAGGGTGAGTGGACAAAATAGTCTCGACAACAATAAATATTTCCCCAAGAAACACTTTCAAGGACACGACTAGTTCTGGCTAGTCTCCAAATCTTAAACAAGTACAACCTCTCAGGCTAAAATTATATAATTATATCAGTATGTATTCACACCCGTCTACTCCATGTATGCTATCTATGAATAAGCTTGAAAGTAGATAGTCATACCAGGCTATGACGCTCGGGTGGTATTTATACGTGCTTACTCCCTGTACGAATTCTATGAATGAATCTAAAAACATAGAATGAACTCGGAAAGTAGAAAGTCGTACAGGGCTACGACGCTGGCGTCTAACGCTCACGTCACCTCATAATGGCATTTTTCCTCATTATGAGGGGAACACGTATGGCTAGCTAGCGTTCTCTCATATACATACTATACTCATAAACGTTAAATAAAATAAGTAAAATCACTGAAATTCTCAATTCAGGATAAATTCCAAAAAGGAAAATATTCAACAATAAAACATTATTTAAAAACAAAGGTCCACTCACAACTTAGGCCTAAGCCTGACGTCGGTCGGAGGTCTCCTCTGCTCGAGCCTCCTCGCGTCCTGTTCCAAAACATAAATAATTCCTCAAATAAATCCCAACGTTTTTAAAGAAAAATAGGCATAATTAAATATGAGCTTCTCGCGCTCAACCATGCCTATCGTCCTAAATCTTAACTTCACTGCCAACCATAAATCTCCATAAATACCGACATCCTCAAAATCACCTTCCAACGTCCTAATCATAAAATTAATCCAATGGCCAGATTTTAACTTATTAATCCGCCAAAAATACCAAACTTAACAAATTCCAAAACCTATCCAAAACTCTTCCAAAAATTCTAAAACTCATTCCATTAAACTCCTCATAATATTCTCCACCAAAAACATTTTCTCGGCGGCGGCGCCGGCGGTCGGAAGTTCCGGCAGGGAGGAGAGGAATCGGGAGGGAGAAAAACGGGAGGAAAAGAGAGAAAGAAAAGAGGAAGAAATGGGTTGGGCTCGGCCCAGCCGATCCAACACCATATTTAACCCAAATTCCAAATATTCAACACCCCAAAATAATACCCCAATAAAAATTAGCTTTTACTAGCTAAAATTTACCATTTTTACCGTCGTCACATTTTCTTCCTTCGAATAATTCTTTCGAAATATTCGTCCCTCAACCCACCTCTAGGTACTTTAGGACTATAAATTCAATGACGAAGACGGTAAAATTCTTATTACCACAATGCTAGTAATTAAAGTAAAATTTAAGAGTCGGGGCGTGACAATAACCGTAACCAATCACCCGGTTAAAGACGGTTTTACTATTTTGAACAACAATTCACTATATCACCACATCATCATCAACAACACATGATTCACATTATAAAATTATATCATTCACAAAGATATAATTATATGAACAATATATATTATTCCACAAGAATAACTTATCAAAAATCAATAAAATTATGATCACAAGAACCTCAAAAATAAACATATAAGGAAAACTTGTTTTATCTTACCTATGAGCCGTTGGCGATCAAGCTCATATATTTAAAAACGATTAATAACATATTATTGAATCCAACATCAACATCCAATTACCATAATAAAATTAGGTCCAAAAGTGAACCATAGTGAGATTTACTCACCTAAAAATCTTGCTGCGATTTCCACAACACAACAAAAGCAAGCCAAATGACAACTTCACAAATCACCTAAAATCACACAGTTAATAACCTTAGTAACCAAAGTACTATAGGATAACACAATACCCTTTAACTAACCCTTAGCTCAAGGGAGGACAACTTTCCAAAGTCGTTGAGCTCAACGACACAATAAAGCTGCCTCTAATCCTCAAAACCTAAACTCAAACCTCAACCAAGCCAAGTAATAAACCTAAGGTCCTAACATGCAATCTTTGCTCAAAACCTAGCAATACTATCTCTTAACATGTTCACAACAGCAAGAGCTAGCTAACCATAGAAAACTAAGGCCATAACACATCCGGACGAGCTGCCATGCAACGCCATAGGCGGCGGCGAGTGAGCCCCACGCGCCACCCCAAAACTTCTGAATTAGGAGAAACTCATAACATGAAACTTGTAGATTAAAGCATGGTGAACGACTTTAATACCTGGAGGTTCAACCAGTACGGTCGGAAAACACCTCGAAACACCAACCCGGAATCAAAAACCAAACCTGCAAATCTGGCACCCAAACTTGATTTTTAGGTCACAAGAGAGGTGTAAACATCTCTAGAGGAAGGAGAGGAGCAAGACTCACCTAACTCTTACCGAAAACGCCGTCGAAATCATCGGTTTTCTGACGATACAGGAGCAGCTCCGCCGCTCCGTGACGGCTTTCAGGCAGCGAGACGGCGAGCGAGGTTGCCCCAGGAGTGGAGAGGAAACCCGTGCCGACCCAACGGAACCGGCGGCGTCCACTTTGGTGGCCGGACGAAGGAGAACCGAGCCGGAGAAAAGAGAGAGTAGGAGGAGGTCGGGAGAGAGGAGAGAGAAAGTGAGGCTGTTAGGTTTCCAAAAATAACTCCCACACAATTGTCTACTTATATAGTTTCCAAAACCAGAAACTGACTTGCTCTGACCATAACTTTGTCATACGATATCCGTTTTATACGTGCCACATGTCTACGAACTCGTATCACCAAACTCTACAACTTTCATGAAGGAAGTTTTCACAAATAACTTACAGAAAAGAAAGTCAACTTTTGGCCTCTTAAAAGTCAAAGCACCTTAAAAACTTACTCCCGAAACTTCAACTTCGCACAACCAAATAAGAATTTCCATAAATAATCCTTCATTAATTATGAGAATAATACAAAAAAAATGATATGAAAATCTGGGGTATTACAGAGAGAAAATGGATTGGCTAAATTAGAAAGCTCTTTTGTTTTTCTGGTGAGTGAGATACAGATTTGTGCGGGGTGTTGGTTTCCAGGTCGTGGGCTCGGTTTGGGTTAAGCTAGTGGGATCAATTACCTCAGCCCAACCTTGACACGGCCCAAAAGGTGAGCATGTATTCCTTTATTTTATTTTATTTTTCGAAAAAATGAAAAATTTCATTGATAATTGAAGGCCAGAATGACAACATACATGAACCATCAAGATTCACTTATTTATTAGCATAGCAGAGGTAAAAACTAGATACAAAAAGATATCAGTGAAACATATCACACGAGTAGGGCCGGTCTTGGACCAAGACAACAAGCCCGGTCTTCCCTCTTATCGCCATGTTTTCTCTTGACATGTTATGGACTTTGGAGACGGAGTGCTCTTCCCAGATTCCATGTGGCTCCATCCCCGCCAACCACGCGAAAACACTTTATATTTATATTGAACTTGATCAACAATTAGCTGAGTACATTTTGTTACACAAGAATAATCTATGATCTATGAGACTTACAAGAGAAGATTACACATACAGCTAACCAAATTAGAATGAGATAACTCTTAGATAGTAATCAATCCCTCAATTCAACAACAAAAGTTTCTTTTTGTCTGACTTTTTTTTTTTTTTGAATAAAGGGATGGTGCAATTATCCTTAAACCTTGATTAATGAAACTGTCGAATACAAGAGGGGACGTGAAGCCTAAACCCCTGATCACAATAATAAGCATATAGAAGTCCTGAAATAATATCAAGAATTTCTACAAAGTACATGTATTCAAACAGCAGTAACTAGCAAAGAGTACTACTCTAATGACGACTCTATTTACTTCGTTACAGCAGTGACATAATGGAAAGATCACTAGACATGTGGCACGCTTAAAGCATCATTATCAGGAGAAAATCTTTTGTCCCCAGATTTCCTGCCTCCTTCTATGTCTCCCATTCAAATCTTGACACTTGTCCTCCATTATCACCGACGACAACAAGGAATCTAACTTAAGCATTCTTCGCTGCTAGAATGCTAGCCCTTGAGGGTTGTACACTCGGCGATGGGAACATTTGAACCATGCAGCTAGTTTTCTAACTCCAGCAAGTATAGGGGAACCAGGTTCGAATTTGTATGATTGATCGATAAACATATAGTTGAGAATTAGAAAAGGAAAAATATATTTGCTTGTTTTACAATGACTTTGATATTGTCATATTTTTCTTAATAGAGTTAAAGAAAAATCATTTTCTCAAAAAAGTAAATAAAACCAAATTCATTCCTGAGAAAAAAAATTTATACAATACAAGCCACAAACCTAGATTTGCAGTCCTGAACATCAAATTGAATTGAAGACTCGTGTTCTTCATACGCAAGGATGTGGAAATGAATACCAATTGCTCATGAGAAAGAGAGAGTGAATCACCAATTCCAGAGAAGGAAAAAAAACTACCTGATCTGCAGATGATTAAACAATTTCCAGATCATGATTCTTGAGATTGAGAGTGAACCCAAAACTTGAAAATCATGAACCCATATCAAAATCTTAATCTCAGAGTTTACTTAATCACCCCAGATCAAAATATTATGTACTCATGAATCCAATCACAACAAGATCAAATTAATCTTACTCGTGAACTCAATCATAATCAGATCAAAATGACCCACATGGGTGAAATTCAAATAAGAAAATTTATTTCGAAAAAGGAAGATTGGAACCATGTGGGAGACAAATTGAATCAAACCACAACCAATTGAATCCAAAAGAAGAAGAACAATCTAACGTTGACCACGTACATCGAATCCCAACCAAAAGAGCAAAACCTTTTGGCGTTCATTGAGAAACCCTCGAGATTGCGTCGTACTTGAAGAGAGATAAATGGTTGTTATTTCATGAGCTTTTACAAGAGATTAACAGAGTTGATTCAGTGTTAGATGAGTTGGATTGAAATGACAGATGTCAAAATTTGAATGGGAGATAGAGAAGGAGACAGGGAGACTGGGTCAGAAGATTTTCTCCCATCTTTATCAATGTTAGCCATTTTGTAGTCAAATTTTTAGCTATTTTGGCTAGCCACTTTAGAAATCTCTCTACATTAGTACTCTCTATTTCAACTAAAGTTTGATTTATAACATTGATTAAATAAAGAAAAATTAATTTAAATGTGTTTTAATATTACATGAAATGACTTAAATTAAATACTTTGAGTTAACATAAATTATAGAGAGTTTCATCTCGCTAGCTATATTTGGAGAACTATAGCTAAAAGTCAAAATAGCTATCCATTTACTAGTCTGATGGAGCTAGTAAAATTGATAAAACACTAAACTCTCTCAAAAATGGCTAAGGAACCAATATAGAAAGTATGTTAAAGATGCTCTTACATATTTTAATGTCCAATAAAGCAGCTTTCTTACTATGTTGCCGCCGGTAAATAAACTCGACGACACTTAATTTCATCCTGCCATTAGGAGGTTACAACCCTTTGATAGAACAAAAGATGTGCCACCTACCTAGAGCAAATAAGGCACACAAGATGCATAGACCGGCACAAGGCCCTTCGCGCCTAATCAGAAAATGATTAGGCATTATTGGCTCTTTTCTCTCTTTTATGTGAACTAGTATGTAAAGATAAAAATCATAGCTTCATATTTTTCTCTTCTTCCTCCTCGGGCCGCACATGCCCTCTCTCTCTCTCTCTCTCTCTCTGTGCCGGCTCCATAATCATCCTCATTCTTGTTGGTTTAGGTAATCTCTTTACACATCATTTCAAATGTTTGAGTAAATTGTACATGAGCAATGCTATTATGTTAATATGTTTTGTGATTGGTCTTGAATTTTTACTATGAATGTGAAATTCAAGAGAACTAATCTAAAACACGCTTGCATATTACGCCCATAGATGAATACCCAGTTATTTCACATATTGGATCACTACTGCATCATGTGTATGAATAATAGGTAACCTACACCATTAGCCAACTCCTTGTACATAATAGAACTTCTTAAGCATTGTAATTTCATAGTCATACTTTAGAGTTTAGACTACATATATTGTCAGGCTTCTAAAAGGCGCCGCCCAGGCTGTAGGCGGAGCTCTGCTACCCGGATTTTCTCCAAGTCGTTGAAGGGAGGCGGCGCTCAGGCGAAAAAGGTATAAAACAAAAACGCGCTCAGCCAGTCCGCCTAACCTAATTCCCAAATCATTCTCCTCCGTTTCAACATCTGAGCTCCGCCTCTCCCAAATTGAGCGACCTCGCCGTTCTCTGCCTTTCAGCGACCTCATCGTCGACTCTCTATCTCTCTCCTCTGAGTCCTCTCTCTCTGTCTCTCTCTTGTTCATGGCACACTCTCTTGATAGGTAATTCTTCAAAACTCAAATCTCTGCTTCGATGAGTTTTTGGCTTGCTGCGTTGTTGAGATTTGATTCTCCTTGTTATACAGCGGAGAATCGGTCATCAACTCAATCTATACTCTCATTACTTTGTTCAATCTGTTGGGGAGTGTTTACGCGCAGTTGGAGTCTTGGAGACATCATCTGGTATGAATTACTCTGTTTAATTGGTCATCGTCTCTTATGTTCTGATTTCTAGTATGAATAAACTTCTGATTAGTGATTACTTCCCAGTTCAGTTCTTCTCAATTCAAAATTTCAAATCATTCAATCAATGAATCAATATATATAGTCATATAGAATATAGTTCTGTCACTTCTATGTTACTGAAAATTTGAAATCATTCAATAATTTTATCAATATCTATATAGACATATTGTTAGTGTTAGTGTGTTAGACTGTTGGTGTTGGGCAGACTTACTGTGTTAATGTGATATAGTGATAATGTGATATAGTGTTACTGTGTTAGTGTGATTGGAGAAACTGAGAAACAGGGAAAATGTGATTGTAGTTGGCTTGTTTCTTGTTAGGAAATGGCTGGTACTACATCTTCCGGAGGGTCAAATGCAATGACAGAGATAGATACGACTTTGAAGCGTAATTCTGAAGATGTTGGATGGGAATTTGGGGCATTGGTGAACCCTTCAAATATAGACAAGGTAAAGTGCAAGTTATGTGGGAAAGTACTTAGTGGTGGAATAGATCGGCTTAAGCAACATATTGCCCACATAAAGGGGAATGCAGCTCCGTGTAATAAGTCTTCGGATGAGGATAAGAAGAAGTGTAAGCAGGCTATTGATGAAGCACAAAGTAAGAAGAAACAAAAGTTTCAACCGTGATCAAGAAGTGAGGCAAGAGGTTATTCTTGAAGGGGATGAAGAAGTTGAAGGGTGTCTAGGGCCTAGAAACCTCCCCCTCCCCCCCCCCCCCCGTACTCTTGGGCCTATGGATAGTTTTGATACCATCATCGATCCGGATTCTTCATTGAAAGGAAGTAAGAATACAAGGCAGCAAAATATTAATGATGCACTTTGGAAGCAAAGAACACATCAAGTGCATCAATATTTGGCTCGTTGGGTGTATGAATCCGGTATTCCTTTCCATGCTATTGATAATGATAGCTTCAAAAGGTTTGTGGAAGTGGTTGGTCAATTTGTCCCCGGGTACAAACCTCCATCCCAATACCAATTGAGAGAGCCATTATTGAAGGAAGAGATAGAGAGAACTAAAGGCCTATTGAAGAAGCAAGAAGAAGAGTGGGTTTTGAATGGTTGCTCTATTATGACGGATGCTTGGACCGATAGGAGAAGAAGAAGTATCATGAATTTGTGTGTCCATTGAAAAGAAGGCACTACTTTTCTTTCTTCCAAGGAAGCATCGGCTGAAGCACACACCGGTTCCTATATATTTGAGTATGTGGACAAGTGCATTGAAGAAGTTGGGCTGGAAAATGTAGTTCAAGTGGTAACGGACAATGCTTCAAATAATATGGCGGCGGGTGACTTGTTGAAGTTGAAGAGGCCAAATATATTTTGGACTTCATGTGCAACCCACACCTTGAACCTTATGCTTCAAGGAATTGGGAACCAACCTAGATTCAAAGGGGTGATTGAGAAGGCTAAGGCATTTACCATCTACATTTATGCACATCACAAGACATTATCATTGATGAGGAGGTTTACTAAGAAAAAAGATATAGTGAGGCCGGGAGTCACTAGATTTGCAACCGCTTTTCTAACTTTACAAAGTTTGATGGAGAAGAAAAGTGAGTTGAGGGCTATGGTTGCTAGTAGTGAATGGAGTGCAAGCAAGCATTCAAAGAGTGCAAAGGGGAAAGCGGCATTTAATACCGCTTTGAGTGCCGCTTTTTGGAATGGTGTAACTCTTTGCTTGAAGGTCTTTGCTCCTTTAGTTAAGGTGCTTCGCCTTGTTGATGGAGATAAGAAGCCCTCTATGGTTTTGTGTATGGAGAGTTACACAGATCAAAAGAGGAGATTAAAGAGGCATTCAAGAATCAAGAACTTCACTTTCGCCCAATTTTGGATATCATTGATGGGAAAGGTCGTGGTCGATTAGATGGTCCAGTTCATTTGGCGGCCTACCTATTGAACCCTTATTATACTTATAATGATCCGAGCATAGAAAATGATAATGTGGTGATGAATGGGTTTTTCACTCGTGTGGAATCATTTTACTTCGATGATTATGCAAGCCAAAGTGAGGTGACAAATAAAGAATTATTGAAGCACATGAAGAAAGAAGATGGTTTTGGAAGAGCATTGGCTAAGATGGGGGGTGCGCAACAAATAATGATACTTATGATCCGGGTAAGAAACGAAGAACTAAATAAGAACTAATTGTTTTATCTTCATTATATTGATTAATTGTTTCTCTTTTTGCTGATGTGTTTACTAATTTTTCATTTGTTATTGTATTTGGTTTATTTTCTTTAGTTGGATGGTGGCCTCTTTATGGAAATAGTGTGCCTAAATTGCAAAAAATGGCTAAAAGAATTCTTTCCTTGACTACAAGTTCATCCGGTTGTGAGAGAAATTGGAGCACTTTTGAAATGGTTAGTCCTTAGTTTCTTACTAAGTTATTGTGTACGTATTTAGTTATTGTCTAAATAAATTTCTAACTATTATTTTTAAATGTAGATCCATACCAAAAAAGGAATAGATTAGATACCGGAAGGTTGAACAATTTAGTCTATGTCCAATTCAATTCAAAGATCATCAACAAAAAGAAAAGACAAAAGGAGAAGGGAGTGGATGTGCTACTTGCTAGTGAGGCTAGTATGGCACAATGATGGATTGTTGAGGATGGTGATGAAGATGTGGATTCCAATCTTACCAATGACATGGTTGGAGATGAATCGGGAGTTGATAGTAGTGCTCCACCTAGGAGAAGTGCTAGGCTCCAAGAGGTAAGAGAACTTGGTGAAGAACTTGAAGACTCGGATGAAGAGGAAGAGGAGGGTAATGAGATTGATTTTGATTTTGAGTCCGACAACGAAGGAATATTAGAGGGATATGGTGAAGAAGAAGAAGTGGATTCATAGGTTTGCAAGTTATTTTGAGCACGTTGACTATTTTGAAGTCTTCACTAGATTTATTTTTATTAAGATATTTTGTAACACCCCGGACCTAATTTTACCTAGTTACCGGGTTTTCTACAAGTTATTGAGGAATTTAACCGTGTTCGGTAACTTAGTAAAATTAGCATTAGAGTTTATTTTTCGAATTTTTCTAAAAATGTTAAATTCTTCTTTTAAAACTTCGAGGTCGTAGTGCGCGACGACACGAGTTTTCCCATGTCCTCGGATTATTTTTAGAAGCTTCAGGCTATTTTCGTTGATTTGTCGAAAAATCTGGATCATTGATCTTTAATCATCGATCACCTGTTGTCCATTTTTTTTATTGTTGTTGTTGTTAAATAGGGGAAGACTAGTCAGACCCAGTCAAAGAACCCAAGTTGGGTTTGACCGAGCCCAACCGAGTCTCTCTCTCTTCTCGCTCGTCTCCCTCTGCCGATGCCCTTCTCTAGCGCAGCACCGCCGTCTCTGACCACCCTTGGCGACGAGACCACCGCTGTTCTCTTCCTCTCCTCCTCTCCTTTCTAGCCCAACCCGTGGATCACGCAAGCAAACCGGATCAAAGGAGATCGAAACTGTCGAACATGACTGTGTTCTTCGGATTCCGGCAAGCTCAGACGACAACGATTGGTAGGGTTCTTCTCCTATGTCCTTCTTCTTTCTTTCTATGCCTTTCACTCTTCCAATCGAGTTTGAATTTGGAAAGCCCTCTTTTGTGATTTTAGGTTTTCCGATGGGTTTGTTCTTGGAGCTCCGGCAGGACTACCGAGCTCCGGTGAGTCTAGAAACAGTCGAATGGAGTTGAGTCGCACCTTGGAGGGATTTAAGAGCAGCAGTCATGGTATGGGATTTGGGCAGAAGCTCGAGTTCCCAATCGGGGACTCCGGTCGGACTTCAAAATTCGTCTTCAGAAGAAAATCCGGCAAGGGTCGAGGTTCTGCAGTTCGACCTGAGATGGCTAAGGTAGTTCCTCTTTCGTCTAGAGCTACTGTGTTGTTGCTTCTATGTTGGATCGTTGGAGTTTGGTGACTGATTCAATGTTTTGGTTGTTTGTCGAGAACTTGGTGATTCGGAGTTTGCGGGGAGACTATGGCCAAATTTCGACAAGTCGCCGGAATCCGGCGAACTATTCCGGCAGGTCACCGGAATCCGGTGAGGGTTCCGACGAAGCAGCAGATCAGACAGAGAGCCGATGAGGTAGTTCTCAAGATTTTCTTTCTAAGTCAAGTCGTAGTTTCCGACTTAGTAAAATCTGTCATTTTAGGAAAGTTTCTATTTAGGGAGACTTTCCCTTTTTGAGAACTTTCTATTTATGGAAACCCATTTTTGGGTGCCCTTAGTGATTTATGGTGGGAAGTTGTGTAGAGAGGAAGTAAATGAGGATTGTATGGATGAAGAAACAGAGGTAATTGTGTTGTGATTGAGCATTTCTCGGATTAAGAAAATTGGATAAATGAGGAATGGATTTAGTAAAAAGGTTTGTTCTTATTCAAGACCTAATTGATTTCAAGTGAAGTGAATTAGTAAAATGGTTGTTGAAATTAAATCAGATGGTTAAGAGTAATCAAGGTAACCTGAATTATTAAAAGTGGACTGTTGTCAAGAGATGAAGCATCCATATCCCAAAGTGGAGCTTGATTGGTTAAATGAAGTATTTAGGAATAGTCAATGTAATTTTATTTAGGGACCAGTCTTAAGTCTTGGATTAGATTATTGGTTAAGGCTATAGATAACTGTTAATCTGGAAGTAATTGAGATTATTAACTTACAGTTTGGGTTAATTGTCTAATTAAAGGACTCAAGTATGTGTCTTTAGTCGTAGAGGCTCGCTGTAAGAAGTTGTCGGGCAATTAACTTGGGAAGCCTCCACTAGGCAATAAATAACTGAATCACTGTGAGTGAACTTTTCTTTTAAATTAAATGCATGTAGAGATTTATTTTAAAGGAATGTTTTTATTAGTCATTAATTTGTGGAATTTGTTTTCCTCGTGAGTTATTTTCTGCGAAGTTATTTTCAGAGGTAAATGTTCTTATTTTATTTATTAACTTCGCTATTTCGAGAATTTCCGAAAATGAGATTTTCGGTGTATATATATGTATATTTATGAGGAGAGTATGTATATAAATGCTAGCTAGCTATACGTGTCTGTCTGCCTTAATGGTGTAGCAATTAGCCGCCATTATGGTGTGACGTGAGCGTGAGACGCAAGCGTAGTAGCCCTATATGAGTGTTTAATTCATATAGGGGGTATGGACACGTATATATATACACCCGTCTGTCCACCTTAATGGCGCAGTGAAGAATCGCATTATGGTGTGACGTGAGTGTTAGACGCGAGCATAGTAGTCCTATATAAATTTCTTTAAATCCATAAATTTATATAGGGGGTATGGGCGTGTATAAATACATACTGATTTTTATTAGAGCTTGAGAAACTCGATATTTTATGAGTTAAAAGTTCTATCGCTTGAAGCATTTTCTGAGTTAAGAGTTCTCTTTTTACTGCGTGCATCGAAATTTTCCTGAGGAGATTAAATTTGGGAAAGCATAAATAATTTTTATTTGTTTCTTTTTATTAAATTTATTTTTATCCACTCACTCTAATGTTTTCAATTGCTTCTCCCCTGGGCCCTTCGGTTTTAAATGCCCATTTTGCAGGTTAGTATAATTGAGGTCGGACGTACATGAAGTCGAGGCATCGTCCATCGTATAGCTTCTGCTTATATATATATATATATATATATATATATATATATTCCCTTCACTGTTAGAATTGCTCTGAAACTATGAATTGTTAGTTATAGGATTTTTGTTAGATTAGTAAATATAAATTGGGAGATGTTGTGATTTGTGGGGAACACGAAAGCTCCAGGAAGTTATAAGGTTGGAGTTGGAACTTTTAGAAGTGCTTGCAGGTGTTTTATTTAGGAAGAGTTGTCCATTTTCAAGGGATGTTATGTTGAGTTTTCGGTAAATTTTCCTTGGAGGTGGTCTCCGCAGGATTTACTTCGGGTTTCAAGGTGAAATTCGGAGTGGGTCCTGACATATTTGCTATGCACTTATGGAAGTTGTCAACTTGTCTGCTTGCGCTATTTACATTTGAACACTTGAAATATGCTATTTTGAAGTTGTTGTGTGGTGATTATGATGAGCATTCGAGAGTTAAGGGTGCTTTGAATTAGAAATCATATTTGTTTGTACATTTGCAGGTCTGGTTGCTCACTTTTGGAGAAAAGTCGTGCCAATTTTTATTTATTTACTCATGTTTTACAAAGTTTAATTATTATATAATATATATATTAATTAAATGTGAAAAAATTAAATCGCCTAGGCTGTTCAGGCGCTAGGTTATGGATCGCCGCCCGCCTAGCGCGTAGTGCCTTTTAGACCATTGTATATTGTTAAACTATTTTTTTTTTGTTTCCTTTTTTTTTTTTGTAGCAACTCATATAGTTGCTGAACTACCATGCACCAAAGTGGTGTTATATGATGTCAAGTGCAGTCAGCTGGGAACAGATTCAGAATGCTCAAGAAAATGTTCAGAGGTAATTGATGCCCAAAGTGTGCCAGCTTGCACTAGATGATCAAATATTTGTACTTCCTCCCTTTCATTGATGTTTGTTGTTGGGTGTTCCTCTTCATATGATCCAATTCCAGGTAATTGATGAAAGTCAGACGTTTTTGCTCTCACCAAGCTTCGAGGGACACGATTTGAGTTTGCTATTAAGAACGATGACTTTGAAAGAGATCGATAATAGCAGTGATCTTCAATTTCAAAGAGCAACGATCTGCGATTTCTCATTAAGAAATCGATCTGTCTGATCTATTGGAGTTGGAGGAACTAGAGGTAAGGAGGTGAGAGGGGAGGCTGAAGCAATTTCTCATCTATTAAGAAAACTCAAACGATCCGGATGAAGATGAATTGGAGGTGAGATGGGCGGCTGAAGCAAAGAGTGAGTATTGGGAACGAAGAAAAATTCAGCGTGGTTTAAGTGGTAGATAGTCCCATGGTTTTTGTTAGGTTTATGTTAGAAGGTCTGAAGATGGGCCCAGGGACTGCTTAACCTCATTTAAAGAGCAAATTTTTCAAATGGTGCCTCATATTAAGTCTATTCATCATTTTGACATCTCAATCTTGAAAACTATGATAATGGTACCTCAACACTTAAACCCAACCCATCATTTTAGGTTACTTTGACCTTTTACTGAGTTGAGTAACCGTTTACTACTTAAGGACCCTAGAGTTGACTTTTTGTAGGAAAATTATTTTGGGAAAATTTCTTAAAGGAGATCATAGAGGATGTTAATACCAATCACCCGGTTAAAGGCTTAGAACCCAGTTTAACTATTTTGAACACACATTTCACTATATCACCACATCATCATCAACAACACATGATTCATAGTGAAGGATATAATTATATGAACATTATATATTATTTCACAAGAATAAATTATCAAAAATCAATAAAATTATGATCACAAAAACATCAAAAATAAACATATGAGGAAAACTGGTTTTAATCTTACCTATGAGCCGTTGGCGATCAAGCTTATATATTTAAAAACAATTAAAAGCATATTATTAAATCCAACATCAACATCCAATGACCATAATAAAATTAGGTCCAAAAGTGAACCATAGTGAGATTTACTCACCTAGAAAATCCCGCTGCAAATCCCACAACACAACTTCACAAAACACCTAAAATCACACCAATAAAAACCTTAGAAATTTCTAAACAAGGAACAAACTATCCTTAACCTAAAGGTTGCCTAAAGAAGGGCAATCCTTCTTCCGAAACTTCTCAAGGTCATTGGACACTCAACAACACACCAAACTACCTCTAAGATCAACATTTCAAGGTTTAAGACCTAATAAACCCAAGAACCAAATAGCACCTAAGATGTTGAAATCACAACAACACTTAGCCTTCACACACAACAACACATTAGTAACTACAAGGACTAGCTAACATTGCATCCAAAGCCCCCACACTGCTCGGACGTGCTCCCACGCGCCACCGCAGGCGGCGGCGAGTGAGCCCCATGCGCCTCCACCAACTTCAAAATTTAGGGAAACTCACAACAACAAACTTGACGGTCACAGCAATATGTACACTTTTTGTACCTGAGATTAAGCTTGGTTCGGCCTTGAACTGCCCCAAACAACCCCCACAATGCTTGAGCCTCAAATTGAAATTCAAGGTTCCCAACACTCAAAATCCAGTTGTATGACTAGCAAAATCATACTTAGAAGGAAGAGAGCTTCACAGCCTACCTCTCACTTTCTCATACTACCTCCGTTTTAGGCGTGCCGCATGTCTACAAACTCGTATCGCCAAACTCTACAACTTTCGTGAAGGAAGTTTTCACAAATAAATTACAAAAAAGAAAGTCAACTTTTGGCCTCTTAAAAGTTAAAGTACCTTAAAAATTACTCCCGAAACTTCAACTTCGCACAAACTGAAGAATTTCCATAAATAATACTTCATTAATTATGGGAATAATACAAGGAAAATAATATGAAAATCTGGGGTATTACAATTTATTTTTGTCCACTCACTCTAACGTTTTTAAATTACTTTCCCCTTGGCCCTTTGGTTTTAAATGCCCAGTATGCAGGATAAGTTTAAATGAGGTCGAGCGTATATGGAGTCGAGGCATAGTCAGAGGCTGCTTCCGCTTAATTTTTATTCATTGTTATTCTTTCAGTATTAGATATGCTCTGATAATCAGTTAGTGGTTTAATGTTGTCTTTGTTGTTGGTTGTGGAATTCTAGAAGTTTAGTATTTGAGATTTTGGGAGATGTGATGAACTTGGGGAGCAGGAAGGCTACAAGTGTTGAGGCTGGTTTGTTTGGTTATAGAAGTGTAAGATGGATTTTTCAGGTAAGGGTTGTCCATTTTCAAGGTAGATTATGCCGAATTTTCAGTAAATTTTCCTTTGAGGTGGACCCCGCAGGATTTACTTCGAGTTTCAAGGTGAATTGGGGGTGAGTCCTATTACCTAGTTATCTTTGATTGTTCTTTTAAGTATATATGTTTCACAAACTGCTGTACTTGATACAAAATGCATTTTAATCAATGTTGTTTCTTTCTCTCACCGGTAGGTTGCAAAAGCTATTTTGAATGATGGATATTAATGGTCAATGGTGTATTAGAATTTCTAGATGTCTCTAATTTTTGTATGCAGCCAACACATGACTCATCACAAATTCTGATATTGATGGGAAAATGGACATTATTCTAGAGGGAAATGTTTGTGGAGGGAAAACATGAAAAAACAATTTTGCTCATGGATAAAGTCCAACTTAACGGTGTCAATCACAGAGGGAACTAATGTTAGATTAGATTTAAGTGTTGAGGTACCATTATCATAGTTTTCAAAATTGAGATGTCAAAATGATGAATGGGCTTAACTTGGGGCACCATTTGAAAAATTTCCTCTCATTTAAATGAGTCCTTGTCTCTCTCAAACATGGGACAAGTCTTGTTTCTTTACGTAAGCAGTCCACTCCCCCCTAATTCAAGGAAACAAACGTGCTGACAATGAACTGCTATTTGTTGCCTTATAATTTAATACATGAACTACACCAACTCTCTGCCCAATTTTGGTGGGGTAGTACGAATGCATTGGCGAGCTTGGGATGAACCGTGCAAGCCAAAAGCAATGGGAGGTGTGGGTTTTCAGCATTTATTTGACTTTAACCTCGCTGTGCTAGTGAAACAAGGGTGGACATTAATTCGAAATCCCAATTCGCTAGTTGGTAGATTATTGCTCAAAGCCATTTACTTTCCTCATTGCAATTTTTGGAAAGCTGAACTCAGATCTAATCCATCCTATGCCGAGAGAAGTATTTTACAAGGGATAGATATTTTGTAGATGAATATCCGAAAGCATATTGGTAATGACAGACACACTAGTTTTAGGATGAGCCCTGGTTGTCAAGTACTGACTTAAAGCCTTACTTTTTTTGTTTGTTTTTATTGAATGAAGCCTTACTTTTTTACTAGAGTTTTTGTGGTTTCAGACTTCTTTTATTATCCAGGGAGGTGGAACATTCCCCTATTGTCTGAGCTCTTTCCAACAAGCATAATAGAACATCTTTTGGCTCTTCCAATTAGTACACGTCATTATAATGACAGATGGATCTGGCTCTTCCAATGCCTTACTTTTAAATTTGCATATCATGTAGCTCGCCGGCGGGTTTTGGAAGAAGATGTAAGTAGCCCGAATCCTAGTGCTCATCTTTGGAAAGAACTCTGGAAGGCCCCAATACCTGGGAAGGTCAAAATTTTTGCCAATATTCCTACAAGGAATAGACTCAGTCAATGTGGTATTGATATTGACACCACATGTTTGTTCTGTGATGAAGAAGTGGAATCTCTTTTACATGTTTTAACAGATTGTGTGCATACGAGCTCTTTCTTTCAACTAGCTAATCTTCCAAGCCATATTACGGCTCCTATTGTGTGGCAGATTGGTTTGTTTCCTTCACTCAACCTAGTACTTCCTTTGCTATTGTGTTGATGATTATTTGGGCTATCTGGATGATGAGGCTAAACCAGCTTTTGGGGCTGTGCCATCAATTTTGGGATGGTTTGCTGAATATCGAGCAACACATGTTAGTACTACCGTGCCGACTCAGGTTTCTAGAATCAGATGGCAGAAACCTCCTATTGGTATAGTAAAACTTAATGTTTATGCAGCTTTTGATAATTCTAGCAGTACAGTTGTCATGACCCACCCTGAATTTCACCCTAAAACCCGATGTAAATCCTGTAGGGTCCACCTCCAAGGAAAATTTACCGAAAATTTAGCATAACCTCCATTGAAAATGGACAACCCTAACCCGATAATACCTGCAAACACTTCTAAAAATCCAACTCCAACCTTATACCCCTGGAGCCTTCGTGCTCCCCAAATTCACAACACCTCCCAAATTATTCACTAATCTAAATAATTAATCTCACAACCAACATTCATAGGTTCAGAGCGACTCTAGTAGTCAAAAAAAGAAACATAAATATATAAATGAGCAGAAGCAATACTATGGACTATGCCTCATCTTCATGTACGCCCGACCTCAACTATGCTAACCTGCAAACTGGACATTTAAAACCGAAGGTGTCACATCCCAGTTCTTAAATTAAATTACAGTCATTTACTTTTGGTATTACTTTGATCTTTTACCGTGTTGAGTAACCGTTTACCGTTAAGGACCCTAGAGTTGACTTTTTGTGGGAAAGTTATTTTGGAAAAATTTCTTTAAGGAAGTTGTAGAGGACGTTAATACGAGTTCATAGACATGTTATACGTTAAAATCGGAGTTAGCGTGAAAAAGTTATCAAAAGGGTAAATTTTGAGTTGGTAAATAGGGGGTAAAATTTATAGTGGGTTTATTTTTGTTGGGGTGTTAATTGGATCTGGTGTGGAGCAGCCCAACACCCCCACTCTCTCTCTCTCTCTCTCTCTCTCTCTCTCTCTCTCTCCCTCTTCCTTCTCTCTTTCTCCCGAGCTCTCCCCCAAGCTCTCCAATCGCCGAAAACTTTCCGCCACCAGCAACCGGCTGCCGCTCTAGCCCAGTTCGGACCCCCGTCACCTCTCTCTTCCTAGGCAAGTGTTCGAGCCCGTGACGCCGCCGGAGAGGAGAAAACCCGCCGGAAACGCCGGCTGTCTTTTCGCCGGAGTTCCCTCTTCTAGCCACCATAGGTCGGGATTTTTGGCTCATCTTGGAGCCCACATCAAGGTGAGTAATCCCTCAAAAGGAATTGGCTAAATTCGATCTTGTTAATGAGCAATGTATAATATAAGTTCTAGGCCTCAATTTAAGGTTTTGGTTCGATTAACCTAGTTAGGCTTGGAAATGGTTTTTGTGCTAGTTAAGGAAGTTGTTGTGCGGGGTGAGAGGAGTATTGTGCTAAAATTTGAGAAGCATTGGAGGTCGACGGAGTACGGCTGCCGGCGGAGCAGTCGGCGGCGCCGCCCCTTAGGGGCAGTTTTTCATGTTTATGGGTTTGTTTTCAGGAGAGGAGTTTAATGAAGTATAGTTTAGAATTTTTTGAGGGGTTTTGATAAGGTTTGGGATTTTTCAATGGTTAAGAATTGTGGCGGTTATTAGATTGGAATTTTGGCAGTTGGTTTAGCAAGTTTTAAATTCTAAAAAGGTTAATTTATGACTTTCGGTAAGTGCGGAGTATTGTGAGCCTTATTAGATTAAAAGTGGAGAAGTTGGGCAAGAGAGATGAAATTATAGGCTTCCTTTTATTTCGAAAATTTTATTAAAGTATTATCCTAGTTTGGAGGCTTAATAATTATTTATTGTTCAGAACGTGAGGAGGATCATTTGGAGGAAGCCTCAGGTCGTCAGCAGACATAGCTGAGCACTGTGAATGAAACTTTGATTTGAATGTCATGCATGCACTAGAGTTTATTTAATTTTTAAAAGCATATTGGAGATTTAATATTCTCTTGGAGTAATGAGTTCCATTTATTTTTCGGGAACTCTCTTCAGCATTTTATTTGACATGTGGGACATGTCAAGTGATTTATTTTACTACGCAATATTCCTAGGTACAGTTGGGAACTGTACTGAGTGCAATGGATTTTATATTATTTTTGGGGAAGTGACATTCTTGATATTTGTTATTTTACTTCACCATAAAAGGGTTGATAAATATTGATTATTGCTAGCTAACCATTATTAGCGGCTACTCAACATATGTGAGTAGAGTGCTTAGCGTGGGACGCTATTATAGCCTGGGAGGCAACCGATCGGTATTTATATTTATATGTTAGCTAGCATTATTAGCGGCTACTCACCATAGGTGAGTAGAGTGCTTAGCGTGGGACGCTATTATAGCCTGGGAGGCTCCGACCCTAGCCTGGGAGGCTCATCGTTATGGTGAAACTTCTTCCCCATTTTTATTGATTTATTGAGAACCAATGGGATTGGTTCATTATTTTTATCTATAATTATTTTCGGAAAGATTTCCAAGAGTGGCATGCATAAATATTTTTCTCAATAGAAAATATGGGAAAAGCATAAATTTTGATTTCAAGGCTCTATCATTAAGTCAGTATTTTTATTATTTATTTTTGTCCACTCACTCTAACATTTTAAATACTTCTCCCCCGGGCCTTTCATTTGAAATGCCTAGTCTGCAGAGTTACGTTCGGCGAGGGTAGAAGGCGAGTCATTTTTCCCACCTCATCCAGTTTTCTCTCGTAGGTTACTAGTTTGACCTACTTGTATATTGTCTCTTTCCTAGTAGTTGCTCTGCTAACCATGGGATGGTTTAAATGATATTATTGAGGTTGTGTGTGTTAAGAGCTTGTGACTCCACTTAGGAGTGATGAAAAAGAGTTATTTGGTTTGTTTGTATGAGTGATTAAATTCATGAAATTATTTAGAATTATTACTTTTGTTGAGGTGGTGGATGTTTATTTGGGGGAGCGGGTGGCTCCAGGAGATGTGGATTTAATTGTTTCAGAAGTGTTTGGGTTGTGGTGATTTTTCTTTCAGGTAGGGTTACCTATTTTCAAGGCAGGTTATGCCAAAATTTTTGTAGAATTTCCCTTGAGGTGGGTCCCGCAGGGTTTATCCCCGATTTCAAGGGGAAATCCAGGGTAGGTCCTGACAGAAGGGCCCAGGGGAGAAGCATTTGAAAAACGTTAGAGTGAGTGGACAAAAAAACAGTTAGAAAGATCAAATAATTAAATAAGACTTTATGCTTTCCTAATTTAATCTCTTCAGGAAAACTGCGCTACATGCAATAAATAATAAAACTCAACTCAGAAAATTGACAAATACTGCAATACGCGACTAACCCCGCTAGTCTCCAATACTTTACGATATTGCGCCTCCCAGGCTCTAGTATATAAGTATGTATTTACACATATACATACCCCCTATGTGAATTAATATATATACGACTCCACCAAAAATCTCATTTTCGGTAATTCTCAAAATAGCGAAGTTAACAAATAAAATAAGGACATTTACTTCTGAAAATAACTTCTCAGAAAATAACTCACAAGAGGAAAACCAATTCCACAAATTAATAATTCAGTCAAATAAAATCATTCATTAAACATCAAACCATTGCATGCATTTAATTTAAAATAAACGTCCACTCACAGGTTACACCTAGCCTCCCAATGTTCGGGACACTCTTCGAGCGCCACCTCCAAAAATCCAAGTCCTTCAGTCAATCCCCCGTCTGACTGGACTTTGAAATAATCATTGCCACGTCTTCTTTCCTAGTTTGACTAGGGTTTCCTAGGTTGACCAGTTTACTAGCTTTCCATAATTGGAAGGTTTCCCAATAGGAAAAGTTTCCTAAAATAGAAAATTTCCTAAAGTAAGTTTCCCGATTACAACCCCACTATTCTATTTCTTAAACTACATCACAAAACGGAAAGGATGAGTCGAAAACTACTTTCACGGCTCTCAGCCGGATTCCGCTACCCTTGCCAGAATCCTCTGCTGGATTCCAGCTACTCGCTGGAAATTGGCTATGACCTCCCCGTATTCTTTAAAACACCAAGTTCTCGACAAACAACAACGATTTCAGCCACAACTCAACTCAATAACCGCAAAACAATAACAACATAATCGATCAAATCGAAATCCTTACCTCCAATCCGCTCACCACTCGAACCCACCAACGTCTCCTTGCCGGAGATCGACCTGCAGCCCTCTGCCTCTCACTGTCCTGACCAGAAAAATTTCATGTACTACCAAACTCCGACCACCTCCTCCACTCGGTCGCTGGGTCCGCCTGGAAGTAGCCTTGCTCGTCGAAACCTGGAGGAGAGGCCGGAAACATCAAGAACTCAGTCGCCGGAGATACGCCGTGAAAACCCAAAAACAAAAGAAAAGGGGTTTCTCCGATTAGGGCACGAATCTAAAGATTAAAGACATGGAATCGAAGAAGAAGGAAGGAGGAGAAGAACCCTACCCCTCGTTGTCGCCGTCACGGCCGGAGCTCGTCGGAAAACGCTAGAAATTGCTGAACAAAGTCGAGCTACCCTTCGATCAATCTCCACCAAATCGGGTCGCATTGTTGATCTATGAACTGGGTTTTGTAGATAAGAAGGAGAGGAAGAGATTTATGGTGGTCCCGTCGCCAGGGGTGGCCGGAATCGTCCCCGCTGCGCCAGAGAAGGCGGACGACGTGAGAGAGAGAAGTGAGAGAGGAGGTGGAGGAGAGAGACTTGGTTGGGCTCGGTCAAACCCGAGTTGGGTTCTTTGACTGGGTCAACCTCCTCTTTACCTTTTAAGCTTAATCCAACGGCCAAGATCAAAACCCTAATTGATTCAACGACCCAGACTAAATGAGCTATTTTCAAATTTCAGCAGATTAATTCTAATAACAAACCTTCGATAAATCGTAGACAATACCTCGAAGCTCCGAAAAAATAATCCGAAGACACCGGTGAACTCGTGACAACACAAACCACGACAACGAGACCTTAACAGAGAAATTTAACATTTCAAGAAAAACTCGAAAATAAACATGAACATTAACTTACTAAGTTACCGAGCACGGTTAAATTTCTCAGTAACTCGTAGAATACCCAGTAAATAGGTAAAATTAGATACGGGGCGTTATAGCAGTAGGTGTTGGGGGAATTTTTCGGGATGCCAATGGCTCCTTAGGGTTTTGATAACTCTAGCAGTGCAGTGTGACAAGACCTACTCCGGATTTCAGGGTAAAATCCGTTGAGGCCTTGCGGGGCCCACTTTAGAAACAACTCTACCAAAATTTTTGGCAAAGTGACCCCTAAAAATGGACTACCCAACATATAGAAAACATAATTACACTTCTAAAGAAACCATCTTATTCTCCTGGAGCCACCCTGCTCTCAATAACACATCACTTCCATTACCTACAAATCTCACTAATTTACCACAACAGTCTTATAAGTATTCAGAGCATCACTAATTTAACAATACACAAAAGGAAACTACAACAGAGTAACATGCGGAAGCTATGCTGTTGACTATGTCTCGACTCTGGGTTACGCCCGACCTAAACTAACGTGTCCTGCAAATTGGGCATTTGAAAACGAAAGGCCGAGCGGAAAGTATTTCAAAACGTTAGAGTGAGTGGACGAAAAATAATTAAGTAAATGAACGTAAATTAAGGAACCAAAAACTTTCATACTTTTCCACATTTCAATATGCAAAAAAACTGTTGCATGCAAGTATTGATAAATCTTTCATAAAGAAAGATCCCAAGAAAACGGACTAGCCCCATTAGTCCAAATAACGACAAAGATAAATAATAACATTCGTAAAAGAAAGTACCAAAATAATGGACTAGCCCCACTAGTTAAAAACAACATTAAAGGTACATAAAGACCTTCGTAAAATGAAATATCAAAAAGATGGACTAGCCCCGCTAGTCAAGACAACAAATATTAAACAAGAAACAGCTATAGCCATACAAGTGAGCCTCCCAGGATCAGGTATCTTCCAGGCAAAAGTACTCCCATACTCCCTACACCTTCACGTCATGATAACGGAGAGGGTACAGGGCTTGCGTGATGCCGCCAGCAACATCACATCACCACTAGAGCGGAATGGGTTTGCGTGACTCCACTTGAAACGTGGTAGCCACATCACCTCGAAAGGCAGAACAACATACTAGCATTAGTAATATATTATCCGACAAGTATGGCATAAAGAAAGAAACATAAATCCATGTGAGTTTCCCCGAAACTCATAACTAAAGCAAAAGTACGATTCCCAACCGTACTCAAAGAATTCAAAGAGCAAAGAAATTAATTAAATTCAACGACATGTCCCACACGTTAAAATGCTCAATGAAATAAATAACTCAAATAATTATCATCTTTCGAAAACCAGACAATATGCAAATCTGTATGTAATCTCAAATCCGGAAATCATAAAGAATATCAAAACTCAAATACCAAATTAATAACCCGAGCTCAAATCCATAAATCATGACCAAAACTTAATCGATGCATCAAACTGAAATAAATTTCAAGACCATATCATAAACTGAAATTATTATATAAGCTCGGAAAATAGAACGATAAATTCAAAAAGAAACAATACATGCATATTCATTTAAAAATAAAGTGTCCACTCACAGTGATTTTGTAACACCCCGGACCTAATTTTACCTATTTACCGGGTGTTTCTACGAGTTACTAAGAAATTTAACAATGCTCGGTAACTTACTAAGTTTACACTCGAGTTTATTTTCGAGCTTTTCTCAGATTGTCAAATTCTTCTTTTAAGGCCCCGAGATCGTAGTACGCGACTACACGAGTTCACTGATATCCTCGGATTATTTTTCGGAGCTTTGAGCTATTTTCTATGATTTATCGAAATTTGGTAAAGAGACATTTATTTTCGAAATTAGAAAATAGCTCATTTAATATGGATCGTCACATCATCTAGTGTTTTAATCTCAACCGTTGAATCAAGTATAGAAAGGGAAGAGATGGGTTGACTTCAATCAAAACCGTTTTGGGTGTTGACCCGAGTCCCTCTCTTTCTCTCCCTCTCTCCTTCTCTCTCCGTCACCGGCCACCACTCGCCACCACACTAGGCTCAAATTGATCATCTCCTTCTCCTCTTCCAAACCCAACCCTTAAATGTCACACCCCAGTCTTTAAGTTATTTTACGGTTATTTACTTTGGAATTATTTTAGTCTTTTACCGTATTAAGTAACCGTTTACTGTTAAGGACCTTAAAGTTGACTTTTTCTTCCGTTTGGAATTTGGGAAAAGTTCGTAGACATGCCACGCGTTAAAATCAGAATTAGCATGAAAAAGTTATCAATTAAATGGTAAAGTTTTGAGTTGGTAATAAGGGGTAAAAATTTGTAGTGGGTATATTTTGTTGGGTATAAGTGATGTACCGGGTAGGGGAAAACGGCCCGAGCCCATTCCTTTCTCTCTTTTCTTTTTCTTTTTCTTTCTCTTCCTTCTTCCTTTCCCCGAGCTCCCCGAGCCTTCTCTCGCCGGAAACGCCAGCCACCAGCTGCCGCTGTCCAGCCAGCAACCGGCCGCCGCTCCAGCCCAGTTCGGACCCCCGCCACCTCCTCTCTCTCCCCGGCCTAGTGTCTGAGCCGGTAGTGCCGCCGGAGAGGAGAAAAACCCGCCAGAACGCCGACTGTCTCTTCGCCGGAGTTCCGTCCTCCGGCCATCATAGGCCAAGATTTTTAGCTCAACTTGTAGCCCTCATCAAGGTGAGTAATCCCTCAAAAGGAATTGGTCTAATTCGATCTGGTTAGGGTGAAATGTATAATTGAAGTTCTAGGGATTTTATGGATGTTTTGGTTCGATTACCCTAGTTAGCCTTAGAATTGGACTAAGTGCTAGTTATGGAAGTTGCTGGGGATGATGAGAGGATTATTAACTTAAAATTTGGTAGCCATTGGAGGTCGCCGGAATCCGGCAGCCGGCGCCGCCCCTCAGGGGCTGTTTTTCATGTTTTTAAAATGGTATTAAGGAGAGGAGTTTAATTAAGTATAGTTTGGAATTTTTAGAGGAGTTTTGTTAATGTTGGGGATTTTTCCATGATTAAGGATTTTGGAGGTGATTAGAATGGAATATCGGTAGTTTGGTTAGCCGGTTTTAAAATGTTTATAAGGTTAATTTTTGGTTATCGGTGATGGTGGTGAATTTTGAGTTATAATGGATTAAAGATGGAGAAAATGGGCAAGAAAGAAATTGATTTTGGACCATTAATTTTATGGAATTATTTATTGAAGTTTTAAAGTTGTATGGGACTTAATATTAATTATTGTTCAAGCCGTGAGGAGGATCATTTGGAGGAAGCTTCGGGTCGTCGGCAGGCCTAGCCGAGCACTGTGAGTGGACCTTTGATTTATATGTCACGCATGCACTAAAGTTATTTAATTTCAAGGGCATATTTGAAATTCAGTATTTTCTTAGGATTAATGAGTTCCATTTGTTATTTGGGAACTCTGTTGCTCATTTCATTTGACATGTGGGACATGTCAATTGATCTTTTATATTTGGTAATCTATTACACCGTAAAAGGGTTGACTGATATTATTTATCGCTAGCTAACATTATTTAGCGGTCCTCATCATATGTGAGTAGAACGCTTAACGTGGGACACTATTATAGTCCTACCAGCGGTCCTTATCATATGAGAGTTGAGCGCTTAGCGTGGGACGCTATTATCGCCTGGGAGGCAACCGATCGGTTTATATAAATATATATTATTGTTAGCTAGCCATTATTTAGCGGTTCTCATCATATGAGAGTTGAGCGCTTAGCGTGGGACGCTATTATAATCTATTTAGCGGTCCTCATCATATGTGAGTAGAGCGCTTAGCGTGGGACGCTATTATAACTTGGGAGGCTCATCGTGTGGTGAAATATTTTTCCTATTTGTTTTGATTTATTGAGAACCAATGGGATTGGTTCATTGTTTTGGTTTATAATTATTTTTTTCGGCAAGATTTTCAAGAGTGGCATGCGTAAATATTTTTCTTAATGGAAAAATATGGGAAAAACATAAATTTTGATTTCAAGGCTTTATTAGTAAGTCAATATTTTTTATTTTTTATTTTTGTCCACTCACTCTAACGTTTTAAATGCTTCTCCCCTGGGCCTTTCATTTTTAAATGCCCAGTCTGCAGAGTTCGGTTCGGCGAGGATAGGAGGCGTGTCATAAATCCCCACCTCATCCAGTTTTCCCATATAGGTTACCGGTTTAACCTATTGTGTTGTTTCTCTCATTTTCCTAGTAGATGCTCTGATAATTATGGGATGGTTTAAGTGTGCTAAGAACTGATGAAAAATATTTAATTGTTTATGTTTATTTGAGAGATTATATTTATGGATGTTGTTTGGAAATTAGTGTGAGTTGGGTTTGGTGATTTCTCTTACAGGTAGGGTTGCTCATTTTCAAGGGAGGTTATGCCAAAAATTTTGGTAGAACTTTTCTTGAAATGGGTCCCGCAGGGTTTATCCTGGATTTCAAGGGGAAATCAGGGGTAGGTCCTGACTTTAAATCCAACTGGCATCCACACAAGGAAGTGACCGAAGTGGAAGAACACAATTGTGTTCATCGAAATCTGAAGAATTCCGGCAAGCCCAAGTGGCGATGTGAGACCTTCTAAGTGTAGGTTTTTGTTTATGTTCATTTTCTCTCTCTTTTTATGCCTTTGTTTCTTGAAATCGAACTCTAATGTTAAAATCCCCTTTTCTTTGCACTTCACTATTTTCCGGCAATGGTTTGAGATCCAGTCAACGATCCACCCAGTGACGGTGAGTCCCTTCCTCCTCTCTTCCTTTTAACACAGTCTAGTGCTTTTATTTCCTTCAAATCGAGATTTAACTCAGAAATCCCCTTTCCTATGTGTTTATGGGTTTCTTGAGCTTCTTCTTCCGGCGACTGTGTTCTTCGTGTTCTGGCGGCCACCACGAGCTCCGACGAGCGTTGTACATCCTTGGCAAAGCCGGGACATAGAGTTGGGAAGCTTGGGGATAGCTGTTGTTGTGCGGCATCGTGGCAGAAGGCACTGCTGCTATGGTGTTGGAGGCGTTGGTGAGCTTGTCTGTGGTTGAAGACCATGGTTTGCAGCGGCGGTATAGGCTGAGAGTGAACTCAGTCTGACGAGGGTTTTAGCAAGGTGAGAAATCGATCTCTATGTTTCTGCTCGGTTTGATGATTGAAATGCTATTGTGTTTTGTGGTACGGTGTATTGGTGATTAATCTTGGGTTTTTGTTGCTTGTTGTCGAGAACTTGGTGTTTTGAAGAATACGGGGAGGCTATGGCGAAATTCCGGCAAGTGGCCTGAATCGGGCATAATATTTCGGCCAGTTGCTAGAATCCGGCGAGGGGTTCCGACGAGGCAGCATATCCGGCTGAGAGTCGTTAAGGTAGTTTTTGAGGCTATTCTCTCTATTTCAAGTCGTAGATCCTGAATAGGAAAGTTCAGGTTATAATTGGAAAACTTACTAAGTTAGGAAAGTTTATATTTTAGGAAACTTTCCCTTTTTGAAAACTTCGCATTTATGGAAACTTGTTTGGGTGTCCTTAGTGATTCATAAATTCTTAAGCGACACCTAAGTGTTTAACGGTTTGTAGGACATTTGGTGAAATGACTCGAATTGTTAAAGTCAAGGGTTATACTGGCAAACGTCAAAACATCGTTAGTTGGTCAACCCTAAGTCAATTGGTCAAACTTGATCAATCCTAGTCAACCCAAGAAACCTAGTCAACCCAAGAAGAAGTCGAGTCAATGATTATTTCTGGGATCGGTCTGACCAATTTGTTCTACTATTTGTCGTCAGATGTAGGGATTGACTTGAGAATATGAATAGTTGAAGGCAACGCTCGAGGAGTATACCGAGCATTGGAAGGCTTGAGCTTAACTTGTGAGTGGACATTTGTTTTAAATAAAGGCATGCAGTGATTTTATATTAAAGGAATGATTTTATTGAATATTAATTTGTGGAATGGATATCCTTTCGTGATTATTTCCGCGAAGTTATTTTGGAAGTTAATATTCTTATTTAAATTGTTAACTTCGCTATTTGGAAAGTTACCGAAAATAGGATTTTCGGTGGAGTATAAACATATTTCTTTCTTTTATATTTGGCAATTTTCTTTATTTTGGAGAGTTACCGAAAATGAGATTTTCGATGGATATATATATGAATACTTATGAGGATAGTATGTATATAAATGCTAGCTAGCCATACGTGTCTTTCCGCTTTAATGGTGTAGCAATTAGCCGTCATTATGGTATGACGTGAGCGTGGGACGCAAGCGTCGTAGCTGTATATGAATGTAGGAATTCATATAGGGGATATTCAACACGTATATACACCCATCTTTTCAGCCATAATGATGTAGCGATTAAACCCCCCCCCCCCCTATTATGGTGTGACGTGAGCATGGGACGCAAGCGTCGTAGCTCTATATGAATGTAGGAATTCATATAGGGGATATTCAACACGTATATACACCCGTCTTTTCCGCCATAATGATGTAGCGATTAAACCCCCCCATTATGGTATGACGTGAGCGTGGGACGCAAGCTTAGTAGCCCTGCATAAATTTCTATTCTTCACAATAATTCATACAAGGAGTATGACGTGTGTAAATACATACTTATATACTAGAGCCTGGGAGGCTCAATATTTTAAAGTTTTGGAGACTAGCTGTATTCTGAATGTTTGTCAATTTCTGAGTTAAGAGTTTTATTATTTATTGCAGGCAGCTTAGTTTTCCTGGGGAGATTAATTTGGGAAAGCATAAAGACTTTTATAATTATTTGTTTCTTCTAAACTTTAATTTTTGTCCACTCATTCTAACGTTTTTAAATGCTTCTTCCCTAGGCCCTTCGGTTTTAAATACCCAGTTTGCAGGTTAGCATAGTTGAGGTCGGGCGTACATGGAGTCGAGGCATAGTCCATCATATAGCTTTCGCTTATATATATATATATTTATCTTCTCTTCACTGTTAGAATTGCTCTGAACTTATGAATTGATGGTAATAGGAATTTGATTAGATTAGTAAATAAATTGGGATGTGTTGTGAATTTGGAGAGCACAAGGCTCCAGGAGTTTATAAGGTTGGATTTGAAATTTTTAGAAGTGTTTCCAGGTGATTTTAGGAAGGGTTGTCCAGTTTGAAAGGAGGTTATGCCGAATTCTCGGTAGAATTTCCTTTGCAGGTGGTCCCCGCAAAGTTTACTTCGGATTTCAGGGTGAAATTCGGGGTGGGTCCTGACAGATTTGACAGAGTTATCTGGTATGTCATGCTGAGACTTCCCAAGTCAAGATCTTCCTCTCGTTTTTAAGCATATACGATAGAGACCTTAATAAGAAACTAAACTATATAAATAATTGCATGGCAAAACCCTTTCTCACATCCGCCAATTACTACGTTATACATAACACAAACCTAGTGGTAACCATTCCAATTTCATTCCTTCACTAATTCTACTTATACAACAACCAACAGACTAAGGCTGGGCGTTCGGGCCCAAAAACCCAAAAAAACCGAAAAAAAGCCCGATCGGTCCCTATCGGGCCGGTCCAAAATGGGAGGAATTCGGTTCGGGCAACAGACCGGCCCGTTGGCTTTCAGTTCGGGATCGGGTTCGGGCTCAGTCCTGCACCGAAAGCCCGTTCAAGCCCGAGACACAAATTTTTGCCACGCGTCTGCATCTTATTAGTCCATATAATTTTTTTTATTAAAAAAAAACCCTAAAACTAAAGTGTCTTAAACTTTCTTCTGAGTCTTCTTTGCACCTCTCTTCTCTCTCTCTATCTATTCTCTTCTGTTCTAAGTTCTAACAGTTAAACTCTCTTCTCGATTTTGTATGTCACATCCCGGTTCTTAAGTTAATTTGCGGGTATCTACTCTTGTGTTACTTTAATCTTTTATCGTTTTGGGTAATCGTTTACTGTTAAAGGACCCTAGAGTTGACTTTTTGTAAAAAAATTATTTTCGGAAAACGTCTTTAAGAAAGTCATAGAGGACGTTAATACGAATCCGTGGACATGCTATACATTAAAATGTAAAGTTCATACGTAAAAGTTATGGTGTACAATGTAAACTTACTATTTTTGGTCAGGAGTATAAAAAGGGAAACTTACCAGAAGAGGTAAGGTAGAAATCAGAAAGTTACTTTCTCTCTCCTCCCCCGCGTCCATTTCGATCCGCCGGACTTCATCGCCTCTGTCCGCAGCCGTCCGGCCAAGGTAGGCGGCAAGCTTGGTATCAAATTGAAGCTCGGAGCATCCTGTACGAGTCTAGATAGGTGGCAGCCTGTGTCGCGGTGCCGTGAAGGAGAACTCACAACGAGAAGAGGTGGCTGTGCGTGGCGGAGTCGTTGCTGGAACTCCCTTTTTTCGGCCACCATAACCAGAGCTGCTTGTCTCGTTTGGAAGCTCTCCTCTCTTACAGCAAACCCTCAAAAGGTTTCAATCCATCTTGATCTAGGTAAGGAGAATCAGGCATTTGAAATTCTATGGTTTTAAATTGGGATTTTTAATGTTTGGCTTCGATTACCCTAGTTAGGCTTGAAATTAGACTTTGTGCTAGTTATGAAAATTGTTTACAATTTTGAGAGGATGATTGTGCTAAAATTTGGTGATCATCAGAGGTAGCCAGAGTAGGGGCTGGCCGGCCGCTGCTGCCGGCAGAGCAGACGGCGGCGCCGCCACTTTTAGGTAGTTTTTCAAGCTGATTAGGTAGAGTATGATGAGAGGAGGCCATTGATGTTAAGTTTGTGAAGTTTGGGTTGAAGTTTGAGAATTTTCAAAGTTGGTTTTGTCGGTATGTAATTTAAGAAGATCGAACCGTTGGATTTCATTTGTATCTATTCTAGAATGTTAAAATCGATGAATTAAGGTTGTGGTGGAGTTTGATGTGAATCCGGTAAACTTAACCCTAGTAAGGGTAGTGGGTTAAGCGGAAGAGTTTTGGGTGTTTATATTTAGGTATTTATTTTTCCGAAATTGAAGTTTGATCCTAAGCATGAATATTGTGCCAGGATACGAGGAGACCTCGCTTGAGTGGTGATTCAGATTTCGTCAGTCTTAAGCCTAAATCTGTGAGTAGACATTTTGGTTTTTAATTAATATGCATGCATGATTTTATAAGTTGTCTATTATATTTTCCAAGCTTAAATTCTAATTTCAGCTTTTGAATTGGTTATGGAATTTATTTGAGATTGACAGATTGGTTATGTTTTCGATAATGAACCTATGGATTTGAGCTAGGGTTAGAGATTTGGTATTTGAGTTTTGATATTTTTTTATGATTTCCGGATTTGAGATTACATACAGATTTACATATTGTCTGGTTTTCAAAAGATGATAATTATTTAAGTTATTTATTTCATTGAGCATTTTAACATGTGGGACACGTCGTTGAATTTATTTAATTTCTTTGCTCTTTGAATTCTTTGAGTACGGTTGAGAATCGTACTTATGCTTTAGTTATGAGTTTCCGGGACACTCTCATGGATTTATGTTTGTTTATTTAGGCCATAATTGTTGGATAATATATTACTAATGCTAGCATGTTGTTCCGCCTTTCGAGGCAATGTGGCTACCACGTTTTGAGTGGAGTCACGCAAGCCCTTTCCGCCCTAGTAGTGATGTGATGTTGCCGGCGGCATCACGCAAGCCCTGCACCCTCTCCGTTATCATGACGTGAAGGTGTAGGGAGTATGGGAGTACTTTTTCCTGGGATGCACTCAAGCCTGGGACGCTCACTTGTATGGCTATATCTGCCTATTATTTATTGCTGTTGACTTGACTAGCGGGGCTAGTCCATATTTTTGATATTCCTTTTTACAAAGGTCTTTATGAATCCTTATTGTTGTTTTGACTAGCGGGGCTAGTCCATTATTTTGGTACTTTCTTTAATGAAGGTTATTTATCTTTATCAATATTTTGATTAGCGGGGCTAGTCTGTTTCTTTGGGATTTTCTTTATGAAGGTTTTATATACACTTGCGTGCAATAGATTTCATGCTTATCGAAAAATTGGGAAAGTACTTAAGTTTTGGTTTTATAAATTACGTACATTTACCTATTTATTTTTCGTCCACTCACGCGAACGTTTTTCAAATACTTTACCCTGGGCTCTTCGGTTTCAAATGCCCATATTGCAGGTTAACTTAGAAGAGGTCGGGCGTACACGGAGTTGAGGCATAGTAAATAACACAGCTTTCTCTGGCTCTTTTATCTATGTTTTCCTTCTTTATTAGAATTGCTCTGATGACCTTTGAGATTGTTGTTAGTTAATTAGGGCATGTTCTGATGAAATTGGGGAGCAGGAAGGCTCCAGGAGTTGAGGATGGACGATTTATAATAGAAGTGTTTATCTGGAATTTTTCAGGTAAGGGTTGTTCATTTTCAAGGTAGATTATGTCGAATTTTCAGTAAATTTTCCTGGGAGGTGGACTCCGCAGGATTTACTTCAGGATTTAGGGTGAAATTCGGGGTGGGTCCTGTCATTGTAAGATAACATGGTCGTCAGGTCGTGCAAGAAAGAAGAAGAACAACTGTGACTGGAGGGATAAAGGGATGATGAAGAAGAAGCTCTAATTTTCGATTGTTTCGTCGATTGTTTGGAGAGTGGCGGCAGATGGGTTTGAGTTAGGTGATGTAAAGTTGGGGTTTCTGAGTTTTTCAGCTTCTGGGTTTGAGTATTCACGCATTTCAAGTATAAACCCAACCTGGGTTTTCTGGGTTTCTCTCACTTTCTTTGTTTTCTAGGTTTATAATCTCCTATACCTGCTAATTTGTATGGTTGCTCTAAATTTTGGCTGTGCTGAATATCAAAAGGTATTAGAACTTATGAGATACGGCATTGTGAGTATTCAACTTAATAGATTGAAAGATATTAGAACTTATTTATACTGTAAGGAAACATTTGAAGATATACTGCAAACATTACAAGAGGAGAGTTATGCACTTCAAAACCCATCTGGGAGAAAAAAAAAATTAATGTAAATAGTTATTGACTATATGCTGAATTTGATGAAGTTGATATGTATGACAGTACGAGTAGTACCCTTTTTGTTTCCCATCTTATATTGGACTGTATGTAATGCCAATGCAATGGTAAGTATATTGTGTATTTGGTCTGTATGTAATGTCAATGCCAATCTATGCACATTGCACAAACTAATTAGCTCATAATGCTTAACTAGATTTCTACCTTCTTACTGTATATATGATGCACATAACACAATGTGATTAGGTCTAGTCACAATCTGCACAGTACATTGCGTACCTTCTTACTTTGTTAATTACTGAATGTTACAAACTGAAGCAGGTTTGTTTGTTTTTTATTTTCAGAGATTCATGGCTTCACCTCAGATTTCACTAAGCATAGGCTCCAGTTCATCCAAGAGCTCTGGCTTCCATTTGTCCCACAGTTCTGGCTCTAATTCAAACTTGGGGGTTCAGAGGATTCCTCGAAAAAGGAAGTGTCATCGTGTGAGGAGAGAACGTGCTGAGGCTATTGACGGGGATGAAGATGATGTCGATATAGAAATAGATGAAAAGCTGGCTGGAAGATCAGTAAAGAAGATATTCTACGAGATGAAGGACAGTAAGAAGGTTGTAGTTGATGAAATAGAAAGAGCTGTGTGTAATCATTACAGCTCTGATTTCGCTTGTGATAGCAGTACAAATGAGACTAGCACTCTCAAGAGACACGTAGAAATTGTGTGCAAACATTATCCAGGGAGGATAGACATAGAAGGTGAGCAGCAAGTTACCGGGGGTACAAAAGAGTCGGTGATGATAAAGTGGACTCAACAAGGTTGCAGGGAAGCAGCTGTGAAGATGATAGTTATGGATGAGCTTCCTTTCAGTCACATCGAAAAGGAAGGTTTTAAATATTTTTGCAGACGCAGTGCCTCATTGGAATGTTCCTTCTAGGAGGGTGATTGTGAAGCAGTTTCTTTCAATGTATAAAGAAGAAAAAGCAAAGCTGAAGAATGAGATGAAGGGTCATTGCCTGTGTTTAACCACCGATACATGGACATCAGTGCAAAATATAAAATACATTGTCACATCCCGGTTCTTAAGCTAATTTGTGGTTATTTACTTTTGGAATTACCTTGGTCTTTTACCGTGTTGAGCCACCGTTTACCGTTAAGGACCCTGGAGTTGACTTTTTGTAGGAAAATTATTTTGGGAAAATTCTTAAAGGAGGTCGTAGAGGATGTTAATACGAATTCGTAGACATGCTATACGTTAAAATCGAAGTTAACATGTAAAAGTTATCAGATAAAAAGGGTATTCAGTAATTAGTAAAAGGTAAAATTTTTATTGGGTTTTATTTTTAGGGGTATTAAACTGTGGACCGGGGAGGAGAAGCCCATTTCTTCTCTCCCTTCTCTCTCCTCTTCCCCAAGCCTTCCCCGACCTGCCGGATACCCCAGCTCCGTCTGCCGCCATCCGGCCACCACAGACCGCCGTACCGATCCCAAACGGTCTGCCGTCGACCCAGCCATCTTCCTGGACCAAAGAGAGCCACTCTAGCGCCGCCGTGTGGGGGTAGGTACGCTCGGAAGCTCCGACTGTGCAGTTGAAGTCCGTCGCCGAAACTCGCTCCTCCGGCCACCATCACCGATAATAGCCTGCTAACCCCAAGAAGCTACGAATCTCCGTCACACTAGAAGGCCTCTTCCAATTTGTCACCGTTTCTATCTTTTAGGGATCCACACTGACACCTTCGGCCGAAACCACATGGCCTAAGAATCCCACTTTATCCAACCAAAACTCACATTTACTAAGCTTCGCATACAACTGAGCTTCCCTCAAAGTCTGCAATACCATTTTTAAATGCTTAGCATGCTGCTTCAAATTCCTCGAATACACCAAAATGTCATCTATGAATACAATCACGAAATGGTCAAGGTATGGACGAAACACCCTATTCATGAGATCAATGAAAGCAGCGGGTGCATTAGTAAGTCCAAACGGCATCACCACAAACTCATAATGACCATAACGTGATCGAAAAGCAGTCTTGGCTATATCACTTTCCTGAATCCGCAACTGATGATATCCCAATCTCAAATCAATCTTTGAAAAGACAGTGGCACCCCTCAATTGATCGAATAAATCATCAATACGGGGTAAAGGATATTTATTCTTTACCGTAACTTGGTTCAACATTCTATAGTCCACACAAAGTCTCATGGTGCCATCTTTCTTTTTGACAAACAACACTGGAGCACCCCATGGAGACATGCTAGGCCGAATAAAACCCTTATCCACCAACTCCTGTAGTTGAGTTTTTAACTCTTTTAATTCGGCGGGAGCCATTCTATAAGGTGCTTGAGAAATAGGCGCCATTCCCGGAAGCAACTCAATTGTAAAATCTATCTCCCTTACAGGAGGCAAACCAGGCAACTCATTTGGAAAAACATCTGGAAACTCATTAACTACAGGGATATCTCCCATACTCACCTCTCCCTTTCTAGTATCCACCACATGAGCTAAATAAGCCTGGCAACCCTTATTCAATAGTTTCCTAGCAGCGACAGCTGAAATTAAACAATTGGGAATCACATCCCGCTCACCCTGAAATGTAACCTCAGGCTTCCCAGGACTTCGCAACACTACTATTCTCCGAAAACAATCAATCATGGCCCTATGTGCCTCTAAAAAGTCCATCCCCAAGATTACGTCAAACTCCACAATATCTAATGGAATTAAGTCAACTTCGAAACTAAGGTCCTCCATCAACACTTCACAACTTCTAAATACCCAATTTATCTTCATCACATCACCGGAGGGCAAAGAAACCTGCCATTCGCCTAGATGTGGCGATGATGGCACATTGGCAAGAGATGAAAATCTACTAGACATGAAAGAATGTGTCGCCCCAGGGTCTATCAATATAAAAGCAGGGTGACCGAAAATTAACAACGTACCAATAATGACATCCGGGGAAGTACGTCCCTCCTGCTGAGTCATGGCATGGAGTCTAGCATGGGTAGTGGTAGGGCGACCTCTCTGTCCTCTACCCTGCTGAAAGCTGCCTCTGGCTGGAGCCATGGCATGAGTACCACTACCAGAAGCACCAGCTGAAGACTGACCCATGGTCTGAGTAGGAGCATATGTAACTCCCTGAGTCAGAAGAGGGCAATCCCTCTTGAAGTGATCCAGCTGACCACACTGAAAACATCCCCCTAGCTGAGACTGACTCTGCCCAAATTGAAAAGGCTGTCCACCAGAAGTCCCACTCCTGCTACTCGATCCACTCCTGAATCGTCCAAACTGACGCCCAAAGAAATTCTTGAAGGATCTACCGCCCTGCCTCTTGAACCTCCCTCTGAAACCAGAGCTAGAACTCGAACAGCTGCCATGTCCACTACCAGAAGATGATCCAGAACCAGAGGTAGATGCTAATTTCTTCGATGAACCCTGGCCACGACCTCCAGAATCACGAAGACGGCCAGCTGCCAACTCCTGTGCCTCAATATTTAGAGCAAAAGTCACGGCCTGGTGAAAGGACTGATATGGCACCGCTGTCATCCTGTTTGCATAAATACCACCAAGGCCCTTGGTGAACTAATAAATCTTCTCCTGCTCTGTCCTCACCAAATCCGGCACATAATAGGACAACTCCCGGAATCGCTGCTCAAAAGCCATCACTGTCATGTCATCACCCTTCTGCAGACTCAAGAATTCCTCCCTCATTCGGTTGACATGAGCATGACTAATATATCGCTCTCTAAAAAGAGCTGTAAACTGATCCCAGGACATATGATTAGCAGCATCACCCATACTTCTACTCATATCAAGCCACCAATGCCATGCTTCCTTCTCCAAAAACTGGGTAGCCAATCCCACTTTTCTATCCTCTGGGCATTTCACCTGCATAAACATTTTTTCGATGGTCTCAACCCAATTCTGAGCATCCAATGGCTCAACAGCATGGCTAAACGCTCTAGCACCATTCTTGTAGGCTCTATCATAATTTATCTCGGGAGCCATGCTAGTGCTAAAACGCTGAAAGAACTGCTCCATGGCATTAGTCCAATCACCCTGTGCGTCCTCATCTTCCCCTCTTGGAGGATTCTGCCTAGGTGCTCGGCGAGGAGGCATACTACCTGAGAATAAAATATTTAGCACAAGAGACAAGAAACAGACTACTACCCACATACTCAATAAACACTTAGCATACATTCATAAGCTAATGGATCCGCCGCGGTCAGACCATCACCCTCATGAAACTAAGTACTACTAAGAACATGTGGTAGTGATATGGAAAGACAGGAATCGAATAACCTGGCTCTGATACCAACTGTCAGGACCTACCCCGGATTTTCCCTCGAAATCCGGAATAAACCCTGCGGGACCCACCTAAAGGAAAATTCTACCAAAATTCTTGATAGAACCTCCCTTGAAAATGAGTAACCCTACCTGAAAGAAAAATCACCAAGCCCAACTCACAATAATTCCCAATCAATATTTAAAACTTCAATAAATAATTCCATAAAATTAAGGGTCTAATATTATTATTCTTCCTTACCCATTTTCTTCATCTTTAATCCAATATAACTCAAAATTCACCACCTTCACGGATAACCAAAATTTAACCCTTTACGCCTTTTAAAACCGGTTAACCAAACTACCGATAATCCATCCTAATCACCGCCAAAATCCTTAACCATTGAAAAATTCCCAACAATATCAAAACTCCTCCAAAATTTCCAAACTATACTTCATTAAACTCCTCTCCTTAATACCATCTTAAAAACATGAAAAATAGCCCCTGAGGGGCGGCGCCGCCGCCTGCTCTGCCGGCAGCCATTTTCCAGCGACTTCCTATGGCCACCAAATTTAAACAGCATAATCCTCTCATGATACCCAACAACTTTCATAACTAGCACTTTGTCCAATTCTAATGCTATCTAGGGTAATCGAACCAAAACATCCCTAAATCCCTAAAACTTTCAATTATACAAACCACCCTAACGAGATCGAATTAGACCGATTTCTTTTGAGGGATTACTCACCTTGATGAGGGCTACAAGTTGAGCCAAAAATCTCGGCCTATGGTGGCCGGAGGACGGAGCTCCGGCGAAGACACAGTCGGCGTTTCCGGCGAGTTTTTTTCCTCTCCGGCGGCACTACCGGCTCGGACACTTGGCCGGGGAGAGAGAAGAGATGACGGGGGTCCGATCTGGGCTGGAGCGGCGGCTGGTAGTTGGCTGGACGGCGGCAGCTGGTGGCTGCAGTTTCCGGCGAAAGAGAGAGAGCTCGGGGAGCTCGGGGAAAAGAAGAAGAAAAAGAAAGAAAAGAAAGAAAAGGGATTTGGGCTGGGGCTGCTCCCCACCCGGTCCAAAACTTAAATCCAACAAAATAAACCCACTTCAAATTTTACCCATAATTTACCAACACAAAATTTTCCCTTTTAGAGGATAACTTTTCCTTGCTAATTCCGATTTTAACGCGTAGCATGTCTACGAACTCGTAATCACGTCCTCTACAACTTTCATGAAGAAAGTTTTCCCAAATTCCAAACGGAAGAAAAAGTCAACTTTAAGGTCCTTAACAGTAAACGGTGACTTAATACGGTAAAAGACTAAAACAATACCAAAGTGTATAACCGTAAAAATAACCTAAGGACTGGGGTGTGCCAGTTCTAATTATGCTTATGGCTTTAGGATTCATGGAGACCTCACACGTATGGCGTTGCGGATATCGTCGGGCTTATGCCCAAATTTGTGAGTGGACATTTTGTTTTTAAATAAATATGCATGCAAGATTTTATAATTTATTATTTTATTTTTCGAGCTTATATTATAATTTCGGTTTATGAGATGATCTTGGAAATTATTTGAGTTTGAAGCATTGAGTATTGGTTGGTCATGATTTATGGATTTGAGCTCGGATCATTAATTTGGTATTTGAGTTTGTATATCATTTATGATTTTCGGATTTAATTATTATCGGCTTTATTGTTGACTTTGAGATTTATTAAAAACTACTGAAAATCCCATTTTCGGTAATTTTCTTTTTATAACTTTCTCGTTTATTTATGGATTATCGATCTTGACTTTGAGAATATTTTTAGTGAGTATTTTCGGATTGAGAAATTATTTACAATTTATACTTGATAATTAAATCTCGCTTTTAATTATGGATTTAAGAATATTTTGACGTGTGAGACACGTCATAGAGTTTTATTTTAAATTTCTTAAGATAATTACCAAGTACGGTTGGGAATCTACCATTCACATGATCTTGGGGAAGCTTTATGGATTTAAGTGATTTCGTATGTTTTTAGTCACCATACTAGGGTCGTTATTATTCATTACTAGCTAGCCTTTATTAGCGGTCCACACCATAAGTGAGTAGAGTGCTTAGCGTGGGACGCTATTTATTGAATTGTTGGCTTATATTTGAGTGGCAAGTTGAGCCTTTTTGTGGGTATTAATGATAGAGAGGACATGCATGTGAATGAATGATAGGAGCATAAATATGCGACGATATAATGGTTAATTCTCCTCTTTACTTTGTTAGTTTATTGTATTTTCCATTTGATTTAGTTATTTTTATGTTTATTAGGTGTTTTGGAGCAAAGAAGGGAATATGAAGCAAAAGAGGAGAAATCTTGAAGGAAAATGAATGCATGTCGTGGAAGGAAAGAATTATGAAGATCTGCCAGAAATGATAATCTAACTTCGACAGAGGATTGTGAACAGCTCACAATGATCCAAACGATGAGTTATATATCAATAGAAAGCTACAAGAGTCTACTTTCTAAAACCTTTTACGGATCGTCAATACCTATTTTGGAGAAGGAGTTATGATCATTTTAATGGCCGAAGGTCAGTCTGCCCGAATTTCTGATTTGGACCGAAACTTCAATTTCAAGGCCCAATCCAAATCAGCTAGCCCATGGACGGAAATTGAGGGTTCTCTAACCCTAATATCATCAGATACACAATACGAAGAGGGGAAAAGAAGAAGGAGAGAAGAAAAAGAACGCAACAATCAGACGGAACAAGATTGAACTATTCTCAAGGATTCTCCAAGCTCGGTTATTGTTGTCTTTCTCTTCCATGAACTCTTTTGTGTTTTCAATTTTCATTATGTGCAACTAAATTCATATTAGCTAGGGGGCTGTTGAAGCCCCTAGACATGATTCATAACATGCTTTGATTTTCAATTTGTTTTTCCAATTAATAAGATTGAGGTTTTGTTTACCGATTGTTCATCGATGAATTCTTTATATGTGTGCTTTGAAGGCCTACTTAGTATACATGCTAGGGTTCTAATACTTTGATTATTTGATGCCTGGGTCAATATCGGATCCCTCAAATTGTCTAGAGAAGTAATCGGTAGTTTTCACTAGCGAGTAGATGAAACCCTAGGTTTAGCAAGGCGCTAAGTTTATTGCGATGCCTAGTGATTGCTCAAACTCTTTGCATGCTCATTGATATCTGCTTGTTTAGCCTAATAAACGTACCTTTAGGTTACAATGTTTGAGAATAGTTTAGGTGTAGAACACTTCCTGCCTAACGTACAAAGTAAGAAAGAGTAATAGATTGTGCTCAAACGTACCGAGTCAATCTGAGCATCTTTAATTGAGTTAGTTGGTCACAAATTGGACAAAGTGTGTTGTGTGTGATTTTCGAGGGTGGATACTTTCTCCCTAGCTAGTCTCATTATCTTGATTCTCAACTACTTTGAAATCAGTTTTCAGTTTTCTTATCTTCTGTCCGTCATATTTCCATATTTTATTTTTCTATTTTATTTTCCTACCAAATCAACTCCAAATCATCTCAAACATTGTGTACTAGACCCTCTGTGTCTCTAGTACATCTCTGTAAATTTTCGTATTTTTCTGAGCATTCTAGATTAGGTTTTTATTTTATTTTTCGACTGTTGTTCAATAGGAGCTGCAGTCACGTTTTGTGACATTTGTTGAACCTTTTAGTTTAACTTAATCTTCTGCGGGAGACCCTTATTTCTCTATATTACAATCGATAAATTTGCAGGAGAATAAGTAAAATAAATAGCTTTAAATCTAATAGCTTCTGTTGTTTTGTGTTTGTTTCTTGTTGTGTTTTAGTTTTTAATTAGTGTTCTTTGTTCCTCTTTTAAGGTGAATGCAAACTCAAAGGACTATGCAAGGAGAACTTACCCCTTTGGATTCGAAGATAGAACGCACTTGTAAGTTGAACAAGAAGCAATCGAAAGATTCTCGGTTGTCAATTGAAGACATAACGGCGGGTTCTACTTCTTCACAAGAGGAGGAACACGAGCAAATACCATCATCACCTACACATTCAATTCACGAGGATGAGGAAGAGAAAGTAGAGGAACCGTCTGTTTTGGCCACGATCCTCAGCGCGCGGAGCAAAGGTAACTAGCGAACAAAGAGAAGGGGGAGTTGCGGGCGTGCCACCTCGCGGACGAGGAAAGAGTTGTAGGTGTGCGAGATCTTAACTTCTGATCAGGCAACGGGGGTTTCAGGTGCCACCTCAGACGAGGATTTACGAGCACAAGCGATCGATACTCACGGCGGCGCGAGCAGAGCAACTAATAGGGAGTTCAGAGAGAAGTCGGGGGGGGGGGGGGGTAGAGTCCAGAGGGCTCTGAAGAAGAAACCTAGGCGGCGACGCTTAGGGTTAGGGTTTCGAGGAGCTCAAAAGGTAACTGGTTTGCAGTTTGTGTTTGTGTTTTTGTATTTGTTTGAGTTTTGAGAGTTGTCCTTTTCTGTTAGGGTTCGAGCCCCCTTATATAGTAGTTCGACTTATGGCGGAAGAAAAGTAATTAGAATCCAAATCAGACTCTGAAACCCTATTAGCACAAGGGCACTGTTCTGTCCATGCGAACCAACCATCTTGTGACACATGTCCAGTTCGCACACTTCATTCCGCATAGGGCATTGCTTCCGCGCTGCCAACTGTAGACTCCTATGCGAACTGGAATTAGGAGTATCCTCATCTCGCGGGCTGTTACAGGATGCTATCTCGCGTGCTCCTGTAGCTCGGTTCCATTTCGCGGGCTATTGCAGCTCGCGAGCCTTAAAAGGGCTTTCTATATTAAAAAGGCCATAGGGATTGGCCCGAAGCATGTGAAAGACTTGTAAAAGTCTTCAACGATTATTGTAGGACGCGCGGACTCCGCCTGTTGATTCCTTGCGAAGTCCCTTATGCGAGCCAGCTCGCCAACTTGCCTCGCCTACGCGGACAGTTAATCTCGCCTCTCCTACGCGGACTGGCAAATAGTAATTCCGCGCGCGAACTATGTAGTCCGCCTATGTCCATTCCGCGCACGAGCTAAGTGAAGTCCAGTAACTCAGCTCGCGTGGTTCCCTGCGCGAAGTCCATTCCGCGTGGTTCCCTGGCGGGCAGTCTTTGTAGACTTAAAGAAACTTGGGCTCGCCGGTATGACATGGACCAAGAATGTAATTAATATTCACATAGACATTTACTGTCTAGTAAAATATTAATTTAGGCGTAGACATTGCCCCCCAGCCTCGAAGTCATGAAATGTCCAGAATGACTGAAGAGGTTTATGTTCATGCTGCGGTATGGGTCGGGTCACATAAAATGAGTGTGAGTAGACAAACTTGTGAAAAGGCCTTGAAACCCAAGCACCCAACAACGCATTGTGGCGAACTACTGCACAGCTCGCCTAGGCACCTTGGACTTGGATTTCGAATGCATTCGCCTGCTCCTAGCCCGCATTCGCCTGTTCCACTTTTGCATTTGCGTGCTTTTAGCCCGCATTCGCCTGCATCAAATAGAAGACATAGTACATTGCACATACCGCGAGCGAATGTAGCTCGCATGGATGTATCTTGAGCAGACGTTTGACTTGACTAGATTTCAAAAAAGGCTCTTCGCGAGATCTTAGCAATGGCGAATCAACTTGGTGATAAACATGGAATAACAATGGCCATGTACCTCGCTGCCCCCTAATGCAAACGGGAAAATAAAGATGACGAACCAACTTTGGCCATGTACTTCGCTGCCCCTCAGTGCGAACCAATGAGAAGCAAACAAAAGAGTCGGCGAGCGGCCGCATAAAGCTGGCGAACCAACTTTGAAAATTTGGAGGCCACAGGGGTTGGCCTAGATGATGACTAAGAAACACTTGGATTAATTCCTTTATTTAGGGCGTCTGGAATAGGCCCCAATCTTGTACTGGTCTATTAGTTAGACTACACACGTTTGCAAAGAAAAACTGATGACTGAGAAACACCTGAATTAAAATTTTTTATATTTAGGGCCTCTGGAATAGGCCCCAATCTTGTACTGGTCTGTTAGTTAAACCACGCACGTTTACAAAGAAAAACTAATTGCACACTTCTCCCTGGGGTTGCCCCCTAGTGTGAGGTGATGGAGCATAAGCGCGACGGTGCATGACACTAATGACAGGGGTCGTGGGATATATATCATTAGGCGTTGCGTTGTTGAGGTCACGGTAGTCAACACAGACGTGCGTTTTGCCATTCTTCTTGCGAATTGGAACGATGTTGGATAGCCATTCATTGTATTTGGCCACCCGAATGATACCTGATCGGTGCATGTTCTTAATTTCTTCCTTGACCACGATCTGGGTCTCAGTTCGCATGAATCTGCCGTCTTGGCGGATTGGACGTCTGTCGGGATGAGTAGGCAGTCGGTGATAGACTAAATCTGGGGATAGGCCAGGCATGTCTTCGTACTGCTTGGCGAAACAATCCCTATATTCATGTAGTAAGGCGAGAAGGTCTTCCGTTTCTTATCCCGCCACCTTGGCACTGATGGAGAGTAGCAAGGGTTTCTTTGCAGTCCCCACATCTACCTGTAAGGTGGGATCGCGGACTTGAGGCGGCGTGTCGTACAAGGCAGCGGGAGCTAACTGAATAACTTCCTCCTCGGTATCGGTATAGTCCACTAGCTCGTCTACATACTCCATAGTGGCGACCCTGTCGTAGGCTTCGCGTTCCGCCCAGTATGAGAGGAGTCTCTCACACAAGGACTCGCCAGCCTCGCGTGCTTCTTCTGAGGATGTACTAATCATAAGATGGTTGTAGGGGGTCTGCGATGGTGTGGGGACATTATAAATCGTCCCTCGCCTGAGTGAGTCCGCATCGCGTTAAGTTGGAGGTCGTGACCCCATATGGGCGGCCTTTAGAATCGACGCCTTGGACGTCCAATGGGCCTAAGTCAGTATTGTAATAGCGGACGTCATTGAAGTTGGCGGAAATGGAGAAAGGACGCGGATCCGCTTAGATGTGGACCGCCTCGCGTTTCTCAGTATCCCAGATCATAAGCTCCTGGTGCATGGATGAAGGTATACAAAAACTTCTATGGATCCAGTCGCGGCCTAGGATCATGTTGTAGGACGAAGCACACTCGGCGACGAAGAATGTGTAGACCCTTGAAGCCGGTCCCAACTTGACCCGTAAGAACAACAAACCTAGAGTCCTGGAGACTTGTCCGGTGAACTTCTTGACTGTCAAGGACGTAGTTTGGATCATCGAGCGTAGGATACCAAGGAGTCCCATAGTGCGGGTGGTGACGACAATCACTGCAGCCCCCGTGTCGACCATGATTTTGTTGATCATAATCCCTTCAACTTCAGCCGTGATATACAATGGCCTCATGTGAGTGGCCATGTCTAGGGTGGGAGTGGAGAAAGTCAGAGTCAACGTGCGTGTGACGCTGCTTGTGGTGTCCAATGGTGCAGCGTGTTTAGGCTCCGCCGGGACCGGACTCATCTCACTGCTGCAAGGGGGGGATATGTCACAGACACTTTCTCTATTGTCTGGAATATCCGCCGCGTTGCATGTTGTATTTGACGGGAGAGCGTATCTCTTAGATATGAAGAACACCATTCCGACCTAAAAGAGAATTGTTCGCGGACTGGAACCAGTGGCGTCTCAATGCTCCCGTGTTCTCCGACCAGCACGGCAAATGCGCCCTCCGCTGGATTGACCTCTTCGAACTATGGCCATGTAGAGATCTCAAGCATATTGCAGTTGAATGATTCACCCTGCCCTTCTGCTTGGTCGTCGCCCAAGTCGATGCGAGGCTCAGAATGAGTCTCCTCGTTCAAGGAATTCTCGCGGAAGCATTGGGCCAAGAGTTCCGCGAGGTTGGGGCTGGAGGTGCTACTTTCGACCCCTGGCGAGACGTTACCCTCTAGCTGCCGTGGTCGTCATACGAGTTTGGTCGAGGGCTGTTTGTCCTCAGCTGAATGCCTATCCGCGGCTAGAGGAGCGCTGGCATTGTCCTCTACCTTAGACGGAGGAGGGACTGAGACCTGAGGCTCCTGTTTGGGTTGTGGTCAGGGTGGACCCGGTCGCGATAGTTCTTTTTTAGCCTCAGGTTCCTGGCGAAGAAGCTCTCGAGGACGTGATGACCGAGGCGGCTCGCGCCTTGGCTCAGACCTTGGTGTGGCGCACAGTCTTCGCTTCGCCGGGGAAGACGATTCTCGTCTTCTTTCAGCCTCTGGCGACTGCCTACGCCTTGGTAGAGGTGAAGGGTGCCTTCGTCGTTCGGCTTCCGGCGACTGCCTACGCCTTGGTGGAGGTAACAACTCCCTTCTTCTGTCAGGTTCTGATGAAGGCTTGTGCCGGGGGGACTGTGGATCCCTTCTCCTTGCTGGCTCCGGAGATGATCTGTGCCTAACGGGGCGCGGATCCTGTCTTGGTGGTACGCTGAGGCGATAGAAGACATTCGCCTTTGGAGCGGGGTCATCTGCTGCTTGCGCACAGACACGTGGAGGGGTGACAGGCAGTCTTTGGAGCAGAGCGCGCAAGCCTTCAGCTTCTGTCCACATCCTCTCAGGTGTCTGCGCAAGCTGCGAGGGTCGGATGAGACCATCATCGGCCGCTCGCAAGGCACGCAGGATGCTGCCATACTTCTTCTGTAGCTTCCGCTTCTTGGATCTGCTGATGGTAACCGGCTTTCCCCCTTGCTGCGTGTACCAAATCCCTTCCTTGATCGCTGATTTGGATGTCGAGGGAATGTAGGGGTCGGTCAAGATACCTCGCCGAGGGCTTGAAGCCTCGATGTCTTGGTGTTCGCCGCCGGAGTCGGATATGTCCATCTCGCTTGAAGCTGGAGACAAAGGTATATTTGTAGTCCAGTGTGATTGGACGAAGGTTTCGAGGCGCTCGATCCTCTGTTCTAACTCTTCGCGAGTCCTGGGACTCATGGGCTGATAGTTGTCAGCTTGAGACGGTGTATCGTCCCGTATAGTAGCTTTGCCTTTATCCTTTCTTGAAAGTTGATCGGGCTGCAGTCTGGCGGTAACTCCCTTGCTAGGTAGTGGTTCCCATTTTGGTTTGCCAGAACGGTGTAGTCATTCGCCGGTCTCTTGCGGTTTGCGTTGGCCCGCGTTAGGAGATAGGTCCAAAGTTATCGCGCGCTGGCCGATGCGGGGCCAGGCGATGTCAGCCATTGTGATCATGAAGCCACCTTTGTCCTGAAAGCGAATATACTTGAGGTCTAGCCAGTCCTAGACTTGCTCATGGAGCTGGTAACAATCGCGAGTTATGTGCCCCCAACTGTCATGGAGCTTGCAGTGGACGTGGCCCTCCTTCTATTCAACATAGGGCAAGGCCCTTGACATAGTGACGAGTCCACCGTCAATAAGATCATCTAAGACCTCGTGCGCGAGGTTGACGTTGTAAGTGTACCGGCGAGATGGCTGACGTGTGTCATCATTACCATCCTCTCGGTCTCGCTTAAGTGCCCAGTGCGGATTATCATCCTCTGGATGTTCGGCCAGGTCCAAGGTAATTCTCCGCTCGCTTGGCTTTGGTGCGCAGCGGCAGTTGTTCTCCTTTGGCTGGTCGGCCCAATTCACCTCGACGATACCAACAACGGCTGGGAATGGATCAACATCCACTAGAGAAGTGGTGCTTCCTGGCGTCTTCATTTTCAAGGCGCCCGAATTCAACCAAGTTTGCAGTTGGTCGCGGAGTTTGACACAGTCCTTGGTGTCGTGATTGTAAGCGTTGTGGAAACTGCAATACTTCTTGTCCTTTAGCTCTTCCTTGGACGGGATCCTGTGATCCAAGCGCACGCATTTCGCCTCAATCAAGTCATTTAAGACAAGATGGGCGTTTTTCGCGTCATACGTGTACGCCTCATATTCGGGCCTAGTCCATGCAAAGGACTGAATGGTGATTGGCTCCCGGTCAGTTCGACTGCTCCAACGTCGTCAACATAGCTGGTAACAATCGCGAGTTCTGTGTCCCCAACTGTCATGGAACTTGCAATGGACACGGCCTTCCTTGTATTCAACATAGGGCAAGGCCCTTGATACAGTGACGAGTCCGCCGTCAATAAGATCGTCTAAGACCTCTTGCGCGAGGTTGACGTTGTAAGTGTACCGACGAGATGGCTGACGTGTGTCATCATTACCATCCTCTCGGTCTCGCTCAAGTGCTCGGCGCGGATTATCATCCTCTGGGTGTTCGGCCAGGTCTAAGGTGATTCTCCGCTCGCCTGGCTTTGGTGCGCGACGGCGGCTGTTCTCCTTTGGCTGGTCGTTCCAATTCACCTCGACCATACCAACAACGGCCAGGAATGGATCTACATCCACCAGAGAAGCCGTACTTCCTGGTGTCTTCATTTTTAGGGCGCCCGAATTCAACCAGGTATGCAGTTGGTCGCGGAGTTTGGCACAATCCTTGGTGTCGTGATTGTAGGCATTGTGGAAACTGCAATACTTCTTGTCCTTTAGCTCTTCCTTGGACGGGATTTTTTGATCCAAGCGCACGTATTTCGCCTCAATCAAGTCATTAAAGACAAGATGGGCGTTCTTCGCGTCATACGTGTACGCCTCATATTCGGGCTTAGTCCATGCAAAGGACTGAATGGTGATTGGCTCACGGGTCATCTTGAGATTCTTCAGTTTGTGAGCTAAAGGCTTCCCGGTCAGTTCGACTGCTCCGACGTCGTCAACATATCCCTGCGCGGCCTCATTCTCCTCCTGCCCTTGTTAGTAAGGGTCGAACGTGGGGGATTGGTGGTTTAATGCCCCTACTATCCTGTTCCTCCCTGGTACGTATGTCCCCTTGGAGGCATTCGCCTTCTCGTCCATTTCGTAGAGGATCAGCTCATAACTGCCGACCTTGTTGTTGAGGTCGCCCATAGACGTGAAGCGTTCCCCATGGTGCTTCAACCGCTGGCGGTGTTCGAGGATACGAACAGCCAACTTAATGGCTTCCTGTTCGGGTAGGAGGAAGTCGCACTTGGCCTGTTGGATCTTAAACCATTGGAGGAAGGAGACGCCCGACTCCATGCTTTGCTGGCTCATTTGGGTGAGGGAGTCAAGGCCGACCTCTGGCTCAATGGTACCGTAGGTCTCCCGGAACAGTTTCTCCATGGCAGGCCAGTCCGCATTGGAACCTGTCTTCAACCTGGAATACCAAGTAAATGCAGCTCCGGACAGAGAGGTCCCGAGGAGCTTGAGCTTGAGGATATCATTGTTCCCGTACTAGCCGCACCGGACTTTGAAGCGGGCCATGTGGGTTGCTACGTCTTCCCTTGTTTCTCCAGAGAAGGTAGTGAACACTACGTTCTTGAACCCATGCGGGAAAGGGTATTACACCACACTATCCGGGTAGGGGTCGCGATACTGAAAGTTAGCATCACCATTTTCGGTCTGCTCCTTGACGATAGAGGAGATAAGCTGGCGCCAGTCGGCTGTTGTCACGGGCACGGACTCTGCCCCTTCCCCATGGTTTGGCCATGCAGATAAACTGATGGCCTGTTCGCCGTTCTTGGGAGTAAGGCTGGAATAAACTAGAAGTGGGTCATCTGGTGTCCTAGTTCCCTGGCGTGGAGAATTATTCAGTCCCTTGGAGGGAGCAAACGAGCCAATGCGGGAGCAGACCATTCGCAATTCCTGCCCCTGGCACGAACTGCGGGGCCTTAGGAGTCCCGACCTTAGGGTTTCCCCTGGCGCGTTCATTGGGAGGGATGTACTTGGGCTAGTAGGGTTTAGAGCAGGGTTCTTTGGTGCCTGCCCCCTCATCCAGTCTTCAACTTCAAGGATCCGTAGGTTCAGCCGGTCTTGTTTGTCTTTGAATTCGTCTAGCTTCTATAGACTGTTCTTACTTCCAAAGAAGGAAGCATTCTGTTAGTCATGCAGCTTGGTATCGTGATCGTTCAAGCGGCGAGTCTGCTCGTCTACTGTCGCGCGAGTGAGCGACAAGACCTCTGCATGTTGCTTCACGTTCTCCGCGTTCAGCTTCACGGTCTCCGTGTTCTGGTCCAAATCCGAGCGGATCTGTTGGAGGCTACCTTCTACCAAGCCCTTGGTTTCGGTAAACTTGGCGTCAAGGTCGCCATAATTTTCACCCAGTGTGGTGAGTTTGTCATGGGTGGCCTTCAGGAGGTCCCTATCTTGCTTGACCTGTTTAGTTAGTTCAGCAACGCTTTGTTGAGTAACCAACCCCTGGCTCGTCAATTACTCGAATATCTGGAAGATTTGCTCCATAGATAGAGCAGAATCTGTATTTTGGGTCGGCTGAGAGCCTACCATGGCGGTCTCGCTGTAGTCTGGGTCACCAAACTGAGCAAGGACCTGTTCTTGAGTGAGGGATCGGCAAGCCGCGCTGTTATGGGGCTTATACCGTAGCGATCTGTGCTTGAGACAAGAAAGCTGAGGCTTTCGGTACGGCGCTTCCTCTGGTTTCCCTATGATGTATTCCCTTGTACTCCCTGTCCCACTCCTGCGTGCCAATGTTTTGGCCACGATCCTCAGCGCGCAGAGCAGAGGTAACTAGCGAACAAAGAGAAGGGGGAGTTGCGGGCGTGCCACCTCGCGGACGAGGAAAGAGTTGTAGGTGTGCGAGATCTTAACTTCTGATCAGGCGACGGGGGTTTCAGGTGCCACCTCAGACGAGGATTTACGAGCACAAGCGATCGATACTCACGGCGGCGCGAGCAGAGCAACTAATAGGGAGTTCAGAGAGAAGTCGGGGGGTAGAGTCCAGAAGGCTCTGAAGAAGAAACCTAGGTGGCGGCGCTTAGGGTTAGGGTTTCGAGGAGCTCGAAAGGTAACTGGTTTGCAGTTTGTGTTTGTGTTTTTGTATTTGTTTGAGTTTTGAGAGTTGTCCTTTTCTGTTAGGGTTCGAGCCCCCTTATATAGTAGTTCGACTTGTGGCGGAAGAAAAGTAATTAGAATCCAAGTCGGACTCTGAAATCCTATTAGCACAAGGGCACTGTTCTGTCCATGCGAACCAACCATCTTGTGACACATGTCCAGTTCGCACACTTCATTCCGCATAGGGCATTGCTTCCGCGCTGCCAACTGTAGACTCCTATGCGAACTGGAATTAGGAGTATCCTCATCTCGCGGGCTGTTACAGGATGCTATCTCGCGTGCACCTGTAGCTCGCTTCCATTTCGCGGGCTATTGCAGCTCGCGAGCTTTAAAAGGGCTTTTTATATTAAAAAGGCTACAGGGATTGGCCCGAAGCATGTCAAAGACTTGTAAAAGTCTTCAACAATTATTGTAGGACGCGCGGACTCCGCTTGTTGATTCCTTGCGAAGTCCCTTACGCAAGCCAGCTCGCCAACTCGCCTCGCCTACGCGGACTGGCAAATAGTAATTCCGCGCGCAAACTGTGTAGTCCGCCTATGTCCATTCCACGTGGTTCCCTGGCGGGCCGTCTTTGTAGATTCAAAGAAACTTGGGCTCGCCGGTATGACATGGACCAAGAATGTAATTAATATTCACATAGACATTTACTGTCCAGTAAAATATTAATTTAGGCGTAAACACCGTCAAAAGCTAAGATGACATTGAAGGATTCCTTTGTCCCAACCGCTATAGACTCTCCATCATGCAATCATTCGTTTTCGATCCATGTGCAGTTACTACGACAATTGCTCAAGTATACGGGTTCACCATCTGAGGACCCTAATGTTCATATTAGGGAGTTCTTAGACATATGCAAACTGCAAACTATAGCAAATTTACCTCCTGAAGGGCTTAAGTTACTTTTGTTTCCCTTTTCTTTGAAAGATAATGCTAAACGTTGAGTAATGCCCTAGATTTTCATACCATTATCCTTGTATTATTCTTTTTTTTAATGAAGGAATATTTATGGAAATTCTTATTGGTTTATGCGAAGTTGAAGTTCTGGAGTTTATTTTAAAGTGTTTTGACGTTTAGAAGACCAAAAAGTTGACTTTACTTTCTGTAAGTTATCTTCATAAACTTCCTTCACGAAAGTTATAGAGCTCGTCAATACGAGTTCGTAGACATGCGGCACGCGTGAAACGGAAGTCGGATGAAGAAGTTATGGTCAGAGGAAGTTGGTTTTCGGGTTTGGAAAGTGTATATTAGGAAAGTTTGGGATTTTTAATCTGGGGAAACCTAAACTGCACAAAACCGTACAGCATTCTCTCTCTCCTCTCCCGAGCACTCGACATCTCACGGACGCCCAGATTTTCTGCCGACCGGAAGTCCAACGTCTTGCCGCCGGGTAAGTCGTCGTTGGTCCAGTTCGACTCGCTCGGTCACCCTCTTCCACCTACGGCGTCGCAGGCCGGAGACAAGCCGTAGGCCGGAGAAGCTTCACGCGGTTCGCCGAAGCATAGGTCTATTGTCCGGCTGTTGTTCCGACCGCCGTCGGCCTTGTTTGGTGCACACGGACCTTCTCTTCTTTCCTAGGGCAGCGCCACTCACCGTCTCGCTGCCTAGACGCCGCCGCTAGGCGAAGGAGCTGTGGCGGTCTTGCCGGAATTTCGTAGTTTCGACGGGTTTTTTTTGCCATAGTTGGGTGAGTCTTGTCCTCCTCCTTCCTCTAGATTTGTTTATGCTCCTCTTGTGATCCAAGTTTGAGGTTTGGAGTGCTAGTTGCAGATTTTGGGGCGGAGTTTGCGGTGGCTGTCGGGAGCGGTTCAAGGCTGAACCGAGCTTAGGCTCAGGTATAAAAAGTGTTCTTGTTACTGTGCTCTTTAAGGTTGTTGTTGGGAGTTTATGTAGATTTTGAGGTTGGTGGTGGCGTTCGAGGCTCACTCGCCGCCGCCTGTGACGGTGCGTGGGAGCACGTCCGGGCAGGGTAGGGCCTTCACTGTTGCGTTAGCTAGTCCTTGTAGTTGCTAGGGTGTCGTTGTGTGTGAAGTTTGAGTGTTGATTTGGTTTTTGCTTTGTAGGTGCTAAGTTAGTTCTAGGTGTTTGTTAGGTCAGAAACTTGGAGAAAAAAATGCTATTTATTTATTTTTTTATTTGGTATTGGACTGTTAAGATGCTATTTATTTATTTTTTTATTTGGTATTGGACAGTCAAACCGGGTTCCAAGCCTTTGGCCGGGTGATTGGTTGCGGTTAGGAATTAGAGCTCTAGTCCGTCTGGCAGTGTAGGTCATGGGAGATACTTGATGGTATCTGGGACCCATGGGTACACATATTGTTGTTGTAGGTCATGAGGGGTATTTATTAAATATCTGGGACTCATGAGTACATTTCTTGTCAATGAGTGGTTTTTAAGTATTGATCAAATTTCACTTTTTGTTATGTTGGATGTGTTAAATGTGGAGTATTTTTTTAAGTTTACTCATACGGGCTTTTTAGCTTACGGGATTTGTTATTCTACAATCCCGGTGCACCATTTCTTGGTGTAGGGGTTAGACCTGCAGGTGAGGATCGGCAGGGGTGAGAAGGAGGCGTAGTGGCAGGGTTCTCCTTTTGTTTTTTTTTTTAGCAGACTCTGTATAGTTTTAGATTTGAGTATATAGTATTTAAGTCATGAGATTGTTCTCATGTTCTTCTTTTGCACGTTATGTAAACAAGAAAGTGTAATCTTAATTCAGTGATAGATCTTGTGGAAATTTCTATTCTGTAATTGAGTTTTGTTGTTGTTATGTTGTTGTTGACAACAGGTTGGGATGTTAATATTGTAAGTTAGATCATGCCGAAATTTTTGAAAATTCCATTCGAAAATTGGGGCGTGACAGTTTGGTATCAGAGCGTAGGTTTACATATTTGGTGATAATCAATACTTCAGAGTGATGGCCCGACTGCAGCGGATCACCATCATAAGCTCTTCGGTATTGATATGTCATTGGGTATGTGAAGGGTAGGTGTCGCCTCTAGGTCAATAGGATGTCAGAGTAGAGAATACTCTGTTAGTGATTCTCGAATCTTTGTGTTCCATCTTGAGTTTGTATCTTGGTTAATAAATGTCGCATTTGACTTATACTTTGGTTTAAGTTTTATGCATGAGTTAACCAAGGTTTACTTGCTCCTTAGGTGATGGATCCTCCGCGAGGAAGAGCTAGAGGCCGAGGTAGGGCTAGAGGGGCAGGTAGGGCCAGAGGCAGAGGTAAAGCTCCACCTGTGGATGACTTCTTTGAGGAGGAAGTGGTGTTAGAGATGAGAGTGCCAGTTTTGGTGGATGATGGTACCATTCTTGTTTATGATCTGCTTGCTACAGTTTTGTTTGATACGGGGGCAACCCATTCCTTCATATCTAGCTCGGTGGTGAGGGCATTAGGCTTGACTCCGACACCGCTTACTAGATCTTTGTGTGTTTCATCGCCTCTCGGTGTTTCTATTGAGATAGGCACTTTGTGTGGTGCTTGCCCTTTAGTGATTAGTGGGAGAGAGTTCCTTGCATCTCTGATTGTGATTCCAGACCGCTCTTATGATGTGATTTTGGGAGTGGATCGGCTAAGGCCAAACCATGCAGTGATTGACTATTTTGATATGGTGGTGTCATTTCACGTTCCTGGACAGCAAAGCTTTCGCTATCGTTGTCATAGGTCGGACACGGCCATGTGGGAAGGGGTGTTAGCTCACATTGAGGCTATCGGTAGTACCGTGGGTATTGCGGATATTGTAGTAGTCTCTGAGTTTAGTGATGTGTTTCAGGAGATTCAGGGATTACCTCCTAAGAGGGTTGTGGAGTTTGCTATAGATGTGGTACCAGGTACTTCACCGGTATCAAAGACTCCTTATCAGATGGGGAGAACTGAACTTCAGAAGTTGAAGATTCAGATTGAGGGTCTTCTTGAGCAGGGGTTCATTAGACCTAGCACCTCGCCTTGGGGTGCACCAGTGTTGTTTGTGAGGAAGAAGGATGATACACTCCGGTTGTGTGTGGATTACCGAGAGTTGAACAAGGTGACCATCAAGAATAGGTATCCCTTGCCTAGGATTGATGAGTTGTTTGATAAGCTTAGAGGTGCTACGGTGTTCTCTAAGATTGACCTGAGGTCCGGTTATCACCAGTTGAGGGTGAAGGAGGAGGATATTCCGAAGACCGCTTTCAGGACGAGATATGGCCATTATGAGTTTGTTGTTATGCCATTTGGTCTGACCAATGCACCTGCTGCATTTATGGATTTGATGAACCGCATGTTCAGTCCTTATTTGGATGTGTTTGTGGTAGTATTTGTAGATGATATTTCGATTTATTCCAAGACCTTGGAGGATCATGATAGGCATCTACGGATCATACTACAGGTTCTTAAGGAGGCCAAGTTGTATGCTAAGTTTGAGAAGTGTGAGTTTTGGAAGGAAGAGGTCAAGGTCCTTGGTCATGTGGTATCAAAGGAGGGGATTTCGGTGGATCCCTCTAAAGTGGAGGCTGTGTTGAATTGGAGCCGTCCCACTACTCCAACGGAGATCCGTAGTTTCCTTGGGTTGGCAGGATACTATCGGAGATTTATTGAGGGGTTTTCTAGTATTGCCTCTTCTTTGACCAAGTTGACAAAGAAAAATGCTAAGTTTGTTTGGACCGATGAGTGTGAGAAGACATTTGAGGAGTTGAAGACTAGATTGACTACGGCCCCAGTGTTGGTCATTCTTATTAGTGGTGTTGGCTATGTGGTCTATAGCGATGCATCTCACAGGGGTTTGGGCTGTGTGTTGATGTAGCTTGGTGGTGTTGTGGCGTATGGCTCTAGACAGTTGAAGGTTCATGAGAAGAATTACCCCACTCATGACCTAGAGCTAGCTGCAGTAGTATTTGCCTTGAAGATTTGGAGGCATTACTTGTATGGAGAGAAGTTCAAACTCTTTTCTAATCATAAGAGTTTGAAGTATTTATTCTCTCAGAAAGATTTGAACATGAGGCAAAGGAGGTGGATGGAGCTCCTTAAGGACTATGACTTCACTTTGGAGTATCACCCTGGGAAAGCCAATGTGGTGGCGGATGCATTGAGCAGGAAGCCTAGGGGTATAGTCGCCTCTATCATGGTGCAGGAGTGGCTCATGTTGGAGACTACATCTGAGTTTGGCATTCTGCCATCAGCTAGGGAGCAAGGGATCTTCCTTAGAAGCGCCTCTGTGCCACCCACCTTGATTTCCAGGATCATCCAAGGCCAAGCACATGACGAGTTCTCACGTGCAACGTTGGCGGAGTTAGTGGTGGATTTGTTGGATGATTGTCCTTCGGAGTGGTCGGTTGGATTGGATGGTGGTTTGAGGTATAGATTGAGACTGTGTGTCCCAGATAGTAGGGATCTTAAAGGGGAGATCCTTTGGGAGGCACATCGTTCTCGTTATACGGTGCACCCAGGGAGCACCAAGATGTATAAAGATTTGCGTAGGCATTTCTGGTGGAATGGGATGAAGAAGGATGTAGCAGAGTATGTGTCCAAGTGCCTCACTTGTCAGCAGGTGAAGGTGGAGCATCAGAGGCCTGGAGGTATGTTGAAGCCATTACCTATTCCTACTTGGAAGTGGGAGCAGATCTCTATGGACTTTGTGACTGGACTGCCTAAGTCCAAGTTTGGACATGATGCTATAGGGGTTATTGTTGACCGATTGACGAAGTCAGCACATTTCCTTCCCGTGTCGATGACATACACGGTTGATGCCTTGTGCAAGTTGTATGTGAAGGAAATAGTGAGACTTCATGGAGTGCCTACTTCGATTGTTACAGATCGAGACCCCCGATTCACTTCAAAGTTTTGGGGTGGTTTTCAGAAAGCCATGGGTACTACCTTAGACATGAGTACAGCATTTCCCCCTCAAATTGATGTGCAGACTGAGCGGGTGAATCAGGTGTTAGAAGATATGCTGAGGGCTTGTGTCATGGAATTTAAGGGAAGTTGGGAGGATCACCTCCAACTGATTGAGTTTGCCTACAACAATAGTTATCACTCTAGTATCGGCATGGCACCATATGAGGCACTCTATGGAAGGCCGTGTAGATCTCCTGTATGTTGGGCGGAGGTGGGTGATAGTGAGCTGTTGGGTCGTGATATTGTGCAAGAGACGAATGAGAAGGTCTCTACTATCTGAGATAAGATCCGAACGGCGCAAAGCAGGCAAAAGAGCTATGCCGACTTGAAGAGGAGGCTAGTAGAGTTTGATGTTGGGGACCATGTGTTCTTGAAGGTCTCTCCTATGAAAGGGGTGGTGAGATTTAGCAAGAAGGGGAAGTTGGCTCCCAGGTATGTAGGGCCTTTTGAGATTTTGGAAAGAGTAGGAGATTTGGCTTATCGGCTTGCCTTACCTCCTATCATGTCCGGGGTACACAATGTGTTTCATGTGTCCTTGTTGAGGAAGTATGTTCCAGATGCATCACATGTGATTGATTATGGAACTATCAAGGTGAATGCGGATGAAACCTTTGTTGTTGAACCGGTTCGAATCTTAGATAGATCAACCAAGAGGCTTCGAAGGAAGGAAGTCAATTTGGTTAAGGTGTGTTGGAGTGACCATTATGAGGGCGATGCATCTTCAGAGTTAGAGACAGACATGAGGGCAATGTACCCTAGGGTGTTTTTGGGCTAGTATTTGTGAATTTTGGGGTGAAATTCCTTTAAGGGGGGTAGATTGTAATGCCCTAGATTTTCATACCATTTTCCTTGTATTATTCTCTTTTTTAATGAAGGAATATTTATGGAAATTCTTATTGATTTATGCGAAGTTGAAGTTCTGGAGTTTATTTTAAAGTGTTTTGACGTTTAAAAAACCAAAAAGTTGACTTTACTTTCCGTAAGTCATCTTTGAAAACTTCCTTCACGAAAGTTGTAGAGATCGTCAATACGAGTTCGTAGACATGCGGCACGCATGAAATGGACGTCGGATGAAGAAGTTATGGTCAAAGGAAGTTCGTTTCCGGGTTTGGAAAGTGTATAATAGGAAAGTGTGGGATTTTTAATCTGGGGAAACCTAAACTGCACAAAACCGTACAGCATTCTCTCTCTCCTCTCCCGAGCACCCGACGCCTCACGGACGCCCAGATTTTCTGCCAACCGGAAGTCCAACGTCTTGCCGCCGGGTAAGTCGCCGTTTGTCTAGTTCGACTCGCTCGGTCATCCTCTTCCACCTACGGCGTTGTAGGCCGGAGACAAGCCGCAGGCCGAAGAAGCTTCACGCGGTTCGCCAAAGCATAGGTCTGTTGTCCGGCTGTTGTTCCGGCCGCCGTCGGTCTTGTTCGGTGCACACGGACCTTCTCTTCTTTCCTAGGGCAGCGCCACTCACCGTCTCGCTGCCTAGACGCCGCCGCTAGGCGGAGGAGCTGTGGCGGTCTTGCCGGAATTTCGTAGTTCCGACGGGTTTTTTTTGGCCAGAGTTGGGTGAGTCTTGTCCTCCTCTTTGCTCTAGAGTTGTTTATGCTCCTCTTGTGATCCAAGTTTGAGGTTTGGAGTGCTAGTTGCAAATTTTGGGGCGGAGTTTGCGGTGGATGTCGGGAGCGGTTCAAGGTTGAACCGAGCTTAGGCTCAGGTATAAAAAGTGTTCCTGTTACTGTGCTCTTTAAGGTTGTTGTTGGGAGTTTATGTAGATTTTGAGGTTGGTGGTGGCTTTTGAGGCTCACTCGCCGTCGCCTGTGACGGCGCGTGGGAGCACGTCCGGGCAGGGTAGAGGCCTTGACTGCTGCGTTAGCTAGTCCTTGTAGTTGCTAGGGTGTCGTTGTGTGTGACGTTTGAGTGTTGATTTGGTTTTTGCTTTGTAGGTACTAAGTTAGTTCTACGTGTTTGTTAGGTCGGAAACTTGGAGAAAAAAATTGGTCTTGGGGGTAGTGTATTGTTGTTGAGTGTCCTATGACCATGGGAGGTCTTGGAGGAAGGATTGCCCTTCTTTGGGCAACCTTTAAGTGAAGGGTATTTTAATCCTTGTGGTGTTTTTACTAAGGGTTTTAATTGTATATTTTAGGTGATTTGTGAGTTGTTGGGTTCCTTGGCTCTTGTGTTGCGGAAGAACGCAGCAAGATTATTTTAGGTGAGTAAACCTCACCAAGGTTCACTTTTGAACCAAATTTAATTATGGTCATTTGAGGAGGATAATGATTATGATGTGATTTAATATTTTGCTATCATTAGTTTTAAAATATATATGAGCATCATCGTTAACGGCTCATATGATCATATGATCATAATTTTATTAATTTGGGAGAAGCTAAAACAAGTTTTTCTTTTTATGTGTTATTCTAAGGCTCATATGATCATAATTTTATTAATTTGGGAGAAGCTATTTTATTGGAATAATTTATATTGTTCATATAATTATATCCTTGTGAAGGATATAATTTTATGATGTAAATCTTGTGATGTTGATAATGATGTTGTGATATGATGACTGTTGAATAAATAGCCTAACCGGGTCCCAAACCTTTAATTAGGTGATTGGTTACGGTTAAGATGCTATTTATTATTTTTTTTTATTTGGTATTGGACAGTCAAACCGGGTTCCAAGCCTTTGGCCGGGTGATTGGTTGCGGTTAGGAATTAGAGCTCTAGTCCGTCTGTCAATGTAGGTCATGGGCGATACTTGATGGTATCTGGGACCCATGGGTACACATATTGTTGTTGTAGGTCATGAGGGGTATTTATTAAATATCTGGGACTCATGAGTACATTTCTTGTCAATGAGTGGTTTTTAAGTATTGATCAAATTTCACTTTTTGTTATGTTAGATGTGTTAAATGTGGAGTATTTTTTTAAGTTTACTCATACGGGCTTTTTAGCTTACCGGGTTTGTTATTCTACAATCCCGGTGCACCATTTCTTTGTGTAGGGGTTAGACCTGCAGGTGAGGATCGGCAGGGGTGAGAAGGAGGCGTAGTGGCAGGGTTCTCCTTTTGCTTTTTTTTTAGCAGACTCTGTATAGTTTTAGATTTGAGTAGACAGTATTTAAGTCATGAGATTGTTCTCATGTTCTTATTTTGCACGTTATGGTTGCTTCGACCTCCTCAAGGTGCATACAATGGACCACCTGAAGTTCAACAAGGATCAAGGCAGCAACCATACCAACAAGCTTCACCTCAACAAGCTTCAAGTAAGTCTCTAGAAGATGTGCTTAAAGAGTTGGCCCTCAACACCACGACATTCCAAAATGACACCAAAGTTTTCATGCAAAGAACCGAGACTCAATCTCAGCAACATGAACAAGCTATCAAGAACTTGGACAGGCAAGTTGGGCAACTTGCAACAGTGTTGCAAACAAGACCTCAAGGTGTTCTTCCTAGCACAACAGTTCCAAATCCTAAGGATGGAAGCATGGCTGAGCTTAATGCAGTCACTTTGAGAAGTGGAAAACAATTGGAGGAGCCTACTAAGCTTCACAAGATGTCCAAGAGTGGTCAAGATGAGAAGGATGAGCTGGAAATAAAAGAAGGCGAAAAAAGCAAAACTAGGCAGAAAGAGATCGATCCTTCAGACCCAAAATGAAATCTTCAAGTTTCTTCTCCTTCCAAGGTAAACGATATTGCTTCTTCTACTTTGAATACTTCATGTGTAACAGTCCGGCCCAGTCCATTGAGATATTGTTCGCTTTGGGCCCAACGACCCTCACAGTTTTGCTCTTCAGGTTTCATCCCAAAACGCGTCTCAAAGTAAGGTGCTAGCTCTTCACATATAAGCATAGCAACTTGTCTCCCCCGGGCGATGTGGGACGGATGCACCTACTAGCTTGCCTGAGACGTGTTTTGTAGTGAAACCTCAAGAGCAAAATTGTGAGGGTCGTTGGGCCCAAAGAGGACAATATCTCAATGGATTGGGCCGGACTGTTTCATTTGGTATCAGAGCCTGTCCCCGGCCGGAAATGTGCCGACGCGGACGTCGGGCCCTAAGGAGGGTGGATTGTGATGACCTGACTAGGCAAGCAAGCTAGTAGGTGCATCCATCCCACATCGCCCGGGGAAGACAAGTTGCTATGCTTATTGTGCAGAGCTAGCACCTTACATTGAGACGCGTTTTGGGGTGAAACCTTTAAAGCAAAACCGTGTGGGTCGTTGGGCCCAAAGCGGACAATATTTGTCTCCCCCCGGGCGATGTGGGACGGATGCACCTACTAGCTTGCTTGCCTAGTCAGGTCATCACAATCCACCCCCTTTAGGGCCCGACGTACGCGTCGGCACACTTCCGGCCGGGGACAGACTCTGATACCAAATGTAACAGCCCAGCCCAGTCGATTGAGATATTGTCCGCTTTGTGCCCAACGACACTCACGTTTTTGCTCTTAAGGTTTCACCCCAAAACGCGTCTCAATGTAAGGTGCTAGCTCTGCAAATATAAGCATAGCAACTTGTCTCCCCCAGGCGATGTGGGACGGATGCACCTACTAGCTTGCTTGCCTAGTCAGGTCATCACAATCCACCCCTTTTAGGACCCGACGTCCACGTCGGCACACTTTCCGCCGGGGACAGGCTCTGATACCCAAATGTAACAATCCGGCCTAGTCCATTGAGATATTGTCCACTTTGGGCCAAACGACCCTCACTGTTTTGCTCTTGAGGTTTCACCCCAAAATGCGTCCTAATGAAAGGTGCTAGCTCTGCACATATAAGCTGTTTCTACCTATCCCGAAGTCAAGGAACGGGAGGTCGAATTCTTGGAACCGAGTCTTGCACCTGCACAAGTAGCGATGCGACAGGAGTCGGGAATGGGGTGGCCCAGCCTTCGACTCTCCGATGCTTAAGTTAGCGCTTAGTTGCTACTTGCCGAGTACGGGAGTGTTTGGAAGGAGTTTCTGTGGACTTACCTCTTGTGGGACTTTATGCCTGTTTTATAGGCCAATGTTAGGCGCTCCGGCCTCAGTCCTCGATGTGGGACTGTTTGTGGTCCTCTGCGGCACCTCCCCTTTAGGGGGTGTTTTGCCGATGGAGAGGGGATCTAGCAGGTGGGTTGCTGCCGGACCTTCGTCCTCTAGGTACCCGTGAAGGGCTCGCCGGTGCAGTCTTGCCCGGAATGATCTCCGGCGACCGGGTAATTGTGTCACATTCTCGGCTTTGCCAAGTATTTTGGCTATGTACTAACAAGTCCCCAAGTCCCCGGTCCGAGAGAACTCTTGGGTGGGGAGTTATTCTTTAGGTGTCGAGAATGTGTTTTACTTGATCGCTGGAGGTATGGTGTCGAGTCCCCAAATCCCCACGTGAGGTTCGCAAGGTGACGGGGGAAGGTTCCGAGAATTTGAAGTGGACCATCTCGCCATGTCGCACGTGTGTCATAAATGGCGAGTTTATGAGGCACGTGGCGTAACAGTTCATGCTGGTGGCGTGACGGTTCGCGCTAGTGGCGTAACAGTTCGCGTTGGTGGCGTGACGGTTCACGCTAGTGGCGTAACAGTTCGCGTTGGTGGCGTGACGGTTCGCGCTAGTGGCGTAACAGTCCGCGCTAGTGGCGTGACGATTCGCGCAAGTGGCTAATAGTTCGCGTGGCGTGACGGTACGCGCTAGTGGCGTAACAGTTCGCGTTGGTGGCGTGACGGTTTGCGCTAGTGGCGTAACAGTCCACACTAGTGGTGTGACGGTACGCGCTAGTGGCGTAACAGCCCGCGCTAGTGGCGTAACTGTCCACGCTGGTGGCGTGACTGTCTGCGCTGGTGGCCTGATGTCGAGTCCCCAAGTCCCCACGCGAGGGTCGCGAGGTGACGGGGGAAGTTTCCGAGAATCTGAAGCGGACCATCTCGCCATGTCGCACGTGTGTCATAAATGGCGAGTTTATGAGGCACGTAGTCATTCACACCGAGTGTTAAGGGCGTAACGGTTCGCGGTGGTGGCGTAACTGTTCGCGGTGGTGGCATTACAGTTCGCGCTAGTGGCGCAACAGTTCGCGTTCGTGGCGTGAAGGTTCGCGCTAGTGGCGTAACAGTCCGCGCTAGTGGCGTGACGGTACGCGCTAGTGGCGTAACAGTCCGCGCTGGTGGTGTAACTGTCCGCGCTAGTGGCGTGACTGTCCGCGCTGGTGGCGTGATGTCGAGTCCCCAAGTCCCCACGCGAGGATCGTGAGGTGACCGGGGAAGTTTCCGAGAATCCGAAGCGGACCATCTCGCCATGTCGCACGTGCGTCATAAATGACGAGTTTATGAGGCACGTGGTCATTCACACCGAGTGTTAAGGGCGTAACGGTTCGTGGTGGTGGTGTAACGGTTCGCGCTGGTGGCGTAACAGTTCACGTTGGTGGCGTGACAGTTCATGCTAGTGGCGTAACAGTCCGCGCTAGTGGCGTGACGGTTCGCGCTAGTGGCATCACAGTGTGCGTTGGTGGCGTGACGGTTCGCGCTAGTGGCGTCACAGTGCGCGTTGGTGGCGTGACGGTTCGTGCTAGTGGCTTAACAGTCCGCGCTAGTGGCGTGACGGTACGCGCTAGTGGCGTAACTGTCCGCGCTGGTGGTGTGACTATCCGCGCTGGTGGCGTGATGTCGAGTCCCCAAGTCCACGCGAGGGTCGCGAGGTGGCAGGGGAAGGTTCCGAGGACCCGAAGCGGACCATCTCGCCATGTCGCACGTGTGTCATAAATGGCGAGTTTATGAGGCACGTGGTCATTCACACCGAGTGTTAAGGTCGTAACGGTTCACGGTGGTGGCGTAATTGTCTTCGCCCCACGTGCGTAGTTAATGCGCGTGCGTGGGGGAGTGGATGCGCCGCAAATGCATTTATGATCGTTGTCGACGTGGCTGTATCCTTGCTATATAAATAGACTTGGGGTAGATTGGAGGGGGGGTTATTCGCGATTTTCTACAGAGGTTTTTGGGTTGTACTTTGGAATCAAAGCTGGGGAACGTCCAATTTCACCCTCGATCGATTGGGTGCGAGCGCTCGGCTGTTTACAACCACCTTCACTGCCACTACGCATATGCCCCGTTTCAAGGTATGAGATCAAAGTTCGAGTTTTGTTTTGTTGCTGGGTTTGTGTTTTTGTTATCTAGAGTTGATAGGGATTGTTCGTATTTTTGTGATGTCGGTAGGAGTTCTAGAGTATGGGATTGACTGGTTTGATGTCGGGTTGGTTAGGGTTAAAGTACCGAGTGTAACTTGTGAGGGTGTCGGGTATGACAGATCTGGTATGGGTGTCCAGCGAAGAGACTGTGGCTGTCTCTAGTTCGCCTGATTCTGATTCGGACACCCTGCATCGGTGGGAGGAAGAGTTAGATGAGCTTATGGCGGAAGTTGCCCTTGATTTAGGGGAAGGCATCCCTGTTATGGATGTCGGGTCTCATGTGTCCTCGTCTGACCCTCTCTTGCAGGAGGTAGAGGATTTTAGCATGGCGAGATCCCGGGAGGAGGATGATTTGTTTTGGGAACCTCCTGGCAAAAGTATGACCGTGTCGGAACTTAAAGCGCTTCGACAAAATTGGAGTATTCCGGATGAGGTCTTGTTGCGGCCGCTTGGCAAGGGTGTGAAGTTTTGGGACCCGCCGGGCAATTTCACATTGGTATACGAGTACCAACTTAGGTGCGGGCTGACGTTCTCGCTGTCCCCGTTCGTGCAGTACATACTGGCGTGTTTGTATGTCGCCTCGGGGCAAGTTACCCCCAATATGTTAAGGCAGATATTGGGGACGGGGGTGCTTTTTCGCCTCCTGAAGCAGGAGTTCCCCAACTTTGAGGAGTTTAATGCCTGCTGGCATATGGGGTGGTGTGCAAAGAGGGGTAGGCTGGGTGACGATGAAGTCCCGGGGGAAGTTCAAAGTCATGGTGGAAGACCTGCCGACGTCGACAAATGAGAATTGGGGGGCAGTGGCAGGAGTGGCATGGACATCCTTTCCAGGTGCCCGGGGCTTTCCAAAAAATAGGTACCGTGTTCTCGTGTCTTTGTGGTTCTTTACTTTGTTCTGTTCTTGTCACGCCCCGGTTCTTAAGTTATTTTACGGTTATTTACTTTGGTAATATTTTGGTCTTTTACCGTTTTAAGTAACCGTTTACTATTTAAGACTCCAAAGTTGACTTTTTCTTCCGTATGGAATTTGGGAAAACTTTCTTCATGAAAGTCCTAGAAGATGTTATTACGAGTTCGTAGACATGCTACGCGTTAAAATCGGAGTTAGCATGTAAAAGTTATCCTTAAAAATATAAGTTTTATTGGGGTATTATTTTGGGGTGTAGAATTTTAGAATGGGTTATTTTTTTTTGGATTTAAGTTTTGGACCGGGTGGGGAGCAGCCCCAGCCCAAATCCCTTATCTTCTTTTTTCTTTCTTTTTCTTCTTCCTTCCTCCCGAGCCCCCGAGCTCTCTCTCACTCGCCGGAAACTGCAGCCACCAGCTGCCGCCGTCCAGCCAACCACCAGCCGCCGCTCCAGCCCAGCTCAGACCCCCGTCACCTCCTCTCTCTCCCCGGCCTAGTGTCCGAGCCGGTAGTGCCGCCGGAAACGCCGACTGTCTCTTCGCCGGAGCTCCGTCCTCCGGCCACCATAGCTCGTGATTTTTGGCTCAACTTGTAGCCCTCATCTAGGTGAGTAATCCCTCAAAAAGATTCGGCTAAATTCGATTTCGTTAGGGTGGTTTGTATAATTGAAAGTTTTAGGGAGTTATGGATGTTTTGATTCAATTACCATAGTTAGGCTTGGAATTGGTGTTTGTGCTAGTTAGGAAAGTTGTAGAGGAGATTGAGAGGAAGATTCTGTTAAAATTTGGTAGCATTTGCAGGTTGCCGGAGTTGGTCGCCGGCCGCCGCTGCCGGCGGAGCCGCCGGCGGCGCCGCCGCTGTTTTGGGAAATTTTGTGGTTTTTGATGTAGAATATTAAGGGGATATTATTGATGTGAATTTAGGAATTTTTGGAGGATTTTTGGTTAGGTTTTAGAATTTGTAAAGTTTGGTATTTTTGGCGGATTAATAAGTTAAAATTCGGCCATTGGATTATTTTTATGATTAGGACGTTGGAAGGTGATTTTCGAAGATGTCGGTATTTATGGAGATTTTTGGTTGGCAGTGAAGTTAAGATTTAGGACGATAGGCAAGGTTGAGCACGAGAAGCTCATATTTAATTATGCCTATTTTCCTTAAACGTTGGGATTTTATTTAAGGAATTATTTATGTTTTGGAACAGGACGCGAGGAGGCTCGAGCAGAGGAGACCTCCGACTGACTTCAGGCTTAAGCCTAACTTGTGAGTGGACTTTTGTTTTAAATAATGTGCATGCAGTTGTTTATTTGGTTAGACCATTTGACGTCATTTTTATTTGACGATTTTACTCATTGTGATGAGTTACCGAAAATGGGATTTTCGGTAAATTATAATATATTTTTAAGGGAGAGTATGTATATAAATGCTAGCTAGCGATATGTGTCCGTCCACCTTAATGACATAATATATAACTGCATTATGGTGTGACGTGAGCGTTGGACGCAAGCGTAGTAGCCTTATATGAGTGTTTAATTCATATAAGGGGTCTGGGCACATATTTATAGACCCGTCTGTCCACCTTAATGACATAGTGTATCACCGCATTAAGGCGTGACGTGAGCGTTGGACGCGAGCGTAGTAGCCCTATATAGATTATTATTAATTTATATAGGGAGTCTGGGCGAGTGTAAATATATACATGTATATATTTTAGCCTGAGAGGCTGTATTTGAATATATATATAGTTTTGAGCAGTAGAGGCTCGATATTTATAACGATAAGAGAATTATCGTTTAAGACATGCATTCGTTTTCTTGGAAATTAAATTGGGAAAACATAAATATTCTTTTTATTTATTTTTGTCCACTCACTCTAATTATTGCGAATGTTTTTCCCCTGGGCTCTTCGTTTTTAAAATGCCCAGTCTGCAGAGTTCGAGTTAGAACGAGTAGGAGACGACGAGGCATAGTTACCCATTTCTCAGCCACCATTCACCAGTAGGTTACCTGTTTAACCTACTAGAGTATTTTTCCTACTCCTCTAGTGTATAGTAGCTCTGAATACTCTTTGGGATTTATTGTAATGTTTCTGGTGGTGTGCTTGGACTTTTATTGTATTTTTGAATATACGAAGTTTGTAATTATTTACTCACTTTCGTATAATTGTGGGTTGATTTGGAGGATGCTCAAATTTATTTAAAAAAGTAACACTTTAGTTTTCTAGGTTAGGGTTGTCCATTTTCAAGGGAGGTTTGCTTTTTAGTAAATTTTCCTTGGAGGTGGTCCCCGCAGGACTTACCTCGGGTTTCGGGGTGAAATTCGGGGTGGGTCTTGACAGTTGGTATCAGAGCTTTAGGTTTCATTTCCTACCTCCTTGGTACTACCATATGTGTCTAAGAAGCACGTAGTTCCTATAGAGTGGTGATCTGACCGCGGCGGATTCACTAGCATTTTATGCTTTGGATGCTATGTGTTATTGGGTATATGTGATAGTTCTGCTAGTCTTGTTTATAGACTACGAAATATCTCTTTCCTTAGGTACTATGCCTCCTAGACGCCGACCCCGTGTGGCTACCTCGACAAACGCGAATGAGGGTGATGAGGTCAGAGGATTAGTTGTTTCCTTTGGGTGTTTAGTGGTTGTGAAGTGCTAGTAGAGGATATTCCTGTAGTAAGGGAGTTTCCAGATGTTTTTCCCGAGGAGTTGCCTGGTTTGCCTCCTGTAAGGGAGATAGATTTTTCTATCGAGTTATTTCCAGAAACTATGCCTATCTCACAGGCACCTTACAGAATGGCTCCAGCTGAATTGAAGGAGTTGAAGACTCAACTGCAGGAGTTGGTAGATAAGGGTTTTATTCGGCCTAGCAAGTCTCCATGGGGTGCTCCGGTGTTGTTTGTTAAGAAGTAAAAAGGAGCATGCCAAACATCTAAGAATGATATTGCGGACTTTAAGAAATGCTCAATTGTATGCCAAGTTCAGCAAATGTGAATTTTGGTTGGATAAAGTGGGATTCTTGGGTCATGTAATTTCGGCTGAAGGTGTTAGTGTGGATCCCCAAAAGGTGGATGCAGTGTCAAATTGGAGAAGACCTACCACTGTGACGGAGATTCGTAGTTTCTTGGGATTAGCAGGTTATTATCGACGCTTTGTGCAAGATTTTTCAAAGATTGCTGTTCCACTTACAAGATTGACCAAGAAGGGAGTTAAGTTCGAATGGTCAGATCAGTGTGAGCAAAGTTTTCAAGAATTAAAGAATCGCCTGACCAGTGCTCCTGTTTTAGCACTTCCGGATGATAGTGGGAAATATGTGGTTTATTGTGATGCTTCTAAACGAGGTTTAGGCGGGGTATTGATGCAGCATGATCGAGTTATTGCCTATGCTTCTAGGCAATTGAAGCAGCATGAGGTAAATTATCCCACTCATGATTTAGAGCTTGCAGCAGTAGTTTTTACTCTCAAGTTGTGGAGACACTATCTTTACGGAGCCAAGTGTCAGATTTTTACCGATCACAAGAGTCTTCGGTACGTGTTCACTCAAAAAGAGTTAAATATGAGGCAGAGAAGGTGGATGGAATTAATCAATGATTATGATTGCACTATTGAGTATCATCCTGGAAAAGCTAATGTGGTAGCTGACGCTCTTAGTCGAAATCCCACCATATCCTTGTCTCACTTGAGGATGGTTAGAGTTCCTCTTCTTTTTGAGTTACGAGCTACTGGGGTGGATTTAGCGGTGGATAATGTTGGTGCCTTGGTAGCTAGTTTCCATGTCAGGCAAGTTTTGGTTGATAAAGTGCGGGAAGCGCAGTATCATGATCCTTCCATTGTTCGGTTGATAGAAAGAGCAACGAATGGAACCGCCGTGGATTTTTCGGTAAGAAGAGATGGAACTTTATTGTTCAAAAATAGGCTTTGTGTTCCAAAGAGAAATGAAGAGTTAAAGATAGAGATAATGGATGAAGCTCATAGTTCTGCATATGCTGCTCATCCGGGTAGTACAAAAATGTATCGGACTTTGAAAGATTATTATTGGTGGCCAAACATGAAGAGGGAAATGGCAGCTTTTGTAAGTAGGTGTTTGATCTGTCAGCAAGTGAAAGCTGAAAGGCAGAAACCTTCAGGATTTCTTGAGCCGTTGCCTATTCCAGTGTGGAAGTGGGACCACATCACCATGGATTTTGTTTTCAGTTTACCTCGTACCCGTGAGGGGCATGACGGTATTTGGGTGATTGTGGATAGACTCACCAAATCTGCACATTTCTTACCGATGGGAAAGAAGTATACAATGGATAAATTGGCGGAGCTTTATGTGAATGAGATTGTGAGACTTCATGGTGTACCTGAATCAATAGTGTCGGATCGGGATCCTAGATTTGCTTCTAAATTCTGGAAAGCTCTTCAGACAGCTTTAGGTACCCGATTACACTTCAGCACTGCTTTTCATCCTCAGACTGATGGGCAATCAGAGAGGACTGTTCAGACTTTAGAGGATATGTTGAGAGCTTGTGCCTTGCAGTTTAGGGGGAGTTGGGATAAGAACCTATCTTTGATGGAGTTTGCTTATAATAACAGCTACCATTCTAGTATTGGTATGACTCCCTTTGAGGCACTTTATGGGAAACAGTGTCGTACACCTCTATGTTGGAATGAAGTAGGAGAAAAAGAACTTTGTGGTCCTGAGTTAATCCATGATACTAATGAGAAGATTAAAGTGGTCAGAGATAGACTCAAGGCCGCTCAAAGTAGGCAGAAGAGTTATGCAGATGTTCGCAGGAAAGACCTTGAATTTCAAGTAGGTGATTGGGTGTTTTTGAAATTATCCCCTTGGAAAGGGATAGTACGTTTTGGTAAGCGTGGGAAGCTTAGTCCGAGGTATATTGGGCCGTATGAGATAATAGAGCGAGTTGGCTCACTTGCTTATCGATTACTTTTGCCTCCAGAATTGTCCAGGATACATAATGTGTTTCATGTATCCATGCTTCGCAAGTATATGGCCGATCTCTCTCATGTGTTGCAAGAGCAACCAATTAGTTTGACGAGAGATTTGACCTATGAAGAGGAACCGGTACAGATTCTTGACCGAAAGGAGCAAGTACTGAGGAACAAGACAATTCCACTTGTCAAGGTGCTTTGGAGAAGTCATCAAGTAGAGGAAGCTACTTGGGAATTAGAGGAACAAATGAGGCAGCAGTATCCCTATCTTTTTGTTTGATAGTTATGTAAATTTCGGGGACGAAATTTTTATAAGGAGGGGAGAATTGTCACGCCCCGGTTCTTAAGTTATTTTACGGTTATTTACTTTGGTAATATTTTGGTCTTTTACCGTTTTAAGTAACCGTTTACTATTTAAGACTCCAAAGTTGACTTTTTCTTCCGTATGGAATTTGGGAAAACTTTCTTCATGAAAGTCGTAGAAGATGTTATTACGAGTTCGTAGACATGCTACGCGTTAAAATCGGAGTTAGCATGTAAAAGTTATCCTTAAAAATATAAGTTTTATTGGGGTATTATTTTGGGGTGTAGAATTTTGGAATGGGTTATTTTTTTTTGGATTTAAGTTTTGGACCGGGTGGGGAGCAGCCCCAGCCCAAATCCCTTATCTTCTTTTTTCTTTCTTTTTCTTCTTCCTTCCTCCCGAGCCCCCGAGCTCTCTCTCACTCGCCGGAAACTGCAGCCACCAGCTGCCGCCGTCCAGCCAACCACCAGCCGCCGCTCTAGCCCAGCTCGGACCCCCGTCACCTCCTCTCTCTCCCCGGCCTAGTGTCCGAGCCGGTAGTGCCGCCGGAGAGGAGAAAAACTCGCCGGAAACGCCGACTGTCTCTTCGCCGGAGCTCCGTCCTCCGGCCACCATAGCTCGTGATTTTTGGCTCAACTTGTAGCCCTCATCTAGGTGAGTAATCCCTCAAAAAGATTCGGCTAAATTCGATTTCGTTAGGGTGGTTTGTATAATTGAAAGTTTTAGGGAGTTATGGATGTTTTGATTCAATTACCATAGTTAGGCTTGGAATTGGTGTTTGTGCTAGTTAGGAAAGTTGTAGAGGAGATTGAGAGAAAGATTCTGTTAAAATTTGGTAGCATTTGCAGGTTGCCGGAGTTGGTCGCCGGCCGCCGCTGTTTTGGGAAATTTTGTGGTTTTTGATGTAGAATATTAAGGGGATATTATTGATGTGAATTTAGGAATTTTTGGAGGATTTTTGGTTAGGTTTTAGAATTTGTAAAGTTTGGTATTTTTGGCGGATTAATAAGTTAAAATTCGGCCATTGGATTATTTTTATGATTAGGACGTTGGAAGGTGATTTTCGAAGATGTCGGTATTTATGGAGATTTTTGGTTGGCAGTGAAGTTAAGATTTAGGACGATAGGCAAGGTTGAGCACGAGAAGCTCATATTTAATTATGCCTATTTTCTTTAAACGTTGGGATTTTATTTAAGGAATTATTTATGTTTTGGAACAGGACGCGAGGAGGCTCGAGCAGAGGAGACCTCCGACTGACTTCAGGCTTAGGCCTAACTTGTGAGTGGACTTTTGTTTTAAATAATGTGCATGCAGTTGTTTATTTGGTTAGACCATTTGACGTCATTTTTATTTGACGATTTTACTCATTGTGATGAGTTACCGAAAATGGGATTTTCGGTAAATTATAATATATTTTTAAGGAGAGTATGTATATAAATGCTAGCTAGCGATATGTGTCTGTCCACCTTAATGACATAATATATAACTGCATTATGGTGTGACGTGAGCGTTGGACGCAAGCGTAGTAGCCTTATATGAGTGTTTAATTCATATAAGGGGTCTGGGCACATATTTATACACCCGTCTGTCCACCTTAATGACATAGTGTATCACCGCATTAAGGCGTGACGTGAGCGTTGGACGCGAGCGTAGTAGCCCTATATAGATTATTATTAATTTATATAGGGAGTCTGGGCGAGTGTAAATATATACATGTATATATTTTAGCCTGAGAGGCTGTATTTGAATATATATATAGTTTTGAGCAGTAGAGGCTCGATATTTATAACGATAAGAGAATTATCGTTTAAGACATGCATTCGTTTTCTTGGAAATTAAATTGGGAAAACATAAATATTCTTTTTATTTATTTTTGTCCACTCACTCTAATTATTGCGAATGTTTTTCCCCTGGGCTCTTCGTTTTTAAAATGCCCAGTCTGCAGAGTTCGAGTTAGAACGAGTAGTAGACGACGAGGCATAGTTACCCATTTCTCAGCCACCATTCACCAGTAGGTTACCTGTTTAACCTACTAGAGTATTTTTCCTACTCCTCTAGTGTATAGTAGCTCTGAATACTCTTTGGGATTTATTGTAATGTTTCTGGTGATGTGCTTGGACTTTTATTGTATTTTTGAATATACGAAGTTTGTAATTATTTACTCACTTTCGTATAATTGTGGGTTGATTTGGAGGATGCTCAAATTTATTTAAAAAAGTAACACTTTAGTTTTCTAGGTTAGGGTTGTCCATTTTCAAGGGAGGTTTGCTTTTTAGTAAATTTTCCTTGGAGGTGGTCCCCGCAGGACTTACCTCGGGTTTCGGGGTGAAATTCGGGGTGGGTCTTGACAGTTCTGCCCTTGTTGACTGCTGGCTTTATGTAGTGCCCCAAGAATATAATCTAACCGAGCTGATGAAGCGTCGGATACGCCTGGTGACATGGGCGTTCGAGTATAGGAGCTCTTACCGGATATGCCGCCTTGGCATATACAGCCGTTTCGGCTATGCCCGGGTTCCGGGTCTGTATTGTGGTTGTTGTGGTCCCTTTTTATGCTTGTTCGTTTCTGTCTGACCTTCTCCCCCCCCTTCTTTTTATTTTTTTATTTTATTTTTTTTATTTTTAATTTTTTTTTGCAGTCACGATGTCACGGGACGGCGGATCGCGGAAGAAGGAAGGTCCATACGACAAGGTGTCAGATAAGGACGTGCTGGAGGGGTTGCGTGCTGAGGCTAACCACGCCAAGCGGTTCGACTTTGACTTGGAGACCGGGGAGGGGAAAGAGGTGGAGCTGGGTGATTGTGAAGATTTTTTGAGGTTGAATCTGGCGGATGAGGATTACGCCTATGTGCCTCCTTTTGTGGCGGAAGCAATGGGTTTGGGCGTCCAGGCAGTGGATGTCAAGGATACGCAGACAGAGGGTGGTGATCGCGAGGACGAACAAAGTCAGTCCCCGTTTGAGGAACCTGTCGCGGAGCCAGAGGTTGTGGAGGACTTGGTGGTGGGGGATGTGGGCGGGCCTCACTCAGGTGGCGAAGACGTGCTGGAGGAGTTAGCGGGTCCTGTTGAGGAGATTGGCGTGGCAAAGTCGCGGAAGAGAAGGGGGAGTGTCGGGCCAACTCGCGGGGGCCAATCTAAGAAGCCGCGGAGGGAAGGGCGTTCTGGGAGTTCGAGTAGCTTAGCTGGGATCACCCAAGCTTTGGAAGGGACGGGGGAGGCGCAGCCATACTTGGCCCAAATGGCATACGACATGCGGCATTGCTCCCGCGATATGCATGCTTTGGAGGAGGTGGATCTGCTGGCTGGCATTGCACTCGCCAAGGAGAAGCTGACGCGGGTAGGTATTGGTAACTCCCCCTTTTTTTTCTGTTTTTTATTTTGCTTAGATGTGTTGTCATGTACGTGCAGGTGACGTTGCTGATGTACGCTGCGAGTGAGAGGGCGAAGTGTCAACGGTTGAGGGAGGCGGAGGATAATAACCGTGCCCTCGCGGAGCGTCTAGAGCAGGTGGAGCAGGATGCTGCTTTTTTCTGAGACTAGGCTGCCGCCACGGAGAAAGTTGTGGCGGAGCTGAAGGGGGCGATGCAGAAGAAGGATGAGCAGGTGGAGGATGGGCAGTTGGCTATAGCCAAGGCAGCGTCCTTGGAGACTGAGGTGGCGAGGCTGACTCAGTCTCTGGCGGAGCTGAAGACGTCCTGGAAGGCCAAGTGTGGGCGAGCTGCTGGGGTAGGGGAGAGGCTGTTTCGCGAGAGTGAGGCCTACATGCAGCAGCTGAGGGGTGCCTACAATAAAGGCCAGGATGAGTTGAGTCGGACTGGTTGCCAGGCGGGCTGGATTAATGAGGCGGCCATGCGCAAGTGGTATGCCGATAGAGATGCTGCCAAGAAGGCGTGGGAACAGATGACGCCTGAACAGAGGAAGCAAGTCGAGATCTCGCAGTCTTTGGCGAAGCAGCATAAGGCTTGGCGTTCGACGTCTTCTGTTGGGCGGCAGGAGGTGTCGGCTGTGGATGCGTCGCGGGCTCTGGCCCCTTTGGCTGCGTCACCCGCGAGGGCTGCTGGTCCCGAGGGGTCTTTATCCACGCAAGTGGTGGTGTCTCAAGTGTTGTCTGAGTCTCCTGCTGTGGGGCCTCTGGCACCTGCTCGCCCCGATATGCAAAGATCCCCGGTGAAGAAGTCTTTTGTTCCTGAGGTGGCCCAAGTGAGTTCGCCTGTGCGCCCTAATGTTCCTATGAGGCCTCCACTTGTGTCACGGGATCGCGCGAAGCACCTTTTTAGGATGAGGGTTTCAGTGAATGTCGGCACGTCTCGCGGGCGTGGTAGCGGGTCGAAGGGTGGGGGGAGTGTGGACAAGTCTGGCGGCTCGTCTTCTGGGGGAAAATGATTGAGGTGATGGGGAGTTTTTGTTTTGGTAGGAATAGGGAAAGAGAATTTTTGTGTCTGGAACAGTGTAAGTGGCGTGGTTAGCCATGTTGAATATGTTTGAAATATATGAATTGCCTGGGAGTCCAGGTTGATGCTTGGCGTTATGTTTAGCCATATTGTGTGTTTGTTTTGCCTTGTATGAATGCTTTTGTTTGTGGTCCCGTGTTATCGGGACTCAGTTCAGCATGTTGGGATGATAAAGCGATTCATCTCATTTAGATTTGGCCGCTAGTGGGCAAGGTGTACATATTGTGGGAGCCGCTATTGGGCTAGAGTACACAAGTACCAGCTATGATGCCGGGTTTAATACTGATTAACTACGGTAGAGGTGGAGGTGGCGAACGTTCCAGGGGTGGTGTAGCACGCGACCGTCACAGCCTCTAAGATAGAATGTGGCAGGTCCCGGAGCGTGAACTATCTCAAGTGGGCCTTCCCACTTTGCCTTGAGGCCGGTGGGGTGGGGGATGACCTCTTTCATGACCCAGTCGCCAACTCTCAAGGGTCGGGGTACCACTTTTTTGTTATAGTACTTGGCTATTTTTTACTTATTGTTGATGGTCTTGAGGTGCGCCTTGTCCCGGCGTTCTTCCAGGTGGTCCATGTTAAGCCGTAACCCGATTGTATTTGTCTCAGGGTCGTAGGCTGTGACACTTTCACTCGGGACCTCCACTTCCACTGGTATCACTGCTTCGGTGCCATAAGCCAAGAGGTATGGGGATTCCCCTGTGGCTGTTGTGGGGGATGTGCGAAGTGTCCAGAGGACGTCTGGGAGCTTGGCTGCCCACAGCCCTTTGGCCTCTTCTAGGCGTTTCTTCAAGTTCTGTTTGATGAGTTTGTTTATGGCTTCCACTTGGCCATTGGTCTGGGGATGTGCTGGGGAGGCATGAAAGATCGCAGTTCCTTGGTCTGATAGGAATTCCCGGAATGTGTCATTGTCAAACTGGGTGCCGTTGTCTGTAATGATGGTCTGGGGCACCCCGAATCGACAGTATAGGTTGCGCCATAAGAAGTTTATCACTTTTTCAGTGGTGATTGTGGCAAGGGGCTCTTCTTCTATCCATTTTGTGTTGTAATCTACAACGACAATGGCATACTTGAATTGTCCCGGGGCTGTGGGGAGTTGCCCGATGAAATCGAGTCCCCACTGGCTGAAAGGGACTGGTGAGATGATAAAATATGCAAATTTATGGCATTGAAGGCATGCTTGGACAATTGCCTTGGCATCTTGCTCTAAGGTTGGCCAATAATACCCCGCGCAAAGCGCTTTGAACATGAGGTTCCGGGCCCCTGCATGGTTCCCACAAATGCCACTGTGAAGCGACTTTAGCACCTTGTGTCCTTCTGCCGTGGGGAGGCATCTCAGTAAGGGACATGACTGGCCTTGGCGATACAGTTTTCCACCCTTGAGCAAGTAAAGTGAGGCTTTGCGGCGTAGCTGCTGTGCTTCATTCTTGTCTCGGGGTAGTGTGCCATCAGAAAGGAAAGTGACAAATGGGTCCATCCATGAGGGTTGGTCAATGGGCTCGAGGGTGAAGATTTCTGAATAAGCCTTGGAAATGCTAGGCTTATCTAGCGTCTCGATTTGCACATCAGGTGGCGTGGACTCGGGGGGAGTTGTGGCGAGTCTCGTAAGAGCATCGGCCTTGGAGTTTTTCGCTCGCGGGATTTGGGTGAGTGTGTATGAATTGAAGTGCTACAGGAGGGTGCCTGCGAGACTTTTGTAGGATCCCAAGTTGTGCTGGTTGTTCTTGAAGTCCCCTGCCACCTGACTAACTACAAGCTGAGAATCACTGAAGATGTGGAGGTGCCGGGTGCTGAGTTCTCGACAGAGCTGAATGCTTGCTATGAGGGCTTCATATTCAGCTATGTTGTTCGAGGCTTTGAATTCAAACCGGAGAGCATATTCATATGAGTTGCCCTCTGGGTTTGTGATTATGATTCCTGCTCCGCTGAGTCTGTGATTAGAGGATCCATCAACATGGAGTTCCCAGATGGCGTCCCGGGTGGGGGCGTCTAGGTGTGGATCGTCATTGGCCAAGGGGATAAACTCAGAAATGAAATCTACAGCTGCCTGCCCTTTGATAGCCACTCTTGGCTTGAAATACAAGTCAAATTCGCCCAGTTCAATTACCCATTTTACCATGCGGCCTGAGGTTTCAGGTTTCTGCAGTATTAGTCGTAAGGGGTGGTTGGTTAACACATGGATTGTGTGGGCTTGGAAATACTACCAGAGTTTCCTGGCGGCAGTAATGAGGGCGAGAGCGAGTTTCTCTATGTCTGGATAACGAGTCTCGGGATATGTAAATCCTCTGCCACAGTAATAGACCGAGAGCTTGTTATCGTGCTCATGGCGTGTATGGGCAGCACTGACGGCGGTGGCGGAAACAGCCAAATACAGGTAAAGCACCTCTCCCGGGGCTGGTTTCTAGAGTAGAGGGACCTCGGCAAGGTAGGCTTTGATACTGTTGAAGGCGTCGTCGTGTTCCGGGCCCCATGTGATATCCTTTTTATGTTGTGCTTTGAGCAGTTGGAAGAAGGGATTGCACTTGTCCGTGAGGCGAGAGATGAAGTGTGCCAGAGCTACCAAGCGTCCCGTGAGGCACTGGACCTCGTTTCGTGAGGCCGGGACGGTCATGTTAAGTATGGCCTGTACTTTTTCTGGGTTGGCCTCAATGCCTCTTTCACTGACCATGAAGCCTAGGAACATGCCGCCACCAACGGCTAGGATACACTTATGTGGGTTGAGGCGCATCCCGTGCGCCAGGAGCTTAGTGAATACTTTGGTGAGGTTGGCAATGTGGTTGCCTTCTGTTTTGCTCTTGACCAACATATCGTCAACATATACTTCCATGACGTCTCCAATCTCATCTTCAAACATGGCGTTTACCAACCTTTGATAGGTTGCCCCTGCATTCTTGAGGCCAAAAGGCATGATCTCGTAACAATATAGTCCCTTGTCCGTGACAAAGGTAGTGTGAGTCTGATCCGCGGGGTGCATTTTGATTTGATTATAGCCCGAGTAAGCATCGAGGAAGCTGAGTGTCTTGTAGCCAGCTGTGGAATCAACCAATTGGTCGATTTTTGGCAATGGAAAGTTGTCCATGGGGCATGCCTTGTTGAGGTTCGTGTAGTCCACACACATTCGCCACTTGCCGTTAGGCTTGGGGAGCATGACGACAATGGAGACCCATGTTGGGTAAGAAACCTCACGTATGAACCTGATTTCTTTGAGCCGTTGGACCTCGGCTTAGATAGCTCGGTACTTGTCTGGGTGGAAAGCACATCTCTTTTGTATGACAGGGGGGTGGTCTGGAAGAATGTTGAGCTTGTGGGTGATGATGTCGGGGGAGATGCCTGGCATGTCGGCATAGGACCAAGCGAAGACTGACTGTTTGCGTACTAGAGGATGCCTTTTGGGCTATGCAACGCCCTTGCAACATTCCAAAGGTGCATGATGAGCATATTCTCCGACATGGTTGAAAAGATCATCGAGGTTTTCATGGATGACTTCTCCCTTTACGGTGTGTCAAGACCCACCCCGAATTTCACCCTGCAACCCGAGGTAAGTCCTGCGGGGACCACCTCCAAGGAAAATTTACCGAAGGACTCGGCAAACCTCCCTTGAAAATGGACAACCCTAACCCGGAAAAATATAGAACACCCTCTTAACCCAAAATATTAATCTTCACTTTAATCCAAATAACTGAATAAAATAATACACAATTATTTTTCCGAAAAATATTCAGAGCTACTACAAGAAAGACAACGGAAGCTGATAGAAATCCTAGTGGGTTTAAACAAATGACCTACTGGCGAACAGTAGTGGAGATGTGGGTGACTATGCCTCGGCGCCTCCTTCTAGACCCCACCCGAACTCTGCAGACTAGGCGATTAAAAGCGAAGGAAAAACCCAGGGGAAAATATTTAATCACGTCAGGGTGAGTGGACAAAATAATCTCGACAACAATAAATATTTCCCTAAGAAACACTTTCAAGGACACGACTAGTTCTGGCTAGTCTCCAAATCTTAAACAAGTACAGCCTCTCAGGCTAAAATTATATAATTATGTCACTATGTATTCACACCCGTCTACTCCATATATGCTATCTATGAATAAGCTTGAAAGTAGATAGTCATACCAGGCTACGACGCTCGCGTCTAACGCGCACGTCACCTCATAGTGGCATTTTTCCTCAGTATAGGGGAAACGACCGGGTGGTATTTATACGTGCTTACTCCCTGTACGAATTCTATGAATGAATCTAAAAACATAGAATGAACTCGGAAAGTAGAAAGTTGTACAGGGCTACGACGCTGGCGTCTAACGCTCACGTCACCTCATAATGGCATTTTTCCTCATTATGAGGGGAACACGTATGGCTAGCTAGCGTTCTCTCATATACATACTATACTCAAAAACGTTAAATAAAATAAGTAAAATCACTGAAATTCTCAATTCAGGATAAATTCCAACAAAGGAAAATATTCAACAATAAAACATTATTTAAAAATAAAGGTCCACTCACAACTTAGGCCTAAGCCTGACGTCGGTCGAAGGTCTCATCTGCTCGAGCCTCCTCACGTCCTGTTCCAAAACATAAATAATTCCTCAAATAAATCCCAACGTTTTTAAAGAAAAATAGGCATAATTAAATATGAGCTTCTCGCGCTCAACCATGCCTATCGTCCTAAATCTTAACTTCACAGCCAACAATAAATACCGACATCCTCAAAAACACATTCCAACGTCCTAATCATAAAATTAATCCAATGGCCGGATTTTAACTTATTAATCCGCCAAAAATACCAAACTTAACAAATTCTAAAACCTGTCCAAAACTCCTCCAAAAATTCTAAAACTCATTCCATTAAACTCCTCATAATATTCTCCACCAAAAACATTTTCTCGGCGGAGGCGCCAGCGGCGGCGGCCGGCGACCAACTTCGGCGACCTCCAATGCCCACCAAAATTTGACAGCACCTTCCTCTCAACCTCCTCTACAACAATCCTAACTACCACAAACTCCAATTCTAGGCCTAACCATGTCAAACGAACATAAACACACAATAAAGCCCTAGAATTTCAAATACAGATTTCTCCTTACCTAGCTCGAGATGGAGGGAGCTCTTTGGAGGGATTGAAGCACGGGAGGAGGGCTTCCTATTGAGCCAAGGCTCGCCGGATATGGCGGCCGGAGGAAGGAGTTCCGGCGAAAAGAAGCTTTCGGCAGTCGGGGCTTTCGGCGTCGATTCTTTCTTCATGGCGGCGCTAGGGAGGCTGCCACCGGTCTAGAACTGTAGCTGGGTTGGAGACCGATCGTTTGGGACCGGTGCGGCGGTCTGGGGCATCCGGACGGCGGCGGACCGGCGGTCGGAAGTTCCGGCAGGGAGGAGAGGAATCGGGAGGGAGAAAAACGGGAGGAAAAGAGAGAAAGAAAAGAGGAAGAAATGGGTTGGGCTCGGCCCAGCCGATCCAACACCATATTTAACCCAAATTCCAAAAATTCAACACCCCAAAATAATACCCCAATAAAAATTACCTTTTACTAGCTAAAATTTACCATTTTTACCGTCGTCACATTTTCTTCCTTCGAATAATTCTTTCGAAATATTCGTCCCTCAATACACATCTAGGGACTTTAGGACTATAAATTCAATGACGAAGACGGTAAAATTCTTATTACCACAATGCTAGTAATAAAGGTAAAATTTAAGAGTCGGGGCGTGACAATTCTCCCCTCTTTATAAAAATTTCGTCCTCGAAATTTACAAACACTATACTCAAAGAGATAGGGATACTGTTGTCTCATTTGCTCCTCTGATTCCCAAGTAGCTTCCTCTACTTGATGGCTTCTCCAAAGCACTTTGACAAGCGGAATTGTCTTGTTCCTAAGCACTTGCTCCTTTCGGTCAAGAATCTGAACCGGCTCCTCTTCATAGGAAAAATTCTTCTGCAAACTAATCGGCTGCTCTTCAAGCACATGAGAAGGATCGGCAATATACTTGCGAAGCATGGATACATGAAACACATTATGTATCTTGGACAACTCCGGAGGCAACACCAACCGATAGGTCAGAGAGCCAACTCGCTCTATTATCTCATAAGGCCCGATATACCTCGGACTAAGCTTCCCACGCTTACCGAAATGTACTACCCCTTTCCAAGGAGATAGTTTCAGGAACACCCAATCACCCACTTGAAACTCAAGATCCTTCCTGCGGACATCTGCATAACTCTTTTGCCTACTCTGAGCGGCCTTGAGTCTATCTCTAACCACCTTGATCTTCTCATTTGTCTCATGGATAATCTCAGGACCACAAAGCTCTCTTTCTCCGACTTCATTCCAACATAAAGGTGTACGACACTGTTTCCCATAGAGTGCCTCAAACGGTGCCATGCCAATACTCGAATGGAAACTGTTGTTGTAAGCAAATTCCATCAAAGATAGGTTCTTATCCCAACTCCTCCTGAACAGCAAGGCACATGATCTCAACATATCCTCCAAAGTCTGGATAGTCCTCTCTGATTGCCCATCAGTCTGAGGATGAAAAGCAGTGCTGAAGTGTAGTCGAGTACCTAATGCTGCCTGAAGAGCTCCCCAGAATTTCGAAGCAAATCTAGGATCCCGATCTGACACTATGGATTCAGGTACGCCATGCAGTCTCACAATCTCATTCACATAAAGCTCCACCAATCTATCCAGTGTATACTTCTTTCCCACCGGCAAGAAATGTGCAGATTTAGTGAGTCTATCCATAATCACCCAAATTCCGTCATGCCCTTCACGGGTACGAGGTAAACTGAAAACAAAATCCATGGTGATGTGGTCCCACTTCCACACTGGAATCGGCAACGGCTCAAGCAATCCTGAAGGTTTCTACCTTTCAGCCTTCACCTGCTGACAAATCAGACATCAACTCACAAAAGCTGCAATTTCCCTCTTCATGTTTGGCCACCAATAATAATCCTTCAAGGTCCGATACATTTTTGTACTACTCGGATGAGCAGCATATGCAGAACTATGAGCTTCCTCCAAAATCTCTTTCTTTGACTCTTCATTCCTCTTCGGAACACAAAGCCTATTTTTGAACAACAAGGTTCCATCACTTCTTACCGAAAAATCCACGGTTGTTCCATTCGCTGCTCTTTCCATCAACTGAACTATGGAAGGATCAGTATACTGCGCCTCACGCACTTTATCCACCAACACTGGCCTCACATGAAAACTAGCTACCAAGGCACCTACTTCATCTACCGCCAAATCCACTCCTGTATCTCGCAACTCATAAAGAAGTGGAACTCTAACCATCCTGAGGTGAGATAATGATATGGTGGGATTTCGACTAAGAGCATCAGCTACCACATTAGCTTTTCCAGGATGATACTCAATAGTGCAGTCGTAGTCACTGATCAACTCCATCCACCTTCTCTGCCTCATATTCAACTCCCTTTGAGTGAACACATACCGAAGACTCTTGTGATCGGTAAAAATCTGACACTTGGCTCCAAAAAGATAGTGTCTCCACAACTTGAGAGTAAAAACTACTGCTGCAAGCTCTAGATCATGGGTGGGATAATTCACCTCATGTGGCTTCAGTTGCCTAGAAGCGTAGGCAATCACTCGATCATGCTGCATCAACACTCCGCCTAGACCTCGTCTAGAAGCATCACAGTAAACTATGTATTCCCCACTATCATCCGAAAGCGCCAAAACAGGAGCACTAGTCAAGCGATCCTTTAATTCTTGAAAACTTTGCTCACACTGATCTGACCATTCAAACTTGACTCCCTTCCTGGTCAACCTTGTTAGTGGAGCTGCAATCTTTGAAAAGTGTTGTACAAATCGCCGATAATAACCTGCTAACCCCAAGAAACTACGAATCTCCGTCACAGAGGCGGGTCTTCTCCAACTGGACACTGCTTCCACCTTCTGGGGATCCACACTAACACCTTCCGCTGAAACTACATGACCCAAGAATCCCAATTTATCCAGCCAAAATTCACACTTGCTGAACTTGGCAAACAACTGAGCATTTCTCAAAGTCCGCAAAATCAATCTTAGATGTTTGGCATGCTCCTTCTCACTTTTCGAGTATACCAAAATATCATCTATGAATACGATCACGAACCGATCAAGATATGGACTAAACACCCTATTCATGAGATCCATGAACGCCGCGGGTGCATTAGTATGTCCAAAAGGCATCACTATAAACTCATAATGACCATACCGTGATCGAAAGGCAGTCTTGGCTACATCACTCTCCCGGATCCGCAACTGATGATACCCGGATCTCAAATCAATCTTTGAGAAAACAGAAGCACCCCTCAACTGATCAAACAAATCATCAATGCGCGGCAACGGATACTTATTCTTCACTGTGACCTGATTAAGCTTCCTATAATCAATGCATAGTCTCATGGTGCCATCTTTCTTCTTAACAAACAACACCGAGGCACCCCATGGAGACATGCTAGGCCGAATAAAACCCTTGTCTACCAACTCCTGCAATTGAGTCTTCAACTCCTTTAATTCCGCTGGAGCCATTCTGTAGGGTGTCTGAGAGATAGGTCTAGTTCCAGGAAGTAACTCGATAGAAAAATCTATCTCCCTTACAGGAGGCAAACCAGGCAACTCCTCGGGAAACACATCTGGAAACTCTCTTACTACAGGAATATCCCCTACTTCCAACACTCCTATTCTTGTATCCACAACATGAGCTAGGAATGCCTGACAGCCTTTATTTAACAATTTTCTGGCTGCCACAGCTGATATCAGGCAGCTTGAAATCACATCTCTTTCTCCCTGAAAAACAACCTCGAATCAATCTGGACTCCGAAATACCACTTCTTTCCGGAAACAATCCACCATAGCTCTGTAAGTCTCCAAAAAGTCCATCCCCAAGATCACATCAAACTCCACAATATTTAGAGGAATTAAATCTGCCTTGAAATTAAATCCCTCTACTAGCACTTCACAACCACTAAACACCCAATCTATTCTCATCGCCTCACCAGAGGGAAGAGATACATGCCACTCGCCTGGAAGAGACGATGATGGCACATTGGCATGGAGAGCGAATCTACTAGACATAAATCAATGCGTAGCTCCAGGGTCAATTAAAGTAAATGCTGGCTGGCCAAAAAGTAATAACGTACCAATGATGACATCTAGAGAGGTACGACCCTCCTGCTGGGTCATAGCGTGAAGTCTAGCGCGAGTCATGCGACGTCCACGCTGACCACCACTCTGCTGAGAACCACCCCTGGCTGCTGAACCACCGTGAGAACCACCACTGGAACCTCTAGCTGAAGACTGACCGACTGGCTGAGTAGGGGCGGTCCTCTGTGCCAACAAAGGACAGTCTCTCCTGAAATGATCAAGACCACCACACTCAAAGCATCCAGATGACTGCTGCTGGCCAAAGGAAAAAAATATGACCACCAGATGATCCCCCTTGGGAACTACCACCAGCAGTATACTGACCGGTCTGCAACCTACCCAACTGGCTCCTGAAAGGTCTCCGGTAATGTCGTCTAAATCTACTCCGAGATCCAGAACCTGATCCTCCACTACTGCCACTACCCGCTAAAGATCCAGAAGCGGATGATGAAGCAGCCTTCTTCGATGGACCCTGGCTGGGACCACCGAAATCTCGGGGCCGTCCACTATAAGTCCTCCTGGTCTCGATGGCCATGGCTGCAGTAACCGCATCAAGAAAGGTCGGGTAAATGACACCGGTCATCTTCTCGGCGTACACTCCGCCAAGTGCTCCAGTGAACATGTCGATCCTGGTCCTCTCATCAGGAACCAAATAAGGCACATGGTAGCTCAAGGTAGTGAACCTCTGCTCAAACTCAATGACACCCTCATCATCCATCTTCTTCATGTTCAGAAAATCCGACTGGATCCTGATACGATGAGCATGACTGAAATACTGACCTAAGAAGAGCGTCTTAAACTGCTCCCATGTCATGTCCTGAGCACCACCATTATTTCTGCTAGCGAGAGTCCACCAATGATGTGCAGAGTCATCCAGAAAAGTCACTGCCATCTTCACTTTCTTTTCTTCCGGTATATCAGTGCTCTCGAAAGCCTTTTCCATCTTGTCTACCCACGTGTATGCATCAAGGGGTCCCTTGGCACCCTTGAACTCAATTGCCCCAGCATCGAAGATATCCTTCTTCCTCACAGAATGTGGGTGCTGAACCCTGTCTAAAACACCCCTCAGCATACTCCCAATGGAATTAACTAATCCTCTGACCTCATCACCCTCATTTGCGTTGGTCGAGGTAGCTACCCGGGGTCGGCGTCTAGGAGGCATAGTACCTGAGGAAGGAGATATTCAGTAGTCTAAAAATAAGACTAGCAGGACTATCACATATACCCAATAACACATAGTATCCAAAGCATAAAATGCTAGTGAATCCGCCGCGGTCGGACCACCACTCTATAGGCACTACGTGCTTCTTAGGCAAATATAATAGTATTATGGAGGCAGGAAACGAAACCTAGAGCTCTGATACCAACTGTCAAGACCCACCCCGAATTTCACCCTGAAACCCGAGGTAAGTCCTGCAGGGACCACCTCCAAGGAAAATTTACTGAAGGACTCGGCAAACCTCCCTTGAAAATGAACAACCCTAACCCGAAAAAATATAGAACACCCTCTTAACCCAAAATATTAATCTTCACTTTAATCCAAATAACTGAATAAAATAATATACAATTATTTTTCCGAAAAATATTCAGAGCTACTACAAGAAAGACAACGGAAGCTGATAGAAATCCTAGTGGGTTTAAACAAATGACCTACTGGCGAACAGTAGTGGAGATGTGGGTGACTATGCCTCGGCGCCTCCTTCTAGACCCCACCCGAACTCTGCAGACTGGGCGATTAAAAGCGAAGGAAAAGCCTAAGGGAAAATATTTAATCACGTCAGGGTGAGTGGACAAAATAATCTCGACAACAATAAATATTTCCCAAAGAAACACTTTCAAGGACACGACTAGTTCTGGCTAGTCTCCAAATCTTAAACAAGTACAGCCTCTCAGGCTAAAATTATATAATTATATCAGTATGTATTCACACCCGTCTACTCCATGTATGCTATCTATGAATAAGCTTGAAAGTAGATAGTCATACCAGGCTACGACGCTCGCGTCTAACGCGCACGTCACCCCATAGTGGCATTTTTCCTCAGTATGGGGGAAACGACCGGGTGGTATTTATACGTGCTTACTCCCTGTACGAATTCTATGAATGAATCTAAAAACATAGAATGAATTCGGAAAGTAGAAAGTCGTACAGGGCTACGACGCTGGCGTCTAACGCTCACGTCACCTCATAATGGCATTTTTCCTCATTATGAGGGGAACACGTATGGCTAGCTAGCGTTCTCTCATATACATACTATACTCATAACCGTTAAATAAAATAAGTAAAATCACTGAAATTCTCAATTCAGGATAAATTCCAACAAAGGAAAATATTCAACAATAAAACATTATTTAAAAACAAAGGTCCACTCACAACTTAGGCCTAAGCCTGACGTCGGTCGGAGGTCTCCTCTGCTCGAGCCTCCTCACGTCCTGTTCATAAATACCGACATCCTCAAAAACACATTCCAACGTCCTAATCATAAAATTAATCCAATGGCCGGATTTTAACTTATTAATCCGCCAAAAATACCAAACTTAACAAATTCCAAAACCTATCCAAAACTGCTCCACAAATTCTAAAACTCATTGCATTAAACTCCTCATAATATTCTCCACCAAAAACATTTTCTCGGCGGCGGCCGGCGACCAACTCCGGCGACCTCCAATGCCCACCAAAATTTGACAGCACCTTCCTCTCAACCTCCTCTACAACAATCCTAACTACGATAAACTCCAATTCTAAGCCTAACCATGTCAAACGAACACAAACACACAATAAAGCCCTAGAATTTCAAATACCGATTTCTCCTTACCTAGCTCGAGATGGAGGGAGCCCTTTGGAGGGATTGAAGCATGGGAGGACGGCTTCCTATTGAGCCAAGGCTCGCCGGATATGGCGGCCGGAGGAAGGAGTTCCGGTGAAAAGAAGCTTTCGGCAGTCGGGGCTTTCGGCGTCGATTCCTCCTTCACGGCAACGCTAGGGAGGCTGCCACCGGTCTAGAACTGTAGCTGGGTTGGAGACCGATCGTTTGGGACCGGTGCGGCGGTCTGGGGCAGCCGGACGGCAGCGGACCGGCGGTCGAAAGTTCCGGCAGGGAGGAGAGGAATCGGGAGGGAGAAAAACGGGAGGAAAAGAGAGAAAGAAAAGAGGAAGAAATGGGTTGGGCTCGGCCCAGCCGATCCAACACCATATTTAACCCAAATTCTAAAAATTCAACACTCCAAAATAATACCCCAATAAAAATTACCTTTTACTAGCTAAAATTTACCATTTTTACCGTCATCACATTTTCTTCCTTCGAATAATTCTTTCGAAATATTCGTCCCTCAATACACATCTAGGGACTTTAGGGCTATAAATTCAATGACGAAGACGGTAAAATTCTTATTACCACAATGATAGTAATTAAGGTAAAATTTAAGAGTCGGGGCGTGACACGGTGACTCTTCTGACCTTGCTTATTTAACTTCTCTTTAGTTCTTAAGAGATGCCAAGAATCTAACCTTGTATTTAATTGGGAAAAATGTCATTTTATGGTACAACAAGGTATAGTGCTAGGTCATATCATATCTGCTAAAGGGATAGAAGTTGATAAAGCAAAAATAGATCTTGTACGTTCTTTACCACCTCCCACATCTATGAGGGAGGTACGCTCTTTTCTTGGACATGCAGGTTTCGATCGGAATTTTATCAAAGACCATTCCAAGATCACAAGGCCATTATGCCGCCTACTTCAGAAAGATGTGCCTTTTGTTTTTGATGAGGAGTGCATGGCGGCATTTGAAAAGCTTAAGAAGATGTTGACTGAGGCACCTGTTATCATGCCACTGGATTGGACTCTCCCCTTTGAGCTTATGTGTGATGCATCTGACTATGCAGTTGGAGCAGTTTTGGGGCAAAGAGTTGAAAAGATCCCTCATGTCATCTACTACGCGTTAAGGACACTCAATGATGCCCAACTGAATTACTCCACCAAAGAAAAAAAAACTTTTAGCTGTTGTTTTTGCTTTAGAAAAATTTCGTTCATATCTATTGGGTACTAAATGTCAGAACCCACCCCGGATTTCACCCTGAAACCCGTGGTAAATCCTGCGGGGTCCACCTCCAAGGAAAATTTACCGAAAATTCGGCTAAACCTTCCTTGAAAATGAACAACCCTTACCTGAAAATCCAACTTAACACTTCTAAACTAAACAACAAAATCAGCATTAGATCACTAGCTGGTTACCAGAGCATATCTAATAAGGAAAGAATAACCATGAATAAAGATGAAGCGGAAGCAGCTTCTGACTATTGGATTAAGCGTTGACTCCATGTACGCTCGACCTCATCTATACTTAGCCTTCACACTGGGCATTTTAAAACCAAAGGGCCCAGGGGAAAGTAATTTTTAAAAAAACGTTAGAGTGAGTGGACAAAATAATTTAAATAATTTAACAAAACTCAATTTAAATACTTTCCCACATTTCAGCTTTAAAAACTTAGCTGCACGCAATTTTAAACGTCCTTAAAACCTTAAATCCGAATTCACTTAATAAATGGATAAACGAGCCCCGCTGGTTAAATAAAACAGAAATCTCGAATAATGACTAAACCAGCCCCGCTGGTTACTCAACTAGAACTGAGAAAAATAAATAAGGGGAAGAATTATCACCATCTAAAAGGAGCCTCCCAGGCTCGGGTCGGTGCCTCCCAGGCTATAATAGCGTCCCACGCTAAGCGCTCAACTCTCATATGATGAGGACCGCTGGTAAGACTATAATAGCGTCCCACGCTAAGCGCTCTACTCACATATGATGAACACAGCTATATAATGGCTAGCAAGAAAAAAATATATATATACCGATCGGTTGCCTCCCAGGCGATAATAGCGTCCCACGCTAAGCGCTCAACTCTCATATGATGAGGACCGCTGGTAAGACTATAATAGCGTCTCACGCTAAGCGCTCTACTCACATATGATGAGGACCGCTAAATAATGGCTAGCTAGCAATAATCAATATAATCGACCCTATATTATGGTGACTAAAAACATACGAAAACACTTAAATCCACTGATCTTCCCCAAGATCATACGAATGGTATGGTTCCCAACCGTGCTTGAAAATCATCATAAGAAATTGTATTAAAACTCAATGACGTGTCTCACACGTCAAAATATTCTCAAACTTATAAATATACACCCGATTTCAATATCAAATATAAATCATAAATAATAATATCTCCAAGTCAAATTCATTAAATTATGATGGAGAACTACCGAAAATCCCATTTTCGGTAATTATTTATAAATCCCAAAAAATCATCCATAAATAAAACCGATAGTACCTAAATCCATTAAACTCAGTACAGTTCCCAACAGTACCTGGAAATATTGCGTAATAAAGTAAATCATTTGACATGTCCCATATGTCAAATAAAATGCTCAAGAGAGTTCCCGAAAAATAAATGGAACTCATTACTCCAAGAAAATATTAAAATCTTCATTATGCATTTGAAAATTTAATAAGATTTATTGCATGCAAGACATTCAAATCAAAGGTCCACTCACAGTGCTCGGCTATGCCTGCCAACGACCCGAGGCTTCCTCCAAATGATCCTCCTCACGTCCTTGATGAGAGCTACAAGATGAGACAAGTTTCACGAGCTATGGTGGCTGGAGGAGCGATTTCCAGCGATAGGACAATCGGACTGCTAGGGGCGGTTTCCTCCCGCTTGGCGGCGTCCCGTGCGCGGTCACCGGCCCAGGAAGAGAGAGGGAGCGGCGGGGGTCCGAACGGGACTGGTCCGGCGGTCTCTGGTGGCCAGACGGCGACGGACGGAGGCCGGGGGTTGCCGACAGGAGGAGAGCTCAGGGAGGGGGGGGGGAGAAACTCGGGAAAGAGGAGAGAAAGAAAAGAAGAATGGGTTGGGCTTTCTCCCACCCGGTCCAACCTTAAAACCCAACACTAAAACCCAATTAAATTTTATCCCTTTTTACCTACTCTGCAACTTTCGTTTTTAGACCATAACTTCTTCATACGAACTCTGTTTTAAGCATGCCGCGTGTCCACGAACTCTGTTTAACGTCCTCTGCAACTTTTATGAAGAAAGTTTTCCCATAATAATTTTCTTACAAAAAGTCAACCCTAGGGTCCTTAAGGGTAAACGGTTACTCATCACGGTAAAAGACCAAAGTAATACCAAAGGTAAATAACCGTAAAATAACTTAAGAACCGGGGTGTGACACTAAAGTTGTTGTCTATTCTGATCATGTAGCTCTTCGGTACCTACTTACAAAGAAGGAAGCAAAGCCTCGGTTAATTAGATGGATCCTCCTCCTACAAGAGTTCGATTTGGAAATCAAAGATAAGAAAGGATTTGAGAATGTAGTGGTTGATCACTTGAGTAGACTTGTGCATAGTTCAAAAGAGGAAGAAGACGCTTTACCGCTGAAGGAAGCTTTCCCAGACGAGCAACTGTTTGAAGTACAAAAATTGGGATCAAATTTTTCTTCTTCTTCTTTTGAGCCATGGTTTGCAGACATCGTTAATTACAAAGGTCACCAAGCTAATTCCGGATAATTTCACTTGAGCTCAAAAGGACAAGTTGATCAAAACCACAAGGCAATACGTTTGGGATGAGCCATACTTGTGGAAGTTTTGTGCGGATCAATTGGTAAGAAGGTGTGTTCATGAATCTGAGTTTCAATCTATACTAACCTTTTGTCATTCTTATGCTTGTGGGGGACACTTTGGAGCCAAAAGGACTGCCTTGAAGGTCCTTGAGTGTGGATTTTATTAGCCTACTCTTTTTAAGGATGCATACCTATTTTGCAAGACATGTGATCAATGCCAGCGTACAAGTAACTTGGGTCCAAGGGATCAAATGCCTTAAACCCCAATCATAAGTGTTGAAATATTTTATATTTGGGGCATTGATTTCATGGGTCCATTCCCTTCTTCCTACGGTTTTCTTTACATTCTACTTGCGGTTGATTATGTGTCTAAGTGGGTGGAGGCAAAAGCCACCCGGACTAATGATGCTAAAGTGGTTTCAGATTTTCTTAAAGCTAACATCTTCTCTAGATTTGGAACACCAAGAGCCATAATCAACGATGGAGGGTCACATTTTTGCAATAGGACATTCGAAGCTCTTCTTCGGAAATACCATATCACTCACAAAGTGTCTACTCCATATCACCCACAAACTAGTGGGCAAGCAGAAGTGTCAACCCGTGAAATCAAGCAAATATTGGAGAAGACCGTTGCACCAAATTGGAAGGATTGGAGTTTGAGATTAGATGATGCTTTATGGGCTTACAGGACTGCCTTGAAGACTCCTATAGACATGTCACCTTTCCAGATTGTGCATGGTAAGCCTTGTCACCTGCCCGTTGAGTTAGAGCATCGAGCATGGCGGGCTGTGAAGAAATTTAACATGGACTTGGATGCTGCCGGCTTGCATAGAAAACATCAATTGAATGAACTTGAGGAAATCCGCAATGAGGCTTATGAGAGTGCTAAGATATACAAGGAAAAGACTAAGGCATTCCATGACAAGATGATAATGAGGAAAACTTTTGTTGTTGGACAAAAAGTTCTTCTTTTCCATTCCCGCCTCAAATTATTCCCTGGTAAGCTTCGTTCACGTTGGATTGGTCCTTTTGTGGTTACTAATGTGTTTCATCATGGTGCAGTGAAATTCAAAGTGGCAAGACAGGTGTGATTTTCAAGGTTAATGGTCATCGATTCAAATCTTACTATGAGTCTTTTGTGGAGCAAGAAGTGGAGGATGTACCTCTCCATAAACCCGCTTCCCTTGAGTAAATTTCTTGGTACCGTCAGGCTGAGAACGTCAAAACGAAGTGTTGGTTGGGAGGCAACCCAACAATGGAGGATTGGAAGAGGCATCAACGGGTTGTCAAACTAGATTTGCTTTCTCTAACCTTTACTCTTTGCTTTCTTTTTCAATTTTTTATTGCTTTGTTTTGTGTCGGTGTGTTTTTGTGAATGTGTCTTTGTTTCCATACTTTACTCTCTTCATTGCATGCTTAGAATTTGTTTAACATTGTGGACAATGTTAGAAATAAGTGTGGGGGGAAGGAAACCTTTCTTTCTTTTTGTGTTCTTGTTTTAGGTTTTGTCTAGTTTTTAGTGTTTCGTTGAGTCTTTAGGTGTCTTCCAACTCTATGATGAGCATGAACTTTTCACGGATTAATATTATGGTCACAAAAAGATTGCAAGCATGTGTCAAATTCTTGATTTCAAATAATTGTTAATAGATTTTAACGATTATTTTACTTGAGTTGTGTGCATTGATGATTAGACTAATGTGATGAATGAGATTGATTGATTCATGCTAAGATGAGTTCAACTTGATTCATATGACCCTTATGTGAGCTTTTGAGCTTTACATATGTGCTTTCTTTCTGAGTGGTTATTGAAAATATTCTGATTCGTTTTCTTTGCTATAAATTTTCGAAAACCTCATTATTCTTTCTCGTTAGTTGATTTCTCACCATAGCTTTTAATGAACTCTAGATGACTAGAACTCACTCTTGTGGACTTTCGAAAGTTTTTATCATAAAACACTCTGATTTTGGAAAGGATAAATGAAACTTTTTAGGATGAACACTGTTTTGGCCACGATCCTCAGCGCGCGGAGCAGAGGTAAATAGCGAGCAAAGAGAAGGGGGGAGTGCTGCGGGCTTGCCACCTCACGAACTAGGAAAGGATGATTGTGTATGCGCTTGACTTCTTGATCAGGCGGAAAGGGTTTCCAGGTGCCACCTTAGAGGAGGAATTTACGAGCACAAGGCGATCGATACTCACGGAGGACGCGAGCAGAGCAACAAAAGGGAGTTCAGAGAGATCGGGGTAGAGTCCGGAGGGCTCTGAAGAAAAACCTAGGCGGCGGCGCTTAGGGTTAGGGTTTTCGAGTAGCTCGAAGGATAACTGGGTTTCAGTTTGTATTGTGTTTTTTGTGTTTGTTTGAGAGTCTCTTCTGTTAGGGTTCGAGCCCCCATATATAGTAGTTCGACTTGCGGCAAAAGAAAGATAATCATAGTTCAAGTTGGATTCTGAAACCCTAATCACACAAGGACTTTGCTAATCCTGCGCGGGCCAAAAGAAGGCTTTTTAATTATTAAGGGCCACAAGGATTGGCCCAAAGCATATCAAAAACTGGTGAGAGTCTTCAACGATTAGCGTGGTGTACGCGGACTCCGCCTGTTGCTTCCTCGCAAAGACTCCTACGCGAACCAGCTCGCCAACTCGCCTCGCCTCACCTACACGGAGAGGTAATCTCGCCTCGCCTACGCGGACTGGCAAATAGTAATTCCGCGCACGTACTGTGTAGTCCGCGCGAAGTCATCCCGCGCATGAGATCCGCATCTCGCGCGAAGTTCATTTAAGCATGCGTGAAGTACGTTCCACGCGAAGTCCGTTAACACACTCCGCGCGGTCCATTCCATGCGAAGTTCGTTCCGCGCGCGGACTGTGTAACTCAGTCCGCGCGCCCTCACTGGCAGGCCATTATTTGTAAACCCAAAGAATTTGGGCTCGCCGGTGTGATGTGGACCAAGATTTAATTAATATTTACATAGACATTTACTGTCTAGTAAAATATTAATTTAGGCGAAAACATTGCCCCCTAGCCTCGAAGTCATGAATGTCAAAAATGACTAAAGAGGTTTATGTTCATGTTGCTCCAAAGCCACTGGTATTGGCTCGGGTCATACATAAAATGAGTGTGAGTAGACAAGCCTATGAATAGGCCTTGAAACCCAAGCACCCAACAAGGCATTGGAGCGCAGCTGCTGCACGGCTTGCCTAAGCACCTTGGACTTGGACTTCAAATGCATTCGCTAGCATTCGCTTGCTTTTTGCTTACGTTCGCTTGCCATTAGCCCACAATCGCCTGCTCAACTTAGAAGACATGGAACATTGCACATATCGCGAATGAATGTAGCTCGCATGGATGTATCTTGAGCAGACGCATGTAACTTGAGTAGATTCCAAAAAATAACCCTTCGCGAGCTCTTGGCGATGGCGGTCCAACATGGAATGACAACGGCTATGTACTTTGCTGCCCCCTAGTGCGAACCAGTGAGAGACAAACAAAAGAGTCGGCGAACGGCCGTATAAAGCTGAAAAATTTTAAGAGGCCATGCACTTCGCTGCCCGCCAGTATATACTTCGCTGCCCCCCAGTGCGAACCAATGAGAAGCGAACAAAGGAGTAACTTTGAAAATGTGGAGGAGGCCACAGGGGTTGGCCTAGATGATGACTTAAGAAACACTTGAATTAATTCTTTTATTTAGGGCCTCTGGAATAGGCCCCAATCTTGTACTGGTCTGTTAGTTAGACCACGCACGTTTACAAAGAAAAACTCTTAGATGATGACTAAAAAGCACTTGAATTAATTCCTTTATTTAGGGCCTCTAGAATAGGCCTCAATCTTGTACTGGTCTGTTAGTTACACCACGCACGTTTACAAAGAAAAACTAATTGCACGCTTCTCCCTGGGGTTGCCCCCTAGTGTGAGGTGATGGAGCGTAAGCACGACGGCGCGTGACACTAATAACAGTGGTCGCGGGATCAGGAGGAGGGGGAGGATCTGCCCGCTCCTAAACACCAGCGCTGCGGCGTTTTAAGAAACGACCATTAATAGGATTGGGATGGAGTGTACCGTCGAGGTTCCGCAAATGGTATGCCCCCTTAGGCAACATGCGATGAATAATAAAGGGTCCCTCCCACCGGGTGGACCATTTCCCGCGGCCTTCGGTTTTCTCTCCAAGTGGGAGCACAGCACGCCATACCGTTTGGCCCTCGGCATAACTCCGACCTCTAGTGATTTTATCATATGACCGCGCAACGCGCTGCTTCTCAAGGATGAGATTGTTGAAAGCAGTGATACGATGTTCGTCAAGGTCTTCCAGCTCTTGCCACAATGCCTGGACGTAATCGTCACCAAGCAACTGGTGCTGTTCCTGGACACGAAGCGAGGCGACGTGAACTTCAAGGGGAAGGACTGCGTCATGGCCATACATGAGAGCATATGGGGTGGTGTCTGTCGGACCGCGCTTGGATGTACGGTAGGCCCACAAAGTATGGTAAAGCTCTAGATGCCAGACGCGGGGGTTCAACTCTAGCTTCCTTCGCAGGATACCGAGGATAACTTTGTTGCTCACCTCCGCCTAACCATTGGACTGGGCATAATAGGGGGTCGAATGCAGGAGCTTGATACCATAGCTGGTGAGGAATGTGACTATAGAATCCGCCATGAAAGTTGCCCCCCGGTCCGTGACGATGCATTCTGGAATACCAAAGCGGGAGATAATGTTGCAGAAAATAAAGTTGCGGACCGAGGTCGCGGAAGCGACCTTGAGTGGCTCGGCCTCAACCCACTTGGTAAAGAAATCGGTGGCCACGATAAGGAACTTGTGCTACTCGGAGGAATGGGGATGAATGAGGCCGACGAAGTCTACCGCCCATCCTCGACTTGGCCAGGGTTTAACGATCGGCTGTAACGGAATGTTTGGAATGTGTTGCACTGGTCCGTGAGCCTAGTAATCCTGACATCCTTTAGCGAAAGTAATACAATATTTGAGAATATTAGGCCAGTAGTAGCCGTGGCGACAGATTAACCAACGCATCTTTAGTCCAGCCTGATGCGAACCACAAACGCCGGAATGCACCTCATGCAGAAGCCGCTTAGCCTCGTTGCCATACACGCAGTGGAAATCGTTACCGTCCTCACCGCGCCGGCGAAGCTCACCATTGCGAAGCACAAAGTTAAGGGCGAGAAACCGCATTTGCCGGGAATGGGTAGCGTCATGAGGGTGCTCGAGGTAGGCAATGAAGGGTAGCCGCCAATCTTCATCGTTAGGATCTAAGGCAGCGACGTCAAGAGAATCTCCCTAATATTGCCCCCTAGTAATGAAAGAAGGAAGAGTGCGTCGTTCGACCTTCAGTAGTCGTTCGCGCACGCTGTCTTGCAAGCTAAGGCCAGAGGCAAACTGGGCGAGCTCATTCACGGCGAAGTTGAACTCGCGCGGAATGTGCTCGATGTGAACGTCATCGAACCGGTCCAATACGTCAAACGCTTTGTGAAAGTAAGGCTCGATAGACGAACTAAAGCACTTGAACTTCGCCACAAGTTGGTTGACAACCAATAAGGAGTCGCCAAAGACTTGAACCTCGCGGACTCCTAAGTCCAGCAAGATTTCCAGTCCGATGATGAGCGCCTCGTATTCCGCCTGATTATTTGTACATTTAAAGTCCAGCTGGAATGAGTAAGAAAACTGGTCTCCTGCAGGGTTCTCGATGGCGATCCCGGCACCTGCAGCGAGTTCATTACGCGAGCCATCAAAGTAAAGAGTCCTTGGAGTAAGGGAGAATACGGCGACCTCCAACTCGCGGAATGCTGTTAGTTCGGTTGGCGGGTGATGAGCAAGGAAGTCCGCTATGGCCTGTCCTTTAACTGCCTTTTGCGGAACATATTGCAAAGAGAATTCAGACAAAGCCAATATCCATTTACCTATGTGTCCCCGTAGGATAGGGCAGGAAAGCATATATTTGACTAGGTCGGATTGAGCGATCACCACCGTGGTAAAGGCTAACATGTAGTGGCGGAGCTTGCAACCTGCAAAGAATAGGGCGAGACAAAACTTTTCCATTGGGAGTAGCGCGTCTCGCAATCGGTCAACACCCTGCTAAGATAGTAAACGGCGTGTTCCACCCCATTCTCGTCGTCTTGTGCCAAGAGTCCGCCAATAGACAAATCAGCAGCGGCGATGTAGAGCTTAAGCGGAAGCTGCCATAACTTGCCCTATCCTGGCCTGTCTGCATTCAAGCTGCCATAACTCTCTCTAGGAATGTCGGAATGACGAACAGTAAAATCCTTTGGAAAATAGACATCCAGGGCTTTCGGTCGGTATAAGGCACGATGGCTAATTTCTCCTGGATCATTCTAGTTGAGTACGCAAAGTTGACTGTCCAGTAGTGGCTGCTGTAACGTTTCAGAATTGCAAACTAGTTGTATTGCCTCTCTGTTTGACTTCACTGGCAGTAACTCAAAGGCATGTGGAATGCCTGTTGTCTTCAAGCCTCAGGGATAGGCTCCTATGTAAAGTTCCAGCCTTCAGAGGCAAGAACGTTGTCTTGCATTTCAGCAAGACCAAGGATCTCTTTTTGGGCTTTCTGCTATTTGTTTTTTTTTTTGTATTTTCTTTTTCAATGCGAGAAAGAATGAAACTTAAAGAAAAAAACAAAAGTAAAGGCTGAAGTAAAAGCGAGTGAATCATAGCTTGATTGGTTACCCCGCGTTAGGCCACGGGCGCTCGGCGCGGATCGTCATCTTCTGGGTGTTCAGCCAAGTCCAGGGTGACTTTCCACTGGCCTGGCTTCGGCATGCGGCGGTGGCTGTTCTCTGCCGGCTGGTCGTTCCAGTTCACCTCGACCATACCAACCACAGCCGGGAAGGGGTCTACATCCACCAGAGAAGCTGTGCTTCCTGGTGTCTTCATTTTCAAGGCACCGGAATTCAACCAGGTCTGCAGTTGGTCGCGGAACTTGACACAGTCTTTGGTGTCATTATTGTGGATGCTTTTCGCGTCATACGTGTAAGACTCGTATTCGGGCTTGGTCCATGCAAAAGACTGGATTGTGATTGGCTCGCGAGTTATTTTGAGATTCTCCAGTTTATGAGCCAACGGTTTCCCAGTCAGTTTGACCGCTCTGACGTCATGATACTCCTGCCTCTGGTAATAAGGGTCAAACAGAGGGGATTGGAGGTTTAGTGCCCCCACTGTCCTGTTTCTCCCTGGAACGTAAGTCCCCTTGGAGGCATTCGCCTTCTCGTCCATCTCATTAAGGATCAGCTCATAACTGCCGACCTTGTTGATCAGGTCTCCCATAGACGCGAAGCTTTCCCCGTGGTGCTTCAAACGCTGGCGATGCTCGAGGCCGCTAATAGCCAGCTTAATGGCTTCCTGCTCGGGTAGGAGAAAGTCGCACTTGGCCTGTTGGATCTTGAACCGTTGGAGGAAGGAGACTCCTGACTCCATGCTCTGCTGACTTATCTGAGTAAGGGAATCAAGGCCAACCTCTAGCTCAATGGTACCGTAGGTCTCCCGAAATTGTGTCTCCATGGTAGGCCAATCCGCGATGGATCCTGGCTTCAACCTGGAGTATCAACTGAATACAGCTCCGGACAGAGAAGTCCCGAAGAGCTTGAGCTTGAGAATATCATTATTCCCATATTGGCCACACTAGACTTTGAAACGGGCCATATGGGTTGCTGCGTCCTCCCTTGTCTCCCTAGAGAAGGTAGTGAAGACTACATTATTAAACCCATGCGGGAAAGGGTATTGCACCACACTATCAGGGTAAGGGTCTCCAGGTGCCACCTTAGAGGAGAAATTTACGAGCACAAGGCGATCGATACTCACGGAGGATGGGAGCAGAGCAACAATAGGGAGTTTAGAGAGATCGGGGAAGAGTCCAAGATCGGGGTCGAGTCCGGAGGGCTCTGAAGAAAAACCTAGGCGGCGGCGCTTAGGGTTAGGATTTTCGAGTAGCTCGAAGGATAACTGGGTTTCAGTTTGTATTGTGTTTTTTGTGTTTGTTTGAGAGTCTCTTCTGTTAGGGTTCGAGCCCCCTTATATAGTAGTTTGACTTGCGGCAGAAGAAAGATAATCATAGTTCAAGTTGGATTCTGAAACCCTAATCACACAAGGACTTTGCTAATCCTGCGCGGGCCACAAGAAGGCTTTTTAATTATTAAGGGCCACAGGGATTGGCCCAAAGCATATCAAAATTTGGTGAGAGTCTTCAACTATTAGCGTGGTGTACGCGAACTCCGCCTGTCGCTTCCTCGCAAAGTCTCCTACGCGAACCAGCTCACCAGCTCGCCTCGCCTCGCCTACGCGGACTGGCAAATAGTAATTCCGCGCGCGAACTATGTAGTCCGCGCGATGTCATCCCCCGTGCGAGATCCGTATTTCGCGCGAAGTTCATTTAAGCATGCGTGAAGTACGTTCCACGCAAAGTCTGTTAAAACAGTCCACGCGAAGCTCGTTCCGCGCGCGGACTGTGTAACTCAGTCCGCGCGGCCTCACTGGCGGGCCATTATTTGCAAACCCAAAGAATTTGGGCTCGCCTGTGTGATGTGGACCAAGATTTAATTAATATTTACATAGACATTTACTGTCCAGTAAAATATTAATTTAGGCGTAAACAAACACCATTGCCAAATTGCCATGTGTCCCTATTTGTGTGCGCGGAACACTCCTTAGTTAAACCCCTTTGAGCCTACGTTAAGTCTTTTCTTTCATGACCTATGAAATACATACCTTGAGCTTAGTGTAGTGATATCTCTACCTTTGTCCTTTGGGCCTTGTAGAGCATGATGTTGTGATGTATTGTGTGGAATGATGATGAGAAACAAGTGTGGGGGAAGGTGACTTGTCCAAAAGAAAAGAAAAATGCCACAAAAATAAAAAATAAAGAAAAAAAATCAAAAGAAATGGCAGGAAGAAAAAAAAATCTGATTAAGTCCCTTGTTTGTGAATTTGGAGTTTTGTGTATGTTTGAAAGCCCAAAAACTGAATATATGGCCTCTGTTCTTTTTCACAATGTTGTAAGGAGGTTGGAATGACGATGGGCCCAACATGATGATGTTTGGCCCTTGCTTTGGCGACATAAGGAGTGTTTCAATGCTCTGGTAGGTCTTTAGGAATTTTGCAATTCCTTACTCTTCAACTCATACCCCTAGCCTATCCCAAGTATTACCTTGTAAAGTTTCTTTTGATCTAAAAGATGAGTAAAACTTGATCTGTGGAGTTTGTTCCAAGAGTTGAGCATATGGTGTGGTTCATTTGTGTGAGTAATTGATTCCTTCATGAGGTTTATTTATGTTGCCATGTGCTTTTTGTTCATATAAGTATGCAAGCTACTTTCACTTGCATACAATTGAGAGACTGAGCCAGAAAATCATGAGTGAAAAGAAATTGAGTGCATCTTTGTGAGAAATTGAGTTGGTACTTGTTGACCCATGAATTCAAAAGGCAAATACTTGCTGTTTTGGTTTGATCATCCTTGCATAATGATTTGAGCATCATGATTGTTAAAATAAATTAACTCTTAAGTGAAATTGAGAGTTTTGATACATGATAGCTTGAATTTTTGTTGACTAGTGTGGGCGTTATAAGTTCTCTGAGATGTTTGGAAGACGTTAGGTTTGTGTCATTTGTTTAGTTAGTCTTTGTGTTTGCTAGGGACTAGCAAAGCTTAAGTGTGGCGGTCTTTGATAGGAGCATAAATATGCGACGATATAATGGTTAATTCCCCTCTTTACTTTGTTAGTTTATCGTATTTTCCATTTGATTTAGTTATTTTTATATTTATTAGGTATTTTGGAGCAAACAAGGGAATATGACTAGTACAAAGTCCAGTTTCAAACCTAACTAGGGTAATCGAAGCCAAACATTAAAAATCCCAAATTAAAACCCTAGAATTTCAAAGTTTCGAATCTCCTTACCTAGATCGAAATAGGTTGAATCCTTTTGAGGGTTTGTTGTACAAGAGGAGAGCTTCCAAATGAGACCAGCAGCTCCGGTTATGGTGGCCGGAAAAGAAAGTTTCCTACGAAACTCCACCACGCACAGCCGCGGCCTTCATGGCGGCGCTATAGGATCAGATACCAATCCAGGTAGGTAGAGGGAGGTCCAAGCTTCAAATCGATACCTACCTTGCCGCCTAACTCGGCCGGACGGCGGCAAGGAAGTCGCCGGTAGAGAGAGACGCGGGGGAGAGGTGAGAGAGAGAGAAGGTAAATTCTGTTTTTCTACCTTATCTTAAATGGTAAGTTTCCATTTTTATACCCTCAACCGAAATAGTAACGTTACATTTTACACCCTAACTTTTACATACGAACTTCGATTTCAACGTATAACATGTCTACGGATTCGTATTAACGTCATATAGGACTTCCTTAAAGAATTTTTTCAAAAATAATTTTCCTACAAAAAGTCAACTCTAGGGTCCTTTAAAAGTAAACGGTTACTCAAAATGATAAAATGTCAAAGTAACACACAAGTCAATACCTGCAAATTAACTTAAAGACTGGGATGTGACATATATCCTGTCATTCATATTGACCAATTTAACTGTGATATATATTATCTATTTGGAGCCGATGATAAGACTACTTGGAGGACTGATGAAGAATTTGTGAGAGAAATGCTGAACCCTGTCACTATTCGTCGCCTCCAAGTAATATTCAGATAAATTCTTGTCTATGATTATTGACAAAAACGAATTTTAATTCAGTATTAACATAAAAACCTCGGTGAAGGCTAGTCTTTCCTTACAGTTGTTTATTCGTCATGCTACAGGAGTTTCCACCAGCAAGCAAACTAGACCCAAAAGTTTATGGTGATCACACCAGTACCATAACAGAAGAACACATCAAGAATAACTTGGATGAGCTTGCAGACATATAAAATTTAACGATAATAATAGTCATTGAATAATCCAAGCAAATAAGTGGCTCGTAAGTCAAAAAAATTGGAAAGCCGTCGGAAATAACACGTGGCAATGTGGAAATATTCGGCCGACAACAAAACCTTAAATCCCGATTGAAATCAATTATCAAGTGTCGATTGATGATCAGATATCAATTAAATTAAATTAATCAGACATCCCCAAAATAATTGGTGATGGTTCGCCAGCGGTCAGGCGAGCTAGAGAGTAGACTTCGCGAGGCGAACAAGACTTCGCAAGGCGAAACAGACTTCGCCAGGCGAACTAGACTTCACCAGGCGAACAAGACTTCGCGAGGCGAACAGGACTTCGCGAGGCCAACAAGACTTCCCCAGGCGAACCAGACTTCGCGAGGCGAAATGACTCCGCGCGCATGAAGGCGAGGTGAAATGACTCCACGCCCGTAGGTTTCCGTAAAGACAAGGCGAGATGGCCCCGCGTAGGGAAACTCGCGAAGTAGCTAGACAACAGAGTTCGCATGCATGCGAGGATGTACGTCCAAGATAAGTCGTCCACGAAATGGGATTAGAAATCACCGCTTGCTTGGAAATCAAGCTTCCTCGCGGGATACCTTCCATATCCGCGAGATAGCTTGCCTCTTACTAAGGATCTTGCTCAAAACATGACATTCAATCCAAAGCGATCTGGGCATATCTAAATCTCAAGATTTGATTGATTTGGTTATGTTAAAATCGGCTAGTAAATCAGTTAAGATTCATTGATTCAATTAAGGAAATATTATTGATTCAGAATCTTCATTACATGCCTTAAGTGGAGGTATGTTAACACTATAAATACCCCCTCTTATACCGAGAAAAGGGAGCATAAACAAGGCAGCGAACTAGAGAGAGAGAAATCGCTCCGCGAGCTCAGAAGTTTCCCCTAAACCCTTGAAGAACCATCAAGCTCCCTAAACAGCCAGTTCTTCACCAAATCCAAATCCAAAACCCTTGAAGAACTATCAAGCTCCCTAAACAGCCAGTTCTTCACCAAATCCAAATCCAAAACCCTTGAAGAACTATCAAGCTCCCCAAATAGCAAGTTCTTCACTAAACCCAAATCCAAATCCCAAATACTCGTTACGTGATCAATCCGCGTAAACCCTCAAGAACAAGTGCTTGTCACCCTTGAGTTAAACCTATATTTGGAGATAGAATTAGAGGAGTTCACAAAGATTGTAACCTGCATTCGCATTGATTAAATTAAATTATTCTTCATACACGTGTTGTTCTGTTATTTGTTGCAGATATTTTCGTGTTTACAAAATTGGCACGCCCAGTGGGACAACTTTGCCTCTCATCTCCTTCTCCGCAAGAAAGTTCAAATCTGTTTGAAGTAATGGCCTCCAAGAGCACTCAAGCCATCTCGACGAAGAAATCTAAACCAACGACCTTGAGGTCAAGCAGCGAGCCCTCTGGTCATGTCACCCGTGGCATGGCGAGGAATCAACCCACAACATTCGTGGCTCTGCCTTTCAAGCCTAGCGAACTAATCAACACCTTGGTAAATCTCACGGACCAGCGTGCCTCACGAAGTGAAGAGAAGGAAACTCCAAACAAATCAAGGGAGCGATCATTCTCACCTGCCACGGATGATGAATCAAGCACGGCTTCGTACAATGGGAGTCCAAATGGTGATGAAGACAACACGTATGGCATGCCAGCAGATTATTCATCACAACCTATCCCCATGCAAGTCATGGTGACAGGCGCATCCATCATTGAAGAGCAAATAGCCAATCTGATGGGAGCGGTTGAGAAGCTCACGAAAACGGTGGAAGAAAAAGACATGCAGATCGCCGAGCTCTACAGCAGACTTGAAAGTCAAGATGAAGAAAAGAAGTACAAAGTAGGCGAGAGCTCCAAGAACGATGGCGAACACGATGATGGCTCACTTGGATCTTTGTCCTTTCAGCAGTTACAGGACATCATCACCAACTCCATCAGAGCTCAATATAGAGGTCATTCTCGTGATTCTCTCACCTACTCCAAACCCTACACCAAAAGAATCAATGGTCTAAGGATGCCGTTGGGATACCAGCCGCCAAAGTTCCAGCAATTCGAAGGGAAGGGCAATCCAAAGTAACATGTTGCTCACTTCATTGAAACCTGCAATAATGCTGGGACGGAAGGTGACCACCTTGTCAAGCAATTCATTCGCTCATTGAAAGGCAATGCCTTTGAGTGGTACACGGACTTAGAGACCGAGTCCATCGACAGTTGGGACCACATGGAACGTGAATTCTTAAACCGCTTCTACAGTACAAGGCGAACTGTGGGCATGATGGAACTCACCAACACAAAACAATGGAGAGACGAACCAGCGATTGACTTCATCAACAGGTGGCGCTCGCTCAGCCACGATTGTAAAGATCACTTGTCGGAGACATCTGGAGTAGAAATGTGTATCCAAGGCATGCATTTCGATTTGTTGTACATCCTCCAAGGCATCAAGCCTTGAACCTTTGAAGAACTAGCTACGCGAGCGCATGATATGGAGTTGAGCATAGCTAGCCACAAGGGTAAGAAGGAGTTTGTTAATGATCAACAAAAAGATAAAGCTTTCAGTAGCAAAGTTGACAAGGTCGTGAAAAGATCTACAAAGGAGTGGATGACTGTAAGTGTTTCTCCAATCAAAATCTCCACATGAGACAAGAAGGAGGTTAAGAGAGTAGAACCGACTCAAGCCTACGGGAGGAAGAAGCATTCATTGACTGAGTGGGAGCAACAGACTTATCCATTCCCAGATTCCGACGTGGCAGGCATGTTGGAGGATTTGCTTGAGAACAAGGTGATAGAACTTCCAGAGTGCAAACGTCCCAAAGAAATGCATCGGGTCAATGATCCAAAGTATTGCAAGTTTCATCGTCTCGTCAGCCACCCAGTTGAGAAGTGTTTTGTTTTGAAGGATTTGATCATGAAGCTTGCCAAACAAGGAAGAATCGAGTTGGATGTCGACGAGGTTGCTGCGGTCAATTGCACTACCATTTCGTTTGGGTCTTTTGAGCCGGTTCAAGTACCTTCCATGCCAGTAAAAGCGTCATGCCATTTCTCGAAAGAGGCTAGCAATGATAAAAAGTTAGAAGAAGTGAAGCCAATCTGACAAATAAACCTCGCTCCTAAAGCTGCTCCATGCGACGATGGTGAAGGATGGGTACTTGTAACTCGACGAAAAGAGCGCAAAGGTGTGTTGCCAAGTCCACCACTCTCGCAGCCAGATCATAAACAACCACATAGGAGTCGTCAATGCCTCGCGAGGAATGAGACAAGGTGTATAAAGGAGAAATTTGTTCCCTACGTACAAAAGTCCTTGAATCAAAATCCGTCAACAAAGTACATGCCTAAAGCGCGACTAAGTCTGAGAGCTAGCTCAATGACAACAAGTTTTGAAGGTGATTCCAAAGATGCTGAGAAGGTTGAAGAAACTGAAGTTCTGAGACAATTGGAAGACTTACCTCTAAAATTTAGCCTCTCCAATCTCTCATGGCTTTCCAAATCGGCGAGACGTACGTTAATCCAGTTGTTGCTTGATGAGGGCCAGCATTCTTCAAACATCAATGAGTGTGCGGCATGCGTAGCATGTTGTGACGCCATTCATTTCACGGATGAAGATTTACAATTAGGTTCAAAGCCACACAATCGACCTCTTTTTGTGACAGGTTACATGCGAGAGCAAAAATTAAACCGCATGCTTGTAGATGGAGGGTCTGCTGTGAACATTATGCCAAAATCAACAATGTCTCAACTCGGCATCAATATTGACGAGTTATCTAAAAGTCGTCTCATGATCCAGGGTTTCAACCAGGGAGAACAAAGAGCGATAGGCATGATTCGGCTAGACATGGTTATTGGCGAATTGGAGTCACACACTTTGTTCCACGTGATCGATGCAAAGACTTCATACAACATATTGTTGGGGCGACCATGGATTCATGAAAATGATGTCGTACCTTCAACTCTGAATCAATGCTTCAAGTTCTACCACGGAGGCGTGAAAACAGTGATAGGTGATACCAAGCCATTCACCGAAGCTGAGTCTTACTTCGCAGATTCCAAGTTCTATTCAGATGAGGAATCAGTACTAGAAGTTATTCCGGTTAAAGTACCCTCAACAGGAAAGGCTACAATGGTTACAAGGAAAGAAGTTGAAGCGAAGGGCAAGGGAAATGAAGAGTCACACAAGTCTCCATCAAAAAATGTGACATCAAATAAGTCCGGTCCAATTGTCCCAATTCTTCGATATGTGCCAAAGTCCAAGCGCAAAGAAGGAGAGTCTCCGTTTGCGGTCACAAAGCGGCAAGTGAGTCCTCGGAAGTTGAGTGAAGAGGACATAAAATTATTGAAGGAAGCATCAATATTGCCATTGACAAATTTAAACGACCAAACTCCTACCAAGCAACCATTGAAAGGATTTGTCAAACCAATCCAAGGAAGGGTAGAGCACGGACCTTTACCCGAGAAAAGAACAAATGAAGGGTTTGACCCCAATGCTTACAAATTGTTAGCAAAGGCTGGATTCGATTTTGGTTCATTAAGTAAAGAGGATGATCAAGTTGTCAGCAAGAAAGCACATGAGCTCAATGAGTCTCAAAAGAAGTTGAGAGAATAGGGAAAAACAAGTGATTCGGTTAAAACGGGTCTTGGTTTTGTCCCAAGCAAGCCAGTCAAAATCTCAGGTAGAAGAAAAGCGGAGAAGGCAAGCATGCAGTACATAAGCATCGAAGAAGTAGAAGATGAGATTCCACAAATCCAATCTGTTTCTCGCACTTCAGCGTTCGATCGCATCTGCCCAAGTTCTCGAAGTACTACTACTAAATCAACAAGCAGCGTTTCGGTGTTTGAACGTGTTGATAAGTCAACAAGTCGAACCTCCATCTTCAATCGTCTTGACACCGCAGCTACACGAACTCCTGTGTTCAAAAGGTTGTCATCGTCAAAAGAAGAAAATAGACAAATAAGCCAACTCCTAGAAAGTCGGCATTTGAAAGGATCCACGCTCCTAAAGAACAACAAGACAGAAAAAGAAAAGAAAAAGGTGGCCAATCGGAAAAAAAAGAGATCCAAAGTCTCATCCCATCACGCATGAAAAGACGTTGTGTGCTAGAGGTGAATTCGACTGACCAACTTAAAGTGAGGCAACATACCTTCATACTCACTGGTCAAGATAAAGAAGGCGATGATGCTAGCGGCGATGAGGATGATGTTATTCAATGTGCTTATCACATCACAGTAGCAGAGGTGGAAGCTTATGAAGAGGATGACCATGAAGGCTTCGAATATGAAGTAGAGGCAGCTCCTCTAGAGCTTGAAGATGGGGTGAAATCTACAGTCGATGAACTTAAGAAACTCAATATGGGGACGGAGGAAGAACCAAGACCAATATTTGTAAGCACGTCGTTAAGCTCCCAAGAGGAGAGAGAGTACTATGACTTGTTGCCTGGACCTACACATAAATGCCTGGTCTTGATCCTAAAGTGGCAGTTCATCGATTAGCTGTTAAACCGGAGCCTCAACCCATCAAACAACTGAGACGACGTTTTCGAATAGAGGTACAAACTCAAATTGAAGAAGAGGTTGACAAGTTCATCGTTGCAGGCTTCATCAGAGAGGTCCAATATCCCAAGTGGATCGCAAACATTGTCCCAGTTGAAAAGAAGAATGGACAAATGCGTGTGTGTGTAGACTTTCGTGACTTGAATGATGCATGTCTGAAAGATGACTTCCCTTTGCCTATCATCAAACTCATGGTGGATGCAACCACAGGTCATGAAGCTTTATCTTTCATGGATGGATCGTCTGGCTACAACCAAATAAGGATGGCGCTAGAAGACGAGGAGTTAACTGCATTTCGCACTCCCAAAGGTATTTACTGTTACAAAGTCATGCCATTTGGATTAAAGAATGCTAGGGCAACATACCAACGTGCCATGCAGAAAATCTTTGGAGACATGCTTCACAAGTACGTTGAATGTTATGTTGATGATTTGGTTGTCAAGTCAAGAAAAAGGAGTGACCACTTGCAAGACCTACAAAAAGTGTTCAATAGGCTACGCGAGTACCAACTCAAAATGAACCCATTCAAGTGCGCTTTTGGTGTGAGTTCAGGCAAGTTCCTTGGATTCATCGTGAAGCATTGGGGCATTGAAGTAGATCAATCGAAGATTAAGGCCATTTAAGAAATGCTAGAGCCAACGAATTTAAAAGAATTGAGAAGCCTCCAAGGAAAACTCGCGTTTATCAGGCGGTTCATCTCAAACCTTGTAGGTCGATGTCAACCTTTTAGTCGACTCAAGAAGAAGAATGTGCCTTTCGTGTGGGATGAAACATGTCACAATGCTTTCGAAAGCATAAAAAAGTACTTGGCTAACGCTCCGGTGTTGGGTGCACCCATTCCTGGGAAACCTCTTATCCTCTACATTGCAGCTCAAGAAAGATCACTGGGAGCACTTCTAGCCCAAGAAAATGAGGAAAGAAGGGAGATGGCCTTATACTATTTAAGTCGAACTCTCACAGGAGCAGAATTAAATTATTCTCCAATAGAGAAGACATGTCTCGCTCTCATCTTTTCCATCCAAAAGTTGAGACATTATATGCAACCTTACACGGTGCATTTAGTAGCCCGAGCTGACCCAGTCAAGTTTGTTATGTCTAAACCAATCTTATCAGGACGAATGGCAAAGTGGGCTCTGCTTCTCAATCAACATGACATCGTCTATGTCCTTGATTTGGACTTTCTGCTTCTCTAAATCGGTAAGCCTTTTGTCGTGAAGTAGAAGGCTCGCGTCTAGGGAGGCTATTTTCTGCTCTAACCTCTGTTGCTCTTCCTTCAAGTTATCCAAGGACGCAATCATAGTTTGACGATGACCAAAGTCAGTTTGACGAAGTTTGATTGGCTTTACGATTTCAGCCTCCATATGAGGCAAACGTTGATCACATGTGCCTGGAGTGGCTTTATGCGTACATACAAGCCTTGCCGCGTTGTATTGAGTAGCACAAGTCATCAAGCTTTCTACCTTGTCTTTTACTGGCGAAGGATCAAACCCATAACACTGAAGTTCGGTCACCATTTCGTCAAGGTCTTTCCTTTTAGAAAGAATGGTTCTTGACGAGTGCTTCGTAATGACGTCTTCAATTTGTTCCCAAATTAGAGTGGCGGCCTGCATACGAATCTTTCGGAGCCCCTGGTTGGTGTCCATAACATCAACTTCACCGCGGGGGACTTCAGAGAATGCCATATTGTTTAAAAGCCTCGGCGGATTCACCGAAATGTCTTCACAATTAACTTGTTGCGATACATTTTGTTTGATAATGCATGCATCGTCTTCGTGGAGGGAATCGGTCTTCATTGGTTATGTTGAAAGAGCACGAACCTCTTTCAAGCAAGCTTCGTCTTCAAAAAGTGGGAGTCCTTCTAGCTGAAAACAAGAAGGTAAAGAAAATGAGTTCAGATCATGCATATAATATCAAAAAAAAAAATTAAAAAATATACATGGTGATGGTGGCGAACATACCTCGACATGATTTGGAGTTTGTTTCGAGGGACCAGGAACTTCGCCAAGAAAATTTCTATTAAGGAGAAACTCATCGTCGGGATTGAAATAAACGGAGCCAAGGTCGGGTTCAATCCTTCAACGCTTGAAGTTCACGTCCCTGGAACTGTTACTATTCCCACTAAGTCTTTTTGCTTGAGTTTTGGTCCCCTTCAACTTAAGGTGACTCTGGGCGAGATGATGATCATATGAGTCCCCATGACCTTTTAAAGCTTGGTGCGGTTCATTCAAAGAGTTTCTATTTGAGGGACACGCCTTGATAGAAGATGCGTGAGGGTTATTGTCAAGTTCAATCTCGCGAGGAACCATGCCAAGGCGGTCAAAGGCCAAGTTGTGGCTGACTTTCTAGCGGATCACCCAATTCCTGCAAATTGGGAAATTTTAGATGACTTGCCGGATGAAGAAGTCTTTCTTGCAGAAATTCTCCCCACTTGGAAGATGTTCTTTGATGGATCTTCAAGAGTAGATGGAGCAGGGGCCGACATTGTCTTTGTCACCCCACAAAAGCAAATATTGCCATATGCCTTCACTCTCGGTGAATTGTGTTCCAACAATGTTGCGGAATACCAAGCCCTCATCATGGGGTTGCAAACGGCCTTAGAAATGCAAATTGCAAATCTAGAAGTGTACGGGGATTCGAAGTTAGTAATTGATCAACTACTAACTAATTACGAAGTCAGGAAAGAGGATTTGGTTCCTTATTTCTGTCTCGCTACACAACTTTTGACAGGTTTTGATGTTGTTACACTAGAACATATGCCAAGGAAAGAAAACCAAATGGCGGATGCTTTGGCCAACCTAGCAGCAACTTTGGCATTATCAAATGATGAAATTGTGGACCTTCCAATTTGCCAACGATGGGTTGTAACAACAGGAATTGTACCATTGTGCGAAAATTTCAATGTAGTCTCCGTCTATGTTATTGACGTCGAAGATTGGAGGCATCCTTTGATCGACTACATTGAGCATAACAAATTACCTGACGATCCAAAACAGCGAACAGATATCAAACGAAGAGCCTTGCGCTTTTTTTACTACAAGGAGACTCTTTATCGACGATCATTTGACGGGTTACTCCTTAGGACTTATTGGATTGGACTTATTGGCTTGTGAGATGTTCTTAAATGTGTGAGATTGGCTCTTTGTATCAAGTCATTCTTAAGTATTGCCTTGAATGTATTCACACACAAATTTTAACAGACATTATCATCTACCCCTCTTCTTGGGTAGAAGTCATTTTATATGCTTCTCATCTTATCAGTCGTCCTCCATCTACCTCTTTTCAAGGTCGTGTTACACTTGAGGTCTTGTCTAAAATCTTTTGCATTATTTAATACTCTTTATATATGCTTGTGTCTTTGGTTGTGTTGCTTATATTCATATGTGTAAAAATCAAAGGTCAAAATTGGATGCTAGAGGTCTTAAGTTGGAATTTGTTGGGTATGGCTCTCGTCAGAAAGGTTACAAATGTATCATCCTCAGTCCCAGAAGTTTTATATCACCATGGATGTTACTTTTAGTGAAGGTATATATTATCTTCTGCCTCTTGTGACTCCCCGTCAGTGGATAGGTCTAGTTATTATGAAGATATGTTCACTGGGAAAATGAGAGTCTTACACCTGAATTCCTAATGCTAGAGTGTGTTGGAACATAGCTGAAAATGTAGGACAAAAGCCCAACAAATAGTTAGCCGACTCTATCGACTAGTCATCCAAGTTTGTAACATAAAACAAGGAAATCAGTGATACACCAGATCAGTCTGGTCGTTCGACTGGAGAAGAAACTTTGGGGAGAGTGTTACCAACCTGTCAACTAGATCCAGATCAGTATGACCGGTCAGCTAGGGAGGCAGTTTCAAACACTTTGCCCGATGGTGTTTTGCATTATTATAAGGGTGTTTTAAACAATTCTTATATTTCTCCCTCTCGAACAACGGTCTCATGCAAATTATGTGTCAACCCATAGGTTATCTAAACCATATGTATCCTTTGTGAATCAATTATCTTCTATGTCTGTTTCTACTAAAGTGCAGGATGCCATGAAGGATGAGGTGGATAAAGCCAATTGTCAGGACCCACCCCGGATTTCATCATGAAACCCGTGGTAAATCCTGCGGGGTCCACCTCCAAAGAAAATTTACCGAAAATTCGACTAAACCTTCCTTGAAAATGGACAACTCTTACCTGAAAATCCAACTCAACACTTCTAAACTAAACAACAAAGTCAGCATTAGATTACTAGCTGGTTATCAGAGCATATCTTATAAGGAAAGAATAACCATGAATAAAGATGAAGTGTAATGATAGGAGCATAAAATGCGACATTATTAGTATCTTATTATCCCTTATTTGTGCTTTGTTAAGTCTATTTAGAGTAAGATAGAGTCATAATTTAGTTAAATGAAGCTCTGGTATAGTTTTGGAAAAATGTGCTTAAATTGCTAGAAAAACGACTAAGTATAGAAAATCTGTGAAAAAGTGCCAAGATATGTAGTTTTTGTGATTTTGAGGCTTGCGTCTGACTGACTTATTCTTATCCGAATTCGATGAAATTTTGTAAGTGTATTATTTGGAAGCTAAAGTGTATTATGTCAAAATTTTAGGTCAATTGGAGTTGGGGAGGTCGTTCAAATGAAGGCTCAAAGCCGGCAGTTCGAGAATTTCACTCCAGGGGCTAAAACAGAGTTTCCAGCTACTGTGTCCTAACTTTAAGAGCTTGTGTACGATTAAATACTTGGAATTAAATTGCGTGCTATATATGGATGGAAATCTCTACGAGTCTAGTTTCCCCAGAACTTGGAATCACGCCAATTGGATTAACGAGGAGAGAGTTATGCCGGAAGGAATGACCAAAGGTCAGTCTGCCGGAAATCAGGATTCTGCTACTTTGCAATTCCGGTTTGGAGTTCAATGTTTCTACATCAAAGTCACATCAAAACTCATAAAGAGAGGTCTACTAAGCATATTGAAGATTTGAAAAGTCATTTAGGGCCAAAGCTTTGCACGGAATGGAGGAGAAGAAGCAATCCTAGTCCGGCTAGGATTGGAAGATGCATTTCCTGTTTTGGAGATTCCATGTGCAACCATGAAATAAAGCTTGCATCTGCTATCCTAGGCCGATTATGACAAGGATTTGAAGGCAAGAGACGCAACAAAGGAGTTCCTAGAAGATTCAAGAAGTTCAAAGTCTAGTTGGTTTAGGAAAAGCTAATATTGTTGTACTAGGAAAACCAATTCCTCTTGGTTTTAGGTTAAGGCTTGGCTGGCCATTGTAATCACTATATATAGGACCCTCTAGGCACTTAGATAAGTGTCACAACCTAGCAATACACAGAGCGTAAGTCATTGTAATACGAGAGTTTTTGAGTGTTCATCCTATAGACAAGTAGAGAGAGATTTCACCACCGCCGGCCACCTTTCATAATTCCGTCCATCACCATACTTTGGAGCTTTAACTTATAAAGTATGATCCATACATTCTATTCTTCATCTCTGTTTATTTGTTTAGATTTGCATTATTTTGTCTATAAAATATGCATGTTTGATTGCTTGATTCTTTTGTTGTATGAAAGTTGTGAAACCATTTTCAAAATCTATACTTAGGATTTTCATACTCTTAAACTTGTGATAATTTTGTGCATTAGATTAGGCAAAGCATGTTCATGTAGTCATTCTCATAACTTGATTAGTTTCTAGGATTCGAGCAACTCCATCAACACTTGCATGCGGCTAAGGCCTTAGTTGTTGTGTAGGTTTAGATGTCATCAACCAAAGTATTTAGGGCTTAGTTAGGCGCAACGTCGATTAGGTTCCATTGCTTTTAGGGCAGTTATAATTCTAGAAATTTGCATGCTAATAGGATGAGTGACGCCATACCTTGTGTGTGTTTTCGATCAAGACTTTTGTGCATAATTACTTGTTGGTTTTATTTTCGACGCAACGTGTTCTTAAAATCAATTAGTAAAGGCTTAGGATTCGACGCAACGTGTTTTCTAAGTATAATCTAAGAAGTCTTATAACGATTAGATGAACCGCAACGGGCTCTAGTTAGGTCGAAATTAAGTTAGAGTTAGGTTATTTGTTCATTGTTTTGCCGATTCCCTTGTATGATCTTATTGCATGTTTTTGATTGCTTTTGACTTATGCTATGATGTGTATGGTTGTCGATCACATGTAAATATTAGTCTAGGATTTATTTTTCGTGTCTTTAGGATCATAGTAATGTTTTCTAAAAACCCCCAACGTGACAACTTGTAAATATGTATATATGTGTGTGTTTTGTTTTAGCATCATGATTGATCACCCTAATTGATCCCCGGACTGAACGATCCCTACTTATTTTATACTAACGATGATTTTGCAGGGTAATAAATTGTGCGCTTAGTTTAACCCCGGTTACGCGACGCGTCAATTTTTGGCGCCGTTGCCGGGGATCTATTGAAGAATCGGTTATGAGTGCTAAACTTGTTTTGTTTTGTTTTGTGAATTTCGAATTTTATTTTTCTTTTGAGACATAGTTAAATATCTAGGGAGGTTATCTGTCTATTTGTGTAGAGTTTATTGTAGTTTCTAAATTATGTAGGGGGAAGACGCTTGTGTCAAGCTATGGCCTTAACCCCTCTTATGAGCGATGCTTCTTCGAGTCTTTGACTCTTAAAGGCAACTTAGCTTGTTTGAGGTTGAGGGCGGCTTAGTGAAACATGAGTAGATCGGTCTAGTAATCGATGTTTATTTTACTATTGAGTGTTAAGATTCATAGACAAGGAGCTCAGGTTTGTTTAACTGGATCTCTAGGCCCATTGCGTTGATGATCATTCTCGGTGAGTGAGTCAGGGCGTGGTGTCCACTAACGAGTCCTGCCTGTCTCTCTTGTGAGGGGGTAAGCCCACGTGGATTTTAACAATCTGTAGTAGAGTACGCTCGACCTAGCCAACATCTTGGGCCGAAGCATCACCATACTTTAGACGCTAGAAGATAACTTTACATAAATAGATGGACAATCTCAAACCAATGAGTCTTTAATCTTTGAAGGTATATCGGAATAAGCATGATACTACCTTGAACTGTATCAGTTCATTGCACGTTATCTCCTCTGCTCCACGTACCTCGGAAATTAAAGTTGTTTGAATAAAATAAACTAGAAAGATAACTAGGTTTCATGTAATATATGGTTTCGAGATTTTCATGCTTTCTTGTAAAAATTTCGTGTTTATTTCTTGTATATTCTTCATCTGTTTGCTTTCTTTCGTGAATTCAACGGTACTAACTTATTCTTGTTTCAATATACAGGATCTATGAATGTCCAGTTCGTCACAGTGGTCTAGAGATACTCGACACCGTTTGAAGCGTATTGGAGAAGAGTACGATCTTGAATTGCCGTTGAGTTTACGTCGCCAACTTTCAACATCACTACATCATCGAGTTCGTCTGTTCCGCGTTCACCATCGCTCATCACTTCTTCTTGTGAATCACCATCCTCGGTTCACGAGTACCCTGAATTTCAAGTCAAGATGCCTTCATTGAGAGAAGAAAACAGTCAAATTAATGGAACTGAGGGATCACCTCGGCCAAACAACATCACCTACCCAGCAGTTACAGAAGGGAAATCAGAAGATTTTGAGTTGAGGGGTGGTTTCTTCCACCAATTGCCGAAATTCTATGGGCTTAGTAACGAGGATCCGAACCAGCATCTGCAGTTGTTTGAGTTTTGTTGTGAAACCATGTGTCCTAAAGGAGCCGATTTGCAACATGTGAAGATGCGAGCCTTTCCACATTCACTTGAGGACCGAGCTAGGAAATGGTTCTTTGCGGTTCCAGCTGGTCGCATGACATCATGGGCGACAATGTTTAAGGAGTTTCTCACTAAGTACTTTCCATCGTTGAGGGTGACGCAAATTCGTAAGGAGATTACTTCTATTAAACAAGAAGTAGATGAGGCTTTCGATATCTACTATGAACGATTCAAGGCCTTAGTTGATTCTTGTCCGAACCATGGGATTCGTGAAGGGTTGTTATTGCAGTACTTTTATGAGGGTTTACATCCTATGGAGCGACAGTTCTTGGATTCAGCAGCTGGAGGTTCGTTAATGGAAAAGAGTCGAGAAGATGTTACCAACTTGTTGGAGATGAGAGCCACTAACAATCAACAGTTTGGCTCGGTTTCTTCAAAACGAGTCAATGAGGCTAGTAGTTCAACAAAGTCAAGTGAGATTTCGGCAATTAAAGAAGACTTGGGGAGGCTCACTATCCTAGTTTCGAATATGGCTAAGAGCAAGGGAGCTCAAGTTTGCGGCGTGTGTACCATGGAAGGGCATACGTCGGAGTTTTGCAACCAAGTAGCTTTGGAAGGCTTGGAGGAAGCCAATGCCGTTGGTTTTGGGCAACAAGGTGGCGGATTTCAAGGTCAAGGAGGGGCACCACATGCTCAAAACTTCAACCCAAGGTTCAACGATCATCCTAATTTTCGTTGGAGCAACAACAATGTGCTAAACCCTCAACCGAATGCTCAACAAGGTGCGGCACCCCAAGGACAATACATGGTTCGTCCTATGCAAGGGCAAGGCATGCCTAGGCCGTATGTTCCATATAACCAAGGAGGAGGGCAGCCGAGCCAAGGTAGTCAAACCAACTTTGACGAGATCTTTAAGAACATTGCTACGTCAACTCAATCTTTGTTAGCTACTACTCAAGCTAACACGAGGGATATTTCGGTGATGAGTAAAGACATCAACGAGTTGAAGACTCAAATGGGCCAAGTCGTGGATTTTATGGGAAAGTTCAATGATCAAGGCAAGCTACCCGGAAGTGTCATTAAGAATCCGCGAAACGAGCAAGTGCAAGCTATAACAACAAGAAGCGGAAAAGTTGTAGAACCACAAGTACCTAAGCCAAAGAAGGCTCTCGGCAATGGTGTATTTGAGGAAAATGATGATGATGTTGCCTTGAGTTTGCAAGAGAAGGAGGCCGGCGAAGTTGCCGAACCTAAGGGAGCCGAGAAGCATGCATCCGAGCCTAGCAAGGTGGAACTCGAGATTCTGAGGAAGAATGACTTAGAGAAAGATTCCGCAACTTCTATGAAGGAGGTTGAGCCGAGCAAAGGAGGGGTTATAGGAGCACGTGTGCCATTTCCTTCTCGGTTTGCCAAGTCCAAGAAAGATAAATCGGAGGAGGAAGTGTTGGATGTGTTTCGAAAAGTCCAAGTGAACATTCCATTGCTAGAGTGCATCAAGCAAATCCCTAAGTATGCAAAATTTCTCAAGGAGCTTTGCACAACAAGAAGGCATACAAGGGAAACTCAAGTGGTAAAAATGAGCGAGACGGTGTCGGCCGTTATTCAAAGGAAGTTACCACCAAAGATGAAGGATCCGGGAAGCTTTAGTGTGCCTTGTGTCATCGGCAACACTAGATTTGAAGACGTTATGCTTGATTTGGGAGCCTCGATAAATGTTATGCCTTACAACGTTTATCAATCTCTTACCCTCGGACCACTCAAGAAGGATAATGTGGTCATTCAACTTGCGGATCGTTCAAAGAAGTATCCGGAAGGTTATGTGGAAGATGTGTTAGTGCAAGTGAATCACTTGATCTTTCCGGCGGATTTCTATGTGTTGGAGATGGAAGACTCGGCCATGAGCACACAACTTTTGCTTGGCCGGCCATTCATGAGGATGGCAAGGACTAGAATCGACGTTGCGGGAGGCAACTTGACAATGGAGTTCGATGGTGATGTGATTAAGTTCAACGTTTTTGAAGCTATGAAATACCCCATTGTCGATCTCAAGGAGTGTGATGTTAAAGATGTTGTGGAGACCGTTGCACTATGTGTAACGACTTCACTTCAAGCATAGCAACTAACTATCGAGAAAGGGGCCGGATTTGACAAAGAAGGAGAACCAATAAGCAAGGAAGCACGTGATGAGCTCGAACATGAGATCTTGGAAGTCATTGCCGAACTCGAGTCATCACCCTACATTATGCCGAAATCTCCCATGTCACTTCCACTTATTCGACCAAAGATCAAACCAAGTATAGAAGAGGCCCCGAAGTTAGAATTGAAAGTGCTTCCGGAACATTTGAAGTATGTATTTCTCGAAAAAGGTGATACTTTACCGGTTATTGTGTCATCAACGCTTAATGAAGAGCAAGAAAAGAAGTTAGTCAAGGTGCTATACAAGCATAGATCGGCCATAGGATGGAGCTTGGCTGACATTAAGGGAATAAGCCCTACGAAGTGTGTTCATCGAATTTTACTTGAAGATGGTGCGAAACCGACAAAGGAAGGTCAACGACGATTGCATCCACCAATGATGAAGGTTGTTAAAGATGAGGTGATTAAGCTTTTAGATTGTGGAGTCATTTATCCAATTTCGGATAGTAAGTGGATCTCTCCCGTTCAAGTAGTGCCAAAGAAGAGTGGTGTCACGGTTGTAAAGAACGACAAGAACGAACTTGTGCCGCAAAGACTTGTTACCGGTTATAGGATGTGTATCGACTATCGAAAACTTAATGCAACAACGAGGAAGGATCACATGCCTCTACCGTTTATGGATCAAATGCTTTAGAGACTTGCCGGCCACAAGTACTATTGTTTCTTGGATGGATATAGTGGCTACAATCAAATCATGATACATCCGGACGATCAAGAGAAGACCACCTTCACTTGTCCATTTGGCACGTTTGCTTATAGAAGAATGCCGTTTGGTTTATGCAATGCACCGGGAACGTTTCAACGATGCATGTACAACATCTTTTCGGATTACATAGAAAGCATCATCGAAGTCTTCATGGATGACTTTAGCGTGTATGGAGATGACTTTGAGACGTGTTTAAATAACTTGGAGTTAATCTTGGAGAGGTGTGTCGAAACCAATCTTGTACTTAATTGGGAGAAGTGTCATATCATATCATATCGGAAAGAGGCATTGAAGCCGACAAGGCAAAGATCGACTTGATCATGCACTTGCCAAGCCCTAGGAGTGTTAAGGACGTGCGGAGCATCCTCGGCCATGCGGGTTTCTATCGACGCTTCATCAAGGATTTTTCCAAGATAGCAAAGCCGTTGAGCAACTTACTACAAAAAGATGTGCCGTTTGTGTGGACCAACGAGTGTGAAGAAGCTTTCCAAAGCTTGAAGGAGAAGTTGACATCGGCACCTATAATGCAACCACCGGATTGGAGCTTGCCATTTGAGCTTATGTGTGACGCAAGTGACTATGCACTAGGAGCCGTGCTCGGCCAAAGGAAGGAGAAGAAGCCCTACGCCATCTACTATGCATCTCGAACTCTAAATGATGCTCAACTCAACTACACAACTATCACATCCCAGGACCCTCTCCGCCGTAACACGATATTGTCCGCTTTGGGCCCACCGGCCCTCACGGTTTTGTTTCCGGCAGCTCAGGAGCAGCTTCCCAGTAGGTCACCCATCCTGGGATTGCTCTAGCATCAACATGCTTAACCTCGGAGTACCCATCCCCTCCGAAGCCGCTGAGCCACCAAAAGGCCTCGTATTAGAAGGAAGGTGGGCATGTACATATACAGCACATAACCCCTCTCCGTTTGGCCGATGTGGGATATTACAATCCACCCCCTTGGGAGCCCGACGCCCTCGTCGGCACACTCGCACCACACGGCAGAGTGGCTCTGATACCATTTGTCACATCCTAGGACCCTCTCCGCCGTAACACGATATTGTCCGCTTTGGGCCCACCGGCCCTCACAGTTTTGTTTCCGGCAGCTCAGGAGCAACTTCCCAGTAGGTCACCCATCCTGGGATTGCTCTAGCATCAACATGCTTAACCTCGGAGTACCCATCCCCTCCGAAGACTGTTCCCGTCCTTGTCAGGGGAGATGCCAACCATCTCTCCTTTCTACGACCACAAGACTAACAGAACTGTCACACATACCCAATAACACATAGCATCCAAAGCATAAAATGCTAGTGAATCCGCCGCGGTCGGATCACCACTCTATAGGAACTACGTGCTTCTTAGGCAAATATGGTAGTACCAAGGAGGTAGGAAATGAAACCTAAAGCTCTGATACCAACTGACACAACCCACCCCGAATTTCACCCTGAAACCCGGAGTAAGTCGTGCGGGGACCACTTCCAAGGAAAATTTACCGAAGGACTCGGCAAACCTCCCTTGAAAATGGACAACCCTAACTCGAAAATTCCAAATTTCACTCTTAATTCAACACTTCCAAACATCACATAATATACAATAATCCCAAAGTATTCAGAGCTACTAAACACTAGCGGAAGCAAGAAAATACGAGTAGGTTAAACATGTAACCTACTGATGAAAACTGGCGGAAATGCGGGTGACTATGCCTCGTCTCCTACTAGATCCAACCCGAACTCTGCAGACTGGGCAATTTAAAACGAAGGGCCCAGGGGAAAACATTTAACAACGTTAGAGTGAGTGGACAAAAATAAAATAAAATATTTATGTTTCCCCAAATTAATTTCTAAGGAAAAATCGAATGCATGCCGCAAGCGATAAAACTTTTATCTCATAAAATATCGAGTCTCTCAGACTCTATAATATATGTATGTATTTACACTCGTCCATACTCCCTATATAAATTCATGGGTCTATATAGGGCTACTACGCTCGCGTCCAACGCTCATGTCACGCCTTAATGCGGTGCTACACTACGCCATCAAGGTGGACAGACGGGTGTATATATATGTGTCCATACCCCCTATATGAATTAAACACTCAAATAGGGCTACTACGCTTACGTCCAACGCTCAGGTCACACCATAATGCGGCTATATGCTGCGCCATTAAGGTGGACAGACACATATGGCTAGCTAGCATTTTCTATACATACTCTCTCATAAATACATATTTATATCCACCGAAAATCCCATTTTCGGTATCTCTCCAAGAGAAATAAAAATCGTCAACAAAATTAAAATGACGTCAAAATGCTCCACAACATTAATTGTTCATTCATGAACCATAGCTTGCATATTATTTAAAACAAAAGTCCACTCACAAATTAGGCCTAAGCCTGATGTCGATCTGGGGCCTCGTCTGCTCGAGCCTCCTCACGTCCTGTTCCAAATATAATATTAATTTCCCAACCAATAATCCAATATTTAATCAAAATAGGCAAAATTACCCGAGAGCCATAAATACGCTCATCATTGCCTAACTTCGATATTCTTAAATCGGAACGATCCGAACTTAAATATCATACTCATCAGTCGTAAATACAACTTCCCCAAAATACGATTTAAATCCTACGGCCGGATTCTACATTAATTAACCGTCTAAAATACCAAACTTCAGAAATTCACAAACCTATCCAAATCTCATCCAAAAATTCTAAAACTCATTCCAATAAACTCCTCAAAATTTTCTCCACCAAAAACATTTTCTCGGCGGCGGCTCCGCCGGCAGCGGCGGCCGGCGACCAGCTCCGGCGACCTGCAAATGCCACCAAAATTTGACAGCACCTTCCTCTCAACCTCCTCTACAACATTCCTAACTACCACAAACTCCAATTCTAAGCCTAAACACAACAATCGAACACAAACACAATAAAAGCCCTAGAATTTCAAATATCGATTTCTCCTTACCTAGCTCGAGATGGAAGGAGCCCTTTGGAGGGATTGAAGCACGGGAGGAGGGCTTCCTTTTGAGCCAAGGCTCGCCGGATATGGCGGCCGGAGGAAGGAGTTCCGGCGAAAAGAAGTTTCCGGCAGTTGGAGCTTTCGGCGTCGATTCCTCCTTCACGGCGGTGCTAGGGAGGCTGCCACCGGTCTAGAAATGTAGCTGGGTTGGAGACCGATCGTTTGGGACCGGTGCGGCGGTCTGGCGCGGCCGGACGGCGGCGAACGGGCGGTCGGAAAATCGGCAGGGAGGAAGAACTCGGGTACGGGTGCGGGAGCGGAAGAGCGGAAGGAAAGGGAGAAAAGAAATGGGCTTGGCCCAACCGGTCCAACCCATTTTAAATCCAATCCAAAATTCAACACCCCAAAAATAATACCCCAATAAAAATTACCTTTTACTAGCTAAAATTTACCATTTTTACCGTCGTCACATTTTCTTCCTTCGAATAATTCTTTCGAAATATTCGTCCCTCAAAACACCTCTAGGGACTTTAGATCTATAAATTTAATGACGAAGACGGTAAAATTCTTATTACCACAATGCTAGTAATTAAGGTAAAATTTAAGAGTCGGGGCGTGACAACAACAACCGAGAAGGAACTCTTAGCCATCATCTTTGCATTAGAGAAGTTTCGATCTTACTTACTTCAATCTAAGGTAGTTGTGTATAGTGATCATGCGGCCTTGAGGTACTTAATGTCGAAGAAGGATGCAAAACCGAGGCTCATTCGATGGATTCTTCTACTTCAAGAATTTGACATCGAAATCAAAGATAAAAAGGGAGTTGAGAATGTGGTTGCCGATCACCTTAGTAGACTTGTGCATGACAAAGACGAGCTACCTATTCAAGAACACTTTCCGGACGAGCAATTATTTCTAGTAGATACAAGCGAGCCATGGTATGCAGATATTGTAAACTACCTTGTGTCACGAACCTTCCCAAGCACTATGAGGCCGGCCATGAAAGATAGAATCAAGAAGCAAGCACGCCACTATGTGTGGGATGAGCCTTACTTGTGGAAACAATGTAGTGATCAAGTGATAAGAAGGTGTGTTGCCGAGCATGAACATGAATCTATCTTGAAGTTTTGCCATCAAAAAGCGTGTGGAGGACACTTTGGAGCTAAGAGAACCGCACTAAAAGTACTAGAATGTGGATTCTATTGGCCTACAATCTTCAAGGATGCCTACATGACGTGTGCAATATGTGATCGGTGTCAACGAACGGGAAACTTGAGCAAGAGAGATCAAATGCCGCTCACTTCCATCATTGTGGTGGAAATTTTCGATGTTTGGGGGATAGATTTCATGGGACCGTTTCCATCATCTAGAGGTTATCTTTACATCTTATTAGCGGTCGACTATGTGTCTAAATGGGTGGAAGCGAGGGCAACAAAGAAGAATGACGCCAAAGAGGTTTCAAAGTTCTTAAGAACCAACATCTTTTCACGTTTTGGAATGCCTAAAGTTATGATAAGTGATGGAGGTTCTCACTTTTGCAACCGTACCATTGAAGCCTTGTTGAAGAAAGACGGAGTTACTCACAAAGTCTCTACACCTTATCACCCTCAAACAAGTGGAATGGCCGAAGTTTCGAATCGTGAAATCAAGAGCATCATAGAGAAAACCGTCGGCCCCAAGAGAAAGGATTGGAGTGATCGTCTCAACGATGCTTTGTGGGCATATCGGACGGCCTACAAAACACCTATCGGCATGTCACCTTTTCGGTTAGTCTATGGAAAAGCTTGTCACTTACCGGTTGAACTTGAGCATAAAGCATGGTGGGCCGTTAAAACTTTTAACATGGAGCATAGAGAAGCCGGCCATCATAGGAGGCTACAACTAAATGAGCTTGAGGAAATCCGGAATGATGCCTATGATTCGGCTATGATCTACAAAGAAAAGACGAAGGTTGCTCACAACAAGATGATTCGAGGGAAGAAGTTTGAGATTCGTCAAAAGGTTCTCTTATTCAACACACGACTCAAACTTTTTCCGGGCAAGCTACGATCAAGATGGGAAGGACCGTACTTAGTAAAGGAAATCTTTTCACATGGAGCCGTTACAATTCAAAGTATAAAAACCGGCACCACTTTCAAAGTCAACGGTCATCGATTGAAGCCCTACTTCGAATCCTTCAAGGAGCATGACGTGGAAACCATGGATATTGCCGATACTCCACCTTTGCAATGAACACATGGTGAAGAGTCTAGGCTAATGGACTATAAACACAAAAGCGCTACTTGGGAGGCAACCCAATTGCAAACGATAAAAGTGAAGGAGCCATCAACGAGAGTTTGAATATTTCCTATCCCTTCTCTTTTATTTTTGTGTTATATGTGTTACCTTAGAAGCATGCTTAGGAGTTATTTTCATTATATATGGGCTTGCATTGAGGTCAATGTAATTTCTAAGTGTGGGGTAGGGTAACATGTAAACATGTTAGTTTTAAGACTAAGTTTTTAGGCTAATTTTAAAATTTTCGTTGCATTTATAGAAAACCAAAGAAAAAAATAGAAAATTTCCAAAATTGTTCTACAAAAATAAGTGTGTTTTAATTTTGTTTTGAGTCTTAGGATGCCCTTAAATAGTCTATGATGTTTTTCTCTTGATTGCATAGTTGATAGTTTGATGTTTTTAAAGAAAGATTGTGAGTTTCATGAATTTTGTGATTGGTATGAACACTTAAGATTTGATTGATTTTGAAAGCATGCATGTTTTGGTTAGTTTGTTTCCATAACAACCTTAGTGAGTTTTAGAGCCTTATTGGTTTCTTCATGAGTGAAAATTTTTCGAAATTCTTGATCTTAAAATCTCATTATTCTTTGCATTTTCAATGACTATATGCTATAGATTTTTCATGAACTCTAGAATTTACTAGAACTTGCTTTTGTGATTTTTGAGACATTTATATCATAAACTACCATGATTTTGAATGTGATAGAACTTGCTTTTGTGATTTTTGAGACATTTATATCATAAACTACCATGATTTTGAATGTGATAGAAAAGATCTCTTTAGGTTTACCACCAAAGCCAAATAAAGCCTTTACCCTATTTGTGCCCGTCGTGGGACTCCTTAGTAAACCCCTTTGAGCCTACATTGAGCCGTTTCTTTCATTACCCTTATTTAAAATTCCCGAGCTTAGAATAGTTATCCTTACCTTGTTACCAAGACTTGGTGAAGCATAGTTTGAAATGGAGTTATAAGGAAGTGATGTTTAAAACAAGTGTGGGGTGATGATGAAAAGTAGAAGTTGATGCATGCCGTGCCTTAGAAGAAAAAAATATTTATGTGTTTTGAGCCGAGCCAAGAAAGAAAAAAAAAAATATAGTGAAAAAAATATGGGTTCGGCCAAGAAAAAAAATATAGAGAAAAGAAAAGGCATAGGCGCGGTTTCATGAAAAGAAGAGTTGTGAATTTGGAGTTTGTAGTTATTTGAAGGTCTAGCAATGCTCTATGTGACCTTTGTTCATGTTCATGATGATTCAAGGAGTTGAGAATGACGGTTGGGTCCAACAAGATGAAATTTGGCCCGTTTTAAAGAAGTCATAAGGAGGAGTTTGATTTTAGCTAAGTCTTGGTGATGTTTTAACCTTAGAAAAATTGTAGGAACCACCATTCCTTAGCCAAGCCCCAATACATTCCCTTATGAGATCGCTTCTTGATTCTTAAGATTGGTTAAACTTGATTTGTGGAGATTATCTCAAGAGTTAAAGCATATGGTTTTGGTTCATGCTTGCACATAGTTGTTAAATGAGGTTTTTCAAAGTTTATTTTCACAAAGTGCTTTTCATTGTTGAAATATGCAAGTTATTTGTTGTATTATCTTTTCCCTTGCATATACTTATGAGTGAATACCATCATCGAGAGAAAAGAAGAGAGTGAACCTTGTGAGGAGGATCGACTACCATCATGTGTTTATGCTTGTTTTTCTCACTTCTTGTTTGTTCATGCTGTGAACTTGTTTATGAAACTTGGAATCTTGTTACTTATGTGTTTTTGAACTTGAAGCTATGCATGATACGAGCCAGAGACAATGTTTAAGGGGCATCATTAGTGTTTTAGTAGAGTCTTTTAGTTAGTTTTGCTAGGGACTAGCAAAGGGTAAGTGTGGGGTAGTTGATAGGAGCATAAAATGTGACATTATTAGTATCTTATTATCCCTTATTTGTGCTTTGTTAAGTCTATTTAGAGTAAGATAGAGTCATAATTTAGTTAAATGAAGCTCTGGTATAGTTTTGGAAAAATGTGCTTAAATTGCTAGAAAAACGACTAAGTATAGAAAATCTGTGAAAAAGTGCCAAGATATGTAGTTTTTGTGATTTTGAGGCTTGCGTCTGACTGACTTATTCTTATCCGAATTCGATGAAATTTTGCAAGTGTGTTATTTGGAAGCTAAAGTGTATCATGTCAAAATTTCAGGTCAATTGGAGTTCGGGAGATCGTTCAAATGAAGGCTCAAAGCCGGCAGTTCGAGAATTTCACTCCAGGGGCTAAAACAGAGTTTCCAGCTACTGTGTCCTAACTTTAAGAGCTTGTGTACGATTAAATACTTGGAATTAAATTGCGTTCTATATATGGATGGAAAGCTCTACGAGTCTAATTTCCCCAGAACTTGGAATCCCGCCAATTGGATTAACAAGGAGAGAGTTATGCTGGAAGGAATGACCAAAGGTCAGTCTGCCGGAAATCAGGATTCTGCTACTTTGCAATTCCGGTTTGGAGTTCAATGTTTCTACATCAAAGTCACATCAAAACTCATAAAGAGAGGTCTACTAAGCATATTGAAGATTTGAAAAGTCATTTAGGGCCAAAGCTTTGCACGGAATGGAGGAGAAGAAGCAATCCTAGTCCGGCTAGGATTGGAAGATGCATTTCCTGTTTTGGAGATTCCATGTGCAACCATGAAATAAAGCTTGCATCTGCTATCCTAGGCCGATTATGACAAGGATTTGAAGGCAAGAGACGCAACAAAGGAGTTCCTAGAAGATTCAAGAAGTTCAAAGTCTAGTTGGTTTAGGAAAAGCTAATATTGTTGTACTAGGAAAACCAATTCCTCTTGGTTTTAGGTTAAGGCTTGGCTGGCCATTGTAATCACTATATATAGGACCCTCTAGGCACTTAGATAAGTGTCACAACCTAGCAATACACAGAGCGTAAGTCATTGTAATACGAGAGTTTTTGAGTGTTCATCCTATAGACAAGTAGAGAGAGATTTCACCACCGCCGGCCACCTTTCATAATTCCGTCCATCACCATACTTTGGAGCTTTAACTTATAAAGTATGATCCATACATTCTATTCTTCATCTCTGTTTATTTGTTTAGATTTGCATTATTTTGTCTATAAAATATGCATGTTTGATTGCTTGATTCTTTTGTTGTATGAAAGTTGTGAAACCATTTTCAAAATCTATACTTAGGATTTTCATACTCTTAAACTTGTGATAATTTTGTGCATTAGATTAGGCAAAGCATGTTCATGTAGTCATTCTCATAACTTGATTAGTTTCTAGGATTCGAGCAACTCCATCAACACTTGCATGCGGCTAAGGCCTTAGTTGTTGTGTAGGTTTAGATGTCATCAACCAAAGTATTTAGGGCTTAGTTAGGCGCAACGTCGATTAGGTTCCATTGCTTTTAGGGCAGTTATAATTCTAGAAATTTGCATGCTAATAGGATGAGTGACGCCATACCTTGTGTGTGTTTTCGATCAAGACTTTTGTGCATAATTACTTGTTGGTTTTATTTTCGACGCAACGTGTTCTTAAAATCAATTAGTAAAGGCTTAGGATTCGACGCAACGTGTTTTCTAAGTATAATCTAAGAAGTTTTATAACGATTAGATGAACCGCAACGGGCTCTAGTTAGGTCGAAATTAAGTTAGAGTTAGGTTATTTGTTCATTGTTTTGCCGATTCCCTTGTATGATCTTATTGCATGTTTTTGATTGCTTTTGACTTATGCTATGATGTGTATGGTTGTCGATCACATGTAAATATTAGTCTAGGATTTATTTTTCGTGTCTTTAGGATCATAGTAATGTTTTCTAAAAACCCCCAACGTGACAACATGTAAATATGTATATATGTGTGTGTTTTGTTTTAGCATCATGATTGATCACCCTAATTGATCCCCGGACTGAACGATCCCTACTTATTTTATACTAACGATGATTTTGCAGGGTAATAAATTGTGCGCTTAGTTTAACCCCGGTTACGCGACGCGTCATGTAAGCAGCTTCTGACTATTGGATTAAGCTTCGACTCCATGTACGCTCGACCTCATCTATACTTAGCCTGCACACTGGGCATTTTAAAACCAAAGGGCCCAAGGGAAAGTAATTTAAAAAAAAACGTTAGAGTGAGTGGACAAAATAATTTAAATAATTTAACAAAACTCAATTTAAATATTTTCCCACATTTCAGCTTTAAAAACTTAGCTGCACGCAATTTTAAACGTCCTTAAAAACTTAAATCTGAATTCACTTAATAAATGGATAAACCAGCCCCGTTGGTTAAATAAAACAGAAATCTCGAATAATGACTAAACCAGCCCCGCTGGTTACTCAACTATAACTGAGAAAAATAAATAAGGGGAAGAATTATCACCATGTAAAAGGAGCCTCCCAGGCTATAATAGCGTCCCACGCTAAGCGCTCAACTCTCATATGATGAGGACCGCTGGTAAGACTATAATAGCGTCCCACGCTAAGCGCTCTACTCACATATGATGAGGATCGCTATATAATGGCTAGCTAGAAATAAATAAATATATATATATACTGATCGGTTGCCTCCCAGGCGATAATAGCGTCCCACGCTAAGCACTCAACTCTCATATGATGAGGACCGCTGGTAAGACTATAATAGCGTCTCACGCTAAGCGCTCTACTCACATATGATGAGGACCGCTAAATAATAGCTAGCTAGCAATAATCAATATAATCGACCCTATATTATGGTGACTAAAAACATACGAAAACACTTAAATCCATTGATCTTCCGCAAGATCATACGAATGGTACGGTTCCCAACCGTGCTTGAAAATCATCATAAGAAATTGTATTAAAACTCAATGACGTGTCTCACACGTCAAAATATTCTCAAACTTATAAATATACACCCGATTTTAATATCAAATATAAATCATAAATAATAATATCTCCAAGTCAAAATCATTAAATTATGATGGAGAACTACCGAAAATCCCATTTTCGGTAATTATTTATAAATCCCAAAAATCATCCAAAAAAAAAACCGATAGTACCTAAATCCATTAAACTCAGTACAGTTCCCAACTGTACCTGGAAATATTGCGTAATAAAGTAAATCATTTGACATGTCCCATATGTCAAATAAAATGCTCAAGAGACTTCCCGAAAAATAAATGGACACTCATTACTCCAAGAAAATATTAAAATCTTCATTATGCATTTGAAAATTTAATAAGATTTATTGCATGCAAGACATTGAAATCAAAGGTCCACTCACAGTGCTCGGCTATCCCTGCCAACGACCCGAGACTTCCTCTAAATGATCCTCCTCACGTCCTGAACAATAATTAATATTAATTCCCATTCAACATTAAAACTTCAATAAATAATTCCATAAAATTAAGGGCCTAATATCAATCTTCATTCTTGCCCATTTTCTCCATCCTTAATCCATTATAACTCAAGATTCACCACCATCACCGATAACCAAAAATTAACCTTATACACATTTTAAAACCGGTTAACCCAACTACCGATATTCCATTCTAATCACCGCTAAAATCCATAACAATTGAAAAATCCCCAACATTAACAAAACTCCTCCAAAAATTCAAAACTATACTTCATTAAACTCCTCTCTTTAATACCATCTTAAAAACATGAAAAATCAGCCCCTAAGGGGCGGCCGGCAGCCATTCTCCGGCGACCTCCAATGCTTCTTAAATTTTAACAGAATAATCCTCTCATCATACCCAACAACTTTCATAACTAGCACTTAGTTCAATTATAAGACTAACTAGGGTAATCGAATCAAAACATCCATAAATCCCTAGAACTTTCAATTATACAAACCACCCTAACGAAATCGAATTTAGCCGATTCCTTTGGAGGGATTACTCACCTAGATGAGGGCTACAAGTTGAGCCAAAAATCTCGGCCTATGGTAGCCGGAGGACGGAGCTCCGGCGAAGAGACTGTCGGCAACGGGGAAGCGGATTTCTCCCGCTCGGCGGTGACCCGTGCACGATCTCCGGCCCAGGGAGAGAGAGGAGTTGGCGGGGGTCCGAACGGGACCAGTTCGGCGGTCCCTAGCGGCCGGACGGCGGTGGACGAAGGCTGTGTCTCCGGCGGGTCGGGAAGCTTCGGGAGAAAGGAGAGAGAGAGAAGGAAGAGAGAGAGAGTCCGTGTGGGTTTTTGGGCTCTCCAATTTCCTACCCGGTCCAAACTTAATACCCACAACAAAATAAGCCTAATAAAAATATACCCATTTACCAACTAATGAATTACTCTCTTTATCTCATAAGTTTTTCGTACGAACTCCGATTGTAACGTATAGCATGTCTATGAACTCGTATTAATGTCCTCTACAACTTTCATGAAGAAAGTTTTCCCAGAATAATTTTCCTACAAAAAGTCAACCCTAGGGTCCTTAAGGGTAAACGGTTACTCATCACGGTAAAAGACCAAAGTAATACCAAAGGTAAATAATCGTAAAATAACTTAAGAACCGGGGTGTGACAATTCTCCCCTCCTTATAAAAATTTCGTCCTCGAAATTTCAAATCATGCAAAGGGGCGAAGATTATTGCCTTTCACCTCAGACTCCAATAAACGCTAAGCTAAATCATCCATCATCAATGCTCTTCAAACTTTCTTCTATCCCAAAATTACACCCTTTTCACTTGTAGAAACCATTAATTGAATTCCTTTTCACTTACTTTGGTACAGCATAACTTATCTACCAAACCTGAGGCGAGTGCATAAGCTTTAACAATTCTCGAGCTAAGGGTCAACCGACATACTCTGCCAACGTTCCACATGGCACCCCTCACGCAATTCACTTTGCTCCTTGAATTTTCTTCCACAAATTGAATGGCTTGCCCGATATAATTATTATGATACATAACCTCAAATTATACGGATGACTTTGACCTTCGTCAAGTCAATATGGGCAATAAACTTCGTAATTCACAACACCACCTTACTTTCAACACCAATTATCAAAATAAAACTCGATCGCTCACATCGAATTTAGACCTTCACCACCTATGTGGTTGGCCTCAATTGTTACAATGATTGGCGAATATCTCCTGTTTACGCCCAAATTAATATTTTACTGGACAGTAAATGTCCATGTGAATATTAATTAAACTCTTGGTCCATGTCATACCGGCGAGCCCAAGTTCTTTAAGTTTACAAATGATGACTTGCCAGTAAGACCACGCGAGCTGAGTTACAGAGTTCGTGTGCGAACTGGACTTTGCGAAGCTCGCGCGCGGAATGGACATAGGCGGACTACACAGTTCGCGCGGAACACTTAGCTCGCGCGAGGAATAGACCACGCGAGCTAACTTCAGAGTTCACGTGCGGAATGGCTTCCGCGCGGGGTAGAGAGCCTCGCGCGGTTCGCGTGAAATACAGGTCCCGCACACTTAATGCCCTTCGCACGGACTACGCAGTTCGCGTGCAAACGGGACTTCGCACAGACTACACAGTTCGCGCGCCGAATGTACTTCGCGTTAAAGCCCAGGGCGAGGCGGAATATATCAAGGCGAGCTGGCGAACTGGCTCGTGTAGGAGACCTCGCGAGAAAGCAACAGGTGGAGTCCGCTTGCACCACTTGAGTCGTTGAATACTTTTTAAAGTCTTTGACATGCTTCGGGCCAATCCCTGTGGCCCTTTTAATATAAAAAGCCCTTCTAAAGCCCGCGAGCTGGAAAGGCCCGCGAGATGGAGAGAAGAAGTCTATAATTGATCGGCAGTGTCCTATGTGAAGTGTGTGAACTGGACATGTGTCACAGGATGGTTGGTTCTCGTGGACGGAACAGTGCCCTTGTGCTATTAGGGTTTCAAAGTTCGACTTGAATTCTAAGTCATCTTTCTTCCGCCGCAAGTCAAACTACTATATAAGGGGGCTCAAACCCTAACAGGAACGGTCTCTCAAACAAACATAAAAAATACAATACAAACTACAAATCAGTTGTCTCTCGAGTTATCTCGAAACCCTAACCCTAAGTGCGCCGCCACCTTAGTCTCAGTCCCTCCTGGACTCACCCCCGACCTCTGAACTTCCTATTGTTGCTCTGCTCGCGTCTCGCCGTGAATATCGATCGCCTATGCTCGTAAATTCCTCCTCTGAGGTGGCACCTAGAAACCCCTTCGTCTGATCAAAAGTCAAGCCCCCGCTACAATCACTCTTTCCTCGTCCGTGACGTGGCACGCCCGCAGCACTCCCCCTTCTCTTTGCTTGCTATTTACCTCTGCTCCGCGCGCTAAGGATCGTGGCCAAAACATTGGCACACCCGGTGGGATAGGGAGTACAAGCGATCACCATAGGGAAACCAGAGGAAGCGCCATACCGAAAGACTCAGCTTTCTTGTCTCAAGCATAGCTCACTACGGTATAAGCCCCATAACAGCGCGGCTTGCCGATCCCTCACTCAAGAACAAGTCCTTGCTCAGTTTGGTGACCCAAACTTTAGCGAGACCGCCATGGTAGGCTCTCAGCCGACCTAATAGACAGACTCTGCTCCGTGTATGGAGCAAGTCTTCTAGATGTTTGCACAACTCACGCGGCAGATCTAGGTTTTGACAAACCAGGCCTCCGCCACCCAGCAAAGCGTTGTTGACCTAACTGAACAGGTCAAGCAAGACAGAGCCTTTTTGAGGGCTACCCATGAGAAACTCACCACGCTCAGTGAGGATTACAGCCACCTTGACACCAAGTTCACTGAAACTAAGGGCTTGGTCGAAGGTAACCTTCAGCGGGTTCGGTCAGACTTAGACCAGAACACGGAGACCATGAAGCATCATGCAGAGATCCTGTCGCTCACATGCGCGACAGTAGACGAACAAACTTGCCGCTTGGACGACCACGATACCAAGCTGCATGACCAGCAGAGTGCTTCTTTCTTTGGAAGCAAAAACAGTCTAGAGAAGCTAGACGAGTTCAAGGACAAACAGGACCGGTTGAACTTGCGGGTCCTCGAAGTTAAAGACTGGATGAGGGCGCAGGCACCAAAGAACCCTGCTCTAAACCCTACTGGTCCAAGTGCGAATGAAGGAACTTCCAAATACGTCCCTCCTAACGAGCGCGCGAGGGGAAACCCTAAAGTCGGGACTCCGAAGGTGCCGCAGTTCACGCCAGGGGCAGGAACTTTAAAGAGTCCGCCCCCGCATGGCTCGTTTGCTCCTTCCAGGGGGTTGAATACTTCTCTACGCCAGGGAGTCGGGACACAAGATGATCCGCTCCTAGCCTACTCTAGCCTTATTCTCAAGAATGGTGGACAAGCCGTCAGTTTCTCTGCATGGCCAAACCATGAAGAGGGAGCGGAGCCTACACCTGTGACGGCAGCCGACTGGCGCCAACTTATCTCCACCATAGTCAAGGAGCAAACCCGAAAAGGCGATGCTGACTTGCAGTATCGCGACCCCTACCCTGATAGTGTGGCGCCATACCCTTTCCCGCATGGGTTTAAGAATGTAGTCTTCACTACCTTCTCTGGGGAGACAAGGGAGGACGCAGCAACCCATATGGCCCGCTTCAAAGTCCAGTGCGGCCAATATGGGAATAATGATATTCTCAAGCTCAAGCTCTTCGGGACTTCTCTGTCCGTAGCTGCCTTCAGTTGGTACTCCAGGTTGAAGCCAGGATCCATCACGGACTGGCCTACCATGGAGACACTATTTCGGGAGACCTACGGTACCATTGAGCCAGAGGTCGGCCTTGACTCCCTCACCCAAATGAGCTAGCAAAGCATGGAGTCTGGCGTCTCCTTCCTCCAACGGTTCAAGATCCAACAAGCCAAGTGCGACTTCCTCCTACCCGAGCAGGAAGCCATTAAGTTGGCTATTTGCGGCCTCGAGCATCGCCAGCGGTTGAAGCACCACGGGGAAAGCTTCGCGTCTAAGGGAGACCTGATCAACAAGGTCGGCAGTTATGAGCTGATCCTTAATGAGATGGACGAGAAGGCGAATGCCTCCAAGGGGACTTACGTTGCAGGGAGAAACAGGACAGTGGGGGAACTAAACCTCCAATTCCCTACGTTTGACCCTTATTACCAGAGGCAGGAATATGACGACGTCGGAGCGGTCGAACTGACTGGGAAACCGTTGGCTCATAAACTGGAGAATCTCAAAATAACTCGTGAGCCAATCACAATCCAGTCTTTTGCATGGACCAAGCCCGAATATGAGGCATACACGTATGACGCGAAAAACGCCCATCTTGTCTTCAATGACTTGATTGAGGCGAAGTGCGTACGTTTGGACCACAAGATCCCGCCAAAGGAGGGGCTAAAGGACAAGAAATATTGCACTTTCCCCAACATCTACAATCATGACACCAAAGACGGTGTCAAGCTCTGCGACCAGCTGCAAACTTGGTTAAACTCTGGCGCCTTCAAAATGAAGACGCCAGAGAGCACAGCCTCTTTGGTGGATGTGGATCCTTTCTCGGCCGTGGTTGGTATGGTCGAGGTGAACTGGAACGACCAGCCAGTGGAGAGTCACCCTGGACTTGGCTGAACACCCAGAAGATGACGATCCGCGCCGAGCGCCCGTGGCCTAACGCGGGGTAACCAATCAAGCTATGATTCACTCGCTTTTACTTCAGCCTTTACTTCTGTTTTTTCTTTTAGTTTCTTTCTTTCTCGCATTGAAAAAGAAAAAAAAAAAGAAAAAAAAAATAGCAAAAAACCCAAAAAGAGATCCTTGGTCTTGCTGAAATGCAAGACAACGTTCTTCCCTCTGACAGGCTTGAACTTTATATAGTAGCCTATCCCTGAGGCTTGAAGACAACAGGCATTCCACATGCCTTTGAGTTACTGCCAGTGAAGTCAAACAGAGAGGCAATACAACTAGTTTGCAATTCTGAAACGTTGCAGCAGCCACTACTGGACAGTCAACTTCGCGGACTCAACTAGAATGATCCAGGAGAAATTAGTCGGCGCGCCTTATACCGACCGAAAGCCCTGGATGTCTATTTTCCAGAGGATTTTACGGTTTGTCATTCCGACATTCCTAGAGAGAGTTATGGCAGCTTGAATGCAGACAGGTCAGGATACGACGAGTTATGGCAGCTTCCGCTTAAGCTCTACATCGCCGCTGCGGACTTGTTTATCGGCGAACTCTCGGCACAAGACGATGAGAGCGGAGTGGAACATGTCGTTTACTATCTTAGCAGGGTGTTAACCGATTGTGAGACGCGCTACTCTCCAATGGAAAAGTTGTGTCTTGCCCTCTTCTTCGCGGGTTGCAAGCTCCGCCACTACATGTTAGCCTTTACCACAGTGGTGGTCGCTCAGTCCGATCTCGTCAAATACATGTTTTCCCACCCATTCCTACGGGGATGCTTAGGAAAATGGATATTGGCTTTGGCTGCATTCTCTTTGTCATATGTTCTGCAAAAGGCAGTTAAAGAACAGGCCATAGCGGACTTCCTTGCTCATCACCCGCCAACCGAACTAACAACATTCCACGAGTTAGAGTTCGCCATAGTCTCCCTTACTCCATGGACTCTTTATCGTGGTCAGGATACGCGCGAATTTGCAATATGCATTTTCAATGTGTTTTCATGACCTCGTAGCCTGCTTTCCTCACTGGGGGGCATTGGTACCATAACTCCTTCCCTGGGGGGCATGCTAAAGTTTTGATGTCCTTCATTCTTCTCAAGAATCTTCGGCGAACAGACATCAAAACTGTGGGGCACGTTGGGGCAGATGTGTTCCAGAAATTTCAGACTTTTGACCTTCTTCAAGTGTCTTAGTCATTAGTTAGGCCAATTCCTGTGGCCTCCAAATTTTCAAACTTGGTTCGCCAGCTTTATGCGGCCGTTCGCCGACTCCTTTGTTTGCCTCTCATTGGTTCGCACTGGGGGGCAACGAAGTGCATGGCCTCTAAAAATTTTTCATTGGTTTGTCGACTCTTTTGTTTGCCTTCCATTGGTTCACACTTGGGGGAAGCGAAGTACATGGCCAAATGTCATTCATTGTTTATCACCAAGTTGGTTTACCATTGCCAGGAGCTCGCGAAGGGCTATTTTTTGGAATCTGGTCAAGGCAAACGTCTGCTTGAGGCGAATGCAGAAGTAGAGCTGGCGAATGCAGTAGAGTGTAGGCGAATGCAGGCGAAGTTCAAGTCCAAGTTGCCTGGGCGAGCCGTACAGCAGTTCGCTACAATGCCTAGTTGAACGTGTTGGTTACGCGGCCTATCCACAGGCTTGTCTCCTCACACTCATTTTATGTATGACCCGAGCCAATACCATTGGCTTTGGAGCAGCATGAGCATAAACTTCTTCAGTCATTCTTGACAATCATGACTTCGAGGCTGGGGGGCAATGTTTACGCCTAAATTAATATTTTACTGGACAGTAAATGTCCATGTGAATATTAATTAAAATCTTGGTCCATGTCATACCGGCGAGCCCAAGTTCTTTACGTTTACAAGTGATGGCTTGCCAGTAAGACCACGCGAGCTGAGTTACAGAATTCGCGTGCGAACTGGACTTCGCGCAGCTCGCGCGCGGAATAGACATAGGCGGACTACACAGTTCACGCGGACCACTTAGCTCGCGCGCGGAATAGACCACGCGAGCTAACTTCAGAGTTCGCATGCGGAATCGCGTGAAATACAGGGCCCGCACACTTAATGCCCTTCGCACGGACTACGCAGTTCGCGTGCAAATGAGACTTCGTACAGACTACACAGTTCGCGCCGAATGTACTTCGCGTTAAAGCCTTGGGCGAGGTGGAATATATCAAGGCGAGCTGACGAACTGGCTCGCGTAGGAGACCTTTTGAGGAAGCAACAGGCGGAGTCCGCTTGCACCACTTGAGTCGTTGAAGACTTTTTAAAGTCTTTGACATGCTTCGGGCCAATCCTTGTGGCCCTTTTAATATAAAAAGCCCTTCTAAAGCCCGCGAGCTGGAAAGGCCCGCGAGATGGAGAGAAGGAGTCTATAATTGATCGGCAGTGTCCTATGTGAACTGGACATGTGACACAGGATGGTTGGTTCGTGTGGACGGAACAGTGCCCTTGGGCTATTAGGGTTTCAGAGTTCGACTTGAATTCTAAGTCATCTTTCTTCTGCCGCAAGTCGAACTACTATATAAGGGGGCTCGAACCCTAACAGGAACGGTCTCTCAAACAAACACAAAAAATACAATACAAACTGCAAATCAGTTGCCTTTCGAGTTATCTCGAAACCCTAACCCTAAGTGCGCCGCCGCCTTAGTCTCAGTCCCTCCTGGACTCACCTCCGACCTCTGAACTCCCTATTGTTGCTCTGCTCGCGTCTCGCCATGAGTATCGATCGCCTGTGCTCCTAAATTCCTCCTCTGAGGTGGCACCTGGAAACCCCTTCGTCTTATCAGAAGTCAAGCCCCCGCTACAATCAGTTTTTCCTCGTCCGCGAGGTGGCACCCCCCTTCTCTTTGCTCGCTATTTACCTCTGCTCCGCGCACTGAGGATTAGGGGTGTTACTTCGAAACCGAAAACCGAAAAAAACCGCACCGAAACCCAAACCGTAACCGAAAAAACCGCACCGAAAATAAAAATCCTGGGCCGAACCGGAGCTGTTCGGTTCGGTTTTCGGTTTCGGGCCAGTCAAAACCGAACTGAACCGTTTGAACCGAAGTCAACGGTCAAACGGTAAAACGACGTCGTTTTGAAAAAAAAAAAAAAAAAAAAAAAAAAACCCTACTTCTTCTTCTTCTGTTCTTCAGCCCGAGTCTCTCTCTCTGTCTCTCTGTCTCTCTGTCTCTCACGCCTATTCTCTTTCTCAGTCCTGACTCCCGAGTCCCTTCTTTCTCTCCCCTCTCGTCGGACTGTCCCTCTTCTCCCCTGTCGCCGGTCCGCCCTGTCGCCACTCGCCAGTCCGCCACTCGCCAGTCCGCCACCTGCGCCAGTCCCCTCTGCCCTGTCGCCATTCCTCCACCTGCGCCACTCCCCTCCGCCCCGACGTCACTGGACTCGCCCTCTTCTCCCCTCTTGTCGGACTCGCCCTGCTAAGACTGCAATCACAGTCTGCATATCCTTGGCTGATTGGCACCTGTGCAGACTGCAGAGGTACATACGATTCTAACTATTGTAGCATTAGCTAGTGATTGATGATTACTTAATCGATGATCATCACTATAGAAGTTCCCAGGGAATTCATTAGGGGAATATTTCCAATAAAAATTGTTTGTTCTTGCATATCCCTACTGTTTTTCCAAATTAATCCCGCGGATACATATAATTCCGAAGAATATGTGAGTGATTCATATACAGCATCTCTTTCTTTTATCAATGGTTCTACCAATTGATATGTTTCCCCAAATAATTGAAATTCAATTTCTTGATCTGTATCTTCAATTTTTGGAAACTTATAAAGTTCCTCTGTTAAGCCCTGATCAATGAACCTACAAAACCCTTCAAATTGTATCTGGTTCTATTATGCTTGTCATGATGCTGCCTGTCTGGATGGAGAAGCTACCGTTATTGTTAATAATCAGTAATGAGTTTGAATCCTTGTCTTAGTTGAAGGTTTAAGTTAACAAGCTAAAAGACAGAATTATATTGTTGCTCAATCAATTAATCAAAATATGCAGCAACAAAGTTGGTAGACACAGGAATTCCTTTTCTATATCCATCTAAATGTATTACACCAGCTATTTAGTGTAAGTGTTTACTGGAGAACAGATTTATATCCAATTTGTAAGACACCCAACTTGGTCTAGCCGTTATCCACAATCTAGACATAGACTTTGTAGGGGTCAGTGCAAAACTTTAAATACGGGCTTTTAGTTTGATTAGAAGTGAACATGGTGTTCTTTTACTGTGACATCCAATCATAACATGGAGTCTTGTAAATGGTATGAACTTGGTGAGGATATTACTTTGAGGATAATATCCGCAGCAATGAATCCAATGATATATGGTGTTAAGAGTATGAAGAAGGGCTATGGCAAGAGGATGAGGTCTTTTAGTGCTGGCATGGTCTTTCATTATGTAACTAATAATGAATTTCAATGGTTGATGAACAACTTTCATAATGTGGTAACTTGTTAATTGTTAGATACTTAAATCTTTGATTCCTTTTCTTTTGCAGACGACATTCCCTCTCACAATGAAGAGGGTTAGATTGAACTCATCAAAGGCAGTGAAGCGCGGTTCCTCAATGTCCATTGACTCAAATGGTCGTGGCCGTGGCCGTGGTGTTACGAGTTCTACAATGAACAATTCTTCCTCGTCTTCTCAGGTATATTACTGAAATTTGGTTACTGAAATAGTTATGATATATATATATAATTATATATATATATATATATATATATATTTTGATGATGATGATTATATTTGTATAATACGCAGATGCAAGTTGATAGTGTTGGTGTTGGTGAATCGGCAACACCGACACCGGTTCCTAGTATGGGTGGATCACAAGCAACTGAAGCAAGTACCGGTGAAGAAGAGGCGAATCATGAGATGACTGAGGAAGAATATTTGGCGTACTTGAAGGACAATGAAAGGTCAGATATTTGGGCTCATTTTACTAGAAAAATGGTTAAGAATAGAGTTAAAGGAGTGTGCATTCATTGCAGTAAAGAATATTGTGCTGATCCGTATTCAAATGGTACGACATCCCTTCTTAAGCATATAGATAAGTGTCCCAAGTATCCTCCAAACATTGAAATGTTGAAAGCTAAAAAACAAAAGATTTTGTGTGTTAACAAAGAGACTAGGGAGTTAGATACCTCTGCTTTGACAAATGAAGAGCTCAATAGGTTGTGTGTGGAGATGATTATTCTAGATGAGCTACCATTTACTCATGTGGATGGGATGGGGTTTAGGCGTTTTATGGAAAAAGCATTACCTTTTTGGAAAATCCCTTGTAGGCAAACAGTAGCAAAAGATGTGCTTAAGGTGTATATGTGGGAGAAGGAGAAGTTGATGGGTCAATTGAAGGGGAAAAGGGTGTGTCTTACAACGGATATATGGACATCCATTCAAAACATTAATTATATGGTTATCACCACACACTTTATTGATGATGATTGGGTGTTGCATAAAAGAGTGCTTAATTTTTGTGCCATTGAGGATCATAAGGGAGAGTCTATAGCTGAAATTTTAGAGGATTGTTTGTTAGAATGGGGCATAGAGAAGATTCTAACAATCACCGTTGATAATGGTTCGGCAAATGATGTTGCAATAAGAGAGTTAATCAAGAAGTTAGATGCTTGGGGAGATCCTAGAATGATTTTGAATGGGGGGAAGAATGTGCATATGCGGTGTGTAGCTCATATTCTTAACTTGATTGTGAATGATGGTTTGAAACCAATGAATATGTCTATTGATGCTATTCGTAATGCGGTGAGGTATGTTAGATCCTCTCCACAAAGGCTTGAACTTTTTAAACAATGTGTTGAGAGAGTGAAGATAGAGTGCAAGGGGCTTGTGGTGTTGGATGTCTCTACTAGATGGAATTCCACATACTTGATGTTAGAATCGGCTTTAAAATTTCAAAAAGCATTTGATAGATTGAGTGAACAAGATACTCGTAATTATTGTGCATATTTTAAATTGGGTGAGAAGAATGCAAAGGAAGGGCCACCCGCTGGGATTGATTGGAGGAATGCCGAAGTGTATTCGGATTTTCTAAAACCATTTTATGAAGTTACATTAAGAGTGTGTTGTTCTAATGTACCTATTATTCATCACACTTTTGGTGATTTGCTTTATCTATATGGTCTTTTAGAAGAACAAATTAAGAAACCAAGTGTTCCTAAGATGGGAGATATTGCACCTCCAATGGGAGAAAAATATAAAAAATATTGGGGTGATTTTGATGAGTTGAATCAATATGTGTTTCTTGCTCTTATTCTTGATCTACGACACAAATTTGAGAAACTTGTTGATTATTTAGAAGTTGTCTTTGGGGATGAGGATGAGTACCATAGGGTGGAAGTTGTCTCATTGAGTGTGAAAGAGCTTTTGTATGACATTTACAATGTGTATGAAGAGGAGGAAAAGGATGTTAGAGGGGTTGGTGAGTCTCAAGCATCCAATGATATGATTAAGATTTCTTTAGCCACGGGTGTTACCGAGTTTGAAAGGAAGCTAAAGGAGAAGGAGTTGAAGAGAAAAGCAAAGAAAGCCGAGATCATTAACAATGATGTTGATAGATATATTAGTGATCCTATTGAAGGAGACGATGAAGGTTTTGACTTGTTGAATTGGTGGAGAGTGAATGGGGTTTCTAGGTACCCCATATTGGCCCGCATTGTGAAAGATATTCTAGCTATTCCGGTGTCCACTATATCTTTGGAATCTTCTTTTAGCACTAGTAAGAGAGTCATTAATCCACATCGAAGCTCTTTAAGTCCAAAAATGGTGCAAGCCTTGATATGCACACAAAGTTGGCTTAGAGGTGAAACTATTGCTTTGCATCATGTGCCATCAAGTGAAGAGATTGAGTTATGTGAAGAGGCGGAAAAAGGTAATAGTTTTACGTTAATTTTGAATGTTTGATTTGATTAATTCGTTTTATGTTATGTTACATCATTTACATGTATGATTTTCTTTTCTAACCTTTTGTTTTTTTGTTTTGTTTTTGTGTATGTAGAGATATTGGAGATGTCATCATTGTCAAGTAGGCAAAATGTGAAGTGTGGTATGTTGCCTCCTAAAATGAAGGTTATGAAGCAAACAACATTGCCAAGATGAGATCATTGAGATGATGTTGATACTTGATAGTTGTTTTAGATTTGAACATTGTGGACTTTATTTTCAATTTGTAATGTTTTAACTTTGAACATTAGACTCTATTTTCAATTTGTGACTTTTAAGTTTGAACTATATAGAAGTATGCATTGTCGAATATGGATAGAACTCTATATTAAAATTACCAGAATTTTTTTTTTTTTTTTTTTTTTTTTTTAAAAAACCGAAAAAAACCGAACCGGGTTGAACCGTTCAGTTCAGTTCGGTTTCCGGTTTGCATTTTAAAAAAAAAAAAACCCAACTGAACCGAACCGATTTTTTAGTTCGGTTTGGTTTCCGGTTTTAGGTGAAAACCGAACCGAAAAAAACCGATAACACCCCTACTGAGGATCGTGGCCAAAACATCTCCCTTGTCGCCAGATTACGCTAATGCGATCTATAATACCAAACCCTTTTTCTGAATACCTCTTGTATCTCAAATCGTATCCATACAACAATGACCTCCCAGGTCTTATAGGAATCAAAAGTGGTCCCACCACAATACGATCATGTATGAATACGCATCACAAGAAAAACATTTAACATGACCTGCCACTATTTTCCATTTATGCCAACGGACTAACAAGCCTTGACTCAGAATATTTCCCGAGTCATCAAGAATCTTTTTCCTTTAAAGCTATACCACCAACCAATCATATTATTATTTCTAACAATTCGCCCCGCGAATTAATCATTACTAACCAATAATAACCGTCGAAATCTCATCCCTCAATAATAAATTCAACAGTCGCCACCAACGACGACTTACAAGCACAATTAAAATATCACTCTCAAAATCGATCAACATATCCAAAACTGGCACCTCTAAAACTGAGGAAAAAATACGATGACTTGACGTATGACGATACCTTAGAAGTTACGAGTACCTCCTCGTACCAACCAAGTTCATTTAAACTTACATGCAGACTAGCCTATAGGATAGTACCTATTCCACGAGTAAGAAGATATGAGTTGTTCACTATGTACTACAACAATTCAAGTTGCTTTTACCGTAACACGCGTCTGCAATTATCACCTTCACCTCAATAATACCCGTTGGTCGAACAGAGGAGAATCGAAATAGTTAGTCTCACGCGAGTCAACAAAATCCGAGGATCACCATTGGAAATTCCTGCATCAACTCTAAAGTCGTACCATCTATGTTACCAATCGAATAACCGTACTACAACTAAAATACATTCTCTGAGTTGACTGAATTGAGTGTCAGCACAGCTGATGTTGGCGGTCTGTCATTCAACACTAGATAGTCCTCTCTTGCTGCCTCTATATGATGCAAAGTGATTTCCTTTCTTCCATTTGTTTACTAGAACAGATCAGCTTGATCACGTAGGCCCATAATGTCTAAGGAAAATGAGAGCACAATACCGGATTCCAACGCTCAAGTCGCCAAAACTGCTAGAGACCGAAGATAAATCTAGAATGCCTTTCTCGATGAGATAAGACTGATCAACAATCCTGTGTTGATCCGCACCTTGCAAGGCCTGACTCTACAACTCATGTCAAAAATTTACTTATATCAAGAACAAGTCGGTCTTAGAACACCCCAGGACATCAACGACACTCATCGATTGCCACGCTGTTCTAGTAGTTACCTCAAAGAATTTAGGGGTCTAAAAACACGCTCTAGAAACAAATCACACACTCTACACATAAGTGAGACATCCTGAATCTCCTCAATTCATGCGCTAACCCTCGAGCAACTCGCAATTGACAGTTGTCTGCTCCATCTCAAGACTAAACATCAACTACATCATCACTTGCGTAATGCTCAACCGGAAGCAATGAGAGCATATCTAATAAGGAAAGAATAACCAAGAATAAAGATGAAGCGGAAGCAGCTTCTGACTATTGGATTAAGCCTCGACTCCATGTACGCTCGACCTCATCTATACTTAGCCTGCTGTAAACACGAAAATATCTGCAACAAATAACAGAACAACACGTGTACAAAGAATAATTTAATTTAATCTAATGCGAATGCGGGTTACAATCTTTGTGAACTCCTCTAATTCTATCTCCGAATTTAGGTTTAACTTAAGGGTGACAAGCACTTGGTCTTGAGGGTTACGCGGGTTGATCACGTAACGGGTATTTGGGATTTGGATTTGGTGAAGATGTCGGCTATTTGGCAGCTTGATGACTCTTCAGGATTTGACAACTTCTAGACTTGAGGTTGATGAAGAACCGGCTATTTGGCAGCTTGATGGTTCTTCAAGATTTGACAACTTCTAGGCTTGAGGTTGATGAAGAACCGGCTATTTGGCAGCTTGATGGTTCTTCAAGGGTTTAGTGAAGAACTGACTATTTGGGGAGCTTGATAGTTCTTCAAGGATTTCGGGCAGGCTTCTGAGCTCTTGAGGGATTTTTCTCTATCTCTCTAGTCCGCTCCTTTTTGTTGCTGCCCCCTTCCTCTTGGTATGAGAGGGGGTATTTATAGTGTTAGCATGCCTCCACTTAAGGCATGTAATGAAGATTCTGAATCAATAGTATTTCCTTAATCGAATCAATGAATCTTGACTGATTTACTTGCCGATTTTAACATAATCAAATCAATCAAATCTTGAGACTTAGATATGTCCAGATCGCTTTAGATTAAATGTCCCATTTTGATCAAAATCCTTAGTCAGGGGCGAGCCATCCCGCGGATATGGAAGGTATCTCGCGAGGCACCTTGATTTCCAAGCAACCGGTGATTTCTGGTCTCCCTTCGCGGATGACTTCTCTTGGAAGTACATCCCCGCATGCATGCGAAATATGTCGTCCAGCTCCTTCGTGAGGATCCCCCTTACACGTGGTCATCTCGCCTCGCCTTCATGTTAATCTACGCGAGCGGAGCCATCTCGCCTCGCCTTCACGTAAATCTACGCGCGCGGAGCCATCTCACCTCGCCTTCATGTAAATCGACGCGCGCGGAGTCCATTTCGCTTCGCGAAGTCAAGCTCACCTCGCGAAGTCTATTTCACCTCGCGGAGTCAAGTTCACCTCGTGGAGTCAATTTCACCTCGCCAAGCTTAGCTCACCTCGCGAAGTCCATTTCGCCTCACGGAGTCAAGTTCACCTCGCGGAGTCAATTTCACCTCGCCAAGCTTAGCTCACCTCGCGAAGTCCATTTCACCTCGCGGAGTCAATTTCACCTCGCAAAGCTTAGCTCACCTCGCAAAGTCCATTTCGCCTTGCGGAGTCTATTTTGCCTGGCGAAGTCTATTTTGTTCCTCGCGAAGCCTTGTTCACCTGGCGAAGTCACATCATCAATCGACACTTGACAATTGATTTCAATTGGGATTTAAGGTTTTGTTGTCAGCCGATCATTTCCACGTTGCCACGTGTTATTTCCGACGGCTTTCCAATTTTGTTAACTCACGAGCCACGTATTTGCTTGGATTTTTCAACGACTATTATTATCGTTAAATTTTCTATGTCTACACCTGCACACTGGGCATTTTAAAACCAAAGGGGCCAGGGGAAAGTAATTTAAAAAAAAACGTTAGAGTGAGTGGACAAAATAATTTGAATAATTTAACAAAACTCAATTTAAATAATTGCCCACATTTCAGCTTTAAAAACTTAGCTGCACACAATTTTAAACGTCCTTAAAACCTTAAATCCGAATTCACTTAATAAATAGATAAACCAGCCCCACTGGTTAAATAAAACAAAAATCTCGAATAATAACTAAACCAGCCCCGCTGGTTACTCAACTATAACTGAGAAAAATAATTAAGGGGAAGAATTATCACCATGTAAAAGGAGCCTCCCAGGCTCGGGTCGGTGCCTCCCAGGCTATAATAGCGTCCCACGCTAAGCGCTCAACTCTCATATGATGAGGACCGCTGGTAAGACTATAATAGCGTCCCACGCTAAGCGCTCTACTCACATATGATGAGGACCGCTAAATAATGGCTAGCTAGCAATAATCAATATAATCGACCCTATATTATGGTGACTAAAAACATACGAAAAACACTTAAATCCACTGATCTTCCCCAAGATCATACGAATGGTACGGTTCCCAACCGTGCTTGAAAATCATCATAAGAAATTTTTGTAAACATGAAAATATCTGCAACAAACAACAGAACAACACGTGTACAAAGAATAATTTAATTTAATCAATGCGAATGCGGGTTACAATCTTTGTTAACTCCTCTGACTCTATCTCCGAATATAGGTAAAACTCAAGGGTGACAAGCACTTGTTCTTGAGGGTTTACACGGATTGATCACGTAACGAGTATTTGGGATTTGGATTTGGGTTTAGTGAAGAACTGGCTATTTGGGAAGCTTGATAGTTCTTCAAGGGTTTTGGATTTGGATTTGGTGAAGAACTGGCTGTTTAGGGAGCTTGATAGTTCTTCAAGGGTTTAGGGGAGACTTTTGAGCTCGCGGAGGGATTTCTCTCTCTCTAGTTCGTTGCCTTGTTTCTGCCCCCTTCTCTCGGTATGAGAGGGGGTATTTATAGTGTTAACATACCTCCACCTAAGGCATGTAATGAAGATTTTGAATCAATAATATTTCCTTAATCGAATCAATGAATCTTGACTGATTTACTTGCCGATTTTGACATAATCAAATCAATCAAATCTTGAGATTTAGATATGCCCAGATCGCTTTGGATTGAATGTCCTGTTTTGAGCAAGATCCTTAGTAAGGAGCGAGCTATCTCGCGGATATGGAAGGTATCCCGCGAGGAAGCTTGATTTCCAAGCAATCGGTGATTTCTAATCCCACTTCGCTGATGACTTATCTTGGACTTACATCCCCGCATGTATACGAAATCTGTCATCTAGCTATTTCGCGAGTTTCCCTACGCGGGGCCATCTCGCCTTGCCTTTATGTCAATCTACGCGCGCGGAGTCAGTTCGCCTCGCGAAGTCTTGTTCGCCTCGCGAAGTTTATTCTCTAGCTCCCCTGACCGCTGGCGAACCCTCACCAATTTTTTTTGGGGATGTCCGATTAATTTAATTTAATTGATATCTGATCATCAATCGACACTTGATAATTGATTTCAATCGGGATTTAAGGTTTTGTTGTCGGCCGACCATTTCCACGTTGCCACATGTTATTTCCAACGGCTTTCTAATTTTGTTGACTCACGAGCCACATATTTGCTTGGATTATTCAACGACTATTATTATCGTTAAATTTTATATGTCTACAAATGCCCCCACTTCAAGGTGCATCGTAGCCATGCTGTCGTCATGTGCTAGAGGCGCGACTTGAAGTCTATGTTAATGGATTAATTTTATGGGAGTTCCCGAATTGATAGGGATTCCTAATTTTGTAAGGATTCCCTATTTTCTTGTAGAGGTTCCTTGAATTTATAGGATATCCAATTTTTGTAGGGATTCCTTAATTCGCAAGGAATCCAACGAACTTGATTTGGTAAAGTTTCCAAGTAGTGGGCGGAAACCTTTGATGTGTTCCTTTCTTGATTTGCTTGATTCTCCATACTTTTCCAGTTTCAATGAGGAACGACTGCACTATAAATTAGAGCTTCCGGTTTAACATTCTTCATCACAAAGTTACAACCATCTCGCTGCGAGATCAGCAGTACACTTCTCTTTGTTTTTTTTTACTCCTTTTGATTTGATTTCTATGGCGCAGAGTTATATAATTAGCTGACCCTTTTTTTTTTTTTTAATCTTGTATGTGTAGGTCGCGAGGTATTTCTGAGTTATCCATCTTCAGTAACAGCAGAAACTTTACTCGGCGAGGCGCAGCAGAATCTTAAGGCAGCGAGGCGCGACAGAATTTTAAGGCAGCGAGGTGCAGCAAAAACTTAAGGCAGCGAGGCGCACTCTTTTCAACAAATCAATTCTTTATGTAGACGTACACCACTTCGCATGGCATTTTTCAAGAGTTTAAAGAAAGGCACAATCACTATCCTTGAAGACACTAACGACATTCAAAGCGATGGCACCACCTTATATACCTATCCTTCATTGACTGGGCCGTGCGCCCTCAAGTCTCCCTCTTACGATGGTTGAGGTCATATTCCTCGGTGGACTTTCCAACAATCACGTCAGCTGGCCACCTTTCAATCAGCCAAATTCACCAGCGAGAAGCGAAGCGCAGATGTATGGATGTGGAAGTCTGCCCATCATGACCATAATGTTCCTCAAACACCGTTCGTGCTTCTCAGCGACCGTACGTGCAATGGTTCAGTGCAATGGAGAGGATTTCGTGCCAACGGAGCCTTCTCCTACACGGAAAGTTACTGGGAGTGGTTAGAAGACATCTTAAGCCGAAGTGGAGATCTCATCCATAAAACAGGTCTCTACCGAGCAGTGTTTGCATCGCTCTTTAGCTATGACCATGTTGCACCTGTAATGCGGGCCTTCTGTGAGTATTGGTGCCCTAGCACAAATACTCTTCACACATCGTGTGGCTAGATGTCTATTTCTTTGAGGGACTTGACATATATTTGTGGCTTGCCCATAACTGGAAGGTTCTATGACGAAGTTGTTCCATCTATCGAAGAATTTTCAGCCAAGGGTAAAGGTGGTGAACAAATCATTCCCAAAAGTTGCAGATTTTTATTTCTCGCATACCACAAGCTTTGTGATAAAGGGCAAAAAGTGAAGATCGCATCATGGATCCAGTACTGGTACAAAGGAAGTTTGAGATACAAGAGACCGCTCGCCAAGAGTGTACGAAACAAGAAAGATGCACCTCAGAACACGTACAACCCGTATGGCGAAATCTGCGAGGTTCATGTTCGAACTGATGACGACTCCACACCGTTTGATGACTTGGGTGTGGATGACGAAGACATAGAGTCTACTTACTTGGCGGCATTTTACGCGTGCTGGTTGTGTCTATTCGTCTTTCCTATGGATGACACAGGCTTGATCCGACCTAGCGTGTTTAAAGTCGCCAGCAAAATGTCCCAAGGCTATCAATTTTGTCTAGCTGTACCTGTGTTGGCCAATATTTATCAAGGCTTGAACGAGATTTCCACTTCCAAAGACCCAGGGAACTGTTCGGCTACATTACCCTTTCATAATGTGTATACGTGGTTGGCAGAGTATTTCGGCACCCATTTTTATTCTCCTCTTCCTGACAACTTTAAACCGTGCATGGTTCACTTTTCAGGGGCATTTTCGGCTAAGCACTTTGGAGACGCACAAGCTCATTCTTTATTCAACGCATGTGGCAATGTGGGGATGGGCATCTTAGCCATAGTCCCTAAAGAACACAAAGTGATCGTTGATCATGATAATGTTAACCGTTCAGACATTGTCTGTCATGCCCCGGTTCTTAAGTTATTTTACGGTTATCTAATTTGGTAATATTTTGGTCTTTTACCGTTTTAAGTAACCGTTTACTATTTAAGACTCCAAAGTTGACTTTTTCTTCCGTATGGAATTTGGGAAAACTTTCTTCATGAAAGTCGTAGAGGGTGTTATTACGAGTTCGTAGACATGCTATGTGTTAAAATCGGTGTTAGCATGGAAAAGTTATCAATTAAAATGTAAGTTTTAGTGGGCTATTATTTTGGGGTGTTAAATTTTGGAGTTGGGTTTTGTTTATTAAGTTGAACCGGGTCTTGTTTTTGGTCAAAGGCCCAAAACACTCTCTCTCTCTCTCTTTTCCTCCCGATTCTCTCTCCTCCCACCCGATTTTCCTCTCTCTACACCCGAAAACTGTCCGGCCGCCGTACGCCGCCGTCCGGCCGCCCCTGACTACCACGCCGGTCCCGTTCGAACCACCATCCTCTCCTCTTCATTTATGGGTAGGTGGCCGAGCCCCTAACGCCGCCGTGAAGGAGCAGCCGAGCTCGAAAGCCCCGGCTACCGTGATGGTTTTCTCGCCGGAACTCCCTCCTCCGGCCACCATAGCCGGAGCTGCTTAGCTCGTTGGAAAGCTCTCCTCCCGTGCAGCAAACCCCTAAGAGGTTTCGCTTCCTCTGGAGCTAGGTAAAGAGAAACCGGAGATTGAAATTCTAGGGTTTTAATTTATGTTTTCTTTCGATTGGCATAGTTAGGCTTGGAATTGGTGTTTGTGCTAGTTAGGAAAGTTGTAGAGGAGATTGAGAGGAAGATGCTGTTAAAATTTGGTAGCTTTTGCAGGTCGCCGGAGTCGGCCGCCGGCCACCGCTGCCGGTGGAGCCACCAGCGGCGCCGCCGCTGTTTTGGGAAATTTTATGGTTTTTGATGTAGAATATTAAGGGGATGTTTATGATGTGAGTTTTGAAATTTTTGGAGGAATTTTGGATAGGTTTGCGATTTTTCGAAGTTTGGTATATAGTTGAGGATTTAATTATGTTCTTGGATCAGGACGTGAGGAAGCTCGAGCAGAAGAGGCTTCGGACCGACTTCAGGCTTAGGCCTAACTTGTGAGTGGACTTTTGGTTTAAATAATGTGCATGCACTTGTTTATTTTGTTGGACCATTTGACGTCATTTTTATTTGACGATTTTACTCATTGTGGTGAGTTACCGAAAATGGGATTTTCGGTAAATTATAATATATTTTTAAGGAGAGTATGTATATAAAAGCTAGCTAGCGATATGTGTCTGTCCACCTTAATGACATAGTATATAAGTGCATTATGGTGTGTCGTGAGCGTTGGACGCAAGCGTAGTAGCCTTATATGAGTGTTTAATTCATATAAGGGTATGGGCACATATTTATACACCCGTCTGTCCACCTTAATGGCGTAGTGTATCATCGCATTAAGGCGTGACGTGAGCGTTGCACGCGAGCGTAGTTGCCCTATGTAGATTATTATTAATTTATATAGGGAGTATGGGCGAGTGTAAATATATACATGTATATATTTTAGCCTGAGAGGCTGTATTTTGTTATATATAGTTTTGAGCAGTAAAGGCTCGATATTTATAACGATAAGAGAATTATCGTTTAAGACATGCATTCGTTTTCTGGGCAATTATTGGGAAAGCATAAATGTTGATAAATATTTTCTTTATTTATTTTTGTCCACTCACTTTAATTATTGCGAATGTTTTTCCCCTGGGCTCTTCGTTTTAAAAATGCCCAGTCTGCAGAGTTCGAGTTAGTACGAGTAGGAGACGACGAGGCATAGTTACCCATTTCTCAGCCACCTTTCACCAGTAGGTTACCTGTTTAACCTACTAGAGTATTTTCCTGCTCCTCTAGTGTATAGTAGCTCTGAATACTCTTTGGGATTTATCGTATAATGTTTCTGGTGGTGTGCTTAGACTTTTGTTGTATTTTAGAATATACGAAGTTTGTAAATTTTATTCTCACTTTCGTATTATTGTGGGTTGATTTGGAGGATGCTCAATAATTATTTAAGAAAGTAACGCTTTAGTTTTCTAGGTTAGGGTTGTCCATTTTCAAGGGAGGTTTGCTTATCGGTAAATTTTCCTTGGAGGTGGTCCCCGCAGAACTTACCTCGGGTTTCGGGGTGAAATTCAGGGTGGGTCTTGATAGTTGGTATCAGAGCTTTAGGTTTCATTTCCTACCTCCTTGGTACTACCATATTTGCCTAAGAAGCACGTAGTTCCTATAGAGTGGTGATCCGACCGCGGCGGATTCACTAGCATTTTATGCTTTGGATGCTATGTGTTATTAGGTATGTGTGATAGTTCTGTTAGTCTTGTGTACAGACTACTAAATATCTATTAGTCGTGGATCGAGTTCTAGTTCTCAGTTCAGGGCTAGAGGACGTAACAGGAGACCTTTCCGGAGCCAGTAGGGAAGGCAATAGACTGGTCAGTTTGGTTCTGGTGGCAGTGTCACGCCCCGGTTCTTAAGTTATTTTACGATTATTTACTTTGGTAATATTTTGGTCTTTTACCGTTTTAAGTAACCGTTTACTATTTAAGACTCCAAAGTTGACTTTTTCTTCCGTATGGAATTTGGGAAAACTTTCTTCATGAAAGTCGTAGAGGATGTTATTACGAGTTCGTAGACATGCTACGCGTTAAAATCGGAGTTAGCATGTAAAAGTTATCAATTAAAAATATAAGTTTTCTTGGGGTATTATTTAGGGGTGTTAAATTTTGGAGTTGGGTTTTGTTTATTAAGTTGAACCGGGCCTTGTTTTTGGTCAAAGCCCAAAACACTCTCTCCCTCTCTTCCTCCCGTTTCTCTCTCTCTCTTTCTCCCCCGTGAGTTTCCCTCCGCCCGGAAATTTCACCACCGCCGTCTGCCGCCGTCCGCAGCCGTCCGGCCACCACCGACCGCCAGACTGGTCCCGTTCGGACCCTTGCCTCTTCCTCTCTCATCCTGGACCGGTGCACGCTCGCGGAACGCAGCCGTGAAGGAGTGGTCAACCCCGAAAGGTTCGACTGCCGGAAAGGGTTTTTCGCCAGAGCTCCGTCTTCCGGCTACCATAGGTCGTGATTTTTGGCTCAACTTGTAGCCCTCACCTAGATGAGTAATCCCTCAAAAGGATTCGGCTAAATTCGATTTCGTTAGGGTGGTTTGTATAATTGAAAGTTTTAGGGATTTATGGATGTTTTGATTCGATTGACATGGTTAGGCTTAGAATTTGAGTTTGTGGTAGTTAGGAATGTTGTAGAGGAGGTTGAGAGGAAGGTGCTGGCAAATTTTGGTAGCATTTGCAGGTCGCCGGAGCTGGTCGCCGGCCGCCGCTGTTTTGGGAAATTTTGTGGTTTTTGATGTAGAATATTAAGGGGATATTATTGATGTGAATTTAGGAATTTTTGGAGGATTTTTGGTTAGGTTTTGGAATTTGTAAAGTTTGGTATTTTTGGCGGATTAATAAGTTAAAATCCGGCCATTGGATTATTTTTATGATTAGGACATTGGAAGGTGATTTTTGAGGATGTCGGTATTTATGAAAATTTTTGGTGGGTAGTGAAGTTAAGATTTAGGACGATAGGCATGGTTGAGCGCGAGAAGCTCATATTTAATTATGCCTATTTTCTTTAAACGTTGGGATTTTATTTAAGGAATTATTTATGTTTTGGAACAGGACGCGAGGAGGCTCGAGCAGAGGAGACCTCCGACCGACTTCAGGCTTAGGCCTAACTTGTGAGTGGACTTTTGTTTTAAATAATGTGCATGCAGTTGTTTATTTGGTTGGACCATTTGACGTCATTTTTATTTGACGATTTTACTCATTGTGATGAGTTACCGAAAATGGGATTTTCGGTAAATTATAATATATTTTTAAGGAGAGTATGTATATAAATGCTAGCTAGCGATATGTGTCTGTCCACCTTAATGACATAGTATATAACTGCATTATGGTGTGACGTGAGCGTTGGACGCAAGCGTAGTAGCCTTATATGAGTGTTTAATTCATATAAGGGGTATGGGCACATATTTATACACCCGTCTGTCCACCTTAATGACGTAGTGTATCACCGCATTAAGGCGTGACGTGAGCGTTGGACGCGAGCGTAGTAGCCCTATATAGATTATTATTAATTTATATAGGGAGTATGGGCGAGTGTAAATATATACATGTATATATTTTAGCCTGAGAGGCTGTATTTTGATATATATATATATATATATATATATATTTTAGCCTGAGAGGCTGTATTTGGATATATATATAGTTTTGAGCAGTAGAGGCTCGATATTTATAACGATAAGAGAATTATCGTTTAAGACATGCATTCGTTTTCTTGAAAATTAAATTGAGAAAACATAAATATTCTTTTTATTTATTTTTGTCCACTCACTCTAATTATTGCGAATGTTTTTCCCCTGGGCTCTTCGTTTTTAAAATGCCCAGTCTGCAGAGTTCGAGTTAGAACGAGTAGGAGACGACGAGGCATAGTTACCCATTTCTCAGCCACCATTCACCAGTAGGTTACCTGTTTAACCTACTAGAGTATTTTTCCTACTCCTCTAGTGTATAGTAGCTCTGAATACTCTTTGGGATTTATTGTAATGTTTCTGGTGGTGTGCTTAGACTATCGTTGGGTCGCCGCACAAGCCCCGCCAGAAAGTGATTCCCCGCGAGATACCGTTTCGACAGAAAGTAGTTCCCCGTGAGATGCTATCTCGCCAGAGAGTGGTTACCCGCGAGATGCTGTCTCGACATGAAGTGGTTCCCTACGAGATTGAACTTCATAATAACCCTCACGCATCTTCTGTCAAAGCGTTGCCCCCAAATAGAAACTCTTTGAATGAACCGCACCAAGCTTTAGAAGGTCATGGGGACTCATCTGATCATCATCTCGCCCAGAGTCACCTTAAGTTGAAGGGGACCAACACTCAAGCAAAAAGGCTTAGTGGAAGTAGCAATAGTTCTAAGGACGTGAACTTCAAGTGTCGAAGGATCGAACCCGCGATGAATTTCTCCTCAATAGCAATTTTCTTGGCGAAATTCCAGGTCCCTCGCAACAAACTCCAAATCAAGTTGAGGTATGTTCGCCACCATCACCATGCATTTTTTTTTGACATTATATGCATGATTTGAACTAATTTTCTTTACCTTCTTGTTTTCAGCTAGAAGGACTCCCACTTTTTGAAGACAAAGCTTGGTTGAAAGAGGTTCGTGCTCTTTCAACAGAACCAATGAAGACCGATTCCCTCCACGAATACGATGCATGCATTATCAGACAAAATGTATCGCAACAAGTTAATTGTGAAGACATTTCGGTTAATCCTCCTAGGCTTTTAAACAATATGGCATTCTCTGAAGTCACCCGCGGTGAAGTTGATGTTTTGGACACCAACCAGGGGCTCTGAAAGATTCGTATGCAGGCCGCCACTCTAATTTATGAACAAATCAAAGACGCATTACGAAGCACTCGTCAAGAACCATTCTTTCTAGAAAGAAAGACCTTGACGAGATGATGGCCGAACTTCAGTGTTATGGGTTTGATCCTTCTCCAGTAAAAGACAAGGTGGAAAGCTTGATGACTTGTGCTACTCGATACAACGCGGCAAGGCTTGTATGCACGTGTTTATGCCTGAATTAATATTTTATTGGACAGTAAATGTCTATGTAAATATTAATTATTTTTTGTTCCATGTCATACCCGCGAGCCCAAGTTCCTTTAAGTTTACAAGTGATGGCCATTTTAGTAAGACCACGCGCGCTGAGAAAAGAGTTTACATGCGAACTAGACTTCACTTAGCTCGCGCGGAATGTACATAGGCGGACTGCGCAGTTCGCGTGGAACAGTTAGCTCACGCGTGGAATGACTTCGCGCGAAATGACTATTTACCAGTGCGCGAAATGCCCTATGCGGAATGAAGTGTGCAAACTGGGCAGGTGTCACCAATTGGTTGGTTCGCATGGACGAAACAGTGTCCTTGTGAATTAGAGTTTCAGAGTCCGACTTGGATTCTAATTACTTTTCTTCTGCTGCAAGTTGAACTACTATATAAGGGGGCTCGAACCCTAACAGAAACTCTCTCAAACAATACACAAAAGCACAATACAAACTGAAACCAGTTACCCTTCGAGCTCCTCGAAACCCTAACCCTAAGTGTCGCCGCCTAGGTTCCCCTCTTCAGAGCCCTCCGAACTCTACATCCCAGCTTCTCTCTGAACTCCCTATAGTTGCTCTGCTCGCGCCGCCGTGAGTATCCATCGCTTGTGCTCGTAAATCCTCGTCTGAGGTGGCACCTGTAACCCCCTTCGCCTAATCAAGAAGTCAAGCGCACCCCTGCAACCTTTTCCTCGTCCGCGAGGTGGCACGCCCGCAACACTCCCCCCTTCTCTTTGTTGGCTAGAAACCTCTGCTCCGCGTGCTGAGGATCGTGGCCAAAACATTTGCACGCCTAGTGGGACAGGGAGTACAAGCGGATACATCATAGGGAAACCGGAGGAAGCGCCGTACCGAAAGCCCTAGCTTTCTTGTCTCAAGCACAGATCGCTACGGTACAAGCCCCATAATAGCGCAGCTTGCCGATCCCTCAGTCAAGAACAGGTCCTTGCTCAGTTTGGTAACCCAGATTACAGCGAGACCGCCATGGTAGGCTCTCAGCCGATCCAAGATACAGACTCTGCTCCATCTATGGAGCAAGTCTTCCAGATGTTCGCGCAACTCACGGGGCAGATCCAGGGTTTGACAACCCAAACCCAGGGTTTGACAACCCAAAGCTCTGCCACTCAACAAAGCCTCACCGACCTTGCTGGTAAGGTCGACAGCCTTGCTGAACAAGTCAAAAGGGACAAAACCCTTTGGGAAGCAGACCAGCACAACCTTACCGTACTCACTAAAGACTTTAACCAGTTTGTCAGCGATACAAGGGAAACAAAGGGCTTGGTCGAAGGAAGCCTTCAACAGATCCGCTCGGATTTGGATCAGAACACGGAGACCGTGAAGCAAAGCGCGGAGACCGTGAAGCAACATGCAGAAGTCCTGTCGCTCACTCGCGCGACAGTAGACGAATAGACTCGCCGCTTGGATGAGCACGATACCAAGCTGCATGACCAACAGAATGCTTCCTTCTTTGGAAGTACGAACAGTCTAGAGAAGCTAGACGAATTCAAAGACAAACAGGACCGGCTGAACCTACGGGTCCTTGAAGTTGAAGACTGGATGAGGGCGCAGGCAACAAAGAACCCTGCTCTAAACCCTACTAGCCCACGCACGAACGAAGGGACGCCCAAGTACATCCCTCCTAATGAACGCGCCAGGGGAAACCCTAAGGTCGGGACTCCGAAGGCCCCGCAGTTCGTTCCAGGAGCCGGAACGTCAAAGAGTCCGCTTCCGCATGGCTTGTTTGCTCCCTCCAAGGGACTGCATAATTCTCTACGCCAGGCAACCTGGACACCAGATGACCCTCTTCTAGTTTATTCCAGCCTTACTCCCAAGAATGGCGGACAGGCCGTCAATCTCTCTGCATGGCCAAACCATAGGGAAGGGGCAGAATCCGTGCCCGTGACAACAGCCAACTAGCGCCAGCTTATCTCCTCCATTGTCAAGGAGCAAACCGGACATGGTGATGCTAACTTGCAGTATAGCGACCCCTATCCAGATAGCGTGGCGCAATACCCCTTCCCGCATGGGTTCAAGAACGTAGTGTTCACTACCTTCTCTGGTGAAACAAGGGAGGACGTAGCAACCCACATGGCCCACTTCAAAGTCCAGTGCGGCCAGTACGGGAACAATGACATCCTCAAGCTCAAGCTCTTCGGGACCTCTTTGTCTGGAGCTGCATTTACTTGGTACTCCAGGTTGAAACCAAGATCCATTGCGGACTGGCCTACCATGGAGAAACTGTTCCGGGAGACCTACGGTACCATTGAGCCAGAGGTCGGCCTTGACTCCCTCACCCAAATGAGCCAGCAAAACATGGAGTCGGGAGTTTCCTTCCTCCAGCGGTTCAAGATCCAACAAGCCAAGTGCGACTTCCTCCTACCCGAACAGGAAGCCATTAAGTTGGCCGTTCGTGGCCTCGAACACCGCCAGCGGTTGAAGCACCATGGGGAGCGCTTCGCGTCTATGGGCGACCTCATCAACAAGGTCGGCAGTTATGAGCTGATCCTCAACGAAATGGACGAGAAGGCGAATGCCTCCAAAGGGACATACGTACCTGGTAGAAACAAGATAGTAGGGGCATTAAACCTCCAATCCCCCGCGTTCGACCCTTACTACCAAAGGCAGGAGGAGAAGGAGGCCGCGCAGGGGTATGTTGACGACGTTGGAGCAGTCGAACTGACCGGGAGCCAATCACCATTCAGTCCTTTGCATGGACTAGGCCCGAATATGAGGCGTACACGTATGACGCGAAAAACGCCCATCTTGTCTTAAATGACTTGATTGAGGCGAAATGCGTGCGCTTGGATCACAGGATCCCGTCCAAGGAAGAGCTAAAGGACAAGAAGTATTGCAGTTTCCACAACGCTTACAATCACGACACCAAGGACTGTGTCAAACTCCGCGACCAACTGCAAACTTGGTTGAATTCGGGCGCCTTGAAAATGAAGACGCCAGGAAGCACCACTTCTCTAGTGGATGTTGATCCATTCCCAGCCGTTGTTGGTATGGTCGGGGTGAATTGGGCCGACCAGCCAAAGGAGAACAACTGCCGCTGCGCACCAAAGCCAAGCGAGCGGAGAATTACCTTGGACCTGGCCGAACATCCAGAGGATGATAATCCGCACTGGGCACTTAAGCGAGACCGAGAGGATGGTAATGATGACACACGTCAGCCATCTCGCCGGTACACTTACAACGTCAACCTCGCGCACGAGGTCTTAGATGATCTTATTGACGGTGGACTCGTCACTATGTCAAGGGCCTTGCCCTATGTTGAATAGAAGGAGGGCCACGTCCACTGCAAGCTCCATGACAGTTGGGGGCACATAACTCGCGATTGTTACCAGCTCCATGAGCAAGTCTAGGACTGGCTAGACCTCCAGTATATTCGCTTCGAGGACAAAGGTGGCTTCATGATCACAGTTGCTGACATCGCTTGGTCTCGCATCGGCCAGTGCGCAATAACTTTGGACCTATCTCCAAACGCGGGCCAACGCGAACCGCCAGGTCGAAACCGTAAGAGGCTGGCGAATGACTACACCGTTCTGGCGAACCAAAATGGGAACCACTACCCAGCAAGGGAGTTAGCCGCCAGACTACAGCCCGATCGTCTTTCTAGAAAGGATAAAGGCAAAGCTACCATGCGGGATGATACACCGTCTCCAGCTGACAACTATCAACCCATGAGTCCCAGGACTCGCGAAGAGCTGGAACAGAGGATCAAGTGCCTCGAAACCTTCGTCCAATCACACTGGACTAAAGATGTACCTTCATCTCCAGCTTCAAGCGAGATGGACATCTCCGACTCCGGCAGCGAACGCCAGGATAGCGAGGCTTCAAGCCCTCGGCGAGGTATCTTGACTGACCCCTACATTCCTCCGACATCCAAATCAGCGATCAAGGAAGGGATTTGGTACACACAGCAAGGGGGAAAGCCGATTACCATCAGCAGATCCAAGAAGCAGAAGCTACAAAAGAAGTATGGCAGCATATTGCGTGCCTTGCGAGCGGCTGATGATGGCATCATCCAACCCTCGTAGCTCGCGCAGACACCCGAGAGAATGTGGAGAGAAGCTGAAGGCTTGAGCGCTCTACTCCGAAGGCCACCTGTCATGCCTCCACGTGTCTGTGCGCAGGCAGCAGACAACCCCGCTCCAAAGGCGAATGTTTTCTGTCGCCTCACCGTACCACCAAGATAGGATCCGTGCCCCGCTAGGCACAGATCATCTCCGAAGCCAGAAAGGAGAAGGGAGCCACAGTTCTCCCGGCACAAGCCTTCATCAGAACCTGAAAGAAGAAGGGAATTGTTACCTCCACCAAGGCGCCAGCACTCGCCAGAAGCCGAACGACGAAGGAACCCGCCACCTCTACCAAGGCGTAGGCGGTCGCCAGAGGCTGAAAGAAGACGAGAACCGTCTTCCCCAGCGACGCGAAGACTGTTCGCTGCATCAAGGCACGAATCAAGGCGCGAGCCACCTCGGTCATCACATCCCCAGAAGCCTATTCGCCAGGAACCTGAGGCTAAAAAGGAACTATCATGACCAGGTTTGCCCCAACCTCAACTCGCACAGCAGCCTCAGGTCTCAGTCCTTCCTCCACCTAAGGCAGAGGACAATGCCAGAGCTCCACTAGCCGTGGATAAGCTTTGAGCTAAGGACAAATAGCCCTCGACCAAACTCTTGTGGCGACCATGGCAGCCAGAGGGTAACGTCTCGCCAGGGGTCGAAAGTAGCACCTCCAGCCCTAACCTCGCGGAACTCATGGCCCAATGCTTCCATGAAAATTCATTGAACAAGGAGACTCATTCCGAGCCTCGCATCGACTTGGGCGACGACCAAGCAGAAGGGCAGGGTGAATCATTCAACTGCAATAAGCTTGAGATCTCTGCATGGCCCGAGCTGGAAGAGGTCAATCCAGCGGAGGGCGCATTCGCCATGCTCGACGGAGAACATGGGAGCATTGAGACGCCACTGGTTCCAGTCCGCGAACAGTTCTCTTTTCAGGTCGGAATGGTGTTCTTCATATCTGAGAGATACGCTCTCCCACCAAATACAACATGCAACGCGGCGGATATTCCAGACAATAGCGAAAGTGTCTGTGACATATCCCCCCCTTGCAGCAGTGAGATGGGTCCAGTCCTGGCGGAGCCCGCACAGGCTGCACCGTTGGAAGCCACAAGCAGCATCACAAGCATGCCGACTCTGACCTTCTCCACTCCAACCCTGGACATGGCCACTCACATGAGGCCATTGTATATCACGGCTGAAGTTGAAGGGATTATGATCAACAAAATCATGGTCGACACGGGGGCGGCAGTGAATGTCGTCACCACCCGCACTATGGGACTCCTTGGTGTCCCACGCTCAATGATCCAAACTACGTCCTTGACAGTCAAGGACTTCACCGGACAAGTCTCCAGGACTCTAGGTTTGTTGTTCTTACGTGTCAAGGTGGGACCGGCTTCAAGGGTCTACACATTCTTCGTCGCCGAGTGTGCTTCGTCCTACAGCATGATCCTAGGCCGCGACTGGATCCATAGAAGTTTTTGTATAGCTTCATCCATGCACCAGGAGCTTCTGATCTGGGATACTGAGAAACGTAAGGCGGTCCTCATCCAAGCGGATCCGCGTCATTTCTCCATTTCCGCCAACTTCAATGACGCCCGCTATTACAATACCGACTTGGGCCCATTGGACGTCCAAGGCGTCGATTCTAAAGGCCTCCCATATGGGGTCACGGCCTCCAACTTAACATGATGGGGACTCACTCAGGCGAGGGATGATTTACAACGTCCCCACACCATCACGGATCCCCTACAACCATCTTATGATTAGTACATCTTCAGAAGAAGCACGCGAGGCTGGCGAGTCCTTGTGTGAGAGGCTGGCGAGTCCTACGACAGGGTTGCCACTATGGAGTATGTAGACGAGATAGTGGACTATACCGATACCAAGGAGGAAGTTATTCAGTTAGCTCCCGCTGCCTTGGACGACACGCCGCCTCAAGTCCGTGATCCCACCTTACAAGTCGACGTGGGGACTGCAAAGAAACCTGTACTACTCTCTATTAGTGCCAAATTGGCGGGACAAGAAAAGGAAGACCTTCTCGCCTTACTACATGAGTATAGGGATTGTTTCGCCGAGCAGTGCGAAGACATGCCTGGCCTATCCCCGGATTTAGTCTGTCACCATCTGCCTACTCATCTTGACAGACGTCCAGTCCGCCAAGATGGCAGATTCATGCGAACTGAGACCCAGATCGTGGTCAAGGAAGAAATTGAGAACATGCACCGATCAGGTATCATTCGCATGGCCAAATACAATGAATGGCTATCCAACATCGTTACAGTTCGCAAAAAGAACGGCAAAACGCGCTTCTGTGTTGACTACCGTGACCTCAACAACGCAACGCCTGAAGATATATATCCCACGCCTATTGTTGACCTCCTCATTGACGCGGCCGTGGGCATGAAGTTCTATCCTTTATGGATGGAACTGCTGGTTACCATCAAATCCCTGTCGCTGAAGAAGATCGCCACAAGACTGCTTTCCGCTGTCCGGGGTTTGCAGGTGCCTTCGAGTATGTTGTCATGCCATTCGGGCTCAAGAACGCGGGGGCAACATATCAATGCGCCATGAACCTTATCTTTCACGATATCCTAGGCAAGTTGATTGAAGTCTACATCGACGACGCAGTGGTTAGAACCAAGACGCGGATGACACACTTTGAAGACCTCCGACAGGTTTTCACGCGGATGCGGAAACACCACCTGAAGATGAACCCCGCCAAATGTGTTTTCTTCGCGGAGGCAGGCGATTTCCTTGGTTTTCTAATCCATCAAAGGGGTATCGAGATCCCCAAAGACAAGGCGCAGGCGGTAATCAACGCCTCACCTCCTACAACCAAAAAGGAGCTCCAACAATTGATCGGGCGAATCAACTTCCTCCGCCGTTTCATTTTGAACGCGGCAGGGAAAGTTCAGCCTTTTTCGCCTCTTCTAAAGCTCCAGGGGGCAACCGAGTTCGTATGGGAGTCACAACACCAGGAGGTCTTCGATCGTATCAAGGACTATCTTGCGAATCCACCTGTTTTGGTTCCCCCTCGCCCTGGTGTTCCGCTTAAGCTCTACATCGCCGCTGCTGATTTGTCTATCAGCGGACTCTTGGCACAAGACGACGAGAATGGAGTGGAACACGCCGTTTACTATCTTAGCAGGGTGTTGACCGATTACGAGACGAGATACTCCCCATTGGAAAAGTTGTGTCTCGCCCTTTTCTTTGCAGGTTGCAAGCTCCACCACTACATGTTGGCCTTGACCACGGTGGTGATCGCTCAGTCCGACTTAGTCAAATATATGCTTTCCCGCCCTATCCTACGGGGCCGCATAGGTAAATGGATATTGGCTTTGTCTGAATTCTCTTTGCAATATGTTCCCCAAAAGGCAGTTAAAGGACAGGCCATAGCGGACTTCCTCGCTCATCACCCGCCGACCGAACTGACAGCATTCCGCCAGTTGGAGGTTGCCGTAGTCTCCCTTACTCCATGGACCCTCTACTTTGATGGCTCGCGTACTGAACTTGCTGCAGGTGCCGGGATCGCCATCGAGAACCCTGCAGGAGATCGGTTTTCTTACTATTTCTAGCTGGACTTTAAATGTACAAATAATCAGGCGGAATACGAGGCGCTCATCATCGGACTGGAAATCTTGCTGGACTTAGGAGTCCACAAGGTTCAAGTCTTTGGCGACTCCTTACTGGTCGTCAACCAACTTGTGGCGAAGTTAAAGTGTTTAAGCTCGTCCATTGAACCTTACTTGCGAAAAGCTTTTGATGTCTTGGACAGCTTCGACGATGTTCACATTGAACACATCCCGCGCGAATTCAACTTCGCGGCGAATGAGCTCGCGCAGATCGCATCTGGTCTTAGCTTAAGCGATGGAGTGCGCGAACGACTCCTCAAGGTCGAACGATGTACACATCCTTCTTTTCTTGCTAGGGGGCAATACGAGGCAAACCCTCTTAACGTCGCTGCCCTAGATCCTATCGATGAAGATTGGCGGCTACCGTTCATTGCCTACCTCGAGCACCCTCATGACGCTACCCATTCCTGGCAAATGCGGTTTCTTGCCCTCAACTTCGTGCTTCGCAATGGTGAGCTTCGCCGGCGCGGCGAAGACGGTAACGATTTCCGCTGCGTGTATGGCAACGAGGCTAAGTGGCTTCTGCGTGAGGTGCATTCCGGCGTTTGTGGTTTGCATTAGGCTGGACCAAAGATGCGTTGGTTAATTTGTCGCCACGGCTACTACTGGCCTACTATTCTCAAGGATTGTATTACTTTCGCTAAAGGATGTCAGGACTGCCAGGCTCACGGACCAGTGCAACACATTCCAAACATATTGTTACAGCCGATCGTTAAACCCTGGCCATGTCGAGGTTGGGCGATAGACTTCATCGGTCTCATTCATCCCCATTCCTCAGAGCAGCACAAGTTCCTTATTGTGGCCACCGATTTCTTTAACAAGTGGGTTGAAGCCGAGCCACTCAAGGTCGCTTCCGCGACCTCGGTCTGCAACTTTATTTTCTGCAACATTATTTCCCGCTTCGGTGTTCCAGAATGCATCGTGACGGACCGGGGGGCAGCTTTCATTGCGTATTCGGTAGTCACATTTCTCAATGGCTATAGTGTCAAACTCCTGCATTCTACCCCCTGTTATGCCCAGTCCAATGGTCAGGTGGAGGCAAGCAACAAAGTCATCCTCGGCATCTTGCGAAAAATGCTAGAGTTGAACCCCCGCGTCTGGCATCTAGAGCTTTACCATACTTTGTGGGCCTACCGTACCTCCAAGCGCGGTCCGATAGATACCACCCCATATGCTCTCATGTATGGCCATGATGCCGTCCTTCCCCTTGAGGTTCACGTCGCCTCGCTTCGTGTTCAGGAGCAGCACCAGTTGCTTGGTGACGATTACGTCCAGGCAATGTGGCAAGACCTTGAAGACCTCGACGAACATCGCATCACTGCTTTCAACAATCTCATCCTTGAGAAGCAGCGTGTTGCGCGGTCTTATGATAAAGTCACTCAAGGTTGGAGTTATGCCGAAGGCCAAACGGTATGGCGTGCTGTGCTCCCACTTGGGGAGAAAACCGAAGGCCGCGGGAAATGGTACGCGCGGTGGGAGGGACCCTTTATTATTCATCGCAAAATGCTTAAGGGGGCATACCATTTGCGCGACCTTGACGGTGCACTCCATCCTAACCCTATTAATGGTCGTTTCTTAAAACGCCACATCGCTAGTGTTTGGGAGCGCGCAGACCCTCCTTCCCCCCCTGATCCCGCGACCATTGTCATTAGTGTCACGCACCGTCGCGCTTACGCTCCATCACCTCACACTAGGGGGCAACCCCAGGGAGAAGCATGCAATTAGTTTTTTCTTCATAAACGTGCGTGGTCTAACTAACAGACCAGTACAAGATTGGGGCCTATTCCTGAGGTCCTAAATAATTAAAATTTTTAATTCAAATGTTTCTCAGTTATCAGTTTTCTCTTTGTATACGTGCGTGGTCTAACTAACAGACCAGTACAAGATTGGGGTCTATTCCTGAGGCCCTAAATAAAAACAACTTCGTTCAAGTATTTCTTAGTCATTATTTAGGCCAATCCCTGTGGCCTCTAATTTTTCAAACTTGGTTTGCCAACTTTATGCGGCCGTTCGCTAGCTCCTTTGTTTACTTCTCATTGGTTCGCACTGGGGGTAGCGAAGTATATACTGGGGGGCAGCGAAATACATAGCCATTGTCTTTCCATGTTGGTCGGCCATCGCCAAGAGCTCGTGAAGGGCTATTTTTTGGAATCTACTCAAGTCACATGCGTCTGCTCAAGATACATCCATGCGAGCTACATTCGCTCGCGATATGTGCCATGTACTATGTCTTCTGAGTTGAGTAGGTGAATGCGGGCTAGAAGCACGCGAATACAAAAGTGGAACAAGCGAATGCAAGGTAGGAGCAGGCGATTGCATTCGAAATCCATGTCCAAGGTGCCTAGGCGAGCCGTGCAGAAGTTCGCTGCATTGCCTTGCTGGGTGCTTGAGTTTCAAGGCCTATTCACAGGCTTGTCTACTCACACTCATTTTATGTATGACCCGAGCCAATACCAGTGGCTATAGAGCAACATGAACATAAACCTCTTCAGTCATTGTTTGACATTCATGACTTTGAGGCTTGGGGGCAATGTTTATGCCTGAATTAATATTTTATTGGACAGTAAATGTCTATGTAAATATTATTTATTTCTTGGGCCATGTCATACCGGCGAGCCCAAGTTCCTTTAAGTTTACAAGTGATGGCCTTTTTAGTAACACCACGCGCGCTGAGAACAGAGTTTACATGCGAACTGGACTTCACTTAGCTCGCGCGAAATGGACATAGGCGGACTGCGCAGTTCACGTGGAACACTTAGCTCGTGCGCGGAATGACTTCGCGCGAAATTACTATTTGCCAGTCCACGTAGGCGAGACGCAAATGTACTTCTCGTAGGCGAGATTGACTCTCCGCATAGGCGAGGCGAGGTGAACTGGCTCGCGTAGGAGACTTCGCGAGGAAGCAACATGCGGAGTCCGCGCGCACCACGACAAACGTTGAAGACTCTTACAAGTCTTTGACATCCTTCGGGCCAATCCCTGTGGCCCATTAAATATAAAAAGCCCTTTTAAGGTTCGCGAGCTGCAATAGCCCGCGAAATGGAAGCAAACATCAGGAGCACGCGAGATAGCATCCTGTGACAGCCCGCGGGATGAGGACATTCCTAAATCCAGTTCGCATAGGAGTCTACAGTTGGCAGCGCGGAAACAATGCCCTATGCGGAATGAAGTGTGCAAACTGGGCAGGTGTCACCAATTGGTTGGTTCGCATGGACGAAAAAGTGTCCTTGGGAATTAGAGTTTCAGAGTCCGACTTGGATTCTAATCACTTTTCTTCTGCTGCAAGTCGAACTACTATATAAGGGGGCTCGAACCCTAACAGAAACTCTCTCAAACAATACACAAAAACACAATACAAACTGAAACCAGTTACCCTTTGAGCTCCTCGAAACCCTAACCCTAAGTGCCGCCGCCTAGGTTCCCCTCTTCAGAGCCCTCCAGACTCTACATCCCAGCTTCTCTCTGAACTCCCTATAGTTGCTCTGCTCGCGCCGCCGTGAGTATCGATCGCTTGTGCTCGTAAATCCTCGTCTGAGGTGGCACCTGTAACCCCCTTCGCCTAATCAAGAAGTCAAGCACACCCCTGCAACCTTTTCCTCGTCCGCGAGGTGGCACGCCCGCAACACTCCCCCCTTCTCTTTGTTCGCTAGAAACCTCTGCTCCGCGCGCTGAAGATCGTGGCCAAAATAGCACGCATAAAGCTACTCCAGGCACATGTGATCAACGTTTGTCTCATATGGAGGCTGAAATTGCAAAGTCAATCGAACTTTGTCAAACTGATCTTGGTCAATGTCAAGTTGTGATTGAGTCCTTGGAGAACTTGAAGGAGAAGGAGCGAAGGTTGGAGCAGGAAATAACCTCTCTAGATGTGAGCCTTCTACTTCATGACAAAAGGCTTGCCGATTTAGAGAAGCAGAAAATTCAAATCAAGGAGACTCCAGAGTTGACTGCTGAAGAACTTGAGGAAGCAAAGAGGTTCCGAGATGATTTTGAAAAGCAACGCAACAGCTTCAAAGGCCTATCTTGGACGTGAAGGGCCCATCATTGTTTAATAACTTATGATTTATTCTCTTTTTTTTTTTTTGCGCATGTAATAAGTCATTTTGACAATAGAACTCATTATGCAATAAAAAAAGATTTTTTTTTTTGATGTGACTGAACTCAAGAATATAATTCTCAAGCTGCCTACGTATCCTTCCAAAGAAAGAATCAAGTCATCACGTAGTTCAAGGATGAGGATTTAGAACTATTTTTTTTTTAGTGCCTTGTGCAGTTTAGGCTCATGCAGGCTACGAGTATTTTTGTCATTTGCAGTTTAAGCTCGTGCAGACAAGGAGCGTTTTTTGTCATTCGCAGTTTATGGTCGTGCGGACAAGGAGCGGTCTTTACTTGTTTCAAGCATAGTATTTCTTCAAGAACTTGCCGTTGATTGGGCCAATTCTCAAACTGTCTTCAGCCACGATTTTATAAGCTCCGTTGGTGTAGACTTCGCTGACGACATAAGGGCCATCCCACTTTGATTTGAACTTGGGACCGGTCTTGTGTGTCATGATGATGGGTCTGCATACAGCAAGAACCAAGTCACCAATTTGAAAGGATCGAGGCCGAACTCCTTTGTTGAAGACACGCGACATCCGGGCTTGGTAGCATTCTAAATGTTGTTGCGCATCGAGCCTCTTCTCGTCTAAAGCTTCCAACTCTTGAAGTCGTAACTTGATATTTTCTTCATTTGTGAGGCCTTCGTGCAAAGCAATCCTCAATGAGGGAATTTGCTTCTCTAATGGCAAGACGGCTTCAACACCATACACCAGAGAATAAGGTGTGGCATTTGTGGCAGTTCGATATGTCGTTCTATATGCCCACAATGCTTCGCCCATCCTCTCATGCCAGTCTCTTTATGACTTGCTGATGGTCTTCTTCAAGATGTTGCAGAGCGTTTTATTAAATGCCTCCGCAAAACCATTAGCGGGTGCATTGATGGGTGCAAAACCTGCATCAAATAAACCCTTTTTATCGTTAGTAGTATATGGTAAATAAGGGTATCGTATAGGGCCGGGGATTGAGGGTACCTTGCAAAACAAAGCGTTAGTAAAACACAACAAATAATAACAAGTAATAAAACCTTTAAACAATTTACAAAAATAACCATTATTCCTAACGAACAGTAGTCGAAAACCTAATTAAAAATCTAACCTAAACTACTCAGAAAAATATGAAAATTTACAGAGATATATTAAACACATATATAAACAACTGTACAAATTTGCAGGATGTTTGGAATAGTTTGATATGAAAATAAAATAAAAGAAAACAGGGGACAGAAGAATGGCGAAAATCCTAAACTATAAGGAAAACAAAAACCTAAGCTACTATATACATGTGATCGTCTCTTTGCACACAAGAAAACACTAAATCAGATTCATATAATCAAGTAGCTATGTAATTTCAATCCTAATAACCTAAATCATGCATATGGAGAAACGAATCAAATTCCATGTTTCAAGTAATTTACCGACGCGGACTTAACTACTTAACACCCTCCTAACTTCTCATAGATATGTACCGACGCGGACTTCATGTCTAAAATAGATCAAAGGAAGAACTTGAACATGTTAGAATGTAATTCACTGACGCGGACTTCAAAAACATCCTAGCATGCAACCTATGACTCTTTACCATTCTAGTTCGTGTTTACCGACGCGGACTTAACACAAACAATGACACATTGATTAAGAACAAGTCATAAGTTGTCAATCACACATAAACACAATTTAGATCATCAAAAGCATCATCAATTATACAAACAACTCAAGTGTACAGATCTGATTTTCATGATTATAAGAACAAACTCAATCAAAAATCCAACTCATGAACACAAACGAATAAGAGAGATGGAAACAAACTAAAGTAATTGAATAGATAATAAAAGAAAACATGAGATCTGAGTTTAGATTACACTTTGTGTATTGAAACAAGGAACTACGCCAAGGATTACAAAGGAGAAGGCATGGCAGGAGATGTCCTAAAATTAGGGTTTGTGTTTGGAGAGGAATTTCTGAAGGAGATGAAAGGACGTTATTTTTTCTGCAGCAAAGATCGACCCCTTTTCACGTCTGCAACTCCTCCTATATATAGGGAACGTATGAACAGCTTCTATTATGGTTAGAGAACCATCAATTTTTCGTCCATGGGCTCGCTGTTGTCGTCTGGGCCTTGAAATTGAAGTTTCGGTCAAAATCAGAAATTCGGGCAGACTGACCTTCGGCCACTCAAACAGTCATAACTTCTTCTCCAAAATAACTATTGATGATCTGCAAAAATTTCTGGAAACTAGACTCTTCTAGCTTTCCGGTGATATAAAGTTCATCTCCTGGATATATGTGAGCTGATCACAATCCTCTGTCGAATTTGACTGACAATTCCTGACAGATTTTCTGATCTCTTTCCTTGTGCCATATGGATTCCTCTTCCCTCAAGATTTCTTCTCCTTAACTTGCTTCTTTTGTGCTCCTTGGCTTTATTTGAGACCTAAAAACACAAACCAAGTTAAAATCAATATTGTTAAAGGAATTACATAGCTAAATAGGGTCGGAAATACATTAAGAACGTTGCATAAAATGCACCTATCAAATTCCCCCACACTTAGCTTTTGCTAGTCCCTTAGCAAAATCAATCAAAAAGACTCAAAACTCACAAACTGGAAATTACGCAACTACAAGACTCAACAAACAAACAAACAACTCTATTGCCCATAACATATTGTCTCAGATTTTCCAATCTCATGGCATCAAAATTAGCACTAAATCAAGAATTATTCCATGAAGTTTCAGAAGCTAATTGCCATGCATAGATCACATATTTATATGTAGGACCTGATAGAACAATGGTGATATTTAAGCTCAGCATGTTTCAAACAAGTATGATTCATTCTCACAAGGTATGCACTTATTTTTCACTCAAATTTTCTGGCTAAATCACTCAATAAATATGCAAGATAGAATCAGAAAGCTTGCATTTATATCAACAAAAGCACAATAGAACAGATATAAACCTCATGAAAGAATCAATTACTCACACAAATGAACTATACCATAAGCTCAACTCTTGAAACAAACTCTACAGAACAAGGTTTACTCATCTTTTAGATCAAAATGAACTTCACAAGGTATTAATTTGGCTAGGCTAGGGGTATGAGTTGAAGAGTAAGGAATTGCAAAAATTCCTAAGGACCTAGCAGAGCATTCAAACATGCCTTATGTCGCCAAAGTAAGGGTCAAATGTCATCTTCTTGGGCCCTTCGTCATTCTAAACACCTTCCAACATTGTGAAAAAGAACAAAGGCCAAATATTCTGTTTTTGGGCCTTCCATTTACAACCAAAACTCCTATTTCACAACACAAAGACAATGTCTTTTTCTTCTTCTTCTTTTTTTTTTCTGCCAAAATTTTGTTTTGTTTTTTTTTTTTCTTTTTTTTTTTCAGCATTTTCTTTTCCTTTACACAGACATTCAACTCCCCTACACTTGTTTCACATCATCACTTCATACAATACATCACAATTGCTCTACTAGGCCCAAAGGACAAGGGTAGAGATATCACTGTACTAAGTTCAAGGTAAAAATTACATGGGTGATGAAAGAAAAGGCTTAACGTAAGCTCAAAGGGGTTTAAACTAAGGAGTGTGCAACGCACACAAATAGGGGCATAAGCTTGTTTGGCAATGGTGATCATCCTAAAAAGTTCCATTTATCCTTTCCAAAATCAGAGCGTTTTATGATTAAAAGTTTCGAAAATCCACAAGAGTGAGTTCTAGTCATCTAGAGTTCACTAAAAGCTATGGTGAGCAATCAATCAAATTAAAACAATAATGAGGTTTTTGAAAAATTATAGCCAAGAAAACGAATCAGAATATTTCAATTAACACTCAGAAAGAATAGCACATATATAAGCTCCAAAGCTCACATTTAAGGTTATATGAATCAAAAAACTTGTCTTAGCATGCTCATTTCTGTACCAGTGATTCAAATCATATCCACTACATTTCACATGATTTCTATTCATTTCAATTAACAACCGAATATCAGTTAGAAATCATCTCAATCTTGTGATCATTCCTTATCCATAATTTCAGAGATTATCACTCATTATAGACAGTTAAGGGCTCCTAAGACTCAAAAATAAAACAAAAGACTAAAATTATTTTTAGATTTTTCAAATTTTTTTTGTTTTTTTTTTTTTGTTTTTTTGTTTTTAGGACCCTAATTTAAATCATTCCCCCACACTTAAACCCTACATTGTCCACAATGCAATACAAGATTAAGGATAGACTCAAAGTATGGGAAAAAAATGAGTCACGAAAAACAAACAAAGCACACAAAATCAGAAATAAAAAAAATAAAAGGAGGGTGAAGAAAGCAAATCTGTGTTGATGGCTCCGCCACAGCTTCGGGTGAATTGGGTTGCCTCCCAAGCAGCGCTTAAGGTTTAGAGACTTTCAGCCTAGACTTTGTAACTCCATTTATCCATGTGATGGCACATCTTGAAGGGATACTTCCTCCACACTGTGTTCCTCAAAAGCCTCGTAGTAAGGCTTAAATCTTTGGCCATTCACCTTGAATTCGTTTCCTGACTGTAGACTTTTAATCTGCATAGCTCCATGGGGAAACACGTGAGTAACAATAAAAGGGCCAATCCAACGAGATTTCAACTTACCAGAAAAGAGTTTGAGTCGAGAATTGAAGAGTAGAACTTTCTGGCCCACTTCAAAACTCTTTCCACGGATCATCTTATCATGAAAGGCCTTTGTCTTCTCTTTGTAAATCTGAGCATTATCATAGGCCTCATTTCTTATCTCCTCAAGCTCATTCAATTGAAGCTTCCTGTGCAAACCTGCCTCATCAATGTCCATGTTAAATGTTTTCACCACCCACCAAGATTTGTGCTCCAACTCCACCGGAAGGTGGCATGCCTTCCCATAGGCATGTCTGAATGGTGACATGTCAATTAGGGTCTTGTATGCTGTCCTATAGGCCCATAATGCATCATCAAGTCTCTGACTCCAATCTTTGCGTGTAGGGCCCACCATCTTCTCTAAAATCCTCTTGATTTCTCGATTTGACACCTCTGCTTGTCCATTTGTCTGAGGATGATAAGGAGTAGACACTTTGTGCGTGATGTTGTACTTCTTGAGTAGAGCCGCGATTGTCCTGTTATAGAAGTGGGATCCTCCATCATGTATCAATCTGCTCAAGTGGTCTGTAGTGGCATGGCCTCAAGAGAAGCCACGGTTTGGATGATAATAGGACTAAAGTTCTCTTCAAGTTCTGCCTTGGTGATGGTGTCGCCATGTTCATTGTAACCGACTCCTTGAGCGATTGTTAGCGCCAACTCATCATCCGGAATTTCATCTAAGAATTTCTTAGCAAGAGAATCTAGTATGTCAATAGAAAAACCAGATTTGTCATCAGAAATAGGATACCTCATGGCTTCAAAGATGTTGAAGCCAATAACATCACCGTTAATGACACGACCCACCCCGAATTTCACCCTGAAACCCGGAGTAAGTCGTGCGGGGACCACCTCCAAGGAAAATTTACCAAAGGACTCGGCAAACCTCCCTTGAAAATGGACAACCCTAACTCGAAAATTCCAAATTTCACTCTTAATTCAACACTTCCAAACATCACATAGTTATCCTTCAGAAATTCTACACATAATATACAATAACCCCGAAGTATTCAGAGCTACTAAACACTAGCGGAAGTAAGAAAACACGAGTAGGTTAAACATGTAACCTACTGATGAAAACTGGCAGAAATGCGGGTGACTATGCCTCGTCTCCTACTAGATCCAACTCGAACTCTGCAGACTGGGCAATTTAAAACGAAGGGCCCAGGGGAAAACATTTAATAACGTTAGAGTGAGTGGACAAAAATAAAATAAAATATTTATGTTTCCCCAAATTAATTTCTAAGGAAAAATCGAATGCATGCCGCAAGCGATAAAACTTTTATCTCATAAAATATCGAGTCTCTCAGACTCTATAATATATGTATGTATTTACACTCGTCCATACTCCCTATATAAATTCATGGGTCTATATAGGGCTACTACGCTCGCGTCCAACGCTCACGTCACGCCTTAATGCGGTGCTACACTACGCCATCAAGGTGGACAGACGGGTGTATAAATATGTGTCCATACCCCCTATATGAATTAAACACTCAAATAGGGCTACTACGCTTACGTCCAACGCTCACGTCACACCATAATGCGGCTATATGCTGCGCCATTAAGGTGGACAGACACATATGGCTAGCTAGCATTTTCTATACATACTCTCTCATAAATACATATTTATATCCACCGAAAATCCCATTTTCGGTATCTCTCCAAGAGAAATAAAAACGTCAAAAATTAAAATGACGTCAAAATGATCCACGACATTAATTGTTCATTCATGAACCATAGCATGCATATTATTTAAAACAAAAGTCCACTCACAAACTAGGCCTAAGCCTGATGTCGATCTGGGGCCTCGTCTGCTCGAGCCTCCTCACGTCCTGTTCCAAATATAATATTAATTTCCCAACCAATAATCCAATATTTAATCAAAATAGGCAAAATTACCCGAGAGCCATAAATACGCTCATCATTGCCTAACTTCGGTATTCTTAAATCGGAACGATCCGAACTTAAATATCATACTCATCAGTCGTAATACAACCTCCCCAAAATACGACTTAAATCCTACGGCCGGATTCTACATTAATTAACCGCCAAAAATACCAAACTTTGGAAATTCACAAACCTATCCAAATCTCATCCAAACATTCCATAAATCACACCAATATACTCCTCTTAATATTCCACATTTAAAACCCTAAAAATCTCCTAACCGGCAGCGGCGCCGCCGGTGGCTCCGCCGGCAGCGGCGGCCGGAGGTCAAATCCGGCGACCTCCAAAACCTATGAAATTTTGACAGAATAATCTCCTCAACATACTCTACAACTTTCATGACCAACACATCACCCAATTCCAAGCCTAACTAGGCTAATCGAACGAAAACAACTTAAAAGCCCTAGAAATTTCAACTCCACATTTCTCCTTACCTAGCTCAAGAGGGAGTGAGCTGATTGGAGGGGTTGCTGCACGGGAGGAGGGCTACAAAACCGTACCAAGCTTGTCCGGATTGGTGGCCGGAGGAGGGAGTTCCGGCGACCGGAAGTTCGGGGCAGCCTAACCTTTCGGGCAGCACCGCTCTCTCACGGCGGCGCTAGGGGGGCTGTCACTGGTCCTGGAAGATAGCTGGGTCGGAGACCGATCGATTGGGACCGGTGCGCCGGTCTGGGGCGGCCGGACGGCGGCGGACGGGCGGTCGGAAGGTCCGGCAGGGAGGATAGAAATCGGGAGGCTCGGGGAAAAGAAAACCGGGAGGAAAAGGGAGAAAGGAAAAAAAGAAAAATGGGTTGGGCTCGGCCCAGCCGATCCAACACCATATTTAACCCACAAATCCAAAAATTCAACACCCCAAAATAATACCCCAATAAAAATTACCTTTTACTAGCTAAAATTTACCATTTTTACCGTCGTCACAATTTCTTCCTTCGAATAATTCTTTCGAAATATTCGTCCCTCAACACACCTCTAGGGACTTTAGGACTATAAATTCAATGACGAAGACGGTAAAATTCTTATTACCACAATGCTAGTAATTAAGGTAAAATTTATGAGTCGGGGCGTGACAGTTAAACTCCATGGTTAATGTTCCTTCATACACATCAATCTTTGTCTTCGCCGTTCTCATGAATGGACGTCCAATCAGGAAGGTTGTGGAATTATGAGGCGATTCTTCCATGTCAATGATGTCGAAATCCGCTGGAAAGATCAATTGGTTCACCTGCACAAGCACATCCTATAAATACCCCTTAGGATATGTGTTGGATCGATCAGCTAACTGGATAATAACATTATCTTTCTTAAGTGAGCCTAACTCCATAGATGCATATAAACTATATGCCATAACATTGATCGAAGCACCTAAATCGAGCATGACATTTTCAAACTTATGGTTACCAATTACACAAGGGATAGAAAAACTCCCTGGATCCTTAAGCTTTGGAGGCAATTTCCTTTGAATGACCACAGAGACAGTCGCATTCATCTTGACAACCTCCTTTTGATGTGTTTGTCTCCTTGTAGTGTACAACTCTTTCAGAAATTTAGCATATTTTGGTACTTCTTTGATGCACTCAAGCAAAGGCATGTTTACTTGAACCTTCTTGAAAATCTCTAGGATAGCTTGATCTGACTCATCCCTCTTTGACTGTGCAAACCTGCTTGGGAATGGTACACGAGCATAGGGAGAGTTAGTAATAACCGAATTTTGAGAGTTAGAATCATTACCTTTACTTGCTGGTTTCGGTGGAGATTGCAGTGAGCCTTCGATCCTTGATGTTGCTGGATCTTTTTCTAAGTCCCTCTTGGTGACTTCAATGTCACTCTCCTCATTATGGGCCAAAATTGGCGCCACTTTGGTCTTCTGTGGTGCCTTAGGGATGTCCTCAAGCCTCTTCCCACTCCTGGTAACGATTACCTTTGTAGATTCAAAGTTAGGATTCGAAATAGTACTGGGTGGAAGCTTTCCACTTTCAGTTATTCTGCCCATGAAGTCCACGACTTGTCCCATTTGCTTCTTGAGCTCCGCTATGTCCTTACCATGACTCTGTTGTCCTGTGACAAGTGCTTGAATAGAAGTTGTCAAAGTTTGCTGCTCTTGAAAAAGAGCTTCAAGCATTTTATTATAAGAAGCATTAGTAGCATTATGAGGAACATAGTTATTATTTGGAACAAAGGTTTGAGGAACCTAAGGCCTCGGATGGAAGCCTTGAGGACGTGGAAAGAGTCCGCTAGATGGTTGAGGTTGTTGCACATTCTCTGTGTTGCTCCATCGAAAGTTGGGGTGGTCCCTATGTCCTGGATTGTATGTGTTGAAGAAGGGAATGTAACGTTGCAACAAATATATCATGTATATACAACAATAAAAAACGCTTATTTAGCTAAGGATTTTTTCAATCCGCGGTAACGGCGCCATTTTGACGGGTGCAAAACCTGCATCAAATAAACCCTTTTTATCGTTAGTAGTATATGGTAAATAAGGGTATCGTATAGGGTCGGGGATTGAGGGTACCTTGCAAAACAAAGCGTTAGTAAAACACAACAAATAATAACAAGTAATAAAACCTTTAAACAATTTACAAAAATAACCATTATTCCTAACGAACAGTAGTCGAAAAACCTAATTAAAAATCTAACCTAAACTACTCAGAAAAATATGAAAATTTACAGAGATATATTAGACACATATATAAACAACTATAAAAATTTTCAGGATGTTTGGAAATGGTTTGATATGAAAATAAAATAAAAGAAAACAAGGGACAGAAGGATGGCGAAAATCCTAAACTATAAGGAAAACAAAAACCTAAGCTACTATATACATGTGATCGTCTCTTTGCACACAAGAAAACACTAAATCAGATTCATATAATCAAGTAGCTATGTAATTTCAATCCTAATAACCTAAATCATGCATATGGAGAAACGAATCAAATTCCATGTTTCAAGTAATTTACCGACGCGGACTTAACTACTTAACACCCTCCTAACTTCTCATAGATATGTACCGACGCAGACTTCATATCTAAAATAGATCAGAGGAAGAACTTGAACATGTTAGAATGTAATTCACTGACGCGGACTTCAAAAACATCCGAGCATGCAACCTATGACTCTTTACCATTCTAGTTCGTGTTTACCGACGCGGACTTAACACAAACAATGACACATATTGATTAAGAACAAGTCATAAGTTGTCAATCACACATAAACACAATTTAGATCACAATCCTGGATATATGTGAGTTGATCACAATCCTCTGTCGAATTTGACTGACAATTCCTGGCAGATTTTCTGATCTCTTTCCTTGTGCCATATAGATTCCTCTTCCCTCAAGATTTCTTCTCTTTAACTTGCTTCTTTTGTGCTCCTTGGCTTTATTTGAGACCTAAAAACACAAACCAAGTTAAAATCAATATTGTTAAAGGAATTACATAGCTAAATAGGGTCGGAAATACATTAAGAACGTTGCATAAAATGCACCTGTCATGCATTGTACATTGACGAAAAATGTAGTTTGAAGTGATACTTCTCGCTAAGTTTTTGCATAGCTATGTTATCTGTAATGATGCAATGTGGCACACCATATCGTTGGATGATGCATGTCTTGATAAAGTCTACGACAGTTTCTTTCTTTTTTTCTTTAAGTGGTACCGCCTCTGACCACTTTGAGAAGGAATCTGTGCCTGCCAAAATGTACATGTGGCCTCACTACGTCAATTTTGCCTTCAAACGAGCGGCAATGCCCGTCGTCTGATCATTTTTTTGCATGTCGTCTACCGAGCTGCCATCTGATAAGCTCTCAGACGACAGGCAATGTCCGTCGTCTGATAGATATTGTACGACAGACTATAAACTCATCTGTCGTCTGTGTGCATATAGATTTGTAACAAACTCTAACTTTCTGTTGTTAGACATTGGCTATAACGACATAAAAGTATCGTTGAAATTACTTTTATACTAAAAGTGAGCAACTGTATGTCGTCTCACACCAATTCAAACGTCACTTATCTGTCGTTTGATATATATCTCAGATGACATACAATATGATTTTTTACTTTAAGACGACATATAAATGTTGTTTGAAAGATGTAGAGATATCAGAGTCCATAAGACTATATGTTGTCTGATTTTGATTTGGATGTCAATTTTATGGGAATTTAATGTCTCAACAAAAGCATTTGCACAACATGATTCAGAAATCTCAAATTCATTCTAATTGCCAAAAACCAACATATTTTACATAGAGTTACTTGTTTTAAATAGAACTATAAGCTATAACATAAAAAGACATCAAACCAAATATTAGCAACTGCAATAGTGGTGTACTCTATAGTAGTGCAGAAAATCCTCCAAACTGCAGTGGTGTACTCTATTACTTCCTTCATACTCAAACTTCAGTGTCTCCTGCCAAATCGAAGACACAGAGCTTTAGTAAATTGTACTTAAAGAACACATAAACCAAATATAAACTAATATACAGTTAAATGAATTGTCATAGAAGCTAACATAGACCAAGAAAACACTTGCAATGTACTGGTTGGTTTATCCACATGTAATCTTTATAGAAGGTTGGGTATCCACTTTTAAATCACTTGAAAAGTTAACGTTGTTTATCTCTATCACATGTAATCTTTTGATTCTCTATAAAGATGTAATAGCTCATTGCATTTATGGTTTCAGACATGGAACTGAATTAGAGATAAGCTTACCTTTTCAAGGTGTAATTACCCTCCCTGATCCTTTGCGCTACACATCAATGTCTACCAACTGTTGCAGATTTCACAGTTCCTACACTTCAAGACATAAACTTGAAATAAGGTAAAGTCTGTCAAGATATAATTCTTTAAATTGAGTAACTTGCTAAAGAAGTAGAGCTTCAGTAACTCAGAAACTTTGTAAACTATATCAGTACAAATACACGAGCTTGATAGGGATATAATTTCATAAGAATTTAAACTCAAGGAGTCTCTTTTGTTATAGAACTTGATAAAGATATTATAGAGTGACGGAAAGAGAACAAGAAGCATGAACATGATAGGCTGCTCAGGTTTTGCGAGAAGAGAATGAAAATACAACTACTTGGTGGGAATGATTTGAAAAGTTCCAGTATAGTTTAGATTTCAACTTTGGTTTAACAAGTATATAAATACTGATGAATAAGGATTCTAATATGAACCAAATATATGAATGAGGTGTGGCACAACTAGACATCAGGAATAGATCAAGAGATAACTCTCAAGTGCAGCCAAATAAATATTTTTGGAATCACCAAGTACTACAGTAAAACAAGATTGACATAGATCAATTAGTCAATAAAAAACTTTCAATGATATATACCAAGTAAATATGGATCATGACTGCAACCAAACTCGAGAAGAAGAAATTTAGACGAAACGAAGGACAAGGTCTGCCATGTACACTTCAATAATTTCGGTAAAGTACTCAAAGGCCAGTTTATATCATGAATAAGACATCCAAGAGAGGATACTTGCTACTGTGATCAAGTTGGCAACTACGAATGCATAACAATACCATTGAAAGGAATTTAAAACCCAAATGAGCAACATATCATTGAAACTCAGTAGGATATCAATTTCATGAATCAACTATTCTATGAACTTCAATTCACTCAAAGGAAAGCATGCTTATCGACAAGGATTCTGATCAAAGCTCAAACTTGATAGATCGTAATCTCAACAGATCAATGGAATAATATAGGAAGCTAAGCATTCACACCCAAACATAAACACCTGGTGTGCATAAAATCAATCCCACCACCATCTTAATACCAACTACCAACGTACACTTATCAATTTCGCCCTTGACTCCTTCAAAGATAATCCCCACAACCAATTCGAACATAAACCCCGCATCCCTATGAACACAACCCATCAAAAGCAAAATTCAATAAAAAAAATATTCTATATTTGAATTGCAGATCCCCAACCCAATCTAAACAAACACTAAATCAATTTATAGTGAATCGAAGAGCTTACCGGTAGAGATAATAGCAAACCCTAAACTAATCTAGGAGTTCGCACTGAGGTTCGTCTTTTGTCAAGCCCTAATTTTGTGGCCGGGCGACAGATCGAGAGTGAGAGATCGAAATGGGTTCTTCATGAGGCATGGGGATAAAGATGAGGGATTTAGATCAAGCCTGAAAGTGCATCTATGTTTGCTGGGGTTGAAAGAGTTTGAGAGAGTAGTTGAAATTTGAGAGAATGAAATTAGAATCAGAGTTATCGGGGAGAGAGAGGAAATGAAAGTTGAAGGTAAGGGAATTGGTTTTTAAGTGTCTAAAAATCTCTTACCGTTAATTAGAGAGACGACAGTCTTCTGTCATCTTAAAATAAGTCTACTTATTACTTAATTTCTCTTATTTTTGGGATGACAGATGAGTGTCGTCTCATGAACACACTTATTTTAACTGCATATGCGTTGATACATTTAGACGACAGAGTTTTAAATGTCTGTCGTTAAAATATTTCAGACGACGGTAAAAACGACTTCTGTCGTCTGATCCGTGTCGTATGATTACAAAATTGGCGTATTTCGGGTTTATGGGTCTCACAGCGTCTATCCCCCAGACATCAAACGGGTGTGAAGCGATCGTAGGATGCAATAGCTCAGGCGGTTGATGGATAAAGGTTGCGTGGAATTGACAAGCTTGACATTTCTGTGCGTACTCCATGCAATCCTTGACCATTGTGGGCCAGTAGTAACCCATTCGCCTTACTTGAAAATGTAATTTAGGGCCTGATTGATGAGCTCCACATATTTCGGAATGAACATCTTCCATGGCTTTGGACGTCTCTTCTTTTCCCAAACACCTAAGGAGTAACTCGTCAAATGATCGTCGATAAAGAGTCTCCTTGTAGTAAAAACAGCGCAAAGCTCTTCGTTTGATATCCATTCGCTGTTTTGGATCGTCAGGTAATTTGTTATGCTCAATGTAGTCGATCAAAGGATGCCTCCAATCTTCGACGTCAATAACATAGACGGAGACTACATTGGAATTTTCGCACAATGGTACAATTCCTGTTGTTACAACCCATCATTGGCAAATTGGAAGGTCCACAATTTCATCATTTGATAATACCAAAGTTGCTGCTAGGTTGGCCAAAGCATCCGCCATTTGGTTTTCTTTCCTTGGCACATGTTCTAGTGTAACAACATCAAAACCTGTCAAAAGTTGTGTAGCGAGACGGAAATAAGGAACCAAATCCTCTTTCCTGACTTCGTAATTAGTTAGTAGTTGATCAATTACTAACTTCGAATCCCCGTACACTTCTAGATTTGCAATTTGCATTTCTAAGGCCGTTTGCAACCCCATGATGAGGGCTTGGTATTGCGCAACATTGTTGGAACACATTTAACCGAGAGTGAAGGCATATGGCAATATTTGCTTTTGTGGGGTGACAGAGACAATGCCGGCCCCTGCTCCATCTACTCTTGAAGATCCATCAAAGAACATCTTCCAAGTGGGGAGAATTTCTGCAAGAAATACTTCTTCATCCGGCAAGTCATCTAAAATTTCCCAATCTGCAGGAATTGGGTGATCCGCTAGAAAGTCAGCCACAGCTTGGCCTTTGACCGCCTTGACAGGTACATAGACGATGTCATGTTGATTGAGAAGCAGAGCCCACTTTGTCATTCGTCCTGATAAGACTGGTTTAGACATAACAAACTTGACTGGGTCAGCTCGGGCTACTAAATGCACCATGTAAGCTTGCATATAATGTCTCAACTTTTGGATGCAAAAGATGAGAGCGAGACATGTCTTCTCTATTAGAGAATAATTTAATTCTGCTCCTGTGAGAGTTCGACTTAAATAGTATAAGGCCATCTCCCTTCTTTCCTCGTTTTCTTGGGCTAGAAGTGCTCCAAGTGATCTTTCTTGAGCTGCAATGTAGAGGATAAGAGGTTTCCCAGGAATGGGTGCACCCAACACCGGAGCGTTAGCCAAGTACTTTTTAATGCTTTCGAAAGCATTGTGACATGCTTCATCCCACACGAAAGGCACATTTTTCTTCATGAGTCGACTAAAAGGTTGACATCGACCTGCAAGGTTTGAGATGAATCGCCTGATAAATGCGAGTTTTCCTTGGAGGCTTCTCAATTCTTTTAAATTCGTTGGCTCTGGTATTTCTTGAATGGCCTTAATCTTCGATTGATCTACTTCAATGCCCCGATGCTTCACGATGAATCCAAGGAACTTGCCTGAACTCACACCAAAAGAGCACTTGATTGGGTTCATTTTGAGTTGGTACTCGCGTAGCCTATTGAACACTTTTCGTAGGTCTTGCCAGTGGTCACTCCTTTTTCTTGACTTGACAACCAAATCATCAACATAACATTCAACGTACTTGTGAAGCATGTCCCCAAAGATTTTCTGCATGGCACGTTGGTATGTTGCACCAGCATTCTTTAATCCAAATGGCATGACTTTGTAACAGCAAATGCCTTTAGGAGTACGAAATGCAGTTAACTCCTCGTCTTCTAGCCCCATCCTTATTTGGTTGTAGCCAGACGATCCATCCATTGAAGACAAAGCTTCATGACCTGTGGTTGCATCCACCATGAGTTCGATGATAGGCAAAGGGAAGTCATCTTTCGGACATGCATCATTCAAGTCGTGAAAGTCTACACACACACGCATTTGTCCATTCTTCTTTTCAACTGGAATAATGTTTGCGATCCACTTGGGATATTGGACCTCTCTGATGAAGCCTGCAGCGATCAACTTGTCAACCTCTTCTTCAATTTGAGTTTGGACCTCTTTTCGAAAACGTCGTGTCAGTTGTTTGATGGGTCGAGCCTCCGGTTTAACAGCTAATCGATGAGCTGCCACTTTAGGATCAAGACCGGGTATTTCTATGTAGGTCCAAGCGAAGACATCCTTGTATTCAAACAACATGTCATAGTACTCCTTCTCCTCTTGGGAGCTTAACGACGCGCTTACAAATATTGGTCTTGGTTCTTCCTCCGTCCCCAGATTGAGTTTCTTAAGTTCATCGACCGTAGATTTCACCCCATCTTCAAGCTCTGGAGGAGCTGCCTCTACTTCATATTCGAAGCCTTCTTGGTCATCCTCTTCATAAGCTTCCACCTCTGCTACTGTGATGTGATAAGCACATTGAATAACGTCATCCTCATCGCTGCTAGCATCATCGCTTTCTTTATCTTGACCAGTGAGTATGAAGGTATTTTGCCTCACTTTAAGTTGGTCAGTCGAATTCACCTCTAGCACACAACGTCTTTTCATGCGTGATGGGATGAGACTTTGGATCTCTTTTTTTTCCGATTGGCCAACTTTTTCTTTTCTTTTTTGTCTTGTTGTTCTTTAGGAGCTTGGATCCTTTCAAATGCCGACTTTCGAGGAGTTGGTTTTATTTGTCTATTTTCTTCTTTTGACGATGACAACCTTTTGAACACAGGAGTTCGTGTAGCTGCGGTGTCAAGACGATTGAAGATGGAGCTTCGACTTGTTGACTTATCAACATGTTCAAACACCGAAACTCTGCTTGTTGATTTAGTAGTAGTACTTCGAGAACTTGGGCAGATGCGATCGAACGCTGAAGTGCGAGAAACAGATTGGATTTGTGGAATCTCATCTTCTACTTCTTCGACGCTTATGTACTGCATGCTTGCCTTCTCCGCTTTTCTTCTGCCTGAGATTTTGACTGGCTTGCTTGGGACAAAACCAAGACCCGTTTTAACCGAATCACTTGTTTTTCCCTGTTCTCTCAACTTCTTTTGAGACTTATTGAGCTCATGTGCTTTCGTGCTGACAACTTGATCATCCTCTTTACTTGACGAACCAAAATCGAATCCAGCCTTTGCCAACAATTTGTAAGCATTGGGGTCAAACCCTTCATTTATTCTTTTCTCGGGTAAAGGTCCATGCTCCACCCCTCCTTGGATTGGTTTGACAAATCCTTTCAATGGTTGCTTGGTAGGAGATTGGTCGTTTAAATTTGTCAATGGCAATATTGATGCTTCCTTCAATAATTTTATGTCCTCTTCACTCAACTTCCGAGGACTCACTTGCCGCTTTGTTCCCGCAAACGGAGACTATCCTTCTTTGCGCTTGGACTTTGGCACATATTGAAGAATTGGGACAATTGGACCGGACTTGTTTGATGTCACATTTTTGGATGGAGACTTGTGTGACTCTTCATTTCCCTTGCCCTTCGCTTCAACTTCTTTCCTTGTCACCATTGTAGCCTTCCCTGTTGAGGGTACTTTAACCGGATGAACTTCTAGTACTGATTCCTCATCTGAATAGAATTTGGAATCTGCGAAGTAAGACTCAGCTTCGGTGAATGGCTTGGTATCACCTATCACTATTTTCACGCCTCCGCGGTAGAACTTGAAGCATTGATGCAGAGTTGAAGGTACGACATCATTTTCATGAATCCATGGTCGCCCCAACAATATGTTGTATGAAGTCTTTGCATCGATCATGTGGAACAAAGTGTGTGACTCCAATTCGCCAATAACCATGTCTAGCCGAATCATGCCTATCGCTCTTTGCTCCCCTTGGTTGAAACCTTGGATCATGAGACGACTTTTAGATAACTCGTCAATATTGATGCCGAGTTGAGACATTGTCGATTTTGGCATAATGTTCATAGCAGACCGTCCAGCTACAAGCATGCGGTTTAATTTTTGCTATCGCATGTAACCTGTCACAAAAAGAGGTCGATTGTGTGACTTTGAACCTAATTGTAAATCTTCATCCGTGAAATGAATGGCGTCACAACATGTTACGCATGCCGCACACTCATTGATGTTTGAAGAATGCTGGCCCTCATCAAGCAACAACTGGATTAACGCACGTCTCGCTGATTTGGAAAGGCGTGACATATTGGAGAGGCTAAATTTTAGAGGTAAGTCTTCCAATTGTCTCAGCACTTCAGTTTCTTCAACCTTCTCAGCATCTTTGGAATCACCTTCAAAACTTGTTGTCATTGAGCTAGCTGATCTACGCATTTTATGCTTGATTATTAATGTCTTTCTCTCTACATTTTGCTTTGTTATGAGCTTAGTAAATATGTTTCTAACTTGTTTTATGTTTTTAGGTAGAAAATAAAGGAGAAATAATAAAGGAGGCGATTTGGACCAAAATATGTGCAATTACATGGTATTCTCGGCCAAAGAAGAATTGGAGTCAAAAAGGAAGCTTGTGTTGACTAGGAAACAATTTCCTATGTTGACTAGGATATGGAGCAAGTAGTGATGCATGGACATTGATGAAGTCTAGACGGGGAGCTAATATGCATGGCAGTTTTTGAAAAGGAGCTTAATTGCCATGGATGTAACGGTGGTGAGTAAATTGGGTGAAACGGATGTATAATTGAAACGGTTTTGAACGGCTACTTAAATAGCTTAATTGACAATTGCATGGATGGTGTTATGCATGGCTGGATTTGAAACTGTTTTGCATGGCTGTCTTTCATGGCTTAATGGCATGGATGAATGGATATGCTTAATTGCATGATGTAATGGTGGGAGCTTAATAGCTAATGGCTGTAACGGTTTTGTATTGAATGGAGCATAATTGTGCATGGTTGTATTTGAAATGAGGTGAACGGCACCATCATCATCCCCTATATAAAGAGCTTTGGAGGAGGAAGAAAGTATGACACACTCATCGAGCCGAAGCCTTGTCTAAACACTAACCCCTCTCATACTTAGCCAAAATCAGCCTCTCTTAGTCGAAATACCATCTCCACCGCCTCATAGACACCCTTCCTCCATCCGTGAGTGCTCTCTCGCTAGATTTGGCTTTGAACACTTGCGTAGCCATCCTCCACCAAAGGGACGTGCGCTCGGAGCTTGCAGAGAGACGAATTCCTCGGAGCAAAAAGTGTAACATGGCCTCTTTGTATTTATTTCGACTTTGTATTGTTTTTTGTTTTTCAAGGCTTTGTATAGAAAGACTAATGTTTTGGTGTAAAGATGATTATTTCTAATTTGTTTTGAATTCTTCCATGTGTTTATAGGTTGATTGGGACGTGTATGTATGCTTGCCATGTTCTTAATGCTCTGGAATTTGCTTAGGATGACACTAGATGATTTGGTTCACCCTATGCATGTTCCACCGATCTGATCAAGATAAAATTGGGTTAGGGAGTTTGCTAGATGATTTGGCTGCCCTCTAATTCGATGCAAGTGTGTGTATATGTTCTAATTAACATGTGAATTTCGTAGGATTCAGCCAAGGAGGGAGTAATCGGCCTAAGCAACATGATGTGATGATCACTTGTAAATAATAGACTTAGGAACTTATTTTCGGCTAGATGCATGTTAGGATTATGTGCTCTTGATTGTTTGCTTGTCTATGAGTTTAAACATGTTAGAACTTGTGATTTCTTGATATGTATCTACCCATCTTCTTGTTTTATTTCGTAGGAACTTAGAACAAACAATCTTGCACCCCCCTAAACAACCTTAGCATAGTTATGCAATCACCCTCAATCCCCGGTTAAGAACGATCCCTACTTACCAATGCTACATCTACAAAGAAGGGTTTTAATTGTATTTGTGTTTGATTGAGTGTTTAAATAAGTGCTTGAAAACACGCGAATCAATTTTGGCGCCGTTGCCGGGGACTGAAAAGAATTGTGTAATTATGCTTGTACATTATGTTAATAGTTTTCTGTTTTTCGGAACTGTGCACTTCCCGGTTTTGTGCAAATTATTTGACATAGCTAGAGGACTCACAAAAATCTGAAATTTTGCAGGAATGTTTGGTTATGTGTCTAGTTGGTGCCTGAAAAATTTCAGCCCAGTCGACCGAGCCAATAATTCTACAAAATTCGAAAAGCTGCTGTGCTCATGTTTGGCAGAATCTGGAATTGCATGTGTTCTTTGTAAAGTTGTGAAATTTTGTGCATATATACTTGTAAATTTTCGAGATTTATACTAACACTTGTTCATAATGTTGTTTTTGCAGCCATTTAAATGTTAAAGGAAGCTTGGATTTGCATTGAGTACATGGGCTTGGTTGATTAAGTCGCACTCATTGTTGAATAGATGACGCCTCTTTTCCATGTTTATCTCCTAAACCCCTTGTGCTGTATGGATTTCATCACCATACACCATAACCTAAGTGAAGTTATGGACATGAGGTTGAGGGCGGAGTCTACATTGGACTATGAGGGAGTTGTACATTTTCGAGAGATTGGTTGAATGTCGGACATGGTGTCTAGAAACGGGTTATGACTGGTGACAGGTTTTGGATCTAAGAAAGACTTACACCATTGGAGTATATACCATTGGCCCGGTTAGCCTCGGGGTGTATTGTCGAAATTAGTCCTACCTCTCGCGTTATCTCTATCCCTAACTGGCCATGTTTTTCGATTGAACCAAGACCATTCGATTGAAAGTGTACACTTTATCGCGCAGGTCGCACGTCCTTTGAACGACCTAAAGATCAAGCGAATGTACTCTCTCCAAATCTAAAGCGCAACACAATGAACCCTACTTGTGCATAAAACCAACATGTTGTATGTAACCAACGTGTAAAGGACTTAACCACTTGCATTTGTAGCTTGCATAACCCTCTGGCGGCTTTGTGATGCTCGGACTTCACCACCGGGTACCCTAACCTAAGTGAAGTTAGGGACATGAGGCCAAGAGAGTGGTCACGTTGCATCATTTGATTTAGCATATAACTCTTGTGTTTGCTGCAGGTTCTAACGTTTTCTCTTATGCATTCACTCCATCTTTCACTTAGGTTCTTGCTTGATGCACTTTGAATGAAAGTTTGAATGAATTCTTGCATGAATTTCATGAACTATGAAATGTTTGCATCGTTTGAGTAACAACTTGTATTTTTGACGTTTTACTTAGTGTATATACAACTGACCCCTGCAGGATACATGTACAAATGTACATAACTTGTCTGTAGTAACTTGCATTCATTTTAGGATGACCTAGAGCCTTTGCATTTCATCTAGTGTACAAAACGTAACATGTGTGTCAAACCACTAATCCAAACGTCACTTGTATGGTGTGTTTTAAATTTGTGTGATTTGTTTTTGTGTGTTTTTGGGAAGTCCTTGTGATTTCCAACGGTTTGGCTAGTATCATGTATTCCTTGTGTATTCTTTTGATACTAACACTTGATCTTGGTTGATTTTCAGATCGTAAATGACCAAACCTTCTCCACGTGAAGTACAACTCCGTAACCGCACAGTGATCATTTCTACCAACGCAGTGGAAGACCTTGACCGACCTATTGTTGAGGACGAAGTTGAGTCACCAAGATCCCATCATTCCGAGCAATATCAAGAAGAGGAATCTAGGATGAATAACAACAACAACAACGTGAACAACAATGTACTTCCTAACAATGGTGGGGGTAACAACGTTGTTAGGCGTACTCTTCGCCAACAAACTTGCTCAACAGACTGGAGTGCTGGCCCTTCATGCATTCGATTTCCTGAACCTCAAGAAGACAAGCAGGACATTGAGCTCAAGAGTGGATTTCTCCATCGCCTTCCAATCTTTCAAGGGATGGCGCATGAAGATCCTAACATGCATTTGAGGCAGTTTCAGTTTGTATGCTCAAGTATGAAGCCCACTGATGCAGATGATGAGCTTTTGAAGCTGAAGGCATTTCCGTTCACTCTGAAGGATAGAGCTCAGACTTGGCTCATGGAACTTCCACCAAATCACATCACTACATGGAAGCAACTTACGGATGCTTTCTTGAGCAAGTACTTTCCAGCCTCAAAGATCACTGTTTTGAGGAAAAAGATCACTGGAATCACGCAAGCATCAGATGAGTCATTTGGGCAATACTATGATCGTTTCAAGGTTCTATGCGCCACTTGTCCTTCTCATGGATTCTCCGAGACAAATCTTATGAACTACTTCTATGATGGACTCAAGCCAATTGATAGAGAGCTTCTCGACGCTGCTGCGAATGGGGCCTTCATGGATTTAGATGAAGTTGGAGCTCGTGCACTCTTGGAGAATAGAGCAAACAATGATGCTCAATATGGGATGGTACCTCGAAAATCAGTGGTGTCCGAGGTGAGTACCAAGCATGCTACGGATGAGAAGTACGACAAACTTTCAGATTTGATGGAGCAAATGCTTGAACTAGAAGTGAAACGAGCCAAGGTTTCTTTGGGACAACTTTGTGGCGTTTGCCACTCTCACGATCATCATGGAAGTCAATGTCCTACCTTGGTGGAGCAAACAAGTGAAGAACAAGTGAATGCCATTGGAGGATATCAAGGAGGTCAGCGGTACAACAATTACAACAACAACTATGTCAACCGTGATCATCCCGGATTCAAGTGGAGTAGTAATGAGGGCTGTTTGAACCCTCCACCTCAACAACAACAAGGCTATCAACGTCCCCAACAACAATATCTAGCAAGGCCACCTTTGCCAACGCCACAAGCACCTTTGCCTCCTCTGGTTCAACAATTCACCAATCCGGATTATGACAAAATGTTTGCTCAACTCTCCACCTCAACGCAAGCCCTTATTGATGGCCAAAATCAGCAAAAGGCGTTGTTGGAGACTCATGGCAATGACATTTCCGAGATAAAGAAGCAAATGGGGCAACTTGTGGATTTTATGGGACATATCAGAACTACCGGACAGCTTCCATCTCAACCAATGCCACCTATTAGGAATGCGAGTGCGGTTACTACAAGGAGTGGGAAGGTTTTGGAGCTACCAAAGCAGAAGGCAACGTCATCACCAGATGAAGTCATTGTGGAGGAAATTTTTGAAGAAGATCCAGCTATTGAAGAGCTCAAAAGAAAGAAGAAGGTGGCGCCACTTTTGCCACTACCAACACCATCACCATCACACCCTACCCCAACAAAAGGTATTAACTCTATCCCTTCAAGTTCTGTTAATACTAATGCTTCGTTTGCTCGTGCACCATTTCCACATAGGTTATCCAAATCAAAGAAAGATGATCAATATGATGAGATCCTAGACATCTTTCGGAAGGTGCAAGTGAATCTGCCCTTGATTGAGTGCATAAAGCAAGTTCCTATTTATGCCAAGTTTCTCAAAGAGCTATGCACCCAAAGGAGGCAAACGAGAGCGAAGGAGGTTGTGAAGGTGAATTCAACCGTTTCAGCGGTGTTGCAACGTCGGCTACCTCCCAAATTGAAGGACCCTGGGAGCTTTAGTGTTCCTTGCGTGATTGGTGACACTAGATTCGAAGATGTCATGCTTGACTTGGGTGCATCCATCAACGTTATGCCCTACTATCTATATGCATCCATGGAGCTTGGTGAGCTTAAGCACGACAATGTCATCATTCAGTTAGCCGACCGTTCTCACAAGTATCCAAGAGGGTACGTAGAAGATGTTCTTGTGCAAGTCAACAACTTGATATTCCCAGCTGATTTCTACATTGTTGACATGGAGGAGAGTTCATTAAACACCACGCCACTCTTGCTTGGACGTCCCTTCATGAGAACCGCAAGAACAAAGATCGATGTGTTTGAAGGAAAATTCTCCATGGAGATTGATGGAGAGAAGATCGAGTTCAACATCCTTGATGCAATGAAGGTCCCCAATGCTTGTGCCAACGCATGCATTGCTATTGATTCCGTTGAAGACATGGCACAACAACATTTGGACACACTTAGAGAGGATGAGCTTGACACCGTGCTTCAAAATAGTATGGGGCTGACCTACACTAGGAATGACGCCCTAATTGATGTGTTAATTGATAAATTGGAGCCACGGCTTGAAGAAATGGTGATGGCTTTGAATGAGGCAGCCTATGTGACGTCTAGACCACCCCCTATTCCTTTGGTCTATGGCGAGAACAAGCCGGTTCCCTCCATTATTCAAGCACCCGAAGTGGAACTCAAGGTGTTGCCGGATCATTTGGAGTATGCTTACTTGGGAGACAATGAGACTTTGCCGGTTATCATCTCTTCAATGTTGGAGGAAGAACAAGAAGGTAGATTGGTTCGAATGCTTCAAAGGTACAAGCCAGCCATTGGTTGGACACTTGCAGACATCAAAGGTATAAATCCAGCAACTTGTGTTCATCGCATTTTACTTGAGGAGGGAGCTAAGCCCTCACGTGAAGCACAAAGAAGGCTCCATCCGCCAATGATGGAGGTTGTGAAGAAGGAGGTGATCAAACTCTTGGATTGTGGGGTCATCTATCCAATTCCGGACAGCCGTTGGGTCTCACCGGTACAAGTTGTTCCTAAGAAGTCCGGAATCACCGTTGTCAAGAACGCGGAGAATGAGTTGGTGCCTCAACGAACTATCACTGGACATAGAGTTTGCATCGACTATAGGAAGCTCAACGCAAGCACAAGGAAGGACCATTTCCCTTTGCCATTCATTGATCAAATGCTTGAGAGATTGGCTGGTCATTCCTACTATTGCTTCCTTGATGGATATTCGGGTTACAACCAAATCAGCATCGCGGAGGAGGATCAAGAGAAGACAACGTTCACATGCCCTTTTGGAACGTTTGCATATCGACGGATGCCCTTTGGATTGTGCAATGCCCCTGGTACGTTTCAACGTTGCATGCTTTCTATCTTTTCCGATTACATTGAGAAAATAATTGAAGTATTCATGGATGACTTTAGTGTTTTTGGGAAGGATTTCAATGCATGTCTAGAAAACTTAGAGCTAATCTTGCAAAGATGCGTTGAAACGAACTTAGTACTTAACTGGGAGAAGTGCCATTTCATGGTAACACAAGGGATTGTTCTTGGACATATTGTCTCGAAAAAAGGGTTGGAAGTTGATAAATCAAAAGTAGATCTTGTGAAACACTTACCCTCTCCGACTTCGGTTAGAGAGATTCGTTCTTTTCTTGGACATGCAGGATTTTACAGGAGATTCATCAAGGACTTTTCCCACATCTCACGTCCCTTGTGCAAGCTGCTTCAGAAGGACACTCCCTTTGTGTTTGATGATGAATGTGGCGTTGCCTTTAACAAGCTAAAGGAATTGTTGACAAGTGCTCCTATTCTTCAAGCGCCGGATTGGTCCTTGCCTTTTGAGCTTATGTGTGATGCTTCGGACTATGCCGTTGGAGCTGTGTTAGGACAAAGGAAGGACAACAAGCCATACGCCATCTATTATGCTTCTAAGACATTTGATGATGCTCAAGCCCACTACACAACAACCGAGAAAGAGATGTTGGCGGTGGTGTTTGCATTGGACAAATTCAGGTCCTATCTACTTCAGAGTAAGGGTATAAGTTACACTGATCATGCTGCTTTGAAGTATTTGATGCAGAAAAAGGATGCGAAGCCAAGGCTCATACGTTGGATACTACTTCTACAAGAGTTTGATGTGGAAATCAAGGACAAGAAAGGAGTAGAGAATGTGGTAGCTGACCACCTCTCTAGGATTGAGAGAGAGAGATCCAACGTTGCAATTGAGGAGCATTTTCCGGATGAACAACTCTTCGGACTTCAGGTAAGTACATCTGAAACTCCATGGTATGCAGATATTGTTAACTACTTAGTTACTGGAGAGTTTCCACCATCAATGCATAAGGCCCAACGTAACAAGCTTAGGAGTAATGCTAGGACTTTTATTTGGGATGAACCTTACTTATGGAAACAATGTGCTGACTTAGTGATTAGAAGGTGTGTTCCGGATAGTGAGTTTGCATCTATTCTTGAGTTTTGTCATAGTGGTGCATGTGGAGGTCACTTTGGTTCGAAAAAGACTGCCCTTAAGGTGTTAGATTGTGGTTTCATTTGGCCTAACCTATTTCGTGATTCTCATGATTTTTGTGCTAAGTGTGATAGGTGCCAAAGATCCGGCAATATTGGTGCAAAAGACCAAATGCCACAAAAGTACATGATCAATGTCGAAATTTTTGATGTTTGGGGCATTGATTTCATGGGACCCTTTCCTTCATCTAATGGTTTCACTTACATCTTACTTGTTGTAGATTATGTGTCGAAATGGGTGGAAGCAAAAGCCACCCGTACTAATGATTCGCGAGTTGTTGCAGATTTCCTCAAAACGAACATCTTTTCAAGGTTTGGGATGCCGCGCATTCTCATAAGCGATGGAGGGAGTCACTTTTGCAACAAAACCGTGGAGGCATTGATGAAGAAGTATGGCGTCACACACAAGGTCTCTACACCATATCATCCACAAACCAATGGAATGGCTGAAGTATCCAATCGCGAAATCAAGAAGATCTTGGAGAGAACTGTCAAACCAAATCGCAAGGATTGGAGTCAATGTTTGGATGATGCATTATGGGCTTATAGGACGGCATACAAGACTCCCATAGGCATGTCACCCTATCGACTTGTTTATGGGAAGGCTTGTCATCTTCCGGTGGAATTAGAGCACAAAGCTTGGTGGGCGATCAAGTGATAGGAGCACAAAGTGTGACGTTCTTAATATGTTTATACCCTTTATTTTCCCTTTGTTAACTCTTATTTAGTTGATTTAGCTTTATATTTGTGTTTAGTGTAGAATAATTGCTTAAAGTAGAAATATGTAGGTTTGAGTGTTAAAACACATAGTAATTTCGGAATTGAAGAATTTGGTGTTAAAATTGTGCTAAGTATTTGAAATCCTTGTTTACTCAGGATTCATGTCTTAATCAGGATTCCATCTTTCCTCGAAGCCAAGTCCATGAAGGAGAGGCCCAAACCAAGTCCAATATGGAGAAGAAGATTTAAATTCAGCAGAATCCGGATCAAATCGGGAGAATTCTTGTGCACGTCTGCCAACTTCAACGGACTCTCCAGGACAGCTCACAATGAATCAGAAAACGTGCCATATATGGATAGAAAGCTACGGGAGTCTAGTTTCCAAATCACTTAGAGTCATCTCAATATCTATTTTCTAGAGGAAGTTATGACGTAATCTTCAGACGGAGGTCATTCTGCCGAAATTGAGAAGAACTAGGATTCCTAAACCAACTTGGTTTAGGCTTTGTGGCTGACTTCTCTAGGGTTTTTCCTCTATATAAAGCACGACTTCAAGGACAGAAGATGATCATCAACCCGTGCAAATAACACCAAAGCCTTTGCCGAAACTCCATCAATCTCCAAACACCACAGTCCGATCCCACCTTCAGCATTTGTCCAAAGCAAGTAGCCTAGGACTCCGCTCACTCGAAGAATAGAACACGTAGGGATATTTTGAGAGTGAATTCCATCTTCTATTTTCGGATTGCTATGTGTTTGTTCTCGTTTATGTTTGTTTTAGGTTTTTGCTTAAGTATACTTCGATTCTTGTCTATGAGATAGAAGTACTTTTGAACCATGTTTTGAATTAAAGTTTTCAATTTTTAATCAATGATTTTAGGTATTATGCCGTGAGTTTAATGTCTAAATACTTTAAGATTTTCGGTGCTATATTACATTATCATGTGAAGTTGATACAAGTAGTTGATATTGCATGTGTTAATCATCCAAAGTTCAACTTTGATACACGTAGTTGATAAGTTGCATTGTCTTTGTTTTTCATCGATTTTCTACCTATGTTTGATTTGGACTTGTGCTTAAACACATCGATTCTTTATGTGATACGTAATTGCATGATTAGTTTATGTGTGTGACCTATAAGTAGAGCACGTAGCCGAGCTTGTTGTGTCGCGATGTTGAATGAAACCCGTAGTCTAATTCTAAGTTGGTCTATGTCATAGGAACCACGTAGGAACTTATGTGCATATCAAATTTAGGTTGTATATTTGCTCACGGTGTAGACTTAAATGAGATTAGAGATTGTCTTCTTTATTCTTACATGGTTGTTTGGTTGAGTTTGCATGATTGTTGGTTGATCACATGTATATATGTATAGAAGTAATTTAGGATTTATTATTAATGTTGTTCCGAAATTATAAAACCTTAAACCCTTTATGCTTATTTCGACATTTACATTAGATTAGATGGATCTACCCTGTAGTTGGATCCCCGGTTTAGAACGATCCCTGCTTGCTTTATACTACGATTGATTTGTTGACAGGGTTAATTGATGCGTGTGCAAATACATCTTATCATCAAGAAGTTCAACATGGACAAGGATGAGGCTGGTCTACATCGAAAACTTCAACTTTGTGAGCTTGAGGAGATCCGGAATGAAGCATTTGACAATGCATGGATCTACAAGGAGAAGACAAAGTGCATTCATGACAAGATGATCCGTACAAAGAGTTTTGAACCCGGACAGAAAGTGTTGCTCTTCCATTCGAGACTTAGACTCTTTCCGGGCAAGCTACGCTCTAGATGGGTTGGTCCTTACATTGTGGTACAAGTTTATCCCCACGGAGCTGTGGACATCATGACTTTGGACACCGGCAAGTTATACAAGGTGAATGGCCAACGTTTGAAGCACTATTACGATACCTTTGTGGAGCATCACGTTGAAGAAGAGAAGCTCGTGGATCCACCTACTTCAAACACATGAAGATGCATCACGTCTAGGCTGTAAGACGTTAAAAAACAAGCGCTTATTGGGAGGCAACCCAATGGAGGAGTCTTCAACAGATTTGCATTCTCTTCCCTTACTCTTTTAATTTTCGTTGCTTCTATTTATTTAGTTAGTTTTCTTAAGTCCTAGCTTCCATGCTTGAATTCTATGACTTTACTTTGGTACATTGAGGACAATGTAGAGTTTAAATGTGGGGGAGGGGTTTACAATTTTTTTGAGTCATAAATCATAAAAACTTGGGCGGATAAGAGTCTAACTCGAGGATGATGCCCTAAAAAAACAACTTTTGAGTCTTTTTGTTTAACTTAGTGTTTTAAAGAGTCTTAGGATGCCCTTAGTTAGTCGATGATGAAAATGGACCGAAAGAACATACATATGGCGTTGGAAATCATTAAGAATGAATTCATGTGCTAATTGAGACATCTTTGAGTGTTATGACATGTAGTAGATATGGTTTGCAAAACTTGGTACAGAAATTCGCATGTTAGAATAAGTTTTGAATCATATAAGCCTTAAAAGTGAGATTTTGAGCCTAAACACTACTTCTTTGAGAGTGAATTTTGTGCATTACATATGATAGGTCTCAGAATCATTCATACACTCACTTGCCATAGATCTTAATGAACTAGAGAATACTAGAACTTACTCATGTCAACTTGCAAAGCTTATAATTGTTACATACCCTGATTTTGGATATGATTAAAGGCACTTAGGTTTTCCACCACTTTGCTAAATTGCCATGTATCCCATATGTGCGCATGAGTTGCGACACCCCTAGATGAGCCCATTTGAGCCTACATTAAGCCTTTCTTTCATTGCCATATGAATCTAAACACTTAAACTTAGTGTAGATTATCCATACCCTTGTTCTAAAGACTTGGTGGGATTTTTGAAGCTAAAACAAAGAAAATGGCGTGAGAATCATGTAAGGGAATGTATGTATGGGGATAGACTTGTTCAAACAGCTTGTTAAAAAAGATGATTGCCGAAAAACAAAAGAAAATTTCGAGAGCAAGAACAAAAGAAAGATCAAAAAGCTCTCCGGCAATAGGTTCTAAGTGTCTAAAGTTTGGATTAATGTCCCCCGTACTTGTGAGTTTGGAGTTTGTTTCGAATAGAAGGCCCAATAATGCAAAATACGGCCTTTGTCCTGTTCACAAAGCTCAAGGGAAGTTTAGAATGAAGATAGGGCCCAACATGATGAAATCCGGCCCTTATACTTCAAAGTCATACATGGTGACGTTTTTGGCGAGATGGGAGCTTAAATTTGATCAAGTTTTGGTACTTTGGCTAAGTCTTTAGAATGTTCTTAATCACCACATATCTAAATTTCGAATGCCTTAAGAACATTGATTCTCACGAAAACACTTGCAATGTACTGGTTGGTTTATCCACATGTAATCTTTATAGAAGGTTGGGTATCCACTTTTAAATCACTTGAAAAGTTAACATTGTTTATCTCTATCACATGTAATCTTTTGATTCTCTATAAAGATGTAATAGCTCATTGCATTTATGGTTTCAGACATGGAACTGAATTAGAGATAAGCTTACCTTTTCAAGGTGTAATTACCCTCGCTGATCCTTTGCGCTACACATCAATGTCTACCAACTGTTGCAGATTTCACAGTTCCTACACTTCAAGACATAAACTTGAAATAAGGTAAAGTCTGTCAAGATATAAATCTTTAAATTGAGTAACTTGCTAAAGAAGTAGAGCTTCAGTAACTCAGAAACTTTGTAAACTATATCAGTACAAATACACGAGCTTGATAGGGATATGATTTCATAAGAATTTAAACTCAAGGAGTCTCTTTTGTTATAGAACTTGATAAAGATATTATAGAGTGACGGAAAGAGAACAAGAAGCATGAACATGATAGGCTGCTCAGGTTTTGCGAGAAGAGAATGAAAATACAACTACTTGGTGGGAATGATTTGAAAAGTTCCAGTATAGTTTAGATTTCAACTTTGGTTTAACAAGTATATAAATACTGATGAATAAGGATTCTAATATGAACCAAATATATGAATGAGGTGTGGCACAACTAGACATCAGGAATAGATCAAGAGATAACTCTCAAGTGCAGCCAAATAAATATTTTTGGAATCACCAAGTACTACAGTAAAACAAGATTGACATAGATCAATTAGTCAATAAAAAACTTTCAATGATATATACCAAGTAAATATGGATCATGACTGCAACCAAACTCGAGAAGAAGAAATTTAGACGAAACGAAGGACAAGGTCTGCCATGGACACTTCAATAATTTCGGTAAAGTACTCAAAGGCCAGTTTATATCATGAATAAGACATCCAAGAGAGGATACTTGCTACTGTGATCAAGTTGGCAACTACGAATGCATAACAATACCATTGAAAGGAATTTAAAACCCAAATGAGCAACATATCATTGAAACTCAGTAGGATATCAATTTCATGAATCAACTATTCTATGAACTTCAATTCACTCAAAGGAAAGCATGCTTATCGACAAGGATTCTGATCAAAGCTCAAACTTGATAGATCGTAATCTCAACAGATCAATGGAATAATATAGGAAGCTAAGCATTCACACCCAAACATAAATACCTGGTGTGCATAAAATCAATCCCACCACCATCTTAATACCAACTACCAACGTACACTTATCAATTTCGCCCTTGACTCCTTCAAAGATAATCCCCACAACCAATTCGAACATAAACCCCGCATCCCTATGAACACAACCCATCAAAAGCAAAATTCAATAAAAAAAATATTCTATATTTGAATTGCAGATCCCCAACCCAATCTAAACAAACACTAAATCAATTTATAGTGAATCGAAGAGCTTACCGGTAGAGATAATAGCAAACCCTAAACTAATCTAGGAGTTCGCACTGAGGTTCGTCTTTTGTCAAGCCCTAATTTTGTGGCCGGGCGACAGATCGAGAGTGAGAGATCGAAATGGGTTCTTCATGAGGCATGGGGATAAAGATGAGGGATTTAGATCGAGCCTGAAAGTGCATCTATGTTTGCTGGGGTTGAAAGAGTTTGAGAGAGTAGTTGAAATTTGAGAGAATGAAATTAGAATCAGAGTTATCGGGGAGAGAGAGGAAATGAAAGTTGAAGGTAAGGGAATTGGGTTTTAAGTGTCTAAAAATCTCTTACCGTTAATTAGAGAGACGACAGTCTTCTGTCATCTTAAAATAAGTCTACTTATTACTTAATTTCTCTTATTTTTGGGATGACAGATGAGTGTCGTCTCATGAACACACTTATTTTAACTGCATATGCGTTGATACATTTAGACGACAGAGTTTTAAATGTCTGTCGTTAAAATATTTCAGACGACGGTAAAAACGACTTCTGTCGTCTGATCCGTGTCGTATGATTACAAAATTGGCGTATTTCGGGTTTATGGGTCCCACAGCGTCTATCCCCCAGACATCAAACGGGTGTGAAGCGATCGTAGGATGCAATAGCTCAGGCGGTTGATGGATAAAGGTTGCGTGGAATTGACAAGCTTGACATTTCTGTGCGTACTCCATGCAATCCTTGACCATTGTGGGCCAGTAGTAACCCATTCGCCTTACTTGAAAATGTAATTTAGGGCCTGATTGATGAGCTCCACATATTTCGGAATGAACATCTTCCATGGCTTTGGACGTCTCTTCTTTTCCCAAACACCTAAGGAGTAACTCGTCAAATGATCGTCGATAAAGAGTCTCCTTGTAGTAGAAACAGCGCAAAGCTCTTCGTTTGATATCCATTCGCTGTTTTGGATCGTCAGGTAATTTGTTATGCTCAATGTAGTCGATCAAAGGATGCCTCCAATCTTCGACGTCAATAACATAGACGGAGACTACATTGGAATTTTCGCACAATGGTACAATTCCTGTTGTTACAACCCATCGTTGGCAAATTGGAAGGTCCACAATTTCATCATTTGATAATACCAAAGTTGCTGCTAGGTTGGCCAAAGCATCCGCCATTTGGTTTTCTTTCCTTGGCACATGTTCTAGTGTAACAACATCAAAACCTGTCAAAAGTTGTGTAGCGAGATGGAAATAAGGAACCAAATCCTCTTTCCTGACTTCGTAATTAGTTAGTAGTTGATCAATTACTAACTTCGAATCCCCGTACACTTCTAGATTTGCAATTTGCATTTCTAAGGCCGTTTGCAACCCCATGATGAGGGCTTGGTATTGCGCAACATTGTTGGAACACATTTAACCGAGAGTGAAGGCATATGGCAATATTTGCTTTTGTGGGGTGACAGAGACAATGCCGGCCCCTGCTCCATCTACTCTTGAAGATCCATCAAAGAACATCTTCCAAGTGGGGAGAATTTCTGCAAGAAATACTTCTTCATCCGGCAAGTCATCTAAAATTTCCCAATCTGCAGGAATTGGGTGATCCGCTAGAAAGTCAGCCACAGCTTGGCCTTTGACCGCCTTGACAGGTACATAGACGATGTCATGTTGATTGAGAAGCAGAGCCCACTTTGCCATTCGTCCTGATAAGACTGGTTTAGACATAACAAACTTGACTGGGTCAGCTCGGGCTACTAAATGCACCATGTAAGCTTGCATATAATGTCTCAACTTTTGGATGGAAAAGATGAGAGCGAGACATGTCTTCTCTATTAGAGAATAATTTAATTCTGCTCCTGTGAGAGTTCGACTTATATAGTATAAGGCCATCTCCCTTCTTTCCTCGTTTTCTTGGGCTAGAAGTGCTCCAAGTGATCTTTCTTGAGCTGCAATGTAGAGGATAAGAGGTTTCCCAGGAATGGGTGCACCCAACACCGGAGCGTTAGCCAAGTACTTTTTAATGCTTTCGAAAGCATTGTGACATGCTTCATCCCACACGAAAGGCACATTTTTTTTCATGAGTCGACTAAAAGGTTGACATCGACCTGCAAGGTTTGAGATGAATCGCCTGATAAATGCGAGTTTTCCTTGGAGGCTTCTCAATTCTTTTAAATTCGTTGGCTCTGGTATTTCTTGAATGGCCTTAATCTTCGATTGATCTACTTCAATGCCCCGATGCTTCACGATGAATCCAAGGAACTTGCCTGAACTCACACCAAAAGAGCACTTGAATGGGTTCATTTTGAGTTGGTACTCGCGTAGCCTATTGAACACTTTTCGTAGGTCTTGCAAGTGGTCACTCCTTTTTCTTGACTTGACAACCAAATCATCAACATAACATTCAACGTACTTGTGAAGCATGTCCCCAAGGATTTTCTGCATGGCACGTTGGTATGTTGCACCAACATTCTTTAATCCAAATGACATGACTTTGTAACAGTAAATGCCTTTAGGAGTGCGAAATGCAGTTAACTCCTCGTCTTCTAGCCCCATCCTTATTTGGTTGTAGCCAGACGATCCATCCATTGAAGACAAAGCTTCATGACCTGTGGTTGCATCCACCATGAGTTCGATGATAGGCAAAGGGAAGTCATCTTTCGGACATGCATCATTCAAGTCGTGAAAGTCTACACACACACGCATTTGTCCATTCTTCTTTTCAACTGGGATAATGTTTGCGATCCACTTGGGATATTGGACCTCTCTGATGAAGCCTGCAGCGATCAACTTGTCAACCTCTTCTTCAATTTGAGTTTGGACCTCTTTTCGAAAACGTCGTGTCAGTTGTTTGATGGGTCGAGCCTCCGGTTTAACAGCTAATCGATGAGCTGCCACTTTAGGATCAAGACCGGGTATTTCTGTGTAGGTCCAAGCGAAGACATCCTTGTATTCAAACAACAAGTCATAGTACTCCTTCTCCTCTTGGGAGCTTAACGACGCGCTTACAAATATTGGTCTTGGTTCTTCCTCCGTCCCCAGATTGAGTTTCTTAAGTTCATCGACCGTAGATTTCACCCCATCTTCAAGCTCTGGAGGAGCTGCCTCTACTTCATATTCGAAGCCTTCTTGGTCATCCTCTTCATAAGCTTCCACCTCTGCTACTGTGATGTGATAAGCACATTGAATAACGTCATCCTCATCGCTGCTAGCATCATCGCTTTCTTTATCTTGACCAGTGAGTATGAAGGTATTTTGCCTCACTTTAAGTTGGTCAGTCGAATTCACCTCTAGCACACAACGTCTTTTCATGCGTGATGGGATGAGACTTTGGATCTCTTTTTTTTCCGATTGGCCAACTTTTTCTTTTCTTTTTCTGTCTTGTTGTTCTTTAGGAGCTTGGATCCTTTCAAATGCCGACTTTCGAGGAGTTGGTTTTATTTGTCTATTTTCTTCTTTTGACGATGACAACCTTTTGAACACAGGAGTTCGTGTAGCTGCGGTGTCAAGACGATTGAAGATGGAGCTTCGACTTGTTGACTTATCAACATGTTCAAACACCGAAACTCTGCTTGTTGATTTAGTAGTAGTACTTCGAGAACTTGGGCAGATGCGATCGAACGCTGAAGTGCGAGAAACAGATTGGATTTGTGGAATCTCATCTTCTACTTCTTCGACGCTTATGTACTGCATGCTTGCCTTCTCCGCTTTTCTTCTGCCTGAGATTTTGACTGGCTTGCTTGGGACAAAACCAAGACCCGTTTTAACCGAATCACTTGTTTTTCCCTGTTCTCTCAACTTCTTTTGAGACTTATTGAGCTCATGTGCTTTCGTGCTGACAACTTGATCATCCTCTTTACTTGACGAACCAAAATCGAATCCAGCCTTTGCCAACAATTTGTAAGCATTGGGGTCAAACCCTTCATTTATTCTTTTCTCGGGTAAAGGTCCATGCTCCACCCCTCCTTGGATTGGTTTGACAAATCCTTTCAATGGTTGCTTGGTAGGAGATTGGTCGTTTAAATTTGTCAATGGCAATATTGATGCTTCCTTCAATAATTTTATGTCCTCTTCACTCAACTTCCGAGGACTCACTTGCCGCTTTGTTCCCGCAAACAGAGACTATCCTTCTTTGCGCTTGGACTTTGGCACATATTGAAGAATTGGGACAATTGGACCGGACTTGTTTGATGTCACATTTTTGGATGGAGACTTGTGTGACTCTTCATTTCCCTTGCCCTTCGCTTCAACTTCTTTCCTTGTCACCATTGTAGCCTTCCCTGTTGAGGGTACTTTAACCGGATGAACTTCTAGTACTGATTCCTCATCTGAATAGAATTTGGAATCTGCGAAGTAAGACTCAGCTTCGGTGAATGGCTTGGTATCACCTATCACTATTTTCACGCCTCCGCGGTAGAACTTGAAGCATTGATGCAGAGTTGAAGGTACGACATCATTTTCATGAATCCATGGTCGCCCCAACAATATGTTGTATGAAGTCTTTGCATCGATCATGTGGAACAAAGTGTGTGACTCCAATTCGCCAATAACCATGTCTAGCCGAATCATGCCTATCGCTCTTTGCTCCCCTTGGTTGAAACCTTGGATCATGAGACGACTTTTAGATAACTCGTCAATATTGATGCCGAGTTGAGACATTGTCGATTTTGGCATAATGTTCATAGCAGACCGTCCAGCTACAAGCATGCGGTTTAATTTTTGCTATCGCATGTAACCTGTCACAAAAAGAGGTCGATTGTGTGACTTTGAACCTAATTGTAAATCTTCATCCGTGAAATGAATGGCGTCACAACATGTTACGCATGCCGCACACTCATTGATGTTTGAAGAATGCTGGCCCTCATCAAGCAACAACTGGATTAACGCACGTCTCGCTGATTTGGAAAGGCGTGACATATTGGAGAGGCTAAATTTTAGAGGTAAGTCTTCCAATTGTCTCAGCACTTCAGTTTCTTCAACCTTCTCAGCATCTTTGGAATCACCTTCAAAACTTGTTGTCATTGAGCTAGCTGATCTACGCATTTTATGCTTGATTATTAATGTCTTTCTCTCTACATTTTGCTTTGTTATGAGCTTAGTAAATATGTTTCTAACTTGTTTTATGTTTTTAGGTAGAAAATAAAGGAGAAATAATAAAGGAGGCGATTTGGACCAAAATATGTGCAATTACATGGTATTCTCGGCCAAAGAAGAATTGGAGTCAAAAAGGAAGCTTGTGTTGACTAGGAAACAATTTCCTATGTTGACTAGGATATGGAGCAAGTAGTGATGCATGGACATTGATGAAGTCTAGACGGGGAGCTAATATGCATGGCAGTTTTCGAAAAGGAGCTTAATTGCCATGGATGTAACGGTGGTGAGTAAATTGGGTGAAACGGATGTATAATTGAAACGGTTTTGAACGGCTACTTAAATAGCTTAATTGACAATTGCATGGATGGTGTTATGCATGGCTGGATTTGAAACTGTTTTGCATGGCTGTCTTTCATGGCTTAATGGCATGGATGAATGGATATGCTTAATTGCATGATGTAATGGTGGGAGCTTAATAGCTAATGGCTGTAACGGTTTTGTATTGAATGGAGCATAATTGTGCATGGTTGTATTTGAAATGAGGTGAACGGCACCATCATCATCCCCTATATAAAGAGCTTTGGAGGAGGAAGAAAGTATGACACACTCATCGAGCCGAAGCCTTGTCTAAACACTAACCCCTCTCATACTTAGCCAAAATCAGCCTCTCTTAGTCGAAATACCATCTCCACCGCCTCATAGACACCCTTCCTCCATCCGTGAGTGCTCTCTCGCTAGATTTGGCTTTGAACACTTGCGTAGCCATCCTCCACCAAAGGGACGTGCGCTCGGAGCTTGCAGAGAGACGAATTCCTCGGAGCAAAAAGTGTAACATGGCCTCTTTGTATTTATTTCGACTTTGTATTGTTTTTTGTTTTTCAAGGCTTTGTATAGAAAGACTAATGTTTTGGTGTAAAGATGATTATTTCTAATTTGTTTTGAATTCTTCCATGTGTTTATAGGTTGATTGGGACGTGTATGTATGCTTGCCATGTTCTTAATGCTCTGGAATTTGCTTAGGATGACACTAGATGATTTGGTTCACCCTATGCATGTTCCACCGATCTGATCAAGATAAAATTGGGTTAGGGAGTTTGCTAGATGATTTGGCTGCCCTCTAATTCGATGCAAGTGTGTGTATATGTTCTAATTAACATGTGAATTTCGTAGGATTCAGCCAAGGAGGGAGTAATCGGCCTAAGCAACATGATGTGATGATCACTTGTAAATAATAGACTTAGGAACTTATTTTCGGCTAGATGCATGTTAGGATTATGTGCTCTTGATTGTTTGCTTGTCTATGAGTTTAAACATGTTAGAACTTGTGATTTCTTGATATGTATCTACCCATCTTCTTGTTTTATTTCGTAGGAACTTAGAACAAACAATCTTGCACCCCCCTAAACAACCTTAGCATAGTTATGCAATCACCCTCAATCCCCGGTTAAGAACGATCCCTACTTACCAATGCTACATCTACAAAGAAGGGTTTTAATTGTATTTGTGTTTGATTGAGTGTTTAAATAAGTGCTTGAAAACACGCGAATCAATTTTGGCGCCGTTGCCGGGGACTGAAAAGAATTGTGTAATTATGCTTGTACATTATGTTAATAGTTTTCTGTTTTTCGGAACTGTGCACTTCCCGGTTTTGTGCAAATTATTTGACATAGCTAGAGGACTCACAAAAATCTGAAATTTTGCAGGAATGTTTGGTTATGTGTCTAGTTGGTGCCTGAAAAATTTCAGCCCAGTCGACCGAGCCAATAATTCTACAAAATTCGAAAAGCTGCTGTGCTCATGTTTGGCAGAATCTGGAATTGCATGTGTTCTTTGTAAAGTTGTGAAATTTTGTGCATATATACTTGTAAATTTTCGAGATTTATACTAACACTTGTTCATAATGTTGTTTTTGCAGCCATTTAAATGTTAAAGGAAGCTTGGATTTGCATTGAGTACATGGGCTTGGTTGATTAAGTCGCACTCATTGTTGAATAGATGACGCCTCTTTTCCATGTTTATCTCCTAAACCCCTTGTGCTGTATGGATTTCATCACCATACACCATAACCTAAGTGAAGTTATGGACATGAGGTTGAGGGCGGAGTCTACATTGGACTATGAGGGAGTTGTACATTTTCGAGAGATTGGTTGAATGTCGGACATGGTGTCTAGAAACGGGTTATGACTGGTGACAGGTTTTGGATCTAAGAAAGACTTACACCATTGGAGTATATACCATTGGCCCGGTTAGCCTCGGGGTGTATTGTCGAAATTAGTCCTACCTCTCGCGTTATCTCTATCCCTAACTGGCCATGTTTTTCGATTGAACCAAGACCATTCGATTGAAAGTGTACACTTTATCGCGCAGGTCGCACGTCCTTTGAACGACCTAAAGATCAAGCGAATGTACTCTCTCCAAATCTAAAGCGCAACACAATGAACCCTACTTGTGCATAAAACCAACATGTTGTATGTAACCAACGTGTAAAGGACTTAACCACTTGCATTTGTAGCTTGCATAACCCTCTGGCGGCTTTGTGATGCTCGGACTTCACCACCGGGTACCCTAACCTAAGTGAAGTTAGGGACATGAGGCCAAGAGAGTGGTCACGTTGCATCATTTGATTTAGCATATAACTCTTGTGTTTGCTGCAGGTTCTAACGTTTTCTCTTATGCATTCACTCCATCTTTCACTTAGGTTCTTGCTTGATGCACTTTGAATGAAAGTTTGAATGAATTCTTGCATGAATTTCATGAACTATGAAATGTTTGCATCGTTTGAGTAACAACTTGTATTTTTGACGTTTTACTTAGTGTATATACAACTGACCCCTGCAGGATACATGTACAAATGTACATAACTTGTCTGTAGTAACTTGCATTCATTTTAGGATGACCTAGAGCCTTTGCATTTCATCTAGTGTACAAAACGTAACATGTGTGTCAAACCACTAATCCAAACGTCACTTGTATGGTGTGTTTTAAATTTGTGTGATTTGTTTTTGTGTGTTTTTGGGAAGTCCTTGTGATTTCCAACGGTTTGGCTAGTATCATGTATTCCTTGTGTATTCTTTTGATACTAACACTTGATCTTGGTTGATTTTCAGATCGTAAATGACCAAACCTTCTCCACGTGAAGTACAACTCCGTAACCGCACAGTGATCATTTCTACCAACGCAGTGGAAGACCTTGACCGACCTATTGTTGAGGACGAAGTTGAGTCACCAAGATCCCATCATTCCGAGCAATATCAAGAAGAGGAATCTAGGATGAATAACAACAACAACAACGTGAACAACAATGTACTTCCTAACAATGGTGGGGGTAACAACGTTGTTAGGCGTACTCTTCGCCAACAAACATGCTCAACAGACTGGAGTGCTGGCCCTTCATGCATTCGATTTCCTGAACCTCAAGAAGACAAGCAGGACATTGAGCTCAAGAGTGGATTTCTCCATCGCCTTCCAATCTTTCAAGGGATGGCGCATGAAGATCCTAACATGCATTTGAGGCAGTTTCAGTTTGTATGCTCAAGTATGAAGCCCACTGATGCAGATGATGAGCTTTTGAAGCTGAAGGCATTTCCGTTCACTCTGAAGGATAGAGCTCAGACTTGGCTCATGGAACTTCCACCAAATCACATCACTACATGGAAGCAACTTACGGATGCTTTCTTGAGCAAGTACTTTCCAGCCTCAAAGATCACTGTTTTGAGGAAAAAGATCACTGGAATCACGCAAGCATCAGATGAGTCATTTGGGCAATACTATGATCGTTTCAAGGTTCTATGCGCCACTTGTCCTTCTCATGGATTCTCCGAGACAAATCTTATGAACTACTTCTATGATGGACTCAAGCCAATTGATAGAGAGCTTCTCGACGCTGCTGCGAATGGGGCCTTCATGGATTTAGATGAAGTTGGAGCTCGTGCACTCTTGGAGAATAGAGCAAACAATGATGCTCAATATGGGATGGTACCTCGAAAATCAGTGGTGTCCGAGGTGAGTACCAAACATGCTACGGATGAGAAGTACGACAAACTTTCAGATTTGATGGAGCAAATGCTTGAACTAGAAGTGAAACGAGCCAAGGTTTCTTTGGGACAACTTTGTGGCGTTTGCCACTCTCACGATCATCATGGAAGTCAATGTCCTACCTTGGTGGAGCAAACAAGTGAAGAACAAGTGAATGCCATTGGAGGATATCAAGGAGGTCAGCGGTACAACAATTACAACAACAACTATGTCAACCGTGATCATCCCGGATTCAAGTGGAGTAGTAATGAGGGCTGTTTGAACCCTCCACCTCAACAACAACAAGGCTATCAACGTCCCCAACAACAATATCTAGCAAGGCCACCTTTGCCAACGCCACAAGCACCTTTGCCTCCTCTGGTTCAACAATTCACCAATCCGGATTATGACAAAATGTTTGCTCAACTCTCCACCTCAACGCAAGCCCTTATTGATGGCCAAAATCAGCAAAAGGCGTTGTTGGAGACTCATGGCAATGACATTTCCGAGATAAAGAAGCAAATGGGGCAACTTGTGGATTTTATGGGACATATCAGAACTACCGGACAACTTCCATCTCAACCAATGCCACCTATTAGGAATGCGAGTGCGGTTACTACAAGGAGTGGGAAGGTTTTGGAGCTACCAAAGCAGAAGGCAACGTCATCACCAGATGAAGTCATTGTGGAGGAAATTTTTGAAGAAGATCCAGCTATTGAAGAGCTCAAAAGAAAGAAGAAGGTGGCGCCACTTTTGCCACTACCAACACCATCACCATCACACCCTACCCCAACAAAAGGTATTAACTCTATCCCTTCAAGTTCTGTTAATACTAATGCTTCGTTTGCTCGTGCACCATTTCCACATAGGTTATCCAAATCAAAGAAAGATGATCAATATGATGAGATCCTAGACATCTTTCGGAAGGTGCAAGTGAATCTGCCCTTGATTGAGTGCATAAAGCAAGTTCCTATTTATGCCAAGTTTCTCAAAGAGCTATGCACCCAAAGGAGGCAAACGAGAGCGAAGGAGGTTGTGAAGGTGAATTCAACCGTTTCAGCGGTGTTGCAACGTCGGCTACCTCCCAAATTGAAGGACCCTGGGAGCCTTAGTGTTCCTTGCGTGATTGGTGACACTAGATTCGAAGATGTCATGCTTGACTTGGGTGCATCCATCAACGTTATGCCCTACTATCTATATGCATCCATGGAGCTTGGTGAGCTTAAGCACGACAATGTCATCATTCAGTTAGCCGACCGTTCTCACAAGTATCCAAGAGGGTACGTAGAAGATGTTCTTGTGCAAGTCAACAACTTGATATTCCCAGCTGATTTCTACATTGTTGACATGGAGGAGAGTTCATTAAACACCACGCCACTCTTGCTTGGACGTCCCTTCATGAGAACCGCAAGAACAAAGATCGATGTGTTTGAAGGAAAATTCTCCATGGAGATTGATGGAGAGAAGATCGAGTTCAACATCCTTGATGCAATGAAGGTCCCCAATGCTTGTGCCAACGCATGCATTGCTATTGATTCCGTTGAAGACATGGCACAACAACATTTGGACACACTTAGAGAGGATGAGCTTGACACCGTGCTTCAAAATAGTATGGGGCTGACCTACACTAGGAATGACGCCCTAATTGATGTGTTAATTGATAAATTGGAGCCACGGCTTGAAGAAATGGTGATGGCTTTGAATGAGGCAGCCTATGTGACGTCTAGACCACCCCCTATTCCTTTGGTCTATGGCGAGAACAAGCCGGTTCCCTCCATTATTCAAGCACCCGAAGTGGAACTCAAGGTGTTGCCGGATCATTTGGAGTATGCTTACTTGGGAGACAATGAGACTTTGCCGGTTATCATCTCTTCAATGTTGGAGGAAGAACAAGAAGGTAGATTGGTTCGAATGCTTCAAAGGTACAAGCCAGCCATTGGTTGGACACTTGCAGACATCAAAGGTATAAATCCAGCAACTTGTGTTCATCGCATTTTACTTGAGGAGGGAGCTAAGCCCTCACGTGAAGCACAAAGAAGGCTCCATCCGCCAATGATGGAGGTTGTGAAGAAGGAGGTGATCAAACTCTTGGATTGTGGGGTCATCTATCCAATTCCGGACAGCCGTTGGGTCTCACCGGTACAAGTTGTTCCTAAGAAGTCCGGAATCACCGTTGTCAAGAACGCGGAGAATGAGTTGGTGCCTCAACGAACTATCACTGGACATAGAGTTTGCATCGACTATAGGAAGCTCAACGCAAGCACAAGGAAGGACCATTTCCCTTTGCCATTCATTGATCAAATGCTTGAGAGATTGGCTGGTCATTCCTACTATTGCTTCCTTGATGGATATTCGGGTTACAACCAAATCAGCATCGCGGAGGAGGATCAAGAGAAGACAACGTTCACATGCCCTTTTGGAACGTTTGCATATCGACGGATGCCCTTTGGATTGTGCAATGCCCCTGGTACGTTTCAACGTTGCATGCTTTCTATCTTTTCCGATTACATTGAGAAAATAATTGAAGTATTCATGGATGACTTTAGTGTTTTTGGGAAGGATTTCAATGCATGTCTAGAAAACTTAGAGCTAATCTTGCAAAGATGCGTTGAAACGAACTTAGTACTTAACTGGGAGAAGTGCCATTTCATGGTAACACAAGGGATTGTTCTTGGACATATTGTCTCGAAAAAAGGGTTGGAAGTTGATAAATCAAAAGTAGATCTTGTGAAACACTTACCCTCTCCGACTTCGGTTAGAGAGATTCGTTCTTTTCTTGGACATGCAGGATTTTACAGGAGATTCATCAAGGACTTTTCCCACATCTCACGTCCCTTGTGCAAGCTGCTTCAGAAGGACACTCCCTTTGTGTTTGATGATGAATGTGGCGTTGCCTTTAACAAGCTAAAGGAATTGTTGACAAGTGCTCCTATTCTTCAAGCGCCGGATTGGTCCTTGCCTTTTGAGCTTATGTGTGATGCTTCGGACTATGCCGTTGGAGCTGTGTTAGGACAAAGGAAGGACAACAAGCCATACGCCATCTATTATGCTTCTAAGACATTTGATGATGCTCAAGCCCACTACACAACAACCGAGAAAGAGATGTTGGCGGTGGTGTTTGCATTGGACAAATTCAGGTCCTATCTACTTCAGAGTAAGGGTATAAGTTACACTGATCATGCTGCTTTGAAGTATTTGATGCAGAAAAAGGATGCGAAGCCAAGGCTCATACGTTGGATACTACTTCTACAAGAGTTTGATGTGGAAATCAAGGACAAGAAAGGAGTAGAGAATGTGGTAGCTGACCACCTCTCTAGGATTGAGAGAGAGAGATCCAACGTTGCAATTGAGGAGCATTTTCCGGATGAACAACTCTTCGGACTTCAGGTAAGTACATCTGAAACTCCATGGTATGCAGATATTGTTAACTACTTAGTTACTGGAGAGTTTCCACCATCAATGCATAAGGCCCAACGTAACAAGCTTAGGAGTAATGCTAGGACTTTTATTTGGGATGAACCTTACTTATGGAAACAATGTGCTGACTTAGTGATTAGAAGGTGTGTTCCGGATAGTGAGTTTGCATCTATTCTTGAGTTTTGTCATAGTGGTGCATGTGGAGGTCACTTTGGTTCGAAAAAGACTGCCCTTAAGGTGTTAGATTGTGGTTTCATTTGGCCTAACCTATTTCGTGATTCTCATGATTTTTGTGCTAAGTGTGATAGGTGCCAAAGATCCGGCAATATTGGTGCAAAAGACCAAATGCCACAAAAGTACATGATCAATGTCGAAATTTTTGATGTTTGGGGCATTGATTTCATGGGACCCTTTCCTTCATCTAATGGTTTCACTTACATCTTACTTGTTGTAGATTATGTGTCGAAATGGGTGGAAGCAAAAGCCACCCGTACTAATGATTCGCGAGTTGTTGCAGATTTCCTCAAAACGAACATCTTTTCAAGGTTTGGGATGCCGCGCATTCTCATAAGCGATGGAGGGAGTCACTTTTGCAACAAAACCGTGGAGGCATTGATGAAGAAGTATGGCGTCACACACAAGGTCTCTACACCATATCATCCACAAACCAATGGAATGGCTGAAGTATCCAATCGCGAAATCAAGAAGATCTTGGAGAGAACTGTCAAACCAAATCGCAAGGATTGGAGTCAATGTTTGGATGATGCATTATGGGCTTATAGGACGGCATACAAGACTCCCATAGGCATGTCACCCTATCGACTTGTTTATGGGAAGGCTTGTCATCTTCCGGTGGAATTAGAGCACAAAGCTTGGTGGGCGATCAAGTGATAGGAGCACAAAGTGTGACGTTCTTAATATGTTTATACCCTTTATTTTCCCTTTGTTAACTCTTATTTAGTTGATTTAGCTTTATATTTGTGTTTAGTGTAGAATAATTGCTTAAAGTAGAAATATGTAGGTTTGAGTGTTAAAACACATAGTAATTTCGGAATTGAAGAATTTGGTGTTAAAATTGTGCTAAGTATTTGAAATCCTTGTTTACTCAGGATTCATGTCTTAATCAGGATTCCATCTTTCCTCGAAGCCAAGTCCATGAAGGAGAGGCCCAAACCAAGTCCAATATGGAGAAGAAGATTTAAATTCAGCAGAATCCGGATCAAATCGGGAGAATTCTTGTGCACGTCTGCCAACTTCAACGGACTCTCCAGGACAGCTCACAATGAATCAGAAAACGTGCCATATATGGATAGAAAGCTACGGGAGTCTAGTTTCCAAATCACTTAGAGTCATCTCAATATCTATTTTCTAGAGGAAGTTATGACGTAATCTTCAGACGGAGGTCATTCTGCCGAAATTGAGAAGAACTAGGATTCCTAAACCAACTTGGTTTAGGCTTTGTGGCTGACTTCTCTAGGGTTTTTCCTCTATATAAAGCACGACTTCAAGGACAGAAGATGATCATCAACCCGTGCAAATAACACCAAAGCCTTTGCCGAAACTCCATCAATCTCCAAACACCACAGTCCGATCCCACCTTCAGCATTTGTCCAAAGCAAGTAGCCTAGGACTCCGCTCACTCGAAGAATAGAACACGTAGGGATATTTTGAGAGTGAATTCCATCTTCTATTTTCGGATTGCTATGTGTTTGTTCTCGTTTATGTTTGTTTTAGGTTTTTGCTTAAGTATACTTCGATTCTTGTCTATGAGATAGAAGTACTTTTGAACCATGTTTTGAATTAAAGTTTTCAATTTTTAATCAATGATTTTAGGTATTATGCCGTGAGTTTAATGTCTAAATACTTTAAGATTTTCGGTGCTATATTACATTATCATGTGAAGTTGATACAAGTAGTTGATATTGCATGTGTTAATCATCCAAAGTTCGACTTTGATACACGTAGTTGATAAGTTGCATTGTCTTTGTTTTTCATCGATTTTCTACCTATGTTTGATTTGGACTTGTGCTTAAACACATCGATTCTTTATGTGATACGTAATTGCATGATTAGTTTATGTGTGTGACCTATAAGTAGAGCACGTAGCCGAGCTTGTTGTGTCGCGATGTTGAATGAAACCCGTAGTCTAATTCTAAGTTGGTCTATGTCATAGGAACCACGTAGGAACTTATGTGCATATCAAATTTAGGTTGTATATTTGCTCACGGTGTAGACTTAAATGAGATTAGAGATTGTCTTCTTTATTCTTACATGGTTGTTTGGTTGAGTTTGCATGATTGTTGGTTGATCACATGTATATATGTATAGAAGTAATTTAGGATTTATTATTAATGTTGTTCCGAAATTATAAAACCTTAAACCCTTTATGCTTATTTCGACATTTACATTAGATTAGATGGATCTACCCTGTAGTTGGATCCCCGGTTTAGAACGATCCCTGCTTGCTTTATACTACGATTGATTTGTTGACAGGGTTAATTGATGCGTGTGCAAATACATCTTATCATCAAGAAGTTCAACATGGACAAGGATGAGGCTGGTCTACATCGAAAACTTCAACTTTGTGAGCTTGAGGAGATCCGGAATGAAGCATTTGACAATGCATGGATCTACAAGGAGAAGACAAAGTGCATTCATGACAAGATGATCCGTACAAAGAGTTTTGAACCCGGACAGAAAGTGTTGCTCTTCCATTCGAGACTTAGACTCTTTCCGGGCAAGCTACGCTCTAGATGGGTTGGTCCTTACATTGTGGTACAAGTTTATCCCCACGGAGCTGTGGACATCATGACTTTGGACACCGGCAAGTTATACAAGGTGAATGGCCAACGTTTGAAGCACTATTACGATACCTTTGTGGAGCATCACGTTGAAGAAGAGAAGCTCGTGGATCCACCTACTTCAAACACATGAAGATGCATCACGTCTAGGCTGTAAGACGTTAAAAAACAAGCGCTTATTGGGAGGCAACCCAATGGAGGAGTCTTCAACAGATTTGCATTCTCTTCCCTTACTCTTTTAATTTTCGTTGCTTCTATTTATTTAGTTAGTTTTCTTAAGTCCTAGCTTCCATGCTTGAATTCTATGACTTTACTTTGGTACATTGAGGACAATGTAGAGTTTAAATGTGGGGGAGGGGTTTACAATTTTTTTGAGTCATAAATCATAAAAACTTGGGCGGATAAGAGTCTAACTCGAGGATGATGCCCTAAAAAAACAACTTTTGAGTCTTTTTGTTTAACTTAGTGTTTTAAAGAGTCTTAGGATGCCCTTAGTTAGTCGATGATGAAAATGGACCGAAAGAACATACATATGGCGTTGGAAATCATTAAGAATGAATTCATGTGCTAATTGAGACATCTTTGAGTGTTATGACATGTAGTAGATATGGTTTGCAAAACTTGGTACAGAAATTCGCATGTTAGAATAAGTTTTGAATCATATAAGCCTTAAAAGTGAGATTTTGAGCCTAAACACTACTTCTTTGAGAGTGAATTTTGTGCATTACATATGATAGGTCTCAGAATCATTCATACACTCACTTGCCATAGATCTTAATGAACTAGAGAATACTAGAACTTACTCATGTCAACTTGCAAAGCTTATAATTGTTACATACCCTGATTTTGGATATGATTAAAGGCACTTAGGTTTTCCACCACTTTGCTAAATTGCCATGTATCCCATATGTGCGCATGAGTTGCGACACCCCTAGATGAGCCCATTTGAGCCTACATTAAGCCTTTCTTTCATTGCCATATGAATCTAAACACTTAAACTTAGTGTAGATTATCCATACCCTTGTTCTAAAGACTTGGTGGGATTTTTGAAGCTAAAACAAAGAAAATGGCGTGAGAATCATGTAAGGGAATGTATGTATGGGGATAGACTTGTTCAAACAGCTTGTTAAAAAAGATGATTGCCGAAAAACAAAAGAAAATTTCGAGAGCAAGAACAAAAGAAAGATCAAAAAGCTCTCCGGCAATAGGTTCTAAGTGTCTAAAGTTTGGATTAATGTCCCCCGTACTTGTGAGTTTGGAGTTTGTTTCGAATAGAAGGCCCAATAATGCAAAATACGGCCTTTGTCCTGTTCACAAAGCTCAAGGGAAGTTTAGAATGAAGATAGGGCCCAACATGATGAAATCCGGCCCTTATACTTCAAAGTCATACATGGTGACGTTTTTGGCGAGATGGGAGCTTAAATTTGATCAAGTTTTGGTACTTTGGCTAAGTCTTTAGAATGTTCTTAATCACCACATATCTAAATTTCGAATGCCTTAAGAACATTGATTCTCACGAAAACACTTGCAATGTACTGGTTGGTTTATCCACATGTAATCTTTATAGAAGGTTGGGTATCCACTTTTAAATCACTTGAAAAGTTAACATTGTTTATCTCTATCACATGTAATCTTTTGATTCTCTATAAAGATGTAATAGCTCATTGCATTTATGGTTTCAGACATGGAACTGAATTAGAGATAAGCTTACCTTTTCAAGGTGTAATTACCCTCGCTGATCCTTTGCGCTACACATCAATGTCTACCAACTGTTGCAGATTTCACAGTTCCTACACTTCAAGACATAAACTTGAAATAAGGTAAAGTCTGTCAAGATATAAATCTTTAAATTGAGTAACTTGCTAAAGAAGTAGAGCTTCAGTAACTCAGAAACTTTGTAAACTATATCAGTACAAATACACGAGCTTGATAGGGATATGATTTCATAAGAATTTAAACTCAAGGAGTCTCTTTTGTTATAGAACTTGATAAAGATATTATAGAGTGACGGAAAGAGAACAAGAAGCATGAACATGATAGGCTGCTCAGGTTTTGCGAGAAGAGAATGAAAATACAACTACTTGGTGGGAATGATTTGAAAAGTTCCAGTATAGTTTAGATTTCAACTTTGGTTTAACAAGTATATAAATACTGATGAATAAGGATTCTAATATGAACCAAATATATGAATGAGGTGTGGCACAACTAGACATCAGGAATAGATCAAGAGATAACTCTCAAGTGCAGCCAAATAAATATTTTTGGAATCACCAAGTACTACAGTAAAACAAGATTGACATAGATCAATTAGTCAATAAAAAACTTTCAATGATATATACCAAGTAAATATGGATCATGACTGCAACCAAACTCGAGAAGAAGAAATTTAGACGAAACGAAGGACAAGGTCTGCCATGTACACTTCAATAATTTCGGTAAAGTACTCAAAGGCCAGTTTATATCATGAATAAGACATCCAAGAGAGGATACTTGCTACTGTGATCAAGTTGGCAACTACGAATGCATAACAATACCATTGAAAGGAATTTAAAACCCAAATGAGCAACATATCATTGAAACTCAGTAGGATATCAATTTCATGAATCAACTATTCTATGAACTTCAATTCACTCAAAGGAAAGCATGCTTATCGACAAGGATTCTGATCAAAGCTCAAACTTGATAGATCGTAATCTCAACAGATCAATGGAATAATATAGGAAGCTAAGCATTCACACCCAAACATAAATACCTGGTGTGCATAAAATCAATCCCACCACCATCTTAATACCAACTACCAACGTACACTTATCAATTTCGCCCTTGACTCCTTCAAAGATAATCCCCACAACCAATTCGAACATAAACCCCGCATCCCTATGAACACAACCCATCAAAAGCAAAATTCAATAAAAAAAATATTCTATATTTGAATTGCAGATCCCCAACCCAATCTAAACAAACACTAAATCAATTTATAGTGAATCGAAGAGCTTACCGGTAGAGATAATAGCAAACCCTAAACTAATCTAGGAGTTCGCACTGAGGTTCGTCTTTTGTCAAGCCCTAATTTTGTGGCCGGGCGACAGATCGAGAGTGAGAGATCGAAATGGGTTCTTCATGAGGCATGGGCATAAAGATGAGGGATTTAGATCGAGCCTGAAAGTGCATCTATGTTTGCTGGGGTTGAAAGAGTTTGAGAGAGTAGTTGAAATTTGAGAGAATGAAATTAGAATCAGAGTTATCGGGGAGAGAGAGGAAATGAAAGTTGAAGGTAAGGGAATTGGTTTTTAAGTGTCTAAAAATCTCTTACCGTTAATTAGAGAGACGACAGTCTTCTGTCATCTTAAAATAAGTCTACTTATTACTTAATTTCTCTTATTTTTGGGATGACAGATGAGTGTCGTCTCATGAACACACTTATTTTAACTGCATATGCGTTGATACATTTAGACGACAGAGTTTTAAATGTCTGTCGTTAAAATATTTCAGACGACGGTAAAAACGACTTCTGTCGTCTGATCCGTGTCGTATGATTACAAAATTGGCGTATTTCGGGTTTATGGGTCCCACAGCGTCTATCCCCCAGACATCAAACGGGTGTGAAGCGATCGTAGGATGCAATAGCTCAGGCGGTTGATGGATAAAGGTTGCGTGGAATTGACAAGCTTGACATGTCTGTGCGTACTCCATGCAATCCTTGACCATTGTGGGCCAGTAGTAACCCATTCGCCTTACTTGAAAATGTAATTTAGGGCCTGATTGATGAGCTCCACATATTTCGGAATGAACATCTTCCATGGCTTTGGACGTCTCTTCTTTTCCCAAACACCTAAGGAGTAACTCGTCAAATGATCGTCGATAAAGAGTCTCCTTGTAGTAGAAACAGCGCAAAGCTCTTCGTTTGATATCCATTCGCTGTTTTGGATCGTCAGGTAATTTGTTATGCTCAATGTAGTCGATCAAAGGATGCCTCCAATCTTCGACGTTAATAACATAGACGGAGACTACATTGGAATTTTCGCACAATGGTACAATTCCTGTTGTTACAACCCATCGTTGGCAAATTGGAAGGTCCACAATTTCATCATTTGATAATACCAAAGTTGCTGCTAGGTTGGCCAAAGCATCCGCCATTTGGTTTTCTTTCCTTGGCACATGTTCTAGTGTAACAACATCAAAACCTGTCAAAAGTTGTGTAGCGAGACGGAAATAAGGAACCAAATCCTCTTTCCTGACTTCGTAATTAGTTAGTAGTTGATCAATTACTAACTTCGAATCCCCGTACACTTCTAGATTTGCAATTTGCATTTCTAAGGCCGTTTGCAACCCCATGATGAGGGCTTGGTATTGCGCAACATTGTTGGAACACATTTAACCGAGAGTGAAGGCATATGGCAATATTTGCTTTTGTGGGGTGACAGAGACAATGCCGGCCCCTGCTCCATCTACTCTTGAAGATCCATCAAAGAACATCTTCCAAGTGGGGAGAATTTCTGCAAGAAATACTTCTTCATCCGGCAAGTCATCTAAAATTTCCCAATCTGCAGGAATTGGGTGATCCGCTAGAAAGTCAGCCACAGCTTGGCCTTTGACCGCCTTGACAGGTACATAGACGATGTCATGTTGATTGAGAAGCAGAGCCCACTTTGCCATTCGTCCTGATAAGACTGGTTTAGACATAACAAACTTGACTGGGTCAGCTCGGGCTACTAAATGCACCATGTAAGCTTGCATATAATGTCTCAACTTTTGGATGGAAAAGATGAGAGCGAGACATGTCTTCTCTATTAGAGAATAATTTAATTCTGCTCCTGTGAGAGTTCGACTTATATAGTATAAGGCCATCTCCCTTCTTTCCTCGTTTTCTTGGGCTAGAAGTGCTCCAAGTGATCTTTCTTGAGCTGCAATGTAGAGGATAAGAGGTTTCCCAGGAATGGGTGCACCCAACACCGGAGCGTTAGCCAAGTACTTTTTAATGCTTTCGAAAGCATTGTGACATGCTTCATCCCACACGAAAGGCACATTTTTTTTCATGAGTCGACTAAAAGGTTGACATCGACCTGCAAGGTTTGAGATGAATCGCCTGATAAATGCGAGTTTTCCTTGGAGGCTTCTCAATTCTTTTAAATTCGTTGGCTCTGGTATTTCTTGAATGGCCTTAATCTTCGATTGATCTACTACAATGCCCCGATGCTTCACGATGAATCCAAGGAACTTGCCTGAACTCACACCAAAAGAGCACTTGAATGGGTTCATTTTGAGTTGGTACTCGCGTAGCCTATTGAACACTTTTCGTAGGTCTTGCAAGTGGTCACTCCTTTTTCTTGACTTGACAACCAAATCATCAACATAACATTCAACGTACTTGTGAAGCATGTCCCCAAAGATTTTCTGCATGGCACGTTGGTATGTTGCACCAACATTCTTTAATCCAAATGGCATGACTTTGTAACAGTAAATGCCTTTAGGAGTGCGAAATGCAGTTAACTCCTCGTCTTCTAGCCCCATCCTTATTTGGTTGTAGCCAGACGATCCATCCATTGAAGACAAAGCTTCATGACCTGTGGTTGCATCCACCATGAGTTCGATGATAGGCAAAGGGAAGTCATCTTTCGGACATGCATCATTCAAGTCGTGAAAGTCTACACACACACGCATTTGTCCATTCTTCTTTTCAACTGGGATAATGTTTGCGATCCACTTGGGATATTGGACCTCTCTGATGAAGCCTGCAGCGATCAACTTGTCAACCTCTTCTTCAATTTGAGTTTGGACCTCTATTCGAAAACGTCGTGTCAGTTGTTTGATGGGTCGAGCCTCCGGTTTAACAGCTAATCGATGAGCTGCCACTTTAGGATCAAGACCGGGTATTTCTGTGTAGGTCCAAGCGAAGACATCCTTGTATTCAAACAACAAGTCATAGTACTCCTTCTCCTCTTGGGAGCTTAACGACGCGCTTACAAATATTGGTCTTGGTTCTTCCTCCGTCCCCAGATTGAGTTTCTTAAGTTCATCGACCGTAGATTTCACCCCATCTTCAAGCTCTGGAGGAGCTGCCTCTACTTCATATTCGAAGCCTTCTTGGTCATCCTCTTCATAAGCTTCCACCTCTGCTACTGTGATGTGATAAGCACATTGAATAACGTCATCCTCATCGCTGCTAGCATCAGCGCTTTCTTTATCTTGACCAGTGAGTATGAAGGTATTTTGCCTCACTTTAAGTTGGTCAGTCGAATTCACCTCTAGCACACAACGTCTTTTCATGCGTGATGGGATGAGACTTTGGATCTCTTTTTTTTCCGATTGGCCAACTTTTTCTTTTCTTTTTCTGTCTTGTTGTTCTTTAGGAGCTTGGATCCTTTCAAATGCCGACTTTCGAGGAGTTGGTTTTATTTGTCTATTTTCTTCTTTTGACGATGACAACCTTTTGAACACAGGAGTTCGTGTAGCTGCGGTGTCAAGACGATTGAAGATGGAGCTTCGACTTGTTGACTTATCAACATGTTCAAACACCGAAACTCTGCTTGTTGATTTAGTAGTAGTACTTCGAGAACTTGGGCAGATGCGATCGAACGCTGAAGTGCGAGAAACAGATTGGATTTGTGGAATCTCATCTTCTACTTCTTCGACGCTTATGTACTGCATGCTTGCCTTCTCCGCTTTTCTTCTGCCTGAGATTTTGACTGGCTTGCTTGGGACAAAACCAAGACCCGTTTTAACCGAATCACTTGTTTTTCCCTGTTCTCTCAACTTCTTTTGAGACTTATTGAGCTCATGTGCTTTCGTGCTGACAACTTGATCATCCTCTTTACTTGACGAACCAAAATCGAATCCAGCCTTTGCCAACAATTTGTAAGCATTGGGGTCAAACCCTTCATTTATTCTTTTCTCGGGTAAAGGTCCATGCTCCACCCCTCCTTGGATTGGTTTGACAAATCCTTTCAATGGTTGCTTGGTAGGAGATTGGTCGTTTAAATTTGTCAATGGCAATATTGATGCTTCCTTCAATAATTTTATGTCCTCTTCACTCAACTTCCGAGGACTCACTTGCCGCTTTGTTCCCGCAAACGGAGACTATCCTTCTTTGCGCTTGGACTTTGGCACATATTGAAGAATTGGGACAATTGGACCGGACTTGTTTGATGTCACATTTTTGGATGGAGACTTGTGTGACTCTTCATTTCCCTTGCCCTTCGCTTCAACTTCTTTCCTTGTCACCATTGTAGCCTTCCCTGTTGAGGGTACTTTAACCGGATGAACTTCTAGTACTGATTCCTCATCTGAATAGAATTTGGAATCTGCGAAGTAAGACTCAGCTTCGGTGAATGGCTTGGTATCACCTATCACTATTTTCACGCCTCCGCGGTAGAACTTGAAGCATTGATGCAGAGTTGAAGGTACGACATCATTTTCATGAATCCATGGTCGCCCCAACAATATGTTGTATGAAGTCTTTGCATCGATCATGTGGAACAAAGTGTGTGACTCCAATTCGCCAATAACCATGTCTAGCCGAATCATGCCTATCGCTCTTTGCTCCCCTTGGTTGAAACCTTGGATCATGAGACGACTTTTAGATAACTCGTCAATATTGATGCCGAGTTGAGACATTGTCGATTTTGGCATAATGTTCATAGCAGACCGTCCAGCTACAAGCATGCGGTTTAATTTTTGCTATCGCATGTAACCTGTCACAAAAAGAGGTCGATTGTGTGACTTTGAACCTAATTGTAAATCTTCATCCGTGAAATGAATGGCGTCACAACATGCTACGCATGCCGCACACTCATTGATGTTTGAAGAATGCTGGCCCTCATCAAGCAACAACTGGATTAACGCACGTCTCGCTGATTTGGAAAGGCGTGACATATTGGAGAGGCTAAATTTTAGAGGTAAGTCTTCCAATTGTCTCAGCACTTCAGTTTCTTCAACCTTCTCAGCATCTTTGGAATCACCTTCAAAACTTGTTGTCATTGAGCTAGCTGATCTACGCATTTTATGCTTGATTATTAATGTCTTTCTCTCTACATTTTGCTTTGTTATGAGCTTAGTAAATATGTTTCTAACTTGTTTTATGTTTTTAGGTAGAAAATAAAGGAGAAATAATAAAGGAGGCGATTTGGACCAAAATATGTGCAATTACATGGTATTCTCGGCCAAAGAAGAATTGGAGTCAAAAAGGAAGCTTGTGTTGACTAGGAAACAATTTCCTATGTTGACTAGGATATGGAGCAAGTAGTGATGCATGGACATTGATGAAGTCTAGACGGGGAGCTAATATGCATGGCAGTTTTCGAAAAGGAGCTTAATTGCCATGGATGTAACGGTGGTGAGTAAATTGGGTGAAACGGATGTATAATTGAAACGGTTTTGAACGGCTACTTAAATAGCTTAATTGACAATTGCATGGATGGTGTTATGCATGGCTGGATTTGAAACTGTTTTGCATGGCTGTCTTTCATGGCTTAATGGCATGGATGAATGGATATGCTTAATTGCATGATGTAATGGTGGGAGCTTAATAGCTAATGGCTGTAACGGTTTTGTATTGAATGGAGCATAATTGTGCATGGTTGTATTTGAAATGAGGTGAACGGCACCATCATCATCCCCTATATAAAGAGCTTTGGAGGAGGAAGAAAGTATGACACACTCATCGAGCCGAAGCCTTGTCTAAATACTAACCCCTCTCATACTTAGCCAAAATCAGCCTCTCTTAGTCGAAATACCATCTCCACCGCCTCATAGACACCCTTCCTCCATCCGTGAGTGCTCTCTCGCTAGATTTGGCTTTGAACACTTGCGTAGCCATCCTCCACCAAAGGGACGTGTGCTCGGAGCTTGCAGAGAGACGAATTCCTCGGAGCAAAAAGTGTAACATGGCCTCTTTGTATTTATTTCGACTTTGTATTGTTTTTTGTTTTTCAAGGCTTTGTATAGAAAGACTAATGTTTTGGTGTAAAGATGATTATTTCTAATTTGTTTTGAATTCTTCCATGTGTTTATAGGTTGATTGGGACGTGTATGTATGCTTGCCATGTTCTTAATGCTCTGGAATTTGCTTAGGATGACACTAGATGATTTGGTTCACCCTATGCATGTTCCACCGATCTGATCAAGATAAAATTGGGTTAGGGAGTTTGCTAGATGATTTGGCTGCCCTCTAATTCGATGCAAGTGTGTGTATATGTTCTAATTAACATGTGAATTTCGTAGGATTCAGCCAAGGAGGGAGTAATCGGCCTAAGCAACATGATGTGATGATCACTTGTAAATAATAGACTTAGGAACTTATTTTCGGCTAGATGCATGTTAGGATTATGTGCTCTTGATTGTTTGCTTGTCTATGAGTTTAAACATGTTAGAACTTGTGATTTCTTGATATGTATCTACCCATCTTCTTGTTTTATTTCGTAGGAACTTAGAACAAACAATCTTGCACCCCTAAACAACCTTAGCATAGTTATGCAATCACCCGCAATCCCCGGTTAAGAACGATCCCTACTTACCAATGCTACATCTACAAAGAAGGGTTTTAATTGTATTTGTGTTTGATTGAGTGTTTAAATAAGTGCTAGAAAACACGCGAATCACTAGCTCTCAAACTCAGTCGCGCTTTAGCCATGCACTTTGTTGACGGATTTTGATTGAGGGACTTTTGTACGCAGGGAACGAATTTCTCCTTTATACACCTTGTCGCATTCCTCGCGAAGCATTCACGACTCCTATGTGGTTGTTTATGATCTGGCTGCAAGAGTGGTGGACTTGGCAACACACCTTTGCGCTCTTTTCGTCGAGTTACAAGTACCCATCCTTCACCATCGTCGCATGGAGCAGCTTTAGGAGCGAGGTTTATTTGTCAGATTGGCTTCACTTCTTCTAACTTTTTATCATTCCTAGCCTCTTTCGAGAAATGGCATGAAGCTTTTTCTGGCATGGAAGGTACTTGAACCGGCTCAAAAGACCCAAACGAATTGGTAGTGCAATTGACCGCAGCAACCTCGTCGACATCCAACTCGATTCTTCTTTGTTTGGCAAGCTTCATGATCAAATCCTTCAAAACAAAGCACTTCTCAACTGGGTGGCTGACGAGGCGATGAAACTTGCAATACTTCGGATCATTGACCCGATGCATTTCTTCTGGACGTTTGCACTCTGGAAGTTCTATCACCTTGTTCTCAAGCAAATCCTCCAACATGCCCGCCACGTCGGAATCTGGGAATGGATAAGTCTTTTGTTCCCACTCAGTCAATGAATGCTTCTTCCTCCCATAGGCTTGAGTCGGTTCTACTCTCTTAACCTCCTTCTTGTCTCGGGTGGAGATTTTGATTGGAGCAACACTTACAGTCATCGACTCCTTTGTAGATCTTTTCACGACCTTGTCAACTTTGCTACTGAAAGCTTTATCTTTTCGTTGATCATTGACAAACTCCTTCTTACCCTTGTGGCTAGCTATGCTCAACTCCATATCATGCGCTCGCGTAGCCAGTTCTTCAAAGGTTCGAGGCTTGATGCCTTGGAGGATGTACAACAAATCGAAATGCACGCCTTGGATACACATTTCTACTGCAGACGTCTCCAACAAGCGGTCTTTACAATCGAGGCTGAGCGAGCGCCACCTGTTGATGAAGTCAATCGCTGGTTCATCTCTCCATTGTTTTATGTTGGTGAGTTCCATCATGCCCACAGTTCGCCTTGTACTGTAGAAGCGGTTTAAGAATTCACGTTCCATTTGGTCCCAACTGTCGATGGACTCGGGCTCTAAGTCCGTGTACCACTTAAAGGCATTGCCTTTCAATGAGCGAACTAATTGCTTGACAAGGTGGTCACCTTCCGTCCCAGCGTTATTGCAGGTTTCAATGAAGTGAGCAACATGTTGCTTTGGATTGCCCTTCCCTTCGAATTGCTGGAACTTTGCCGGTTAGTATCCCAACGGCATCCTTAGACCATTGATTCTTTTGGTGTAGGGTTTGGAGTAGGTGAGAGAATCACGAGAAGGACCTCCATATTGGGCTCTGATGGAGTTGGTGATGATGTCTTGTAACTGCTGAAAGGACAAAGATCCAAGCGAGCCATCATCGTCTTCGCCATCGTTCTTGGAGCTCTCGCCTACTTTGTGCTTCTTTTCTTCATCTTGACTTTCAAGCCTGCTGTAGAGCTCGGTGATCTGCATGTCTTTTTCTTCCACCATTTTGGTGAGCTTCTCAACCGCTCCCGTCAGATTGGCTATTTGCTCTTCAATGGTGGATGCGCCTGTCACCATGACTTGCATGGGGATAGGTTGTGATGAATAATCTGCTGGCATGCCATACGTGTTGTCTTCATCACCATTTGGACTCCCATTGTACGAAGCCGTGCTTGATTCATGATCTGTGGCAGGTAAGAATGATCGCTCCCTTGATTTGTTTGGAGTTTCCTTCTCTTCACTTCGTGAGGCACGTTGGTCCGCGAGATTTGCCAAGGTGATGATTGGTTCACTAGGCTTGGAAGGCAGAGCCACGAATGTTGTGGGTTGATTCCTCGCCATGGTACGGGTGACATGACCAGAGGACTCGCTGCTTGCCCTCGAGGTCATTGGTTTAGATTTCTTCGTCGAGATGGCTTGAGTGCTCTTGGAGGCCATTACTTCGAACATATTTGAACTTTCTTGTGGAGAAGGAGATGAGAGGCAAAGTTGTCCCACTGGACGTGCCAATTTTGTAAACACGAAATTATCTGCAACAAACAACAGAACAGCACGTGTACAAAGACTAATTTAATTTAATCAATGCGAATGCGGGTTACAATCTTTGTGAACTCCTCTGATTCTATCTCCGAATATTGGTTTAACTCAAGGGTGACAAGCACTTGTTCTTGAGGGTTTACGCGAATTGATCACGTAACGAGTATTTAGGATTTGGATTTGGGTTTAGTGAAGAACTGGCTATTTGGGGAGCTTGATAGTTCTTCAAGGGTTTTGGATTTGGATTTGGTGAAGAACTGGCTGTTCAGGGAGCTTGATAGTTCTTCAAGGGTTTAGGGGAGACTTCTGAGCTCGCGGAGGGATTTTTCTCTCTCTAGTTCGCTGCCTTGTTTTTGTCCCCTTCTGTCAGTATGAGAGGGGGTATTTATAGTGTTAACATACCTCCACCTAAGGCATGTAATGAAGATTCTGAATGAATAATATTTCCTTAATCGAATCAATGAATCTTGACTGATTTACTTGCCGATTTTAACATAATCAAATCAATCAAATCTTGAGATTTAGATATGCCCAGATCGCTTTGGATTGAATGTCCTGTTTTGAGCAAGATCCTTAGTAAGGGGCGAGCTATCTCGCGGATATGGAAGGTATCCCGCGAGGAAGCTTGATTTCCAAGCAAGCGGTGATTTCTAATCCCACTTCGCGGATGACTTATCTTGGACATACATCCCTGCGTGCATACGAACTCTGTCATCTAGCTACTTCGCGAGTTTTCCTACGCGGGGCCATCTCGCCTTGCCTTTATGTCAATCTACGCGCGCGGAGTCAGTTCGCCTCGCGAAGTCTTGTTCGCCTCGCGAAGTTTACTCTCTAGCTCGCCTGACCACTGGCGAACCCTCACCAATTATTTTTGGGGATGTCCGATTAATTTAATTTAATTGATATCTGATCATCAATTGACACTTGATAATTGATTTCAATCGGGGTTTAAGGTTTTGTTGTCGGCCGACCATTTCCACGTTGCCATGTGTTATTTCCAACGGCTTTCCAATTTTGTTGACTCACGAGCCACTTATTTGCTTGGATTATTCAACGACTATTATTATCGTTAAATTTTATATGTCTACAATTGTATTAAAACTCAATGACGTGTCTCACACGTCAAAATATTCTCAAACATATAAATATACATCCGATTTCAATATCAAATATAAATCATAAATAATAATATCTCCAAGTCAAAATCATTAAATTATGATGGAGAACTACCGAAAATCTCATTTTCGGTAATTATTTATAAATCCCAAAAATCATCCAAAAATAAAACCGATAGTACCTAAATCCATTAAACTCAGTACAGTTTCCGACTGTACCTGGAAATATTGCGTAATAAAGTAAATCATTTAACATGTCCCACATGTCAAATAAAATGCTCAAGAGAGTTCCCGAAAAATGAATGGAACTCATTACTCCAAGAAAATATTAAAATCTTCAATATGCATTTGAAAATTTAATAAGATTTATTGCATGCAAGACATTTAAATCCAAGGTCCACTCACAGTGCTCGGCTATGCCTGCAAACAACCCGAGGCTTCCTCCAAATGATCCTCCTCACGTCCTGAACAATAATTAATATTAATTCCCATTCAACATTAAAACTTCAATAAATAATTCCATAAAATTAAGGACCTAAAATCAATCTTCTTCCTTGCCCATTTTCTCTATCCTTAATCCATTATAACTCAAGATTCACCACCATCACCGATAACCAAAAATTAACCTTATAAACATTTTAAAACCGGTTAACCCAACTACCGATATTCCATTCTAATCACCGCTAAAATCCTTAACCATTGAAAAATCCCCAACATTAACAAAACTCCTCCAAAAATTCCAAACTATACTTCATTAAACTCCTCTCCTTAATACCATCTTAAAAACATGAAAAACCAGCTACTAAGGGGCGGCGCCGCCGCCTGCTCCGCCGGCAGCAGTGGCCGGCTGCCATTCTCCGGCGACCTCCGATGCTTCTCAAATTTTAACAGAATAATCCTCTCATCATACCCAACAACTTTCATAACTAGCACTTAGTCCAATTCTAAGACTAACTAGGGTAATCGAATCAATATATCCATAAATCCTTTTGAGGGATTACTCATCTAGATGAGGGCTACAAGTTGAGCCAAAAATCTCGGCCTATGTTGGCCGTAAGACGGAGCTCCGGCCAAGAGATAGTCGTCAGCGAGGAAGCGGATTTCTCCCGCTCGGCGGCGACCCATGCACGATCTCCGGCCCAGGGAGAGAGAGGAGGTGGCAGGGGTCCGAACGGGACCAGTTCGGCGGTCCCTGGCGGCCGGACGGCGGCGGACGAAGGCTGTGTGTCCGGCGGGTCGGGAAGCTTCGGGAGAAAGGAGAGAGAGAAAAGGAAGAGAGAGAGAGTCCGTGCGGGTTTTTGGGCTCTCCAATTTCCTACCCGGTCCAAACTTAATACCCACAACAAAATAAGCCTAATAAAAATTTACCCATTTACCAACTAATGAATTACTCTCTTTATCTCATAACTTGTTCGTACGAACTCCGATTGTAACGTATAGCATGTCTACGAACTCGTATTAATGTCCTCTACAACTTTCATGAAGAAAGTTTTCCCCGAATAATTTTCTTACAAAAAGTCAACCCTAGGGTCCTTAAGGATAAACGGTTACTCATCACGGTAAAAGACCAAAGTAATACCAAAGGTAAATAACCGTAAAATAACTTAAGAACCGGGGTGTGACACCAATAACAATCGAGATGAATACCCTTGAGAAGAATTGCACGTGGGAGTTAGTGTCATTAAGATGACATTTGGTTCTAGGTGGGTGTATACATTGAAACATAATCCAGATGGTTTGGTGGACTAGTACAAGGCAAGCCTAGAGAATAAAGGCTATACTCAGAGTATGGATTGGATTTGAGACATTTGCACCACTAACCAAAATTAACACGATTCGGGTAATTCTTTTGTTAGCAGCTCACATTGATTGGCCTTTATAGCAGTTTGATATTAAAACTGAGATTGTGTCACGCCCCAGTTCTTAAGTTATTTTACGGTTATTTACTTTGGTAATATTTTGGTCCTTTACCGTTTTAAGTAACCGTTTACTATTTAAGACTCCAAAGTTGACTTTTTCTTCCGTATAGAATTTGGGAAAACTTTCTTCATGAAAGTCGTAGAGGATGTTATTACGAGTTCGTAGACATGCTACGCGTTAAAATCGGAGTTAGCATGTAAAAGTTATCAATTAAAAATGTAATTTTTATTGGGGTATTATTTTGGGGTGTTGAATTTTGGATTGGGTATAAGTGGTGTTGGACCGGGTAGGCTTTGGCCCATTTCAGTTTTTCCCTCTCCTTTCTCTCTCCTCCCTCCCGTTTTTTCTCCCTCCCGTTTCCTCCTCCCCGCCGGAAACTTCTCGCCGCCCGACAGCCGCCGTCCGGCCACCCCAGACCGCCGCACCGGTCCCAATCGATCGGTCTCCGACCCAGCTATCTTCCAGGACCGGTGACAGCCCCCCTAGCGCCGCCGTGAGAGAGCGGTGCCGCCCGAAAGGTTAGGCTGCCCCGAACTTCCGGTCACCGGAACTCCCTCCTCCGGCCACCCATCCGGGCAAGCTTGGTACGCTTTTGTAGCCCTCCTCCCGTGCAGCAACCCCTCCAATCAGCTCACTCCCTCTTGAGCTAGGTAAGGAGAAATGTGGAGTTGAAATTTCTAGGGCTTTTAAGTTGTTTTCGTTCGATTAGCCTAGTTAGGCTTGGAATTGGGTGTTGTGTTGGTCATGAAAGTTGTAGAGCATGATGAGGAGATTATTCTGTCAAAATTTCATAGGTTTTGGAGGTCGCCGGAATTGGCCTCCGGCCGCCGCTGCCGGCGGAGCCGCCGCCGTCGCCACCGCCGGTTAGGAGATTTTTAGGGTTTTAAATGTGGAATATTAAGAGGAGTATGTTGGTGTGATTTATGGAATGTTTGGATGAGATTTGGTTAGGTTTTGGAATTTGTAAAGTTTGGTATTTTTGGCGGATTAATAAGTTAAAATCCGGCCATTGGATTATTTTTATGATTAGGACGTTGGAAGGTGATTTTTGAGGATGTCGGTATTTATGGAGATTTTTGGTTGGCAGTGAAGTTAAGATTTAGGACGATAGGCATGGTTGAGCACGAGAAGCTCATATTTAATTATGCCTATTTTCTTTAAACGTTGGGATTTTATTTAAGGAATTATTTATGTTTTGGAACAGGACACGAGGAGGCTCGAGCAGAGGAGACCTCCGACTGACTTCAGGCTTAGGCCTAACTTGTGAGTGGACTTTTGTTTTAAATAATGTGCATGCACTTGTTTATTTGGTTGGACCATTTGACGTCATTTTTATTTGACGATTTTACTCATTGTGATGAGTTACCGAAAATGGGATTTTCGGTAAATTATAATATATTTTTAAGGAGAGTATGTATATAAATGCTAGCTAGCGATATGTGTCTGTCCACCTTAATGACATAGTATATAACTGCATTATGGTGTGACGTGAGCGTTGGACGCAAGCGTAGTAGCCTTATATGAGTGTTTAATTCATATAAGGGGTATGGGCACATATTTATACACCCGTCTGTCCACCTTAATGACATAGTGTATCACCGCATTAAGGCGTGACGTGAGCGTTGGACGCGAGCGTAGTAGCCCTATATAGATTATTATTAATTTATATAGGGAGTCTGGGCGAGTGTAAATATATACATGTATATATTTTAGCCTGAGAGGCTGTATTTTGATATATATATATATTTTAGCCTGAGAGGCTGTATTTGGATATATATGTAGTTTTGAGCAGTAGAGGCTCGATATTTATAACGATAAGAGAATTATCGTTTAAGACATGCATTCGTTTTCTGGGAAATTAAATTGGGAAAACATAAATATTCTTTTTATTTATTTTTGTCCACTCACTCTAATTATTGCGAATGTTTTTCCCCTGGGCTCTTCGTTTTTAAAATGCCCAGTCTGCAGAGTTCGAGTTAGAACGAGTAGGAGACGACGAGGCATAGTTACCCATTTCTCAGCCACCATTCACCAGTAGGTTACCTGTTTAACCTACTAGAGTATTTTTCCTACTCCTCTAGTGTATAGTAGCTCTGAATACTCTTTGGGATTTATTGTAATGTTTCTGGTGATGTGCTTAGACTTTTATTGTATTTTTTGAATATACGAAGTTTGTAATTATTTACTCACTTTCGTATAATTGTGGGTTGATTTGGAGGATGCTCAAATTTATTTAAGAAAGTAACACTTTAGTTTTCTAGGTTAGGGTTGTCCATTTTCAAGGGAGGTTTGCTTTTTAGTAAATTTTCCTTGGAGGTGGTCCCCGCAGGACTTACCTCGGGTTTCGGGATGAAATTCGGGGTGGGTCTTGACAGATTGCATGGTGATTTGATGAAGAAGTTTATGTGGATTTGCCTCCTGGGCATGGTACTCGTACTGGAGAACAGTTGTTGTGTAAAATGAGGAAGTCTTTTTATGGTTTGAAGCAATCTCCTAAAGCTTGGTATGGACGGTTTACCAAGTGTATGAAGGGATTGGATTCCGTCAGATCGAGCAACTCCGATCATACTTTGTTTCTTAAACATCATTGTGGTAAGATAACATAATCATTTATGTAGATGATATGGTTGTAACAGGTGATGATAGTAAGGAGATACAGAGGTTACAATTGTAGCTATCTATTCAATTTGAGATGAAGGATTTGAGGAGTTTATAGTACTTCTTGGGAATTGAAGTTGTTCGTGGGAAAGATTGCATTGTTTTCATTGAAAGGAATTATGTCATAGACTTATTAGTGGAAACATGTATGTTTTACTATAAACCAGCTGATACTCCTTTTAAGTGTAGAACTATCAGTCAGCGGAGTATTTGGATCCAGTTCCTATGATATCAAAGGCTAGCTAGTCGGTTGATCTTTTTGCAGGGGGGCTTAATTGGTTTGGGCCAATGAAAATCTGACACGTGGTAGCTCACACCTTTCATTTCTCCACAAAAAAACTGAGCCACACAACTGAGACCTAGCTCATTCATTCATTCACTTGGGGAGACAACGCGCCGCACCGACAGCCAAAGGGAAGGGCTCTGCCTTGTCCAGTCAACTCTCCCATCCATCAGCATTCATCTCATCTTTTCTTCTCTATTTTTCCAATTTAGTTAGTTTTCTCTTTTTAGGAATTTGAAGGACTCACTCAAAGCTTCAAAGCATAATCATCAAGAGCATCACATCTTTAATTTGGTAGTTGGGTGAAGAATCTACTTAGTTCATACTAGCCTATAGCTAGAAGGGACCAAGCTAACTCTCCCCACTCTTTCTTATTCTCTTTTATATACTATTGATGATGTATCTGTTGATGGGTAGTGAGTAGTTCAATATTGGGAGTTAGGGTTCACTGCAAAAAAGAATTCGGTTAGCCATGGCAAAAAGCCGTCGCCAAAAACCATTTTGCCGTTACGAAAAAGCAACGGTGTCGACTTCGCGACGGCATTTTTTCTATCATCGTTGTTTTGGCCATGATCCTCAGCGCGCGGAGTAGAGGTAAATAGCGAGCAAAGAGAAGGGGGAGTGCTGCGGGCGTGCCACCTCGCGGACAAGGAAAGGGTGATTGTGTCTACGCTTGACTTCTTGATCAGGCGGAAGGGGTTTCCAAGTGCCACCTCAGAGGAGGAATTTACGAGCACAAGGTGATCGATAAACACGGAGGACGCGAGCAGAGCAACAATAGGGAGGTAAGAGAGAAATCGGGGTAGAGTCCGGAGGGCTTTGAAGAAAAACCTAGGCGGTGGCGCTTAGGGTTAGGGTTTTCGAGTAGCTCGAAGGGTAACTGATTTGCAGTTTGTATTGTGTTTGAGAGAGAGTCTTCTGTTAGGGTTTGAGCCCCCTTATATAGTAGTTCGACTTGCGGCAGAAGAAAGATAATCATAGTTCAAGTTGGATTCCGAAACCCTAATCTCACAAGGACTTTGCTAATCCTGCGCGGGCCAAAAGAAGGCTTTTTAATTATTAAGGGCCACAGGGATTGGCCCAAAGCATATCAAAAACTGGTGAGAGTCTTTAATGATTAGTGAGGTGTAAGCGAACTCCGCCTGTTACTTCCTCGCGAAGTCTCTTACGCGAGCCAGTTCACCAGCTCGCCTCGACTCGCCTACGTGGAAAGTCAATCTCGCCTCGCCTACGTGGACTGGCAAATAGTAATTCCGCGCGCGAACTGTGTAGTCCGCGTGAAGTTCATTTAAGCATGCGCGAAGTACGTTCCACGCGAAGTCCTTTAACACAGTCCGCGCGGTCCATTCCACGCGAAGTTCGTTCCACGCGCGGACTGTGTAACTCAGTCCGCGCGGCCTCACTGGCGGGCCATTATTTGTAAACCCAAAGAATTTGGGCTCGCCGGTGTGATGTGTACCAAGATTTAATTAATATTTACATAGACATTTGCTGTCTAGTAAAATATTAATTTAGGCGTAAACATTGCCCCCCAGCCTCGAAGTCATGAATGTCAAAAATGACTGAAGAGGTTTATGTTCATGCTGCTCCAAAGCCACTGGTATTGGCTCAAGTCATACATAAAATGAGTGTGAGTAGACAAGCTTGTGAATAGGCCTTGAAACCCAAGCACCCAGCAAGGCATTGAAGCGAAGCTGCTGCACGGCTCGCCTAGGCACCTTGGACTTGAATTCTGCCCTCATTCGCCTGCTCCTAGCCTGTATTCGCTTGCTCTGCTCAGAAGACATAGTACATTGCACATACCGCGACCGAATGTAGCTCGCATGGATGTATCTTGAGTAGACGCATGTGACTTGAGTAGATTCCAAAAAATAGCCCTTCGCGAGCTCTTGGCGATGGCGGACCAACATGGAATGACAATGGCTATGTACTTCGCTGCCCCCCAGTGCGAACCAGTGAGAGACAAACAAAAGAGTCGGTGAACGGCCGTATAAAGCTGAAAAAAATTAAGAGGCCATGTACTTTGCTGCCCCCCTAGTATATACTTCACTGCCCCCAGTGCGAACCAATGAGAAGCGAACAAAGGAGTAACTTTGAAAATGTGGAGGAGGCCACAGGGGTTGGCCTAGATGATGACTAAGAAACACTTGAATTAATTCCTTTATTTAGGGCCTCTGGAATAGGCCCAAATCTTGTACTGGTCTGTTAGTTAGACCACGCAAGTTTACAAAGAAAAACTAATTGCACGTTTCTCCCTGGGGTTGGCCCCTAGTAAGAGGTGATGGAGCGTAAGCGCGACGGCGTGTGACACTAATAACAGTGGTCGCGGGATCAGGAGGAGGGGGAGGATCTATGCGCCCCCAAACACCAGAGATGTGGCGCTTTAAGAAACGACCAATAACAGGATTGGGATGGAGTGTACCGTCAAGGTAGCGCAAATGGTATGCCCCCTTAGGCAATATGCGATGAATAATAAAGGGTCCCTCTCACCACGCGGACCATTTCCCGCGGCCTTCGGTTTTCTCCTCAAGTGGGAGCACAGCACGCCATACCGTTTGGCCCTTGGCATAACTCCGACCTCTAGTGATTTTATCATATGACCGCGCAACGCGCTGCTTCTCAAGGATGATATTGTTGAAAGGAGTGATGCGATGTTCGTCAAGGTCTTCAAGCTCTTACCACATTGCCTGGACGTAATCGTCACCAAGCAACTGGTGCTGTTCCTGGACACGAAGCGAGGCGACGTGAACTTCAAGGGGAAGGACGGCTACATGGCCATACATGAGAGCATATGGGGTGGTGTCTGTCGGACCGCGCTTGGATGTACGGTAGGCCCACAAAGTATGGTAAAGCTCTAGATGCCAGACGCGGGGGTTCAACTCTAGCATCCTTCGCAGGATACCGAGGATAACTTTGTTGCTCGCCTCCGCCTGACCATTGGACTGGGCATAATAGGGGGTCGAATGCAAGAGTTTGATACCATAGTCGGTGAGGAATGTGACTACAGAATCCGCCATGAAAGCTGCCCCCAGTCCGTCATGATGCATTCTGGAATACCAAAGCGAGAGATAATGTTGCAGAAAATAAAGTTACGGACCGAGGTCACGGAAGCGACCTTGAGTGGCTCGGCCTCAACCCACTTGGTAAAGAAATCGGTGGCCACGATAAGGAACTTGTGCTGCTCGGAGGAATGGGGATGAATGAGGCCGATGAAGTCTATCGCCCATCCTCGACTTGGCCAGGGTTTAACGATCGGCTGTAACGGAATGTTTGGACTGTGTTACATTGGTCCGTGAGCCTGGCAATCTTGACATCCTTTAGCGAAAGTAATACAATCCTTGAGAATAGTAGGCCAGTAGTCGCCGTGGCGACGGATTAACCAACGCATCTTTGGTCCAGCCTGATGCGAACCACAAACGCCGGAATGCACCTCACGTAGAACCGGCTTAGCCTCGTTGCCATACACGCAGCGGAAATCGTTACCGTCCTCGCCGCACCGGCGAAGCTCACCATTGCGAAGCACAAAGTTGAGGGCGAGAAACCGCATTTGCTGGGAATGGGTAGCGTCATGTGGGTGCTCGTGGTAGGCAATGAACGGTAGCCGCCAATCTTCATCAATAGGGTCTAAGGCAGCGACGTCAAGAGAATCCGCCTGATATTGCCCCCTGGTAATGAAAGAAGGAAGAGTGCGTCGTTCGACCTTGAGTAGTCGTTCGCGCACGCCGTCTCGCAAGCTAAGGCCATAGGCAATCTGGGCGAGCTCATTCGCCGCGAAGTTGAACTCCTGCAGAATGTGCTCGATGTGAACATCATCGAACCGGTCCAATACGTCAAACGCTTTGCGCAAGTAAGACTCGATAGATGAATTCAAGCACTTGAACTTCGCCACAAGTTGGTTGACAACCAATAAGGAGTCGCCAAAGACTTGAACCTCGCGGACTCCTAAGTCCAGCAAGATTTCCAGTCCGATGATGAGCGCCTCGTATTCCGCCTGATTATTTGTACATTTAAAGTCCAGCTGGAAAGAGTAAGAAAACCGGTCTCCTGCAGGGTTCTCGATGGCGATCCCGGCACCGGCAGCGAGTTCAGTACGCGAGCCATCAAAGTAAAGAGTCCATGGAGTAAGGGAGACTACGGCGACCTCCAACTTGCGGAATGCTGTTAGTTCGGTTGGCGGGTGATGGGCGAGGAAGTCCGCTATGGCCTGTCCTTTAACTGCCTTTTGCGGAACATATTGCAAAGAGAGTTCAGACAAAGCCAATATCCATTTACCTATGCGTCCCCGTAGGATAGGGCGGGAAAGCATATATTTGACTAGGTCGGACTGAGCGATCACCACCGTGGTAAAGGCTAACATATAGTGGCGGAGCTTGCAACCTGTAAAGAATAGGGCGAGACACAACTTTTCCATTGGGGAGTAGTGCGTCTCGCAATTGGTCAACACCCTGCTAAGATAGTAAACGGCATGTTCCACCCCTTTCTCGTCGTCTTGTGCCAAGAGTCCGCCAATAGAAATATCAGCAGCGGCGATGTAGAGCTTAAGCGGAACGCCAGGGCGAGGGGGAACCAAAACAGGTGGGTTCGTAAGATAGTCCTTGATATGATCGAAGGCCTCCTGGTGTTGTGACTCCCATACGAACTCGGTTGCCTCCTGGAGCTTTAGAAGAGGCGAAAAGGGCTGAACTTTCCCCGCCGCGTTTGAAATGAAACTGCGGAGGAAGTGGATTCGCCCGATCAATTGTTGGAGCTCCTTTTTGGTTGTAGGAGGCGAGGCATTTATTACCGCCTGCGCCTTGTCTTTGGGGATCTCGATACCCCCTTGATGGATTAGAAACCCTAGGAAGTCGCCTGCCTCCGCGAAGAAAACATATTTGGCAGGGTTCATCTTCAGGTGATGTTTTCGCATCCGCGTGAAAACCTGCCGGAGGTCTTCATCGTGTGTCGCCCGTGTCTTGGTTTTAACCACAACTTCATCGATGTACACCTCAATCAGCTTTCCCAAAATGTCGTGCAAGATAAGGTTCATAGCGCGCTGATACGTTGCCCTGGGCAGCGGAAGTCCGAAAGGCATGACAACGTATTCAAACGCACCTGCAAACCCTGGGTAGCGGAAGGCGGTCTTGTGACGATCCTCTTCAGCAACAGGAATCTGGTGGTATCCGGCGGTTCCGTCCATAATGGATAGCACTTCATGCCCTGCAACGGCATTAATGAGGAGGTCTGCGACAGGCATGGGGTATATATACTTGGGCACAGACGCGCATTTTGCATTGTTGAAGTTCCGATAATCGACACAGACGCGCATTTTGCATTCTTCTCGCGGACTGGGACGATGTTGGATAGCCATTCATTGTACTTGGCCACGCAAATGATACCTGTTTTGGCAACGATCCTCAGCGCGCGGAGCAGAGGTTTCTAGCGAACAAAGAGAAAGGGGGAGTTGCGGGCGTGCCACCTCGCGGACGAGAAAAGAGGTTGTAGGGGATGCGCTTGATTTCTTGATCAGGCGAAAGGGGTTACAGGTGCCACCTCAGACGAGGTTTGTCGTGGTGCACGCGGACTCCGCCTGTTTGCTTCCTCGCGAAGTCTCCTACCCGAGCTAATTCGCCAGCTCGTCTCGCTTCACCTACGCAGAGAGTCCATCTCGCCTCGCCTATGCTGGCAATCTTGCCTCACCTATACGGAGAGTCCATCTCGCCTCTCCTATGCGGACTGGCAAATAGTAATTCCGCGCGAAGGCATTCCGCGCGCAAGCTAAGTTTTCCACGCGAACTGCGTAGTCCGCCTATGTCCATTCCGCGCGAAGCTAAGTGAAGTCCAGTTCGCCTCGAGCTAAGTGAAGTCTAACATGGCTCGCGTGCGTTCATTGCCAACGCGGACTATCACTTGTAAACTTAGAGAAACTCCATCTCGCCGGTATGACATGGTCCAAGAAATAATTAATATTTGCATAGACATTTACTGTCCAGTAAAATATTAATTTAGGCGTAAACATTGCCCCCTAGCCTCGAAGTTATGAAATGTCGAGAATGACTGAAGAGGTTTATGTTCATGTTGCTCCAAAGCCAATAGTATTAGCTCAGGTCATACATAAAAGGAGTGTGAAGGAGTGTGAATCGTAGCGAGCTGCTCTATGGCTCGCCTCGGTACCTTGGACTTGAACTTCGAATGTAATCGCCTGCCCTTAGCTCGCATTCGCTTGTTCCACTTTTGCATTCGCGTGCTTTTAGCCCGCATTCGCCTGCTCAACTCAGAAGACATAGCACATGGCACATACGCGAGCAAATGTAGCTCGCATGGATGTATCTTGAGCAGACGCAAGTGACTTGAGTAGATTCCAAAAAAAATAGCCCTTCGCGATGGCGGACCAACATGGAATGACAATGGCTATGTACTTCATTTCCCCCCAGTGCGAACCAGTGAGAGACGAACAAAAAGCTGAAAAATTTTAAGAGGCCATGCACTTCGTTGCCCCCCAGTATATACTTCGCTGCCCCCAGTGCGAACCAATGAAAAGTAAACAAAGGAGTCGGCGAACGGCCCGCACAAAGCTGGCGAACCAAGTTTGAAAAATTGGAGGCCACAGGGATTGGCCTGAATAATGACTAATACACTTGAAGAAGGTCTAAAGTCTGAAATCTCTGGAACATGATCTGCCAATGTGCCCCCCAGTTTTGATGTTGTTTGCCGAAGCTTCTTGAGAAGAATGAAGGACATCAAAACTTTAGCATGCCCCCCAGGGAAGGAGTTGTGGTACCGATGCCCCCCAGTGAGGAAAGCATGTTTCAAGGTCATGAAACACATTGAAAATGCACAATGCAAACCCGCGCGTATCCTGACCTGTCTGCATTCAAACTGCCATAACTCTCTCCAGGAATGGCGAAATGACGAACCATAAAATCCTCTGGAAAGTAGACATCCAGGGCTTTCGGTCGGTATAAGGCAAGTCGGCTAGTGCTTCCTGGATCATTCGAATGGAGCTTGCGAAGTTGACTGTCAGGTACTGGCTGGTGCAACTTTCAGAATTGCAAACTAGTTGTCAAGCCTCAGGGATAGGCTCCGATGTAAAGTTCAAGCCTGTCAAAGGCAAGAACATTGTCTTGCATTTCAGCAAGACCAAGGATCTCTTTTTGCGGTTTTGGCTATTTTATTTTTTTGTATTTTCTTTTTTGAATGCGAGAAAGAAAGAAACTGAAAGAAAAAAAAATAGAAGTAAAGGCTGAAGTTAAAGCGAGGAGAATCATAGCTTGATTGGTTACCCTTTGTTAGGCCACGGGGGAGGCCTCCCACGCTTCACTCCGAGCCTCGATGCCGTTGTGTTCTTGGCATGAAACTTTTTGTGTTGAGAAACTCCAAGTGTGGAGTTGAGATGTTGCGCGCCAACAACTTTGAAGCTTGAATGAGGCAGCTCGTAGGGAAGGCGAGCTACACAGCACAATGACTGATTTCGCAGAGAAGCCATGCGTCCAGCAGCTAGATCGCATTGATCACATCCAGTAGCTTCTTGACTACTGCTTTCTTTGATAAAGCAAAAGACCCCTTCGCATAGGACAAATTGGGCATATTCGGGTTTTTCTTGGCCAGTAAGATCACCCTCTTGGTGAGGACGTTTGAGGATACGGGTTTGCCCTCCACGTGTTTGACCTGTGTCCACATATTCATCCCGTATAGGGAGATTGTTTGCTTGGTCAAACCTCCTATGGATTTGCAGTTCGCCCTCAGAGTTCGAACCGACTTCTTCCTCTAAGGTGGACTTTCCTGTCCTCCCTTCAAGCTTATCTTCCTGGGGAACAACGTCGGCTTTTGAGATAAGATCATTATCCGGAGTCTCGCCGGCCCCAACCTCAGATTCTTTGTCATTGATTGACAGAGCAGTTTCTTCCTTGGACGTGAGTCCATCCAAAGGAAAATCTCTGCCAACCGTAGCCTTAACATTCTGGTGTTGTAAAGCCTTTTCATTTTGTTCAGCAGCCGCTTGCGCATCTAGTTGCTTGTGCAACTCGTCAAGTCTGCGCCAATCCATTGTCACATCTTCTTTTCGCTTGCCGTGACTTGGGGCAGCGTCTTGATCACGTCCAATAATTGGACAAAGCTTGAGCTGATCATACCCTTGATCATGGTGGTTAAATAAAGAAGGAAGGCGAGCTCCGCCTTGCCCCCCATGTAGCTGACCCGTGTCCACGTATACATCTCGTAGGAGGAAGCTGGGTACTTGAAAGTTGTGGTTCGCCATCATGCAAAGTTGTGGTTCACCTTCAGTGTGCGAACCAATTTCTTCTTCAAAGATGGACTGTTCTGTCCTATCTTCAGGCTTCTTTTCCTGAGGAAAACCATGAAATTTCGAGATGGGATTTTCATCCATAATCTCGCCAGCCTCTACCTCAGGCTCCTTGTCATTGGTTGACAAAGTAGCTTCTTCCTTGGACGTCGGCTCATCCAAAGGAGACTCTTCGTCATTAGATTGACTGCTAGGCAGTTCAATATCTTTAGCAGGGTTAGTGAGTTTGTTATGACTGGCCTCCCAAAGGGCTTTGTCTGGTTTGACCTGTTCAGCTAGGTCAGTGACGCTCTGTTGAGTGGCCAAACCCCTAATTAGGCCTTCCAGCTTGTCGAGCGTCTGGAGGATTCGCTCCATAGGCTGAGCGGAACATGTGTCTTGGGTCGGCTGCGAGCCTACCATGGCGTGGAATCACAGGTTTTTCTTGGTTTCCCTATGATGAATCGCTTGTACTCCCGGTCCCACTGGGCGTGCCAATGTTTTGGCCACGATCCTCAGCGCGCGGAGCAGAGGTTTCTAGCGAACTAAGAGATGGGGGGAGTTGAGGGCGTGCCACCTCGCGGACGAGGAAAAGGTTGATGGGGGTGCGCTTGACTTCTTGAACAGGCAAAGTGGGGTTACAGGTGCCACCTCGGAGGAGGATTTACGAGCACAACCGAATCAATACTCACGGCGGCGCGAGCAGAGCAATTACAGGGAGTTTAGAGAGAAGCGGGGATGCAGAGTCTGGAGAGCTCTGGAGAAAGACCTAGGCGGCAGCGCTTAGGGTTAGGGTTTCAAGGAAGGCTCGAAGGGAATTGCTTCCGCGCTGCCAACTGTAGACTCCTATGCGAACTGGAATTAGGAGCATCCTCATCTCGCGGGCTGCTACAGGGTGCTATCTCGCGTGCTTCTGTAGCTCGCGTCCATTTCGCGGGCTATTGCAGCTCGCGAGCCTTTAATAGGGCTTTTTATATTTAATGGGCCACAGGGATTGGCCCGAAGCATGCCAAAGACTTGTAAAAGTTTTCAATGTTTATCGTGGTGCGCGCGGACTCCGCCTGTTTGCTTCCTCGCGAAGTCTCCTACGCGAGCTAATTCGCCAGCTCGCCTCGCTTCGCCTACGCGGAGAGTCCATCTCGCCTCGCCTATGCGGACTGGCAATCTCGCCTCGCCTATGCGGAGAGTCCATCTAGCCTCGCCTATGCGGACTGGCAAATAGTAATTCCGCGCGAAGGCATTCCGCGCGCGAGCTAAGTGTTCCACGCGAACTGCGTAGTCCGCCTATGTCCATTCCGCGCGAAGCTAAGTGAAGTCCAGTTCGCCTCGAGCTAAGTGAAGTCTAACTTGGCTCGCGTGCGTTCATTGCCTACGCGGACTATCACTTGTAAACTTAGAGAAACTCCATCTCGCCGGTATGACATGGTCCAAGAAATAATTAATACTTACATAGACATTTACTGTCCAGTAAAATATTAATTTAGGCGTAAACAATACCTGATCGGTGCATGTTCTCAATTTCTTCCTTGACCACGATATGGGTCTCAATGCGCATGAATCTGCCGTCTTGGCGGACTGGACGTCTGTCAGGATGAGTAGGCAGACGGTGACAAACTAAATCCGGGGATAGGCCAGGCATGTCTTCGTACTTCTCGGCGAAACAATCCCTATATTCATGTAGTAAGGCGAGAAGGTCTTCCTTTTCTTGTCCCACCAGCTTGGCACTGATGGAGAGTAGCAAGTTGATAGGAGCATAAAATGCGACATTCTTAATGTGTTATTACCTCCATTTGTACTTTGATTATCTCTTATTGTTGTAGAATAGAGTCATAATGTAGAGTCGAAAGTTTTTGGTAGAGTTATGCGTAAAACGTGTTAAACATAGATGATTGATATAGAAAATTGTCAAAAGCTGATTTGTGGAGTCTTAGAGATGTTCTTATGATTCTATAAAGTTTTTACATTGTCACAAATTGATTTAACTTCTCTGATACTTAGGTGACATGTAGAAGAGTGCCGAGAGGAGTGTCCTTGGTTTGGACCTAGGGAAGCAAAGCAGCTGATCCACGAAGCCTAGTCCATGAAGGAGAGGTCCAAACCAAGTCCAATATGGAGAAGAAGATCTAAATTTGGCAGAATTTCAAGAATATCCAAGCTTTGAAAATCCGAATTAAATCGGGAGAATTCCTGTGCACGTCTGTCAACTTCAACGGACTCTCCAGGACAGCTCACAATGAATCAGAAAACGTGCTAAATATGGATAGAAAGCTACAAGAGTCTAGTTTCCAAATCAATTGGAATCAAACGCAAAGATGGTTCTAAATACTTGAGGAGTCTTAACAATTAGATAACCGCAAAGGCTCTAATTAGAATCGGAATTGGTTAGAGTCTAAGACAATTTGAACGTTGCTGCCCGGCCTTGCATGAAGTTGTTATGTGTTCTTGATGGTTTTTCGTGTTATGTGTTGCATGAGTATGTTGATCACTTGTATATAATAATCTTAGGTTTAATTTTCAGTAGGTTATTTGTTAGAATTAATCAATCTTAAACCCCCAATATTTCGATGTATATATGTGAATACTTGTTTATAAGTTGTTTGGTTTCTCTTCTTTCGATCACCCTTTGGTTTCCCCGGCTAGAACGATCCCTACTTGTCCATATTACTACGATTGCAGGGTAATTAAATTGAAGTTGTTTGACCTCGGTTACGCGACACGTCATAAGGGTTTCTCTGTAGTCCCCACGTCGACTTGTAAGGTGGGGTCGCGGACTTGAGGTGGCGTGTCCTCCAAGGCAACGGGAGCTAACTAAATAACTTCCTCCTCGGTATCGGTATAGTCCACTATCTCATCTACATATTCCATAGTGGCAACCCTGTCGTAGGCTTCGCGTTCCGCCCAAGGTGAGAGGAGTCTCTCACACAAGGACTCGCCAGCCTCGCGTGCTTCTTCTGAGGATGTACTAATCATCAGAAGGTTGGAAATGGTCTGCGATGGTGTAAGAACGTTGTAAGTCGTCCCTCGCCTGAGTGAGTCCCCATCGCGTTAAGTTGGAGGCCGTGACCCCATATGGGCGGCCTTTATAATCGACGCCTTGGACTTCCAATGGGCCCAAGTCGGTATTGTAGTAGCGAGCATCATTGAAGTTTGGGGAAATGGAGAAAGGACGCGGGTCTGCTTTGTTGAGGACCGCCTCGCGTCTCTCATTGTCCCAGATTATGAGCTCCTGGTGCATGGATGAAGGTATACAAAAACTCCTATGGATCCAATCACGGCCTAGGATCATGCTGTAAGATGAAGCACACTCGGCGACAAAGAATGTACAGACCCTTGAAGCTGGTCCCACCTTGACCCGTAAGAACAACAAACCTAGAAACCTGGAAACTTGTCCGGTGAAGTTCTTGACTGTCAAGGACGTAGTTTGGATCATCGAGCGTGGGATACCAAGGAGTCCCATAGTGCGGGTGGTGACGACATTCACTGCAGCTCCCGTGTCGACCATAACTTTGTTTATCATAATTCCTTCAACTTCAGCCGTGATATACAATGGCCTCATGTGAGTGGCCATGTCCAGGGTCGGAGTGGAGAAGGTCAGAGTCAACATGCTTGTGACGCTGCTTGTGGATTCCAATGGTACAGTGTGTGCGGGCTCTGCCAGGACCGGACTCATCTCGCTACTGCAAGGGGGCGATATGTCGCAGACATTTTTGCTATTGTCTGGAATATCCGCTGCGTTGCATGTTGTATTTGGCGGGAGAGCGTATCTCTCAGATATGAAGAACACCATCCCGACCTGAAAAGAGAATTGTTCGCGGACTGGGACCAGTGGCATCTCAATGCTCCCTTGTTCTCCGTCGAGCACGGTGAATGCATTCTCTGTGGGGCTGACTTCTTCGTTCTCAGGCTCTGCGGACAACTCAACCATGTTACAGGTGAATGATTCACCCTGCCCTTCTGCTTGGTCGTCTCCCAAGTCGATGGGAGGCTCGGAATGAGTCTCCTCATTCAGTGAATTTTCGCGGAAGCATTGGGCCATGAGTTTCGCGAGGTTGGGGCTGGAGGTGCTACTTTCGACACCTGGCGAGACATTACTCTCTGGCTGCCGTGGTCGCCACACGAGTTTGGTCAAGGGCTGTTTGTCCTCAGCTGAATACTTATCCGCGGCTAGAGGAGCTCTGGCATTGTCCTCTACCTTAGACGGAGGAGGGACTGAGACCTGAGGCTCCTGTTTGGGTTGTGGTTGGGGCGGACACGGTCGCGATAGTTCCTTTTTAGCCTCAGGTTCCTGGCTAAGAAGCTCTCGAGGACGTGATGATCGAGGCGGCTCGCGCCTTGGCTCAGACCTTGGGGTGGCGCACAGTCTTTGCTTCACTGGGGAAGACGGTTCCCGTCTTCTTTCAGCCTCTAGCGACTGCCTACGCCTTGGTAGAGGTGGCGGGTCCCTTCGTCGTTCGGCTTCCGGCGCCTGCTGGCGCCTTGGTGGAGGTAACAATTCCTTTCTTCTTTAAGGTTCTGATGAAGGCTTGTGCCGGGAGGACTGTAGATCCCTTCTCCTTTCTGGCTCCGAAGATGATATGTGCCTAACGGGGCGCGGATCCTGTCTTGACGGTATGGTGAGGCGACAGAAGACATTCGCCTTTGGAGCGGGGTCGTCTGCTACCTGCGCACAGACACGTGGAGGCGTGACAGGTGGTCTTTGGAGTAGAGAGCGCAAGCCTTCAGCTTCTCTCCACATCCTCTCGGGTGTCTGCGCGAGCTGCGAGGGTCGGATGAGGCCATCATCAGCCGCTCGCAAGGCACACAGGATGCTGCCATACTTCTTCTGTAGTTTCCGCTTCTTGGATCTGCTGATGGTAACCGGCTTTCCCCCTTGATGCGTGTACCAAATCCCTTCCTTGATCGCTGATTTGGATGTCGGGGGAATGTAGGGGTCGGTCAAGATACCTCGCCGAGGGCTTGAAGCCTTGCTGTCTTGGTGTTCGCTGCCGGAGTCGAAGATGTCCATCTCGCTTGAAGTTGGAGACGAAGGTATATCTTTAGTCCAGTGTGATTGGACGAAGGTTTCGAGGCACTTGATCCTCTGTTCTAGCTCTTTGCGAGTCCTGGGACTCATGGGTTGATAGTTATCAGCTGGAGATGGTGTATCGTCCCCCATGGTAGCTTTGCCTTTATCCTTTCTTGAAAGTCGATCGGGCTGCAGTCTGGCGGCTAACTCCCTTGCTGGGTAGTGGTTCCCATTTTGGTTTGCCAAAACGGTGTAGTCATTCGCCGGTCTCTTGCGGTTTCGACCTGGCGGTTCGCGTTGGCCCGCGTTTGGAGATAGGTCCAAAGTTATCGCGCGCTGGCCGATGCGGGGCCAGGCGATGTCAGAAACTGTGATCATGAAGCCACCTTGGTCCTCAAAGCGAATATACTTGAGGTCCAGCCAGTCCTGGACTTGCTCGCGAAGCTGGTAGCAATCGCGAGTTCTGTGTCCCCAACTGTCATGGAACTTGCAGTGGACGCGGCCTTCCTTGTATTCAACATAGGGTAAGGCCCTTGATACAGTGACGAGTCCGCCGTCAATAAAATTGTCTAAAACCTCGTGCGCGAGGTTGACGTTGTAAGTGTACCGGCGAAATGGCTGACGGGTGTCATCATTTCCATCCTCTCCATCTCGCTTAAGTGCTCGGCGTGGATTATCACCCTCTGGGTGTTCGGCTAGGTCCAAGGTGATTCTCCGCTGGCCTGGCTTTGGTGCGCAGCGGCGGCTGTTCTCCTCTGGATGATCGTTCCAGTTTACTTCGACCATACTAACCACGGCGGGGAAAGGATCCACATCCACCAAAGAGGATGTGCTCTCTGGCGTCTTCATTTTCAAGGCGCCAGAGTTTAACCAAGTTTGCAGCTGCTCGCGGAGCTTGACACAGTCTTTGGTGTCATGATTGTAGACGTTGTGTCCTTTAGCCCCTCCTTTGGCGGGATCTTCTGGTCCAAACGTACGCACTTCGCCTCGATCAAGTCATTGAAGACAAGATGGGCGTTTTTCGCGTCATACGTGTATGCCTCATATTCGGGTTTGGTCCATGCAAAAGACTGAATGGTGATTGGCTCACGAGTCATATTGAGATTCTTCAGTTTGTGAGCCAAAGGCTGTTCAACTGCTCCGACGTCGTTGACATATCCCTGCACGTCCTCAGTCTCCTCCTGCCTTTGGTAGTAAGGGTCGAACGTGGGGGATTGGAGGTTTAGTGCCCCTACTGTCCTGTTTCTCCCCGGTACGTATGTCCCCTTGGAGGCATTCGCCTTCTCGTCCATTTCGTTGAGGATTAGCTCATAACTGCCGACCTTATTGATTAGGTCGCCCATAGACATGAAGCGTTCCCCATGGTGCTTCAACCGCTGGCGATGCTCGAGGCCACGGACAGCCAACTTAAAGGCTTCTTGCTCGGGCAGGAGGAAGTCGCACTTGGCTTGTTGAATCTTGAAGCGTTGGAGGAAGGAGACTCCTGACTCCATACCTTGTTGACTCATCTGAGTAAGGGAATCGAGGCCAACCTCCGGCTCGATGGTGCCGTATGTTTCCCGAAACAATCTCTCCATGGTAGGCCAGTCTGCAATGGATCCTGGCTTCAACCTGGAATACCACCTGAATGCGTCTCTGGACAGAGAAGTCCTGAAGAGCTTGAGCTTGAGAAAGTCATTGTTCCCATATTGACCGCACTGGACTTTGAAACGGGCCATATGGGTTGCGGCATCCTCCCTTGTTTCTCCAGAAAAGGTGGTGAACACGACGTTCTTGAACCCATGCGGGAACGGATATTGCGCCACACTATCAGGGTCGGGGTGGCGATACTGCAAGTCAGCGTCACCTTTTCCGGTCTGCTCCTTGACTATGGAGGAGATGAGTTGGCGCCAGTCGGCTGTTGTCACAGGCGCGGACTCCGTTCCTTCCTCATGGTTTGGCCATGTAGAGAAACTGACGGCCTGCCCAACGTTCTTGGGACTAGGGCTGGAGTTGGCTAGAAGCGGGTCATCTGGTGTCCCGGCTCCCTGGCGTAGCGAGTTGTTAAGTCCCTTGAAGGGAGCAGCAGAGCCATGTGGGAATAGATTCTTCGAAGGTCCAGCCCCTGACACGAACTGCGGGGCCTTCGGAGTCCCGACTTTAGGGTTTCCCCTGGCGCGTTCATTGGGAGGGATGTACTTGGACATTCCTTCGTTCGCGCTTGGGCCAGTAGGGTGTAGAGCAGGGTTCTTTGGTGCCTGCGCCCTCATCTATTCTTCAACTTCAAGGACCCGTAGGTTCAGCCGGTCCTGTTTGTCCTTGAATTCGTCTAGCTTCTCCAGACTGTTCTTACTTCTAAAGAAGGAAGCATTCTGTTGGTCATGCAGCTTGGTATCGTGCTCGTCCAAGCGACGAGTCTGTTCATCTACTGTCACGCGAGTGAGCGACAGGATCTCTGCATGTTGCTTCACGGTCTTCGAGTTCTGCTTCACGGTCTCCGTGTTCTGGTCCAGATCCGACCGGATCTGTTGAAGGCTACCTTCGACCAAGCCCTTAGTTTCGGTGTACTTGGCGTCGAGGTGGCCGTAATCCTCACCGAGCATGGCGAGTTTGTCGTGGGTGACCCGCAGAAGGGCTCTATCTTGCTTGACCTGTTCAGTTAGGTCAGCAACGCTTTGTTGAGTGGCAGAGCTCTGGGTTGTCAAACCCTGGATCTGCCCCTTGAGTTGTGCGAACATCTAGAAGACTTGCTCCATAGACGGAGCAGCGTCTGTATCTTGGGTCGGCTGAGAGCCTACCATGGCGGTCTCGCTGAAGTCTGGATCACCAAACTGAGCAACGACCTGTTCTTGAGTGAGGGATCGGCAAGCCGCGCTGTTATGGAGATTATACCATAGTGATCTGTGCTTAAGGCAAGAAAGCTAAGGCTTTCAGTACGGCGGTTCCTCTGGTTTCCCTATGATGTATCGCTTGTACTCCCTGTCCCACTGGGCGTGCCAATGTTTTGTTGGCCACGATCCTCAGCGCGCGGAGCAGAGGTAAATAGCGAGCAAAGAGAAGGGGGAGTGCTACGGGCGTGCCACCTCGCGGATGAGGAAAGGGTGATTGTGTTTACGCTTGACTTCTTGATCAGGCGGAAGGGGTTTCCAGGTGCCACCTCAGAGGAGGAATTTACGAGCACAAGGCAATCGATACTCACGGAGGACGCGAGCAGAGCAACAATAGGGAGGTAAGAGAGAAATCAGGGTAGAGTCCGGAGGGCTCTGAAGAAAAACCTAGGCGGCGGCGCTTAGGGTTAGGGTTTTCAAGTAGCTCGAAGGGTAACTGATTTGCAGTTTGTATTGTGTTTTTGTTTGAGAGAGCATCGTCTGTTAGGGTTTGAGCCCTCTTATATAGTAGTTCGACTTGCGGCAAAAGAAAGATAATCATAGTTCAAGTTGGATTCCGAAACCCTAATCTCACAAGGACTTTGCTAATCCTGCGCGGGCCAAAAGAAGGCTTTTTAATTATTAAGGGCCACAGGGATTGGCCCAAAGCATATCAAAAACTGGTGAGAGTCTTCAACCATTAGTGTGGTGTACGCGGACTCCGCCTGTTGCTTCCTCCCGAAGTCTCTTACGCGAGCCAGTTCGCCAGCTCATCAACTCGCCTACGCGGAGAGTCAATCTCGCCTCGCCTACGCGGACTGGCAAATAGTAATTTCGCGCGCAAACTGTGAAGTCCTCGCGAAGTCATCCCGCGCGCGAGATCTGCATCTCGCGCGAAGTTCATTTAAGCATGCGCGAAGTATGTTCCACGCGAAGTTCGTTAACACAGTCCGCGCGGTCCATTCCACGCGAAGTTCGTTCCGCGCGCGGACTGTTTAACTCAGTCCGCACGGCCTCACTGGCAGGCCATTATTTGTAAACCCAAAGAATTTGGGCTTGCCGGTGTGATGTGGACCAAGATTTAATTAATATTTACATAGACATTTACTGTCCAGTAAAATATTAATTTAGGTGTAAACAATCATTGCTTTTGGCGACGGCAAGAGCTGTCGCCAACTCTTTTGCGATGGCAGGCAGCGACTACAAAAGCCGTCGCTTATTTGGTAATGGCAAGTGGCGACTGCTTCCACCGTCGCAAATCACCCATTGGCGACGGCAAACTTGCCGTGGCAAATTCTATTTATGAATTAAAAAAAAAATTGACGTGTCGCGTAACAGAGGTCAAACAACTTCAATTTAATTACTCTGCAATCGTAGTAATATGGACAAGTAGGGATCGTTCTAGCCGGGGAAACCAAAGGGCGATCGAAAGAAGAGAAACCAAACAACTTATAAACCAGTATTCACATATATACATTGAAATATTAGGGGTTTAAGATTGATTAATTCTAACGAATAACCTACTGAAAATTAAACCTAAGATTATTATATACAAGTGATCAACATACTCATGCAACACGTAACACGAAAAACTATCTAGAACACATAACAATTTCATGCAAGGCCGGGCAACAACGTTCAAATTGTCCTTGACTCTAACCAATTCCGATTCTAATTAGAGCCTTTGCGGTTATCTAATTGTTAAGACTCCTCAAGTATTTAGAACCATCTTTGCGCTTGATCCTAAACATGAATGCTAACTCTTTTAAAGACACGTTGCGTAGAGATTAAACAAGAAAACACTTTAGCACACGAGTCAATCGGAAACATGATCTAAGGCATGGCGTCACTCATCCTATTAGCATGCAAACTATCAGAATTATATCCGCCCTAAGTTAATAACAAAGACCGAGACAACTTTGCGTATGAATCGATCTAAAATTATTATGGTAGATGAAACCGCACCTTAAGGACAACCATGGCCGAGGCAGCCTCAAGGATTGATTTAGATGCACGAATCCATGACAATTAATCAATTAGAAATCAAAAACACATAAGAACATGCTACTGCCCCAAAACCTAAATCATGAAATCATCATATATTCAAGAAGTTACAAATCAAAACATAGAACAATCAAATATCACAAAGAAATCCGAAAACCATGTTTGATAAATAAAACCAAAATCGAAAAGTATATTACAATAGAATTCGAAACTAAACAGAAAATAATACAAGAAGCCATGAGAAAATCACACTTTTACAACCTTTGAAGATTCGGCAAGTGTGGGGAAAATCGGTGGAAGGATGGAGTGATTCTTGTGGTTTGTGGTGGATGGATCGGCTAAGTAATTTTCTGTATAGGGTTTGGTAGAATTTTGGCTATGTAATTGCAAGAGTAGTGATGATCATTTTTGTCCTTGAAGTCGTGCTTTATATAGAGGAAAAACCCTAGAGAAGTCGGCCACAAAGCCTAAACCAAGTTGGTTTAGGATTCCTAGTTCTTCTCAATTTCGGCAGAATGACCTCCGTATAATGATTACGTCATAACTCCCTCTAGAAAATAGATATTGAGGTGATTCCAATTGATTTGGAAACTAGACTCCTGTAGCTTTCTATCCATATTTAGCACGTTTTCTGATTCATTATGAGCTGTCCTGGAGAGTCCGTTGAAGTTGACAGACGTGCACAGGAATTCTCCCGATTTAATTCGGATTTTCAAAGCTTGGATATTCTTGAAATTCTGCCGAATTTAGATCTTCTTCTCCATATTGGACTTGGTTTGGACCTCTCCTTCATGGACTAGGCTTCGTGGATCAGCTGCTTTGCTTCCCTAGGTCCATCAAGAACACTCCTCTCGGCACTCTTCTACATGTCACCTAAGTATCAGAGAAGTTAAATCAATTTGTGACAATGTAAAAGCTTTATAGAATCATAAAAACATCTCTAAGACTTCACAAATCAGCTTTTGACAATTTTCTATATCAATCATCTATGTTTAACACGTTTTACGCATAACTCTACCAAAAACTTTCGACTCTACATTATGACTCTATTCTACAACAATAAGAGATAATCAAAGTACAAATGGAGGTAATAACACATTAAGAATGTCGCATTTTATGCTCCTATCACGATGGCAGGCAGCGACTACAAAAGCCGTCGCTTATTTGGTAATGGCAAGAGGCGACTGCTTCCACCGTCGCAAATCACCCATTGGCGACGGCAAACTTGCCGTGGCAAATTCTATTTATGAATTAAAAAAAAAATCTGGCAAGCATATTAGTTTGCCAGATTTTTATTTTTATTTTTATTTTTTTTGGACAAAAGCTGTGTAAAAAGAAATTAAATATAATGAAAAGAATTGTTACATTCAATTACAGTCCTCAAATGTCAATCTTACATAAGCACATCAAGCAGTAATTTACAAGTGTTTCTACCAAATAGTTCCTTGACACAAGCACAAAACCAACTAAGTGCAACTATGTAATACCCCGGAAATTAGATATTGGTTTCTAATTTTATTTGGTTGTGGTTTTGAGGTTCGAATGAAGAGCGGAAGTGTTCAGACGCATATTTACCGAAGCAGTTTTACTTGCTTTAAGGGTCATAGAGTTGACTTTTTATTCGTTGTGTTTCTTGACTTCCTTCACGAAAGTTGTAGAGCACGACGATACGAGTTCGTAGACACGTGGCACGCGTAAAACGGACTTCGTATGAGAAAGTTATGGTCAGCGGAAGTTCTTGGCTTAATGAGAAATTTTGGTTAAATGAGAAGTTTAGGGTTCCATTTTCTCCGGAACCCATTTCTTTCCCTCTCCTTCTTCTCTGTCTCGCGATACCTTCAGTATCAAAGTTCTCCAGCCGACTCGACCCGGACCCGGACGACCCGACCCGATTTTCCCGGCCGACTCCCGCCGACCCAGACGACGGCATCGGTCGGAAAATCTTCCTCTCCTCGGCGCAATCCTCCTTGTGTTGGTAAGTGAGGACGACTCGAGCGGATCGAAACTACTCGAGCCCCACAGTGAGGGTGATGACTCGGTTTGCAACCCGACCGGAGTTCTCACCTCCGGCGGCGACGACGTGGCTTGCAACCGGTCGGGATAGAACCTCCTTGGCGTCTTGGTTCGACATGCGGTGGTCTTGAAGCTCAACTCACGGTGTAGAGTTTCGGTGGTGAATTTCGAAGTTCCAGCGAGTTTTCCGGCGTGCTCCGACCGAATTGGCGGTTACCTCAGGTATAAAAGATGCTTCTCTCTCTTCATTCTACAAGGTTGATGTTTGGGGTTTGTTCAAATTCTATGGTTGGAAGGGTGGCGCGTGAGGCCACTCGCCGCCGCCTACGGTGGCGCGTGGCGGCACGTTCGGTGTTGTCAATGGTGTTTGGTGTGCTGTTTAGGTAGTCCTTGTTGATACGAACTTGTTGATCTGTGGTTTGTAAGTTTTGGTTACCGATAATGCATGCTAGGGTTCCACTCGGTGCTAGGTTTTGTTCGGTTTCCATTTTGAGTATTTCAAGTTTTAGAAAATCTAGTTAGTTGTTTTGTAGGTTGTGTAGGATGTTTAGGTGACCTTTTCTTGGTATAGGGAGAAGTTTTGTCTCGAGTGACAAGTTTTTAGGTTAGGATTTGAGTTTTGGTTCGAGTCGGATTATGTTGTTTTGTTGTTACTAAGTGGAGATTTTATTCTAGATGGTTGACGATACGTGTTTGCATCTCATCTATTACTAAGAGAAGACGCAGCGGGAGTTTTGTTTAAGGTGGGTAACATTTCTTGGGCTCAAGTAGGAATCGATTTCCTTACATATTTTGTTGATTTGCTAAATTGTGGAATTGTGCTCTTGAAAGTGAAATGTTTTGTTTTAAAATCATGTGAACTTGTTCGTCCACGGTTCACAGGTAAGTAAAAATGGTTCTTTTAATAATTACTTGTTTTCTTGAGCCATTCCCGATTGTAGCTATATTGATGTTAGTAGTTTATATATATATGCTCTTGGAAGTTGTTGTGCTTGGTGAAATTATGTGACAGGTTCACTTTTGTCGTAAAATGTTTTGTTCATTTTAAGAATTGGTTTGGGGAGGATTCATGGCTATGGGTTTGTTTTTAGTGTGTGTCTTTTGTTGAGAATCGGTGGGCTGTTAGAACACGTAATTTGGGAATGTTTATGATTAAGACCTTGAGTTTATTTGGAGAAGAGTAATCGTTGTTTGGGGACAATCTGTGTGATGACCAGTGTGGTGACCTGTGTGGTGATCTGTGTAGATGATCTTGTGTTGACCTGTGTGGTGATCTGTGTGATGACCTGTGTGGTGACCTGTGTGGTGATCTATGTGATGAATCTTTGTAGATAATCTTGTGTTAACCTGTGTGGTGATATGTGTGATGAATTTGTGTAGATGATTTTGTGATGATCTTGGGTAGATGTTATGGTTGATGTTGAGATTTGTAGTCAAGCAATTGGTATTGCTAATGGTCTTTTGTTAATGGTGTGTTTCGTATTTAATTATTGTGATTCTAATTTGATTTTCTTAGTGTTTCTAGTGATTTTTCTGAACTAAGTTTTATGCAGGGATCACTAGTTTTATATTTGTTTGGTCTCAATGTAATTACCTGAACTAAGCTATGCGCAGGGATTACTATGTTTTCAATTGTTTGTTTTACAGTAATTTTCTGGTTTATTTCATATGCCTTAATCTCATTGATTGTTTATGTGCCCTTCAACTGGTTTAAATCAATGCAAGTGTTCTATTAGTTAATTAAGAGTGCTTATGGAATTTAAGGTTACTCATACAGGCTTGCAAAAGCTTACCGGGTTTGTTTCTTTCAACCCGGTGCACCATTCCATGGTGTAGGGGTTTGATCTTGCAGGTGAGGACTAAACATGGTTGAGATGTAGAAGTTGAGCTGCCACCTTAAAGTTAGACTCTTTTGTTCATTTTTATTTGTTGGGTTGTTTTTAAAGCTCCAAGTGAGCGGTTCATTTTACTTGACTTTTCAAGTTGATGTAAACAATGGATAGGAAATATTTGACTCCATGTTGGGCTTATATTGACATTCATTTATCCAGTAAATGGGTTGGGTATTTGGGAATTAATGTTAGAGTTTTAGGATTATTTTAGGTTTTATCATGCATAAGTTTTTGAAATTTTACCCTTCGAAAATTGGGGTGTGACAAACTAACTATGTCAAAGCCTCCAGAACCAAAGTTTCAATTGTAGATCATGGTAAATCAGAATCAAAATAAAGTAGCATGCAAGTCATATGACTGATATAAGAATCAAAATAAATCAGACTTGTTGTATTTGTCTAATTCCATCTTGTAAGCCTCCATGGCTTCAGCAGCCTGGTGATTCCTACGTAATTAAATAAAGTTCATGTCAAATATATACCAGCAATAGGGATTCTTTAGTATACATCATAGGGAATCATAAATTTGAATCTCAATCACAAACATAAACACAACACTAAAGAACACGTATCTTTATTCTTAACTAAAATAAGAGCCAAGTAACTTACTTGGTTTTAAGTCTCCGTACAGTTAATTAAACTGCAACGAGAGGACTCTCTTCATCTCTTGTGCCTGGCACAGCTCTAGAGTCCTCAATATTTTGCAATAACAAGATCCTAACCATAAAACCCAAACAACACATGACCGTAATCAAAAGTCTCCAACGTACAGTTTGTCAGGACCCACCCCGAATTTCACCCTGAAACCCGAAGTAAATCCTGCGGGGTCCACCTCCAAGGAAAATTTATCGAAAAATCGGCATAACCTCTTTTGAAAATGGACAACCCTCACCTGAAAAATCCAGATAAACACTACTATCAAAATCCAACCATCCTCAACTCTTGGAGCCATCCGCTCCCCTCAAACACATCCACCACAAATATTGATAAATCATCTCTAAATCCAACACATAAACGTCCCAAAATAAATTCTATGTCAACCTCCAAACATTTCCAAAATATATTCACAAATCTTAGCACACAACCGAATATTATACAACATTCTTATGCTAATCAGAGCTACTAATCTAAAGAAAGCAAGAAAATACACTGGTAGGTTAATCAGGTAACCTACTGGTGAAAAGTGGTGGTGGTGGTGGTGGTGTTGGTAACTATGCCTCGCCTCCTACTAGTACCGACCTAAACTCTGCAGACTGGGCATTTTAACACGAAGGGCCCAGGGGAAAACATTTGAAAACGTTAGAGTGAGTGGACAAAAATAAATTTAATAAAAATAAACAAATAAAATATTTATGCTTTCCCAATTTAATTTCCATAGAAATTATACTGCATGCGACAGCTCAAAAGCTTTTAACTTAAAAATTAATAAAAAAAAATGACTAGCCTCGTTAGTCTCCCATACTTTGTAATAAAGAGCCTCTCAGGCTAAACTATATATATCTATATGTATGTATTTACACTCGTCATATTCCTTGTATAAATTCTTATGAAAATATATGAAAAATAGAAATTCATACAAGGCTACGACGCTTATGTCTAACGCTCACGTCACACCATAATAGAATTTTACCTCATTATGGTAGAAAAGATGGGTGTATATACGTGCATATCCCCTATATAAATTACTACTTTCATATAAGGCTACGACGCTTGTGTCTCACCCTCACGTCACACCATAATGAAATTTTACCTCATTATGGCGGAAAAGCATGTATAGCTAGCTAGCATTTATATACATACTATCCTCATAATTATTCATATATGATTATATATACACCGAAACTCTCACTTTCGGTTATTCTCCAACAATAAATAAAGAATTAAAATTTGTTTAGTCCTTGTGGTTTAAAGTCGACATCTGTTTAGTCCTTGTGGTTTTATTTTAATCTGAATAGTCCTAAAGTCACGATTTTTCATCCAAATAGTCATTCCGTCAATTTTCTCAGTTAAATTGCTGACGTGGCTTTTAACTGAGAAAATTGTCAGAAGGACTATTTGGATGAAAAAACGTGACTTTAAAGACTATTCAGATTAAAATAAAACCATAAGGACTATTTAGATGAAAAATCGTGACTTTAAGGACTATTCAGATTAAAATAAAACCATTAGGACTAAACAAATTGTTTACGCCTAAATTAATATTTTACTGGACAGTAAATATCTATATAAATATTAATTAAATCTTGGTCCACATCACACCGGCGAGCCCAAATTCTTTGGGTTTACAAATAATGGACCGCCAGTGAGGCCGCGCGGACTGAGTTACACAGTCCGCGCGCGGAACGAACTTCGCGTGGAATGGACCGCGCGGACTGTATTAACGAACTTCGCGTTGAACATACTTCGCGCATCCTTAAATGAACTTCGCACGAGATGCAGATCTCGCGCGCGGGATGACTTCGCGCAGACTACACAGTTTGCGCGCGGAATTACTATTTGCCAGTCCGCGTAGGCGAGGCGAGATTGACTCTCCGCGTAGGCGAGTCGAGGCGAGCTGGCGAACTGGCTCGTGTAAGAGACTTCGCGAGGAAGCAACAGGTGGAGTCCGCGTACCCCACACTAATCGTTGAAGACTCTCACCAGTTTTGGATATGCTTTGGGCCAATCCCTGTGTCCCTTAATAATTAAAAAGCCTTCTTTTGGCCCGCGCAGGATTAGCAAAGTCCTTGTGAGATTAGGGTTTCGGAATCCAACTTGAACTATGATTATCTTTCTTCTGCCGCAAGTCGAACTACTATATAAGGGGGCTCAAACCCTAACAGAAGACGCTCTCTCAAACAAAAACACAATACAAACTTCAAATCAGTTACCCTTCGAGCTACTCGAAAACCCTAACCCTAAGCGCCGCCGCCTAGGTTTTTCTTCAGAGCCCTCCGGACTCTACCCCGATTTCTCTCTTACCTCCCTATTGTTGCTCTGCTCGCGTCCTCCATGAGTATCGATCGCCTTGTGCTCGTAAATTCCTCCTTTGAGGTGGCACCTGGAAACCCCTTCCGCCTGATCAAGAAGTCAAGCGCAGACACAATCACCCTTTTCTCGTCCGCGAGGTGGCACGCCCGCAGCACTCCCCCTTCTCTTTGCTCAAATATTTTACCCATAAATAAAATAGTTAAATTAAAATGACGTCATATGCTCCAACCAAAAGAAATTGATCAACAATAAACCATTTGCATGCATATTATTTAAAACACAAGTCCACTCACAAATTTAGGCCTAAACCTGATGTCGATCTGAGGTCTCTTCTGCTCGAGCCTCCTCACGTCTTGTTTCAAATATATAATTAAATCCCTCATTAAAATTCAACACTTATATAAAAATAGGCAAAATTAAAAGTGAGCCTTAACACGCTCATCCTTGCCTAACTTCGTTATTCTTAAATCGATACAGACCAAACTTCATCACAAATACCAGCAGCCTCATTATAACCTTCTACAGTCTTAATAATATTAATCCAACGGCCGGATTCTACCCCATTAACCACCAAATTCTCCAATCTTTGAAAAATCCCAAACCTATCCAAAACTCCTCCAAAAATTCTAAACTTCACATCATTACACTCCCCTCAACATAACAAATCTAAAACCCTGAAAAACTACTTAACAGTGGCAGCCGGCAGCCGACTCCGGTGACCTCCAATACCTACCAAAATTTAACACCATCTTCCTCTCAATCCGCTCTACAACTTCCCTAACTAGCACAAAGTCCAATTCCAAGCTTAACTAGGTCAATCGAACCAAAACACAAAAATGGAACCGTAGAATTTCTAAGACCCGGTTCTCCTTACCTAGACCAAGAGGGAGTGAATCCTTTTGAGGGATTGATGCACGGGAGGAGAGCTTCCTATTGAGTCAAGTAGCTCCGGCTATGACGGCAGGAGGGGGGAATTCCGGCCAGAGGACAGCCGGCTCCTCAGAGGAGTTTTCTCCCGTTCGGCGGCGCTGTTAGCTTGCTCACCGGCTTAGGAAGAGAGAGGAGGAGACAGCGGTTTGATCGGGACCGGAGCAGCCATCAGAGCTGGCCGGACGGCAGCCAGCAGAGGCGGAGAGCGCTGGCGGGGGAGGGAACTTGGGGAAGAGGAGAGAGAGTCGGGGAAGAAGAGAAAAAAATAGAGCTAGGGCTTTTTTGACTCCACTTTGACCCCGATCCACTCTTAAAAAAAAAAAACCCTCTCCAAAAAATAACACACTCCCAACAACAACCCAAAAAATAATACCCTAACAAAAATTACCTTTTACTAACTAAAATTTACCCCTTTTTACCGTCTTCAAATATTTCTTCTACGAATAATTTCTCCGAAATACTCATCCCTCAAAACATCTCTAGGGTCCTTGAAACTAAACATTCATTAACGAAGACGATAAAACTCTTATTAATACCAAGCTAGTAATTAGGGTAAAAATTTAAGAGTCGGGATGTAACACAATTGGAATTGCAGGGCTGCAACATGAGTTTGGCAAACAACGTTCCTCTACTTTCTCAACCTGACAATAATAGAAGTAAGATGCAACATGAAAAACTTTCAACTATAAAAAGCTTCACATAGAATATTTTTTTTTCCTATATGAATCACATAGTATGCATAATAAGAGCTTCAGATTTTTGGAAGACAGAACATGGGGAAGGTCTTTACTTTGAATTTGAGATGGTGCGATCTAGATACCAAGCGTAAACCAGGGATACAAAAACTAATAACAGGAAAAACAGCTTCCATGTTAATAACAAGCTACCTGTATTTTAAATGCAGCTGCCAATTCTGCTTCATTTAGCAACCACTAGAACCGGCTCCAATTTCGCCCAAGGTTTTGCTAATTGTAAATCTACCATTTCCATTAGCACCCTATAAAAGAACTATGTCAGAACATGTGTCCATAAGGGTGAAACATAGAGAAATATAATTTACTTAATGATTATTTGGCAGATCTTGTATGTGAAGCCCAAAACTCATAGTGTATAATGTTGGTACATTAATTGAAATGAATACAATTTTCATTATGTATGTTTTAAATCCGAATGTGTTAGCCCTTAGAAGCATATTTCTAGGCTTTGTCACCTTTTGAGATTATGTTGTGGACAATTTGATGGATAGAGTGATAAATTGACAACTTATTAGTCTTGTGTGTCACGCCCCGGTTCTTAAGTTATTTTACGATTATTTACTTTGGTAATATTTTGGTCTTTTACCGTTTTAAGTAACCGTTTACTATTTAAGACTCCAAAGTTGACTTTTTCTTCCGCATGGAATTTGGGAAAACTTTCTTCATGAAAGTCGTAGAGGATGTTATTACGAGTTCGTAGACATGCTACGCGTTAAAAACGGAGTTAGCATGTAAAAGTTATCATTAAACATGTAAGTTTTACTGGGGTATTATTTTGGGGTGTTAAATTTTGGAGTTTGGTTTGGTTTATTAAGTTGGACCGGACTATTTTTTGGTCAAAGGCCCAAAAATATTCCTCTCCCCGGACTACTTTCTCTCTCCTCCCACCCGATTTTCTCCTCCCTCCGCCCGGAAATTTCACCACCGCCGTCCGGCCACCACCGACCGCCAGACTGGTCCCGTTCGGACCCTTGCCTCTTCCTCTCTCATCCTGGACCGGTGCACGCGCGCGGAACGCCGCCGTGAAGGAGCGGTCAACCCCGAAAGGTTCGTCTGCCGGAAAGGGTTTTTCGCCGGAGCTCCGTCCTCCGGCCACCATAGGTCGTGATTTTTGGCTCAACTTGTAGCCCTCATCTAGGTGAGTAATCCCTCAAAAGGATTCGGCTAAATTCGATTTCGTTAGGGTGGTTTGTATAATTGAAAGTTTTAGGGATTTATGGATGTTTTGATTCGATTACCATAGTTAGGCTTGGAATTGGTGTTTGTGCTAGTTAGGAAAGTTGTAGAGGAGATTGAGAGGAAAATTCTGTTAAAATTTGGTAGCATTTGCAGGTTGCCGGAGTTGGTCGCCGGCCGCCGCTGTTTTGGGAAATTTTGTGGTTTTTGATGTAGAATATTAAGGGGATATTATTGATGTGAATTTAGGAATTTTTGGAGGATTTTTGGTTAGGTTTTGGAATTTGTAAAATTTGGTATTTTTGGCGGATTAATAAGTTAAAATCCGGCCATTGGATTATTTTTATGATTAGGACGTTGGAAGGTGATTTTTGAGGATGTCGGTATTTATGGAGATTTTTGGTTGGCAGTGAAGTTAAGATTTAGGACGATAGGCATGGTTGAGCACGAGAAGCTCATATTTAATTATGCCTATTTTCTTTAAACGTTGGGATTTTATTTAAGGAATTATTTATGTTTTGGAACAGGACGCGAGGAGGCTCGAGCAGAGGAGACCTCCGACTGACTTCAGGCTTAGGCCTAACTTGTGAGTGGACTTTTGTTTTAAATAATGTGCATGCAGTTGTTTATTTGGTTGGACCATTTGACGTCATTTTTATTTGACGATTTTACTCATTGTGATGAGTTACCGAAAATGGGATTTTCGGTAAATTATAATATATTTTTAAGGAGAGTATGTATATAAATGCTAGCTAGCGATATGTGTCTGTCCACCTTAATGACATAGTATATAACTGCATTATGGTGTGACGTGAGCGTTGGACGCAAGCGTAGTAGCCTTATATGAGTGTTTAATTCATATAAGGGGTATGGGCACATATTTATACACCCGTCTGTCCACCTTAATGACATAGTGTATCACCGCATTAAGGCGTGACGTGAGCGTTGGACGCGAGCGTAGTAGCCCTATATAGATTATTATTAATTTATATAGGGAGTCTGGGCGAGTGTAAATATATACATGTATATATTTTAGCCTGAGAGGCTGTATTTTGATATATATATATATTTTAGCCTGAGAGGCTGTATTTGGATATATATGTAGTTTTGAGCAGTAGAGGCTCGATATTTATAACGATAAGAGAATTATCGTTTAAGACATGCATTCGTTTTCTGGGAAATTAAATTGGGAAAACATAAATATTCTTTTTATTTATTTTTGTCCACTCACTCTAATTATTGCGAATGTTTTTCCCCTGGGCTCTTCGTTTTTAAAATGCCCAGTCTGCAGAGTTCGAGTTAGAACGAGTAGGAGACGACGAGGCATAGTTACCCATTTCTCAGCCACCATTCACCAGTAGGTTACCTGTTTAACCTACTAGAGTATTTTTCCTACTCCTCTAGTGTATAGTAGCTCTGAATACTCTTTGGGATTTATTGTAATGTTTCTGGTGGTGTGCTTAGACTTTTATTGTATTTTTGAATATACGAAGTTTGTAATTATTTACTCACTTTCGTATACTTGTGGGTTGATTTGGAGGATGCTCAAATTTATTTAAGAAAGTAACACTTTAGTTTTCTAGGTTAGGGTTGTCCATTTTCAAGGGAGGTTTGCTTTTTAGTAAATTTTCCTTGGAGGTGGTCCCCGCAGGACTTACCTCGGGTTTCGGGGTGAAATTCGGGGTGGTTCTTGACAGTTGGTATCAGAGCTTTAGGTTTCATTTCCTACCTCCTTGGTACTACCATATTTGCCTAAGAAGCACGTAGTTCCTATAGAGTGGTGATCCGACCGCGGCGGATTAACTAGCATTTTATGCTTTGGATGCTATGTGTTATTGGGTATGTGTGATAGATCTATTAGTCTTGTGTATAGACTACAAAATATCTTTTTCTTCAGGTAATTATGCCTCCTAGACGCCGACCCCGGGTAGCTACCTCGACCAACGTGAATGAGGGTGATGAGGTCAGAGGATTAGTTGATTCCATTGGGAGTATGCTGAGGGGTGTTTTAGACAGGGTTCAACACCCACATTCTGTGAGGAAGAAGGATATCTTCGATGCTGGAGCAATTGAGTTCAAGGGTGCCAAGGGACCCCTTGATGCATATACGTGGGTAGACAAGATGGAAAAGGCTTTCGAGAGCACTGATACACCAGAAGAAAAGAAAGTGAAGATGGCAGTGACTTTTCTGGATGACTCTGCACATCATTGGTGGACTCTCGCTAGCAGAAATAATGGTGGTGCTCAGGACATGACTTGGGAACAGTTTAAGACGCTCTTCTTAGGTCAGTATTTCAGTCATGCTCATCGTATCAGGATCCAGTTGGATTTTCTGAACATGAAGAAGATGGATGATGAGGGTGTCATTGAGTTTGAACAGAGGTTCACTACCTTGAGCTACCATGTGCCTTATTTGGTTCCTGATGAGAGGACCAGGATTGACATGTTCATTGGAGCACTTGGCGGAGTGTACGCCGAGAAGATGACCGGTGTCATTTACCCGACCTTTCTTGATGCGGTTACTGCAGCCATGGCCATCGAGACCAGGAGGACTTATAGTGCACGGCCCCGAGATTTCGGTGGTCCCAGCTAGGGTCCATCGAAGAAGGCCGCTTCATCATCCGCTTCTGGATCTTCAGCGGGTAGTAGCAGTAGTGGAGGATCAGGTTCTAGTTCTCGGTTTAGGGCTAGAGGACGTAACAGGAGACCTTTCAGGAGCCAGTTGGGTAGGCAACAGACTGGTCAGTTTGGTTCTAGTGGCAGTTTCCAAGGTGGTCAGACTTTTTCTTTTGGTCGTCAGCAGCAGTTTTCTGGGTGCTTTGAGTGTGGTAGTCTGGACCATTTCAAGAGAGATTGTCCCTTGTTGGCTCAGAGAACCACCCCCACTCCTACTCAGCCAGCCGATCAGCCTGCAGCCAGAGGCTCCAGTATTGGTACTCGTGGCAGTTCAGCAGCCAGAGGTGGCTCTTAGCAGGGTAGTGGTCAACGTGGACGTCCCATGACTCGTGCCAGACTTCATGCTATGACTCAGCAGGAAGGTCGTACTTCTCCAGATGTCATCATTGGTACGTTATTAATTTTTGGCCAGCCAGCTTTTATTTTAATTGATCCCGGAGCCACGCATTCATTTATGTCTAGTAGATTTGCCCTCCATGCAAATGTGCCATCATCGTCTCTTCCAGGCGAGTGGCATGTGTCTCTACCCTCCGGTGAGGTGATGAGAATAAATTGGGTGTTTAGTGGTTGTGAAGTATAGGTGGAAGGAACTAAGTTTAAGGCGGATCTAATCCCTTTAGATATTGTGGAATTTGATGTGATTTTGGGAATGGATTTTTTAGAGGCTTATAGAGCTATGGTAGATTGTTTCCGAAAAGAAGTGGTGCTTCGAAGTCCAGATGGATTTGAAGTTGCATTTCAAGGAGAAAGAGATGTTATTTCGAGTTGCTTGATATCAGCTATTACTGCTAGGAAATTGTTAAGTAAAGGCTGTCAGGCATACTTAGCTCACATTGTGGATACAAGTATGAGAGTGTTGGAAGTAGAGGATATTCCTGTAGTAAGGGAGTTTCCAGATGTTTTTCCCGAGGAGTTGCCTGGTTTGCCTCCTGTAAGGGAGATAGATTTTTCTATCGAGTTATTTCCAGAAACTATGCCTATCTCACAGGCACCTTACAGAATGGCTCCAGCTGAATTGAAGGAGTTGAAGACTCAACTGCAGGAGTTGGTAGATAAGGGTTTTATTCGGCCTAGCAAGTCTCCATGGGGTGCTCCGGTGTTGTTTGTTAAGAAGAAAGATGACACCATGAGACTATGCCTTGATTATAGGAAGCTAAATCAAGTCGCGGTGAAGAATAAATATCCGTTACCCCGTATTGATGATTTATTTGATCAGTTAAAGGGTGCTACTGTTTTCTCAAATATTGACTTGAGATCTGGTTATCATCAGTTGCGGATCCGAGAGAATGACATAGCCAAGACTGCTTTTCGATCACGCTATGGTCATTATGAGTTTGTGGTGATGCCTTTTGGACTTACTAATGCACCAGCTGCGTTCATGGATCTCATGAATAGGGTGTTTAGTCCATATCTTGACCGCTTCGTGATCGTATTCATAGATGACATTTTGGTTTACTCAAGAAGTAAAAAGGAGCATGCCAAACATCTAAGAATGATATTGCGGACTTTGAGAAATGCTCAATTGTATGCCAAGTTCAGCAAATGTGAATTTTGGCTGGATAAAGTGGGATTTTTGGGTCATGTGATTTCGGCAGAAGGTGTTAGTGTGGATCCCCAAAAGGTGGAAGCAGTGTCAAATTGGAGAAGACCTACCACTGTGACGGAGATTCGTAGTTTCTTGGGATTAGCAGGTTATTATCGACGCTTTGTGCAAGATTTTTCAAAGATTGATGTTCCACTTACAAGATTGACCAAGAAGGCAGTTAAGTTCGAATGGTCAGATCAGTGTGAGCAAAGTTTTCAAGAATTAAAGAATCGCCTGACCAGTGCTCCTGTTTTAGCACTTCCGGATGATAGTGGGGAATATGTGGTTTATTGTGATGCTTCTAAACGAGGTTTAGGCGGGGTATTGATGCAGCATGATCGAGTTATTGCCTATGCTTCTAGGCAATTGAAGCAGCATGAGGTAAATTATCCCACTCATGATTTAGAGCTTGCAGCAGTAGTTTTTACTCTCAAGTTGTGGAGACACTATCTTTACGGAGCCAAGTGTCAGATTTTTACCGATCACAAGAGTCTTCGGTACGTGTTCACTCAAAAAGAGTTAAATATGAGGCAGAGAAGGTGGATGGAATTAATCAATGATTATGATTGCACTATTGAGTATCATCCTGGAAAAGCTAATGTGGTAGCTGACGCTCTTAGTCGAAATCCCACCATATCCTTGTCTCACTTGTGGATGGTTAGAGTTCCTCTTCTTTTTGAGTTACGAGCTACTGGGGTGGATTTAGCGGTGGATAATGTCACGCCTCGACTCTTAAATTTTACCTTAATTACTAGCATTGTGGTAATAAGAATTTTACCGTCTTCGTCATTAAATTTATAGTCCTAAAGTCCCTAGAGGTGTATTGAGGGACGAATATTTCGAAAGAATTATTCGAAGGAAGAAATTGTGACGACGGTAAAAATGGTAAATTTTAGCTAGTAAAAGGTAATTTTTATTGGGGTATTATTTTTTGGGGTGTTGAATTTTGGATTGGATTTAAAGTAGGTTGGACCGGTTGGGCCAAGCCCATTTCTTTTCTCCCTTTCCTTCCGCTCTTCCGCTCCCGCACCCGTACCCGAGTTCCTCCTCCCTGCCGGACCTTCCGACCGCCCGTCCGGCGCCGTCCGGCCGCGCCAGACCGCCGCACCGGTCCCAAACGATCGGTCTCCAACCCAGCTACGATTCTACACCCGTGGCAGCCTCCCTAGCGCCGCCGTGAAGGAGGAATCGACGCCGAAAGCTCCGACCGCCGGAAACTTCTTTTCGCCGGAACTCCTTCCTCCGGCCGCCATATCCGGCGAGCCTTGGCTCAAAAGGAAGCCCTCCTTCCATGCTTCAATCCCTCCAAAGGGCTCTTTCCATCTCGAGCTAGGTAAGGAGAAATCGGTATTTGAAATTCTAGGGCTTATATTGTGTTTGTGTTCGATTGATGTGTTTAGGCTTAGAATTGGAGTTTGTGGTAGTTAGGAATGTTGTAGAGGAGGTTGAGAGGAAGGTGCTGTCAAATTTTGGTGGCATTTGCAGGTCGCCGGAGCTGGTCGCCGGCCGCCGCTGCCGGCGGAGCCGCCGCCGGCGCCGCCGCCGAGAAAATGTTTTTGGTGGAGAAAATTTTGAGGAGTTTATTGGAATGAGTTTTAGAATTTTTGGAGGAGTTTTGGATAGGTTTTGGAATTTGTTAAGTTTGGTATTTTTGGCGGATTAATAAGTTAAAATCCGGCCATTGGATTATTTTTGATGATTAGGACATTGGAAGGTGATTTTGAAGATGTCGGTAATTTATAGAGATTTGTGGTTGGCAGTGAAGTTAGGTTTTAGGGCGATAGGGATGGTTGAGCGCGGGAAGCTCATATTTAATTATGCCTATTTTCTTTGAACGTTGGGATTTTATTTGAGGAATTATTTATGTATTGGAACAGGACACGAGGAGGCTCGAGCAGAGGAGACCTCCTGCCGACGTCAGGCTTAGGCCTAAGTTGTGAGTGGACTTTGTTTTTAAATAATGTTTTATTGTTGAATATTGTCCTTTGTTGGGTTTTATCCTGAGTTGAGGATTTCAGTGATTTTACTCACTTTATTTAACGTTTGTGAATATAGTATGTATATGAGAGAAAGCTAGCTAGCAATACGTACTCCCCTCATAATAAGGAAAAATGCCATTATGAGGTGACGTGAGCGTTAGACGCCAGCGTCTAGCCCTGTACGACATTCTACTTTACGAATTCATTCTATGTTTTTAGATTCATTCATAGAATTCGTACAGGGAGTATACACGTATAAATACCACCCGGTCCCACCCCCATACTGAGGATAAATGCCACTATGGGGTGACGTGCGCGTTAGACGCGAGCGTCCTAGCCTGGTATGACTATCTACCTTCAAGCTTATTCATAGATAGCATACATGGAGTAGACGGGTGTGAATACATACTGATATAAATATATAATTTAGCCTGAGAGGCTGTATTGTTTAATATTTGGGGACTAGCCAGAACTAGTCGAGTCCTTGAAAGTGTTTCTTGGGGAAAATATTTATTGTTGTCCAGATTATTTTGTTCACTCACCCTGACGTGATTAAATATTTTTCCCCTGGGCTTTTTCTTTGTTTTAATCGCCCAGTCTGCAGAGTTCGAGTGGGGTCTAGGAGGAGGCGCCGAGGCATAGTCACCCACATCTCCACTACTGTTCGCCAGTAGGTCATCTGTTTAAACCCATTAGGTTTTTCTTCAGCTTCCGTTGTCTTTCCTGTAGTAGCTCTAAATATTTCGGAAAAATAATTTGTGTATTATTTTATTCAGTTATTTGGATTAAAGTGAAGTTTAATATTTTGGGTTAAGAGGGTGTTCTATATTTTTTCCGGGTTAGGGTTGTCCATTTTCAAGGGAGGTTTGCTGAGTCCTTCCGTAAATTTTCCTTGGAGGTGGTCCCCGCAGGACTTACCTCGGGTTTCAGGGTGAAATTCGGGGTGGGTCTTGACAGATAATGTTGGTGCCTTGGTAGCTAGTTTCCATGTCAGGCCAGTTTTGGTTGATAAAGTGTGGGAAGCGCAGTATCATGATCCTTCCATTGTTCAGTTGATAGAAAGAGTAGCGAATGGAGCCGCCGTGGATTTTTCGGTAAGAAGAGATGGAACTTTATTGTTCAAAAATAGACTTTGTGTTCCAAAGAGAAATGAAGAGTTAAAGATAGAGATAATGGAAGAAGCTCATAGTTCTGCATATGCTGCTCATCCGGGTAGTACAAAAATGTATCGGACTTTGAAAGATTATTATTGGTGGCCAAACATGAAGAGGGAAATGGCAGCTTTTGTAAGTAGGTGTTTGATATGTCAGCAAGTGAAAGCTGAAAGGCAGAAACCTTCAGGATTGCTTGAGCCGTTGCCTATTCCAGTGTGGAAGTGGGACCACATCACCATGGATTTTGTTTTCAGTTTACCTCGTACCCGTGAGGGGCATGACGGTATTTGGGTGATTGTGGATAGACTCACCAAATCTGCACATTTCTTACCGATGGGAAAGAAGTATACAATGGATAAATTGGCGGAGCTTTATGTGAATGAGATTGTGAGACTTCATGGTGTACCTGAATCAATAGTGTCGGATCGGGATCCTAGATTTGCTTCTAAATTCTGGAAAGCTCTTCAGACAGCTTTAGGTACCCGATTACACTTCAGCACTGCTTTTCATCCTCAGACTGATGGGCAATCAGAGAGGACTGTTCAGACTTTAGAGGATATGTTGAGAGCTTGTGCCTTGCAGTTTAGGGGGAGTTGGGATAAGAACCTATCTTTGATGGAGTTTGCTTATAATAACAGCTACCATTCTAGTATTGGTATGGCTCCCTTTGAGGCACTTTATGGGAAACAGTGTCGTACACCTCTATGTTGGAATGAAGTAGGAGAAAAAGAACTTTGTGGTCCTGAGTTAATCCATGATACTAATGAGAAGATTAAAGTGGTCAGTGATAGACTCAAGGCCGCTCAAAGTAGGCAGAAGAGTTATGCAGATGTTCGCAAGAAAGACCTTGAGTTTCAAGTAGGTGATTGGGTGTTTTTGAAATTATCCCCTTGGAAAGGGATAGTACGTTTTGGTAAGCGTGGGAAGCTTAGTCCGAGGTATATTGGGCCGTATGAGATAATAGAGCGAGTTGGCTCACTTGCTTATCGATTACTTTTGCCTCCAGAATTGTCCAGGATACATAATGTGTTTCATGTATCCATGCTTCGCAAGTATATGGCCGATCTCTCTCATGTGTTGCAAGAGCAGCCAATTAGTTTGACGAGAGATTTGACCTATGAAGATGAACCGGTACAGATTCTTGACCGAAAGGAGCAAGTACTGAGGAACAAGACAATTCCACTTGTCAAGGTGCTTTAGAGAAGTCATCAAGTAGAGGAAGCTACTTGGGAATTAGAGGAACAAATGAGGCAGCAGTATCCCTACCTTTTAGTTTGATAGTTATGTAGATTTCGGGGACGAAATTTTTATAAGGAGGGGAGAATTGTCACGCCCCGGTTCTTAAGTTATTTTATGGTTATTTACTTTGGTAATATTTTGGTCTTTTACCGTTTTAAGTAACCGTTTACTATTTAAGACTCCAAAGTTGACTTTTTCTTCCGCATGGAATTTGGGAAAACTTTCTTCATGAAAGTCGTAGAGGATGTTATTACGAGTTCGTAGACATGCTACGCGTTAAAAACGGAGTTAGCATGTAAAAGTTATCATTAAAAATGTAAGTTTTATTGGGGTATTATTTTGGGGTGTTAAATTTTGGAGTTTGGTTTGGTTTATTAAGTTGGACCGGACTATTTTTTGGTCAAAGGCCCAAAAATATTCCTCTCTTCCTCCCGTTTCTTTCTCTCTCCTCCCACCCGATTTTCTCCTCCCTCCGCCCGGAAATTTCACCACCGCCGTCCGCCGCCGTCCGGCCACCACCGACCGCCAGACTGGTCCCGTTCGGACCCTTGCCTCTTCCTCTCTCATCCTGGACCGGTGCACGCGCGCGGAACGCCGCCGTGAAGGAGCGGTCAACCCCGAAAGGTTCGTCTGCCGGAAAGGGTTTTTCGCCGGAGCTCCGTCCTCCGGCCACCATAGGTCGTGATTTTTGGCTCAACTTGTAGCCCTCATCTAGGTGAGTAATCCCTCAAAAGGATTCGGCTAAATTCGATTTCCTTAGGGTGGTTTGTATAATTGAAAGTTTTAGGGATTTATGGATGTTTTGATTCGATTACCATAGTTAGGCTTGGAATTGGTGTTTGTGCTAGTTAGGAAAGTTGTAGAGGAGATTGAGAGGAAGATTCTGTTAAAATTTGGTAGCATTTGCAGGTTGCCGGAGTTGGTCGCCGGCCCCCGCTGTTTTGGGAAATTTTGTGGTTTTTGATGTAGAATATTAAGGGGATATTATTGATGTGAATTTAGGAATTTTTGGAGGATTTTTGGTTAGGTTTTGGAATTTGTAAAGTTTGGTATTTTTGGCGGATTAATAAGTTAAAATCCGGCCATTGGATTATTTTTATGATTAGGACGTTGGAAGGTGATTTTTGAGGATGTCGGTATTTATGGAGATTTTTGGTTGGCAGTGAAGTTAAGATTTAGGACGATAGGCATGGTTGAGCACGAGAAGCTCATATTTAATTATGCCTATTTTCTTTAAACGTTGGGATTTTATTTAAGAATTATTTATGTTTTGGAACAGGACGCGAGGAGGCTCGAGCAGAGGAGACCTCCGACTGACTTCAGGCTTAGGCCTAACTTGTGAGTGGACTTTTGTTTTAAATAATGTGCATGCAGTTGTTTATTTGGTTGGACCATTTGACGTCATTTTTATTTGACGATTTTACTCATTGTGATGAGTTACCGAAAATCCCATTTTCGGTAAATTATAATATATTTTTAAGGAGAGTATGTATATAAATGCTAGCTAGCGATATGTGTCTGTCCACCTTAATGACATAGTATATAACTGCATTATGGTGTGACGTGAGCGTTGGACGCAAGCGTAGTAGCCTTATATGAGTGTTTAATTCATATAAGGGGTATGGGCACATATTTATACACCCGTCTGTCCACCTTAATGACATAGTGTATCACCGCATTAAGGCGTGACGTGAGCGTTGGACGCGAGCGTAGTAGCCCTATATAGATTATTATTAATTTATATAGGGAGTATGGGCGAGTGTAAATATATACATGTATATATTTTAGCCTGAGAGGCTGTATTTTGATATATATATATATATATATATTTTAGCCTGAGAGGCTGTATTTGGATATATATATAGTTTTGAGCAGTAGGGGCTCGATATTTATAACGATAAGAGAATTATCGTTTAAGACATGCATTCGTTTTCTTGGAAATTAAATTGGGAAAACATAAATATTCTTTTTATTTATTTTTGTTCACTCACTCTAATTATTGCGAATGTTTTTCCCCTGGGCTCTTCGTTTTTAAAATGCCCAGTCTGCAGAGTTCGAGTTAGAACGAGTAGGAGACGACGAGGCATAGTTACCCATTTCTCAGCCACCATTCACCAGTAGGTTACCTGTTTAACCTACTAGAGTATTTTTCCTACTCCTCTAGTGTATAGTAGCTCTGAATACTCTTTGGGATTTATTGTAATGTTTCTGGTGGTGTGCTTAGACTTTTATTGTATTTTTGAATATACGAAGTTTGTAATTATTTACTCACTTTCGTATACTTGTGGGTTGATTTGGAGGATGCTCAAATTTATTTAAGAAAGTAACACTTTAGTTTTCTAGGTTAGGGTTGTCCATTTTCAAGGGAGGTTTGCTTTTTAGTAAATTTTCCTTGGAGGTGGTCCCCGCAGGACTTACCTCGGGTTTCGGGGTGAAATTCGGGGTGGGTCTTGACATTGTGCATCTAGGATTTTAGGCATGGTAACCATTAGCTAGCTTAATTGTAGCTAAGCTTGCTTGGGTTGTCTCTATTATCTTGCACTCTAGGCCTCAAATTTAGATCTTGCGGCCTTAATCGACATAGTGCCTAAGTTAAAGAGTTAATTGTGGCCTTAACCGGCATAATCGATACACCAAAAGGATAATTGATCTAGTATCCCTAACAGGTATTAGATACGAGACTTAACACAATATGATATGCATTTTTGAGATTGGTATCGATGTTTGCAAAAGAGTTAGAGTGAATCACCCGACTCTCCCATGTTCCCATCATTTTCTAGTTCAATAGTTAGTAGTTTACTTTTCATTTTGTTTTTCGTCAATTCAGTTACTTCCCCATTTAATTTCCCTTTTATATATCGACTAATTCTAATTACTCATAACTAAGCATTTAGTTTTGATTAGGTTTTGGTGAGAACTAGAGCCGAGCATTACTGTGGCTTGGTGCTTAGATTAGCATTGTCCTTTATTTATTTTTCTTTTTCTTTGTTTGCTTAATGACTTTTGTTCCGATTAGCCTAAGATTGTGGGTTAGCTACTAATCCCCGTTGTACGATAACTTGGTCACAATATTTCCCTATCTTGACAACGCTTGCGTGAATTATATCACAGTCAATCATACTAAACATGTGGAGGTCGATTGACACTTCATTAGAAGAAACTGGATGGACAAGTTATTTTTTTCCCTAATGTCTCTACAGAAGAACAATTAGATAATGTTCTTATGAAGGCGCTCTCTGGTAAGGCTTTTCGTGACTCACTTGACAAGTTGAGCATTTGCAATTTGTATGTACCAAGTTGAAGGGGAGTGTTGGCATGAGTCATATCTTATAGTATTAGAAATGTGAATATTTATAACAACATTAGGAATATTCTTGTAATATTTCCAAATAGGTTCTGGTGTATATATCTTGTATACTAACCCTAGTCTTGGAGAGGTGAAATACACATCAGAATTTCCCAATCTCTTTGATTATTTGTTCTCTTTGACCCTGGGGAAGCCTAAGAAAGTGAAGAGAGTGAAGTATAAATGTCACATCCTGATTCTTAAGTTAATTGCAGTTATTTACTTTTGTGTTACTTTGACATTTTATCGTTTTGAGTAACCGTTTACTATTTAAGGCTCCAAAAGTTGAGTTTTTCCTTCATCTAAAATTTGGGAAAACTTTCTTCATGAAAGTCGTAGAGGAGTTCTGATAGGAGCATAAAATGCGACATTATTAGTATCTTATTATCCCTTATTTGTGCTTTGTTAAGTCTATTTAGAGTAAGATAGAGTCATAATTTAGTTAGATGAAGCTCTAGTATAGTTTTGGAAAAATGTGCTTAAATTGCTAGAAAAACGACTAAGTATAGAAAATCTGTGAAAAAGTGCCAAGATATGTAGTTTTTGTGATTTTGAGGCTTGCGTCTGGCTGACTTATTCTTATCCGAATTCGATGAAATTTTGCAAGTGTATTATTTGGAAGCTAAAGTGTATTATGTCAAAATTTCAGGTCAATTGGAGTTCGGGAGGTCGTTCAAATGAAGGCTCAAAGCCGGCAGTTCGAGAATTTCACTCCAGGGGCTAAAACAGAGTTTCCAGCTACTGTGTCCTAACTTTAAGAGCTTCTGTACGATTCAATACTTGGAATTAAATTGCGTGCTATATATGGATGGAAAGCTCTACGAGTCTAGTTTCCCCAGAACTTGGAATCACGCCAATTGGATTAACGAGGAGAGAGTTATGCCTAAAGGAATGACCAAAGGTCAGTCTGCCGGAAAACAGGATTCTGCTACTTTGCAATTCCGGTTTGGAGTTCAATGTTTCTACGTCAAAGTCACATCAAAACTCATCAAGAGAGGTCTACTAAGAATATTGAAGATTTGAAAAGTCATTTAGGGCCAAAGCTTTGCACGGAATGGAGGAGAAGAAGCAATCCTAGTCCGGCTAGGATTGGAAGATGCATTTCCTGTTTTGGAGAGGATTCCATGTGCAACCATGAAATAAAGCTTGCATCTGCTATCCTAGGCCGATTATGACAAGGATTTGAAGGCAAGAGACGCAACAAAGGAGTTCCTAGAAGATTCAAGAAGTTCAAAGTCTAGTTGGTTTAGGAAAAGCTAATATTGTTGTACTAGGAAAACCAATTCCTCTTGGTTTTAGGTTAAGGCTTGGCTGGCCATTGTAATCACTATATATAGGACCCTCTAGGCACTTAGATAAGTGTCACAACCTAGCAATACACAGAGCGTAAGTCATTGTAATACGAGAGTTTTTGAGTGTTCATCCTATAGACAAGTAGAGAGAGATTTCACCACCGCCGGCCACCTTTCATAATTCCGTCCATCACCATACTTTGGAGCTTTAACTTATAAAGTATGATCCATACATTCTATTCTTCATCTCTGTTTATTTGTTTAGATTTGCATTATTTTGTCTATAAAATATGCATGTTTGATTGCTTGATTCTTTTGTTGTATGAAAGTTGTGAAACCATTTTCAAAATCTATACTTAGGATTTTCATACTCTTAAACTTGTGATAATTTTGTGCATTAGATTAGGCAAAGCATGTTCATGTAGTCATTCTCATAACTTGATTAGTTTCTAGGATTCGAGCAACTCCATCAACACTTGCATGCGGCTAAGGCCTTAGTTGTTGTGTAGGTTTAGATGTCATCAACCAAAGTATTTAGGGCTTAGTTAGGCGCAACGTCGATTAGGTTCCATTGCTTTTAGGGCAGTTATAATTCTAGAAATTTGCATGCTAATAGGATGAGTGACGCCATACCTTGTGTGTGTTTTCGATCAAGACTTTTGTGCATAATTACTTGTTGGTTTTATTTTCGACGCAACGTGTTCTTAAAATCAATTAGTAAAGGCTTAGGATTCGACGCAACGTGTTTTCTAAGTATAATCTAAGAAGTCTTATAACGATTAGATGAACCGCAACGGGCTCTAGTTAGGTCAAAATTAAGTTAGAGTTAGGTTATTTGTTCATTGTTTTGCCGATTCCCTTGTATGATCTTATTGCATGTTTTTGATTGCTTTTGACTTATGCTATGATGTGTATGGTTGTCGATCACATGTAAATATTAGTCTAGGATTTATTTTTCGTGTCTTTAGGATCATAGTAATGTTTTCTAAAAACCCCCAACGTGACAACTTGTAAATATGTATATATGTGTGTGTTTTGTTTTAGCATCATGATTGATCACCCTAATTGATCCCCGGACTGAACGATCCCTACTTATTTTATACTAACGATGATTTTGCAGGGTAATAAATTGTGCGCTTAGTTTAACCCCGGTTACGCGACGCGTCAATTTTTGGCGCCGTTGCCGGGGATCTATTGAAGAATCGGTTATGAGTGCTAAACTTGTTTTGTTTTGTTTTGTGAATTTCGAATTTTATTTTTCTTTTGAGACATAGTTAAATATCTAGGGAGGTTATCTGTCTATTTGTGTAGAGTTTATTGTAGTTTCTAAAGTATATTATGTAGGGGGAAGAAGCTTGTGTCAAGCTATGGCCTTAACCCCTCTTATGAGCGATGCTTCTTCGAGTCTTTGACTCTTAAAGGCAACTTAGCTTGTTTGAGGTTGAGGGCGGCTTAGTGAAACATGAGTAGATCGGTCTAGTAATCGATGTTTATTTTACTATTGAGTGTTAAGATTCATAGACAAGGAGCTCAGGTTTGTTTAACTGGATCTCTAGGCCCATTGCGTTGATGATCATTCTCGGTGAGTGAGTCAGGGCGTGGTGTCCACTAACGAGTCCTGCCTATCTCTCTTGTGAGGGGGTAAGCCCACGTGGATTTTAACAATCTGTAGTAGAGTACGCTCGACCTAGCCAACATCTTGGGCCGAAGCATCACCATACTTTAGACGCTAGAAGATAACTTTACATAAATAGATGGACAATCTCAAACCAATGAGTCTTTAATCTTTGAAGGTATATCGGAATAAGCATGATACTACCTTGAACTGTATCAGTTCATTGCATGTTATCTCCTCTGCTCCACGTACCTAGGAAATTAAAGTTGTTTGAATAAAATAAACTAGAAAGATAACTAGGTTTCATGTAATATATGGTTTCGAGATTTTCATGCTTTCTTGTAAAAATTTCGTGTTTATTTCTTGTATATTCTTCATCTGTTTGCTTTCTTTCGTGAATTCAACGGTACTAACTTATTCTTGTTTCAATATACAGGATCTATGAATGTCCAGTTCGTCACAGTGGTCTAGAGATACTCGACACCGTTTGAAGCGTATTGGAGAAGAGTACGATCTTGAATTGCCGTTGAGTTTACGTCGCCAACTTTCAACATCACTACCGAACCAATCACCACCACCGAGCCCTACTACATCACCGAGTTCGTCTGTTCCGCGTTCACCATCGCTCATCACTTCTTCTTGTGAATCACCATCCTCGGTTCACGAGAACCCTGAATTTCAAGTCAAGATGCCTTCATTGAGAGAAGAAAACAGTCAAATTAATGGAACTGAGGGATCACCTCGGCCAAACAACATCACCTACCCAGCAGTTGCAGAAGGGAAATCAGAAGATTTCGAGTTGAGGGGTGGTTTCTTCCACCAATTGCCGAAATTCTATGGGCTTAGTAACGAGGATCCGAACCAGCATCTGCAGTTGTTTGAGTTTTGTTGTGAAACCATGTGTCCTAAAGGAGCCGATTTGCAACATGTGAAGATGCGAGCCTTTCCACATTCACTTGAGGACCGAGCTAGGAAATGGTTCTTTGCGGTTCCAGCTGGTCGCATGACATCATGGGCGACAATGTTTAAGGAGTTTCTCACTAAGTACTTTCCATCGTCGAGGGTGACGCAAATTCGTAAGGAGATTACTTCTATCAAACAAGAAGTAGATGAGGCTTTCGATATCTACTATGAACGATTCAAGGCCTTAGTTGATTCTTGTCCGAACCATGGGATTCGTGAAGGGTTGTTATTGCAGTACTTTTATGAGGGTTTACATCCTATGGAGCGACAGTTCTTGGATTCAGCAGCTGGAGGTTCGTTAATGGAAAAGAGTCGAGAAGATGTTACCAACTTGTTGGAGATGAGAGCCACTAACAATCAACAGTTTGGCTCGGTTTCTTCAAAACTAGTCAATGAGGCTAGTAGTTCAACAAAGTCAAGTGAGATTTCGGCAATTAAAGAAGACTTGGGGAGGCTCACTATCCTAGTTTCGAATATGGCTAAGAGTAAGGGAGCTCAAGTTTGCGGCGTGTGTAGCATGGAAGGGCATACGTCGGAGTTTTGCAACCAAGTAGCTTTGGAAGGCTTGGAGGAAGCCAATGCCGTTGGTTTTGGGCAACAAGGTGGCAGATTTCAAGGTCAAGGAGGGGCACCACGTGCTCAAAACTTCAACCCAAGGTTCAACGATCATCCTAATTTTCGTTGGAGCAACAACAATGTGCTAAACCCTCAACCGAATGCTCAAAAAGGTGTGGCACCCCAAGGACAATACATGGTTCGTCCTATGCAAGGGCAAGGCATGCCTAGGCCGTATGTTCCATATAACCAAGGAGGAGGGCAGCCGAGCCAAGGTAGTCAAACCAACTTTGACGAGATCTTTAAGAACATTGCTACGTCAACTCAATCTTTGTTAGCTACTACTCAAGCTAACACGAGGGATATTTCGGTGATGAGTAAAGACATCAACGAGTTGAAGACTCAAATGGGCCAAGTCGTGGATTTTATGGGAAAGTTCAATGATCAAGGCAAGCTACCCGGAAGTGTCATTAAGAATCCGCGAAACGAGCAAGTGCAAGCTATAACAACAAGAAGCGGAAAAGTTGTAGAACCACAAGTACCTAAGCCAAAGAAGGCTCTCGGCAATGGTGTATTTGAGGAAAATGATGATGATGTTGCCGTGAGTTTGCAAGAGAAGGAGGCCGGCGAAGTTGCCGAACCTAAGGGAGCCGAGAAGCATGCATCCGAGCCTAGCAAGGTGGAACTCGAGATTTTGAGGAAGAATGACTTAGAGAAAGATTCCGCAACTTCTATGAAGGAGGTTGAGCCGAGCAAAGGAGGGGTTATAGGAGCACGTGTGCCATTTCCTTCTCGGTTTGCCAAGTCCAAGAAAGATAAATCGGAGGAGGAAGTGTTGGATGTGTTTCGAAAAGTCCAAGTGAACATTCCATTGCTAGAGTGCATCAAGCAAATCCCTAAGTATGCAAAATTTCTCAAGGAGCTTTGCACAACAAGAAGGCATACAAGGGAAACTCAAGTGGTAAAAATGAGCGAGACGGTGTCGGCCGTTATTCAAAGGAAGTTACCACCAAAGATGAAGGATCCGGGAAGCTTTAGTGTGCCTTGTGTCATCGGCAACACTAGATTTGAAGACGTTATGCTTGATTTGGGAGCCTCGATAAATGTTATGCCTTACAACGTTTATCAATCTCTTACCCTCGGACCACTCAAGAAGGATAATGTGGTCATTCAACTTGCGGATCGTTCAAAGAAGTATCCGGAAGGTTATGTGGAAGATGTGTTAGTGCAAGTGAATCACTTGATCTTTCCGGCGGATTTCTATGTGTTGGAGATGGAAGACTCGGCCATGAGCACACAACTTTTGCTTGGCCGGCCATTCATGAGGACGGCAAGGACTAGAATCGACGTTGCGGGAGGCAACTTGACAATGGAGTTCGATGGTGATGTGATTAAGTTCAACGTTTTTGAAGCTATGAAATACCCCATTGCCGATCTCAAGGAGTGTGATGTTGAAGATGTTGTGGAGACCGTTGCACTATGTGTAACGTCTTCACTTCAAGCATAGCAACTAGCTATCGAGAAAGGGGCCGGATTTGACAAAGAAGGAGAACCAATAAGCAAGGAAGCACGTGATGAGCTCGAACATGAGATCTTGGAAGTCATTGCCGAACTCGAGTCATCACCCTACATTATGCCGAAATCTCCCATGTCACTTCCACTTATTCGACCAAAGATCAAACCAAGTATAGAAGAGGCCCCGAAGTTAGAATTGAAAGTGCTTCCGGAACATTTGAAGTATGTATTTCTCGAAAAAGGGGATACTTTACCGGTTATTGTGTCATCAACGCTTAATGAAGAGCAAGAAAAGAAGTTAGTCAAGGTGCTATACAAGCATAGATCGGCCATAGGATGGAGCTTGGCCGACATTAAGGGAATAAGCCCTACGAAGTGTGTTCATCGAATTTTACATGAAGATGGTGCGAAACCGACAAAGGAAGGTCAACGACGATTGCATCCACCAATGATGAAGGTTGTTAAAGATGAGGTGATTAAGCTTTTAGATTGTGGAGTCATTTATCCAATTTCGGATAGTAAGTGGATCTCTCCCGTTCAAGTAGTGCCAAAGAAGAGTGGTGTCACGGTTGTAAAGAACGACAAGAACGAACTTGTGCCGCAAAGACTTGTTACCGGTTATAGGATGTGTATCGACTATCGAAAACTTAATGCAACAACGAGGAAGGATCACATGCCTCTACCGTTTATGGATCAAATGCTTGAGAGACTTGCCAGCCACAAGTACTATTGTTTCTTGGATGGATATAGTGGCTACAATCAAATCATGATACATCCGGACGATCAAGAGAAGACCACCTTCACTTGTCCATTTGGCACGTTTGCTTATAGAAGAATGCCGTTTGGTTTATGCAATGCACCGGGAACGTTTCAACGATGCATGTACAACATCTTTTCGGATTACATAGAAAGCATCATCGAAGTCTTCATGGATGACTTTAGCGTGTATGGAGATGACTTTGAGACGTGTTTAAATAACTTGGAGTTAATCTTGGAGAGGTGTGTCGAAACCAATCTTGTACTTAATTGGGAGAAGTGTCACTTTATGGTGAATCAAGGCATTGTGTTAGGTCATATCATATCGGAAAGAGGCATTGAAGTCGACAAGGCAAAGATCGACTTGATCATGCACTTGCCAAGCCCTAGGAGTGTTAAGGACGTGCGGAGCATCCTCGGCCATGCGGGTTTCTATCGACGCTTCATCAAGGATTTTTCCAAGATAGCAAAGCCGTTGAGCAACTTACTACAAAAAGATGTGCCGTTTGTGTGGACCAACGAGTGTGAAGAAGCTTTCCAAAGCTTGAAGGAGAAGTTGACATCGGCACCTATAATGCAACCACCGGATTGGAGCTTGTCATTTGAGCTTATGTGTGACGCAAGTGACTATGCACTAGGAGCCGTGCTCGGCCAAAGGAAGGAGAAGAAGCCCTACGCCATCTACTATGCATCTCGAACTCTAAATGATGCTCAACTCAACTACACAACAACCGAGAAAGAACTCTTAGCCATCATCTTTGCATTAGAGAAGTTTCGATCTTACTTACTTCAATCTAAGGTAGTTGTGTATAGTGATCATGCGGTCTTGAGGTACTTAATGTCGAAGAAGGATGCAAAACCGAGGCTCATTCGATGGATTCTTCTACTTCAAGAATTTGACATCGAAATCAAAGATAAAAAGGGAGTTGAGAATGTGGTTGCCGATCACCTTAGTAGACTTGTGCATGACAAAGACGAGCTACCTATTCAAGAACACTTTCCGGACGAGCAATTATTTCTAGTAGATACAAGCGAGCCATGGTATGCAGATATTGTAAACTACCTTGTGTCACGAACCTTCCCAAGCACTATGAGGCCGGCCATGAAAGATAGAATCAAGAAGCAAGCACGCCACTATGTGTGGGATGAGCCTTACTTGTGGAAACAATGTAGTGATCAAGTGATAAGAAGGTGTGTTGCCGAGCATGAACATGAATCTATCTTGAAGTTTTGCCATCAAAAAGCGTGTGGAGGACACTTTGGAGCTAAGAGAACCGCACTAAAAGTACTAGAATGTGGATTCTATTGGCCTACAATCTTCAAGGATGCCTACATGACGTGTGCAACATGTGATCGGTGTCAACGAACGGGAAACTTGAGCAAGAGAGATCAAATGCCGCTCACTTCCATCATTGTGGTGGAAATTTTCGATGTTTGGGGGATAGATTTCATGGGACCGTTTCCATCATCTAGAGGTTATCTTTACATCTTATTAGCGGTCGACTATGTGTCTAAATGGGTGGAAGCGAGGGCAACAAAGAAGAATGACGCCAAAGAGGTTTCAAAGTTCTTAAGAACCAACATCTTTTCACGTTTTGGAATGCCTAGAGTTATGATAAGTGATGGAGGTTCTCACTTTTGCAACCGTACCATTGAAGCCTTGTTGAAGAAATACGGAGTTACTCACAAAGTCTCTACACCTTATCACCCTCAAACAAGTGGAATGGCCGAAGTTTCGAATCGTGAAATCAAGAGCATCATAGAGAAAACCGTCGGCCCCAAGAGAAAGGATTGGAGTGATAGTCTCAACGATGCTTTGTGGGCATATCGGACGGCCTACAAAACACCTATCGGCATGTCACCTTTTCGGTTAGTCTATGGAAAAGCTTGTCACTTACCGGTTGAACTTGAGCATAAAGCATGGTGGGCCGTTAAAACTTTTAACATGGAGCATAGAGAAGCCGGCCATCATAGGAGGCTACAACTAAATGAGCTTGAGGAAATCCGGAATGATGCCTATGATTCGGCTATGATCTACAAAGAAAAGACGAAGGTTGCTCACAACAAGATGATTCGAGGGAAGAAGTTTGAGATTGGTCAAAAGGTTCTCTTATTCAACACACGACTCAAACTTTTTCCGGGCAAGCTACGATCAAGATGGGAAGGACCGTACTTAGTAAAGGAAATCTTTTCACATGGAGCCGTTACAATTCAAAGCATAAAAACCGGCACCACTTTCAAAGTCAACGGTCATCGATTGAAGCCCTACTTCGAGTCCTTCAAGGAGCATGACGTGGAAACCATGGATATTGCCGATACTCCACCTTTGCAATGAACACATGGTGAAGAGTCTAGGCTAATGGACTATAAACACAAAAGCGCTACTTGGGAGGCAACCCAATTGCAAACGATAAAAGTGAAGGAGCCATCAACGAGAGTTTGAATATTTCCTATCCCTTCTCTTTTATTTTTGTGTTATATGTGTTACCTTAGAAGCATGCTTAGGAGTTATTTTCATTATATATGGGCTTGCATTGAGGTCAATGTAATTTCTAAGTGTGGGGTAGGGTAACATGTAAACATGTTAGTTTTAAGACTAAGTTTTTAGGCTAATTTTAAAATTTTCGTTGCATTTATAGAAAACCAAAGAAAAAAATAGAAAATTTCCAAAATTGTTCTACAAAAATAAGTGTGTTTTAATTTTGTTTTGAGTCTTAGGATGCCCTTAAATAGTCTATGATGTTTTTCTCTTGATTGCATAGTTGATAGTTTGATGTTTTTAAAGAAAGATTGTGAGTTTCATGAATTTTGTGATTGGTATGAACACTTAAGATTTGATTGATTTTGAAAGCATGCATGTTTTGGTTAGTTTGTTTCCATAACAACCTTAGTGAGTTTTAGAGCCTTATTGTTTTCTTCATGAGTGAAAATTTTTCGAAATTCTTGATCTTAAAATCTCATTATTCTTTGCATTTTCAATGACTATATGCTTTAGATTTTTCATGAACTCTAGAAATTACTAGAACTTGCTTTTGTGATTTTTGAGACATTTATATCATAAACTACCATGATTTTGAATGTGATAGAAAAGATCTCTTTAGGTTTACCACCAAAGCTAAATAAAGCCTTTACCCTATTTGTGCCCGTCGTGGGACTCCTTAGTAAACCCCTTTTGAGCCTACATTGAGCCGTTTCTTTCATTACCCTTATTTAAAATTCCCGAGCTTAGAATAGTTATCCTTACCTTGTTACCAAGACTTGGTGAAGCATAGTTTGAAATGGAGTTATAAGGAAGTGATGTTTGAAACAAGTGTGGGGTGATGATGAAAAGTAGAAGTTGATGCATGCCGTGCCTTAGAAGAAAAAAATATGTATGTGTTTTGAGCCGAGCCAAGAAAGAAAAAAAATATAGTGAAAAAAATATGGGTTCGGCCAAGAAAAAAAAATATAGAGAAAAGAAAAGGCATAGGCGCGGTTTCATGAAAATAAGAGTTGTGAATTTGGAGTTTGTAGTTATTTGAAGGTCTAGCAATGTTCTATGTGACCTTTGTTCATGTTCATGATGATTCAAGGAGTTGAGAATGACGGTTGGGTCCAACAAGATGAAATTTGGCCCGTTTTAAAGAAGTCATAAGGAGGAGTTTGATTTTAGCTAAGTCTTGGTGATGTTTTAACCTTAGAAAAATTGTAGGAACCACCATTCCTTAGCCAAGCCCCAATACATTCCCTTATGAGATCGCTTCTTGATTCTTAAGATTGGTTAAACTTGATTTGTGGAGATTATCTCAAGAGTTAAAGCATATGGTTTTGGTTCATGCTTGCACATAGTTGTTAAATGAGGTTTTTCAAAGTTTATTTTCACAAAGTGCTTTTCATTGTTGAAATATGCAAGTTATTTGTTGTATTATCTTTTCCCTTGCATATACTTATGAGTGAATACCATCATCGAGAGAAAAGAAGAGAGTGAACCTTGTGAGGAGGATCGACTACCATCATGTGTTTATGTTTGTTTTTCTCACTTCTTGTTTGTTCATGCTGTGAACTTGTTTATGAAACTTGGAATCTTGTTACTTATGTGTTTTTGAACTTGAAGCTATGCATGATACGAGCCTGAGACAATGTTTAAGGGGCTTCATTAGTGTTTTAGTAGAGTCTTTTAGTTAGTTTTGCTAGGGACTAGCAAGTTCGTATGAAGAAGTTATGGTCTAAAAACCTAAAGTTACTATTTGGGGAAACCACTATAAATAGGAAGTGTAGGTTTCCAGTTCGGGAAGCTTCTTTTTCTAGAACCTTCACTCTCTCTTTGCTCGACCTGCGAACCCGACCCGAGACCGGACGGTTTTCCGGCGATTTCTCCGTCGTCCGGCAACGAAATTGGCACAACACGTCCCATTCTCTTCCTCTCTTCCACGTCTATCGATCCATAGGAGCTTTGAGGATCGATTCAAAGCGTACACGGCCCAGAAATACAAGAACAGTCCATAAGAGACTGTTTCGGTGACCCAGCCGGAACTCTCTCATCCGGGCAACCTAGAAGGCGCCACCATTCACATCATGAAGCTTAGACCCCGCATAGCAAACCCTCAATCTGTCTCAGGCCAGTTCACAACGAGGAGGGAGAATCAAGCTTGGGTAGAGAATCAATCTTACGACCATTCGAGGTAAATTCTGGCTTCTCTGTTTAGATTTGGACTTAGTGATAGTTGAGAAAGTTGTTGGAAAATGTGGAGAAGAGTATTGTGTTAAATTTTGGTGGTGAGCAAAGGTGGTCGGATTTTGGGTAGCCGACCGCCGCTGCCGGCAGAGCAGATGGCGGTGCCGCCTCTTCTGGGTGGTTTATCAAGCTAATTTGGTAGAGTATGATGAGAGGAGTTCGGTGATGTTAAGTTTGTGAATTTTGGGTTGAAGTTGGTTGAAGTTTGGGAATTTTCAAAGTTGGTTTTGTTGGTATGTAATTTAAGAAGATCAAATCGTTGGATTTCCTTTGTATCTATTTTAGAATGTTAGAATCGATGAATTAAGGTTGTGGTGGAGTTTGGTGTGAATCTGTCACATCCCGGTTTTTTTAAATTAAATTACGGTTATTTATTTTTGGTATCACATTGGTTTTTACCATTTTGAGTAACCGTTTACTACTTAAGGATCCTAGAGTTGACTTTTTGTAACAAAATTATTTTGGGAAAATTTCTTAAAGGAAGTTGTAGAGGACGTTAATACGAATCCGTGGACATGCTATACGTTAAAATCGGAATTCGTATGTGAAAGTTATGGTGTAAAATGTAAAGTTACTCTTTCGGTTAGGGGTATAAAAATTGAAACTTACCGGATGGGGTAAGGTAAGAAATCAGTTTTCACTCTCCCTCTCTCTCTCCTCCCTCCCGCGTCTCTCCTATTCGCCGGATTCCCGGCCTCCGTCCGCTGCCGTCGGGCCGAACTAGGTGGCGTGCTTGGTATCGATTTGAAGCTTGGAGCATCCTCTACAAGTCTAGGTAAGTGGCAGCCGGTGTCGTGCCGCCGTGAAGGAGAAATAATGCTGGAAAGCCGCGGTTGTGCGTGGCGGGGTTTTCGCCGGAAAATCCCTTTTGCGGCCACCATAACCGGAGCTGTTGGTCTCAACTTGAAGCTCTCCTTCCAAGCAGCAAAACCCTAAAAGGATACATCCTAACACGAGCTAGGTAAGGAGAATCGAAGGTTTGAATTTCTAGGGTTCTTTATTGTGTTTTTGTTCGATTAACATGTTTAAGCTTGAAATTGGACTTAGTGATAGTTATGAAAGTTGTTTTGGATGTTGAGAGGAAGATGCTGTTAAAATATAGTAGTCATTGAGGGTCGCCGGAGTCGGCCGCCGTCCGCCGTTGTAAGGGGTCTTTTCAGGGTTTTAAATATGTTATATTAAGGGGAGTCTAATGGTATGAAGTTTGAAATTTTTTGGAGGAGTTTTGGTTAGGTTTCGAATTTTTCGGAGATTGAAGAAATTGGCGGTTGATAGAATAAATGCGAACATTGCATTTTCTTGGTTATGGTCCTAAAGTGCAAGAATCGATGAAGTGAAGTTGTAGATGAAGTTTGGTAAAAATCTAATTAGCTTATTAGTGGGTTAATTGGGAGGATTTCAATGATTAAGTTAAAGCATTTATTTTTCCTAAATCAAAGAATGGTTCTAAGCATATTTATTGTGCCAGGATACGAATGGAACCTCGCTTGAGCGGCGATACGGTTATCGTCAGGCTTATGCCTAAATTTGTGAGTGGATATTTTGGTTTTAATTAAATATGCATGCAAGATTTTATAATTTATTATTTTATTTTCTGATCTTATATTATAACTTCGGCTTATGAAATGATCTTGAAAATTATTTGAGTTTGATGCATGGATTAATTGTTGGTCAAGATTTATGGATTTGAGCTCGGATTATTAATTTGATATTTGAGTTTGGATATTTTTATAAATTCCGGATTTCATTAAAATGGTTTTATTGGTGGACTTTGAGATTTATAAAAGATTTCCGAAAATGAGATTTTCGGTAGTTTGCTATTTATAATTTTGGAAATTATTGGTGGAATATCGATCTTGACCTTGATAATGTTTTAGTGAGTATTTTGGATTGAGATATTAACTATGATTTTTACTTGTTAATTAAATCTCGCTTATAATATGGTTTTGAGAATATTTTGACGTGTGAGACACGTCATTGAGTTTATTATAATTTCTTATGATGATTTTCAAGTACGGTTGGGAACCGTACCATTCGCATGATTTTAGGGAAGTTTCATGGATTTAAAGGATTTTGTATGATTTTAGTCACCATAATATAGGGTCGCTTATATTGATTATTGCTAACTAACCATTATTAGCGGCTACTCACCATATGTGAGTAGAGTGCTTAGCGTGGGACGCTATTATAGCCTGGGAGGCAACCGATCGGTATTTATATTTATTTGTTAGCTAGCCATTATTAGCGGCTACTCACTATAAGTGAGTAGAGCACTTAGCGTGGGACGCTATTAGAGCCTGGGAGACACCGACCCAAGCCTAGGAGGCTCTTTTTACATGGTGATAACTATTCCCCTTATTTTATTCTTCTCAGATATATATTTGATCAACCAGCGGGGTTGGTTTATCTATTTTTATGAGATTTCTTTATTTGATTAACCAGCGGGGCTGGCTTGTCCATTCTTATGGGTTTATGGATTTAAGTTATATGATTTATCAAAATAATTGCGTGCAGCTAAGTTTTTGAAGTTTGAAATGTGGGAAAGTATTTAATTTGAGTATTTGTTAAATTATTTAAATTATTTTGTCCACTCACTCTAATGTTTTTAAATTACTTTCCCCTGGGCCCTTTGGTTTTAAATGCCCAGTGTGCAGGCTAAGTTTAAATGAGGTCGAGCGTACATGGAGTCGAGGCACAGTCAAATAGTCAGAGGCTGTTTTCGCTTAATCTTTATTCATTGTTATTCTTTCATTATTAGATATGCTCTGATAACTAGTTAGTGAATTAATTTTGAGTATTGTTGGTTGTGGGATTATTTTAGTTGAGTAATTGATTTATTGGGAGATGTGATGAACTTGGGGAGCAGGAAGGCTCCAGGTGTTGAGGATGGATGTTTGGTTATAGAAGTGTTAAGTTGGATTTTTCAGGTAAGGGTTGTCCATTTTCAAGGAAGGTTATGCCGAATTTTCGGTAAATTTTCCTTGAAGGTGGATCCCGCAGGATTTATTCGGATTTCAGGGTGAAATCCGGGGTGGGTCCTGACAGAATCCGGTAAGCTTAACCCTAGTAAGGATAGTGGGTTAAGCGGAAGAGTTTTGGGTGTTTATATTTAAGTATTTATTTTTCGGATTTAAAGTTTGGTCCTAAGCATGGTTATTGTGCCAGGATACGAGGAGACCTCACTTGAGTGGCGATTCAGAATTCGTCAGGCTTAGGCCTAAATCTCTGAGTAGACATTTTGGTTTTAATTAATATGCATGCATGATTTTATAAGTTGTCCGTTATATTTTCCAAGCTTAAATTATAATTTCAGCTTTTGAATTGGTTATGGAATTTATTTGAGAATGACCGATTGGTTATGTTTTCGATAATGAACTTATGGATTTGAGCTTGGGTAAGAGGTTTGGTATTTGAGTATATTATTCTTTATGATTTTTCAGATTTGAGATTACATTAAGGATTCGAGTTAGTTATTTCATTGAGCATTTTAGCGTGTGGGACACGCTATCAAATTTAATTTATTTCTTGTCTTTTGGAATTTTCCGTGTACAACTGAGAATCGTACTTGTGCTTTAGTTATGAGTTTTGGGGAAACTCACATGGAGTTATATTTTCCTTTCTTATGTCATACTTGTTGGATCGTTATTATTCATGCTAGCATGTAGTTCTGCCTTTCAAGGCGATGTGGCTTCCACGTTTTAAGTGAGGTTACTCAAGCCCTTTCCGCCTCCGGGTGATGTGATGTAGTCAACGACATCACTCAAGCCCGATACCTTCTATGTTGTCATAACATGAAGGTATCGGGAGTATGGGAGTACTTTTTCCTGGGAGGCACCCGAACCTGGGAGGCTCACTTGTATGGCTATATATGCTCTTTATTTATTGTTGTTGTCTTGACTAGCAGGGCTAGTCCATATTTTTGATATTCCTTTTTACGAAAGTCTTTATGAATCCTTGTTGTTGTTTTGACTAGCCTATTATTTTGGTACCTTCTTCTACGAAGGTTATTAATTATCTTTGTCGATATTTTGACTAGCGAGGCTGGTCCGTTTTCTCAGGATTTTCTTTTGAAGGCGTTATCACCACTTGCATGCAACAGATTTATTGCTTATCGGAAAGTGGAAAAGTAATTAAGTTTTGGTTTCTTATCCTATGTTCTTTTATTTATTTATTTTTGTCCACTCACTCTAACGTTTTAAATTACTTTCCCCTGGGCCTTTTGGTTTCAAATGCCCAGTTTGCAGGCTAAGTTTATTTGAGGTCGTGCATACATGGAGTCGAGGCGTAGTCAGAAGCTGCTTCCGCTTATTCTTTATTCATTGTTTTTAGTTCATTATTAGATATGCTTTGAAAATCCAGTAGTAAATTATTAAATGTCTTTGTTGTTGGTGGTGGGATTCTTTTAAATTAGTATTTCATATTTTAGAAGATGTGTTGAACTTGGGGAGCAAGAAGGCTCCAGGAGTATAAGGTTGGAGTATGATTTTAGAAGTGTGTTACAGGTTGGTTTTAATTAGGTATGGTTGTCTGTTTTCAAAGGAGGTTATGCCGAAATTTTTGTAAAATCTCTCTTGACGTGGACCCCGCAGGGTTTATTCCGGATTTCAAGGTGAAATTCGGGGTGGGTCCTGTCAATAAATGCAAGAAAAAAATACAATTATCAGGAAACTAAAACAGTGAAGAGAGAATATATAGTATAAAAAATAAAACAAATACTTAATTACATATCAATATGGATCTAGAGAAGAACTCGCTGAAAAACTATGCTTTATTTTTCACGTATATTTGGTGTACTAGATTTGTTGATTGATTGACACTTTATTACGATAATGGCCATTATATATTACCGCAACCTCTGCATTTTCAAGGTGTTTTCTCCACTATCTCAAAGTGTGAGAGTTGCCGCTTTGCATAATTATTTGCCTTTCTTAGTTTCTTTTAATTAGTGTGTCCTAATAGACGACTATTTAGCCTCTTAAAAGTCGTATGTTGAAAAGTAAATGACAAAATGTAAGAATATGATAAAGCTGCCTTATGATATATTATTTTTTTTGTTACAAAAAAGGGAAAGCCGAAGCTTCAACCTCCTAGTCGGGGCCTGACTCTCCCCATGGATGCTTTTATCCAAAGTAGGGTTCGAACATTCGGACCATTACTAGTATCGAAGCAGCGTTAGTCCTGTTTGGAAGCCCATTGGATTTCTATCCAAGCTACACCACATGGGTGCCCTACGATATTTTTTTAGTAAATCAGAAAAAAAAAAAATAACTATGCATGTCATTGTAAATCAATTATTTCAAAATAGATATAAATGGCGTCAACTAACAATATATCAGTGTTGTGTGTGTGTGTATGTCACATCCCGGTTTTAAAGTAATTTACGGTTACTTACTTTTGTGTTACTTTGACCTTTTACCGTTTTGAGTAACCGTTTACTATTTAAAGACCCTAGAGTTGACATTTTGTAGGAAAATTATTTCCAAAAAATTATTTCGGGAAGTTGTAGAGGACGTTAATACGAATACGTTGACATGCTATACGTTAAAATCAGAGTTAGTATGTGAAAGTTATGGTGTAAAATGTATAGTTACTATTTTCAGTCACGGGTATAAAAATGGAAACTTACCGAGTTGGGTAAGGTAGAAATCAAAACATTACTTCTCTCTCTCTCCTCTCTCCCGCGTCTCTCACCTCCGCTGGACTTCTTCGCCACCGTCCGCCACCGTCCGCCCCCGTGCGGCCGAGATAGGCGGCAAGCGTGGTATCAAATTGAAGCTTGGACCTTCCTCTTCAAGTCTAGGTAAGTGGCTGGTCGTGTTGTGCCGCCGGAAGGGAGAAATCACGACAGAAAGCCGCACCATCACTCCCTTTTCTGGCCACCATAGCCGGAGTTTCTTGTCTTGTTTGGAAGCTCTCATCTAGTGCATCAAAGCCCCAACAGGTTTCAACATAATTCGATCTAGGTAAGGAGATTCGAAGGTTTAAAGTTCTAGGGTTTCAAATTGGGAATTTTAATGTTTAGCTTCGATTAACCTAGTTAGACTTGAAATTGATCTTCGGGCTAGTTATGAAAGTTGTTTAGAATGTTGAGAGGAGTCTAATGGTGTGAAGTTTGTAATTTTTGGAGGAGTTTTCGTTAGGTTTGGAATTTTTCAAAGATTGGTGAACTTGGCGGTTAATAGGGTAGAATCCGGCCGCTGGATTAGCATTGTCTAAACTTTAGAAAGTTGTTTTAAGGCTGTTGATGCTTGTGGTGAAGTTCGGGCCTTATTGTCCTAAGAATGGAGAAATTGGGGAAGGACGAGCGTTGTATAAGACCCACTTTTATTATTGCCTATTTATATAAGTATTGAATTTTAGTTGGGGCTTAATTATATATTTGAAACAGGATGTGAGGAGGCTCGAGCTGAAGAAACCTCGGATCGACGTCAGGCTTAGGCCTAAATCTGTGAGTGAACCTTTGTTTTAAATTAAATGCATGCAATGAAATTATTTTGGTGATTCAGTTTATTCTGCTGCTGGAATATATTGTTTTTCTGATAATTGGCAATTTTCATTATATTAGAGTTACCAAAAATGAGATTTTTGGTGGACATATATATGTATATTTACGAGGATAGAATGTATATAAATGCTAGCTTGCCATACGTGCCTTTCCGCCATAATGGTGTAACAATTAGCCGCCATTGTTGTCAGGATCCACCCCAAATTTCACCTTCAAACCCTTAATAAATCCTGCGGGGACCACCTCCAAAGGAGTTGCTACCGAAAATTCGGCATAACCGCCCTTGAAAATGGACAACCCTTCCTAAAAGCATCTGCAAATACTTCTAAAAATTCAAATCCAACCTTACACTCCTGAAGCCTTCGTGCTCCCCAAAATTCACAACACCTCCCAAATTATTGACTAATCTAAATAATCTCACAACCAACATTCATAGTTTCAGAACAACTCTAATATTGAAGGAAATAAACAAAAATATACAAATAGGCGGAAGCTATATAATGGACTATGCCTCGTCTCTATGTACGCCTGATCTCAACTAAGTTATCCTGCAAACTGGGCATTTAAAACCGAAGGGCTCAGGGAAAAACACTTGAAAACGTTAGAGTGAGTGGACAAAAATAAAGTTTAAAAGAAATAGGTCTTTATGCTTTTCCGATTTAATTTCTATAGAAATGCTATGCTGTATGTGATAAGCTCAAAAGCTTTTAACTTAAAAATTAACAAAAACGTGACTAGCCTTGCTAGTCTCCCATACTTTATCATATAGAGCCTCTCAGGCCAAAATATATATGTATGTATTTACACTCGTCATACTCCTTGTATGAATTCTTATGAAAAATATGAAAAAGAGAAATTCAAACAAAGCTACAATGCTTGCGTCTCACACTCATGTCACATCATAATGGAATTTCAAACGCTACATCATTATGGCGGAAAAGTCGGATGTATATATGTGCATATCCCCTATATGAATTACTACTTTCATATAGGGCTACGACGCTTGCGTCTCACGCTCACATTACACCATAATGGAATTTCACCTCATTATGGCGGAAAAACACGTATGGCTAGCTAGCATTTATATACATACTATCCTCATAAATATCCACATACATATCCACCGAAAATTTCATTTTCGGTAACTCTCCAAAATAATGAAGTTAACAAATAAAATAAGAATATTCACTTCCGAAAAATACTTCGCAGAAATAATTCATAAAAGGAAATTATTCCATAAATTAAGATTCAATAAATTAAACTCAATCATTAAATAAATACCCATTGCATGTATTTAATTTAAAACAAACGTTCACTCACAGTGTTCGACTTAAGTCTCCTAATATAATGCCCGGAATACTCCTCGAGCGTTACCCCCAAACAAAACCTTAACCTGGAATCGAAGTCACAATCAATTTTCATGCTTTTAACACACCAAGCAACTTACTTCCAAATTCATCACATAGTAATCTGGTCTAGATTCTAGAGTTACTATGGACAGTGTTCATATTACCAAAATTATTTTATGGTCCCCTACATTCATGTATGCCAACATAACAACACCAACAATTCCATCATTTCCTCTCTACACAATTTCACACCAAAATTTACTAAGGGCACCCAAAAGGGTTTCCCTAAATGGAAAGTTTCTAAAAATATAAATTTTCTAAATATGGCAGGTTTTCCTAAACCGTAAACTACAACTTAAACGAAAAAGGAAAGTCGACAAGTTACCTTCACAGATTCTACCGGAACTGCTGCCTCACCGAAAACCATCGAACGCAGGTCGCCGGAGCTAAGAACTCGAAACCCAGAAAATATAGATTAGAGGGACTTTCGATTAGGGCACGATTTGGGGAAAGAAAACACTAGACTGTGCAGAAGGAAGAGAGGAGGAAGGGACTCACCGTCGCTGGGTAGATCGGTGACTGGAGCTCAAACCTTCGCCAGAGAAATCAAGTCATGCAGAGAAGAGGGAATTCAAGGGTTCGGTCTCAAATAAGACATCCAAGAACACAGAAAGGAAGAGAATAGGAAAAGGAGCAAGAATATACCCACCGGAGTCGCAGTCGCCGCCGGTGTCTGTTGGAATTCGATCAACACAGTTGTGTTCTTCCACTTTGATCTCTTCCCTGTGTGGATGCTAGCTGGAATGGAGGGTTGGGTTTGGAAGAGGAGAAGGAGACGGTCATTTTGAGACCGGTGTGGCGGTGAGTGGTGGCCAGAATCGGCGACGATGCGCTGGAGTCGACTGATGCAGCCGGGGAGAGGAGAGAGAGGTTGGAGCTCGGGTCAACGCCCGAGTGTGGCTTCTCCAATGTCAACCCTTCCCTTCATCTTAAACTTAATAATCCATAGAAAAATAGCTTGAAGCTCCGACGACACCAACTTGAACTTAATAATCCGAAGACACTAGTGAACTCGTATCGACGCGTACTACGACATTGGTACCTTAAAAGAATAATTTGACATTTCAAGAAAAACTAGAAAATAAACTTGAACGTTAACTTACTAAGTTACCGAACACGGTTAAATTCCTTAGTAACTCGCAAAATACCCAGTAAATAGGTAAAATTGGGTCCGGGGTGTTACAATTATGGTGTGACGTTAGCGTGGGACACAAGCGTCGTAGCTCTATATGAATGTAGGTATTCATATAGAGGATATTCAGCACGTATATACACCCGTCTTTTCCGCCATAATGATATAGCTATTAAACCCCTATTATGGTGTGACGTGAGCGTGGGACGCAAGCGTAGTAGCCCTGTATGAATTTTTATTTTTCACAAGAATTCATACAAGGAGTATGACGTGTGTAAATACATACTAATATACTAGAGCCTGGGAGACTCAATATTATAAAGTATTAGAGACTAGCGGGGCTAGTCGCGTATTGCAATATTTGCCAATTTCTGAGTTAAGAGTTTTATTATTTATTGCATGCAGTGCAGTCTTCCTAAAGATATTAATTTGGGCAAGCATAAAGACTTTTATAATTAGGCCCTTCGGTTTCAAATACTTCTTCCTTGGGCCCTTCGGTTTTAAATGTCCAGTTTGCAGGTTAGCATAGTTGAGGTCAGGTGTACAGGGAGTCGAGGCATAGTCCATCATATAGCTTCGGCTTATTCATATATTTATCTTTTCTTCACTATTATAATTGCTCTGAACCTATGAATTGTTGGTTATGGGATTATTATTAGTTTAGTAAATTTAAATTGGGAGGTGTTGTGATTTTTGGGGAGCATGAAGGCTCTAGGGGTTTATAAGGTTGGAGTTGAAATTTTTAGAAGTGTTTGCAGGTGTTTTTAGGACGGGTTGTCCATTTTCAAGGGAGGTTATGCCAAATTTTCAGTAGAATTTCCTTTGGAGGTGGTCCCCGCATGGTTTACTTCGGTTTTTATGGTGAAATTCGAGGTGGGTCCTGATAGTATATATTATCAGTGTTGCTAAAGCTCTCTCCAGGTGTAGTCAAGAACATTTCTTTTTTCTATGAAAATCTGATTGGTATGTGTTCTGTTTGCAAATTGATTTTTCACACTGATGGAATTTGCAAGAAGAAAATTGCGAACTCTCACATGCAGGAAGTACAGAAAGAGAACCGAATTAAGGTTTTAGCAAATCTGGCTAACCCCAATTACTCATAAGGCTCTCTCAAATTCATTGGCACTTAATCTGCAGCTGCCCCTGCCTCTATTGTAAAACCCCTTGCTGAGGCAAAAGCTTCTCTCAAGCAAAAGCATGTGCTCTTGAGAAAAGCAAACCTTGCTGAGTCTGTTGCGGCCTTTGAAATAGAGTCTGTGTTACAGGAAATCAACACAAATGGTACATTGTTGACTGATGGAAATGAACCTGAGGTTTCGGAAAACTCTGAAGTGCGGGACAGTTTGAGTCACTGCCAACTCAAGTTGTTGTGAAAACTATCACTACTGATTCTTAAATGCTAGGAACACCTATAGATGCCTTGCTACAGCTTGGGTCTAAGGATGTCATCAAGAAAGCTATTGTGAAGCCTCTACTACTTAAAGGTGAAAACGGGACTGATGCATCTTCCGAGTTTGAACTCATTGGCTGTAAAGTTGTGTTTGGTTCTAAAAAGTTAGGTTAGGCCATAACAAGTGATGGTGCTCTGGCTAAGCCTACTATTACTGAAATTGAAGCACTGGAGTGTCCTCGGTCTCCTCCAATTTCGAGTATGATTGTCACCTCAGCTAAGTAAGGGAAAAAAGCTCGTGCTAACATCCGCTTCCCTCCTAGTGTGTTGGGTCTCTTTAGAGGTCCAGATGATAAGCTGATAACCAAGTCAGCATCTCTGTTGAAGCCGAAAAAGAAAAAAGGCCGTCTCATCGGGTCCAGAAACAAAGCACCACAAAAGGTATGCACTGTACCAAGGGAGGATGTTCTGAGTGTGCTTTGCCCTACACACCCCAAAGCCCTGACCCAAAGGGCAAGAACAAAGTTTAATGAGTGTTAGTGTGGTTGTAGCTTATCAGACTGTGCGAGCTAGCTACAGCTAGATGAAAACGTGTAGCTTGGAGTACCACAATTGAGTGCCTTGGCTTCGGTTTTGTATGTTTCTCTGGCATTTTGTCTGTGTCTAGTTTTATATCATCTGCTATTACTCATAATAAGTGAGCTAAATTACTAATGTAATGGTACTATCTTGATCCATCGGGTTGATGTGTTCCTTCATTCTAGCATTTGATTATCAATGATATTTTATTTTCAGAAAAAAATATATAGATATATATATATATATATATATACAATAATTATTATTAGGTCTAAAAATCCTTATTTATTCAAAATGTACGGATTTTCTTAATTGACCCACTTTTAGATCATATTTTCTCATCTTAACTGTTCACATTGTAGGTATATATGAGTAGATCATCTCTACAAATTATCAGCCAAATTGATAATCGTTAAGGCATTATGTGATTTAGAACTAACAACACGAACGGTTTAGGTTGAATAGTTTCAATTCGTTCATTGATTTAATTCATTTTTCGATACCTTAACGATCTCCAAATTAGCTGAAATTTTTTAGAGATGATCTACTCATATATACCTACAATGTGAACATTTAAAGATGAGAATTTAAAGATGTGATTTAGAACTAACAACACGAATGGTTTAGGTTGAATAGTTTCAATTCGTTCATTGATTTAATTCATTTTTCGATACCTTAACGATCTCCAAATTAGCTGAAATTTTTTAGAGATGATCTACTCATATATACCTACAATGTGAACAGTTAAGATGAGAAAATATGATCAAAAAGTGGGTCAAATTAAGAAAATTCGTACCTTTTGAATAAATAAGAATGTTTGTATATGAAAAGACCTGTATATATTATCATTTTTTGTTTTTTAGGTGAAAGTTGTACATAAGCATTTGGGCTAGGAGATTGAAAAAGCGCCTATTAATCTATTGTATGTTTTGTAGTAAATAAACGTCCATTTAATTTCGTCACTTGGTAATTTGAACATGCTTGGATCTTATCCTGCCACATAAACGTGAATCAAGAAATTGATCTATTGCATTTGGCGATCCACGTGAAAAACAAGGAAGCGCGCATAATGCTATAATGAAAAACTAAAAATAATATATATCGTTAATTTACAACTTTTGCAAAGGAATAGTAACTGTCCAGAGATTGAGGTCATGATAAAATAAGCCCATAGCTAGGACATGAAGATAAGTTTTATTCATGTCGACGCAAGCTTGTGGATCCAAATTGCCATGATAATGCCTTTCGGAAATCTAAAGAGAAGAAATAATTGAAACGAGTTGCTGCAGAAATGGGCAGAAGATTGAAAAGGACTTACGTTTACCAAAAGAGTGAACATGAATGATAAGGAAAACAGAAGATTTATATGCAGCCAAAATAGGCCATGCAACGTATAGAACATTGCCAAAATTGTGGTCCATTGTATATTTTTGTTTCATCTTCATAATCTGTGGGTATGAGACACCGGTTGTAATCTGTTTCATTTGTTGGTTTCTAATGAAACGTGTTTTCTGCCGCTGCATGTTTCACGTATGCATGGAAGTGATGGGAACACCATAAATCATCGTTACATTAACGAGGTAATGTATAACTAACTCAAAAAATAAATTGTATTTATCAAGAAAACAATGGAAATGTGTTGATTGATGAGATCTAAATTCTAATATGATTAAAAGAAATTTGTTAAGTGCAGTTATAAACCACAAATCAGCTCCCTTTGAGCTAAATCAAATCAATCAATTGAAGTCTGTCATTTCTCGTAAGCTCTCTCTCCCTTCTCTTCCTTCAAGCAGGCCCAGCCCTACAACGGTACAACAGGCAGATACCCAGACACACTTCAAACTAAATCGAACTATTCTTACTAAATATAGAAGAAAAACCATACATAAACTGAAATTAAGCAACTAGGTAAACCAAATAGATCTAACAACAACCGGTACGGTACGGTGAACACAACTAGGTAAATATTAGGTTCAATGATGCATGATGGTAACATGCATGCATGTGTTTCACAATCTAAAAGTACAAAGCGCGCATATGCATTTATTTGAAGTTATGAGAGTCGGGCCAAATAAATTTCTTTGTTTTTTTTTTTTCCTGCTATAAATCTTGAAAAAGGAAACTAGTTCATACTTGCTCTAAGCCTCTAACTGTTGGACCATATATATTATATCAATCTTGTCTTACTAGATCAGACAAATTTAGCAAAGAATTTTTTTCTCCCAGTTTCTTTTTACACATATTTTTATCCATCATCCGTTCTTTATCACTTCTTTATATTTCAACATGTGTTTCATGGAAAACATTCAGACAAAAAATAAAAGAAATATCTAAATGGAATAACGTGCAGATTAATGTGAAGAACGAGTTCTCGCTTCATCTTGTTTCTATAAATACCACAGCCGCGCCCCTCTTCCTCTTCACAACCAACTTTCCTCAACTGCTCTTTCATAACCTTTGCTTATTAGTTATTCTTCCCAGCATACAAGATGTTCCAAATTCCCGTTCCAAACATACTTGACATTGTTGACAATCTCAAGAATGGTTCCCACAAAAAGATCAAAGGAACCGTGGTGCTCATGAAGAACAATGTGTTGGACTTCAATGATTTTCATGCTTCGGTTCTTGACCGTGTGCATGAGTTTCTGGGCCAAGGCGTTTCTTTGCAGCTCATTAGTGGTGATTCTTGTGAGTTTTCGATTCTGGATTACATTTGCAACACAATGTGCCTTTATCTTGTATCATGCATCTATATGTACGCAGTTTTCCTTTTGTTTTTGTTTTTCCTTAATTCTTTCCTTAATAAACTTGCTCATGTAAATATTTGCAGCAACTGGGCCGCAAGGAAAACTCGGAAAAGTAGCATATTTGGAGACCTGGATCGGCACACTCGGTCCGGTAACAACAGGAGATACTACATTCAAGGTTACCTTTGACGTTGAAGGCGACATAGGAATTCCAGGAGCATTTGTAATAAGAAACAATCATCACAGTCAGTTCTTCTTCAAGACAGTCACACTCGAAGATGTTCCGGGTGCCGGTCAGATCCTCTTTGTTTGCAACTCATGGGTTTACCCTGCATCGAAATACAAAAAAGACCGTATTTTCTTTGCTAACAAGGTAAGCACTGATGTGATAACTCGATTCATGCAAGTTCTTCGCAAAACATGCATGGTTTCAAAATTAACTTCAAAAACGAATTAAGTTGACGGAACTAGGAATTTTTTTGCAGACGTATCTTCCGAGTGATACTCCATTGCCACTACGCAAATACAGACAACAGGAACTTGAGCAGTTAAGGGGAAATGGAACAGGAGAGCTCGAGGAATGGGACAGGGTCTACGACTATGCTTGCTACAATGATCTTGGTGACCCAGACAAGGGTTCGAAATATGTCCGTCAAACTCTTGGAGGGTCTAGCGAGTACCCTTACCCTCGCAGAGGAAGAACAGGTCGACCACCTACAAGGACAGGTACCTGAATTACCCTTTTACATATGTTCCATTGGATTAGTTTTACATATGATTAGTTAAGCTTGATGACAATAGTTGATATATTTTCTTCGTAATAGATCCCAACTGTGAGAGTAAGATCCCTCTAGTTGATCTGCTGCGCTTAGACATTTATGTTCCGAGAGATGAACGATTCGGACACTTGAAGATGTCCGACTTCATTGCTTATGCACTGAAATCTTTGGCTCAGTCCGTTAAACCAGCGCTACAATCCAAGTTTGATAAAACTCCTAACGAGTTTGACAGCTTTCAAGATGTTCTCAACCTGTATGATGGAGGGTTTCCGATGCCTGAAGGTTTATTTAAGGATGTTGGTGACAAGATTCCTTTGACCATATTCAAGGAAATTTTCCGAACTGATGGCGAACGATTCCTTAAATTCCCAGTGCCTCAAGTGATCAAAGGTATGAGCCTTTATACATTATATAGCAATGCGCCAATGCACATTTTGAACACACACGTACGCAGCAACCCGTACTATAGATATTCGTTCATTCATATGTACTTGTTTAACTGAGATGTGTTATCGATTTGGAACAGAGGATAGGGCTGCTTGGAGGACTGATGCAGAATTTGCCAGAGAAATGCTGGCTGGTGTCAACCCTGTCACTATTCGTCGCCTCCAAGTAATATATATTCAGATAATTTCTTGTCTATAATTATTGACAAAAAAAAAAAAAGAAGGAAATATTAACATCGATCAAAGCTAGGTCAAGGATTGTCTTTCCTTACCTCTGTAATTTCGTTCATTAATCATGTTATTTACTTACAATGTAACTACAGGAGTTTCCACCAGCATGCAAACTAGATCCAAAAGTTTATGGCGATCACCGCAGTACCATAAGAGAAGAACACATCAAGAATAACTTGGATGGGCTAACGGTGCATCAGGTATTATCTTGTACTAATTACTAGTGTAAATGGAACGGCCTATCACGAATGTTGAGTAGTGAGTGGTGTTGATTTTATGTGTTCTGTAACGATGAAATCTAACGACTTTGTTTGGTTGGGTAGGCACTCAAGGACAACAGGTTATTCATATTAGATCATCATGATCACTTCATGCCGTACCTGAGGCGGATAAATGAAACTGATAACAGGATCTATGGCAGCAGGACACTCCTTCTCTTGAAAAGTGATGGGACTTTGAAGCCATTGGTAATTGAACTAAGCTTGCCTCATCCTGATGGAGATCAATTTGGTTGCACTAGCAAAGTATATACACCAGCTGAACATGGTGTTGAGAGCTCCATATGGCAACTGGCCAAGGCTTATGTGGCTGTAAATGACTCTGGATTTCATCAACTGATCAGTCACTGGTATATTAGCCCTGCCAAACAGTACTAATGCTTAGAAAATATATATGTTGATCATGTTGATAACATATACCTTATCTTTCGGTCACAGGTTGAATACCCATGCGGTCATTGAACCGTTTGTAATAGCCACCAACAGGCAACTGAGCGTTCTTCATCCAGTTCACAAGCTTCTGCATCCTCACTTCCGTGACACGATGAATATAAATGCCCAGGCAAGGCAAATTCTCATTAATGCCGGTGGCATTCTGGAATCCACAGTTTTCCCAGGAAAGTATGCAATGGAATTGTCAGCTGTGGTTTATAAGAATTGGGACTTCCCAGACCAAGCTCTCCCTACAGATCTCCTGAAGAGGTATAAAACATTTGTGATAATAAACAGATGCATGCATAACATTTGATGATATACATTCCCCCTAAATCACATACTACATTTTGAGAGTGATTTAAGTGAGGCATTGGACCCTTATTTAACATATAACGAAATATTTCATTTGTGATAACACACAAAGTTATACTTCAAAATTAAAAGAGGCTGAATGATAGTTCTAGTTTATATATGATTGAATACAGGGTTTTCCATGCATCTTTATCTAACAGTCCGTATGCTTTGGCTGAATGCAGAGGGGTGGCTGTCAAGGATGCCAATTCTCCGCACGGTGTTCGCCTACTGATAGAGGACTACCCATTTGCTGTTGATGGACTTAATATCTGGTCTGCAATAAAAACATGGGTTACAGACTACTGCTCCTTCTACTACAAGACTGATTATATGGTCCAACAAGACATTGAACTCCAGTCATGGTGGAAGGAACTCGTGGAGAAGGGTCATGGTGACAAAAAGAATGAACCCTGGTGGCCTAAAATGCAAACTCTTGACGAGCTCATCGAATCATGCACCATCATCATTTGGACTTCCTCTGCTCTCCATGCAGCCGTCAACTTTGGACAGTACCCCTTTGCTGGATACCTTCCGAACCGGCCAACTGTAAGCAGGAGATATATGCCTGAGATAGGAACTCCCGAATATGAAGAGATCAAGACCAACCCTGATTTGGCTTTCTTGAAAACTATTACTGCTCAGTTGCAGACTGTGATTGGTGTTTCACTGATTGAAATTCTGTCTAGGCATGCTAGTGATGAAGTCTATCTAGGGCAGAGAGACACACCTGGATGGACATCGGATACAAAAGTGTTGGAAGCGTTCGAGAGGTTAGGAAAGAGACTAGCTGAAATTGAGGATAGTATTATACGCATGAACAATGACGGGAAGCTGAAGAACCGAGTTGGACCAGTCAAGATGCCTTATACTTTGCTCTATCCTACCGGTGAAGCTGGACTTTCTGGCAAAGGAATCCCTAATAGTATCTCAATCTAAAGCAGCTACCTACTTTATTTCTCTAATGTTGAAAATGTTGTTGTTGTCGTTGTTTGCTTCTTTAATTGAGGATTATGTTGCTTAAATAACTTCTTAAATAAAACCTGAAGCTATTATATCTCTGATCTTTCTGCATTCCCTTTTGTCCTAATTATATTATTGTCCCACTCTTATTATTGTCCCTTTTAGTTACTTGGATTGACTGTTTCATTGTCCTTTCTTGGCAAAACCAGAGCTAAAAAACCAGAGCTTGAGTCAGGTTGGAACTCGGTCACGGGCGCTGTGACGCCCCGTATCTAATTTTACCAATTTACCGGGTTTTCTATTAGTTACTGAAGAATTTAACCGTACTCGGTAACCAAGTAAGTTAATACTTGAGTTTATTTTCGAGTATTTCTCGAAAAGTCAAATTCTTCTTTTTAGGCACCGATGCCGTAGTACGTATCGACTCGAGTTCACCGGTGTCTTCGGATTATTTGTCGGAGTTTCAAGCTATTTTTTACGATTTACCGAAGGTTTGGTAAAAGAAATTAATTTTTTGAAATTAGAATATAACTTTTAATCTAGGCCGTCGGATCAATTAGGGTTTTAATCTGAGTTGTTGACTCTACTCAAGTATAAAGGGTAAGAGATGGGTTGACTTCGGTAAGAAGTTCATTTCGGGCTTTGACCCGTCTCTCTCTCCACCTTCTCTCTCTTTCTCCGCCGCAACCACCTTCTTCTCCACACTCTGGCCGTTTCCGGTCACATCAGACGACGAAACCACCACCAAAATACTCCTCTCCATCTCTTCACTCTAGCCCAGCCCATAGATCACACGTGCAACTAGAATCGATGGAGATCGGAATCGTGGGTGCTCCACTGAGTTCACCGATTTCTGGCGAAATCCAGCGTCCCCTCCCACTACAGGAAATATCGTCTTAGCCGACGGAATTAAAAAAATTTCGTCGGCTAAGTTCGTCTTCGTCGACGGAAATATAACTGTCGCCTAAGATCTATTTAGGTGACGAAAAATGACTGTGGAGGACTTCCGTCGACTAAGATATTCCTATCCGATGAACCAGGATTCGTCGTCTAAGTTCTGTCGGCTTAGTAAATCCTAGGCGACAAATCTTTTCCGTCGGTAACCTTTCGTCGGCTTAGTAACTCTTAGGCGATGGAAATTAACTTTCGACACCCTCCGTCGACTATGATCTTCCTAGGCGGTGACAGTATTCCGTCGGTAAGCCTAGTCTTGGGCAACGAACCATTTTTCGTCGGCTTAGTTAGTCCTAGGCGACGAACCCTGTTCCGTCGGCTAAGTAAGTCTTGGGCGACAAATATGTATTTCTTAGCTGACGATTTGTTCCGTCAACTAAGAAATGGCATTATTGCCTGACACAACGCAGAACGAATATATTTTTGCCGACGCCTTTTGTCTTAGGCGACGGAATATTCTGTCGGCTAAGTAAACACATCATTTATATAACTTCTGCCCATAAGAGAACGCAGATGAACCCAAACTTTCTCCCCCCCCCCCCCTCCCCCTCACAGAATTCATCCCAGCAAAAATCTAGTTTTGGAAGTTTTTCTTCATAAATTTGATCGATCTTCAAGAGCTGCTTCTCTCCTAATTGGTATGTAACTACTTTAATTCATCTACTTTATTCATTTAGGTATATTTTCCGGCGAACTTTCCGGCGACTTTGCCGGCGGTCCAATTTTGCCGGTCCAATTATTGGATTGCTTGATGCATGCATGATATATGTAACTTTGATAGTGTATATACATATTGAATATGTTTGTACGTATATGTTTTTGTGTGTATAATATGTTAATTTGTACGTATAATTTGTGTGTATACGTATAATATGTTTGTATATATGTGAGTATAATATGTGTATAATATTATGCTTTTGTATATATATATATATATATATATATATATATATATATATCTAACTTTTGTGTGTATAATTTTGAGAGTATATATATATATATATATATATATATATATATATATATATATATATTTATTTATTTATATCTTTAGCTTTTGTGTGTATGATTAATAATTATGTGAATAATATATTTATCTAATTTTCGTTTTCATGCAAATCATTTGTAACGCCCCGTATCTAATTTTACCTATTTACTGGGTATTCTACGAGTTACTGAGAAATTTAACCGTGCTCGGTAACCTAGTAAGTTGACGCTAAAGTTTATTTTTGAGTATTTCTCGAAAAGTCAAATTCTTCTTTTAAGGCCCCGATATTGTAGTACGCTTCGACATGAGTTCACCGGTGTCTTTGGATTCTATGTCGGAGTTTCTTACTATTTTCTACGATTTATCGAAGGTTTGATATTATAATTAATTTTCTGAAATTAGAGAATAACTTTTAATCTGGGCTATCAGATCAATTAGGGTTTTGATCTGGGCCGTTGGTTTAAGTTTAAAAAGGAAGAGAAGAGTTGACATTGGAGAAGCCAACACTTGGGCGTTGACCCAAGCACAACCCTCTCATTCTTCCTCTTCGGCTGCCTCCTTTGCTCCGGCGTAACGTCGCCAGTTCCGGCCGCCGCATGCCACGAAACCGCCACCAATCTCTTCCTCTTCTTCTTTTCTTCAAAACCCAGTGATCAAATTCCACAAACCCAATGTTCATCGAAATTAGGCAAGCTCCCGGCAGCGACTCGACCTTTGAAGGTAGGTTTCAGTTCGCCTCTTCCCTCTTCTTCTTTCTGGGTGGATAGTCCTTGAATCGGGTGTCACGCCCCGACTCTTAAATTTTTACCTTATTTACTAGCATAGTGTTAATAAGAGTTTTACCGTCTTCGTCAATGAGTTTATAGTTTAATTGGTCCCCATAGGGGTTTTGGGGGACGAGTATTTCGAAGGGATTATTTGTAGTAGAAATATTTGCCGACGGTAAAAATGGTAAATTTTGGCTAGTAAAAAGGTAAGTTTTATTAGGGTATTATTTTGGGGTGTTAAATTATGGAGTTGGGTTTTAAGTGATGGTGTTGGACCGGTTGGGCAAAAGGCCAAAAATCATTTCTCTTCTCTCTCTTCTCTCTCCTCCCTCCCGATTCTTCCCGGCCGCCTGAGACCGCCGCACCGGTCCCGATCGGTCGGCTCTTGTTCCCTCTTCCTTCCTGGACCGGTGGCAGCCACCCTAGCTCCGCCGTGAGGGAGTTATCTCGCCCGAAAGGTCCGACTGCCGTAGTGGTTCTCTCGCCGGAACTCCCTCCTCCGGCCGCCATAGCTGGAGCTACTTAGCTCAAAAGGAAGCTCTCCTCCCGTGTATTCTTTCCCCCCAAAGGTTTCACTCCCTCTTGGGCTAGGTAAGGAGAAATATGGAGTTGAAATTCTAGGGCTTTTTATGGTGTTTTCGTTCGATTGGCATGGTTAGGCTTAGAATTGGAGTTTGTGCTAGTTAGGAAAGTTGTAGAGTGAGTTGAGAGGAAGAAACTGTTAAAATTTGGTAGGTATTGGAGGTCGCTGGAGCTGGCCTCCAGCCGCCGCTGCCGGCGGAGCAGACGGCGCCGCCGCCGCTGTGAAGTGGATTTTTCATGGTTTTAAATGTGTATTATTAAGAGGAGTTTAATGAAGTGAAGTTTGAAATTTTTGGAGGAGTTTTAGATAGGTTTGAGATTTTCCGAAGTTTGATACTTTTGGCGGTTAATTAGGATAGAATCTGACCGTTGGTTTTTCCTTATTATTGTTTCGGAATGTTGAAATAAATGAAAGAAGGTTGTGGTTGGAGTTTGGTGTGAATTCGATAAGCTTAACCATAGAAAGGGTAGTGGGTTAGGCGGAAGAGTTTTGGGTTATATATTTAAGTATTATTTATTCTGAAATTGGAGTTTGGTCCTAAGCATGGTTTTTGTGCTAGGATTTGAGGAGACCTCACTTGAGTGGCGAATTGGATTTCGTCGGGCTTGTACCTAAAGTTGTGAGTGGACGTTTGTTTTCAATTAAATGCATGCAATGTTTTCAATTTAATGATTGAGTTTAATTTATTGAATCTTAATTTTGTGGAATTAATTTCCTTTTATGATTGGTTTCTGCGAAGTATTTTCAGAAGTGAATATTCATATTTATTTGTTAACTTCGTTATTTGGAAAGTTACCGAAAATGAGATTTTCGGTGGAGTCATATATTTATTTCTTCTTTTATAATTGGCAATTTTTATTATTTTAGAGAGTTACTGAAAATGAGGTTTCCGGTGGATATATGTATATGGATATGTATGAGGATAATATGTATATATATAAATACTAGCTAGCCATACGTGTTTTTCCGTCATAATAAGGTAAAATACCATTATGGTGTGACGTGAGCGTTAGACGCAATTGTAGTAGCCCTATATGAATATAATAATAATTCATATAGGGAGTAGGGACGTATATAAATACACCCGTCTTTTCCGCATAATGAGGTAAAATTCCATTATGGCGTGACGTGAGCGTTAGACGCAAGCGTAGTAGCTATTGTATGAATTTCTATTTTCTTATATTTCTTCATAAGAAATCATACAAGGAGTATGACGAGTGTAAATACATACATATATATATTTTAGCCTGAGAGACTGTATTTCATTAAGTTTTGGAGACTAGCCGGAGCTAGTCATATACTTGCCAGTTTTTGAGCTGTAGCATGCAGCATAATTTCTATGGAAATTAAATTGGGAAAGCATAAATATTTTCATTGAATTCATTTTTTGTCCACTTACTCTAACGTCTTCAAATGTTTTCCCCTGGGCCCTTCGTTTTAAAAATGCCCAGTGTGCAGGTTAGCATAGTTGAGGTTAGGCATACATGGAGACGAGGCATAGTCAATATTATAGCTTCCGCTCATTTCTATATTTCTAGTTCCTTTCCTTTCAATTACAGTTGCTCTGAGCTATGATTGTTGGTTAAATTGGGAGATATTGTGTTTTTGGGGAGCACGAAGGCTCCAGGTGTTTAAGGTTGGATTTGAAATTTTAGAAGTGTTTACAGGTGTTTTTAGGAAGGGTTGTCCATTTTCAAGGGAGATTATGCCGAATTTTCGGTAAATTTTTCTTTGGAGGTGGTCCCCGCAGAATTTACCTCGGGTTTCAGGGTGAAATTCGGGGTGGTTCTTGACAGTTGGTATCAGAGCTGATTCGGTGAAGGTGGCGGCTAAGGCAGCCGCTGGGAATGTTAAGGGGTCTTTCATGTTGAGTTTGGCAAGGAGGAGCTTCTGGTTTGCAAGGTAGAGCAGATTGGAGGTAAGTTTGGTGCTTTCGGCTAATGTATTGAGTTGTATTGAGGTTTGGGTGCTAGTTAGCTGATTTGGAATTGTTGCTCGGTGTTATCCGGAAATGGTTAGTGACTGTTTTTGTTGTTGCTGTTGTTGCATGTCGAGAACTTGGTGTTTTGGAGTTTATAGGGAGGTTTACCGAGTGCTTCAGTAAATTTTCCTTGCAGGTGGACCCCGTAAGACTTACTTCGGGTTTCAGGGTGAAATTCGGGGTGGGTCTTGACATCGGGACCTAATCATAAATTCCTATTTTCTCTGTTTTTGGGATTCCCGAGTTCCTAGCTCCTGGGACCTGCGTTCGGTGGTTTCCGGCGAGTGCTTCCGGTTTTTGGTGAGTCCTTGAAGCCTAGTGGGGAGTCCAGTGGGACCTTGGATTGACTTGTGGAGCTACAGTCATCGAACTAGACCAAGGCAGAGGCTTGGTGTGTTTGGCTAGAGAGGACCCGAGGTGATGTGGTGCTGATTCGGTGGAGGTGGCGACTAAGGCAGCAGCTGGGGATGTTTGGAGATTCTTCATGTTGAGTTTTGGCAAGGAGGAGCTACTGGTTTGCGAAGAAGAGCATATTGAAGGTAAGCTTGGTGTTTTCAGCTTCTATGTTGGGTTGTAGTGAGGTTTGAGTACTAGTTAGGTGATTTGGTGTTGTTGCTCGGTGTATTTTGGATATGGTTAATGACTGTTTTGTTGTTTTGGTTGATACATGTCGATAACTTGGAGTTTGGAGTATTTAGGGAAGTTTCGCCGGAATCCGGTGAGTATTTCTGGCACCGGGATTCCGACGAGGCAGCAGTTCTGGCAGAATCCGTGAAGGTAGCTTGTCGACTTTTCTTTTTCGTTTAAGTTGTAGTTTAGGGTTTAGGAAAACCTCTCATATTTAGAAAGTTTCTATTTTTGAAAGCTTTCCATTTATGGAAACCCTTTTGGGTGCCCCTAGTAAATTTTGGTGTGAAGTTGAGTAGAGAGAAAATGATGGAATTGTTGGTGTTATTATGTTGGCATACATGAACGTAGGGGACCATAAAATAATTTTGGTAATATGAACACTGTCCATAGTAACTCTAGAATCTAGACCAGATTACTATGTGATGAATTTGGAAGTAAGTTGGTTGATGTGTTTAAGGCATGGAAATTAATTGTGACTTCGATTCCAGGTTAAGGTTTTGTTTGGGGGCAACGCTCGAGGAGTATTCCGGTTATTATATTGAGAAGTTTAAGCCTAAAACTGTGAGTGGACTTTTGTTTTAAATAATATGCATGCAAATGGTTTATTGTTGATCAATTTCTTTTTGTTGGAGCATATGATGTCATTTTAATTTGACGATTTTATTTATTGTTGGAGAATAACCGAAAGTGAGAGTTTCGGTAAATATATATTCATATATGGATAATTATGAGGATAGTATGTATATAAATGCTACCTAGCCATACGTGTTTTCCCGCCATAATGAGGTAAAATTCCATTATGGTGTGACGTGAGCGTAAGACGCAAGCGTCGTAGCCCTATATGAAAGTAGTAATTTATACAGAGGATATGCACGTATATACACCTGTCTTTTCTGCCATAATGAGGTAAAATTTTATTATGGTATGACGTGAGCGTTAGATGGCAGTGTTGTAGCCTTGTATGAATTTCTATTTTTCATATATTTTCATAAGAATTCATACAAGGAATATGACGAGTGTAAATACATACATATATTTATATTTTAGCCTGAGAGGCTCTATTTTATAAAGTATTGAAGACTAGCCGGGGTTAGTCATGTAATTGCCAGTTTTTGAGTTAAGAGCTTTTGAGATTGTTGTTTGCAGCATATCTTCTCTATGGAAATTTAATCAGGAACGCATAAAGATAATTGTTGCCCAATTCTCTTAAATTTACTTTTGTCCACTCACTCTAACGTTTTCAAATGTTTTCCCTTGGGTTCTTCGTTTTTAAATGTCCAGTTTGCAGGTTAGCATAGTTGAGGTCGGGCCTACATGGAGTCGAGGCATAGTCCATTATACAGCTTCCGTTTATTTTTATATTTATATTTCTTTCACTGTTAGAATTTCTCTGAACCTATGAATTGTTGGTTATGAGATTTTTGTTAGATTAGTAAATATATATTGGGAGATGTTGTGATTTGTGGGGAGCACAAAGGCTCCAGGAGTTTATAAGGTTGACGTTGGACTTTTTAGAAGTGTTTGTACGTGTTTTATTTAGGAAGGGTTGTCCATTTTCAAGAGAGATTATGTCGAGTTTTCGGTAAATTTTCCTTGGAGGTGGACCCCGCAGGATTTACTTCGGGTTTCAGGGTGAAATTCATGGTGGGTCCTGGCATCATTTGTGTATTCAAATGATAAAAAATAAAATGATGAATAATGTAATTAAGAATTATAATATTCTTATACGTACATTCATCAATATATTGTTACCCTTACAAATCCCGTTCGAGAACCATTATGTTATAAATGTGTCTAACAAAATGATTTTCGAATTGTCCCATATTTGGACAGTTTGGGAGCATATATGACATTGAGATTCCGTTTGTTGTTGGTGCGTTTCGTTTTCGGTTGTGGGTATATATATTTTGACAGGATCTTCCTTTATTGTTCCTCGAGTGCATATTAGGCATAGATATTAGTGCACTTGGGAAACTGTAGGGAGATGCTGCCGAAATTTTCTCACATATGCGAATTTGAAACGCCCCAACAACAATGTCATGTGCTCTCAAACGGGATTAGGGCCCTAACCGGAGGCATAAGGTGAAGATTGTAGGTGTGAACAACGTACATTAATATATCTTATATATATATATATAATAATTAAGTATATATATATATATATATTTCCCATTTATTATTCACGATTTTTTGATTATATATTTTTGTTTCCTGTTATTATAGTGTACAACATGGACAAGAGCTGGATGCAATTAGGGAGGGGTCCTCTCTTTATATGAGAGGCATTTTTTATTTTCTTGAGTTCGTGCGTCTACATAGTCCTCCAGACAAAGTTATTCACATATGTCCGTGCAACAAATATCTCAATCGGAAACCAGTAACATATGAAGACATGTATTCTCACTGGGCACTAAACTTTATTTGTCCTAGTTATACCACATGGACATGACAGGGTGAACATCAAGTTCAATTGCCTACACTTGCAGAAATTCAAGCACAACATAATCAGCAGGCAGGATCTTCCAATGCTAGTTACAGGGACCCTACTGTGATGAACATCTTTGTCACACCAAAATTTTCAAAGGCTAATTTTCAAAAATTTGGGCATGATATATCTGAAAATATCACTCTCAAAACCTGCTCAACAAATCTCAAACTAAACCCAAATGCTGAAAATGTAAATGTCAGTAAAACTCAACAATTGAGTTAAACACTATATCTCCTTAATTACAACAACTTGAAAGTCTAATAAAAATGAAGACGCTCACATGAGCATAAAAACAAACTGCCAAAATATACAAATAAATGTACATTGTCTAAAACCCAGCTATTATGCCTCTGCCTCAACTCTGCTGATCAACACCTGCAGGTCTAACCCCTACACCATGAATTGGTGCACCGGGTTGTAAAACAACAAACCCAGTTAGCTAAAAAGCCCGTATGAGTAACTCCCAAACATTAACTCAACATTTCTAACATCCAAATAAAACAATTAATAACAATAATTAATTCCACAAATCCAACAACTAACATTTCCAACAACCAATAAAAACACATGAAACAATATAAGAACAAATATTAAAACCACATAACCAACACCTTTACAAATATACATGTACTCATGAGTCCCAGATACCAATAAGATATCTCCCATGACCTACAACAAACACATGTACCCATGGGTCTCAAATACTAATAAGTACCTCCTATGACCTACAACAACAATTTATGTACCCATGGGTCCCAGATACCTTAAGGTACCTCCCATGACCTACACCGACAGACGGACTAGAGCTCTATTCCTAACCGTAACCAATCACCCGGCCAAAGGCTTGAAACCCAGTTTGACTGTCCAATATCAAGCACAAAATAATAATAGCATCATAACCGTAACCAATCACCCGATTAAAGGCTTGGAACCCAGTTTGACTATCTACACAATAATTCACAATAGAATAGAATCATCATAGCCGTAACCAATCACCAGATTAAGGGCTTGGAACCCAGTTTGACTATCTACACAACAAATCACGAAAGAGTAGAATCATCATAACCGTAACCAATTACCCGATTAAGGGCTTGGAACCCAGTTTGACTATCTACACAACAAATCACAAAAGAGTAGAATCATCATAACTGTAACCAATCACCCGATTAAAGGCTTGGAACCCAGTTTAACTATCTACACAACAAATCACAATATAATAATATAATAGGAAAACTTGTTTTATCTTACCTATGAGTCGTTGGCGATCAAACTCATATATTTAAAAACAAACAATAGCATATTCTTTAATTCAACAACACAAAGTGCACATCATAAAAATTATATCCTTTCGCATAGATATATTTATATGAACAAACATAGATATTCCCACAAGAATAATCTATCAAGAACCAACAATATTATGATCACATGAACATTAAAAATAATCATATTATAGGAAAACTTATTTTATCTTACCTATGAGCCGTTGGCAATCAAACTCATATATTTTAAAAACAATTAATAGCATATTATTAAATCCAACATCAACATCAAATGACCATATTAAAATTTGGTCCGAAAGTGAACCATGGTGAGATTTACTCACCTAAATATCCCGCTGCGTTTTTTTGCAAAACACAAGAGCCAAGCTAAACCACAACCTCACAAATCACCTAAAAGTACACAATTAAAAACCTTAGTAAATTCTCAACAAGGATCAAAGTACCCTTAACCTAAAGGTTGCCAAAAGAAGGGAAACCCTTCCTCCAAGACCTCCCAAGGTCATTGGACCGTCAACAACAAACCATATTACCTCCAAGATCAAACTTTCAAAGTTTCCGACTTAACGAACACTAAAAACAACTTAGCACCTAAAATGTAAAAACCTAATCAACACTTAGCCTTCACACACAACAAACACACTAGCAACAACAAGGATTAGCTAACACGGCAACCAAAGCCCTCACACTGCCCGGACGCGCTCCCACGATCCGCCACAAGCGGCGGCGAGTGAGCCCCGCGCGCCACCACCAACTTCCGAATTTGAGAAAACTCACAACAGCAAAGTTGAAGCTTGAAGCAAGGTGAACAACTTTAATACCTGAGGTTTCAACTAGTTCAGCCATAATCAGCCGGAAAACGCCACGAAACACCAACCCAAAAACAAACTTCAAATCTGTAAATCTGGGCTCAAAACCTCAAAAACATGTTTCAATCTATACCTAGCCACTACCAGGAGGAGGAGAGAAACCAGACTCACCTAAGTTAGCCCCTTTGTCGCCATCGAAATTGCCGGTTTTCCAGCGAGACAGCAGCTGCTCCGCCGGTCCGTGGCGGCTTCTAGGCGGCGAGATGGTGAGCGGGACTGCCCTAGAAATGGAGAGGACGTCCGTGCAAACCCAACGGGACCGGCGGCGTCCACTATGGTGGCCGGACGGAGGAGAACCGAGCAGAAGAAGAGAGAGTGCGGGAGGAGGGTCGGGAGACAGGAGAGAGAAAGATTTTAGGGTTTCAAAAAATAAAACCCACCACTTTCTATTTATACACTTTCCAAAACCGGAAACTAACTTCCTCTGACCATAACTTTCTCATACGACATCCGATTTACGCGTGCCGCATGTCTACGAACTCGTATTGCCAAACTGTACAACTTTCATGAAAGAAGTTTTCACAAATAACTCACAAAAAATAAAGTCAACTTTTGGCCTCTTAAAAGTCAAACCACCCTAAAATTTACTCCCGAAACTTCAACTTCGCACAAACTAAAGAATTTCCACAATTAATCCTTCATTAATTTCGGAAATAATACAAGGACATTGAGATGATAATCTGGGGTATTACAATCTTAAATGATGCCTTCCCGTTCGCCGCCTCAAGATATCAGGAAAATGTTGTTTATGACAACGCCCTTGACACCTTCCCTAATGTCTCTCACGTTGACTACAACAGAGATTATGATAAGTACAATAGGCTTGTACGAAAAGTACAAACCTCATTGTATCCTGGCAGTGAGCATACTGTGTTGGGTACTGTCATGAAGCAAATGAAGATAAAAAAGAAGCGGGAAAAGACTAACGTATGTTTTGATGAGGATATTGCACTTATAAAGGAAGTGCTTCCCAAAGGTAACAGTTGTCCGGAAAATTTCGACCAGGTAAAAAGCATGTTGGCTGACCTCGGTCTTGATCACCAGACGATAGACCCTTGCGTCAATAACTACATCTTGTATTACAAAGATTACAAGGATGAACTTGAGTGCCTGATGTGCTCATATTATTCTATATTCATATGTCTCATAATCTTTGTTTTTGCATTAAGTTTCCTTATTTGTGATTGATTTACGTTATTTTAGTGTTTTTGTAGGTTTGTGTCATAGAGAGAATAAAATGAGCTAAAATGCGCAAAAAAAGGATTAAAAGGCTACTGCAATCCCAAGTCCCAGAATCTGCCTGTGCAGAACATCCAACTTTGCCGAATTACTGGGAATTACTCGGATCGAATCAGACTATGAGCCTTATATCATTGGAAAGCTGCAGAAGTTTACTTTCTGTAGAAATTTACGGATCTCGATTTCGATACTTCTAGACTGAGTTATGATTGTTTGAATGAAGAAAGGTCAGATCAGCAAATCTGCTCGGATTTACAAGCTTTTGTGGAGAACTCAAGTTCTGTGTCACAAGACCGTCAACCCTAAAACTTCAAAGACAATAATGCAGATGAGGATTCAAAGAGTACATATATTCCTAGTTCTACAAGAGATATCTCAAGGTTTTCCCATTCCATATCAAGAAAGGAGTCTGAATCCAAGTTCTACAAGGAAATATGAAGTCAAAGATGAGCAGGAAACTTCTCTATATAAAGAAGCACGAACTTCACATGAAAAGAGAGGTCTCGGAAGCACGTTGTAGACGCCTAAAGGAGCAGAGACCATCCATCCATCCATCCACCCTTCCTTCATCCCCTTTCCATCTATTTTATGTTTTATTTAGTTATGTTCTTCTATTAAACCTTTTCTATGGTTAGGATGATGCCCTAGCATGATTGTTTATGTTTCTGATGATTGATTAATAGATTTATAGTTTCTTTATGATGAATTCTTAGTCACTATTTTAATTGATGCTATATGTTTGAGTTCTTTGATTGATCACCTTAAGGCTTTGCATCTAGTAAATTAGAAGATGAATTTGAGGCGTAACTGCAATATAATTCAAATTAGCTTCTTGTGATTAAGAATTGTGAATTACATTATTGTCGTAACTGAAGTAATAGTTTGCGTGATCCTCTTGTTTTCTAGAACGTAATGAGTCTTACATGTTAAATTTATGTCGTAACTGGATAGACTGCATGCTAGGATATACGAACTCTGCCGTATCTGGAGAGAATCATACACTTAAGGAAAACTATGGTCTAAGTGCCGTAACTGGACTTAGATACGGGAATTGTCATCTAGAGAAACTAAAGAGTCTGTTAGTTGCATCAAAGCATGAATAGGATTGTTAGTGGTTGATTCTGTGTAGTTAGTTTAGGTATTTCATAATTTGAATAGAACTAATAATCCTTGTGGGAACGACAACCCCTTTTCTTCCATTTACTATACTACATCCACCCTGTTTACTACAACGCCCTTGACACCTTCCCTAATGTCTCCCACGTTGACTACAACAGAGATTATGATAAGTACAATAGGCTTGTACGACAAGTACAAACCTCATTGTATCCTGGCAGTGAGCATACTGCGTTGGGTACCGTCATGAAGCAAATGAAGATCAAAAAGAAGCGGGAAAAGACTAACGTATGTTTTGATGAGGATATTGCACTTATGAAGGAAGTGCTTCCCAAAGGTAACAGTTGTCCGGAAAATTTCGACCAGGTAAAAAGCATGTTGGCTGACCTCGGTCTTGATCACCAGACGATAGACCCTTGCATCAATAACTACATCTTGTATTACAAGGATGAACTTGAGTGCCCACACTTCTACGAGCCAAGGTATAAAGCTTCCACCTCATCTAAACAGAAAAACCCACCCATTCCTAGGAAGGTTCTTCGTTACTTCCCGTTGGGTCCTCGTCCGCATCGTCTGTACATGTCTTCACATACGGCCAAGCATATGAGATGGCACCAGGAAAGGCACCAGGGAGAGGAGAGGATAGATCCGGATAATCTCACACACCCCGCAAACGGGGAGACTTGGAAGCACTTTGACCGCTCTTTTCCCGAATTTGCTGGAGACTGTCGAAATGTCAGACTCGAACTTGCAACAGACGGTTTCAATCCTACTAGAAACATGAATTTGTCTTATAGCATTTGGCCTGTGATAGTATTTCCGTACAATCTACCTCCTAATATGTGTATGAGGAAGGAGTACAATTTTCTTACGCTTATGGTTCCAAGGCTGTATTCTCCAAGAAAGTGCTTGGATGTGTACATGAGACCATTAATTGACGAGCTGCAGAAGTTATGGGAAAATGGACTCCCTACTTTTTACATGCATGGTCAAACTTCATTCATAATGAAAGCAGCTGTTATTTTTACCATCAGTGATTATCCAGCCTACGGGATGTTGTCTGGCCAACAAACTAAGGGGTACATAGCTTGCGTGGTATGCTTAGATGACATCAATTCTAGTCGCAACACCGCCAAATTTGTTTCTTGCGATCTCGTAGATGGCTTGACGAGGATCAAGAGTGGCAGTGGGATGCTGAGGTATTTGATGAGACTGAGGAGCATAATCTGAAACCCCCAGGGAGGTCTGATGAGTGGATTTTGGAGAGGCTTACCGAGTACTGGTTCAGATATTTGAGCACCAGTAAAGAAGTAACCGACTTGAATCCTCCCACGCTTGATGAGTTTAAGTATTGGATGCACAAAAGTGTATTATTTAAATTGCCTTACTGGTCGACGTTGAAAATCAAACACAACTTGGACGTCATGCACATAGAGAAGAATGTTTGTGACAGTGTTCTTGGAACAATTCTGAATCTCAAAGATAAGAACAAGGACACCCCCAAAGCCCGTGTTGATCTTAAGAAAATGGGTATACGCCCTAAGCTATGGCTTGTAGAGAACAAAAAAATAAAAAAAGCCATAATGCCTCAAGCAGACTACACAGTCCATCCTCAGAAGAAGGTGGAAGTGTTTCAGTGGCTTCATGACATTAAGTATCCTCATGGGTATGTAGGGAATATCGCTCGATGTGTTACGACGGGGGAAAATAAGATTACTGGGTTGATCGAAGACTCATGACTGTCATGTTTTGCTGCAACGTTTTCTTCCTGTGGTCATTAGACCGTATTTGCATAATGATATGGTTGACACATTAGTGCCTTTGTCTAAGTTCTTTCAGAGGATATAAGCTAAAGAGCTTAAAAAGTCTGATATTCGGTCATCGCAAGAAGACATTGTGTACATCATGTGCAAGTTGGAGAGGATCTTTCCCCCAACTTTCTTTGACATCATGGTTAACCTCATGATCCACCTTCCCAAACAAGTGTTTCTTACTGATCCGGTACAGTATACCTGGTGCTATCCAAATGAGAGGTACGCACTCATTTTCTAATTAATCATCCTTTCAAATTAAGATAATTTTTTTAAATATTTATTGTAAGAATAAATATCTGTTTTGCAGGCAGCTGGGGGATTTCAAGAAGTCGAACAAAAACAAACGTTTCCCTGAAAGGTCGATCACGGCGGCATACATTCAGACTGAGTGCGTAACTTACTGCAGCACATATCTCAATGATGAAGACATAGTGGGGGAATCATCTGGAGCGGGTAGTAGCCAGCAATTCAATCTATCAGTTGTTTCCAACGATGTTCAACCGTATGGCAAGTTAAGTAATTCTGAAAGATTAAGTAATTCTGAGATCAAAGAGGCTCATTGGTCTGTCCTTCAACATTGCGACGAAGCCGAGCGGTACTTGAAGTCCCATTGGGAAAGGCAGGATGGTAACGAAGTGTCATTCACAAGAGAGATTTTCCTGATTACTTCCCTATTTAGGTACCTTCTATCTCTCTATGATGTTACATAAAAATTAAATATATGTTGCTTTTTGATGTTATAGAATGTAATAACGTTACTCTTAAAATTGTTACGTATAGATGATGCACATTCAACAGCATTTTCCTGCTTCTTACGACCTGGAGTTGCACTTGTTGGCTGGAGGACCCCAAAGCCACAGAGTTCGTGCTGGATGTTTTGTGAACGGTGTTAAGTTTGTGTCATCAGACCGAGATGAAGGCCATGTCACCCAAAATAATGGAGTCATGGTTGAGGGTCTGGGTTTCAACTACTATGGGGTTCTTGTTAGTTTCATCGAACTAATCTACGGCAAGGGTATGCCAGTCGTGTTGTTCAAGTGCAAATGGTTCAATACTGACCCACCCAACCAGACGAAGGAGTACAATTCTGGATCATGGCTTGTTATTAGTGGACTCAAACAGTGTATGGTATGAGAATGAGCTATTTATTCTTGCCACCATGGCGAAACAAGTGTTTTATCTTGATGATCCGGCTATGGGTGAGGGTTGGAAAGTGGTGGAGGTGATGTCACATAGGGATATTTGGAGTGCAGGTAAACTGGGAGGGGATGATGAGATTGGGCCCAGTGAACCAACAACTGATCAACCGAATGAACCATATCAAGAGGAATCTCCAAATGTAGTCCCCGATACTGAGGATATTCGAGTCAACAACCAACACGTTCCGGCTATCATAGGTTACATTCCAATTACACCATCTGAACTAAACTCGCTACAACGCAAACCCTATCATGATGTCGACGGTTTCATAGATGACGAATACATAGAGGACGATGAGTATTCTGACCAAATTGAGGAGGATGATGATTCAGATGACTCAGATTATCATGAGTACGATTAATATAACCATTATTGTGGATTTCGATCGGTCTAATCTACTTGTATTAATTTGGCATAACTTCATATATGTATTTTTAAATTTGTAACCACGTACGTACGTACGTCGAACCATTAATTATTCATGCAAATTTCCATTTTTCTACATGTGTAATTTTTAAAATGCATATGTATGCTTTTTTAAGTACGAATACTTACGTGGAGTTACGGTTGGGTTTAGTTTGAAAAGTTACACGAAAATACTCGGATGTAAATATAATAAAATGTCTAAAATTTTTAAAAATATACTTAGTTGGCGGAACTTGAAAAATTCGTCACCTTAGAAGTACTAAGGCGACGGAAAGTGAACTTTCCGTCGCTTAGGATCCCCAAAATATTAGGCGGGTAAATAAAATTTTATGTTACTTAGGCGACGGAAATTGAATAAGTCGTTGGCTTGGTCGAACCAAGGCAACGGAAAGTGGTCGTTTCCATCGCCTAGGATACCGAAATATTAGGCGGGTGAATTTTGCGCCTTTTTTTGGGCCAAAATTTAATTTTTTTAGGCGACGAATATTTGTCTTAGCCGACAGAACATTTCCGTCGGCTAAGCTAAAATCGATACAAACTCAACACTTACTCTTTTCTCTGTCTGAAACCCACTCCAATCCCTAAATTCCCAAATCTCTTACAGAGCTACGCGACCGCCGGAATCCACTGCCTCCACCCATTGGAGACCCCACCATCTACCGATCATTGGTGATCATCGACCCGAGCAGTCATCGCAACCGCCACCGCATCCACCACATCAACCCGCATCAATCATCGCAACTGAACTCACCACCGCATCCACCCGCTGCTCCGATCTTGCTTCTCCCACCTTCTCACCTTCTCACCGCCTCCAGTCTCGCCACCTCATCAATCCTAAATCCCCTGATATTGAGGTCTGTATTCTCGCGTAATAGTTATTCTAATTGCTTTGTTCTGTAAAGCCTTTCTGTCTAATCTATGAGTATTGTATGAAAGTTAAGTGTGAGTTCATATAAGTCTAAGAATGGAAACTAGTCGTTGTAATTTGGTTGCTTAGCTCTAAGAATGGTAGGAATCATGTGTAGTAGACATATGAGATTGATATTTGAAACGTAATGCAGGGATCCTGGTTTGGAATCAGGCTTAATTAGCTAATTTAGTTCCTCATATTAGGGGTGGAATTTTGAAACCGAAAACCGAAAAAAACCGAGCCGAAAACCAAACCGAAACCGGAAAAAAAAACAAACTGAATTAAGAAAAACCGAACCGAACCGAATTAGTTAGGTTTGGTTTTTGGTTTCGGCTCTTGAAAAACCGAACCGAACCGGAAAACTGAATCCCTCTAAAATGACGTCTTTATTTGTCTTATTTTTGTCTTTATTTTCTTATTAAATATTTGATTTTTTGTCTTTATTTTCTTATTAAATATTTGATTTGAAGAATATGATTTTTAGTTTTATGTTCTATATAATTATATGTTTATCTTTTTTAATATTTTGCTTTTTATTTTCGTTTTATGTACATATAGAAATTTTCTAAGTGTTGTGTATGCAAAGTATAGGGAGTGATATGTTACCTCTAAAATTGAAGACCTCATTCTTGCGAGCTTTAGATGATGGACTATAATATTTAATTTATGTTTTTTCTTTTTTATTCAAATTTAAGATTTTTAAACTTTAAAATTTAGAATTTATTTGGATGGACTTTAAACTATGGAGTCTGTATTTTGTGTTCAAGATGAACTTAGAAGTTTTAAAATTACGGTTTCATGGTGTGCTAGCGTGGTCAATTCCCAATACTTTCGAAATTATTGAGTATTAAACTTTCAAAGTATCTATTTGGTGTATAGATTATTGGTTTGTTGGAGAATCATTGTCATAAAAGACCTAAAGTACGATAATTTTTTACTAAACTAAAAGCATACAAATTATAAGAAAAATTATTTTAAAAAAGAAGAAGAAAAACCGAAAAAAACCGAAACCGAACCGAACCACAGTTTGGTTTGGTTTCTGGTTCAAGGTCTCAAAAAATGCCAAACCGAACCGAACCGAATCTTCTATTCGGTTTGGTTTCTGGTTTTAGGTAAAAACCGAACCAAACAAAACCGAACCCACCCCTACCTCAAATATGTGTGTCTTTCTGAATTGGAAGAATGCCCTGTATGAAAGGTATAGAGCAGATATGTAACATATGTTTTGCATAAGGGGACTTGGGGCCCTAACTGAGGTGGGATGGGCGGAAGAATCTGTCAATATGGACTTCAAGGTACATTACAGTAGCCGTAGATGAATGAGATGAAAGGGCCTTTGTATTGAAGTAGGAAAAAGGTTGATTGTGGTCTACGATTTTGGACTTTAGAGTTTAGATAGTAGGAGTATTAGGAAACTGAATAGATAGAAAAGATGGAAGATTAGCCATATAGGATTTCTTGCAAAAATCAGAGAGGACAACATTAGAGGGCCTTTGTATCCAACAAAAAAAAAAAAAAAAAGGTTTGCTCATGCCTGCTCATAGGAGCAGGTCCATTGACTCTTTGACCCCGGCCTATTTCCTTAAGGTTATTGAACATCTTCTGCTTCTGTTTCAGCAATCAAGTGTGTGAGTCTATCTTCCAGTTTTGTGGAAATGGAAGGCAGTGATTAGCTAGGTTTGTTCTTAAGTCTAAGGTCCAAAGTTAAATAAGTTTTTCTCCATGTCTTTGCTACTCTTGTTTCCATCAGCCACTTCAAGGCTTTGAGCAATTTGCTTTGGTTTTGTTCCATCAAATTGCAAGTATATATATTACAAAGGAATATCATTTATGCATTTAAGTAGTTCCTTACTAGTGATCAACTGATCAAATGCATCAAATGTTTATAACTTGCATGGGAAAGATAGATCAACGGGAAACCGGGATATAGAAATGAAATTTCCACCTTCTAACTAGTCCTAGCTAGCCTCTTGAGTTAAAATGGTTCATATTTTGACAGTCCTCGCTCGGTGCTTTTTTTTTTTTTTTAATTATCCAAAAAAAAAAATTACCAATATCACATTGTATCTTCTGCTTAAGTGGCTCACAGCTTTTGTTAGTGTTTTCTGTATCCACAATGCATCAAGTCAAAAAAAAAAAAAAGTGAAGAAAGACAAGTGGTTTGTTATTCATGTATGTTTTTCTATGGACTATTTTTCATAATCTTTATCTATTACTCACTCATTTACTAACAATTGTGTGTTATTCATGTGCAAGATGGTGATCATGGGGAAGAGGAAGGACCGAGCAACTAAGACCAGTGCTTTGATGGAGTCTATACAGTAGAGCGTCGACTTAGCTAGCAGTAGCAGCCACCCTACCCCCATGTCGGCTGGGACAGTACCACCAGGGGCTCCCCCCTTGATCGTGTGGCCCCCTACTGTTGACAGTAGTTCAACGAGATCTCCATCGGCGTCTGCAACCGCACCCGAATCTGCAAGACGCATTGTCGGCAGCGCTCAAATCAAACTTAGAAGCCCAACTGGTTACTTATTAATTCCTCTTATACTTGTATTAATTTATTAGAATCCTCATGTACATTAAGTATCCTAATGTTTTCTCACATATTAATTGTAGCTGCGGCCCTGAAAAAGAAGCGGGGTTTATGTTCTAGAAAGAAGGCGGAGGATATCGTTGCACAAACGGGGCAGAAGATCAAGCTGGAGTATTGGCCCAGTGTAAAAGGCCCTAGCGTGAGGAGGATAAACAGCTTGGTGGCTCATGATATCGGTTGCGCCATACGGAGTCTGGTGGGAATGAGGGCAAGGACGTTCTACGACCTTGATCAAGAGGAGAAGTGGAAGGTGTGGAATGCAATGTCGGTTAGGGGTGAGTTCGGTTTTGTTCGGTTTGATTTGGTATTTTTTGAGACCATGAACCGGAAACCAAACCAAACCGTGGTTCGGTTTGGTTCGGTTTTTTTTCGGTTTTTCTTCTTTTTTAAAATAATTTTTCTTAAAATTTGTATGCTTTTGGCTTAGTAAAAAATTATTGTATTTTAGGTCTTTTTTCTTCTTACATTACTTGTTTTTATAAGCACATATAATATATCAATAAAATTTTTGGCAATGATTCTTCAACAAACCAACAATTTATAAACTAAATAGATACTTTGAAAGTTTAATACTCAATTATTTCGAAAGTATTGGGAATTGACCACACTAGCACATCATAAAACCATAATTTTAAAACTTCTAAGTTCATCTTGAACACAAAATATAGACTCCATAGTTTAAAGTCCATCTAAATAAATTCTAAATTTTAAAGTTTAAAAATCATAAATTTGAATAAAAAAGAGAAAAATAAATTAAATATTAGAGTCTATCATCTAAAGCTCGCAAGAATAAGGTCTTCGGTTTTAGAGGTAACATATCACTCTCTATACTTCGCATACACGACACCTAAAACATTTATATATGTACATAAAACAAAAATAAAAAGCAAAATATTAGAAAAGACAAATTTATAATTATATAGAACATAAAACCTAAAATCATTTTGTTCAAATCAAATATTTAATACGAAAATAAAGACAAAAAACGACGTCGTTTTAAAGAGATTCGGTTTATCAGTTCGGTTCGGTTTTTCAAAGACCGAAACCAAAAACCAAACCAAACTAATTTGGTTGGGTTCGGTTTTTCTTAATTCGGTTTGGTTTTTTCCGGTTTTAGTTTGGTTTTCGGCTCGGTTTTTTTCGGTTTTCGGTTTCAAAATTCCACCCCTAAAGTCGGTAAGTAACTAAAAAGTATATGAAAAGTAAATTCACGTAATTACATTTTTTTATTTTATTTTTCAATATTTAACATGAGAATTTTTTTTTATTTGTTACTTAGCCGAAGTACGAGTGGGATGAAAATGATGAGCCAATGTTCAATTGGATACTGAAGAGGGCACAGGAGAGGTACAAGGACTGAAACTACCAGTGTCACAAAGCTTATCTAAAGGAATGGCCCTCTGGCATGCCTTCAGATTTCATTGGGAGAGAGGGCCAGTGGGAGTTTCTATGCGAGCACTTCGAGTCAGATGCATTCAAGGTGATTTTTTTAAATTACCTTCATTGTTTCCCTTGTATTTTATTATTAGCTCCTTCAATTGGTATAGCATATTTGTATTACACTACCTTGTTTAATTGACTAATCAAGACCATACTTTGTATTACTATGGATATTAATTGGCGGGGCTTAGCTAGATGTTTTGATAACAGGGGTCATATTTACATGTATAATTATATTTATAACATGTATAGTTATGTATTTATAACTTGAAATGTGAAATGTGCAAGATATTAGAACTAATCTATTTAATATTTTTTCATGTATTAGAGACTCTCCTTGGCAAACAAGCGAAACCGTGGGGAAAAGACTATGCACCACCACACGGGGTCTTCTCCTATCATCTACACAATGGAGGAACTCAGAATACAAGGGGAGTAGCTTCTAATAATCAAAGGTTTTGAGAAGACCTATGTCAGGGAGGGTGATGAAGTTACAACCAAGCATTATGTAAGTGTCTCTTCTTTAGCTTCATATCAATAATGTGCAATTGCAAGAAACTAATCTGAATGTATGCAATCGCTAGTGAAACTTCACTATAGTGTACATAATAACATGTATGTTTTCCTGTTTTAGATTTTATTCTTAGTTTTTATATTTTGGATTTGATGCTCATATGCAAGTAAGCTACAAAGATTTTAATTGGGTTTATGTTTGCAGTAGTGAGCTTCGAAATGGGTAATGATGTTATGAAATTGTACTTGGTTTAAGCTAGTTTGGAGTTGTTTAGGTTGGATTGTCACAGCAAAAAATTTTGAAAGATAATTTTCAAAAATTTTGGGATGATGTAACTTAAAATATTAACATCTCAAACCTGTTTCATCAAACTATCTCAAGCAACTAAAACTCATTAGCGGAAATGTAAAAGTTACACAACCCAACACTGAGTTAAATATTACATTTCCTTGTTTACATAAACTTGCAAAACAAGAACATGAAACGATCTCATGAGTTTAATACTGTCTACCCAATTCTGAAACTATACAGAGTACAGCAAAACCAAAAAGAACAATGCCATTACGCCTCTGCCTCAACCCGGTTGATCCTCACCTGCAGGTCTAACCCCTACACCATGATTTGGTGCACCGGGATTGTAAAGTAACAAACTCGGTAAGCTAAAAAGCTCGTATGAGTAAACTCAAAAATACCACAACATTTATTACATCCACACATACCACAAGAGAGATCTGATCAATAATTAAAAACCACACATACAAAGAATGTACCCATGAGTCCCAGATATTTAATAAATACCTCTCATGACCTAAAACAACAATTTGTATACCCATGGGTCCTAGATATCATAAAGTATCTCACATGACCTACACCGACAGACGGACTAGAGCTCTATTCCTAACCGTAACCAATCACCTGGCCAAAGTTTGACTGTCCAATAAAAATCACAAAATAAAATTGCATCATAACCGTAACCAATCACCCGGTTAAAAGCTTGGAACCCAGTTTGACTATTTTAAACAACGATTCACTATATCACCACATCATCATCAACAACACATGATTCACATCATAAATTATATCCTTCACAAGGATATAATTATATGACCATTATATATTATTTCACAAGAATAACTTATCAAAATTCAATAAAATTATGATCACAAGACCATCAAAAAATAAACATATAAGGAAAACTGGTTTTAATCTTACCTATGAGCCGTTGGCGATCAAGCTCATATATTTAAAAAAATTTAATAGCTAATTTCTAAATCCAACATCAACATCCAATTACCATAATGAAATTTGGTCCAAAAATGAACCATGGTGAGATTTATTCACCAAAAAATCCCGCTGCGATTCCTCAACGTAACAAAAGCATGTCAATCACAATTTCACCAAAACACCTAAAAACACACAATTAAAAACCTTAGAAACTAACGTACTAAAGGATAACACAATACCCTTAAACTAACCCTTAGCTCAAGGGAGGACAACTTCCCAAAGTCGTTGCACTCAACGACACAATAAAGCTGCCTCAAATCTTCAAAATCTAAACTCAAACTCAACCAAGCCAAAATAAATAAACCTATGTCCTAACATGCAATCATTGCTCAAAACCTAGCCATACTACCTCTCAACAAGCTCAAAGCAGCAAGGACTAGCTAACCACATGAAACTAAGGCCGCAACACAGCTGGACGCGCCGCCACAGGTGGCGGCGAGTGAGCCCCACGCGCCACCCTAAAACTTCCGAATTAGGAGAAACTCACAACATGAAACTTGTAAATTAAAGCATGGTGAGTAACTTTGATACCTGGAGGTTCAACCAGTTTGGCCGGAAAACATCCCGGAACGCCAACCCGAAATCAAAAATCAAACCTGCAAATCTGGCGCCCAAACTTGATTTTTAGGTCACCAAAGAGGTGTAAACATCTCTAGAGGAAGGAGAGGAGCAAGACTCACCTAACTCTCACTGAAAACGCCTTCGAAATCACCGGTTTTCCGGCGATACATCAACAGCTCCGCCGCTCCATGGCGGCTTCCAGGCGGCGAGACGGCGAGCGAGACTGCCCCAACGGGATAGGGGAAAGGAGACCCGTGCCGACCCAACAGGATCGGCGGCGTCCACTTTAGTGGCCGGACGAAGGAGAACCGATCCGGAGAAGGGGGGAGAGTGGAAGGAGGTCAGGAGAGAGGAGAGAGAAAGTAAGACGGTAGGTTTCCAAAAATAACTCCCCCACATTTTTCTACTTATACAGTTTCCAAAACCAGAAACTGACTTCCTCTGACTATAACCTTCTCATACTACCTCCGTTTCAGGCGTGCCGCATGTCTACGAACTCGTATCGCCAAACTCTACAACTTTCGTGCAGGAAGTTTTCACAAATAACTTACAGAATAGAAGTCAACTTTTGGTCTCTTAAAAGTCAAAGTATCTTAAAATTTACTCCCGAAACGTCATCTTCACACAAACTAAAAGAACTTCCACAATTAATCCTTCATTAATTTCGGAAATAATACAAGGAAAAATGATATGAAAATCTGGGGTATTACAATCTACCCCCCCTTAAAGGAATTTCGCCCCGAAATTCAAAAACACCAACCCACAACCAACTTGGGGTACTTAGCCCTCATGTCCAACTCTAACTCCCAAGATGCATCACTGTAATATCCCACATCGGCCAAACGGAGAGGGGTTATATGCTGTATATGTACATGCCCACCTCCAATCTAACACGAGGTCTTTTGGTGGCTCAGCGGCTTCGGAGGGGATGGGTGCTCCGAGGTTAAGCATGTTGATGCTAGAGCAATCCCAGGATGGGTGACCTACTGGGAAGCTGCTCCTGAGCTGCCGGAAACAAAACCGTGAGGGCCGGTGGGCCCAAAACGGACAATATCGTGTTACGGCGGAGAGGTACCTGGAATGTGACAATCACCCTCATCATGGTAACTCCAACACACCTTAACCAATTCGACTTCCTTCCTTCAAAGCCTCTCAGTTTATCTATCCAAGATTCGAACCGGTTCAAGAACAAAGGTTACATCTGCATTCACCTTGATAGTTCCATAGTCAATCACATGTGATGCATCCGGAATATACTTCCTCAACAATGACACATGAAACACATTGTGTACCCCGGACATGATAGGAGGTAAGGCAAGCCGATAAGCCAAATCTCCTACTCTTTCCAAAATCTCAAAAGCCCCTACATACCTAGGAGCCAACTTCCCCTTCTTACAAAATCTCACCACCCCTTTAATAGGGGAGACCTTCAAGAACACATGATCCCCAATATCAAACTCTACTTTCCTCCTCTTCAAGTCGGCATAGCTCTTTTGCCTGCTTTGTGCCGTTTGGATCCTATCTCGGATAATAGAGACCTTCTCAATCGTCTCTTGAACAATATCGGGACCCAACAACTCACTATCACCTACCTCTGCCCAGCAAATAGGAGATCTACATGGCCTACCATAGAGTACCTCATATGGTGCCATGCCAATACTAGAGTGATAACTATTATTGTAGGCAAACTCAATCAATTGGAGATGATCCTCCCAACTTCCCTTGAAGTCCATGACACAAGCCCTCAGCATATCTTCTAACACCTGATTCACCCGCTCAGTCTGCCCATCGGTCTAAGGGTGGAATGTTGTACTCATGTCTAACGTAGTACCCATGGCTTTCTGAAATCCACCCCAAAACTTTGAAGTGAATCGGGGGTCTCGATCAGAAACAATCGAAATAGGCACTCCATGAGGTGTCACTATTTCCTTCACATACAACTTGCACAAGGCATCAACTGTGTACGTCATTGACACAAGAATGAAATGTGCTGACTTCGTCAATCGGTCAACAATTACCCATATAGCATCATGTCCAAGCTTGGACTTAGGCAGTCCAATAATAAAGTCCATAGAGATCTGCTCCCACTTCCAAGTAGGAATAGGTAATGGCTTCAACATACCTCCAGGCCTCTGATGCTCCGCCTTCACCTGCTGACAAGTGAGGCACTTGGACGCATACTCTGCTACATCCTTCTTCATCCCATTCCACCAAAACTGCCTAAGCAAATCTTTATACATCTTGGTGCTCCCTGGGTGCACCGTATAATGAGAACGATGTGCCTCCCAAAGGATCTCCCCTTTGAGATCAATACTATCTAGAACACACAATCTAATCCAACCGACCACTCGGAAGGACAATCCTCCAACAAGTGCACTACTAACTCTGCCAGCTTTGCACGTGAGGACTCGTCATGTGCTTGGCCCTGAATGATCCTGGAAATCAAGGTGGGTCGCACAGAAGTGGTTCCAAGGAAGATTCTCTGCTCCCCGCCTACTGATAGAAGGTCAAACTCAGATGCAGTCTCCAACATGAGCCACTCCTGCACTATGATAGAAGCGAATATACCCCTAGGCTTCCTGCTCAATGTATCTGCCACTACATTGGCTTTCCCAGGGTGATACTCTAAAGTGAAGTCATAGTCCTTAAGGAGCTCCATCCCCCTCCTTTGCCTCATGTTCAAATCTTTTTGAGAGAATAAATACTTCAAGCTCTTTTGATCAGAAAAAAGCTCGAACTTCTCTCCATACAAGTAATGCCTCCAAATCTTCAAGGCAAATACTACTGTAGCTAGCTCTAGGTCATGAGTGGAGTAATTCTTCTCATGAACCTTCAACTGTCTAGAGCCATATGCCACAACACCGCCAAGCTACATCAACACACAGCCCAAACCCCGATGAGATGCATCGCTATAGACGACATAGTCGACACCACTAATAGGAATGACCAACACTGGGGCTGTAGTCAACCTAGTCTTCAACTCCTCAAATGCCTTCTCACACTCATCGGTCCACACAAACTTGGCATTCTTCTTTGTCAACTTGGTCAAGGAAGAGGCAATACTAGAAATCCCTCAATAAATCTCCGGTAGTATCCTGCCAACCCAAGGAAACTATGAATCTCCGTAGGAGTAGTGGGAAGACTCTAATTCAACACTGCCTCCACCTTAGAGGGATCCACCGAAATCCCCTCCTTTGACACCACGTGACCAAGGAACTTGACCTCTTCCTTCCAAAACTCACACTTCCCAAACTTAGCATATAACTTGGCCTCCCTAAGAACCTGTAGTACAATCTGTTGATGCTTATCATGATCCTCCAAATTCTTGTAGTAAATCAAAATATCATCCACAAATACTACCACAAACACATCTAGATAAGGACTGAAAATGCGGTTCATCAGATCCATAAAAGCAGCAAGCGCATTGGTTTTAGGGTTACCAAAACGCCAACCCGAAACCAAAAATCAAACCTGCAAATCTGACGCCCAAACTTGATTTTTAGGTCACCAAAGAGGTGTAAACATCTCTAGAGGAAGGAGAGGAGCAAGACTCACCTAACTCTCATCGAAAACATCGTCAAAATTGCCAGTTTTCCGAAGATACAGCAGTAGCTCCGCCGCTCCGTGGCGGTTTCCAGGCGGCGAGTCGGCTAGCGAGACTGCCCCAGGAGTGGAGAGGAGACCCGTGCCGACCCAACGGGACCGGCGGCGTCCACTTTGGTGGCCAGACGAAGGAGAACCGATCTGGAGAAGGGGGGAGAGCGGAAGGAGGTCGGGATAGAGGAGAGAGAAAGTAAGACGGTAGGTTTCCAAAAATAACTCCCCCACATTTTTCTACTTATACAATTTCCAAAACCGGAAGCTGACTTCCTCTGACCATAACATTCTCATACTACCTCCGTTTCAGGCATGCCGCCGCATGTCTACGAACTCGTATCGCCAAACTCTACAACTTTCGTGAAGGAAGTTTTCACAAATAATTTACAGAAAAGAAAGTCAACTTTTGACATCTTAAAAGTCAAAGTGCCTTAAAATTTACTCCCGAAACTTCAGCTTCGCACAAACTAAAAGAATTTCCACAATTAATCCTTCATTAATTTCGGAAATATTACAAGAAAAATTGATATGAAAATCTAGGGTATTACATGGATAACTTTTAGTATAATGATTGTGCTGAACCAAAATTGGGTTTGTCTCTGTATGGATTACTTGAGTTAGCAGGGAGTTATGTCTGATCCATCAAGGGAGTTCTGGCCTGCATACGCGCCCTAGGGTGCTTGCATGCGCGCCTCGGGGTGTCGGCAACGCGCCCATTGCATGCCATGGGCGCGCTGCTGGCACCCCGGGGCGCGCATGCCCGCACCCCTGTAAGAAAATGACTATTTAGTGTTCCAGATTAGTTTCTTGCATTTGCATGAGCTTTGATCAGGTCATTGTTATCTTGTAACAAGGAACTTGCAACCATTTGACTTGCAAAATGTCAAGTTTATTATGGAAATGTTGAGCTGCATGTTTTGTTTATTAATTGATGTATTTTAAATACAGAATGACATGGTTGGTGAGGTCAATAAACGAAAGGATGCATTTAAGGAACAACACCCTAACGCGATGGAGGAGGAGATTATGGAAAGTGTTTAGTCCTAACAAATTGAGGTGTTGGATACGGTGCTCAAAACTCGGAAAGGAAAGGAGATCAGAGGGATGGGACGAGGAGGCGAGCGAGACTTGAGCCATTCTTCAAATGGTTCCACTTCATGTAGTCGTCTTCCTAGAGTTGATGAGCAGCAACTCCAAGAGGTGCAGGAGCGCTATGAGCAGAGACTAAAGGAATCAGAGGAGCGTGCCCAACAACAAATCCAAGAGGTCCAGCAGCGTGTCCTGCGTGCCGAGTCTATGTATAGTGTTGTGCAGTCCCAAGTTGCAGCCATATATGAGCACCTAGGTATGCTACCTCCTCCTCTTCCACAATCTTCTCCTCCTCCACAAGTTTCCCTACAGAACAATGATGATAGAGGCGACAACATCGGATTGGACGAGAATGACAATTGGCATTATTGATTTTGTAGTACATTGATAGGTTAGCTAGATTGTATGAACAATTTTCTACCTAGTTCATTATTTTGTATATATGAACAATATTTGTCCATCTAGTTATCATAATCAATATATGAATATGTTTTTCAAATCCAGTGCTTCCTGCTTGCTGGATCTGTATGTGTTTGATTATTGTTACTTATTTGTAATTTTTGGAAACAGTGAATAAGGTTAAAAAAAAAATATTACAATTTTTTTACCCTAAATAAAAATCTCTTAGGCGACAGAAACAGTAACATTCGTCACCTAAGATAAACCACATATCCGACGAATACAAAGATCGATCGTCGACTAAGAACTGTTATGAATTCGTCGATTTAAAACTCTGCCGACGAATATTCCGTCACTTAAGAACGATGCAATATTCGTCGGTAAACATAATTACAGACGACAATTTCGTCGGCTAAGAACAATTCCATATTCGTCGGCTATGAATCCTTCCGACACAAACATTCCGTCGACAAAGATTCTTATCGACGGACCAGTTTGTCGACAAGGCAGGAAAAGATCCGTCAGGTAGGATCGCTCTTAGTCGACGACTAACTTTAGTTCCGGCGCCTAAGTGTCTACCTCACGACACTTAGGTGACGGAACTTAGATGATGGATAATTCGTCTGCCAAGATCCTAGGCGACGAATAGTTAGTCTTAGGCGACGAGTTGTTTCCGTCACCTAGGAGGAGATTTCCTGTAGTGTCCGGTGGCGATTGGTAGTATCTTGTTTTCCTTTCTCTCCTCTACCTTTCTATGTCTTTTGTTTTTCAAATTGAAGCCTAATCTGAAAACTCCTTTTCTCTACATGTCGTTTTCCGGTGAAACCCACTGCTCCGGTCATCGATTCGACCAACGTCGGTGAAAATCTTCTTTACCTCACCTTCCTTTTCATTTTGGTGTTCTTACCTACCTGAATGGAGCCTTAACTCAGAAATCCTTTTTCCTCCGTTTTTCTGGGTACTTGTCAAGGTCTTCCAGCAACGGTGTTCTTTGGGTTTCCGGCGATCTCAATGAGCTGAGGCGAGTTCAGCTTCAAGTTGGAGAAGAATAGATGGGGATTGAGTTCCAACCAAGAGAACTGCTTGGCTAGAGCGTTGGGATCGATTGAAGGTAAACTCGATCTCCTTTGATATTTTGGAGGTACTGTGTTGATGCTAATTGGAGCCGAGTTGGTTGTTTGGTGTTTATTTTGATTGTTGGTTGTTTACATGTCGAGACTTGGGTGTTTTGAAGAATACAGGGAGGTCATGGTGAAATTCCGGCAAGTGACCGGAATCCGGCAGAATATTCTAACAAGTCATCGGATTCCGACAGGCGAATGCAGTTTTTCCGGCAGGAGCCGATGAGGTAGTTTTCAAGGACATTCTTTCTAATTAGAATTGTAGTTCCGAAATGAGAAAATTTGAGTTGTAATCGAAGAACTTGCTAAGTTAGGAAAGTTTCTCAAAATGGAAACTTTACCTTTATAGAAACTTCCCTTTTATGAAAACCCTTTTAGGTGCCCTTAGTAATTTAGTAGATTTTCCAAATTAATGTGTTCCATATGTTTTTGAGTCCTTGAAATTTCACGAGTTTGATTAATCAAAACCGAAGGTTGCCAAAATGATCTATTACACGTAAATGCGGGTGTCCTTAGTGATTCTTGAATTATAAACCGAAGTCTAAGTGATTAACGGTTAGTACTTAGTAAGACGTCTAGTGAAATGCCTCGAATCGTTAAGTCAAAGGTTAAATTGGAAAATGTCGAAACATCATTAGTTGGTTAATCCTGGTCAATCTAGGTACCCTAGTCAAACTAGGAAATAATCGAGTTAATAGTTATTTCAGAGTTTGGTCTAACCGATTTGTTCTACAGTTTATCGTCAAACGCAAGGTTGACTCAAGAATTTAGATACTTTGAGGCGGCGCTTAAGGAGTGTTCCGAGTATTAGAAGGTTTAAGCTTAACCTGTGAGTGGACGTTTGTTTTAAATTAAATGCATGCAATGGTTTTATATTTAGTGATTGATTTTATTTTACTGAATCTTAATTTGTGGAATTGATTTCCTCTCAGTCTAATCTGCTGCTTCGTCGGAACCCTCACCGGATTCCGGTGACCTGCCGGAATAGTTCACCGGATTCCCGCAACTTGCCGGAATTTGGCCATAGCCTCTCTGTATTCCCTAAAACACCCAGTTATCGACATAAAGCAAAAACCAAAACATTGCATCAATCACCATTCACCCAAACAATCCAACACAGCAACAAAACAACAACAACAGCCGATCAAAACGAAACCGTTACCTCCAATCCGTTCACCACCAGAACCCAACAATCTTCTCCTTGCCGAAACTCAACCTCAGCCGGACTCCTCGCCTCTGCTTTGAACCCCGCTCGATACAGCTCCTCCAAAGTCCACCAGATGGCGTATGAGGTCCAATCAACCATTTCTACACTTGCCAAAACTCAATAGCCTTACCGGAGTCCCGAGATTGAACTCGCCGGAAAAAGAACCATGAAATCCGGAAAAAGGCAAAAAAGGTCTTTGCAAATTAGAACTCGATTCGAGATGAAACAAACCCAGAAAAGAAGAGGAGAGGAAGGAGGATAAGAATATGACCTTGGTCTGTCAATTCGTCAACGGGACTCGCCGGAATTTGAGAAGGACAGCCGTCGTCCTCCTCTTCCGATCTCCGTCGAAAGTGGCTGCCTCTCGGATTTAAGAGTTGAACTAAGTCGGGAAGGATGAGAGGATCACTTTGGTGGCAGTCTCGTCGTCAGGGGTGGCTGGACGGCGCTGCTCCGGCGCGGGGACGACGACGGACAGAGAGAGAGTCGGGGTGAGGAGAGAGAGATGGCAGCTCGGGTCAACGCCCGAGTTTGGCTTAGACCAAGTCAACCCAACTCTTCACTTTTATACTTAAACCAATAACCCAAATTAAAACCCTAATTGATCTGACGGTCTAGATTAAATGTCATATCTTAATTTTAGAAACTAAATTTCTTTTACCCATCTTCAGTAAATCGTAGAAAAAAAAAAAAAAAAACTCGAAAATGAACACGAGCGTCAGATTACCAAGTTACCGAGCACGGTTAAATTTTCCAGATACTCGTAGAAACACCCGGTAAATGATAATATTAGGTCTGGAATGTTACAACGTAAGCATAGTAGCCCTATATGAATATAAGAATTCATATAAGGGGTAATAGACATGTATATACACCCGTCCTTTCTGCCATAATGATGCAGCGATTAAACACCACCATTATGGTGTGACGTGAGCGTGAGACGCAAGCGTAGTAGCCATGTATGAATTCTTAGGAATATTAGAGCCTGAGAAGCTCAATATCTTATAGAATTGGAGACTAGCGGGGCTAGTCGCGTATTTCAATATTTGCTAATTTCTGAGTTCAAAGATTTATTATTTATTGCATGCATCGCAGGTTTCCCGAAGAGATTAAATTGGGAAAACATAAAATCTTAGTTAATTATTTGTTCCTTTTAAACTTTATTTTTGTCCACTCACTCTAACGTTTTCAAATACTTCTCCCCTAGGCCATTTGGTTTTAAATGCCCAGTTTACAGGTTAGCATAGTTAAGGTCGGGCATACATAGAGTTGAGGCATAGTTTGCAGGTTTCTTTTCTTGAATTGCTCTGAAACCATAAAATGTTGGGTGTGAATTACCCTTAGTTTACTATTTAAAGATTTTGGGAGGTGTTGTGATCGTGGGAGCACGGAGGCTCCAATAGTTAAGGTTGGATTGTCATTAGAAGTGTTTTTCAGGTTTTTCAGGTTTTCCTTAAGGAAAGGTTGTCCATTTTCAAGGGAGGTTATGCCGGATTTTCAGTAGCATCTCCTTTGGAGGTGGTCCCCGCAGGGTTTATTTTGAATTTCAAGGTGAAATTCAGGGTGGGTCCTGACAGTTGGTATCAGAGCATTAGGTTATTAGGTTGGGAATCTTGTGTGAATCAGTAGTGGGTGAAACGTTTGAATCATGCTTTGGAGTTTTCTATTTATGGTGGGCAAGTATGGAGTTGTAGTAGTCCGATGGAAGATCTTGGTATCGAGTTACGTGACTTTTGGGAGAGAAGAGTTGGAAGAAAAGTTCGCAGTAGTTGTGTATTTTATCGATGTGAAAGTTAGTTGAAATGATATGGTGAGGTACCCATAGTAATTCCAAAAGGTACGTTTACGAGTTGTTGAGGACCTTAATCTTGAGCTAATTAGTCACGGGGAATTTGTGGCTAGTGCTTGGTTGCAGGACGTTGCCATATATCAATTTAGAGAAGTGTTGATTGACGACCAATTTACCAACTACTTATTCCATAACGGAAGTCAATTGAGAACATTTTGGATAATACTTATTATGGTGGCAGATGTTCTTATCTTCAGATCATTCTACTAAAGAGTGTAGTGGGATTATTTTGGAGAAACAGTTAATAATAGTCGATGAATATCAAGATTTCTGATGACTTTCGTTTATAATGTAGATTAGCTGAAGTTGGTTAAGGCGTTAAGCATAACGACCCCAAGACTATTTTTCCTTGGGAGTTTGCTTACAAAAGTCATTGGACACAACGCTGTGACAAACTTGTTGTGTCACAGTCAAGGAATTTTAGAATTGTTTGGTGTCACTAAATGTTTCGAATGTTAAGCAAGCTTTGAATCGTTGAGCGACATCTGTCGAGTATAGTATTTTAATCGTGGGGTGTTGCTAAATGGGTTGTTTGAGTTACAATATGCGTGACTTGTAGTGAAGCCTTGAGGGGAAGAGTTTCCTTGTTGAACCATGAAGTAAATTTAAGTCATGGATTGTTTTGAGTGTTAAACATTGAGGGTGGTGCATACAATGATACCTCAAATGACGTCTCTGGGGTGAGGAATTTCTCATGAGCGTTCATATTGTGGTGAGACCACTTTCTAATTCGTGTACGACTTTGGAGGTCATCTAGGTTGGTTGAGAGACTTTCCTCTTCTGTGATGTGAGGAAATTTTTGAGGAAGAAAATTTGCCAAGGACCAACGCTGCTATAGGAGGGTTTTCCGTTGTGGCTAAATCTTAGTATTGAATCATTCGATTAAAGATACAAGTTTGCATGAGGCGGAAAAGTGAAACATGTTAATATTTTTGTGGAGTTTCTTGAACTCGCATTAGTTGGAGGAGTTTGTTGGGAATTACAGCAAGTACTTGTTGGACTTGAACTATGAATTAAAAAATTTCTTTCTTAGTTCTAGTCGGCAATATTCTTGTCTTCTAAGTTTCACTTCAACTTAGAAATTCAAGTTGTTACAAGTGTTGCTTTGAGCAAATTATCTGAGTTGTATGTCGGATGTCATCATTATGACTTTCTTCTCTAAACATTTTCGCTAAGAGCATCCTGGCTTGCTGGAGTAGTTGACAGTTGTTCTTAGAACCTGTCGTAAACCCCCTTTCTAAGAGGAGAAAGCAATCACAAAAAGAATGAGAAGGTGGGTCTTGATATGGATGATCTAGTAAAAGAATTTCAGTTTTGTAGTAAAAGAATTTCAGTTTTGAAGTTGTTGCAAGATGAATTCGAACTGTAGGAACCTAGTGTAGTTACTAAGGCTCTCTTTGTTTCAAGCGATCTTGATGTTCCCACCAGATCGTTACGAGGATGACGCCTTTATTGGCGCGCAAATTTCAGATTGAGTTCAAGCCTGCATCTGCGCACTACTCGAGGTTTAGTGCAAGGAACGAGAAGTTCCGTGACTTGCTACTACCACGTGTGGGTATACTTTTGAAGTAATTGGCTGGAGCAGAGAAGCGGTTGGTGACTTTTCGGAACTTCACAGGTTTGGCAGTTTTTGTTATTGTGTCGTGAGTTGAGCCGACTTAAGTAGTGGGGGGGGTGCAGACATGTCTTGTCCGAGTGGACGTGTGGGTGGTTGTACTGTAACGCCTCAAACTGTACCTTTTCAGTTTAAACACGTCACAGTGTCATGAGTCTGAAAAAAAAAAAACGCAAAGTAGTTAATGTAAGCAAATATTAAAGAAAAACACAACAGAAGTGTAAAAACATTTTGGTGTAAAATCTTTATTTTTCTGTACGTATTCTTATTCCCCCAAAACCTGACACAAGGGATACTAAGAAATACAAAAAAAAAAAATAAAAGAATACAAATTTTAATGACAGTATCACAAAACAAATCTCATAACAGGATTGGACTATCTTCTAAAATAAATTTTGATACAAGGAATGACCAATAATTAACAAACTTCAAGGAATAGAATCACAAGTGATATAACAAGACCAACAGAATAGAATCTGTAACTCAAGTATAAGAATAAAGGGAAACCAAATTACCGACCATAAATATGCACACCCAGCTCCTCGCCACTATCTTGTTCCAGTGCACAGTACCTGCAACCAAAATTGTTGTAGGGGTGAGCTTTCGTCCTCGTTGCTCAAGGAAACTTTACCCTTAACTAGGTTTGGAAACCAATAAATAATATGGGCTGCCCAGTATGAAAACATGCTTAAAACAAATTTATAATGAACGACAAATATTTGAAAAGAATATTTCATTTTCAAATAAATGTGGCGCCATAAATCTGTACCTGATGGCCAGTCGTCTTCTAGACCCACTATCCAACTTACCTTACTATATATGTGTACAACAGGTAAGTGTAGCGAGAATGTCCACTTACGCCATATCGCCTAGAGGAAGTGCCACATCTCAAAACATGTCAGACACTCCTTAGTGCATACAGCCCCTCCGGAGGTTTAGGGAATCGAAGCCCAAGGAAGTCACTATGCCCCTCTCACTCTCAAGCCATCAAATCTCATAAAACCGGTTACCATTTTTATGATAACCACATCATGCAATTTCTCATATACATAAACATTTTATATAAAATGAAAATCCACTAATCAAGGGAGTTCCGGGTCCCTTACCTAGAATCCGTGGCTTTCCTTACGAACTCCGAGAATCTCGAGTCTTCCGCTCCTCGGGTAACTGGAGTCCTGAATTCCGACATATTTATCGTTAATAACTTTCCTTTCGACTTAACAAAATAATCTACTTAATTGTTTGACCACCAGGACTTGACCAACCATGATCCTACTTTACATTAGGTTTGCCCAAAACTACTAAGGGCACCCAATCCTTATTCATCACACAAATTGACCCAACAATTTAAGATTCACAATTATACTTCCAGACTTTGCTTTCACGTTTACAAACTTCATTTTCCAATTTTCCTCTCATTACAGTAGCTAATGTCTCAAAAGACTTGCTTCATGTTCGACCAACATGACCATTCATAGATACGACCATAATTCATTTCACTTTTGGTGTGCCTAACTTACTAAGGACACTCCAACACTAATTTTCTTATTCTATCCCATGATTCATTCCCTATCTCAATCCTAAATATATCACAGTATGAAAAACTTAGGTAGTCCAATACCACCAAGAGAATTACTCTTCTGTTGGTAAATACCAACAATGCTTATATCATATATCATGATCCTTCTATCATCAATTACTTATACAACTCAACCTAGAACCTTCTGTCTTATTTACTCGTCAACCTCTTACTTGTCCAGAACATTCTTAATCAAGTCAAGTCATGTTAATCATCTCTCATATAAATAACAAGATAGCAATAATTCTATTTAGCAATTACCTTCTTAGTATTTGTCTAACAACTAAGAAGCATAATCTTCCTCAGTTGCACTTATGCAACGAACAGAGGTATGGTCATCCACTTTGGCATCACCTCACTCGCCAATTCAAAGTTCACAATTGAACCAACTTCACAGCTTCTGCACTTCGAGAACAATTGAATATTAATATATATGGTTTCTTATTCAAATCAGAAACGCAAACTAACCCAAGTGAGGCCAAGATCACCACCATGAACAGTGGCAGAGCTTTGGCAAAACATACCGAGTTCTCCCCTTCAATAGAATCAAGCTTTTCCAATGATCAATCTATGTTGTAGGATGACAGAACTCAGAAGCACAGAGCACTCGTTGCCATCCGTAGCTCCGTCGAACCTGAAAGCACCAAAATCCGAAATCACAAATCATCAAAACTAATAGAATCCAACTATACCAGCGTAATATTAGAACGAAGGGGAATCGGGGTCCTAACCTCAACGAACCCAGAAGAACTCAAGCAGCTCCGAAAACAGCCGAATAGATGCTAGAAAATTCGCCGATGTCGGCGGCCGTCCCGAATTTCACTCTGAAACTCGAGGTAAATCCTACGGGATCCACCTTTAAGGAAAATTTACCAGAAATTCGACATAACCATCCTTGGAAATGGACAACTCATACCTAAAAAATCCAACTTAACACTTCTATAACCAAACATCCATCTTCAACACCTGGAGTCTTCCTGCTCCCCAAGTTCATCACATCTCCTAATAAATCAATTACTCAACTAAAATAATCCCACAACCAACAATACTCAAAATTAATTCACTAACTGGTTATCAGAGCATATCTAATAATGAAAGAATAACAATGAATACAGATTAAGCGGAAGCAGCCTTTGACTATGCCTCAACTCCATGTACGCTCGACCTCATTTAAACTTAGCCTGCACACTGGGCATTTAAAACCAAATGGCCCAGGGGAAAGTAACTTAAAAACGTTAGAGTGAGTGGACAAAATAATTTAACAAATACTCAATTTAAATACTTTCTCACATTTCAAACTTTAAAAACTTAGCTGCACGCAATTTTTTTGATAAATCATATAACTTAAATCCATAAACCTATAAGAATGGACAAACCAGCCCCGCTGGTTAATCAAATAAAGAAATCTCGTAAAAAGAGATAAACCAACCCCGATGGTTGATCAAATATATATCTGAGAAGAATAAAATAAGGGGAAGAGTTATCACCATGTAAAAGGAGCCTCCCAGGCTCGGGTCGGTGCCTCCCAGGCTATAATAGCGTCCCACGCTAAGCGCACTACTCACCTATAGTGAGTAGCCGCTAATAATGGCTAGCTAACAAATAAATATAAATACCGATCGGTTGCCTCCCAGGCTATAATAGCGTCCCACGCTAAGCGCTCTATTCACATATGGTGAGTAGCCGCTAATAATGGTTAGCTAGCAATAATCAATATAAGCGACCATATATTATGGTGACTAAAATCATACAAAATCCTTTAAATCCATGAAACTTCCCCAAGATCATACGAATGGTACGGTTCCCAACCGTACTTGAAAATCATCATAAGAAATTATAATAAACTCAATGACGTGTCCCACACGTCAAAAATATTCTCAAGTCCATAATTATAAGCGAGATTTAATTATCAAGTATAAATTGTAAATAATTTCATAATCCGAAAATACTTGCTAAAAATATTCTCAATGTCAATTTCAATAATCCACAAGTAAATGAAAAAGATATGAATAAAGAATTACCGAAAATCTCATTTTCGGTAATGTTTTAAAAATCTCAAAGTCATCAAAATAACACTGATAATAATTAAATCCGGAGTCATAAAGAATATCAAAACTCAAATACCAACTTTATAACCCGAGCTCAAATCCATAAATCATGACCAACCATTAATCAATGCTTCAAACTCAAATAATTTCCAAGATCCTCTCATAAACCCAAATTATAATATAAGCTCGGAAAATAAAATAATAAATTATAAAATCTTGCATGCATATTTATTTAAAACCAAAATGTCCACTCACAAATTTAGGCATAAGCCCGACGATAACCGCATCGCCACTCAAGCGAGGTTCCTTCCGTATCCTGGCACAATAAATATGCTTAGAACCACTCTTCGATTTAGGAAAATAAATGCTTTAACTTAATCATCGAAATCCTCCCAATTAACTCACTAATAAGCTAATTAGATTTTTACCAAACTTCATCTACAACTTCACTTCATCGATTCTAGCACTTCAGGACCATAACCAAGAAAATCCAATGGTCGGATTTATTCTATCAACCGCCAATTTCTCCAATCTCTGAAAAATTCCAAACTTAACCACAACTCCTCCAAAAATTCCAAACTTTACATCCTTAAACTCCTCTCATGAAAACAAACTCAACAACATTAAAAACTACCCCAAAGGGGCGGCGGCCGGCGGCCGAACTCCGGCGACGTCCAATGCTTCCCAAATTTTAACACAACAATCCTCTCAACCCGCACAACAACTTCCTTAACTAGCACAAAATCCAATTCTAAGCCTAGCTAGGTTAATCGAACCAAAATAGTGAAAGAGCCCTAGAACTTCAATTATACATTACTCCATAACAAGATCGAATTGAAATGGTTCCTTTTGAGGGATTACTAACCTTGATGAGAGCTACAAGATGAGCCAAGTTTCACGAGCTATGGTGGCCGGAGGAGCGATTTCTGGCGACGGGAAGTCGGGCTGCTAGGAGCGGTTTCCTCCCGTTCGGCGGCGTCACATGCTCGGTCACCGGCCTAGGAGGAGAGAGGAGGCGACGGGGTTCTAAACAAGACCGGTCCGGCGATCTGTGGTGGCCGGACGGCGGCGGGCGATGGTGGTGAAGCCGGCGGGTCAAGGAAGCTTCTGGAGAAATGAGAGAGAAGGAAGAGAGAGAGAAAAGAGAGGGTTGGGCTTTTTCCCACCCGATCCACCACTTAAAACACCCACAAAAATAAAGCCTACTAAAATTTACCTCCTTTTATCAAAACAGTAACTTTCGTTTTTAGACCATAACTTCTTCATACGAACTCCGTTTTAAGCGTGTCGCATGTCTACGAACTCTGTTTAACGTCCTCTACAACTTTCATTAAGAAAGTTTTCCCAAATTCTAAACGGAAGAAAAAATCAACTTTTGGAGTCTTAAATAGTAAACGGTTACTCAAAACGGTAAAAGCCAAATTAATACCAAAAGTAAATAACCGTAAAATAACTTAAGAACCGGGATGTGACACTAACACGTATAGCATGACGAGAGGGATCAATTTCATACCACATGCAGCTCAAACAGCCGGTAGAGTCGCCGAAAACGGTCAAGAACGTGGAACTGTTGCTCGTCGAATCTCCTTCCTCAGTCGTCAATTTAATTAGCTACCACCACCAACGTGTCGGCGGTGATGAGAGGATCGATGGATGCTGGTGAGTCGTCGACCGATGGCGGGACGACAGAGACAGTTCAGAGTCTCTCTTCTCCCTCTCACATTCTCAGGCTCTCTCGAGCATTCTAGGTTGAGATGGCATTTTCCCACTTCTATTATATTGTAATCAACCGACTTAGAATGGACGTACCAGATCTCACCGAATGAATTTCATAATTTTCTAAAGTATTTTTCTATCTTTTCAAAACCTCCAAAAATTATAGAAAATAGCTTGGGACTTCGAATAATTCCCTGAAATTTCTCATGAACTCATCTTGTTGTGTACTATTTTATCCAACTCTTAAATCTAGTAATTGGCCTTGTAAAAATCTCTAAATATCTCTTTGAGCTCATTTTGAAAGCATCGTTGTCGATAACCAAATTTCTAACCACTGCAATTTAAGCTCGTCAAATTTTCCGGGTGTTACATGTACATAGTTTTGTGAATTCCCATTCTACGCGGAGTGAGTATCTTTGGCTCCTGGTATACGTACATAGCTTCTGGTATTCCGGATTCAGGAAATTTAGACATCAGTTTTGTGCCCTCATATCCTTAGCAATTTTTGTCTTGTGCGTACAAGATTGACCGATTTAGCGAACAATTAAGGAAGAATTATTCCATCTCAGATCGGTACAACATAAAATCATCAGGAAGCGTGAACTGGATCAGGCGATGTAGTTCCAAAGGGAAAAGTATTCAAGTGTCTCAATTCAACCATTATTTCCTTGTGGACTCGCGTGAGCTTTGACTCCGCGACATACCTTGGCGTTAGTGCTGTGATTGCTGTAGTTTTTGCCGTGTACGAATCCTTTAATTTGTTCAATTAGCGGGTTTTCAAATCACTATGAGCATGTGTGAATGCATAAACTCTAGCTTCTTGACAAGTGGTGTCACACATCCCGGTTCTTAAGTTAATTTGCGGGTATTTACTTTTGTGTTACTTTGACCTTTTACTGATTTGAGTAACTGTTTACTATTTAAGGAAACTAGAGTTGACGTTTTGTAGGAAAATTATTTTGGGAAAAATTTCTTTAAGGAAGTCGTAGAGGATGTTAATACGAATCCGTGGACATGTTATACGTTAAAATTGGAGTTCGTATGTAAAAGTTATGGTGTAAAATGTAAAGTTACTATTTTGGTCAGGGGTATAAAAAGGGAAACTTACGGGAAGAGGTAAGGTAGAAAATCAGAAAGTTACTCACTCTCTCTCCTCTCTCCCATGTCTCTCCTCCACCGGACTTCTCCGTCTCCGTTCGCCACCGTCCGGCCGAGTTAGGCGGCAAGGTGGGTACCGATTTGAAGCTCAGCACCTCTTCCATCAATCTAGGTAAGTTGCCGGACCTATAGCGCTGCCATGAAGGAAAAATCACGCCGAGGAGGTACGGATGTGCATGGTGGAGTTTCACCGGAAACTTCCTTCTTTGGCCACTGTAGCCAGAGTTTCTTGTCCCGTTTGGAAGGTCTCACTTCGGGTAGCAAACCCTCAAAAGGATTCGACCTATTTCGATCTAGGTAAGGAGATTTGAAGTTTTAAAATTCTAGGCTTTTGAATTTGGGAGTTTTATGTTTTGGTTCGATTTGCATGTTTAGACTTGAAATTGATCAATGTGGTAGTTATAAAAGTTGTTTAAAATGTTGAGAGGATGATTGTGCTGAAATTTGGTAAATATTGGAGGTGGCCGGAATAGTGGATGGCCGGTCGGCGCTGCCAGAGGGGCAGACGGCGGCGCCGCCTCTTTTGGGTGCTTTTTCAAGCTAATTAGGTAGAGTATGATGGGAGGTATAACACCCCGTACCTCATTTTACTAATTTACTGGTCACCAAGACGGTAAATGATGACCTAGTTCACTTTTTCTCTTCGGGTACACTTTAGGAGACCAAAATGTTGACTTTTTACCCGTATACTTTTTGAGAAGTTTCCTTTCACGAACGTTGTAGAGCTTTTTAAACTGAACTTGTGGACACATGGTACGCTTTAATCAGAATTCGTTCGAGTAAACTGTGATCTACGAAAGTGATTAGTTTTAAAGGGCTTTTTGGACTTTTCATAATGATTAGTTTTGGAATCCAAAACCCTAAAAAAAAAAAATTCTCTCTCATTTTTCTTTCCTCTCCTCTCCGCCGCATCCTTTTTTTTTTTCTCTCTCTCTCTCGAACTCTCTCTCCGCCTTCCTTTGCCAGTGCCGAAAACCATAGCTCCGGCCACCACCTCCACTCACCGCCACCACCTCTCCACTCACCAAATAATAAGGAGCAAAACCCAAGAGGCTTTTCGTTTGCTACCGCCAAACGAAGCCGCACGCGCCTCCGTCGGCAGACCTGGTTCTACAAGAAGCATGGATTAACACAGGTTCGCTGCTCTCCTACTGTCATACCCTCACTCTATTTGATTTGTAATTGGGGATTATGGAGTATTTGAGGGTCGTGGAACTTATGAGGTTTTGGAGATGAGAGAGACCATTGGTTCAGTTTCAAGGTAAAGTGGGAAAAGGTGATTGCATGGTTGTAGGTGAAGGATTTGTTCAATCGGCGTTTTGGACATTAGGAGTGGAAGAAGAAGCTTCTGGGGCATTTTGGTTGAATTGGAAATGAGGGACATGGTAGGGAGCTTGAATTGGGAAGCCTCGGCTTGGCAACTAACACAACCGAATCACTGTGAGTGGACTTTTGTTTTGAATAAATTGCATGCGACGATTAATTTATAAAATTTCTTCTATAATTATCGTTCTCAAGAAAGTGAGTTGATTTTAGTTTTGTGTATCATTTTAATGATTTCGGAGTTGACATGGGATCATCCTTGATTTGTTTTGCAAATATGATTTTGGTTTCTTAATGGGACTTACGTTATAAGTCGAGTTTCAATGGTTTACGTTTTGAGATGATTCCGGATTTAATTATTATCGTTTTTATTTGTCGACTTTGAGATTTATAAAAGATTACCGAAAAAGGGATTCTGTTAATAATTTTCTCGTTTATTCATGGAATATTGATCTTGACATTGAGAATATTTTAGCGAGTATTTCAGGTTGAGATATTATTTATGATTTATACTTGATAATTAAATCTCGTTTATAATTATAGATTGGAGAATATTTTGACGTGTGAGACATGTCATTGAGTTTTATTTTATTTTCATATGATAATTTCAAAGTACGGTTCGGAACCGTACTCGTGACTGCATTTGCATGAACTTGGGGAAGGTTTATGGATTTATGTGTTTCGTATATTTTTAGTCACCATACTAGAGTTGATTCTTATTCATTACTAGCTAGCCTTTATTAGCGGTCCTCACCACAGGTGAGTCGAGCGCTAAGCGTGAGACGCTACTATAGCCTAGGAGGCTCCGATCGGTATTTATTCATTGTTAGCTAGCCTTTATTAGCGGTCCTCACCATAAGTGAGTCGAGCGCTTAGCTTGAGACGCTACTTGAGCCTGGGAGGCTCCTCTTACATGGTGATATCTCTTCCCCTTGTTTTATTTACTCATTGATGTATTTATTTAACCAGCGGGGCTGGTTTGTCTAATCTTACGGGTTTCTTGACATAAAGTTTAATGTTAGGTTGCATGCATCGAAGGTTCTACAGTTTAAACATGGGAAAGTATCTAGATAATATTTTGTTAAATTATTTAATTTTATTTTTGTCCACTCACTCTAACGTTTTCAAATGCTTTCTCTTAGGCCTTTCGATTTCAAATGCCCAGATTGCAGATTAGCTTAAAAGAGGTCAGGCGTACATGGAGTTGAGGCATAGTCAATAACACAGCTTTCGCTGGCTCTCTTATCTATGTTTTCTTTCTTATTAGAATTGCTCTGATGACCTTTGAGACTGTTGTTAATTAATTAAGACATGTTGTGTTCTGGGTGTTGATGTACAGCTGGGAGCAGGGTGGCTCCAGGAGTTGAGGATGGTTTGTTTTGATTATAAAAGTGTATGCTTGGATTTGACAGGTAGGGTTGTTCATTTTCAAGGGAGGTTATGCCGAAATTTTTGGTAAAATTTCCCTTGAGGTGGACCCCGCAGGGTTTACTCCGGATTTCAGGGGGAAATCCGGGGTGGGTCCTGACAGGAGGAGTCCATTGATGTTAAGTTTGTGAATTTGGGTTGAAGTTGGTTGAAGCCACTATGCCATTTCTTGCATCAGGCAACACCCATCAGACGACACAAACAAAATTAAGTATGGTTCGGGGTTTCGGGGCGACATATTTTTTTTCTGTGTTGGTGGAATATGCACTTAGACACTAGTAATTTTCTTTGAAATAAATGTATGTTTTTGGGACAATCTATAAATGTTGGTGAAGAAAGAGGTTTGTTTTAGTCTCAATTGTCAAAATGAAAGTTACATTCGGACAACACTTATAGGTCGTCTAGCTATGAAGGTTATCAGCCTCCATGGAAAAAAACTCTCTCTGTCACAATTCACTCTCTCAGCACCGATCGAACCTCTCAGCCTCATTCTTCTCTCATTCTTAGCACCGATTGAACCTCTCAGCACCCAACACTTTCATTCTCATTCTTCTCTCAGCCTCCATCGATCGAGCTCCTCTCTCATTCTCGTCTCCAAAACACTCCTCCGTCTCATCCTCACTGTTCTCATCTCATCCTCCATCACTGTTCTCATCTCTCCTTTTTTTCACAGCACACTATCTCCTTCTTCTTCTCACGGTAAGCTTAGGGTTTCGACTGGGTTCTTGATTCAATCGATTTTAGGATTTTTCTTCTATTTGGGGATTTAGAACTTTAGGGGTTGATTGAAATCGGTTGGGATTTGGGGATTGTTACTTCTATTCAAATAGATTTTGGGTTTTTCTTCTTTCGATTTAAACTCAGTTTAGGATTTTGGGTTCTTTTATTTGGGATTTTGCAATTGAAATTCTATTCTTGTCACATACTGATACGATCTGAACTTCTTTATTGTATAGGTGCGATATGAGCTGGAAAACTTGCTTATTCATTACCTGAGGTTAGTCATTGTTTATTTCTCTAATGTTAACAGCTTTAGATTATTGTGTTGATAAGCTTCTTACTGAAAAATTGCTTGTTGAAATTGTTGTTAATCCTATAATGCTAGGAAGGCTCAGTGCTGTGTTACAAAAGGATTTGTTGGGAAGGCACTGAGCCCGTGGTGCAGTGGAAAAGGCCAAAGGCTTGATTGGGTGAATTTCTGGTGAGTCTTGGAAATGACCAGAAAGTTTATGGATTGTTTGTCTAATGTTTGTATATGCATGCATGCCTTGTTTGTGTTTTATCTTTGCTGTGATAGATTATTGTATTCGTATAATGTATTGTTGGAGCTTGGATTGATGTAATGCTTGCAGCTGTATGTGAAACTATGAATGAACTGTTATATATATCTGCATGTGTATAAATGGCTATAGTGTATGTACATACTAATAATGCATTTTCTGTCTAAGATGGATAAGTCATGGATGCATGCTGATAGGAGATCAAAAGAGTTTGAGTAAGGATTTGAAGAGTTTCTAAAGTTTGCTGAGTCTAATGCTGTTAACATAGACAAGATTTCATGTCCTTGCATGAATTGTTGCAATACCGATGGATTTTCTATGGAAGTTGTTAGGGATCATGTATTCTATTATGGTTTTTTAGACAGTTATAAGGTGTGGAGGTGGCATGGGTAATCTATGTATGATAATGGGGCTGAATCAGAATCTGAATTTGAATCTTTTCATGGGGAACCTGGGATGGGGGAGAACGATGTAGAAATAGGAGAAAGTGAGGCGAATGGACGTTACCACTGATGAATGGAAAACCATAGTAAACAAGTAAGTGCAGCCAGCTTGCATCTTTATCATTGGTGTATATTATATACAAAATGCATTATTTAATTATTTAGTTCATTCTTATTATAATTTCGGGTATTTTGTTGTTTTTGAGTGCCATCAAAGTTGCGAATGCACACATTACTAATAAAGCACGAAAACTTCAGTGGAAAAACTGTTCAGTATGTTTCCTATCTTAGCTAACTGTTTATATTTACACTTAACCATTTCAGTTCATGTTTATTAGGTTTGTTAAGCAAACGAATTATTTGATTCAAGGCATTCTGGAGCAGCTTGATGATAAGACCTGTGGATATTTCATTATTCTTTACATGAGGGAAATAGTGCTGGAAAAAAACCAAGACTGGTCTAAAAAGGTAATTTCTTGCATTCATTAGTTTGTGAGCTATATAACTCAATCAGTTGGTTCAATCTGTTATGTTTTTTGTCGTCCTTGCAGTGGTTGACAAGGGGAGATGCATATTACACCATGGAGAATGTTGATGTTGTTCGGCAAGAGTGGGCAAAGTATGTTCTTAAGTTTACAAATAACTAGCAAGCTAGTGTATGGTTTCATTTAGTACTGTTTTGGCGATACAAAGCATCCATCAACTTGCCCATAGATTTATGCCAGCATTTGATTTGCAGTCATATTTTGATGTGTACTGTATGTTTGCCCAGATTATGTAGTTCTTTTTGCTGTGTTACCATGCTGGACTGCATATGAGGCAGTTGTACATAATGATGGTGCTTTTTGTTAATCTCTTATGGCCTAGCTAGGTTTGTGTACGGTTTATATATGGTGGATTGAAAGTCTATGATATCAATTTGGATGTTGAATGCTTATTTTAGTTATGGATGCTTATTTTATTTATGGATGGTGTTTTTAAACCTAAATTATCAGGATGTTTCAATATAGCAATTGTGTAGTTTCAAACAAGCCATGACTACCAATATGTGTGATTTCAGGTACAGAGGATGGATACAAACATAACAATATCTATTGTTTTTACTAAGTTAAGATACCAGAAATGTGTGGCCATAAAACAACAACCGGCAACAAAAACATAACAATATCTATTGTCCTTACTAAGTTAAGATACTAGAAATGTGAGGCCATAAAGAACAACCGGCAACGTAAGTGGAGAGGTTAAATCAAAAGAAGGCATCACTTATATGTAGCTAAAGCTCATTCATACGATAGACAAATGTCGCCTGAAAATGTCAAAAGCCTAAGATATATCACGTAGTGAAAGCTTAAAGCATATTAGACGATAGATACCTATTGTCTTAAAGAGACCAAATGAAAAAAGAAAAAATATACGTTGCCTGAAGATCATTCACCCAATGCATATGTGTTGTCGTACTACATCTAGACCAGAAACAACATCAATAGTATGTCGTGTGGGTTCATCCAGCGATACATAAACGTAGCGTGGAAAAGTTTAAATTCTAATTCACCAAGTATATGTCGCCTGTAACATTTTCACATGATGTTTAAATATCGTCTTTAAACAAATTAACCTACACCTATATGTTGTTGTAAGGCGTATTTCTCTCTCACTCGTAGTTATAAGGCAACACAAAGAGCTGTGTCGCCTCACGGTAAAAAAAAGATACGTCGCCTTCTAGCATGTCGTTGTTTAAACTATCAGGCGACATATATAACATGTCGCCTTATCTCAATTCAGGCGACCCAAAATGAAAAAAGTCTTCTGTCGCCTGAGGTTCTTATAGGCGACACAACATTTGTGTCATCGGAGAACCTCATCAATGACATGCTAGAAGGCGACATTTAAGATTTTTATTAGGCGACACAACTGCAGTGTCGCTTGATGCCGGAAACGTTCGAGAATTTTCAAGTTGGTTTTGTCGGTAGGTAATTTAAGAAGATCGAACCGTTGGATTTCCTTTGTATCTATTCTAGAATGTTAGAATCAATGAATTAAGGTTGTGGTGGAGTTTGGTGTGAATCCGGTAAGCTTAACCCTAGTAAGGGAAGTGGGTTAAGCGGAAGAGATTTCGGTGTTTATATTTAAGTATTTATTTTCTGGAATTGAAGTTTGGTCCTAAGCATGGTTATTGTGCCAGGATACGAGGAGATCTCGCTTTAGTGGCGATTCAGATATCGTCAGGCTTATGCCTAAATTTGTGAGTGGACACTTTGGTTTTTATTAAATATGCATGCAAGATTTTATAATTTATCATTTTATTGTCTGAGCTTGTATTATAATTTCGGCTTATGAAATGATCTTGGAATTATTTGAGTTTGATGCATTGATTAATTGTTGGTCATGATTTATGGATTTGAGCTCGGATTATTAATTTGGTATTTGAGTTTGGATATTCTTTATAATTTCCGGATTTCTTTATAATGGTTTTAGTTGTTAACATTGAGATTTATAAAAGATTTCCAAAAATGGGATTTTCGGTAGTTTTCTATTATAATTTGATCGTTTATTTGTGGAATATCGATCTTGACCTTGAGAATATTGTAGCGAGTATTTTGGATTGAGATATTATTTACAATTTAAACTTGATAATTAAATCTCGCTTATAATTATGGATTTGAGAATATTTTGACGTGTGAGACACGTCATTGAGTTTTTTTTTAATTTCTTATGATAATTTCCAAGTACGGTTGGGAACCGTACCATTCGCATGATCTTAGGGAAGTTTTATGGATTTAAGTGATTTCGTATAATTTTAGTCACCATACTATAGGGTCGCTCTTATTCTTTACTAGCTAGCCTTTATTAGCGGTCCTCACCATAGGTGAGTCGAGCACTTAGCGTGAGATGCTACTAGAGTCTAGGAGGTTCCGACCCGAGCCTGGGAGGCTCCTCTTACATGGTGATATCTCTTCCCCTTGTTTTATTTTCTCAGTATGTATTGGATTAACCAGCGGGGCTAGTTTATCTCTTATTATGAGATTTATGTTTTTGATTAACCAGCAGGGCTGGTTTGTCCATTCTTTTGTGAATCTGGATTTAAAGTTTTAAGGATGATCAAAGTTGCGTGCAACTAAGTTATTAAAGTTTAAATGTGGGAAAGTATTTAAATTACGTTTCTGTTAAATTATTTAATTTTATTTTTGTCCACTAACTCTAATGTTTTAAATTACTTTCCCCTGGGCCCTTTGGTTTCAAATGCCCAGTTTGCAGGCTAAGTTTATTTGAGGTCGAGCGTACATGGGCTCGAGGCATAGTCAAAAGCTGGTTCCGCTTATTCTTTATTTATTGTTTTTCTTTCATTATAGATATGCTCTGGTGACCATTTGAGATTGTTATTAGTTGATTAAGGTTTGATGTATGATGAGAGATGTGATGAACTGGAGGAGCAGGAAGGCTCCAGGAGTACAAGGTTGGAATATGAGTTTAGAAGTGTGTTGGAGGTTGGTTTGATCAGGTAGGGTTGTCCATTTTCAAGGGAGGTTATGCTGAAATTTTTGGTAAAATCTCTCTTGAGGTGGACCCCGCAGGGTTTACTTCGGATTTCAGGGGGAAATTCGGGGTGGGTCCTGACAGTTGGTATCAGAGCTTAGGTTTTCCGATTTCTATCACTACCTCATATACTTGGTAAGACTTAGTGTCTATAGAGTGATGGTCCGACCGCAGCAGATCCATTAGCATTATATGCTTTAGATGCTATGTGTTTATTAGGTATATGAGATAGTTGTTCTTGTCTTATTTATGGACAGTATTGTGCCATAAGTGTCTACATCTTCAACACTATGTCTCCTTACGCCGACCTCAAAGGGTATCTTGGTTATTTTCCGAGTAATGGAAAGGTAAGTAATTTGCACCTTTCATATGTGATTTATTGTGGTTGCGAAATTTTGAGTTGAGTTACGAGTTGGGAAGTTACATGTATTTACTGTGTTCTTTTTCCTTATTTAATGAGTTGTTGGCTTATATTTAAGTGGTGAGTTGAGCCTTTTTGTGGGTATTGGTGATAGAGAGGACATGCATGTGAATGAAGGATTGAGCAATTTCTAGTTAAGATTGGTATTGAAATAAGAGATATCATAAGGGTGTTAAGTAAGTGTTGTCTTGCTTTGAGATAAATAATAGAGTGGTATTGCTCGAGTTAATTAATTGTGGACGTTAGTGGATGCGTTAAATGGGGCTGTTAAAGTTTGGTTTATGCATTGAAGTTTGGTATCTGAAATTGTTATTGGTCGATTTAGGTTTAGTATCTGTAATGTGGTATTCGTTCTTCTACTTACGTTGAGTGTTTTAGAATGATTGTAAGTGTAAAGGGCTTTGAAATGTAATAGTAAAGCGGATACGAGATGGTTGTGGTTGCTCCGACTTTACGGCAACAGATGGAGAATTTAATACATGGTGTGGTTGAGTTTTTATAAATCTTATATGAGATGGTTGCGTGGAGATGTTGGAGTTATTTTTGTTTACGCCTAAATTAATATTTTACTGGACAATAAATGTCTAAGTGAATATTAATTAAGTTCTTGGTCCATGTCATATCGGCGAACCCAAGTTCTTTAATTTTGCAAGTGTTGGTCCGCCAGTGAGGCCGCGCGGACTGAGTTACACAGTCCGCGTGCGGAATGGACCGCGCGAGCTGAGTTACACAGTCTGCGCGCGGAACGAACTTCATGTGGAATGGACATAGGTGGACTACACAGTTCGCGCGGAACGGACTTCGCGCACTTAACATACTTCGCGCGCGCTTAATGTACTTCGCGCGAGATACAGATCTAGCGCGCAGGATGACTCCGCGTAAAACATTCACTTAGAGATTGACTCTCCGCGTAGGCGAGGCGAGGCGAGTTGGCGAGTTGGTCTGCGTAGTAGACTTCGCGAGGAAGACACATGCGGAGTCCGTTCCCACCACAATAATCGTTGAAGACTTTTACAAGTCTTTGATATGCTTCGGGCCAATCCCTGTGGCCCATTTAATATAAAAAACCCTTTTAAGGCTCGCGAGCTGCAATAGCCCGCGAAATGGAAGCGAGCTTTAGGAGCACGCGAGATAGCCTCCTGTGACAGCCCGTGGGATGAATTTCAGTCCACATAGGACTCTACAGTTGGCGGCGCGGAAGCAATGCCCTATGCACGGAATGAAGGTGCGAACTGGACATGTGTCACAGGATGGTTGGTTCGCGTGGATGGAACAGTGCCCTTGTGCTATTAGGGTTTCAGAGTTCGACTTGAACTATGATTATCTTTCTTCCACCGCAAGACGAATCACTATATAAAGGGCTTGAAGGTTTACAGAAAAGGACTCTCAAAACTCAAACAAATAATTAACAAAATTTATGCTTTCCCAATTTAATTTCCAAAGAAAATTGAATGCATGCCTCAATCGATAAATTCTTTATCTCATAAATATCGATCGTTTTCAGCTCAAAAATATATATCAATATATGTATGTATTTACACACGCCCATACTCCCTATATAAATTAATAGATTTAAAATAATCTATATAGGGCTACTACGCTCACGTCACGCTTTAATGTGGTGATACACTACGTCATTAAGGTGGACAGACGGGTGTATAAATATGTAACCATACCTCCTATATGAATTAAACACTCATATAGGGCTACTACGCTTGCATCTAACGCTCACGTCACACCAGAATGCGGTTGTATACTACGCCATTAAGGTGGACAGACACATATGACTAGCTAGCATTTATATACATACTCTCCTCATAAATGAGATTTTCGGTAACTCTCCAAAATAAACAAAATCGTCAAATAAAAGTAACTTCAAATGCTCCAACAAAATAAACAATTGCATGCATATTATTTAAAACAAAAGTCCACTCACAACTTTAGGCCTAAGCCTGACGTCTATCCAAGGTCTTTTCTGCTCGAGCCTTCTCACCTCCTGTTTCCAAATATATAGTTAAATTCCCAACTAAAACTCAATACTTAAACAAAATAGGCAAAAATTAAATGTGAGCCTTAACCACGCTCATCCTTGCCCAACTTCACCATTCATAAATCGATACGGTCCAAACTTCACCACAATTACCGGCAGCCTTAAACCAACCTTCTACAGCCTAAACAACATTAATCTAACGGCCGGATTTCTAACCTATTCACCAATCTTTCAGAAAATCCAAAACCTATTCAAAACTCCTCCAAAAATTCTAAACTTCATACCATTAAACTCCCCTTAATAATACACATCTAAAACCATGAAAATCCCCCTAACAGCGGCGGTCGGCGGCCGACTCCGGCGACCTTCAATGCCTACCGAATTTTAACAGCATCTTCCTCTCAACCCACTCTACAACTTTCGTAATAATGGTTAGCTAGCAATAATCAATATAAGCGACCCTATATTATGGTGACTAAAATCATACAAAATCCTTTAAATCCATGAAACTTCCCCAAGATCATAAGAATGGTACGGTTCCCAACCGTACTTGAAAATCATCATAAGAAATTATAATAAACTCAATGACGTGTCCCGCACGTCAAAAATATTCTCCAGTCCATAATTATAAGCGAGATTTAATTATCAAGTATAAATTGTAAATAATTTCATAATCCGAAAATACTTGCTAAAAATATTTTCAATGTCAATTTCAATAATCCACAAGTAAATGAGAAAGATATGAATAAAGAACTACCGAAAATCTCATTTTCGGTAATGATTTAAAAATCTCAAAGTCATCAAAATAACACCGATAATAATTAAATCCGGAGTCATAAAGAATATCAAAACTCAAATACCAACTTTATAACCCGAGCTCAAATCCATAAATCATGACCAACCATTAATCAATGCTTCAAACTCAAATAATTTCCAAGATCCTCTCATAAACCGAAATTATAATATAAGATCGGAAAATAAAATAATAAATTATAAAATCTTGCATGCATATTTATTTAAAACCAACATGTCCACTCACAAATTTAGGCATAAGCCCGACGATATCTGCATCGCCACTCAAGCAAGGTTCCTTTCATATCCTGGCACAATAAATATGCTTAGGACCAAACTCCAATTCCGGAAAAATAAATACATGAATATAAACATCCAAATCTCTTACTAGGGTTAAGCTCACCGAATTCACACCAAACTCCACCACAACCTTAATTCATTAATTCTAACATTCTAGAATAAATACCAAGGAAATCCAACGGCCGGATTTTCACTCTAACAACCGCCAACATTCTCAATCTTTGAAAAATCCCAAACCTAACCAAAACTCCTCCAAAAATTCCAAACTTCACATCATTAAATTCCCCTTAATATAACACATTTAAAACCCTGAAAAGCCCCCTTACAACGGCTGACTCCGGCGACCTCCAGTGCCTACCAAATTTTAACACCATCTTCCTCTCAACCCGCTCTACAACTTTCCTAACTAGCACAAAGTCTAATTTCGAGTTTAACTAGGTCAATCGAACAAAAACATATCCAGAAAAACCCTAGAAATTCAACTCAACGATTCTCCTTACCTAGCTCAAGAGGGAGTGAATCCTTTTGAGGGATTGTTGCACGGGAGGAGAGCTTTCTATTGAGCCAAGTAGCTCCGGCTATGGTGGCTGGAGGAGGGAGCTCCGGCGAGAGAACAACCACGACAGTCGGACCTTTCGGGAGAGATATCTCCCACACGGCGGCGCTAGGGTGGCTCCCACCGGTCCAGAAAGAACGCTGGGTTGACGGCCGACCGATCAGGACCGGTGCGGCGGTCTGCAGTGGCCGGACGGCGGCAAACGGAGGTGGAACGTTCGGCGGGTCGGGAAGAATTCGGGGGAGAGAAGAAATGGTCTTCTCCTACCCGGTCCAACTTTAATACCGAAAAAAATAAAGCCTACCAAAAATTTACCCCCTTTTTACCAACTAAAATTTACCATTTTATCTGATAACTTTTTCATGCTAACTCCGATTTTAACGTATAGCATGTGTATGAATTCGTAATAACGTCCTCTACAACTCCCTTAAAGAAATTTTCCCAAAATAATTTTCCTACAAAAAGTCAACTCCAGGGTCCTTTAACAGTAAACGGTTACTTCAAACGGTAAAAACCAAAGTAATACCAAAAGTAAATAACCGTAATTTAATTTAAGAACCGGGATGTGACAATGTCACGCCCGAATTTTCGAATGGAAATTTTCAAAAATTTTGGCATGGTCTAACTTAAAATATTGACATCCCAACCTGTTCCAACAACAACAACAACAATAAACTCAAAACAGAATAGAAATTTCCACAAGATCTATCACTGAATTAAGATTACACTTTCTTGTTTATATAAAGTGCAAAACAAGGACATGAGAACAATCTCATGACTTAAAACTGTCTAAACAAAACTACAACTATACAGAGTCTGCTAAAAGAAAGGAGAACCCTGTCACTATGCCTCCTTCTCACCCCTGCCGATCCTCACCTGCAGGTCTAACCCCTACACCAAGAATGGTGCACCGGGATTGTAGAAAAACAAACCCGGTAAGCTAAAAAGCCCGTATGAGTAAACTCAAAAGTAAACTCCACATTTAACACATCCAACAATTTAACACATCCAACATACCCCAAAATAAATTTGATCAATAAATAAAAACCACACATTAACAAGAAATGCACCCATGAGTCCCAGGTATTTAGTGAATACCCCTCATGACCTACAACAACAACATGTGTACCCATGAGTCCTAGATACCATCAAGTATCTCCCATGACCTACACCGACAGACGGACTAGAGCTCTAATTCCTAACCGTAACCAATCACCCGGCCAAAGGCTTGGAACCCGGTTTGACTGTCCAATACCAATAAAATAAAAATAATAAATAGTATTACAACCGTAACCAATCACCTATTTAAAGGCTTGGAACCCGGTTAGGCTATTTATTCAACAGTCATCATATCACAACATCATTAGCAACATCACAAGATTTACATCATAAAATTATATCCTTCACAAGGATATAATTATATGAACAATAAGAATTATTCCAATAACATAACTTCTCACAATTTAATAAAATTATGATCATAAGAGCCTTAGAGTAACACATAATAAAAACTTGTTTTACCTTACCTATGAGCCGTTGACGATCAAGCTCATATATTTTAAAACCAATATTAGCAAAATATTAAATCACATCCTAAACATTATCCTCAAATAACCATAATAAATCTTGGTTCAAAAGTGAACCTTAGTGAGGTTTACTCACCTAAAATACTCCTGTTGCGTTCTTCCGCAACACAAGAGTCAAGAAACCGAACAACTCACAAATCACCTAAACATAAACAAATCAAAACCCTTAGTAAAAACACCACAAGGATTTAAAATACTCTTAACTTAAAGGTTGCCCCAAAGAAGGGCAATTCTTCCTCCAAGACCTCCCAAGGTCATCGGACTCTCAACAACAAAACTACCACTCTCCAAGATCCAAAATTTCCAAGTTTTCCGACCTATCAAACACCTAGAAACCACTTAGCACCTACAATGCAAAACCAAAACAAAACTCATTATTCACACACCAACAACACACTAACAACACCCTAGAAACTACAAGGGCTAACTAACACAGTAGTCAAGGTCTCTACCCTGCCCGGACGTGCTCCCACGTGCCGTCACAGACGGCGGCGTGTGAGCCTCAAACGTCACCACCAACCTCAAAATCTACCTAAACTCCCAACAACCTTAAAGAGTACAGTGAAAGGAACACTTTTTATACCTGAGGCTAAGCTTGGTTCAGCCTTGAACCGCTCCCGACAGTCACCGCAAACTTTGTCCCCTAATCTGCAAGCTAGCACTCCAATATCTCAAACTTGGATCCCAAGGGGAGCAAAACAACTCTAGAGGAAGGGAGAGGACGAGACTCACCCAACTTTGGCCTAAACAAGCCGTCGGAACTAAGAAAATTCTGGCAAGAAACACCACTGCTCCTCTGCCTGGGGGCGGCGTCTAGGCAGCAAGGCGGCAGGTGGCACTGCCCTAGGAAAGAAGAGAAGGTCCGTCTGCACAGAACAAGACCGGCGGCGGTCGAAACAACAGCCGGACAGCCGACCTAAGCTCCGGCTAATCGCGTGAAGCTTCTCCGGCCTGGCGGCTTGTCTCCGGCCTGCGACACCGTAGGAGGAAGAGGGTGGCCAAGCAAGTCGGACTGGACCAACGGCGACCTTCCCGGCGGCGAGATGGTGGGCTTCCGATCGGCAGGAAATCCGGCGTTCGTGAGGCGTCGGGTGCTCGGGAAAGAGAGAGAGAGAGCTGCACGGTGTAGTGAAAAAAAAGGTTTCCCACTTTAAAAAAAACCCAACTTTCTATTATACACTTTCCAAACCCGGCAACTAACTTTCTCTGACCACAACTTCTTCATCCGACAACCGTTTCACTCGTGCTACATGTCTACGAACTCGTACTGACGAGCTCTACAACTTTCGTGAAGGAAGTTTTTGAAGATAACAAACAGAAAGTAAAGTCAACTTTTGGTCTTTTAACGTCAAAGCACCTTGAAATAAATTCCTAACTTCCACTTCGTAAAACCAATAAGAATTTCCACAAATTTTCTTTCATTAAAATGAGAATAATACAAGAAAAATGGTATGAAAATCTAGGGTATTACAATCTACCCCCCTTAAAGGAATTTCGCTCCGAAATTCACAAGTACTAACCCAAAAACAAGCTAGGATACAATGCTCTCATGTCTGACTCTAGCTCCCAAGATGCATCGCCTTCATCATGGTGACTCCAACACACCTTAACCAAATCGACTTCCTTCCTTCGAAGCCTCTTGGTTGATCTATGTAAGATTTGAACCGGTTCAACAACAAAGGTTGCATCCGTATTCACCTTGATAGTTCCAAAATCAATCACTTGTGATGCATCTGGAACATACTTCCTCAACAAGGACACATGAAACACATTGTGTACCCCGAACATGATAGGAGGTAAGGCAAGCCGATAAACCAAATCTCCTACTCTTTCCAAAATCTCAAAAGGCCCTACATACCTTGGAGCCAATTTACCCTTCTTGCCAAATCTCACCACCCCTTTCATAGGAGAGACCTTCAAGAACACATAGTCTCCAACATCAAACTCTACTTGCCTCCTCTTCAAGTCGGCATAGCTCTTTTGCCTGCTTTGCGCCGTTCGGATCCTATCTCAGATAGTAGCGACCTTCTCTGTCGTCTCTAGCACAATATCAGGACCCAACAGCTCGCTATCACCCACTTCCGCCCAACATACAGGAGATCTACACGGCCTTCCACAGAGTGCCTTATATGGTGCCATGCCGATACTAGAGTGGTAACTATTGTTGTAGGCGAACTCAATCAGTTGGAGGTGATCCTCCCAACTTCCCTTAAAGTCCAAGACACAAGCCCTCAGCATATCTTCTAACACCTGATTCACCAGTTCAGTCTGAGGGTGAAATGTTGTACTCATGTCTAAGGTAGTACCCATGGCTTTCTGAAAACCACCCCAAAACTTTGAAGTGAATCGTGGGTCTCGATCTGAAACGATCGAAGTAGGCACTCCATGAAGTCTCACTATTTCCTTCACATACAACTTGCACAAGGCATCAACCGTGTATGTCATCGACACAGGAAGGAAATGTGCAGACTTCGTCAATCGGTCAATAATGACCCAAATAGCATCATGTCCATGCTTGGACTTAGGCAGTCCAGTCACAAAGTCCATACACATCTGTTCCCACTTCCAAGTAGGAATAGGTAATGGCTTCAACATACCTCCAGGCCTCTGATGCTCCGCTTTCACCTGCTGACAAGTGAGACACTTGGACACATACTCAGCTACATCCTTCTTCATCCCATTCCACCAGAACTGCCTACGCAAGTCTTTATACATCTTGGTGCTCCCTGGGTGCACCGTATAACGAGAACAATGTGCCTCCCAAAGGATCTCCCCTTTAAGATCCCTACTATCTGGAACACACAGTCTCAATCTATACCTCAATCCACCATCCAAACCAACCGACCACTCCGAAGGACAATCATCCAACAAATCCACCACTAACTCTGCCAACGTTGCACGTGAGAAATCGTCATGTGCTTGGCCTTGGATGATCCTGGAAATCAAGGTGGGTTGTACAGAGGCGCTTCCAAGGAAGATTCCCTGCTCCTTGTCTGATGGCAGAATGCTAAACTCAGATGCAGTCTCCAACATGAGTCACTCCTGCACCATGATAGAAGCGACTATACCCCTAGGTTTCCTGCTCAATGCATCCGCCACCACATTGGCTTTCCCAGGGTGATACTCCAAGGTGAAGTCATAGTCCTTAAGGAGCTCCATCCACCTCCTTTGACTCACGTTCAAATCTTTCTGAGAGAATAAATATCTCAAACTCTTATGATCAGAAAAGAGTTCGAACTTCTCTCCATACAAGTAATGCCTCCAAATCTTCAAGGCAAATACTACTGCAGCTAGCTCTAGGTCATGAGTGGGATAATTCTTCTCATGAACCTTCAACTGCCTTGAGCCATAAGCCACAACACCACACAGCTGCATAAACACACAGCCCAAACCCCGATGATATGCATCGCTATAGACAACATAGCCCACACCACTAATAGGAATGACCAACACAGGAGCTGTAGTCAACCTAATCTTCAACTCCTCAAATGCCTTCTCACACTCATCGGTCCACACAAACTTGGCATTCTTCTTTGTCAACTTGGTCAAAGAAGAGGCTGTAGACATATAAAATTTAACGATGATAATAGTCGTTGGATAATCCAAGTAAATATGTGGCATGTGAGTCAACAACATTTGAAAGCCGCCAGAAATAACGCGTGGCAACGTGGACATGATCGGCCTACAACAAAGCCTTAAACCTCCAATTGAAATCAATTATCAAGTGTGGATTGACGATTTGACTTCGCAAGCGAAATGGACTTCGCTTAGGCGAGCAAGGCTTGGCGAGATAAAATTGACTCCGCGAGGTGACTTTGACTTCGCGAGGCGAGCTAAGCTTGGAGAGGCGAACTAGACTTCACTTCGCATAGACCTAAAATGGTGACTTTGACTTCGCGAGGCGATCTAGGCTTGGCAATGTGAAATTGACTCCGCGAGGTGACTTTGACTTCGCGAGGCGAGCTAAGCTTGGCGAGGCGAACTGGAAATGAAGGCGAGGCGAACTCGACTTCACTTCGCTTAGACCTAAACAGTGAATTTGACTTCACTTCGCGTAGACCTAAACAGTGAATTTGACTTCACGAGGCGAGCTAGGCTTGGCAATGTGAAATTGACTCCGCGAGGTGACTTTGACTTCGCGAGGCGAGCTAAGCTTGGCGAGGCGAACTGGAAATGAAGGCGAGGCGAACTTGACTTCACTTCGCGTAGACCTAAACAGTGAATTTGATTGATCTGATTGTGTTAAAATCAGCAAGTAAATCAATCAGTCAAGATTCATTGATTCAATTAAGGAAATATTATTGATTCAAAATCTTCATTACTTGCCTTAAGTGGAGGCATGTTAACACTATAAATACCCCCTCTCATACCATGAGGATGGGGCAGAGAAAAAGGGCGAAACCAAGAGAGCATAAACAGAAGCAGCGGACTAGAGAGAGAGAGAAGAATCCCTCCCGCGAGCTCAGAAGTCTCCCCAAGATCCTTGAAGAACTATCAAGCTCATAGCCTGTTCTTCGCCAAATCCTCGAAGAACTATCAAGCTCATAGCCACTTCTTCATCAAATCCTTGAAGAACTATCAAGCTCATAGCCAGTTCTTCATCAAATCCTTGAAGAACGATCAAGCTCATAGCCAGTTCTTCACCAAATCCAAATCCAAATCCCAAATACTTGTTACGCGATCATCCCGTGTAACCCTCAAGAATAAGTGCTTGTCACCCTTGAGTTAGACCTAAATTCGGAGATAGAATCAGAGGAGTTCACAAAGATTGTAACCCGCATTCGCATTGATTTGATTAAATTATTGTTTGTACACGTGTTGTTCTGTTATTTGTCGCAGACATTTTCGTGTTTACAAAATTGGCACGCCCAGTGGGACAACTTTGCCTCTCATCTCCTTCTCCGCAAGCAAGTTCAAATTCGTTCAACGTAATGGCCTCCAAGAGCACTCAAGCCATCTCGACGAAGAAGTCTAAACCAACGACCGCGAGGTCAAACAGCGAGCCCTTTGGTCATGTCACCCGTAGCATGGCGAGGAATCAACCCACAACATTTGTGGCTTTGCCTTCCAACCCTCGCGAACCGGTCATCACCTTGGCGAATCTCGCTGACAAGCATGCCTCGCGAAGTGAAGGCAAGCGCGCCTCGCGAAGTGAAGAAAAGGAAGCTCCAAACAAATCAAGGGAGCGATCATTCTCACCTGCCACGGATGATGAATCAAGCACGGCTTCATATGATGGAAGCCCAAATAATGATGAAGACCGCACGTATGGCATGCCTGCGGACTATTCATCACAACCTATCCCCATGCAAGTCATGGTGACAGGTGCCTCCACCATCGAAGAGCAAATAGCCAATCTGATGGGAGCGGTTGAGAAGCTTACCAAAACGGTGGAAGAAAAAGACATGCAGATCGCCGAGCTCTACAGCAGGCTTGAAAGTCAAGATGAAGAAAAGAAGTACAAAGTAGGCGAGAGCTCCAAGAATGTTGACAAAGACGATGATGGCTCGCTTGGATCTATGTCCTTTCAGCAATTGCAAGACATCATCACCAACTCCATCAGAGTTCAATATGGAGGTCCTTCTCGTGATTCTCTCACCTACTCCAAACCCTACACCAAAAAAATTAATGGACTGAGGATGCCGTTGGGGTACCAGCCGCCAAAGTTCCAGCAATTCGAAGGAAAGGGCAATCCAAAGCAACATGTTGCTCACTTCATCGAAACCTGCAATAACGCCGGGACGGAGGGTGACCACCTTGTCAAGCAATTCGTTCGCTCTTTGAAAGGCAATGCCTTTGAGTGGTACACGGACTTAGAGCCCGAGTCCATCGACAATTGGGACCAAATGGAAAGTGAATTCTTAAACCGCTTCTACAGTACAAGGCGAACTGTAGGCATGATGGAACTCACCAACACAAAACAATGGAGAGACGAACCAGCGATTGACTTCATCAACAGGTGGCGCTCGCTCAGCCTCGATTGTAAAGACCGTTTGTCGGAGATGTCTGCGGTAGAGATGTGCATCCAAGGCATGCATTGGGATTTGTTGTACATTCTTCAAGGGATAAAGCCTCGCACCTTTGAAGAACTTGCTACTCGAGCTCATGACATGGCACTTAGTTTGGCTAGTCATGGCCAAAGAGAATGTGACATCATGGAACTAGAGAATCAAAAGTCTTTGGCAATCAGCACAGCTCCTGCAAGGGTCATGAAACAAGTCCAATCAAATGATCAAAAGAAGTTTCAGTCAACTCAAGATCAAACAAGGAGGAAAACTCTAAAAGACTTGGAAGCTAAAAGTTACCCTTTTCCAGATTCCGATGTTGCTGAGATGTTGAAAAACTTGCTTGAAGAAGAAGTAATCAAATTGCCAGACTGCAAGCGTCCAGAAGAGATGCATCGCATCAATGATCCAAAATACTGCAAGTACCACCGTATCATTGGTCATCCGGTGGAGAAGTGCTTCGTTTTGAAAGACCTCATCATGAAGCTCGCACAGCAAGGAAAGATATGTCTAGACGTTGAAGATGACGTAGCTCAGTCAAATCATGCTACCTTCATCTATGAACAACTTAAAGCAGTGTCATCATTGTCCTTGCTGGGGGCATGCAACCTGCCAAGCCTCATGTAGACCACACAATAAATGCTCCTTGTCCGTATGAGCATAAACTGCGAATGACAAATGAAGGCTCCTTGTCTGCACGAGCATAAACTGCGAATGACACAATAAATGCTCCTTGTCTGCACGAGCTTAAACTGCAAATGACAAAAATGCTCCTAGCCTACATGAGCCTAAACTGCACAAGGCACTAAACAAAAAAAACAATCTCAAAAAAAAAAGAGAGTTCTAAATCCTCATCCTTGAACTACGTTATGACTTGATTCTTTCTTTGGAAGGATACGTAGGCAGCTTGAGAATTATATTCTTAAGTTCAGTCACATCAAAAAAAAATCTCTTTTTTATTGCATAATGAGTTCTATTGTCAAAATGACTTATTACATGCGCAAAAAAAAAAAGAGAGAATAAATCATAAGTTTCTAAACGATGATGAGCCCTTCATGTCCAAGATAGGCCTTTGAAGCTGTTGCGTTGCTTTTCAAAATCATCTCGGAACCTCTTTGCTTCCTCAAGTTCTTCAACAGTCAATTCTGGAGTCTCCTTGATTGGGACTTTCTGCTTCTCTAAATCGGCAAGCCTTTTGTCATGAAGTAGAAGGCTCGCATCTAGGGAGGCTATCTCCTGCTCCAATCTCCGTTGCTTCTCCTTCAAATTCTCCAAAGACTAAATCACAACTTGACGTTGACTAAGATCAGTTTGGCGGAGTTCGATCGACTTTGCAATTTCAGCTTCCATAAGAGGCAAACGTTGATCACATGTGCCTGGAGTAGCTTTATACGTGAATACAAGCCTCGCCGCGTGGTATTGAGTAGCACAAGTCATCAAACTTTCTACCTTGTCTTTTATTGGCGAAAGATCAAATCCATAACATTGAAGTTCGGCCACCATCTCGTCAATGTCTTTTCTTTTGGAGAGAATGGATCTTGATGAGTACTTCGTAATGACGTCTTCAATTTGTTCACAAATTAGAGTGGCGGCCTGCATGCGAATCTTTTGGAGCCCCTGGTTGGTGTCCATAACATTAACTTCACCGTGGGTGACCTCGGAGAATGCCATATTGCTTAAAAGCCTTGGAGGATTCACCAAAGCATCTTCACGATTAACTTGTTGCGATTCGCTTTGTTCGCATGCATCGTCTTCGTGAAAAGAGTTGGTCTTCATCGGTTCTGTTGAAAGGACGCGAACCTCTTTTGAACAAGCTTCGTCTTCAAAAAGTGGGAGTTCTTCTAGCTGAAAACAAGAAGGTAAAACAAAGTGAGTCCAGATCATGCATATAATTTCAAAAAAATGCATGGCGGTGGTGGCGAACATACCTCAACGCGATTTGGTGTTTGTTGCAAGGGACTCGGAATTTCGCCAAGAAAATTACTATTGAGGACAAATTCATCGTTAGGATTAAAATAAACGGAGCCAAAGTCGGGTTCAATCCTTCGACGCTTGAAGTTCACGTCCTTAGAACTATTGCTGCTTCCACTGAGCCTTTTTCGAGTGTTGATCCCCTCCAATTTAAGTTGACTCTGGGCGAGGTGATTATCAGAATCCCCGTGACCTCCTAAAGCTTGGTGCGTTTCATTAGGCAAATTGCCACTTGCGGGCAGCGCCTGGATAGAAGATGCGCGAGTTATATTGCCAAGTTCAATCTCGTGGTGGACCACTTTCTGACGAAATGGAATCTCGCGAGGAACCAATCTTTTGCGAGATGGCATCTCACGAGTAACAACTCTCTGGCGAGGCGGCATCACCACTTCCTGTCGAAATGATATCTCGCGGGGAACCACTTCCTGTCGAAATGGTATCTCGCGGGGAACCACTTCCTGACGAAGTGGAATCTCGCGGGGAACCACTTTCTGGCGGGGTAGTACCACGCGAGCAGCAACCTTGTCTTCCTTTAAAAGCTTGTGCGGCGATCCAACAATAGGCATTGTTTTTGTAGTCATCTTAGGCATGGAACAATATACTTTGGACCACCATTCAACATAGTCGCGAGTCACCATGCACTTTGTTAGAGCGCTCTCAGGTGGCAACATCACTGTGCTTCTTGTCTCACGTTTGGTAAAGCTTTCCCAATGCCAATACGTCAAGGACAATGCCCCTGTTCGAGTGTCCTTATGAAGGCTTCCTGGCACATCTTGAACATAGCCGAATTGGCGGCTGAAGCGGTAAGGACTGTAAGGTTGAATGACTCGCCGATTGCCCTGCCTAAGGGTAAGAAATCCGGATCGAAGGCAGGTAAGATATACAATGTCTGAACAGTTAACATTCGCACGATCAACGATCACTTTGCGTTCTTTAGAGACTCTGGCTAAGATGTCCATCTCTACATTGCCACATGCATTGAATAAAGAACGAGCTTGTGCGTCTCCAAAATGCTTGGCCGAAAATGCCCCTGAAAAGTGAACCATGCGTGGTTTAAAGTCGTCAGGAAGAGGAGAATAAAAATGGGTGCCGAAATACTCTGCCAACCACGTATACACGTAGTGAAAGGGTAATGTGGCTGAACAATTCCCTGGATCTTTGGAAACAGAAATCTCGTTCAAGCCTTGATAAATGTTGGCTAACACAGGTACAGCTAGACAAAATTGATAGCCTTGGGACATTTTACTAGCGACTTTAAACACGCTAGGTCGGATCAAGCCTGTGTCGTCCATAGGAAAGACAAATAGACACAACCAGCACGCGTAAAATGCCGCCAAGTAAGTAGGCTCTATGTCTTCGTCATCCACGCCCAAGTCGTCAAACGGTGCGGAGTCGTCATCGGTCCGGCCTTGAACCTCGTGGATTTCACCAGACGGGTTGTACGGGTTATGAGGTGCATCTTTCTTGTTCCGTGCACTCTTGGCAGGCGGTCTCTTGTATCTCAAATGCCCTTTGAACCAGTAGTGGATCCATGACGCAATCTTCACCTTTTGCCCTTTATCGCAAAGCTTGTGGTACGCGAGAAATAAAAACCTGCAGCTCTTAGGAATGATTGGCTCACCACTTCTACCTTTGGCCGAAAATTCTTCAATACATGGAACAATGGGGGCATTTGTAGACATATAAAATTTAACGATGATAATAGTCGTTGGATAATCCAAGTAAATATGTGGCATGTGAGTCAACAACATTTGAAAGCTGCCAGAAATAACGCGTGGCAACGTGGAAATGATCGGCCTACAACAAAGCCTTAAACCTCCAATTGAAATCAATTATCAAGTGTGGATTGACGATTTGACTTCGCAAGCGAAATGGACTTCGCTTAGGCGAGCAAGGCTTGGCGAGATAAAATTGACTCCGCGAGGTGACTTTGACTTCGCGAGGCGAGCTAAGCTTGGCGAGGCGGACTAGACTTCACTTCGCATAGACCTAAAACGGTGACTTTGACTTCGCGAGGCGAGCTAGGCTTGGCGAGGCGAACTGGAAATGAAGGCGAGGCGAACTCGACTTCACTTCGCGTAGACCTAAACAGTGAATTTGACTTCACTTCGCGTAGACCTAAACAGTGAATTTGACTTCACGAGGCGAGCTAGGCTTGGCAATGTGAAATTGACTCCGCGAGGTGACTTTGACTTCGCGAGGCGAGCTAAGCTTGGCGAGGCGAACTGGAAATGAAGGCGAGGCAAACTCGACTTCACTTTGCGTAGACCTAAACAGTGAATTTGACTTCACGAGGCGAACTGGAATTCACTTCGCATAGACTTAAACAGTGGCGAGGCGGAATGACTCCGCGTAGAGATAAATGAAGGCGAGGCGAACTCGACTTCACTTCGCATAGACTTAAACAGTGGTGAGGCGAAATGATTCCGCGCGCATGTACGTGAAGGCGAGTTGGCTCCGCGTTGGGAAATTTGTGAAGTAGCTAGACGACAGAGTTTGCATGCATGTAGGGATTGGAAATCACGGTTCGCTTGGAGATCAAGCCTCCTCACGGGATACTTTCCATGTTCGTGAGACAGCTCGCCCCTTACTAATGATCTTGATCAAAACAGGACATTAATCTAAAGCGATCTGGGCATATCTAAATCTTAAGATTTGATTGATCTGATTGTGTTAAAATCAGCAAGTAAATCAATCAGTCAAGATTCATTGATTCAATTAAGGAAATATTATTGATTCAAAATCTTCATTACTTGCCTTAAGTGGAGGCATGTTAACACTATAAATACCCCCTCTCATACCATGAGGAGGGGGCAGAGAAAAAGGGCGAAACCAAGAGAGCATAAACAGAAGCAGCGGACTAGAGAGAGAGAGAAGAATCCCTCCCGCGAGCTCAGAAGTCTCCCCAAGATCCTTGAAGAACTATCAAGCTCATAGCCTGTTCTTCGCCAAATCCTCAAAGAACTATCAAGCTCATAGCCACTTCTTCATCAAATCCTTGAAGAACTATCAAGCTCATAGCCAGTTCTTCATCAAATCCTTGAAGAACTATCAAACTCATAGCCAGTTCTTCATCAAATCCTTGAAGAACGATCAAGCTCATAGCCAGTTCTTCACCAAATCCAAATCCAAATCCCAAATACTTGTTACGCGATCATCCCGTGTAACCCTCAAGAATAAGTGCTTGTCACCCTTGAGTTAGACCTAAATTCGGAGATAGAATCAGAGGAGTTCACAAAGATTGTAACCCGCATTCGCATTGATTTGATTAAATTATTGTTAGTACACGTGTTGTTCTGTTATTTGTCGCAGACATTTTCGTGTTTACAGAGCCAATACTAGAAAATCCCTCAATAAATCTCCGGTAGTATCCTGCCAACCCGAGGAAACTACGGATCTCCGTAGGAGTAGTGGGACGACTCCAATTCAACACAGCCTCTCCCTTAGAGGGATCCACCGAAATCCCCTCCTTAGATACCACATGACCAAGGAACTTAACCTCTTCCTTCCAAAACTCACACTTCCCGAACTTAGCATACAACTTGGCCTCCCTAAGAACCTGTAGTACGATCCGTAGATGCCTATCATGATCCTCCAAGGTCTTCGAGTAAATCAAAATATCATCTACAAATACTACCACAAACACATCCAAGTAAGGACTGAACATGCGGTTCATCAAATCCATAAATGCAGCAGGTGCATTGGTTAAACCAAATGGCATAACAACAAACTCATAATGACCATATCTCGTCCTGAAAGCGGTCTTCGGAATATCCTCCTCTTTCACCCTCAACTGGTGATAACCGGACCTCAGGTCAATCTTAGAGAATACCATAGCACCTCTAAGCTGATCAAACAAGTCATCAATCCTAGGCAAGCGATACCTATTCTTGATGGTCACCTTGTTAAACTCTCGGTAATCCACACACAACCGGAGTGTATCATCCTTCTTCCTCACAAAAAAAAACTGGTGCACCCCAAGGCGAGGTGCTAGGTCTAATGAATCCCTGCTCAAGAAGACCCTCAATCTGAACCTTCAACTCCTGACCACTGCAATATCCGCAATACCCATGGTACTACCGACAGCCTCAATGTGAGCTAACACTCCTTCCCACATGGTTGTGTCCGACCTATGACAACGATAGCGAAAGCTCTGCTGTCCAGGAACGTGAAATGACACCACCATATCAAAACAGTCAATCACAGCATGGTTTGACCTTAGCCAATCCACTCCCAAAATCACATCATAGGAGCGGTCTAGAATTACAATCAGAGATGCAAGGAACTCTCTCCCACTAATCACTAAAGGGCAAGCACCACACAAAGTGCCTAGCTCGATAGAAACACCGAGAGGCGATGAAACACACAAAGATCTAGTAAGCGGTGTCGGAGTCAAGCCTAATACCCTCACCACCGAGCTAGATATGAAGGAATGGGTTGCCCCCGTATCAAACAAAACTGTAGCAAGCAGATCATAAACAAGAATGGTACCTTCCACACCTGCACCACGCTGACCAATGGCATAGACTCTGGCTGGTGCTGGAAGTAACGGCCTCTGCTGAATACCCTGCCCTCCAGCCTGAGGTCGGGTGCAATCCCTAGCAAAATGGCCTGCTTGCCCACAAGTGAAGCATCCCTGCCTCTTGGGCTTCGTGCATGCCGAAGAGAAGTGTCCCAGCTCACCACAGTTGAATCACTTCAGGGGTGGAGCCCTAATAGGTGCAGCTGTTGCTCTAGCTGGAGCTAGCTGATGAGTCCGCTGCCTCTTCCCAAAACTACCTCTGTGGTACCCTGTACTGCTACTCCCTGCCAGGGCCTTGCCCTTCCCCTGAACAATTCTATGTCTCTCAGTCTCATGCATGGCCTCTTCCTGCTCAACCGCAAGGGCACTCTCCACCGCTTCTGCTAGAGTAGCAAACCAGTGGGAAGTCACCAACTTCCGGAGTTCATGCCGCAAACCCCGAATGAACTTCCGTGCCAAATCTACTGCATCCATCTCTCTAGCGAAACGATACAGCTGAGAAAGCCGGGCCTCATAATCCCTGACACTCATCAAACCCTGTACCAAGGCTATGAACTCAAGCTCCAACTGCTCCGTCACTGTATCAGGAAAATACTTCTCCCGAAAGAGCTGAACAAACCCCTCCCAAGTCAAGGTGGTCACATCTCGAGATCTCTCTACTCCACTCCACCATACTCGTGCCTCATCCTTGAGAAGAAACGTAGCAATACGCATCTTCTCAATCTCAGTACAAGTGATCATGGTGAAGTATGTCTCGATGCCCTCTATCCAATGATCAGCTACAAGGTAGTCTGTACCTCCAAGAAAGGAGGGTGCTCCTAACCTGATGATACCCTGTGCCAGCCTAGCCAGACGTAGACCATCATCCACCACCACTGGCACTGGCATCTCTAACACCACTTCCTCCTCAAGGAATTCATCCACAGGTGGGGCTCTACCTCTGCCTCTGGCCCTACCTGCCCCTCTGGCCCTACCTCGTGGAGGATCCACCACCTAAGGAGCAAGTAAACCTTGGTTAACTCATGCATAAAACTTAAACTAAAGAATAAGTCAAATGCGACATTTATTAACCAAGATACAAACTCAAGATGGAACGCAAAGATTCGAGAACCACTAACGGCGTATTCTCTACTCTGACATCCTATTTACCTAGAGGCGACACCTACCCTTTACATACCCAATGACATATCAATACCGAAGAACTTATGATGGTGATCCGCTGCAGTCGGGCCATCACTCCGAAGTATTGATTATCACCAAATATGTAAACCTACGCTCTGATACCAAACTGTCACGCCCCAATTTTCGAATGGAAATTTTCAAAAATTTTGGCATGGTCTAACTTAAAATATTGACATCCCAACCTGTTCCAACAACAACAAAAACAACAACAACAACAACAACAACAATAAACTCAAAACAGAATAGAAATTTCCACAAGATCTATCACTGAATTAAGATTACACTTTCTTGTTTATATAAAGTGCAAAACAAGGACATGAGAACAATCTCATGACTTAAAACTGTCTAAACAAAACTACAACAATACAGAGTCTGCTAAAAGAAAGGAGAACCCTGCCACTATGCCTCCTTCTCCCCTCTGCTGATCCTCACCTGCAGGTCTAACCCCTACACCAAGAATGGTGCACCGGGATTGTAGAAAAACAAACCCGGTAAGCTAAAAAGCCCGTATGAGTAAACTCAAAAGTAAACTCCACATTTAACACATCCAACAATTTAACACATCCAACATACCCCAAAATAAATTTGATCAATAAATAAAAACCACACATTAACAAGAAATGCACCCATGAGTCCCAGGTATTTAGTGAATACCCCTCATGACCTACAACAACAACATGTGTACCCATGGGTCCCAGATACCATCAAGTATCTCCCATGACCTACACCGACAGACGGACTAGAGCTCTAATTCCTAACCGTAACCAATCACCCGGCCAAAGGCTTGGAACCCGGTTTGACTGTCCAATACCAATAAAATAAAAATAATAAATAGTATCATAACCGTAACCAATCATCTATTTAAAGCCTTGGAACCCGGTTAGGCTATTTATTCAACAGTCATCATATCACAACATCATTAGCAACATCACAAGATTTACATCATAAAATTATATCCTTCACAAGGATATAATTATATGAACAATAAGAATTATTCCAATAACATAACTTCTCACAATTTAATAAAATTATGATCATAAGAGCCTTAGAGTAACACATAATAAAAACTTGTTTTACCTTACCTATGAGCCGTTGACAATCAAGCTCATATATTTTAAAACCAATATTAGCAAAATATTAAATCACATCCTAAACATTATCCTCAAATAACCATAATAAATCTTGGTTCAAAAGTGAACCTTAGTGAGGTTTACTCACCTAAAATACTCCTGTTGCGTTCTTCCGCAACATAAGAGTCAAGAAACCCAACAACTCACAAAGCACCTAAACATAAACAAATCAAAACCCTTAGTAAAAACACCAAAAGGATTTAAAATACTCTTAACTTAAAGGTTGCCCCAAAGAAGGGCAATCCTTCCTCCAAGACCTCCCAAGGTCATCGGACTCTCAACAACAAAACTACCACTCTCCAAGATCCAAAATTTCCAAGTTTTCTGACCTATCAAACACCTAGAAACCACTTAGCACCTACAATGCAAAACCAAAACAAAACTCAATCTTCACACACCAACAACACACTAACAACACCTTAGAAACTACAAGGGCTAACTAACATAACATTATATTTACGACATGCTATAAATGCACGCCGTAAATGACCCATTTTTACAGCACGCATTGATGCACGCCATAAATTTTAGGCAGTAAAAGCCCTGAATTCTTGTAGTGTTTCCTCATTTTTGGAGGTGCCAGTTTCGGGTAAGTTGATCGATTTTGAGGGTGATATTTTTCTTGTGCTTGTAAGTCATTGTTGGTGGCAACTCTTGAATTTATTATTGAGGGATATGATTCCGATGGTTATTATTGGTTAGTAATGATTAATTCGCGGGGCGAATTGTTGGAAATAATAATATGATTGGCTGGTGGTATAGCTTTAAGGAAAAAGATTCTCGATGACTCGGGAAATATTTCTAGTCAAGACTTGACAGTAAGTTGCCATAAATTGTAAATTGAGACAGGTCATGTTAAATGTCTTTCTTTTGGTGCGTATTCATACATGATCGTATTGTGGTGGGACCACTTTTGTCACATCCCAACTCTTAATTTTTACCCTATTTACTAGCTTGGTATTAATAAGAATGTTACCGTCTTCGTAAATGAGTTTGTAGTTTCAAAGGTCCCTAGAGGAGTGTTGAGGGACGATTATTTCGGAGACATTATTCGTAGGAGAAATATTTGAAGACGGTAAAAATGGTAAATTTTAGCTAGTAAAAAGGTAAGTTTTATTCGGGTATTATTTTTGGGGTGTTAATTTTTGGAGTTGGGTTTTTATTTGGGGGTGTTGGGCCGGTTTGAAATAGAGGCCTAAAACATTTCTCTATCTCTTCTCTCTCCCTCCCGACGCTCTCTCTCTCTCTCTCTCCCATCCGCCGCCGTCTGGCCACCGCAAACCGCCGCACCGGTCCCAAACGGTCGGCCATCACCTCCTCTTCATTCCTCAACCGGTGGCAGCCTCCCTAGCGCCGCCGTGAGGGAGATATCGAGCCCAAAAGGTCTAACTGCCAGTAGTGTTCCGTCGCCGGAACTCTCTCCTCCGGCCGCCATAGATGAAGCCGCTTGGCTCGTTTGAAAGCCTTCCTCATGTGCAGCAATCCCTCCAAAAGATTCACTCCCTCTTGAGCTAGGTAAGGAGAATCGGTGAGTTGAAATTCTAGGGCTCAATTTTTTGTTTTGGTTCGATTACCCTATCTAGGCTTGGAATTAGTGTTTGTGCTAGTTAGGAAAGTTGTTCTGCGTGTTGAGAGGAAGGTTATGCTAAATTTTGGTAAGCATTGGAGGTCGCCACTGCCGACGGAACAGACGGCGGCGCCGCCGCTGTGAAGTGGATTGTCAGGGTTTTAAATGTGTAATATTAAGGGGAGTTTAATGGTAGGAAGTTTAGAATTTTTGGAGGAATTTTGAATAGGTTTTGGATTTTTGAAAGATTGGTGAAGGCGGTTAATTGGTTCGAAATCCGGCCGTTAGGTTAATGTTGGTTAGGCTGTAGAAGGTTGGTTTAAGGCTGCCAGTAATTGTGATGAAGTTTGGACCGTATTGATTTAAGAGTGACGAAGTTGGGCAAGGATGAGCGTGGATAAGGTTCCCATTTAATTTGCCTATTTTTATATAAGCGTTGATTTATAGTTGGGGATTTAATTATGTTTTTGGAAACAGGACGTAAGGAGGCTCGAGCAGAAGAGACCTTAGATCGACATCAGGCTTAGACCTAAAGTTGTGAGTGGACTTTTATTTTAAATAATATACATGCAATTGTTTATTGTTGAGTAATTTATTTTGTTGAAGTATTTGACGTCGTTTTGATTTAACGATTTTATTTATTTTGGAGAGTTACCGAAAATGAGATTTTCGGTAAGTTATAAATATATTTATGAGGAGAGTATGTATATAAATGCTAGCTAGCTATATGTGTTTGTCCACCTTAATGGCGTAGTATATAACCACATTATGGTGTGACGTGAGCGTTAGACGCAAGCGTAGTAGCCTTATATGAGTGTTTAATTCATATAGGGGGTATATGCACATATTTATACACCCGTCTGTCCACCTTAATGAGCACATACTTAAGAGGCTCGATTTTTATGAGATAAAGGATTTATCGCTTGAGGCATGCATTCGATTTCTTTGGAATTAAATTGGGAAAGCATAAATCTTGTTAATTATTTTTCTTTATTTATTCTTTTTATTTTTGTTCACTCACTCTAACGTTTGCGAATGTTTTCCTCTGGGCCCTTCGTTTTAAAAATGCCTAGTCTGCAGAGTTCGGGTTGGCACTAGTAAGAGGCGACGAGGCATAGTTACCCACTTCTCAGCCACTTTTCACCAGTAGGTTATCTGTTTAACCTACTAGGGTATTTTCTTGCTTCCTCTCGTGTTTAGTAGCTCTGATTACTCTTGGGGTTATTATATAATATCTCGAATATTCGGAGGATGAAGTTGATTTTATCAGTTGGATATTTATGTGATGAGTTCGAGGATGGTTGAGTCTTTTTAGGAGGGTATTTTGAATTTTTCCGGGTTAGGGTTGTCCATTTTCGAGGGAGGTTTACCGAATTTTTGGTAAATTTTCCTTGGAGACCCTGCAAGACTTACTTCGGGTTTCAGGATGAAATTCGGAGTGGGTCTGGACAACTTTTGATCCGTATAGAACCTGGGAGGTCATTGTTGTATGGATACGATTTGAGATACAAAAGATATTCAGTGTAGGGGTTTGGTAACATAGATCGCATTAGCATAATCTAGCGGCATGGGAGATATTCGCCGATCAGCATATAGGTGGTGAAGGTCCAATTTCAATGCGAACGATCGAGTTTTGTCTTGATTTATTGGTGACGAAAGTAAGATGGTATTTTAAATTACGAAATTTATTGACCATTTCGACTTGACGAAAGTCGAAGTCATGCGTGTGATTTGGGGTTGAGTATCATAAGTAACTATAATTGGGCAAGCCACTCAATTAGTGGAAGGTAAGTCAAGGAGCAAGGTGTATTATGTGAGTGGAGCCATGTGGAACGTTGACTGAGTATTTCAGTTGACCCTGAGTTTGAGATTTGTTAAAGCATATGCACTCGCCTTGGGTTTGGTAGATAAGTTATGACATGCCAATGTAAGCGGAAAATAATTCAGTTAATTGTTTTCACAAGTGAAAATGTGTACTTTGTAGTGGAAGAAAGTTGGAAGACCATTGTTGATGGAACAATTTAGCCTAGCGCTTATTGGAGTCTGAAGTGAAAAGAAGTAACCATTACCCCTTTCATGATTTAAAATTTCAAGGACGAGATTTTTATAAGGGGGAGAATTGTCACATCCTGGTCTTAAGTTAATTTGCGGGTATTTACTTTTGTGTTACTTTAACCTTTTACTGATTTGAGTAACCGTTTACTATTTAAGGACCCTAGAGTTGACTTTTTGTAGGAAAATTATTTTGGGAAAAATTTATTTAAGGAAGTCGTAGAGGACGTTAATACGAATCCATGGACATCCCATACGTTAAAATCGGAGTTCGTATGTAAAGTTACTATTTTAGTCGAGGGTATAAAAAGGGAAACTTACCGGAAGAGGTAAGGTAGAAAATCAGAAAGTTAATCACTCTCTCTCTCCTCTCTCCTGCGTCTCTCCTCCGTCAGACTTCTCCGTCTCTGTTCTCGGCCGTCCGGCCGAGTTAGGCAGCAAGGCGGGTACCGATTTGAAGCTCAGCTCCTCCTCCATCAATCTGGGTACGTTGCCGGACCTATACCGCCGCCATGAAGGAGAAATCACGCCGAAGAGGTACGGTTGTGCGTGGTGGAGTTTTGCCGGAAATTTCCTTCTCCGGCAACCATAGCCGGAGTTTCTTGTCCCATTTGGAAGGTCTCACTTCGGGCAGCAAACCCTCAAAATGATTCGACCTATTTCGATCTAGGTTAGGAGATTTGAAGTTTCCAAATTCTAGGGTTTTGAATTTGAGACTTTTATGTTTTGGTTCGATTTGTATGTTTGGACTTGAAATTGATCAATGTTGTAGTTATCAAAGTTGTTTAGAATGTTGAGAGGATGATTGTGCTAAAATTCGGTAAATATTGGAGGTGGCCGGAATAGTGGCTGGCCGGCCCGTTAAGTACTTGACCCTAAATGATCCTAGAATCAAGGTAGGTTGCGCAGAGATGCTTCCAAGGAAGATCCCCTGCTCCCCGCCTGATGATAGAAGGTCAAACTCAGATGCATTCTTCAACATGAGCCACTCTTGCACCAAGATAGAGGCAACTATACCCCTCGGCTTTGTGCTCAATGCATCCGCCACTACATTGGCTTTCCCAGATTAATACTCCAATGTGAAGTCATAGTCCTTAAGGAGCTTCATCCATCTCCTCTACCTCATATTCAAATCCTTCTAAAAGAATAAATACTTCAAACTCTTATGATCAGAAAAGAGTTCGAACTTCTCTCCATACAAGTAATGCCTTCAAATCTTCAAGGCAAATACCACCGTAGCTAGCTCTAAATCATGAGTGGCGTAATTCTTCTCATGAACCTTCAATTGTCTAGAGCTATATGCCACAACACCACCAAGCTGCATCAACACACAACCCAAACCCCGATGAGATGCATCACTATAGACGACATAGCCAACACCACTAGTGGGAATGACCAACACTGGGGTGGTAGTCAGTCTAGTCTTCAACTCTTCAAATGCCTTCTCACACTCCTCGGTCCACACAAACTTGGCATTCTTCTTCGTCAACTTGTTCAAGGGAGAAGCAATACTAGAAAATCCCTTCATAAATCTCCGGTAGTATCCTGCCAACCCAAGGAAACTACGGATCTCCGTAGGAGTAGTGGGACAACTCCAATTCAACACAGCCTCCACCTTAGAGGGATCCACCGAAATCCCCTCCTTTGATTCCACATGACCAAGGAACTTGACCTCTTCCTTCCAAAACTCACACTTCTCAAACTTAGCATATGTTTCGGTGTGATTGCTGAGGGGATGAATCACACAGAATGCGGGAACACCATCTTCAAGACCCATAACCTGTCAATCATGAATAAAGGGCTTCAGAGGGAAGACCGGGTTTGCCGGCCTTCGACTCTCCGATGCCTAAGTCAGCCATATGTGAGTAGAAATGAGGTGTGAATAGGGTGGAGATGGAGAGTCCCCAAATGAAGGGTGGAGAGTGCTATTTATAGAAATAGGGTGGATGCACCCTAAAAATACCACTTTGCCCTTATTAGAGTGTATTACCATTATGCCCTCAAGGGATAGTGTAGGTTTCTTGGGCTTAGTTAAGGCACAAGCCCATTATATGCGGCAATACGTGTCTTCTTAGGCGAGTATGACCGATGTTCTACGATGTAGTAACAAGTCCCCAAGTCCGCAGTCAAGAGACTCTCTTGGGTGGGGACTTTATCTGATAGGATATCGGGAGTACGAGTCTTACTAGTGGCGACATAACCAGTCCCCAGTCCCCCAAGTCCCCATGCAAGGGAGGGGATGGACCGGCCTCCTCTACGTGGGGTATGTCGTGCGTTGCTATATATGACTGAGACACTGGGGTCGTTGCTCCCATGTAGTGTCTGGAGATTGCAGGGCGATCGGGGGTCGAAGTTGAGGTACCGCTGGCGAGCATCTCGTGTGGGCCACGGGTACCGGCATGTTTGTATGCCATAGGCGTTTTAGTAGCCTTTGATTTGTACCAGCTATATGCTCTAGCTAGCTGAGTGATTCCAGCATGCGTTCCAAGGGGAGATTGTGGTGATATATTTTGTGGTTGCCTCTAGGTGAGTGCTAGAGTGCCTACATACCCGTTTATGGGATCAAACCAAACGTAGTTCCCCATTTCGCCATCGAGGCAAGTGTGCCATCAAGGTGTGGCAAGGAGTGCCGCTGAGGCATGACGATGGGTGCTGCTAGGGCATAATGATGTTGCCGATAGGGCATGTGTAGAGCTGTCAAAAGGTGATAATTGATGTGTCATAGCGAGAGCACGCTAAGAAGCGTGGCAAGGATATCGAGAGCACGCTAGGGAGCGTAGCCAAGATGCTGATGGGGCAAGGCGGGTGGTGCCAAAGTGTACCGAGAGCACGTCATGAGGTGCGGTAAATGTCGGCATATAAGGCTGTTACCCAAGTCCCCCAGTGCCGGGAGAGACCATGGTGGCGGGGCGTAACGGTTCACGCTAGTGGCATAACGGTCCGCGCTGGTGGCGTGACGGTTCGCGCTAATGGCATAGCCGTTCGCGCTAGCGGGCGGAAGGGTTCGCGCTGGTGGCGTAACGGTCCGTGCTGGTGGCGTGACGGTTCGCGCTAATGGCATAACCGTTCGCGCTAATGCCGTAACCGTTCGCGCTATCGGGCGGAATGGTTCACGTTGGTGGCGTAACGGTCCGTGCTAATGGCGTAACGGTCCGCGCTGGTGGCGTGACGGTTCACGCTAATGGCGTAACTGTTCGCTCTAGCGGGCGGAATGGTTCGCGCTGGTGGCGTAACGGTCTGCGTTGGTGGCTTGACGGTTCGCGTTAATGGCGTAACCGTTCGCTCTAGTGGGCGGAATGGTTCGAGCTGGTGACGTACACTCGTGGTGTGTGTGGCGTGAGATTGCACCTTTAGGTGCTGGCTGTTTACACATGTTGTGTGTAGCCTGAGGTTGCACCTTTGGGTGCTGGCTGTTTACACATGTTGTGTGTGTAGCCTGAGGTTGCACCTTTGGGTGCTGGCTGTTTACACATGTTGTGTGTGTAGTCTGAGATTGCACCATTAGGTGCTGGCTATTTACACGTGTGTGTAGCCTGAGTATGTAGCCTGAGTATGTAGCCTGAGTATGTAGCATGAGTATGTAGCATGTAGCGGGTATAAAAAAGAGTGTTTTAGGTAACTCTCTATGCCATGTAATAAGCATGCTCAAGGATATGATGATGTATGAGGCATGTTATTTGTATGATAATAACTTAATTAAATAGTGTAAAGTAGGACTTATCTGGAGCCGTGTAGAGACGCTATAGATATTGTAGAAAAATTGGAGTTGTCGATATAAGTCTCGATGTCAACAAAAGAGCTCAGTATAAGAATCCCAATGAAGTAGTCATGATGGCCAAGAAGATAATATTGGAGTGCATCATTGAAGATAATATTGCTTGACCAAGAAGTAATGTATGTGTACCGACGTAGGGAAAAGAAGCCATGATGGCCCAAGTATGATAATCTGTAGCCTGTGCCTGTCATATTTGGCAAGTAGATAGGTAGACGAGGCGTGGCCATTGATAGGGGCATGACTCATGAGAGTTTATTGTCATGTTGCCCACTGATAAATCATAGAGAAGTACGTAGCATTGTAGGTGGAGTGTAGTTGACATATAGTGCCGAGGGGGGCATGGCAATTGGGGTCTTCAGACGTTTTTAAGTAATTGAACAATCTTGTTGTGTGACTAGGTGTGTAAAACCCATGCTATAGAACAGACTTGGTTGACATGAACCAAGTAATAGATATAGTTCCCATAACTCCATAGCTATAGATGTTTCATATATGTGCCGATGCCTGTACCACAAGATATGTGGTTGTCCATTAGCTTTCAGAGCTAGAACGGAAGTATCAGTGTGAGGTGTGCTTATGAGCTAGTATAAGCATTGTTGCTCCCATATATTTCATTATGCAGAATCCATCCGCAGATTTGCTAGAGAACTCTGGAAGAGCAGAGGTAATTGGCGAGGGCACACTAGTTGCTCTGAGGGGTTAATAATTGTTACTGGGTTAAAGGGTGGGTGCCGAGAGCAAGCTGCTGGGTCCCAAGACCATCTTCTTCTTTTTTTTGTGGCGGGAACCAGGGAAGGGTGGGGGCTGTATGGTTGGTCCCGGGAGGAAGAGAAGTTTGGCCTCGGGAGAGAGGTACTGAGACCCGGGAGGGAATCCCCGGGAGAGGGGTGTCAAGGGACCAGGGCTGTCTGCGGGGGAAACTAGGGAGCGTAGGGGAGTCAGTTCACCGGGGGAGTCCGCGGGGGAAACTAGGGAGGCGAGGGGAGTCCGCGGGGGAACTGGCGAGACCAGGAAAGTCCGCGGGGACTCTGGCGAGACCAGGGGAGTTCGCAGGAACTGGCGAGACCAGGAAAGTCCGCGGGGACTCTGGCGAGACCAGGGTAATCTGCGGGGACTGGCAAGACCAGGAAAGTCTGCGGGGACTCTGGCGAGACCAGGGGAGTCCGCGGGGACTGGCGGGTCTAGGAAAGTCCGCGGGGACTGGCGGGTCCAAGAAAGTCTGCGGGGAGTCTGGCGAGACCAGCGGAGTCCGCAGGGATTGGCAGGACCAGGAAAGTCCGCGGGGACTCTAGCGAGACCATCGGAGTCCGCGGGGACTGGCGAGACCAGCGGAGTCTGCGGGGAGCTCCGGAGAGAGACACCGAGACATGGGTGGGCGTCCCCGGGAGAGGGGTATCAAGCGGGTGCCAAAGGCGAAGGCAAGTCCCGGTGGTAGGGGCCCGGGGGGAGGGTGGGTGTCGAGATTGGGGTCGCAAGAACGAGAGCATATCCCTGCCGGGACCTTGTGTCACCGCCGTGACTGGCGTGGCTGGTCTCGCTACTGGAATGGGTGTCCAGATAATTTTTTATTTTTTTTTGTATCCTACTGCCGGGAGGGAGGAGTCTCGGGACGTCGGGATGGAGAGCTGTGTGTGTGGGAGTCTGCCAGGGGAACTGGGGAAACCAGGGGAGTCCGCCAGGGGGTTCCGAGATTGAGGTCAGGGGAGTCTGCCAGGGGGCGCGAGACCAGGGGAGTCCGCCACGGGAGTTCACCAGGGGAACTAGCAGTGGGAGTTCTGAGATTGAGGTCGCGCGACCAGGGGAGTCCGCCACGGGAGTTCGCCAGGGGAACTAGCAGTGGGGGTTCCGAGATTGAGATCGCGAGACCAGGGGAGTCCGCCAGGGTGTTCCGAGATTGAGGTCAGGGGAGTCCGCTCGCCAGACGAGGGGAGTCCGCCAAGGGGTTCCGAGATTGAGGTCACGAGAAAGGAGTCCCGGGAGGTCGGGATGGAAAGCTGTGTAGTCTGGACGCGATTGAGACCCGGGGAGGGGTTCGCCGGGAGCTCGGGAGGTCGTGGAAGGGGTGGCCGGGTGCTCGGGAGGCCGGGTAGGGCTCATGGGTCAGAGCAGTTCTGGGTGTCCCTGTATGGGTGTCCAGATCAGTTCTGGGGGGGGTCCTGCTCACCGGCGCGTGGGCCTTGGCCGAAAGTCGGGAGGGGGGGGGCACCAGATTCATTGGAAGATGGTGAGTATGTTGGCTGGGAAGGTGAGCTACCTTTCCGGTGGCTGAAACCAACTATGGAGAAGAAAGGAAATCCAGATCTACTTCCTCTCTCGTATTTCCCACATTAAGAAACCCCGAAGCTGGAAAAGCTGATTTTCCCAAAGAAAGTGGAATTCCGGCCTAATGGTGAGCTATGCGGAGGTTCGAACCCTCCTTCTAGCGCCAATTGTTTCGGTGTGATTGCTGAGGGGATGAATCACACAGAATGCGGGAACACCATCTTCAAGACCCACAACATGTCAATCATGAATAAAGGGCGTCAGAGGGAAGACCAGGTTTGCCGGCCTTCGACCCTCCGATGCCTAAGTCAGCCATATGTGAGTAGAAATGAGGTGTGAATAGGGTGGAGATGGAGAGTCCCCAAATGAGGGGTGGAGAGTGCTATTTATAGAGATAGGGTGGATGCACCCTAAAAATACAACTTTACCCTTATTAGAGAGTGTATTACCATTATGCCCTCAAGGGATAGTGTAGGTTTCTTGGGCTTAGTTAAGGCCCAAGCCCATTATATGCGGCAATACGTGTCTTCTTAGGCCAGTATGACCGATGTTCTACGATGTACTAACAGCATACAACTTGGCCTCCCTAAGAACTTGTAGTACGATCCGTAGATGCCTATCATGCTCTTCCAAGGTCTTGGAGTAAATCAAAATATCATCTACAAATACTACCACAAACACATCCAAATAAGGACTGAAGATGCGGTTCATCTAATCCATAAAAGCAACAGGCGCATTGGTTAGACCAAATTGTCATAACAACAAACTCATAATGCCTATATCTAGTCCTGAAAGCGGTTTTCGGAATATCCTCCTCCTTTACCCTTAACTGGTGATAATCGGACCTCAAGTCAATCTTAGAGAACACCGTAGCACCTCTAAGCTGATCGAACAAAACATCAATCCTAGGCAAGGAATACCTATTCTTGATGGTCATCTTAAATTTCACATGCACTCTTAACTAACTACAACTAGAAACCTTGCATTGGTCTAAATCATTGAAGGCACATAAACAATCATCGAAATCAATGCGTAAGAATTAAATCAGAAAATTACTTTAAAACAAACAATTGAAAGTATAGTAATCCCTGCGCATAGCTTAGTTCAGGTGATTACATTGAGGTCAAACAAATATGAAAATAGTGATCCCTGCATGAAACTTAGTTCAGGAGATCACAAGCAACAGAAAGGAAATCAGATTAGAATCACAATAATTCAATACGAAACACAACAGTGACAACTGATCATTAGCAAAACCGATTGCCTGACCACAAATCTCAACAATTCTAGTCCCCTAGACCAGAGTAACAAGGTCAATCCCCAACGTTAAAACAAATAGGCATATGCTTCTAGAAGAGTTATGCAAACCCTCCCATGACATGGAGAACATACCCTTAGACCACAAAATTCCACCACCATCTGAACCCTACCCATAAGAGAACACAATCATCTCCAATTCCAATGCCAGTACAACTGACCACATAAGTTGGTCTACATGTCCTCGATCCACAATTTGGTGAACAATTTGTACTACCCGGCAAGGTCACCACCCTAAGCCTTGTAACGTCTCAAATTAACTTCACTAGATTAGTTGGGTTCACTGCCTTGATAATAGGCAGAGGGGGGTTGTTCTTTCCCCCATTCTTAAAATAAAATTCTTTTAGCGGGAAAATTATCCCCTAATTTCCCGAAGTAACCTCCAAGAGGACCATCACTTGTGAAACAAAGGAACACTGAGTTAACACATGTATAAGACTTAAACACAAATTTAAGTCATGAACAAACAAAAGATAAACATAATTTTTTTAAATCAAAACATCATCGTCATCATTTAATCATCATCATATAATCACCAACATTTTCATCAACATTATCATCACTAAAATCATCATTTAATCATCATCATACAATTACCATGATCATTATCATCATCACATAATCACCAACATTTTCATCAACATTATCATCACTAAAATCATCATTTAATCATCAACATCATCATCATCATAACCACCATAAGTGAAAAGGTCACAAAGTGAACCTTGGTGAGATTTTACTCACCTCAAAAATCCCGCTGCGTCTTCAACAAAACACAAGAACCAATCCCAACCTCACTTCACAAGTCACCTAAAATTACACAAATAATAACTTTAATAACCACTTCAATAAAAGAACAAAGCATCCATAACAAGCCTAAATCCAAGATTTGCCCAAAAGGGGGCAACCTTCTTCCGAGACCTCCCAAGGTCATAGGAACCCTCAACCAACCTATTGAAAAAGGTTAACAAGATTTTCAAAGCTCAAACATCAAGGCTTAACAACCTCTCACGATTCTCAACTTAGTCTTAAACCTAGGATGCAAAACTTGATCAAACATAACCTCATGACAAGTCAATGTGCTCGTATCGACAAGCACAAGCTAACTGTTACTCCTAACCTCCCAACCCCTGCTGGACGCGCCGCCACACGCCACCACAGCCGGCGGCGAGTGGGCCCCACGCGCCTCCCCAAAACGTCCGAATTTAGGCAAACTCAAAACATCAAACTTGTAGATTGCAGAGAGGGGAACATCTTTTATACCTGAGGTTTCACCCCGAAAACGCCGGAAAACTTGCCGGGAAGTTGGAATCCGCCACCATCACTCTTCGCCGTGAGTCAAGCTTCAAGACTACCCGGAGACGAACCAGGACACCAAGGGGCTTCTACCCCGACCGTTTCCAAGCCACATCGACGTCGTCGGAGGCGAGAATCCCGACCGGTCTCCAAGCCGAACTTCCTAGCTTCGGGTCACCACTTCAGGGTCGAATCGGCGTGAACCAACTAGAGAGGGACGAAGGCAAGGAGAAGAGGAAGCGATTCGGCCGGTGGCGAGGTCAGGCGGCATCGCACGGCGTCGGAAAGTCCGGATCGAGTTGCCGGGTCCGGGTCGGATCGGCTGGGAATTTTGGATACTAAAGGTATCGCGAGAGAGAGAAGAAAGGGAGAGAAGAATGGGTTCCCGGAAAAAGAAAAGGAACTCTACACTTTTCTTATTTAACCCAAAAATCTCGTAAAGCCACGAAGTTCTGCTGACCATAACTTTCCCATACAAAGTCCGTATTACGCGTGTCACGTGTCTACGAACTCGTATCGTCATGCTCTACAACTTTCGTGAAGGAAGTTTCTCGAGAAACCCAACAGATTAAAAAGTCAACTCTTGACCCTTCAAAACCATAATACCACTTCGGTAAATTATGCAGCCGAACTCTTCCGCTCTTCCTTCGAATCTCAAAACACACTAACTTCTAACTTGAAAATTCCCAAATAATATTAGAAACTAATATTAAATTTCCGGGGTATTACATAGATATTCCCACAAGAATAATCTATCAAGAACCAACAATATTATGATCACATGAACATTAAAAATAATCATATAATAGGAAAACTTGTTTTATCTTACCTATGAGCCGTTAGCGATCAAGCTCATATATTTAAAAACAAACGATAGCATATTTTTTTTATTCAACATCATCATCAAAATGACCATAAAAATCTGGTCCAAATGTGAACCTTGGTGAGATTTACTCGCCTAAATAATCCTGCTGCGTCTTCAACACAACACAAGAGCCAAGCCAAAACACACTTCACAAGTCACGTATAATTACACAATTAATAACCTTAGTAACCAAAGTACTATAGGATATTCAAAACACCCTTAACTAACCCTTAGCACAAGGGATGACAACTTTCCAAGGTCGTCGTACTTAACGACTCAATAAAGCTGCCTCAAATCCTCAAAACCTAAACTCAAACCTCTCACAAGCCTAAGTTTAAACTTAATGTCCTAGCATGCAATCCTTGCTAAAAACCTAGAATTCCCACCTCTCAACAAGCTCACAACAGCAAGAGCTAGCTAACCACAGAAAACTAAAGACACAAACACTGCCGGACGCGCTGCCATGCGCCATCACAGGCGGCGGCGAGTGGGCCCCACACGCCACCCCATCAACTTCAAAATCTGAGCAAGCTCCCAACAAAAAACTTGTAGGTCACATCAAATGGAACACTTTTTATACCTGTGGCCAAAGCCAATTCGGTCAGAAAGAGGCCGGAAACGTCATAATTCCACAATCAATTTAGGGAGATCAAGATTGATTGGAATCATGCTTGATTTGTGCAGAAGATGTAGGAACATTAATATAAAGAGCTCACCAACGTTGTGTGAACTCTTACTACAAGTCTCATATCTCTCTTAATCCTAATCAATTTTTAGGAAAACCCCACCCCCTCATCTGATCGCCAATCACTTGCAAACCTTTACAGATTAGTTTGCTGAAACTTAACTCTAATGGTTCTATTCTTGAGATAATGGTAACAGTGGTGGAACTAAAAGCTAAACATTGGAGGGGCCAAAAAAAATTCTTTTGGGTTTCCAAAATTTCAAAAAAGGTGATTTTGCACAAATCAAGCATGATTCCAATCAATCTTGATCTCCCTAAATTGATTGTGGAATTATGACGTTTCCGGCCTCTTTTTGACCGAATTGGCTTTGGCCACAGGTATGAAAAGTGTTCCATTTGATGTGACCTACAACTTTTCTGTTGGGAGCTTGCTCAGAAGAACAAGAACTTGCAGAAATGGGTAGCCTCAAACTTCGATGTCGCCGGAAATGGTCGGAGCTTCACCTCCGGCGGCAGCAGTAACTTGCGGGCCTTGCTACGCCATGCACAATGCTCCATAGGGTATGAGGCTGATATGAATAGAAAGAGGGGACTGAGAGCTTTCCAACGATACCAAGCACGCCCAAATCCGTTGCCGGATGGCCGAGTTATGGCCAGAAGAAGTTTGAGGGTGAAAATGGAGACGAGAGAGAGAGAGAGAGAGAGAGAGAGAGAGAGAGATTTTTCTGGAATTTTAGGGTTTTTCCAAAAATAAAACCCCCAACTATTCTATTTATACACTTTCCAAATCGGAATCTAATTTCCTCTGACCGTAACTGACAAGACCCGCCCCAAAACACACAGGAAAAACAGGCAAGTCTTGCGGGATTCACTCTAAAAGATATTATACCGAAATTTTGGCATAACCTCCTCTAAAGATGGACAACCCAACCTGTAATAAAACTAAGACACACTTCAACTGTAACAATCAATCACAACAAATTAAAAGCAATCCAAACCAATATTCAACTACATTACATAAACAGGAAATGAACATCTAGAGTTCACTCTCTCTATTCGGTCATAATCCTTAAAAACCACTTCAACTTAATTTACATAATCCCATGGTCCTCAGAGCACTAAAGAAGAAAAATCAAATAGCTACACATAGGTTAACAGGTAACCTACGATCACAAGGTGCAGCGGAAGATACTATGCCCCAACTCCTAGTGGAACCGAACAAGAACTCTGTAATCTGAGCATTTGAAAACAAAGAGCCCAGGGAAAAGCATTTGAAACGTTAGCGTGAGTGAACGAAAAATAAACCAATTAATAAGTATTCAAGAACAAACCAATACGAAATCTAATGTGATATGCTTTTCCATTTATATGAAAATTAAATAAAATTTCCATGCATGCAATTATTGTAAACTCCTCACAAATTCACACTAGGAAAAGAAATATACAACTCTCATGTAGGAAGCTCCCAAAATAATGGACTAACCCCGCTAGTCAAATTAACAACTCAAATAAAGGAACCTATATGGCCATATAAGTGAGTCTCCCAGACTCGGTTGCCTCCCAGGCAAAGTACTCCCATACTCCCTTTACCTTCACGTCGAGTTGACGGATAGGGCACAGGGCTTGCGTGATGCCACCGGCAACATCACATCACCGCTAGGGTGGAAAGGGCTTGCGTGACCCCACTTGCAATGCGGAAGTCACATCACCTCAAAAGGTGGAACGACATGCTAGCATTGACATCATAAAACCCAACAAATATGGCATAACAAGAAAACTATAAATTCATGTGAGTTTCCCCGAAACTCATATTTAAAGCATAAGTACGAATACATTAAATTTAATAACGTGTCCCACACGTTAAAATGCTCAATGAAATAACCAACCCAAATAATCAACATATTTCAAACCTCAAATCCTCGATGAAATCTCGAATCCATGAATCATTAGGATTAATATAATTTAAATGCCAAATCTTTTACCCAAGCTCAAATCCATAAGTTCATTAATAAAATCACAATCAATAAGTCAATCTCAAATAAATTTCATGATCAATTCAAAAGCTGAAATTATAATTTAAGCTTGGAAAAATATAATGAACCACTTATAAAAATCATGCATGCATATTAATTAAAACCAAAATGTCCACTCACTATATAGGCGGCTAAGCCTGACGTCGGTTAGAGCCCTCCTCACGTGGTGTCTCCTCTCGTCCTGTACAAAATGAGATTTAAGGCCCGACACTAAAATCACACATTTATCAATTACAAAGAAAAACCATCCTAGCATTATTCTTACTCGCCCAAACTTTCCAAAATCTACTTATAGCTCTACTTTACCACCAACTCCCTACAATCCGACAAGGAGCTCTAGTGTAAAATATAATGAACCAAACTAATAAGCCTCTTCAAATCCTCTCCTCCCAAAACTAATTCCAACACCATATTCCTAATTCCGAGCAACCATCACCAATAATCACATATACTAAACCAACATTAATCTCTTCTAGAAATCATCCAACATTCCTCAAACCACCACCAAAATCGGCAGCAGCCACCGGCAGTGGCGGTCAACCGCCGGCACCATAACAACTTCAACCAAAATTTAACAAGGCATACACCAATCTCTTCCTCTCAACAAGCTCAACAACAATTATGACTAACACAAAACCCACAAATCAAAGGTTTGGCCGGAAAATACCTCACAAGCTCAAGAACACAAAAACTCTGATTTGCTCTTAACTTCGAATCGATCTTCCTCTGTTGGATGGATGAAAGGCCAATAGAAGAGCTTCAAAACCCCTCAAAGATCTCTCGGATAGGTGACCTGAGAAGGAAGTTCCGGCTTAACAAACCAACGGCCTTGACAGCGCTACCGTGAGCGGCTGCCGGCGAGATGAGGCCGACTACCACCCCAGGAATGACGAGCGGTGTCCCAGCTGCCAAACGGGACTGGTGCGGCAACCAGGCGTGGCCGGACGGCGGCGTTCCGTCGAGGATAGTCGAACGGGTTCGGGGGGTCGGGGAGAGAGAAAGGTGAGGGGTGGTTTTCTGTTTTTCTTTCTTCTCCCGAAAATATAAAGTTTCCCCACTTAAAACACTAGCCCAAATATGGAACTGGTATTATTTTAGCTACCCTTCGTTTATAAACTCAACCAAACCACCTCTAACCAAAAATAGCAACACAACTCCCAAATTGATTTTCCACCATTAAATAAGAAACAACAACATAAAAAGTAATACTAAATTCGGGGTGTATCAATTCTCCCCTCCTTATAAAAATTTCGCCCTCGAAATTTCCATACCTGTCAATAAAAGAGATGGGGATACTGTTGTCTCATCAGATCCTCAGGTTCCCAAGTAGCATCCTCCACCTGGTGACTTCTCCAAAGAATCTTAACAAGTCGAATCGTCTTATTTCTTAGCACTTTCTCTTTCTGATCCAAGATCTGAACCGGTTCTTCTTCGTAAGTCAAATCCTTCTTTAAACTAATTGGTTGTTCTTGTAAGACATGAGAAGGATCGGCTACATACTAACGAAGCATATACACATGGAAAACATAATGGATCCTAGATAACTCCTGGGATAACCTCAAACGATAAGCTACTGGGCCAACCCGCTTCGTAATTTCATAAGGACCGATGTACATTGGACTAAGCTTCCCACGTTTCCCAAAACGAATCACACCTTTCCAAGGAGACAACTTCAGAAATACCCAATCACCAATCTGAAATTCAAGGTCCCTTCTACGGTTATTTGCATAACTTTTCTGCCTACTTTATGCTGCCTTAAGTCTGTCTCTGATTACCTTGACATTCTCATTAGTATGAAAAACAATTTCTGGTGCAGCAAATTCTCTTTCTCCCACTTCATTCCAGCATAAGGGTGTACGGCATTGTCTTCCATACAAGGCCTCAAATGGTGCCATACCTATACTAGAATGAAAACTGTTATTATAGGCAAACTCCATCAAAGCCAATTTCTTATCCCAACTTCCTCTAAATTGCATCACACAAGACCTCAGCATATCTTCCAAGGTCTGGATAGTTCTCTCAGATTGCCCATCGGTTTATGGATGAAAGGCAGTGCTAAAACATAATCGAGTCCCCAAGGCCGCCTGTAACTCTTTCCAAAACTTTGACACAAAACGGGGATCCCGATCCGATACTATAGATTCTGGCACTTCATGAAGTCTGACAATCTCATTTACGTACAATTCTGCCAATTTCTCTAATTTATAGGTTTTCTTAACTGGAAGAAAGTGTGCCAATTTAGTAAGTCGATCAACGACCACCCAAATACCATCGTGACTATCTCGAGAACGAGGTAAGCCATAAACAAAATCCATAGTAATGTGATCCTATTTCCACACCGGTATCTCTAGTGGTTGTTGCAACCCAGCTGGTTTCTGCCTTTCAGCTTTCACCTGCTGACAAATCAAACATTTACTCACAAAGGCTGCAATCTCCCTCTTCATATTTGGCCACCAATAAAATTCCCTCAAAGTCCAATACATTTTAGTACTGCCAGGATTCATCGCATAAGGAGAATTATGAGCTTCTTCCAAAATCTCTTGCTTAAGCACTTCATTCCTTTTTGGCACACAAAGCCTATTTTTAAATAATAATACCCCATCTTTTCCAATGGAAAATCCCATCGTGGTGCCATCACGCGTTCTCTCTATCAAACGGATGATGGAAGGGTCTTGAAATTGTGCCTCTCGCACTCTGTCAATCAGAATTGGTCTCACATGAAAACTAGCAACCAACGTACCAACTTTATCCACAGACAAATCAACTCCTGTAGCTCGTAGTACATAAAGGAGAGGAAGTCGAACTGTCCTCAAATGTGCTAAGCTACAAGTAGTCTTCCGACTAAGAGCATCTGCCACTACATTCGCTCTTCCAGGGTGGTACTCAATAGTGCAATCATAGTCTTTAGTCAACTCCATCCACCTCCTCTGCCTCATATTCAACTCCTTTTCTGTAAAAATATATCGGAGACTTTTGTGATCTGTAAAGATCTGGCACTTAGCTCCATAAAGATAATGTCTCCACAACTTCAATGCAAATACCACTGCAGCAAGTTCTAGATCATGGGTTGGATAATTCATCTCATGTGGCTTAAGTTGCCTAGAAGCATAAGCAATTACATTTTCATGCTGCATAAGCACACCACCCAAACCTACCCTTGATGCATCACAATACAACACATACTCTCTACTGTCATCAGGTACAGCCAAAACAGGAGCACTAATTAACCGATTCTTGAGTTCTTGGAAACTCTGCTCACATTTCTCAGACCACTCAAACTTAACTCATTTCCTCGTCAATCTTGTAAGTGGAGCGGCGATCTTAGAGAAATCTCGTACAAAACGACGATAATATCCTGCTAGACCCAGGAAGCTACGTATTTCCGTTACACTATTAGGTCTACTCCAATTAGTCACCGCTTCCACTTTTTGAGGATCCACACTCACACCCTCAGCTGAAATAACGTGGCCCAAAAACCCAACACTATCAAGCCAAAACTCACATTTACTAAACTTGGCATATAGCTCTGCACACCTCAGGGTCTGAAGCACTAGACTCAGATGTTTAGAGTGTAACTTCTCACTCTTTGAATAGACCAAAATATCATCAATGAACACAATTACAAAACGGTCTAGGTATGGGCGAAACACCCTATTCATTAAATCCATGAAAGCAGCGGGTGCATTTGTCAACCCAAACGGCATCACCACAAATTCATAGTGACCATAGCGTGACCGAAAGGCAGTCTTAGCTATGTCAGAATCTCTAATTCGCAACTGGTGATACCCAGACCTCAAGTCAATCTTAGAAAAGACTTTAGCACCCCTCAACTGATCAAATAAATCATCAATACGGGGTAAAGGATACTTATTTTTCACAGTAACTTGATTCAACTTCCTATAATCAATGCACAATCTCATACTGCCATCCTTCTTCCTTAGAAACAACACTGGGGCACCCTAAGGAGACATACTAGGCCTTATGAAACCCTTTTCTACTAACTCCTGCAATTGAACCTTCAACTCCCTTAACTCCGCCGGGGCCATCCTATAAGGTGCCTGAGAGATAGGGGCTGTACCAGGGAGTAATTCAATGGTAAAATCTATCTCCCTCTCAGGAGGTAAACCAGGTAACTCCTCAGGAAAAACATCAGGAAACTCCTTGACTACCGGAATATCTTCAACCTTAAGAACCCCCATACTAGTATCCACAACATGAGCCAAATATGCTTGACAACCCCTACTCAGCAATTTACTTCCAGTAATTGCCGAAATCAAGCAAGATGGCAAAACATTTTTCTCTCCACGAAACAAAATCTCCGGCTTCCCCGGACTTCGGAACACCACAGTTTTTTGAAAACAATCAACTAAAGCCTGATGTGCCTCTAAGAAATCCATCCCCATAATTACATCAAAATCAACCATCTCTAACGGAATTAAATTTGCCTCCAAGCTATACCCCTCAACCAGAACTTCACAAGACCTAAATACCCATCCAATTCCAAACACATCACCCGAAGGCAAAGACACATACCATTCCCCAGGGAGAGGAGATGAGGGTACATTAGCATGAAGTGTGAATCTACTAGACATAAAAGAATGGGTAGCTCCCTGATCAATCAAAGTAAATGCAGGTTTACCAAAGATAAACAACGTACCAATAATAACCTCGGGCGAGGTACGACCCTCCTGAAATGTTATGGCATGAACTCTAGCCTGCGTGGTAGGACGTCCTCTCTGACCCCTACCCTGCTGGGGACCACCTCTAACTGCTGAACTAGCACGAGAGCCACTGCTAGAAGCGCCAACTGAAGTCTGACCTACAGCCTGATGAGATGTAGGTGCAACTCCTTGAGTCAAACGGGGACAATCTCTCTTAAAGTGATCTGGTTTGCCACACTCGAAGCACCCAACTGGCTGATACTGTCCAGACAGACCTGACTGACTACTGTGGGCCCCACTACTACCACTCATTCCACCCCTAAACTGACTAAAGGGGCGTCTGCCTGCAAATCCTCCAGCAAATCTACGGCTACCCCTGAGCCTAGGTCGGGCTGAATGACCAGAACTACTACTACGTCCACTACCCACAAAAGATCCGGAACCGGATGTAGATGCCGCTCTCTTTGACGGCCCCTGACTAGGGCCACCAAAGTCTCGGGGTCGGCTACCAATTTGTGACGTTTCAATATTCAAGGCTGCCCCAACTGCATCACTAAATCTCGAATACAACACCGCTTGCATCTTTTCCTGATACTCACCCTCGAGTCCCCGAACAAACCTGTATATCTTATCCTGCTCATCGCGTACCAAGTCAGGTACATGATGAGCTCTAGCAAGGAAATGCTGCTCAAACTCCAACACTGACATATCTCCCTTCTGCAAATTCATAAACTGATCCTGCATCCTATGGAGATGAGCTCGACTACAATAATGATCATTAAAATGGGCGTTGAACTCATCCCAAGCCATAAGAGAAGCATCCTAATAATCTCTAGTAATACCAACCCACCAATGCCATGCAGGACCGTGCAACCATTGCACTGCCACAAATACCTTACGATCATCAGGAACATTCAACCTAGTAAACACTCTCTCCAGCAAATTCGGGAAAAGAACGGTCAAAGTGCTTCCAAGCCTCCCCGTCTGCTGGATGTGTGAGATTATCCGGATCTATCCTCTCCTCTCCCTAGTGCCTCGCCTGGTGCCATCTCATATGCTTGGCCGTATGTGAAGACATGTACAGACGCTGCAGACGAAAACCCAACGGGAAGTAACGAAGAACCTTCCTAGGAATGAGCAGGTTTTTCTGTTTAGATGAAGTAGAAGCTTTATACCTTGGCTCGTAGCAGTGTGGGCACTCAACTTCATCCTTGTTTTCTTTGTAATACAAGATGTAGTTATTAACGCAAGCGTCTATCTTCTTGTGATCAAGACCGAGGTCAGCCAACATGTGTTTTACCTGGTCGAAATTTTCCGAACAACTGTTACCTTTAGGAAGCACTTCCTTCATAAGTGCATTATCCTCATCAAAACATACGTTAGTCTTTCCCCGCTTGTTTTTTATCTTCATTTGCTTCATGACGGTACCCGACACAGTATGCTCACTGCCAGGATACAATGGGATTTGTACTTCCCGTAAAAGCCTGTTGTAATTATCATAATCACTGTTGTAGTCAACGTGGGAGACATTAGGAAAGGTGTCAGGGGTGTTGTCCTAAACAACAATTTCCTGATATCTTGAGGCGGCGAACGGGAAGGCATCGTTTAAAATCATAGCAGGGTCCCCGTAACTAGCATTGGAAGATCATGCCTGCTGATTATGTTGTGCTTGAATTTCTGCAAGTGTAGGCATTTGAACTTGATTTTCGCCGTGCCATGTCCATGTGGTATAACTAGGACAAATACCGTTTAGTGCCAAGTGAGAATACATGTCTTCATATGTTACTGGTTTCCGATTGAGACATTTGTTGCACGGACATATGTGAATAACTTTGTCTGGAGGACTATGTCGCACGAACTCAAGAAAATCAAAAATGCCTCTCATATAAAGAGGGGACCCCCTCCCTAATTGCAGAAGAAAGGGTTTATATCTTGTTTTAGGTAATTGATTTATATCTCTTAAGCCAAGCCAAAAACAAGAAGAGTAGAATTTCCGATCATTATTTTCTCAAGCAGAACTATAGTTTTAGGCTTCATTGCTTTTTGCAATCTAACGTTTGAACTTGATTGAAATTGCTCAATGACACAAACAATGCTGCAAGAGAATGAGGGAGGCGGAATTAGGGGTGGAATTTTGAAACCGAAAACCGAAAAAAACCGAGCTGAAAACCAAACCGAAACCGGAAAAAACCAAACCGAAAAAAAACCAATCCGAATTAAGAAAAACCGAACCGAACCGAATTAGTTAGGTTTGGTTTTTGGTTTCGGCTCTTGAAAAACCGAACCGAACCGAAAAACCGAATGCCTCTAAAACGACGTCGTTTTTTGTCTTTATTTTCTTATTAAATATTTGATTTGAAGAATATGATTTTTAGTTTTATGTTCTATATAATTATATGTTTATCCTTTTTAATATTTTGCTTTTTATTTTCGTTTTATGTACATATAGAAATGTTCTAAGTGTCGTGTATGCAAAGTATATGGAGTGATATGTTACTTCTAAAATCGAAGACCTCATTCTTGCGAGCTTTAGATGATGGACTATAATATTTAATTTTTTTTTTCTTTTTTATTCAAATTTAAGATTTTTAAACTTTAAAATTTAGAATTTATTTGGATGGACTTTAAACTATGGAGTCTATATTTTGTGTTCAAGATGAACTTAGAAGTTTTAAAATTACGGTTTCATGGTGTGCTAGTGTGGTCAATTCCCAATACTTTCGAAATTATTGAGTATTATATTTTCAAAGTATCTATTTGGTGTATAGATTATTGGTTTGTTGGTGAATCATTGTCATAAATTTTATTTATATATTATATATCCTTGTAAAAACAAGTAATGGAAGAAAAAAAGACCTAAAGTACAATAACTTTTTACTAAGCTAAAAGCATACAAATTATAAGAAAAATTATTTTAAAAAAGAAGAAGAAAAACTGAAAAAAAAAACCGAAACCGAACCGAACCACGGTTTGGTTTGGTTTCCGGTTCAAGGTCTCAAAAAATGCCAAACCAAACCGAACCGAACCGAACCAAACCGAATCTTTCACTCGGTTTGGTTTCCGGTTTTAGGTAAAAACCGAACCGAACAAAACCAAACTCACCCCTAGACGGAATGAGGGAGAAAAATTGTTGGAGGTCCAAAAGTACCATTTTAGGAGGTATGAATAGAACTTCCCTCTTATGAATAGGAGGAGGTTCCAATGAGGAGTTTATAATGAAGACTAAAGTAGGGCTCGATACTACTGAAACTTGATTATGTTTCACTTTGATGTATACATGAAATGATGCTATATACATGTTTTTTTTTATGTATACATGAAATAAGAGAGAGGTTCCAATAAGGACCTTATAATGAGGACCAAGTGAGGACTTTCAAATGAACGGTTGGATGAGTGTTTTAAACTTTAATAGAGATCTCCAAATTCTAAAGTGCATGTCATCTAACCTTTCATTTGAAAATCCTCACTTAATCCTCATTATAAGGTCCTCATTGGAACCACTCGTTGTTTTATTTCAACTCACTTAGTCCTCATTATAAGGTCCTCATTGGAACCAGTCCCCTATTTATTTATTTTTAGTAAAAGGGTTGTTTTATTTCAACTCGAATAGAGGTTACATCATGAATCGATCCACTACCTTACGTACAAAGGGCTAATAAGATCAATTGATTCACGTAGGGTAGTACCCTCCGTACACTTTTGTGCTCACTTAACAAACACAAGTGAGCCTACAATCATACAACATCAATCATAGGCATCTTAGATGAAAGGGAAATAACAAAATTAGAAAAACAAATTAAGCCAACTTATGATCCCAAACAAAGATCATAGTAAAGTTCATTGGAAAAAAAAAATCAAAATACCTCTTTGGCTATGAGATTAGGGCTAGGAGGTTTAGGCACCTTCATAAAGCTGGCTTCTTCTCTTCCTTGTTTGACTCTAGCTTCGGCTTCGGCCATTCATGGATCTCGATTCCGGGCACCAAAATCTTATTGGAAAGCTTCTTCATATGCTGAAGATGCTAGCAGAGTTGTTCACAACCTTCGAACTTGCCAACGCAAGAGATATTGTGAACGACTTGGTGCCGTCATCGATGGAGGACGACGCCTTAAAGGAGGATGAGCAGGCCATCCCTTGATTGATTGAAAAGGAAGAGATTTGGAGTTTGGTGGCTATTGTGAAAGCCTTCAAGGCTTAGTGTTTAGGAGGCTAGGGTTTTTCATCATCACAGTAGTTAGATCGATTTCTTTGAACCACTCCCCTCATGACAGTCATGTTCACCTAGTCAGTGACTGACCAAGAGATTCGTGGTCAGTCACCATTATATTTAAATCTAATGGTGGGGAGAGTTATTTTTTAGTAGAGTTGTTTTGTTTTCAACTCTTAGATGTTAATCTAATGGTGACTGACCATGTAAACACTACTGCCCCTTGTGAATACATGTATGCTTTTTTGGGGAATATTGAAGAGCTATTTTAATTGAATATATATATATATATATATATATATATTCTTTTTGAAGTTATTTTTATAATAATATTTGTTAAACTTATTACTAGGATATTTATGAGGCTGTCTCTATACTAATCGAATAGATTGACGTGTTGGTTTGTTTGTATCTAAAGATTGCAAGGTAAAGGTTGTTGTGACAGCTTGCTTGAAAGGCAGGGCATTAGAATGACAATATTGACTTACTCCGAGTATAATTTTGGGAGCTAAATTGATCGACATTTATTAGTGTAGACCCAATACTTGAACCAGTTGTGAGGAAAAAAATAAAAACTGGAATAGTAATGGTAGCTAGATCTATATGAGAATACAAAGACTAAGAATTCCAAGTAGCTTGGCAAATATGGAAAACCAGAAGAGCTTCATGTGGTTCATCTTCATTATTTTGTTCAGCTCTGGGATTGAGCCTTCAATGACGAAAGAGGTAATACGAGTACCAGTAGGAGTTGTTCTGAACTTGAATTCACCGGTTGGAGCTATGGCAGAGAACTGCATGGCCATGGCACTTGATGATTTTTATACGAAGCAAGCTCATTATCAAACAAAGCTTTCCCTTCTCACCAGGGATTCAAAGAATGATGTTGTTTCGGCAGCACTCGAAGGTAATATATACACAAAACCTCTATTCTATGCAGCTATAAATTTTTGGGTCACACACATGAGCCATTTATTATCTATGAGCTAATCTAGTAATCTCTCTGTTTTTTTTTTTTGCAAGAACGCAATCACCAAATTCGAAATTAAACGTGAAAAAAAAAATCTAAAGGTCACATATATATAGGTAATTTTTTGAAAAAAGAAAAAAAAAAGATAGAATTAATTGTAATAAATGGAATACATTTTTTATTATCAGATCAACAACTCGAACGTAACGCCCAGTACCATTTAGTCTAGTGGCATCAGTCTCCCCTCTGTATGTGGGAGGTCGTGAGTTCGACTCACAACAGACTCATTGTATCATTTCAGTTGTTTACTTGATCAAAAAACAAAACAAAAAATAACTCAAACTATTATTCCGTGTGTCACTCGAATTCACTACATCAGACTTACAGAGGAGAGAATTAATGAGGCTTATCTCGCAAAGGAGATTGGTTGGTCGCTTGGTCTCGATCGTGGCCATAATCCGCGTTATCAAGTGACGAGATTATAGCCATGGATCGGTGGTCAACTTTTTGAGTTGGACCATCTTTGGGCACGGTCAATAGGTCTAATTGGGTCAGGGCTTTTTGTTGAATGTTGTTTGTTTTATTCTAGTTTAGTCCTTATCAATTTATGGTAAGGTCTTGGCTGTCCCAGTTTCGTCTTATGATTTAAGGTTTTTTTTTTTTTTCCCATATAAATCAATGCACTATTGTCATTGGTGCAGTTATTCTAGTTATACAACAATTATGTTCTCTACTAAGCGACTAGAATCATTGTTGTGGCAAGGAGTTAGGTACTCATCAGGGTCTTTGTTTTTTGATAGTCGTATGTTTCTTAAATTAGTGAGCTAAACTTGTTTACAATAGGGATGTTTGTCAGTTTATTCGGTACGTAGCTCGGTCCATAAGTGCTTAGTACAAAACGAAAGTTGTTCTAGATGTCTTTTGGTAATGGATTGTGTACCGAATATCTATTATTAAAAAAAGAAAGATGAAAAATCGGTTATCACCTCATATTACATTTCACTACAATGATAATAACATAGGCAACAATCGAGTTCTCTACTAGTCGACAAGATTTGCTGTTGTGGCAAGAAGTTAGGTACTTTGGGTCTTTGTTCTTTGATAGCGGTATGTATCTTGAATAAGTGAGCTAAACTTGTTTACAATGAGGATGTTTGTCAATGTATTAGATACGTAGTTTGGTTCATATAGTGCATGGTACAAAACAAAAGTTGTTCTATGTCTCTTCTGTTAATGGATAGTGTAACAGAATATCCATTCTCAAAAAGAAATTAAGAATCGGTTATTACCTCATATTAAATTTATTTTTTATTAAATAACTAATACACCCTACATATATATGTCAGTGAGGTTTGAACGCATGACCTCAACGTTAGTGGTTGTACTCCTTAACCAATCAATGCCACGGCTCACCGACAATGATAAGAACATAGGTACGTAGGAAAATAATAAATAAAAAAATTAAATAATTATGCACCATAAAAGTTTAGAGGAAGGTTTTGCTTTCTTAAAGCTGGTGTTGATTGATTCATCTTTTTTCCAATGGGTCTACAGCTAATTTATCATCTCTTTCTCCAATCTATTAAGACTACAGCGCTGCACTTGATAAACAAAGAAAATGCGACTGCCATTGTCGGACCTCAAAGTTCAGCAGAAGCAAAGTTTGTGATAGAGCTAGGCAGAACGAAGCATGTTCCGATAATTTCCTTTTCTGCCACGAGTCCATCCCTTTCTCCATCCCATAACCCATTTTTCATTCGGACGGCTTTCAATGACTATGCTCAAGTAAAAGCCATAGCTGCCATTGTTGGAGCTTATAGTTGGTTGGAAGTTGTTCTCATCTATGAAGACACGGAGTACGGAAGCAGCTTAGTTCCATATTTGGTAGATGCTTTCCAACAAGTTGGCGCTCGAGTACCTAATAGAAGTGTCATTCCTCTTCATTCTAATGACACAGAAATTCTAAAGGAGCTTCACCACTTGAAATCAACTCGGGCAAGAATATTTGTGGTGCATATGACTGCTTCCCTAGGATCCAGATTCTTCTTCTTAGCAAGTCAGGCAGGGATGATGACCAAAGGGTATGGATGGATTGTTACAGAAGGGTTGTCGACTTTATTAGATCCTGTGGGTTCAAAAGCCATGCAGTCGATGGAAGGTGTACTGGGAGTAAGGCCATATATACCAATGTCAAAAGAAGTTGAAGACTTTGTGTTGAGAATGAAAAGATTCAGGTTCAGAAATCCGAGCAATATTAGTGGTGTAAACCTCTTTGGATTGTGGGCATATGATACAGTTTGGGCATTAGCAATGGCAGTGGAGAAAGTTGGAATAGCAAATTATAGTTTTACGATGCAAAATGTTAGCACAAGCAAAGTTGATCTTACAAGTTTGGGAACTGGTGACATGGGTCAACATCTTCTTGAAGCTATCCTTGATTCAAAATTTGAAAGCCTCAGTGGGAATTTTCGGTTGGTTAAGGGAGAGTTGGAAGCTTCAACCTTTGAGGTATTTAATGTGATCGGTGAAAAAGAAAGAATAATTGGATATTGGAACCAAAAGAAAGGACTTACCCGAAAGCTGAATGGAGCAGCACAGTTGGATGGAAGGAAGACACTCAAGAGACCAATCTGGCCCGGGGACACTACAAACACACCTCCAACAAAGAAATTGAGAATTGGAGTTCCTGTGAAACATGGTTTTAATGAATTCTTAAAAGTCGACAAAAAGAACAACAAAATATCAGGATTCTCTTATGATATCTTCATTGCTGTAGTAAAACAACTGCCATTTCCCATTCGATATGAGTTTTCTACCTTCGACAATGGCACTTATGATGATCTTCTTTATCAAATTCATCTTCAGGCAAGTTTTAATTACAAAGTATCGAATACGTACATACATGCATGTCGACCACTCATGCATACTCCTTCATTTTCGATTAAAGTCTCTTATTATTGTTTTCATGAGTTGATGAATGCAGAAATACGATGCTGTGGTGGGAGACACAACAATTGTAGCTAATCGCTCACTATATGTAGATTTTACGTTGCCCTATTCCGAATCAGGAGTTTCCATGATAGTTTTGACAGAAGATATTGAGAGGAATAATATTTGGATTTTCTTGAAGCCACTTCGCTGGGATCTTTGGTTGACTACCGGTATAGCCTTCATAGTTACAAGAGTCGTGATATGGGCTCTTGAGCACCGGGAAAACACCGAGTTCAGAGGTCCTCCACAGCAACAACTTGGCATGATATTCTGGTTCTCCTTTTCAACCCTTGTCTTTGCACACAGTAAGTTATCTTGTCTTTTGGCAAGCATCCGTTTCTTAACAATAGCAACTTAGAATATGTCACTGAACATAATTATTTAATAATGCATACTAATTAAGATCAATGCTATTTTCGATGTCATAGGAGAGAAAGTGGTGAACAACTGGTCAAGGTTTGTGCTGATTATATGGGTTTTTGTGGTACTGATCCTAACACAAAGTTACACTGCAAGCTTAGCCTCCATGTTAACAGTACAGAAGTTGCAGCCAGCATTCACAGATATAAAAGAGATACAAAGAAATGGTTACAAAGTAGGATATCAAAATAGTTCCTTTATTAAAGGGTTTCTCATAGAACATCTAAAATTTGATGAGACCAAGTTGGTGCCATTGGAAACCATTCAGGAGTATCACGACGCACTGTCTAAAGGAAATAAGACTGGTCGAGTTGCTGCCATTTTAGATGAAGTTCCTTACCTCAAGTTGTTCCTTAATAAGACGAGTTGTTCCAAGTACACCATGGTTGGACCAACCTACAAAACCGATGGATTTGGCTTTGTGAGTTCGATCCTAATTAACTTGCTTGGATTTTATTTTTCCCAGTTAAATCAATAAACCGAACAGCAATGTTACATGTCTCCTCTTACCCTTTTAGTTTATTATATGTCTACTTATAAACTGCAGGCCTTCCCATTAGGGTCCTCTCTGGTATCCTACATGTCAAGGGCAATCTTGAATGTGACTCAAGATAAAACTCTAATGGATGAAATTCAGTCCAAGTCTTTTGATTACCAACCTGCCTGTGAGGATCAACGTGCCAAAATTGCTTCAGAGGTTCCAAGTCTTGGCATATCCAGCTTCGGGGGCCTCTTCATCATCGCAGGTGTGACCTCAATGGTTGCTCTTTTGATGCACATGTATCACTTCCTTTGCTCTCACTGGCCAGCGTTTCGCACAATTTGTTCTTCTGAGAGCACATTTTGGGCCAAATTGGTTGAAATGACAAAGCATTTTGACAAGAAAGATCTCACTTCACATCAGTTTAAGCGAAGAGACTCAAGAGTACATGCTACAGATATTCCTGATGAAGGTCTACCAGCTGCACCGGATGCTAATGATATGCAGAACAATTCATCAAGAACTCACGAAACAATTCATAACGATCTTGACATTAATGAAAATGAAAATCTTTCTTCATGGTCAGGGCGTAGGGATTCATCTATGCCTGTACTTGACTCATCATAAGCTATATCATTCATTTCTGTTGTAAATTTAATGGAATTTTCTCAAATTCCTCGTCTATTCTGTCCTAGTTTTTGGAACATGTTAGTCAGAATTAATTGTTTCTACTTGTTGGAAGTTGATAAGTAATCCTCTTTTCTTAATTTTCTTTCTGTATTGTTGTTTGAATGACTCAGCACTGAATATGGTTAATTAGCAAACACTAGTTAGAGAAGATGTGTAGGCTTATTGTAAATGCACCTTTGTATAGGTAATAGCTGCAGGTATACATATTTAGACTACATTTTCCTTTACCCTCTCAGCTTTCTCTGTCAATTAATGTTAAAGACTGTCACTATCGAAAATTAGACTGATCAACAAGGAAAATCCATCATTATTTTCAACAACAGGTGTGTACAAGTTAGATGATCCAATATTTCGAAGAGAAACAGATTAATGACATCCAATTAACAACTAAAATCAATCAAGGAAACAATGAAAGCTGAATGTTTTATTGGGGGGGGAGGGAATGGGGTTGTATGTGTTTTATTATTTTGGCCTATAAACTCTTTCAAGACCACATGAGTTCTTTCCTGATTTATTGAAAATCCTTGAAACACATAGCAAAGGTAACCAGAAATAGAACAACACAAATCAAGCACTCCAAAATACAAGACTACTGTATCAAAGAATGCAAACCCTTTGGAATTGAATTGAGATCAAAGTAGCAATAAAGATTCATCCTCCTTTTACAATAGTTCTCTAATCTGCTGCCTGCTGGTCAGCTGTGGCCCGTTGGTTATTTGAAATAAACTGACATCATGAAGGTCACGAGTTTAAATCCACTCGCATCATTGGCTCGGAAAAAATTGTAGCTTCTGCTAACAAGAACGTATACTGTGAAAATGCATGCTAGTTAGGTGTATCTATTTTGAAATTTAGATATTGGCAGTGAAATTTGGAGAAACATTTACAGAAAAATCATCATAGATTTCGACGTTGGAGGCTATAGTTCGTGTTTGTTTAGAATGCCAAAATGTCCATGTCTATTTTAGCACGGCAACATCAATGCCTCCAGCTGATGGCAGAATTCCGAATGCAATTCTGAGCAAGAATGAAGAGGTGGTTCGCAAATCGACATTATGAAATCTTTGCACTTATTGGGCATGCGAAAGTGCTTGCAGCCTTGCAGTAAGGTTCTACATCCATCTCATGAATTGTGTTGTTTGCAGCCTAAATATGTGCAAACAGTAATTAGTAGGAATTTTTCTGATCGAGCAGCCGCTCTGCTAGGGTTTATCGTGGCCATCTGGTCTTCGACAAAATCTTCATCCAAAATGCCTAGCGCTCTTGCTAGGTTTGGGAGAGTGCTATATTCGGCCTCTCTGTATCCTCCTCCTTCAAGTCTTCAACCTTGGAGAACCTCTCCGATACTGTCCTCAGCGTCGAGACCTATGTGCACAGCCTCGCCTTCTTTTCCGTCACCACAAGCACGCTTCACGGCGAAGATCTCTCCTCCAATTTGTGGTGTGTGGGGCAAAGCAAAGGTTGCGCAGATTGGTGAGTTCGGATCGCTTTCGTTCGTGGACCGGCTTCGACCAAATCGAGCACGACTCAAAGCAGGTGCTTTGAAGAGATCTGATCTTGTTTTATTGTTTGTTGGGTGCTGTGTTGTGGTTGATTTGGTTGGGAAAGAAGATATTCTTCTCCAAGAGCTTCTTAAATTTTGGTTTCGGATCTGGGATCCAGGTGGCTTCACGATAAAAATTTAGGATCCAGGACTTTTCTTAGTCCGGTACCAATTTTTTTCTTAGGATCAATACCTGCAAGGAACTGCCGGGATTATTGATCAAAGGTTGTTAACGAATATTCTAATGGATGCTGCAAAAAAATTTATTGTCAGTATTTTATTAGTTTACTCCCCCACTGAGCTTCACTCAATAGGTGAGTTGTATTACGTTTTAGCAGTGTCTATTTCTAACGGTCTTGCAAGAGCGGATCACTGTGTAATATGACTTGTGCTTATTGAATAAAATCGTCTGACCTTCTTTCATTCAAAAAAAAAAAAAAAAGTGCAAAGTAACGGAAAGAAAGTTTTTAAGATTGTAGAGTGATAGAAGTATTATGAGCCAAGCCCCTCGGTATTCTCCGAGAGTCTTGAGTGTAATTTAAAGATAAGTCACGCAGGACAAGGGAACTGAATTGCTGAATGTGCAACCATCGTTAACGGAGCAATGGTTCAGGCACCAAATTTGCTTGGCCAGTAATGCCTGCCGCACCAATTTGAGTGACTGCACAAAACAGCTACACTAATGTGCACTCAGACACAACATTAATCCCATTTGACACTATATACAATGCATCACTGCCAGTTTTTCTGGCAATGTATCAATTAAGCTAGATGTTACATAATAAAAACTTATTCTTTTTTTTTTTGGTCAACATAATAATATAAACTTATTCGAGGCAAACTAATACATCTGGAAAACAATACTTAACTAAATAAACGTCTACAAAGTGCAATGGGGATTTTAACTAACCAATCGATTTGATACCGAGAAATACAGGCATATGGATACAATTTACAAGCACTTGGGTGATTACTTCACAGCCGTACGAAACACCAGCAATAAAATACAAATAGCACCCAAGTAAGATTTAGTCTCCACTAATCATCGGTGATTGATAAGGAACCCTCTTAATTTCCACAAGTGTTGAAAACTCCTCGTCCATTGGCTGCTTCCATGGTTCCCCATCCATCTGCATGTATGCATTTTTCCATTCCCCACCTCTAACTTCCAACCGAATTGCAGCAGCCTAAATGACACCGGTCAGTTTGTATAAATCCATGAGTACCAATGGATGCATATCAAACCACAACTTTGAACAAATGAATAGAAAACCTTAAGCACTAAAGTGCAAGTTCCAGACTGAAAAATTGATGCCATACATCTAAAGAATTATCCAATACCTTGATCACACAGTATTGGGAAGCAGAACTCAAACTTCAGACCTCATTCACCTCAAATATTAAAATATACAAGTAAATATTCATTCTGTTTGCTATTTTTTGTTCAAAATAACCGTCCATCTCCACCAATATCTATTCAATAAGAGTAGATAGACAACAGTTTAATTGGAGTTCTGTTTTTAAAATCAAGTTTGTGAGACCAGATCAAAAATATTCTGTGACAGCCCATGAGTACGTTCTACTTTAATGTAATATTGCTACAAGAAAATTTAATGTTCTAAAAGAAAGCTTAACTAGTAAAATAATTCAGGTATGCAATGGGCAACTACGACAGAGGTAGACATTAAAAGATTAAAGCATTAACTGAAGCAAAACACGCACGCACACACACACACACATCATTTAAGAGTTCAAAAATGCATCAAGAAGCATGAAACTTTTAATAATATCATCCTGCTGTTACCCATATTTAAAAGGCCTTTTGCATATTTAATATAATGTGACTTAACATAGCTTGTAAGATACGGTGTTGCTGTACCTGGGCAATATGTTTGGCTGAGATGAGTTCAACCATAACGAAAGATGCATGCCACCCTTGTTTCAGGCCAAAGATTTCTAGAAGACCATCATCAGCATGGGCCTCCACGAAGCCTCTCTGAACAACAAAATTAAAGCCAACGACTATTAGTTTGGATTCAGCATTGCTCTTGTAAGCATAACTCATAACAAACCAATTGAAAGTTGTGACTGGCCTGATTGCATTTTCATGAAACTTAATTGTATCATGATCAAAAGTTATGATATATAAACCAATCATGACAAAGTATGTAAACATCAACTAAAATTCCAAGCATTAGAAAAGCTAACAACAGAAAGTAAAGTTGCAACTGATTGTGAATAACAGAGAATGTGTGCCAACACTGTTAAACACAAAACAAAACTCATCCTCCAACGTACTTACATGCAGCACCACATCACTTCACTAAAAAATTATGGTACCTTTTCCAAGTAATCAGGCTTCAGATTTCCCCATGGATTTCTTCCGCTCCCATAGTTATGAAGATTCAGAGCAACGATTGCCCTTACACTGAGTAAAAACAACATAACAGCATAAGATGTTGCAAACAAAACAAATAAGAGAAATGGAAACAAACATCTGCACTTTACAAGTTCATATCTGAGAGACTCTTAATTCGTGTCAATTTATTTTCAGGAGACACAATAAGCCAAGAAAGGTACAGATTTGAAATATGCAATCACAGATGAATGACCAGAAAAGGAAACTTCCTTTCCTGAGTGTCTTACATGGCCATATTAAAAGAAAAAGATAAGTGAGAAAAAAAAACAAATAGGTATTAATAATAATACAAATAATTACAAAGGTTTATATCATGCTAATCACGTATATGTGAACAATACCCAAGGGAAAAAAAGAACTGCACCTTGAAGGGACTGGAATCTGCTCCCATTCTGAACAATTAACCTTTTTAACATGTATCCTTAGGATATTCCTTAGTCCCCTACAACCAGATAAATAATTGCATACAAATCAGAAAAGGAGCATACACAGAGAGAGAGAGAGAGAGAGAGAGAGACTTTGAAACAAATTATGCTAAATAATTTGCAAATTTATCTGATTACTAAAAGCAAATAAAGCACCGCTCATAGGACTCTATTTGACACCAAGATACACTCACCCAATAAAATATAAAAAGGTAGACAAAAATCTATCACAGAAGCACAAGATTTCCTATACACAACTCTTTAGTAGTTTCTTGTTGGTGTGTTTGTAGTGGCCTGGTGGGTAATCGGTTCACATGAGAAAAAAAAAAAATAATCAGGTTTCAGTCACCTCAATATAAAACCAAGCCACTTAGCCTTGATACCGTTGAACCTAAAGGATGAATTCTTCTCAACCAAGGAGAATGTCGTATGCACTAGAAGTTTTGTCTAACTGTTCATTAAACGTAATGAGAAAAGGATATAGGTTGTCCTTTATACATGAATTTAGACCACAGCAGTTCTATTGGACAGTACAAAATAGAATAACAAGGAGAGTAATGTCAAAGTTAATAAAATACTATAGTTTGAAGATATCACACCTTAAACTTGGATCACTTGTGTGCGGGTAAAGTGGCTAAGAACAAGTCATCTCTAACTTCTAAGATCTCATTTTTCAGACCTAAAAAAAATGACCTCATTTTAAAAAGGATTATTTAATTTTTTTAATCTGAAAGCGATGTATGTGGTATTTCATACTCTGTTAGACCAAGACAGTTCTATTGTATCATTCAATAGATCATAAAAGGCACAAGATAACCAGGAAGACAGCTCAAAACATCCTACTAAATCAACATAATATACTGGACGGTACAAAACTGAATGACAAGGAGAAAGCAACATCAAAGTAAATAAATACTGCTTCAGTTTGGAGACATCGAACCTTAAACTTGGATCACTTGTGCAAGGTGTGAAGAACCAGCCTTGTGTGCAACTGTAACCGGAGTAAACCAACTGCAGTAACAGACTAATCAAGTCAATGCTAAAACATAATCGTATGAGACTAGCATACTTGGTGATCAAGTAAATAAATAAATAGATCAATAGAATATATGTTATTTATGGAATTCCAGTGATCAAGAAGGAAACTATGTGCTAAAATGGACACTATTCTACTCAAAGATTCAACAAGCTCTTGCCAATGATGTCATTTCTGAAAAGCATGCCATAAAGGAAATTAAATCAGATATAATGATAGAGGTATTCAATCACGCCTCATTTGGAATTGGACCCTATTTTACAAGCAAGCAAAAAATAAACTCAAATCGTATATGAAGAGAGATTAAACTTCAATCAGACCTTATTTGAAATTGGACCTTGCGCAAGATAGGGTTTTTCGTTTCTTAGATGGTGGAATCCATAAGCTACTTGCGCGTCCATCCCTGAATAAGCAAATAAAATCTATTAAGCGTCACATAAAGTAGAGCACCTCATAAGCAAGAATAAGGCTGTATCCAGTACAAAGACAGTGAAAAATATATAGCCATTATACATACCTATGCTAAAGTAATTATAAAACACTCCTTCATAACAAGTCCGTTTCTCAGGCAACTGCCCTTGAATTTCCAAACCCTGCAGTCACCAAAACGTGTCAAACATAAAACATAGAAGTGATAGAACTATTGTATCCTTAACAACATATACATAAAAAATTCCCAAGCACAAAAACTGTTTTTTTAATAGCAAACAATAATATGAGACTCCTTAACAACAATGTAATCAAGCATTATTTTCTAAATTTAATGCATCCATTTTCCCAAACTACCTCCTTATTTCATAACTTCTTGAGATCTTATTCACTAACCATGATACTTCATTCTCAAAGGACATACTACGAGTATCCAAGAATGTTAGATAACTTATGATAAATACAGAAATTAGGAGGAAGAAAGCATTTCACATTAGTTCGAAAAGAAAAAAAAAAGATAATGTGTATAATGCCCCTATATGGGTATAATACTTCGGAAAAAGTTTATCAAAGCAAGATGATGATAAAGCACTCCAGTATTCAACGTCTGCAATTTTTTCAGAGCATTTTAACCAAATCCTGGAAAGGATTCATGGGTCGGTCTTTCTATGCTACATCAGAAGAAAAGGTGGCTTAGGTGATTCCATTATTGGTGAACAATATTTAAGATGACTGGGATAATGCTAGGGAGTGCAAAAGGGATACTATACTTGCAGAACATTGTATGGCCCTCTATCAAATAAGAAGGGCAATGTAAAATACAAGAAAATACCTTTAAGAAACACATAATTCATAGAAGAGGTGGTCCTGTATATTTCTTTCATGAGATAGTCCTATTTGTAGTCTTGTTTTCAGAAGATGACATAATCAGATAGAGATTTGAGCAATTAAAAAAAATGATTTTACACCAAGAAGACTAATTTGAAATCATGACAAGCATTTGCACAGAAATTGACAAATGAAGGAAGTATTGTCAAAATTTAAGATTGGGAAGGTAAACCCAATAATAATGCCAAACAATGCAAAAAAATATAAGTAGCCAGATTTACAACCTCATCAAGAGTGCACTCTTCAGCAAGCTTCAAAGAATGAGGTGGTTCCAAAACTGTACCATCTGGCATTTGTATTAGAATATTCCAACTGCACCATGACAAAAACAAATATTAATACTGTTAGCTTGACAAAAAAACCCCATATTTAAGCTGTATTTTTGTTACTATTAAGTACAAAGGGAGCTGGCTATTGGAACTGGACTTCATCCCAGATTACACAAATAAAAGTTAACCTAGCGGCTTATTGGGTATATAGGTTATAAGCTAGTGATTATTACTACTATTACAGGAAATAATAATTCCAAAAGAAAAGGGACTTGCAATCAATTTCATATACTTTTCCATCTTTTCATCTCTTGTGTTTCAAGACAGGCATTAAGCATCTAATAACATATATGCGGAATAACTATGTCAAAGAAACATGATATCTATTTCAACTAATCTCCCCTCCATAGGTTTTGGTAACATTTGAGAGTATCTTGAGGTTAGTCAAAAGACATCTGTGAAAATAATCAGGCTCAAGTCAACCCACAACATCGTCCACAGAAGAAAAAAGTAGCCTGCATCTCAACTGCAGTCAATTAGTCCAACTTCTTGGAAAAGATAACAATGGACACATAGATGGATGTTGAGTGTACCAAACCATTGCAAAACACACAGTAAAGAGTTTCATATATTTACATAATTAAGGTCCTGAATCAAACAGAAGATTGGTATGTACAAACATATATACAAACATATAAATTCACTGATCTAACTCAGTACAATCATTCACTGAGCATGATAAACAGATTGTACAGGTACATCTAATTCAGAATATACAGATTGTCAGCTATTACTAGAACTTACCTATCCAAACGGCAAATAGGACCGGTAGTAGCTCTGTAAAGAGTTTTTTTTATGGCTGATTTCCAGGCAAAAGGGAATGAGCCACCCTGGTAAGAACATATACATAATTACAAACAATGTTCAGTCATACAAGAAAAATCTCTAAACAATCCAAACTCATTGCAGAAGAAAGCTTACCCAACCAAAACTCCGAGACAGATCATTTCCCGTTCCAAGTGGAATAACTCCTACTGGAGGAACTGGTTCCCTGCCCTGCTTTTGAAGCTCAGATAGACAACCTAGCACCCAACCGACTGTCCCATCACCCCCTGCAACCTGCCCAATGATTTAAGTATCTTACTGTGTCAGATTAATATATTGTAGGATATCTTCATATGCCAAATTCACAACAGCTTTCAATCTTTAGGTAAAATATGTCCAATGTCATACCATAACCCTGATTTTTTGCCGACACTCTTTTGCACACTTGTCACCAAGTTCTGCTAAGTGCTCAAGGCAACCCAATCCATACTGAACAAATTCATGAGGCTTCACATCTAAGAGGTCGAAAACCTGCATGATAAAATATTCCAATTCAACTAAACCACAGTCTACAAATTAAAAAATATATATTAAAAGGACCACGAAAACAGAAAGCGAAGGGACAGAATCAGACAAGGATAGTCGCACTCACATCCACACACAAATACAAATGGTCAGCTTGCTACAAAATGCACAAGGTGAAGCTAAGCTAAAGATACACTTGACTAAAATAATTTTAGTCTTGCATACATGTCTATGCAGATGCCTCACACAAAAGCTTCATGGCAAGCATCACTATTTACTGACCCAGTTCACAGTAACCAATTCAAATTTTAGGTAAAGTCTACTCGGCAGACTTAGATTATGGAATGCGGCATTTCAGCTCCCACGGATTTAGCACCTCTTAAGTTGCAAGCACATGTACAACAGCACACTCTGGCTCTTCCTCATACACTTCATAACCTCAAACTCATAAGTTCACATGCTGAAACTAATCAATTTCTGCCCAGATTTTACTCGATTTAAGACACCATATAACAGCACCCCCTTTAGCCTAGCCTGTCCATCATTCCCTAACAATTTCAGTTCTGATTTTAGTCAAGTTTGTTGAACCTAAATAATCTAAAGTGTTCATTCTAAAATGAAAATTAAACTAAGCTAAAGTGTTAAACAACACTACAGTTCCGCACCACTTCTTTGTTCTCTAGCTTCCATAAACTCCCTATGTATAAACCCTCATCCATCAAAACACCAGGAAAAAATGATGAAGAAGAAAATAAAAACTCTATATTTGAAAATAAAAATGATGAAGAAGAAACCAAAATTCTTCCACGTAATCAAAAACCCCTAGAACAACACGTAAATGGCCAAAAAAAAATAAGAAACACGCAAAATTCATGCACAGGCTGAAAAACAAAAATTTGCTTTCAAATAAAGTGGAGATAGGAAAATGGAGTGATTTTAATTATTGAAATAATAATTAAAAACAGAATGAGGAACCTGTTCCTCGCCCATGAGAAGCTGGAGGCGCTCCTTAAGCATAGGTCCATGTCTGCCACCGCTTTTGGGGTTAATAAACACAACCACAGGCATCTCCGGCGCAACCGCATCCTCGCCGCCATTTTCTTCGGAAGGGACAGCGACGAGGTCATGGCTTCCGGGCAGACGGCTGTCGCCGGCGGTGGGGTCCTTCAAGCGAATGGAATCACGCATGGCGAAGCGGATGTAGGTGGGCATGAGCAGCTTCTTCTTCAAGTCCTCCTTGTCTATACGAATCCCCGATAAGCTGCACCCCCTGAACGAGTCCATCATCGACGATCGCGCCGTCACGCGCGTCGCCGATGACGACGGAGATTCCACGCGCGTCGCCGATGACGACGGAGATTCCATTTCCCTCTCTCTCTCTCTCTCTCTCTCAAACTCTATCTCTCCAAAACGCTTCTCTCTCGCTTTCAAAAACCGCGTTCGGAGAAAACAAATAAATAAATAAATCTCAAAATTAAGAAAGGGAATGAAGCAATAATTGAAATTTGAATAGCCAATGGGAATGAAGTAACATTACTTTATGAATTAAATAATGTTTGGATTCTATGTTAAGCCGTCCTCCTATCTTACATTCGTATCTCAATTTTTATTCTTAATAAATTGCATTTACACGCAATTAACACAGAATAAAATGAATTTGATGCTTCAGCTCAGGATTGCCTCAAATTGAAGGAGATTTTTGCGGTGTATGAGAGGGCATCGAGGCAGAAAATCAGTGTGGAAAAATCTGCTGTTAGTTTCAGTCCAAGAACGACGAGGGTAGTGAAGGAATCTTGTAGTACAGCGTTGGATATGAAAATTGCCTCTAGTGACTGAAAGAAATAAAAAGAAGGTTTTTAAGGGTGTGGCAGAAAATACAAGGTTGGGAAGGTAAACTTCTTTCCAAGGGTGGTAAGGAGGTGCTGATCAAAGTTGTGGCTCAGTCCATACCTACGTACACCATGAGTGTTTTCCAGTTACTGGTGGGGATTTGCAATGAAATTAACAGACATTTAGCGAGATATTGGTGGGGTTAATCGGGTGGAAAAGGTATACATTGGAGGAAGTGGGATGCACTTTGTGTGTCGAAAGGGAAAGGTGGATTAGGTTTTAGGGAGTTTCAGTGCTTTAATCAAGCATTGATAGGGAAAATTGGTTGGAGGCTGATTCAAGATGAGGAGTCTTTGGTTGGTCGAATGTTGAAGGCTAAATACTACCCGAATAGTTCTTTTTTGGAGGCTGAAATTGGGAGGAATCCTTCCAGTATATGGAGGGCAGTGATGTGGGCTAAACAACTTCTAACCAAAGGATTTCGGTGGAGGGTAAGCAATGGGACTGATATCCGGGTCTTTCAAGACCCTTGGGTGCCTGGAATACCTGAATTTAAAATTGCATGGAATAATGGCTGTGATTGGAATATGAGAGTGAATGAGCTGATTTCAGTGTCTGGTTTGTGGGATATGCATAAGCTGGAGCAAGTAGCTACAACGCAGGAAGTGGAGGCTGTGCTTAGCATCCCTATTGTACGATCAACATGTCGGGATAAATTGATTTGAAATCAAAATAAGCAAGGGAAGTGCTCAGGTAAGAGTGCTTATTGGCTGGGTAAAAAAGAGAGTAATCGCTCTGCACCGGTAGTTTCAGCATATTGAAAACATCTTTGGAAACTTAAAGTCCCACCGAAGATGAATCATTTTTTGTGGAGGTGTTCGACGGGGTTTATTCCATGCATGTGGTCATTGTATCAGAGGTATATTGTTCAAAGTCCGTTATGTCCGAGGTGCCAAGCTACAGATGATACGCCCTTGCACACAACATGGTCTTGTTCTTTTTGTGTTGCGGTGTTGGAGAGGGTGAATTTCTACTCCAAGCTGGTTTCGGGTATGTCGGCTGACTTTACTGATTTTTTGAATCATGCTTTCAAAGTTTTAACTGTGGATGAGATGAAAATGCTTGTTATAATACTTTGGAGCAATTGGAGTGAGCGAAACAGAGTTATACATGGAGAACGCCCTTGGCCCCCATCTATTATATATGACCAATGTGTGTTGATGTGGGAAAGTCTATTGGCGGTGCAAAATAGTATGCTAACACACAGTAGTAGTGGGGGGTCTCTAAATGGTATGGCATGGCAACCTTCTAGCCCAGGTATGTTAATAGTATGAATACTGATGCTTCTGTTATTAATAATGGAGTTAACATTGGTGTGGGAGTTGTTGTGAGAAACCATTTGGAGGAATAGGAGAAAGAGTCCAACGGCTAAGTGTTACCGAGTTATTGGCAATTTGTAAGAGCAACTTTAGCAGACTCTCTATTTTAGTTTTTAACTATTTTAGAGAGCGTATTTAGCTTTTTTTTATATTTTTGGAGCTCCAACAGACTAGCCAAAGTTTAGCTATTATAACTTTTAACTATCTCGCTAGCTAAATATAGAGAGCGGGATGACTCATATATAATTTAATACATTCCTTATAAAATATTTTATTTGATATATAAATATATTTAAACTATTTAATCTTTATTTAAAGAATAATGTTGATGTAATGCTAGCTAAAATAGAGAGCATTGATGCAGCCACATTTCTAAAATGGCTAGTCAAAATGACATTTTAGCTAATTTGACAAAAATTTAACTCAAAAATGGCTAGTATTACTAAAGATGCTCTAAGGGGCTAGAATGTGTAGTAGAGCATAATTGGTTGTTAGAGAAGGTTGAATGTGATTGTTTAGAGGCTGTGAGATTGGTGAATGATGTTGGTGAATGTTTTGCTGAAGAGGGGATATTGGTTGATCAAGTTAGAGCATTGTTGGTTGCTGTTGGTAGTCCTAAGCTCTCTCATGTTTCTAAGACTGCAAATGGTGTGGTTGATGTAGTAGTTAAGTATGTAGCCCGATTAGATGGGCGGTTATCTTGGTTAGGGGTTGGGTCCGACTAGCTCATGGATGTCATTGATAGTGACAGACCCGTAACTGTTTCTAGTAGTAGGGAAATGAGTGGGAAAGTTTCTTTGACCACCGATAATTCTCATGTTTTGTAATCTCTTTCGTTTTGAATAAAATTCTTCTGTTATCATTCTCAAAAAAAAAAAAAAAAAAAAAAAGTCATATAACATAGATGACATTAGCCACAGTGATACATCCGTGTCAAAAACAAACGGACTTGTATTTGATGCAGATTAACCAAGATGTAATGTCATATCGGTTATGAGATGTGATTTTGCATAAGTATAAGTTGATAACAACAAGGTAGAGATTGAATCATGGGGTAGTCGCAATCTTTGAATGAATTGCAACCTCCATTCTAGCCCCTCCATTAAAGATGTTGTTGCATTTATGAACCACCACACTTCATTGCTTACAAAGTTAGATTGTCGGCACAACTTTTTAAAAAGATCTATTTACAATTCAGCTTCTATGTACTCTGTAATTTTAGTTTTACGGGTTACATGCTACATAATTTATTTTTGTTACAATAAAAAGAAATTTAGGTTAGAAGTGAGATAGCAAGACACTTCGGTTATGTTAGCAAGTTAGTAACACACATTTGTAGTTTTTTTTTTTTTTTTTCTTTTGAGTTATATCGACAGAAGTTCATAGTCGATTTTATACATATAGTTCAGAGGATATTTTAATGCAATGTTTGTTGTTGGTTGGTGACTGTAGAGTATTGTGCATTATCACATCTGTAGTAGTAGATTCCACTATGGCCATCTGTCTCACTCTCCAATCTCCATGCTTCACATGGGAAGCCAGGGGATGGGATTCTTTTCTTTCACAGCCAATACCACTATGGCCCTTCCAAGTCCCAACAACCAAGCAATGTATTATCTTTCTTTTCTCAATTACACAAGACATCATCAATTTTTAATGTCTTATTTTTCTGTTCATAATGCACATGTTTTTCTAAACAATAGAATTTTATACGAGTCTTTTAGGATGCATTGACATTTAAAACGTACCCAGAGGTTGTGTTTTGCTTTAATCATTATTGCACTTTAAAATATATATATATATATATATATATATATATCAAAATCATTAGCAATTCAACATTATTTATTAGTGTCTTGTATATGTTTGATGTTTTATATTTATGAATTTGGGATTGCAACTTTTCATTTTGACATGGTGCATATTTGCCATGTCAAATAATACTTTGGTACACAATTAACGAGCTAACCGTAATGAGTTATGCTAGTTTTGATGGAGTTATAATTGTTAGACCATAATTTACATATATTTGTATTCCCCTAGACTTTGAGTTTAACTTGTTTTTGAGTTCATTTTAGCTTTCACTAAATCATTTATCTATTTTTCTAGGTAAAATGCAAGAGTGAAGGAAACATTGATTTTTGGTATTAATATGAAGAATCGGAGCTAAGACGAATTGCGGTTTAATGTGGAGCGAAACGTAAAATCCTGAATTCCGGCAAATCATCACAAACGGCGGCTCACCACCACTTTTGGTGGTGCCATGGCTTTTCCGGTCACCATGAAGGAGGAGCAATGATGATAAATGAGATGGAGTAACATCTTTACTTTCATCATATTATTCCTTGGATAATAGACATCATCATGCTTTAAACATTATCATTGCCTATTCTAACCTATGTCATCATTTCCCTACCTTTTCTCTTGACTTTTGTGAGCTTTTCACCACTCTCACACTCTTCCTTTTCTCCCTTACGGTTGAATTAGGGAAGAGGGCTGTTTTGGCTCTCTCTTTCCCTTATTTTCACTTATCTTTCTTCTATATAATAAGCATACATCTATCCACTACAACAACATCCACTCACCCATTCTCTCTCTTTTCCTCCATCTCCACCAAAAACTTTCATCTCCTTCTCCCAAAATCCAAACCCATCTTCTTCCTCTTCCACTTCCAAACTCTATCTCCTCCATCACCACCACCATTTCTAATCTCAATCCTCCATTAACACCACCACTACTACACCATTTCTCCACTCTCTTTCCTATATCACTTTCTTCATCCACTCCACCTATTCACACAAAGCATAGATCTAGCTTCACTACATTTCATCATCAAGTCTTCAAGAGCAAGAAGGAGAGGGAATCACCACCATCACCACCATCACCACCACCACCAAGACGTGAGCTTGGGGACAAATCAACACACCACTAAGCCAACTCTCTCTCTTAAACTCTAGATCTATTTTGATGTTTGATTTGATTATGGAGTTTGTTTATGTAATTATGAGTGAGTAGTTGTCACGCCCCGACTCTTAAATTTTACCTTAATTACTAGCACTGTGGTAATAAGAATTTTACCGTCTTCGTCATTGAATTTATAGTCCTAAAGTCCCTACAGGTGTATTGAGGGACGAATATTTCAAAAGAATTATTCGAAGGAAGAAAATGTGACGACGGTAAAAATGGTAAATTTTAGCTAGTAAAAGGTAATTTTTATTGGGGTATTATTTTGGGGTGTTGAATTTTGGATTGGGTATATGTGTTGTTGGACCGGGTGGGCTTTGGCCCAAATCAGTTTCCCCCTCTCCTTTCTCTCTCCTCCCTCCCGATTCTCTCTCCCTCTCCCTCCGCCCGGAAAACTTCCGACCGCCGGTCCGCCGCCGTCCGGCCGCCCCAGACCGCCGCACCGGTCCCAAACGATCGGTCTCCAACCCAGCTACAGTTCTAGACCGGTGGCAGCCTCCCTAGCGCCGCCGTGAAGGAGGAATCAACGCCGAAAGCCTCGACTGCCGAAAGCTATTTTTCGCCGGAACTCCTTCCTCCGGCCGCCATATCCGGCGAGCCTTGGCTCAAAAGGAAGCCCTCCTCCCGTGCTTCAATCCCTCCAAAGGGCTCCCTCCATCTTGAGCTAGGTAAGGAGAAATTGGTATTTGAAATTCTAGGGCTTTATTGTGTGTTTGTGTTCGATTGACTTGGTTAGGCTTAGAATTGGAGTTGGTGGTAGTTAGGAATGTTGTAGAGGAGGTTGAGAGGAAGATGCTGTCAAATTTTGGTGAGCATTGGAGGTCGCCGAAGCCGCCGCCGAGAAAATGTTTTTGGTGGAGAATATTATGAGGAGTTTAATGGAATGAGTTTTAGAATTTTTGGAGGAGTTTTGAATAGGTTTTGGAATTTGTTAAGTTTGGTATTTTTGGCGGATTAATAAGTTAAAATCCGGCCATTGGATTATTTTTGATGATTAGGACGTTGGAAGGTGTTTTTGAGGATGTCGGTATTTTTGGAGATTTATGTTGGCAGTGAAGTTAAGATTTAGGACGATAGGCATGGTTGAGCGCGAGAAGCTCATATTTAATTATGTCTATTTTCTTTGAACGTTGGGATTTATTTAAGGAATTATTTATGTTTTGGAACAGGACGCGAGGAGGCTCGAGCAGAGGAGACCTCCGACCAACGTCAGGCTTAGGCCTAAGTTGTGAGTGGATCTTTGTTTTTAAATAATGTTTTATTGTTGAATAATTTCTTTTGTTGGAATTTATCTTGAATTGAGAATTTCGGTATCTTTACTCATTTATTAACGTTTATGAGTATAGTATGTATATGAGAGAACGCTAGCTAGCAATACGTGATTCCCCTCATAATGAGGAAAAATGTCATTATGAGGTGACGTGAGCGTTAGACGCCAGCGTCGCAGCCCTGTACGACTTTCTACTTTCCGAGTTCATTCTATGTTTTTAGATTCATTCATAGAATTCGTACAGGGAGTAAGCACGTATAAATACCACTCGGTCGTTTCCCCTATACTGAGGAAAAATGCCACTATGGGGTGACGTGCGCGTTAGACGCGAGCGTAGTAGCCTGGTATGACTATCTACTTTCAAGCTTATTCATAGATAGCATACATGAAGTAGACGGGTGTGAATACATACTGATATAAATATATAATTTTAGCCTGAGAGACTGTATTTGTTTAAGATTTGGAGACTAGCCAGAACTAGTCGTGTCCTTGAAAGTGTTTCTTGAGGAAATATTTATTGTTTGTCGAGATTATTTTGTCCACTCACCCTGACGTGATTAAATATTTTCCCCTGGGCTTTTCCTTCGTTTTTAATTGCCCAGTCTGCAGAGTTCGGGTGGGGTCTAGAAGGAGGCGCCGAGGCATAGTCACCCACATTTCCACTACTGTTCGCCAGTATGTTATCTGTTTAACCCACTAGTATTTTCTTCAGCTTCCGTTGTCTTTCATATAATAGCTCTGAAAACTTTCGGAAAAATAATTGTGTATTATTTTATTCAGTTATTTGGTTTAAAGTGAAGATTAATATTTTGGTTAAGAGGGTGTTCTATATATTTTTCCGGGTTAGGGTTGTCCATTTTCAAGGGAGGTTTGCCGAGTCCTTCGGTAAATTTTCCTTGGAGGTGGTCCCCGCAGGACTTATCTTGGGTTTTAGGGTGAAATTCAGGATGGGTCTTGACAGTAGTACCTTGTTGGGGTTAGGGTTGAAAGCCCTAACCAATCTTGTATGGATTTATGCAATTTATGATTTGATGCAATTTCAGTTAACATTCCTACATGCTAGTTCAAGAGTTGAATGCATATGCTTAGAATTTACCACTTTAAGTATGTGTGTTTGCCATGTCATGATATGATGTTTAGAGCTTGGTAACCTTTGAATGTTAAAACATGAAAGCACACTAGATGTGCATGTAGGGGTTGTGAATTACAATCACTTAGAGATAAGCTTGGTTGGTTTGCATAGTTTCTTCATCTCCAAACTTTATGCACTTAGAGTAATGCATTAGATGCCTAACGGATTGAAATGCATGACTTAAGTAGTTAAGTACTACACCCGAGAGGGGTTGCTTGATACCACAAAAGGAGCATGTCCCTTGTCATACCCGAGAGGGATGCAAGGAGAGAAATTGGTTGATTAGCTTAGCATCATTCATAGTGATTTGCATTAATACTTGCAAGAGAGGTTAGTGGTAGACAATTCGAATCCTAACACCATTCATTAGACTACTAGTTTAGTTTAAAGTAATTTAGTTTACATTTGAGCATTTAGTTTAGTTTAGTTCATAACTTTAAAAACACAAAAATCAAATCACTACTTCCACAATGCACATACTCACCATGAGCCTAGATTTCCTTGTGTGTTTAGGTTTGTGATTGTACATTTGCACATTCTAGCTCTCCTAAGGTTAACACCCTAGCTAGTGAAAGGAATCCAATCCTCGTGGGTTCCACAACCTTTCTTAAATCCCTATACTATTACTTGTACCCCTTATACTTGAGGGTGGCTTTTTGCCTAACAAGTTTTTGGCTTTTTGGCTAACAAGTTTTTGTGTAGGGATTTAAGAAAGGTTATCGAACCCACGAGGTTGATTTGTCCCCAAGCTCACGTCTTGGTGGTGGTGGTGATGGTGGTGATTCCCTCTCCTTCTTGCTCTTGAAGATTTGATGATGAAAGGTAGTGAAGCTAGATCTATGCTTTGTGTGAATAGGTGGAGTGGATGGAGAAAGTGATATAGGAAAGAGAGTGGAGAAATGGTGTAGTAGTGGTGGTGTTAATGGAGGATTGGGATTAGAAATGGTGGTGGTGATGGAGGAGATAGAGTTTGGAAGTGGAAGAAGAAGAAGATGGGTTTGGATTTTGGGAGAAGGAGATGAAAGTTTTTGGTGGAGATGGAGGAAAAGAGAGAGAATGGGTGAGTGAATGTTGTTGTAGTGGATAGATGTATGCTTATTATATAGAAGAAAGATAAGTGGAAATAAGAGAAAGAGAGAGCCAAAACAGCCCTCTTCCCTAATTCAACCGTAAGGGAGAGAAGGAAGAGTGTGAGAGTGGTGAAAAGCTCACAAAAGTCAAGAGAAAAGGTAGGAAAATGATGACATAGGTTAGAATAGGCAATGATGATGTTTAAAGCATGATGGTGTCTATTATCCAAGGAATAATATGATGAAAGTAAAAATGTTACTCCATCTCATTTGTCATCATTGCTCCTCCTTCATGGTGACCGGAAAAGCCATGGCACCACCAAAAGTGGTGGTTAGCCGCCGTTTGTGATGATTTGCCGGAATTCAGGATTTTACGTTTCGCTCCACATTAAACCGCAATTCGTCTTAGCTCCGATTCTTCATATTAATACCAAAAATTAATGTTTCTTTCACTCTTCCATTTTACTTAGAAAAATAGATAAATGATTTAGTGAAAGCTAAAATGAACTCAAAAACAAGTTAAACTCAAAGTCTAGGGGAATACAAATATATGTAAATTATGGTCTAACAATAATGTTTCATAATATTTAAAAAAAAATTATTATACGGTTTGTTTTAACTAAGAAAAATTAGCTTACAGTAAAATAGAGTTGTGACTTTGATACCCTTTTTTTTTTAAAGAAAAAAATGTACAACAATAGCTCGTAAACTGTGATACTCATAGGCTCATACTTAACAGTAGTAAGCACAATTCGACCGAGGAATAAGACTTCGAACTTGATCTGGTATGTTGACTGCTGACCGATCTACAAGACAAAATGCTATAATATCGTGTTCTATCATCTGCCGTTGCAAAATAGCCAATTTGGTCTAATTTACTCTCGACCTTCTAGATAACTAGACTGCATTTTCTTCTTTAGTCAAAGTCTTCTTCCTACGTTAACAAGCGAAATGGCAACTTCGTTGACGAACAAAAGAAACAGGGGCAAAAAAGGGAATTGACAAATGAGTGGAAAGAATTGGCGGGCTTGCAACGAAGAAACAAACACAAAAAAGTAAAAAAGGCCGAATGAGAGCTATCAATCGAGAAAAAGAAAACCGAGTGTATCATTCAACTAACATGGTGTTCGGCTGCGTCTTGACGACGTCCTGGGAATCGTCTGCTCTGCTCTCTTTCCCCGATTCCTCTTCTTCTTCTTTTTCTTTTGTTGAAAAGGGGCGTGTGGTTTTATTACGAATCAACTCATGGAAAACTAGGCAGAGTTTTAACGGAACTTGTATAAAAAATAACGGGGCACCGGATAACCTATTTAAGTTACAACTAAATTGATTAAATTCTAAAAGATCCCTCAGCAAACAATAAGTCTATACAATATAAGAATAACATGTCTCTCCTCAAATACGTAATAGTCATCTAGTCTAATTTTCTTACTACGCAAATGTGGTACAAATATATATCAACTAGAGCATCTTAGCAAAACTTATAGAAATTATACTTACTTCATAAAGCTGACGTCCAAAATTTCTTATATTGATGAACCCCTAAATATACACCTTCTCATTCTCCATATATAGGGTCCGAGTTAGGTTATGCTATTTCTAGCAACCCCGGTATCGAGTTTCTTTTGTTTTTGCTATGAGAGTGAAATTTCCACACCCTCGGTTACGATCACACACTTGATTCAGTTTTTTTTTTTTTTTTTTTTTTTTTTTTTTTTTTTTTCAGACTGTTTAAGACATTTTTGCCAATTTTACAATTAAAAATGAGAGTTAAAAGTGAGTCAGGACATGTGGATTGTAATTAAAGGTGTGCAAATTTCACTCTTCATAGTTCTTTTACTAATAGACCCATAAGTTTCACTCCCCTCGTGGTTTGATTAGAATCAGTGAATACATGCAAGTTGCAACTCCTCTGTGTCCTGTTCTTATGTGTAATATAGACAATAGTTACTAGTCAGAGACGAAGGAATTATTCAAGTATGAAAATGTTAAACTCTTCTGTAATTTAATTAAAATTCAGATTCAGATCAGAGTTTATCAATCTGAATATTATTCTACAAGTGCAATCATGTAGCAGGAACCATGTGCAAACTCAACTTCCACATGCTTATTATTTAGGGGAAATAACTTAGGTGACCAGCTATAGTCACTTATAGGTGACAAACATCAATGAGAGATAGACAAATGTCAACAATAATCATAAACAAACATGTCAAATACCTAAAATCTCCTTGTTATGTTCTTATTTAGGGAGGAGGAATGGATGTATGTCTCATATTACTTGGAGTTAGAGCAGAAAATGTTTTGAAAATATAGAAATAATGAGAAAGCAATGCAAGGAGATTCAATCATAATAATGTCTTCGTTGAAGGTGACTTTTTTTTTTTTGGTCAAGAGAAGGTGACTCTCCTCGTCATCAACTATGTGAAAAGGTTCTGTTAATCTTCCTTGGAGGCTCCATCATTCCATTTCCAGATATTTCCCTTCTAGGACATTATCCTTGGAGGCTCAAGCTAGTTCTCTCATGTCTTTCGGGAAGCGAATTTTCTAACTGACACATTAGTAGATGTTGGTCACTCTCTTCCTAATCCGAAAATTTGCCTAGATCTCCGACGCAAGCACCTTGCTATATACATTAGTAGATGTATTTCTCAAATTTTATGCTTCGCTTCCAATTGTGACTACTGGAACAACCTGGAAAGAGCATAATAATTCATGGTATTTTAAATTATTTATCTTAGAACCACACAGCAATAAACAAAAATTAAATTTACGTAATCAACTCAAATTATTTTGTCATGTAGTAAGCCTATGGAAGCAAAATTTAACACAAAATTTGGAGCATTTGGAAGAAAAAAAACACTGTATAAGATCACAAAGAAGAAAGTCAGTCTCTCCATATAGAGTAATCGCGCCGCTTTTGATTACTTTTAATGACGGTTGGTGCCTTTGTTACTTTCTCAACAACGACATTGCCATCACAGAGCCTGTACCAAACATCCAATCCTTCTAGAATCAGGTGATAAATTATGTCCCCTGATGACTGCGGAGGCTGCTCGTTTCTAGGGCTAGAAGCTTCTTCGTCTTGGTAATCATCTGACAGATCATTCAGGTGGTTATCATTGTGGGACGCAATGAAGGACTCATGAGGTCGTGTTCGCTGAGATACTGATCGAATATCCCATGAAAGCACCTGCTTTAACAAGTTTTGGAACTCATCCGGTGATGCGTACAATGAATTCTTACCCTGAAATTATCAAAATTCAAGATGAAATCAGTCTAAAAATGGGTTTTTGTTAAAGAATACAATCTTATTGGAACACAAAACAATAAGAGAATACATTGTCCAAAGTTATTTTATCAGTATGTTTAGTGAAAAAGTACAGGCTTTCCATATGGTTGATATATTTCTTGTAGTAGTTATTCTATCTTCATAATGAATGAGTTTATATGGGTAAATGAAGCTTGAAAGTTTGGATATGTTACAGAAATTTACAAACACATGTCATTGGTTATGGATACCAAACCTACAGGAACATGCAGGGATAGAGCGAAAGAACTAATTTAGATACGGACCCATAAATGTATGCTCAGCAAAACTGACCTGAGGATTTTGGGAGGAATGCTGCAAGTTCAGCCAATAGATTCATGACAACAACAGTCTTAATAATTAACCCCAGGACCCTGACGGCCCTACGGTACAGAATGAGATCCGACATATGGGCCTCTCAATCAAAAGTGACTGTGGATCACAGTGGACCACAATTTGTTGAATAAGTTATCGTCTGTCAGATCGAGTGTAGAACCCAGGCTCTACAGAACTTAGATAGTTCTTTTGATAACTAAGAAAGATTAGACCTAATAGATGCCAATGGACTTGCACACAAATCAACAACAATGTACAGTAATTTTAACTTAAAAATCGCTGAATCTGAAGCACATGGTTAAGCCAACAGGAGTCAGTTTTAGTGGATCTCAAATCCCTCAAGGTCATATTTTTATGTTTAAGTTTCCTGTTTCCGAAAAGAATGATCTATAGGTGAACAGTTATATTACGCTTAATTTGTTTATTTTACTTTTGAGACAAGCCCAATTTTATTTCTGCGCTTAAGCGTTGCATCTGTAAAAGCCGCCTCATTATTGTTAGTGTAATGAAGAGTTTGCATTTACAATAAAATGTTAGAAACCAAGATATTAAGGGCCTCTCCGGTAACGTTTTTAAAAATGTTTTTCAAAAATGATTTTTGAAAATAAAAATGTGAAAATGAGATTGTCATTTTCAATTTTAAAAACGCAAATTTGTAACCACAAATGAACACTTAAGATAAATAGAATTGAAAAGATTCCCCTTAAGAATGGGGCATGTGTTTTTCTCAAAAAGATAGATCACTCACTGTTATGGCCCAGCATTGAGCAAGTGACGAAGTGAAGCCCTCAGAGAAACTAATAGAAGCCACTGAAAAAGACTTGTCTACCTGCAACAAACATGGATATCATCTCAAAACAAGGAGGTATTGAATTATTGATAATACAAGTGTGCTTAATGTAACAATTTCATTGTTGAGCAAAATATTGTAGACTAATATTACAAAATCTCAGAAATGTAATATCAAGGAAAATGAACACACAAGACTACAACTAACACACACACATAGACTATCTTTGTAGAGCGCAATATTGTAGACCAATATTTCCCAATCTCCAAAATGTAATGATCAAGGAAAAACTATCCACATCCAAAAGACTACGACCAACAGGATAAAACTACTCACATCCACAAGACTAAGACACTTTCTTTGTGCAGCACAATATTGTAGACCAATATTTCAAAATCTCTGAAATGTAATGATCAAGGATAAAAACACAAGACTAAGACCAAGACACAGACAAACTTATATGTATTACTCATCTAGACCCATGTCAATGTGAGTAGACCCATAATGTGGCTTTCAATCTCCAACTTAGAAGCCCAAAGTTGTTGGATTAATAGGGAAGATGGTCTTCTCATCATTTAAAAGTTGAATGTTTTATATGATGAAGTAATAGAGGTATTAACAACCTCTTGAAAGACCATGGAAATAATACCGTTAACCATTTTGGCACTCCTGCTTCCTGGATGCTGTCGCAGTAAGGAAGATATGGTTTGACATCAAGTACGGGCTGTCAAGGAAGTTAAACAAGAGTCATTTCTATATTAGAAAAAAAAAAGAAAAAAAAAAAAAGAGAAGAAGCACAAGACACGTGGGAGATCAAAATTGTAAAACTTACTGTCCCATCAACCAAATCCACACCAGAGAGTAGAAGTATATTTCCTTTTACAGCCTCTACCTACAGTAAACAAAATATAAGACTCCATACTTATTTTCATCGGTATATATAGTTTGTTCAAGATCAGAATCTAATTTCAGATAGAAACAAATACAGTATAGCATGTATTTGGTTCAATGTAACGAGAGAAAACCGAAGAGTTTTGGCCAAAGAATGTTTGCAATAATCGACAGTAAAAAGACAATGTAACACTTCAAAAACGCATACTATTGTTCGTACTAGCTCTCTAAGTGCTATGAATACCCCAGCACTAAGACACAATAAAGATACAGCTATGTTAGTTATTCATTAGAAGTCTATGCACCAAGACAATGTCTTGATCACTACTATATGGAGATCACCAGAACTGCCCCTTCAGCTGTATAGCACTGTTGCAGACATTAGGATCAATAGCAGTGGGCATCTACATGATCAATGTTACTGATTGAATGTCATATAGAATGTCTCATTTTTACCTTATGTTTCTTTCGTTTAACATTCTTCATCAACATATCCACAGCTATAGTCGGCCTCTGTTTTCATAGTCCTTTGTCCAAATTCAAAGTTCAGCACTTTCATAATTTTTGTAAAATATTCATCTTTATAACAACTACAAGTTCAGCACTTTCCTTCCGGAAAACTTTTGCTCTTACCCACCACATTTTTACGTTCAATGAAATTTTTGCATCTATAGGATTATACTTGATATTTCTTCTCCTCCACACCAAAAGGATCTCAAATTTACTTCCTATCAATCAATTTTCACAGGATAATCATTATTATTTTGTTCTTATACGATACTCTTGCATTCTAAAGCTTTTAGAAGGATGAGTTCTGTTTGAAGGCACTACTGATAGTTCACTCCCACCTCCAGCAACTCCAATCATCAGCAGTCTCTTGTTATGCCATAGTCATCTTGGTCAGCCATTCAGACTATAATTTTGCCCAATTTTATCCACGTTTCAACTTCCAACATTCAAGACCAAGTCCATATATATATATACAGTCCCTATCCAGAGCGAAGCTTTCTGAAATTAAAGTGTGAAGTTCCTTATTTGACACACTTTTCGATCATATTTCAATATTTCCACCGTTCAGTTTGTAGATATATTCCCCTTGATTGATAATTAGCTAAGAGATCCAGGTTGCCATTTTTTCTCTCCAACTAATGCACAGATCTCTTGGGGCTAACACTGCAACGTCTATAAGTAAGTTTAAATATTTTATTGTTTTCATGAATGATTTGTCATAGTACACTTCGATTTTCTCCATTTACTTCAAAGCTGTTGTGTTTATTGATTTCAAGCACACCAAAAACAAATGTAGAGAAACATGATCTTTCCACAAAATCACTTAAAGTGACAATGGAGTGAAAGAAAGATGCCGTACACCACTCTTTCCTTTTGTAATTCTATTTACACTCATCAATTCACCTGTTTCCATAGCACGCCATTTATAACTCTATAAGAGCTTGAAATCAATTTTATTCTCAAAAACCTCCAGATTTCCTTGATACAACTTGTACAATTTTTCTTTGAGCTAGGCAGGTGCTTACAATATCTGCCTGGCAAGCTAGATGTATAAAAATAATACTAATTATAGTAAAGTATATTATTCTTTGTTCCATTTATCAATTTTTATTTATGGAAAACATTCAAATATAGCAAACTGCAGATTTAAGAATAAACAACAATAATAATCAGAACAATCCTAAATTCATTTTAATTCAAAGATCTCTGTCATCTTCCTCAACGAGGTTGACAAACTATTCAAGGCAGATCAAGAGAATAACAAATAAAAGATTGCAAGAGGTTTACAATCCCTTCAAATAATGCTATGGGCATTTTTGAAACCTTCATTTAAGAAAGTAATTACTTGGGATTGTTAATTCAGACGTGGAAAACATATGGAGGATTATATTCAAAGCAATCAAAAAAGGAAGCAAGAAAACAACAGCTAGATTGTTGTTGCGCTTGCTCTCAAGCCATTGTAAAAGATGCACCTAAATAGTATAATCTTACTTTTGCAACAGTGAGCCCAATGGGGCATGGCCTGTGGGGTGATCGGGTGGCAAAGACTCCCATGCGTTCACCTTTTAGTCTTGGCACTCTCACCTACCATCCAGTCAACCTATTTTTAAAGTTAAACAGAATAACACAGTAGCTTAACAGACTAAGCAGTATACCAGTGAGTAGAGGCAAGCACCTTGGCCTTAAACTTTGATTTAGATGGATTCTTCCAAAGCCTCTCTAGATTTGTATTTAGATGGAAAACATAGATAACCCAACAATGCGTGTAGTCTCCAAGACCCTCAAGCGAAGCTGGAGGAACACGGGCTGAATTAAAGATCAAGCATGCCCTGGAAAGAGGTACAATTAATGGTTGCCTGGGCGTCCCATTCCTGCTCATCAGTAAGTAAAGGATCAACAAATAAACTACTTTGCATGCATATAGTTAGAAACTATAAAACTGGAAACGACATATTCCAAATATGTAACAAGGGGAGCAACTGCTGTCAGTTAAACAATTAAACTAAGGGATGACTTGGCAATGTGAGGCCTATTCGGTAACGTTTTTGAAAAATTCCAAACATAAATGTGTCCGGTAGTTTAGTGTAAACAAATATGTTTCCATATTCTTTGAATGGGAAGAAAGAAAATGTGAAAACATCAAATTCTTGTTTTCAGTTTTTTTTCGGAAATAAAAGTTGTAAATAGTTTCTTCTTTTTTATTTTCTACGTCTTCAGAATTAGGTCGCCTGACATATTTTCACCATATTATCATTTCGTAAAATGAATATATACGCATGAAAATGTTACCGAACGCCATCTTATTTGCTCCACGTGATGAGGTTATGTTGAAAAAGGAAGGGGGAAAATGTCGGGAATCACATTTTTTTTTTTGAACAGTCGGGAATCACATACGAGGACATAGAAACTTGGAAATTTTGAAGGTGTATTACCATTCCCAAATCCATTCATGCAATCATAGCAAGAGCATGTATAGGCATGTGGCATACTGCCCAACGTCCCTAATTCTAATAAGAACCTTCTATGTTATCTCTAACTGATATATCTAGTTTATCTATATGACATCTTCCATACTTCACTTTATATTCTTTTTTGGGACAATTCAGAGAAACACATCAACGAAATCCATGGAGAATGAATTATGAAGTTAACCTCCACCATTATCTTCAAGGAATGTAAACAAAACTACCTGGTAGAGATGCCCATCATAACTACCTGGTAGAGAAGCAGGACTGGATGACACCAATAGGTGCCATGGGGTAACAAGTCAGCTCCAAATCATCAACCTTTGGTTCCGTCAGCGATTTCCTCAAAGCCTTCATTGAAAATGTCAAGAATTTAGCAACTACAACAGATACCATCAATTGCTTAATGATTACAAATATACAGTAGGCAGTGGCATTAAGCATTTAATGCAAAGAGTACCTGCTGAGCCCGAATTCGACCTTGCCTTTCGGAAGCGCAATGCTTCAAGGAGGCCTTGAGGGATTTCTCGAGCTCCCTAATCTTGGAGTCCAGATCCTTCGATTTTCTTCTCATGAAATGCACTGTCAAACACAGAAAACAAAAGAAACTAATAAGAACGAATCAAGCACGAAAAGAGAGAGCGAGAGAGAAAGAGAAGTTAGAAGCGGACGAGAGAGTGCAGCGGAGGCGGAGAGAGCTGCGAGGGCGACGGCTATGGTGGCTCTTAACAATTTGGAATCTGTAACGAAACCCATGGCTCCTCAGTCCACTCTCGGTTTTAGTCGTTTAGACTAGGGGAAGTCTTGTGGGTTTTCAGAAAACACATTGACCAGACCAGGGTTAAGACGTGTAAATTGGATCGGGTCGGACCGGTCAGCCGAGCCCAATTTATTTGAACAGATTGACAATGTTGGCCGGACCCAATCCAAACACGAGTTTTATAGATGACATAGTCGGCCCAGTGAAGTACTATTAAAAACCAATCTTTAATCTACACTAAAGATATAGAAACACAGTAAATGAACACAAACAATCAACACAAGAGTTTAGGGGTGAAATTTTGAAATCGAAAACCGAAAAAAACCGAGCCGAAAATTTAACCGAAACCGGAAAAAATCAAACTGAACCGAACTGAATTAGTTAGGTTTGGTTTCTGGTTTCGGCTCTTGAAAAACCGAACCGAACCGAAAAACCGAATCCCTCTAAAACGACGTCGTTTTTTGTCCTTATTTTCTTATTAAATATTTGATTTGAAGAATATGATTTTTAGTTTTATGTTCTATATAATTATATGTTTTTCTTTTTTAATATTTTGCTTTTTATTTTCGATTTATGTACATATAGAAATGTTCTAGGTGTCGTGTATGCAAAGTATATGGAGTGATATGTTACCTCTAAAATTGAAGACCTCATTCTTGCAAGCTTTAGATGATGGACTATAATATTTAATTTTTTTTATTCAAATTTAAGATTTTTAAACTTTAAAATTTAAAATTTATTTGGATAGACTTTAAACTATGGAGTCTATATTTTGTGTTCAAGATGAACTTAGAAGTTTTAAAATTACGGTTTCATGGTGTGCTAGCGTGGTCAATTCCCAATACTTTCGAAATTATTGAGTATTAAACTTTTAAAGTATCTATTTGGTTTATAGATTATTGGTTTGTTGGAGAATCATTATCATAAATTTTATTGATACATTATATGTCCTTATAAAAGTAATGGAAGAAAAAAAGACCTAAAGTACGATAATTTTTTTCTAAGCTAAAAACATACAAATTATAAGAAAAAATATTTTAAAAAAGAAGAGAAAAACCGAAAAAAACCGAAACCGAACCGAACCACGGTTTGGTTTGGTTTCCGGTTCAAGATCTCAAAAAATGCCAAACCGAACCGAACCGAATCTTTTATTCGGTTTAGTTTCCGGTTTTAGGTAAAAACCGAACCGAACAAAACCGAATCCACCCCTACAAGAGTTATCAAATAACTTGGTGCAAAAATCTCAATGAGGGAAAAAGCAACAAGTTTAGATTATCACTTATAATCTGAATTAGAGTTTACAGAAGGGGTATTTCTTCAACACAAACATCAAGTTCTCAATCCTTTCTCATAGTAAGCACTCCTCACTCTCACACAATGATTTATTCCTAAGTTGCACGGACACGGACACGGACACGGCGACACGACACGACACGACACGACACGGCGACACGGCAAAACTCAAAAACTGAGTTTCCGACACGGTTTGGACACGGCAAATAGAATTATATATTTATATATTTTTAATAAATACTAAAATATGAACTAAGTTCATTACATTACCAAATAAAGTTCTAAATTCAATCTATTTCATAACCATAAGAAATAAGCCAAGTGCATAACTAATATCATTAAAAGGATCACCTAAAACATAATATTAAAGAAAAACAAACTTGAGCAGTAGCTTGTTTTCAAACACGGCAATCTCTAGCACAACAACACCTAATAGACAAGAAGATGAACTAATATAATTATAATATCCATAATCCATCCAAACTTGTTATTCCCTAATTGATCTAATATAAAATGAATAGAAAATTTACCTCTCATCTTCAAGACTCCATCTCATCATTTCCTATTATCTATCACATTAGCACCTAATAGACAAAAAGATGAATTAATATAATTATCATATCCATAATCCATCCAAACTTGTTATTCCATAATTGATCTAATATAAAATAAATAGAAAATTTACCTCTTATCTTCAAGACTCCATCTCATCATCAACTAGCATCCTCTCCAATGCCGGCTCATCAAGAGATAAAGTTGTCAACTCAAGCACATCAATATTGGCGGGTTCCATGGATTCATGACTATCTCCTCCAAGATCCCACATTGACTCTTTGTCTTTGTGATAGTTAGAATCCTTTCTTCCCAAAAGTCGAAGATTTGTATGCACATAAACCAAATCTTGAGCTCTTTTTGGTTGCAACTTGTTCCTCTTCAAACCTTGTATAAAACTATATGTGCTCCAATTTCTTTCACAGCAAGAAGATGAGCAAGGTTGATTAAGCAACTTGAAAGCCAAACTTTGCAGATATGGTGTAGAAGGTCCATAGGCAACCCACCAAATTAAAGGCTCAAAATGAAACTTGTTCTCCAAAGCTTCGGCCGATGAATAATCACCCATGTTTAATGAAAAATATGCAAATTCTTCTATCACTTTGTTACGAATCTGAGCATCCGGATAGAACTTTTGAAGGCATTTCTTCCTTTCATTGTTGAGCTCAACATCTCTATGTGGAGCAATCCGGTTAGGATCCTCTTCAAGCCATTGAGAGCTATAGTACCTTGGATTCAAGGAATGTGCCATGCAATGAAGTGGCCTACAACTTTTAGTCCACCGAGCAATAAGGATAGGATGCACCACATCATAGAATCTTGTCACATTACAATGCTCTGTTATGACATGGGCAAATTGAGGGTCAAAAACCGCTTTCTTCACTTTCACAATCATCGAATCCCACCATTCATAAACTAAGTGAAGGCAAGGTCTATCCATATCCGACATCCTTATCATCTCATATATAGGACTCATGAGGGCAATCATGAAATCAATTTGCTCCCAAAAGCTTTCCTTTAATAGCATGTCCTTCACCGCTCTTGCTTTAGGAACATTATCTTCTTTATAGATATCCCATCTTGGACTAATAACCATTTGTTGCAAGCCACTCTTCACATCCCTAAACCTTTTAAGGACAACATAATGAGAAGCAAACCTTGTCTCGGCAACTTGGAGCAACTTCAAGGAACAATGATCATTGTACATAGACAAACGCATGTTGTGGTTTACCACAAAATTCTTAATGAACCAAACATCATTATACACATCCATAAGCCATCCTAACTCTTCATCCACCTTCTCACCGGGAAGATAAGATTTTGCTTTCAACAAATCCTTCAAAGCAAGGTTAAGCGTATGAACCACACATGGTGTCCAAAATATGTGTGGATGTGTACTCTCAACAATAGCACCGGCAGCAGCGCACACAGGTGCATTATCAGTCACCACTTGAACCACATTATCCGGACCAATCTCATTGATGGATTCCAAAAGCAATCTTGATATTTCGTTCTTGTCTTTATACACACCATCACAATTAATTGCTTTCAACATCATTGCCCCTTGTTTAGCAGCAGCCATCATATTAATTAATGGCCTCTTTTGGTCATCGGTCCACCCATCGGAACACAAGCTCACACCGGTTTCTTTCCATGTCTTCTTAATAGGTTCTAGAATCCGCTCAATGTGACGCCTCTCATTATCAAGAAGAGTAGTTCTCAATGCATTATACCCTGGAGGAACATAACCCGGAATCTTTGAAGCCAAAGTGTAAGACTCTCGGTAGTGAGGATTCCTTGCAACATTGAATGATAAGCCACTAGTGTAAAACAGCCTTGCAACTGCTGCATCACATTCTCTCCTATCTTCAAGCCTAAAAGCCTTGGTTAGTTGCGGACTCAATCCCTTTCTCTTTTTGGCTTCAGTTTCCCTCTCTCGCAACGGAAAATAACTTGAACTTCCAGACATACTTGAAGAAGGAGGCAAATGAACCTTATGTGGAGCTTTATCCCGTAATTGCTGCTCACATGACTCTAGCAACTGCTGCATTTCTGCCATATTTTCTGCAGTGACTTTGGTGCAAGCCTTGATCCCTTCTCTTGGAATTTTAAGCAGATGAGCTTTCACTCTAGAATGTGAACCCTTAAAATTCTTTTTGCAGAAATTGCACACAAAAGGAACATTTCCTCCCCCTATTTTCACTGTCCCATCAACATCAATCACTGCCTCTTTAGTGACATACTTCCAAAGAGGTGCGCTTAGTTTTTCTGGCTCATTCGACTCAACACTAGGTTCGGTTGAAGCAGCACTTGAGCTCATCCTATTTATCTATATCACAGATACCTGACATGATCATGGAAAATGAGTACAACTTAGACCAAGACCTACCATCATTAGGGAATATATGATCAATATGTCCAATGCATCAAAAACCACCAATGTCTAACAGAATTTAACACTTTTCGGCAAAATCGCTACTCAACTTCAGATAAGTATTTTCCCAATTTCTTATATTTCAATGGAGTTAACTATTCAAACCAAATTACCTTCATTTGCAAAACAAACAAAAAAAACCAAAAAGACAGAAAACTATTCAAACCAAATTGCAGCATTAAGCAATATATACAGGTGATCACCAAGTAAGAATGAACAAGCTACAGAAATCTCTCCAGAAGAACAAAAGAAGAAACTCCTTACTCTATTGTAAAACATGAGCATTTGGGTGTAAAAACATTACTGCAAATTCATCTCGGAAACAAGATAATCCCACGTAGATCTCTCATTAATTTAACTTGGTCAATCACTGAAAGGGGGGCCTCCTATATGGAAGAGGAAAGGTTTCCCTTGCCCAAACCTACTACTACCATCAGGGGTGTTAAGTTAAAAGGGAATATGTATTCACATCATAACGCATCTAAACACTGATTCATACTTAACATCTGATAATACATGTACTTGTGCAAAAGATTTACCAAAGAGCAGCATGATCCAAGCCATAGTGTACACAAAAAAGTCCACACTAACCTTAGCAACGACATCGACTGTCAACTGGCGACGGTGACTGGGTACGGTGAATGGCGACTTGCGACGGGACTGGCGACTGGCGACTGGCGATTGGCGACTGGCGATTGGCGACTGGTGACTGGCGACGGCGACTAGTGACTGGCGAACTTGAAGAATGGGTGGCGGACGGTGAGAATGGGTGGTGACTGGCGACTGACAGAGAAAGGAGAGAACATAGAAGATAAGGCACAAGGCAGAGAAGGCAGAGAAGGCAAAGACTGGTGTCTTCTTTGTTTCGAATCAAATCGGTCACAGAGAAGGCAGAGAAAGGAGAGAATAGAGAAGAGAAGAGAATGAGAGATAGAATAACTGAGGCTGCGTGCCTCAGGCCCTCGGTTACTCTTTTTTTTTTTTTTTTTTTTTTTTTTTTTTTTTTTTTTTTTTAAGGCTGGCTGACGTGGCGTGTCGAAATGAAGTGTCGGAGGAGGTCAACGTGTCCACGGCGTGTCCGAAAAGTCGACTTTTTCGGACACGCCACGTGGCGTGTCGGACACGGATTTTGCCGTGTCGGGCGCCGTGTCGGCGTGTCGGAGTGTCCGACACTCCGACACTCCAGGGGTATGGAGTGTCCGTGCAACATAGATTTATTCTAAGTGACTCTACAAAGAGAAATTGAAATCTATCTACTAACACTACAACACGTACTGTTAGTTCTTCATTTGATTCTTCAACACAATCAGATTCATCACTTTCACACTTCTTCAGATGAACACAACCATATCTCTCAAGTGTTTCCTCCAATTCTCCTCGGATGAACACAACTACTTAACTCTTAAATGCAACCTAACATGCAAATAAGCAGAAGATAGACTTAGGTTATCTGGACCAACACAACAAGCAATTTGCAACAAGCGCATGAACACAATTCAACTCAGCGACTATGATATCAAAGTCTTTTGTCAATGCATATAAAAAACTTGACTTTACAAATCATAGCAGAAACTATTTATGGAGAATAAAATTCTCCCCCTCAACCAATGCACTTCAAAGAAGATCAATTCGTAGTTTGAAAAATATACAATTAGCCAACCATCACTTTGTGTTTTTCCAAACTAACTCTGTGATCTCCATAACACCTGCACTCAACATTCATATTCCAAAATCATATTCTTCACTTAGATCAAGCACTTAACATATCAGCAAAACCATATTCCTCAAAAACATCTCACTCATAAAAATGTAAGAATTGGATTTAGGAAATCATGAAATCAATATTAATATCAATGCTAATTATCAGTGAGATAAGATAATATTGATCAAGCATTTGGCATATCAGCAAAACCATATTCCTCAAAAACATCTCACTCATAAAAATGTAAGAATTGGATTTAGAAAATCATGAAATCAATATTATCAATGCTAATTATTAGTGAGATAAGATAATATTGATCAAGCACTTAGCATATCAACAAAACCATATTCCTCAAAAACATCTCACTCATAAAAATGTAAGAATTGGATTTAGAAAATCATGAAATCAATATTATCAATGCTAATTATCAGTGAGATAAGATAACAAGTTTGAATTTAAATTTCCATAACTTATTCATCCAATTGTCAACTTACCATAATAAGATAAAAGAAGATTACCTTGTACATAATCAAGCAACTGTTTCTGTTTTACCTCATCAAGGCCTCTGAAGATGCACTTCTTCAAGCTCTTTAGATTTTGACTCCTTCTTTTTGGGTTTCCTAGCTCCACTGGGATTTCTTGTGTTGAATAGGAATAATATGTTTATATTCTCCCCCTTTGACATTGTTATTCAACACAAGATCAAGATCTGCAAGAATATCAACCCAAATCTAACATATACAAAGAATTTTCAGAGATATTAGGAATCAATTTCCATCCTTTTCCAATTTTTGAAAAATCTCCAAGGCAAATGTCAGGACTCATCCCGAATTTCACCCTGAAATCTGGAATGAACCCTGCGGGGACCACCTCCAAAGGAAATGCTACCGGAAATTTGGCATAACCTCCTTTGAAAAAGGACAACCCTTCCTAAAATACCTGCAAACACACTTCTAAGATTGTCACACACCAATTTTCGAAAGATAATTTTCAAAAATTTTGGCATGATATAACTTAAAATATTAATATCCCAAACCTGTTTCAACAAACTATCTCAAGCAACTAAAACTCATTAGCGGAAATGTAAATGTCACACAACCCAACACTGAGTTAAATATTACATTTCCTTGTTTACATAAACTTGCAAAACAAGAACATGAAAACAATCTCATGAGTTTAATATTGTCTACCCAATTATAAAACTATACAGAGTACAACAAAACCAAAAAGAACCCTGCCACTAAGCCTCCGCCTCAACCTTGCTGATCCTCACCTGCAGGTCTAACCCCTACACCAAGAATTGGTGCATCGGGATTGTAAAATAACAAACCCGGTAAGCTAAAAATCTTGTATGAGTAATCTCAAAAATAACACAACATTTCTCACATCCAAATATACCACAAAAGAGATTAGATCAATAATTAAAATCCACACATCCAACACATTACGAAAGAAATGTACCCATGAGTCCCAGATATTTAATAAATACCTCTCATGATCTACAACAACAATTTGTGTACCCATGGGTCCCAAATACCATAAAGTATCTCCCATGACCTACACTGACAGACTGACTAAATCTCTATTCCTAACCGTAACCAATCACCCGACCAAAGCCTTGGAACCTTGTTTGACTGTCCAATAACCAATTACAAAATAAAAATAGCATTATAACCGTAACCAATCACCTGATTAAAGGCTTGGAATCCGGTTTGGCTATTTATCCAACCATCACAATATCTCAACATCATTATCAACAACACAAGATCACATCATAAATTATAACTTCCACATAGATATTCCACAAGAATAATCTATCACAAAAATAAAATTATGATCACATGAACCCCAAAAATAACATATACGGAAAACTCGTTTTATCTTACCTATGAGCCGTTGGCGATCAAACTCAAATATTTTAAAACAAATAATAGCATAGTATTAATTTTTATCAACAAATGATCATAATAAAATTTGGTCCTAAAAAAAACCTTTGTGAGATTTACACACCTAGAAATCCCGCTGTAAAATCCCACAACACAATTTCACAAATCACCTAAAATCACACAATTAAAAACCTTAGAAACCAAAGTACTAAAGGATAACACAATACCCTTAAACTAACCCTTAGCTCAAGGGAGGACAACTTCCCAAAGTTGTTGAACTCAACCACACAATAGAGCCGCCTCAAATCTTCAAAACCTAAACTCAAACTTAACCAAGCCAAAATAAATAAACCTAAGGTCCTAACATGCAATCCTTACTCAAAACCTACTCAAGAACTAACCCTTAGAAACCAAAGTACTAAAGGATAACACAATACCCTTAAACTAACCCTTAGCTCAAGGGAGGACAACTTCCCAAAGTTGTTGAACTCAACCACACAATAGAGCCGCCTCAAATCTTCAAAACCTAAACTCAAACTCAACCAAGCCAAAATAAATAAACCTAAGGTCCTAACATGCAATCCTTACTCAAAACCTAGCAATATTACCTCTCAACAAGCTCACAACAGCAAGAACTAGCTAACCACAGGAAACTAAGGCTGTAACATAGCCGGACGCGCTGCCACGTGCCGCCACTAGCGGCGGTGAGTGAGCTCCACACACCACCCCAAAACTTCTGAATTAGGAGAAACTCACAACATGAAACTTGTAGATTAAAGCATGGTGAACAACTTTAATACCTGGAGGTTCAACCAATTTGGTTGGAATCGGCCGGAAAACGCCTCGAAACAACGACTCGGAAACAAAAACCAAACCTACAAATCTAGCGCCCAAACTTGGTTTTTAGGTCACCAAAGAGGTGTAAACATCTCTAGAGGAAGGAGAGGAGCAAAACTCACCTAACTCTCACCGAAAACACCGTCGAAATTGCCGGTTTTCCGGCGATACAACAGCAGCTCCGCCGCTCCGTGGCGGCTTCCAGGCGGCGAGACGGCGAGCGAGGCTGCCCCAAGAGTGGAGAGGAGACCCGTGCAGACCCAACGGGACCGGTGGCGTCCACTTTGGTGGCCGGACGAAGGAGAACCAAGCCGGAGAAAAAAGGAGAGCGGGAGGAGGTTGGGAGAGAGGAGAGAGAAAGTAAGACCGGTTTAGGTTTCCAAAAATAACTCCCTCACATTTTTCTACTTACACAGTTTCCAAAACCGGAAACTGACTTCCTCTGACCATAACTTCCTCCTACTACATCCAAATCAGGCATGCCACATGTCCACAAACTCGTATCGCCGAACTCTACAACTTTCATGAAGGAAGTTTTCACAAAAAACTTACAGAAAAGAAAGTCAACTTTTGGCCTCCTAAAAGTTAAAGCACCTTAAAAAATTACTCTCGAAACTTCAACTTCGCACTACCAAATAAGAATTTCCATAAATAATCATTCATTAATTTTGGGAATAATACAAGAAAAATGATATGAAAATCTGGGGTATTACAATCTACCCCCCTTAAAGGAATTTCACCCTGAAATTCAAAAATACTAACCCAAAAACAACTTGGGGTACTTAGCCCTCATGTCCGACTCTAACTCCCAAGATGCATCACCCTCATCATGGTGACTCCAACACACCTTAACCAATTCGACTTCCTTCCTTCGAAGCCTCTTGGTTGATCTATCCAATATTCGAACCGGTTCAACAACAAAGGTTGCATCCGCATTCACCTTGATAGTTCCATAATCAATCACATGTGATACATCCGGAATATACTTCCTCAACAAGGACACATGAAACATATTGCGTACCCCGGACATGATAGGAGGTAAGGCAAGCCGGTAAGTCAAATCTCCTACTCTCTCCAAAATCTCAAAAGGCCTTACATACTTGGGAGCCAACTTCCCCTTCTTGCCAAATCTCACCACCCCTTTAGTAGGTGAGACCTTCAAGAACACATGATCCCCAACATCAAACTCTACTTGCCTCCTCTTCAAGTCGACATAGATCTTTTGCCTGCTTTGTGCCGTTCGGATCCTATCTCTAATAATAGAGACATTCTCAGTCGTCTCTTGAACAATATCGTGACCCAAGAGCTCACTATCACCCACCTCTGCCCAGCAAATAGGAGATCTACACGGCCTACCATAGAGTGCCTCATATGGTGTCATGCCGATACTAGAGTGATAACTATTGTTGTAGGTAAACTCAATCAATTGGAGGTGATCCTCCCAACTTCCTTTGAAGTCCATGACACAAGCCGTCAGCATATCTTCTAACACCTGATTCACCCGCTCAGTCTGCCCATCAGTTTGAGGGTGGAATGTTGTACTCATGTCTAAGGTAGTACCTATGACTTTCTGAAATCCACCCCAAAACTTTGAAGTGAATCGGGGGTCTCGATAAGAAACAATCGAAGTGGGCACTCCATGAAGTCTCACTATTTCCTTCACATACAACTTGCACAAGGCATCAACTGTGTACGTCATCGACACAGGAAGGAAATGTGCTGACTTCGTCAATAGGTCAACAATTACCCAAATAGCTTCATGTCCAAGTTTGGACTTAGGCAGTCCAGTCACAAAGTCCATAGAGATCTGCTCCCACTTCCAAGTAGGAATAGGTAATGGCTTCAACATACTTCCAGGCCTCTGATGCTCCGCCTTCACCTACTGACAAGTGAGGCACTTGGACACATACTCTGCTACATCCTTCTTCATCCCATTCTACCAAAACTGCCTACGCAAATCTTTATACATCTTGGTGCTCCCTGGGTGCATCGTATAACAAGATCGATGTGCCTCCCAAAGGATTTCCCCTTTGAGATCAATACTATCTGGAACACACAATCTCGATCTATACCTCAATCCACCATCTAATCCAACCGACCACTCGGAAGGACAATCCTCCAACAAGTCCACCACTAACTCTGCCAGCTTTGCACGTGAGAACTCATCATCTGGAAATCAAGGTGGGTCACACAGAGGTCCTTCCAAAGAAGATCCCCTGCTCCCCGCCTAATGGCAGAAGGTCAAACTCAGATGCAGTCTCCAACATGAGCCACTCCTGCACCATGATAGAGGCGACTATATCCCTAGGCTTCCTGCTCAATGCATCCGCCACTACATTGGCTTTCCCAGGGTGATACTCCAAAGTGAAGTCATAGTCCTTAAGGAGCTCCATCCACCTCCTTTGCCTCATGTTCAAATCTTTCTGAGAGAATAAATACTTCAAACTCTTATGATCAGAAAGAGCTCGAACTTCTCTCCATTCAAGTAATGCCTCCAAATCTTCAAGGCAAATACTACTGCAGCTAGCTCTAGGTCATGAGTCGGGTAATTCTTTTCATGAACCTTCAACTGTCTAGAGCTATATGCCACAGCACCGCCAAGCTGCATCAACACACAACCCAAACCCCGATGAGATGCATCGCTATAGACGACATAGTTAACATCGCTAATAGGAATGACCAACACTAGGGCGGTAGTCAACCTAGTCTAACTTCTCAAATGCCTTCTCACACTCATTAGTCCACATAAACTTGGCATTCTTCTTTGTCAACTTGGTCAAGGAAGAGGCAATACTAGAAAATCCCTCAATAAATCTCTGGTAGTATCTTGCCAACCCAAGGAAACTACGAATCTCCGTGGGAGTAGTGGGACGACTCCAATTCAACACAGCCTCCACCTTAGAGGGATCCACCGAAATCCCCTCCTTAGATACCACATGACCAAGGAACTTAACCTCTTCCTTCCAAAACTCACACTTCCCGAACTTAGCATATAACTTCGCCTCCCTAAGAACCTGTAGTACAATCCGTAGATGCCTATCATGATCCTCCAAAGTCTTAGAGTAAATAAAAATATCATCCACAAATACTACCACAAACACATCCAAATAAGGACTGAAAATGCGGTTCATCAAATCCATAAAAGCAGCAGGTGTATTGGTTAGACCAAATGACATAACAACAAACTCATAATGCCCATATCTAGTCCTGAAAGCGGTCTTCGGAATATCCTCCTCCTTCACCCTCAACTGGTGATAACCGGACCTCAGGTTAATCTTAGAGAATACCGTAGCACCTCTAAGCTGATCAAACAAATCATCAATCCTAGGCAAGGGATACCTATTCTTGATGGTCACCTTGTTCAACTCTCGATAGTCTACACACAACCGGAGTGTATCATCCTTCATCCTCATAAACAATATTGGTGCACCCCAAGGCGAGGTGTTAGGTCTAATGAATCCCTGCTCGAGAAGACCCTCTATCTGAACCTTCAACTCCTGAAGTTCAGTTCTCCCCATCTGATAAGGAGTCTTTGATACCGGTGAAGTACTTGGTACCATAGCTATAGCGAGCTCCACTATTCTCTTAGGAGGTAACCCTGGAATCTCCTGGAATACATCACTAAACTCAGAGACTACTGCAATATCCGCAATACCCACGGTACTACCTGTAGCCTCTATGTGAGCTAACACTCCTTCCCACATGGCCATGTCCGACCTATGACAACGATAGCAAAAGCTCTGCTATCCAGGAATGTGAAATGACACCACCATATCAAAACAGTCAATCAAAGCATGGTTTGGTCTTAGCCAATCCACTCCCAAAATCACATCATAAGAGCGGTCTGGAATCACAATCAGAGATGCAAGGAACTCTCTCCCACTAATCACTAGAGGACAAGCACCGCACAAAGTGCCAAGCTCGATAGAAACACCAAGAGGCGAAGAAACACACAAAGATCTAGTAAGCGGTGTCAGAGTCAAGTCTAATGCCCTCACCACCGAGCTAGATATGAAGGAATGGGTTGCCCCCATATCAAACAAAACTGTAGCAAGCAGATCATAAACAAGAATGGTACCTTCCACTCCTAAACCACGCTGACCAATGGCATACACTCTGGCTAGTGCTGGAAGTAACTGCCTCTACTGATTACCCTGCCCTCCAGCCTGAGGTCGGGTGCAATTCCTAGCAAAATGACCTACCTGCCCACAAGTGAAGCATCCCTACCTCCTGGGCTTCGTGCATGCTAAAGAGTAGTGGCCCAGCTCACCACAATTGAAACACTTCAAGGGTGCTGCCTGCCTAATAGGTGGAGCCCTAATAGGTGCAGCTGCTGCTCTAGCTGGAGCCAGCTGATGAGTCCGCTGCCTCTTCCCATAACCACCTCTGTGGTCCCCTGAACTGCTACTCCCTACCAGGGCCTTGCCCTTTCCTTGAATATCTCTCTGCCTCTCAGTCTCATGCATGGCCTCTTCCTACTCAACTGCAAGGGCACTCTCAACCGCTTCTGCTAGAGTAGTAAATCGGTGGGAAATCATCGCCTTCCGGAGCTCATGCCTCAAACCCCGCACGAACTTCCGCGACAAATTTACTGCATCCATCTCTCTAGCAAAATGATACAGCTGAGAAAACCGAGCCTCATAATCCCTGACACTCATCAAGCCCTGCACTAGAGCTATGAACTCAAGCTCCAACTGCTCCCTCACAGTATCAGGAAAATACTTCTCCCGAAAGAGCTGAACAAACCCCTCCCAATTCAAAGCGGTCACATCTCTAGCTCTCTCTACCCCGCTCCACCATACTTGTGCCTCATCCTTGAGAAGAAACGTGGCAATACGCATCTTCTCAATCTCCGTACACGTGATCATGGTGAAGTATGTCTCGATGCCCTCTATCCAATGATCAACCACAAGGTAGTCTGAACCTCCCAGAAAGGAAGGCGCTCCTAACCTGATGATACCCTGAGCCAGCTTGGCCAGACGTAGACCATCATCTACCACAACTGGCACCGGCATCTCCAACACTACCTCCTCCTCAAAGAAATCATCCACAGGTGGAGCCCTACCTCTGCCTCTGGCCCTACTTGCCCCTCTGGCCCTACCTTGGCCTCTAGCTCTTCCTCACAGAGAATCCATCACCTAAGGAGCGAGTAAACCTTGGTTAATTTATGCATAAAATTTAAACCAAAGTATAAGTCTAATACAACAATTATTAACCAAGGCACTAACTCAAGGTGGACACAAAGATTCGAAATCCCACTAACAGAGTATTCTCTACTCTGACATCCTATTGACCTAGAGGTGACACCTAACCCTTCACATACCCAATGCCATATCAATACCGAAGAGCTTATGATGGTGATCCGCTGCAGTCGGGCCATCACTCCGAAGTATTGATTTTTACAAAATACGTAAACCTACGCTCTGATACCAAACTGTCACACCCCAATTTGCGAAAGATAATTTTCAAAATTTTTAGCATGATATAACTTAAACTATTAATATCCCAAACCTGTTTCAACAAACTATCTCAAACAACTAAAACTCATTAGCGGAAATGTAAATGTCACACAACCCAACATTGAGTTAAATATTACATTTCCTTGTTTACATAAACTTGCAAATCAAGAACATGAAAACAATCTCATGAGTTTAATATTGTCTACCCAATTATAAAACTATACAGAGTACAACAAAACCAAAAAGAACCCTGCCACTAAGCCTCCGCCTCAACCTTGCTGATCCTCACCTGCAGGTCTAACCCCTACACCAAGAATTGGTGCACCGGGATTGTAAAATAACAAACCCGGTCAGCTAAAAAGCTCGTATGAGTAATCTCAAAATTAACACAACATTTCTCACATCCAAATATACCACAAGAGAGATTAGATCAATAATTAAAATCCACACATCCAACACATTACTAAAGAAATGTACCCATGAGTCCCAGATATTTAATAAATACCTCTCATGACCTACAACAACAGATGGACTAAAGCTCATGGGACCCAGATACCATAAAGTATCTCCCATGACCTACACCGACAGATGGACTAAAGCTCTATTCCTAACCGTAACCAATCACCCGGCCAAGGGCTTGGAACCTAGTTTGACTGTCCAATAACCAATTACAAAATAAAAATAGCATTATAACCATAACCAATCACCCGATTAAAGGCTTGAAACCCGGTTTGGCTATTTATCCAACCATCACAATATCTCAACATCATTATCAACAACACAAGATCACATCATAAATTATAACTTCCACATAGATATTCCACATGAATAATCTATCACAAAAATAAAATTATGATCACATGAACCCCAAAAATAACATATACGGAAGACTCGTTTTATCTTACCTATGAGCCGTTGGCGATCAAACTCAAATATTTTAAAACAAATAATAGCATAGTATTAATTTTTATCAACAAATGACCATAATAAAATTTGGTCCTAAAAAGAACCTTGGTGAGATTTACTCACCTAGAAGTCCCGCTGTAAAATCCCACAACACAACTTCACAAATCACCTAAAATCACACAATTAAAAACCTTAGAAACCAAAGTACTAAAGGATAACACAATACCCTTAAACTAACCCTTAGCTCAAGGGAGGCCAATTTTCCAAAGTCGTTGAACTCAATGACATAATAGAGCTACCTCAAATCTTCAAAACCTAAACTCAAACTCAACCAATCCAAAACAAATAAACCTAAGGTCCTAACATGCAATTCTTGCTCAAAACCAAGCAATACTACCTCTCAACAAGCTCACAACAGCAAGAACTAGCTAACCACAGGAAACTAAGGCCGCAACACAGCCGAACGCGCTGCCACGCGTCACCCCAAAATTTCCGAATTAGGAGAAACTCTGTCACACCCCTGTTCTTAAGTTATTTTACGGTTATTTACCTTTGGTCTTTTACCGTGATGAGTAACCGTTTACCCTTAAGGACCCTAGGGTTGACTTTTAGTAGAAAAATTATTTTGGGGAAAACCTTCTTCATGAAAGTTGTAGAAGACGTTAAACAGAGTTCTTGGACACGCGACACGTTTAAAACAAAGTTCGTATGAAGAAGTTATGGTCTAAAAACGAAAGTTACTGTGTTGGTAAAATAGGGGTAAAAATTTAGTGGGTTTATTTTGGTTGGGGTTTTTAAGTGGACCGGGTGTGGGAAAAGCGCAACACCCATTTCTCTCTCTCTCTCTTCTCTCTTTCTCCCTTCCGCGAACTCACCCTGACCCACCGGAGTCCAGCCCGTGTTCGTCGCAGTTCGGCCGCCAGGGACCGCCGGACCGGTCCCGTTCGGACCCCCGCCACCTTCTCTCTCTCCCTGGGCCAGAGATCGCGCACGGGAGGAATCCGCTTCCCTGCAGCCGACTGTCTCTTCGCCGGAGCTCCGTCCTCCGGCCACCATAGGCCGAGCTTTTTGGTTCAACTTGTAGCCCTCATCTAGGTGAGTAATCCCTCAAAAGGAATCGGCTAAATTCGATTTCGTTAGGGTGGTTTGTATAATTGAAAGTTCTAGGGATTTATGGATGTTTTGATTCGATTACCCTAGTTAGTCTTAGAATTAGACTAAGTGCTAGTTATGAAAGTTGTTGGGTATGATGAGAGGATTATTTTGTTTAAATTTGAGAAGGATTGGAGGTCGCCAGAGAACGGCTGCCGGCGGAGCAGGCGGTGGCGCCGCCCCTTAGGGGCTGTTTTTCATGTTTTTTAAGATGGTATTAAGGAGAGGAGTTTAATGAAGTATAGTTTGGATTTTTTAGAGGAGTTTTTATAATGTTTGGGATTTTTCGATGGTTAAAGATTTTGGCGGTGTTTAGAATGGAATATCGATAGTTGGGTTAGCCGGTTTAAATTTGCGTATAAGGTTAATTTTAGACCATTAATTTTATGGAATTATTTATTGAAGTTTATTGTTGAATGGGAATTAATATTAATTATTGTTCAGGACGTGAGGAGGATCATTTGGAGGAAGCCTCGGGTCGTCGGCAGGCATAGCCGAGCACTGTGAGTGGACCTTTGATTTGAATGTTATGCATGCACTATAGTTTATTTAATATTCAAAGGCATATTGAAGATTTATTATTTTCTTGGAGTAATGAGTCTCATTTATTTTTCGGGAACTCTCTTGAGCATTTTATTTGACATGTGGGACATGTCAAATGATTTATTTTATTACGCAAGATTTCCAGGTACAGATGGGAACTGTACTGAGTTTAATGGATTTAAGTACTATCGGTTTTATTTTTGGATGATTTTGGGATTTATAAATGATTACCGAAAATGGGATTTTCGGTAGCTCTCCATTATAATATAATGATTTTGACTTGGAGAATATTTTAACGAGTATTTTCGAGTGGAGTTTTATTATTTATGATTTATATGAAATAATGAAATCTCTCTTATATATTTATAAATTGAGAATATTTTGACGTGTGAGACACGTCATTTAGTTTTAATACAATTTCTTATGATGATTTTCAAGTACGGTTGGGAACCGTACCATTCGTATGATCTTGGGGAAGATCAGTGAATTTATGTGTTTTCATATGTTATTAGTCACCTTAATATAGGGTCGATTATATGGATTATTTCTAGCTAGCCATTATATAGCCGTCCTCATTATATGTGAGTAGAGCGCTTAGCGTGAGACGCTATTATAGTCTCACCAGCGGTCCTCATCATATGAGAGTTGAGCGCTTAGCGTGGGACGCTATTATCGCCTGGGAGGCAACCGATCGGTATATATATATATTTATTGCTAGCTAGCCATTATATAGCGGTTCTCATCATATGTGAGTAGAGCGCTTAGCGTGGGACGCTATTATAGTCTTACCAGCGGTCCTCATCATATGAGAGTTGAGCGCTTAGCGTGGGACGCTATTATAGCCTAGGAGGCACCGACCCGAGCTTGAGAGGCTCCTATTTACATGGTGATAACTTTCCCCCTTATTTTAATCTTCTCAGTTTCGTATTTGATTAACCAGCGGGGCTGGTTCGTCCATTTATTTATGAGATTCCGGATTTAAAGTTGAAATGGTTATCAAAGTTGCGTGCAGCAAAGTTTTAAAGTTTAAATGTGAGAAAGTAGTGAAAATTACGTTTTGTTAAATGAATTTATTTATTTTTGTCCACTCACTCTAACGTTTTAAATTACTTTCCCCTGGGCCCTTTGTTTTCAAATGCCCAGTTTGCAGGCTAGGTTAATTTGAGGTTGAGCGTACATGGAGTCGAGGCTTAGTCCAATAGTTAGAAGCTGCTTCCGCTTCATCTTTATTCATGGTTATTATTTCCTTATTAGACATGCTCTGATAACCAACTAGTGATCTAATGCTGACTTTGTTGTTTAGTTTAGAAGTGTTAAGTTGGATTTTCAGGTAAGGGTTGTCCATTTTTAAGGAAGGTTTAGCCGAATTTTCGGTAAATTTTCCTTGGAGGTGGACCCCGCAGGATTTACCACGGGTTTCAGGGTGAAATCCGGGGTGGGTCCTGACAATTGGTATCAGAGCATTAGGTTATCCGATTCCTGTCACTACCTCATATACTTGGTGATACTTAGTGTCTACAGAGTGATGGTCCGACCGCGGCGGATCCATTAACATTTTATGCTTGGATGCTAAGTGTTTATTAAGTATGTGCGGTAGTTGCTCTTATCTTATTTATGGACAGTATGGTGCCATAAATGTCTACATCTTCAAGACTATGCCTTAGTACGCCGACCTCAAAGAGTATCTTGGTTATTTTTCGAGTAATGGGAAGGAAAGTGATTTGTGAGATTTTGTGTTCAGTTATGAGTTGGGGAAGTGACCTGGATTTGCAGTGTTCTATTATTTATTTATTGAGTTGTGGACTTTCAATTTAGTGGCGAGTTGAGCCTTTTTGCGGATATTAATAATTGAAAGGGCATGCTTCTGAACAAAGGATTGAGAAATTTTTAGATAAGATTGGTGTTGAAATAAGAGATATCATAAGAGAGTAAAACAAGTGTTGTTTTGCTTTGAGATAAACAGTAAAGTGATATTGCTTGAGTTAAATAAGTTGTGGATGTTATTAGATGCGTGTTTCTACCTGTCCCGAGGTCAAGGGATGGAAGGTTGAATTCTTGGAACCGAGTCTTGCACCTGCACAAGTAGCGATGCGTCAGGAGTCGGGACTGGGGTGGCCCAGTCTTCGACTCTCCTGTTTTGGCCATGATCCTCAGCGCGCGGATCAGAGGTAACTAGCGAGCAAAGAGAAGGGGGAGTGCTGCGGGCGTGCAACCTCAAGGACGAGGAAAGAGTAGTAGGGGTGCGAGATCTTGACTTCTGATCAGGCGGAAGGGGTTTCCAGGTGCCACCTCAGAGGATTTACGAGCACAAGGCGATCGATACTCACGGAGGACGCGAGCAAAGCAACAATAGGGAGGAAAGAGAGGAATTGGGGTAGAGTCCGGAGGGCTCTGAAGAACAACCTAGGTGGCGGCGCTTAGGGTTAGGGTTTTTCGAGATAACTCGAGAGATAACTGGGTTTCAGTTTGTATTGTGTTTTTGTATTTGTTTTGAGAGTCCATTCTGTTAGGGTTCGAGCCCCCTTATATAGTAGTTCGACTTGCGGCAAAAAAAAAGTAATTAGAATCCAAGTCGGACTCTAAAACCCTAATAGCACAAGGACACTGCTCCGTCCATGCGAACCAACCATCTTGTGACACATGTCCAGTTCGCACACTTCATTCCACATAGGGCATTGCTTCCGCGCTGCCATGTCACGCCCCGACTCTTAAATTTTACCTTAATTACTAGCATTGTGGTAATAAGAATTTTACCGTCTTCGTCATTAAATTTATAGTCCTAAAGTCCCTAGAGGTGTTTTGAGGGACGAATATTTCGAAAGAATTATTCGAAGGAAGAAAATGTGACGACGGTAAAAATGGTAAATTTTAGCTAGTAAAAGGTAATTTTTATTGGGGTATTATTTTTGGGGTGTTGAATTTTGGATATGATTTAAAATGGGTTGGACCGGTTGGGCCAAGCCCATTTCTTTTCTCCCTTTCCTTCCGCTCTTCCACTCCCGCACCCGTACCCGAGTTCTTCCTCCCTGCCGATTTTCCGACCGCCCGTTCGCCGCCGTCCGGCCGCGCCAGACCGCCGCACCGGTCCCAAACGATCGGTCTCCAACCCAGCTACATTTCTAGACCGGTGGCAGCCTCCCTAGCGCCGCCGTGAAGGAGGAATCGACGCCGAAAGCTCCGACTGCCGGAAACTTCTTTTCGCCGGAACTCCTTCCTCCGGCCGCCATATCCGGCGAGCCTTGGCTCAAAAGGAAGCCCTCCTCCCGTGCTTCAATCCCTCCAAAGGGCTCCTTCCATCTCGAGCTAGGTAAGGAGAAATCGGTATTTGAAATTCTAGGGCTTTTATTGTGTTTGTGTTCGATTGTTGTGTTTAGGCTTAGAATTGGAGTTTGTGGTAGTTAGGAATGTTGTAGAGGAGGTTGAGAGGAAGGTGCTGTCAAATTTTGGTGGCATTTGCAGGTCGCCGGAGCTGGTCGCCGGCCGCCGCCGGCGCCGCCGCCGAGAAAATGTTTTTGGTGGAGAAAATTTTGAGGAGTTTATTGGAATGAGTTTTAGAATTTTTGGATGAGATTTGGATAGGTTTGTGAATTTCTGAAGTTTGGTATTTTAGACGGTTAATTAATGTAGGTTTGTGAATTTCTGAAGTTTGGTATTTTAGACGGTTAATTAATGTAGAATCCGGTAGGATTTAAGTCGTATTTTGGGGAGGTTGTATTTACGACTGATGAGTATGATATTTAAGTTCGGATCGTTCCGATTTAAGAATATCGAAGTTAGGCAATGATGAGCGTATTTATGGCTCTCGGGTAATTTTGCCTATTTTGATTAAATATTGGATTATTGGTTGGGAAATTAATATTATATTTGGAACAGGACGTGAGGAGGCTCGAGCAGACGAGGCCCCAGATCGACATCAGACTTAGGCCTAATTATTGAGTGGACTTTTGTTTTAAATAATATGCATGCTATGGTTCATGAATGAACAATTAATGTTGTGGAGCATTTTGACGTCATTTTAATTTTGTTGACGATTTTTATTTCTCTTGGAGAGATACCGAAAATGGGATTTTCGGTGGATATAAATATGTATTTATGAGAGAGTATGTATAGAAAATGCTAGCTAGCCATATGTGTCTGTCCACCTTAATGGCGCAGCATATAGCCGCATTATGGTGTGACGTGAGCGTTGGACGTAAGCGTAGTAGCCCTATTTGAGTGTTTAATTCATATAGGGGGTATGGACACATATATATACACCCGTCTGTCCACCTTGATGGCGTAGTGTAGCACCGCATTAAGGCGTGACGTGAGCGTTGGACGCGAGCGTAGTAGCCCTATATAGACCCATGAATTTATATAGGGAGTATGGACGAGTGTAAATACATACATATATTATAGAGTCTGAGAGACTCGATATTTTATGAGATAAAAGTTTTATCGCTTGCGGCATGCATTCGATTTTTCCTTAGAAATTAATTTGGGGAAACATAAATATTTTATTTTATTTTTGTCCACTCACTCTAACGTTGTTATATGTTTTCCCCTGGGCCCTTCGTTTTAAATTGCCCAGTCTGCAGAGTTCGGGTTGGATCTAGTAGGAGACGAGGCATAGTCACCCGCATTTCCGCCAGTTTTCATCAGTAGGTTACATGTTTAACCTACTCGTATTTTCTTGCTTCCGCTAGTGTTTAGTAGCTCTGAATACTTTGGGATTATTGTATATTATGTGTAGAATTTCTGAAGGATAATTATGTGATGTTTGGAAGTGTTGAATTAAGAGTGAAATTTGGAATTTTTGAGTTAGGGTTGTCCATGTTCAAGGGAGGTTTGCCGAGTCCTTCGGTAAATTTTCCTTGGAGGTGGTCCCCGCACGACTTACTCCGGGTTTCAGGGTGAAATTCGGGGTGGGTTGTGTCATGCCAACTGTAAACTCCTATGCGAACTGGAATTAGGAGTATCCTCATCTTGCGGGTTGTCATAAGATGCTATCTTGTGTGCTCCTATAGCTCGCTTCTATTTCGCGGGCTATTGCAGCTCGCGAGCCTTAAAAGGGCTTTTTATATTAAAAGGGCCACAGGGATCGGCCCGAAGCATGTCAAAGACTTTGAAAAGTCTTCAACAACTCAAGTGGTGCAAGCGGACTCCGCATGTGTCTTCCTCGCGAAGTCTACTACGCGAGCCAGTTCGCCAGCTCCCCTCGCCTCACCTACGCGGAGAGTCAATCTCACCTCGCCTATGCGGACTGACAAATAGTAATTCCGCGCAAAGTCATTCCGCGCGCGAGCTAATGTAGTTCGCGTGAAGTCTATTCCGCAAGCGAGATCATTAAGTGTGCGAGCCCTGTATTTCGCGCGAAGCGCGCGAGCTTTGTGTTCCACACGAAGTCTTTGCAATTCAACTCGCGTGGTCTCACTGGCAGCCATCATTTGTAAACTTAGAGAAAACTTGGGCTCGCCGGTATGACATGGACCAAGAATTTAATTAATATTCACATAGACATTTACTGTCCAGTAAAATATTATTTTTGGCGTAAACATTGCCCCCTAGCCTCGAAGTCATGAATGTCAAAAATGACTGAAGAGGTTTATGTTCATGCTGCTCCAAAGCCAATGGTATTGGCTCGGGACATACATAAAATGAGTGTGAGTAAACAAGCCTGTGAATAGGCCTTGAAACTCAAGCACCCAACAAGGCATTGGAGCGAAGCTGCTACACAGCTCGCTTAGGCACCTTGGACTTGGACTTCAAATGCATTCGCCTGCTCTTTGCCTACATTCGCTTGCTTTTTGCTTACGTTCGCTTGCTCAAATTAGAAGACATGGAACATTGCACATATCGCGAGCGAATATAGCTTGCATGGATGTATCTTGAGCAGACACATGTAACTTGAGTAGATTACAAAAAATAACCCTTCGCGAGCTCTTGGCGATGGCGGACCAACATGGAATGACAACGGCTATGTACTTCGCTGCCGCCCAGTGCGAACCAATGAGAGACAAACAAAAGAATCGGTGAACAGCCGTACAAAGCTGAAATTTTTTTAAGAGGCCATGCAGTACGCTGCCCTCCAGTATATACTTCGTTGCCCCCCAGTGCGAACCAATGAGAAGCGAACAAAGGAGTAACTTTGAAAATGTGGAGGAGGCCACAGGGGTTGGCCTAGATGATGACTAAGAAACACTTGGATTAATTCCTTTATTTAGGGCCTCTGGAATAGGCCCCAATCTTGTACTGGTCTGTTAGTTAGACCACGCACGTTTACAAAGAGAAACTCCTAGATGATGAGTAAGAAGCACTTGAATTAATTCCTTTATTTAGGGCCTCTGGAATAGGCCCCAATCTTGTACTGGTCTGTTGGTTAGACCACGCATGTTTACAAAGAAAGACTAATTGCACGCTTCTCCCTCGGGTTGCCCCCTAGTGTGAGGTGATGGAGCGTAAGCGCGACGGCTTGTGACACTAATAACAGTGGTCGCGGGATCAGGAAGAGGGGGAGGATCTGCGCGCTCCCAAACACCAGCGATGTGGCGCTTTAAGAAACGACCATTAATAGGGTTAGGATGGAGTGTACCATCGAGGTCGCGCAAATGGTATGCCCCCTTAGATAATATGCGATGTATAATAAAGGGTCCCTCCCACCGCACGGACCATTTCCCGCGGCCTTCGGTTTTCTCCCCAAGTGGGAGCACAACACGCCAAACCGCTTGGCCCTCTGTATAACTCTGACCTCTAGTGATTTTATCGTATGACCGCGCAACGCGCTGCTTCTCAAGGATGGGATTGTTGAAAGTAGTGATGCGATGTTCGTCAAGGTCTTCAAGCTCTTGCCACATTGCCTGGACGTAATCGTCACCAAGCAACTGGTGCTGTTCCTAGACACGAAGCGAGGCGACGTGAACTTCAAGAGGAAGGACGGCGTCATGGCCATACATGAGAGCATATGGGGTGGTATCTGTCGGACCGCGCTTGGATGTATGGTAGGCCCACAAAGTATGGTAAAGCTCTAGATGCCAGACGCGGGGGTTCAACTAGAGCATCCTTCGCAGGATACCGAGGATAACTTTGTTGCTCGCCTCCGCCAGACCATTGGACTGGGCATAATAGGGTGTCGAATGCAGGAGCTTGATACCATAGCCGGTGAGGAATGTGACCACAGAATCCGCCATGAAAGCTGCCCCCGGTCCGTCACGATCCATTCGGGAATACCAAAGTGGGCGATAATGTTGCAGAAAATAAAGTTGCGGACCGAGGTCGCGGAAGCGACCTTGAGTGGCTCGGCTTCAACCCACTTGGTAAAGAAATCGGTGGCCACGATAAGGAACTTATCCTGCTCGGAGGAATGGGGATGAATGAGGCCGACGAAGTCTATCGCCCATCCTCGACTTGGCCAGGGTTTAACGATCGGCTGTAACAGAATGTTTGGAATCTGTTGCACTGGTCTGTGAGCCTGGCAATCTTGACATCCTTTAGCGAAAGTAATACAATCCTTGAGAATAGTAGGCCCGTAGTAGCCGTGGCGATGGATTAACCAACGCATCTTTGGTCCAGCCTGATGCGAACCACAAATGCCGGAATGCACCTCACGCAGAAGCCGCTTAGCCTCGTTGCCATACACGCAGCGAAAATCGTTACCATCCTCGCCGCGCCGGCAAAGCTCACCATTGCGAAGCACAAAGTTGAGGGCGAGAAACCGCATTTGCCGGGAATGGGTAGCGTCATGAGGGTGCTCGAGGTAGGCAATGAACAGTAGCCGCCAATCTTCATCGATAGGATCTAAGGCAGCGACGTCAAGAGAATCTGCCTGATATTGCCCCCTGGTAATGAAAGAAGGAAGAGTGCGTCGTTCGACCTTAAGTAGTCGTTCGCGCATGCCGTCTTGCAAGCTAAGGCCAGAGGCAATCTGGGTGAGCTCATTCGCCGCGAAGTTGAACTCGCGTGGAATGTGCTCGATGTGAACGTCATCGAACCGGTACAATACGTCAAACGCTTTGCGCAAGTAAGGCTCGATAGAGGAACTCAAGCACTTGAACTTTGCCACAAGTTGGTTGACAACCAATAAGGAGTCGCCAAAGACTTGAACCTCGCGGACTCCTAAGTCCAGCAAGATTTCCAGTCCGATGATGAGCGCCTCGTATTCCGCCTGATTATTTGTACATTTAAAGTCCAGCTGGAAAGAGTAAGAAAACCGGTCTCCTACAGGGTTCTCGATGGCGATCCCGGCACTAGCAGCGAGTTCAGTACGCGAGCCATCAAAGTAAAGAGTCCATGGAGTAAGGGAGACTACGGCGATCTCCAACTCGCGGAATGCTGTTAGCTCAGTTGGCGGGTGATGAGCGAGGAAGTCCGCTATGGCCTGTCCTTTAACTGCCTTTTGCGGAACATATTGCAAAGAGAATTCAGACAAAGCCAATATCCATTTACCTATGCGTCCCCATAGGATAGGGCGGGAAAGCATATATTTGACTAGGTCGGACTGAGCGATCACCACCGTGGTAAAGGCCAACATGTAGTGGCGGAGCTTGCAACCTGCAAAGAATAGGGCGAGACACAACTTTTCCATTGGGGAGTAGCGCGTCTCGCAATCGGTCAACACCCTGCTAAGATAGTAAACGGCGTGTTCCACCCCATTCTCGTCGTCTTGTGCCAAGAGTTTGCCAATAGACAAATCAGCAGCGGCGATGTAGAGCTTAAGCGGAACGCCAGGGCGAGGGGGGAACCAAAACAGGCCGGTTCGTAAGATAGTCCTTGATACGATCGAAGGCCTCTTGGTGTTGTGACTCCCATACAAACTCGGTTGCCCCCTGGAGTTTCAGCAGAGGTGAAAAAGGTTGAACTTTCCCTGCCACGTTTGAAATGAAACGGCGGAGGAAGTTGATTCGCCCGATCAATTGTTGGAGCTCCTTTTTGGTTGTAGGAGGCGAGGCGTTTATTACCGCCTGCGCCTTGTCCTTGGGGATCTCGATACCCCTTTGATGGATTAGAAACCCTAGGAAGTCGCCTGCCTCCACGAAGAAAACACATTTGGCGGGGTTCATCTTCAGGTGATGTTTTCGCATCCGCGTGAAAACCTGCCGGAGATCTTCAACGTGTGTCGCCCGCGTCTTGGTTTTAACCACAACGTCGTCGATGTATACCTCAATCAGCTTTCCCAAAATGTCGTGAAATATAAGGTTCATGGCGCGCTGATACGTTGCCCCTGCGTTCTTAAGTCCGAAAGGCATGACAACGTACTCAAACGCACCTGCAAACCCTGGGCAGTGGAAGGCGGTCTTGTGACGATCTTCTTCGGCAACAGGAATCTGGTGGTATCCGGCGGTTCCGTCCATAAAGGATAGCACTTCATGCCTCGCAGCGGCATCAATGAGGAGGTCTGCAACAGGCATGGGGTATATATCCTTGGGTGTTGCGTTGTTGAGGTCCCGATAGTCGACACAGACGCGCATTTTGCCGTTCTTCTTGCGGACTGGGACGATGTTGGATAGCCATTCATTGTACTTGGCCACGCGAATGATACCTGATCGGTGCATGTTCTCAATTTCTTCCTTGACTACGATCTGGGTCTCGGTTCGCATGAGTCTGCCGACTTGGCGGACTGGACGTCTGTCAGGATGAGTAGGCAGACGGTGACAAACTAAATCCGGGGATAGGCCAGACATGTGTTCGTACTGCTCGGCGAAACAGTCCCTATATTCATGTAGTAAGGCGAGAAGGTCTTCCTTTTCTTGTCCTGCTAGCTTGGCACTGATGGAGAGTAGTAAGGGTTTCTCCGCAGTCCCCACGTCGACTTGTAAGGTGGGATCGCGGACTTGAGGCGGCACGTCGTCCAAGGTAGCAGGAGCTAACTGAATAACTTCCTCCACGATATCGGTATAGTCCACTATCTCGTCTACATATTCCATAGTGGCAACTCTGTCGTAGGCTTTGCGTTTCGCCCAATGTGAGAGGAGTTTCTCACAAAAGGACTCGCCTGCCTCGCGTGCTTCTTTTGAGGGTGTACTAATCATCAGAAGGTTGTAGGGAATCCGCGATGGTGTAAGGACGTTGTAAGTCGTCCCTCGCCTGAGTGAGTCCCCATCGCGTTAAGTTGGAGGCCGTGACCCCATATGGGCGGCCTTTAGAATCGACGCCTTGGACTTCCAATGGGCCTAAGTCGGTATTGTAGTAGCGAGCATCATTGAAGTTGGCGGAAATGGAGAAAGGACGCGGGTCCGCTTGGATGAGGACCGCCTCGCGTTTCTCAGTATCCCAGATCATGAGCTCTTGGTGCATGGAGGAAGGTATACAAAAACTCCTATAGATCCAATCGCGGCCTAGGATCATGCTATAAGATGAATTGCACTCGGCGACAAAGAAAGTATAGACCCTTGAAGCCGGTCCCACCTTGACCCGTAAGAACAACAAACCTAGAGTCCTGGAAATTTGTCCGGTGAAGTTTTTGACTGTCAAGGACGTAGTTTGGATCCTCGAGCGTGGGATACCAAGGAGTCCCACAGTGCGGGTGGTGACGACATTCACTGCAGCTCCCGTGTCGATCATAACTTTGTTGATCATAATTCCTTCAACTTCAGCCGTGATATACAACGGCCTCATGTGAGTGGCCATGTCCAGGGTCGGAGTGGAGAAGGTCAGAGTCAACGTGTGTGTGACGCTACTTGTGGCTTCCAATGGTGCAGCGTGTGCTGGCTCCGTCAGGACCGGACTCGTCTCACTGCTGCAAGGGGGGGATATGTCGCAGACATTTTCGTTATTGTCTGGAATATCCGCCGCGTTGCATGTTGTATTTGGCGGGAGAGCGTGTCTCTCAGATATGAAGAAAACCATCCCGACCTGAAAAGAGAATTGTTCGCGGACTGGGATTAGTGGAGTCTCAATGACCCCGTGTTCTCCTTTGATCACGGCGAACGCATTCTCTGTGGGGCTGACTTCTTCGTTCCCAGGCCCTGCGGACACCTCAATCATGTTACAGGTGAATGATTCACCCTGCCCTTCTGCTTGGTCGTCTCCCAAGTCGATGCGAGGCTCGGAGTGAGTCTCCTCGTTCAGTGAATTTTCGCGGAAGCATTGGGCCATGAGTTCCGCGAGGTTAGGGCTGGAGGTGCTACTTTCGACCCCTGGCGAGACGTTAACCTCTAGCTGCCGTGGTCGCCACACGAGTTTGGTCGAGGGCTGTTTGTCCTCAGCTGAATGCTTATCCGAGGTTAGAGGAGCTCTGGCATTGTCCTCTGCCTTAGACAGAGGAGGGACTGAGACCTGAGGCTCCTATTTGGGTTGTGGTTAGGGCGGACACGGTCGTGATAGTTCCTTTTTAGCCTCAGGTTCCTGGCGAAGAAGCTCCCGAGGACGTGATGACCGAGGCGGCTCACGCCTTGGCTCAGACCTTGGTGTGGCGCACAATCTTTGCTTTGCTGGGGAAGACGGTTCTCGTCTTCTTTCAGCCTCTGGCGACTGCCTACGCCTTGGTAGAGGTAGCGGGTCCCTTCGTTGTTCGGCTTCCGGCGACTGCTTGCGTCTTGGTGGAGGTAACAACTCCCTTCTTCTTTCAGGTTCTGATGAAGGCTTGTGTTGGGAGGAATGTGGATCCCTTCTCCTTTCTGGCTCCGGAGATGATCTGTGCCTAACTGGGCACGGATCCTGTCTTGGTGGTACGGTGAGGCGACAGAAGACATTCGCCTTTGGAGCGGGGTCGTCTGCTACCTGCGCACAGACATGTGGATGCGTCATAGATGGTCTTTGGAGTAGAGCGCGCAAGCCTTCAGCTTCTGTCCACATCCTCTCAGGGGTCTGTGCGAGCTACGAGGGTCGGATGAGGCCCTCATCGGCCGCTCGCAAGGCACGCAGGATGCTGCCATACTTCTTCTGTAATTTCCGCTTGGATCTGCTGATGGTAACCAGCTTTCCCCCTTGCTGCGTGTACCAAATCCCTTCCTTGATCGCTGATTTGGATGTCGAGGGAATGTAGGGGTCGGTCAAGATACCTCGCCGAGGGCTTGAAGCCTCGCTGTCTTGGTGTTCACTGCCGGAGTCGCAGATGTCTATCTCGCTTGAAGCTGGAGACGAAGGGATATCTTTAGTCCTGTGTGATTGGACGAAGGTTTCAAGGCGCTTGATCCTCTGTTCTAGCTCTTCGCGAGTCCTGGGACTCATGGGTTGATAGTTGTCAGCTGGAGACGGCGTATCGTCCCACATGGTAGCCTTGCCTTTATCCTTTCTTGAAAGTCGATCGGGCTGCAGTCTGGCGGCCAACTCCCTTGTTGGGTAGTGGTTCCCATTTTGGTTTGCCAAAACGGTGTAGTCATTCACCGATCTCTTGCGGTTTCGACCTTGCGGTTCGCGTTGGCCCACATCTGGAGATAGGTCCAAAGTTATCGCGCGCTGGCCGATGCGGGGCCAGGCGATGTCAGCAACTGTGATCATGAAGCCACCTTGGTCCTCAAAGCGAATATACTTGAGGTCCAACCAGTCCTGGACTTGCTCGCGGAGCTGGTAGCAATCGCGAGTTCTGTGTCCCCAACTGTCATGGAACTTGAAGTGGACGCGGCCCTCCTTGTATTCAACATAGGGTAAGGCCCTTGATACAGTGACGAGTCCGCCGTCAATAAGATCGTCTAAAACCTCGTGTGCGAGGTTGACGTTGTAAGTGTACCGGCGAGATGGCTGACGTGTGTCATCATTACCATCCTCTCGGTCTCGCTTAAGTGTTCGGCCAGGTCCAAGGTGATTCTCCGCTGGCATGGCTTTGGTGCGCGGCGGCGGCTGTTCTCCTCTGGATGGTCGTTCCAGTTTACTTCGACCATACCAACCACGGCGGGGAAAGGATCCACATCCACCAAAGAGGCTGTGCTCTCTGGCGTCTTCATTTTCAACGCGCCAGAGTTTAACCAAGTTTGCAGCTGGTCGCGGAGCTTGACACAGTCTTTGGTGTCATGATTGTAGACGTTGTGGAAACTGCAATATTTCTTGTCCTTTATCCCCTCCTTTGGCGGGATCTTGTGGTCCAAACGTACGCACTTCGCCTCTATCAAGTCATTGAAGACAAGATGGGCGTTTTTCGCGTCATACGTGTAAGACTTGTATTCGGGCTAGGTCCATGCAAAAGACTGAATGGTGATTGGCTCACGAGTCATCTTGAGATTCTTCCATTTGTGAGCCAAAGGCTTCCCGGTCAGTTCAACTGCTTTGACGTCGTCGACATATCCCTGCGCGGCCTTAGTCTCCTCTTGCCCATGGTAGTAAGGGTCGAACGTGGGGGATTGGATGTTTAGTGCCCCTACTGTCCTGTTTCTCCCTGGTACGTATGTCCCCATGGAGGCATTCGCCTTTTCGTCCATTTCGTTGAGGAGCAGCTCATAATTGCCGACCTTGTTGATCAGGTCACCTATAGACATGAAGTGTTCCCCATGGTGCTTCAACCGCTGGCGATGCTCGAGGCCACGAACAGCCAACTTAATGGCTTCCTGCTCGGGCAGGAGGAAGTCGCACTTGGCTTGCTGAATCTTGAAGCGTTGGAGGAAAGAGACGCCCGACTCCATGCTTTGCTGGCTCATTTGGGTGAGGGAATCAAGGCCAACCTCCAGCTCAATGGTGCCGTATGTTTCCCGGAACAGTTTCTCCATGGTAGGCCAGTCCGCAATGGATCCTGGCTTCAACTTGGAATACCAACTGAATGCAGCTCCGGACAGAGAGGTCCCGAAGAGCTTGAGCTTGAGGATATCATTGTTCCCCAACTGGCCGCACTGGACTTTGAAGCGGGCCATATGGGTTGGTGTGTCTTCCCTTGTTTCCCCAGAGAAGGTAGTGAACACAACGTTCTTGAACCCATGCGGGAAAGGGTATTGCGCCACACTATCAGGGTAGGGGTCGCGATACTGCAAGTTAGCATCACCGTTTCCGGTTTGCTCCTTGACGATGGAGGAGATGAGCTGGCGCCAATCGGCTGTTGTCACAGGTACGGACTCTGCCCCTTCCCCATGGTTTGGCCATGCAGAGAAACTGACGGTCTGCCCAACGCTCTTGGGACTAGGGCTGGAGGCCAGAAGTGGGTCATCTGGTGTCCCGGCTCCCTGGCGTAGCGAGTTGTTCAATCCTTTGAAGGGAGCAGCAGAGCCATGTGGGAACAGACTCTTTGAAGGTCCAGCCCCTGACACGAACTGCGGGGCCTTCGGAGTCCCGACTTTAGAGTTTCCCTTCGCGCGCTCGTTAGGAGGGACGTATTTGGAGGTTCCTTCATTCGCGCTTGGGCCAGTAGGGTTCAGAACAGGGTTCTTCGGTGCCTGCGCCCTCATCCAATCTTCAACTTCGAGGACCCGCAAGTTTAGCCAGTCCTGTTTGTCCTTGAACTCGTCTAGCTTCTCTAGACTGTTCTTAATTCCAAAGAAGGAAGCATTCTGCTGGTCATGCATCTTGGCATCGTGGTCGTCCAAGTGGCGAGTCTGCTCATCTACTGTCGCACGAGTGAGCGACAGGATCTCTGCGTGGTGCTTCACGGTGTCCGCGTTCTGCTTCACAGTCTCCATGTTCTGGTCCAGATCCGTCCGGATCCGTTGGAGGCTACCTTCGACCAAGCCTTTGTCTTCCCTTACTTCGTCGGCAAACCAGTTGAAGTCTTCAGTGAGTATGGCAAGGTTGTGCTGGTCTGCTTCCCAAAGGGTCTTGTCCCTTTTGGCCTGTTCAGCAACGCCGTCAACCTTCCCAGCAAGGTCGGTGATGCTTTGTTGAGTGGCGGAGCTCTGGGTCGTCAAACCCTAGATCTGCCTCGTGAGCTGTGCGAACATCTGGAAGACTTGCTCCATAGATGGAGTAGAGTCTGTGTCATGGGTCGGCTGAGAGCCTACCATGGCGGTCTCGCTGAAGTCTGGATCACCAAACTGAGCAAGGACCTATTCTTGAGTGAGGGCACGGCAAGCCGCGCTGTTATGGGGCTTGTACCATAGTGATTTGTGCTTGAGGCAGGAAAGCTGAGGCTTTCGGTACGGTGCTTCTTCCGGTTTCCCTATGGTGATCGCTTGTACTCCCTGTCCCACTGGGCGTGCCAATGTTTTGGCCACGATCCTCAGCGCGCGGAGCAGATGTAACTAGCGAGCAAAGAGAAGGGGGAGTGCTGCGGGCGTGCCACCTCAAGGACGAGGAAAGAGTAGTAGGGGTGCGAGATCTTGACTTCTGATCAGGCAGAAGGGGTTTCCAGGTGCCACCTCAGAGGATTTACGAGCACAAGGCGATCGATACTCACGGAGGACGTGAGCAGAGCAACAATAGGGAGGAAAGAGAGGAATCGGGGTAGAGTCCGGAGGGCTCTGAAGAACAACCTAGGCGGCGGCGCTTAGGGTTAGGGTTTTTCGAGATAACTCGAGAGATAACTGGGTTTCAGTTTGTATTGTGTTTTTTTATTTGTTTTGAGAGTCCATTCTGTTAGGGTTCGAGCCCCCTTATATAGTAGTTCGACTTGCGGCAAAAGAAAAGTAATTAGAATCCAAGTCGAACTCTGAAACCCTAATAGCACAAGGACACTGCTCCGTCCATGCGAACCAACCATCTTGTGACACATGTCCAGTTTGTACACTTCATTCCGCATAGGGCATTGCTTCCGCGCTGCCAACTGTAAACTCCTATGCGAACTGGAATTAGGAGTATCCTCATCTCGCGGGCTGTCACAGGATGCTATCTCGCGTGCTCCTGTAGCTCGCTTCCATTTCGCGGGCTATTGCAGCTTGCGAGCCTTAAAAGGGCTTTTTATATTAAAAGGGCCACAAGGATTGGCCCGAAGCATGTCAAAGACTTTGAAAAGTCTTCAACAACTCAAGTGGTGCAAGCGGACTCCGCATGTGTCTTCCTCATGAAGTCTACTACGCGAGCCAGTTCGCCAGCTCGCCTCGCCTCACCTACGCGGAGAGTCAATCTCGCCTCGCCTCACCTACGTGGAGAGTCAATCTGGCAGGTGGATTGCTGCCGGACCTTCACCCTCTGGGTACCCGTGAAGGGCTCGCTGGTGCTGTCTTGCCCGGAATGATCTCCGGCGACCGGGTAATTGTGTCACATTCTCGGCTTGGCCAAGTATTTTGGCTATGTACTAACAAGTCCCCAAGTCCCCGGTCCGAGAGAACTCTTGGGTGGGGAGTTATTCTTTAGGTGCCGAGAATATGTTTTACTTGGTCGCTGGAGGCATGGTGTCGAGTCCCCAAGTGCCCACCCGAGGGTCGCGAGGTGACGGGGGAAGGTTCCGAGAATCTGAAGCGGACCATCTCGCCATGTCGCACGTGTGTCATAAATGGCGAGTTTATGAGGCACGTGGTCATTCACACCGAGTGTTAAGGTCGTAACGGTTCGCTGTGGTGGCGTAACTGTCCGCGCTGGTGGCGTGATCGTTCGCGCTGGTGGCGATTTTCTGTAGAGGTTTTTGGGTTGTACTTTGAAATCAAAGCTGGGGAACGTCCAATTTCACCCTCGATCGATTGGGTGTGAGCGCTCGGTTGTTTGCAACCAGCTTCACTGCCACTACGCGTATCCCCCGTTTCAAGGTATGAAATCAAAGCTCGAGTTTTGTTTTGTTGCTGGGTTTGTGTTTTTGTTATCTGGAGTTGATAGGGATTGTTCGTATTTTTGTGATGTTGGTAGGAGTTCTAGAGTAAGGGATTGACTGGTTTGCTGTCAGGTTGGTTAGGGTTAAGGTAGTGAGTGTAACGGGTGGGGACTTTATCTGATAGGATATCGGGAGTACGAGTCTTACTAGTGGCGACATAACCAGTCCCCAAGTCCCCATGCAAGGGAGGGGATGGACCGGCTTCCTCTACGTGGGGTATGTCGTGCGTTGCTATATATGACTGAGACACTAGGGTCGTTGCTCCCATGTAGTGTCTGGAGATTGCAGGGCGATCGGGGGTCGAAGTTGAGGTACCGCTGGCGAGCATCTCGTGTGGGCAACGGGTACCGGCATGTTTGTATGCCTTGGGCGTTTTAGTAGCCTTTGATTTGTACCAGCTATATGCTCTAGCTAGCTGAGTGATTCCAGCATGCGTTCCAAGGGGAGATTGTGGTGATATATTTTGTGGTTGCCTCTAGGTGAGTGCTAGAGTGCCTACGTACCCGTTTATGGGATCAAACCAAACGTAGTTCCCCATTTCGCCATCGAGGCAAGTGTGCCATCAAGGTGTGGCAAGGAGTGCCGTTGAGGCATGACGATGGGTGCCGTTAAGGCATAATGATGTTGCCGATAGGGCATGTGTAGAGCTGTCAAAAGATGACAATCGATGTGTCGTAGCGAGAGCACGCTAGGGAGCGTAGCCAAGATGCCGATGGGGCAAGGTGGGTGGTGTCAAAGTGTACCGAAAACACGTCATGAGGTGCGGTAAATGCCGGCATATAAGGCTGTTGCCCAAGTCCCCCAGTGCCGGGAGAGAACATGGTGGTGGGGCGTGACGGTTCGGGCTAATGGCGTAACGGTCCGCGCTGGTGGCGTGACGGTTCGCGCTAATGGCGTAACCATTCTCTCGAACGGGCGGAATAGTTCGCGCTGGTGGCGTAACGGTCCGCGCTAGTGGCATGACGGTACGCGCTAATGGCGTAACCGTTCGCTCTAGCGGGCGTAACGGTCCGCGCTGGTGGCGTAACGGTCCGCGCTGGTGGCGTGAGGGTTCGCGCTAATGGCGTAACCATTCTCTCTAACGGGCGGAATAGTTTGCGCTGGTGGCGTAACGGTCCGCGATAGTGGCATGACTGTATGCGCTAATGGCGTAACCGTTCACGCTAGCGGGCGGAATGGTTCGCGCTGGTGGCGTACAATCGTGGTGTGTGTAGCGTGAGACTACACCTAGGGTGCTGGCTGTTTACACATGTTGTGTGTGTAGCCTGAGATTGCACCTTTGGGTGCTGGCTGTTTACACCTGTTGTGTGTGTAGCCTGAGTATGCAGCATAAGTATGTAGCATGTAGCGCGTATAAAAAAAGATTGTTTCAGGTAACTCTCTATGCCATGTAATAAGCATGCTCAAGGATATGATGATGTATGAGGCATGTTATTTGTATGATAATAACTCAATTAAATAGTGTAAAGTAGGACTTATTTGGAGCCGTGTAGAGCCGTTATAGATAATATAGAAAAATTGGAGTTGTCGATATAAGTCTCGATGTCGACAAAAGAGCTCGGTATAAGAATCCCAATGGAGTAGTCATGATGGCCAAGAAGATAATATTGGAGTGCATCATTGAAGATAATATTGCTTGACCAGGAAGTAATGTATGTGTACCGACGTAGGGAAAAGAAGCCATGGTGACCCAAGTATGATAGTCTGTAGCCTGTGCCTGTCATATTTGACAAGTAGATAGGTAGACGAGGCGTGGCCATTGATAGGGGCATGACTCATGAGAGTTTATTGTTATGTTGCCCCCTGATAATCATAGAGAAGTATGTAGCATTGTAGGTGGAGTGTAGTTGACTTGGTTGAGATGAACCAAGTAATAGATATAGTTCCTATAACTCCATAGCTATAGATGTTTCATATATGTGCCGCTGCATGTACCACAAGATATGTGGTTGTCCATTAGCTTTCAGAGCCAGAACGGAAGTATTAGTGTGAGGTGTGCTTATAAGCTAGTATAAGCATTGTTGCTCCCATATATTTCATTATGCGGAATCCATCCGCAAGTTTGCTAGAGAACTCTGGGAGAGTAGAGGTAATTAGCGAGGGCATACTAGTTGCTCTGAGGGGTTAATAATTGTTTCTGGGTTAAAGGGTGGGTATTGAGAGCAAGCTGCTGGGTCCCGAGACCATCTTTTTTTTTTTTTTTTTTTTTTGTGTGGTCCCGGGAGGAAGAGAATTTGGCCTCGAGAGAGAGGTACTGAGACCCGGGAGGGGATCCCCGAGATTGAGGTCGCGGGAACAGGGGAGTCCGCCAGGAGGTTCCGAGATTGAGGTCGAGGGAGTCTGCTCACGAGGCCAGGGGAGTCCGCCAGGGGGTTCCAAGATTGAGGCCAGGGGAGTCCGCTCGCGAGGCCAGGTGAGTCAGCCAGGGGGTTCCGAGATTGAGGCCAGGGGAGTCCGCGAGGTCGCGAGACCAGGGGAGTACGCGGGGACTGGGGAGACCAGCGGAGTTTGCGGGGAGCTCGAGAGAGAGACACCGAGACATGAATGGGCGTCCCTGGGAGAGGGGTGTCAAGCAGGTGCCAAAGGCGAAGGCAAGTCCCGGTGGTAGGGGCCGGTCCCGAGAGAAGGGTGCCGGGTTTCGGGGATGGATGGGTGCCGAGATCAATTCTCACAATGTTTTGGTTTCTCAGGTTATAGAATGGAGTGTGGTGCCGGGATTGGGGTTGCGAGACCGAGAGCGTATCATTGTCGGGAGGCTACTGCCGGGACATTGTGGCGTAGCTGGTGTTGCTACCGTAATGGGTACCCAGATAAGATTTGAGTATTTGATGACCATTTCCGGTGCACCGTGGGTGGCGTTGTTGCCGGGATGCCGGGACGATTATAACAACGGCAGTGAAACATGAAGGCTGTCGGAATTTGTCAACCATATAGGGAAAGTGAGGTGTGGCTTCTCTTTATGTATTTTTTGACCGATGAATCCAGAGTCTCACAACCGACTCAGAGTTAATAATGAAGACCATAGCTGCTGGTTTGAAACTGGCTTGCTCATCGATGACCGAAAGCGCCATGGGTGCCCTGAGTAAATCTAGGTACTCATTGGGACGGTGGTTGAGTTCATCTCCGGTGTCACCGGCGAACACGGAGACTAGAGGAGACTTGTCTGAGGCTGGTGACTCGGATGATGGCGGAGGTGAGGGGCGGTGGCACCTGTAAACAGTGGTGGATGGGGAGAGAGAAAACCCATATCTACTTTCTCTCTCCTCATGTTTCACTATAAATTGAAACTAGAAGCTTGGTGGGTTTGAATCTCACGCCGACCAGCTGGAACCAAGATGGGTAAGTGAAAGGTGAGCTTTTGATGTGCTTGAGTCTGAGCAAAGAGAGTTGCGCAAGCAGAGAGAAAAGCGTCAGCCGGAAGAAATGAAAAATTTCAGAAAAAGGAATTCCAGCCGGATCATGAATATGCTCATGGTGAGCCATGTGAGGGTTTCCACTTGAGGTACCCTCCTTCTAGCGCCAATTGTTTCTACCTGTCCCGAGGTCAAAGGATGGAAGGTCGAATTCTTGGAACCGAGTCTTGCACCTGCACAAGTAGCGATGAGTCAGGAGTCGGGACTAGGGTGGCCCAGTCTTCGACTCTCCGATGCTTAAGTTAGTGCGTAGTTGCTACTTGCCGAGTACGGGAGTGTTTAGAAGGAGTTTTATGGACTTACCTCTTTTGGGAGTTTATGCTTGTTTTATAGGCCAATGTTAGGCGCTGCGGCCTCAGTCCTCGATGTGGGACTGTTTGTGGTCCTCTACGGCACCTCCCCTTTGGGGGGTGTTTTGCCGCTGGAGAGCGGATCTGGCAAGTGGATTGCTGCCGGACCTTCGCCCTCTGGGTACCCGTGAAGGGCTCGCCGGTGCTGTCTTGCCCGGAATGATCTCCGGCGACCGGGTAATTATGTCACATTCTCGGCTTGGCCAAGTATTTTGGCTATGTACTAACAATGCGTTAAATGGGGCTATTGAAGTTTGGTCTATGCATTGAGGTTCGATTTCTGTAATTGTTATTGGTTGATTTTGGGTTTGGTATTTGTAATGTGGGATTCGCTTTCCTACTTATCGTGAGTGTCTTAGATGGATTGTAAGTATAATGGGCTTTGAAATTGTAATAGTAAAGCGGATGCGAGATGGTTGTGGCTGCTCCGACTTTACAGCAACAGATGGAGAATTTGATTCATGACGACTGAACTTAGTAAATCAAGTGGCGACATGAGAATGTAGCTATCTGCTTTGGACGCCTAGTGGCAGTGTAGAAGTTTAGTACCCGCTAGTCCCTCTATCAACTCATTCTTATTTTTGAGTATTTCAGTTACGAGGGGAGAAGTGAAGAATCGTGTTGAGGATTTTGGGAGTTCAAGATGCGGTGTGGTTGTTCAAAAAGGAGTTCTTTATTTTTGAAATGCGTGTCTGCTAGGAGCGAAAGGAGTTGGAGAATAATTCAGTATATGACCTAACTAAAGACATATGAATTGTTTAGAGAAATGAGGTTGGGTGCCCATAGTAAAGTTCAAGCGGCATGGTTTAGGTTAGTTGATCCAAGTCTTAGACTTTTGGGTTTGATAGTATGACCAAAGTTAGTTTGCTAACATCACTTAGTTCGTAGTGGGAGATTAACTTTGATGTTCAAGGTGAGATTATGTTTACCCATCATATTTCTAACGCGGTAGACAGGATAGTAAGAGTTTTTCTTGTGGACCGTATGGTGGTGGGACCACTTAGTAATCCAAGTATGGATTATATGGATTATTGCTAGCTAGCCATTATATAGCGGTCCTCATCATATGTGAGTAGAACGCTTAGCGTGAGACGCTATTATAGTCTCACCAGGGGTACTCATCATATGAGAGTTGAGCGCTTAGCATGGGACGCTATTATCGCCTGAGAGGCAACCGATCGGTATATATATATATTTATTGCTAGCTAGCCATTATATAGCGGTCCTCATCATATGTGAGTAGAGCGCTTAGCGTGGGACGCTATTATAGTCTTACCAGCGGTCCTCATCATATGAGAGTTGAGCGCTTAGCGTGGGACGCTATTATAGCCTGGGAGGCACCGACCCGAGCTTGGGAGGCTCCTTTTTACATGGTGATAACTTTTCCCCTTATTTTAAGCTTCTCAGTTCCATATTTGATTAACCAGCGGGGCTGGTTCGTCCATTTATTTATGAGATTCCAGATTTAAAGTTAAATGGTTATCAAAGTTGCGTGCAGCAAAGTTTTAAAGTTTAAATGTGGGAAAGTAGTGAAAATTACGTTTTGTTAAATGAATTTATTTATTTTTGTCCACTCACTCTAACGTTTTAAATTATTTTCCCCTGGGCCCTTTGTTTTCAAATGCCCAGTTTGCAGGCTAGGATAATTTGAGGTCGAGCGTACATAGAGTCGAGTCTTAGTCCAATAGTCAGAAGCTGCTTCCGCTTCATCTGTATTCATGGTTATTCTTTCCTTATTAGATATGCTTTGATAACCAGCTAGTGATCTAATGCTGACTTTGTTGTTTAGTTTAGAAGTGTTAAGTTGGATTTTCAGGTAAGGGTTGTCCATTTTCAAGGAAGGTTTAGCCGAATTTTCAGTAAATTTTCCTTGGAGGTGCACCCCGCAGGATTTACCACGGGTTTCAGGGTGAAATCCGGGGTGGGTCCTAACAAACTCACAACATGAAACTTGTAGATTAAAGCATGGTGAACAACTTTAATACCTGTAGGTTCAACCAGTTCGGCCAGAATCGGCCAGAAAATGCCCCGAAACAATAACCAGGAAACAAATACCAAACCTGCATATCCGGCGCCTAAACTTGGTTTTTAGGTCACCAAAGAGGTGTAAACATCTCTAGAGGAAGAAGATGAGCAATACTCACCTAACTCTCGGCGATACAGCAGCAGCTCTGCCGCTCCGTGGCAGCTTCTAGGCGGCGAGGCTGCCCCAGGAGTGGAGAGGATACCCGTGCCGACCCAACAGGACCGGCGGCGTCCACTTTGGTGGCCGGACGAAGGAGAACCAAGCCGGAGAAAAAAGGAGAGCGGGAGGAGGTCGAGAGAGAGGAGAGAGAAAGTGACGCCCACATTTTTCTACTTATACAGTTTCCAAAACCGGAAATTGACTTCCTCTGACCATAACTTCCTCGTACTATATCCAAATCAGGCGTGCCGCATGTCCACAAACTCGTATTGCCAAACTCTACAACTTTCATGAAGGAAGTTTTCACAAAAAACTTACAGAAAAGAAAGTCAACTTTTGGCCTCCTAAAAGTCAAAGCACCTTAAAAAATTACTCTTGAAACTTCAATTTCGCACTATCAAATAAGAATTTTCAGAAATAATCATTCATTAATTTTGGGAATAATACAAGGAAGATGATATGAAAATCTGAGGTATTACAAAGATCATACTTCAACCTTGTACTCCTGGAGCCTTCCTGCTCCCCAAGTTCATCACATCTCCCAAAATAATCAAATACTAATCTAAAAGAATCCCACATCCAACAACAAAGACATACAATAAATTTACTAACTGGATTATCAGAGCATATCTAATAATGAAAGAAAAACAATAAATAAAGAATAAGTGGGAGCAGCATCTGACTATTTGACTATGTCTCGACTGCACGTAAGCTCGACCTCAAATAAACTTAGCCTGCAAACTGGGTATTTGAAACCGAAAGGCCCAGGGGAAAGTAATTTAAAACGTTAGAGTGAGTGGACAAAAATAAATTAAATAATTTAACAAAACGTAATTTAAATACTTTCCCACGTTTAAACTTTAAAAACTTAGATGCATGCAACTTTGATCGTGCATAAAACTTTAAATCCAAAACCACATAAGAATAGACAAACCAGCCCCGCTGGTTGCCAAGTATTGAAATCTCGTAAGAAGAGACAAACCAGCCCCGTTGGTTAATCAAGTACATACCTGAGAAAATAAAATAAGGGGAAGAGATATCACCATGTAAGAGGAGCCTCCTAGGCTCTAGTAGTATCCAACGCTAAGCACTCGACTCACCTATGGTGATGACCGCTAATAAAGGCTAGCTAGCAATGAATAATAACTGATCAGTGTCTCCCAGGCTATAGTAGCGTCCCACGCTAAGCGCTCGACTCACCTATGGTGAGGACCGCTAATAAAGGCTAGCTAGTAATGAATAAAGACGACCCTAGTATGGTAACTAAAATCATACGAAAACACTTAAATCCATAAACCTTCCCCAAGATCAAGCGAATGATACGGTTCCCAACCGTACTTGGAAATTATCATAAGAAATTAAAATAAAACTCAATGATGTGTCTCACACGTCAAAATATTCTCAAATTTATAATTATAAGCGAGATTTCATTATCAAGTATAAATCGTAAATAACATCTCCACCCAAAATACTCGCTAAAATATTCTCAATGTCAAAATTATTATGCCACAAATAAACGAGGAAGTTATGATGGAGAACTACCGAAAATCTCATTTTCGGTAATCTTTTATAAATCTCAAAGTCAACAAATAAAACAATAATAATTAAATCTGGAAATCATAAGGAATATCAAAACTCAAATACCAAATTAATAACCCGAGCTCAAATCCATAAATCATGACCATTACTTAAGCAATGCATCAAACTCAAATAAATTTCAAGATCATTTCATAAACCAAAATTATAATGTAAGCTCGGAAAATAAATTGATAACTTATACAATCTTGCATGCAAATTTATTAAAACCAAAGTGTCAACTCACAGGTTAAGCCTAAGCTTTCCATTGCTCGGAAAACTCCTCGAGCGCCGCCTCCAAATATCCAAGTCCTTGAGTCAATCCCACGCCTAACCATAAATTGTACGACAAATCGGTCAGACCGAACTTTGAAATAACCATTGCCTCGTCTTCTTTCCTAGTTTGACTAGGGTTTCCTAGGTTGACCAGGATTGACCAACTAACGATGTTCATTCCAATCCAACCTTTGACTTAACGATTCGAAACATTTACCACTACACGTCCTATTAACCGGTAGACACTTAGACCTCCCTTAATAATTCGTTTTGGTGAACTTCGATTTTGATTAATCAACTAATGTAATTTCGTTCACTCAAAAACGTATTAGCCACCTTAAACCGGAAAACCACCAAATTACTAAGGGCACCCAAAAGAGTTTCCATAAATAGAAAGTTTCCAAAAAGGGAAAAGTTTCCTAAAATAGTAACTTTCCTAACTTTGTAAGTTTTCCAATTATAATCTGAACTTTCCCTTTTCGGAACTACAAATTTGAATTAGAAAGAAAGTCCTCGAAAACTACCTCATCGGCTACTACCGGAAAAACTGCTCCTTCGCCGAAATCGATCATCGGATTCCGGCGACTTGCCGAAATATTCGCAGGGTTCCGGCCACTCGCCAGAAAATAGCCATAACCTCCCTGAAAACTCCAAAACACCAAGTTCTCGACATACTTGCAACAAAAGAGCCCAGATTAACCACCAATCCAACAAAATACAAAAACAGTGGCATCTCAATGCTAAGACAAACATAAACAGAGGGATTCCTCACCTTGCCATCATCCCTCACCGGAATTGTGTTCACTGTGAGCCCATACCGCAGCTGCAACGCACACACGCCTCCAATACAACAGTAGCATCACCCTAAGCTTCTGCCTCGATCCCAAATCAACGTAGCTGCTCCAACAACTCCTCCAAATGGCGTCTAAGCCTCATACAAAGACCGTAGGGTTCGGTGGAGCTCCCAGAACAGATCACCAGAAAACCCATAAAAGAACGAATTTAGAGACTTCCGATTAAAGGCTCGAATCAAAGTATTAAAGTCATAGGAAGGGAGAAGAAGGAAAGAGGAGAAGAACCCTACCCCTCGCTATTGCCGTCACCGCCGGAGCTTGACGAAAAAAGATGAACACAGCCGTACTTCAGCTGGTTCGATCTCCCTCTAATCTGGTTTGCTTGAGTGATTTGCTTCGGGGGTTTGATAGAGGATGAGAAAAGAAAGAAATTGGTGGTGGTCTCACTGGATGGGGTGGCCGGAGACGGCGGCATCGTGCGGAGGACGCCGGAGGCAAGCGGAGAGGGTGAGAGAGAGAGAGAGAGAGAGAGAGATAAATCCACAATTTTCTAATTTCAGAAAATTAATTTTTTTTTGCCAACCTTTGATAAATCGTAGAAAATACCTCAAAACTCCGAAAATAATCCGAAAACACCGGTGAACTTGTGTCAACACGAACTACGACATCGAGACCTTAATAGTAGAATTTGACATTTTGAGAAAAATTTGAAAATAAACTTGATTATTATCTTACTAGGTTACCGAGCACGGTTAAATTCCTCAGTAACTCGTAGAATACCTAATAAATAGGTATAATTGGGTACGGGGTGTTATAACAACAACTACTGATAACACAAAATCAATTTGAAAAATGAAAGAAAACTAAGTTTGAGTTCAACCAAACACACCAATCTAGTGCTTACTTACAAACTGAAAATAGAGCAAATATTGTTCAAAGTAAATTCAAATTTAAAAAAAAATAAACCAAGGGGCAAAGATAGACCAAAACTTGATCAGAAGATAGACCAAAACTTGATCTTCTCTCCTCCTGAATAGCATGCCAAAGATCCTATGGCCATTTTGCCCACTTGTTCTTGTGCCAAAGATCTTGATCAGGATTCTTCTTCTCTTCTGGTTCCCAGGGATTGAAAGGCTTCTTTGGGACATGCTCATCATCATTTGAATTCTCCTGCATGTCCTCCTAGGAACAGTCTGCATTGGACGGTCTTGTTGTCAGGACCCACCCGGATTTCCCTTTGAAATCCGGCATAAACCCTGCGGGACCCACCTTAAGGGAAATTCTAGCAAAATTTTAGCATAACCTCCCTTGAAAATGGGTGACCCTACCTGAAAAATTAACCAACTTCCAACAACACTTCTAAATAATCAAATAATCAACAACTCCTGGAGCCACCCGCTCCCCCAAATAAACAACCACCACATCAACAAAAATAATATCTCAACAGCAAAATTCATAATTCAACATCTCATAATAATAATAACTCCAGATAAAACTTCAAATCATCCATAGATCGGGTCATAAACCCTTAACACACATCCAAAATAAATACAACATCCCATGGTTATCAGAGCAAACTAACAGAAGCAAACGAGAAAATACACAAGTAGGTTAAACAGGTAACCTACGGATGAAAAGTGGAAGAGGTGGAAAATATGACTCGCCTCCTACACTTGCAACTCTGCAGATTGGGCATTTAAAAACGAAAGACCCTGGGGAAGAGCATTTAAAAACGTTAGTGTGAGTGGACAAAAATAAATAACAATAATATAAACTTAATTATGTTGCAACGACACCAAAGTTTATGCTTTCCCAAATTTTCCGTTGAGAAACATTTATGCATGCAACTCTTGAAATTTTCCAATAATATTTATGGATAAAAGTGACGATGAGCCTCCGAGGCTAGGGTCAGAGCCTCCCAGGCTCTAGTAGCCTCTCACGATAAGCGCTCGACTCACCTATAGTGAGGACTACTAATAAAGGCTAGCTAACAATGAATATGAACCGATCCGTATAGTAGTGTCCAACACTAAGCGCTCGACTCACCTATGGTGAGGACCGCTAATAATGGCTAGCTAGCAATAATAAATATATATATATATATATACAGGCCGGATATGGAGCGGACGTCCGCACTGTCCTTAAAGTGCGGACGTCCCTCTGTTCGCCACCGTACGGCGCCTGCGAGGGTGCGCCTCCACCCCAGCGGACTCCAACAGTGTCCCCGACCTCTTTCCATCCCCGGCGAGTCCGCCGAATTCCAGTTTTCCGGCGAGATCACGCAAAACTTCAAACAAGATCGATCTGGCCGGAAAACTGGAATTCGGCGGACTCGCCGGGGATGGAAAGAGGTCGGGGACGCTGCTGGAGTCCGCTGGGGTGGAGGCGCGCCCTCGCCGGCGCTGTACGGTGGCGAACGGAGGGACGTCCGCACTTTAAAGACAATGCGGACGTCCGCTTCGTATCGTTTTCGTATATATATATATATATATATATATCAACTCTTTTATGGTGAAGTAAAATGATAAAAAGATAAGGACAACACTTCCCCAAAAATATATTAAATCAATCGCACACAGTACAGTTCCCAACTGTACTTAGAAATATCACGTAATATTTAAGGATGCGATAATAATATAAACCACTCGACATGTCCCACATGTCAAATAAAATTAGAGAAAGTTCCAGAAAAATAAATGGAACTCATTAGTCCAAAGAATATAATAAAACTCCAAGATGCTTTTATGATTAAGAAAACTTTAGCGCATGCATAATATTAAAATCAAAAGTCTACTCACTGTGCTCGGCTATGCCTGCCAACAATCCGACGCTTCCTCCACACGATCCTCCTCACGTCCTGAACAATAGATAATATTAAATCTCAAGACTAAATCGATACTTTAATAAAAATACAAGAATAAAAGTGAGCCTATAATTCTTCGCCTTTGCCCAACTTCTCCATTTTTAATGTAATAAGGCCCGAACTTTACCACAAGCATCGACAACCTTAAAACAACTTTCTAAAGTTAAATCAATGTTAAACCAACGGCCGGATTCTATTCTATCAACGACACCAATATTTGAAAAATCTCAAACCTAACCAAAACTCCTCCAAAAATTACAAACTTTACACCATGGGACTCCTCTCAGCATAACAAATTAATTAACATGAAAAACTACCTAAAAGTGGCGGCGCCACCGTCTACCCCGCCGCCAGCCCCTACTCCGGCCACCTCTAATGCTCACCAAATTTTAGCACCATCATCCTCTCAACATTCTAAACAACTTTCATAACTAGCACAAACAACAATTTCAAGTCTAGATAGGGGAATCGAAGCAAAACAGTAACAATCCTAATTCAAGAACCCTAAAATTTCAAATGCCAGATTCTCCTTACCTAGATCAAGATAGATCGAATCCTTTGGAGGGTTTACTATTCGAGAGAAGTACTTCACTTTGATATGAGGATTTCAGACAATGGTGGCTGGAGAAGGCAGTTCCGGAGAGAAGATGGCAGCTGCGGTGGCGTGACTTCCCGTCGTGGTTTCTCTCTCAAGGCGGCAAGACGGGGCCAGTAACCAACCCTGAAAGATAGAGGCGGAGGAGGAGATGAAGCTAACGTGACTGGCGCGGCGGTCTGAGTCGGGCGGACGACGGCGATCGGAGGTGGAGAAGAGGCCGGGTCGAGGGCGTGCGAGGAGAGAGAAAGAGAAATGGGCTTTTTGACTTTCCAACACTGGTAAGTCTCCTTCTAAAACTTCTTCCCAAAAAAGTAAACCCCTCTCTCCTTTTTACCTGATAAATTTTACATGCTAACTTTGATTTTAACGTATAGCATGTCCACGAATTTGTATTAACGTCCTCTACGACTTCCTTTAAGAAATTTTTGCCGAAATAATTTTCCTACAAGAAGTCAACTCTAGGGCCCTTAAACAGTAAAAGGTTACTCAAAACAGTAAATGGTCAAAGTAACACAAAAGTAAGTAACCGCAAATTAATTTAAGAATCGGGATGTGATACTTGTTGGCGCAGATGACGCTTTGGGGGGAAACCCCAGAGGAACTTCTGGATTTGCTGGTGGGGGCAGCCTCAAGGTGAGTTCATTGATCCTCCTTACCATCATGAGCACTGCCTCAGTAAGAGCTCCAATTTGTGTCTCTATGTCGACAGCCCAGTCTCGAGTCACCTTTTCCAGGGAATTAAGGTATGTCACAATCCAATCAAGATTCGAATCATCCTCTAGAGGAACCATAGGAGGGGCCAAGGCTGACCTTCATACCAAGTACCTGGGAAGGTATTGGCATGATGAAATTTTGGACGTAGTCAAGCAGAGACTGGTGGAGACGGCTGAGCATTTGCCTTTGATGATGAAACCATTTGCCTGCCAACCCGTGGATTAAGTTCTTGTGATAGTGCTGGTTGCTTGCCCTTGTCCATGACTCAAAGGGATTGATCTGCACAAGAAACACGAAACCCTGGTGAAGTAAAAGTGTGAATAACTGACTAGACAAGCACGCTAATTTATAGGGAGAACAACCAAAAAGGTAATCGTCGTGAAATGGGCTGAGTCATGAAATTGGGCTTTTGAGAAACAAAACAATTTGTCAAGACCTAAACGAGGCCCTGAACAACATCAAACATCTGCAACAATCTGAATTGCTTTTCTCAATCTGCATGTTAACGTGGAAGAACATGTATATAGCTTTGCAAAGCATATCAACATTTTAAGATGCAATAGCTAATGTTACGACCAACAACCGAGGAACATTCTAGTACTGCTAATGTGGGCCTATATACCCAAGTCACAGGAAAATTGAACCAATTGTGTCAGTTCAGAACAAAGATTATGCAAACACATATAAGATGGAGAGTTCAGTTTTCTGAGAGAGTATCTTTGTGAGATCAACACAACTTTCCAATTTTTCCTGTGCAGAGACAAATTCATGATGATATGAGTGTTTCTGTTTTTTCATTGCATATATTTTTGAAGACTTATTGAGTAAGTCAAATGCAGTCACTCCCAAATCAGATCAATTGATTTTAGGGGACTAGATATTCAAGAGATATCTCACGGCATCAATACGCAAGTGTCTGATCTCAGGTCCACACCATTTCATGTAGAACATGTGAAGTTCCCCCTCCTCATGCTCTAGTTACTTTGGTTATGACTTAAAATCAACCTCCATGCAATTCACCTTTTTAAAGAGGCCGCTATTTTGTCTTCTGTGTCTTTCTTGAGCACAACTAATAACCTTCTTTTCACACCATGTCACAACCATAGAACTTAATCTCAGAAAACCATTCCACCACTTTCATATGTGAAACACAATGTTGTTAGTGTGTGTGTGCAGTTGATAACAACTCACATTTTCTCAGGCATATAAGAAGACATAGCATATTATGTAACGCCCTGGACCTTATTTGACTATTTACCGTCACTTGAACTGTAAATGAAGATCATTTTTACTTTAACCTTTGTTTTTGAGCTTTTAATAGCTCTAAAAATTGACTTTTTCTTTCATTCATAATTTGAGAAATATTCCTTCATGAAGTCGTAGAGGATGTTAAACAGAGTCCGTGGACACGTGACACGCTGAAAACGAAATTTGTATGAAGAAGTTACGGTCTAAAAACCGAAGTTACTATTTGTGGAAACTTCTATAAATAGAAGGGGAAAGTTTCCACTTCAGGAAACTTCTATTTTCAGAAACTCAACTCAGCTGTCTCTCCGCGCGACCCAGAAACCCAACCCGACCCATTTTTGTTTTCCGGCCATATCTCCTTCGTCTGACGTCCGATTGAGGTGAGACCGGCGGTGTTGGATTCACATCTTCCTCCTCTATCTTCCTATGGAGGTCTTGCAGCGCTATTTGAGCCGAGGTGAGCCCAGCAAGCCAAAAACTGTCCGCTCAGACCCGTTTCGGCGACCCGATCTCCGCTCCTTCCGCCGGCCACCTCAGATGGTGCCACTACCCGCATCTTGAAGGTCTTCCCTCGCATAGCAAACCCTTAAAAAGACTCGAGCCAATTCGAAGTGAGGAAGGAGAATCGACGAATCTAAATTCTAGGGTTCATAATTTGAGATTTTTCTTGTCGAGGTAATTTCTGTTATGTACACTTAAAATTGATCTTCGTGCTAGTTGAGGAAGTTGTTTGATTTGTTGAGAGGAAAATTGTGTTAAAATTTTGTGGGAATTGGAGGTGGTTGGAGTTTGGTGGTGGCCGGCCGCCGCTGCCCGCGGAGCAAACGGCGCCGCCACCTCTTTTGGGTTGTTTTTCGAGTTGTTTGGCTTGTTCATGATGAGAGGAGTCCAATGGTATGAAATTTGAGAATTATGGTCAAGTTTTGAATAGGTTTGGGATTATTCGAAGTTTGGTTTTGTCGGTGTGCTACACGGGAAGATCCTACCGTTTGGATTTCCCTTATTTCTGTTTTAGAATGTTGAAATTAATGAAATGAAGTTGCGGGTGGAGATTGACATGATTCTGATAAGCTTAACCCTAGCTAGGGTAGTGGGTTAGGCGGAAGATTTTCGGGATGTTATATTTTAGCGAGTATTTCGGGTTGAGAAATTATTTACGATTTATACTTGATAATTAAATGTCACTGATAAATATAAATTTGAGAATATCTTGACGTGTGAGACACGTCATTGAGTTTTACTTTATTTTCTTATGATAATTTTTATGTACGGTTGGGAACCGTACTCGTAACTGCAATTGCATGAACTTGGGGAAGCTTTATGGATTTAGATGTTTTCGTATGATTTTAGTCACCATATTAGGGTCGCTCTTATTCATTACTAGCTAGTCTTTATTAGCGGTCTTTACCATAGGTGAGTCAAGCGCTTAGCGTGAGACGCTACTATAGCTTGGGAGGTTCCGACCGGTTCTATTCATTGCTAACTAGCCTTTATTTGCAGTCCTCACCATAGGTAAGTCGAGCGCTTAGCGTGGGACGCTACTAGAGCCTGGGAGGCTCCTCTTACATGGTGATATCTCTTCCCCTTGTTTTATTTTCTCAGTTATATATTTGATTAACCAGCTGGGCTGGTTTGTCCATTCTTACGTGATTATGGATATAAAGTTAAATGTTTAATCAAAGTTGCATGCATTGAGGTTTCTTTATAAAGTTTAAATATAGGAAAGTAAATTAGGTTTTTGTTAAATTATTTAATTTATTTTTGTCCACTCACTCTTAACGTTTTTCAATTACTTTTCCCTGGGCCTTTCGGTTTCAAATGCCCAGATTGTAGGTTAGCTTAGAAGAGGTCGAGCGAACAAGGAGTTGAGGCAATAGTCAATTACATCGCTTTTGCTTGCTCTCTTATCTATGTTTTTCCTTCGTTATTAGATTTTCTCTGATGACCATTTGAGATTATTATTAGTTGAATAAGCCTTGTAGTGTTTTGGGTGTTGATGTGGAGTTGGGAGCATGGTGGCTTCAGGTGTTGCGGTTGGATTATTTTGAATATAGAAGTATATTTGGATTTGGTAGGTAGAGGGTTGTTCATTTTCAAAAGAGGTTATGCCAAATTTCCGGTAACATCTCCATTGAAGGTGGTCCCCACAAGGTTCATTTCGGATTTCAGGGTGAAATCTGGGGTGGGTCCTGACAAATTAACATCACTCATCTGTTAGACAAAACAATAACTTATTCAATCCAAACTGTCAATAACTTAAGCAATCCAAACTGTCAAGCTAAGATCAAATGTCAGGACCTACCCCGGATTTCCCCTCGAAATCCGGGATAAACCCTGCAGGACCCACCTCAAAGAAAATTCTACCAAAATTCTTGATAGAACCTTCTTTGAAAATGAGTAACCCTACCTGAAAGAAAAATCACCAAGCCCAACTCACAATATTTCCCAAACAACAACCATAAATATGATCTCTCAAATAAACATAAACAAATGAATCTTTTCAATAGCTCTTAACACACTTAGACCATCCTATAATTATCAGAGCATTTACTAGGAAAATGAGAGAAACAACACTATAGGTTAAACTAATAACCTATATGGGAAAACTGAGTGAAGTGGGGATTTTGACACGCCTCCTATCCTTGCCGAACCAAACTCTGCAGACTGGGCATTTAAAAACGAAAGGCCCAGGGGAGAAGCATTTAAAACGTTAGAGTGAGTGGACAAAAAAATAAATATCAATAATATGGAGCAATGAAATCAAAACCATGCTCTCCCATAATTTCCATTAGGAAAATATATTTTTGCATGCCATTCATGGAAAATTCTCCATGAATATATACAAATAAAAATGATGAACCAATCCCATTGGTTCTCATTAATTAATAAAAATGGGGAAGAGGTTTCACCATAACGATGAGCCTCCCAGGCTAGGGTCGGAGCCTCCCCGGGCTATAATACCGTCCCACGCTAAGCGCACTACTCACTTATAGTGAGTAGCCGCTAATAATGGCTACCTAACATATATAAATACCGATCGGTTGCCTCCCAGGCTATAATAGCGTCCCACGCTAAGCGCACTACTCACCTATGGTGAGTAGCCGCTAATAATGGTTAGCTAGCAATAAAGATTATATATCAACCATTTATGGTGAAATAAAAGAAATAACAAATATCCAGGATGTCACTTGCCCAAAAATTAACATAAACTCACTTGACATGTCCCACATGTCAAATAAAATGCTCAAGAGAGTTCCCAAATATAAATGGAACTCTTTACTCCAAGAAATTATAAAATCTTCAATATGCCTTTGAAAATTAAATAAACTTTATTGCATGCAAGGCATTCAAATCAAAAGTCCACTCACAGTGCTCGGCTATGCCTACCGACGACCCGAAGCTTCCTCCAAAAGATTTTCCTCATGTCCTGAAGAATAATTAATATTAATTCCCAATCAATATTTAAAACTTCAATAAATAATTTCATAAAATTAAGGGTCTAAAATTATTATTCTTCCTTGCCCATTTTCTTCATCTTTAATCCAATATAACTCAAAATTCACCACCTTCACCGATAACCAAAAATTAACTCTTTACGCCTTTTAAAACCGGTTAACCAAACTACCGATAATCCATCCTAATCACCGCCAAAATCCTTAACCATTGAAAAATTCCCAACAATATCAAAACTCCTCCAAAAATTCCAAACTATACTACATTAAACTCCTCTCCTTAATACCATCTTAAAAACATGAAAAACAGCCCCTGAGGGGCGGCGCCGCCACCTGCTCTGCCGGCAGCCGTTTTCCGGCGACTTCCTATGGCCACCAAATTTAAACAGAATAATCTTCTCATCATACCTAACAACTTTCATAACTAGCACTTTGTCCAATTCTAACGCTATCTAGGGTAATCGAACCAAAACATTCATAAATCCCTAAAACTTTCAATTATACAAACCACCCTAACGAGATCGAATTAAACCGATTCCTTTTGAGGGATTACTCACCTTGATGAGGGCTACAAGTTGAGCTAAAAATCTCGGCCTATGGTGGCCGGAGGACAGAGCTCCGGCGAAGAGACAGTCGGCGTTTCCGACGAGTTTTTCTCCTCTCTGGCGGCACTACCGGCTCGAACACTTGGCCGGGGAGAGAGAGGAGGTGACGGGGGTCCGATCTGGGCTGGAGCGGCGGCCGGTGGTTGGCTGGACGGCGACAGCTGGCGGCAAAGCTTTCCGACGGGAGAGAGAGAGAGAGCTCGGGGAGCTCGGGGAAGAAAGAAGGAAGAGAAAGAAAAAGAAAAGGGAAGAAAGGGATGGGCTCGGGCTTCTTTCCCTCTACCCTGTCCATCACTTAAACCCAACTAAATAAACCCACTTCAAATTTTACCCATAATTTACCAACACAACAATTTCCCTTTTTAAGGATAACTTTTCCATGCCAATTTCGATTTTAACGTGTAGCATGTCTACGAACTCGTAATCACGTCCTCTACAACTTTCATGAAGAAAGTTTTCCCAAATTGCAAAGGAAAGAAAAAGTCAACTTTAAGGTCCTTAACAGTAAACGGTTACTTAATACGGTAAAAGACTAAAACAATACCAAAATAAATAACTGTAAAAATAACTTAAGGACTGGGGTGTGACATCAAAAGCATATATATACATTCAAAACCTTGACGCTGCATATGATTTACCATGGACATGTGTAGAATGCAGTTCTAAGTTCTTCAAATTGGTCAGTTGATAAAGCTTTGGTAAAAATATCTGCAAGCTGTTTGTCAGTGGAAATTAAACTTAGCTCAAACAAATTTTGTTCTACTAAATCTCTGATGAAATGATACTTGATAGCAATATGCTTGGTTTTCGAGTGCTGTACAAGATTCTTTGTGATATTTATAGCACTTTTGTCACACAATATACTAAGTTTACCTTGAAGAATTCCGTAATCTTCCAGCATGTGCTTTATCCAAAGCAGATGTGTGCAACAACTACCAACAGCCACATACTCTGACTCGGTTGTGGAGAGAGATATGTAGTTTTGTTTATTGCTGTGCCAGGCTACCAAGTTGTTGCCAATGAAAAAGCATCATCCAAATGTGTTTTTCTTGTCTTTAAGACTCCCTCCCCAGTCAGCATCAGAATAACCTACAATTTCTGCACTTGTATCACAGGTGTAATAAATTCCACAAGAAATTGTACCTGATATATATTTGATGATCCTCTTGACTGCAGCTAGGTGTGATTCTTTTGGATTTGCCTGAAACCTTGCACATACACCTACACTAAATGATATATCTAGTCTGCATGTTGTGAGATACAGCAGACCCCCTATCATGCTTCTATAGAGAGTTTGATCCACTGATTTTCCTTCTTTGTTTTCATCCAGCTTGATGGTAGTACTCATTAGATTAACCACAACTTTCTTGGTTTCCAGTCCAAACCTTTTTACCAGTCTTTCTGCATATTTGGTTTGTGATAGAAACATCATTGTATTATGCTGCTTAATCTAAAGTCCAAGAAAGTATGTTAATTTACCACACATACTCATCTCAAATTCACTAGTTATGATTTTTGTAAATTGTTAAACTAATGAATCTGAGGTTGAGCCAAAAACAATATCATCCGTATACACTTGAGCTACCATGAAATTTTCTTTCTCATTCTTGACAAATAAAGTTTTGTCAACCATTACCTCGTACACACCCTTTACTTACCAAATAGAAAGTCTGTCATACCAAGCTCTTGGAGCTTGCTTGAGACCATAAAATGCCTTTTTCAGTCAGTACACATGGTTAGGATGATGAGGATCTTGAAAACTTTTTGGTTATTCCACATAGGCTGCGTTTGGTGCAGCTTATAAGCTCCTGTGGCTTATAAGCACACCAACTTTTGGTGTTTGGTAAGTTAAAAATAAGCTACTTTTTTAAAAAGGAGAAGGTGTTTTTAAGGGAAAAGGAGAAGGTGGTATCCCCCTCCTTTTCCTTAAAAGCCAGCGCGTTTTTCTTTCGGGAGTTTTAATGAATTTTTTGTAATTACGTTGGGTACCCTGAGAATCTTAACAAATTACACGGTTCAACCACACCCTAAAAACCCAAACATACATGCGCCTCCATTCTCCTCCTCCATCGCTGCTGCGCCTTCAATCTGAGAAATACACTACGCCTTCGCCTCCATTCTCCTTCATCGCTGCTGCGCCTTCGCCTCCATTCTCCTCCATCGTTGCGGATCACCTGCGCCTCCATTCTCCTCCATCGCTGCTGCGCCTTCGCCTCCATTCTCCTCCATCGCTGCGGATCGTTTTGCATCTGTTGGGGCCTTTGCGTGGGTTTGCGTTGCCTTTGCTGCGCCTCCATCGTTTTGCTACGTCTCTTGGAGGTCTGCTGCCTAGCGAATCTGATAAACGATTTGGGTTCAAAGGTAAACAATTTCATTGCTCCCTCTTGTTCATCTCTAAGCATGGAATTTAGCAATATTTGTATGCCTTCTTGTATCGTTTTTCTGGGTTTTGCCAAGTAAATATGTTCAAAATTTAGACTTGGAGTTTGCGTAAACATAAGCTTATAGTTCTAAAGAAGTTAGTTATTTGTATCAAAAGCTCCAGTTTTTGGCATACTGAAATTCTTTCAATTGAACAGCTTATTGTCCAAAAAATTGTGACCTGCTGTTTCTCATGAATAGATATCTGTTTTACTTGGCATTTGGCTTTCGCAGTTTCTTTGTACCTGCCAATACTTGAGAGACCTTGTTCTTGCAGTTTGTTATTTCCTGTTCTTGATTGCCTCTTGTTTTGATTTGGTGGTTTTTCAATGGCCTCCAGCTCACAAATACCCTGTGCATATCCTCCTCCATCATAACCATCTTGGTAGTGATTACAAGATTAATGTACATGTTGGAAGCCAAATTCCAAGTAACCTTGTCATGATCAAAATTCAAACCTAAACTCCATCAACACATATATTTGAAATGCACTCAATTGTTGATCGTTGTTCCAACCCATTTTTTCTGGTATCTATAACCTCTGTTTGCATCAATGATATTTGCTACTGTTTCACCAAAAAAATATATATTATGCCACACTTAAAAAAGTATTGCTCCACATGAAACCAACTACGAGTTAAGAACATAGTGAAAAAACTAATCCTCAATGATATGTGTGTGTGTGTGTGTGTATATATATATATTGATCGGATGGACTTTGACGCCAAAAAAAAATAGAGAAGAAGAAGGAACAGCTACTAATAAGCTAGAGCTAGCATGATAATGTACGTAATTAGACGAAACGAGCGAGAGACTGGTCTGGTACTTTAAACTGTAAATGACATAGTACGTAGCAGTAGGTAAGTAGGAAAGCAGGGAGTGGTGGATTCAAAATGAATGATTCATAAAATAAAGTAAAACAGTAGGTGTAGACCAAATTTTGCAGTTAGTCGTAATGGTTAGTATATAACTATAATATATGCATCTGATTAATAAACAATGTCAGCATGTTATTTATCGTTTGGCTACGTAGTAAGTAGTACACAAATACAAGTTGGGGATATCACTACATAATGGCATGGCTAGCTAGGATTGAATTATTGGCTAGCTAGGACCATTAATATGATCATAGATGTTGAGCATCAGAATTAAAATGATCATATATGTTTGTTTGGTTTAGTTGCAAAATGGTTTGGCACTTTTAAAGAATGTTATGGTTCAACTAGGTCGGTTATACCTATGTTCAGATTTTCAGTTTTTCTATGATGTTATTGAAATCATGATCTATATATTACTTGTATATTATTATGGTGGTCAATTGTGGGTGCTTGAGGTTAGTAGCGATATTAATAGATGAAACATTGTAAACTTGATTTGTGTTCTGATCTTGTGTGTTCGCAATGTTGTGGTTTGTTTTTGAAAAATGTATAGATGGGCTCGGCCGTTTGGAATGAGACATTAGTAGATGTACTTTGTGACTTATGTATCAAGGAGGTGGAAAAAAATAATCGTCCAAATACCCATCTTAACAAAGATGGATGGGAAAATGTGCTAAGTAATTTTCACAAAGAAACAGGTAAAAATTACACCAAAAAACAACTAAAAAATAAATGGGATGCACTTAAAGAGCAATGGAAATTATGGAAAGATTTGAAGGGGAAAGAGACTGGTCTTGGATGGGATCATAGGCTCCAAACCATTGATGCATCTGATGAGTGGTGGAGTGGAAAAATTAAGATATGTAAAACTATTTGTCCATTTTTGAAAACCGTTAATTTCAACTTTCATTCACTTATACATGTTTTGATTATTTTTTTTTAACTCAATTGTGCAGGATAATAAGGAATATGCAAAGTTAAGAAAAAAAGGTATTCACCCTGATTTTGAAGAGAAATTGGACAGAATGTTCAAGGGGACTTCAGCCACAGGTATGTATGCTTATATACCAGGTGCATCACTACCTTTGCCTGAAAGTCCAAAACAAGGGGACAATCATCAAAAACTTGAAGAGAGTTCTGATTCTGATGATACATCACACCCTGCTAAAAGAAGAAAAGGAAATGCAGTTGGGAAAGGCAAAGGTGTTGTTACAAAACCTGGAAGGGTAGAAGGTGCTGCTCTTTTAGCACAAAAAATTGACCGAATGTGTGAGGCTATTGAGAGTAGAAGTACAGCAAGTTCTATGATCAATAAGAGTGTAGAAACAAGTGATGGAACTAGTATTAAAGAAGTGATGAAGGTGGTCGGTTCTTTGCCTGGGGCCGAGTAGGGTACTAAGATGTTTTTTTTTGCAAGTCGGTTGTTCCCAAATAAAGAGAAGAGAGAGATGTTTTGCTGTATGGAAGGTCCTGACATAAAGTTGGAGTATCTGAAATTTGAGATGGCTGAAAATTAAGTTTACGTTGTGCTTGAGTTTTGTTTTTGTGATTTTGTTAAGATATTGTTGAAGTATTATTATGTTGGACAAGTTTATGTATCAGTTCACTATATAATGTTCGACATGATTATGAATTTATTATTTTATATTTTTACTGTTTAATATTCACTTATATGAGCTTTATTTTGTTTTATTATTATTATTATTATTATTATTATTATTATGTATTAATTATAATTTTTTAATTAAATATAGTTTTTAACTATTTGTTCATTGCTTACTTAACAACTAATACATCATTTACGAATTGGAATTTATGTTTGCAGGTTTGATTGAATATATGAACAATGTCAGAGAAAGATGATGTTGAGGATGAGATATACATACGAAGCGTACAATTTAATACTCTCCTCATTCAACATTATTATGAGAGTTATGTTCATAAAAATCCTTGCATGACATCGTCTCAAACAGGTAATAGATGGGTAATGGAAGTATTACAAGGTCATCCAAGTCGGTGTTATAATGAATTTAGAATGCACAAAGAAGTATTTTATCGTTTATGTAATGACTTGGAGACCGAATTTACGGTGTTGGGTTCAAATAGAACAAGTCATATTGAAGTAGTCGCATTAGTACTAAATATTCTAGGACATGGATGTGGGAATAGGACGGCGAGAGAACGGTTTCAACATTCCGGGGAAACCATTAGTAGGTATTTTGGAAAAGCATTAGATATGTTGTGTTCATATGGTGAGAAAATGATCAAGCCGTTGGATCCAGAATTTAAAAGTGTTGCACCGGAGATAATGAGGGATAAAAGATACATGCCGCATTTTAAGGTACTTTAATTTTAATTTTATTTTTTTTATAATTGATCAATTAGTTTATATTAATTGTTTATATTAGTGACAAATATTTGCATTATTTTAAGGATTGCATTGGTGCTATTGATGGAGTGCATGTTCCCGCTTCAATATCTCTTCAACATCAAATACCATTTATTGGTAGAAAAGGGATACCAACCCAAAATGTTATGGCGGTGTGTGATTTTAATATGCAATTTTCATTTGTATGTGCCGGTTGGGAAGGGTCTGCTCATGATACAAGGGTGTTTCAATCGGTTCTTCGAAATCCCAATTCGAAGTTTCCTAAACCTCCACAAGGTAAGCATTTATGTTTTTTATATAAATTTTTATAAACTTTAATGTGAAGTTTTGTTAAATTTAGAAAATTTATTTGATAGGAAAATATTATGTCGTTGATGCGGGATACCCACAAATGAATGGATTTTTGGGACCCTATAAAGGTCCAAAACAACATTTTCAAGAATATCGTGGGAGAGAGCCAAGAAATGAAAAGGAGGTATTTAACCAAGCACACTCTTCTCTTAGAGGCGTTATAGAACGCACATTTGGAGCTTGGAAAAAGAAATGGCATATTTTAAGAAACATGGAAGGTTTTTCATTTAAGAAGCAAGTGAAGATTGTTATTGCAACCATGACTCTTCATAATTATATACGAAGACATGCGAATCATGATAAGCATTTTGACATTGATGAAAATTCGGTTGGCATATCAAGTGATGAGATGGAGATGGATGATGCAGAAGAAGAAAATCATAGTCATGTTGCACAAGAAATGGAAGCAATAAGAAAAGAAATTGCTCAAAGTTTGATGAGAGCACGTGGTACCGCAAATTTTTAAATGTGTCAAGATATTTTTGTTGATACATATGAACAAAGTATTTTGATATGTTCATATCATGAATGTTTTGATGTGTTAAACAATCTTTTGTTGCTACTTCATGCTACTTTAAAACATGGTTTGCAGGTTATTAATGTTATTATCGGTAATGTTTTGATGTGTTAAGATACTTTTTGTTGATACTTCATGTCAAATTATTCAATATTTATCATATAATTATCATGATTAATAAAAACAGTTAGTAAATATTGATTTATATGGACAAAGTTAAACAAACCATAGATAAATTATAGTATAAGAAGTTAGTTTTAGTTTCATGTCCAAAATGGTCATTCTGCAAATTAGAAGCACTTTTAGTTTCGAGTTTACCAAACACCTTCCACTGCTTTTAACACTAACAGCACATATTAAAAGTCAGTTTACCAAACACTCAGATAGACTTTGCTTTTCAGTCACTTATTCTCAGGACAGCTTATAAGCCAGCTTTTCTTATAAGCCCAGCTGCACCAAACACACCCATAGACTTCTTCTTCCAAAAATCCATTCAGGAAAGCTGTTTTGACATCCATTTGATGGAGTTTGTAATAGGAATTATGAATTTATTGAAAAGTAAGGGCAAAAATTGTAAAGAGAGGAAGAAGAAGCTTGGAGGTTACATGGTTGCTATTTTCATTGATTAGAAAGTGAGGGATACAAGAGATTATATAGCTAACTAGGTTAAATAGCTAAAAGACCAAACTACTCTGCTCTATATTGCTCCTATAAACCTAACACCCTCCCTCAACCATATGCTTGGCAACATAAGCATTATGGTTGGAACAAACTACACATCCATAGCCAATTTACATGAAGAAAACAATTACACAGATAACGTCCCAATTCAAAAACCCAAAATCTTGATATCAAACAACTTTCACGCTGATATCCGGCCAATGGAGGAGGAGAAAACTTGCTGGCAAGTTGCACAATCACATGAGGGTTCCAATGGCAGCAGTGCAACAATATGAAAATAGGCCCAGCAACTTAGCAGCAAATGATATAAACTTCAAAAAAAAAAAAACTCTGCATATTTGTTTCAAAAACTGAATTGTAGAAAACTGAAAAAGGCTGCATATGAGTGCCGCAAACATCTAAAATTTTGTTTCAAAAACTGAATTGTAGAAAACTGAAAAATGCTGCATATAACTGCCACCATGTAAAAGCTTCTTGCATAATCCATTCTTCCTTGATTTTCAACTGCATATGCACACTTGTATAACCAGCAGCTCAATATCACCACAACACATCTCTATTTTTGCGTTAACTCCTCACAACTTGGCATTAGAGTATACAAGATATCATGACCAGCAGCCAAGCACTTTAGCAGCAAGTTGATCAGCAAATTCGCAGCAAATATGAAACATCTCTCAAATTAAACACCGCTAGCACATACCCATAATCCACACCAAAACCAAACTCGTCATACCAATTCGCCAGTCCGAAAACAAAAGAAAAATAAACTCTTCATCAATTCTTGACTTCAACTTAAATTTTGATAAAATGAAAATCGGAATTCTGACCATATCGAGCACAACCGCTAAACCATAGAGTGAATCTATGAATCAAGTGTAGGGATATCCAATCAGACAGATAATTCCAAATTTGATGAAAAATCTGATGCTAGCTAAGTCTCGGAACAAAAAACAGAGACCGGGGAAGATGATTACCAAAGTTGATTTGACAGAGCCTCAACGATGAGGAATCGCTAGCCAAAGACGACCGCGATGAAGTCCAGACTCCAGAGGGCAAGATCTGAGGTCACGAAATCAGAGCGCGCATGCGGAATCTGAACAATCAAACGCAGAGGAAGAAAGAAAAAGGACGGCTGAGCTTTCGCCGTCGAAGCCCCAATGAAGAACCGTGCCAGATCTGAACACGAAATTCTACCTCATACTTTCGATGAAGTCGCCCATGGCTCCAATGGAGGTCTGCTCGGCTTGGAATGAAAGACTGGGCACGGCAAAAGAGTATTGAGGAGAGGCTAGGTTTTGAAATTGGGGGAAACAATTCTAATACTAAGAAAACTGAAAAGCGGAAGCAAAATGATAGATTCAGAAGCTCACAGCCACAAGAATGTGACCATGGCTCTCATACCATAATAGGAATTATGAATTTATTGAAAAATAAATACAGAAATCATAAAAGAGAGGAAGAAGAAGTTTAGAGGCTACGTGGTTGCTATTTTCATTGATTAGGAAGTGAGGGATACAAGAGATTATATAGATAGGTAACTAGGTTGAATAGCTAAAAGACCGAACTACCATGCTCTATATTACTCCTATAAACCTAACAGTTTGAACCCTATATGACATGCAATTGCCAATAGCAGTCTGATAAATTACAGTCTAGCTACTGGAGCAAATGTTTCATCAAAGTCTAAACCATCTATTTGTGAGTAGCCCTGTGCTACCAATCTTGCTTTGTTTCGGACAACATTTCCATGCTCATCACTCTTGTTTCTGAATATCCATTTTGTACCTATGATATTTGCATCAGTTGGTCTAAGCACTAAATCCCAGACCTCATTTCTGGTAAATTGATTAAGCTTTTCTTGCATTGCCTTGATCCAATCATCATATATGAGGGCTTCCTTCACACTTTTAGGCTCAATTAGTGACACAAGACCAAAAGACGAGATGACATTGATAGTTTTTACATTTATAGTTAGAAAACATACCAGAGCACTATCCTTACTTGTTGCACAGTTTGTCTTCTGGTTTTTATTCCCTCAGAAATGCCATCAATGTTGTCTGACTTTGAATGATCTTTTTGAACTTGTTTATATCCTGTTCTAGGATGAGGAACTTGTTGAAGATTTGGATATTCATCAGAATTGAAACACCCCGGACCTAATTTTACCAATTTACCGGGTTTCTATTGATTACTGGAGAATTTAGCCGTGCTCGGTAACTTGGTAATTTAATGCACGAGTTCATTTTTGAATTTTTCTCAAATTGTTAATTTCTTCTTTTAAGGCCCCGACGTCGTAGCACTCGACGATGCGAGTTCACTGATATCTTCGGATTATTTTTTTCAGAGCTTCCAACTATTTTCTACAATAAGTTTTGGTAAAAGGAAACATTTATTCTGAAATTAGGAAATAGCAAATTTAATTTGGGCCGTTGGATCATATAGAGTTTTGATCTTGGCTGTTGAATTAAGTTTAAAAGGAAAGAGGTGGTTGACTTCGGTCAAAAGCCCAAAATGGGGTGTTGACCTTCTCTTTCTCCTCTCCCCGACTCTCTCTCGTCCCTCATCTCTGTCGCGCAGGAGCGCCGCCGTCCGGCCGTCGCTGGTCCAGCAACCACCCTCATTCCGCTTGTCTCTCTCTCCTCTCTCTACTGCTACCCATCAACTTGCCAAGCATCATGTCACACCCCGGTTCTTAAGTTATTTTATGGTTATTTACCTTTGGTATTACTTTGGTTTTTTACCGTGATGAGTAACTGTTTACCCTTGAGGACCCTAGGGTTGACTTTTTGTAGGAAAATTATTCTGGGAAAACTTTCTTAATGAAAGTTGTAGAGGACATTAATACGATTTCGTAGACATACTATACGTTACAATCGGAGTTGGCACGAAAAAGTTATCAACTAAAAAGATAAATTTTGAGTTGGTAAAAAGGGGGTAAATATTTAGTGGGTATAATTTTTTGGGGTTTAAGTTGTTGGACCGGGTGTGGGCAGCCCAACAACCCCCCCCCCCCCGTTCTCTTTCTCTCTCCCTCTTTCTTCTCTCTCTCATTCTCTCGAAGTTTCCCGACCCGCCGGATTCACCACCTTCGTCCGCCGCCGTCCGGCCACCACCGACCCCCGGACCGGTCCCGTTCGGACCCCCGCCACCTCCTCTCTCTTCCTGGTCCAGTGACCGGCCGTGTAACGCCGCCGTTCGAGAGAAAACCCGCCGGAGACGCCGGATAGCCTTTCGCCGGAGTTCCCTCCTCCGGCCATCATAGGTCGTGATTTTTGGCTCATCTTGTAGCCCTCATCAAGGTGAGTAATCTCTCAAAAGGAATTGGTCTAATTCGATCTTGTTAAGGTGAAATGTATAATTGAAATTCTAAGGATTTATGGATGTTTTGGTTCGATTACCCTAGTTAGCCTTAGAATTGGACTAAGTGCTAGTTAAGAAAGTTGTTGTGCGTGATGAGAGGATTATTCTGTTAAACTTTGAGAGGCAATGGGCATCGCCGGAGTTCAGCCGCCGGCTGCCGCTGCCGGTGGAGCAGTTTTTCATGTTTTCGGGTTTGTTATAATGAGAGGAATTTAATGAAGTATAGTTTGGAATTTTTGGAGGAGTTTTGATAAAGTCTGGGATTTATCAATGATTAAGGATTTAGGTGGTTATTCGAATGGAGTTCCGGCAGTTGATTTAGCAGGATTTAAACTTCAAAAAGGTTAAATTATGGATTTCGGTAATTTCGGAATATTGTGAGCCGTATTAGATTAAAAGTGGAGAATTTGGGCAAGGAAAGAGAATTTATAGGCCTACTTTTATTTCGAAAATTTTATTAAAGTATTATCCTAGTTTGGAGGCTTAATAATTATTTATTGTTCAGGACGTGAGGATGATCATGTTGGGAGACCTCGGATCGACGGCAGGCATAACCGTATACTGTGAGTAGACCTTTGATTTGAATGTCATGCATGCACTAGAGTTTATTTAATTTTCAAAGGCATATTGGAGATTTAATATTTTCTTGGAGTAATGAGTTCCATTTATTTTTCGGGAACTCTCTTGAGCATTTTATTTCACATGTGGGACATGTCAAGTGATTTATTTTGTAACACAATATTTTTAGGTACAGTTGGGAACTGTACTGAGTTCAATGAATTTAAATAATATCGGTTTTATTTAGATGGTTTTGGGATTTTTAAATGATTACCGAAAATACGATTTTCGGTAGTCCTCCATCATAATATAATGATTTTGACTTGGAGAATATTTTAGCGAGAATTTTCGAGTGGAGATAATATTATTTATGATTTATATTTGATATTGAAATCTCGCTTATATTTATAAATTGAGAATATTTTGACGTGTGAGACACGTCATTGAGTTTTAATATAGTATGGTTGGGAACCGTACCATTCGTATGATCTTGGGGAAGATTAATGGATTTAAGTGTTTTCGTATGTTTTTTTTAGTCACCATAATATAGGGTCGCTTATATTGATTATTTATAGCTAGCCATTATTTAGCGGTCCTCATCATATGTGAGTAGAGCGCTTAGCGTGAGACGCTATTATAGTCTTACCAGCGGTCCTCATCATATGAGAGTTGAGCGCTTGGCGTGGGACACTATTATCGCCTGTGAGGCAACCGATCGGTATATATAAATATATATATTTATTGTTAGCTAGCCATTATTTAGCGGTCCTCATCATATGTGAGTAGAGCGCTTAGCGTGGGACGCTATTATAGTCTTACTGTTTTGGCCACGATCCTCAGCACGCGGAGCAAAGGTATATAGCGAGCAAAGAGAAAGGGGAGTGCTGCGGGCGTGCCACCTCGCGGACGAGGAAAGGGTTTGTGTGTATGCGCTTGACTTCTTGATCAGGCGGAAGGGGTTTCCAGGTGCCACCTCAGAAGAGGAATTTACGAGCATAGGCGATCGTTACTCACGGCGAGACGCGAGGAGAGCAACAATAGAGAGTTCAGAGGTCGGGGGTGAGTCCAGGAGGGACTGAGACTAAGGCGGCGGCGCACTTAGGGTTAGGGTTTCGAGATAACTCGAGAGGCAACTGATTTGCAGTTTGTATTATGTTGAGAGATTTGATTATGTAGCGAGTGTTGCTTCAGCAGGGAAGCGAAGGCAGAGCTCCGGGGAGCGTTGGAGGTTCGACTAGGTCGAAGGTTTGTATACTTCTATAAAGTAGTTGATTGTTTTGTTGTATTGAGAGTTCTCCTTTTCTGTAAACCTTCAAGCCCTTTATATAGTGATTCGACTTGCGGCAGAAGAAAGATAGTCATAGTTCAAGTCGGATTCCGAAACCCTAATCTCACAAGGTCTTTGCTAAGTCTGCGCGGGCCGCGGATTAGAACCATCTCGCGGGCCAAAAGAAGGCTTTTTAATTATTAAGGGCCACAAGGATTGGCCCAAAGCATATCAAAAACTGGTGAGAGCCTTCAACGATTAGTGTGGTGTACGCGGACTCCGCCTGTGGCTTCTTCGTGAAGTCTCCTACGCGAGCCAGTTTGCCAGCTCGCATCGATGTACTCCGCTTGCCTCACCTACGCGAAGTGTCAATCTCGCCGCGCCTACGCGCGAAGTCATTCCGCGCGTGAGCTATGTAGTTCGCGTGAAGGAATTTCGCACGCGAGCTGTGTGTTTCGCACGAAGTCTTTGTAAATCAGTTCGCGTTGTCAGGACCTACCCCGGATTTCCCATCGAAATCTGGGATAAACCCTGCGGGACCCACCTCAAGGAAAATTCTACCAAAATTCTTGATAGAACCTCCTTTGAAAATGAGTGACCCTACCTGAAAGAAAAATCACCAAGCCCAACTCACAATATTTCCCAAACAACAACCATAAATATGATCTCTCAAATAAACATAAACAAATGAATCTTTTCAATAGCTTTTAACACACTTAGACCATCCCATAATTATCAGACCATTTACTAGGAAAATGAGAGAAACAACACTATAGGTTAAACTAATAACCTATATGGGAAAACTGAGTGAAGTGGGGATTTTGACACGCCTCCTATCCTCGCCGAACCGAACTCTGCAGACTGGGCATTTAAAAACGAAAGGCCCAGGGGAGAAGCATTTAAAACGTTAGAGTGAGTGGACAAAAAAATAAATATCAATAATATGGAGCACTGAAATCAAAATCATGCTCTCCCATAATTTCCATTAGGAAAATATATTTTTGCATGCCATTCATGGAAAATTCTCCATGAATATATACAAATAAAAATGATGAACCAATCCCATTGGTTCTCATTAATTAATAAAAATGGGGAAAAGGTTTCACCATAACGATGAGCCTCCCAGGCTAGTGTCGGAGCCTCCCCGGGCTATAATAGCATCCCAAGCTGAGCGCACTACTCGCCTATGGTGAGTAGCCGCTAATAATGGTTAGCTAGCAATAAAGATTATATATCAACCCTTTATGGTGAAATAAAAGAAATAACAAATATCCAGGATGTCACTTCCCCAAAAATTAACATAAAGTCACTTGACATGTCCCACATGTCAAATAAAATGCTCAAGAGAGTTCCCAAAAATAAATTGAACTTTTTACTCCAAGAAATTATAAAATCTTCAATATGCCTTTGAAAATTAAATAAACTTTATTGCATAAAAGACATTCAAATCAAAGATCCACTCACAGTGCTCGGCTATGCCTGCCGACGACCCGAAGCTTCCTCCAAAACATTTTCTGAACAATAATTAATATTAATTCCCAATCAATATTTAAAACTTCAATAAATAATTTCCTAAAATTAAAGGTCTAAAATTATTATTATTCCTTGCCCATTTTCTTCATCTTTAATCCAATACAACTCAAAATTCACCACCTTCACCGATAACCAAAAATTAACCCTTTACGCCTTTTAAAACCGGTTAACCAAACTACCGATAATCCATCCTAATCACCGCCAAAATCCTTAACCATTGAAAAATTCCCAACAATATCAAAACTCCTCCAAAAATTCCAAACTATACTTCATTAAACTCCTCTCCTTAATACCATCATAAAAACATGAAAAACAGCCCCTGAGGGGCGGCGGCCGGCAGCCATTGTCCGGCGACTTCCTATGGCCACCAAATTTAAACAGCATAATCCTCTCATCATACCCAACAACTTTCATAACTAGCACTTTGTCCAATTCTAACGCTATCTAGGGTAATCGAACCAAAACATCCCTAAATCCCTAAAACTTTCAATTATACAAACCACCCTAACGAGATCGAATTAGACCGATTCCTTTTGAGGGATTACTCACCTTGATGAGGGCTACAAGTTGAGCCAAAAATCTCAGCCTATGGTGGCCGGAGGACGGAGCTTCGGCGAAGAGACAGTCGGCGTTTTCGGCGAGTTTTTCTCCTCTCCGGCGGCACTACCGGCTCGGACACTTGGCCGGGGAGAGAGAGGAGGTGACGGGGGTCCGATCTGGGCTGGAGCGGCGGCCGGTGGTTGGCTGAACGGCGGCAGCTGGCGGCGAAGCTTTCCGACGGGAGAGAGAGAGAGAGCTCGGGGAGCTCGGGGAAGAATGAAGGAAGAGAAAGAAAAAGAAAAGGGAAGAAAGGGATGGGCTCGGGCTGCTTTCCCTCTACCCGGTCCATCACTTAAACCTAACTAAATAAACCCACTTCAAATTTTACCCATAATTTACCAACACAACAATTTCCCTTTTTGAGGATAACTTTTCCATGCCAATTCTGATTTTAACGTGTAGCATGTCTACGAACTCGTAATCACGTCCTATACAACTTTTATGAAGAAAGTTTTCCCAAATTCCAAACGGAAGAAAAAGTCAACTTTATGGTCCTTAATAGTAAACGGTTACTTAATACGGTAAAAGACTAAAACAATACCAAAGTAAATAACCGTAAAAATAACCTAAGGACTGGGGTGTGACAATTCTCCCCTCCTTATAAAAATTTCGTCCCCGAAATTTACGCACCTGTCACTCGAAGAGATAAGGATATTGTTGCCTCATTTGCTCTTCTGGTTCCCAAGTAGCATCCTCTATTTGCTGACTCCTGCAAAGAACTTTAACAAGAGGAATTGTTTTATTTCTAAGCACTTGCTCTTTCCGATCAAGAATCTGAACCGGTTCCTCTTCATAGGTCAAATCTTTCTTTAAACTAAGCGGCTGCTCTTGCAAGACATGAGAAGGATCGGCAATATACTTGCGAAGCATGGACACATGGAAAACATTATGTATCCGGGATAGCTCTGATGGTAACTCCAACCGATAAGCAACTGTGCCAGCCCGCTCTATAATCTCATAAGGACCAATATACCTCGGGCTAAGCTTTTCTCGCTTACCAAAACGTACTACACCCTTCCATGGGGATAGTTTCAAAAATACCCAATCCCCCACTTGAAACTCAAGGTCCTTTCTGCGGTTATCCGCATAACTCTTCTGCCTATCTTGAGCCGTCTTGAGCCTATCTCTAATCACCTTGATCTTCTCATTTGTGTCCTGGATTATCTCTGGACCACAAAAGCTCCTTTTCTCCCACCTCATTCCAACATAGAGGTGTACGACACTGCCGCCCATAAAGTGCTTCAAAGGGAGCCATACCAATACTAGAATGAAAACTGTTGTTGTAGCCAAATTCTATCAAGGACAAATTCTTATCCCAACTCCCTCTGAACTGTATCGCACATGACCTCAACATGTCCTCCATGGTTTGAATAGTCCTCTCAGACTGCCCGTCCGTTTGAGGATGAAAGGCTGTGCTGAAGTGCAAACAAGTGCCCAAAGCTGTTTGCAAAGCTCCCCAGAATTTAGAAACAAATCTGGGATCCCGATCCGATACTATAGATTCAGGCACACCATGGAGTCTCACAATTTCATTCACATAAAGTTCCGCCAATTTATCTAACGAATACTTCTTCCCCACTGGCAGAAAATGTGCAGATTTTGTTAATCGATCCACAATCACCCAAATACCATCATGTCCATCACGGGTACGAGGTAAGCTAAAAACAAAATCCATAGTGATGTGGTCCCACTTCCATACTGGAATAGGCAATGGCTCAAGCAGACCAGAAGGTTTCTGCCTCTCAGCTTTCACTTGTTGACAAATTAAACACTTGCTCACATAAGCGGCAATCTCCCTCTTCATATTTGGCCACCAATAAAAATCCTTCAGGGTCCTGTACATTTTAGTACTACCAGGATGTGCGGCATAAGCAGAACTATGAGCTTCCTCCATTATCTCCTGTTTCAACTCCAGATTCCTCTTCGGAACACATAGTCTGTTTTTAAACAACAAGGCACCATCTCTCCCAACAGAAAAACTCACCGCCGATCCGCTAATTGCTCTTTCCATCAACTGAACTATGGAGGGATCATTATGCTGAGCCTCACGCACTCTATCCACCAAAACTGGTCTCACATGAAAACTGGCTATCAAAGCACCAACCTCATCCACCGACAATTCCACTCCTGTAGCTCGCAACTCATAAAGAAGTGGAACCCGAACCGTCCTCATATAAGCTAAGGACACAGAAGGATTGCGACTAAGAGCATCCGCTACCACATTAGCTTTTCCAGGATGATACTCAATAGTACAATCATAATCTTTAATCAACTCCATCCACCTTCTTTGCCTCATATTTAATTCCCTCTGGGTGAACACATACCGAAGGCTCTTATGGTCGGTGAAAATCTGGCACTTGGCTCCATAAAGATAATGTCTCCATAATTTCAATGCAAAAACCACTGCAGCAAGCTCTAGGTCATGGGTGGGGTAATTCACTTCATGTGGCTTCAATTGCCTAGAAGCGTAAGCAATTACTCTTTCATGCTGCATCAACACACCACCCAAACCCTGCCTAGAAGCATCACAATAAACTACATACTCCCCACTATCATCAGGGAGTGCTAGAATAGGAGAACTAGTTAAACGATCCTTGAGTTCTTGAAAGCTCTGCTCACATTTCTCCGACCACTCGAACTTCACCCCCTTCCTGGTCAATCTTGTAAGAGGAGCGGCAATCTTTGAGAAACCTTGAACAAAACGACGATAATAGCCTGCTAACCCCAAGAAGCTACGAATCTCCGTCACACTAGAAGGCCTCTTCCAATTTGTCACCGCTTCTATCTTTTGGGGATCCACACTGACACCTTCGGCCGAAACCACATGGCCTAAGAACCCCACTTTATCCAACCAAAACTCACATTTACTAAGCTTCGCATACAACTGAGCTTCCCTCAAAGTCTGCAATACCATTTTTAAATGCTTAGCATGCTGCTTCAAATTCCTCGAATACACCAAGATGTCATCTATGAGTACAATCACGAAATGGTCAAGGTATGGACGAAACACCCTATTCATGAGATCCATGAAAGCAGCGGGTGCATTAATAAGTCCAAACGACATCACCACAAACTCATAATGACCATAACGTGATCGAAAAGCAGTCTTGGCTATATCACTTTCCTGAATCCACAACTAATGATATCCTGATCTCAAATCAATCTTTGAAAAGACAGTGGCACCCCTCAATTGATCGAATAAATCATCAATGTGGGGTAAAGGATATTTATTCTTTACCGTAACCTGGTTCAACTTTCTATAGTCCACACAAAGTCTCATGGTCCCATCTTTCTTCTTGACAAACAACACTGGAGCACCCCATGGAGACATGCTAGGCCGAATAAAACCCTTATTCACCAACTCCTGCAGTTGCGTTTTTAACTCTTTTAATTCGGCAGGAGCCATTCTATAAGGTGCTTGAGAAATAGGCGCCGTTCCCGAAAGCAGCTCAATTGTAAAATCTATCTCCCTTACAGGAGGCAACCCAGGCAATTCATCTAGGAAAACATTTGGAAACTCATTAACTACAAGGATATCTCCCATACTCACCTCTGCCTTTCTAGTATCCACCACATGAGCTAAATAAGCCTGGCAACCCTTAATCAATAGTTTTCTAGCAGCGACAGCTGAAATTAAACAACTGGGAATCACATCCCGCTCACCCTGAAATGTAACCTTAGGCTTCCTAGGACTTCGCAACACTACTATTTTCCGAAAACAATCAATCATGGCCCTATGTGCCTCTAAAAAGTTCATCCCCAAGATTACGTCAAACTCCACAATATCTAATGGAATTAAGTCAACTTCGAAACTAAGGTCCTCCACCAACACTTCACAACTTCTAAATACCCAATTTATCTTCATCACATCACCAGAGGGCAAAGAAACCTGCCATTCGCCTGGAAGTGGCAATGATGGCGCATTGGCGAGAGATGAAAATCTACTAGACATGAAAGAATGCGTAGCTCCAGGGTCTATCAATATAAAAGCAGGTTGACCAAAAATTAACAACGTACCAATAATAACATCCGGGGAAGTACGTCCCTCCTGTTGAGTCATGGCATGGAGTCTAGCATGGGTAGTGGTAGGGCGACCTCTCTGTCCTCTGCCCTGCTGAAAGCTGCCTCTGGCTGGAGCCATGGCATGAGTACCACTACCAGAAGCACCAGCTGAAGACTGACTCATGGTCTGAGTAGGAGCATATCTAACTCCCTGAGTCAGAAGAGAGCAATCCCTCTTGAAGTGATCCAGCTGACCACACTGAAAACATCCCCCTGGCTGAGACTGACTCTGCCCAGATTGAAAAGGCTGTCCACCAGAAGTCCCACTCCTGCTACACGATCCACTCCTGAATCGTCCAAACTGACGCCTAAAGAAATTCTTGAAGGATCTACCGCCCTGCCTCTTGAACCTCCCTCTGAAACCGGAGCCAGAACTTTTCTGCTACCATGTCCACTACCAGAAGATGATCCAGAACTAGAGGTAGATGCTAATTTCTTCGATGAACCCTGGCTACGACCTCCAGAATCTCAAAGACGGCCAACTGCCAACTCCTGTGTCTCAATATTTAGAGCAAAAGTCACGGCCTGGTGAAAGGACTGATATGGCACCGCTGTCATCCTGTTTGCATAAATACCACCAAGGCCCTTGGTGAACTGATAAATCTTCTCCTGCTCTGTCCTCACCAAATCCGGCACATAATAGGACAACTCCCGGAATCGCTGCTCAAAAGCCATCACTGTCATGTCATCACCCTTCTGCAGACTCAAGAATTCCTCCCTCATTCGGTTGACATGAGCATGACTAATATAACGCTCTCTAAAAAGAGCTGTAAACTGATCCCAGGACATATGATTAGCAGCATCACCCATACTTCTACTCATATCAAGCCACCAATGCCATGCTTCCTTCTCCAAAAACTGGGTAGCCAATCCCATTTTTCTATCCTCTGGGCATCTCATCTGCATAAACATTTTCTCAATGGTCTCTACCCAATTCTGAGCATCCAATGGCTCAACAGCATGGCTAAACGCTCTAGCACCATTCTTGTAGGCTCTATCATAATTTATCTCGGGAGCCATGCTAGTGCTAAAACGCTGAAAGAACTGCTCCATGGCATTTGTCCAATCACCCTGTACGTCCTCATCTTCCCCTCTTGGAGGATTCTGCCTAGGTGCTCGGCGAGGAGGCATACTACCTGAGAATAAAATATTTAGCACAAGAGACAAGAAACAGACTACTAGTCTTTCCCAAGTTTCAACTTTAAAACTTGGTTGCACGCAACTTTAAACGTCCTTCAAACTTTAAATCCAAAATCACTTAATAATGGATAAACCAGCCCCGCTGGTTAAATAAAACATAAATCTCATAATGAGGGATAAACCAGCCCCGCTGGTTAATCAATTATAACTGAGAAAAAATAAATAAGGGGAAGAGTTATCACCATGTAAAAGGAGCCTCCCAGGCTCGGGTCGGTGCCTCACAGGCTATAATAGCGTCCCACGCTATGCGCTCTACTCTCATATGATGAGGACCGCTGGTAAGTGTTTACGCCTAAATTAATATTTTATAGGACAGTAAATGTCTATATGAATATTAATTAAATTCTTGGTCCATATCACACCGGCGAGCCCAAGTTCTTTAAGTTTCCAAATAATGGCCCGCCAATAAGACAACGCGTGTCTTAATACGGTAAAAGACTAAAACAATACCAAAGTAAATAACCGTAAAAATAACCTAAGGACTGGAGTGTGACACGCGTTGTCTTATTGGCGGGCCATTATTTGGAAACTTAAAGAAGTTGGCCTCATGGCACACAATGGGGGAGCTTTTCTCACCTTCTACCTTTTGTTTTGTTCACTTTCCTCTATACATCTATTATGCATTGCTTGATCTATATTATTCTCACATTGAGGAAAATGCGTAGTTTAAGTGTGGGAGAAGGGAATGCACACATTTTGTGTTTTGTTTTTGTTAGAGTCGAAAATTTGTATGTGAGTCATCATGCCTTTCAACTGTCTGGGATGAGTAAATATCTCTGAAATTATGGTTAAAAGAGGATCACAAGATTGAGATCGATGATGTTAAATGAATTCTTTGGTTAATTACGATATATACTAAGCATATGAGTGTGTAGTAGATGTGGTTTTTCGTTGACATTTGTACAGAATTTTGAGCATGTTGATGATCAGTTTTGATTCATAATTACCCTAGTGAGATTTGAGCTTTATTGTGTTATTCTTTCTGAGTGTTTATTGAATAAATCATCATCTATTTTCTTGGCAATTCTTAGCGATCTCATTATCCTTCTTATTGATTGACTGCTTGCCACAGATTAAGTTTAATGGACTCTAGTGCTAGAACTCACTTTTGTGCTAGTCGAGACTTTTATCGATATATGTTCTGATTTTGGAAGGGATTAAAAGGACTTAGGATTTCCACCATTGTCAAATTGCCATATGTCCCTATTTGTGTGCGCTGCACACCCCTTAGTTAAACTCTTTGAGCCTACGTTAAGCCTTTTTGTCATCACCCATGTAATCCTCACCTTGAGCTTAGTGTAGTGATATCTCTACCTTTGTCCTTAGGGCCTAGTAGAGCTTATCTTGTGATGTATTGTACGTGTGGAAGGATGATGAATAATAAGTGTGGGGGAGTTAGACTTGTTCATTGGAAAGAAAAATAAAATGTGTTGCTGAAGGAAAAGAAAAAAAAACAATTAATTATGTGGCGGCACTGGAAAAAAAAAACAATGATGAAAGTATGGATTAAGTCTCCCTTTGTGATGGAGGAGTTTGTTTTAAATTGAAGACCTAATGATGTGATATATGGTCTTTGACCTCATTCATGAATGTTTAAAGGTGATCTTATGACTCTACTAGGTTTTTAAGGACGATTTGCAATTCCTTATCATTTGTTTCATTAAACCCTAGCCTTGGCCAAATTTAAACCTTGATAAAGTTCTTTTATAATCCAAAAGATGGGCAGCCATCGATCTGTGGAGATTGGTTACAAAAGTTGAGCATATGGGTTGGTCCGTTTGGCAAGTAGTTGTTATATTTCATGAGATCTTTTTAATTTCACAAAGTGCGTTTCTTTCTTTATATGTGAGCCTACTTGTTTTCTTATTCTCTCACATATATAAATTGAGTGAAAAAGCTTTTAAGCGTTAACCTTGATTCTGAGAGAAGAAAGAGTGGTAATCCTGTGAGGTTGAATCATACTTGTTGGATACATGCTGAGCTCCACCCATCACCATTGTCACCCCCGTGTCTTACATGCTTATATGCTGAGTATATGTTTTAATTAACTCTCGAATTACTCATAATTGATTGTTGATTGAGTGCTAATCTTGATGTTATAAAAGTAAGAGATTTTTGAGACAATAATGTTGAAGGCATAGTTTGTTTTGAGTCTTTGTTTTGTTTTCTTTGCTTTAGATTTTGCTAAGGGACTAGCAAAAGCTAAGTGTGGGGGAATTTGATAGGTGTATTTTCGACCCTATTTAACTATGTAATTCCTTTAACAATATTCATATTAACTAAGTTTGTGTTTTTAGGTCATAAATAAAGCCGAGGAGCTCAAAAGAGACAAAAGAGGAGAAATCTTGAAGGAAAAGGAATCCATATTGTGCAAGAAAAGAAATCAGAAAATCTGTCAGAAATCGTCCGTCAATTTCGACAGAATATTTTGATCAGCTCCCAACGATCCAGGAAATGTACCCTATATCAATGGAAAGCTACAAGAGTTTACTTTCCAGAACTTTTTACGGATCATCAATACCTATTTTGTAGAAGAAGGTATGACCGTTTGAGTGGCCGAAGGTCAGTCTGCCCGAATTTCTGATTTGGACCAAAACTTCTATTTCGAGGTCCAGACCACATTGGCAAGCCCATGGACGAGTTTTGAGGGTTTTATAACCCTAATCACAGAAAAAAAGAAGGGAGGACGTGAAGATTAGAGGAGGCCAATGATCTCACATCATCAGAACTTCCATAGTTGCGGACTCGCACAAGGAAGCCGCCAAGCCATCATCGATCTCTCCATCATCCACGGTTTACCTTTCCTTTGTCATATTTTTGCAGCCATGTGTGGCTGAATTCTCTTAGTTAGGGGCAAGGTTTGAAGCTCCAAGAATGTTTTAGATATTGTTTTGAACCTTGGTTTCAAATTATTGAGTCTTTCAAATTGTTTATTTGGTTTTGGTTCATGGGAAACTCTTGCTTGTTTATGTTCATGTATGCGCAACATAGAACATTATGAACTTGTGAGTGGGGCTAGAAATAGGTTGATTAATCTCCTAAACGGTTAAAAGGCCTATTTCAAAGTAGTAAAACCTATAGGACAATAGGTGAAGCCAAATAAAAAGGATTGCATGCTAGGTAGGCGTTCCACACTAGTTTTGCATACTTGTGCAATCAAACTTTCATTGATCTTAATACTTAGAATAATTTGTTAATAGGATAGCATCTATACGTTGATTGGTTATTCTAAAGGCTTGGTAACGGTGCGTTCATCTTGCTTAAGTAATCTAGTGAAGTAATAAGGACTTACACAGTGCGTTCACGGTTTGTTCTTGATTGATACCGATTCTTTGGTTGTTAACATGTCTTGAAACATACTTGGTGGTGGATTTCCAAGTTTCTAACATCTCATCCATATGATAATTTTTGCTTTATTTTGTTTCTTTGTTTTCTCTTGTTTATAATCACAAAACCCCATATCTCTAGTACTATCATCTTTTGTTTTATCTTGTTTTCTAATTAACATAAATTGTAAAGGTACCCTCAATCCCCGACTTTTATAATGAGACCCTTATTTGCTATATACTATAATTGACACAAAAGGGTTTTTAATTGAAACGCCCGGTTTGGGTCGCTATCATTGAGCCTTAATGGTCTAAGGATGGACAAGTTGGGCAAGGGCGAAGGATGTATAGGCTCACTTTTATTCTTGCAGTTTTATTTAAAGTATCGAGTTAGTCTTGAGATTTAATAGTATCCTTTGATCAGGACGTGAGGAGGTTGGAGCTGAAAAGACCTCGGATCGACGTCAGGCTTAGGCCTAAATCTGTGAGTGGACTTTTGTTTTAATTAATATGCATGCAATGGTTTATTGTTGAGCAATTTCTTTTGTTGGAGCATTTGATGTCATTTTAATTTGATGATAGCATTTATTTTGGAGAGTTACTGAAAATGAGATTTTCAGTGGATATGTATATGGATATTTATAAGGATAGTATGTATATAAATGCTAGCTAGCCATACGTGCTTTTCAGTCATAATGAGGTAAAATTCAATTATGACGCGACATGAGAGTTACACGCAAGCATCGTAGCCCTATATAAATAAATATAAGAATTTATATAGGGAATATGCGCGTATATATATACACCGTCTTTTCCGCATAATGAGGTAAAATTCCATTATGGCGCGACGTGAGCGTTAGACGCAAGCGTCGTAGCCTTGTATGAATTTCTATTTTTCTTAATTGTTTCATAGAATTCATAAAAGGAATATGTATACACCGTCTTTTCCGCATAATGAGGTAAAATTCCATTATGGCGCGACGTGAGCGTTAGACGCAAGCGTCGTAGCCTTGTATGAATATCTGTTTTTCTTAATTGTTTCATAGAATTCATAAAAGGAATATGACGAGTGTAAAGACATACATATATAAATATATATATACATACATATATAAATATATACATATATAGGACCGTTTGAGAGCGGACGTCTGCACTCGGCTTAAACTGCGGACGTCCCTCAGTTCGCCACCATACGGCGCCGGTGAGGGCGTGCCTCTACCCCAGCGGACTCCAGCAGCGTCCCCGACCGTTTTCCCTCACCGACGAGTCCGCCGAATTCCAGTTTTCAGGCCAGATTGACTTTGTTTGAAGTTTTGGGTGATCTGGCCGAAAAACTGGAATTCGACGGACTCGCCGGTGTGGGAAAGTGGTCGGAGACGCTGCTGGAGTCCGCTGGGGTGGAGGCACGCCCTCACCGACGCCGGACGGTGGCGAACGGAGGGACGTCCTCACTTTAAGCCAAGTGCGGACGTCCGCTCTCCAACGGTCCTTTATATATATATAGTTTAGCCTGGGAGGTTCTATATTATTAAGTAGGGAGACTAGCGAGGCTAGTCACGTGTTTGTCAATTTTTAAGTTAAAAACTTTTGAGCTTGTCGCATGCAGCATAGCTTTTCTATAGAAATTAAATTGGGAAAGCATAAAGATATTTGTCGCTCATTTCTCTTAAATTTACGTTTGTCCACTCACTCTAACCTTTTCAAATGTTTTCCCCTGGGCCTTTCGTTTTTAAATGCGCAGTTTGCAGGTTAGCATAGTTAAGGTCAGGTGTATATGAAGTCGAGGCATAGTCCATTATATAGCTTCCGTTTATTTTTATATTTATCTTCCCTTCACTGTCAGAATTGCTTTGAACCTATGACTCGGGAGGTGTTATGACTTTGGGGAGTACGAAGGCTCCAGGAGTACAAGGTTGGAATTGGATTGTTAGAAGTGTTTGCAGAATTTTTATAAGGAAGGGTTGTCCATTTTCAAGGGAGGTTATACCGAATTTTAGGTAAATTTTCCTTGGAGGTGGTCCCCGCAGGATTTACTTCGGGTTTCAAGGTGAAATTCGGGGTGGGTTTTAACAGTTGGTATCTGTAAACATGAAAATATCTGCAACAAATAACAGAACAACACGTGTATAAAGAATAATTTAATTTAATCAAATGCGAATGCGGGTTACAATCTTTGTGAACTTCTCTGATTCTATCTCCGAATTTAGGTCTAACTCAAGGGTGACAAGCACTTGTTCTTGAGGGTTACGCGGGTTGATCACGTAACGAATATTTAGGATTTAGATTTGGGTTTAGTGAAGAACTGGCTATTTGGGGAGCTTGATAGTTCTTCAAGGGTCTAGTGAAGAACTGGCTATCTGGGGAGCTTGATAGTTCTTCAAGGATTTTGGGGAGACTTCTGAGCTCGCGGAGGGATTTCTCTCTCTCTAGTTCGCTGCCTTCTTTTATGCCCTCTCCTCTTGGAATGAGAGGGGGTATTTATAGTGTTAGCATGCCTCCACTTAAGGCATGTAATGAAGATTCTGAATCAATAATATTTCCTTAATCGAATCAATGAATCTTGACTGATTTACTTGCCAATTTTAACATAATCAAATCAATCAAATCTTGAGATTTAGATATGTCCAGATCGCTTTGGTTTAAATGTCCCGTTTTGATCAAAATCCTTAGTCAGGGGCGAGCCATCCCGCGGATATGGAAGGTATCTCGCGAGGCACCATGATTTCCAAGCAACCGGTGATTTCTGGTCTCACTTCGCGGACGACATCTCTTGGACGTACATCCCCGCATGCATGTGAACTCTGTCGTCTAGCTCCTTCGCGAGGTTCCCCCTTACGCGGGGTCATCTCGCCTCGTCTTTATGTTAATCTACGCTCGCGGAGCCATCTCGCCTCGCCTTCACGTAACTCTACGCGCGCGGAGCCATCTCGCCTCGCCTTCATGTAAGTCTACACGCGCGAAGTCAAGTTCACCTCGCGAAGTCTATTTCGCCTTACGAAGTCAAGTTCACCTCGCCAAGTCTATTTTGCCTCGCGGAGTCAATTTCACCTCGCCAAGCTTAGCTCACCTCGCGAAGTCTATTTTTTCTCGCGGAGTCAATTTCACCTCACCAAGCTTAGCTCACCTCGCGAAGTCAAGTTCGCCTCGCGAAGTCTATTTTGCCTTGCGAAGTCTTGTTTGCCTAGCGAAGTCTATTTTCTTCCTCGCGAAGCCTTGTTCACCTGGCGAAGTCACATAATCAATTGACACTTAATAATTGATTTCAATCGGGATTTAAGGTTTTGTTGTCGGCCGATCATTTCCACGCTGCCATGTGTTATTTCTGACTGCTTTCCAATTTTGTTGACTCACGAGCCACGTATTTGCTTGGATTATTCAACGACTATTATTATCGTTAAATTTTATATGTCTACAAATGCCCCCACTTCAAGGTGCGTCGTAGCCATGCTATCGTCATGTGCCAGAGGCGCGACTTGAAGTCTATGTTTAATGGGTTAATTTTGTGGGAGTTCCTGAATTTATAGGGATTCCTAATTTTGTAAGGATTCCCTATTTTCTTGTAGAGATTCCTTGAGTTTATAGGATATCTGAATTTTGTTGGGATTCCTTAATTTGCAAGGATTCCTACGAGTTTGATTTGGTAAAGCTTCCAAGCAGTGGTCGGAAACCTTTGATGTATTCCTTTCTTGATTTGCTTGATTCTCCATACTTTTCCAGTTTCAATGAGGAAAGACTACACTATAAATTAAAGCTTCCGGTTGAATATTATTCATCACAAAGTTACAACCATCTCACTGTGAGATCAGCGGTATACTCTCCCTCCTTTTGATTTGATTGCTATGGCGCAGAGTCATATAATTGGCTGACCCCTCTCTTTTTTTTTTAATCTTGTATGTGTAGGTCGCGAGGTATTTCTAAGTTGTCAGTAATAGCAGAAACCTTACTCGGCGAGGCGCAGCAGTATCTTAAGGCAGCGAGGTGCAGCAGGAGTTTTAAGGCAGCGAGGTGCAGCAGGAGTTTAAGGCAGCGAAGCACAAAAAATTTTAACAAGTCAAATTTTTTTTTTGTGTGTAGACGTACACTACTTCGCATGGCAACTTTCAAAAGTTTCAAGAAAGGCACGATCACTAACCTTGAAGATACTAATGACGTTCAAAGCGATGGCACCACCTTGTGTACCTATCCTTCATTGACTGGGCTGCGCGCCCTCGAGCCTCCCTCGTATGATGGTTCAGGTCATATTCCTTGGTGGTCTTTCCAACAATCATGTCAGCTGACCACCTTTCAATCAGCCAAATCCACCAGTGAGAAGGGAAGCGCAGATGTATGGATGTTGAAGTCTGCCCATCATGACCATAATGTTCTTCAAACACCGTTCGTGCTTCTCAGCGACTGTACGTGCAATGGAGAGGGTTTCGTGCCAATGGAGCCTTCTCCTACACGGAATGTTATTGGGAGTGGTTAGAAGACATCTTAAGACGAAGCAGAGATCTCATCCACAAAACTGGCCTTTACCAGGCAGTGTTTGCATCGCTCTTCAGCTATGATCATGTTGTACCTGTGATGCGGGCCTTCTGTGAGTATTGGTGCCCTAACACGAATACTCTTCACACATCGTGTGGCGAGATGTCTATTTCTTTGAGGGATTTGACATATATTTGTGGTTTGCCCATAACTGGGAGGTTCTACGACGAAGTTGTTCCATCCATCGAAGAATTTTCAGTCAAGGGGAAAGGTGGTGAACCAATCATTCCCAAGAGTTGCAGGTTTTTATTTCCTGCGTACCACAAGCTTTGCAAGGACAATAAAGGGCAAAAAGTGAAGATCGCGTCGTGGATACAATATTGGTACAAAGGAAGTTTGAGATACAAGAGACCGCCCACCAAAAGTGTACGGAACAAGAAAGATGCACCTCAGAACGCGTACAACCCGTCTGGTGAAATCCACGAGGTTCAAGCCCGAACTGATGACGACTCCACACCGTTCGATGACTTGGGAGTGGATGATGAAGACATGGAGTCTACTTACTTGGCCGCTTTTTACACATGCTGGTTGTGTCTATTCGTCTTTCCTATGGACGACACACGCTTGATCCGACCTAGCGTGTTTAAAGTTGCCAGCAAAATGTCCCAAGGCTATCAATTTTGTCTAGCTGTACCTGTGTTAGCCAACATTTATCAGGGCTTGAACGAGATTTCTGCTTCTAAAGACCCGGGGAACTGTTCAGCCACTTTACCCTTTCACTACGTGTATACGTGGTTGGCCGAGTACTTCGGCACCCATTTTTATTCTCCTCTTCCTGACAACTTTAAACCACACATGGTTCACTTTTCAGGGGCATTTTCAGCCAAGCACTTTGGAGATGCACAAGCTCGTTTGTTATTCAACGAGTGTGGTAATGTGGGGATGGACATCCTAGCCATAGTCCCTAAAGAACGCAGAGTAATCGTTGACCGTGAGAATGTTAAACGTTCAAACATTGTCTACCTCACCTGCCTTTGATCTAGATTTCTTACTCTTAGGCAGGACAACCGGCGAGTCGTTCAACCCTACAGTCCTTATCGTTTCAGCCGTCAGTTTGGCTATGTTCAAGATGTTCCAAGAAGCCTTCAAAAAGACATTCGAACGGGCGCATTATCCTTGATGTACTGGCATTGGGAAAGCTTTACCAAACGTGAGATAGGGAGCACAGTGACGTTGCCTCCTGAGAGCACTCTAACTGAGTACATGGTGACTCGTGATTATGTTGAATAGTTGTCCAAGGTGTATCGTTCCATGCCCAAGATGACTGCAGCAACAATGCCTATTGTTAGGTCACCGCACAAGCTTCTAAAAGCGCAGAAAGACAAGATCGCTGCCCGCGCAGTACTGCCCCGCCAGAACGTGATTCCCCGTGAGATACCGTCTCGATAGAAAGTTGTACCCCGCGAGATGCCGTCTCGCCAGAGAGTGGTTACCCTCGAGATGCCGTCTCGCCAGAGAATGGTTCCTCGCGAGATTGAACTTGACAATAACCCTCACGCATCTTCTATCAAGGTATTGCCCCCAAATAGAAACTCTTTGAATGAACCGCACCAAGCTTTAGAAGGTCATGGGGACTCATCTGATCATCATCTCGCCCAGAGTCACCTTAAGTTGAAGGGGACCAAAACTCAAGCAAAAAGACTTAGTGGGAGTAGTAACAGTTCCAGGGACGTGAACTTCAAGCGTCGAAGGATTGAACCCGACCTTGGCTCCGTTTATTTCAATCCTGACGATGAGTTTCTCCTTAATAGAAATTTTCTTGGAGAAGTTCCTAGTCCCTCGACACAAACTCCAAATCATGTCGAGGTATGTTCGCCACCATCACCATGTATTTTTTTTGACATTATATGCATGATCTGAACTCATTTTCTTTACCTTCTTGTTTTCAGCTAGAAGGACTCCCACCTTTTGAAGACGAAGCTTGCTCGAAAGAGGTTCGTACTCCTTCAACAGAACCAATGAAGACCGATTCCCTCCACGAAGACGACGCATACATTATCAAACAAAATGTATTGCAACAAGTTAATTGTGAAGGCATTTCGGTGAATCCTCCGAGGCTTGTAAACAATATAGCATTCTCTGAAGTCACCCGCGGTGAAGTTGATGTTATGGACGCCAACCAGGGGCTCCGAAAGATTCGTATGCAGGTCGCCACTCTAATTTGTGAACAAATTGAAGACGTCATTACGAAGCACTCGTCAAGAACCATTCTTTCTAAAAGGAAAGACCTTGGCGAAATGGTGACCGAACTTCAGTGTTATGGGTTTGATCCTTCGCCAGTAAAAGAGAAGATAGAAAGCTTGATGACTTGTGCTACTCAATACAACGCGGCAAGGCTTGTATGTACGCATAAAGCCACTCCAGGCACATGTGATCAGCGTTTGTCTCATATGGAGGCTGAAATTGCAAAGTCAATCGAACTTTGTCAAACTGATCTTGGTCAACGTCAAGTTGTGATTGAGTCCTTAGAAAACTTGAAGGAGAAGCAGCGGAGGTTGGAGCAGGAAATAACCTCCCTAGACGCGAGCCTTCTACTTCATGACAAAAGGCTTGCCGATTTAGAGAAGCAGAAAGTCCAAATCAAGGAAACTCTAGAATTGACTGCTGAAGAACTTGAGGAAACAAAGAGGTTCTGAGATGATTTTGAAAAGCAACGCAACAGCTTCAAAAGCCTATCTTGGACGTGAAGGGCCCGTCATTGTTTAGTAACTTATGATTTATTCTTTTTTTTTTTGCGCATGTAATAAGTCATTTTGACAATAGAACTCATTATGCAATAAACAAAAAGATTTTTTTTTGATGTGACTGAACTTAAAAATATAATTCTCAAGCTGCCTACGTATCCTTCCAAAGAAAGAATCAAGTCATAACGTAGTTCAAGGATGAGGATTTAGAACTCCTTTTTTTTTTTGAGGTGCCTTGTGCAGTTTAGGCTCATGAAGGCTAGGAGTATTTTTTGTCATTTGTAGTTTAAGCTCGTGCAGACAAGGAGCGTTTTTGTCATTTGCAGTTTAAGTTCGTGCAGACAAGGAGCCATCTTTATTTGTTTTAAGCATAGTATTTCTTCAAGAACTTGCAGTTGATTTGGCCAATTCTCAAACCGTCTTCAGCCACGATTTTATAAACTCCGTTGGTGTAGACTTCGCTGACGACATAAGGGCCATCCCACTTTGATTTGAACTTGGGACCAGTCTTGTGTGTCATGATGATGGGTCTGCGTACAGCAAGAACCAAGTCACCAATTTGAAAGTATCGAGGCCGAACTCCTTTGTTGAAGGCACGCGACATCCGGGCTTGGTAGCATTCTAGATGTTGTTGCGCATCGAGCCTCTTCACGTCTAAAGCTTCCAACTCTTGAAGTCGTAGCTTGATATTTTCTTCATTTGTGAGGCCTTCTTGCAAAGCAATCCTTAATGAGGGAATTTGCTTCTCTAATGGCAAGACGACTTCAACACCATACACAAGAGAATAAGGTGTGGCATTTGTGGCAGTTCGGTATGTCGTTCTATATGCCCACAATGCCTCGCCCATCTTCTCATGCCAGTCTCTTTGTGACTTGCTGACGGTCTTCTTCAAGATGTTGCATAGTGTTTTATTAAATGCCTCCGCCAAACCATTAGCTGGTGCATTGTACATCGACGAAAAGTGTAGCTTGAAGTGATACTTTTCGCAAAGTTTTTGCATAGCACTATTTGAGAAGTACTTGGCGTTATCTGTAATGATGCAACGTGGCACACGTATCGCTGGATGATACATGTCTTGATGAAGTCTACAACAGTTTCTTTCTTTATCTCTTTAAGCAGTACCGCCTCTGACCACTTTGAGAAGGAATCCGTGGCTGCCAAAATGTACATGTGGCCCCCAGAAGATTTCGGGTTTATGGGTCCCACAGTGTCTATCCCCCAGACATCAAACGGGTGTGAAGCGATCGTAGGATGCAATAGCTCAGGCGGTTGATGGATAAAGTTTGCGTGGAATTGACAGGCTTGACATTTCTGTGCATACTCCATGCAATCCTTGACCATTGTGGGCCAGTAGTAACCCATTCGCCTTACTTGAAAATGTAATTTACGGCCTGATTGATGAGCTCCACATATTCCGGAATGAACCTCTTCCATGGCTTTGGACGCCTCTTCTTTTCCCAAACACCTAAGGAGTAACCCGTCAAATGATCGTCGATAAAGAGTCTCCTTGTAGTAGAAAAAGCGCGGGGCTTTTCGTTTGATATCCGTTCGCTGTTTTAGATCGTCAGGCAATTTGTTATGCTCAATGTAGTCGATCAAAGGATGCCTCCAATCTTCAACGTCAATAACATAGACGGAGACCACATTGGAATTTTCGCGCAATGGGACAATTCCTGTTGAGACAACCCATCGTTGGCAAATTGAAAGGTCCACAATTTCATCATTTGATAATGCCAAAGTTGCTGCTAGGTTGGCCAAGGCATCCGCCATCTGGTTTTCTTTCCTTGGCACATGTTCTAGTGTAACAACATCGAAACCCGTCAAGAGTTGTGTAGCAAGACGGAAAAAAGGAACCAAATCCTCTTTCCTGACTTCGTAATTAGTTAGTAGTTGATCAGTTACTAACTTTGAATCCCCGTATACTTCTAGATTTGCAATTTGCATTTCTAAGGCCGTTTGCAATCCCATGATGAGAGCTTGGTATTTCGCAATATTTGCTTTTGTGGGTTAACAAAGACAACACAGGCCCCTGCTCCGTCTACTCTTGAAGATCCATCAAAGAACATCTTCCAAGTGGGGAGAACCTCTGCAAGAAGGACTTCTTTATCTGGCAAGTCATCTAAAATTTCCCAATCGGCAGGAATTGGGTGATCCGCTAGAAAGTCAGCCACAGCTTGGCCTTTGACCGCATTGGCAGGTACATAGACGATGTCATGTTGATTGAGAAGCAGAGCCCACTTTGCCATTCGTCCTGATAAGACTGGTTTAGACATAACAAACTTGATTGGGTCAGCTCGGGCTACCAAATGCACCATGTAAGCTTGCATATAATGTCTCAACTTTTGGATGGAAAAGATGAGAGCGAGACATGTCTTCTCTATTTGAGAGTAATTTAATTCTGCTCCTATGAGAGTTCGACTTAAATAGTACAAGGCCATCTCCCTTCTTTCCTCGTTTTCTTGGGCTAGAAGTGCTCCAAGTGATCTTTCTTGAGCTGCGATGTAAAGGGTAAGAGGTTTCCTAGGAATGGGTGCACCCAACACCGGAGCGTTAGCCAAGTACTTTTTAATGCTTTTGAAAGCATTGTGACATGCTTCATCCCACACGAAAGGCACATTCTTCTTCATGAGTCGACTAAAAGGTTGACATCAATCTGCAAGGTTTGAGATGAACCGCCTGATAAACGCGAGTTTTCCTTGGAGGCTTCTCAATTCTTTTAAATTCGTTGGCTCTGGCATTTCTTGAATGGCCTTAATCTTCGATTGATCTACTTCAATGCCCCGATGCTTCACAATGAATCCAAGGAACTTGCCTGAACTCACACCAAAAGCACACTTCAATGGGTTCATTTTGAGTTGGTACTCGCGTAACCTATCGAACACTTTTCGTAAGTCTTGCAAGTGATCACTCCTTTTTCTTGACTTGACAACCAAATCATCAACATAGCATTCAACGTACTTGTGAAGCATGTCTCCAAAGACTTTCTGCATGGCACGTTGGTATGTTGCACCGGCATTCTTTAATCCAAATGGCATGACTTTGTAACAGTAAATGCTTTTGGGAGTGCGAAATGCAGTTAACTCCTCGTCTTCTAGTGCCATCTTTATTTGGTTGTAGCCAGACGATCCATCCATGAAAGACAAAGCTTCATGACCTGTGGTTGCATCCACCATGCGTTCGATGATAGGCAAAGGGAAATCATCTTTCGGACATGCATCATTCAAGTCGCGAAAGTCTACACACACACGCATTTGTCCGTTCTTCTTTTCAACTGGGACAATGTTTGCGATCCACTTGGGATATTGGACTTCTCTGATGAAGCCTGCAGCGATCAACTTGTCAACCTCTTCTTCAATTTGAGTTTGAACCTCGGTTCGAAAACGTCGTGTCAGCTGTTTGATGGGTCAAGACCGGGCATTTCTATGTAGGTCCAAGCGAAGACATCCCTGTATTCAACCAACAAGTCATAGTACTCTTTCTCCTCTTGGGGACTTAGTGATGCGCTTACAAATATCGGTCTTGGGTCTTCCTTCGTCCCTAGATTGATTTTCTTAAGTTCATCGACCGTAGATTTCACCCCATCTTCAAGCTCTGGAGGAGCTGCCTCTACTTCATATTCGAAGCCTTCATGGCCATCTTCTTCATAAGCTTCCACCTCTGCTACTGTGATGTGATAAGCACATTGAATAACATCATCCTCATCGCCGCTAGCATCATCGCCTTCTTTATCTTGACCAGTGAGTATGAAGGTATGTTGCCTTACTTTAAGTTGGTCAGTCGAATTCACCTCTAGCACACAACGTCTTTTCATGCATGATGGGATAAGACTTTGGATTTCTTTATTTTCAGATTGGCCAAGTTCTTTTCTTTTTCTATCTTGTTGTTCTTTAGGAGCTTGGATCCTTTCAAGTGCCGACTTTCGAGGAGTTGGCTTTATTTGTTTATTTTCTTCATTTGGCGATGACAACCTTTTGAACATAGAAGTTCGTGTAGCTGCGGTGTCAAGACGACAGAAGATGGAGCTTCGACTTGTTGACTTTTCGACACGTTCAAACACCGAAACTCTGCCTGCTGATTTAGTAGAAGTAATTTGAGAACTTGGGCAAATGTGATCGAACGCTGAAGTTGGAGAAACAGATTGGGTTTGTGGAATCTCATCTTCTATTTCTTTGACGCTTATGTACTGCATGCTTGCCTTCTCCGCCTTTCTTCTGCCTGAGATTTTGACTGGCTTGCTTGGGACAAAACCAAGACCTGTTTTAACCGAATCACTTGTTTTTCCCTGTTCTCTCAACTTCTTTTGAGACTCATTAAGCTCATGTGCTTTCTTGCTGACAACTTGATCATCCTCTTTACTTGACGAACCAAAATCGAATCCAGCCTTTGCCAACAATTTGAAAGCGTAAGACTCAGCTTTGGTGAATGGCTTGGTATCACCTATCACTGTTTTCACCCCTTCGTGGTAGAACTTGAAGCATTGATGCAGAGTTGAAGGTACGACATCATTTTCATGAATCCATGGTCGCCCCAATAATATGTTGTATGAAGTCTTTGCATCGATCACGTGGAACAAAGTGTGTGACTCCAATTCGCCAATAACCATGTCTAGCCGAATCATGCCTATCGCTCTTTGTTCTCCCTGGTTGAAACCCTGGATCATGAGACGACTTTTAGATAACTCGTCAATATTGATGCCGAGTCGAGACATTGTCGATTTTGGCATAATGTTCACAGCAGACCCTCTATGTACAAACATGCGGTTTAATTTTTGCTCTCGCATGTAACCTGTCACAAAAAGAGGTCGATTGTGTGGCTTTGAACCCAATTGTAAATCTTCATCTGTGAAATGAATGGCGTCACAACATGCTACGCATGCCGCACACTCATTGATGTTTGAAGAATGCTGGCCCTCATCAAGCAACAACTGGATTAACGCACGTCTCGCCGATTTGGAAAGTCGTGACAGATTGGAGAGGCTAAATTTTAGAGGTAAGTCTTCCAATTGCCTCAGCACTTCAGTTTCTTCAACCTTCTCAACATCTTTGGAATCACCTTCAAAGCTTGTTGTCATTGTGCTAGCTCTTAGACTCAGTCACGCCTTGGGCATGCACTTCGTTGGCAGATTTTGATTGAGGGACTTTTGCACGCAAGGAGCGAATTTCTCCTTTGTACACCTTGTCTCATTCCTCGCGAGGCATTGACAACTCCTATGGGGTTGTTTATGATCCGGCTGCGAGAGTGGTGGACTTGGCAACACACCTTTGCGCTCTTTTCGTCGAGTTACGAGTACCCATCCTTCACCATCGTTGCGTGGAGCAGCTTTAGGAGCGAGGTTTATTTGTCGGATTGGCTTTACTTCTTCTAACTTTTCATCATTGCTAGCCTCTTTCGAGAAATGGCATGACACTTTTACTGGCATGGAAGGTACTTGAACCGGCTCAAAAGATCCAAACGAAATGGTAGTGCAATTGACCGCAGCAACCTCGTCGACATCCAACTCGATTCTTCCTTGTTCGGCAAGCTTCATGATCAAATCCTTCAAAACAAAGCACTTCTCAACTGGGTGGCTAACGAGGCGATGAAACTTGCAATACTTTGGATCATTGACCCGATGCATTTCTTCTGGACGTTTGCACTATAGAAGTTCTATCACCTTGTTCTCAAGCAAATCCTCCAACATGCCTGCCACGTTGGAATCTGGGAATGGATAAGTCTTTTGCTCCCACGCAGTCAATGGATGCTTCTTCCTCCCGTAGGCTTGAGTCGGTTCTACTCTCTTAACCTCCTTCTTGTCTCGTGTGGAGATTTTAATTGGACCAACACTTGCAGTCATCGACTCCTTTGTTGATCTTTTGACGACCTTGTCAACTTTGCTGCTGAAAGCTTTGTCTTTTCGTTGATCATTGACAAACTCCTTCTTACCCTTGTGGCTGGCTATGCTTAACTCCATATCGTGCGCTCGCGTAGCTAGCTCTTCAAAGGATCGAGGCTTGATACCTTGGAGAATGTACAACAAATCAAAATGCATGCCTTGGATGCACATTTCTACTGTAGACGTCTCCGACAAGCGGTCTTTACAATCGAGGCTGAGCGAGCACCACCTGTTGATGAAGTCAATCGCTGGTTCGTCTCTCCATTGTTTTGTGTTGGTGAGTTCCATCATGCCCACAGTTCGCCTTGTACTGTAGAAGCGGTTTAAGAATTCACGTTCCATTTGGTCCCAACTGTCGATGGACTCGGGCTCTAAGTCCGTGTACCATTCAAAGGCATTGCCTTTCAATGAGCGAACGAATTGCTTGACAAGGTGGTCACCTTCTGTCCCAGCGTTATTGCAGGTTTCAATGAAGTGAGCAACATGTTGCTTTGGATTACCCTTCCCTTCAAATTGCTGGAACTTTGGCGGCTGGTATCCCAACGGCATCCTTAGTCCATTGATTCTTTTGGTGTAGGGTTTGGAGTAGGTGAGAGAATCACGAGAAGGACCTCCATATTGAGCTCTGATGGAGTTGGTGATGATGTCTTGCAATTGCTGAAAGGACATAGATCCAAGCGAGCCATCATCGTCTTTGTCATCGTTCTTGGAGCTCTCGCCCACTTTGTACTTCTTTTCTTCATCTTGACTTTCAAGCCTGCTGTAGAGCTCGGTGATCTGTATGTCCTTTTCTTCCACCGTTTTGGTGAGCTTCTCAATCGCTCCCATCAGATTGGCTATTCGCTCTTCAATGGTGGATGCGCCTATCACCATGACTTGCATATGGATGGGTTGTGATGAATAGTCCGTCGACAGGCCATAGGTGTTGTCTTCATCACCATTTGGACTTCCATCGTATGAAGCCGTACTTGATTCATCATCCGTGGCAGGTGAGAATGATCGCTCCCTTGATTTGTTTGGAGTTTCCTTCTCTTCACTTCGCGAGGCGCGCTTGACTCCACTTCGCGAGGCATGCTTGTCTGTGAGATTCGCCAAGGTGATGATTGGTTCGCGAGGGTTGGAAGGCAAAGCCACAAATGTTGTGGGTTGATTCCTCGCCATGCTACGGGTGACATGACCAGAGGGCTCGTTGTTTGACCTCGCAGTCATTGGTTTAGACTTCTTCGTCGAGATGGCTTGAGTGCTCTTGGAGGCCATTACTTCGAACGGATTTGAGCTTTCTTGTGGAGAAGGAGATGAGAGGCAAAGTTGTCCAACTAGGCGTGCCAATTTTGTAAACACAAAAATATCTGCAACAAATAATAGAACAACACGTGTACAAAGAATAATTTAATTTAATCAAATGCGAATGCGGGTTACAATCTTTGTGAACTCCTCTGATTCTATCTCCGAATTTAGGTCTAACTCAAGGGTGACAAGCACTTGTTCTTGAGGGTTACACGGGTTGATCACGTAACGAATATTTGGGATTTAGATTTGGGTTTAGTGAAGAACTGGCTATTTGGGGAGCTTGATAGTTCTTCAAGGGTCTAGTGAAGAACTGGCTATCTGGGGAGCTTGATAGTTCTTCAAGGGTCTAGTGAAGAACTGGCTATCTGGGGAGCTTGATAGTTCTTCAAGGATTTTGGGGAGACTTCTGAGCTCGCGGAGGGATTTTTCTCTCTCTAGTTCGCTACCTTCTTTTATGCCCTCTCCTCTTGGTATGAGAGGGGGTATTTATAGTGTTAGCATGCCTCCACTTAAGGCATGTAATGAAGATTCTGAATCAATAATATTTCCTTAATCGAATCAATGAATCTTGACTGATTTACTTGCCGATTTTAACATAATCAAATCAATCAAATCTTGAGATTTTGATATGTCCAGATCGCTTTCGATTAAATGTCTCGTTTTGATCAAACTCCTTAGTCAGGGGCAAGCCATCCCGCGGATATAGAAGGTATCTCGTGAGGCACCTTGATTTCCAAGCAACCGGTGATTTCTGGTCTCACTTCGCGGACGACTTCTCTTGGACGTACATCCCCGCATGCATGTGAACTCTGTCGGCTAGCTCCTTCGCGAGGTTCCCCCTTACGCGGGGCCATCTCGCCTCGCCTTTATGTTAATCTACGCGCGTGGAGCCATCTCGCCTCGCCTTCATGTAAGTCTACACGCGCGAAGTCAAGTTCACCTCGCGAAGTCTATTTCGCCTCGCGAAGTCAAGTTCACCTCGCGAAGTCTATTTCGCCTCACGGAGTCAATTTCACCTCGCCAAGCTTAGCTCACCTCGCGAAGTCCATTTCGCCTCGCGAAGTCAATTTCACCTCGCGAAGTCTATTTCGCCTCGCGAAGTCTATTTCGCCTCGCGGAGTCAATTTCACCTCGCCAAGCTTAGCTCACCTCGCGAAGTCCATTTTGCCTCGCGAAGTCAAGTTCGCCTCGCGAAGTCTAGCTCACCTCGCGAAGTCCATTTCGCCTCGCGAAGTCAAGTTTGCCTCGCGAAGTCTATTTTGCCTGGCAAAGTCTATTTTGCCTGGCGAAGTCTTGTTCGCCTAGCGAAGTCTTGTTTGCCTGGCGAAGTCTATTTTCTTCCTCGCGAAGCCTTGTTCACCTGGCGAAGTCACATCATCAATTGACACTTGATAATTGATTTCAATCGGGATTTAAGGTTTTGTTGTCGGCCGATCATTTCCACGCTGCCACGTGTTATTTCCAACGGCTTTCCAATTTTGTTGACTCACGAGCCACGTATTTGCTTGGATTATTCAATGACTATTATTATCGTTAAATTTTATATGTCTACAGTATCAGAGCATTAGGTTATTCGATTCCTTCCTCCTTTAATTACTACCTTATATACTTGGTCATACTTAGTGTCTACAGAGTGATGGTCCGACCGCGGCGGATCCATTAGTATTATATGTTTTAGATACTATGTGTTAATTAGGTTAGTGAGGTAGTTGATCTTGTCTTATTTATGAACAGTATTGTGCCATAAAAGTCCACATCTACATCTCTAAGACTATGCCTCCGTCTGCCGATCTCTTAAATGATCATCCTGCATTGAGTATTGAAAAGGTGTATATATTACACCTATTTCGAGGATCAATAATTTAATATCAGTAATCATTGCAGTCGAGTTTGTGAGTTAAGGAAAAAACTCAAAAGCTTGATAGCTTTCCTTTCATTTGTTCAACGATTGATTGGGCTAAGATAATGATGCTAAGTTGGGCATCTTGTATGGATCGATAATGTGTGAAATGTGCAAATTCGTGCCTTGGAGTTTTCTATTTATGGTGGTTAAATATGGGGTTGTAATAGTTTGGTGAGAGATCTTGGAATCAATTATGTGATTTCTAGGAGAGAAGAGTTGGAAGGAAAGCTTGAAGTAGTGGTGTATTCTATTGATGTAAGGTTGGTTGAAGTGATGTTATGAGGTACCCATAGTAATTCAAAGAGGTACCTATACGAGCGTTGAGGACTCTAATTTTGAGCTAATTAGTCACGGGGGATTGGTGGCTAGTAAAAAGGCTATCAATTTAGAGATGTCTTGTTTGACGGTTAAATTACCGACTGGTTTGTCCGCAGCAGAAGTCAGTTGGGGATTATTTTGGTTAATGCTTGTTATGGCGGCACATGATTTGGCCCTTACAGCTCTAATTAAGAATATGTTTCTGTCCTTGGAATCATCCTAATAAAGAGTGTAGTTGAAACATTTTGGAGAAGTAGTTGAGGAATATCAATATTTCTGATGACTTTGTCTATATCGTGGATTAGTTGAAGTGGATTAAGGCGTAAAGCTTAATGACTTAAGGATTATTTTCCTTTAGTTGTTAGCTTTATAAAAATCATTGGAGATAGGATTATGACAAATTTGTGGTTGTGTCACAGTCAGGGAATTTTAGAAATTTAATGGTGTCGTTAAATGTTTTGGAACTTCAAATAAGCTTTGAATCGTAGAGTGGCATGTGTCGGTTATAGTATATTAATCGTGAGGCCATAATGGATTCCTTTGGAAGTCTATGCGTTAAAGTTTGGTCTCCGGATTTATAAAGAGTTTTTATAAAGACGGTAAGAGTATTTTACTTGGAGATTTATATTAGTAAAGTAGATGTCGAAAAGTCGAGATCGCTCCGACTTTAGGGCAACAGTGGGGAATGGAGCTATTTGTGTCAGATGTTTAATGGCATTGTACAAGGTGGTTCAAGAGGGTCACCGAATTGATTCATTCCTTTCTTGGAGTTTAGCAGTAAAAAAAAAAAAAAAAAGGATAGATTAAACGTATTGAGAACTTCGGGAGTTTTTAGAAATTCAAATCTTTAGTTGCTTGGCCACTTGGATGGAAATGTGAGGAATATAGGTGTGACATGAATGTCCAGAGGGAAGTAATATATCTTGAAGTGCGTTGTTGTTGGAGTTGAATAATTTGTTATCTAGAATAGCTGTAGATGAAAAGATTTATTGGAAAAGCGTGGATGGGTGTCCATAGTGTTTTCAGTCGGCGCTGTATTGAGTTAGTCGATACAAGTCTTGAATGGCGTGATATTAGTGTAAAGTGTGAACGAAGTTTGTTTGCTAATATCTCTTTGTTTGCAGTTGAAGTTTCTTTGTCATATCCCGCTTGAGGACTTGTTCACCCTCCATGCTAGTGACTTTGTCACATCCTGGTTCTTAAATTAAATTACGGTTATTTACTTTTGGTGTTATTTTGGTTTTTACCGTTTTGAGTAACCGTGTACTATTTAAGGTTCCAAAAGTTGACTTTTTATTTCGTCTAAAATTTGGGAAAACTTTCTTCATGAAAGTAGTAGAGGACGTTAAACCGAGTTTGTGGATATGTGACACATTTTAATCGAAGTTTGTACGAAAAAGTTATAAGGGTTTAAAGTCAAGGGCAGATTGGTAATTTCACACGAAACTTAAGTTCTATAAATAGTAAATCAGACCCCCATTTCGGGATAATTCCAGAATTTCTGCCGAAACTTCATCGCCTCCATTCGCTGTCGTCCGGCCGAGTTAGGGGGCGAGCTAGGTATCAAATCGAAGCTTGGAACATCCTCTTCAAGTCTCGGTCGTGTTGCGCCTCCATGAAGGAGAAATCAGTCCCGAAAGCCACTGCTGTGCGTGGTGGAGTTTTGCCGGAAACTTCATTTTTCGGCCACCATAGCCGGAGCTGTTGGTCTCAACTTGAAGCTCTCCCTTCCAACAGTAAACCCCTAAAAGAATACATCATAACACAAGCTTGGTAAGGAGCATCGAAGGTTTGAAATTTTAGGGTTCTTGAATTGAGGTTTTTCTGTTTGATTCGATTGGCATGTTTAAGCTTGAAATTGATCAATGTGGTAGTTATGAAAGTTGTTTGGAATGTTGAGAGGAAGATTGTGTCAAAATTTGGTAGCCATTGGAGATCGCCGGAGTTCAGCTGCCGGCCGCCGTTGCTTGGGGGTAGTTTTTCTAGTTTTTGAGTTTGTTTTAATGAGAGGAGTTTAATGATGTGAAGTTTGGAATTTTTGGAGGAGTTTTGGTTAGGTTTGGGATTTTTCAAAGATTAGTGAAATAAGCGGTTGATAGGATAGAATCCGGCCATTGGATTAGTGTTGATTAAATTTCAGAAAGTTGTTTTATGGATTTCAATGCTTGTGGTGAAGTTGGAGCCTTATTGGTTTAAGGATGAAGAAGTTGGGCAAGGGCGAAGGATTTATAGTCTTACTTTTATTCTCGCAGTTTTATTTAAAGTATCAAGTTAGTCTTGAGACTTAATAATATCTATTATTCAGGACGTGAGGAGGATCGTGTTTGGAGACCTCGGATCGACGGCAGGCATAGCCGTATACTGTGAATGGACATTTTGATTTTAAATAAATTTGCATGCAATATTTTATAATTTATTATTTTATTTTCCGAGTTTATATTATAATTTCGGCTTATGAAATGATCTTGGAAAGTATTTGAGTTTGAAGCATTGATTAATTATGGGTCATGATTTATGGATTTGAGCTCGGATTACTAATTTGGTATTTAAGTTTGGATATTCTTTATAAATTCCGGATTTCATTATAATGGTTTTAATGGTGCACTTTGAGATTTATAAAAGATTTTCGAAAATGGGATTTTCGGTAGTTCGCTATTTATAATTTTCGAAATTATTGGTGGAATATCGATCTTGACCTTGAGAATGTTTTAGCGAGTATTTTGGATTGAGATATTAATTATGATTTTTACTTGTTAATTAAATCTCGCTTATATTATGGTTTTGAGAATATTTTGACGTGTGAGACACGTCATTGAGTTTTAACATAATTTCTTATGATGATTTTCAAGTACGGTTGGGAACCGTACCATTCGTATGATCTTGGGGAAGTTTAATGGATTTTTGTGATTTCGTATGTTTTTAGTCACCATAATATAGGGTCGCTTATATTGATTATTGCTAGCTAACCATTATTAGCGGTCCTCACCATAGGTGGGTGGAGCGCTTAGTAGCGTGGGACGCTATTATAGTCTGGGAGGCAACCGATCGGTATTTATATTTATTTGTTAGCTAGCCATTATTAGCGGTCCTCACTATAGGTGAGTAAAGCGCTTAGCGTAGGACGCTATTATAGCCTGGGAGCACTACGCCAATTTTGCCTTCGGACGATAGGCAATGCCCGTCGTCTGATTACTTTTTTGCGTGTCGTCTATCGAGCTGCCATCTGATAACGATTCAGTCGACAAGCATAATCTGTCGTCTGAGAAAGGTTATACGACATACTGTATGTCGTCTTTATGAATCCAGGTTCGTGACACAAAAAATAAATCTATCGTTAGAAAGCGTTAAAAGGACACTGAAGCTACAAATGATTTCATATGTTTCTCGTCTTAAACAAATTCTAACGTCACTTGTTTGACGTCTAAATGTTTTTTTCATTTATTTTTTTAACTTATCCGTCATCTTGACGAAGTACTACTACGCTTATCTGTCGTTAAAATAGTTTATAACCACAAAACTCTGCATTTGTCTCTCGTTTGAGATTAGGTCAGACGCCATAATTCTGTCGTATGAATGCTTAGTTTTATGTGATTTTACATGTAATACCCCAGATTTTCATATCAATTTCCTTATATTATTTCCAAAATTGATGAAGAATTATTTATGGAAATACTTATTTGGTAGTGCGAAGTTGAAGTTTCGGGAGTAATTTTTAAGTGCTTTGACTTTTAAGAGGCCAAAAGTTGACTTTCTTTTATGTAAGTTATTTGTGAAAACTTCCTTCACGAAAGTTGTAGAGTTTGTCGATACGAGTTCGTAGACATGTGGCACGGGTAAAACGGATGTCGTATGAGAAAGTTTTGGTCAACGGAAGTTCGTGGCTTTACGGGAATGTGAGTTAAATAGGAGAGTTTTCTTTTGGGTCCTCATAATTTTCAAAACCCTTATTTCTTCCCCTCTCCTTCTCTCTCTCCGTCCCCGAGAGAGTCCAAAATTCCCAGCCAACCCGACCCGGACTTTCCGGCGCCGTCCGACGCCGCCTGACCGCGCCACTGGCTCGAATCGCTTCCTCTTCTCCTTGCCTTCGTCCCTCTCTAGCTGGTTCACGCCGATTCGGTCCTGAAGTGGTGATTTGAAGCCTGGAAGTTCGGCTTGGAAACCGGTCGGGATTCTCACCTCCGGCGGCGGCGACGAGGCTTGAAACCGGTCGGGATAGAAGCTCCTTGGCGTCCTGGTTCGACTTGTGGTGGTCTTGAAGCTCGACTCACGGTGTAGAGTGGTGGTGGTGGATTTCATTTTTCCGCTACGTTTCCGGCCTCTTTCCGTTCAAACTTCAGGTATAAAAGATGTTTCCCTTGCTTCAATCTACAAGTTTGATGTTGGAAGTTTGCTGAGATTCTGAAGTTTTGGGGTGGCGCATGGGGCCCACTCGCTGCCGCGTCCAGTAGTGTCTATGGTGTTTTGTGGTGCTGGTTAGGTAGTACTCTTCTATACGAACGTGTTGATATGTGGGTTGTAGGTTTTGGTTACCATTATTGCATGCTAGGGTTTCCCCTTGGTGCTAGGTTTCGTTTGGTTCTGTTTTGGGTAAATCCGAACATGAAAATCTGGTTAGTAGTTCTATAGGATGTGTAGGACGTTTCGGCGACCTTTTAGAGGTCAAAGAGGAGGATTTGTCTCGAGTGACAAGCTTGTGGGTTAGGAGTTGAGTTTCGGTTCGACTCGGGTATTGTTGTTTTGATAGTTACTAAGGTTAACGTTTTGTTAATAGGTGACTTGTGGAGTGTGGTTTTAAGCTATTTACTTGTGTTGTGCTGCGAAGACCCAGCTGGATTTGAGGTGAGTAAAATCTCACCAAGGTTCACTTGTGACCTATTTATTTATAATTATTATGAGGATGATTATGTGATTATGATGATGATGATAATGTTTTTTTTGTGATGATGATCATGATGATAATTATTATGATGATGATGATAATTTTTTTTTGTGTGATGATGATGATGATCATGATGATAATTATTATGATGATGATGATAATGTTTTTTTTGTGTGATGATGATGATGATTTTTGTGATGATGATCATGATGATAATTATTATGATGATGGTTATGATGATTATGATGATGATGATGATGATGATGATGATGATGATGATATAAAAATTATGTTTTTGTTTGTTTTAAAATATATGAGCTTGATCGCCAACGGCTCATAAAACAAGTTTTCCTATTTAAATGATTATTTTTAAGGTTCTTGTGACCATAATATTTTTTGGTTCTATTGATGTGATCATGTGGGTGCCTTAGTGGTGATTGTGTGCGTTAGTTGTGAATCTGTGCCTGAGTGATGATTGTATGCATTGGTTGTGGATGTGTGTGCCTTTGTGGTGATTGTGTGTATTAGATTAGGAGCCTTCGTGGTGGACCGGGAACCAAGACTTGGCCGGGTGATTGGTTACTGTCAGTATAGAGCTCTAGTCTGTCTGTCGGTACTTCATGGGGGATGACTAAGTGTTGACGAACTCATTAGTACGCGTTTGTTTGGTTACTTATGGGGGATGACTATGTGTTGACGAACTCATAAGTAAGAGTAGAGAAATGATTGTGTGATGTTCTTATGTGTTGTCATTTAAATTCCTTGCTTTGAATATCTCCTGAGCTATGCTTATCCGCAGGAGATTCTTTAATCTTAATTGTATGATTTTTGGTGTAATTCCTAAACTACGTTTTTTGTAGGATTTAATTTATGATTTGAGTGATTGTGATTTGTTGTGTTTCCTTAATTTCTTCTTTTGGTTCTCTTGCTGTAAGTGTTTCCTGAAATTATTTTTAATGCATGAACTCTTGGTTTTACCTTATGTGTTGATGAGTAGAAGTATTGAGTTATTTTGGGATTTACTCATACGGGCTTTTTAGCTTACCGGGTTTGTTGTTTACAACCCGGTGCACCATTTCCTTGTGTAGGGGTTAGACCTGCAGGTGTTGATCAGCAGGGTTGAGGTGGAGGCTTAGTGGCAGGATTTTAGTTTCTGTGCACTTTATTTTATTTTGTTGTGACAGTTGTTTAAGCTCATGTGAGCGACTTAATTATTACTAGACTTTTGAAGTTAATGTAACTAAGTAGGTTTAATGTTTAACTCGATTTACGAGTTTGTTGACATGTACACTTCCAGTATTGTTGTTAGTTTGAAAGTTGTTGAGCAGGATTTAGGATTTTAAGATTTTGAGTTATATCACGCCCAAATTTTTAAAATTTATCCTTCGAAAATTGGGGTGTGACATTACAGTTCAGACGACAAATGTGTTTACTTGTCTATCGTCTGTATTAGTACCAGAAGACAATTATATGTCGTTTTAATGTGTAATAAGTTATTTATGTTTGTCGTTTGAATGTTTTATGAACGACAATATACTCAAGCGACCTATACCAGAAGTCTGCATATGCACAACATAATTCATAAATCTCAAAGTCATTCTCATTGCCAAAAACCAACAAAGTTTACAAAGAGTTATTTGTTATAAAGACACCTATAAGCTATAACATCAATAAGTTACTATTTTTGAAATGAACTACAGTACATCTACAATGGTCATTCCATATATAACCTAATTACTACAGAAAAAAAAGACATCAAACCAAATATTGGTGGTGTACTCTAGAGGGCAGAGAGTTCTCCTAACTGTAGTGGTGTACTCTGATACCTCCTCCTTCAGTATTCACCATTTAATCAAGCGTCTCCTGCCAAATTGAAGATACAGAACTTCAGTTAGTTTTACTTAAAGAACACCAAAACCAAATAGAATTGAAAGATCAATATCCAACACCTTAATTAACTGATTTTTCAGGCATGCAATTGTTACAAGTTCGAATTAAGAGATTCAATTTGGAACAGTTAACTTGTTGGCTTCAAATGGGGTAATGACAATGTTAACTGCTTTAAAAAGCATATGACTATTCTCACTATTCTGGATGTTGAAAAATTGAAATCAACACAATCATATGAATATCAAACCACCACCTGATGTTCAAGGAAATTTATGATCAACCAATACTTTATAACAAGATGTTGAAATCATTTTTACTGTTATTGCAAGAACTTGTAAAAGTACTACTAGTCAACTTGTTGCATATAACTATTCGAGTTAGTTCTATTTTATATAACAATATGAGCTACTACATAAATCCGGGTAAGGTTCTATACCCCATGAAATGAATCTTGTTGAACTTTGTACCCTTTTCCTATGATAAAGCGGTGCAAAGAAGCCCCAACCTGCATATCAAAGGAAGTGACAACAAAATGAACATAATGAGCCTCACCAGATCTATGTCGTATGATTGCAAAATTGATGTAGGGACACACCTTCAAGGCTGTAAGTCTCTGATCAACAACTACTCGAAAGCCTTGATCTTTCGTTTCCTACAAGCACACATGTAAACGAAGCATGAAAATGCTTTTAGCATTGATAATTTGATACTTAGTTCAACTATTATAAAGCAAAACATAATGACATAAAGAAAGTAAGTAAACATGATCGACCCATGTAATTTCGTGTTTAGAATTGTAAAACTGTTCTCTGAACATTGTAATGTAAACAAGCAAAAAAAGATAAAGAGAGAGTCTGCAAGATATTGTACCATCATTCATTGGAAACCAAACATATTCAGAAACTGAATACAATCAAATACGTACCATAAAGAAATATATTCATTATCTCCTTGACTGTATGTCTTGTCTTTAAACTGGAATGGCCATAAGAAGATATATTCATATATTTTACATTGCAGTGAATATGTACAACCCTAAAAAAAATAGGAGCACTCCAGTACGCATGCTAATGAATGAAGTACTAGTACATATAATTGAGCTAACTTGCGATGAAATAATATATCACCACTAATCTTACATTACTTTAAGATTTTATCATCAAAACTTATATTACTTTTACCATCAAAATTATATTACTAACCTTATTTGTCGCAATTGTATGGTTATATTAAATGGATCATTCAATTTATAAGATAAGGGATCTATGGAGCTCATCAAATTTTATAGTAAACTCACAAATCTATGAAGCGACATCAAACATTACTATTTGAAGGAGTTCTTTTGTTCATGCTTAATATTGTGAATGATAAATATATGACATAAGAGAAAGAAACTCACTTGTGTTAATATTCATATACCAACTGGAAGACCTGATATAATGTTTTATATATGCGCATGAATATTAACAACATACAAGTACTAGAAGCTTGTTTCTTGAAGAAAACTGGGGTCCATTACCTATCAACTTAAGTAGCTAGGTCATAAGTCTATTACCTATCAGCTTGCTTTTGGTTCAATCACCAAGCATACAAAACGACATTACCATCTACAAACCCAAAACTAATAAAATCATTCAACGTGCTAACATAGGTTTTCAAAATCCAAAACAAAAGCTTACCCTGCGAATAGCACAGGACACACAATACTGCATCTTACCCTGCGAGGCTTACCCTACGGTAGAGTGTACCCTACACATCACAAAAACAATAAACCACACAGCTACTCATTCACACATCCAAATACAACATGCAAATCAAAATTTCAGATACAAATCAATACGAAAAATGAAAAAGCTTACACTCATAGACACAAGCATCTTGCACATCTCTCACCGAATCTTGCTCCACGATGTTCCTCATTAAAACTAACAAAGCCAACATAGCTAAAGTCCCCAAAAATGAAAAAGCAAACTTACGCCTCATTGAGATTGGAATCACCAAAGGGACTTGAGTCATTGGAATATCCCTAAACTGTCTTGGATTTCAGCTTCTAAGCTACTTGTGCGACCTAATCAAGATCAAAACCACACAATCAACAACATTTCACATTAGAAATCCATAAAACGCACGAAAAAAGATCGGCCAAGAAGTAAAGCCATATATAAACAACAATAGAAATCCATAACACATTAGAAATCCATAACACACTCAAAGCATACAAATCGGCCAAGAAGTAAAGCCACAAATAAACAAGATCGGGAAGGAGAGAAAAGTACCCATCCGCATCCCGAATTCGCAAAACCTAAATCGGATTGACAAAGTTGAATTTCAGATAAAACCCTAAAACCCTAGAACCCAAAACGAACCCCAAATCGAATAATACTGAATCGAAAGACTTACCAACAGTACATAATTGGTTGGTAGAGACTGACGAAGTACACCGATTTACAATTTCAACACACGCGATTGAGATGGGATGAAGAGAGATGGGGATGGGGGATGAGGTTCTTTTGGTTCGAGGAGCTGAAGCGTTGGGATTTCAGTTCGCTCGAGGAGAGATCTAGTTGAGGGCACTGGGTTCTCTTTGTTGGGAATGAGAGATATGAGAGAATGTCGGGGAGAGAGAATGAAAGTTAAGAGAATAGAGTTGATGATTTAAGTAAAAACAACGACCTAGACAAATTTTTATTTTTTTAAGAGACGATACTCTTCTGTCGTCTTAAAATGTCTATATCAATTGTTACATTTCTCTTGTTTTTAACTATCATCTTGTGAACATGTTAATTTTAACTATCTGCACGTTGCTACGTTTAGACGACAGAATTTTAAATGTCTGTCGTAAAAGTTTATCAGACGACAGTAAAAACGACTTCTGTCGTCTGATCCCTGTCGTCTGATTGCAAAATTGGCGTAGTGGACATACCGACCCGAGCCTGGGAGGCTCCTTTTACATGGTGATAACTCTTCCCCTTATTTTATTTTTCTCAGTTATATAATTGATTAACCAGCGGGGTTGGTTTATCTCTTCTTACGAGATTTCTATATTTGATTAAACCAGCGGGGCTGGTTTGCCTATTTTATGGTATTCTAGATTTAAAGTTATTTGGATTATTAAAGTTGCATGCTGTTAAGTTTTAAAAGTTGAAATATGGGAAAGTATTTAAATTATGTATTTGTTAAATTATTTAATTTATTTTTGTCCACTCATTCTAACGTTTTTAAATTACTTTCCCCTGAGCCATTTGATTTTAAATGCCTAGTATGCAGGATAAGTTTAAATGAGGTCGAGCGTACATGGAGTCGAGGCATAGTCAGAGACTGCTTCCGCTTATTCTTTATTCATTGTTTTTCGTTCAACTTTAGATATGCTCTAAAAGTCCAGTAGTAAATTATTAATTGTCTGTTGTTGGTTATGGGATTATTTTAGTTGAGTAATTGTTATATTGGGAGATGTGATAATCTTGGGGAGCAGGAAGGCTCCAGGTGTTGATGCTGGTTTGTTTGGTTATAGAAGTGTAAGTTGGATTTTTCAGGTAAGGGTTGTCCATTTTCAAGGTAGGTTATACCCAATTTTCAGTAAAATTTCCTTGGGGTGGACCCCGCATGATTTACCTCTGGTTTCAGGGTGAAATTCGGGGTGGGTCCTGACAGACTTGGTAAATTGGATTTTAGATGGAACATGTTTTGGTGATATATAAGTTATTTATGTTGCTGCTTTATGTAACCTTAATGTTCCTTTCACATATTTTGGGATGGTGGAGTGTAGGCAATATAATTTGAAGGTTAGAGATTCTGTCAGTTTCGTCAAATTTTTGAGATAAATGAAGAATTGGTTGTTGTGTCGTGGACAAGGACCATTGATAAATCTAGTGGTGATCCTAAGTGAATCGGAGTTCGATTAAGCGACGGACCAATGGAGCTGAAAGTTCTATGTGGTAGTCTGGAGTCGAGTTGATATGTTGAAGAGATGGTAGGTGTGACGTTGTGTTGAATTGTGGTGTAGTCTTAGGGGAGACGATTTTCCTTGTTGACCCAAGATGTATTTCAAGTCAAGGTTTATTAAGAGTTATAATATTGTGAATAGTAGATTTATTGATAAGTTGAGCTGCGTATCATATCGTGGTGGAGCTACTCACTTATCCGTGTTTGATCGGGGATGTTATCATTGTTGGGAGGTGTGCTCATCTGTTACTGTTAGGGTGATTGGCCGAAATCACTCTATTGTCATATGGTTAGGATTACATCTCAAAGCAAGTCATTAATTAATGTCAGAGTTCATAACTCTTGAGTTTGAAGTTAGAGATTTGATTCCTTTGTGCACTCTAGTTATTCTCTCTGGAACTAGAGTCGAGGTTAGATATGAGTCTTAACTTTTAATTTGAGCATAAGTTTTGGTAGCTCCTTAGTGGAAGCAAATTTTGACGTGCAATAAGTAACTTGGTGAAACTTTGTAGTTACCGAATCATTGGTCGAAAGTTTTTGGGCTTCAAAACCCTAGCCCCAAGCGTGTTCAAGAGTTGACCATATATGATTTTTGGATCGTATTCTGCTATCAGATTAATTACTAATGGAGGTTGAGAGAGAAGTGTGTTCTTGTCTAGTTTATAGGTTTTGGCATTTAGAATCTTTCTCTTGGAATGGCTCAAGTGAGCTGTACAAGTTGAACTGTTGATTTGTGGTCGTGGTGAAACCCGAGTAAGTAGCGAGGTGTGAAGATCAAATTTTGCCAATGTCTAAGGAAGGTTAAGTCAGGTAGCTTGATTTGACCGTGCTAATTTTCGTGGGAATTATTAGTTAGTTTTGTTTATGGCGAGCAAGAAGGAGGATTATCTCGTTTTCACATGATAGTCATGATTAATTGTATCTCCTGGATAGTGGTGAAGAGATTAATGAGGATAATAGGGTCATGTAAGAACTTGATTTCTGATAAGTTGTTGAATTGTATGCGCAAAAATGGTAATGTCATAGTTTTGGTGGAGACCTAAGCAATGTAGTTATTGATCACTACATAATTTCATTCCGGCAATTGAGGTTAAACTCTTGTTGGACTAATCACCTAGGCGGAGAAGAGTGGTCTGGTGTGAGCTTTGACTCCGTGAGTACAACGGTAGTGAAAGAGTGATTGTTGCAGTCTTTCTCAGTATAGGAATCCTCAATCTATTCAATTAGCAGGTTTTCAGATAGCTATGAGCATATGTGAATGCAAAAATTCTAGCTTCTTAACAAGTGTCTATAGAGTGATGGTCCGACCGCGACGGATCCATTAGCATTATATGTTTTAGGTACTATGTGTGGATTAGGTTAGTGAGATAGTTGTTCTTGTTTTATTTATGGACAGTATTGTGCCATAAAAGTCCACATCTACATCCCTAAGACTATGCCTCCGTACGCCGACCTCTTAAATGATCATCCTACATTGAGTATTGAAAAGGTGTACAGATTACACCTATTTCGAGGATCATTAATTTAATATCAGTAATCGTTGGAGTCGAGTTTGTGAGTTAAGGAAAAAACTCAAAAGCTTGATAGCTTTCCTTTCATTTGTTCAACGATTGATTGGGTTAAGATAATGATGCTAAGTTGGGCATCTTGTATGGATCGATAATGTGTGAAATGTGCAAATTCATGCCTTGGAGTTTTCTATTTATGGTGGTTAAATATGGGTTGTAATAGTTTGGTGAGAGATCTTGGAATCAATTATGTGATTTCTAGGAGAGAAGAGTTGGAAGGAAAGCTTGAAGTAGTGGTGTATTCTATTGATGTAAGGTTGGTTGAAGTGATGTGATGAGGTACCCATAGTAATTCAAAGAGGTACCTATACGATTATTGGAGATAAGATTATGACAAACTTGTGGTTGTGTCACAGTCAAGGAATTTTGGAAATTTAATGGTGTCGTTAAATGTTTTGGAATTTCAAGTAAGCTTTGAATCGTAGAGTGGCATGTGTCGGTTATAGTATATTAATCGTGAGGCCATAATGGATTCCTTTGAAAGTCTATGCGTTGAAGTTTGGTCTCCGGATTTATAAAGAGTTTTTATAAAGACGGTAAGAGTATTTTACTTGGAGATTTATATTAGTAAAGTAGATGCAAAAAAGTCGAGATCGCTCCGACTTTAGGGCAACAGTGGGGAATGGAGCTATTTGTGTCGGATGTTTAATGGCATTGTACAAGGTGGTTCAAGAGGGTCACCGAATCGATTCATTTCTTTCTTGGAGTTTAGCAGTAAAAAAAAAAAAGGGATATAGGTGAGGAATATAGGTGGGGAATATAGGTGAGGAATATAGGTGGAAATTCAAATCTTTAGTTGTCAAGACCCACCCCGAATTTCACCCTGAAACCCGAGGTAAATCCTACGGGGACCACCTCCAAGGAAAATTTACCGAAGGACTCAGCAAACCTCCCTTGAAAATGGACAACCCTAACCCGGAAAAATATAGAACACCCTCTTAACGCAAAATATTAAACTTCACTTTAATCCAAATAACTGAATAAAATAATACACAATTATTTTTCCGAAATATTCAGAGCTGCTACAGGAAAGACAACGGAAGCTGATAAAAATCCTAGTGGGTTTAAACAAATGACCTACTGGCGAACAGTAGTGGAAATGTGGGTGACTATGCCTCGGCGCCTCCTTCTAGACCCCACCCGAACTCTGCAGACTGGGCGATTAAAACGAAGGAAAAGCCCAGGGGAAAATATTTAATCACGTCAGAGTGAGTGGACAAAATAATCTCGACAACAATAAATATTTCCCCAATAAACACTTTCAAGGACACGACTAGTTCTGGCTAGTCCCCAAATATTAAACAATACAGCCTCTCAGGCTAAAATTATATAATTATATCAGTATGTATTCACACCCGTCTACTCCATGTATGCTATCTATGAATAAGCTTGAAGGTAGATAGTCATACCAGGCTAGGACGCTCGCGTCTAACGCGCACGTCACCCCATAGTGGCATTTTCCCTCAGTATGGGGGTGGGACCGGGTGGTATTTATACGTGTTCACTCCCTGTACGAATTCTATGAATGAATCTAAAAACATAGAATGAACTCGGAAAGTAGAAAATCGTACAGGGCTAGGACGCTGGCGTCTAACGCTCACGTCACCTCATAATGGCATTTTTCCTCATTATGAGGGGAGCACGTATTGCTAGCTAGCACTCTCTCATATACATACTATATTCATAAACATTAAATAAAATGGGTAAAATCACGGAAATCCTCAACTCAGGATAAATTCCCACAAAGGAAAATATTCAACAATAAAACATTATTTAAAAACAATGGTCCACTCACAACTTAGGCCTAAGCCTAACGTCGGCCGGAGGTCTCCTCTGCTCGGGCCTCCTCGTGTCCTGTTCCAATACATAAATAATTCCTCAAATAAAATCCCAACGTTCAAAGAAAAAAATAGGCATAATTAAATATGAGCTCCCCGCGCTCAACCATGCCTATCGTCATCTTAACTTCACTGCCCACCATAAATCTCCATAAATTACCGACATCTTCAAAATCACATTCCAACGTCCTAATCATCAAAAATAATCCAATGGCCGGATTTTAACTTATTAATCCGCCAAAAACATCAAACTTAACAAATTCCAAAACCTATCCAAAACTCCTCCAAAAATTCTAAAACTCATTCGATTAAACTCCTCATAATATTCTCCACCAAAAACATTTTCTCGGTAGCGGCGGCCGGCGACCAACTCCGGCGACCTGCAAATGCTACCAAAATTTGCCAGCACCTTCCTCTCAACCTCCTCTACAACATTCCTAACTACCACAAATTCTAAGCCTAACCAAGTCAATCGAACACAAACACACAATAAGCCCTAGAATTTCAAATACCGATTTCTCCTTACCTAGCTCGAGATGGAAGGAGCCCTTTGGAGGGATTGAAGCACGGGAGGAGGGCTTCCTTTTGAGCCAAGGCTCGCCGGATATGGCGGCCGGAGGAAGGAGTTCCGGCGAAAAGAAGTTTCCGGTAGTCGGGGCTTTCGGCGTCGATTCCTCCTTCACGGCGGCGCTAGGGTGCTAGGGAGGTTGCCACCGGTCTAGAATTGTAGCTGGGTTGGAGACCGATCGTTTGGGACCGGTGTGGCGGTCTGGCGCGGCCGGACGGCGGCGGTCGGGCGGCCGGAAACTTGCGGCAGTGAAGAGAGGAAACGGGAGGAAGAAAACGGGAGGGAGGAGAGAGAAAGGAGAAGGAAAACTGAAAAGGGCCAAAGCCCATCCGGTCCAACTTAAACAACACCCAAACCAAAAATTCAACACCCCCAAAAAATAATACCCCAATAAAAATTACCTTTTACTAGCTAAAATTTACTATTTTTACAGTCGTCACATTTTCTTCCTTCTAATAATTCTTTCGAAATATTCATCCCTCAACACACCTCTAGGGACTTTAGGACTATAAATTCAATGACAAAGACGGTAAAATTCTTATTACCACAATGCTAGTAATTAAGGTAAAATTTATGAGTCGGGGCGTGACAATTCTCCCCTCCTTATAAAAATTCCGTCCTCCAAATTTACAAACACACTACTCAAAGAGATAGGGATACTGTTGTCTCATTTGCTCCTCCGATTCCCAAGTAGCTTCCTCTACTTGATGGCTTCTCCAAAGCACTTTGGCGAGCGGGATTGTCTTGTTCCTAAGCACTTGCTCCTTTCGGTCAAGAATCTGAACTGGCTCCTCTTCATAGGACAAATCCTTCTGCAAACTAATCGGCTGCTCTTCAAGCACATGAGAAGGATCGGCAATATACTTACGAAGCATGGATACATGAAACACATTATGTATCCTAGACAACTCCGGAGGCAACACCAACCGATAGGCCAGAGAGCCAACTCGCTCTATTATCTCATGAGGCCCAATATACCTCGGACTAAGCTTCCCACGCTTACCGAAACGTACTACCCCTTTCCAAGGAGATAGTTTCAGGAACACCCAGTCACCCACTTGAAACTCAAGGTCCTTCTTGTGAACATCTGCATAACTCTTTTGCCTGCTCTGAGCGGCCTTTAGTCTATCTCTAACCACCTTGATCTTCTCATTTGTCTCATGGATAATCTCAGGACCACAAAGCTCTCTTTCTCCGACTTCATTCCAACATAAAGGTGTACGACACTGTTTCCCATACAGTGCCTCAAACGGTGTCATGCCAATACTCGAATGGAAACTGTTGTTATAAGCAAATTCCATCAAAGATAGGTTCTTATCCCAACTCCCTCTGAACTGCAAGGCACATGATCTCAACATATCCTCCAAAGTCTGGATAGTCCTCTCTGATTGTCCATCAGTCTGAGGATGAAAAGCAGTGCTGAAGTGTAGTCGAGTACCTAATGCTGCTTGAAGAGCTCCCCAGAACTTCGAAGCAAATCTAGGATCCCTATCTGACACTATGGACTCAGGTACGCCATGAAGTCTCACGATCTCATTCACATAAAGCTCCGCCAATCTATCTAGTGTATACTTCTTTCCCACCGGCAACAAATGTGCAGATTTAGTGACTCTATCCACAATCACCCAAACTCCGTCATGCCCTTCACGGGTACGAGATAAACTGAAAACAAAATCCATGGTGATGTGGTCCCACTTCCACACTGGAATCGGCAACGGCTCAAGCAATCCTGAAGGTTTCTGCCTTTCAGCTTTCACTTGCTGACAAATCAGACATCTACTCACAAAAGCTGCAATTTCCCTCTTCATGTTTGGCCACCAATAATAATCCTTCAAGGTCCGATACATTTTTGTACTACCCGGATGAGCAGCATATGCAGAACTATGAGCTTCTTCCAAAATCTCTTTCTTTAACTCTTCATTCCTCTTTGGAACACAAAGCCTATTTTTGAACAACAAGGTTCCATCTCTTCTTACCGAAAAATCCACGGCTGTTCCATTCGCTACTCTTTCCATCAACTGAACTATGGAAGGATCATTAAACTACGCCTCACGCACTTTATCCACCAAAACTGACCTCACATGGAAACTAGCTACCAAGGCACCTACTTCATCCACCGCCAAATCCACTCCTGTAGCTCGCAACTCACAAAGAAGTGGAACTCTAACCATCCTGAGGTGAGATAAAGATATGGTGGGATTTCGACTAAGAGCATCAGCTACCACATTAGCTTTTCCAGGATGATACTCAATAGTGCAGTCGTAGTCACTGATCAACTCCATCCACCTTCTCTGCCTCATATTCAACTCCCTTTGAGTGAACAAAAAGATAGTGTCTCCACAACTTGAGAGTAAAAACTACTGCTGCAAGCTCTAAATCATGGGTGGGATAATTCACCTCATGTGGCTTCTGTTGCCTAGAAGCGTAGGCAATCACTCGGCCATGCTGCATCAATACCCCACCTAGACCTCGTCTAGAAGCATCACAGTAAACTACGTACTCCCCACTATCATCCGGAAGCGCCAAAACAGGAGCACTAGTCAAACGATCCTTTAATTCTTGAAAACTTTGCTCACACTGATCTGACCATTCAAACTTGACTCCCTTCCTGGTCAACCTTGTTAGTGGAGCTGCAATCTTTGAAAAGTCTTGCACAAATCGCCGATAATAACCTGCTAACCCCAAGAAACTACGAATCTCTGTCACAGATGCGGGTCTTCTCCAACTGGACACTGCTTCCACTTTCTGGGGATCCACACTAACACCTTCCGCTGAAACCACATGACCCAAGAATCCCACTTTATCCAGCCAAAATTCACACTTGCTGAACTTGGCAAACAACTGAGCATTTCTCAAAGTCCGCAAAATCAATCTTAGATGTTTGGCATGCTCCTTCTCACTTTTCGAGTATACCAAAATATCATCTATGAATACGATCACGAACTAATCAAGATATGGACTAAACACCCTATTCATGAGATCCATGAATGCCGCAGGTGCATTAGTAAGTCCAAAAGGCATTACTACAAACTCATAATGACCATACCGTGATCGAAAGGCAGTCTTGGCCACATCACTCTCCCGGATCCGCAACTGATGATACCTAGATCTCAAATCAATCTTTGAGAAAACAGAAGCACCCCTCAACTGATCAAACAAATCATCACTGCGTGGCAACGGATACTTATTCTTCACTGTGACCTGATTAAGCTTCCTATAATCAATGCATAGTCTCATGGTGCCATCTTTCTTCTTAACAAACAACACCGGGGCACCCCATGGAGACATGCTAGGCCGAATAAAACCCTTGTCTACCAACTCCTGTAATTGAGTCTTCAACTCCATTAATTCCGCTGGAGCTATTCTGTAAGGTGTCTGAGAGATAGGTCTAGTTCCAGGAAGTAACTCGATAGAAAAATCTATCTCCCTTACAGGAGGCAAACCAGGCAACTCCTCGGGAAACACATCCGGAAACTCTCTTACTACAGGAATATCCCCTACTTCCAACACTTCTATTCTCGTATCCACAACATGAGCTAGGAATGCCTGACAGCCTTTATTTAACAATTTCCTGGCGGCCACAGCTGATATCAGGCAGCTCGAAATCACATCTCTTTCCCCCTGAAAAACAACCTCAAATCCATCTGGACTCCGAAATACTACTTCTTTCCGGAAACAATCCACCATAGCTCTGTAAGTCTCCAAAAAGTCCATCCCCAAGATCACATCAAACTCCACTATAATTAGAGGAATTAAATCTGCCTTGAAATTAAATCCCTCTACTAGCACTTCACAACCACTAAACACCCAATCTATTCTCATCGCCTCACCAGAGGGAAGAGATACATGCCACTCGCCTGGAAGAGACGATGATGGCACATTGGCATGGAGAGCGAATCTACTAGACATAAATGAATGCATCGCTCCAGGGTCAATTAAAGTAAATGCTGGCTGGCCAAAAATTAATAACGTACCAATGATGACATCTGGAGAGGTACAACCCTCCTGCTGGGTCATAGCGTGAAGTCTAGCGCGAGTCATGGGACATCCACGCTGACCACCACTCTGCTGAGAACCACCCCTGGCTGCTGAACCACCATTGGAACCTCTAGCTGAAGACTGACCGACTGGCTGAGTAGGGGCGGTCCTCTGTGCCAACAAAGGACAGTCTCTCCTAAAATGATCAAGACCACCACACTCAAAGCATCTAGATGACTGCTGCTGGCCAAAGGAAAAAGTATGACCACCAGATGATCCCCCTTGGGAACTACCACCAGCACTATACTGACCGGTCTGCTGCCTACCCAACTGGCTCCTGAAAGGTCTCCGGTAATGTTGTCTAAATCTACTACGAGATCCAAAACCTGATCCTCCACTGCTGCCACTACCCGCTGAAGATCTAGAAGCGGATGATGAAGCGGCCTTCTTCGATGGACCCTGGCTGGGACCACCGAAATCTCGGTGCCGTGCACTATAAGTTCTCTTGGTCTCAATGGCCATGGCTGCAGTAACCGCATCAAGAAAGGTCGGGTAAATGACACCGGTCATCTTCTCGGCGTACACTCCGCCAAGTGCTCCAATGAACATGTCAATCCTGGTCCTCTCATCAGGAACCAAATAAGGCACATGGTAGCTCAAGGTAGTGAACCTCTGCTCAAACTCGATGACACCCTCATCATCCATCTTCTTCATGTTCAGAAAATCCGATTGGATCCTGATACGATGAGCATGACTGAAATACTGACCTGAGAAGAGCGTCTTAAACTGCTCCCAAGTCATGTCCTGAGCACCACCATTATTTCTGCTAGCGAGGAGCCACCAATGATGTGCAGAGTCATCCAGAAAAGTCACTGCCATCTTCACTTTCTTTTCTTCCGGTATATCAGTGCTCTCGAAAGCCTTTTCCATCTTGTCTACCCACGTATAGGCATCAAGGGGTCCCTTGGCACCCTTGAACTCAATTGCCCCAGCATCGAAGATATCCTTCTTCCTCACAGAATGTGGGTGCTGAACCCTGTCTAAAACACCCCTCAGCATACACCCAATGGAATCAACTAATCCTCTGACCTCATCACCCTCATTCGCGTTGGTCGAGGTAGCTACCCGGGGTCGGTGTCTAGGAGGCATAGTACCTGAGGAAGGAGATATTTAGTAGTCTAAAAATAAGACTAGCAGGACTATCACATATACCCAATAACACATAGTATCCAAAGCATAAAATGCTAGTGAATCCGCCGCGGTCGGACCACCACTCTATAGGAACTACGTGCTTCTTAGGCAAATATAATAGTATTATGGAGGCAGGCAATGAAACCTAGGGCTCTGATACCAACTCTCAAGACCCACCTCGAATTTCACCCTGAAACCCGAGGTAAGTCTTGCGGGGACCACCTCCAAGGAAAATTTACCGAAGGACTCGGCAAACCTCCCTTGAAAATGGACAACCTTAACCCGGAAAAATATAGAACACCCTCTTAACCCAAAATATTAAACTTCACTTTAATCCAAATAACTGAATAAAATAATACACAATTATTTTTCCGAAATATTCAGAGCTGCTACAGGAAAGACAACGGAAGCTGATAAAAATCCTAGTGGGTTTAAACAAATGACCTACTGGCGAACAGTAGTGGAAATGTGGGTGACTATGCCTCGGCGCATCCTTCTAGACCCCACCCGAACTCTGCAGACTGGGTGATTAAAACGAAGGAAAAGCCCAGGGGAAAATATTTAATCACGTTAGAGTGAGTGGACAAAATAATCTCGACAACAATAAATATTTCCCCAATAAACACTTTCAAGGACACGACTAGTTCTGGCTAGTCCCCAAATATTAAACAATACAGCCTCTCAAGCTAAAATTATATAATTATATCAGTATGTATTCACACCCGTCTACTCCATGTATGCTATCTATGAATAAGCTTGAAGGTAGATAGTCATACCAGGCTAGGACGCTCGCCTCTAACGCGCACGTCACCCCATAGTGGCATTTTTCCTCAGTATGGGGGTGGGACCGGGTGGTATTTATACGTGTTCACTCCCTGTACGAATTCTATGAATGAATCTAAAAACATAGAATGAACTCGGAAAGTAGAAAATCGTACAGGGCTAGGACGCTGGCGTCTAACGCTCACGTCACCTCATAATGACATTTTTCCTCATTATGAGGGGAGCACGTATTGCTAGCTAGCACTCTCTCATATACATACTATATTCATAAACGTTTAATAAAATAGGTAAAATCACGGAAATCCTCAACTCAGGATAAATTCCCACAAAGGAAAATATTCAACAATAAAACATTATTTAAAAACAAAGGTCCACTCACAACTTAGGCCTAAGCCTGACGTCGGCCGGAGGTCTCCTCTGCTCGGGCCTCCTCGTGTTCTGTTCCAATACATAAATAATTCCTCAAATAAAATCCCAACGTTCAAAGAAAAAAATAGGCATAATTAAATATGAGCTCCCCGCGCTCAACCATGCCTATCGTCCTAAATCTTAACTTCACTGCCCACCATAAATCTCCATAAATTACCGACATCTTCAAAATCACCTTCCAACGTCCTAATCATCAAAAATAATCCAATGGCCGGATTTTAACTTATTAATCCGCCAAAAACATCAAACTTAACAAATTCCAAAACCTATCCAAAACTCCTCCAAAAATTCTAAAACTCATTCCATTAAACTCCTCATAATATTCTCCACCAAAAACATTTTCTCGGCGGCGGCTCCGCTGGCAGCAGCGGCCGGCGACCAACTCCGGCGACCTGCAAATGCTACCAAAATTTGCCAGCACCTTCCTCTCAACCTCCTCTACAACATTCCTAACTACCACAAATTCTAAGCCTAACCAAGTCAATCGAACACAAACACACAATAAGCCCTAGAATTTCAAATACCGATTTCTCCTTACCTAGCTCAAGATGGAAGGAGCCCTTTGGAGGGATTGAAGCACGGGAGGAGGGCTTCCTTTTGAGCCAAGGCTCGCCGGATATGGCGGCCGGAGGAAGGAGTTCCGGCGAAAAGAAGTTTCTGGCAGTCGGGGCTTTCGGCGTCGATTCCTCCTTCACGACGGCGCTAGGGAGGCTGCCACCGGTCTAGAATTGTAGCTGGGTTGGAGATCGATCGTTTGGGACCGGTGCGGCGGTCTGGCGCGGCCTCTAGGGAAAAGTAAAATGGGCCAAAGCCCATCCGGTCCAACTTAAACAATACCCAAACCAAAAATTCGACACCCCCAAAAAATAATACCCCAATAAAAATTACGTTTTACTAGCTAAAATTTACCATTTTTACCGTAGTCACATTTTCTTCCTTCGAATAATTCTTTCGAAATATTCGTCCCTCAACACACCTCTAGGGACTTTAGGACTATAAATTCAATGACGAAGACGGTAAAATTCTTATTACCACAATGCTAGTAATTAAGGTAAAATTTATGAGTCGGGGCGTGACATTAGTGGCCTTCGCCGCAAGGATGGAAAGGTGAGGAATATAGGTGTGACATGAATGTCCAGAGGGAAGTAATATATCTTGAAGTGCGTTGTTGTTGGAGTTGAATAATTTGTCATCTGGAATAGTTGTAGATGAAAAGATTTATTGGAGAAGCGTGGATGAGTGTCCATAGTGCTTTCAGTCGGCGTTGTATTGAGTTAGTCGATACAAGTCTTGAATGGCGTGATATTAGTGTAAAGTGTGAACGAAGTTTGTTTGCTAATATCACTTTGTTTGCAGTTGGAGTTTCTTTGTCATATCCCGCTTGAGGACTTGTTCACCCTCCATGCTAGTGACTTTGTCACATCCCGGTTCTTAAATTAAATTACAGTTATTTACTTTTGGTATTATTTTGGCTTTTACCGTTTTGAGTAACCGTTTACTATTTAAGGTTCCAAAAGTTGACTTTTTCTTTCGTCTAAAATTTGGGAAAACTTTCTTCATGAAAATCGTAGAGGACGTTAAACCGAGTTCGTGGATATGTGGCACGTTTTAATCGAAGTTTGTACGAAAAAGATATAAGGGTTTAAAGTCAGAGGCAGATTGGTAATTTATCACGAAACTTAAGTTCTATAAATAGCAAATCAGATACCCATTTCGGGATAATTCCAGAATTTGTCCAGAAATTCAAGAATTTCTACCGGAACTTCATCGCCTACGTCCGCCGCCGTCCGGACGAGTTAGGGGGGGAGCTAGGTATCAAATTGAAGCTTGGAACATCCTCTTCAAGTCTAGGTAGGTGGCTGGTTGTGTTGCGCCTCCAGTAAGAAGATATCAGTCCCGAAAGCCACGGCTATGCGTGGTGGAGTTTCGCCGGAAACTTCCTTTTCCGGCCTCCATAGCCGGAGCTGTTGGTCTCAACTTGAAGCTCTCCCTTCCAGCAGTAAACCCCTAAAAGAATAGATCCTAACACGAGCTAGGTACGGAGAATCAAAGGTTTGAAATTTTACGGTTCTTGAATTGAGGTTTTCCTGTTTTGATTCGATTGGCATATTTAAGCTTGAAATTGATCAATGTGGTAGGTATGAAAGTTGTTTGGAATGTTGAGAGGACGATTGTGTCAAAATTTGGTAGCCATTGGAGGTTGTCAGACTTCGGCTGTCGGCCGCCGCCGCTTAGCGGTAGTTTTTCATGTTTTTGAGTTTGTTTTAATGAGAGGAGTTTAATGATGTGAAGTTAGTAATTTTTTGAGGAGTTTTGGTTAGGTTTGAGATTTTTCAAAGATTGGTGAACTTGGCGGTTATTAGGGTATAATCCGGCCATTGGATTAGTGTTGATTAAACTCCAGGAAGTTATTTTAAGGTTTTCGATGCTTACGGTGAAGTTTGAGCCTTAATGGTCTAAGGATGGAAAAGTTGGGGAAGGGCAAAGGATGTATAGGCTCACTTTTATTCTTGCAGTTTTATTTAAAGTATCGAGTTAGTTTTGAGATTTAATAGTATCCTTTGATCAGGACGTGAGGAGGTTCGAGCTGAAGAGTCCTCGGATCGATGTCAGGCTTAGGCCTAAATCTGTGAGTGGACTTTTGTTTTAATTAATATGCATGCAATGATTTATTGTTGAGCAATTTCTTTTGTTAGAGCATTTGACGTCATTTTAATTTGACGATAGCATTTATTTTGGAGAGTTACCGAAAATGAGATTTTCGGTGGATATGTATATTGATTTTTATGAGGATAGCATGTACATAAATACTAGCTAGGCATCCGTGCTTTTCCGTCATAATGAGGTAAAATTCAATTATGGCGCGACGTGAGCCTTAGACGCAAGCGTCGTAGCCCTATATAAATATAAGAATTTATATAGAGAATATGCACGTATATATATACACCGTCTTTTCCGCATAATGAGGTAAAATTCCATTATGGCGCGACGTGAGCGTTAGACGCAGGTGTCGTACTTGCCGGAAATTTGCCATGACCTCCTTGTATTCTCCTAAATACCAAGTTATCGACATGAAATTCACCAAACAACAATTAGCTTCTTCCAAACCCACATAGCAGCAACACAACAGTTCAAAATGCAACCCTTACCTCTAATCTCCTCAATTCCACCGAATTTCACCCTGAAACCTGAAGTAAATCCTGCGAGGACCACCTCAAAGAAAAATTTACCGAAAATTCGGTATAACCTCCCTTGAAAATGGACAACCCTTCCTTATAAAAATTCTGCAAACACTTCTAACAATCCAATTCCAACCTTATACTCCTGGAGCCTTCGTGCTCCCCAAAGTCATAACACCTTCCAAATCATCAGTTCAGAGCAATTCTAACAGTGAAGGGAAGATAAATATAAAAATAAACGGAAGCTATATAATGGACGATGCCTCGACTTCATGTATGCCCGACCTTAACTATGCTAACCTGCAAACTGGGCATTTAAAAACTAAAGGCCCTGGGGAAAACATTTGAAAACGTTAGAGTGAGTGGACAAAAGTAAATTTAAGAGAAATGAGCGACAAATATCTTTATACTTTCCCAATTTACTTACCATAGAAAAGCTATGCTGCATACGACAAGTCGGAATCCGAAAAAGGGAATATTCGGGTTGTAAATGGAAAATTTAGGAAAATTAGGAAAATTTCTTCCTAAGTTAGGAAAATTTCTATTTTGAGAAACTTTCCATTATGGAAATCCTTTTTGGGTGCCCTTAGTATTTTTGGTGCTTTTCAGATTAATGTGGTTCGTATGTTATTGAGTTAGCGAAAGTACATTAATTTGTTTAATAAAAAATCAAAGTTCCCAAAACGATTTAATAAACAACGCCTAAATGTTTATCGGTTAGTAGGGCATTGATGAAATGACCCGAATTATTAAGTCGAAGGTTAAATTGAAAAATGTCGAAACATCGTTAGTTGGCCAACCCTAAATCAATTGGTCAAACTTGGTCAATTCTGGTCAACCCAAGAAACCTAGTCAAACTAAGAAGTAGTCGAATCGATGATTATTGGGGTCCAGTCTGACCGATTTGTTCTACTGTTTATCATTAGACAAGGGATTGGCTAGAGTGTGAATAGTTGGAGGCAGCGCTCGAGGAGTATTCCGAGCATTGGAAGGCTTAGGCCTAATACTGTGAGTGGACATTTGTTTTAAATTAAATGCATGCCACATCCCGACTCTTAAATTTTTACCTTATTTATTAGTTTAGTATTAATAATAGTTTTACCGTCTTCGTAAATAAGTTTATAGTTTCAAAGGTCCCTAGAGGGGTGTTGAGGGACGATTATTTTGAAGACAGTAGGAGAAAAATGTGAGGACGGTAAAAATGGTAAATTTTAGCTAGTAAAAAGGTAAGTTTTATTAGGGTATTATTTTTGGGGTGTAAATTTTTGGAGTTGGGTTTTTATTTGGTGGTGTTGAACCGGGTTGGAACAGAGGCCCAAACCATTTCTCTCTCTCTCTTCTCTCTCCTCCCTCTCGACTCTCTCACTCTCTCTCTCCCTGTCGAACGTCTCCCACGCCCGTCCACCGCCGTCCGGCTACCGCTGACCGCCGCACTGGTCCCAATCGATCGGCCTCTGACCCAGCTTTCTCCCTGGATAAGTGGCAGCCTCCCTAGCGCCGCCGTGAGAGAGAAACCACGCCTACAAGGTCCGACTGCCCGTAGCTCTCCGTCGCCGGAACTCCCTCCTCCGGCCGCCATAGCCGGAGCTGCTGGGCTCAAGAGGAAGCCCTCCTCCTGTGCTTCAATCCCTTGAAAGGTTATGGTGCGATTCGTTCTAGGTAAGGAGAAATCATTGATTGAAACTCTAGGGCTCAATTCACTTTTTTGGTTCGATTACCCTATCTAGGCTTGAAATTAGTGTTTGTGCTAGTTAGGGAAGTTGTTGTGCATGTTGAGAGGAAGGTTGTGCTAAATTTTGTTAGGCATTGGAGGTCGCTGGAGTTGGCCGCCGGCCGCCGCTGTTAAGGGGATTTTCATGGTTTTAGATGTGTAATATTAAGGGGAGTTTAATGGTATGAAGTTTAGAATTTTTTGAAGGAGTTTTGGATAGGTTTGGGATTTTTCAAAGTTTGGTATTTTGGCAGTTAATTTGGATAGAATCCGGCCGTTAGATTAATGTTGTTTAGGCTGTAGAAGGTTGGTTTAAGGCTACCGGTATTTGTGGTCTAGTTTGGACCGTATCGATTTAAGAATGGCGAAGTTGGGCAAGGATGAGCGTGGATAAGGCTCACATTTAATTTTGCCTATTTTTATATAAGCATTGGTATATAGTTGGGGATTAATTTATGTTTTTGAAACAGGACGTGAGGAGGCTCGAGCTGAAGAGACCTCGGACCAATATCAGGCTTAGGCCTAATTAGTGAGTGGACTTTTGTTTTAAATAATATGCATGCAATTGTTTTTTGTTGAGTAATTTATTTTGTTGGAGCATTTGACGTCATTTTTATTTGACGATTTTATTTATTTTGAAGAGTTACCGAAAATGAAATTTTTCGGTAAATTATAAAAATATTTATGAGGAGAGTAAGTATATAAATGCTAGCTAGCCATATGTGTCTGTCCACCTTAATGGCGTAGTATATAACCGCATTATGGTGTGACGTGAGCGTTGGACGCAAGCGTAGTAGTCCTATATTAGTGTTTAATTCATATAGGGGGTATGGGCACATATCTATACACCCGTCCGTCCACCTTAATGGTGTAGTGTATCACCGCATTAAGGCGTGACGTGAGCGTTAGACGCGACCGTAGTAGCCCTATATAAATTATTTTAAATCTATAAAATAATTATATAGGGAGTACGGACGTGTGTAAATACATACATATTTTGATATATATATTTATATATATTTTTGAGCGGAAGAGGCTCAATATTTATGAGATAAAAGATTTATCGCTTGAGGCATGCATTCGATTTCTTTGGAAATTAAATTAGGAAAGCATAAATCTTGTTAATTATTTTATTTATTTATTCTTTTATTTTTGTCCACTCACTCTAACGCTTGCGAATGTTTTCCCCTGGGCCCTTCGTTTTAAAATGCCCAGCCTGCAGAGTTCGGGTTGGCACCAGTAGGAGGTGATACATAGTTACCCACTTCTCCACCACTTTTCACCAGTAGGTTACCTGTTTAACTTACCAGTATATTTTCTTGCTTCCTCTAGTTTTTAATAGCTCTGATTACCCTCTGGGTTAGCGTATACTTTTTCGGTGGTGTGCTAAGACTTATGTTATATTTTTCAAATTCTCAAAGTTTAAAGTTTGTTATATTATTTGGATATTTATGGGATGAATTGGAGGTTGGTTGTTTCGTTATAGGAGGGTAATTCTTAAATTTTCCGGGTTAGGGTTGTCCATTTTCAAGGGAGGTTTGCGGAGTTTTTCAGTAAATTTTCCTTGGAGGTGGACCCCGCAAGACTTACTTCGGGTTTTAGGTTGAAATTCGGGGTGGGTCTTGACAATGCATGTGATGGTTTCATATTTAATGATTGAGTTTATTTTATTAAATCTTAATTTGTGAAATAAATTTCCTTTTATTGAATTATTTTTGCGAAATATTTTCGGGTCCTTGAAATTTCAAATGCAAACTCGTCAATGATCAATAACTCCTTTACTCTTTGTTGCACTAAGAAACTCGATGGCACGACTCTGCCATCCACGCGAGACGTCGCCACAATTGAAACACCGGACTCTAGTTCTCCAATCCCTCACTCGACGTGAGTAAAACCTTTTTCAGAGACTCTGAATCTTCACCAAATTACGAACTTCCGCTCACAATTTGCACTTCTTACAGATGACTACGAACTTGTATCAGACCTTGAACATCTTTTGGAAATAGTTTCACGGTGCCTAAGCCAAAACATGAATACCTACAGGTATGTTCACGCTTATCCATGTAACGAAGGTAGCTAACACACTCGAAGAGCAATGTTCGATTAACGAACTAAATAATACGATGCGTACATTGCAGAAACTACAACAATCACTTCTAATACCGAGATACTTTGCGGAGTCAAAGATCACACAATACTACAAGACAACCCTTCTTCACCGAACAAGAGTTTAACCTCAATTGCCATAATGAAATTATGTAGTGGTCAATAACTACGTCACTTAGGTCTCTCCACCAAAACTATGACATTACCAATTTTTGTGCATACAATCTGGCAACTTATCGAAATTCAGGTTCTCTCTCCTGATCCTGTTATCTCTATAAATCTCTTCACCACAAACCAATAGATAATTTGAAGCATGACTATCAAGTGAACACGAGTTATTCCTTCTTCTTCTCGCTGTAAACAAAACTGACTGATTAATGCCCAAAAAAGATAGCATAGTCAATTCATGTTGCCTGACTTAACATTGAAATCAACAGAAATAAACCATTTTTCTTAGGCATTGGCAGAATCTGTATCTCAAGCCACACTACTTATTCGGGTTCAACCGCGACCCCAAATTCATTAGTTAAAATCACATGGCTCACTCTAGCCGTTCCATGAGAAAGATTCTGAATGCTAGAACCGTTGAACTAAACAAACACATTTCTCTTTCTATTCCCCTTATCAATTAATATGACTGCAAAACAAGATCCTCAAATCATTTTTGGTTAAAACTCTTGCACACGCTTGTTGCTTCGGTTGCTAAGCCCCAAAAACTTCTGATCAACGTATGGCAATAATGAACTTACATTGATAGTCACCAGTGGTGACATCCGAAAACAAGATTTAACGGCTCCTTTGATTCGATCCCACTAATAAGCTGAGCATCGCAAAAACACCAAGTTAACTATCGGGTAGCGAATTAGATTCCACTCCAAAGCCACTACTTCAATTAGTGGTGCATCAGCCGGCAAAAACTGTAAGAGCAAAAAGAAAACGACTCTCATGGCTGTCCTCGGCTCATCAACATAAATATTTTTTTCTTCATTTTATTAAATTTATTTTTTTCCACTCACTCTAAAGTCTTCATTTTATTTAGCTTCATTTTATTCAGCATAAAAGGCAAAGCAAGTAATCACCACCTACAATCGAAAACAAATTCAAGTCAGTAGACTAGTATCAAACTCATAAGCAAACATTAGAGTACATAACTGGAAATCTACTTCCTCACGATCAAATAAATGAAAACAAAAATAAAATCACTTACGTACCAAGAAGAGAAAGTCACTTTCTAATATGTTTCTGCTTTATTTCTCTTAGCTCGAATGAACAACAACAGTGGAACAACCAACAGATTCACTATTGGCGTCACTAATGCTTAACTTGGTAATATCAGTCAAGTCATCCAACTTTGATGGCAAAGTATGAACATCAACTTATAAGAAGAAAACAACAAATCAGTATGGCATGTTTAAAAGAGAAGAAACTGTTATAGAAAAAGTATAGAACAAATACCTTCTTCCGTAAATATCCAATCACGTGTGCAGATAAGAGCTTCTACAGTTTCAGATTTAAGTGCACTATGGTATTGGTCAAAAACTCTACCAACAACGCTAAATGCGGACTCAGAAACAACTGTAGAAATCGAAATGGATAGTACATCACGAGTCATGATAGGTAATTCAAGGTAGTGAAATTGGTTTGCCTTCCAAAAGTGAAGAATATTCAAGTTTGTAGTCCTTAGTAACCTTGGTTCATCTAAGTACAATTGCAACTGAGTCTTTTGGATAGAGAAAACAAATTCTTCACTCTCAAACTCATCAAAATCCTACAGTTACACAATGTCAACATAACCAGGTGAACAACAGACGAAAAAATAATTAAAAATATAACCAGAACTTATCAGAATGTAATGAAAATATATAAGAACATAATAGATACATAGTTCGTTCAACACACACATTTTTAGGATTTTAGGAGATTATTTACTATTTTAAATAAATTCGTAAAAACAGATACCATAATATAAAGAGAAAAACAGATTATATTTACCTTTATAATATCTATGCATTCTTCAGAAATCATTGCATCAACAACAAGAGGAGGACTAGTATCTTGATTTCTTGATGATTTAGAGGCATAATTCAATGACGTGGAATGACCTTTCATGTAAACATCGAAAAGAGAAAACAACTTGTCACGTGCCCTTTTCATTTGAATAGAATCACTGCCATATAGCGTTTATATGAAAACTCCACAAACTGCAACTTGTATCGAGGATCAAATATTACAGCAATTGCAAGAATCAAGCTATACTCAGACCAATACTTTTCAAATTGGGTGATCATTTGGGATGCCATACTACTTATAAACATATCATGATCATCCTTGGCCTTTCTCAAAGTATCTTCAACCACAAAGACTTGAGGGAAGTACAAATTGGATGTGGGATAATGAGTTCCAAAAAACAAGCAAGTAACGTCATAAAACACCTTCAGAAACTTGCATATCTTTTCCACTTTTTTCCACTCATCATGAGTAAGTGGATGCTTGTAGTTAGAGTCACTTAACTGCATATGAAAAAAAGCACGTTGATAATAAATTGCAATATCAAGCATAAGATGTAGAATTCCATCTGGTTGGTACATCTTGACGTAAGCCCTTTCTACATTCTAAGGAAACTTGTGCAACACAATCTAAGAATTTTTGTTTTCTTCCTTGTGAACCCCTAACATACTTGATGCTCTCCCTGATTTTCATAATAGAACCTCTCTTGCACAATCAGATTAAGAATGTGAGCACAACAACGAACATGAAAAAACTCACCATCCATTAGAAGCACATCCCTCCGTCTAAGCTGTCCCTTTAGTGACTCAATAAAACAATCATTGACAGATGCATTATCTAAAGTCATAGAAAACAATTTTCTTTCAATACCCCAATCCACTAACAACTTATAGATTTTGTTAGAGAGAGCCACACCAGTATATGGAGGAGGCATAAAACTAAAGTTTAGTACTCTCTTTTGTAGTTTCCAATAATCATCAACAAAATGAGCAGTCAGAGCAAGATAACCATCAGTTGCAATAGAAGTTCACAAATCAGAAGTCAAGCAAATTCTGCTAGGAATAAAAATTAAAGTCTTCTTATGTCACATCCCGACTCTTAAATTTTTACCCTATTTACTAGCTTGGTACTAATAAGAGTTTTACCGTCTTCGTCAATAAGTTTATAGTTTCAAAGGTCCCTAGAGGTGTTTTGAGGGAAGATTATTTCGGAGAAATTATTCGTAGGAGAAATATTTGACGACGGTAAAAAGGGTAAAAATGGTAATTTTTATTAGGGTATATTTTTGGGGTGTTTTATTTGTTGGAGTGGGTTTATAGGTGTGGACCAGGTCAATTTGAAGTCAAAAAGCCCAAGTTTTTCTTCTTCTCTCTGTCTTCTCCCCGTGCTCTCTCTCTACCGGAATTTCCCGAGCTTGGTCCGCCGCCATCCGGCCACCGCAGACCGCCGCACCAGTCCCAATCGGTCGGCCATCGACCCAGCTTCCTTCTTGGGCCGGTGGCAGCCTCTCTAGCGCTGCCGTGAGAGAGAAATCGCACCCGAAAGTTCCGATTGCCCCTTAGTGCTTCGTCGCCGGAACTCCTTCCTCTTGCCGCCATAGCCGGAGCTGCTTTGCTCAATAGAAAACTCTGCTCCCGTGCTTCAATCTCTTAAAAGGATTCACTCTCTCTTGGACTAGGTAAGGTGAATCGTCGATTGAATTTCTAGGGTTTTATTGTGTGTTTTGGTTCGATTGACCTAGTTAAGCTTGAAATTGGACTTTGTGCTAGTTAGGAAAGTTGTAGAGTGCGTTCAGAGGAAGATTCTGTTAAATTTTGTTAGGCATTGGAGACCGCCAGAGTCGGCCGCCGCTGCCGGTGGAGCAGACGGTGGCGCCGCCACTGTGAAGTGGTTTTTCAAGGTTTTTAATTTGTTGTATTAAGGGGAATCTATTGTTGTAAAATTTGGAATTTTTGGAGGAGTTTTGATTAGGTTTTGAAATTTACAAAGATTGGTGAATTTGGCTGTTAATGGGGTAGAATTCGACCGTTGGATTTCCCTTATTATTGTTTTAGAATGTTGAAATAAATGAAATGAGGCTGTGGTTGGAGTTTGGCGTGAATCTAATAAGCTTAGCTCTAGAAAGGGTAGTGGGTTAGGCGGAAGAATTTTGGGTTATATATATTAAGTATTATTTTTTCTGAAATTGAAGTTTGGTCCTAAGCATGGTTATTGTGCTAGGATTCGAGGAGACCTCACTTGAGTGGCGAATTGGATTTCGTCGGGCTTATGCCTAAAGTTGTGAGTGGACGTTTGTTTTAAATAATATGCATGCATTGAGTTATTGTGGAATAGTTATTTTTATTGGAGCATGTGATGTCATTTTAATTTGGTGATCTTTCTTGATTTTCGGTGGAGTCATATGGTTATTGTTTCTTTTATAACTGGCAATTTTCATTATTTTGGAGAGTTACCGAAAATGAGATTTTCGGTGGAAATGTATATGGATATTTATGAGGATAATATGTATATAAATGCTAGCTAGCCATCCGTGCTTTTCCGTCATAATAAGGTAAAATTCCATTATGGCGCGACGTGAGCGTTAGACGCACGCGTCGTAGCCCTATATAAATATAAGTATTTATGTAGGGAATATGCATGTATATATACACCGTCTTTTCCACATAATGAAGTAAAATTTCATTATGGCGTGACGTGAGCATTAGACGCAAGAGTCATAGCCTTGTATGAATTTCTATTTTTCTTATTTTTTTTCATAGAATTCATACAAGGAATATGACGAGTGTAAATACATACATATATATTTATATTTTAGCTTGAGAGGCTGTATTTTATAAAGTTTTGGAGACTAGCCGGAGCTAGTCATGTATTTGCCAATTTATGAGTTGAGAACTTTTGAGCTGTTGCATGCGGCATAATTTCTATGAAAATTAAATTGGGAATGCATAAATATTTTTATTGAATTCATTTTTGTGCACTCACTCTAACGTTGTTAAATGTTTTCCCCTGGGCCATTCGTTTTAAAAATGCCTAGTATGCAGGTTAGCATAGTTAAGGTCGAGCGTACATGGAAAAGAGGCATAGTCAATAGTATAGTTTACGCTCATTTTTATATTTCTAGTTCCTTTCCTCTCAAATAGAGTTGGTCTGAACAGTGATTGTTGATTGTGGGATTATTCTTATTAAAGTTAGTGAATAACTTGGGAGATGTTGTGATTTGGGAGCACAAAGGCTCTAGGAGTAGAAGGTTGGAGATGGATTATTAGAAGTGTATGCAGGTATTATTAGGAAGGGTTGTCCATTTTCAAGGGATGTTATGCCGAATTTTCGGTAATATCTTCTTTGGAGGTGGTCCCCGCATGATTTACTTCGGGTTTCAGGGTGAAATTCGGGGTGGGTCCTGACATCTTAAGCTTCTTCGTTTCTCTAGCATGCATACTCATAACATCTTCTTTAGCAGTGTTTCTAGACATCAACTTGATATCAGCACATATATAAGTAAATAGGTTTCTAATCCCAACAAACTCAACGAACTGAAAAGGCAAATCATGCATAATAATAGCTGTCACCAATAGTTCACGAAATTTGTCATGATCAAATCTAGCAGACCTTGTGATCAGAGAGCCATCATCATTATGTGATACAACTAACTGTCCTAGGTCTAGAATGTTTTGTTTCACACAAGATGCTATATGACGTTTCAGATTCCATGTACCATACCTGCTAGAGCACAAGTAGGTAACACCGCATCTTAGGCACTTAGCCCTTTGCTTCTTATCCGAACCCAATGGAAGAACTTCAAATTTAGACCATACATTTAAGGTGAGTTTTCTTCGCCTCTTACCACACTTTGGAGATGCATTATTTGTTTCTTGGCAATCTTGCATCACATTCTCATTGGTCTCGGCAATATCACATTGAGCGTCTTGAGTATTGTCATGAATAACATTCATCTATCATACATAATACAATATATTAGTAACTAAAAAGCTATAGGCAGAACAACGTTTTCTCTTAATTGTGAGTAAGGTTTAATATATAACAAATGTATAGATTTCATGTAGGTCATATAAATAATGGTATCAAACAATAACCATAAGAAGTTCATGAGAATTTGGTAAAAAATTGGTTCACACTAGCACGTGGACTATATGCAAACTCAATTGAGATTTATAATAAGCAATAACTATCACGTGAAACAAAACAAGAGAATAAGGATGGAGTGGGAGACACTAAATTGATAACAACCATGTCTCTCATCGCAAGAGTTGATCAAGCAAAACTAAGAATCAGTCAAATAATCCTCAATTATAAAATTGTCATTGACGTGATCAAAATACCTTTGCAAAGAGTTGATGAGCCACGAACACAGAGAGCTAATGAGCTGTGAACCTTAGGGTTTGTGTATTGATAAAAGACTGAAACAAGAGAATTTATAGTGTTTTGGTAATCCTATGGTAATGTGAAGAAAGACGTACTTGACCCTTATACACATGTAATATTACTTTTTAAATGGGTCGTGTATGCGGGTTATATATTATATAACCCAACCCATCTAATAAACGTGTTATTTGGGTTCATTTCGTGTTGGCGGGTTGACCCGCGGTTGACCTGTTTATTAAATGGGTCATGACGGGTTGACCCGCTTTATTTCGAGTCGTCTTGTCGAGTCGTGTCGGAATTGACATCCCTACCTATATTAACTCTTAAATCCATAAAAATTCATATAAGGGGTATGAACGTGTGTAAATACATACTTATTTACTAGAACCTGGGAGGCTCAATATTATAAAGTATTGGAGACTAGTAGGGCTAGTCGCGTATTTCAGTATTTGCTAGTTTCTGAGTTAAGAGTTTTGATATTAATTGCATGCAGCGCAGTTTTCCTGAAGAGATTAGTTTGAGATAGCATAAACACTTTTATTGTCAAGACCCATCCCGAATTTCACCTTGAAATCTGAAGTAAACCCTGAGGGGTCCACCTCAAGGGAGATTTTACCAAAACTTTCGGCATAACCACCCTTGAAAGGACAACCCTACCTGATCAAAACCAACCTACAACACACTTCTAAAATCATACTCCAACTTTGTACTCCTGTAGCCTTTCTGCTCCCCAAGTTCATCACATCTCCCAAAATATCAAATACTACTCTAAAAGAATCTCACCACCAACAACCAAGACATTTAATAATTTACGACTGGATTTTCATAGTATATCTAATAATGAAAGAAAAACAATGAATAAAGAATAAGCAAGAGCAGCCTCTGACTATGCCTCGACTCCATGTACACTCGACCTCAAATAAACGTAGCCTGCAAACTAGGCATTTGAAATCGAAGGGCCCAGGGGAAAATATTTAAAAACGTTAGAGTAAGTGGACAAAAATAAATTAAATAATTTAACAAAAACGTAATTTACTTTCCACATTTAAACTTTAAATAGAAACTTCATTGCATGCAACTTTGATATAACATTTAGCTTAACGTCCAGAAGCTCGTGAAAAGAGACAAACCAACCCCACTGGTTAATCAAATATAGAAATCAAAAAAATTACACAAGGGAAAGAGATATCACCATGTTGGAGGAGCCTCCCTGTAAGACCCCAGATTTTCATATCAATTTCTTTGTATTATTTCTGAAATTAATGAAGAATTATTTGTGAAATTTTTTTAGTTTGTGCGAAGTTGAAGTTTCAAGAGTAAATTTTAAGGTGTTTTGACTTTTAAGAGGCCAAAAGTTGACTTTATTTTCCATAAGTTATTTTCAAAAACTTCCTTCATGAAAGTTGTAGAGTTTGGCGATACGAGTTCGTAGACACGCGGCATGCATAAATCAGATGTGGTATGAGAAAGTTATGGTAAGAGGAAGTTAGTTTCTGGTTTTGGAAGGTATATAAGTAGAAAAATGTGTGGGAGTTATTTTTGGAAACCCTAAAATCAGTCTCACTTTCTCTCTCTTCCTCTCCCGAGCTCACTCCGCACACCCAACTTTGACCGGAGCTAACTCCACTATCCAGCCACCATTTGGACCGCCGCTGGTCCCGTTCGACTCACACAGACGTCCTTTTCAAGTCTGGGCAGGTGCTGCACGGCGTTGCACGCCGGAAACAGAGCTCTTGGATGGCAAAGAGCGCTGCTGTGTCACCGGTCGGAACTGCCATTTACGGCGGCGACAAGGGGCTAACTTAGGTGAGTCTGGTTCCTCTCCTCCTTCTGGTAGTGGCTAGGCATAGATTGAAACAAGTTTTTCAGGTTTTGAGCCTGGATTTGTAGGTTTGAAGTTTGATTTCGGGTTGGTGTTTCGTGGCATTTTCCGGCTGTTTCCGGCCGAACTGGTTAAAAACTCAGGTATTAAAGTTGTTTACCTTGCTTCAACCTTCAACTTTGCTGTTGTGAGTTTTCTCAAATTCGGAAGTTGGTGGTGGCGCGTGGGGCCCACTCACCACCGCCTGTGGTGGCGCGTGACAGCGCGTCCGGCAGTGTTCCTAACTTTATTTTTCTGTCTTTAGCTAGCTCTTGTTGTTGTGAGGTTGTTGAGAGGTGGAAATGCTAGGTTTTGAGCAAGGATTGCATGTTAGGACCTTAAGTTTAATATTAGGTTTGAGTTTAGGTTTTGAGGATTAGAGGCAGCTTCATTGTGTCGTTGAGTGGTATGGCTAAAATAGCCTCACAATTTAACCCTGCAAAAGATTGTCAATTATAGTATAAAGAAGCAAGGATCGTTCATTGCCAGAGATTGAGGGTATTTAATTTCACACACAAAAACAATGTCACAAAAGTGTCTACTGTTCCTAACTAACAGCAGACGAAAATATACTTAACTACCTAACCTACACTACTCAGAAGAAGATGAAAATTTATAGACCTAAACCAGACACAGAGAAGAACATGCACACAAAATTTCAGGGGATTTGAAGTTCGTTTACTATATTAAATAAATCACGAAAACAGAAGACAGAAGAATAAGAAAACTAGATTGATTTTTGTAGTTTGAGAAATAAGACAGAGAAGAGGTTAGGGATTTAGGAAATTCACCAACGAATATGCTTCAAAACAAAGCCCACACAACCAAGATTCCAATTACCAAGTTATGAAAAGGTTCAATCAAGAATAAACCGTGAACGCACTACGTAAATTCTTACTACTTCCCTTAACTACTTAAGCAAGATGAATACACCGTTACTAAGCCTTTAGAATAACCAATCAAGGTATAGACGCTATCCTATCAAAAAATTATTCTAAGCATTAAGATCAATGGAAGTGATTAAACAAGTATGCAAAACTAGTGTGGAATGCCTACCTAGCATGCAAGTCTCTCTATTTGATTTTACCTATTGTCCTATAGGTTTTACTACCTTGAATTAAGTCGTATTAACTGTTTAGGAGATTAAACAACCTAATTCTAGCCCCGCTTACAAGTTTATAATGTTATATGTATGCATCCATGAACATAAACAAGCAAGAGTTCCCTATAAACCAAAACCAAACAGACAATCCATAACTAATTAATTACGAAATCAAGGTTGTAAAAAAAAGTTTATTGCATAATTCGGGGCTTCAAACCTCCACCCCTAACTAAGATAAACTAGCCACACATCATTGTAGAAATCACACAGAGAAAATAAATTCGAAAGTTAAAGATTACAAAGGGAAGAAGAAAACTGTGAATGGAAGGAATGACGATGATCTTGGCGACTTCCCCTTGATGGATTCTTGTGCGATGCAGCAACGTGAAGGCTCTCTTGCAGTATGATGGCTTCCCCCTGTTCTGGTATTATGGTTTTGCTTTAAGTAGTCTCCAAGTCTTCAAAACTTCCTTTTCAGACTATGTTTCCTTCTTTGACTATAATCAATATTTGGGCTATCTTTTGAAGGTCTTCCACATATAATCTGGGCTTGGCTTTTGGGTAAATTATATTAATGATGTCACTCTTCAAAATCGTGCAAAAACCCCCAAGAAAGCTTCTCAGAATCCAGCCCAAACACTGCCTCGAACTTGACTGCTACACAGCTTTCCCAGAACTGCTGATTTTCTGTCCAACTTCGACGCTTCATAAATCCTAGATGCCATCACCGATTTGGATGATTCTTGACTCCAAATTGATCTACCAACGCACCTCTACAAATCTGGTCAGTAATCTTGGTGAAAGCATTCTCGGAACCTCATGGAAATAGGCCATGAAAACCGGAGAAAATAAGCATAAACCAGTTTTCAGCTTTTTGTGTTTACGGCTTCTGTTTTGGTGAAGTGGTTCCATTGCCTTTCCTTGATATCTCAACTTCATATTGGAAGCCTTGCTTGCATCACTTGAGCACATATTTGAATTATCTTGCTCCACGAAGTACCTAAGAAGATAACAAAGTTAAAATGATATTTTTAAAGGAAAATAGCCAAGTTAAATGCAAAGGTTAAACTATAAAATCGTCGCATTTTATGCTCCTATCAAATTCCCCCACACTTAGCTTTTGCTAGTCCCTTAGCAAAATCAAAGACTCAAAACCCAACTAGACTCGAAAACAACTCTAATGCCCTTAACAAATTGTCTCATAAATCCCCTACTTTCATAGCACCAAGAATAACACTCAACCAAGTATTTAGCTCACATTCGAGAGTTAATAAAGACTCATGTTCAACATAGCACAAGTAAGACTTGGGAGAGAACAATGGTGATGGTTAGAGCTCAACATGCATAAGACAAATCATGATTTCACCTCACAAGGATTGCACTCTTTCTTCTCTCAAGATTCAAGGTATGCTTAAAAGCTTTCACTCAAGTGTATGCGTGAGATCAAAATAAAAATCAACAAATAGCTCACGTACGTAAGAAAGAAAAAAAAAAGCTCAACGAAAAACATGATTTATAATCCCATGAAGGAAATCAAATACCTGCCAAATGGACCACAATATGCTCAACTTTTGCACCTAACTCCACATATCATAGTTTGCCCATCTCAAGTAGGTCTTTTTCAAGGTTGTAATGGGGCTAGGCTTAGGGTTACAGAAACAAGGGGATAGGAATTCAAACAAGTATCTTAAAACCTAGCAGCGCTTTCATTGATGTAGAGAGATTCCTCTTATGCTCTTACAACCATCAAGGTCTCCTTGTAATTTCATTGTGTCATTAAATGCGGCCGGATGTCATTGAGTTGGGTCGTTGCTTCAGTTTAAACACCTCAAGAACACAAGGTTGATTTTTCACTTTTTTTTTCTTCTCTTGATCTTCTCTTCCTGGCCGTGCAATAATTTATTTATTTATTTATTTATATTTTTTTTTATACTGCCAGGGATTGCAATCCAGCTTGAGTCCTCCCCCACACTTGTTCTTTCTCATCAGCTTCATATCACCTTGGTTATTTATAAATCTCATGTATAGCTCTACTAGATTCCAGAACAAGGGCAAAGATATAGCTATACTAAACCTCAAGGTCAAGATAATGAGGGTGATGACAAAAAGGTTTAAAACGTAGGCTCAATGGGGTTAATCTTCCGGGGTGTACATCTTGTGTACACAACTGGGGACACTGGCTAATTTGGCTTTGGTGGCGATCCTAAGTGCCTCAATCCCTTCCTCAATTAGAGCATGTCATGACTAAAAGTTTTGAAAGGTGGCAAAAGCGAGCTCTAGTAAACTCTCTAGTCCATTAAACTTAATCTGCGGCAAGCATTCAATCATGAAAGAATAATGAGATTTAGCAACAAGCATATCATTGAAAATTGAATAATGAATTTCAAAATCTCTCCAAAGAAAGGCATTAAGATCAATAATCTCACAAGGGTTATTTTGAAATCACAATCCGAAATAGCATGTTCAAAAATTATGTACCTAACTCTCAAGCCATATCTATTATAAGTACACATTCATCACATAAGACTCGATTGACCAAAGAATGTTATGCTCATCATCTCAATTTAATGATCATCTTTTAGCCATGATTTCAGAAGATTAGTATCATCCTAGACTTGTTAAGGGCTTCTACGACTCAAAAACCAAAAACAAAAACACAAACAGAAACAATTTTTTTTTTTTTTGCATTTAAAATTTTTTTTTACTAACAAAAACAAAACAAAACACAAAATGTGTGCAGTCCCTTCCCCCACACTTGAACTATGCAGCGTCCTCGATGCAAGAACAATATAGATCATGCAATGATAACAGATTCAAGGAGGAAAGTGAGCAAAACAAGAGACTAAGAAGATAAAGTTCAGAAAAGCTCCCCATTTTGTGCTCTGAAGCCAAGTTCCAGCTCATATAACATCCTATTGCAGCATCCAATGTCTGAGATTCCAATTGGAAATGAAAGATGGCATTGTTAGCTGTTCGTGCATAGATGGTACGTGTCCTAACTCCAAATGTGTTGAAAATGGCAGCCCTGTGAAGTTAGAAGAAAAACAGAATTCAAACAGAAAAGCTGAAGCACAAATCTTTACCCATTTAAACCTGATTTCCAATGAGTTCTGGTGCCGGAATGTAAAAGTGCCTCAAAGCAAAGTTGAAGCTAACTCAACAAGGTATTTAGGCATATATGGTTTTCCTCTACAGAATTGCCGGAAGTATCCCTGTTTTGACTTTTTCCCGGCTGTACTGCACAAATTCTGGTTTCTGGCAATGACGTTGCTGCCTTCAACATCAAATTGAGAATGACTTGGGTTTCCAAATCCACTTTTGTAAAATCCTACAGAAACTAGACTCAAAGATGTTTCTGTTAATATAAAGCACATATTCCCAGGTCTTGTGAGCGGCAAACAGTAGCCCTCCATAGTTGGCAGACTGCTTTTGCAAGAGCACTGTTTTTGCATAACTTGGAGTTTTCTTCAAATTTTGTCAACTCTAACCTGCACACACACAAAACAAATCAAAATGAACAAAAACAAAACAAATAAAACACAGAAGATAAAGACGGTTGGGTTGCCTCCCAACAAGCGCTGATTTAGCGTCTTCAGCCAGACGGAGTTTCTTCTTTAGTCCATAGGGGGTGATGCATTGCAGAGGTTCTCCTCCTCTACATTGTGCTCTTGAAAGGCCTCATAATATGGTTTAAGGCGGTGTCCATTGACTTTGAATTCATTGCCACTCTTTTCACTACGAATCTGCACAGCTCCATGAGGAAAAACGTTAGTAACAATGAAAGGACCAACCCAACGAGAACGGAGCTTACCTGGAAATAGCTTAAGTCACGAATGGAAAAGCAAAACTTTCTGTCCCACACTAAAAGTTTTTCCACGAATCATCTTATCATGGAAAGCTTTAGTTTTCTCTTTGTAAATTTGTGCACTCTCATATGCATCATTCCGTAGTTCTTCCAACTCACTAATTTGAAGCTTGCGGTGTAGTCCAGCCTTGTCAATGTTCATATTGAACTCTTTAACAGCCCAAAATGCCCTATGCTCGAGCTCAACTAGCAGATGGCACGCCTTGCCATAAACAAGCCGGAAAGGCAACATGTCAATGGGTGTCTTGTATGCAGTTCTATATGCCCAAAGTGCATCATCAAGGCGTTGGCTCCAATCCTTCCTATTTGGGTTGACAATTCTCTCTAGTATCTTCTTGATCTCACGATTTGAAACCTCTGCTTGTCCACTTGTCTAAGGATGATAAGGTGTGGAAACCTTATGTGTAATGTTGTACTTCCGTAGCAGAGCTTCAATCGATTTGTTGCAAAAGTGTGATCTTCCATCACTTATGATAGCTCTTGGCATTCCAAACCTAGAAAAGATGTTAGATCGAAGAAAATCTGCAACAACTCGAGAATCGTTAGTACGGGTGGCTTTTGCTTCCACCCATTTTGACACATAATCCACAACAAGGAGTATATAAAGAAAACCTTAGGACGAAGGAAAATGTCCCATAAAGTCTATACCCCAAACATCAAAAATTTCAACAACCAAGATTGGAGTTAAGGGCATTTGGTTTTTAGGTCCTAGGTTTCCAGATCGTTGACACCTATCACAAGTCATACAAAAAGTATATGTATCTTTAAACAATGTAGGTCAATAAAATCCGGATTCTAACACCTTGAGAGCAGTCTTTTTAGAGCCAAAGTGACCACCACAATTCTCCGTATGACAAAACGACAATATATGATTAAATTCAGAATCAGGCACACATCGTCTTATTAAACCATTAGCACAAAATTTCCACAAATAAGGATCATCCCAAACAAAATGGTTTGCATCTCTTTTCAGTTTATCCTTCCTAGCATGCGACAAAGTGTTTGGCAACTTCTTAGAGACTAAATAGATCACAATATCAGCATACCAATGAGTACTTACCTCAAGTCCAAAGAGTTGCTTGTCTGGGAAGGTCTCAATTAAAGGAATGGCGTCCTTATCATGCACTATGCGACTCAAATGATCCGCCACAACATTCTCGCTTCCCTTCTTATCCTTTATTTTGACATCAAATTCTTGGAGAAGGAGAATCCATCGAATCAGCCTTGGTTTCGCCTCCTTCTTTGAGAATAAATACTTCAAAGCTGCATGATCAGTATAAATGACAACTTTAGTTTGAAGTAAATACGATCTAAATTTTTCAAGAACAAAAACAATAGCTAATAATTCTTTTTCCGTTGTGGAGTAGTTCAATTGAGAAGGGGAAAGATGATGTCCGATCGACACAAAACAGTGGTGTGTACTAGGTTGCTGATACGCCACAAGTAGCGCTAGGGATAAAAGGATGATCAGAGATGAGATGAGTTTCTATGGCGTAATTACTGAAATATGGGAGCTTGACTATGAGAAGTTTAGGATCCCAATCTTTAAGTGTTATTGGGTCGATAATGGAAGGGGTGTTGTAGTAGATGAACTTGGGTTCACATTGGCGAACCTGAATAAGAAAGGTCATTTTAATGACACATTTGTGTTGGGAAAGTGCATTGAGAAGATCTTCTATATTCAAGACCCTGCGGATCCACAATGGTTAGTAGTTGTAAGGCTCCCAAAAAGAGACTACGGTGATTTTGAGGTTGAAGATGTGGTTACAGACAATGGAATTATTCACCAGGCCATCACAGTGTTGATGTCGTCTATTGAGTTAAGCGGTAGCTTATCTGATGAGGAAGAATTGGGATACATGCGAGCTGGAGAGGAGGATATAGTCGTCGAGGGAGAGTAGCGAATGATTGCCTAGATCAAGTGTTTTCTCTTTTTTTTTTCTTTTTTTTTTGTAGTTTAACTGGTATTGCAAATGTTATTTCATATGCTGCCATTGTGCAGTGATATATAAATATATATATATATATATATATATAAATATATATATATATGCCTTTCATTTTTATGTGGATTTAAATGATGATTTCATTGTTGTTACTTTGTTTTATATATAAATGACTTTTAATGACATCTATTTGTACATTGTTTGTTTTATAGGGTAATGGCGCCATCCAAGAAGTCTACACAAAGGAAGTCAAAGAAGGCTACATCAAACAAGACAGTTGGTTCAGCTTCAGCTACCATATCCATTGCATCGAAAAGGAAGAAATCTAAAAATCATGAGGAGGAATCAGAAAAGGGCCTGAAGCTATTGAAGTGTAACTGTGTGGCAATGAAGAGGATTTCAAGAAGCAGAAGCTTAAAACAGAAGAGAGTGGCTTAGTTCAACCGAACAGGGACTCCATATGGGAAGGCGGCGACAGAGATGAATTCATATATTGGTGTCTCAGCCCGCCGGAAGATTCCCATAGTGAGGACTACTTGGAGAACTGCCAGCAAAAAAGTGCCTGGAGGGGTTACTGCTAAGGAAAAAGAAAAAATTTGGGAATGTGTGCAGGTATTTGAATTCTTTAGATAAACGTTATAGGCTTTTGAACTTTTGTTTGTCTTCCTACACTTAAATGATATGTTTTTACGAACACATGGAGCATTTGTTATTGGAAATGAAAGCAAAAGAGTTGTAATGCAATCAGCTGCTGCAAGATGGAGAGAATTCAAGTCTCGTCTGACAAAGGTATACATTGTGCCTTACTTGGATCAGCCAGAAATGCTGAAGTATCCTCCACAAGACTACAAGTTCATTAATGGAGATCATTGGACGTAATTTGTGACTAAGCGGACTAAGCCGGCATTTCTTGTAAGTAGTTAAGTGAACAAAGTTATTAATTACTAATTAAGTGTTTCATTCTCAGGGTCCCTCATCAGTGCATATGTTTACTTGATCAGGAATTGCGTAAGACTCAACATGCATGCTGCAGGATGAAAAATATCCCCACCGACTGTCCCGCAAAGGCTACGTTGGGCTGGTGGCAGAGTTGAAGGCAAAAGCCGAGCCGGTAAGTCCAGCATATTTGTTTATATTATGTAAAATGAAATGGTTGATCTGAATGCTAGCAGCAAATTTAATTATGATGTTTTGGTAACAAGTGCGTATAAATCCCAGGAAGAGGCTTCAACAATATCAGATGAAGATGAGCTGTACGACAGGTGTGAGACATGGGTTGCTGCACGTGTTACAAAGGAGGGCAAATTTGCAGATGAAGAAACACATAAGAAGGCTGAAGAGATAGTGAGTGCATGCATTTTACTAAAGTTCATTGTGGATAGATTTCAATTGTCATGCTAAATTTTAATAAAGTCTGCAGCAATAGATTTTAAATGTGATGCTAAATTTTAATGAAATCTGCAGCAACACATTTTAATTGTGATGCTAAATTGTGATATGCTAAATTTTTATTTTGTGGACAGATTGAGTTGAAGGAGAAGGTTTCTACTGGAGAAACTAGCCTAAGTGGGTATAATGATATCTTGGAGAAGGCTTTGGGGAAGGAGCATGGTGGCAGAGTGCGAGGGGTTGCCGGCTTTGTCAACCCAACAACCTACTTTCCCCTCCCTAGACGTAACAGCAGACAAAGCATAGAAGAAACAATTAAAATCAGCCTGGAAAAAGTACTGGCTGAGCAAACGGCAAAGATCATAGAAGAGACAAGGAAGAAAACAATGCATTTTGGGCCATGAAGTTTGAAACTTACAAGTCACAATTTATTCCAGGCAATGGTAATGGGGGACAAGTAGGTAGTAGTCCAGCTGGACTAGAGAAGCCCATCCCACCTGTTTCTGGGCAAGCTAGCTGTTCAAACACCGTTGATCTCTTTGAAAATGATATGCATGACCAAGTGCAAGCCCCCAATGCACAAGTTGAAATTGAAGAAGTCACTGAGAAGAATATCAAAGGCCAAGTTGAAGTGAATGGCCAAGTGGAAGGGAATGACGAACCTGGGGTGAAGTCAACCTTAATTTTCAAGTGTCTTGAAGCAATGGAGGTGAACGAAGTTGCTAAAAAGAAAACTTCAACCAAGAGGAGGCGGTGCGAACCCAAGTCTACGCAACCTGAAGAAGTGTTTGGTCAGGAGATAGCAGAGACTGATTGCAAGGCAGCCGAGGAAGAAGTACTTCCGAAAACCAGTGATGTTGATACGCAAATTAAACGACCAAAGGTATCAAATATTGTTGCCTAAACTTTTTTATTCCTTGAGTAAGATATATAGCAAAGCATTACTGTTTAACATGTAAATTCTGTTATTACTACGTCTCTCAGGTAACTTGTGAGGAAGTTCCAGTAATGTTGGCATTAGGTTCGCTTGATAACATTGTAGCTACAGGCACGACAATGAAAATTGATGTCACACCCAAATTTTCGAAAGATAATTTTCAAAATTTTTAGCATGATCTAACTTAAAATATAAATATCCCATCCAGTTTTAACAACAATCCCAAACATCTAGAACTCAAAAGTGGAAAGTAAATATCATACAACCCATCTCTGAGTTAAATATTACACTTCCTTGATTACATAAACTTGCAACACAAGAAACATGAGAACAATCTCATGAGTTTAATATTGTCTACCCAATTAACAAAACTATATAGAGTACAGCAAAAACCAAAAAGAACCCTGCCACTAAGCCTCCGCCTCAACCCTGCTGATCCTCACCTGCAGGTCTAACCCTTACACTAATAATCGGTGCACCGGGATTGTAAAATAACAAACCCGGTAAGCTAAAAAGCCCGTATGGGTAAACTCAAAAATAACACAACATTTATCACATCCAACATTCCACAAGAAAGATTTGATCAATAATTAAAAACCACAAATCAAAGAAAATGTACCCATGAGTCCCAAATATTTAATAAATAACTGTCATGGCCTACAACAACAAATTGTGTACCCATGGGTCCCAGATACCATAAAGTATCTCCCATGACCTACACTGACAGACGGACTAGAGCTCTATTCCTAACGGTAACCAAACACCCGGCCAAAGGCTTGGAACCCGGTTTGACTGTCCAATATCAAAACACAAAATAATAAATAGCATTTTAACCGTAACCAATCACCCGATTAAAGTCTTGGAACCCGGTTTGGCTATTTATCCAACAATCACAATATCACAACATCATCATCAACAGCACAAGATCACATCATAAGATTATATCCTTCACAAGGATATAATTATATGAACAATATATATTATTCCACAAGAATAACTTATCAATAATCAATAGATTATGATCACAAGAACCTCAAAAATAAACATATAACAAAAGCTTGTTTTATCTTACCTATGAGTTGTTGGCGATCAAGCTCATATATTTTAAAACAATTAATAGCATAGTATTAATTTTAACATCATAATCATTATCGTCATCACATGACCATAATAAAATTTGGTTCAAAAGTGAACCTTGGTGAGATTTACTCACCTAGAAATTCCGCTGCAAAACCCCCAATCACAAAATCACAAATCACCTAAAATCACACAATTAAAAACCTTAGAAACCAAAATACTAAAGGATAACACAATACCCTTAAACTAACCCTTAGCTCAAGGGAGGACAACTTCCCAAAGTCGTTGAACTCAACGACACAATAGAGCTGCCTTAAATCTTCAAAACCTAAACACAAACTCAACCAAGCCAAAACAAATAAACCTAAGTCCTAACATGCAAACCTTCCTCAAAACCTAGCCATACTACCTCTCAACAAGCTCACCGCAGCAAGGACTAGCTAACCACAGGAAACTAAGGCCACAACTCAGCCGGACGTGCCGCCACAGGCGGCGGCGACTGAGCCCCACGCGCCACCCCAAAACTTCTGAATTAGGAGAAACTCACAACATGAAACTTGTAGATTGAAGCATGGTGAACAACTTTAATACCTGAGGTTTTAACTGGTTCGGCAGGAAAACACCCCGAAACTTCAACCCGGAAAAAAAAACCAAACCAGCAAAACCGACGCCCAAACTTGGTTTTCAGGTCACCAAAGACGTATAAACATCACTAGAGGAAGGAGAAGAGCAAGACTCACCTAACTCTCACCGAAAACGCCGTCGAAATCGCCGGTTTTCCGGCAATACCGCTGTCACACCCCGGTTCTTAAGTTATTTTACGGTTATTTACTTCGGTATTATTTTGGTCTTTTACCGTGTTGAGTAACAGTTTACTTATTAAGGACCCTAAAGTTGACTTTTTCTTCCGTTTAGAATTTGGGAAAACTTTCTTCATGAAAGTCATAGAGGACGTTATTACGAGTTTGTAGACATGCTATACTTTAAAATTGGAGTTAGCATGGAAAAGTTATTAATTAAAAGAGTAAATTTTTGAGATGGTAAAAGGGGGGGGGGTAAGTATTTAGTGGGTATAATTGTAATACCCTATATTTTCATATTATTTTCCTTGTATTATTCCCATAATTAATGAAGGATTATTTATGAAAATTGTTTAGTTTGTGCGAAGTTGAAGTTTCGGGAGTAATTTTTAAGGTACTTTGACTTTTAAGAGGCCAAAAGTTGACTTTATTTTCCGTAAGTTATGTTCGAAAACTTTCTTCTTGAAAGCTGTAGAGTTTGTCGATACGAGTTTGTAGACATGCGACACGCCTGAAACGGAGGTTGTATGAGAAAGTTATGATCAAAGGAAGTTATTTTCTGGGTTTGGAAACTGTATAAGTAGAAAAATGTGGGGGAGTTATTTTTGGAAACCTAAATTCAGACACTCACTTTCTCTCTCCTCCCTCTCCCAATCTCCTCCCGCTCTCATTTCTTCTCCGGCTCGGTTTTCCACCATCCGGCCACCAAATCAGACGCCATCGGTCCCGTTCGGTCCACACGGACCTCTTCTTCATTTCTGGAGCAGTCCCGCTCGCCGTCATGCCGCTTGGAAGCCGCCACGGAGCGGCGGAGCTGCTTCGGTATCGCCAGAAAACTGGTGATTTCGGCGACGTTTTCGGTGAGAGTTAGGTGAGTCTTGCTCCTCTCCTTCCTCTGGCGATGTTTATACGTGTTTGGTGACCTGAAAACCAAGTTTGGGCGCCGGTTTTGCAGGTTTGGTTTTTGATTTCGTTTTGGAGTTTCGGGGTATTTTCCGGCCGATCCCGGCTGAACCAGTCAAAACCTCAGGTATTAAAGTTGTTCACCATGCTTGAATCTACAAGTTTCATGTTGTGAGTTTCTCCTAATTCAGATGTTTTGGGGTGGCGCGTGGGGCTCACTCGCCACGGCTCGTGGCGGCGCGTCCGGCTGAGTTGTGGCCTTAGTTTCCTGTGGTTAGCTAGTCCTTGCTGCTGTGAGCTTGTTGGGAGGTAGTATGGCTAAGTTTCGTGCAAGGTTTGCTGTTGTGACCTTGTTGGTTGTGGTGGGGGTTTTGCAGCGGGATTTCTAGGTGAGTAAATCTCACTAAGGTTCACTCTTGAACCAAATTTTATTATGGTCATGTGATGATGATAATGATTATGATGTTAAAATTAATACTATGCTATTAATTGTTTTAAAATATATGAGCTTGATCGCCAACAGCTCATAGGTAAGATAAAACAAGCTTTTCTTATATGTTTATTTTTGAGGTTCTTGTGATCATAATCTATTGATTATGGATAAGTTATTCTTGTGGAATAATATATATTGTTCATATAATTATATCCTTGTGAAGGATATAATCGTATGATGTGATCTTGTGTTGTTGATGATGATGTTGTGATATTGTGATTGTTGGATAAATAGCCAAACTGAGTTCCAAACCTTTAATCGGGTGATTGGTTACGATTAAGATGCTATTTATTATTTTGTATTTTGATATTGGACAGTCAAACCGGGTTCCAAGCCTTTGGCAGGGTGATTGGTTACGGTTAGGAATAGAGCTCTAGTCCGTCTGTCAGTGTAGGTCATGAGAGTTACTTTATGGAATCTGGGACCCATGGGTACAAATTTTGTTGTTGTAGGCCATGAGAGGTATTTATTAAATATCTGGGACTCATGGGTACATTTCTTTGGATTTTTGGTTTTTAATTATTTATCAAATCTCTGTTGTGGAATGTTGGTGGTGATAAATGTTGTGTCATTTTTGAGTTTACTCATACGGGCTTTTTAGCTTACCGGGTTTGTTATTTTACAATCCCGGTGCACCAATTATTGGTGTAGGGGTTAGACTTGGGCCTTTCGTTTTAAATGCCCAGTCTGCAGAGTTGTGTTCGGCGAGGGTAGGAGGCGAGTCATATTTTCCACCACTTCCAGTTTTCTCTCATAGGTTACCGGATTAACCTACTTGTGTATTTTTCTCGTTTCCTTCAAACTAGTAGCTCTGATAACCGTGGGATGTTGTATCAATTTATGTTTATGTGTGTTAAGAGCTTATGACTCAATTTAGGAGGGATTTGAAAGATTTATGGGATATTATTGCATGAGAAATTAACTTATGAAATTGTTGGAATTATATTGATTTTGAGGTGGTGGATGCTTATTTGGGGGAGCGGGTGGCTCTAAGAGTTGTGGATTTACTTGTTTTAGAAGTGTTTGGGTTTTGGTGATTTTTCTTTCAGGTAGGGTTACTCATTTTCAAGGGAGGTTATGCCAAAATTTTGGTAGAATTTTCCTTGAGGTGGGTCCCGCAGGGTTTATCCTAGATTTCAAGGGGAAATCCGAGGTAGGTCTTGACAACCGCGGCAGCTCCGCCGCTCCGTGGCAGCTTCCAGGCGGCGGGACTGCTCCAAAAATGGAGAGGGCGGCTATGGGAGTCGAACGGGACTGATGGCGTCCGGTTTGGTGGCCGGACGGCGGAGAACCGAACCGGAGAAGAAAGGAGAGCGGGAGGAGGTCAGGAGAGAGAAAGTGAGACTGAAATTAGGTTTCCAAAAATAACTCCCCCACATTTTTCTACTTATACAGTTTCCAAACACGGAAACTATCTTCCTCTTATCATAACCTTCTCACACTACCTCCGTTTCAGGCATGCCGCATGTCTACGAACTCGTATCGACAAATTCTACAACTTTCAAGAAGGAAGTTTTCGAAGATAACTTACGGAAAATAAAGTCAACTTTTGAGCCTCTTGAAAGTCAAAACACCTTAAAAATTACTCCCGAAACTTCAACTTCGCACAAACTAAAGAATTTCCATAAATAATCCTTCATTAATTATGAGAATAATACAAGGAAAATAATATGAAAATCTAGGGTATTACTGTCAATACCCACCCCGAATTTCACCCTGAAACCCGAAGTAAGTCTTGCGGGGGCCACCTCTAAGGAAACTTTACCGATAAGCTAGGTAAACCTCCCTTTAAAATGGACAACCCTAACCTAGAAAACTAAAGTGTTACTTTCCTAAATATTATTAAGCATCCTCCAAATGAACCCACAATTATACGAAAGTGAGAATATAATTACAAACTTCGTATATTCTAAAATAAAACATAAGTCTTAGCACACCACCAGAAAAAAATTATACGATGAACCCTAAAGAGTATTCAGAGCTACTAAATACTAGAGGAGCTGGCAAATACCCTAGTAGGTTAAACAGGTAACCTACTGGTGAAATGTGGCTGAAAAATAGGTAACTATGCCTCGTCGTCTCTTACTCATACTAACCCGAACTCTGCAGACTGGGCATTTTTAAAACGAAGAGTCCAGGGGAAAAACATTCGCAAAAATTAGAGTGAGTGGAAAAAAAAAAATAAAGAAAATATTTTTCAACATTTATGCTTTCCCAATTTTTAATTCAAAGAAAACAAATGCATGTCTCAAACGATAATTCTCTTATCTCATAAATATCGAGCCTGTCACATCCCGTACCTTATAAAAATTACCTTATTTACTAGCGTGATTATAATAAGAATTTTACCGTCTCGATCATTGAGTTAATAGCTTAATTGGTCCCTAGAGGGGTTTCGGGGACGATTATTGTGCTGAGGATTATTCGTAAGAGGAAAATACGACGACGGTAAAAATAGTAAATTTTAGCTAGTAAAAGGTAATTTTATTCGGGTATTATTTTTCGGGGTGTTTAATTTTAGAATTTGGGTAGTATATAGGTGATGGACCGGTTTGGGGTGTGAGGCCCAAACCCATTCTCTTTTCCTCCCGATTCTCTCTCCTCTCCCGCTCCCGCACCCGATCACTCCCGCTGTCCGGATTTCCGACCGCCACACCGCCGCCGTCCGGCCGCCCCAGACCGCCGCACCGGTCCCAATCGATCGGTCTCCGACCCAGCTATCTTCCAGGACTGGTGACAGCCCCCCTAGCGCCGCCGTGAGAGAGCGGTGCCGCCCGAAAGGTTAGGCTGCCCCAAACTTCCGGTCACCGGAACTCCCTCCTCCGGCCACCAATGCGGGCAAGCTTGGTACGGTTTTGTAGCCCTCCTCCCGTGCAGCAACCCCTCCAATCAGCTCACTCCCTCTTGAGCTAGGTAAGGAGAAATGTGGAGTTGAAATTTCTAGGGCTTTTAAGTTGTTTTCGTTCGATTAGCCTAGTTAGGCTTGGAATTGGGTGATGTGTTGGTCATGAAAGTTGTAGAGCTTGATGAGGAGATTATTCTGTCAAATTTTCATAGGTTTTGGAGGTCGCCGGAATTGGCCTCCGGCCGCCGCTGCCGGCGGAGCCGCCGCCGGTTAGGAGATTTTTTAGGGTTTTAAATGTGGAATATTAAGAGGAGTATATTGGTGTGATTTATGGAATGTTTGGATGAGATTTGGATAGGTTTGTGAATTTCCGAAGTTTGGTATTTTTGGCGGTTAATTAATGTAGAATCCGGCCGTAGGATTTAAGTCGTATTTTGGGGAGGTTGTATTTACGACTGATGAGTATGATATTTAAGTTCGGATCGTTCCGATTTAAGAATATCGAAGTTAGGCAATGATGAGCGTATCTATGGCTCTCGGGTAATTTTGCCTATTTTGATTAAATATTGGATTATTGGTTGGGAAATTAATATTATATTTGGAACAGGACGTGAGGAGGCTCGAGCAGACGAGGCCCCAGATCGACATCAGGCTTAGGCCTAATTTGTGAGTGGACTTTTGTTTTAAATAATATGCATGCTATGGTTCCTGAATGAACAATTAATGTCGTGGAGCATTTTGACGTCATTTTAATTTTTGACGATTTTTATTTCTCTTGGAGAGATACCGAAAATGGGATTTTCGGTGGATATAAATATGTATTTATGAGAGAGTATGTATAGAAAATGCTAGCTAGCCATATGTGTCTGTCCACCTTAATGGCGCAGCATATAGCCGCATTATGGTGTGACGTGAGCGTTGGACGTAAGCGTAGTAGCCCTATTTGAGTGTTTAATTCATATAGGGGGTATGGACACATATTTATACACCCGTCTGTCCACCTTGATGGCGTAGTGTAGCACCGCATTAAGGCGTGACGTGAGCGTTGGACGCGAGCGTAGTAGCCCTATATAGACCCATGAATTTATATAGGGAGTATGGACGAGTGTAAATACATACATATATTATAGAGTCTGAGAGACTCGATATTTTATGAGATAAAAGTTTTATCGCTTGCGGCATGCATTCGATTTTTTCTTAGAAATTAATTTGGGGAAACATAAATATTTTATTTTATTTTTGTCCACTCACTCTAACGTTATTAAATGTTTTCTCCTGGGCCCTTCGTTTTAAATTGCCCAGTCTGCAGAGTTCGGGTTGGATCTAGTAGGAGACGAGGCATAGTCACCCGCATTTCCGCCAGTTTTCATCAGTAGGTTACATGTTTAACCTACTCGTGTTTTTCTTGCTTCCGCTAGTGTTTAGTAACTCTGAATACTTTGGGATTATTGTATATTATGTGTAGAATTTCTGAAGGATAATTATGTGATGTTTGGAAGTGTTGAATTAAGAGTGAAATTTGGAATTTTCGAGTTAGGGTTGTCCATTTTCAAGGGAGGTTTGCCGAGTCCTTCGGTAAATTTTCCTTGGAGGTGGTCCCCGCACGACTTACTCCGGGTTTCAGGGTGAAATTCGGGGTGGGTCGTGTCAGAGCCTCTACAGCTCAAAACTATATATCAAAATATGTATGTATTTACACTCGCCCATACTCCCTATATAAATTAATAATAATCTATATAGGGCTACTACGCTCGCGTCCAACACTCACGTCACGCCTTAATGCGGTGATACACTACGCCATTAAGGTGGATAGACGGGTGTATAAATATGTGCCCATACCCCGTATATGAATTAAACACTCATGTAGGGCTACTACGCTTGCGTCCAACGCTCACGTAACACCATGTCATTAAGGTGGACAGACACATATTGCTAGCTAGCATTTATATACATACTCTCCTTAAAAATATATTATAATTTACCGAAAATCTCATTTTCGGTAACTCATCACAATGAGTAAAATCGTCAAATAAAAATGATGTCCAATGGTCCAACCAAATAAACAATTGCATGCACATTATTTAAACCAAAAGTCCACTCACAAATTAGGCCTAAGCCCCTGATGTCACGCCCCAATTTTCGAATGGAAATTTTCAAAAATTTTGGCATGGTCTAACTTAAAATATTAACATCTCAACTTGTTCCAACAACAACAACAACAACAACAATAAACTCAAAACAGAATAGAAAATTCCACAAGATATATCACTGAATTAAGATTACACTTTCTTGTTTATATAAAGTGCAAAACAAGGATATGAGAACAATCTCATGACTTAAAACTGTCTAAACAAAACTACAACTATACAGAGTCTGCTAAAAGAAAGGAGAACCCTGTCACTATGCCTCCTTCTCACCCCTGCCGATCCTCACCTGCAGGTCTAACCCCTACACCAAGAATGGTGCACCGGGATTGTAGAAAAACAAACCCGGTAAGCTAAAAAGCCCGTATGAGTAAACTCAAAAGTAAACTCCACATTTAACACATCCAACAATTTAACACATCCAACATACCCCAAAATAAATTTGATCAATAAATAAAAATCACACATTAAGAAGAAATGCACCCATGAGTCCCAGGTATTTAGTGAATACCCCTCATGACCTACAACAACAATATGTGTACCCATGGGTCCCAGATACCATCAAGTATCTCCCATGACCTACACCGATAGACGGACTAGAGCTCTAATTCCTAACCGTAACCAATCACCCGGCCAAAGGCTTGGAACCCGGTTTGACTGTCCAATACCAATAAAATAAAAATAATAAATAGTATCATAACCGTAACCAATCACCTATTTAAAGGCTTGGAACCCGGTTAGGCTATTTATTCAACAGTCATCATATCACAACATCATTAGCAACATCACAAGATTTACATCATAAAATTATATCCTTCACAAGGATATAATTATATGAACAATAAGAATTATTCCAATAACATAACTTCTCACAATTTAATAAAATTATGATCATAAGAGCCTTAGAGTAACACATAATAAAAACTTGTTTTACCTTACCTATGAGCCGTTGACGATCAAGCTCATATATTTTAAAACCAATATTAGCAAAATATTAAATCACATCCTAAACATTATCCTCAAATAACCATAATAAATCTTGGTTCAAAAGTGAACCTTAGTGAGGTTTACTCACCTAAAATACTCCTGCTGCGTTCTTCCGCAACACAAGAGTCAAGAAACCCAACAACTCACAAATCACCTAAACATAAACAAATCAAAACCCTTAGTAAAAACACCACAAGGATTTAAAATACTCTTAACTTAAAGGTTGCCCCAAAGAAGGGCAATCCTTCCTCCAAGACCTCCCAAGGTCATCGGACTCTCAAAAACAAAACTACCACTCTCCAAGATCCAAAATTTCCAAGTTTTCCGACCTATCAAACACCTAGAAACCACTTAGTACCTACAATGCAAAACCAAAACAAAACTCAATCTTCACACACCAACAACACACTAACAACACCCTAGAAACTACAAGGGCTAACTAACACAGTAGTCAAGGTCTCTATCCTGCCCAGACGTGCTCCCACGTGCCGCCACAGGCGGCGGCGTGTGAGCCTCAAACGTCACCACCAACCTCAAAATCTATCTAAACTCCCAACAACAACCTTAAAGAGTACAGTGAAAGGAACACTTTTTATACCTGAGGCTAAGCTTGGTTCAGCCTTGAACCGCTCCCGACAGCCACCGCAAACTCTGTCCCCTAATCTGCAAGCTAGTACTCCAATATCTCAAACTTGGATCCCAAGGGGAGCAAAACAACTCTAGAGGAAGGGAGAGGACGAGACTCACCCAACTTTGGCCTAAACAAGCCGTCGGAACTAAGAAAATTCTGGCAAGAAACACCACGGCTCCTCCGCCTGGGGGCGGCGGGTGGCACTGCCCTAGGAAAGAAGAGAAGGTCCGTGTGCACCGAACAAGACCGGCGGCGGCCGAAACAACAGCCGGACAGCCGACCTTTAGTTCAGATACTATTTATAAAATTTCCACTATGCAAAGATTCGAAGCTGTGCAAAGATTTTTAGTTCAGATACTATTTATAAAATTTCCACTATGCAAAGATTCGAAGCTGTGCATTCGAACTTTAATCTCTGTAGTGCATCCAATCGTTGTCAAGTAATGATACATCCTTTCAATCATTGACACGAATTTCTTAAAATTGTAGTGTGGTTCAATAACTACAATTAGCTTGTGGTGCACATAAAGCTTCTATGACTAATTTTTATGTCGTTAGGCAAAATAAAGGGTAAAATATTGTATAGTCCTTGTGGTTTGAAGTCGACATATGTTTAGTCCTTATGGTTTTATTTTAATCTGAATAGTCTTTAAAGTCACGATTTTTCACAATGACAATGCACTCACACCCATTCGCCTTCTGCACCCAAAGAAGCTTAGAGTTTGTGAAGAATGAATATTATTCAACAAAGCTGTTTACAAGAGTATATATACACATACATCTAACACACTAGGGTTTCTCCTAATACACGTCATGTACAATGATCCCTGATTACTAGGATTCTGCCGAGACTTCACAGACCAAATAGGAAAGTAGTTGTTGCGTTATTCTCCTCTCCTCACAATCTGATTCTTTCCAGCTTGGGCTCCATCTCCATCTTCAATACTATCTTTATCACTCCCCCTCAAGTTGGAATGTATATCGATAACATTCAACTTGCCAAGTAATGATTGAAACTGAATTGAACTAACCGGTTTGGTGAACAAATCTGCCGGTCGCTCCTTCGTTCTTATGTGTGCACTTTGAATGACTCCTTGCTGCACCTTCTCTCGTACCACATGACAGTCAACAATCTTGTTGGTCGAAATTGTTTTTCATTCAAGTCTTGCAAGATGTTCCTTAACCATGTAATCTCACAAACCGTATACTCTCCTTCTGCACTAGACCGCGACACTGTAGTCTGTTTCTTTGCTCTCCATCAAATTGGTGCTCTTCCAAGCATCACACAATAACCTGTGACTGATCTTCTTGTGTCTTTACATCGAGCCCAGTCTGCATCACAAATTCCTGTTAACCTCTCTTTCGAACAAGCTTCATCTTCAAAAAGTGGGAGTCCTTCTAGCTGAAAACAAGAAGGTAAAGGAAATGAGTTCAGATCATGCATATAATGTAAAAAAAAAAAATACATGGTGATGGTGGCGAACATACCTCGACATGATTTGGAGTTTGTTTCGAGGGACCAGGAACTTCGCCAAGAAAATTTCTATTAAGGAGAAACTCATCGTCAGGATTGAAATAAACAGAGCCAAGGTCGGGTTCAATCCTTCGACGCTTGAAGTTCACGTCCCTGGAACTGTTACTACTCCCACTAAGTCTTTTTGCTTGAGTTTGTTTCCCCTTCAACTTAAGGTGACTCTAGGCGAGATGAAGATCAGATGAGTCCCCATGACCTTCTAAAGCTTGGTACGGTTCATTGGGAGAATTGCTACTTGGGGGCAACGCCTTGGTAGAAGATGCGTGAAGATTATTGTCAAGTTCAATCTCGCGGGTTACCACTCTCTAGCGAGACGGTATCTCGCGGGGAACCACTTCTTGCTGAAATGATATCTCGCGGGGAACCACTTTCTGGCGGAGCGGTACCACGCGAGCGGCAACCTTGTCTTCTTTTGTTTTTAAAGGCTTGTGCGGTGACCCAAGCATTGTTGCTGTAGTCATCTTGGGCATGGAACGATACACCTTAGACCACCATTCAAGATAATCACGAGTCACCATGTACTCTGTTAGAACGCTCTCAGGAGGCAACGTCACTGTGCTCCCTGTATCACGTTTGGGAAAGCTTTCCCAATGCCAGTACGTCAAGGATAATGCGCCCGTTCGAATGTCTTTTTGAAGACTTCTTGGAACATCGTGAACATAGCCAAACTGACGGCTGAAACGGTAAGGATTGTAGGGTTGAATGACTCGCCGGTTGTCCTGCCTAAGAGTAAGAAATCCAGATCAAAGGCAGGTGAGGTAGACAATGTCTGAACGTTTAACGTTCTCACGGTCAACGATCACTCTGCGTTCTTTAGGGACTATGGCTAGGATGTCCATCCCCACATTGCCACACTCGTTGAATAAAGAACGAGCTTGTGCGTCTCCAAAGTGCTTGGCCGAAAATGCCCCTGAAAAGTGAACCATGCGCGGTTTAAAGTTGTCAGGAAGAGGAGAATAAAAATGAGTGCCGAAGTACTCGGCCAACCACGTATACACGTAGTGAAAGGGTAAAGTGGCCGAACAGTTCCCTGGGTCTTTAGAAGCAGAAATCTTGTTCAAGCCTTGATAAATGTTGGCCAACACAGGTACAGCTAGACAAAATTGATAGCCTTGGGACATTTTGCTGGCAACTTTAAACACGCTAGGTCGGATCAAGCCTGTGTCGTCCATAGGAAAGACGAATAGACACAACCAGCACGCGTAAAATGCCGCCAAGTAAGTAGACTCCATGTCTTCATCATCCACTCCCAAGTCATCGAATGGTGCAGAGTCGTCATCAGTCCGGGCTTGAACCTCATGGATTTCACCAGACGGGTTGTACGCGTTCTGAGGTGCATCTTTCTTGTTCCGTACACTTTTGGCGGGCGGTCTCTTGTATCTCAAACTTCCTTTGTACCAGTATTATATCCACGACGCGATCTTCACTTTTTGTCCTTTATTGTCCTTTCAACGCTTGTGGTACGCAAGAAATAAAAACCTGCAACTCTTGGGAATGATTGGCTCACCACCTTTACCCTTGACTGCAAATTCTTCGATGGATGGAATAACTTCGTCATAGAACCTCCCAGTTATGGGCAAACCACAAATATATGTCAAATCCCTCAAAGAAATAGACATCTTGCCACACGATGTGTGAAGAGTATTTGTGTTAGGGCACCAATACTCACAGAAGGCCCGCATCACAGGTACAACACGATCATAGCTGAAGAGCGATGCAAACACCGCTTGGTAGAGGCCAGCTTTGTGGATGAGATCTCCACTTCGGCTTAAGATGTCTTCTAACCACTCCCAGTAATGTTCCGTGAAGGAGAAGGCTCCGTTGGCATGAAACCCTCTCCATTGCACTGAACCATTGCACGTACGGTCGCTGAGAAGCACGAACGGTGTTTGAAGAACATTATGGTCATGATGGGCAGATTTCAACATCCATACATCTGCACTTTGCTTCTCACTGGTGGATTTGGCTGATTGAAAGGTGGACAGCTGACGTGATTGTTGGAAAGACCACCGAGGAATATGACCTGAACCATCGTACGAGGGAGGCTCGAGGGCGCGCGGCCCAGTCAATGAAGGATAGGTACACAAGGTGGTGCCATCGCTTTGAACGTCATTAGTATCTTCAAGGATAGTGATTGTGCCTTTCTTGAAACTTTTGAAAGTTGCCATGCGAAGTAGTGTACGTCTACACAGAAAAAAAATTGACTTGTTAAAATTTTTTGTGCTTCGCTGCCTTAAACTCCTGCTGCACCTCGCTGCCTTAAGATCTTGCTGCACCTCGCTGCCTTAAGATACTGTTGTGCCTCGCCGAGTAAGGTTTTTGCTGTTACTGACAACTCAGAAATACCTCGCGACCTACACATACAAGATAAAAAAAAAAGAGGGGTCAGCCAAATATATGACTCTGCGCCATAGCAATCAAATCAAAAGGAGGGAGAGTATATCGCTGATCTCACAGCTAGATGGTTGCAACTTTGTGATGAATAATATTGAACCGGAAGCTTTAATTTATAGTACAGTCTTTCCTCATTGAAACTGGAAAAGTATGGAGAATCAAGCAAATCAAGAAAGAAATACATCAAAGGTTTCCGCCCACTACTTGGAAACTTTACCAAATCAAATTCGTTAGGAATCCTTGCGAATTAAGTAACCCCAACAAAATTCGGGTATCCTAGAAATTCAATGAATCTCTACAAGAAAATAGGGAATCCTTACAAAATTAGGAATCCATATAAATTCAGGAACTCCCACAAAATTAACCCATTAAACATAGACTTCAAGTCGCGTCTCTGGCACATGACAACAGCATGGCTACGACGCACCTTGAAGTGGGGGCATTTGTAGACATATAAAATTTAACGATAATAATAGTCATTGAATAATCCAAGCAAATACGTGGCTCGTGAGTCAACGAAATTGGAAAGCCATTGGAAATAACACGTGGCAATGTGGAAATGATCGGCCGACAACAAAACCTTAAATCCCGATTGAAATCAATTGTCAAGTGTCGATTGATGATGTGACTTCGCCAGGTGAACAAGGCTTCGCGAGGAATGAAATAGACTTCGCCTGGCGAACAAGACTTTGCCAGGCAAAATAGACTCCATGAGGCGAAATGGACCTCGCGAGGTGAGTTAAGCTTGGCGAGGTGAAATTGACTCCGCGAGGCGAAATAAACTTCGCTAGGTGAACTTGACTCTGCGAAGTGAAATGGACTTCGCTAGGTGAACTTGACTGCGCGAGGCGAAATGGACTTCGTGAGGTGAGCTAAGCTTGGCGAGGTGAAATTGACTCCGCGAGATGAAATAGACTTCGCGAGGTGAACTTGACTTCGCGAGGCGAAATGGACTCCGCGCGCATAGATTTACATGAAGGCGAGGCGAGATGGCTCCGCGCGCGTAGACTTACGTGAAGGCGAGGCGAGATGGCTCCGTGCGCGTAGATTAACATAAAGACGAGGCGAGATGACCCCGCGTAAAGGGGGAACCTCGCAAAGGAGCTAGACGATAGAGTTCGCATGCATGCGGGGATGTACGTCTAAGAGAAGTTGTCCGCGAGGTGAGACCAGAAATCACCGGTTGCTTGGAAATCAAGGTGCCTCGCGAGATACCTTCCATATCCGCGGGATGGCTCGCCCCTGACTAAGGATTTCGATCAAAACGGGACATTTAATCCAAAGTGATCTGGACATATCTAAATCTCAAGATTTGATTGATTTGATTATGTTAAAATCGGCAAGTAATCAGTCAAGATTCATTGATTCGATTAAGGAAATATTATTGATTCAGAATCTTCATTACATGCCTTAAGTGGAGACATGCTAACACTATAAATACCCCCTCTCATACCAAGAGGAAGGGGGATAAAAAGAAGGCAGCGAACTAGAGAGAAAGAAATCCCCTCCGCGAGCTCAGAAGTCTCCCCTAGACCCTTGAAGAACTATCAAGCTCCCCAGATAGCCAGTTCTTCACTAGACCCTTGAAGTACTATCAAGCTCCCCAAATAGCCAGTTCTTCACTAAACCCAAATCTAAATCCCAAATATTCGTTACGTGATCAACCCGCGTAACCCTCAAGAACAAGTGCTTGTCACCCTTGAGTTAGACCTAAATTCGGAGATAGAATCAGAAGAGTTCACAAAGATTGTAACCCGCATTCGCATTTGATTAAATTAAATTATTCTTTGTACACGTGTTGTTCTGTTATTTGTTGTAGATATTTTCGTGTTTACAATGGGTAACTGGAACCTTGGAGCTGTGGATTTGGGATTGAAGGAAAAAATGTCAAAATTGGGGCTAAGAAGGTAAGTAAGAATATTTTGGTTCAGATGCAGCCGATCTATTTCTCACTATAAATTTTTGGATTTTGTTTCTCACATGAGTTAGTTCTGACATTGAACATCACTTAATTGAGGAACTCAGAGCTTTCAAGATCAATGGTGGTGGAACAGCCGAAGTAGATACTACGAGTGAGGCGCATAAGGAGTCCAGTAAGTCACAACACCCAATTTGTTCTTGTTGAAAATTCCTTCAAGCTGTCATATTTTGAGTTGAAAAGTATAAATATTGGTGTACGCAAATTTCAGTATGATTAGAATTATTTTATAACTGTATATGTAACATTTATAATGTGACTAATGATCACATGTTTTGGTTGTCATACTTGTAGCTTAAAGATATTAGTTCTCAGGGATGTGAAGTTATTTTGGTGACCTTAGGAGCTGGATGGGCTTGGCCGTCTAAGGCTGAGATACAGGAGATTGGCAAATAGTAGGTTTTTACATCATTTTCTTTTAGAACGATGGAGAATGTTTATTTGTTGATTATGCATATTGCATCAACTTGAGTGACCTGAATTACATCTGAAACAAGTTTCTTGTTTTGTTTTGGAATGGTAAATCAGAATGAAAATAGCTACTGGCTTTGCAAAAGGACTAGCATAACATGGATTGTGAGTTCCTTTCTTAGATCTTTCAATGCATCTAATCTAGCTTGCTCCATTCATAAGTTGGATACAAGAGAAGGCTCTTGTAAGCACATTTCTATATATTCTTGCCTTGGTAGCTGAAGATTTTTGTTGCATGGAAAAGCAAGAGGTCGTATATTTGCAGGACATATAGCATGGACAACTGTTTAGCATTGTTATCCATCTGAATGGTTGATGTGGCTTCCTTTCTTAGTTGGTTTAGATCTCATGTGCTACTCTTTTTTTTAGTATTCTAATTTTCATATCCTACAAATTCACAACTTCACACTGACATATTTTGATTCACCATAAGAGTGTCAACTAGTATTAACAAGTCTAACTTACAAATTTTTTGTTGTTTGCAGTTCCGCTGCTGCTCTTTTCGGGTGCTGGTGCTGCATTGGGAGGTATGAACTATGCCTTTCTCCATGGGTTAAAGTTCTCTGATTTAGCTTTGGGTTGTTATAAATTTTGTTGTCCATGGAGGAAATTTCAGTTTCTTGCTAGAGACCATGCATTCATATACATTATTGTTCAACTGATATGTCGACATAAATTACTCATAAGAATTGGAACTTTCTAAAATGATGTTCAGTAAGAAATATTGGAACTTGAACTCTTAGAACCATTTATGCAAATTAAAGAGCTAGAGCTTTCATCGGTTTGTTTTAGGCTTTCAAGCTGAACACAACCCAGGAGATTGTTTTAGACTTTGAATTTAACTCAATTCTGAAATTTATTTCTCTATTTTTCCTTGGGGATAATTGTGTTTCTCGCTCTTCTTCCATTAAGCATGTTGCTTTCTAAACAAGTGTATCATCCCAGCGTTAATAGCAGTGGTAGCATCTGCCTTGACATCCTCAAAAACTAGTGGAGCTCTACACTCAGCATTGTTTGTATCATCAAGTTGCTGGTGTCACATCCCAGTTCTTAAGTTAATTTACGGTTATTTACTTTTGTGTTACTTTGACTTTTTACTGTTTTGAGTAACTGTTTACTATTTAAGGCTCCAAAAGTTGACTTTTTAATTCGTTAAAAATTTGAGAAAACTTCCTTTATGAAAGGGTTAGAGGACGTTAAACCGAGTTCAGAGACACGTGGCATGTCAAAAACGGAGTTCGTATGAAGAAATTATAGTCTAAAAACCTAAAGTTACTATTTGGGGAAACCACTATAAATAAGAAGTGTAGGTTTCCCGTTCGGGAAACTTTTTTCTGGAACCTTCACTTTCTCTCTCTTCCCAGCCGCTCGACCTACGTACCCGACCTGAAACCGGACGGTTTTTCGACGATTTCTCCTTCGTCCTGTGACGGATCGGCTTGCCACCGGTCTCATTCGAACGAGCTCTTCCTCCCCGACGTTTTTGTGGTGGTTTGTGGCGCAACTCAAGTTGTGGATGCCGCTTGAAGCTAAAAACAATGAGTTTAGACCGAGTTAACAACCCGATCAGTTCTCTCTCCTCCGGCCAACTCACGTGAAAGTGTTTGACAACATAATTTTCTTAATATTCCATCTTCCTATTAAAAGGATAACGGAACAAAACAATTAAACCAAAATACAAAGGTTCACACACCTCAGAATAAGCCTACAAACAAAAACCAATTGTTGTTTTCATTGCAAAAAGTTTTAGTGACAACAAAAGAAAAGCTCTCAACTTGAGCTATCGTTATCACTAGAAGATGTGGCAACATCAGATTCTTCTGTACTTGATACTTCATACCATGAATCTAAAGTTCGCTTTACCTTAGGGTCATCCACTTTTAAAAAACCTTGCTCCAAAAATAGGCGATACTAGGCTCGCTCGACCGTCCGCTCGAATTTTCGCAGTACATTCATCACAGGCCCTTTTTGCCCAAGTTTTTGCCGCGAATTCTCATTATACAAATCAATCGCACACGACATCATAGAGTCAACACTATCTCCCCACTTGAGCGCAACAATATAATTCGTCAAAGCCAACATTCTCTCTTGAAAAATAGACAACTAAAGCTTGGCCGCTTCAAGAGACCTAGATAACTCAAGGTTAGCCGATCGGAGTTCGGCCACTTTTTTCTCTGACTCCTGAAGGTCCGCACTGGCAGAATTAATCAACTCTTGCTGATTACGGCATTTCTTCTCCAGCATAGCCTCCCGGCGAGAGACAGAATTGACAAAGGATTCCATCTTGCCTTTCTAGTTTTCTATTGTCTTGATAATCTTCTTCACACAAGCCAATTCTTTTTCTGTCTCTCGCAATTGTGCCAGGACAGGGGGATCTTGGAAAGCTTCACAGTCATAAAAGCCTTTCAGAAGTTGCACGGTTTCAGAAATTACGACATTACAATTTTTTTGCAGTTCAAGATCCGCATTAGAAAGTCCTTCTTGGACAGGCAAAGGGCAATCACTAATAACAGCTGCGAGCTTTCGCATAAGTGTATATGTACTCTTCGATAATTCTAAAGAAGCATACGAGGATGATCCATTATTCATTACAGGAAGAGGCATTTCCGCTGGAGGAAGAAGTCCAAACGTCACGATGGGGTGTAACTGCGGTATAGCTGATACTCATATGGATACTCATTTTCTTAAACAAAAGATGGACAATCATTGGCATAACTAACAGCCTTTTGACCTTCCGCTGGGACGGAGCAACCCAAAGCATCTTCTTATTCTCCATAACCATTTCCGAGCGAGCATTGTTCCGTAGCAGAATAGCGACAAGAATTTCCCCTTCTTTCAAAGGACTAAGAACATCCTTTGTCATAGGGACAACAAGCGGAAGATTCCCAAATGGAGTAACCATTACAAGAGAAATCAAATCTTTTCTCACCTGACCGTGATTCGACCCATACTCATCCACAACGATAGGCAAATCTTTGTGCCCCAAACTGCTTAATAATGACGAAGCAGAACCCTCCGGACAAGACTTCAATTGGAATCTTTCGCGAGCGAATCGTCGAACATATTGGTCTTCTTCCAAAGCTGATTTAGATGCTTTATGAGACACAATTCTAACTTTCTTTACATCCCTTCTGCCTCCATCAGAGCGGACGAATCTTGGAGGCATATCATGCGCAGCACAATTAAATTCTGGTTCAGAATAATACGACGATACCTACACGGTCATGGCAAAACAATTTCTTTACCATAATTCTGCAACGTATGGCCCAGGCGAATCGATGCGGAACATAAACCCATCATATTTTTCTACACAGTGCCAAGAGGACAAGTCAAGAAAATACGATAAGAACAAAATGAACCAAGGAAAGCCACTCACCAAGGATGCGTGCAAGCCCAAATTTCGCCAAAACAGGAATGAAAGACATGTGTTGAAAATCAAATTTTTTAAACTCTTTGATCATTGCAACAATTCTTTTGCAACAACAGAGTTCCCAATCAGATGCGATCGGAGCGTCAAAATCTGAAAAAATAATAAATAAAGAAGTTATGAAACATTGAATAAAAGTCGCAGAGAATAATACGACATTACCAACAGGGCCTACCTACGGCGCGAAAACTACGTGACACTTCAAAGCCTGTGTGATATTGAGAAGCACAGCTCACATCCTTTTCCCAACCAGATACCACGACAAAGGCACCCGAGTGCCAGGAAGAACCAAAATCAAGAACGTCAAACAACCTAAGAGGACCAGAACCCCGCGAAGTCAAGTAAACAGTCCCTCGGTAATGGTCTCTCTGAGAATATTTGAGAGCGAACAAGTAAAGAATTTCGACACGAGAAGGAACAATCAAGCCCGCTATCTTCCAAATCAAGTGGATCAAATGGATTACTTTCAGCGTGATAGGGCATAATTGACCAATAGCTATTCCTAACTCTGCTATGGCTCAACGAACTTCAGGAGCCAGAGGAAGTTTTAAACTCGCACGGATTTGCGACTGAAAAATCACAGTGCCATTGGTCGGACAAATAATAGATTCCTTCTCTTTCAGAGGCCGAAACGACAGCGTTTCAGGCAGACGGAACTGCCGAACAAGTTTACAGATCGATTCGCTGGACATCCTCCCACGAACAGGATCTACTATCTGACGGTCCAGAAGAAGCTCAAATGAGTTACTTGTTCCCGCTGAGGAACAATGTTGTTGCCTCAGTTTCGAGCGATGATGTTCCCTAACAACATCTTGTGCGATGGCTCTAGCCAAATAACCTTCAAGGTTAGGCGAATCAGACACCATATCTGCACTACATAAAAGATTATCAGATAAATAATGTCATGACCCACCCCGAATTTCACTCTGAAATCCGAAGTAAACCCTGCAGGGACCATCTCCTAAGGAGATGCTACGAAAAATTCGGCATAACCTCCCTTAAAAATGGACAGCCCTTCCTAAAAACACCTACAAAAACTTCTAAAAATCCAAATCCAACCTTAACTCTTGGAGCCTCCTTGCTCCCACGATAACAAACACACCAAACATTTAAATAATAAGACCTCCCAAAATCTTTAAATAATAGACTAAGGGTAATTCACACCAAACATTTCATAGTTTCAGAGCAATTCTAATATTGAAGAAAAGAAATAGAACTATATAAATGAGCGGAAGCTATACTATTGACTATGCCTCGATTCCATGTACGACCGACCCCAACTATGCTAACCTGCAAACTAGACATTTAAAACCAAAGGGCCCAGGGGAGAAACATTTGAAAAACATTAGAGTGAGTGGACAAAATAAAGTTTAAAAGAAACAAGTAATTATAAATGTCACATCCATGTTCTTAAATTAATTTACGGTTACTTACTGTTGTGTTACTTTGACCTTTTACCATTTTGAGTAACTGTTTACTGTTAAAGAACCCTAGAGTTGATTTTTTGAAGGAAAATTATTTTGGGAAAATTTTCTTAAAGGAAGTTGTAGAAGACGTTAATACAAATCCATGGACATGCTATACATTAAAATAGAAGTTCGTATGTAAACGTTATGGTGTAAGAACTGAAGTTACATTTCTCTGTCGAGGGGGTATAAAAAGGGAAACTTATCGAAAAGGGTAAGGTAGAAATCAAAAAAGTTACTTCTCTCTCTCTCTCCTCTCTCCCTCGTCTCTCTCATCTGTTGGAATTCTTTGCCACCGTCCGCCGCCGTCCGGCCGAGATAAGCGGCAAGCGTGGTATCAAACTGAAGCTTGGACCTTCCTCTTCAAGTCTATGTAGGTGGTTGGTCGTGTTGTGCCGCCTTGAGGGAGAAATCACGCCGGAAAGCCGCGCCATCACCGCATGGTTCTTCTTGCCGAAACTCCCTTTTCCAGCCACCATAGCTAGAGTTTCTTATCTCGTTTTGAAGCTCTCATCTTGTGCAACAAAATCTCAAAAGGTTTCAACCTAATTCGATCTAGGTAAGGGGAATCGTTGATTTGAAATTATAGGGTTCTTGAATTGGGGTTTTTATGTTTTGGTTCGATTACCGTAGTTAGACTAGAAATTGATTCTTGTGGTAGTTATGAAAGTTGTCTAGAATGTTGAGAGGATAATTTTGCTAAAATTTGGTAAGCATTGGAGGTGGTCGGAATAGTGGCTGGCAGGCTGCCGCTGCCGGCGGAGTAGACGGCGGCGCCGCCTCTTTTGGGTAGTTTTTCGTGTTATTTATTTTGGTTATGATGAGACGAGTCCAATGGTGTGAAGTTTGTAATTTTTGGAGGAGTTTTGGTTAGGTTTGAGATTTTTTCGGAGATTAAAGAACTTGGCGGTTGATATAATCGGACAATTGGATTTCCTTGGCTATGGTCTAAAATCGATGAGGTGAGGTTGTGGTTGACCCTAGCTTGAGTAGTGGGTTAAGCGGAGGGGTTTCAATTCTTGAGTTAAAGCATTAATCTTCCTAAATTGAAGAGTGGTTCTAAACATGTTTATGGTGTCAGGGTACGTGGAGACCTCTCACGAGTGGCTTTGTGGATATCGTCGAGTTTATGCCTAAATTTATGAGTGGACACTTTGTTTTTAAATGAATAAGCATGCATGGTTTATTTTGAAAATTATCGTTTTATTTTCTGAGCTTATATTATAATTTCGGTTTATGATATGGTCTTGAAATTTATTTAGGTTTGATGCATCGATTAAGAGTTGGTCATGATTTATGGAATTGAGCTCGGGTCATTAATTTGGTATTTGAGTTTTGATATTCTTTATGATGTCCGGATTTAATTATTATCATCATTATTTGTTGAATTTGAGATTTATAAAAGATTACCGAAGAAGGGATTTTCGGTAGTTCTCTATTTATAATTTTCTCATTTATTTGTGGATTATTCATCTTGACATTGAGAATGTTTTAGCGAGTATTTTGGGTTGAGATATTATTTACGATTTATACTTGATAATTAAATCTCGCTTATAATTATAGATTTCAGAATATTTTGATGTGTGAGACACGCCATTGAGTTTTATTCTATTGTCTAATGATAATTTCCAAGTACGGTTGGGAATTGTACTAGTGACTGCATTTGCACGAACTTGGGGAAGCTTTATGGATTTAGATGTTTTCGTATGATTTTAATCACCATACTAGGGTCGCGCTTATTCATTGCTAGCTAGCCTTTAACAGCGGTCCTCACCATAGGTGACTCGAGTGCTTAGCGTGAGATGCTACTATCTTATTCATTGCTAGCTAGCCATTATTAGCGGTCCTCACCATAGGTGAGTTGAGCGCTAAGCGTGGGACGCTACTATAGCTTAGGAGGCCCCGATCGGTTTTTATTCATTGCTAGCTAGCTATTATTAGCGGTCCTCACTATAGATGAGTTGAGCGCTTAGCGTGGGACGCTACTAGAGCCTGGGAGACTCCGACCCTAGCCTGGGAGTGTCACACCCTAATTTTCGAAGGATAATTTTTCAAAAATTTGGGCATGATATATCTCAAAAATCTTAATATCCCAAAACCTGTTCAACAAACTTGAAAGAAAACAAAAAACTCATCAACCGAGTTAAACATTATATCTCCTTAATTACATCAACTTCAAAAGTCTAGTAATAATAAAGTCGCTCACATGAGCTTAAAAACAAACTGCCATAATATAATAAAATAAAGTGCATAGAAACTAAAATCCTGCCACTATGCCTCCTCCTCAACCCTGTTGATCATCACCTGGAGGTCTAACCCCTACACCATGTATTGGTGCACCGGGTTGTAAACAACAAACCCGGTAAGCTAAAAAGCCCGTATGAGTAATTCCCAGATTAACTCAACAATTTCAAAACCAATAAAACACATGAAACAAATATAACAACAACCATTGAATCACATATCCAACACTTTTACAATTAAACATGTACCCTTGAGTCCCAGATACCAATAAGGTATCTCCCATGACCTACAACAAACACATGTATCCATGAGTCCCAATGTCAAGACCCACCTCGAATTTCACCCCGAAACCCGAGGTAAGTCCTACGGGGACCACCTCCAAGGAAAATTTACCGATAAGCAAACCTCCCTTGAAAATGGACAACCCTAACCTAGAAAACTAAAGTGTTACTTTCTTAAATAATAATGAGCATCCTCCAAAACAACCCACAATTATACGGAAGTGAGAATAACAATTACAAACTTCGTATATTCCAAAATACAACAAAAGTCTAAGCACACCACCAGAAACATTATACGATAAATCCCAAAGAGTATTCAGAGCTACTATACACTAGAGGAGCAGGAAAATACTCTAGTAGGTTAAACAGGTAACCTACTGGTGAAAGGTGGCTGAGAAATGGGTAACTATGCCTCGTCGTCTCCTACTCGTACTAACTCGAACTCTGCAGACTGGGCATTTTTAAAACGAAGAGCCCAGGGGAAAAACATTTGCAATAATTAGAGTGAGTGGACAAAAATAAATAAAGAAAATATTTATTAACATTTATGCTTTCCCAATTTAATTTCAAGAAAACGAATGCATGTCTTAAACGATAATTCTCTTATCGTTATAAATATCGAGCCTCTACTGCTCAAAACTATATATATCAAAATACAACCTCTCAGGCTAAAATATATATATATATATGTATATATTTACACTCGCCCATACTCCCTATATAAATTAATAATAACCTATATAGGGCTACTACGCTCGCGTCCAACGCTCACGTCACGCCTTAATGCGGTGTTACACTACGCCATTAAGGTGGACAGACGGGTGTATAAATATGTGCCCATACCCCTTATATGAATTAAACACTTATATAAGGCTACTACGCTTGCGTCCAACGCTCACGTCACACCGTAATGCAGTTATATACTATGTCATTAAGGTGGACAGACACATATCGCTAGCTAGCATTTATATACATACTCTCCTCATAAATATATTATAATTTACCGAAAATCCCATTTTCGGTAACTCACCACAATGAGTAAAAACGTCAAATAAAAATGACGTAAAATGGTCCAACCAAATAAACAATTGAATGCACATTCTTTAAAACAAAGGTCCACTCACAAATTAGGCCTAAGCCTGAAGTCGGTCTGAAGCCTCTTCTGCTCGAGCTTCCTCACGTCCTGATCCAAGAACATATTTAAATCCTCAACTATATACCAAACTTCGAAAAATCCCAAACCTATCCAAAATTCCTCCAAAAATTCCAAAACTCACATCATAAACATCCCCTTAATATTCTACAACTAAAACCACAAAATTTCCCAAAACAGCGATGGCCGATTCCGGCGACCTGCAATAGCTACCAAATTTTAACAGCATCTTCCTCTCAATCTCCTCTACAACTTTCCTAACTAGGACAAACATCAATTCCAAGCCTAGATAGGGTAATCGAACCGAAACATAAATTAAAACCCTAGAATTTCAATCTCTGGTTTCTCCTTACCTAGCTCAAGAGGGAGCGAAACCTCTTAGGGGTTTGCTGCACGGGAGGAGGGCTTTCCAACGAGCTAAGCAGCTTCGGCTATGGTGGCCGAAGGAGGGAGTTTCGGCGAGAAAACCATCACGGCAGCCGGGGCTTTCAAGCTCGGTTACTCCTTCACGGCGGCGTTAGGGGCTTGGCCACCTACCCAGAAATGAAGAGAAGAGGATGGTGGTTCGAACGGGACCGGCGTGGCAGTTAGGGGCGGCCGGACGGCGGCGTACGGCGGTTGGAAAGTTTCCGGGTGTAGAGAGAGGAAAATCGGGTGGGAGGAGAGAGAATCGGGAGGGAGAGAGAGAGAGAGAGTGTTTTGGGCCTTTGACCAAAAACAAGGCCCGGTCTAACTTAATAAACAAAACCCAACTCCAAAATTTAACACGCCAAAATAATACCCCAATAAAACTTACATTTTTAATTGATAACTTTTTCATGCTAACTCCGATTTTAATAGCATGTTTGTGAACTCGTAATAACATCCTCTACGACTTTCATGAAGAAATTTTTCCCAAATTCCATACGGAAGAAAAAGTCAACTTTGGAGTCTTAAATAGTAAACGGTTATTTAAAACGGTAAAAGACCAAAATATTACCAAAGTCAATAACCGTAAAATAACTTAAGAACCGGGGCGTGACACCCAAATACTAATAAATACCTCTCATGACCTACAACAACAATTTATGTACCCATGGGTCCCAGATACTTTAAGGTACCTCACATGACCTGCACCAACAAACGGACTAGAGCTCTATTCCTGACCGTAACCAATCACCCGGCCAAAGGCTTGGAACCCAGTTTGACTGTCCAATATCAAATCACAAAATAATAATAGCATCATAACCGTAACCAATCGCCCGATTAAAGGCTTGGAACCCAGTTTGACTATCTACACAACAAATCACAATAGAGTAGAATCATCATAACCGTAACCAATCACCTGATTAAAGGCTTGGAACCCGGTTCAAATCACAATAGAGTAGAATCATCATAACTGTAACCAATCACCCGATTAAAGGCTTGGAACCCGGTTTGACTATCTAAACAACGAATCACAATATAATAATTTAATAGGAAAACTTGTTTTACCTTACCTATGAGCCGTTGGCGATCAAGCTCATATATTTAAAAACAAACGATAGCATATTCTTTAATTCAACATCATCAACAACACAAACAACAACACAAAGAAAACATTATAAAAATTATATCCTTCCACATAGATATATTTATATGAACAAACATAGATATTCACACAAGAATAATCTATCAAGAACCGACAATATTATGATCACATGAACATTAAAAATAATCATATAATAGGAAAACTTGTTTTATCTTACCTATGAACCGTTGGCGATCAAGCTCATATATTTAAAAACAAACAATAGCATATTCTTTAATTCAACATCATCATCAAAATGACTATAATAATTTGGTCCAAATGTGAACCTTGGTAAGATTTACTCACTTAAAATCCAGCTGTGATTTTCACAAAACAACAAGAGCAAGCCAAATCACAACTTCACAAATCACCTAAAATCACACAATTAATAACTTTAGTAACCAAAGTACTATAGGATATCACAACACCCTTAAACTAACCCTTAGCTCAAGGGAGGACAACTTTCCAAAGTTGTCGAACTCAATGACACAATAAAGCTGCCTCTAATCCTCAAAACCTAAACTCAAACCTCAACCAAGCCTAATATTAAACTTAAGATCCTAACATGCAATCCTTGCTCAAAACCTAGCATTTCCACCTCTCAAAAAGCTCACAACAACAAGAGCTAGCTAACCACAGAAAAATAAAGTTAGGAACACTGTCGGACGCGCTGCCACCAACTTCTGAATTTGAGAAAACTCACAACACCAAAGTTGAAGCTTGAAGCAAGGTGAACAACTTTAATACCTAAGGTTTGAACCAGTTCGGCCAGAAACAGCCGGAAAACGCAACGAAACACCAACCCGAAATCGAACTTCAAACCTAAAAATCCGGGCTCGAAAACTCAAAAACTTATTTCAATCTATGCCTAGCCACTACCAAAAGGAGGAAAGGAACCAGACTCACCTAAGTTAGCCCCTTGTCGCCACCGTAAACGGCAGTTTCGACCGGTGACACAGCAATGCTCTTTGTCGACCAAGAGCTTTGTTTCCGGTGTGCAACGCCGTGCAGCACCTACCCAGACTAGAAAAGGACGTCCGTGTGAGTCGAACGGGACTGGCGGCGGTCCAAACGGTGGCCGAACGGCGGAGTTAGCTCCGGTCAAAGTTGGGTGTGCGGAGTGAGCTCAGGAGAGGAAGAGAGAGAAAGTGAGACTGATTTTAGGGTTTCCAAAAATAACTCCCACACATTTTTCTACTTGTACACTTTCCAAAACCGGAAACTAACTTCCTCTGACCATAACTTTCTCATACGACATCCGATTTACGCGTGCCGCGTGTCTACAAACTCGTACGGAAAATAAATTTGATGAAGAAAGTTTTTGAAAATAACGTACGGAAAATAAAGTCAACTTTTGACCATTTAAAACAAGCATCTTAAAATAAACTCCCGAAACTTCAACTTCGCATAACCAACTAAGAATTTCCACAATTAATCCTTCATTAATTTTGGAAATAATACAAGGAAATTGATATGAAAATCTAGTGTGTTACAATCTACCCCCTTAAATGAATTTCGCCCCGAAATTCAAAAATACTAACCCAAAAACAACTTGGGGTACTTAGCCCTCATGTCCGACTCTAACTCCCAAGATGCATCACCCTCAACATGGTGACTCCAACACACCTTAACCAAATCGACTTCCTTCCTTCGAAGTCTCTTGGTTGATCTTTCCAAGATTTGAACCGGTTCAACAACAAAGCTTATCACACCCCGGATCTTTTACCGTGTTGAATAACCGTTTACTACTTAAGGACCCTAAAGTTGACTTTTTCTTCTGTTTGGAGTTTGGTAAAACTTTCTTCATGAAAGTCGTAGAGGACGTTATTACGAGTTCGTAGACATGTTATGCGTTAAAATCGGAGTTAGCATGAAAAAGTTATCAATTAAAAGGGTAAATTTTGAGTTGGTAAAAATGGGGTAATTTTGATAGGCTTTAATTTTGGGTATAAGTGTTGGACCGGGTGTGGAGCAGCCCAACACCCCCTCACTCTCTCTCTCTCTCTCTCTCTTCCTTCTCTCTTTCTCCTGAGCTCTCCCCGAGCCCTTCTCCTGCCAGAAGTTCCCAGCGCCACCTGCCGCCATCCGGGCAGCAACCGGCCGCCGCTCCAGCCCAGTTCGGACCCCTGCCATCTGCTTTCCCTTCCTGGGCTGTTGACCGGGCCTGTGTCGCCGTCGATTGAAGGAAAACAGCCAGAAATGCCGGACTGTCCAGTCGCCGAAGTTCTCTTCTCCGGCCACCATAGGTCGGGATTTTTGGCTAATCTTGTAGCCCTCATCAAGGTGAGTAATCCCTCAAAAGGAATTAGTCCAATTCGATCTTGTTTATGAGAAATGTATAATTGAAGTTCTAGGGCTCATTTGATGTTTTTGTTCGATTACCCTAGCTAGGCTTGGAATTAGTGTTTGTGCTAGTTAGGGAAGTTGTTGTGCATCTTGAGAGGAAAGTTGTGCTAAATTTTGGTAGGCATTGGAGGTCGCCGGTGCCGGCGAAGCCGCCGATTTTTATGGTTTTAGATGTGAAATATTAAGGGGAGGTTAATATTGTGAATTTTGGAATTTTTGGAAGAATTTTGGATAGGTTTTGGATTTTTGAAAGTTTGGTATTTTGGCCGTTAATTTGGATAGAATCCGACCGTTAGATTATTGTTGTTTTGGCTGTAAAAGGTTGGTTTAAGACTGCCGGTATTTGTGGTGAAGTTTGGGCCGTATCGATTTTATGATTGGCGAAGTTGGGCAAACATGAGAGTAGATAAGGCCACATTTAATGTTGCCTATTTTTATATAAGCGTTGGTATATAGTGGGGATTAATTTATGTTTTTGAAACAGGACGTGAGGAGGCACGAGCTGAAGAGGCCTCGGACCGACATTAGGCTTAGGCCTAATTTGTGAGTGGACTTTTGTTTTTAATAACATACCTACTATGGTTCTCAGCTGAAAAATTTCTTCTGTTGAGGTCATTTTATTTTGTGGGTTTTATTTATTTTGAAGAATTACCGAAAAAATGGATTTTTCAGTAAATTATAAATATTTTTATGACGAGAGTATGTATATAAATGCTAGCTAGCCATATGTGTCTGTCCACCTTAATGATGTAGTATATAACCGCATTATGGTGTGACGTGAGCGTTAGACGCAAGCGTAGTAGCCCTATATGAGTGTCTAATTCATATAGGGGGTATGGGCACATATTTATACACCCGTTCGTCCACCTTAATGGCGTAGTGTAGCACCGCATTAAGGCGTGACGTGAGTGTTCGACGCCAGCGTAGTAGCCCTATATAGATTATTTTAAATCTATAAAATAATTATATAGAGAGTATGGACATGTGTAAATACATATATATATTGGTATATATTTTTGAGATAAAAGATTTATCGCGTGGAGCACGCATTCGACTTTATTGGAAATTTAAATTGGGAAACAGAAATATTATTATTTATTTTCTTTATTTATTCTTTTTATTTTGTCCACTCACTCTAAAGTTTCGAATGTTTTCCCCTGGGCCCTTCGTTTTAAAAATGCCCAGTCTGCAGAGTCCGGGTTGACACTAGTAGAAGGCGAGGCATAGTTACCCACTTCTCCACCACTCTTCACTAGTAGGTTACTTGATAAACCTACCAGTGTGTCTTCATGCTTCCTGTAATTGTTATTTAGTAACACTGACTACCCCTGGGATTAACGAATATTTTAATGGGGTGTGCTAAGATTTATGTTATATTATTTGGATATTTATGGGTAATTCTTGGGTTTTCCGGGTTAGGGTTGTCCATTTTCAAAGGAGGTTTACCGAGTGCTTCAGTAAATTTTCCTTGAGGGTGGACCCCGCAAGACTTACTTCGGGTTTCGTGGTGAAATTCGGGGTGGGTCTTGATAAATGTTGCATCCGCATTCACCTTGATAGTTCCATAGTCAATCACATGTGACGCATCCAGAATATACTTCCTCAACAAGGACACACGAAACACATTGTGTACCCCGGACATGATAGGAGGTAAGGCAAGCCGATAAGCCAAATCCCCTACCTTCTCTAAAATCTCAAAAGGCCCTACATACTGTAATACCCTAGATTTTCATATTATTTTCCTTAAATTATTCCCATGTTTAATGAATGATTATTTATGGAAACTCTTTATTTGTGCGAAGTTGAAGTTTAGGTAGTAGTTTTTAAGGTACTTTGACTTTTAAGATGCCAAAAGTTGACTTTATTTTCCGTAAGTTATCTTCGAAAACTTCCTTCATGAAAGTTGTAGAGCTCGTCAATACAAGTTCGTAGACATACGTCACGCGTGAAACGGACGTCATATGAAGATGTTATGGTCAGAGGAAGTTAGTTTCCGGGTTTGGAAAGTTTATAAGTAGAAAAGTGTGGGGGGAGTTAATTTGGAAACCAAAACTCAGCTTTTTCTCCTCTCTCTCCTTACCCTCTCACACTCTCATTCTTCTCCGGTCATTTTCTCCCTCATCCGGCCACGAAATTGGACGTCGCCGGCTCCGTTAGGTCGGCACGGGTCTCCTCTCCACTGCTGGGGCAGCCTTGCTCGCCGTCGCGTTGCCTGGGAGCCGCCGTGAAGCGGCGGAGCTGCTGCTGTTCCGCTGGAAAGCCGGCGATTTCGACGCCGATTCTGGCCATGTTTAGGTGAGTCTTGCTCTCCTCTCTCTTCTAGAGATGTTTTTACCCCTTTGGTGATCTAGAAATCAAGTTTTTGGGCCGGTTTTGTAATTTTGGAATTTGATTTCGGGGTTGGTATTGCGGGGCGTTTTCCGGCCGATCTCGGCTGAACGGGTTGAACCACCAGGTATTAAAGTTACTCACCTTCCTTCAATCTACAAGTTTCATGTTTTAAGTTTCCCCAAATTTTGAAGTTTGGTGGAGGAACGTGAGGCTCACTCGCCGCCGCGTGTGGCGGCGCCTGGGAGTACGTCTGGGCAGGGTAGAGGCCTTGTTTGCTGCGTTAGCAAGTCCTTCTAGTTGCTAGAGTGTTGTTGTGTGTGAAGAGGAGTGTTGATTAGGGTTTTGCATTGTAGGTGCTAAGTTGGTTCTTGGTGTTCATTAGGTCGGAAACTTAGAAAATTTGATTCTTGGAGGTAGTAATGGTTGTTGTTGAGTGTCCGATGATCTTGGGAGGTCTTGGAGGAAGGATTGCCTTTAGGTTTGGACAACCTTTAGGTTAAGGGTACTTTAATCATTGTTGAGAAATTTCTAAGGTTTTAATTGTGTAATTTTAGGTGGTTTGTGAGGTTGTGGTTAGCTTGGCTCTTGTGTTGTTGTGAAGACGCAGCAGGAGTATTTAGGTGAGTAAATCTCACCAAGGTTCACTTTTGAACCAAATTTAATTATGGTCATTTGAGGAGGATAATGATTATGATGTGATTTGGTATTGTTGTTGTGATATTGTGATTGTTGGATAAATAGCCAAACCGGGTTCCAAGCCTGTTATCAGATGACTGGTCACGGTTTAGATGCTATCTACTATTTTGTGTTTGGTATTCGACAGTCAAACCGGGTTCCAAGCCTTTGGCCGGGTGATTGGTTACGGTTAGGAATTAGAGCTCTAGTCCGTCTGTCGGTGTAGGTCATGGGGGATACCTTATCGTATCTGGGACCCATGGGTACACAATTTTGTTGTTGTAGGTCATGAAGGATATTTCTTAATACCTGGGACTCATGGGTACATGTTATTTGAAAAGTGTTGGATTTGTGGTTATATTCATTGATATTAATTGCTTTTGTGGAATTTTTAGATATGAGATATATTGTGCTATTTGAGTTTACTCATACGAGCTTTTTAGCTTACCGGTTTGTTATTTTACAATCCCGGTGCACCAATTCTTGGTGTAGGGGTTAGACCTGCATGTGAGGACCAGCAAGGTTGAGACGGTGGCGTAGTGGCAGGGTCCTTTTGGGTTTTTGCTGTACTATGTATAGTTTTGTTAGCTGGGTAGATAGTATTAAACTCATGAGATGATTTTCATATTCTTGAAAATTGCAAGCTTATGTAAACATGGAAATGTAATATTTAACTCAGTGATGGGTTGTAGGATATTTACTTTTCTACGTTGAGTTTTAGTTGTGGATGTTGTTGTTGGAACAGGTTTGGGATTGTAATATTTTATGTTATATCATGCCAAAAATTTTGAAAATTCCATTCGAAAATTGGGGTGTGACAGTTTGGTATCAGAGCGAGGATTACATATTCGGTGATAATCAATACTTTGGAGTGATGGCCCGACTGCAGCGGATCACCATCATAAGCTCTTCTGTATTGATATGTCATTGGGTATGTGGAGGGTTAGGTGTCTCCTCTAGGTCAATAGGATGTCAGAGTAGAGAGTACTCTATTAGTGGGATTTTGAATCTTGGTGTTCCATTTTTAGTTAGTGCCTTGGTTAATAAATGTCGCAATTGACTTATACTTTGGTTTAAGTTTTATGCATGAGTTAATCAAGGTTTACTTGCTCCTTGGGTGATGGATCCTCCGCGAGGAAGAGCTAGAGGCCGAGGTAGGGTCAGAGGGGCAGGTAGGGCCAGAGGCCTCTAGAGCTCCACTTGTGGATGACTTCTTTTAGGAAGAAGTGGTGTTAGAGATGCCAGTGCCAGTTGTCATGGATGATGTCTACGTCTGGCAAGGCTGGCTCAGGGTATCATCAGGTTAGGAGCACCTTCCTTCCTTGGAGGTGACAGGACCCACCCCGGATTTCCCCCTGAAACCCGTAGTAAACCCTGCGGGGTCCACCTCCAAAGAAAATTTACCGAAAATTCGGCTAAACCTTCCTTGAAAGTGGACAACCCTTACCTGAAAATCCAACTAGACACTTCTAAACCAAACAACAAAGACAACGTTAAATCACTAGCTGGTTATCAGAGCATATCCAATAAGGAAATAATAACTATGAATAAAGCTGAAGCGGAAGCAGCCTCTGACTATTGGGCTAAGCCTCCACTTCATGTACGGTTGACCTCAAATTAACTTAGCCTGCAAACTAGGCATTTGAAAACAAAGGGCCCAGGGGAAAGTAATTTAAAACGTTAAAGTGAGTAGACAAAAATAAATTAATTAATTTAACAAAACGTAATTTTCAATACTTTCTCACATTTAAACTTTAAAACCTTGGTGCACTCAGCTTTGATAAATATTTAACTATAAATCCAGTATCTCATAAAAATGGACAAACCAGCCCCGCTGGTTAATCAAATACGGAAATCTCGTCAGAAGAGATAAACCAGCCCCGCTGGTTGATAGGAGCATAAAATGCGACATTATTAGTATCTTATTATCCCTTATTTGTGCTTTGTTAAGTCTATTTAGAGTAAGATAGAGTCATAATTTAGTTAAATGAAGCTCTGGTATAGTTTTGGAAAAATGTGCTTAAATTGCCAGAAAAACGACTAAGTATAGAAAATCTGTGAAAAAGTGCCAAGATATGTAGTTTTTGTGATTTTGAGGCTTGCGTCTGACTGACTTATTCTTATCCGAATTCGATGAAATTTTGCAAGTGTATTATTTGGAAGCTAAAGTGTATTATGTCAAAATTTCAGGTCAATTGGAGTTCGGGAGGTTGTTCAAATGAAGGCTCAAAGCCGGCAGTTCGAGAATTTCACTCCAGGGGCTAAAACAGAGTTTCCAGCTACTGTGTCCTAACTTTAAGAGCTTGTGTACGATTAAATGCTTGGAATTAAATTGCGTGCTATATATGGATGGAAATCTCTACGAGTCTAGTTTCCCCAGAACTTGGAATCACGCGAATTGGATTAACGAGGAGAGAGTTATGCCTGAAGGAATGACCAAAGGTCAGTCTGCCGGAAATCAGGATTCTGCTACTTTGCAATTCCGGTTTGGAGTTCAATGTTTCTACATCAAAGTCACATCAAAACTCATCAAGAGAGGTCTACTAAGCATATTGAAGATTTGAAAAGTCATTTAGGGCCAAAGCTTTGCACGGAATGGAGGAGAAGAAGCAATCCTAGTCCGGCTAGGATTGGAAGATGCATTTCCTGTTTTGGAGATTCCATGTGCAACCATGAAATAAAGCTTGCATCTGCTATCCTAGGCCGATTATGACAAGGATTTGAAGGCAAGAGACGCAACAAAGGAGTTCCTAGAAGATTCAAGAAGTTCAAAGTCTAGTTGGTTTAGGAAAAGCTAATATTGTTGTACTAGGAAAACCAATTCCTCTTGGTTTTAGGTTAAGGCTTGGCTGGCCATTGTAATCACTATATATAGGACCCTCTAGGCACTTAGATAACGGTCACAACCTAGCAATACACAGAGCGTAAGTCATTGTAATACGAGAGTTTTTGAGTGTTCATCCTATAGACAAGTAGAGAGAGATTTCACCACCGCCGGCCACCTTTCATAATTCCGTCCATCACCATACTTTGGAGCTTTAACTTATAAAGTATGATCCATACATTCTATTCTTCATCTCTGTTTATTTGTTTAGATTTGCATTATTTTGTCTATAAAATATGCATGTTTGATTGCTTGATTCTTTTGTTGTATGAAAGTTGTGAAACCATTTTCAAAATCTATACTTAGGATTTTCATACTCTTAAACTTGTGATAATTTTGTGCATTAGATTAGGCAAAGCATGTTCATGTAGTCATTCTCATAACTTGATTAGTTTCTAGGATTCGAGCAACTCCATCAACACTTGCATGCGGCTAAGGCCTTAGTTGTTGTGTAGGTTTAGATGTCATCAACCAAAGTATTTAGGGCTTAGTTAGGCGCAACGTCGATTAGGTTCCATTGCTTTTAGGGCAGTTATAATTCTAGAAATTTGCATGCTAATAGGATGAGTGACGCCATACCTTGTGTGTGTTTTCGATCAAGACTTTTGTGCATAATTACTTGTTGGTTTTATTTTCGACGCAACGTGTTCTTAAAATCAATTAGTAAAGGCTTAGGATTCGACGCAACGTGTTTTCTAAGTATAATCTAAGAAGTCTTATAACGATTAGATGAACCGCAACGGGCTCTAGTTAGGTCGAAATTAAGTTAGAGTTAGGTTATTTGTTCATTGTTTTGCCGATTCCCTTGTATGATCTTATTGCATGTTTTTGATTGCTTTTGACTTATGCTATGATGTGTATGGTTGTCGATCACATGTAAATATTAGTCTAGGATTTATTTTTCGTGTCTTTAGGATCATAGTAATGTTTTCTAAAAACCCCCAACGTGACAACTTGTAAATATGTATATATGTGTGTGTTTTGTTTTAGCATCATGATTGATCACCCTAATTGATCCCCGGACTGAACGATCCCTACTTATTTTATACTAACGATGATTTTGCAGGGTAATAAATTGTGCGCTTAGTTTAACCCCGGTTACGCGACGCGTCATCGGCCGACCATTTCCACGTTGCCACGTGTTATTTTCGACGGCTTTCCAATTTTGTTGACATACGAGCCACGTATTTGCTTGGATTATTCAACGACTATTATTATCGTTAAATTTTATATGTCTACAAATACCCCCACTTCAAGGTGCATCGTAGCCATGCTGTCGTCATGTGCCAGAGGCGCGACTTGAAGTCCATGCTTTTGTTGTGGATGGTTCTGGGCTAACTTCTTGGGCTCAAATGCGTGTAGGAATTCTAGAATTTGTAAAAATTCTTGACTTTATAAGGATCCATGCATATGTAGAGACTCCTCAATTTTTGTATGTCTCCTCTTTGACATGGGAAACACCTTGAGCAAATTCATTTCCTTGTTTTGATATGGTAGTGTTCTGAACAACCCGAGCAAACTCATTTTCATGCTTTGTTATGACTGTACTCAGAAGCTTCTTCCAAGCTGCCTACGTACTCTTATGAGAAAGAGATCAAGTCATGACGTAGTTCAAGGAATTTTTTTTTTGGGGGCCGTACGCAGTTTATGCTCGTGCGGGCAAAGAGCATTTTTTTTATTTTTTATTTTTTTTTTTTTGTGTGTGTCATTTGCAGTTTAAGCTCGTGCAGACGAGCATTTTGTGTCATTTACAGTTTAAGCTCGTGCAGACAAGGAGCATTTTTTGTCATTCGCAGTTTATGCTCGTGCGGACAAGGAGCGTTTTTGCCATTCGCAGTTTATGCTCGTGCGGACAAGGAGCATTATGACTTTGGTGTGGTCTACATGAGGCTTGGGAGGTTGCATGCCCCCAGCAAAGACATCGATGATACTGGTTTAAGTTGTTCATAGATGAAGGTAGCATGATTTGACTGGGCTACGTTATCTTCAACGTCTAAACATATCTTTCCTTGCTGTGCGAGCTTCATGATGAGGTCTTTAAAAAAAAAACACTTCTCCACCGGATGACCGATGATACGGTGGTACTTGCAGTATTTGGGATCATTGGTGCGATGCATCTCTTCTGGACGCTTGCAGTTTGGCAATTTGATTACTTCTTCTTCAAGCAAGTTTTCCAACATCTCAGCAACATCGGAATCTGGAAAAGGGTAACTTTTAGCTTCCAAGTCTTTTAGAGTTTTCCTCCTTGCTTGATCTTGAGTTGACTGAAACTTCTTTTGATCTTTTGATTGGACTTGTTTCATGACCCTTGCAGGAGCTGTGCTGATTGCCAAAGACTCTTGATTCTCTGGTTCCATGATGTCACATTCTCTTTGGCCATGACTAGCCAAACTAAGTTCCATGTCATGAGCTAGAGTAGCAAGTTCTTCAAAGGTGCGAGGCTTTATCCCTTGAAGAATGTACAACAAATCCCAATGCATGCCTTGAATACACATTTCTACCGCAGACGTCTCCGACAAGCGGTCTTTACAATCGAGACTGAGTGAGCGCCACCTGTTGATGAAGTCAACTGCTGGTTCCTCCCTCCATTGTTTTGTGTTGGTGAGTTCCATCATGCCCACAGTTCGCCTTGTACTGTAGATGCAGTTTAAGAATTCACGTTCCATTTGGTCCCAACTGTCGGTGGACTCGGGCTCTAAGTCCGTGTATCACTCAAAGGCATTGCCTTTCAAACAGCGAACGAATTGCTTGACAAGGTGGTCACCCTCCGTCCCGGCGTTATTGCAGGTTTCAATGAAGTGAGCAACATGTTGCTTTGGATTGCCCTTCCCTTCGAATTGCTGGAACTTTGGCGGCTGGTATCCCAACGGCATCCTTAGTCCATTGATTCTTTTGGTGTAGGGTTTGGAGTAGGTGAGAGAATCACGAGAAGGACCTCCATATTGAGCTCTGATGGAGTTGGCGATGATGTCTTGCAATTGCTGAAAGGACATTGATCCAAGCGAGCCATCATCTTCCTTGTCATCGTTCTTGGAGTTCTCGCCTACTTGTCCTTCTTTTTTTCATCTTGACTTTCAAGCCTGCTATAAAGCTCGGCAATTTGCAGGTCCTTTTCTTCCACCGTTTTGGTGAGCTTCTGAACCGCTCCCATCAGATTGGCTATTTGCTCTTCAATGGTGGATGCGCCTATCACCATGACTTGCATAGGGATAGGTTGTGATGAATAGTCCGTTGGCAGGCCATACGTGTTGTTTTCATCACCATTTGGACTTCCATCGTATGAAGTTGTGCTTGATTCATCATCCGTGGCAGGTGAGAATGATCGCTCCCTTGATTTGTTTGGAGTTTCCTTCTATTCACTTCGCGAGGCACGCTTGTCTTCATTTCGCGAGGCACGCTTGTCTTCACTTCGCGAGGCACGCTTGTCTTCACTTCGTGAGGCAAGCTTGTCTTCACTTCGCGAGGCATGCTTGTCTTCACTTCGCGAGGCACGATTGTCTTCACTTCGCGAGGCACGCTTGTCTTCACTTCGCAAGGCACGCTTGTCTTCACTTCGCGAGGCTCGCTTGTCTTCACTTCGTGAGGCAAGCTTGTCTTCACTTCGCGAGGCATGCTTGTCTTCACTTCACGAGGCACCCTTGTCTTCACTTCACGAGGCACACCTGTCTTCACTTCGCGAGGCATGCTTGTCCGCGAGATTCGCCAAGGTGATGACTGGTTTGCGAGGGTTGGAAGGCAAAGCCACAAATGTTGTGGGTTGATTCCTCGCCATGCTACGGGTAACATGACCAGAGGGCTCGTTGTTTGACCTCGCGGTCGTTGGTTTAGACTTCTTCGTCGAGATGGCTTGAGTGCTCTTGGAGGCCATTACTTCGAGCGGATTTGGGCTTTCTTGCGGAGAAGGAGATGAGAGGCAAAGTTGTCCCACTGGGCGTGCCAATTTTGTAAACACGAAAATATCTGCAACAAATAACATAACAACACGTGTACAAAGAATAATTTAATTTAATCAATGCGAATGCGGGTTACAATCTTTGTGAACTCCTCTGATTCTATCTTTGAATTTAGGTTTAACTCAAGGGTGACAAGCACATGTTCTTGAGGGTTACGCGGGTTGATCACGTAACGGGTATTTGGGATTTGGATTTGGTGAAGATGTCGGCTATTTGGCAGCTTGATAACTCTTCGGGATTTGACAACTTCTAGACTTGAGGTTGATGAAGAACCGGCTATTTGGCAGCTTGATGACTCTTCGGGATTTGACAACTTTTAAGTTTGAGGTTGATGAAGAACCGGCTATTTGGCAGCTTGATGACTCTTCGGGATTTGACAACTTCTAGGTTTGAGGTTGATGAAGAACCGGCTATTTGGCAGCTTGATGGTTCTTCAAGGGTTTAGTGAAGAACTGGCTATTTGGGGAGCTTGATAGTTCTTCAAGGATTTCGGGGAGGCTTCTGAGCTCTTGAGGGATTTTTCTCTCTCTGTCTCTAGTCCTCTCCTTGTTGTTTCTGTCCCCCTCCTCTCGGTATGAGAGGGTGTATTTATAGTGTTAGCATGTCTCCACTTAAGGCATGTAATGAAGATTCTGAATCAATAATATTTCCTTTAATCGAATCAATGAATCTTGATTGATTGATTTACTTGCCGATTTCAACATAATCAAATCAATCAAATCTTAAGATTTAGATATGTCCAGATCGCTTTGGATTAAATGTCCCGTTTTGATCAAAATCCTTAGTCAGGGGCGAGCCATCCCGCGGATATGGAAGGTATCTCGCGAGGCACCTTGATTTCCAAGCAACCGGTGATGTAATACCCCGGAAATTTAATATTAGTTTCTAATATTATTTTGGAATTTTTCGAGTTAGAAGTTAGTGTGTTTTGAGATTCGAAGGAAGAGCGGAAGAGTTCGGTTGCTTAATTACCGAAGCGGTTTTATGGTTTTGAAGGGTCAAGAGTTGACTTTTTAAACTGTTGGGTTTCTCAATAAACTTCCTTCACGAAAGTTGTAGATTTTGTCGATACGAGTTCGTAGACCCGCGGCACGCGTAAAACGGATGTCGTATGAGGAAGTTATGGTCATCAGAAGTTTGTGGTTTTGGGTTTTTTTTGGGTTAAATAAAGAAGTTAAGGGTTCCATTTCCGGAACCCATTTCCCTCTCTGCTCCTTCTCTCTCCCGATACCTTCGGTATCAAAGTCCTCCAGCCGACCCGACCCGAACCCGCCGATCCGACCCGGAATTTCCGACGCCGCCTGATCGCGCCACCGGCCCGAATCGCTTCCTCTCCTCCTTGCCTCCGTCCCTCCCTAGCTGGTTCACGCCGTTTCGACCTTGAAGTGGTGACCCGAAGCTAGGAAGTTCGGCTAGGAGACCGGACGGGATTCCCACCTCCGACGGCGGCGACTCGGCTTGGAAACGGTCGGGATAGGAGCTCCTTGGCACCCTGGTTCGACTGCGGGTAGTCTTGAAGCTCGGCTCACGGCGGAGAATAGCGGCGGTGGATTTCAATTTTCCGGCGAGTTTGCCGGTGGTTTCCAACCGATTCCGGCCGAACTAGGTGAAACCTCAGGTATAAAAGATGTTTCCCTTGCTTCAATCTACAATCTTGCTGTTGGAAGTTTGTTGAAATTTTGAGTTTGGTAGGTGGCGCGTGGGGCCCACTCGCCGCCACCCGTGGTGGTGCGTGGCGGCGCGTCTGGCAGGGTGTGTAGGTTTTGTTTCAAGGTTTAGCTAGCTCTTGTTGTTCGGAGCATGTTGATATGTTATAGGCTAGGTTGAGATCATGTAATGCTTAGTTGTTGGAGTGTTTTCGTTGTTGTTGTTGAGTTTGCGAGTTAGAATGTAGGAGCAGTTTTTGGTAGTTGCAGGAGGTGTTGTTTTGGGATCGAAGACCTTGGGAGGTCTTAAAGGAGAGTTGCTCTCCTTTAGGCAAACCTTTGGGTTAGTTTTGAGCTAAGAGGGCATTGTTACTTTTTAGTTGGTTGGTTACTAAGTTTTATTTGTATAATTTAGGTGACTTGTGAAGTGTGATTTGGGATCGGCACTTTGTGTTTTGTTGAAGACGCAGCGGGGTTATTGAGGTGAGTAAAATCTCACCAAGGTTCACTTTGTGACCTTTTTACTTATGGTGGTTATGGTAATTATATGATGGTGATTATATGATGTTTTTAGTGTTGTTAATGTTGATGGAAATGTTGGTGATTATGTGATGATGGTAATGATCATGGTAGTTATATGATGATGTTGTGATGATGATCATTGTAATTATATGATGACGATTAAATGATGATTATGGTGATGATGATGATGATTTTGATTAAATGATGACGATGATGTTTTGTTTTAAAAATTTTGTTTATCTTATGTTTGTTTTCTTAAATATATGAGCTTGATCGCCAACGGCTCATGGTAAGTGAAAACAGGTTTTCTTTTAAAAATAAAATCCTTCTAATAGACTTTTGTTCATATTGGTGCCTGAGTGGTGATAATGTGTGCCTGAGTGGTAATGTGTGCTTTCGTTGTTGATTTGTACCTTAGTGGTGATTGTTGCATTTGTTGTGGATGTTGTGCCTTAGTGGTGATTGTGTGAATTAGATTAGGAGCCTTCGTGGTGGACCGGGAACCAAGCCTTGGCCGGGTGATTGGTTACGGTCAGTATAGAGCTCTAGTCTGTCTGTTGGTACTTCATGGGGGATGACTAAGTGTTGACGAACCCATGAGTACGCGTTTGTTTGATTTCTTATGGGGGATGACTAAGTGTTGGCAAACTCATAAGTAAGAGTAGAGAAATAATTGTGTGATGTTCTTATGTATTGTTATTAGTTTTCTTTGCTTGAGTATCTCCTGAACTATGTTTGTTCGCAGGAGATTCTTTAAATCTTAATTGTATGTTTTTTTTTTTTTTTGGAATTCCTGAACTATGCTTTTTGCAGGATTTCACTTATGATTTGAGTGTTTGTGATTGTTATGTTTCCTTAATTATTTCTCTTGTTTTTCTTGTTCTTCGGTGATTCCAGAACTAAACTACTAATGCAGGAATTTATCAAGTTTATCTTTTGTTCATGTGTTTTATTTTGTTGGTAGAAACACTTAGTTTTTATCGGTTTTACTCATACGGGCTTTTTAGCTTACCGGGTTTGTTGTTTACAACCCGGTGCACCATTTCCTGGTGTAGGGGTAAACCTGCAGGTGTTGATCAGCAGGGTTGGGGTGGAGGCATAGTGGCAAGATTTTAGTTCTGGCACTTTATTTTATCTGGTCGTGACAGTTGTTTAAGCTCATGTGAGCGACTTATTTTATTACTAGACATTTGAAGTTATTGTATTTAAGTAAGTTTAATGTTTAACTCGAATTACGAGTTTGTTGATTTGTACACTTCCAGTTTGTTGTTGGTTGGAAGTTGTTGAGCAGGTTTTGGGATTTTAAGTTTTGAGTTTTATTCCGCCCAATTTTTTGAAATTTTATCCTTCGAAAATTGGGGTGTGACAGGTGATTTCTGGTCTCACTTCGCGGACGACTTCTCTTTGACGTACATCTCCGCATGCATGCGAACTCTGTCGTCTAGCTCCTTCGCGAGGTTCCCCCTTACGCGGGGCCATCTCGCCTCGCCTTTATGTTAATCTACGCGCGCGGAGCCATCTCACCTTGCCTTCACGTAAATCTACGCGCGCGGAGCCATCTCGCCTCACCTTCATGTAAATCTACGCGCGCGGAGTCCATTTCGCCTCACGAAATCAAGTTCACCTCGCGAAGTCTATTTCGCCTCGCGGAGTCAATTTCACCTCGCCAAGCCTAGCTCACCTCGCGAAGTCTATTTCGCCTCGCGGAGTCAATTTCACCTTGCCAAGTCTAACTCACCTCGCGAAGTCCATTTCGCCTCGCAGAGTCAAGTTCACCTCGCGAAGTCTAGCTCACCTCGCGAAGTCCATTTCGCCTCGCGGAGTCAATTTCACCTCGCCAAGTCTAGCTCTCTAGCTCGCCTGACCGCTGGCGAACGATCACCAATTATTCTAGCCTAATCGGGATTTAAGGTTTTGTTGTCGGCCGACCATTTCCACGTTGCCACGTGTTATTTCCGACGGCTTTCCGATTTTGTTGACTTACGAGCCACGTATTTGCTTGGATTATTCAACGACTATTATTATCGTTAAATTTTATATGTCTACAAGTGGATTTAAGTGTTTTCGTATGTTTTTACTCACCATAATATATGGTCGTTTATATTGATTATTGCTAGCTAGCTATTGTTTAGCGGTCCTCATCATATGTGACTAGAGCGCTTAGCGTGAGACGTTATTATAGTCTTACCAGCGGTCCTCATCATATGAGAGTAGAGCGCTTAGCGTGGGACGCTATTATTGCCTGGGAGGCAACCGATCGGTATATATATATATATACATATATATATATATATATATGTGTATATATATATATATATATATTTATTGTTAGCTAGCCATTATATAGCGGTCCTCATCATATGTGAGTACAGCGCTTAGCGTGGGACGCTATTATTGCCTGGGAGGCAACCGATCGGTATATATATATATATATATATATATATATATATTGTTAGCTAGCCATTATATAGCGGTCCTCATCATATGTGAGTAGAGCGCTTAGCGTGGGACGCTATTATAGTCTTACCAGTAGTCCTCAACATATGAGAGTAGAGCACTTAGCGTCGAACGCTGTTATAGCCTGGGAAGCACCGACCCGAGCCTGGGAGGCTCCTTTTTACATGGTGATAACTCTTCCCCTTATTTTAATCTTCTCAGTTACGTATTTGATTAACCAGTGACGAGTCGTGTAACCGGGGTTAAACTAAGCGCACAATTTATTACCCTGCAAAATCATCGTTAGTATAAAATAAGTAGGGATTGTTCAGTCCGGGGATCAATTAGGGTGATCAATCATGATGCTAAAACAAAACACACACATATATACATATTTACAAGTTGTCACGTTGGGGGTTTTTAGAAAACATTACTATGATCCTAAAGACACGAAAAATAAATCCTAGACTAATATTTACATGTGATCGACAACCATACACATCATAGCATAAGTCAAAAGCAATCAAAAACATGCAATAAGATCATACAAGGGAATCGGCAAAACAATGAACAAATAACCTAACTCTAACTTAATTTCGACCTAACTAGAGCCCGTTGCGGTTCATCTAATCGTTATAAGACTTCTTAGATTATACTTAGAAAACACGTTGCGTCGAATCCTAAGCCTTTACTAATTGATTTTAAGAACACGTTGCGTCGAAAATAAAACCAACAAGTAATTATGCACAAAAGTCTTGATCGAAAACACACACAAGGTATGGCGTCACTCATCCTATTAGCATGCAAATTTCTAGAATTATAACTGCCCTAAAAGCAATGGAACCTAATCGACGTTGCGCCTAACTAAGCCCTAAATACTTTGGTTGATGACATCTAAACCTACACAACAACTAAGGCCTTAGCCGCATGCAAGTGTTGATGGAGTTGCTCGAATCCTAGAAACTAATCAAGTTATGAGAATGACTACATGAACATGCTTTGCCTAATCTAATGCACAAAATTATCACAAGTTTAAGAGTATGAAAATCCTAAGTATAGATTTTGAAAATGGTTTCACAACTTTCATACAACAAAAGAATCAAGCAATCAAACATGCATATTTTATAGACAAAATAATGCAAATCTAAACAAATAAACAGAGATGAAGAATAGAATGTATGGATCATACTTTATAAGTTAAAGCTCCAAAGTATGGTGATGGACGGAATTATGAAAGGTGGCCGGCGGTGGTGAAATCTCTCTCTACTTGTCTATAGGATGAACACTCAAAAACTCTCGTATTACAATGACTTACGCTCTGTGTATTGCTAGGTTGTGACCGTTATCTAAGTGCCTAGAGGGTCCTATATATAGTGATTACAATGGCCAGCCAAGCCTTAACCTAAAACCAAGAGGAATTGGTTTTCCTAGTACAACAATATTAGCTTTTCCTAAACCAACTAGACTTTGAACTTCTTGAATCTTCTAGGAACTCCTTTGTTGCGTCTCTTGCCTTCAAATCCTTGTCATAATCGGCCTAGGATAGCAGATGCAAGCTTTATTTCATGGTTGCACATGGAATCTCCAAAACAGGAAATGCATCTTCCAATCCTAGCCGGACTAGGATTGCTTCTTCTCCTCCATTCCGTGCAAAGCTTTGGCCCTAAATGACTTTTCAAATCTTCAATATGCTTAGTAGACCTCTCTTGATGAGTTTTGATGTGACTTTGATGTAGAAACATTGAACTCCAAACCGGAATTGCAAAGTAGCAGAATCCTGATTTCCGGCAGACTGACCTTTGGTCATTCCTTCAGGCATAACTCTCTCCTCGTTAATCCAATTCGCGTGATTCCAAGTTCTGGGGAAACTAGACTCGTAGAGATTTCCATCCATATATAGCACGCAATTTAATTCCAAGCATTTAATCGTACACAAGCTCTTAAAGTTAGGACACAGTAGCTGGAAACTCTGTTTTAGCCCCTGGAGTGAAATTCTCGAACTGCCGGCTTTGAGCCTTCATTTGAACAACCTCCCGAACTCCAATTGACCTGAAATTTTGACATAATACACTTTAGCTTCCAAATAATACACTTGCAAAATTTCATCGAATTCGGATAAGAATAAGTCAGTCAGACGCAAGCCTCAAAATCACAAAAACTACATATCTTGGCACTTTTTCACAGATTTTCTATACTTAGTCGTTTTTCTGGCAATTTAAGCACATTTTTCCAAAACTATACCAGAGCTTCATTTAACTAAATTATGACTCTATCTTACTCTAAATAGACTTAACAAAGCACAAATAAGGGATAATAAGATACTAATAATGTCGCATTTTATGCTCCTATCAACCAGCGGGGCTGGTTTATCTCTTCTGACGAGATTTCCGTATTTGATTAACCAGCGGGGCTGGTTTGTCCATTTTTATGAGATACTGGATTTATAGTTAAATATTTATCAAAGCTGAGTGCACCAAGGTTTTAAAGTTTAAATGTGAGAAAGTATTGAAAATTACGTTTTGTTAAATTAATTAATTTATTTTTGTCTACTCACTTTAACGTTTTAAATTACTTTCCCCTGGGCCCTTTGTTTTCAAATGCCTAGTTTGCAGGCTAAGTTAATTTGAGGTCAACCGTACATGAAGTGGAGGCTTAGCCCAATAGTCAGAGGCTGCTTCCGCTTCAGCTTTATTCATAGTTATTATTTCCTTATTGGATATGCTCTGATAACCAGCTAGTGATTTAACGTTGTCTTTGTTGTTTGGTTTAGAAGTGTCTAGTTGGATTTTCAGGTAAGGGTTGTCCACTTTCAAGGAAGGTTTAGCCGAATTTTCGGTAAATTTTCTTTGGAGGTGGACCCCGCAGGGTTTACTACGGGTTTCAGGGGGAAATCCGGGGTGGGTCCTGTCACCTCCAAGGAAGGAAGGTGCTCCTAACCTGATGATACCCTGAGCCAGCCTTGCCAGACGTAGACATCATCCATGACAACTGGCACTGGCATCTCTAACACCACTTCTTCCTAAAAGAAGTCATCCACAAGTGGAGCTCTAGAGGCCTCTGGCCCTACCTGCCCCTCTGACCCTACCTCGGCCTCTAGCTCTTCCTCGCGGAGGATCCATCACCCAAGGAGCAAGTAAACCTTGATTAACTCATGCATAAAACTTAAACCAAAGTATAAGTCAATTGCGACATTTATTAACCAAGGCACTAACTAAAAATGGAACACCAAGATTCAAAATCCCACTAATAGAGTACTCTCTACTCTGACATCCTATTGACCTAGAGGAGACACCTAACCCTCCACATACCCAATGACATATCAATACAGAAGAGCTTATGATGGTGATCCGCTGCAGTCGGGCCATCACTCCAAAGTATTGATTATCACCGAATATGTAACCCTCGCTCTGATACCAAACTGTCACACCCCAATTTTCGAATGGAATTTTCAAAATTTTTGGCATGATATAACATAAAATATTACAATCCCAAACCTGTTCCAACAACAACATCCACAACTAAAACTCAACGTAGAAAAGTAAATATCCTACAACCCATCACTGAGTTAAATATTACATTTCCATGTTTACATAAGCTTGCAATTTTCAAGAATATGAAAATCATCTCATGAGTTTAATACTATCTACCCAGCTAACAAAACTATACATAGTACAGCAAAAACCCAAAAGGACCCTGCCACTACGCCACCGTCTCAACCTTGCTGGTCCTCACATGCAGGTCTAACCCCTACACCAAGAATTGGTGCACCGGGATTGTAAAATAACAAACCGGTAAGCTAAAAAGCTCGTATGAGTAAACTCAAATAGCACAATATATCTCATATCTAAAAATTCCACAAAAGCAATTAATATCAATGAATATAACCACAAATCCAACACTTTTCAAATAACATGTACCCATGAGTCCCAGGTATTAAGAAATATCCTTCATGACCTACAACAACAAAATTGTGTACCCATGGGTCCCAGATACGATAAGGTATCCCCCATGACCTACACCGACAGACGGACTAGAGCTCTAATTCCTAACCGCAACCAATCACCCGGCCAAAGGCTTGGAACCCGGTTTGACTGTCGAATACCAAACACAAAATAGTAGATAGCATCTAAACCGTGACCAGTCATCTGATAACAGGCTTGGAACCCGGTTTGGCTATTTATCCAACAATCACAATATCACAACAACAATACCAAATCACATCATAATCATTATCCTCCTCAAATGACCATAATTAAATTTGGTTCAAAAGTGAACCTTGGTGAGATTTACTCACCTAAATACTCCTGCTGCGTCTTCACAACAACACAAGAGCCAAGCTAACCACAACCTCACAAACCACCTAAAATTACACAATTAAAACCTTAGAAATTTCTCAACAATGATTAAAGTACCCTTAACCTAAAGGTTGTCCAAACCTAAAGGCAATCCTTCCTCCAAGACCTCCCAAGATCATCGGACACTCAACAACAACCATTACTACCTCCAAGAATCAAATTTTCTAAGTTTCCGACCTAATGAACACCAAGAACCAACTTAGCACCTACAATGCAAAACCCTAATCAACACTCCTCTTCACACACAACAACACTCTAGCAACTAGAAGGACTTGCTAACGCAGCAAACAAGGCCTCTACCCTGCCCAGACGTACTCCCAGGCGCCGCCACAGGCGGCGGCGAGTGAGCCTCACGTTCCTCCACCAAACTTCAAAATTTGGGGAAACTTAAAACATGAAACTTGTAGATTGAAGGAAGGTGAGTAACTTTAATACCTGGTGGTTCAACCCGTTCAGCCGAGATCGGCCGGAAAACGCCCCGCAATACCAACCCCGAAATCAAATTCCAAAATTACAAAACCGGCCCAAAAACTTGATTTCTAGATCACCAAAGGGGTAAAAACATCTCTAGAAGAGAGAGGAGAGCAAGACTCACCTAAACATGGCCAGAATCGGCGTCGAAATCGCCGGCTTTCCAGCGGAACAGCAGCAGCTCCGCCGCTTCACGGCGGCTCCCAGGCAACGCGACGGCGAGCAAGGCTGCCCCAGCAGTGGAGAGGAGACCCGTGCCGACCCAACGGAGCCGGCGACGTCCAATTTCGTGGCCGGATGAGGGAGAAAATGACCGGAGAAGAATGAGAGCGTGAGAGGGTAAGGAGAGAGAGGAGAAAAAGCTGAGTTTTGGTTTCCAAATTAACTCCCCCCACACTTTTCTACTTATAAACTTTCCAAACCCGGAAACTAATCAAGTTATGAGAATGACTACATGAACATGCTTTGCCTAATCTAATGCACAAAATTATCACAAGTTTAAGAGTATGAAAATCCTAAGTATAGATTTTGAAAATGGTTTCACAACTTTCATACAACAAAAGAATCAAGCAATCAAACATGCATATTTTATAGACAAAATAATGCAAATCTAAACAAATAAACAGAGATGAAGAATAGAATGTATGGATCATACTTTATAAGTTAAAGCTCCAAAGTATGGTGATGGACGGAATTATGAAAGGTGGCCGGCGGTGGTGAAATCTCTCTCTACTTGTCTATAGGATGAACACTCAAAAACTCTCGTATTACAATGACTTACGCTCTGTGTATTGCTAGGTTGTGACCGTTATCTAAGTGCCTAGAGGGTCCTATATATAGTGATTACAATGGCCAGCCAAGCCTTAACCTAAAACCAAGAGGAATTGGTTTTCCTAGTACAACAATATTAGCTTTTCCTAAACCAACTAGACTTTGAACTTCTTGAATCTTCTAGGAACTCCTTTGTTGCGTCTCTTGCCTTCAAATCCTTGTCATAATCGGCCTAGGATAGCAGATGCAAGCTTTATTTCATGGTTGCACATGGAATCTCCAAAACAGGAAATGCATCTTCCAATCCTAGCCGGACTAGGATTGCTTCTTCTCCTCCATTCCGTGCAAAGCTTTGGCCCTAAATGACTTTTCAAATCTTCAATATGCTTAGTAGACCTCTCTTGATGAGTTTTGATGTGACTTTGATGTAGAAACATTGAACTCCAAACCGGAATTGCAAAGTAGCAGAATCCTGATTTCCGGCAGACTGACCTTTGGTCATTCCTTCAGGCATAACTCTCTCCTCGTTAATCCAATTCGCGTGATTCCAAGTTCTGGGGAAACTAGACTCGTAGAGATTTCCATCCATATATAGCACGCAATTTAATTCCAAGCATTTAATCGTACACAAGCTCTTAAAGTTAGGACACAGTAGCTGGAAACTCTGTTTTAGCCCCTGGAGTGAAATTCTCGAACTGCCGGCTTTGAGCCTTCATTTGAACAACCTCCTGAACTCCAATTGACCTGAAATTTTGACATAATACACTTTAGCTTCCAAATAATACACTTGAAAAATTTCATCGAATTCGGATAAGAATAAGTCAGTCAGACGCAAGCCTCAAAATCACAAAAACTACATATCTTGGCACTTTTTCACAGATTTTCTATACTTAGTCGTTTTTCTGGCAATTTAAGCACATTTTTCCAAAACTATACCAGAGCTTCATTTAACTAAATTATGACTCTATCTTACTCTAAATAGACTTAACAAAGCACAAATAAGGGATAATAAGATACTAATAATGTCGCATTTTATGCTCCTATCAGCCGACAACAAAACCTTAAATCCCGATTGAAATCAATTATCAAGTGTCGATTGATGATCAGATATCAATTAAATTAAATTAATCGGACATCCCCAAAATAATTGGTGATGGTTCGCCAGCGGTCAGGTGATCTAGAGAGCTAGACTTGGCGAGGTGAAATTGACTCCGCGAGGCGAAATGGACTTCACGAGGTGAGCTAGACTTCGCGAGGTGAACTTGATTCTGCGAGGTGAAATGGACTTCGCGAGGTGAACTTGACTTCGCGAGGCGAAATGGACTCCGCGCGCGTAGATTTACATGAAGGCGAGGCGAGATGGCTCCGCGCGCATAGATTTACGTGAAGGCGAGGCGAGATGGCTCCGCACGCGTAGATTAACATAAAGGCGAGGCGAGATGGCCCCACGTAAGGGGGAACCTCGCGAAGGAGCTAGACGACAGAGTTCGCATGCATGCGGGGATGTACGTCTAAGAGACGTCATTCGCGAAGTGAGACCAGAAATCACCGGTTGCTTGGAAATCAAGGTGCCTCACGAGATACCTTCCATATCCGCGGGATGGCTCGTCCCTGACTAAGGATTTTGATCAAAACGGGACATTTAATCCAAAGCGATCTGGACATATCTAAATCTTAAGATTTGATTGATTTGATTATGTTGAAATCGGCAAGTAAATCAATCAATCAAGATTCATTTATTCTATTAAAGGAAATATTATTGATTCAGAATCTTCATTACATGCCTTAAGTGGAGACATGATAACACTATAAATACCCCCTCTCATACCGAGAGGAGGGGGGCAGAAACAAAAAGAAGCAGACTAGAGAGAGAGAGAGAAAAATCCCTCAAGAGCTCAGAAGCCTCCCCGAAATCCTTGAAGAACTATCAAGCTCCCCAAATAGCCAGTTCTTCACTAAACCCTTGAAGAACCATCAAGCTGCCAAATAGCCGGTTCTTCATCAACCTCAAACCTAGACCCTGAAAAATCATCAAGCTGCCAAATAGCCTGTTCTTCATCAACCTCAAACCTAGAAGTTGTCAAATCCTGAAGAGTCATCAAGCTGCCAAATAGCCGGTTCTTCATCAACCTCAAGTCTAGAAGTTGTCAAATCTCGAAGAGTCATCAAGCTGCCAAATAGCCGACATCTTCACCAAATCGAAATCCCAAATACCCGTTACGTGATCAACCCGCGTAACCCTCAAGAACAAGTACTTGTCACCCTTGAGTTAAACCTAAATTCAGAGATAGAATCAGAGGAGTTCACAAAGATTGTAACCCGTATTCACATTTATTAAATTAAATTATTTTTTGTACACGTGTTGTTCTGTTATTTGTTGCAGATATTTTCGTGTTTACACCACTAGTCTTCCCCAAGATCATACGAATGGTACGGTTCCCAACCGTACTTGAAAATCATCATAAGAGATTATATTAAAACTCAATGACGTGTCTCACACGTCAAAATATTCTCAAACTTATAAATATACCCGAGATTTCAATATCAAATATAAATCATAAATAATAATATCTCCAAGTCAAAATCATTAAATTATGATGGAGAACTACCGAAAATCTCATTTTCGGTAATCATTTATAAATTCCAAAATCATCCAAAAAAATAAAACCGATAGTATTTAAATCCATTAAACTCAGTACAGTTCCCAACTGTACCTGGAAATATTGCGTAATAAAATAAATCATTTGACATGTCCCACATGTCAAATAAAATGCTCAAGAGAGTTCCCGGAAAATAAATGGAACTCATTACTCCAAGAAAATAATAAATCTTCAATATGCCTTTGAAAATTAAATAAACTTTAGGGCATGCTTGACATTCAAATTAAAGGTCCACTCACAGTGCTCGGCTATGCCTGCGGACGACCCGAGGCTTTCTCCTAATGATCCTCCTCACGTCCGGAACAATAATTAATATTAATTCCCATTCAACATTAAAACTTCAATAAATAATTCCATAAAATTAAGGGTCTAAAATCAATCATCTTCCTTGCCCATTTTCTCCATCCTTAATCCATTATAACTCAAGATTCACCACCATCACCGATAACCAAAAATTAACCTTATACGCATTTTAAAACGGGTTAACCCAACTACCGATATTCTATTCTAATCACCGCTAAAATCCTTAACCATTGAAAAATCCCCAACATTAACAAAACTCCTCCAAAACTTCCAAACTATACTTCATTAAACTCCTCTCCTTAATACCTTCATAAAAACATGAAAAATCAGCCCCTAAGGGGCGGCGCCGCCGCCTGCTCCGCCGGCAGCCGTTCTCTGGCGACCTCCAATGCTTCTCAAATTTTAACAGAATAATCCTCTCATCATACCCAACAACTTCCATAACTAGCACTTAGTCCATTTCTAAGGCTAACTAGGATAATCGAACCAAAACATCCATAAATCACTAGAACTTCAATTATACATTTCTCATTAACAAGATCGAATTAGACCAATTCCTTTGGAGGGATTACTCACCTAGATGACGGCTACAAGTTGAGCCAAACATCTCGGCCTATGGTGGCTGGAGGACGGAGCTCCGGCGAAGAGGCAGTTGGCGTTCCGGCGGGGTTTTCTCCTCTCCGGTGGCACTACCGGCTCGGACACTAGGCCGGGGAGAGAGAGGAGGTGGCGGGGGTCCGAACTGGGCTGGAGCGGCGGCCGGTTGCTGGCTGGACGGCGGCAGCTGGTGGCAAGAGCTTTTCGGCAAGAGGAGAGCTCGGGGGAAGAAACTCGGGAGAATAAGAGAAGAGAAAGAAGAGAAGAGAAAAAGAGAAAAGATTGGGCTGCCACACCCGGCCCATCACTCAAACTCAACCAAATATACCCACTAAAAATTTTACCCCTTTTTACCAACTCAAAATCTTTACCATTTAATTGATAACTTTACCATGTTAACTCCGATTTTAATGCGTAGCATGTCTACAAACTCGTAAGAACGTCCTCTACGACTTTCATGAAGAAAGTTTTCCCAAATTCCAAACGGAAGAAAAAGTCAACTTTAGGGTCCTTAAGTAGTAAATGGTTACTCAACACGGTAAAAGACTAAAATAACCTCAAAGTAAATAACCGTAAAATAACTTAAGAACCGGGGTGTGACAGGAGGTACAGACTACCTCGTAGCTGATCATTGGATAGAGGGCATCGAGACATACTTCACCATGATCACGTGTACGGAGATTGAGAAGATGCGTATTGCTACGTTTCTTCTCAAGGATGAGGCACGGGTGTGGTGGAGCGGGGTAGAGAGATCATGAGATGTGACCACCTTGACTTCGGAGGGGTTTGTTCAGCTCTTTCGAGAGAAGTATTTTCCTGATACACTGAGGGAGCAGTTGGAGCTTGAGTTTATAGCTTTGGTGCAGGGCTTGATGAGTGTTAGGGATTATAAGGCCTGGTTTTCTCAGCTGTATCGTTTCGCTAAAGAGATGGATGCAGTAGATTTGGCACGGAAGTTCATTCGGGGTTTGCGGCATGAACTCCGGAATTTGGTGACTTCCCACCGGTTTGCTACTCTAGCAGAAGCGATGGAGAGTGCCCTTGCAGTTGAGCAGGAAGAGGCCATGCATGAGACTCAGAGGCATAGAGATGTTTAGGGGAAGGAAAAGGCCCTGGCAGGGAGTAGCAGTTCATGGTATCACAGAGGTGATTTTGGGAAGAGGCAGCGAACTCATCAGCTGGCTCCAGCTAGAGCAGCAGCTACACTTATTAGGCAGGCAACACCCTTGAAGTGTTTCAACTGTGGTGAGCTAGGCCATTTCTCTTCGGCATGCACGAAGCCCAGGAGGCAGGGATGCTTCACTCGTGGGCAAGCAGGTCATTTTGCTAGGGATTGCACCCGACCTCAGGCTGGAGGGCAGGGTAATCAACAGAGGTCATTACTTCCAGCACTAGCCAGAGCTGGTAATAGCTTCGTCAGGCACGTCTCATCTCTTTCCACTGGCTTTCCGCCAGTTGTGTAAACTTCCTTAATATCCCCCTCCTTTTTACTTTCTCAAAGATTTGACGTGAGACAAACATACCATCTCTTTTGTATATTAGTTTAAGAAATGTGTTTCTATATAATATACACACACACATTATATGAAGATGCATTAAGCTTAAACTACAAAGGCTGTAGGCATTTATCCTGTTTAATATTTTGGTTCGATAATTGATTGCTTTGAATGTGTTAAAGGCGACCATGGACCTGTAATTAGTATCAATATATCAGTTATGTTAAATATTCCATCTTCAAGAACTATTGATACATGAAGCTATTTGAAATTTGTTAGGCATCTATTGATTGCTTTTGGTGGACTTGCTGGCTTGGAAGAGAGCATTGAAGAGGATCATAACTTAAAGGTATTGTTTCTTAGGGATTTGGTTTGGGACTTAAATGTTAAACATTGGGCAGGTGCAAGGCTTTGCTTCCTGTAATGCTAGAATATAGTTATAAGCTCTGTGAACAGAAAAGTTTTATGATCTCGGAAGCATTTGCTTGACAACTTGTAGTAGTTAGTTTAAATGGAAGTAAAAAATAAAAAGGAAAAGGTGTTTAATACTTTTCTTGACACAGGAAAAGAATGTTCGGGAGGTGTATGATATATATTTAAACACATGTCCGCATCAGGGGAGTCGAACAATACGAACAGAGGTACTTACATTATAGTATGTTCCTTTGCATTTGTATTTAGGAAGGTTATTTTGGCACTCCATTTTTATCAACATAAAAGTGAAGTGCCATATTCATGACATATTTATTGATGGAAAACTTTGTGTTAGTAATTGCTTAATTTGCATGTCACGCCCCGGTTCTTAAGTTATTTTACAGTTATTTACTTTGGTAATATTTTGATCTTTTACCGTTTTAAGTAACCGTTTACTATTTAAGACTCCAAAGTTGACTTTTTCTTCCGTATGGAATTTGGGAAAACTTTCTTCATGAAAGTCATAGAGGATGTTTTTACGAGTTCGTAGACATGCTATGCGTTAAAATCGGAGTTAGCATGGAAAAGTTATCAATTAAAAATGTAAGTTTTATTGGGGTATTATTTTGGGGTGTTAAATTTTGGAGTTGGGTTTTGTTTATTAAGTTGAACCGGGCCTTGTTTTTGGTCAAAGGCCCAAAACACTCTCTCCCTCTCTTCCTCCCGTTACTCTCACTCTCTCCCGTGAGTTTCCCGACCCGCCGGCTTCACCACCGCCGTACGCCGCCGTCCAGCCACCCCGGACTGCCGCACCGGTCCCGTTCGAACCACCATCCTCTCCTCTTCATTTATGGGTAGGTGGCCGATCCCCTAACGCCGCCGTGAAGGAGCAGCCGAGCCCGAAAGCCACGGCTGCCGTGGTTGCACTTTCGCCGGAACTCCCTCCTCCGGCCACCATAGCCGGAGCTGCTTAGCTCGTTGGAAATCCCTCCTCCCGTGCAGCAAACCCCTAAGAGGTTTCGCTCCCTCTTGAGCTAGGTAAGGAGAAACCGGAGATTGAAATTCTAGGATTTTAATTGATGTTTTCGTTCGATTACCCTATCTAGGCTTGGAATTTGTGTTTGTGCTAGTTAGGAAAGTTATAGAGGAGATTGAGAGGAAGATGCTGTTAAAATTTGGTAGCTTTTGCAGGTCGCCGGAGTTGGTCGCCGGCCGCCGCTGTTTTGGGAAATTTTGTGGTTTTTGATGTAGAATATTAAGGGGATGTTAGTGATGTGAATTTAGGAATTTTTGGAGGATTTTTGGAAAGGTTTAGGATTTTTCGAAGTTTGATATTTTAGCCTTTAATTTGGATAGAATCCGGCCGTTAGATTATTGTTGTTTCGGCCGTAGAAGGTGGATTTAAGGCCGCGGATATTTGTGGTGAAGTTTGGACGATATCAATTTAGGATTTGCAAAGTTGGGCAAGAATGAGAGTAGATAAGGCCACATTTAATTTTACCTATTTTTTATTTAAGCGTTGGTATATAGTTGAGGATTTAATTATGTTCTTGGATCAGGACTTGAGGAAGCTCGAGCAGAAGAGACTTCGGACCGACTTCAGGCTTAGGCCTAATTTGTGAGTGGACTTTTGATTTTAATAATGTGCATGCAATTGTTTATTTGGTTGGACCATTTTACGTCATTTTTATTTGACGATTTTACTCATTGTGGTGAGTTACCGAAAATGGGATTTTCGGTAAATTATAATATATTTTTAAGGAGAGTATGTATATAAATGCTAGCTAGCGATATGTGTCTGTCCACCTTAATGGCATAGTATATAACTGCATTATGGTGTGGCGTGAGCGTTGGACGTAAGCGTAGTAGCCTTATATGAGTATTTAATTCATATAAGGGGTATGGGCACATATTTATACACCCGTCTGTCCATCTTAATGGCGTAGTGTATCATAGCATTAAAACGTGACGTGAGCATTGGACGCGAGCGTAGTAGCCCTATATAGATTATTATTAATTTATATATGGAGTATGGGCGAGTGTAAATATATACATGTATATATTTTAGCCTGAGAGGCTGTATTTGGATATATATAGTTTTGAGCAGTGGAGGCTCGATATTTATAACGATAAGAGAACTATCGTTTAAGACATGCATTCGTTTTCTTGGAAATTAAATTGGGAAAGCATAAATATTTTCTTTATTTATTTTTGTCCACTCACTCTAATTATTGCGAATGTTTTTCCCTGGGCTCTTCATTTTAAAATGCCCAGTCTGCAGAGTTCGAGTTAGAACGAGTAGGAGACGACGAGGCATAGTTACCCATTTCTCAGCCACCTTTCACCAGTAGGTTACCTGTTTAACCTACTAGAGTATTTTTCCTACTCCTCTAGTGTTTAGTAGCTCTGAATCCTCTTTGGGATTTATTGTAATGTTTCTGGTGGTGTGCTTAGACTTTTGTTGTATTTTTGAATATACAAAGTTTGTGTTTATGTACTCACTTTCGTATAATTGTGGGTTGTTTTGGAGGATGCTCTTTTTTATTTAAGAAAGTAACACTTTAGTTTTCTAGGTTAGGGTTGTCCATTTTTCAAGGGAGGTTTGCTTATCAGTAAATTTTCCTTGGAGGTGGTCCCCGCAGGACTTACCTCGGGTTTCGGGGTGAAATTCGGGGTGGGTCTTGACATTGCATCTTCATGGACAGGAAGCGATTTTAATTTCACTTCAATATTTCCAAGAGCCAATCAACAGAGCAATGCCATTGGTCAGCGTGGTGCAGGTGTGGAAGGTACCATTCTTGTTTATGATCTGCTTGCTACAGTTTTGTTTGATACGGGGGCAACCCATTCCTTCATATCTAGCTCGGTGGTGAGGGCATTAGGCTTGACTCCGACACCGCTTACTAGATCATTGTGTGTTTCATCGCCTCTCGGTGTTTCTATCAAGCTAGGCACTTTGTGTGGTGCTTGCCCTTTAGTGATTAGTGGGAGAGAGTTCCTTGCATCTCTGATTGTGATTTCAGACTGCTCCTATGATGTGATTTTGGGAGTGGATTGGCTAAGGCCAAACCATGCTGTGATTGACTGTTTTCATATGGTGGTGTCATTTCACGTTCCTGGACAGCAGAGCTTTCGCTATCGTTGTCATAGATCAGACACGGCCATGTGGGAATGTAATACCCTAGATTTTCATTTTACTTTCCTTGTGTTATTCCCATATTTAATGAAGCATTATTTATGGAAATTCTTTAGTTTGTGCGAAGTTGAAGTTTCGGAAGTATTTTTTAAGGTACTTTGACTTTTTAGAGGCCCAAAAGTTGACTTTATTTTCCGTAAGTTATCTTCGAAAACTTCCTTCAGGAAAGTTGTAGAGTTCGTCGATATGAGTTCGTAGAAATGCGGCACGCCTAAAACGGTGGTAGTATGAGAAAGTTAGGATCAGAGAAAGTTAGTTTCCGGGTTTGGAAACTGTATAAGTAGAAAAATGTGGGGGAGTTATTTTTGGAAACCTAAAATCAGAAATCACTTTCTCTCTCCTCCCTCTCCCGACCTCCTCCCGCACTCCGGTTTTCTCCATTTGATTTCTCCCTCCTCCGGCTACCAAACCGGTCGCCACCGGTCTTGTTCGGTCCGCACGGACCTCCTCTCCATTTCTGGAGCGGTCCCGCCCGCCGTCGCACCGCCTGGAAGCCGCCACGGAGAGGCGGAGCTGCTGCGGTATCGCCGGAAAACCGGCGATTTCGGCGGCATTTCGGGCGAGAGTTAGGTGAGTCTTGCTCCTTTCCTTCCTCTAGTGATGTTTATACGTGTTTGGTGACCTGAAAACCAAGTTTTGGTACCGGTTTTGCAGCTTTTGTTTTTGTTTCCGTTTTGAAGTTTCGGGGCGTTTTCCGGCCGATTCCGGCCTAACCAGTCAAAACCCAAGGTATTAAAGTTGTTCACCATACTTCAATCTACAAGTTTCATGTTGTGAGTTTCTCCTAATTCGGAAGTTTTGGGGTGGCGCGTGGGGCTCACTCGCCGCCGCTTGTGGCGGCGCGTCCGGCTGAGTTGTGGCCTTAGTTTCCTGTGGTTAGCTAGTCCTTGCTGCTGTGATCATGTTGAGTGATAGTTTGGCTAAGTTTTGAGCAAGGTTTGCATGTTAGGACTTAGGTTTTTTTTGTTTTGGCTTGGTTGAGTTTGAGTTTAGGTTTTGAAGATTTAATGCAGCTCAATTGTGTCGTTGAGTTCAATGACTTTGGGAAATTGTCCTCCTTTGAGCTAAGGGTTAGTTTAAGGGTATTGTGTTATCCTTTAGTATTTTGGTTTCTAAGGTTTTTAATTGTACGATTTTAGGTGATGTGTGAGGTTGTGGTTAGCTTGGCTCTTGTGTTTTTGTGAAGACGCAGCGGGAGTATTTAGGTGAGTAAATCTCACCAGGTTCAATTTTGAACCAAGTTTAATTATGGTCGTTTGTTGATAATTTTTGTTAATGATGATGATGATGATGATGATGATAATGATTATGATGATATGATGAATGATTTTTGTTAATGATTTTGATGATGATTATGATGATTATAATTTAAAAATTATGTTTTTGTTGTTTTAAATTATATGAGCTTGATCGCCAACGGCTCATAGGTAAGTTAAAACAAGTTTTTCTATTTTATGATTATTTTTAAGGTTGATGTGATCATAATGTCTTTGGTTATTGAATAGATTATTCATGTGGAATATCTATAATTGTTCAGGTAAATATATCTATGTGGAAGAATATAATTTATGTTGTGATATTGTGATTGTTGGATAAATAGCCAAACCGGGTTCCAAGCCTTTAATCGGGTGATTGGTTGCAGTTATGATGCTATTTGTCATTTTTGTGTTTTGATATTAAATAGTCAAACCGGGTTCCAAGCCTTTAATCGGGTGATTGGTTACGGTTCTGATGCTATTTATTATTTTGTGTTTGATATTGGACAGTCAAACCGGGTTCCAAGCCTTTAGCCGGGTGATTGGTTGCGGTTAGGAATAAAGCTCTAGTCCGTCTGTCAGTGTACGGCATGGGGGATACCTTATCGTGTCTGGGTCCCATGTGTACACAATTGTGTTGTTGTAGGTCATGAGGGGTATTTCATCAATACCTGGGACTCATGGGTACATGTTATTTGAAAGAATGTTGGAATTGTGGTTTTATTTATTGATCAAATCTCTCTTGTGAAATGTTGGATGTGATGATGTTGTGTTATTTTTAAGTTTACTCATACGGGCTTTTAGCTCACCGGGTTTGTTGTTTACAACCCGGTGCACCAATTCATGGTGTAGGGGTTAGACCTGCAGGTGTTGATCAGCAGGTTGAGGCGGAGGCATAGTGGCAGGGTTTTTAGTTTGTTGTATACTTGATATTTTTATACTGGTAGGCAGCATTAAATTCTTTCGAGTGTTTTCATTTCTTAACTTTCAAGTTCATGTAAACAACGAAATGTAATATTAACTCGATGTTGAGCTGTGTTGACATTACATTTCAGAAATTTAGATTGGTCTTCTTTAAGTTGTTGATCAGGTCTTGGGGTTTGTATTATTGTGAGTTATCATGCCCAAATTTTTGAAAATTTCATTCGAAAATTGGGGTGTGACAGTTTGGTATCAGAGCGAGGTTGGCATATTTGGTGATAATCAGTACTTCGGAGGGATGGCCCGACTGCAGCGCATCACCATTATCAGCTCTTCGGTACTGATATGTTATTGGGTATGCGGGAGTACGGTGTTGTCTTGAGCGTTGGGTCGCTAGGGCATAGGTTGCCTCTGTAGATGAAGTGTGGGAGATTGAGTAGGGTGTTTTGAGTTTTAGTCTTTGAGGAATGAGAACCTCTAGATTGAACTATTGTTTGACTTCACGATTTGATTGTGGAAGTCTGTGTTGTTGTGATCATGTGGTCATTACGTCTTTTGTTCGTAAGTTAAACTTGTGTTTAAGTCTTATGCAAGTGTTAACTCAGTGTTGCTTTGCTTCGCAAGTGATGGTCTTCTTGGGGGTTATTTCGGGAAATTAGGTGAAGATTTTCCTGCCGAAAGAATTCTATTTTAGGAAGGAGGGGGGAAAGAATAACCCCTCTCTACCTATTATCAAGGCAGTGAATCCGACTCAACTAGTGAGGTTAATTTGAGAGATTTCAAGGCTTAGGGTGATGACCTTGCCGGGTAGTACAAACTGTTCATTGATTGGTGGATAGAGAACATGTAGACCTACCTATGTGGTTACTTGTGTTTGGCTTTGGAATAGGATTGTTGAGATTTGTGGATGGCAATTGATATTGCTAATGATCGTTTGTTAACATTGTGTTTCGTATTGAATTACTTTGATTTTAATTCGATTACCTTTTTGTTGCTTGTGATCTCCTGAACTAAATTTCATGCAGGGATCACTATTTTTATATTTGTTTGATCTCAATATAATCACCTGAACTAAGTTATGCGCAGGGATTACTATGTTTTCAATTGTTTGTTTTACAGTAATTTTCTGGTTTAATTCATATGCATTGATTTCGATGATTGTTTATGTGTACTTCACTGATTTAGACCAATGCAAGGGTTTTCTGTTGTTGTTAGTTAAGAGTGCATGTGATTTTGGGAGTGGATTGGCTAAGGCCAAACCATGCCGTGATTGATTGTTTTGATATGGTAGTGTCATTTCACGTTCCTGGATAGCAGAGCTTTCGCTATCGTTGTCATAAGTCGTACACGGCCATGTGGGAAGGATTGTTAGCTCACATAGAGGCTACAGGTAGTACCGTGGGTATTGCAGATATTGCAGTAGTCTCTGAGTTTAGTGATGCATTCCAGGAGATTCCAGGGTTACGTCCTAGGAGGGTAGTAGAGTTTGCTATAGATGTGGTACCAGGTACTTCACCGGTATCAAAGACTCCTTATGAGATGGGGAGAACTGAACTTCAGGAGTTGAAGGTTCAGATTGAGGGTCTTCTCGTGCAGGGGTTCATTAGACCGAGCACCTCGCTTTGGGGTGCACCAGTGTTGTTTGTGAGGAAGAAGGATGATACACTCCGGTTGTGTGTGGACTATCGGGAGTTGAATAAGGTGACCATCAAGAATAGGTATCCCTTGCCTAGGATTGATGATTTGTTTGACCAGCTTAAAGATGCTACGGTATTCTCTAAGATTGACCTGAGATCCGGTTATCACCAGTTGACGGTGATGGAGGTGGATATTATGAAGACCGCTTTCAGACTAGGTATGGGCTTTATGAGTTTGTTGTTATGCCATTTGGTCTAACCAATATGCCTGCTGCTTTTATGGATTTGATGAACCGCATGTTCAGTCCTTACCTGGATGTGTTTGTGGTAGTATTCGTAGATGATATTTTGATTTACTCCAAGACTTTGGAGGATCATGATAGGCATCTGCGGATAGCACTACGGGTTCTTAGGGAGGCAAAGTTGTATACTAAGTTAGGGAAGTGTGAGTTTTGGAAGGAAGACGTCAAGTTCCTTGGTCATGTGGTATCAAAGGAGGAGATTTCGGTGGATCCCTCTAAGGTGGAGGCTGTGTTGAATTGGAGTCGTCCCACTAATCCTACGGAGATTCGTAGTTTCCTTGGGTTGGCAGGATACTACCGGAGATTTATTGAGGGATTTTCTAGTATGGCTCTTCCTTGACCAAGTTGACAAAGAAGAATGCCAAGTTTGTGTGGACCGATGAGTGTGAGAAGGCATTTGAGGAGTTGAAGACTAAGTTGACTTCACCCCCAGTGTTGGTCATTCCTAGTAGTGGTGTTGACTTTGTCGTCTAGAGTGATGCATCTCATCGGGGTTTGGGTTGTGTGTTGATGCAGCTTGGCGGTGTTGTGGCATATGGCTCTAGAAAATTGAAGGTTCATGAGAAGAATTACCCCATTCATGACTTAGAGGTAGCCGCGGTAGTATTTGCCTTGAAAATTTGGAGGCAGTACTTGTATGGAGAGAAGTTCGAACTCTTTTCTGATCATTAGAGTTTGAAGTATTTATTCTCTCAGAAAGATTTGAACATGAGGCAAAGGAGGTGGATGGAGCTCCTTAAGGACTATGACTTCACTTTGGAGTATCACCCTGGGAAAACCAATGTGGTGGCGGATGCATTGAGCAGGAAGCCTAGGGGTATAGTCGCCTTTATCATGGTGCAGGAGTGGCTCATGTTGGAGACTGCATCTGAGTTTGACATTCTGCCATCAGGCAGGGAGCAGGAGATCTTCCTTGGAAGTGCCTCTATGCAACCCACCTTGATTTCCAGGATCATTCAGGGCCAAGCACATGACGAGTTCTCACGTGCAACGTTGGCGGAGTTAGTGATGGATTTGTTGGATGATTGTCCTTCAGAGTGGTCGGTTGGATTGGATGGTGGATTGAGGTATAGATTGAGACTGTGTGTCCCAGATAGTAGGGATCTTAAAGGGGAGATCCTTTGGGAGGCACATCGTTCTCGTTATACGGTGCACCCAGGGAGTACAAAGATGTATAAAGATTTGCGTAGGCAGTTTTGGTGGAATGGGATGAAGAAGGATGTAGCAGAGTATGTGTCCAAGTGCCTCACTTGTCAGCAGGTGAAGGCAGAGCATTAGAGGCCTGGAGGTATGTTGCAGCCATTACCTATTCCTACTTGGAAGTGGGAGCAGATTTCCATGGACCTTGTGACTGGACTGCCTAAGTCCAAGCTTGGACATGATGCTATATGGGTGATTGTGGACCGTTCGACGAAGTCTGCACATTTCCTTCCTGTGTCAATGACGTACACAGTTGATGCCTTATGCAAATTGTATGTGAAGGAAATAGTGAGACTTCATGGAATGCCTACTTCGATTGTTTTTGATCGAGACCCTCGATTCACTTTGAAGTTTTGGGGTGGTTTTCAAAAAGCCATGGGTACTACCTTAGACATGAGTACAACATTTCACCCTCAGGCTGATGGGCAGACTGAACGGGTGAATCAGGTATTAGAAGATATGCTGAGGGCTTGTGTCATGGACTTCAAGGGAAGTTGGGAGGATCACCTCCAATTGATTGAGTTTACCTACAACAATAGTTATCACTCTAGTATCGGCATGACACCATATGAGGTACTCTATGGTAGGTTGTGTAAATCCCCTAATTGCTGGGCAGAGATGGGTGATAGTGAGTTGTTGGGTCCTTATATTGTTCAAGACACGACTGAGAAGGTCTCTATTATTCGAGATAGGATCCGAACGGCACAAAGCAGGCAAAAGAGCTATGCCGACTTGAAGAGGAGGCAAGTAGAGTTTGATGTTGGGGACCATGTGTTCTTGAAGGTCTCTCCTATGAAAGGGGTGGTGAGATTTGGCAAGAAGGGGAAGTTGGCTCCTAGGTATGTGGGGCCTTTTGAGATTTTGGAAAGAGTAGGAGATTTGGCTTCTCAGCTTGCCTTACCTCCTGTCATGTCAGGGGTACACAATGTGCTTCATGTGTCCTTGTTGAGGATGTATGTTCTGGATGCATCACATGTGATTGACTATGGAACTATTAAGGTGAATGCGGATGCAACCTTTGTTGTTGAACCGGTTCGAATCTTGGATAGATCAACCAAGAGGCTTCGAAGGAAGGAAGTCGATTTGGTTAAGGTGTGTTGGAGTCACCATGATGAGGGGGATGTTTCTTGGGAGTTAGAGTCGGATATGAGGGCTAAGTACCCTAGATTGTTTTTGGGTTACTATTTTTGAATTTCGGGGCGAAATTCCTTTAAGGGGGTAGATTGTAATACCCTAGATTTTTATTTTACTTTCCTTGTGTTATTCCCATATTTAATGAAGGATTATTTATGGAAATTCTTTAGTTTGTGCGAAGTTGAAGTTTCAGAAGTATTTTTTAAGGTACTTTAACTTTTAAGAGGCCCAAAAGTTGACTTTATTTTCCATAAGTTATCTTCGAAAACTTCCTTCAGGAAAGTTGTAGAGCTCGTCGATATTAGTTCGTAGAAATGCGGCACGCCCAAAACGGAGGTAGTATGAGAAAGTTATGATCAGAGAAAATTAGTTTCCGGGTTTGGAAACTGTATAAGTAGAAAAATGTGGGGGAGTTATTTTTGGAAACCTAAAATCAGAAATCACTTTCTCTCTCCTCCCTCTCCCGACCTCCTCCGGCACTCCGGTATTCTCCATTCGATTTCTCCCTCCTTCGGTCCGCACGGACCTCCTCTCCATTTCTGGAGCGGTCCCGCTCGCCGTCACGCCACCTGGAAGCCGCCACGGAGCGGCGGAGATGCTGCGGTATCGCCAGAAAACCGGCGATTTCGGCGGCGTTTCGGGCGAGAGTTAGGTGAGTCTTGCTCCTTTCCTTCCTCTAGTGATGTTTATACGTGTTTGGTGACTTGAAAACCAAGTTTTGGTACCGGTTTTGCAGCTTTTGTTTTTGTTTCGGTTTTGAAGTTTCGGGGTGTTTTCCGGCCGATCCCGGCCGAACCAGTCAAAACCCCAGGTATTAAAGTTGTTCACCATACTTCAATCTACAAGTTTCATGTTGTGAGTTTCTCTTAATTCGGAAGTTTTGGGGTGGCGCGTGGGGCTCACTCGCCGCCGCTTATGGCGGCGCGTCCGGCTGAGTTGTGGCCTTAGTTTCTTGTGGTTAGCTAGTCCTTGCTGCTGTGATCATGTTGAGCGATAGTTTGGCTAAGTTTTGAGCAAGGTTTGCATGTTAGGACTTAGGTTTTTTTGTTTTGGCTTGGTTAAGTTTGAGTTTAGGTTTTGAAGATTTAAGGCAGCTCAATTGTGTCGTTGAGTTCAATGACTTTGGGAAATTGTCCTCCTTTGAGCTAAGTGTTAGTTTAAGGGTATTGTGTTATCCTTTAGTATTTTGGTTTCTAAGGTTTTTAATTGTACGATTTTAGGTGATGTGTGAGGTTGTGGTTAGCTTGGCTCTTGTGTTTTTATGAAGACGCAGCGGGAGTATTTAGGTGAGTAAATCTCACCAAGGTTCACTTTTGAACCAAGTTTAATTATGGTTGCGGTTAGGAATAGAGCTCTAGTCCGTCTGTCAGTGTACGGCATGGGGGATACCTTATCGTGTCTGGGTCCCATGGGTACACAATTGTGTTGTTGTAGGTCATGAGGGGTATTTCATCAATACCTGGGACTCATGGGTACATGTTATTTGAAAGAATGTTGGAATTGTGGTGTTATTTATTGATCAAATCTCTCTTGTGAAATGTTGGATGTGATGATGTTGTGTTATTTTTAAGTTTACTCATACGGTCTTTTAGCTCACCGGGTTTGTTGTTTACAACCCGGTGCACCAATTCATGGTGTAGGGGTTAGACCTGCAGGTGTTGATCAGCAGGTTGAGGCGGAGGCATAGTGGCAGGGTTTTTAGTTTGTTGTATACTTGATATTTTTATACTGGTAGGCAGCATTAAATTCTTTCGAGTGTTTTCATTTCTTAACTTTCAAGTTCATGTAAACAACGAAATGTAATATTAACTAGATGTTGAGTTGTGTTGACATTACATTTCAGAAATTTAGATTGGTCTTCTTTAAGTTGTTGATTAGGTCTTGGGGTTTGTATTATTGTGAGTTATCAAGCCCAAATTTTTGAAAATTCCATTCGAAAATTGGGGTGTGACAGGGAAGGAGTGTTAGCTCACATTGAGGCTATCGGTAGTACCGTGGGTATTGCAGATATTGCAGTAGTTTCTGAGTTTAGTGATGTGTTTCAGGAGATTCAGGGATTACCTCCTAAGAGGGTAGTGGAGTTTGCTATAGATGTGGTACCAGGTACTTCACCGGTATCAAAGACTCCTTATCAGATGGGGAGAACTGAACTTCAGGAGTTGAAGGTTCAGATTGAGGGTCTTCTTGAGCAGGGATTCATTAGACCTAGCACCTCGCCTTGGGGTGCACTAGTATTGTTTGTGAGGAAGAAGGATGATACACTCCGGTTGTGTGTGGATTACCGGGAGTTGAACAAGGTGACCATCAAGAATAGGTATCCCTTGCCTAGGATTGATGATTTGTTTGATTAGTTTAGAGGTGCTACGGTATTCTCTAAGATTGACCTGAGGTCCGGTTATCACCAGTTGAGGGTGAAGGAGGAGGATATTCCGAAGACCGCTTTCAGGACGAGATATGGCCATTATGAGTTTGTTGTTATGCCATTTGGTCTGACCAATGCGCCTGCTGCATTTATGGATTTGATGAACCGCATGTTCAGTCCTTTTCTGGATGTGTTTGTGGTAGTATTTGTAAATGATATTTTGATTTACTCCAAGACCTTGGAGGAGCATGATAGGCATCTACGGATCGTACTACAGGTTCTTAGGGAGGCCAAGTTGTATGCTAAGTTTGTGAAGTGTGAGTTTTGGAAGGAAGAGGTCAAGTTCCTTGGTCATGTGGTATCAAAAGAGGGGATTTCAGTGGATCCCTCTAAGGTGGAGGCTGTGTTGAATTGGAGTCGTTCCACTACTCCTATGGAGATCCGTAGTTTCCTTGGGTTGGTAGGGTACTACCAGATATTTATTGATGGATTTTCTAGTATTGCCTCTTCTTTGACCAAGTTGACAAAGAAGAATGCCAAGTTTGTGTGGACCGATGAGTGTGAGAGGGCATTTGAGAAGTTGAAGACTAGGTTGACTACAGCCCCAGTGTTGGTCATTCCTATTAGTGGTGTGGGCTATGTTATCTATAACGATGCATCTCATCGGGGTTTGGGCTATGTATTGATGCAGCTTGGTGGTGTTGTGGCTTATGGCTCGAGGCAATTGAAGGTTCATGAGTAGAATTACCCCACTCATGACCTAGAGCTAGCTGTAGTGGTATTTGCCTTGAAGATTTGGAGGCATTACTTGTATGGAGAGAAGTTCGAACTCTTTTCAGATCATAAGAGTTTGAAGTATTTATTCTCTCAGAAAGATTTGAACATGAGGCAAAGGAGGTGGATGGAACTCCTTAAGGACTATGACTTCACTTTGGAGTATCACCCTGGGAAAGCCAATGTGGTGGCGGATGCATTGAGCAGGAAGCCTAGGGGTATAGTCGCTTCATTCATGGTGCAGGAGTGGCTCATGTTGGAGACTGCATCTGAGTTTGGCATTTTGCCATCAGGCAGGGAGCAGGGGATCTTCCTTGGAAGCGCCTTTGTGCAACCCACCTTGATTTCCAGGATCATCCAAGGCCAAGCACATGACGAGTTTTCACGTGCAACGTTGGCGGAGTTAGTGGTGGATTTGTTGGATGATTGTCCTTCAGAGTTGTCGGTTGGATTAGATGGTGGTTTAAGGTATAGATTGAGATTGTGTGTTCCAAATAGTATTGATCTCAAGGGGGAGATCTTTTGGAAGGCACATCGATGTCATTATTCGGTGCACCCAGGGAGCACTAAGATGTATAAAGATTTGCGTAGGCAGTTCTGGTGGAATGAGATGAAGAAGGATGTAGCTGAGTATGTGTCCAAGTGTCTCACTTTTCAGCAGGTGAAGGCGGAGCATCAGAGGCCAGGAGGTATGTTGAAGCCATTACCTATTCCTACTTGGAAGTGGGAGCAGATCTCTATGGACTTTGTGACTGAACTGCCTAAGTCCAAGTTTGGACATGATGCTATATGGGTCATTGTTGACCGATTGACGAAGTCAGCACATTTCCTTCCCGTGTCAATGACATACACAGTTGATGCCTTGTGCAAGTTGTATGTGAAGGAAATAGTGAGACTTCATGAAGTCTACTTCGATTGTTTCACTAGATTTTCATATTATTTTCCTTGTATTATTCCCATATTTAATGAAGGATTATTTATGGAAACTCTTTAGTTTGTGCGAAGTTGAAGTTTAGGTAGTAGTTTTGAAGGTACTTTGACTTTTAAGAGGCCAAAAGTTGACTTTATTTTCCGTAAGTTATCTTCGAAAACTTCCTTCATGAAAGTTGTAGAGCTCGTCAATACGAGTTCGTAGACATGCGGCACACATGAAACGGACGTCGTATGAAGAAGTTATGGTCAGAGGAAGTAAGTTTCCGTGTTTGGAAAGTTTATAAGTAGAAAAGTGTGCGGGTAGTTAATTTGGAAACCTAAAATCAGCTTTTTCTCCTCTCTCTCCTGACCCTCTCACGCTCTCATCTTCTCCGGTCATTTTCTCCCTCATCCGGCCACCAAATTGGACGCCACCGGTTCTGTTGGGTCGGCACGGGTCTCCTCTCCACTGCTCGGGCAGCCTTGCTCGCCGTCGCGTCGCCTGGGAGCCGCCACGAAGCGGCGGAGCTGCTGCTGTTCCGCCGGAAAGCAGGCGATTTTGACGCCGAATCTGGCCAAGTTTAGGTGAGTCTTGCCCTCCTTTCTCTTCTAGAGATGTTTTTACCCCTTTGGTGATCTAGAAATCAAGTTTTGGGGCCGGTTTTGTAGGTTTGGAATTTGATTTTCGGGTTGGTATTGCAAGGCGTTTTCCGGCCGATCCCGGCTGAACAGGTTGAACCACCAGGTATTAAAGTTACTCACCTTCCTTCAATCTACAAGTTTCATGTTTTGAGTCTCCCCAAATTTTGAAGTTTGGTGGAGAACGTGAGGCTCACTCGCCGCTGCCTATGGCGGCGCGTGGGAGCACGTCTGGGCAGGGTAGAGGGCTTGTTTGCAGCGTTAGCTAGTCCTTGTAGTTGCTAGGGTGTTGTTGTGTGTGAAGAGGAGTGTTGATTAGGTTTTTGCATTGTAGGTGCTAAGTTGGTTCTTGGTGTTCATTAGGTCGGAAACTTAGAAAATTTGATTCTTGGAGGTAGTAGTGGTTGTTGTTGAGTGTCCGATGACCTTGGGAGGTCTTGGAGGAAGGATTGCCCATCTTTGGACAACCTTTAGGTTAAGGGTACTTTAATCCTTGTTGAGAAATTTCTAAGGTTTTAATTGTGTAATTTTAGGTGGTTTGTGAGGTTGTGGTTAGCTTGGCTCTTGTGTTGTTGTGAAGACACAGCAGGAGTATTTAGGTGAGTAAATCTCACCAACGTTCACTTTTGAACCAAATTTAATTATGGTCATTTAAGGAGGATAATGATTATGATGTGATTTTAATATTTTTCTATTATTGGTTTTAAGAATGTATGAGTTTGATCGCCAACGGCTCATAGGTAAGATAAAACAAGTTTTCCTTTTATGTTATTTGAAGGTTCATATGATCATAATGTTTTTGGTTATTCGTAGATTATTCTTGTGGAATATCTATAATTGTTCATGTAAATATATCTATGTGAAAGGATATAAATTATGATGTGATTTGGTATTGTTGTTGTGTATTGTTGAATAAATAGCCAAACCGGGTTCCAAGCCTGTTATCAGGTGACTGGTCCCGGTTTAGATGCTATCTACTATTTTGTGTTTGGTATTGGACAGTCAAACCGGGTTCCAAGCCTTTGGCCGGGTGATTGGTTGCAGTTAGGAATTAGAGCTCTAGTCCGTCTGTCGGTGTAGGTCATGGGGGATACTTTATCATATCTGGGACCCATGGGTACACAATTTTGTTGTTGTAAGTCATGAGGGGTATTTCTTAATACCTGGGACTCATGGGTACTTGTTATTTGAAAAGTGTTGGATTTGTGGTTATATTCATTAATATAAATTGCTTTTGTGGAATTTTTAGATATGAGATATATTGTGCTATTTAAGTTTCCTCATATGAGCTTTTTAGCTTACTGGGTTTGTTATTTTACAATCCCGGTGCACCAATTCTTGGTGTAGGGGTTAGACCTGCAGGTGAGGACCAGCAACATTGAGACGGTGACGTAGTGGCAAGGTCCTTTTGGGTTTATGTTGTACTATGTATAGTTTTGTTAACTGAGTAGATAGTATTAAACTCATGTGATGGTTTTCATATTCTTGAAAATTGCAAGCTTATGTAAACATGGAATTGTAATATTTAACTCAGTGATGGGTTGTAGGATATTTACTTTTCTAACGTAGTTTTAGTTGTGGATGTTGTTGTTGTTCTTGTTGTTGTTGGAATAGGTTTGGGATTGTAATATTTTAAGTTATATCATGCCAAAAATTTTGAAAATTCCATTCCAAAATTGGGGTGTGACACATACCTTGGAACCAACTTCCCCTTCTTGCCAAATCTCACTACCCCTTTTGTAGGTGAGACCTTCAAGAACTCATGATCCCCAACATCAAACTCCACTTGCCTCCTCTTCAAGTCGGCATAGCTCTTTTGCCTGCTTTGGGCTGTTCGTATCCTATCTCGGATAATAAAGACCTTCTCAGTCGTCTCTTAAACAATATCAGGACTCAACAGCTCACTATCACCCGCCTTCACCCAACAAATGGGAGATTTGCATGGCCTACCATAGAGTGCCTCATATGGTCCCATGCCGATACTAGAGTGATAACTATTGTTGTACGCAAACTCAATCAATTGGAGGTGATCCTCCCAACTTCCCTTGGAGGTGATTCACCCGCTTAGTCTGCCCATCGGTCTGAGAGTGAAATGTTGTACTCATGTCTAAGGCAGTACCCATGGCTTTCTGAAATCCACCCCAAAACTTTGAAGTGAATCGGGGGTCTCGATCAAAAAAATTTGAAGTAGGCACTCCATGAAGTCTCACTATTTCCTTCACATACAACTTCCATAAGGCATCTACTATGTACCTCATCGACACAGGAAGGAAATGTGCTGACTTCGTCAAACGGTCCACAATCACCCATATAGCATCATGTCCAAGCTTGGACTTAGGCAGTCCAGTCACAAAGTCCATAGAGATCTACTCCCACTTCCAAGTAGGTAAAGGTAATGGCTTCAACATACCTCTAGGCCTCTGATGCTCTACCTTCACCTGCTGACAAGTGAGGCACTTGGACACATACTCTGTTACATCTTTCTTCATCCCATTCCACCAAAACTGTCAAAACCCACCCCAAATTTCACCCTGAAACCCGGGGTAAATCCTGCGAGGTCCACCTCCAAGGAAAATTTACCGAAAAATTTGGCAAAACTTCCCTTGAAAATGGACAACCATAACCTGAAAAATTCAAAACACACTCCTATAATGAAACGACCATCCTTAACTCCTAGAGCCACCCACTCCCCACAAATACAACCACCACAAAAATAACAATAAAACCATCCTCCAATTCATCACATAAATATCCAACTAATAATAAACTTCATCCTTCGAATATTCGAAAATACACCATAAGTCTTAGCACACAACCGAATTATCATACAATACCCCAAGGGTAATTAGAGCTACTAAACACTAGAGGAAACAAGAAAATACACTGGTAGGTTAAACAGGTAACCTACTGGTGAAAAGTGGTGGAGAAATGGGTAACTATGCCTCGCCTCCTACTAGTGCCAACCCGTACTCTGCAGACTGGGCATTTTTAAAACGAAGGGCCCAGGGGAAAACATTCGAAAATGTTAGAGTGAGTCGACAAAAATAAATTTAATAAAATGAATATTTATGCTTTCCCAATTTAATTTCCAAAGAAAATCGAATGCATGCCTCAAGCGATAAAACTTTTATCTGATAAACATCGAGCCTCTTAAGCTCAAAAATATATATATCAACATATATGTATGTATTTACACATGTCCATACTCCCTATATAAATTTTATAGATTTAAAATAATTTATATAAGGCTATTACGCTCGCGTCACGCTTTGATGCGGTGATACACTACGCCATTAAGGTGGACAGACGGGTGTATAAATATGTGCCCATACCTCCTGTATAAATTAAACACTCATACAGGGCTACTACGCTCACGTCACACCTTAATGCGGTTATATACTACGCCATTAAGGTGGACATACACATATGGCTAGCTAGCATTTATATACATACTCTCCTCATAAATATATATTTATACTCACCAAAAAATCCCATTTTCGGTAACTCTCCAAAAGTAATAAAATCGTCAAAATAAAATGACATCAAATGCTCCAACAAAAGAAATTGTTCGACCATGAACCATAGCATGCATATTATTTAAAACAAAAGTCCACTCACAAATTAGGCCTAAGCCTGATGTCGATCCGAGGCCTCTTCTGCTCGAACATCCTCACGTCCTGTTCCAGAAGCATAATTAAATTCCCAACTAAAAATTCAATACTTACACAAAACAGACAAAACTAAAGGTGAGCCTTAACCACGCTCAACCTTGCCCAACTTCGCCATTCTTAACTCTATATGATCTAAACTTCACCGAAAAAAAATACCGGCAGCCTTATTACAACCTTCTACAGTGTAAACAACATTAATCCAATGACCGGATTTCTATACAAATAACCCTCAAAATTACCAATCTTTGAAAAATCCCAAACCTATCCAAAACTCTTCCAAAAATTCCAAACTTAACATCAATAGACTCCCCTTAATATAACAAATTTAAAACCACGAAAATCCCCCTAACCGCGGCGGCGCCGCCGTCTGCTCCGCTGGTAGCAGCGATTGGCGGCCGACCCCGGCGACCTCCAATGCCTACCAAATTTTAACAGCATCTTCCTCTCAACCCATTCTACAACTTTCCTAACTAGCAAAAACACCAATTCCAAGCCTAGAGAGGGTAATCGAACCAAAACATAGAATTGAGCCCTAGAATTTCAACTTAACGTTTCTCCTTACCTAGCTCAAGAGGGAGTGACTCCTTTTGAGGGATTGCTTCACGGGAGGAGGGCTTTCAAACGAGTCAAGCGGCTCTAGCTATGGCGGCTAGAGGAGGAAGTTCTGGCGAGAAGACAATCGGCCCCTTGGACGAGTTTCCTCCCGATCGACGGCGCTGCCATCTAGCTCACCGGCCCAGGATGAGAGATCGATGTGCCTCCTAAAGGATCTCCCCTTTCAGATCAATACTATCTGGAACACACAATCTCAATCTATACCTTAATCCACCCTTTAATCCAACCGACCACTCGGAAGGACAATCATCCATTAAGTCGACCACTAACTCTGCCAACTTTGCACGTGAGAACTCATCATATGCTTGGCCCTGAATGATCCTGAAAATCAAGGTAGGTTGCACAGAGGTGCTTCCAAGGAAGATCCCCTGCTCCTCGCCTGATGGCAGAAGGTCAAACTCATATGCAGTCTCCAACATGAGCCGCTCCTGCACCATGATAGAGGCAACTATACCCCTAGGCTTCTGCTCAATGCATCTGCAACTACATTGGCTTTCCCAGGGTGATACTCCAAAGTGAAGTCATAGTCCTTAAGGAGCTCCATCCACCTCTTTGCCTCATGTTCAAATCTTTTTGAGAGAATAAATACTTCAAACTCTTATGATCAGAAAAGAGTTTGAACTTCTCTCCATACAAGTAATGCCTCCAAATCTTCAAGGCAAATACCACCGCAGCTAGCTCTAGGTCATGAGTGGGGTAATTCTTTTCATGAATCTTCAACTGCCTAGAGACATATGCCACAACGCCGCCAAGCTGCATCAACACACAACCCAAACCCCGATGAGATGCATCGCTATAGACGACATAGTCAACACCACTAATGGGAATGACCAACACTGGGGCGGTAGTTAACCTAGTCTTCAACTTCTCAAATGCATTCTCACACTCCTCGGTCAACACAAACTTGGCATTCTTCTTGGTCAAGGAAGAGGCAATACTAGAAAATCCCTCAATAAATCTCCGGTAGTATCCTGCCAAGCCAAGGAAACTACGCATCTCCGTAGGAGTAGTGGGACGACTCCAATTCAACACTGCCCCACCTTAGAGGGATCTACCGAAATCCCCTCCTTTGGCACCACATGACCATGCAACTTGACCTCTTCCTTCCAAAACTCACACTTCCCGAACTTAGCATACAACTTGGCCTCCCTTAGTACCTGTAGTACGATCCGTAGATGCCTATCATGATCCTCCAAGGTCTTGGAGTAAATCAAAATATCATCCACAAATACGACCACAAACACATCTAGATAAGGAATGAAGATGCGGTTCATTAAATCTGTAAAAGCAGCAGGCGTATTGGTTAGACCAAAAGGCATAACAACAAAATCATAATGCCCATATCTAGTCCTGAAATCGGTCTTCAGAATATCCTCCTCCTTCAAACTTAGAGAACACCGTAGCACCTCTAAGCTGATCAAACAAATCATCAATCCTAGGCAAGGGATACTTATTCTTGATGGTCACCTTGTTCAACTCCCGATAGTCCACACACAACCGGAGTGTATCATCTTTCTTCCTCACAAACAACGCTGGTGTACCCCAAGGAGAGGTGCTTGGTCTAATGAATCCTTGCTCGAGAAGACCCTCAATCTGAACCTTCAACTCCTGAAGTTCAATTCTCCCCATCTGATAAGGAGTCTTTGATACAGGTGAAGTACCTGGTACCACATCTATAGCAAACTCCACTACCCTCTTAGGAGGTAACCCCGGAATCTCCTGGAACACATCACTGAACTCAGAGCCTACTACAATATTCGCAATACCCACGGTACTACCGATAGCCTCAATGTGAGCTAACACTCCTTCCCACATGGCCGTGTCTGACCTATGACAACGATAGCGAAAGATCTGCTGTCCAGGAACGTGAAATGACACCACGATATCAAAACAGTCAATCACAGCTTCGTTTGGCCTTAGCCAATCCACTCCCAAAATCACATCATAGGAGCGGTCTGGAATCACAATCAAAGATGCAAGGAACTCTCTCCCACTAATCACTAAAGGAAATGCATCACAGAAAGTGTCAAGCTCAATAGAAACACCGAGAGGCGAAGAAACACATAGAGATCTAGTAAGCGGTGTCAGAGTCAAGCCTAACGTCCTCACCACTGAGCTAGATATAAAGGAATGGGTTGCCCCTGTATCAAACAAAACTGTAGCAAGCAAATCATAAACAAGAATGGTACCTTCCACTCCTGCACCCCGCTGACCAATAGGGTACACCCTGGCCTATGATGGAAGTAACTGCCTCTGCTAGTTACCCTGCCCTCCAGCTTGAGGTTGGGTGCAATCCCTGGCAAAATGACCTGCCGGCCCACAAGTGAAGCATCCCTGCCTCCTAGGCTTCGTGCATGTCGAAGAGAAGTGGCCTGGCTCACCACAAGTGAAACACCTCAAGGGTGCTACCTGCCTAATAGGTGGAGCCCTAATAGGTGCAGATGTTGCTCTAGCTGGAGCCAGCTGATGAGTTCGCTGCCTCTTCCCATAACCACCTCTATGGTCCCCTGAACTGCTGCACCCTGCTAGGGCCTTGCCCTTCCCTTGAACATCTCTCTTCCTCTCAGTCTCATGCATGGCCTCCTCTTGCTCAACTGCAAGGGCAATCTCAACCGCTTCTGCTAGAGTAGCAAAACGGTGTGAAATCACAACATTCCGGAGCTTATGCCTCAAACCCCGAATGAACTTCCGTGACAAGGCCACTGCATCCATCTCTCTGGCGAATCGATACAGCTGAGAAAAACGTGCCTCATAGTCCCTGACACTCATCAAACCCTACACTAGAGCTATGAACTCAATCTCCAACTACTCCCTCACAGTATCAGGAAAATATTTCTCCCGAAAGAGCTGTACGAACCCCTCCCAAGACAAAGCGGTCACATCTCTAGCTCTCTCTACCCCGCTCCACCATACCCGTGCCTCATCCTTGAGAAGAAACGTAGCAATACGCATCTTCTCAAACTCCGTACACGTGATCATGCTGAAGTATGTTTCTATGCCCTCTATCCAGTGATCCGCTACAACAAGATCCGTACCTCCATTAAAGGTAGGAGCTCCCAACCTGATGATACCCTGAGCCAACCTGGCCAGACATAGACCATCATCTACCACAACTGGAACCGGTACCTCCAACTCCACCTCCTCCTCAAAGAACTCATCGACAGGTGGAGCCCTACCTCTGCCTCTAGCCCTACCTGCTCCCCTGGCCCTACCTCGGCCTCTAGCTCTTCCTCGCAGAGGATCCATCACCTAAAAGTAAGTAAACCTTGGTTAGCTCATGCATAAAACTTAAACCAAAGTATAAGTCTAATACAATATTTATTAACCAAGGCACTAACTCAAGATGGAACACAAAGATTCAAAGACCCACAAACAGAGTAATCTTTACTCTGACATCCTATTGACATACCCTTCACACACCCAATGACATATCAGTACCGAAGAGCTGATGATGGTGATCCGCTGCAGTCGGGCCATCACTCCGAAGTACTGATTATCAACAAATATGTAAACCTACGCTCTGATACAAACTGTCACGCCCCAATTTTTGAAGGATAATTTTTCAAAAATTTGGGCATGATATATCTCAAAAATCTTAATATCCCAAAACCTATTCAACAAACTTTAAAGAAAACCAAAATTCAAAAATGTAATGTCAACAAACTCATCAACCGAGTTAAATATTAAATCTCTTTAATTATATCAACTTCAAAAGTCTAATAATAATAAAGTCGCTCACATGAGCTTAAAAACAAACTATCATAAAATCCTGCCACTATTCCTTCGCCTCAACCCTGCTGATCATCACCTGCAGGTCTAACTCATACACCATGAATTGGTGCACCGGGTTGTAAACAACAAAAGCTAAAAAGCCGGCATGAGTAATTCCCAGACTAACTCAACAATTTCAACAACCAATAAAACACATGTAACAAATATAACAACTACCATTGAATCACATATCCAACACTTTTACAATTAAACATGTACCCATGAATCCCAAATACCAATAAGGTATCTCCCATGACCTACAACAAACACATGTATCCATGAGTCCTAGATACTAATAAATACCTCTCATGACCTACAACAACAATTTATGTACCCATGGGTCCCAGATACCTTAAGGTACCTCTCATGACCTACACCGACAAATGAACTAGAGTTCTATTCCTAACCGTAACTGTTTCGGTGTGGTTGCTGAAGGGGTGAATCACACAGAATGTGGGAACACCATCTTCAAGACCCATAACCTGTCAATCATGAATAAATGGCCTCAGAGGGAAGACCGGGTTTGCTGGCCTTCGACCCTCTGATGCCTAAGTTAGCCATATGTGAGTAGAAATGAGGTGTGAATAGGGTGGAGATGAAGTGTCCCCAAATGAGGGGTGGAGAGTGCTATTAATAGAGATAGGGTGGATGCACCCTAAAAATACCACTTTGCTCTTATTAGAGAGTGTATTACCATTATGCCCTCAAGGGATAGTGTAGGTTTCTTGGGCTTAGTTAAGGCCCAAGCCCATTTTACGCGGCAATACGTGTCTTCTTAGGCGAGTATGACGGATGTTCTACGATGTACTAACAAGTCCCTAAGTCCGCAGTCAAGAGACTCTCTTGGGTGGGGACTTTATCTGATAGGATATCAAGAGTACGAGTCTTACTCGTGGCGACATAACCAGTCCCCAGTCCCCCAAATCCCCATGCAAGGGAGGGGATGGACCGGCTTCCTCTAAGTTGGGTATGTCGTGCGTTGCTATATATGACTGAGACAGTGGGGTCGTTGCTCCCATGTAGTGTCTGTGGATTGCAGGGCGATTGGGGGTCGAAGTTGAGGTACCGTTGGCGAGCATCTCGTGTGGGCAATGGGTACCGGCATTTTTGTATGCCTTCGGTGTTTTAGTAGCCTTTGATTTGTACCAGCTATATGCTCTAGCTAGCTGAGCTATTCCAGCATGCGTTCCAAGGAGAGATTGTGGTGATATATTTTGTGGTTGGCTCTAGGTGAGTGCTAGAGTGCCCACGTACCCGTTTATGGGATCAAACCAAATGTAGTTCACCATTTCGCCATCGAGGCAAGTGTGCCATCAAGGTGTGGCGAAGAGTGCCGCTGAGGCATGACAATGGGTGCCGCTAGAGCATAATGATGTTGCCGATAGGGCATGTGTAGAGCTGTCAAAAGGTGACTATCGATGTGTCGTAGCGAGAGCACGCTAAGAAGCGTGGCAAGGATATCGAGAGCACGCTAGGGAGCGTAGCCAAGATGCCGATGGGGCAAGGCGGGTGGTGCCAAAGTGTACCGAGTGCACGTCATGAGGTGCGGTAAATGCCGGCATATAAGGCTGTTGCCCAAGTCCCCCAGTACCAGGAGAGAACATGGTGGTGGGGCGTGACGGTTCGCGCTAGTGGTGTAACGGTCCGCGGTAATGGCATAATGGTCCGCGCTGGTGGCGTGATGGTTCGCGCTAATGGCGTAATGGTCCGCGCTAATGGCGTGACGGTTCGCGGTAATGGCGTAACGGTCCGCGCTGGTGGCGTGACGGTTCACGCTAATGGCGTAATGGTCCGCGCTGGTGGCGTGACGGTTCACGGTAATGGCGTAACCATTCGCGCTAGTGGGCGGAATGGTTCACGCTGGTGGCGTAACGGTCCGCGCTGGTGGCGTGACGGTTCGCGCTAATGGTGTAACGGTCCGCGCTGGTGGCCGGACGGTTCGCGCTAATGGCATAACGGTCCGCACTGGTGGCGTGACGGTTCGCGCCAGTGGGCGGAATGGTTCGCGGAAATGGCGTAACGGTCCACGCTGGTGGCGTGACGGTTCGAGCTGGTGGCGTACACTCGTGGTGTGTGTAGCGGGAGATTGCACCTTTAGGTGCTGGTTGTTTACACATGTTGTGTGTGTAGCCTGAGGTTGCACCTTTGGGTACTAGCTGTTTACACATGTTGTGTGTGTAGCCGTCTATGGCGTAGTCGAGAGGTCGGCATGACTGTGTGCCATGTGAAATGAAGTGTCAACGATGTTTCATGTATGTTTTGTTGGCGTAAGTTGCATGGCTCTCGGTTGTGCCATGATCACGGCTATTGTGTGACAGAGTAAAATCATAGAGAGATATATAGCAATGTTTGGCTTGTAATCATGTGAAGTAAGTGTCATTTGGTTTGCAAGTGTGTGTAGTTTGCAATACATGAAAATATATTTAACATGTGTACGTGATAAAGTGTGTTTACTAACTCTATGACATGTATGAGGCATGCTCAAGAATATTATGATGTATGAGACATGTTATTTGTATGATAATAACTCAATTAAATAGTGTAAAGTGAGACTTATATGGAGCCATGTAGAGCCGCTATAAATATTGTAGAAAAATTGGAGTTGTCGATATAAGACTGCATGTCGACAAAAGTGCCCTCAACGCTCATGTAAGGATCTCGTTAGGGTAGCAGGACCGGTGGACTCGATCATTGAGCTCCCCGAGTAAGAATCCCGATAGAGTTGTCGAACCGATAATAGGACTCACTCATTGAGTTCACCGGTGATGATAATATTAATGTTTTTCTAGGGAGTAATATGTGTACTAACATAGGAGAGAGAAGTCGATGGTAGCACAAGAATGAGCTCCTGTAACATGTGTCGGATGATATTTGAGGCAAGTAGAGGAGCATACAAAGCGTACCATTTGATAATGGTGGGAGAGCAATTAGAGCATGGTGCTTATCATAAACCCATTATTTGAAAGGAGGTTGAGTAAAGAGCAATTGTACATTTACAGCCCCATAGTATGTCTAGAGTATTGGAAAACTGTGATTTGCTCCATGTATAATTCCATATAAGTGTCTGCTGCAATGTAGTGTTTAGAGTTTTAAAAAGGTCGTGTCTTTTATATATTGAGGAGTTGGAGGGTCCTGTGACTGATGTATGAGGTCACAAGTGAGGCCAAGAGTAGATATTAGATAATAGATATAATTGCATGATGCCCACACTGAGACGCACTTCTTCATTACAGAGCCCTCTTTATTAACCCCTTGAATATGTGGAGTTGATAGAACTGATAGTAGCGATTGTTTTGCTATCATGAGCTTGTGTGTCGAGATCCAGGGGTCTGGGAGAGCTGCCGAGAGTTCGAGTTTGGTTGTCCCAGAAAGGTTCCGCTTCCCAGGTGCCGTGACTATCTCTTCCCATTTTGGTGTTGTTGATGTGCCGGGAACCAAGAAAGGGGGGTGCCGAGATGATGAGTCCCAACACCAGGAAATGATCTGTGCCGAGAGCCAGGAGAGCTAGGGGCTGGTCCCGGGACAAAGACACCAAGAGTATAAGGGGCGTCGTGAGCCTGGGAGGCCAGAGAAGGGCTAGCGGGCGCCGTGGGAGGTGTTGTGGGGAGGTTGGTTGCTGGGATGAGTTTGCTCCGTCCCGAGAGAAGGGTGCCGGGTTCCGGGGATGGATGGGTGCCGAGATCAATTCTCACAATGTTTTGGTTTCTCAGGTTATAGAATGGAGTGTGGTGCCGGGATTGGGGTTGCGAGACCAAGAGCGTATCATTGCCGGGAGGCTACTGCCGGGACATTGTGGCGTAGCTGGTGTTCCTATCGGAATGGGTGCCCAGATAAGATTTGAGTATTTGATGACCCTTTCATGTGCACCGTGGGTGGCGTTGCTGCCGGGATGCCGGGACGATTATAACAACGGCAGTGAAACATGAAAGCTGTTGGAATTTGTCAACCATATAGGGAAAGTGAGATGTGGCTTCTCTTTATGTATTTGTGATGGATGAATCCAGAGTCTCACAACCGACTCAGAGTTAAGAATGAAGACCATAGTTGCTGGTTCGAAACTGGCTTGCTCATCGGTGACCGCAAGGGCCATGGGTGCCCAGAGTAAATCTAGGTACGCGTTAGGATGGCGCGTGAGTTCATCTCTGGTGTCACCGGCGAACACAGAGACTAGAGGAGGCTTGTCTGAGGCTGGTGACTCGGATGATGGCGGAGGTGAGGGGCGGTGGCTGATGAGCGCAAAAGCACCTACAAAGATACCCTATTATCAAATCAATTGTATCGAGGTAGTAAATGGCAAATAGGGGTCATTACCCGCAGAGGATTGGTGAAACTAAGACTTAAAGACACAAGAAACACAAACAGACACGTAAACCAGAAATCTGGCAGATTCGACTTAGGAGCAGAAACCAAATTAATTAACTAATCTAGACTCAACCAAAAATTATAAAATTAAATACACAGTAACTAGACACAGTGGCGGATTACCACACAAATTTTTAGGGTATTCGGAGTTGGTTTGACTGGTGAACAAACATAAATAATACAGGAGTATTGCTGAAAACAGAATACTGAAAGTGAATATGGATGTAAATATGAGAGAAACAATAGCTAGGAACTTCTCTCCACCACTAAATATGCTTCAATCACCGCAAAACAATGTCAAGGATTATAGATGAATGCACTCACAGTTAAGCCAATGTCGTTAGGTCATTAACCGTATTACGTTCTCTTACATGTCATATTAAGTGAAATGTCTTATCGACTTAACTATATTACCAATTAATTGATCTATGAAATGTCGGTATCTAGACGAAAATAACTGAAATCATGAAGTTCTAAGAACGTTTGAGTAACAACAAAGAATCTAAGGTCAATGTCGGTAGCCTTAGATTACCAAGGAATTACTTCACACAAGTACCTGCAAAGAACTTGTTATCTCTCATAGAATATGCAACGATATGTCGGTCATATACACATTCAAAATAATAAACCCTAAAACATGCATCAATGAACAATCAGTGAAGAAATTCTCATCTAGAATTATATAAATCAATTGGGGTTCAAAATCGAAGACATATCTAGGGCTTTGATCAGCCCCTAACTATCAAGGAGTTTAGTTACACATAGTCTTGAATAAGAACATTAGAGAATCCATGGAAGATGAACTAAAGATGGAGAAGATAAACTTGATTGGCCAAGAGACTGGTTGAATTCTCCCTGGTTCCTCTTCTCTTTTCTTCCTCTCTTTCTTTTCTTCACTCCTTTGTGCTCTACCTCCGTCTTTCTCTTTGCTCTCCTTTCTCTTCTTAAATAGGTTAATTAACCCTAGGTCTCCCGTCCATCCCCTAATCCAACTAGGATTTAGGAATCCTTATTAAGCCCAATTATCTCCTTTTCTTTGTTTGACTTCAAAATACCTAAAAACAAATAAAGTTAATTAAAAACAAGAAAACATAACAAAATAACTAAGTAATAGGAATAATTAGCATGATAAAAGTCACACAAATATGCGACTATCAGTGGCACCTGTAAACAGTGGTGGATGGGGAGAGAGAAAACCCAGATCTACTTTCTCTCTCCTCATGTTTCACTATAAATTGAAACCAGAAGTTTGGTGGGTTTGAATCTCACGCCGACCAGCTGGAACCAAGATGGGTAAGTGAATGGTGAGCTTTTGAAGTGCTTGAGTGTGAGTAAAGAGAGCTGCGCACGCAGAGAGAAAAGCGTCAGCCGGAAGAAATGAAAAATTCCAGAAAAAGGAATTCCAGCCGGATCATGAATATGCTCATGGTGAGCCATGTGAGGGTTTCCACTTGAGGTCCCCTCCTTCTAGCGCCAATTGTTTCGGTGTGGTTGCTGAAGGGGTGAATCACACAGAATGCGGGAACACCATCTTCAAGACCCATAACCTATCAATCATGAATAAAGGGCGTCAGAGGGAAGACCAGGTTTGTCGGCCTTCGACCCTCCGATGCCTAAGTCAGCCATATGTGAGTAGAAATGAGGTGTGAATAGGGTGGAGATGGAGTGTCCCCAAATGAGGGGTGGAGAGTGGTATTTATAGAGATAGGGTGGATGCACCCTAAAAATACCACTTTGCCCTTATTAGAGAGTGTATTACCATTATGCCCTCAAGGGATAGTGTGGGTTTCTTGGGCTTAGTTAAGGCCCAAGCCCATTTTATGCGGCAATATGTGTCTTCTTAGGCGAGTATGACCGATGTTCTACGATGTACTAACAGTAACCAATCACCCGGTCAAAGACTTGAAACCCAGTTTGACTGTCAAATATAAAATCAAAAAATAATAATAGCATCATAACCGTAACTAATCCCCCGATTAAAGTCTTGGAACTCAGTTTGACTATCTACACAACAAATCACAATAGAGTAGAATCATCATAACCGTAACCAATCACCCGATTACAGGCTTGGAACCCAGTTTGACTATCTAAACAACGAATCACAATATAATAATATAATAGGAAAACTTGTTTTATCTTACTTATGAGCCGTTGGCGATCAAGCTTATATATTTAAAAACAAACAATAGCATATTCTTTAATTCAACATCATCAACAACACAAAGAGCACATCATAAAAATTATATCCTTCCACATAGATATATTTATATGAACAAACATAGATATTCCCACAAGAATATTCTATCAAGAACCGACAAATTTCCAAAATCGTCGAACTCAATGATAGGAGCATAAAATGCGACGATTTTATAGTCTAACCTTTTCCTTTAAAAAGATCATTTTAACTTTGTTATCTTCTTAGGTACTTCGTGGAGCAAGATAATGCAAATATATGCTCAAGTGATGCAAGCAAGGCTTCCAATACGAAGTAGAGATATCAAGGAAAGGCGATGGAACCACTTCACCAAAACAGAAGCCGTAAACACATAAAGTTGAAAACTGGTTTATGCTTATTTTCTCCGGTTTTCAAGGACTATTTCCATGAGGTTCTGAGAATGGTTTCACCGAGATTACTGCCCAGATTTGTAGAGGTGCGTTTATAGATCAATTTGGAGTCAAGAATCATCCAAATCAGTGATGGCATCTAGGATTTATGAAGCGTCGAAGTTGGACAGAAAATCAGCAGTTCCGGGAAAGCTGTGCAGCAGTCAAGTTCGAGAGAGTGTTTGGGCTGGATTCTGAGAAGCTTTCTTGGGGGTTTTTCCACGATTTTGAAGAGTGACATCATTAATATAATTTACCCAAAAGCCAAGCCCAGATTATATGTGGAAGACATTCAAAAGATAGCCCAAACATTGATTCTAGTCAAAGAAGGAAACATAGTCTAAAAAGGAAGTTTTGAAGACTTGGAGACTACTTAAAGCAAAACTCTAATACCAGAATAGGGGGAAGCCGTCATACTGCAAGAGAGCCTTCACATTGCTGCATCGCACAAGAATCCATCAAGGGGAAGTCGCCAAGATCATCGTCTTTCCTTCTATTGATACACCCCGAATTTAGTATTACTTTTTATGCTATGGTTTCTTATTTAATGGTGGAAAATCAATTTGGGAGTTGTGTTGCTATTTTTGATTAGAGGTGGTTTGGTTGAGTTATAAACGAAGGGTAGATAAAATAATACCAGTTCCATATTTGGGCTAGTGTTTTAAGTGGGAAACTTTATATTTTTCGGTGAAGGAGAAACAAAACAAAAACCCACCCCTCTCTTTCTCTCTCCCCGAGCCCGACCCCGAGCCTAACCCGTCCGACTTCTCTCCGACGGATCGCCGCTGTCCGACCACGCCTGGCCACCGCACCGGTCTTGTTCGACAACTGGGACGCCGCTCATCCAGCCTAGGGTGGTTATCGGCTCAAGATCGCTGGCGTGGAGGCGCGGAGACGCCACTGCTGTCGCGTAATTTGCCCTAGCCGGAACCCCCTTTTTCCGGCCACCGATTCCAGTGATTCTTGAGGGGTTTTGTAGCTCTTTGATTGGCCATTCAACCATCCAAAAGTGGTAGGACGACTCGGAGTATAGTACAAATCGGAACCTAGTGTGTTCTTGAACTTTGGAGGTATTTTCCGGCCAAACCTTTAATTTGTGGGTTTTGTGTTAGTCATAATTGTTGTTGAGCTTGTTGAGAGGAAGAGATTGGTGTATGCCTTGTTAATTTTGGTTGAAGTTGTTATGGTGGTGGTGGTTGACCGCCACTGCCGGCGGTTGATCGCCACTGCCGGTGGCTGCTGCCGATTTTGGTGGTGGTTTTGAGGAATGTTGGATGATTTCTAGGAGGGATTAATGTTGGTTTAGTATAGGTGATTATTGGTGATGGTTGCTCGGAATTAGGAATATGGTGTTGGAATTAGTTTTGGGAGGAGAGGATTTGAGGAGGCTCATTAGTTTGGTTCATTATATTTTTTACACTAGAGCTCCTTGTCGGATTGTAGGGAGTTGGTGGTAAAGGAGAGCTATAAGTAAATTTTGGGAAGTTTGGGCGAGTAAGAATAATGCTAGAATTGTTTTTTTCTTTGTAATTGATATATGTGTGATTTAGTGTCGGGCCTTAAATCTCATTTTGTACAGGACGAGAGGAGACACCACGTGAGGAGGGCTCTGACCGACGTCAGGCTTAGCAGCCTATATTGTGAGTGGACATTTTGGTTTTAATTAATATGCATGCATGATTTTTATAAGTGGTTCATTATATTTTTCCAAGCTTAAATGATAATTTCAGCTTTTGAATTGATCATGAAATTTATTTGAGATTGACTTTTTGTTTGTGATTTTATTAATGAACTTATGGATTTGAGCTTGGGTAAAAGATTCGGCATTTAAATTATATTAGTCCTAATGATTCATGGATTCGTGGTTTTGAGGTTTGAAATATGTTGATTATTTGGGTTGCTTATTTCATTGAGCATTTTAACGTGTGGGACACGTTATTAAATTTAATGTATTTGTTTTCTCTTGGAATTCTTCCGAGTACGATTGGGAATCGTACTCATGCTTTAAATATGAGTTTCGGGGAAACTGACATGAATTTATAGTTTTCTTGTTATGCCATATTTGTTGGGTTTTATGATGTCAATGCTAGCATGTCGTTCCACCTTTCGAGGTGATGTGACTTCCACATTGCAAGTGGGGTCACGCAAGCCCTTTCCACCCTAGCGGTGATGTGATGTTGCCGGCGGCATCACGCAAGCCCTGTGCCCTATCCGTCAACTCGACGTGAAGCTACAGGGAGTATGGGAGTACTTTGCCTAGGAGGCAACCGAGTCTGGGAGACTCACTTATATAGCCATATAGGTTCTTTTATTTGAGTTGTTAATTTGACTAGCGGGGTTAGTCCATTATTTTGGGAGCTTCCTACATGAGAGTTGTATATTTCCTTTCCTAGTGTGAATTTATGAGGAGCTTACAATAATTGCATGCATGGAAATTTTATTTAAATTTCATATAAATGGAAAAGCATATCACATTAGATTTCGTATTAGTTTGTTCTTGAATACTTATTAATTGGTTTATTTTTCGTCCACTCACGCTAACGTTTCAAATGCTTTTCCCTAGGCCCTTTGTTTTCAAATGCCCAGATTACAGAGTTCCTGTTCGGTTCCACTAGAAGTTGGGGCATAGTATCTTCCGCTGCACCTGGTTGACCGTAGGTTACTTGTTAACCTATGGGTAGTTATTTGATTTTTCTTCTTTAGTGCTCTGAGGACCATGGGACTATGTAAATTAAGTTGAAGTATCTTTTTTTTAAGGTTTATGACCGAATAGAGAGAGTGAACTCTGGATGCTCATTTCCTGTTCATTTAATGTAGTTGAATATTGGTTTGGGTTGCTTTTAGGTTGTTGTGACTTGGGTTGTGGAGTGGAGGTCTCCAGGTGTTGTGACTGGTTGTTATATTTGAAGTGTGTCTTAGTTTTATTACAGGTTGGGTTGTCCATTTTTAGAGGAGGTTATGCCGAAATTTCGGTATAATCTCTTTTAGAGTGGATCCCGCAAGACTTGCCTGTTTTTCCTGTGTGCTTTGGGGCGGGTCTTGTCAGTTGGTATCAGAGCATTAGGTTCCTCTTCCTGTTGGGTTAATGGCGTCTAGTTTAATAGATTGTCCATGTGTGTATTACTAATCTATACCTATCTCAGGTACTATGCCTCCTAGACGCCGAACACAGAGAGCTCCTCCTGTGGAGGATGACTTGAATGCACAAGAGGGTATGCTGGGGGCGTTTGAGCAGATTGTTAATCAGTTTGCTGCAGCCATGAACCCTCAGCCCCCGCCTGATTTCAGCATTAAGAGGACCAAGGAAAATGGTGCTGAGAAATTTTCTACAGCCAAGGATCCTATTGAGGCCCAGGAATGGATTGAGACTATGGAGAGAGTGTTTACTAGGTTGAATGTTCCTGATGATCGTAAGGTATTTGTGGCAGTGCAATGGTTGCACGGTCCTGCATGGCATTGGTGGGTTGGTATTACTAGAGATTATAAGGATGCTTCTCTTATGGCTTGGGATGAGTTCAAGGCCCATTAATGATCGTTATTGTAGTCGAGCTCATCGTCATAGGATGCAGGATCAGTTTATGAATTTGCAGAAGGGAGATATGTCAGTGTTGGAGTTTGAGCAGCATTTCCTTGCTAGAGCTCATCATGTACCTGACTTGGTACGCGATGAGCAGGATAAGATATACAGGTTTGTTTGGGGACTCGGGGGTGAGTATCAGGAAAAGATGCAAGCGGTGTTGTATCCGAGATTTAGTGATGCAGTTGGGGCAGCCTTGAATATGGAAACATCACAAATTGGTAGCCGACCCCGAGACTTTGGTGGCCCTAGTCAGGGGCCGTCAAAGAGAGCGGCATCTACATCCGGTTCCGGATCTTCTGTGGGTAGTGGACGTAGTAGTAGTTCTGGTCATTCAGCCCGACCTAGGCTCAGGGGTAGCCGTAGATTTGCTGGAGGATTTGCAGGCAGACGCCCCTTTAGTCAGTTTAGGGGTGGTATGAGTGGTAGTAGTGGGGTCCACGGTAGTCAGTCAGGTCAGTATGGACAGTATCAGCTAGTTGGGTGCTTCGAGTGTGGCAAACCAGATCACTTTAAGAGAGATTGTCCCCGTTTGACTCAGGGAGTTGCACCTACATTTCATCAGGCTGTAGGTCAGACTTCAGTTGGCGCTTCTAGCAGTGGCTCTCATGCTAGTTCAGCAGTTAGAGGTGGTACCCAGTAGGGTAGGGGTCAGAGAGGACGTCCTACCACGCAGGCTAGAGTTCATGCCATGACTTTTCAGGAGGGTCGTACCTCGCTCGAGGTTATCATTGGTACGTTGTTTATCTTTGGTCAACCTGCATTTACTTTGATTGATCCGGGAGCTACCCATTCTTTTATGTCTAGTAGATTCACACTTCATGCTAATGTACCCTCATCTCCTCTCCCGGGGGAATGCTATGTGTCTTTGCCTTCGGGTGATGTGTTTAGAATTGGATGGGTATTTAGGTCTTGTGATGTTCTGGTTGAGGGGTATAGCTTGGAGGCAAATTTAATTCCGTTAGAGGTGGTTGATTTTGATGTAATTCTGGGGATGGATTTCTTAGAGGCACATCAGCCTTTAGTTGATTGTTTTCAAAAAACTGTGGTGTTCCGAAGTCCGGGGAAGCCGGAGATTTTGTTTCGTGGAGAGAAAAATGTTTTGCCATCTTGCTTGATTTCGGCAATTACTGCAAGTAAATTGCTGAGTAGGGGTTGTCAAGCATATTTGGCTCATGTTGTGGATACTAGTATGGGGGTTCTTAAGGTTGAAGATATTCCTGTAGTCAAGGAGTTTCCTGATGTTTTTCCTGAGGAGTTACTTGGTTTACCTCCTGAGAGGGAGATAGATTTTACCATTGAATTACTCCCTGGTACAGCCCCTATCTCTCAGGCACCTTATAGGATGGCCCCGGCGGAGTTAAGGGAGTTGAAGGTTCAATTGCAGGAGTTAGTAGAAAAGGGTTTCATAAGGCCTAGTATGTTTCCTTGGGGTGCCCCAGGGTTGTTTGTAAGGAAGAAGGATGGCAGTATGAGATTGTGCATTGATTATAGGAAGTTGAATCAAGTTACTGTGAAAAATAAGTATCCTTTACCCCGCATTGATGATTTCTTTGATCAGTTGAGGGGTGCTAAAGTCTTTTCTAAGATTAAATTGAGGTCTGGGTATCACCAGTTGCGAATTAGAGATTCTGACATAACTAAGACTGCCTTTCGGTCACGCTATGGTCACTATGAATTTGTGGTGATGCCGTTTGGGTTGACAAATGCACCCACTGCTTTCATGGATTTAATGAATAGGGTGTTTCGCCCATATCTAGACTGTTTTGTAATTGTGTTCATTGATGATATTTTGGTCTATTCAAAGACTGAGAAGTTACACTCTAAACATCTGAGCCTAGTGCTTCAGACCCTGAGGCGTGCGGAGCTATATGCCAAGTTTAGTAAATGTGAGTTTTGGCTTGATAGTGTTGGATTTTTGGGCCACGTTATTTCAGCTGAGGGTGTGAGTGTGGATCCTCAAAAAGTGGAAGCGATGACTAATTGGAGTAGACCTAATAGTGTAACGGAGATTCGTAGCTTCCTGGGTCTAGCAGGATATTATCGTCGTTTTGTACAAGATTTCTCTAAGATCGCTGCTCCACTTATAAGATTGACAAGGAAGGGAGTTAAGTTTGAGTGGTCTGAGAAATGTGAACAGAGTTTCCAAGAACTCAAGAATCGGTTAACTAGTGCTCCTGTTTTGGTTCTACCTAATGTCAATGGAGAGTATGTGTTGTATTGTGATGCATCAAGGGTAGGTTTGGGTGGTGTGCTTATGCAGCATGAAAATGTAATTGCTTATGCTTCTAGGCAACTTAAGCCACATGATCTAGAACTTGCTGCAGTGGTATTTGCATTGAAGTTGTGGAGACACTATCTTTATGGAGCTAAGTGCCAGATCTTCACAGATCACAAAAGTCTCCGATATATTTTTACACAAAAAGAGTTGAATATGAGGCAGAGGAGGTGGATGGAGTTGATTAAAGACTATGATTGCACTATTGAGTACCACCCTGGAAGAGCGAATGTAGTGGCAGATGCTCTTAGTCAGAAGGCTACTTGTAGCTTATCCCATTTGAGGACAGTTCGACTTCCTCTCCTTTATGAACTAGAAGCTACAGGAGTTGATTTGTCTGTGGATAAAGTTGGTACGTTGGTTGCTAGTTTTCATGTGAGACCAATTCTGATTGACAGAGTGCGAGAGGCACAATTTCAAGACCCTTCCATCATCCGTTTGAGAGAGAGAACGCGTGATGGCACCACGGTGGGATTTTCCATTGGAAAAGATGGGGTATTATTATTTAAAAATAGGCTTTGTGTCCCAAAAAGGAATGAATTGCTTAAGCAAGAGATTTTGGAAGAAGCTCATAATTCTCCTTATGCGATGCATCCTGGCAGTACTAAAATGTATCGGACTTTGAGGGAATTTTATTGGTGGCCAAATATGAAGAGGGAGATTGCAGCCTTTGTGAGTAAATGTTTGATTTGTCAGCAGGTGAAAGCTGAAAGGCAGAAACTAACAGGGTTGCAACAACCACTAGAGATCCCGGTGTGGAAATGGGATCACATTACTATGGATTTTGTTTATGGCTTACCTCGTTCTCGAGATAGTCACGATGGTATTTGGGTGATCGTTGATTGACTTACTAAATCGGCACACTTTCTTCCAGTTAAGAAAACCTATAAATTGGAGAAATTGGTAGAATTGTACGTTGATGAGATTGTCAGACTTCATGGAGTGCCAGAATCTATAGTATCGGATCGGGATCCCTATTTTGTGTCAAAGTTTTGGAAAGAGTTACAGGCGGCCTTGGGGACTCAATTAAGTTTTAGCACTGCCTTTCATCCACAAACCGATGGGCAATCCGAGAGAACTATCCAGACCTTGGAAGATATGCTGAGGTCTTGTGTGATGCAATTTAGAGGAAGTTGGGATAAGAAAATGGCTTTGATGGAGTTTGCCTATAATAACAGTTTTCATTCTAGTATAGGTATGGCACCATTTGAGGCCTTGTATAGAAGACAATGTCGTACACCCTTATGCTGGAATGAAGTGGGAGAAAGAGAATTTGCTGCACCAGAAATTGTTTTTCATACTAATGAGAATGTCAAGGTAATCAGAGACAGACTTAAGGCAGCACAAAGTAGGCAGAACAGTTATGCAGATAACCGTAGAAGGGACCTTGAATTTTAGGTTGGTGATTGGGTATTTCTGAAGTTGTCCCCTTGGAAAGGTGTGATTCGTTTTGGGAAACGTGGGAAGCTTAGTCCAAGGTACATCGGTCCTTATGAAATTACGGAGCGGGTTGGCCCAGTAGCTTATCGTTTGAGGTTATCCCCGGAGTTATCAAGGATCCATGATGTTTTTCATGTGTCTATGCTTCATAAGTATGTAGCCGATCCTTCTCATGTCTTACAAGAATAACCAATTAGTTTAAAGAAGGATTTGACTTACGAAGAAGAACCGGTTCATATCTTGGATTAGAAAGAGAAAGTGCTAAGAACTAAGACGATTCGACTTGTTAAGATTCTTTGGAGAAGTCATCAGGTGGAGGAGGCTACTTGGGAACCTGAGGATCTGATGAGACAACAGTATCCCCATCTCTTTTATTGACAGGTATGCAAATTTCGTGGACGAAATTTTTTTGAAGGAGGGGAGAATTGATACACCCCGAATTTAGTATTACTTTTTATGCTGTGGTTTCTTATTTAATGGTGGAAAATCAATTTGGGAGTTGTGTTGCTATTTTTGGTTAGAGGTGGTTTGGTTGAGTTATAAACGAAGGGTAGATAAAATAATACCAGTTCCATATTTGGGCTAGTGTTTTAAGTGGGAAACTTTATATTTTTCGGTGAAGGAGAAACAAAATAAAAACCCACCCCTCTCTTTCTCTCTCCCCGAGCCCGACCCCGAGCCTAACCCGTCCGACTTCTCTCCGACGGATCGCCGCCGTCCGACCACGCCTGGCCACCGCACCGGTCTTGTTCGACAACTGGGACGCCGCTCATCCAGCCTAGGGTGGTTATCGGCTCAAGATCGCTGGCGTGGAGGCGCGGAGACGCCACTGCTGTCGCGTAATTTGCCCTAGCCGGAACCCCCTTTTTCCGGCCACCGATTCCAGTGATTCTTGAGGGGTTTTGTAGCTCTTTGATTGGCCATTCAACCATCCAAAAGTGGTAGGACGACTCGGAGTACAGTACAAATCGAAACATAGTGTGTTCTTGAACTTAGGAGGTATTTTCGGCCAAACCTTTAATTTGTGAGTTTTGTGTTAGTCATAATTGTTGTTGAGCTTGTTGAGAGGAAGAGATTGGTGTATGCCTTGTTAATGTTGGTTGAAGTTGTTATGGTGGTGGTGGTTGACCGTCACTACCGGCAGTTGACCGCCACTGCCGGTGGCTGCTGCCGATTTTGGTGGTGGTTTTGAGGAATGTTGGATGATTTCTAGGAGGGATTAATGTTGGTTTAGTATAGGTGATTATTGGTGATGGTTGCTCGGAATTAAGAATATGGTGTTGGAATTAGTTTTGGGAGGAGAGGATTTGAGGAGGCTCATTAGTTTGGTTCATTATATTTTTTACACTAGAGCTCCTTGTCGGATTGTAGGGAGTTTGTGGTAAAGGAGAGCTATAAGTAGATTTTGGGAAGTTTGGGCGAGTAAGAATAATGCTAGAATGGTTTTTTCTTTGTAATTGATAAATGTGTGATTTAGTGTCGGGCCTTAAATCTCATTTTGTACAGGACGAGAGGAGACACCACGTGAGGAGGGCTCTGACCGACGTCAGGCTTAGCAGCCTATATTATGAGTGGACATTTTGGTTTTAATTAATATGCATGCATGATTTTTATAAGTGGTTCATTATATTTTTCCAAGCTTAAATGATAATTTCAGCTTTTGAATTGATCATGAAATTTATTTGAGATTGACTTTTTGATTGTGATTTTATTAATGAACTCATGGATTTGAGCTTGGGTAAAAGATTCAGCATTTAAATTATATTAGTCCTAATGATTCATGGATTCGAGATTTCATCGAGGTTTTGAGGTTTGAAATATGTTGATTACTTGGGTTGGTTATTTCATTGAGCATTTTAACATGTGAGACACGTTATTAAATTTAATGTATTTGTTTTCTCTTGGAATTCTTCCGAGTACGATTGGGAATCGTACTCATGCTTTAAATATGAGTTTCGGGGAAACTGACATGAATTTATAGTTTTCTTGTTATGCCATATTTGTTGGGTTTTATGATGTCAATGCTAGCATGTCGTTCCACCTTTCGAGGTGATGTGACTTCCACATTGCAAGTGGGGTCACGCAAGCCCTTTCCACCCTAGCGGTGATGTGATGTTGCCGGCGGCATCACGCAAGCCCTGTGCCCTATCCGTCAACTCGACGTGAAGGTATAGGGAGTATGGGAGTACGTTGCCTGGGAGGCAACCGAGTTTGGGAGACTCACTTATATGGCCATATAGGTTCTTTTATTTGAGTTGTTAATTTGACTAGCGGGGTTAGTCCATTATTTTGGGAGCTTCCTACATGAGAGTTGTATATTTCCTTTCCTAGTGTGAATTTGTGAGGAGCTTACAATAATTGCATGCATGGAAATTTTATTTAAATTTCATATAAATGGAAAAGCATATGACATTAGATTTCGTATTAGTTTGTTCTTGAATACTTATTAATTGGTTTATTTTTTGTCCACTCACGCTAGCGTTTCAAATGCTTTTCCCTAGGCTCTTTGTTTTCAAATGCCCAGATTACAGAGTTCCTGTTCGGTTCCACTAGAAGTTGGGGCATAGTATCTTCCGCTGCACCTGGTTCCACAACGATGCGTGGTTAGTTTATCTTAGTTAGGGGTGGAGGTTTGAAGCCCTGAATTATGCAATAAACTTTGTTTTACAACCTTGATTTCGTAATTACTTAGTCATGGATTGTCTGTTTGGTTTTGGTTTATAGGGAACTCTTGCTTGTTTATGTTCATGGATGCATACATAGAACATTATGAACTTGTAAGCGGGGCTAGAATTAGGTTGTTTAATCTCCTAAACGGTTAATACGGCTTAATTCAAGGTTGTAAAACCTATAGGACAATAGGTGAAACCAAATAGTGAGACTTGCATGCTAGGTAGGCGTTCCACACTAGTTTTGCATACTTGTTCAATCACTTCCGTTGATCTTAATGCTTAGAGTAATTTTTTAATAGGATAGCGTCTATACCTTAATTGGTTATTCTAAAGGCTTAGTAACGGTGTGTTCATCTTGCTTAAGTAGTTAAGGGAAGTAGTAAGAATTTACGTAGTGCGTTCACGGTTTATTCTTGATTGAACCTTTTCATAACTTGGTAATTGGAATCTTAGTTGTGTGGACTTTGTTTTGAAGCATATTCAGTGGTGAATTTCCTAAATCTCTAACCTCTTCTCTGTCTTATTTCTCAAACTACAAAAATCAATCTAGTTTTCTTATTCTTCTGTCTTCTGTTTTTCGTGATTTATTTAATATAGTAAACGAACTTCAAATCCCCTGAAATTTTGTGTGCATGTTCTTCTCTGTGTCTAGTTTAGGTCTATAAATTTTCATCTTCTTCTGCGTAGTATAAGTTAGGTAGTTAAGTATATTTTCGTCTGCTGTTAGTTAGGAACAGTAGACACTTTTGTGACAATTTTTTTGTGTGTGAAATTAAATACCCTCAAACTCTGGCAATGAATGATCCTTGCTTCTTTATACTACAATTGACAATCTTTTGCATGGTTAAATTGTGAGGCTATTTTAGCCGTACCAATTTTTGGCGCCGCGTCGCCGGGGATTGTAAAATTTTAGTTTTGCACATTAGTTGTTTAGAGTCGATTTTCTTCTTTGTTGCTAAAGAGTTCTTTTACTTGTTTTGCAGGAAACTTCAGTTGTGTATGCGCACAAGGAATAATTCGAAGGGTGAGTTAGCGCCTTTGAATACTGAGATAGAGAAGCTACTTCGAGAGAATAGAAGGTTGGCAAGAGGAGAAGCAGAAGCTGCTCAAGAAGAGGCCGAGCCCATCAGCCCCACTTTAATTTTCCAAATGGGAGACGTACAAAATGAGCAGCGGCAGCTGCCACCTCCACAACAACCGGTAGAACCAAGGAAGACCATTAGGGAGCTCTCAACATCCCTAATAGCGGGTGGCATTTGGTCGTGCATTCGTTACACTCAACCGGCTCCAAGAAATACAGGGACTTTCTAGCTAAGAACTGGTTTTCTCCATAAGCTACCCACTTTTCACGAGTTACCTAATGAAGACCCTAATATGCATCTCCAAGAATTCCAATTTATTTGCTCAAGCATGACACCGGAGAATGCAGACGAGGATATCATGAAGATGAAGGCTTTCCCTTTTTCTCTGACAGACAAGGCCAAGACATGGTTGTATAGGCTTCCAAATTGCTATATAACTTCATGGGACGTGATGCACAAGACATTCTTGGAGAAGTATTTTCCCACTTCAAAAATTATAGCGTTGAGAAAGCAAATTACCGGAATTGAGCAAAGATGGGACGAGGCATATCCCGAATACTTTGAGAGGTTCCAGAGCTTGCTTACTCAATGCCCTCAACATGGTTTGAGTGAGGAAAGCTTGTTGACTGCCTTTAATGATGTCCTCTTACCCATAGAGAGAGATATCTTGGATGCATCAGCTGGAGGATCGTTCATGGACAAGTACAATGAGGATGGAATGAAGATCATAGTTGATCGTGCATTGAATGCTCAACAATTCAATAATTCTTCAAGACGTGTCCAGACATTGTCATCAAAGGGAGGTAACGATTGTCACATCCCGGTTTTTAAATTAAATTACGGTTATTTACTTTTGGTATCACTTTGGTTTCTACCATTTTGAATAACCGTTTACTATTTAAGGACCCTAGAGTTGACTTTTTGTAGGAAAATATTTTGGGAAATTTTTTTTAAGGAAGTCGTAGAGGACATTAATACGAATTCGTGGTCATATTATACGTTAAAATCGGAGTTCGTATGTGAAAGTTAGGATGTAAAATGTAAAGTTACTATTTTGGTTGGGGTATAAAAATGGAAACTTACCATTTCAGGTAAGTTGGAAAATCAGTTTCACCCCCCTCACTCTCTCTCCTCTCTCCCGTGCCTCTCTTCCGACCGGCAACTTCATCACCTCCGTCCGCCGCCGTCCGGCCGAACTAGGTGGCGTGGTATCGATTTGAAGCTTGGAGCATCCTCTACAACTCTAGGTAGGTGGCAGCCGGTGTCCCGCCGCCGTGAAGGAGAAATCATGCCGGAAAGCCGCGGCTGTGCGTGGCGGGGTTTTCGCCGGAAAATCCCTTTTCCGACCACCATAGCCGGACCTGTTGGTATCATTTGGAAGCTCTCCCTTCCAGCGGCAAACCCCTAAAAGAATTCGGCCTAACTCAAGCTAGCTAAAGAGAATCGAAGGTTTGAAATTCTAGGGTTTTAAATTTGGGATTTTTAATGTTTGGCTTCTATTACCCTAGTTAGGTTTGAAATTGGACTTTGTAGTAGTTATGAAAGTTGTTTGGAATGTTGAGAGAAAGATTGTGTCAAAATTTGGTAGTCATCGGAGGTCACTGGAATTTGACTGGCCGGCCGCCGCTGCCGGCGGAGCTAACGGCGGCGCCGCCGGTTAGGGGTAGTTTTTCATGTTTTTGAGTTTGTTTTAATGAGAGGAATTTAATGATGTGAAGTTTGGAATTTTTGGAGCTGTTTTGGTTAGGTTTGAGATTTTTCAAAGATTGAGAATTTTGGCGGTTGTTAGAATGAAAATCCGGCCGTAGGATTTCCTTGGTATTTATTCTAGAATGTTAGAAGTGATGAATTAAGGTTGTGGTGGAGTTTGGTGGGAATCCGGTGAGCTTAACCCTAGTAAGGGTAGTGAGTTAAGCGGAAGAGTTTTGGTGTTTATATTGAAGTATTTATTTTCTGGAAATTGGAGTTGATTCTAAGCATGATTATTGTGCCAGGATACGAAGGTAACCTCGCTTGAGTACCGGTGCGGATATCGTCGGGCTTATGCCTAAATTTTGGAGTGGACATTTAGGTTGTAAATAATTATACCTGCAAGATTTTATAATTTATCATTTTATTTTCCGAGCTTATATTATAATTTCAGCTTATGAGATGATCTTGAAAATTATTTGAGTTTGAAGCATTGATTAATAGTTGGTCATGATTTATGGATTTGAGGTCGGATTATTAATTTGATATTTGAGTTTGGATATTTTTATAAATTCCCGATTTCATTATGATTGTTTTATTGTGGACTTTGAGATTTATAAAGATTTCCGAAAATGGGATTTTCGGTAATTCTCTATTTATAACATTCTTGTTTAATTGTGGATTATCGATCTTGACATTGAGAATATTTTCAACAAGTATTTTCGGATTGAAAAATCTTTTACAATTTATACTTGTTAATTAAATCTCGCTTTTAATTATGGATTTGAGAATATGTTGACGTGTGAGAGACGTCATTGAGTTTATTATAATTTCTTATGATGATTCTCAAGTACGGTTGGGAACCGTACCATTCGTATGATCTTAGGGAAGTTTCGTGGATTTAAAGGATTTTGTATGATTTTAGTTACCAAAATATAGGGTCGCTTATATTGATTATTGCTAGCTAACCATTATTAGCGGCTACTCACCATATGTGAGTAGAGCGCTTAGCGTGGGACGCTATTATAGCCTGGGAGGCAACCGATCAGTATTTATATTTATTTGTTACCTAGCCATTATTAGCGGCTACTCACTATAGGTGAGTAGAGCGCTTAGCGTGGGACGCTATTATAGCCTGGGAGGCACCGACCCGAGCCTGAGAGGCTCCATTTACATGGTGATAACTCTTCCTCTTATTTTATTCTTCTCAGATATTTATTTGATCAACCAGCAGGGCTAGTTTATCTACTTTTACGAGATTTCTTTATTTGATTAACCAGCGGGGCTGGTTTATCCATTCTTATGGGTTTATGGATTTAAGTTATATGATTTATCAAAATAATTGCGTGCAGCTAGGTTTTTGAAGTTTGAAATGTGGGAAAGTATTTAATTTGAGTATTTGTTAAATTATTTAAATTATTTTGTCCACTCACTCTAACGTTTTTAAGTTACTTTCCCCTGGGCCCTTTGGTTTTAAATGCCCAGTGTGCAAGCTAAGTTTAAATAAGGTCGAGCGTACATGGAGTCGAGGCATAGTCAAATAGTCAGAGGTTGCTTCTGCTTAATCTTTATTGTTATTCTTTCATTATTAGATATGCTCTGATAACTAGTTAGTGAATTAATTTTGAGTATTGTTGGTTGTGGGATTATTTTAGTTGAGTAATTGATTTATTGGGAGATGTGATGAACTTGGGGAGCATGAAGGCTCCAAGTGTTGAGGATGGATGTTTGGTTATAGAAGTGTTAAGTTGGATTTTTCAGGTAAGGGTTATCCATTTTCTAGGAAGGTTATGCCAAATTTTCGGTAAATTTTCCTTGAAGTTGGATCCTGCAAGATTTACTCGGGTTTCAGGGTGAAATCCTGGGTGGGTCCTGGCAACGATTCTGATATCAAAGATCAATTATCAAATCTCACATCTATGTTATCTCAGGTATTAGGTCAAAAGAAGCATGGAGCCATGGTGTGTGGTGTGTGCTCAATGGAGGGTCACCAAACTGATCGCTGCCCTCAATTATATAAGGATGAAGAGGTACATGCTGTACGAAATTTTCAGCAAGGAGGGCAATATCAAAAGAACGATCCATATTTTCAGTATCCAGGATCAAGGAATCACCCCAACTTTCGGTGGAGTAACAACGACAACGTCCTTGGACCTTCTCAAGCATCTCAAGGCAACAACCGTACACCACCAGGATTTAATCAGCGTCCTCAAGGGGGCTTTACACAAAGCTATGCGTCCCATCAAGCTTCAGGTTCTACAATGACTCCAATTTTGGAGAGGTACGACAAGATGTTAGAAGCTTTGACCACCTCCACTCAATAGTTGATGCAAGGACAACACAATCAAGACCAGGAGATCAAGGAGCTTAAAAAACAAGTAGGTGATGTGGTATAAACCAGCTATAAACCAGCTCCGTGAGCCTGGAAAGCTTCCTAGAGGTACTATTCCAAATCCATCCTTTGAGCAAGCAAAAGCAATAACAACAAGAAGTGGTAAAGTGGTTCATGACATTCCAAAGAAGCCAAAGAAGGTGCCCATGCATGTTAATGAAGAGGAGGATGTTATCACCATGCAAAAAGGACAAGAGAAAGATCCAGCAACATTGCATGAAGAATTAAAGAAGCCACCATCTTGCACCAAAGCTTTCAACGCCAAAGGTGAACCTTCTGACCCTTCAAGTTTGATTAATACTAATTCTTCTTCTTGTTTGCCTTTTCCCAGTAGGTTTTCACAATCTAGGAAGGAAGAGAACGAACAAGCTATTTTGGATGTTTTCAAGAAAGTGCAAATTAATATTCCTCTCCTTGATGCTTTGAAACAAGTTCCAAAATATGCTAAATTCCTCAAGGAGTTGTATACAACCAGAAGACACATTCGAGAAAAAGAAGTGGTGAAAGTTGGAGCCAATGTCTCTGCCATGATTGATAGAAAAATTCCTCCCAAGTTCAAGGATCCTGGTAGCTTTACAATCCCGTGTGTGATTGGTAACATGAGGTTTGAGAATGCTATGTTAGACCTAGGAGCATCTATCTACGTAATGCCTTATGTTGTTTATGCATCTCTAGGTCTAGGTGAGCTTAAAAAAGATAATGTTGTCATTCAGCTAGCAAATAGATCTAACGCATATCCGAAAGGTCTTTTGGAAGATGTTCTTGTGCAGGTTGATAAACTTATATTCCCAGCAGATTTTTATGTGTTAGAGATGGAGGATTCTCCCATGAATTCAGCGTCACTTCTTCTTGGAAGACCATTCATGAGGACGGCAAGAACCAAAATTGATGTCTACGCAGGCTCATTGACCATGGAATTCGATGAAGAAGTGATTGGCTTCAACATTTTTGAAGCAATGCGGTATCCTTTACATGAAATAAATTCTTGCTTTTCTGTTGATATCATTGATACACTTGCGCAGGAATTTCTCAAGGCACTGAAAGAGGACGTGTTGGAAACCACCATTGAGCAAGGCATTGGAGTTACAAGCCATGGCATCCCAATATCACCCAAAGAGCTCAAAGAGACGTTTGATGATGCTATAATTGAAACTGTGGCCTACCTTGAGGCACTCCCACGTTCAGAAAGGTATACTCCTCCCGTTCCAATTCAGTTATCAACTAATAAGATACTTCCATCTGTGATTCATGCACCATCACTTGAACTTAAATTGTTACCGGATCACTTGAAGTATATCGTCTTTCTGGAGCAGCATTGTAAGGGGCCTTGCAATCCTCGAAAAATCCTGGATGAATCTTCTATAAAATCCTGCATGACCAAGAAAAGAACGAACCTCTCTCACAGATGTGGGAGGTGGTAAGTAGCGTACTAAATCCACTTTAGCCTTATCTACCTCAATTCCCCTAGAAGACACAATATGCCCTAAAATAAAAAAAATAAAAATAAAAAATACTCTGAGTTATAGCCACTTACTCTGAGTTATATGGCACCATGAAAAGCTGTCCAGGTTTTGAGGTTATGAACCTAACACATAAGTGTTCAGCCTTACTCCTTACTGTTCCACCCCTTCTCCAACCATAGCAGGGTCAACAAAGGCAATCATATCCAGCATTTTGGTGTTTTTCAGGACATCATACAGGTACCTCAAAACCCAATATAACATCTAGATTCTAATCAGCAACCAAATTCACATGGATACACCAAGAATAGTCCATTTGACAGCAAATATTACCTTTGATATGCCACTATGCAGTTCCCAGTGATCTCTGTCATGCTTGCCATTCTGTGCAAATCTAAATCAAATATCCATGATTTCCGAGTGTATCCAAACACATCAGGCTCAATAAAAAACTCAAGACTCTTATCACTTTTGAGCTCATCTGCACCCCACATGCACAACATCTTCAATTGGATTGGTGCATTAAGTGCATCTGCCTTCATGTCAACAGACAATATACTTACGAAATACTGGATTACAATTCTAATAATACTTACCTCCGATGGTGAGACAGGTGTATATATAACAAGATTTTCCGGCCATGCTATCCAACTCCACATGGCTTGTCTAACAGTTTTTATATCATCGCCCACAGGAAATGGAACTTTGGCGTACTCCTGCTTTGCTATCTCTATCGAGACACGTACATTTTGGTCCCTTAATGGATAACCATGACAAAGTTGATCTGGGTCATCAGTTGTAATTGTCACACCCCGGTTCTTAAGTTATTTTACGGTTATTTACTTTGGTATTATTTTGGTCTTTTACCGTTTTAAGTAACCGTTTACTATTTAAGACTCCAAAAGTTGACTTTTGTTTCTATTTGGAATTTCGGAAAATGTTCTTCATGAAAGTCGTAGAGGATGTTGTTACGAGTTCGTACACACGCTATGCGTTAAAATCGGAGTTAGCATGGAAAAGTTATCAATTAAAAAGGTAAGTTTTATTGGGGTATTATTTTGGGGTGTTAAATTTTAGAGTTGGGTTATGTTTAAGTTGGACCGGGCCCTTGTTGTTGGTCAAAGCCCAAAATTATTTCTCTCTCTCTCTCTCTCTCTCTCTCTCTCTCTCTCTCTCTCTCCCGCTCCCGATTCCCCCTCCCTGCCGAAAACTTTCCGGCCGCTGTCCGCCGCCGTCCTGCCGAGATAGGAGGCGTGCTTGGTATCGATTTGAAGCTTGGAGCATCCTCTACAAGTCTAGGTAGGTGGCAGCCGGTGTCGCGCCACTGTCAGGGAGAACGATGGCTGGGAAGGTACGGCTGTGCCGCGGAGGTGTTCTCACCGGAACTCCTTTTTCCGGCCATCAAAATGGAAGCTGCCGGTCTCATCTTGAAGCTCTCCCTTCCAGCAGCAAACTCCAAAAAGGATACATCCTAACTTGAGCTAGGTAAGGAGAATCAAGTGTTTGAATTTCCTAGGGTTTTCTTGATATGTCTGGCTTCGATTACCCTATTTAGACTTGAAATTTGACTTAGTGATAGTTATGAAAGTTGTTTGGGATATTGAGAGGAAGATGCTGTTAAATTTGGTAGCTATTGGAGGTCGTTGGAGTCGGCCGCCGGCCGCCGCTGTTTTGGGAATTTTTATGGTTTTAGATGTGGAATATTAAGGGGAGGTTAATGATGTGAATTTAGGAATTTTTAGAGGAATTTTGGATAGGTTTGGGTTTTTTTTCGAAGTTTGGTATTTTGGCCGTTAATTGGAATAGAAACCGGCCGTTACATTATTGTTGTTTCGGCCCTATAAGGTGGATTTAAGGCCGCCGATATTTGTGGTGAAGTTTGGACAGTATCAATTTTAAGATTTGCAAAGTTGGGCAAGAATGAGAGTAGATAAGGCCACATTTAATTTTGCCAATTTTTATATAAGCGTTGGTATATAGTTGAGGATTTAATTATGTTCTTGGATCAGGACGTGAGGAAGCTCGAGCGGAAGAGGCTTCGGACCGACTTCAGGTGTAATACCCTAGATTTTCATACCATTTTCCTTGTATTATTCTCATTTTAATGAAGGAAAATTTATGGAAATTCTTATTGATTTTACGAAGTGGAAGTCAGGAGTTTATTTCAAGGTGCTTTGACGTTAAAAGACCAAAAGTTGACTTTACTTTCTGTTTGTTATCTTCGAAAACTTCCTTCACGAAAGTTGTAGAGCTCGTCAGTACCAGTTCGTAGACATGCGGCACGAGTGAAACGGTTGTCGGATGAAGAAGTTGTGGTCAGAGAAAGTTAGTTGCCGGGTTTGGAAAGTGTATAATAGAAAGTTGGGTTTTTTTTTAAAGTGGGAAACCTTTTTTTTCACTAAACCGTGCAGCTCACTCTCCCTCTTTCCCGAGCACCCGACGCCTTAGGGACGCCGGATTTCCTGCCGATCAGAAGCCCACCATCTCGCCGCCGGGAAGGTCGCCGTTGGTCCAGTCTGACTTGCTCGGCCACCCTCTTCCTCCTACGGAGTCGCAGGCCGGAGACAAGCCGCCAGGCCGGAGAAGCTTCACGCGATTAGCCGGAGCTTAGGTTGGCTGTCCGGCTGTTGTTTCGGCCGCCGCCGGTCTTGTTCGGTGCACACGGACCTTCTCTTCTTTCCTAGGGCAGTGCCACCCGCCGCCCCCAGGCGGAGGAGCCGTGGTGTTTCTTGCCTGAATTTTCTTAGTTCCGACGGCTTGTTTAGGCCAAAGTTGGGTGAGTCTCGTCCTCTCCCTTCCTCTAGAGTTGTTTTGCTCCCCTTGGGATCCAAGTTTGAGATATTGGAGTACTAGCTTGCAGATTAGGGGACAGAGTTTGCGGTGGCTGTCGGGAGCGGTTCAAGGCTGAACCAAGCTTAGCCTCAGGTATAAAAAGTGTTCCTTTCACTGTACTCTTTAAGGTTGTTGTTGGGAGTTTAGGTAGATTTTGAGGTTGGTGGTGACGTTTGAGGCTCACACGCCGCCGCCTGTGGCGGTACGTGGGAGCACGTCCGGGCAGGGTAGAGACCTTGACTACTGTGTTAGTTAGCCCTTGTAGTTTCTAGGGTGTTGTTAGTGTGTTGTTGGTATGTGAAGATTGAGTTTTGTTTTGGTTTTGCATTGTAGGTGCTAAGTGGTTTCTAGGTGTTTGATAGGTCGGAAAACTTGGAAATTTTGGATCTTGGAGAGTGGTAGTTTTGTTTTTGAGAGTCCGATGACCTTGGGAGGTCTTGGAGGAAGGATTGCCCTTCTTTGGGGCAACCTTTAAGTTAAGAGTATTTTAAATCCTTGTGGTGTTTTTACTAAGGGTTTTGATTTGTTTATGTTTAGGTGATTTGTGAGTTGTTGGGTTTCTTGACTCTTGTGTTGCGGAAGAACGCAGCAGGAGTATTTTAGGTGAGTAAACCTCACTAAGGTTCACTTTTGAACCAAGATTTATTATGGTTATTTGAGGATAATGTTTAGGATGTGATTTAATATTTTGCTAATATTGGTTTTAAAATATATGAGCTTGATCGTCAACGGCTCATAGGTAAGGTAAAACAAGTTTTTATTATGTGTTACTCTAAGGCTCTTATGATCATAATTTTATTAAATTGTGAGATGTTATGTTATTGGAATAATTCTTATTGTTCATATAATTATATCCTTGTGAAGGATATAATTTTATGATGTAAATCTTGTGATGTTGCTAATGATGTTGTGATATGATGACTGTTGAATAAATAGCCTAACCGGGTTCCAAGCCTTTAAATAGGTGATTGGTTACGGTTATGATACTATTTATTATTTTTATTTTATTGGTATTGGACAATCAAACCGGGTTCCAAGCCTTTGGCCGGGTGATTGGTTACGGTTAGGAATTAGAGCTCTAGTCCGTCTATCGGTGTAGGTCATGGGAGATACTTGATGGTATCTGGGACCCATGGGTACACATATTGTTGTTGTAGGTCATGAGGGGTATTCACTAAATACCTGGGACTCATGGGTGCATTTCTTGTTAATGTGTGGTTTTTATTTATTGATCAAATTTATTTTGGGGTATGTTGGATGTGTTAAATTGTTGGATGTGTTAAATGTGGAGTTTACTTTTGAGTTTACTCATACGGGCTTTTTAGCTTACCGGGTTTGTTTTTCTACAATCCCGGTGCACCATTCTTGGTGTAGGGGTTAAACCTGCAGGTGAGGATCGGCAGGGGTGAGAAGGAGGCATAGTGACAGGGTTCTCCTTTCTTTTAGCAGACTCTGTATAGTTGTACTTTTGTTTAGACAGTTTTAAGTCATGAGATTGTTCTGATGTCCTTGTTTTGCACTTTATATAAACAAGAAAGTGTAATCTTAATTCAGTGATAGATCTTGTGGAAATTTCTATTCTGTTTTGAGTTTATTGTTGTTGTTGTTGTTGTTGTTGGAACAGGTTGAGATGTCAATATTTTAAGTTAGACCATGCCAAAATTTTTGAAAATTTCCATTCGAAAATTGGGGTGTGACATCAGGGGCTTAGGCCTAATTTGTGAGTGGACTTTTGGTTTAAATAATGTGCATGCAATTGTTTATTTGGTTGGACCATTGGACGTCATTTTTATTTAACGATTTTACTCATTGTGATGAGTTACCGAAAATGAGATTTTCGGTAAATTATAATATATTTTTAAGGAGAGTATGTATATAAATGCTAGCTAGCAATATGTGTCTGTCCACCTTAATGACATGGTGTGACGTGAGCGTTGGACGCAAGCGTAGTAGCCCTACATGAGTGTTTAATTCATATAGGGGGTATGGGCACATATTTATACACCCGTCTATCCACCTTAATGGCGTAGTGTATCACCGCATTAAGGAGTGACGTGAGTGTTGGACGCGAGCGTAGTAGCCCTATATAGATTATTATTAATTTATATAGGGAGTATGGGCGAGTGTAAACACATACATATTTTGATATATAGTTTTGAGCTGTAGAGGCTCTGACACGACCCACCCCGAATTTCACCCTGAAACCCGGAGTAAGTCGTGCGGGGACCACCTCCAAGGAAAATTTACCGAAGGACTCGGCAAACCTCCCTTGAAAATGGACAACCCTAACTCGAAAATTCCAAATTTCACTCTTAATTCAACACTTCCAAACATCACATAATTATCCTTCAGAAATTCTACACATAATATACAATAATCCCAAAGTATTCAGAGCTACTAAACACTAGCGGAAGCAAGAAAAACACGAGTAGGTTAAACATGTAACCTACTGATGAAAACTGGCGGAAATGCGGGTGACTATGCCTCGTCTCCTACTAGATCCAACCCGAACTCTGCAGACTGGGCAATTTAAAACGAAGGGCCCAGGGGAAAACATTTAATAACGTTAGAGTGAGTGGACAAAAATAAAATAAAATATTTATGTTTCTCCAAATGAATTTCTAAGGAAAAATCGAATGCATGCCGCAAGCGATAAAACTTTTATCTCATAAAATATCGAGTCTCTCAGACTCTATAATATATGTATGTATTTACACTCGTCCATACTCCCTATATAAATTCATGGGTCTATATAGGGCTACTACGCTCGCGTCCAACGCTCACGTCACGCCTTAATGCGGTGCTACACTACGCCATCAAGGTGGACAGACGGGTGTATAAATATGTGTCCATACCCCCTATATGAATTAAACACTCAAATAGGGCTACTACGCTTACGTCCAACGCTCACGTCACACCATAATGCGGCTATATGCTGCGCCATTAAGGTGGACAGACACATATGGCTAGCTAGCATTTTCTATACATACTCTCTCATAAATACATATTTATATCCACCGAAAATCCCATTTTCGGTATCTCTCCAAGAGAAATAAAAATCGTCAAAAATTAAAATGACGTCAAAATGCTCCACGACATTAATTGTTCATTCAGGAACCATAGCATGCATATTATTTAAAACAAAAGTCCACTCACAAATTAGGCCTAAGCCTGATGTCGATCTGGGGCCTCGTCTGCTCGAGCCTCCTCACGTCCTGTTCCAAATATAATATTAATTTCCCAACCAATAATCCAATATTTAATCAAAATAGGCAAAATTACCCGAGAGCCATAGATACGCTCATCATTGCCTAACTTCGATATTCTTAAATCGGAACGATCCGAACTTAAATATCATACTCATCAGTCGTAAATACAACCTCCCCAAAATACGATTTAAATCCTACGGCCGGATTCTACATTAATTAACCGCCAAAAATACCAAACTTCGGAAATTCACAAACCTATACAAATCTCATCCCAACATTCCATAAATCACACCAATATACTCCTCTTAATATTCCACATTTAAAACCCTAAAAAATCTCCTAACCGGCGGCGGCTGGAGGCCAATTCCGGCGACCTCCAAAACCTATGAAAATTTGACAGAATAATCTCCTCATCAAGCTCTACAACTTTCATGACCAACACATCACCCAATTCCAAGCCTAACTAGGCTAATCGAACTAAAACAACTTAAAAGCCCTAGAAATTTCAACTCCACATTTCTCCTTACCTAGCTCAAGAGGGAGTGAGCTGATTGGAGGGGTTGCTGCATGGGAGGAGGGCTACAAAACCGTACCAAGCTTGCCCGGATTGGTGGCCGGAGGAGGGAGTTCCGGTGACGGGAAGTTCGGGGCAGCCTAACCTTTCGGGCGGCACCGCTCTCTCACAGCGGCGCTAGGGGAGCTGTCACCGGTCCTGGAAGATAGCTGGGTCGGAGACCGATCGATTGGGACCGGTGCGGCGGTCTGGCGGTCGGAAATCCGGACAGCGGGAGTGATCGGGTGCGGGAGCGGGAGAGGAGAGAGAATCGGGAGGAAAAGAGAATGGGTTTGGGCCTCACACCCCAAACCGGTCCATCACCTATATACTACCCAAATTCTAAAATTAAACACCCCGAAAAATAATACCCGAATAAAATTACCTTTTACTAGCTAAAATTTACTATTTTTACCGTCGTCGTATTTTCCTCTTACGAATAATCCTCAGCACAATAATCGTCCCCGAAACCCCTCTAGGGACCAATTAAGCTATTAACTCAATGATCGAGACGGTAAAATTCTTATTATAATCACGCTAGTAAATAAGGTAATTTTTATAAGGGTCGGGATGTGACAATTCTCCCCTCCTTATAAAAATTTCGTCCTCGAAATTAACATACCTGTCATCCGAAGAGATAGGGATACTGCTGCATCATTTGCTCCTCTGATTCCCAAGTAGCTTCTTCTACTTGATGACTTCTCCAAAGCACCTTGACAAGCGGAATTGTCTTGTTCCTAAGCACTTGCTCCTTTCGGTCGATAATCTGAACCGGCTCCTCTTCGTAGGACAAATCTCTCGTCAAACTAATCGGTTGCTCTTGCAGCACATGAGAAGGATCGGCAATATACTTGCGAAGCATGGATACATGAAACACATTATGTATCCTAGCTAACTCTGGAGGCAAGGCTAATCGATAAGCAAGTGAGCCAACTCGCTCTATAATCTCATAAGGGCCAATATACCTGGGCTAAGCTTCCCACGCTTCCCGAAGCGCACAACCCCTTTCCAAGGAGATAATTTCAGAAACACCCAATCCCCCACTTGAAATTCAAGATCTCTCCTACGGACATCTGCATAACTCTTCTGCCTACTCTGAGCAGTCTTGAGTCTATCTCTAACCACTTTAATCTTCTCATTCGTAACATGGATTAACTCTAGGCCACAAAGTTCTTTTTCCCCTACTTCATTCCAACACAAAGGCGTGCGACACTGCCTCCCATAAAGAGCCTCAAAGGGAGCCATACCAATGCTAGAATGAAAGCTATTATTATAGGCAAATTCCATCAAAGATAGGTTTTTATCCCAACTCCCTCTGAACTGCATGGCACAAGCCCTCAACATATCCTCCAAAGTCTGAATAGTCCTCTCGGACTGCCCATCAGTCTGAGGATGAAAAGCAGTACTGAAGAGTAATTGGGTACCTAAAGCTGCCTGAAGAGCTCCCCAAAATTTAGAAGCAAATCGAGGATCCCGATCTGACACTATTGATTCAGGAACACCATGAAGCCTCACAATTTCGTTCACATAAAGCTCCGCCAATTTATCCAATTTATACTTCTTTCCCACTGGCAAGAAATGTGCAGACTTGGTGAGTCTATCCACAATCACCCAAATACCGTCATGCCCTTCACGGGTACGAGGTAAACTAAAAACAAAATCCATAGTGATGTGGTCCCACTTCCACACTGGAATAGACAATGGCTCAAACAACCCAGAAGGCTTCTGCCTTTCAGCCTTGACTTGCTGACAAATCAGACATCTACTCACATAAGCTGCAATTTCCCTCTTCATGTTTGGCCACCAATAATAATCCTTCAAAATCCGATACATTTTTGTGCTACCCGGATGAGCAGCATATGCAGAGCTATGAGCTTCCTCCATAATCTCACTCTTCAACTCTTCATTTCTTTTTGGAACACATAGCCGGTTCTTAAACAGTAGAGTCCCATCTCTTCTAACTGAAAAATGATCGGCTGCGGCTCCATTCGAAGCTCTTTCCATCAATCGAACTATGGAAGGATCATTATACTGTGCTTCCCGCACTCTATCAACCAAAACTGGCCTCACATGAAAACTGGCTATCAAAGCACCAACCTCATCCACTGATAAATCCACTCCTGTAGCTCGCAACTCACAAAGAAGCAGAACTCGAACCATCTTTATATGAGATAAAGATATGGAGGGATTTCGACTAAGAGCATCAGCTACCACATTAGCTTTTCCAGGATGATACTCAATAGTGCAATCATAATCATTGATTAACTCCATCCACCTTCTCTGTCTCATATTAAGCTCCCTTTGAGTGAACACGTACCGAAGACTCTTGTGATCGGTAAATATCTGACACTTGGCTCCATAAAGATAGTGTCTCCACAACTTGAGAGTAAAAACTACCGCTGCAAGCTCCAGATCATGAGTAGGATAATTCCCCTCATGCGTCTTCAATTGCCTAGAAGCGTAGGCAATAACTCGATCATGCTGCATCAAAACTCCACCTAGACCCCGTCTAGAAGCATCACAATAGACCACATATTCTCCACTATCATCCGGAAGTGCCAAAACAGGAGCACTTGTCAAGCAATTCTTCAATTCTTGAAAGCTTTGCTCGCACTGATCTGACCATTCAAACTTAACCCCCTTCCTGGTCAACATTGTGAGAGGAGCAGCAATCTTTGAAAAATCTTTTACAAAGCGCCGATAATAACCTGCTAATCCCACAACTCCCATACTTGTATCACCACATGAGCTAAAAATGCCTGACAGTCTTTACTCAACAATTTCCTTGCAGCAACAGCGGAAATTATGCAACTAAAAAAAACATCTCTTTCCCCTTGGAAAGCAACCTCAAAACCATCTGGACTTCGAAGCACCACTACTTCTTGAAAACAATCCACCATAGCTCTATATGCTTCCAAAAAGTCCATTCCCAAGATCACATCAAACTCCACTATATCTAAAGGAATTAAATTAGCCTCGAAGTTAACTCCTTCCACTACCACTTCACAGCCACTAAATACCCAATTTATTCTCATCACCTCACCAGAGGGTAGAGACACATGCCACTCGCCTGGAAGAGACGATGATGGCACATTTGCATGGATGGCGAATCGACTAGACATGAATGAATGCGTGGCTCCGGGATGAATTAAAGTAAAAGCAGGCTGACCAAAAATTAATAACGTACCAATGATGACATCTGGAGAAGTATGACCCTCCTGCTGGGTCATAGCATGCAGTCTAGCGCGAGTCATGGGACGTCCACGCTGACCACTTCCCCGCTGAGAGCCACCTCTGACCGAAGCACTGCCCTGGGCACCACTACTAGAGCCTCCAGCTGAAGACTGACCAACAGGCGGAGTAGGGGTGGGAGTGGTCCTCTGAGCCAACAATGGGCAATCTCTCCTGAAGTGGTCCTGACCACCACACTCAAAGCACCCAGAGAACTGCTGCTGCTGCCCATATGAAAAAGTCTGGCTACCGGATGACCCACCATGGAAACTGCCACCCGAACCATACTGCCCAGACTGCTGCCTACCTAACTGGCTCCTAGCAGGTCTCCTGTGATGTCCTCTAACCCTGAACCGAGAATTAGAACCTGATCCCCCACTACTGCCACTACCAGCTGATGAACCTGAAGCGGATGATGAAGCAGCTTTCTTGGATGGACCCTGACTGGGGCCACCGAAATCTCGTGGTCGAGCACTATAAATCCCCATAAACTCAATGGCCATGGCTGCATGAACAGCATCAGAGAAAGTCGGGTAATAAACACCTGTCATCTTAGCTGCAAACACTCCACCAAGAGCCCCAATGAACATCTCCATCTTGGTCCTCTCATCAGGAACCAGATATGACACATGATAGCTCAGGGAAGTGAATCTCTCCTGGAACTCTCTAACACCCTCATCATCCCTCTTCTTCATATTCAGGAAATCCGACTGAATTCTGCTGCGGTGGGCAGGACTGAAATACTGCTCCAAGAAAAGCGTCTTAAACTGCTCCCACGACATATTCAGAGCATCCTCAACATTCCTGCTAGCGAGCGACCACCAATGATGTGCTGAATCATCCAGGAAAGTCACTGCCATCTTCACCTTCCTTTCTTCTGGCAAATCTGTGCTCGCAAAAGCCTTTTCCATTTTGTCCACCCAAGTATAAGCATCAAGGGGTCCCTTGGCACCCTTGAACTCTCTTGCTCCAGCCTCATAAACTTCTCTCCTTTTCACCGTATGCGGTTGTGGAGCTCGATCCATGACATCCCTTAGCATATTCCCAATATCATCAACCAGTCCCCTGACCTCATTGCCCTCATCGGCATTGGTCGAAGTAGCCACACGGGGTTGGCGTCTAGGAGGCATAGTACACAGAACTATCACACATACCCAATAACACATAGTATTCAAAGCATAAAATGCTAGTGAATCCGCCGCGGTCGGACCACCACTCTATAGGAACTACGTGCTTCTTAGGCAAATATGATAGTATTATGGAGGCAGGAAATGAAACCTAGAGCTCTGATACCAACTGACACGACCCACCCTGAATTTCACCCTGAAACCCGGAGTAAGTCGTACGGGGACCACCTCCAAGGAAAATTTACCGAAGGACTCGGCAAACCTCCCTTGAAAATGGACAACCCTAACTCGAAAATTCCAAATTTCACTCTTAATTCAACACTTCCAAACATCACATAATTATCCTTCAGAAATTCTACACATAATATACAATAATCCCAAAGTATTCAGAGCTACTAAACACTAGCGGAAGCAAGAAAAACACGAGTAGGTTAAACATGTAACCTACTGATGAAAACTGGCGGAAATGCGGGTGACTATGCCTCGTCTCCTACTAGATCCAACCCGAACTCTGCAGACTGGGCAATTTAAAACGAAGGGCCCAGGGGAAAACATTTAATAACGTTAGAGTGAGTGGACAAAAATAAAATAAAATATTTATGTTTCCCCAAATTAATTTCTAAGGAAAAATCGAATGCATGCCGCAAGCGATAAAACTTTTATCTCATAAAATATCGAGTCTCTCAGACTCTATAATATATGTATGTATTTACACTCGTCCATACTCCCTATATAAATTCATGGGTCTATATAGGGCTACTACGCTCGCGTCCAACGCTCACGTCACGCCTTAATGCGGTGCTACACTACGCCATCAAGGTGGACAGACGGGTGTATAAATATGTGTCCATACCCCCTATATGAATTAAACACTCAAATAGGGCTACTACGCTTACGTCCAACGCTCACGTCACACCATAATGCGGCTATATGCTGCGCCATTAAGGTGGACAGACACATATGGCTAGCTAGCATTTTCTATACATACTCTCTCATAAATACATATTTATATCCACCGAAAATCCCATTTTCGGTAACTCTCCAAGAGAAAAAAAATCGTCAAAAATTAAAATGACGTCAAAATGCTCCACGACATTAATTGTTCATTCAGGAACCATAGCATGCATATTATTTAAAACAAAAGTCCACTCACAAATTAGGCCTAAGCCTGATGTCGATCTGGGGCCTCGTCTGCTCGAGCCTCCTCACGTCCTGTTCCAAATATAATATTAATTTCCCAACCAATAATCCAATTATAATATAAGCTCAGAAAATAAAACGATAATTTTCAAAATAAACCATGCATGCTTATTCATTTAAAAACAAAGTGTCCACTCATAAATTTAGGCATAAACTCGACGATATCCACAAAGCCACTCGTGAGAGGTCTCCACGTACCCTGACACCATAAACATGTTTAGAACCACTCTTCAATTTAGGAAGATTAATGCTTTAACTCAAGAATTGAAACCCCTCCGCTTAACCCACTACTCAAGCTAGGGTCAACCACAACCTCACCTCATCGATTTTAGACCATAGCCAAGGAAATCCAATTGTCCGATTATATCAACCGCCAAGTTCTTTAATCTCCGAAAAAATCTCAAACCTAACCAAAACTCCTCCAAAAATTACAAACTTCACACCATTGGACTCGTCTCATCATAACCAAAATAAATAACACGAAAAACTACCCAAAAGAGGCGGCGCCGCCGGCTACTCCGCCGGCAGCGGCAGCCTGCCAGCCACTATTCCGGCCACCTCCAATGCTTACCAAATTTTAGCAAAATTATCCTCTCAACATTCTAGACAACTTTCATAACTACCATAAGAATCAATTTCTAGTCTAACTACGGTAATCGAACCAAAACATAAAAACCCCAATTCAAGAACCCTATAATTTCAAATCAACGATTCCCCTTACCTAGATCGAATTAGGTTGAAACCTTTTGAGGTTTTGTTGCACAAGATGAGAGCTTCAAAACGAGATAAGAAACTCTTGCTATGGTGGCTGGAAAAGGGAGTTTCGGCAAGAAGAACCATGCGGTGATGGCGCGGCTTTCCGGCGTGATTTCTCCCTCAAGGCGGCACAACACGACCAACCACCTACATAGACTTGAAGAGGAAGGTCCAAGCTTTAGTTTGATACCACGCTTGCCGCTTATCTCGGCCGGACGGCGGCGGACAGTGGCAAAGAATTCCAACAGATGAGAGAGACGAGGGAGAGAGGAGAGAGAGAGAAGTAACTTTTTTGATTTCTACCTTACCCTTTTCGATAAGTTTCCCTTTTTATACCCCCTCGACAGAGAAATGTAACTTCAGTTCTTACACCATAACGTTTACATACGAACTTCTATTTTAATGTATAGCATGTCCATGGATTTGTATTAACGTCTTCTACAACTTCCTTTAAGAAAATTTTCCCAAAATAATTTTCCTTCAAAAAATCAACTCTAGGGTTCTTTAACAGTAAACAGTTACTCAAAATGGTAAAAGGTCAAAGTAACACAACAGTAAGTAACCGTAAATTAATTTAAGAACAGGGATGTGACATTTATAATTACTTGTTTCTTTTAAACTTTATTTTGTCCACTCACTCTAATGTTTTTCAAATGTTTCTCCCCTGGGCCCTTTGGTTTTAAATGTCCAGTTTGCAGGTTAGCATAGTTGGGGTCGGTCGTACATGGAATCGAGGCATAGTCAATAGTATAGCTTCCGCTCATTTATATAGTTCTATTTCTTTTCTTCAATATTAGAATTGCTCTGAAACTATGAAATGTTTGGTGTGAATTACCCTTAGTCTATTATTTAAAGATTTTGGGAGGTCTTATTATTTAAATGTTTGGTGTGTTTGTTATCGTGGGAGCAAGGAGGCTCCAAGAGTTAAGGTTGGATTTGGATTTTTAGAAGTTTTTGTAGGTGTTTTTAGGAAGGGCTGTCCATTTTTAAGGGAGGTTATGCCGAATTTTTCGTAGCATCTCCTTAGGAGATGGTCCCCGCAGGGTTTACTTCGGATTTCAGAGTGAAATTCGGGGTGGGTCATGACATTATTTATCTGATAATCTTTTATGTCGTGCAGATATGGTGTCTGATTCGCCTAACCTTGAAGGTTATTTGGCTAGAGCCATCGCACAAGATGTTGTTAGGGAACATCATCGCTCGAAACTGAGGCAACAACATTGTTCCTCAGCGGGAACAAGTAACTCATTTGAGCTTCTTCCGGACCGTCAGATAGTAGATCCTGTTCGTGGGAGGATGTCCAGCGAATCGATCTGTAAACTTGTTCGGCAGTTCCGTCTGCCTGAAACGCTGTCGTTTCGGCCTCTGAAAGAGAAGGAATCTATTATTTGTCCGACCAATGGCACTATGATTTTTCAGTCGCAAATCCGTGCGAGTTTAAAACTTCCTCTGGCTCCTGAAGTTCGTTGAGCCATAGCAGAGTTAGGAATAGCTATTGGTCAACATAATTGATTTTTCAGTCGCAAATCAATTATGTTGCAAAAGAATTGTTGCAATGATCAAAGAGTTTAAAAAATTTGATTTTCAACACATGTCTTTCATTCCTGTTTTGGCGAAATTTGGGCTTGCACGCATCCTTGGTGAGTGGCTTTCCTTGGTTCATTTTGTTCTTATCGTATTTTCTTGACTTGTCCTCTTGGCACTGTGTAGAAAAATATGATGGGTTTATGTTCCGCATCAATTCGCCCGGGCCATACGTTGCAGAATTATGGTAAAGAAATTGTTTTGCCATGACCGTGTAGGTATCGTCGTATTATTCTGAACCAGAATTTAATTGTGCTGCGCATGATATGCCTCCAAGATTCGTCCGCTCTGATGGAGGCAGAAGGGATGTAAAGAAAGTTAGAATTGTGTCTCATAAAGCATCTAAATCAGCTTTGGAAGAAGACCAATATGTTCGACGATTCGCTCGCGAAAGATCCCAATTGAAGTCTTGTCCGGAGGGTTCTGCTTCGTCATTATTAAGCAATTTGGGGCACAAAGACTTGCCTATCGTTGTGGATGAGTATGGGTCGAATCACGGTCAGGTGAGAAAAGATTTGATTTCTCTTGTAATGGTTACTCCATTTGGGAATCTTCCGCTTGTTGTCCCTATGACAAAGGATGTTCTTAGTCCTTTGAAAGAAGGGGAAATTCTTGTCGCTATTCTGCTACGGAACAATGCTCGCTCGGAAATGGTTATGGAGAATAAGAAGAAACAGAGGAGTAAAAAACGTGTTGTGGAGAAACGAAAATATGTCAGCATTGTTCAACTTGCAGATTTATTAGATGCTTTGGGTTGCTCCGTCCCAGCAGAAGGTCAAAAGGCTGTTAGTTATGCCAATGATTGTCCATCTTTTGTTTAAGAAAATGAGTATCCATATGAGTATCAGCTATACCGCAGTTACACCCCATCGTGACGTTTGGACTTCTTCCTCCAGCGGAAATGCCTCTTCCTGTAATGAATAATGGATCATCCTCGTATGCTTCTTTAGAATTATCGAAGAGTACATATACACTTATGCGAAAGCTCGCAGCTGTTATTAGTGATTGCCCTTTGCCTGTCCAAGAAGGACTTTCTAATGCGGATCTTGAACTGCAAAAAAATTGTAATGTCGTAATTTCTGAAACCGTGCAACTTCTGAAAGGCTTTTATGACTGTGAAGCTTTCCAAGATCCCCCTGTCCTGGCACAATTGCAAGAGACAGAAAAAGAATTGGCTCGTGTGAAGAAGATTATCAAGACAATAGAAAACTAGAAAGGCAAGATGGAATCCTTTGTCAATTCTGTCTCTCGCCGGGAGGCTATGCTGGAGAAGAAATGCCGTAATCAGCAAGAGTTGATTAATTCTGCCAGTGCGGACCTTCAGGAGTCAGAGAAAAAAGTGGCCGAACTCCGATCGGCTAACCTTGAGTTATCTAGGTCTCTTGAAGCGGCCAAGCTTTAGTTGTCTATTTTTCAAGAGAGAATGTTGGCTTTGACGAATTATATTGTTGCGCTCAAGTGGGGAGATAGTGTTGACTCTATGATGTCGTGTGCGATTGATTTGTATAATGAGAATTCGCGGCAAAAACTTGGGCAAAAAGGTCCTGTGATGAATGTACTGCGAAAATTCGAGCGGACGGTCAAGCGAGCCTAGTATCGCCTATTTTTGGAGCAAGGTTTTTTAAAAGTGGATGACCCTAAGGTAAAGCGAACTTTAGATTCATGGTATGAAGTATCAAGTACAGAAGAATCTGATGTTGCCACATCTTCTAGTGATAACGATAGCTCAAGTTGAGAGCTTTTCTTTTGTTGTCACTAAAACTTTTTGCAATGAAAACAACAATTGGTTTTTGTTTGTAGGCTTATTCTGAGGTGTGTGAACCTTCGTATTTTGGTTTAATTGTTTTGTTCCGTTATCCTTTTAATAGGAAGATGGAATATTAAGAAAATTATGTTGTCAAACACTTTCACGTGAGTTGGCCGGAGGAGAGAGAACTGATCGGGTTGTTAACTCGGTCTAAACTCATTGTTTTTAGCTTCAAGCGGCATCCACAACTTGAGTTGCGCCACAAACCACCACAAAAACGTCGGGGAGGAAGAGCTCGTTCGAATGAGACCGGTGGCAAGCCGATCCGTCACAGGACGAAGGAGAAATCGTCGAAAAACCGTCCGGTTTCAGGTCGGGTACGTAGGTCGAGCGGCTGGGAAGAGAGAGAAAGTGAAGGTTCCAGAAAAAAGTTTCCCGAACGGGAAACCTACACTTCTTATTTATAGTGGTTTCCCCAAATAGTAACTTTAGGTTTTTAGACTATAATTTCTTCATACGAACTCCGTTTTTGACATGCCACGTGTCTCTGAACTCGGTTTAACGTCCTCTAACCCTTTCATAAAGGAAGTTTTCTCAAATTTTTAACGAATTAAAAAGTCAACTTTTGGAGCCTTAAATAGTAAACAGTTACTCAAAACAGTAAAAAGTCAAAGTAACACAAAAGTAAATAACCGTAAATTAACTTAAGAACTGGGATGTGACACCAGCAACTTGATGATACAAACAATGCTGAGTGTAGAGCTCCACTAGTTTTTGAGGATGTCAAGGCAGATGCTACCACTGCTATTAACGCTGGGATGATACACTTGTTTAGAAAGCAACATGCTTAATGGAAGAAGAGCGAGAAACACAATTATCCCAAGGAAAAATAGAGAAATAAATTTCAGAATTGAGTTAAATTCAAAGTCTAAAACAATCTCCTGGGTTGTGTTCAGCTTGAAAGCCTAAAACAAACCGATGAAAGCTCTAGCTCTTTAATTTGCATAAATGGTTCTAAGAGTTCAAGTTCCAATATTTCTTACTGAACATCATTTTAGAAAGTTCCAATTCTTATGAGTAATTTATGTCGACATATCAGTTGAACAATAATGTATATGAATGCATGGTCTCTAGCAAGAAACTGAAATTTCCTCCATGGACAACAAAATTTATAACAACCCAAAGCTAAATCAGAGAACTTTAACCCATGGAGAAAGGCATAGTTCATACCTCCCAATGCAGCACCAGCACCCGAAAAGAGCAGCAGCGGAACTGCAAACAACAAAAAATTTGTAAGTTAGACTTGTTAATACTAGTTGACACTCTTATGGTGAATCAAAATATGTCAGTGTGAAGTTGTGAATTTGTAGGATATGAAAATTAGAATACTAAAAAAAAGAGTAGCACATGAGATCTAAACCAAGTAAGAAAGGAAGCCACATCAACCATTCAGATGGATAACAATGCTAAACAGTTGTCCATGCTATATGTCCTGCAAATATACGACCTCTTGCTTTTCCATGCAACAAAAATCTTCAGCTACCAAGGCAAGAATATATAGAAATGTGCTTACAAGAGCCTTCTCTTGTATCCAACTTATGAATGGAGCAAGCTAGATTAGATGCATTGAAAGATCTAAGAAAGGAACTCACAATCCATGTTATGCTAGTCCTTTTGCAAAGCCAGTAGCTATTTTCATTCTGATTTACCATTCCAAAACAAAACAAGAAACTTGTTTCAGATGTAATTCAGGTCACTCAAGTTGATGCAATATGCATAATCAACAAATAAACATTCTCCATCGTTCTAAAAGAAAATGATGTAAAAACCTACTATTTGCCAATCTCCTGTATCTCAGCCTTAGACGGCCAAGCCCATCCAGCTCCTAAGGTCACCAAAATAACTTCACATCCCTGAGAACTAATATCTTTAAGCTACAAGTATGACAACCAAAACATGTGATCATTAGTTGATAAGACGTATTTGCACACGCATCAATTAACCCTGTCAACAAATCAATCGTAGTATAAAGCAAGCAGGGATCGTTTTAAACCGGGGATCCAACTACAGGGTAGATCCATCTAATCTAATGTAAATGTCGAAATGAGCATAAAGGGTTTAAGGTTTTATAATTTCGGAACAACATTAATAATAAATCCTAAATTACTTCTATACATATATACATGTGATCAACCAACAATCATGCAAACTCAACCAAACAACCATGTAAGAATAAAGAAGACAATCTCTAATCTCATTTAAGTCTACACCGTGAGCAAATATACAACCTAAATTTGATATGCACATAAGTTCCTACGTGGTTCCTATGACATAGACCAACTTAGAATTAGACTACGGGTTTCATTCAACATCGCGACACAACAAGCTCGGCTACGTGCTCTACTTATAGGTCACACACATAAACTAATCATGCAATTACGTATCACATAAAGAATCGATGTGTTTAAGCACAAGTCCAAATCAAACATAGGTAGAAAATCGATGAAAAACAAAGACAATGCAACTTATCAACTACGTGTATCAAAGTCGAACTTTGGATGATTAACACATCCAATATCAACTACTTGTATCAACTTCACATGATAATGTAATATAGCACCGAAAATCTTAAAGTATTTAGACATTAAACTCACGGCATAATACCTAAAATCATTGATTAAAAATTGAAAACTTTAATTCAAAACATGGTTCAAAAGTACTTCTATCTCATAGACAAGAATCGAAGTATACTTAAGCAAAAACCTAAAACAAACATAAACGAGAACAAACACATAGCAATCCGAAAATAGAAGATGAAATTCACTCTCAAAATATCCCTCCGTGTTCTATTCTTCGAGTGAGCGGAGTCCTAGGCTACGTGCTTTGGACAAATGCTGAAGGTGGGATCGGATTGTGGTATTTGGAGGTTGATGGAGTTTCGGCAAAGGCTTTGGTGTTATTTGCACGGGTTGATGATCCTCTTCTGTCCTTGAAGTCGTGCTTTATATAGAGGAAAAACCCTAGAGAAGTCAGCCACAAAGCCTAAACCAAGTTGGTTTAGGATTCCTAGTTCTTCTCAATTTCGGCAGAATGACCTCCGTCTGAAGATTACGTCATAACTTCCTCTAGAAAATAGATATTGAGATGATTCCAATTTATTTGGAAACTAGACTCCCGTAGCTTTCTATCCATATATGGCACGTTTTCTGATTCATTGTGAGCTGTCCTGGAGAGTCCGTTGAAGTTGGCAGACGTGCACAAGAATTCTCCCGATTTGATCCGGATTCTGCTGAATTTAAATCTTCTTCTCCATATTGGACTTGGTTTGGGCTTCTCCTTCATGGACTCGGCTTCGAGGAAAGATGGAATCATGATTAAGACATGAATTCTGAGTAAACAAGGATTTCAAATACTTAGCACAATTTTAACACCAAATTCTTCAATTCTGAAATTACTATGTGTTTTAACACTCAAACCTACATATTTCTACTTTAAGCAATTATTCTACACTAAACACAAATATAAAGCTAGATCAACTAAATAAGAGTTAACAAAGGGAAAATAAAGGGTATAAACATATTAAGAACGTCACACTTTGTGCTCCTATCAACAACCCCACACTTAACCTTTGCTAGTCCCTTAGCAAACCACTAAAACAAAAACAACACAACTAATATCGAAAATACTACAATGACTCAATCTAATGCCTTCAACGAAATTGTCTCAGAGACCTTCAAAATCATAGCATCGAGAATAGCACAAGTATCGAAATTGAAAGGTGAATTCAATGGTTAATAAACATGAGATTTCGATATAACAAGTAAGGCATGGCAGAAACAAAGGTGAAATTAAGCTCGACATGTTCCAAACAAGTTCAAATTCAACTCACAAAGGATATGCACTCCGAATTTTTTTCTCTCAAGAACATGGCATATGCTTAAAAGCTTTTCACACACAAGAGTTAAAAAGAACATAATGAATTCAAAAACCTCATGAAAGATACCAATCATATGCACAAATGAACCACAACCATAAGCTTACTCATGAAACAGACTCCACAGATCAAAGTTTACTTATCTTAAGAATCATGCGGATCTTTTAGAAAATAGATTGGCTAGGCTCGGCGTGGAAGAATTTTCAAAGTAAAGGAATCACAAAGGTTATCCTCAAGATTTAGCAGAGCAAGAACATCCACCTTATGTCACCATACACCATCAAGGGCCAAATATCATCATGTTGGACCCATCCTTCACTTTAAACATTGTGAAAACGAACAAAGGCTAAAGTATAACATATTGAGCCTTCAACAAACAAATCACAACTCCAAATTCACAAAAACTTCATCTAGGCCGAGACACTTCTTCTCAATTCGAAACTTTTTTTTTTTTTTTTTTTTTACTTCTCTCGGATCATGCTTATTTCTTCTTCTTTTTTTTTTTTTTTTATATATCCGAGAGCAATTTTTATTTTTTTTTCTTTTTCTTTTGTATATCGGCAACAAACTTCGTATTGAATCATCACCTCAAATCACCAATCAAAGATAGCTCTGCCAAGCTCGAGACAAGGTAGAGGAATTCTATACTAGGCAAGGGATAATTTAGGTGAACAAGAAAAGCATAACGTAGGCTCTAGGGGGTTTAGACTAAGGGGTCCCAAACAGGGCTCAAAATAGGGATATATGGCTATTTAGATAAAGTGGTGATAGTCCTAAGAAAGATCCACAATCCTATTCAAAATCAAAGCAAGTTATGATAAAAGTTTTGAAAGTTTCATAAGTAAGTTCTAGCAATCTCTAGTTCATTAAATCTATGGCATATAAATCGATCAAGTAGTGTATAATGAGGTCATATATATCAAAGAATAGATAGAGTAAACTCTCCAAAGAAAAGGCACATATATATGGCTCGAAAATCTCACAAAGGTTATATGAAATCAAACAAGTAAGGAACATGCTCATTCTGTACCTAAGTTTCAATGATCCTCATCTACTACAAGTTCGTACAATTTCAACATATCTATTAACCATCAAATAACATATAAGCTCAAATATTCGAAATCATGCTCATCTCAATAACTAATCAATCAAAGATCGTATATTCATCCTAGACACGTTAGAAGGCACCTAAGACTTAACAAAATAAAAGCAAAACACAAAATAAAGAAACAAAGTTCATCTAAGAATCGGCAAAATTTAAAATTTAACCAAAAAAAATTAAAATTAACTCAAATCAAATCAAAGCATAGCAAATCAACGAGTAATGACATCCCACCCCACACTTAAAATCAACATTGTCCTCAATGTAAGAAAACTAAGAGCAAACCGAAAATAAAAGAGGAGGGATAAAGAAATTTGCAAACTCTCGTTGATGGCTCCTTCTATGGGTTGCCTCCCATGCAGCGCTTAAATGTTTAGAGTCCTTTAACCTAGACTATCATCTCCCCTTGCCTATGCCGAAGCCTCTAGGAGAGAAACTTCCTCCACCGTTTGGTTCACCATGTTCTCCATGTAAGGCTTTAATCGATGACCATTAACCTGAAATTCAGCTCCTTTGACCATGCTTCTAATCATGACTGCACTAGAAGGAAAGACATTAGTGATAACAAAAGGTCCTATCCACCTAGAACGTAGCTTGCCTGGAAACAACCTAAGTCTAGAATTAAATAAGAGAACTTTCTGGCCAATAACAAAATCTTTCTTTCGAATCATCCTGTCATGGAATGCCTTGGTTTTCTCTTTGTAGATCACGGCAGAATCATAGGCTTCATTCCTGATTTCTTCAAGTTCACACAACTGCAATTTCCTGTGTAATCCGGCCTCATCAATATCCATATTAAAAGTCCGAACCGCCCACCAAGCTCGATGTTCCAACTCCACAGGCAAGTGGCAAGCTTTGCCGTACACCATACGAAACGGTGACATCCCCAAGGGATTTTTGAATGCAGTCCGATATGCCCATAGTGCATCATCAAGTCGTTGGCTCCAATCCTTGCGTGATGGCTTCACACTCTTTTCCAATATCCGCTTGATCTCTCGGTTACTAAGCTCCACTTGCCCACTTGTCTGGGGGTGATAAGGTGTAGCCACCTTATGCTTGATTCCATACTTCTTCATTAGAGCTTCAATTGTCCGATTGCAAAAGTGGGAACCTCCATCACTTATAACAAATTTCGGCATTCCAAACCTGGAGAAAATATTAGAGCGTAGGAAATCTGCAACAACTCGAGAATCATTAGTCCGGGTGGCTTTTGCTTCCACCCATTTAGAAACATAATCCACACATACGAGAATGTATAACTTTCCCTGAGAATTCGAAAAAGGCCCCATGAAATCAATACCCCAACAATCAAATATTTCAACATGTATAATAGGTTGCATAGGCATCTCATCCCTAGGTCCTAAATTCCCTGTCCTTTGACATCTATCACATGAAGCACAATACATATAAGCATCTCGAAAAATAGTAGGCCAAAAGAATCCACATTCTAAAACTTTCAAAGCAGTCCTACGAGAACCAAAGTGACCTCCACAAACTTGATCATGGCAAAAACTAAGAATAGACCTATGCTCATTCTCTGGGACACACCTCCTAATAACTTGATCAACACAATGCTTCCACAAATAAGGTTCATCCCACACATAATATCTAGCTAATGCCTTAAGTCTATTTCTAGCATGATAGGACATAAAATTCGGAAATTGCTTTGTCACAAGGTAATTCACAATGTCTGCATACCAAGGCTCACTTACCTCACTTACCTTGAAAAGTTGCTCGTCCGGGAAGCATTCTTGGATGGCCACGGGCTCCGTGTCACGCACCAACCGGCTAAGGTGGTCGGCAACAACATTGTCCGATCCCTTTTTGTCCTTGATTTCCAAATCGAACTCTTGGAGAAGCAATATCCACCTAATCAATCTCGGCTTGGCATCCTTCTTTGTCAACAAATACTTCAAAGCCGCATGGTCAGTATAAACAATAACTTTAGATTGAAGTAAGTAAGAACGAAACTTATCCAAAGCAAAGATCACGGCAAGAAGTTCTTTCTCGGTGGTGGTGTAGTTTTGTTGCGCATCATTGAGCGTCCGAGAGGCATAATAAATGGCATACGGCTGCTTGTCTCTTCTCTGTCCGAGCACAGCCCCCACGGCATAGTCTGAGGCGTCACACATCAACTCGAAGGGCAAGGACCAATCCGGTGGCGCCATGATTGGTGCCGATGTCAACATGGTCTTCAACCGCTCAAAAGCTTCCTTGCATTCGGCATCAAAGTGGAAGGGCACATCCTTTTGCAACAAGGAACTCAAAGGTCGAGCTATCTTGGAGAAATCTTTGATAAATCGACGATAAAAACCTGCATGTCCAAGAAAGCTTCGAACATCCCTCACACTTGTGGGGATGGGTAAGTGACGCACAATATCTATCTTAGATTTATCAACTTCAATACCCCTATTACTAACAATATGACCGAGCACTATACCCTGATTAACCATGAAGTGACATTTTTCCCAATTAAGCACAAGATTAGTTTCCTCACATCTCCTAAGCACAAATTCTACATTTTCTAAGCATGTATCGAAATCTTCACCATAAACAGAAAAATCATCCATAAAGACTTCAATCTTAGAACCTATGAATTCAGAAAATATGTGGTACATGCATCTTTGAAACGTACCTGGAGCATTGCATAAGCCAAAAGGCATGCGGCGGTAGGCAAAAGTGCCAAAGGGACATGTGAACGTTGTCTTCTCTTGATCCTCTTCCGCAACACTTATTTGATTGTAACCACTATAACCGTCAAGAAAACAATAGAAGGAATGGCCGGCTAACCTCTCAAGCATTTGATCAATGAATGGTAATGGCATGTGATCCTTCCTTGTTGTTGCGTTGAGCCTCCTATAATCGATACACACTCGGTGGCCGGTTACGGTCCTTTGCGGCACAAGCTCGTTTTCATCATTCTTCACCACCGTGATTCCACTCTTTTTTGGCACAACTTGAACTGGTGAAATCCATCTTGAATCCGAAATTGGGTAGATGACTCCACAATCGAGCAACTTTGTCACCTCATCCTTCACAACTTGCATCATAGGTGGATGAAGACGTCGTTGACCCTCCTTGGTCGGCCTTGCTCCATCTTCAAGCAAAATTCGGTGAACACACATTGCAGGGCTAATTCCCTTGATGTCGGCTAAGGTCCACCCTATGGCCGTCTTGTGTCTTTTCAAAACTTCGATCAATCTCTCCTCTTGCTCCTTCTCTAGTGATGATGATATGATAACCGGCAATGTTTCATTCTCTCCCAAATACACATACTTCAAATGTTCCGGAAGAACCTTGAGATCTAATTTTGGAGCTTGGACAATGGAAGGAAGGAACTTGTTAGATGGAAAGAGAATTGGACTAGGGGAGGAGTAGCATACCTCGGCAGCCACCTCAAGTGACTGCACGGTTGCAAATAAGGGCGGAGACACGGCCTCGGCAGAAACTGCAATTTTGTTCCCCATGGCATCAAATCCGATTCCTTTTGCCAAGGTGAGTGCCAAGGTGTCTTGAGCTATTGTCTCCACATATTCATCTGCAAGAGCATCCACAACATCAATAGAAAAAGAATCTCGAAAAAGTTCAGGAAGAGGATACCTCATTGCATCAAAAATATTGTAACTAATGATGTCTCCATCTATTTCAAAAGTTAGTTCCCCTGAGTAGACATCAATTTTGGTCCTGGCGGTTCTCATGAATGGTCTTCCCAACAGAATGGGAATTTCTTTGTCATCTGCATCCGCCGGTTCCATGTCAATGACATAGAAATCTGCAGGAAATGTTAAACTTGCAACCTGCACTAAAACATCCTCAACATATCCCAGAGGGATCTTGTTGGAGCGGTCAGCCAATCTAATGATAATGTTATCCTTTTTCAACTCACCTAGACCTAAATCCGCATAAAGATAAGAAGGCATAACATTAATCGAAGCACCTAGATCTAACATGATTTTATCAAAACTATGAGTACCAATGGTGCATGGAATCGAAAAACTCCCTGGATCCTTGAGCTTAGGTGGTAGTTTCCTTTGAAAAACCGCAGAGACGGTTTCATTCATTACCGCTACATCCTTCTCTCGTGGTAGCCTCTTGTTGGTGCACAACTCTTTCAAGAATTTCGCATACTTTGGATTTTGTTGAATGCACTCAAGCAATGGCATGTTTACTTCCACCTTCTTGAATAACTCAATCATTGCATGATCAGCTTCATCGTGCTTTGATTTAGCAAACCTGTTGGGGAAAGGGGCACGAGCATGGACATTAGTAGAAACTAAACCACTAGAGCTAGAAGACTTACCTTTCTCAAGCACGGCTTGAGTGGATTTCGGATCAGCAGGGACTGCAAGAGGCACGGCCTCTTGCACCTTCTTCTTGTCGGCAGGAACTGCCGCATGGTCATTCTTTCTCTCGGACTGAGGCACGGCCTCTTTGTCCGGCTGCTTCTCGGCATAGACCTCTTCAATATCTTCGTCATCTTGTAAACAGACATTCTCGGCCTCACCTTCCTTAGAAGGCTCCGACTTCTTCAACAAAGGCTCCTCAAAAATTCGACCACTCCTAGTTGTAACGATCTTGAATTGTCCGACATTCGGGTTTGGCAAGGTTTGGCTCGGCAACTTACCACTTTCATGGATTTTACCCATGAAATCGATAACCTGTCCCATCTGCTTCTTGAGCTCCGTGATCTCTTTAGCATTAGCCTGTTGACCTGTCACTAAAGCTTGAGTTGCAGATGTTAAGTTCTGTTGCCCTTGAGCAAGGGACTTCAAGATTTCATCATAGTTAGGAGTAGAAGAACTAGCATTATTATTTGAACCTTGAACATTGGCATTATTAGGCACGAAATTAGAAGAGTTAGGGACAAAACCTTGAGGTACCTGAGGCCTCACAAACAAACCTGAAGGACGAGGTCCTTGACCTTGCATATTGGCCGGTTGAGCATTGTTGTTACTCCACCGAAAATTCGGATGATCTCTAATTCCAAGATTGTAAGTGTTCGAATATGGGTCATAACGTTGCTTCTGTTGTCCCATAAAGTTCAACTCCTCCTCACTCATAGCACTATTCGGACATGAATCTGTAGAGTGATCCGAAAGTGAGCAAATTCCACAAGCTTGGTTGCCAAGGTTCGAACCATTGAAAGCCTTGACCAAGACATCAAGCTTCCTATCCAACGTGATCATTTGATTCCGAGCTTCAATGTCATAGACACCACCACGGCCTCCTGCCGACTTCCTTGAGTTCTTGGTGCTGAATTGACGATTGTTATCCGCCAAGTCCTCAATCAAGTTATATGCTTGCCGTCCGATCTTGTTCATAAATGTGCATCCACATGCAGAGTCCACCATACCCTTGTTGGTGTTGTCAAGTCCCTCATAAAAAGCTTGAACTAACTCGTCCAAAGAAATTCCATGATGAGGGCACTTCCTCTGAAGTTCCTGAAACTCTTCCCATGCCTCATAGAGAGTGTCACCATCCTTTTGAGTGAAGTTCTGAATCTCCCTCCTTAGCTTCTTCGTGAGTTGCGCAGGGAAGAATTGTTTCAAGAACTTCGAGGTCATCTCATTCCAATTGGTGATGATTCCTGCAGGCAAAGAATACAACCAACGCTTAGCATCATCTTTAAGAGTAAAAGGAAATAAAAGCAGTTTTAGGCCTTCTGGAGTAAGATGATTGATGGATTGCAATCTGCAGATATCGAGAAACTCTCTAAGGTGAACATTAGGGTCCTCCATTGGTGATCCCGAGTACTTAGGCAATTGCCCAAGTAACTGAACTGGTATGGAGAAGTTGGCTTCATTAGGCACAGTGAAAGCGATGCATGAAGGTGATTCCGGGGCTGTGGGAACGAAAGCAGATTTGAGTGGTGAGTCGGTCATGTCGATGTCGGCCTTGTCTTCCTCACAATCAATTTCGGATTCGGATGAAGATGAAGATTCGGAATGGATCCGAAATGGAGAAGGAGGGTCTTGCTCTTCAAATTCCAAAGGTCCAACCGTGCTACTTGATGCTTCTTTTTGCTTCTTTCTTTGGTTTTTATAAGCACGGTCAATCTCGGGATTTAATGGAACAAGAGCTCCTTGTGAAGACGAACGAGTGAGTCGTGGTTGCATGCACGTCTAGTACCTGAAAAACCAATCGGCCAAGATCAAGTTAGTATGCATGAGTATAAAACGAAATCACAAGCAATAAACTAGAATAAGCAAAGGAAAACAAAACAAATTCGAAAATCTAGAAAAAAAAATTTCGAAATAAATTAAATACAAAAATCATACATGGCACCAATCTTTTAAGATTACAAATTCATACAAGCTTATTTTCGAGTCGCTACTAAAACACTTAAATAAATAATGATTCTAGATGGTAAGACACGGTGGACGTGCGGCCTGGATATTGATGTTTCGATCACAAGCTTGAAGCGTTGTTTCTAAATGTCAATAGCTCAATCCAGAGATAGTGAACATGGTAGGACTCGTTTAGTGAGCAATGAGAACTCCATCACCGAGATGTATGTCCTCAAGGCTCTTGAGATCCAATTTTGGTCCCATGCACCAGAGTAATAGAAGGAGCGTACCAATGTACTCAGCTAGCAACAAACTTATGAACCAAACATGACTCCAAGTGTTAATAAAAGCCGCCCACAACCTCATGCAAACCCGAGGGTAACAAGAAGGGTTAAGGCTAGAATTAACAAAAGGGATCCTACCTATTCCTGTGTAGTACAACCTACAACATTATTCATACAAGTATTAAAGTAGAAAGACAAAAATAAAACACAGTTACATCATATACAAATTTATGGTTTAACTTTACAAATATAAACATATAGACATATATACAATGCAAATTTTGACAATTAAAAAGATCGAGGATCCCGAAGGATCCCCGGCAACGGCGCCATTTGATAAGACGTTTTTACACACGCATCAATTAACCCTGTCAACAAATCAATCGTAGTATAAAGCAAGCAGGGATCGTTTTAAACCGGGGATCCAACTACAGGGTAGATCCATCTAATCTAATGTAAATGTCGAAATAAGCATAAAGGGTTTAAGGTTTTATAATTTCGGAACAACATTAATAATAAATCCTAAATTACTTCTATACATATATACATGTGATCAACCAACAATCATGCAAACTCAACCAAACAACCATGTAAGAATAAAGAAGACAATCTCTAATCTCATTTAAGTCTACACCGTGAGCAAATATACAACCTAAATTTGATATGCACATAAGTTCCTACGTGGTTCCTATGACATAAACCAACTTAGAATTAGACTACGGGTTTCATTCAACATCGCGACACAACAAGCTCGGCTACGTGCTCTACTTATAGGTCACACACATAAACTAATCATGCAATTACGTATCACATAAAGAATCGATGTGTTTAAGCACAAGTCCAAATCAAACATAGGTAGAAAATCGATGAAAAACAAAGACAATGCAACTTATCAACTACGTGTATCAAAGTCGAACTTTGGATGATTAACACATGCAATATCAACTACTTGTATCAACTTCACATGATAATGTAATATAGCACCGAAAATCTTAAAGTATTTAGGCATTAAACTCACGGCATAATACCTAAAATCATTGATTAAAAATTGAAAACTTTAATTCAAAACATGGTTCAAAAGTACTTCTATCTCATAGACAAGAATCGAAGTATACTTAAGCAAAAACCTAAAACAAACATAAACGAGAACAAACACATAGCAATCCGAAAATAGAAGATGAAATTCACTCTCAAAATATCCCTACGTGTTCTATTCTTCGAGTGAGTGGAGTCCTAGGCTACGTGCTTTGGACAAATGCTGAAGGTGGGATCGGATTGTGGTATTTGGAGGTTGATGGAGTTTCGGCAAAGGCTTTGGTGTTATTTGTACGGGTTGATGATCCTCTTCTGTCCTTGAAGTCGTGCTTTATATAGAGGAAAAACCCTAGAGAAGTCAGCCACAAAGCCTAAACCAAGTTGGTTTAGGATTCCTAGTTCTTCTCAATTTCGGCAGAATGACCTCCGTCTGAAGATTACGTCATAACTTCCTCTAGAAAATAGATATTGAGATGATTCCAATTTATTTGGAAACTAGACTCCCGTAGCTTTCTATCCATATATGGCACGTTTTCTGATTCATTGTGAGCTGTCCTGGAGAGTCCGTTGAAGTTGGCAGACGTGCACAAGAATTCTCCCGATTTGATCCGGATTCTGCTGAATTTAAATCTTCTTCTCCATATTGGACTTGGTTTGGGCTTCTCCTTCATGGACTCGGCTTCGAGGAAAGATGGAATCATGATTAAGACATGAATCCTGAGTAAACAAGGATTTCAAATACTTAGCACAATTTTAACACCAAATTCTTCAATTCCGAAATTACTATGTGTTTTAACACTCAAACCTACATATTTCTACTTTAAGCAATTATTCTACACTAAACACAAATATAAAGCTAGATCAACTAAATAAGAGTTAACAAAGGGAAAATAAAGGGTATAAACATATTAAGAACGTCACACTTTGTGCTCCTATCATTAGTCACATTATAAATGTTACATATACAGTTATAAAATAATTCTAATCATACTGAAATTTGCGTACTCCAATATTTATACTTTTCAACTCAAAATATGACAGCTTGAAGGAATTTTCAACAAGAACAAATTGGGTGTTGTGACTTACTGGACTCCTTATGGGCCTCACTCGTAGTATCTACTTCGGCTGTTCCACCACCATTGATCTTGAAAGCTCTGAGTTCCTCAATTAAGTGATGTTCAATGTCAGAACTAACTCATGTGAGAAACAAAATCCAAAAATTTATAGTGAGAAATAGATCGGCTGCATCTGAACCAAAATATTCTTACTTACCTTCTTAGCCCCAATTTTGACATTTTTTCCTTCAATCCCAAATCCACAGCTCCAAGGTTCCAGTTACCCATTGTAAACACGAAAATATCTGCAACAAATAACAGAACAACACGTGTACAAAGAATAATTTAATTTAATCAAATGCGAATGCGGGTTACAATCTTTGTGAACTCTTCTGATTCTATCTCCGAATTTAGGTCTAACTCAAGGGTGACAAGCACTTGTTCTTGAGGGTTACGCGGGTTGATCACGTAATGAATATTTGGGATTTAGATTTGGGTTTAGTGAAGAACTGGCTATTTGGGGAGCTTGATAGTACTTCAAGGGTCTAGTGAAGAACTGGCTATCTGGGGAGCTTGATAGTTCTTCAAGGGTCTAGGGGAGACTTCTGAGCTCGCGGAGGGGATTTCTTTCTCTCTAGTTCGCTGCCTTCTTTTTATCCCCCTTCCTCTTGGTATGAGAGAGGGTATTTATAGTGTTAGCATGTCTCCACTTAAGGCATGTAATGAAGATTCTGAATCAATAATATTTCCTTAATCGAATCAATGAATCTTGACTGATTACTTGCCGATTTTAACATAATCAAATCAATCAAATCTTGAGATTTAGATATGTCCATATCACTTTGGATTAAATGTCCCGTTTTGATCGAAATCCTTAGTCAGGGGCGAGCCATCCCGCGGATATGGAAGGTATCTCGCGAGGCACCTTGATTTCCAAGCAACCGGTGATTTCTGGTCTCACCTCGCGGACGACTTCTCTTAGACGTACATCCCCGCATGCATGCGAACTCTATCGTCTAGCTCCTTTGCGAGGTTCCCCCTTTACGCGGGGTCATCTCGCCTCGTCTTTATGTTAATCTACGCGCACCGAGCCATCTCGCCTCGCCTTCACGTAAGTCTACGCGCGCGGAGCCATCTCGCCTCGCCTTCATGTAAATCTATGCGCGCGGAGTCCATTTCGCCTCGCGAAGTCAAGTTCACCTCGCGAAGTCTATTTCATCTCGCGGAGTCAATTTCACCTCGCCAAGCTTAGCTCACCTCACGAAGTCCATTTCGCCTCGCGCAGTCAAGTTCACCTAGCGAAGTCCATTTCACTTCGCAGAGTCAAGTTCACCTAGCGAAGTTTATTTCGTCTCGCGGAGTCAATTTCACCTCGCCAAGCTTAACTCACCTCGCGAGGTCCATTTCGCCTCATGGAGTCTATTTTGCCTGGCAAAGTCTTGTTCACCAGGCGAAGTCTATTTCATTCCTCGCGAAGCCTTGTTCACCTGGCGAAGTCACATCATCAATCGACACTTGACAATTGATTTCAATCGGGATTTAAGGTTTTGTTGTCGGCCGATTATTTCCACATTGCCACGTGTTATTTCCAATGGCTTTCCAATTTCGTTGACTCACGAGCCACGTATTTGCTTGGATTATTCAATGACTATTATTATCGTTAAATTTTATATGTCTACAAATGCCCCCACTTCAAGGTGCGTCGTAGCCATGCTGTTGTCATGTGCCAGAGACGCGACTTGAAGTCTATGTTTAATGGGTTAATTTTGTGGGAGTTCCTGAATTTATAGGGATTCCTAATTTTGTAAGGATTCCCTATTTTCTTGTAGAGATTCATTGAATTTCTAGGATACCCGAATTTTGTTGGGGTTACTTAATTCGCAAGGATTCCTACGAATTTGATTTGGTAAAGTTTCCAAGTAGTGGGCGGAAACCTTTGATGTATTTCTTTCTTGATTTGCTTGATTCTCCATACTTTTCCAGTTTCAATGAGGAAAGACTGTACTATAAATTAAAGCTTCCGGTTCAATATTATTCATCACAAAGTTGCAACCATCTAGCTGTGAGATCAGCGATATACTCTCCCTCCTTTTGATTTGATTGCTATGGCGCAGAGTCATATATTTGGTTGACCCCTCTTTTTTTTTTATCTTGTATGTGTAGGTCGCGAGGTATTTCTGAGTTGTCAGTAACAGCAAAAACCTTACTCGGCGAGGCACAACAGTATCTTAAGGCAGCGAGGTGCAGCAAGATCTTAAGGCAGCGAGGTGCAGCAGGAGTTTAAGGCAGCGAAGCACAAAAAATTTTAACAAGTCAATTTTTTTTCTGTGTAGACGTACACTACTTCGCATGGCAACTTTCAAAAGTTTCAAGAAAGGCACGATCACTATCCTTGAAGATACTAATGACGTTCAAAGCGATGGCACCACCTTGTGTACCTATCCTTCATTGACTGGGCCGCGCGCCCTCGAGCCTCCCTCGTACGATGGTTCAGGTCATATTCCTCGGTGGTCTTTCCAACAATCACGTCAGCTGTCCACCTTTCAATCAGCCAAATCCACCAGTGAGAAGCAAAGTGCAGATGTATGGATGTTGAAATCTGCCCATCATGACCATAATGTTCTTCAAACACCGTTCGTGCTTCTCAGCGACCGTACGTGCAATGGTTCAGTGCAATGGAGAGGGTTTCGTGCCAACGGAGCCTTCTCCTTCACGGAACATTACTGGGAGTGGTTAGAAGACATCTTAAGCCGAAGTGGAGATCTCATCCACAAAGCTGGCCTCTACCAAGCGGTGTTTGCATCGCTCTTCAGCTATGATCGTGTTGTACCTGTGATGCGGGCCTTCTGTGAGTATTGGTGCCCTAACACAAATACTCTTCACACATCGTGTGGCAAGATGTCTATTTCTTTGAGGGATTTGACATATATTTGTGGTTTGCCCATAACTGGGAGGTTCTATGACGAAGTTATTCCATCCATCGAAGAATTTTCAGTCAAGGGTAAAGGTGGTGAGCCAATCATTCCCAAGAGTTGCAGGTTTTTATTTCTTGTGTACCACAAGCGTTGAAAGGACAATAAAGGACAAAAAGTGAAGATCGCGTCGTGGATATAATACTGGTACAAAGGAAGTTTGAGATACAAGAGACCGCCCGCCAAAAGTGTACGGAACAAGAAAGATGCACCTCAGAACGCGTACAACCCGTCTGGTGAAATCCACGAGGTTCAAGCCCGGACTGATGACGACTCTGCACCATTCGATGACTTGGGAGTGGATGATGAAGACATGGAGTCTACTTACTTGGCGGCATTTTACGCATGCTGGTTGTGTCTATTCGTCTTTCCTATGGACGACACAGGCTTGATCCGACCTAGCGTGTTTAAAGTTGCCAGCAAAATGTCCCAAGGCTATCAATTTTGTCTAGCTGTACCTGTGTTGGCCAACATTTATCAAGGCTTGAACAAGATTTCTGCTTCTAAAGACCCGGGGAACTGTTCGGCCACTTTACCCTTTCACTACGTGTATACGTGGTTGGCCGAGTACTTCGGCACTCATTTTTATTCTCCTCTTCCTGACAACTTTAAACCGCGCATGGTTCACTTTTCAGGGGCATTTTCGGCCAAGCACTTTGGAGACGCACAAGCTCGTTCTTTATTCAACGAGTGTGGCAATGTGGGGATGGACATCCTAGCCATAGTCCCTAAAGAACGCAGAGTGATCGTTGACCGTGAGAACGTTAAACGTTCAGACATTGTCTACCTCACCTGCCTTCGATTTGGATTTCTTACTCTTAGGGAGGACAACCGGCGAGTCATTCAACCCTACAATCCTTACCGTTTCAGCCGTCAGTTTGGCTATGTTCACGATGTTCCAAGAAGTCTTCAAAAAGACATTCGAACGGGCGCATTATCCTTGACGTACTGGCATTGGGAAAGCTTTACCAAACGTGATACAGGGAGCACAGTGACGTTGCCTCCTGAGAGCGTTCTAACAGAGTACATGGTGACTCGTGATTATCTTGAATGGTGGTCTAAGGTGTATCGTTCCATGCCCAAGATGACTATAGCAACAATGCTTGGGTCACCGCACAAGCCTTTAAAAACAAAAGAAGACAAGGTTGCTGCTCGCGTGGTACCGCTCCGCCAGAAAGTGGTTCCCCGCGAGATATCATTTCAACAAGAAGTGGTTCCCCGCGAGATGCCGTCTCGCTAGAGAGTGGTTCCCCGCGAGATTGAACTTGACAATAATCTTCACGCATCTTCTACCAAGGCGTTGCCCCCAAGTAGCAATTCTCCCAATGAACCGCACCAAGCTTTAGAAGGTCATGGGGACTCATCTGATCTTCATCTCGCCTAGAGTCACCTTAAGTTGAAGGGAAAACAAACTCAAGCAAAAAGACTTAGTGGGAGTAGTAACAGTTCCAGGGATGTGAACTTCAAGCGTCGAAGGATTGAACCCGACCTTGGCTCTGTTTATTTCAATCCTGACGATGAGTTTCTCCTTAATAGAAATTTTCTTGGCGAAGTTCCTGGTCCCTCGAAACAAACTCCAAATCATGTCGAGGTATGTTCGCCACCATCACCATGTATTTTTTTTTTTTACATTATATGCATGATCTGAACTCATTTCCTTTACCTTCTTGTTTTCAGCTAGAAGGACTCCCACTTTTTGAAGATGAAGCTTGTTCGAAAGAGAGGTTAACAGGAATTTGTGATGCAGACTGGGCTCGATGTAAAGACACAAGAGGATCAGTCACAGGTTATTGTGTGATGCTTGGAAGAGCACCAATTTGATGGAGAGCAAAGAAACAGACTACAGTGTCGCGGTCTAGTGCAGAAGGAGAGTATACGGTTTGTGAGATTACATGGTTAAGGAACATCTTGCAAGACTTGAATGAAAAACAATTTCGACCAACAAGATTGTTGACTGTCATGTGGTATGAGAGAAGGTGCAGCAAGGAGTCATTCAAAGTGCACACATAAGAACGAAGGAGCAACCGGCAGATTTGTTCACCAAACCGGTTAGTTCAATTCAGTTTCAATCATTACTTGGCAAGTTGAATGTTATCAATATACATTCCAACTTGAGGGGGAGTGATAAAGATAGTATTGAAGATGGAGATGGAGCCCATGCTGGAAAGAATCAGATTGTGAGGAGAGGAGAATAACGCAACAACTACTTTCCTATTTGGTCTGTGAAGTCTCGGCAGAATCCTAGTAATCAGGGATCATTGTACATGACGTGTATTAGGAGAAACCCTAGTGTGTTAGATGTATGTGTATATATACTCTTGTAAACAGCTTTGTTGAATAATATTCATTCTTCACAAACTCTAAGCTTCTTTGGGTGCAGAAGGCGAATGGGTGTGAGTGCATTGTCATTGTGAAAAATCGTGACTTTAAGGACTATTCAGATTAAAATAAAACTATAAGGACTAAACATATGTCGACTTCAAACCACAAGGACTATACAATATTTTACCCTTTATTTTGCCTAACGACATAAAAATTAGTCATAGAAGCTTTATGTGCACCACAAGCTAATTGTAGTTATTGAACCACACTACAATTTTAAGAAATTCGTGTCAATGATTAAAAGGATGTATCATTACTTCACAACGATTGGATGCACTACAGAGATTAAAGTTCGAATGCACAGCTTCGAATCTTTGCATAGTGGAAATTTTATAAATAGTATCTGAACTAAAGGTCATTCATCATTTTGATGTCCCAAATTTAAAAACTATTAGATCGGTACCTCAACATTTAATCCCAATACAATTAATGTACCCTCCGTCAATAACAGTGTCAAGTCTATCATTGTGCAAACTATCTCAAGGACAATTGCGTCCTTTCGTTTCTCCTTTTTTTTTTTTTGCTGTGCCTGTATGATTTTTTCTCTGGCTCCATCAGTGCCAGAAACCTAAAAACTCTCTAGCTCAATCCGTGCAAAAACCCAGAAAGCATTTTTAACTATCCATGCAATACAATAAACTCATATCCCTCATCATCCATTTTTCATACAAAAACCCAGCAAGCAAATTAGTAATTTAAAGTTTTAAACCAAAGCAAAAACTCATTGGTGTGTAAGACTGAAGATTGTTTGGGGTACAAAGGAGTGAGGGGAGGAAGAGAGAAGGAGAGAGAGCAGTTGCCTACTCCAAAGACGAAGAAACCCAATCCACGACTTCTCGTCCTAGGTACATCTATTTGTAGTTTGATCCCCATCAATAGTGATTTTGGATCTGAAGTGCACATGTTGCGGAATTGGGTAGGAGGGGTTTTGGGTTTTGGGGTTGGATTGAGAATATAAGGCTATGTATTGAATTGATGAAGTAGATAATTTGGATATTTTGGGTTAAGGTTGATGGAATTGGGGAGTAGGGATTAAGGTATTACATCATAGTGTTGGCTGCGTTGATGAAGAGCTTAGTGGTGGGATTGATAGCTGTTTGTTGAGGTGAGGAAATAGTAGTTGATTGAGTAAGGAATGAAAACCTCAAAATCTAGTTAAAACAACAAGAGACGAAAATATCCTAAAGAAGATGAATGCTTACGGAGCATAGACACATGAAAAACATCATGGATCCTGGATAACTCTAGGGATAACCTCAAACGATAAGCTACTGGGCCAACCTGCTCCGTAATTTCATAAGGACCGATGTACCTTGGGCTAAGCTTTCCACTTTTCCCAAACCGAATCACACCCTTCCAAGGGGACAACTTCAGGAATACCCAATCACCAACCTGAAATTCAAGGTCCCTTCTACAGTTATCTGCATAACTATTTTGCCTACTCTCTGCTGCCTTGAGTCTATCTCTGATTACCTTGATGTTCTCATTAGTATGAAAAACAATTTCTGGTGCAGCAAATTCTCTTTGTCCCACTTCATTCCAGCATATGGGTGTACGACATTGTCTTCCATATAAGGCCTCAAATGGTGCCATACCAATACTAGAATGAAAACTGTTATTATAGGCAAACTCCATCAAAGCCAAGTTCTTATCCCAACTTCCTTTAAATTGCATCACACAAGACCTCAGCATATCTTCCAAAGTCTGAATAGTTCTCTCAGATTCTCCATCGGTTTGTGGATGAAAGGTAGTGCTAAGACATAATCAAGTCCCCAAGGCCACCTGTAACTCTTTCCAAAACTTTGACACAAAATGGGGATCCCGATCCGATACTATAGATTCTGGCACTCCATGAAGTCTGACAATCTCATTTACATACAATTCTGCCAATTTCTCAAATTTATAGGTTTTCTTAACTGGAAGAAAGTGTGCCGATTTAGTAAGTCGATCAACAATCACCCAAATACCATCAGGACTATCTCGAGAACGAGGTAGGCCATAAACAAAGTCCATAGTAATGTGATCCCATTTCCACACCGGAATCTCTAGTGGTTGTTGCAACCCTGCTGGTTTCTGTCTTTCAACTTTCACCTGCTGACAAACCAAACCTTTACTCACAAAGGATGCAATCTCCCTCTTCATATTTGGCCACCAATAAAATTCTCTCAAAGTCCGATACATTTTAGTACTGCCAGGATGCATCGCATAAGGTGAATTATGAGCTTCTTCCAAAATCTATTGCTTAAGCACTTCATTCCTTTTTGGCACACAAAGTCTATTTTTAAATAATAATACCCCATCTTTTCCAATGGAAAATCCCACCGTGGTGCCATCACGCGTTCTCTCTATCAAGCGGATGATGGAAGGGTCTTGAAATTGTGCCTCTCGCACTCTGTCAATCAGAGTTGGTCTCACATGGAAACTAGCAACCAAAGTACCAACTTTATCCACAGACAAATCAACTCCTGTAGCTCATAGTTCATAAAGAAGAGGAAGTCGAACTGTCCTCAAATGGGATAAGCTACAAGTAGTCTTCCGACTAAGAGCATCTACCACTAAATACGCTCTTCCAGGGTGGTACTCAATAGTGCCATCATAGTCTTTAATCAACTCCATCCACCTCCTCTGCCTCATATTCAACTCCTTTTGTGTAAAAATATATCGGAGACTTTTGTGATCTGTAAAGATCTGGCACTTAGCTCCATAAAGATAGTGTCTCCACAACTTCAATGCAAATACCACTGCAGCAAGTTCCAGATCATGGGTTGGGTAGCTCATCTCATGTGGCTTAAGTTGCCTAGAAGCATAAGCAATTACATTTTCATGGTGCATAAGCACACCACCTAAACCTACCCTTGATGCATCACAGTATATCACATACTCTCCACTATCATCGAGTAAAGCCCAAACAGGAGCACTAGTTAACTGATTCTTGAGTTCTTGGAAACTCTGCTCACATTTCTCAGTCCACTCAAACTTAACTCCCTTTCTCGTCAATCTTGTAAGTGGAGTGGCGATCTTAGAGAAATCTCGAACAAAACAACGATAATAACCTGCTAGACCTAAGAAACTACGGATCTCTGTCACACTATTAGGTCTACTCCAATTAGTCACCGCTTCTTCCTTTTGAGGATCCACACTAATACCCTCAGCTGAAATAACATGGCCCAAGAATCCAACACTATCAAGCCAAAACTTGCATTCACTAAACTTGGCATATAATTCTGCACACCTCAAAGTCTGAAGCACCAGCCTCAAATGTTTAGAGTGTAACTTCTCACTCTTTGAATATACCAGAATATCATCAATGAACACAATTACAAAACGGTCTAGATATGGGCGAAAAACCCTATTCATTAAATCCATTAAAGCAGCGAGTGCATTTGTCAACCCAAACGGCATCACCAAAAACTCATAGTGACCATAGCGTGACCGAAAGACAGTCTTGGCTATGTCATAGTCTCTAATCTGCAACGGGTGATAGCCGGACCTCAAGTCAATCTTGGAAAAGACTTTTGCACCCCTCAACTGATCAAACAAATCATCAATGCGGGGTAAGGGATACTTATTTTTCACAGTAACTTGATTCAACTTCCTATAATCAATGCACAATCTCATACTACCATCCTTCTTCCTTACAAACAACACTGGGGCACCCCAAGGAGACATACTAGGCCTTATGAAACCCTTGTCTACTAACTCCTGCAATTGAACTTTCAACTCCTTCAACTCCGCCGGGGCCATCCTGTAAGGTGCCTGAGAGATAGGGGCTGTACCACGGAGTAATTCAATGGTAAACTCTATCTCCCTTACAGGAGGTAAACCAGGTCACTCCTCAAGAAAAACATCAGGGAACTCCTTGACTACATGAATATCTTCAACCTTAAGAACTCCTATACTAGTATCCACGACATGAGCCAAATATGCCTGACAACCCCTACTCAGCAATTTACCTGTTGTGACTGCTGAAATCAAGCAAGATGGCAAAACGTTTCGCTATCCACAAAACGTAATCTCCGGCTTCCCCAGACTTCGGAACACTACAGTTTTTTTGAAACAATCGAACAAAGCCTAATGTGCCTCTAAGAAATCCATCCCCAAAATCACATCAAAATCAACCATCTCTAACGGAATTAAATTTGCCTCCAAGTTATAACCCTCAACCAGAAGTTCACAAGACCTAAATACCCATTCAATTTTAAACACATCACCCAAAGGCAAAGATATATACCATTCCCCCGAGAGAGGAGATGAAGGCACAATAGCATAAAGTGCGAATCTACTAGACACAAAAGAATGGGTAGCTCCCGGATCAATCAAAGTAAATGCAGGCTGACCAAAAATAAACAACTTACCAATGATAACCTCGAGCGAGGTACGACCCTCCTAAAATGTCATAGCATGAACTCTAGCCTGTGTGGTAGGATGTCCTCTCTGACCCCTACCTTGTTGGGGACCACCTCTAACTGCTGAACTAGCACGTGAGCCACTGCTAAAAGTGCCAACTGAAGTCTGACCTGCAGTCTGATGAAATGTAAGCGCGACTCCCTGAGTCAAACGGGGGGACAATCTCTCTTAAACTGACATGGCTGGCCAAACTCTAAACACCCAACTGGCTGATACTGTCCAGACTGACTTGACTGACTACTGTGGGCTCCACTACTACCACTCATACCACCCCTAAACTGACTAAAGGGGCGTCTGCCTGCAAATCCCCCAACAAATCTACGGCTACCCCTGAGTCTAGGTCGGGCTGAATGACCAGAACTGCTACTACGTCCACTACCCACAGAAGATCCGGAACCGGATGTAGATGTCGCTCTCTTTGACGGCCCCTGGGTAGGGCCACCAAAGTCTCGAGGTCGGCTGCTAATCTATGAGGTCTCAATATTCAAAGCTGCCCTAACTGCATCACTAAATTTCGGGTACAACACTGCTTGCATCTTTTCCTGATACTCACCACCAAGTCCCCGAACGAACCTGTATATGTTATCCTGCTCATCGCGTACCAAGTTAGGTACATGATGAGCTCTAGCAAGCAAATGCTACTCAAACTCCAAGACTGACATATCTCCCTTATGCAAATTCATAAACTGATCCTGCATCCTATGGAGATGAGCTCGACTACAATAACGGTCATTGAAATGGGCCTTGAACTCATACCAAGCCATGAGAGAAGCATCCCCAAAATCTCTAGTAATGCCAACCCACCAATGCCATGCAGGACCATGCAACCACTACACTGCCACGGATACCTTACGGTCATTAGGAACATTCAACCTAGTAAACACTCTCTCCATAGTCTCAATCCACTCCTACGCCTCAATAGGATCCTTGGCTGTAGAAAACTTCTCAGCACCATTTTCCTTGGTCCTCTTAATGTTGAAATCAGGCAGGGGCTGAGGGTTCATTGCTGCAGGAAATTGATTAACAATTTGCTCAAACGCTCCCAGCATACCTTCTTGTACATTCATGTCATCCCCCACAGGAGGAGCTCTATGTGTTCGGCGTCTAGGAGGCATAGTACATGAGGTAAACATAGATTAGTAATACACACATGGACAATCTAGTAATGAACTAGACGCCATTAAACCAACAGGAAGGGGAACCTAATGCTCTGATACCAACTGACAAGACCCGCCCTGAAAACACATAGGAAAACAGGCAAGTCTTGCGGGCTCCACTCTAAAAGAGATTATACCAAAATTTCGGCATAACCTCCTCTAAAAATGGACAACCCAACCTGTGAGAAAACCAAGAAAACTTTAACTATATCAATCAACCACATCTCCTGGAGCCCTTTGCTCCCCACAACAAGAACCAAGTCATAACAGCACTTAAACAAACCAAACCAAATATTCAACTTCATTACTTAAACATGAACATCAAAAAAAGTTAAACTCTCTACTTGGGTCATAACCCTTAAAAACAACTCCAACTAAATTTACATATCCCCATGGTCATCAGAGCACTACAGGAAGAAAATATAATATTAACACATAGGTTAACAGGTAACCTATGTCCAACAAGATGCAGTGGAAGATACTATGCCTCAACTCCTAGTGAAGCCGAACAGGAACTCTGCAATCTGGACATTTGAATACGAAGGGCCCAGGGAAAAGCATTTAAAAAAATACGTTAGCGTGAGTGGACGGAAAATAACTAATTAATGAGTGACCAAGAACAAAATAATACGAAATTAAATTTTATATGCTTTTCCATTTATACGGAATTTAAGAAATTCCATGCATGCAAATATTTTAAGCTCATCGAAAATTCGCACTAGCCCCGCTAGTCATAAAGCAACAAAAAAAATAAAGTAATTCCTCATATAAGAAACTTCCAAAAATAATAATGGACTAGCCCCGCTAGTCAAAATAGCAACTCAATAAGAGAACATATGCCATATAAGTGAGTCTCCCAGACTCGGTTGCCTCCCAGGCATAGTACTCCCATACTCCCTGTACCTTCACGTCGAGTTGACGGATAGGGCACAGGGCTTGTGTGATGCCGCCGGCAACATCACATCACCACTAGGGTGGAAAGGGCTTGCGTGACCCCACTTGAAACGTGGAAGTCACATCACCTTGAAAGGTGGAACGACATGCTAGCATTGACATCATATAATCCAACAAATATGGCATAAAAAGTAAAATATAAATTCATGTGAGTTTCCCCGAAACTCGTATTTAAAGCATAAGTACGATTCCCAATCGTACTCGGAAAATTCCAAGAGAAAAGAAACAAATTAAATTTAATAACGTGTCCCACACGTTATAATGCTTAAGAGAATGAACAATACTAATAATCCACATATTTCGAAGAAAACTAGAGAAATCTCAAATCCTTGAATGATTGGGATTAATATAACTTAAATACCAAAACTTTTACCCAAGCTCAAATCCATAAGTTCATTAATGAAATTATAACCAATATGTCAATCTCAAATAAATTTCATAACCAAAACAAAAGCTGAAAATATAATTTAAGCTTGGAAAAATATAACGAACCACTTATAAAATCATGCATGCATTTTAATAAAAACCAAAATGTCCACTCATAGAAAAACCCGTTACGCCGGTCGGCGGTCAGAGCCCTCCTCACATGGTGTCTCCTCTCGTCCTATACAAAATGAGATTTAAGGCCCGACACTAAAATCACACATTTATCAATTACAAAGAAAAACCATCCTAGCACTATTCTCACTCGCCCAAAGTTTCCAGAATCTATTTATAGCTCTACTTTACCACCAACTCCCTACAATCCGACAAGGAGCTCTAGTGTAAAATATAATGAACCAAACTAATGAGCCTCCTCAAATCCTCCCCTACCAAAACTAATTCCAACACCATATTCCTAATTCCAAGCAACCATCACCAAAAATCACATATACTAAATCAACATTAATCCCTTCTAGAAATCATCCAACATTCCTCAAAACCACCACCAAAATCGGCTGCAGCCACCGGCAGTGGCAGTCAACCGCCGGCAATGGCGGTCAACCACCACCACCATATCAACTTCAACCAAAATTAACAAGGCATACACCAATCTCTTCCTCTCAACAAGCACAACAACAATTATGACTAACACAAAATCCACAAATCAAAGGTTTGGCCGGAAAATACCTCACAAGCTCAAGAACACAAACACCCCGATTTGCTCTTAACTTCGAATCGATCTTCCTCTTTTGGATGGATGAAATGCCAATAGGAGAGCTTCAAAACCCCTCAAAGATCTCTCGGATCGGTGGCCGGAGAAGGAAGTTCCGGCTTAACAAACCAACGGCCTTGACAGCGCTACCGTGAGCCGCTGCAGGCAAGATGAGGCCAGCTACCACCCCAGGAATGACGAGCGGTGTCCTAGCTGCCGAACTGGACTGGTGCGGCGACCCGGCGTGGCCGGACGACGGCGTTCCGTCGAGGAGAGTCGGACAGGTTTAGGAGGTCGGGGAGAGAGAAAGGTGAGGGGCGGCTTAACTTTTCTGTTTTTGTTTTTCTCCCTAACAAATAAGGTAAGTCCCACTTAAAACCCTAGCCCAAATATGAAAACTGTTATTATTTTAGCTACCCTTCATTTACGAACTCCTATTCGGGTAACTAAAAACCTATGAACCAGACTAAACCACCTCTGTCAAAAATAACATAACAAATTTCCGAATTGATTAACTACTATTAAATCGGAAATCACAGTATAAAAAAATTACTAGGTTCGGGGTGTATCACCATCTATACCTCTTTTGTTAGTCATCTTGTTATACTCATGGTCTCCCGATCCGCAACTCGATAAAGATCGTTTTATCGATGTCCGCCATCAAAAGGGCATATATTCACGTAATTTGTGCACGTGTGGGCTAATCATAGATCCCTAGGACAACCCATGTGGAAACTCAACTACACTAAATGTATCTGTTCTATTGATCTCATTCACACCTCTCCATAATCACCATTCTCACTATTCTCACGTTTCCTCACAATGCATGATTCATAACAATTGAGCATCAATACTCGCAATATATCAGACATCATGCTTTTATGGAAAACGATAACTTCAATCATATAAATCAACGAATACACATGCTTTTATGAAAAACAGTAACATTCAAGAATTAATCACCCAATGGCACACAAGTCAACGATTTCAATTATTACTCTAATTATCAAATTAAAGAAAGGTTCCCTAAGAGAGACCCTACCTAGAATCCAAGTGTCAGTTCTACCGCTAACTGAAATTAGTAATATCGCGACACGTATTCTGAAATCCTTATCCTTCTGCTTCTAGAACTGCAACGTGCCTCCAACCCTCGTACCGAATACTTATTCTGAGAATGTCGGCGAATCATTTCAAGTCAATGAAATCAAATCCTTGAAATTGATAAGGACACCCAAATCCTTATTTCTATTTCCTCTCGCATTTTTTTGATAAATTCCGAACCATATGCCATATGTACTCATTTCGCATTATCCCCACCTTTAAAATCTACATTTGCAGTCAACGTTGTCGGCGTATCCCAACTATGCTTCAAACACCGATCTAAACTCTCCAGAATTACTCTGGACACCCAAATTCCAAGCTTTCCGAAATAGCTTCAATTAAACATCTTCTTGATCAATAGCGAGTACATAATTCAGCTTTCCATCCTTATTACCAAAGTCAATCTGCGTGCTCCATCTCATCTCTTAATTAAACTATATCTTCTTCACTACACAAAATACCAAAACAGTTCTCTGTATTAATCAAATACACAAATCAACCACCTCCATCACCCGACTCTTCTATTTCAAGACTTCAATTATATACAACTCCATACAAAACCTATTTCATACTCTGCAACTTCATTAGTGACTAGAAATCACTACATAAATACCGAAACACCATTACAGCCGACGTGAATAATAACTCAGCTTCTCCAAATTTATGTAGTTCTAATATGTATAACAGCAACATCCAAAACGTATCAAACACAGCAAATCATACTTGTACAGAAGACCTCCCGATCATAAACAACCACATAGGAGTCGTCAATACCTCGCGAGGAATGAGACAATGTGTATAAAGGAGAAATTCGTTCCCTGCATACAAAAGTCCCTCAATCAAAATCCGTCAACAAAGTGCATGCCTAAAGCGCGACTGAGTCTGAGAGCTAGCTCAATGACAACAAGTTTTGAAGGTGATTCCAAAGATGCTGAGAAGGTTGAAGAAACTAAAGTGCTGAGACAATTGGAAGACTTACCTCTAAAATTTAGCCTCTCCAATCTGTCACGGCTTTCCAAATCAGTGAGACGTGCGTTAATCCAGTTGTTGCTTGATGAGGGCTAGCATTCTTCAAACATCAATGAGTGTGCGGCATGCGTAGCATGTTGTGACGCCATTCATTTCACGTATGAAGATTTATAATTAGGTTCAAAGCCACACAATCGACCTGTTTTTGTGACAGGTTACATGCGAGAGCAAAAATTAAACCGCATGCTTGTAGATGGAGGGTCTGCTGTGAACATTATGCCTAAATCGACAATGTCTCGACTCAGCATCAATATTGACGAATTATCTAAAAGTCGTCTCATGATCCAGGGTTTCAACCAGGGGGAGCAAAGAGCGATAGGCATGATTCGGCTAGACATGGTTATTGGCGAATTGGAGTCACACACTTTGTTCCACGTGATCGATGCAAAGACTTTATACAACATATTGTTGGGGCGACCATGGATTCATGAAAATGATGTCGTACCTTCAACTCTGCATCAATGCTTCAAGTTCTACCGCGGAGGCGTGAAAATAGTGATAGGTGATACCAAGCCATTCACCGAAGCTGAGTCTTACTTCGCAGATCCCAAGTTCTATTTAGATGAGGAATCAGTACTAGAAGTTCTTCCGGTTAAAGTACCCTCAATAGGGAAGGCTACAATGGTGACAAGGAAAGAAGTTGAAGCGAAGGTCAAGGGAAATGAAGAGTCACACAAGTTTCCATCCAAAAATGCGACATCAAACAAGTCCGGTCCAATTGTCCCAATTCTTCGATATGTGCCAAAGTCCAAGCGCAAAGAAGGAGCGTCTCCGTTTGCGGGAACAAAGCGGCAAGTGAGTCCTCGGAAGTTGAGTTAAGAGGACATAAAATTATTGAAGGAAGCATCAATATTGCCATTGAAAAATTTAAACGACCAAACTCCTACCAAGCAACCATTGAAAGGATTTGTCAAACCAATCCAAGGAAGGGCAGAGCACGGACCTTTACCCGAGAAAAGAACAAATGAAGGGTTTGACCCCAATGCTTACAAATTGTTGGCAAAGGCTGGATTCGACTTTGGTTCGTCAAGTAAAGAGGATGATCAAGTTGTCAGCAAGAAAGCACATGAGCTCAATGAGTCTCAAAAGAAGTTGAGAGAACTGGGAAAAACAAGTGATTCGGTTAAAACGGGTCTTGGTTTTGTCCCAAACAAAACGATCAAAATCTCAGGCAGAAGGAAAGCGGAGAAGGCAAGCATGCAGTACATAAGCATCGAAGAAGTAGAAGATGAGATTCCACAAATCCAATCTATTCTTGAATACTTATTAATTGGTTTATTTTTCTTCCACTCACGCTAACGTTTCAATTGCTTTTCCCTGGGCTCTTTGTTTTCAAATGCCCAGATTACAGAGTTCCTGTTCGGTTCCACTAGGAGTTGGGGCATAGTATCTTCGGCTGCACCTTGTGATCGTAGGTTACCTGTTAACCTATGTGTAGCTATTTGATTTTTCTCCTTTAGTGCTCTGAGGACCATGGGATTATTAAATTAAGTTGAAGTGGTTTTTAAGGATTATGACCGAATAGAGAGAGTGAACTCTGGATGTTCATTTCCTGTTTATGTAATGTAGTTGAATATTGGTTTGGATTGCTTTTAGGTTGTTGTGATTGATTGTTATAGTTGAAGTGTGTGTTAGTTTTATTACAGGTTAGGTTGTCCATCTTTAGAGGAGGTTATGCCGAAATTTCGGTATAATCTCTTTTAGAGTGGATCCCGCAAGACTTGCCTGTTTTTCCTGTGTCTTTTGGGGCGGGTCTTGTCAGTTGGTATCAGAGCATTAGGTTCCTCTTCCTATTAGGTTAATGGCGTCTAGTTTAATAGATTGTCCATGTGTGTATTACTAATCTATACCTATCTCAGGTACTATGCTTCCTACACGCCGAACACAGAGAGCTCCTCCTATGGAGGATGACTTGAATGCACAAGAGGGTATGCTGGGGGCGTTTGAGCAGATTGTTAATCAGTTTGGTGCAGCCATGTACCCTCAGCCCCCGCCTCATTTCAGCATTAAGAAGACCAAGGAAAATGGTGCTGAGAAATTTTCTACAGCCAAGGATCCTATTGAGGCCCAAGAATGGATTGAGACTATGGAGAGAGTGTTTACTAGGTTGAATGTTCCTGATGATCGTAAGGTATTTGTGTGGAAGTGCAATGGTTGCACTGTCCTGCATGGCATTGGTGGGTTGGTATTACTAGAGATTATGAGGATGCTTCTCTTATGGCTTGGGATGAGTTCAAGGCCCATTTTAGTGATCGTTATTGTAGTCGAGCTCATCTCCATAGGATGCAGGATCAGTTTATGAATTTGCATAAGGGAGATATGTCAGTGTTGGAGTTTGAGCAGCATTTCCTTGCTAGAGCTCATCATGTACCTGACTTCGTACGCGATGAGCAGGATTAGATATACAGGTTTGTTCGGGGACTCAGGGGTGAGTATCAGGAAAAGATGCAAGCGGTGTTGTATCCGAGATTTAGTGATGCAGTTGGGGCAGCCTTGAATATTGAAACATCACAAATTGGTAGTCGACCCCGAGACTTTGGTGGTCTTAATCAGGGGCCGTCAAAGAGAGCGGCATCTACATCCGGTTCCGGATCTTCTGTGGGTAGTCGACGTAGTAGTAGTTCTGGTCATTCAGCCCGACCTAGGCTCAAGGGTAGCCGTAGATTTGCTGGAGGATTTGCAGGCAGACGCCCCTTTAGTCAGTTTAGGGATGGTATGAGTGGTAGTAGTGGGAGTCAGTCAGGTCAGTCTGGACAGTATCAGCCAGTTGGGTGATTCGAGTGTGGCAAACCAGATCACTTTAAGAGAGATTGTCCCCGTTTGACTCAGGGAGTTGCACCTACATTTCATCAGGCTGTAGGTCAGACTTCAGTTGGCGCTTCTAGCAGTGGCTCTCGTGCTAGTTCAACAGTTAGAGGTGGTCCCCAATAGGGTAGGGGTCAGAGAGGACGTCCTACCACGCAGGCTAAAGTTCATGCCATGACTTTTCAGGAGGGTCGTACCTCGCCCGAGGTTATCATTGGTACGTTGTTTATCTTTGGTCAACCTACATTTACTTTGATTGATCCGGGAGCTACCCATTCTTTTATGTTTAGTAGATTCACACTTCATGCTAATGTACCCTCATCTACTCTCCTGGGGGAATGGTATGTGTCTTTGCCTTCGGATCATGTGTTTAGAATTGGATGGGTATTTAGGTCTTGTGAAGTTCTGGTTGAGGGGTATAGCTTGGAGGCAAATTTAATCCCGTTAGAGATGGTTGATTTTGATGTAATTTTGGGGATGGATTTCTTAGTGGCACATCAGGCTTTAGTTGATTGTTTTTAGAAAACTATGGTGTTCCGAAGTACGGGGAAGCCGGAGATTTTGTTTCTTGGAGAGAAAAATGTTTTGCCATCTTGCTTGATTTCGGCAATTACTGCAAGTAAATTGCTGAGTAGGGGTTGTCAAGCATATTTGGCTCATGTTGTGGATACTAGTATGGGGGTTCTTAATGTTGAAGATATTCCTGTAGTCAAGGAGTTTCCTGATGTTTTTCCTGAGGAGTTACCTGGTTTACCTCCTGAGAGGGAGATAGATTTTACCATTGAATTACTCCCTGGTACAACCCCTATCTCTCAGGCACCTTATAGGATGGCCCCGGCGGAGTTAAGGGAGTTGAAGGTTCAATTGCAGGAGTTAGTAGAAAAGGGTTTCATAAGGCCTAGTATGTCTCCTTGGGGTGCCCCAGTGTTGTTTGTAAGGAAGAAGGATGACAGTATGAAATTGTGCATTGATTATTGGAAGTTGAATCAAGTTACTGTGAAAAATAAGTATCCTTTACCCCGTATTGATGATTTATTTGATCAGTTGAGGGGTGCTAAAGTCTTTTCTAAGATTGACTTGAGGTCTGGGTATCACCAGTTGCGAATTAGAGATTCTGACATAGCTAAGACTGTCTTTCGGTCACGCTATGGTCACTATGAATTTGTGGTGATACCGTTTGGGTTGACAAATGCACTCGCTGCTTTCATGGATTTAATGAATAGGGTGTTTCGCCCATATCTAGACCGTTTTGTAATTCTGTTCATGGATGATATTTTGGTCTATTCAAAGAGTGAGAAGTTACACTCTAAACATCTGAGCCTAGTGCTTCAGATCCTCAGGTGTGCGGAGCTATATGCCAAGTTTAGTAAATGTGAGTTTTGGCTTGATAGTGTTGGATTTTTGGGCCACGTTATTTCAGCTGAGGGTGTGAGTGTGGATCCTCAAAAAGTGGAAGCGATGACTAATTGGAGTAGACCTAATAGTGTAACGGAGATTCGTAGCTTCCTGGGTCTAGCAGGATATTATCGTCGTTTTGTACAAGATTTCTCTAAGATCGCTGCTCCACTTACAAGATTGACAAGGAAGGGAGTTAAGTTTGAGTGGTCTGAGAAATGTGAACAGAGTTTCCAAGAACTCAAGAATCGGTTAACTAGTGCTCCTGTTTTGGCTCTACCTGATGACAGTGGAGAGTATGTGTTGTATTGTGATGCATCAAGGGTAGGTTTGGGTTGTGTGCTTATGCAGCATGAAAATGTAATTGCTTATGCTTCTAGGCAACTTAAGCCACATGAGATGAACTATCCAACCCATGATCTAGAACTTGCTGCAGTGGTATTTGCATTGAAGTTGTGGAGACACTATCTTTATGGAACTAAGTGCCAGATCTTCACAGATCACAAAAGTCTCCGATATATTTTTACACAAAAGGAGTTGAATATGAGGCAGAGGAGGTGGATGGAGTTGATTAAAGACTATGATTGCACTATTGAGTACCACCCTGGAAGAGCGAATGTAGTGGCAGATGCTCTTAGTCGGAAGACTACTTGTAGCTTATCCCATTTGAGGACAGTTCGACTTCCTCTACTTTATGAACTACGAGCTACAGGAGTTGATGTGTCTGTGGATAAAGTTGGTACGTTGGTTGCTAGTTTCCATGTGAGACCAATTCTGATTGACAGAGTGCGAGAGGCACAATTTCAAGACCCTTCCATCATCCGTTTGATAGAGAGAACGCGTGATGGTACCACGGTGGGATTTTCCATTGGAAAAGATGGGATATTATTATTTAAAAATAGGCTTTGTGTGCCAAAAAGGAATGAAGTGCTTAAGCAAGAGATTTTGGAAGAAGCTCATAATTCTCCTTATGTGATGCATCCTGGCAGTACTAAAATGTATCGGACTTTGAGGGAATTTTATTGGTGGCCAAATATGAAGAGGGAGATTGCAGCCTTTGTGAGTAAATGTTTGATTTGTCAGTAGGTGAAAGCTGAAAGGCAGAAACCAGCAGGGTTGCAACAACCACTAGAGATTCCGGTGTGGAAATGGGATCACATTACTATGGATTTTGTTTATGGCTTACCTCGTTCTCGAGATAGTCACGATGGTATTTGGGTGATCGTTGATCGACTTACTAAATCGGCACACTTTCTTCCAGTTAAGAAAACCTATAAATTGGAGAAATTGGCAGAATTGTACGTAAATGAGATTGTCAGACTTCATGGAGTGTCAGAATCTATAGTATCGGATCGGGATCCCCGTTTTGTGTCAAAGTTTTGGAAAGAGTTACAGGCGGCCTTGGGGACTCGTTTATGTTTTAGCACTGCCTTTCATCCACAAACCGATGGGCAATCCGAGACAACTATCCAGACCTTGGAAGATATGCTGAGGTCTTGTGTGATGCAATTTAGAGGAAGTTGGAATAAGAAATTGGCTTTGATGGAGTTTGCCTATAATAACAGTTTTCATTCTAGTATAGGTATGGCACCATTTGAGGCCTTGTATGGAAGACAATGTCGTACACCCTTATGCTGGAATGAAGTGGGAGAAAGAGAATTTGCTACACCAAAAATTGTTTTTCATACTAATGAGAATGTCCAGGTAATCAGAGACAGACTTAAGGCATCACAAAGTAGGTAGAAAAGTTATGCAGATAATCATAGAGGGGACCTTGAATTTCAGGTTGGTGATTGGGTATTTCTAAAGTTGTCCCCTTGGAAAGGTGTGATTCGTTTTGGGAAACGTGGGAAGCTTAGTCCAAGGTACATCGGTCCTTATGAAATTACGGAGCGAGTTGGCCCAGTAGCTTATCATTTGAGGTTATCCCCGGAGTTATCAAGGATCCATGATGTTTTGCATGTGTCTATGCTTCATAAGTATGTAGCCGATCCTTCTCATGTCTTACAAGAACAACCAATTAGTTTAAAGAAGGATTTGACTTACGAAGAAGAACCGGTCCAGATCTTGGATCAAAAAGAGAAAGTGCTAATAAATAAGACGATTCAACTAGTTAAGATTCTTTAGAGAAGTCATCAGGTGGAGGAGGCTACTTGGGAACCTGAGGGTCTGATGAGACAAAAGTATCCCCATCTCTTTTATTGACAGGTATGGAAATTTCGAGGACGAAATTTTTTTTTAAGGAGGGGAGAATCGATACACCCCGAATTTAGTATTACTTTTTATGCTGTGGTTTCTTATTTAATGGTGGAAAATCAATTTGGGAGTTGTGTTGCTATTTTTGGTTAGAGGTGGTTTGGTTGAGTTTATAAACGAAGGGTAACTAAAATAATACCAGTTCCATATTTGAGCTAGTGTTTTAAGTGGGAAACTTTATATTTTTCGGTGAAGGAGAAACAAAATAGAAACCCACCCCTCTCTTTCTCTCTCCCCGAGCCTGACCCCCCGAACCCGTCCGACTATCCTCGGCGGAACGCCGCCGTCCGGCCACGCCTGGTTGCCGCACCAGTCCCGTTCGGCAGCTGGGACACCGCTCGTCATTCATGGGGTGGTAGCCGGCCTCATCTCGTCGGCAGCAGCTCACGGTAGCGCTGTCAAGGCCGTTGGTTTGTTAAGCCGGAACTTCCTTCTCTAGTCACCGATCCGAGAGATCTTTGAGGAGTTTTGAAGCTCTTCTATTGGCCTTTCATCCATCCAACAGAGGAAGATCTATTTGAAGTTAAAAGAGCAAATCAGAGTTTTTGTGTTCTTGAGCTTATGAGGTATTTTCCGGCCAAACCTTTGATTTGTGGGTTTTGTGTTAGTCATAATTGTTGTTGAGCTTGTTGAGAGGAAGAGATTGGTGTATGCCTTGTTAATTTTGGTTGAAGTTGTTATGGTGGTGGTGGTTGACCGCCACTGCCGGTGGCTGCTGCCGATTTTGGTGGTGGTTGTGAGGAATGTTGGATGATTTCTAGGAGGGATTAATGTTGGTTTAGTATAGGTGATTATTGGTGATGGTTGCTCGGAACTAGGAATATGGTGTTGGAATTAGTTTTGGGAGGAGAGGATTTGAGGAGACTCATTGGTTTGGTTCATTATATTTTTACACTAGAGCTCCTTGTCGGATTGTAGGGAGTTGGTGGTAAAGGAGAGCTATAAGTAGATTTTGGGAAGTTTGGGCGAGTAAGAATAATGCTAGAATGTTTTTTTTCTTTGTAATTGATAAATGTATGATTTAGTGTCGGGCCTTAAATCTCATTTTGTACAGGACAAGAGTAGACACCACGCGAGAAGGGCTCTGACAGACGTCAGGTTTAGCCGCCTATATTGTCAGTGGACATTTTGGTTTTTATTAAAATGCATGCATGATTTTATAAGTGGTTCATTATATATATTTTTCCAAGCTCTAGTTATATTTTCAGCTTTTGGATTTGGTTATGAATTTGTTGGAGATTGACATATTGGTCATAATTTCATTATTGAACTTATTGATTTGAGCTTGGGTAAAAGTTTTGTTATGTAAGCTATATCAATCCTAATGATTCAAGAATTTGAGATTCCTCTAGATTTGTTTGAAATATGTTGACTTTTGGCGTTGTTCATTCTCTTAAGCATTATAACGTGTGGGAGACATTATTAAATTTAATTTATTTCTTTCTCTTGGAATTTTCCGAGTACGGTTGGGAATCGTACTTAAGCTTTTAATATGAGTTTCGGGGAAACTCACATGAATTTATATGTTCCTTTCTTATGCCATATTTGTTGGATTATATGATGTCAATGCTAGCATGTCATTCCACCTTTCGAGGTGATGTGACTTCCACGTTTCAAATGGAGTCACGCAAGCCCTTTCCACCCTAGTGGTGATGTGATGTTGCGAGCGGCATCACACAAGCCTTGTGCCCTATCCGTCAACTCGTCGTGAAAGTACAGGAAGTATAGGAGTACTTTGCTTGGGAGGCAACCGAGTCTGGGAGACTCACTTATATGGCCATATAGGTTCCTTTATTTGAGTTGTTAATTTGACTAGCGGGGTTAGTCCATTATTTTGGGAGCTTCCTACATGAGAGTTATATATTTCTTTTCCTAGTGTGAATTTGTGAGGAGCTTACAATAATTGCATGCATGGAAATTTTATTTAATTTTCATATAAATGGAAAAGCATATCACATTAGATTTCGTATTGGTTTGTTCTTGAATACTTATTAATTGGTTTATTTTTCTTCCACTCACGCTAACGTTTCAAATGCTTTTCCCTAGGCTCTTTGTTTTCAAATGCCCAGATTACAGAGTTCCTGTTCGGTTCCACTAGGAGTTGGGGCATAGTATCTTCCGCTGCACCTTGTGATCGTAGGTTACCTGTTAACCTATGTGTAGCTATTTGATTTTTCTTCTTTAGTGCTCTGAGGACCATGGGTTTATGTAAATTAAGTTGAAGTGGTTTTTAAGGATTATGACCGAATAGAGAGAGTGAACTCTGGATGTTCATTTCCTGTTTATGTAATGTAGTTGAATATTGGTTTGGATTGCTTTTAGGTTGTTGTGATTGATTGTTATAGTTGAAGTGTGTCTTAATTTTATTACAGGTTCGGTTGTCCATCTTTAGAGGAGGTTATGCCGAAATTTCGGTATAATCTCTTTTAGAGTGGATCCCGCAAGACTTGCCTGTTTTTCCTGTGTGTTTTGGGGCGGGTCTTGTCAGGTTGTATCAACAGAAATTGTACCGTTGTGCGAAAATTCCAATATAGTCTCTGTCTATGTTATTGACGTCGAAGAATTGAGGCATCCTTTGATCGACTACATTGAGCATAACAAATTGTCTGACGATCTAAAACATCAAACTGATATCAAACGAAGAGCCCCGCGCTTTTTCTACTACAAGGAGACTCTTTATCGACGATCATTTGACGGGTTACTCCTTAGGTGTTTGGGAAAAGAAGAGGCGTCCAAAGCCATGGAAGAGGTTCATTCCGGAATATGTGGAGCTCATCAATCAGGCCCTAAATTACATTTTCAAGTAAGGCGAATGGGTTACTACTGGCCCACAATGGTCAAGGATTGCATGGAGTACGCACAGAAATGTCAAGCTTGTCAATTCCACGCAAACTTTATCCATCAACCGCCTGAGCTATTGCATCCTACGATCGCTTCACACCCGTTTGATGTTTGGGGGATAGACGCTGTGGGACCCATAAACCCGAAATCTTCTGGAGGCCACATGAACATTTTGGCAGCCACAGATTCCTTCTCAAAGTGGTCAGAGGCGGTACCGCTTAAAGAGATAAAGAAAGAAACCGTTGTAGACTTCATCAAGACATGTATCATCCAACGATATGGTGTGCCACGTTGCATCATTACAGATAACGCCTAGTACTTCTCAAATAGTGCTATGCAAAAACTTAGCGAAAAGTATCACTTCAAGCTACACTTTTCATCGATGTACAATGCACCAGCTAATGGTTTGGCGGAGGCATTTAATAAGACGCTCTGCAACATCTTGAAGACGACCGTCAACAAGTCACAAAGAGACTGGCATGAGAAGATGGGCGAAGCATTATGGGCATATAGAACGACATATCGAACTGCCACAAATGCCCCACCTTATTCTCTGGTGTATGGTGTTGAGGCTGTCTTGCCATTAGAGAAGCAAATTCCCTCATTGAGGATTGCTTTGCAAGAAGGCCTCACAAATGAAGAAAATATCAAGCTACGACTTCAAGAGTTGGAATCTTTAGACGAGAAGAGGCTCTGACAAGACCCGCCCCGAAATCACCCAGGAAAACAGGCAAGTCTCGCGGGGTCCACTCTAAAAGAGATCGTACCAAAAATTTCGGCATAATCTCCTCTAAAAATGGACAACCCAACCTGCGAAAAACAAGAATATTTATTTTCTAAATCAAATATCCAGATCTTCTAAGTTCCTTTCATTCTCAATAATAACACTAAACAACCCAACCAACAATTTATCTTCATTACTTAAACAAGAACATCACCCGAATTCAATTCTCTACTTGAATCATAATCCTTAAAACAAAACCAACTAAATTCACATATTCCCACGGTTATCAGAGCACTACAGAGGAAAGAAAATGAAATAACTACACATAGGTTATCAGGTAACCTACAATCAACAAGGTGCAGCGGGAGATACTATGCCTCAGCTCCTAGTGATGTCGAACAGGAACTCTGTAATCTGGGCATTTGAAAACAAAGGGCCCAGGGAAAAGCATTTAAAACGTTAGCGTGAGTGGACGAAGATACACTAATTTATGAATATCCAAGAACAAGCTTGTACGAAAATCCAACTTGATATGCTTTCCCTTTTTATACGGAAATAGAAATTTCCATGCATGCAGAAGGTAATGAGCCCATTATAAATTCATGCTAGCTCCACTAGCCGTAAAACAACACCAAGAGGAAAATAAACACTTCCCATAAGAAACTTCCAAGATTAATGGACTAGCTCCACTAGTCAAATTAATAACTCAAATAAGGAAAATCTATATGGCCATATAGGTGAGTCTCCCAGACTCGGTTGCCTCCCAGGCATAGTACTCCCATACTCCCTGTACCTTCACGTCGAGTTGACGGAGGGGGCACAGGGCTTGCGTGATGCCGCCGGCAACATCACATCACCCCTAGGGTGGAAAGGGCTTGAGTGACCCATTTGAAACGTGAAAGTCACATCACCTCGAAAGGCGGAACGACATGCTAACATCGACATCATGTAATCCAACAAATACGGCATAAGAGGGAAAAATATATATATATTTATGTGAGTTTCCCCGAAACTCATAATAAAAGCTTAAGTACGATTCCCAACCGTACTCCGAAAAATTCAAGAGAAAGAAATAAATTAAATTTCATAACGTGTCCCACACGTTAAAATGCTCAATGTATAATTAAGCCAAATAAATAACATCTCCCCAATCCAAAAGCGGAAATTCGAAATTTAAACTTGGAAAGTATGGAGAACCACTTACTAGACCATGCATGCATTTAATTAAAACCGAAATGTCCACTCACAATATATACGGCTAAACTTGACGTCGGTCAGAGCCCTCCTCACGTGGTGTCTCCTCCCGTCCTGTACCAAGAAGAGATTTAAGGCTCGACACTAAAAACACACATTTACCAAAAACAAAGGAAAACACCCTAGCATTGGTCTCACTCGCCCAAACTTTCCAAAGTCTAGCCATAGCTCTACTTAATCGCCAATTCCCTACAATCCGACAAAGAGCTCTAGTGTATATTATGATAAATCAATTAATGAACCTCCTCAATTCCCGTCCTTTCACAACTAATTCCAACATCAAATCCCTAATTCCAAACAACCATCAACAACTAAAATCACATATACTAATTCATTATTTATCCCCTCTAGAACTCCTCCAAAAATCCTCAAACCACCACCAAAATCGGTAGTGGCCACCGGCAGTGGCGGTCAACCGCCGGCAGTGGCAGTCAACCACCACCACCATGTCAACTTCGACCAAAACCCACAAAGCACAGATCAATCCCTTCCTCTTAACAAGCTCTACAACAATTATGTCTAACACAAAACCCACAAATCAAAGGTTTGGCCGGAAAACACCTCACAAGCTCAAGAACACTAATAGTCCGATTTGCTCCTTACCTCAAATCGAGCTTCCTCTTGTGGGTGGATGAACGACCTATAGGAGAGCTTCAAAACCCCCCAAAGATTTCTCGGATCGGCGACCGGAGAAGGGAGTTCCGGCTTAGCAGACCGGCGGCCTTGACAGCACTACCGCGAGCTGCTGCCGGCGAGACGAGGCTGGCTACCACTCCAGGAACGACGAGTGGTGTCCCAGCTGCCGAACGGGACTGGTGCGGCGACCAGGCGTGGCCGGACAGTGGCGCTCCGTCAAGGAGAGTCGAACGGGTTTGGGAGGTCGGGCTCGGGGAGAGAGAAATAGAAAAGGGTTGTCTGTTTTTATTTCTTCCTTCACCGCATATATATATATCTCCCCCCTTAATAATACTAACCCAAAAATGGAACTAGTATTATTTAGCTACCCCTTATACTAAAAACTCCCGTTCAGGTAAATATAACTCAAATACTCGACTAAATTACCTCGCACCAAAAATAGCAATACCACTCTCACTTAACTTCTCCACCATTAAATAAGAGACTACAGCATAAAAAGAAATATTAGGTTCGGGGCGTATCAATTCTCCCCTCCTTATAAAAATTTCGTCCTCGAAATTTCCTTACCTGTCAATAAAAGAGATGGGGATACTGTTGCCTCATCTTATCCTCAGGTTCCCAGGTAGCCTCCTCAACTTGATGGCTTCTCCACAAGACCTTAACAAGTCGAATGGTCTTATTCCTTAGCACTTTTTCTTTTTGATCTAGGATCTGAACCGGTTCTTCTTCATAGGTCAAATCCTTCTTCAGACTAATTGGTTGTTCTTGTAAGACATGAGAAGGATCGGCTACATACTTACGGAGCATCGACACATGGAAAACATCATGGATCCTAGATAACTCCGGAGATAATCTCAACCGATAAGCTACTGGACCAATCCGTTCCGTAACTTCGTAGGGACCGATGTACCTTGGACTAAGCTTCCCACGTTTTCCAAAACGAATCACTCATTTCCAAGGGGACAACTTCAGGAATACCCAATCACCAATCTGAAATTCAAGGTCTCTTCTACGGTTATCTGCATAGCTTTTCTGCCTACTCTGTGCTGCCTTAAGTCTATCTCTGATTACCTTGACATTTTCATTAGTATGAAAAACAATCTCTGGTGCAGCAATTTCTCTTTCTCCCACCTCATTCCAACATAGGGGTGTACGACATTGCCTTCCATACAAGGCCTCAAATGGTGCCATACCTATACTAGAATGAAAACTGTTATTATAGGCGAACTCCATCAAAGCTAATTTCTTATCCCAACTCCCTCTAAATTGCATCACACAGGACTCAGCATATCTTCCAAAGTCTGAATGGTTCTTTCGGATTGACCATCGGTTTGTGGATGAAAGGCAGTGCTAAAACATAATCGAGTCCCCAAGGCTGCCTGTAACTCTTTCCAAAACTTTGACACAAAGCGTGGATCCCGATCCGATACTATGGATTCTGGCACTCCATGGAGTCTGACAATCTCATCTACATACAATTCTGCCAATCTCTCCAATTTATAGGTTTTCTTAACCGGAAGAAAGTGTGCCGATTTAGTAAGTCGATCTACGATCACCCAAATACCATCGTGACCATCTCGGGAACAGGGTAAACCATAAACAAAGTCCATAGTAATGTGATCCCATTTCCATACCGGAATCTCTAATGGTTGTTGCAACCCTGCTGGTTTCTGCCTTTCTGCTTTCACTTGCTGACAAACCAAACATCTACTCACAAAGGATGCAATCTCCCTCTTCATATTTGGCCACCAATAAAATTCCCTTAAAGTTCGATACATTTTAGTACTGCCAGGATGCATCGCATAAGGTGAATTATGACCCTTCTCCAAAATCTCTTGCTTAAGCATTTCATTTCTCTTTGGCACACAAAGTCTATTTTTAAATAATAATACTCCCTCCTTTCCAATGGAAAATCCCACCGTGGTGCCTTCACGTGTTCTCTCTATCAAGCGGATGATGGAAGGGTCTTGGAATTGTGCCTCTCGCACTCTGTCAATTAGGATTGGTCTCACATGGAAGCTAGCAACCAAAGTACCAGCTTCATCCACAGACAAATCAACTCCTGTAGCCCGTAGTTCATAGAGAAGAGGAAGTCGAACAGTCCTCAAATGGGATAAGCTACAAGTAGTCTTCCGACTAAGGGCATCTGCCACTACATTCGCTCTTCCAGGGTGATACTCAATAGTGCAATCATAGTCTTTAATCAACTCCATCCACCTCCTTTGCCTCATATTCAACTCCTTTTGTGTAAAAATGTATCGGAGGCTCTTGTGATCTGTAAAAATCTGGCACTTAGCTCCATAAAGATAGTGTCTCCATAACTTCAATGCGAATACCACCGCAGCAAGTTCTAGATCATGGGTCGGATAGTTCACCTCATGTGGCTTAAGTTGCCTAGAAGCATAAGCAATTACATTTTCATGTTGCATAAGCACACTTCCTAAACCTACCCTTGATGCATCACAATACAACACATACTCTCCACTGTCATCAGGTAGAGCTAATACAGGGGCACTAGTTAACCGATTCTTGAGTTCTTGGAAACTCTGCTCACATTTCTCAGACCACTCAAACTTGACTCCTTTCCTTGTCAATCTTGTAAGTGGAGCGGCTATCTTAGAGAAGTCTCGTACAAAACGACGATAATATCTTGCTAGACCCAGGAAGCTACGTATTTCTGTTACACTATTAGGTCTACTCCAATTAGCCACTGCTTCCACTTTTTGAGGATCCACACTCACACCCTCAGCTGAAATAACATGGCCCAAAAATCCAACACTGTCCAGCCAAAACTCACATTTACTAAACTTAGCATATAGCTCCGCACACCTCAGGGTCTGAAACACTAGTCTCAGATGTTTAGAGTGTAACTTCTCACTCTTTGAATAGACCAAAATATCATCAATGAACACAATTACAAAATGGTCTAGATATGGGCGAAACACCCTATTCATTAAATCCATAAAAGCAGCTGGTGCATTTGTCAACCCAAACGGCATCACCACAAATTCATAGTGACCGTAGCGTGACCGAAAGGCGGTCTTAGCTATGTCAAAATCTCTAATTCGTAACTGGTGATACCCGGACCTTAAGTCAATCTTAGAAAAGACTTTAGCGCCCTTCAACTGATCAAATAAATCATCAATGCTGGGTAACGGATACTTATTTTTTTACAGTAACTTGATTCAACTTCCTATAATCAATGCACAACCTCAAACTGCCATCCTTCTTCCTTACAAACAACACCGGGGCACCCCAAGGAGACATACTAGGCCTTATGAAACCCTTTTCTACTAACTCCTGCAATTGCACCTTCAACTCCCTTAACTCCGCCGGGGCCATCCTATAAGGTGCCTGTGAAATAGGGGTTGTACCAGGGAGTAATTCAATAGTAAATTCTATCTCCCTATCAGGAGGTAAACCAGGTAACTCCTCAGGAAAAACATCGGAAAATTCCTTGACTACCGGAATATCTTCAACCCTCAGAATCCCCATACTAGTATCCACAACATGAGCCAAATATGCTTGACAACCCCTACTCAACAATTTACTTGCCGTAATGGCTGAAATTAAGCAAGATGGCAAAACATTCCGTTCTCCACAAAACCGAATCTCCGGCTTTCCCGGACTTCGAAACACCACAGTTTTCTGAAAACAATCAACTAAGGCCTGATGTGCCTCTAAGAAATCCATCCCCAGAATCACATCAAAATCAACCATCTCTAACGGAATTAAATTTGCCTCCAAGCTATACCCCTCAACTAGAACTTCACAAGACCTAAATACCCATCCAATTTTTAACACATCACCCGAAGGCAAAGACACATACCATTCCCCCGGAAGAGGAGAAGAGGGTACATTAGCATGCAATGTGAATCTACTGGACATAAAAGAATGGGTAGCTCCTGGATCAATCAAAGTAAATGCAGGCTGACCAAATATAAACAACGTACCAATGATAACCTCAGGCGAGGTACGTCCTTCCTGAAATGTCATGGCATGAACTCTAGCCTGTGTGGTAGGGCGTCCTCTCTGACCCCTACCTTGCTGGGTACCACCTCTAACTGCTGAACTAGCACGAGAGCCACTGCTAGAAGCGCCAACCGAAGTCTGACCTGCAGCTTGATGAAACGTAGGTGCAACTCCATGAGTCAAACGGGGACAATCTCTCCTAAAGTGATCTAGCTGGCCACACTCGAAGCACCCAGTTGTCTGATACTGTCCAAACTGACCCGACTGACTACTGTGGCCTCCACTACTACCACTCATACCACCCCTAAACTGACTAAAGGGGCGTCTGCCTGCAAATCCCCCAGTAAATCTGCGACCACCTCTGAGCCGAGGTCGGGCTGAATGACCAGAACTGCTACTACGTCCGCTACCCGTAGAGGATCCGGAACCGGATGTAGACGCTGTCCTCTTTGACGGTCCCTGACTAGGACCACCAAAGTCTCGGGGTCGGCCACCAATTTGTGATGTTTCAATATTCAAGGCTGCCCCAACTGCATCACTAAATCTCGGATACAACACTGCTTGCATCTTTTCCTGATACTCACCCCCAAGTCCCCGAACAAACCTGTATATCTTATCCTGATCATCGCGTACCAAGTCAGGCACATGATGGGCTCTAGAAAGGAAATGCTGCTCAAATTCCAAAACTGACATATCTCCTTTCTGCAAATTCATAAACTGATCCTGCATCCTATGGAGATGAGCTCGACTACAATAACGATCATTAAAATGGGCCTTGAACTCGTCCCAAGCCATAAGAGTAGCATCTTCATAGTCTCTAGTAACACCAACCCACCAATGCCAGGCAGGACCGTGCAACCATTGCACTGCCACAAAGACCTTACGGTCATCAGGAACGTTCAGCCTAGTAAACACTCTCTCCATAGTCTCAATCCATTCCTGGGCCTCAATAGGATCCTTGGCAGTAGAAAATTTCTCCGCACCATTTTCCTTGGTCCTCTTAATGCTGAAGTCAGGCGAGGGCTGAGGGTTCATGGCTTCAGCAAACTGGTTAACAATCTGCTCAAACGCCCCCAGCATAACCTCTTGTGCGTTCGAATCATCCTCCACAGGAGGACCTCTCTGTGTTCGGCGTCTAGGAGGCATAGTACCTGGGATAGGTATACATTAGTAGTACACATATGGGCAATCTAGTGTAAACTAGACACCGTTAACCCAACAGGAAGAGGAACCTAATGCTCTGATACCAACTGACAAGACCCGCCCCGAAATCACCCAGGAAAACAGGCAAGTCTCGCGGGGTCCACTCTAAAAGAGATCGTACCAAAAATTTCGGCATAATCTCCTCTAAAAATGGACAACCCAACCTGCGAAAAACAAGAATATTTATTTCCTAAATCAAATATCCAGATCTTCTAAGTTCCTTTCATTCTCAATAATAACACTAAACAACCCAACCAACAATTTATCTTCATTACTTAAACAAGAACATCACCCGAATTCAATTCTCTACTTGAGTCATAATCCTTAAAACAAAACCAACTAAATTCACATATTCCCACGGTTATCAGAGCACTACAGAGGAAAGAAAATGAAATAACTACACATAGGTTATCAGGTAACCTACAATCAACAAGGTGCAGCGGGAGATACTATGCCTCAGCTCCTAGTGATGTCGAACAGGAACTCTGTAATCTGGGCATTTGAAAACAAAGGGCCTAGGGAAAAGCATTTAAAACGCTAGCGTGAGTGGACGAAGATACACTAATTTATGAATATCCAAGAACAAGCTTGTACGAAAATCCAACTTGATATGCTTTCCCTTTTTATACGGAAATAGAAATTTCCATGCATGCAGAAGGTAATGAGCCCATTATAAATTCATGCTAGCTCCACTAGCCGTAAAACAACACCAAGAGGAAAATAAACACTTCCCATAAGAAACTTCCAAGATTAATGGACTAGCTCCGCTAGTCAAATTAATAACTCAAATAAGGAAAATCTATATGGCCATATAGGTGAGTCTCCCAGACTCGGTTGCCTCCCAGGCATAGTACTCCCATACTCCCTGTACCTTCACGTCGAGTTGACGGAGGGGGCACAGGGCTTGCGTGATGCCGCCGGCAACATCACATCACCCCTAGGGTGGAAAGGGCTTGAGTGACCCATTCGAAACGTGAAAGTCACATCACCTCGAAAGGCGGAACGACATGCTAACATCGACATCATGTAATCCAACAAATACGGCATAAGAGGGAAAAATATATATATATTTATGTGAGTTTCCCCGAAACTCATAATAAAAGCTTAAGTACGATTCGGGAGAGTCGGACGGGTTCGGGAGGTCGGGCTCGGGGAGAGAGAAATAGAAAAGGGTTGTCTGTTTTTATTTCTTCCTTCACCGCATATATATATATCTCCCCCCTTAATAATACTAACCCAAAAATGGAACTAGTATTATTTAGCTACCCCTTATACTAAAAACTCCCGTTCAGGTAAATATAACTCAAATACTGGACTAAATTACCTCGCACCAAAAATAGCAATACCACTCTCACTTAACTTCTCCACCATTAAATAAGAGACTACAGCATAAAAAGAAATATTAGGTTCGGGGCGTATCAGGCTCGGTGCGCAACAACATCTAGAATGCTACCAAGCCCGGATATCGCGTGCCTTCAACAAAGGAGTTTGGCCTCGATCCTTTCAAATTGGTGACTTGGTCCTTGCTGTACGCAGACCCATCATCATGACACACAAGACTGGTCCCAAGTTCGAATCAAAATGGGATGGCCCTTATGATGTCAGCGAAGTCTACACCAATGGAGCTTATAAATTCTTGGCTGAAGACGGTTTGAGAATTGGCCCAATCAACGGCAAGTTCTTGAAGAAATATTATGCTTGAAACAAACAAAAAAACGCTCCTTGTCCGCACGAGCATAAACTGCGAATGGCAAAAACGCTCCTTGTCCGCACGAGCATAAACTGCGAATGACAAAAAACGCTCCTTGTCCACACAAGCATAAACTGTGAATGGCAAAAACGCTCCTTGTCTGCACGAGCATAAACTGCGAATGGCAAAAACGCTCCTTGTCCGCACGAGCATAAACTGTGAATGACAAAAAACGCTCCTTGTCCACACAAGCATAAACTATGAATGGCAAAAACGCTCCTTGTCTGCACGAGCATAAACTGCGAATGGCAAAAACGCTCCTTGTCCGCACGAGCATCAACGGCGAATAACAAAAAACGCTCCTTGTCTGCACGAGCATAAACTGCGAATGAAAAAAAAAAATTCTTGCCCGCACGAGCATAAACTGCGAATGGCAAAAACGCTCCTTATCCGCACGAGCATAAACTGCGACTGACAAAAAATGCTCCTTGTCCACACGAGCATAAACTGCGAATGGCAAAAACGCTCCTTTTCCGCGTTAGCATGAATTGCGAATGACAAAAAATTCTCCTTGTCCGCACGAGCATAAACTGCGAATGACAAAAAACGCTCCTTGTCCGCACGAGCATAAACTGCGAATGGCAAAAACGCTCCTTGTCCGCACGAGCATAAACTGCAAATGACAAAAATACTCCTAGCCTGCATGAGCCTAAACTGCACAAGGCACCTCAAAGAAAAAGGGTTCTAAATCCTCATCCTTGAACTACGTTATGACTTGATTCTTTCTTTGGAAAGATACGTAGGCAGCTTGAGAATTATATTCTTAAGTTCAGTCATATAAAAAAAAAAAAATCTCTTGCATAATAAGTTCTATTGTCAAAATGACTTATTACATGCGTAAAAAAAATAATGAGTTTAGATCATGCATATAATGTTAGAAAGTGATGCATGTTGATGGTGGCGAACTTACCTCAACACAATTTGGCATTCGTTGCGAGGGACCCAGAATTTCGCCAAGAAAATTGTTATTGAGGAGAAATCCATCGTTGGGATTAAAATAAACAGAGCCAACGTCGGGTTCAATCATTCGACGCTTGAAGTTCACGTCCTTAGAACTGTTGCTACTTCCACTAAGCCTTTTTGCTTGAGTATTGGTTCCCGTCATCTCGAGGCAACTCCAGACAAGACAATGATCAGATGAGTCCCCATGACCTTCTAAAACTTGGTGCAGTTCATTTGGAGAGCTACTACTTGGGGGCAACGCCTTGATGGAAGATGCATGCGAGTTATTGTCACGTCCAAATTCGCGCGGAAACCACTCTCTGGCGAAACTGTATCTTGCGGGGAATCACTTTCTGGCGGGGCAGTACCACGCGAGCAGCGATCTTGTCTTCCTTCGCTTTTAGAAGCTTGTGCGGCGACCCAACAATAGGCATTGTTGTTGTAGTCATCTTGGGCATGGAACAATATACTTTGGACCACCATTCAACATAATCACGAGTCGCCATGTACTATGTTAGAGCGCTCTCAGGCGGCAACGTCACTGTGCTCCCTGTCTCACGTTTAGTAAAGCTTTCCCAATGCCAGTACGTCAAGGATAATGCGCCCGTCCGAATGTCCTTTTGAAGGCATCCTGCCACATCTTGAACATAGCCGAACTGACGGCTGAAACGGTAAGGACTATAGGGTTGAACGACTCGCCGGTTATCCTGCCGAAGAGTAAGAAATCCAGATCGAAGGCAGGTGAGGTAGACAATGTCTGAACGGTTAATGTTCTCACGGTCAATGATCACTTTGCGTTCTTTAGAGACTATGGCTAAGATATCCATCCCCACCTTTATCCCTGGCTGAAAATTCTTCGATAGATGGAACAACTTCGTCATAGAACCTTCCAGTTATGGGCAAGCCACAAATATATGTCAAGTCCCTCAAAGAAATAGACATCTCGCCACACGATGTGTGAAGAGTATTTGTGCTAGGGCACCAATACTCACAGAAGGCCCGCATCACAGGTGCAACACGGTCATAGCTAAAGAGTGATGCAAACACCGCTCAGTAGAGGCCTATTTTATGGATGAGATCTCCACTTCGGCTTAAGATGTCTTCTAACCACTCCCAGTAATGTTCCGTGTAGGAGAAGGCACCGTTGGCACCAAATCCTCTCCATTGCATTGAACCATTGCACGTACGGTCGCTGAGAAGCACGAACGGTGTTTGAGGAACATTATGGTCATGATGGGCAGACTTCAACATCCATACATCTGCGCTTCGCTTTCGCTGGTGGATTTGGCTGATTGAACGGTGACCAGCTGACGTTATTGTTGGAAAGTCCACCGAGGAATATCACCTGAACCATCGTAAGAGGGAGACTTGAGGGCGCACGACCTAGTCAATGAAGGATAGGTATATAAGGTGGTGCCATCGCTTTGAATGTCGTTAGTGTCTTCAAGGATAGTGATTGTGTCGTTCTTGAAACTCTTGAAAAATGCCATGCGAAGTGGTGTACGTCTACACAAAGAATTGATTTGTTGAAAAGAGTGCGCCTCGCTGCCTTAAGTTTCTGCTGCACCTCGCTGCCTTAAAATTCTGCCGCGCCTCGCTGCCTTAAGATTTTGCTGCGCCTCGCCGAGTAAAGTTTCTGCCGTTACTGAAGATGGATAACTCAGAAATACCTCGCGACCTAGACATACAAGATTAAAAAAAAAGGGTCAGCTAATTATATAACTCTGCGCCATAGAAATCAAATCAAAAGGAGTAAAAAAAAAAAAAAAAAAACAGAGAGAAGTGTACTGCTGATCTCGCAGCGAGATGGTTGTAACTTTGTGATGAAGAATGTTAAACCGAAAGCTCTAATTTATAGTGCAGTCGTTCCTCATTGAAACTGGAAAAGTATGGAGAATCAAGCAAATCAAGAAAGGAATACAACAAAGGTTTCCGCCCACTACTTGGAAACTTTACCAAATCAAGTTCGTAGGAATCCTTGCGAATTAAGGAATCCCTACAAAAATTGGATATCCTATAAATTCAAGGAACCTCTACAAGAAAATAGGGAATCCTTACAAAATTAGGAATCCCTATCAATTCGGGAACTCCCACAAAATTAACCCATTAACATAGACTTCAAGTCGCGCCTCTAGCACATGACGACAGCATGGCTACGACGCACCTTGAAGTGGGGGCATTTGTAGACATATAAAATTTAACGATAATAATAGTCATTGAATAATCCAAGCAAATACGTGGCTCGTGAGTCAACAAAATTGGAAAGCCGTTGGAAATAACACGTGGCAACGTGGAAATGGTCGGCCGACAACAAAACCTTAAATCCCGATTGAAATCAATTATCAAGTGTCGATTGATGATCAGATATCAATTAAATTAAATTAATCGGACATCCCCAAAAATAATTGGTGAGGGTTCGCCAGCGGTCAGGCGAGCTAGAGAGTAAACTTCGCGAGGCGAACAAGACTTCGCGAGGCGAACAAGACTTCGCTAGGCGAACAGACTTCGCGAGGCGAATTAGACTTCGCGAGGCGAATTGACTCCGCGCGCGTAGATTGACATAAAGGCAAGGCGAGATGGCCCCGCGTAGGGAAACTCACGAAATAGCTAGACGACAGAGTTCGCATGCATGCGGGGATGTACGTCCAAGATAAGTCGTCCGCGAAGTGGGATTAGAAATCAAGCTTCCTCGCGGGATACCTTCCATATCCGCGAGATAGCTCACCCCTTACTAAGGATCTTGCTCAAAACAGGACATTCAATCCAAAGCGATCTGGGCATATCTAAATCTCAAGATTTGATTGATTTGATTATGTTAAAATCGGCAAGTAAATCAGTCAAAATTCATTGATTCAATTAAGTAAATATTATTGACTCAGAATCTTCATTACATGCCTTAGGTGGAGGCATGTTAACACTATAAATACCCCCTCTCATACCGAGAGAAAAGGGGCAGAAACAAGGCAGCGAACTAGAGAGAGAGAAATCCCTCCGCGAGCTCAGAAGTCTCCCTTAAACCCTTGAAGAACTATCAAGCTCTCTAAATAGCCAGTTCTTCACCAAATCCAAATCCAACACCCTTGAAGAACTATCAAGCTCCCTAAACAGCCAGTTCTTCACCAAATCCAAATCCAAAACCCTTGAAGAACTATCAAGCTCCCCAAATAGCCAGTTCTTCACTAAACCCAAATTCAAATCCCAAATACTCGTTACATGATCAATCCGCGTAAACCCTCAAGAACAAGTGCTTGTCACCATTGAGTTAAACCTATATTCGGAGATAGAATCAGAGGAGTTCACAAAAATTGTAACCCGCATTCGCATTAATTAAATTAAATTATTCTTTGTACACGTGTTGTTATGTTATTTGTTGCAGATATTTTCGTCTTTACACATCCAACTTTTCTCATTCTCAACTCTGTAATCCAATATATCAAACAACCAAAAATCAAGATCATAGATTCACAAGTGACCGAAAATCATCAAGAAACACCAAAACACCACCACTGCCGCCATTGCCAACACCAAACACCAAACACAGTAAATTTTCAATTTCCCAGCTCTTCCATTTTTGGACTTCAAGCATATACAACACCAACATCATGTCCTACGCGCAATTTCATCCAAACCATAAACCAAACCCCGAACTATCAATCACCACTGCCATCACCGAACAACACTGCCCCAAAACCCACTTCATCAAATTTTCAATCTCTTCCCATTCAAATACATCTCCAAGCACTCCATCAATTCCATATACTAATACAAAAGCTAGAAGCTACAAAACAACCGCCACCGCCGCCGTACACGACAGTAGCCACGGCAGGTGTTGTTGGGTCCCGTGTTGTTGGGATTTAGTTCAGCATGTTGGGATGATAAAGAGATTCATCTCGTTTAGATTTGGCCACTAGTGGGCAAGGTGTACATATTGTTGGAGCCGCTACTGGGCTAGAGTACACAAGTATCGGCTATGATGCCGGGTTTAAAATTGATCAACTAGGGTAGAGATGGAGGTGGCGAGCGTTCCAGGGACGGGGTAGCACGCGACCATCACAATCTTTGAGATAGAATGTGGCAGGTCCTGGAGCGTTAACTATCTCAAGTGGGCCTTCCCACTTTGCCTTGAGGCCAGTGGGGTGGGGGATGACCTCTTTCATGACCCAATCGCCTACTTTTAGGGGGCGGGGGACGACTTTTTTGTTATAATACTTGGCGATTTTTTGCTTGTTGTTTATGGTCCTGAGGTGCACCTTGTCCCGGCGTTCCTCTAAGAGGTCCATGTTAAGTCGTAACCCGATTGTATTTGTCTCGGGGTCATAGGCTGTGACACGTTCACTCAGGACCTCCACTTCCACTGGTATCACCGCTTTGGTGCCATAAGCCAAGAGGTATGGGGATTCCCCTGTGGCTGTTATGGGGGATGTACGGAGTGTCTAGAGGATGTCTGGGAGCTTGGCTGCCCACAACCCTTTGGCCTCTTCCAGGCGTTTCTTCAAGTTTTGTTTGATGAGCTTGTTTATGGCTTCCACTTGGCCATTGGTCTGGGGATGTGTTGGGGAGGCATAAAAGATTGTTGTTCCCTGATCTGATAGGAATTCCCGGAATGTGTCATTGTCAAACTGGGTTCCGTTGTTGGTGATAATGGTCTGGGGCACCCCAAATCGACAGTATAAGTTTCGCCATAAGAAGTTTATCACTTTTTCAGTGGTGATTGTGGCAAGGGGTTCTGCTTCTATCCATTTTGTCCCCACTGGCTGAAAGGGACTGGTGAGATGATAACAGAGTGGGGCACTGGGGGATGATGTGCAAAATCTACAAATTTATGGCATTGAAGGCATACAATTGCCTTGGCATCTTGCTCTAAGGTTGGCCAATAATACCCCGCGCGAAGCGCTTTGAACATGAGGTTCCGGGCCCCTGCATGGTTCCCACAAATGCCACTGTGAAGCAACTTTAGCACCTTGTGTCCTTCTGCCGTGGGGAGGCATCTCAGTAGGGGACATGACTGGCCTCGGAGATACAGTTTTCCACCCTTAAGCAAGTAAAGTGAGGGTTTGCGGCGTAGCCGCTGTGCTTCAATCTTGTCTTAGGGTAGGGTATCATTAGAAAGGAAAGTGACAAATGGGTCCTTCCATGAGGGCTGGTCAATGGGCTCGAGGGCAAAGATGTCTGAATAAGCCTTTGAGATGCTAGGCTTGTCCATCGTCTCGATGTGCACATTAGGTGGCGTGGACTCGGGGGGGAGTTGTGGCGAGTCTCGCGAGAGCATCGGCCTAGGAGTTTTTTGCTCGCGGGATTTGGGTGAGTTTGTATGAATTGAAGTGATGCAGGAGGGCGCCTGCGAGACTTTTGAAGGATCCCAAGTTGTGTTGGTTGGCCTTGAAGTCCCCTGCCACCTGACTGACTACAAGCTGAGAATCACTGAAGATGTGGAGGTGCTGGGCTCCGAGTTCTTGACAGAGCTAAATGCCTGCTATGGGGGCTTCATATTCAGCTATGTTGTTGGAGGCTTTGAATTCAAACCGGAGAGCATACTCATACGAGTTGCCCTCTGGGTCTGTGATTATGATTCCTGCTCCGTTGAGTCTGTGGTTAAAGGATCCGTCAACATGGAGTTCCCAGATGGCGTCCCGAGTGGGGGTGTCTGGGTGTGGACCGTCATTGGCCAAGGGGATAAACTCAGCAATAAAATCTGCAGCTGCCTGCCCTTTGATAGCCACTCTCGGCTTGAAATATAAGTCAAATTCTCCCAGTTCAATTGCCCATTTTACCATGCGGCCTGAGGTTTCAGGTTTCTGCATTATTTGCCGTAAGGGATGGTTGGTTAACACATGGATTGTGTGGGCTTGGAAATACTGCCTGAGTTTCCTGGCAGCAGTGATGAGGGCGAGAGTGAGTTTCTCTATGTCTGGATAACGAGTCTCGAGATCTGTAAATCCTCTGCCATAGTAATAGACCGGGAGCTCGTTATCATGCTCATGGCGTGTAAGGACAGCACTGATGGCAGTGGCCGAAACAACCAAATACAGGTAAAGCACTTCTCCCGGGACGGGCTTGGAGAGTAGAGGGACCTCTGCAAGGTAGGCCTTGATATTGTTGAAGGCGTCGCCATGTTCCGGGCCCCATGTGATACCCTTTTTATGCTGTGCTTTGAGCAATTGGAAGAAGGGATTGCACTTGTCCGTGAGGCGGGGGATGAAACGTGCCAGAGCTACCAAGCATCCCGTGAGGCACTGGACTTCGTTCCCAGAGGACGGGACAGTCATGTTAAGTATGGCCTGTACTTTTTCTTGGTTGGCCTCAATGCCTCTTTCACTGACCATGAAGCCTAGGAACTTGCCGCCCCCAACGGCTAGGATACACTTCTGTGGGTTGAGGCGCATCCAGTGAGCCAGGAGCTTAGTGAATACTTTGCTAAGGTTGGCAATGTGGTCGCCCTTTGTCTTGCTCTTGACCAACATGTCGTCGACATATACTTCCATGGCTTCCCCAATTTCATCTTCAAACATAGCGTTTACTAGCCTTTGATAGGTTGCCCCTGCATTCTTGAGGCCGAAAGGCATGACCTCGTAACAATATAGCCCGAGTAAGCATCGAGGAAGATGAGCATCTTGTAGCCAGCTGTGGAATCAACCAACTGGTCAATCCGTGGCAATGGGAAGCTGTCCATGGGGCATGCCTTGTTGAGGTTTGTGTAGTGAGGCTTGGGGACCATGACTACATTGGAGACCCATGTTGGGTAAGAAACCTCACATATGAACTTGATTTCTTTATGCCGTTGGACCTCGGCTTGGATAGCTCGATACTTGTCTGGGTGGAAGGCACGTCTTTTTTGTTTGACAGGGAGGTGGTCTTGAAGGATGTTAAGCTTGTGGGTGATGATATCAGGGGAGATGCCTGGCATGTCGGCAGAGGACCAAGCGAAGACTGTTTGTTTTTCTTGGAGGAAGGTAATGAGCTTTTGGCGGAGTTCTGGGCTGAGGTTCGTGCCAATACGAACTTTTCTTTCCGGGGCGGTAGGTGACAGGGATACCCATTCTGTGTCTTCCACTGGATTAGGGCATGGGCCCCTCTTCCTGCTCCCCTCAGGGTCGTCTCACGGGTCATCGATGGGCTCTGAATCGCTGAGGGGCAACATCTCATAGGTGCCCCGCCCCTGCTGGATGGCATTAAGATGGCAACGCTAAATGGCTGCCCGATCACCCTGGATTGTCAAAATGCCTCCTGGGGTGGGTACCTTCATGAGTAGCATGTGACCGGCGATAAAACACTGCAGCCCCCAAAGAATGTCTCGGCCTAAGATGAGGTTATAGGACGAGGGAAAATCGACTATTAGAAAGCGGGCTGTTAAGGAAGAGCGGCGAGGAGCGGTTCCCACCGACACGGTTAGGCGGTCTGAGCCTAATGGCTGCACTATCTCGCCAGAGAAGCTGACAAGGGGATCATAGTTGTTGTACAATTTGGCTGGGTCTCGCCAGAGTCCTCTGTAACAGTCGGCAAACATGACACTGACGGCGGTCCCCGTGTCTACCAGGGCTCTATGGCACCTGTAATGATCCACCTGCACGTTTATTATGAATGGTTCACTGTGGTGGCAATTTATTGTATCCTCCCCTTTGCGAAATGTCACTTGATCCCACGCTGACGAGGTGATTGTGACACCTCGCTGGATGTCAAAGACTTCCAAGGGGGTCGTGCATTGCCTTTTTGTAGAAGGCTGGCGAGGGGGGAGCCAAAGGGCTCCGCCGTGCAGGGTTAGGATCTGGCCATGCACCTCGATGGCATTAGCTCCTGTTGCAGGAGTCCAATATTGGTGGAGTTGTCCATTCCGGACCAGATGTTCTATGACATTGCGGAGGCTATGGCACTGTTCAGTTATATGACCATTATCGTCATGATAAGCACAGTATTTATTGCCCGTTGTCCGCCGGGGCTTTTTTGGATACTTGCTCTTAGGAGGTGGGGGAATGAGATCTTTGTGCTTGGCTCATATGTCCGCGTATGGGGTGGTCAGAGTAGTGTGGACCTCGTAACGAGGTGGCGGGGAGGAATGGCGTTGTTGGTGTGGAGGGCTCTGGTCCTTTGACCGATAAGGGTGGTCGCGGTTCCTTTGTCCCCCGTGACAGCGGTCGGAACCGTGTCCCTGGTCCTGGGAGGAGCCATGTTGTTTACCCTTATCCTGCCCTCTCTCAAATTGCTCATACTTTTGCTGAGGTTGCTGCTTTGGGGGAGGAGCGGGGAGTGCTAAGGTGGCTGGAGCAGAATGCCCAAAAGTGGCAAATTCAGCGCATGCCCACCGGACAGCCAGGTCCATCAAGGAATCATAGGAAGCTGGAGGGTTCCTGTTGACCTCCATTAAGAAATTGCCGGGGAGCAGGGCCTGGCGGAAAGCTTGCTCGACAACCCGAGGTTCCAGGTTGTGGCATCGCACGGTGGCGGATTGCTACTGGGCTAGCAACTCATGGAGGCCTTCTCCGTCCTTCTGCTTGATGTGGAACAGGGCGTCCACACTGCGGTAAATACTGGCATGAAGTATCAAGCGGTTGAGGAAGCGTTCCGAGAGTTGGTCAAAGTTGTCAATGGAGTTAGGTGGTAGGTTGAGGAACCAGCTGAGTGCTTTGTCAGAGAGGGTCTCTTGGAAGGCATGGCAGGCCGTGGCGTCTATGTAACGAGTGGACCTACATAGCGAGAGAAATGTCTCGAGATGGAGATGAGGGTCCCCCGTGCCCTTATACTTGTCCACTTTGAAGGGCTTGGCCTCGGGGGGTCGCTTATCCACTTGTACCCGTGGCGTGAAGGGACTTGGACGATGTCCATAGCCAGAGTATAGAGGTCGCGGGCTCCCGCGACTCTCGACTCCTTCAATCCGCGAAGCCAACTGAGTGACAGATTGGCTAAGCTGGAGCAGCAGGCGGGTTTGCACGTCGAGAGGTGGGTCGGGGGCGTTGGCAGAGGTAGGAGTGGGGAGAGGTGGAGCAGATGGGTCTAGTTGATTTAGCAAGAGAGGGGGTTCATTGAGGATTGCAGATGGTTGAGGGGCTGGGAGTGGAAAAGATGGGTTTGTAAGTGGGTGGGTGACGTAGATGATCTGGTTAGGGCCTAACGGGATCACGGAACTGCTCTGGCCTTGGTTAGGAAAAGACGTGGTGGCGGGATCTGGGGTACCAGCGACCCGTGCCGCGCGGTCCAAGCTGTCGTTGTACACGTTACGATTGTCTAACATGGCGCGGAGCAAGAGTTGTTCCTTTTCCAACTCGGCAATGCGTGCCCGGTACACTTCAGCCTCTGCCCTCTAGCCGCTTGCTCGCCAAACAAATGGAAGTCTCGCTTTATAATTTCGAGGGTGGTGGCGGGGTCGGGATGGCTAATGGAGGTTGCATTGCTGGTTTGGGGAAGGGATGCATCTCCAGATTGGAAAAGTTCTTTCTCTATCTGAGTGCCAGGGTCATTGGGGTCATCTATGGTTTCCACCATTGTTTTGAGCTAAATGCGAGTTCCACAAGAGGTCCCCTCCTTCTAGCGCCAGTTGCTTCTACCTGTCCCCGGGTCATGACTCGGGAGGTCGAATTCTTGAGTCCGAGTCTTGCACCTACACAAATAGCAATGCGTCAGGAGTCGGGACTGGTTGGCCCAGTCTTCGACTCTCCGATGCTTAAGTTAGCGTTTAATTGCTATTCGCAAAGTACGGGAGTTTGGAAGGAGTTTTGTGGACTTACTTCTCCGAGGAGTTTGTGCCTGTTTTATAGGCTAATGTTAGGCGTTGCGGCCTCAGTCCTCCATGAGGGACTGTCTGTGGTCCTTTGGGGGGTGTTTTGCCGCCGGAGAGAAGGTCTGGCAGGTGGATTGCTGCCGGACCTTCACTCTTTGGATACCCTTGAAGAGCTTGCCGGTGTTGCCTTTCCCGGAATGATCTCCGGCGACCGGGTAATTGTGACATATACTCGGCTTGGCCAAGCATTTTGGCTGTGTACTAACAGTCTGGGTCTGAGACTGATCTGGTCCAACTTCTATATATCTCAAATCCAACGACCCAGATTTCACCGACTTTAAGTTTCTATTTTTAATTAATTTTTTGGATAATACCAAACTTCTGAAAATCATTAAAAATAGCTCCGATGTCCAAACGATGTTCCGAAAAATCTCACGAACTCGTAACGACGTCTAGATTAATCCTATGGACTCGGAAGACAAAATTTGACGAACCAAAAATTTGAATAATTTTTGAAAGCCACAAAGAATTTGAAGAATAAGAGAAACCGAAATAAAAATAGCTCGAAAAATATTTTTCCTTTTAAAAAAAGAAAACTGAAATTCCGGGATATTACAGCTTTAGACATTTAACTTTGGTCTAAAATTGTTGAGGGGAAATCACCGCGCGCCTTGAGTTTAGGCATTCCCTCCACTTATATTTGGGTTGAATCGAGGGGAGATGTCGACTGAAATTTTGAGAGTTGCAAACACATTTAGTCACACCACAGTTTTTAACGATACGTGGTCTGATTCTTGACATTTTTCAATTCCAGAAAGAAAGAATTCTGACACCCGAATTCTTATACACTCACACCATGTTTCTTATTAAAACCATCGTACAAAAAGTTGAAAATCAATCAGACAACGGATATACGTAATGCGTCGTCTGACAGGCATTGTCTGATGCCATTTTTGTAGTAGTGGTTGCAAGATAAATGGCTTGAAGCACACATCCACTATGTACTTTTGCTGCAAAGTTTCCATGAGAACAGAAAAATTACAACCATAAAAAAATTAAAAATAGAATACTAAATGAGGCATTACAAGAAACATCACATAACTAACAACAAAACCAAAACATATATGAATTACCATCATAAGTTTTCAAAGACTGTCCCTAGCGAGATCCTTAAGTCCATGCCAAGAGTCAATGACAATTGACACTTGTTCTCGCACTATTACCCCCATAGTAGATGAGAATTTGATGGAGACAGCTCCAACAAGTTGCCCCTTTGAATTCCACTACACTAATTTTTTTTCCTTTTCCCATGTTGCCATCACTTGCAAACAGGTTCTGCCTCTTCGTTTCTTTCTCTTTACAGACACATCATGATTCTCTCCTTCGTCAGTAGACTGTGCACATTGCACAGAATTTCCCTGTCTCAACTCCATTCTAGTCACTTCTACCCCTCTTCCTCCGACTAGTCACAGTCTACACAACATGAAAATGGATACTTAAAAGCAGATAAGTACATATGTTATACAAGTGCAAATAAAATCATACCTCAACCATTGTATCCACTAAAAGTGTTAGCTAGGTTCCCCTGGATAATGTTCCTACTAACCTCCCAATATGGCAAGTCAAAAAATATCGACTCTGAAACTTTAAAAAATCGTTAAAAATAGTTCGGGATTCCGAAAAATTCACCGAAAAATGCGGCGAACTCGTTGCGACATCGATTTTCTAATTCTAAGAAAAAAAATCAATTTTGAGAAATTTCAAAAATCAGGATGTTACAATGTACCCTCCTAAAAAGAATTTCATCCCTGACATTCAACACACTTCCAAAAACCAAAAACACTTATGGCTCTATACTAAGACGCTAGAATTCTAATCTTCCATAGATACTGGGGTTCTAATCCCTAATTTACTCTGATACCATTTCTCGATTTATGCGTGTCATCCTTGCGCAGGGGCCATGCTAAACTTCTCTGTATCGTTCCAATTTTATCGGATGTCCCCGAATTTCAAAAATCGGGATGTTACAATCTACCCTCCTAAAAAGAATTTTGTCCCCGGCGTTGGCGGGTTTTAAGCACCGAACATTAATCTCGAAGCGTGAACGAGTGTTACAAAGCGGAACGTAAACAAAACTACTATCTTCTAGGCTCTTCACTCTAGGCTCGTCAAACCCTTTTCCCGGCTTGGTACAACCTAAGTACTTTTTTACAAAAAATATCAGAGATGGGTCGGCAAAACCACACGCTCAGTGAGTAGACCAATGTAATATGCCCGCAAAGCCATGTCATTTTAACCACGCTACAAAATACGTCTATCGTTTACACATCATTTCGCATAATTCATCACATCGTACAATCCCTTCAATTTAGTGATCCCCACGGGAACCTAATGACCTTCAAGTCTTATACCACCATGTGTCACATCCTTACTTCGGCATAACCAATCAAGAAGTTTACATGTTCCATGACTAGTCAAACAATGGATCCAACATATAATTATATATAAACACCGCATATTTCGCAAATCGACATGCTTCACTCGAAAATAGAGAGATAATTCGTAAATAAATCAAAATCATGCTTTTCGACTATTTTGATCACAAACAAGAATATTTGAAACATATTACACAAATCCACTCACCTTGATAACATCGAATCCCCACCTAGAACATCGATCGTAAACCGAGCCTCCTAAAACGAGCTATCTAGAAATCACCGTTGGATCTTGCCTAAACCACAAGGATAGAAAGAGGACATCGAGACGAACCCGTAGCACTTAACGGATTCAAATCGGAGTTACGGATCAAAAATTATGATCCGCCGAAGTTTAGTCGTAAAAGAAAATCTAAAAAGATAAAATGACGAGAATTGAGGAGAATGAGCTGATCAAGTCTAGTGATACGTTGCCGACTTGAAGGGTCGGTAGAATGGTTTTGTCCAATGGCAAAGTGACAATTGTATTGTCAAGACCCACCCCGAATTTCACCTTGAAACCCGAAATAAGTCTTGCGGGGTCCACCTCCAAGGAAAATTTTCCGAAAAGCTAGGTAAACCTCCCTTGAAAATGAACAACCCTAACCTAGAAAACTAAAGAGTTACTTTCCTAAATATTATTTAGCATCCTCCAAATCAACCCACAATTATCCGAAAGTGAGAATCTAACAATTATAAACTTCGTATATTCTCAAATAAAACATAAGTCTTAGCACACCACCAGAAAAAAGAGTATTAAGAGCTACTAAACACTAGAGGAGCCGGAAAATACCCTAGTAGGTTAAACAGGTAACCAACTAGTGAAATGTGGCTGAGAAATTGGTAACTATGCCTCGTCATCTCCTACTCGTACTAACCCAAACTCTGCAGACTGGGCATTTTTAAAACGAAGGGCCCAAGGGAAAAACATTCGCAAAAATTAGAGTGAGTGGACAAAAATAAATAAATAAAATAATTTTCAACATTTATGCTTTCCCAATTTTTATTTCAAAGAAAATGAATGCTTATAAATCTCTTATCTCATAAATATCGAGCCTCTTCAGCTCAAAACTATATATCAAAATATGTATGTATTTACACTCGCCCATACTCCTTATATAAATTAATAATAATCTATATAGGGCTACTACGCTCGCGTCCAACGCTCACGTCACGCTTTAATGCGGTAATACACTACGCCATTAAGGTGGACAGACGGGTGTATAAATATGTGCCCATACCCCATATATGAATTAAATACTCATCTAGGGCTACTACGCTTGCGTCCAACGCTCACGTCACACCATAATGCAGTTATATACTATGTCATTAAGGTGGACAGACATATATGGATAGCTAGCATTTATATACATACTCTTCTCATAAATATATTATAATTTACCGAAAATCTCATTTTCGGTAACTCACCACAATGAATAAAATCGTCAAATAAAAATGACATCCAATGCTCCAACCAAATAAATAATTTCATGCACATTATTTAAACCAAGAGTCCACTCACAAATTAGGCCTAAGCCTGAAGTCGGTATGAGGCCTCTTCTGCTCGAGCTTTCTCACGTCCTGATCCAAGAACATAATTAAATCCTCAACTATATACCAACGCTTATATAAAAATATGCAAAATTAAATGTGGCCTTATTTACTCTCATCCTTGCCCAACTTTGCAAATCTTAAAATTGATAACGGCGGCCTTAAATCCACCTTCTACGGCCGAAACAACAATAATCTAAAGGCTGGATTCTATCCAAATTAATGGCCAAAATACCAAACTTCGAAAAATCCCAAACCTATCCAAAATTCCTCCAAAAATTCCAAAATTCACATCATTAACCTCCCCTTAATATTCCACATCTAAAACCATAAAAATCACCCTAACAGCGGCGGCCGACAGCTGACTCCGGCGACCTCCAATAGCTACCAAATTTTAACATTACGAACCTCTCAATCTCCTCTACAACTTTCCTAACTAGTACAAACACCAATTCCAAGCCTAAATAGGGTAATCGACTAAAAACATTACGAAAAACCCTAGAATTTCAATCACCGATTTCTCCTTACCTAGCTCAAGAGGGAGTGAAAGCTCTTAGGGGTTTGCTGCACGGGATGAGAGCTTTCCAACGAGCCAAACCGCTCCGGCTGTGGCTGCCGGAGGAGAGAGTTCCAGCGAGAAGACAGCCGTGGCTTCTTGCCGTAATATCTAGCGAACGACGGCAAGAGAGGCGCTACCACCAACCCAGGACGAGAGAGGCGGAGACGGCAGTCCAAACAGGACCGGTGCGGCGGCCTAGCTCGGCCAGACGACGGTGGACGGAGGTTGGGATTTTCAGAGGAGAGGTAGAGCTCGGGGGAGAGGAGAGAGAGAGTGAAGAAAGTGTTTGGGCTTTTCCCCTCCAAATTGACCCGATCCCAAAACTTAAAAACCCAGTCCAAAAAATAAAACACCCCAAAAACAACCCAAATAAAACTTACTTTTTTACTAGATAAAATTTACCATTTTTACCGTCGTCATAATTTTCTCCTACGAATAATTTCTCCTAAATATTCGTCCCTCAATACTCCTCTAGGGAACTTTGAAACTATCCTCTAGGGAACTTTGAAACTATAAATTCATTTACGAAGACGGTAAAACTCTTATTAACACCATGCTAGTAAATAAGGTAAAAATTTAAGAGTCGGGGTGTGACATGTATTGTCACAAAACACCTCCAAAATTACAACACCTATAGTGCTACGTGTTGCCATCTTATTCATCTATTTCATCCTCATTTGCCAAGTGGCAATATCTGAAGGCAACATGCCCACTAGCCACACGTGGGTCTGCTGCAATGTGGGGCCTAATTCAACTAATCAACCAATCACATGCCACCATTGTTTGAGCCCAGTGGATATTTTAGTCTAAAACTGCATAATAAGTTTTGGATAACATTTGGGCCAATACCTGTGGCCCATTTAATATAAAGCCTTTTAAGTCTCGCGAGCTTCAGGGGCGCACAAGATGGAAACAAGCTTCAGGAGCTCGCTGGTTGGTTTGAGTCCGCGGCCCACGCGAGATAGGTTTCCACAAGGACTGTGACACCTCGCAGGATAAGGACTTTCCTAATTTGAGTCCGCATAGTTGGGCAGCGCGGAGGCCGTGAACCACGCGGCTGGACACGTGTCATGCAGATGATTGGTATAAACGAATGAAGCAATGTCCTTGTGGTGTTGGGTTTCAGAGTCCGAATTGGACTATGAATATCTTTCTTCGGGCCGAAGGCAAGCTACTATATAAAGAGGCTCGAAGACTTACAGAAGGCTCTCCCTCAAAAAACTCAAACAACAACACAAACAAACTTTCAACCTAGTTGAACCTCGTCGAGCTTCTCGAAAACCCTAACCCTAAACGTGCCGCCGCCTAGGTTTCTCAGAGCCCTTTCGGACTCTACTCCAATCACCCTTGATCCCTCCTTGGTTGCTCTGCTCACGACACCGTGAGTATCGAATCGCCCTGTGCTTGTAATTCCTCGTCCGCGAGGTGGCACCGGAAACCCGCCGCCTATTCAAGAAGTCAAGAACTGACACATCCCACATGACTTTCCTTGTCTGCGAGGTGGCACGCCCGCATCAGCACCATTAGTTTACTTTTGGTATCGCTAAATACCTCTTCAATCCCAAACTGAGGATCGTGGCCAAAACATTGACACGCCCAGTGGGACCGGGAGTACAAATGATTCACCATAGGGAAACCAGGGGAATCACTATACGGGAAACCTCAGATTTCTTGTCTCAAACACAGATTACCACGGTACAAGCCCCATAACAGCGCAGCTTGCCGATCTCTTACTACAGAACAGGTCCTTGCTCAGTTTGGTAACACAGACTTCTGCGACACCACAATGGTGGGCTCACAGCCAACCCAAAACACAGGATCTGCTCTGCCTATGGAGCAAATCGTCCAGATGTTCGAGGAACTGAAGAGCTGACTCGAGGCCACTGCTACCCAACAGAGTGTCATCGACCTTGCTGAAAAGGTCAACGACCTTGCTGAACAGGTCACGAGGGACTAGATCCTTTGGGAAGCAGACCAACACAACCTCGCCATACTCACCGAGGATTTCAACCAGTTTGCAGGGGAAGTAAGGGAAACTAAGGTCTTGGTTGAAGGTTCCCTCCAACAGATCCAAAAGGATCTGGACCAGAACGCGGAGACCGTGAAGCAGACCGCGGAGACCCTGTCGCTCACTCGCGCGACAGTGAACGAACAAACTCGTCGCTTGGACGAACCCGATACCAAGTTGAACGACCAGCAAAACACATCTTTCTTTTGAAGTAAGAATAGCCAGGAAAGGCTTGAAGACTACAAGGAACGACATGATAGTCTGAGTTTGAGGGTCTTACAAGTGGAAGACTGGGTGCGGTCTCAAGCACCAAAGAATCCTGCCCTTGACTTGACTAGTGCAGGTTCAACTGAGGGCTCGTCCAGGTACATTCCACCTAATGAGCGCCCTAGGGCTAACCCAAAGGTTGGGGTTCATAAAACCCCTCAATTCGCATTAGGGACTAGTTCTTCAAAGGCACCACCACCTCTACCTCCTCCGCGCAGCCCTAGAATCACACTGAAGGGCGCTGGTAGCTTTCCATATTAGGCGACCGGGACACCAGATGACCCGGTTATAGCTCACTCCAGTCCAGCCCCTAAGAATGTCGGGCAGGCTCTTAGCTTCTCTGCATGGCCAAACCATGAAGAGGGAGCAGAATCCACACCTGTGACGGCAGCCGACTGGCGCCAACTTATCTCCAACATAGTGAAGGAGCAAACCGGAAAAGGTGATGCTGACTTGCAATATCGCGACCCCTACCCTGATAGTGTGGCGCAGTACCCTTTCCCCCACGGGTTTAAGAACATTCTCTTCACAACATTCTCTGGGGAGACAAGGGAAGATGCAGCAACCCATATGGCCTTCTTCAAAGTCCAATGCGGCCAATATAGGAGTAACGATATTCTCAAACTCAAGCTCTTTGGGACTTCTCTATCTGGAGCTGCTTTAAGCTGGTATTCCAGGTTGAAGCCTGGATCAATTGCCGACTGGCCTAAGATGAAGAGACTGTTTCGAGAGACTTATGGCACCATCGAGACAGAAATTTGCCTCGACTTCCTTACCCAAATGAGCCAGCAAAGCATGGAGTCTGGAGTCTCATTCCTCCAACGCTTCAAGATCTAGAAAGCCAAGTGCGACTTCCTACTACCCGAGCAGGAAGCCATCAAGTTGGCTATCCGAGGCCTTGAGCATCACCAGCGGCTGAAGCACCATGGGGAGCGCTTCACGTCAATGGGTGCCCTCACTAACAAGGTCGGAAGCTATGAGCTGATTCTTAATGAGATGGACGAGAAGGCGAATGCCTCTAAAGGGACCTACATACCAGGAAAGAATAGGACTGTGGGGGCATTGAACCTGCAATCCCTTACTTATGATCCTTATTATCAGAGGCAGGAGGAAACTGAGGCCGTGCCGGATTATGATGATGTCAGAGCAGTAGAACTGACTGGGAAACCATTGGCTCACAAACTGAAGAATCTTAAAATGACCCACGAGCCAATCACCATCTAGTCTTTTGCATGGACCAAGCCTGAATACGATTCATACATGTATGACGCGAAAAACGCCCATCGGGTCTTTAATGACTTGATCGAGACGAAGTACGTGCGCCTGGATCACAAGATCCTATCCAAAGAGGAGCTGAAAGACAAGAAGTACCGCACCTTCCACAACTTCTATAATCACGACACTAAAGATTGTGTCAAGCTCTGAGACCAATTACAGACTTGGCTAAACTCTGTCGCCCTGAAACTGAAGACGCCAGGGAGCACAGCCTCGCTGGTGGATGTGGACCCTTTTCCGCCCTTGGTTGGCATGGTCGAAGTAAACTGGGCCGACCAGCCAAAGGAGAACAACCGCCGCCGGGTGCCGAAGCCAGGCCAACGGAGAGTCACATTGGACTTATCTGTACGTCAGGACGAAAACCCACGCCAGACACCTAAGAGAGGCCGCGAAGAAGGCAATGACGACACATCTCGGCCATCTCGCCAGTATACCTACAACGTCAACCTCGCACACGAGGTTTTAGACGACCTCATTGATGACGGACTCATCACAGTGGCGAGGGCCCTACCCTATGTCGAATATAAGGAAGGCCGCGTACACTGCAAGTTCCATGATAGTTGGGGACACAGAACTCGCGATTGCTACCAGCTTCGCGAACAGATCCAGGATTGGCTCGACCTCAAGTACATTCGCTTTGAGGATAAAGGCGGTTTCATGATCGTGACTGCTGATGTTGCTTGGCCTCGTATCGGCCAGCGCGCGATAACATTAAACATATCTCCAAATGCAGGTCCACACGAACTGCCAGGACGAAACCGCAAGAGACCGGCGAATGACTATATCGTGCTGGCGAACCAAAGTGGAAACCATGACCCGGCAAAGCCATTAGCCGCCAAACTGTAGCCCAATCGCTCTTCAAGGAAAGATAAGGGCAAAGCTATCATGTGGGACGATGCACCGTCCCCCGCTGAATACTACCAACCCGTGAGTCCCAGGACTCGCGAAGAGCTGGAACAGAGGATCGAACGCCTCGAGATGTTAGTCCACTCACATTGGACGGACGAAGTACCTTCGTCTCCAGCCTCAAGCGAGATGGACATATCTGACTCCGGCAGCGGGTATCAGGAAAACGAGGTTTTAAGCCCTCGTCAAGGTATCTTGACCGACCCCTACATTCCCCCGACATCTAAATCAACGATCAAGGAGGGGATATGGTACACGCAGCAAGGGGGCAGGCCAGTTACCATTAGCAGATCCAGGAAGCGAAAGCTACAGAAGAAGTATGGCAGCATCCTGCGTGCTTTGCGAGCTATCGACGATGGCGTCATACGACCCTTGCAGCTCGCACAGGCACCTGAGCGGATGTGGAGAGAAGCGAAAGGCCTACGTGCAATACTCCAAAGGCCACCTGTAACGCCTCCAAGGGGGTGTACACAGATAGCAGATGATCCTGCTCCAAAGGCAAATGTCTTCTGTCGCCTCGCCGTACAACCAAGACAGGATTCACAGCCTTCCAGGCACAGGCTGTCAAGACCCACCCTGAATTTCACCCTGAAACCCGAGGTAAGTCCTGCGGGGACCACCTCCAAGGAAAATTTACCGAAGGACTCGGCAAACCTCCCTTGAAAATGGACAACCCTAACCTGGAAAAATATAGAACACCCTCTTAACCCAAAATATTAATCTTCACTTTAATCCAAATAACTGAATAAAATAATACACAATTATTTTTCCGAAAATATTCAGAGCTACTACAAGAAAGACAACGGAAGCTGAAGAAAATCCTAGTGGGTTACACAAATGACCTACTGGCGAACAATAGTGGAAAAGTGGGTGACTATGCCTCGGCGCCTCCTTCTAGACCCCACCTGAACTCTGCAGACTGGGCAATTAAAACGAAGGAAAAGCCCAGGGGAAAATATTTAATCACGTTAGGGTGAGTGAACAAAAATAATCTGGACAACAATAAATATTTCCCCAAGAAACACTTTCAAAGACACGACTAGTTCTGGCTAGTCTCCAAATCTTAAACAATACAGCCTCTCAGGCTAAATTATATAATTATATCAGTATGTATTCACACCCGTCTACTCCATGTATGCTATCTATGAATAAGCTCGAAGGTAGATAGTCATACTAGGCTAGGACGCTCGCGTCTAACGCGCACGTCACCCTATAGTGGCATTTTTCCTCAGTATGGGGGTGGGACCGGGTGGTATTTATACGTGTGTACTCCCTGTACGAATTCTATGAATGAATCTAAAAAACATAGAATGAACTCGGAAAGTAGAAAGTCGTACAGGGCTAGACGCTGGCGTCTAACGCCCACGTCACCTCATAATGGCATTTTTTCCTCATTATGAGGGGAGCACGTATTGCTAGCTAGCATTCTCTCATATACATACTATACTCATAAACATTAAATAAAATGAGTAAAATCACTGAAATTCTCAATTCAGGATAAAATTCCAACAAAGGAAATTATTCAACAATAAAACATTATTTAAAAACAAAGGTCCACTCACAACTTAGGCCTAAGCCTGACGACGGCCGGAGGTCTCCTCTGCTCGAGCCTCCTCGTGTCCTGTTCCAATACATAAATAATTCCTCAAATAAAATCCCAACGTTCAAAGAAAATAGGCATAATTAAATATGAGCTTCCCGCGCTCAACCATGCCTATCGTCCTAAATCTTAACTTCACTGCCAACCAAAAATCTCCATAAATTACCGACATCCTCAAAATCACCTTCCAACGTCCTAATCACAAAAATAATACAATGGCCGGATTTTAACTTATTAGTCCGCCAAAAATACCAAACTTAACAAATTCCAAAACCTATCCAAAACTCCTCCAAAAATTCTAAAACTCATTCCAATAAACTCCTCATAATTTTCTCCACCAAAAACATTTTCTCGGCGGCGGCCGGCGACCAACTCCGGCGACCTGCAAATGCTACCAAAATTTGACAGCACCTTCCTCTCAAACTCCTCTACAACATTCCTAACTACCAAAAACTCAAATTCTAAGCCTAACCATGTCAATCGAACACAAACACACAATAAGCCCTAGAATTTCAAATACCGATTTCTCCTTACCTAGCTCGAGATGGAAGGAGCCCTTTGAAGGGATTGAAGCCCGGGAGGAGGGCTTCCTTTTGAGCCAAGGCTCGCCGGATATGGCGGCCGGAGGAAGGAGTTCCACCGAAAAGAAGTTTCCGGCAGTCGGGGCTTTCGGCGTCGATTCCTCCTTCACGGCGGCGCTAGGGAGGCTGCCACCGGTCTAGAATTGTAGCTGGGTTGGAGACCGATCGTTTGGGACCGGTGCGGCGGTCTGGCGCGGCCGGACGGCGGCGGACGGGTGGCCGGAAGTTCGGCAGGGAGAGGAGCTCGGGTGCGGGAGAAAAACGGGAGAGAAGAGAGAGAGAGAGAGGAAAGGGAAAACTGATTTCGGCCAAAGCCCATCCGGTCCAACTTAAACAACACCCAAACCAAAAATTCAACACCCCCAAAAAATAATACCCCAATAAAAATTACCTTTTACTAGCTAAAATTTACCATTTTTACCGTCGTCACATTTTCTTCCTTCGAATAATTCTTTCGAAATATTCGTCCCTCAACACACCTCTAGGGACTTTAGGACTATAAATTCAATGACGAAGACGGTAAAATTCTTATTACCACAAAGCTAGTAATTAAGGTAAAATTTAAGAGTCGGGGCGTGACACAGGCCGTCTCCGGAGCCGGAAAGAAGGGATCCACAGCCTTCCCGGCGCAGACCCTCACCGGAGCTTGACCGACGAAGGGAACCGTTTCATCAAACAAGGCGCCGGCAATCACCGGAGCCTGACCGAAGAAGGGAACCGCTTCCTCAACCAAGGCGCCGGCAATCACCAGACCTTGACCGAAGAAGGGAACCGCTTCCTTAACCAAGGCGCCGACAATCGCCGGACGTTGAACGAAGAAGGAATCACCCCCTTCAGCAAGGCGAAGACTATTCGCGAACCCGAAGCCCGAGCCAAGGCGCGAACCGTCCCGGCCATCACAGCCCGGGGAGCTTCCTCGCCAAGACCCTGAGGCAAGGAGAGAACCACCATGAACACGTCAGCCTCGGCCACAAACTAACCCGGAGCCGGAGGCCAAGAAGGAGCCTCGCATCTCCGCCCTTCCTCTTGCTGAGGACAAACAGCCCTCGACCAAACTCGTGTGGCAACCACGGCGGATGGAGACTGACGCATCACCAGGTGCTAAAAGTACCACCTCCAGCCCTAACCTCGCAGATTTGATGGCCTAGCCTTTCCGAGAGAATTTGATGAATGACGAGGCTTATTCCGAGCCTCGCATTGACTTAGAAAAAGACCAAGCCGAAGAGCAGGGGGAATCATTCACCTGCAATATGCTCGAAGTCTCTGCATGGCCTGAGGACGAAGAGTTCAACCCAGTGGAGAGTGCGTTCGCTGTGCTCGAAGGAGAACATGGGATCATTGAGACTCCACTGACCCCAATCCGCGAGCAATTCTCTTTTCAGATCTGGATGGTGTTTTTCATATCTGAAAGATATGCTCTCCCGCCGAACTCAACACGCAACGCGGCGGATATCTCAAGCAGTAGCGAAGATGTCTGCGACATGTCCCCGCCTTGTAGTAGCGAAATGGGTCTAGTCTTGGCGGAACCTGAGGACGCTCCACAATTGGAAGCTACGAGCAGCGTCACACGCATGCAGAATCTGACTTTCTCCACACCAACCCTGGACATGGCCACTCACATGAGGCCATTATACATTACGGCTGAAGTTGAAGGGATCATGGTCAACAAAGTTATGGTTGATACCGGAGCTGCAGTGAATGTCATTACAACACGTACCATGGGCCTCCTTGGTATCCCGCGCTCCATGATTCAAACCACATCTCTGACAGTCAAGAACTTCACCGGACAAGTCTCCAGAACTCTAGGCTTGTTATTTTTACGAGTCAAGGTAGGACCGGCATCCCGGGTCTATACCTTCTTCGCCGCCGAATGCGCTTTGTCCTACCGCATGATCCTAGGCCGCGATTGGATCCATAGAAGTTTATGTGTGCCTTCCTCTATGCACCAAGAACTCATGATATGGGATACTGAGAAACGCGAGGCGGTCCTCATCAAAGCGGATCCTCGTCCTTTCTCCATCTCTGCCAACTTCAATGATGCCCGCTACTACAATACTGACTTGGGCCCATTGGACATCCAAGGCGTCGATTCCAAAGGCCGCACCTACGGGGTGACGGCCTCCAATTTACCGCGATGGGGGCTAACCCAGGCGAGGGACGACTTACAACGTCCTCACACCATTAAGGATCCCCTACAACCCTCTGATGGATAGTGCCTCCTCAGAAGAAGAACGCGAGGCTGGCGAATCCTTGTGTGAGAGACTCCTCTCATATTGAGCAGAACGCGAAGCCTACAACAAGGTCGCAACTATGGAATACGTAGACGAGATAGTGGATTATACCGATACCAAAGAGGAAGTTATTCAGTTAGCTCCCGCTGCTTTGGACGATACACCACCTCAAGTGCACGACCCCATTTCGCAAGTCGACGTAGGGACTGCTGAGAAGCCCCTGCTCATTTCCATTAGTGTTAAGCTGGCGGCGGATGAACGGGAAGCTCTTCTAACCCTCCTACGCGAATATAGGGATTGCTTCGCCGAGAAGTACGAAGACATGCCTGGTTTGTCTCCGGACTTACTTTGTCACCGGCTGCCCACTTATCCTGATCGGCGTCAAGTCCGCCAGGATGTCCGATTCATGCGAACTGAGACCCATATCGTAGTCAAGGAAAAGATTGAAAACATGCATCGATCAGGTATCATTCCCGTGGCCAAGTACAACGAATGGCTATCCAATGTAGTGCTTGTCCGCAAGAAGAACGGCAAAATGCGCGTCTGTGTTGACTACCGGGACCTTAACAACGCAACGCCCAAGGATATATACCCCATGCCTGTCGCCGACCTCCTTATTGATGCAGCTGCGGGGCATGAAGTGCTATCCTTTATGGACGGAACCGCCGGATACCACCAGATTCCTGTTGCCGAAGAGGATCGTCACAAGACCGCCTTTCGCTGCCCAGAGTTTGCAGGTGCGTTTGAATATGTTGTCATGCCTTTCGGGCTTAAGAACCCGGGGGCAACGTATCAGCGCGCCATGAACCTTATCTTTCACGACATCTTGGGAAAGCTGATTGAAGTATATATCGATGACGTGGTGGTTAAAACCAAAACGCGGGCGACACACATTGAAGACCTCCGACAGGTTTTCACGTAGATGCGACGACATAACCTAAATATGAACCCCGCCAAATGTGTGTTCTTCACAGAGGCAGGTGACTTCCTAGGATTTCTGGTCCACCAAAGGGGTATCGAGATCCCCAAAGACAAGGCACAGGCGGTAATAACCGCCTCACCTCCTACAACTAAGAAAGAGCTCCAACAATTGATCGGGCGAATCAACTTCCTCCGCCGTTTCATTTCAAACGCGGCAGGGAAGGGTCAGCCCTTTTCACCTTTGCTCAAGCTCCAGGGGGCAACCGAATTCGTATGGGAACCACAACACCAAGAAGCCTTCAATCGTATCAAAGACTACCTTATGAACCCTTCTGTTTTGGTTCCACCTCGCCCAGGCGTTCCGCTTAAGCTCTACATCGCCGCTGCCAATCTGTCCATTGGCGGACTCTTGGCACAAGACGATGAGAACGGAGTGGAACACGCCGTTTATTACCTTAGGAGGTTGTTAACCGATTACGAGACGCGCTACTCTCCAATGGAGAAGTTGTGTCTCGCCCTATTCTTTCCAGGTTGCAAGCTCGGCCACTACATGTTAGCCTTTACCACGGTGGTGATCGCTCAGTCTGATCTAGTCAAATACATGCTTTCCCGCCCTATACTACGGGGACGCATAGGCAAATGGATATTTGCTTTGTCTGAATTCTCCCTACAATATGTTCCGTAAAAAGCAGTAAAAGGACAGGCCATAGCGGACTTTCTCCACCAACCGAACTAACAGCGTTCCGCGAGTTAGAGTTCGCCATTGTTTCACTCACCCCATGGACTCTTTACTTTGATGGATCACGTACTGAACTCGCTGCAGGTGCCGGGATCGCCATCGAAAACCCTGTAGGAGACCGGTTTTCTTATTCCTTCCAGCTAAATTTTAAATGTACAAATAATCAGGCGGAATACGAAGCGCTCATCATCGGACTGGAAATTTTGCTGGACTTAGGGGTCCGTAAGATTCAGGTCTTCGGCGACTCCTTATTGGTTGTCAACCAGTTAGTGGCGAAGTTTAAATATTTGAGTTCGTCTATCGAGCCTTACTTGCGCAAAACGTTTAACGTATTGGACCGGTTTGATGACTTTCACACCGAGCACATTCGGTGCGAGTTCAACTTCGCGGCGAGTGAGCTCGCCTAGATTGCCTCTGGCCTTCGCTTGTGAGACGGAATATCCATTGGGCTCAAACATTGCCCCCTAGGCCTTGAGCTTTGGATTATCCAAAACGTCTAAGCGAAAAGGCCTTAGAGAGAACGTTACGGAAATTTGATATTTGAAAGGTCCTGACGTATCGGCGTCATCGCGTCCCTTCATTGTGATTGAAAAGACGTTACGGTTCGTCTTTTTTAAAAACACTACGCGGGTCCCAACATTTCGTCATCCCCATCCATCGCTTTTCCTTTCTGCAAACACAAACCCTCGCTGCCGTCCCCTCTCTACCCAGAAAACATGCCTCCCAAACCAATCGTCCGAGATCCAAATCTTAACATTACGGCGGCGATCGGCTGGTCTACCGATTTCGGTCGGCGCTTGTCCGCGAACCCCCCAGAAGGAGCACCCATCTATTTCCTTGAGAACGGGGAAGCCCTACTCGGCTCGACTCCTTCTCAGCCTTTCTCTGCCGCCGACCTTAATTCATGCACCAACCCCGTGCGGCGCCCAATCTTTGCTCACCGTTGTGAACCTGGCGACTTCGCGACCTGGGCTCAGTAAGCTCGCTCCCATGTCAACATCCGAGTGGGAGAATGGCCGAACACCACCGGCGAAGAGCGAGCATGGTATGAGGCTCGCCTCCAAACCGATAGGCCGATCTGAGAGGCGGCGGGCATAGCCGAGGCTATCGCCTTGAGCTTTTCACTGCCTTCCTCTACTGACAGGGTGCCGATCGCTGCAGCAGCGTGTCTATGGAACAACACCACCAACACCTTCGACTTTCCTTTCGGGCAGATGAGCGTCTCTCTGCTGGATATTCTTGCTATCACGGGGCTGCCGATCCACGCGAAGCCATACGTGCCAGGTGATTTTGCGACAACTGAGTTCACCTACACCTGCAACCTAGGAGCACGCCATGCCCTGAAGGCCTCATTTCCAGTCTGGATGAACTATTTTATCCAGCATGCAGAGCGGCACGAAGGAGGTATTGCTTTCCTTGAGTACTGGCTAAATAAATTTATTTTCTGTGGTAGCGCTAATAAGTCTAGGGACAAGTGGACGAAACTAGCCAAAGTACTCTACAATGGTATTGAGGTTGGGCTAGGGCAGCCCGTATTGGGTGCACTCTATTAGGCCCTGCACACACTCTCCTTGAAACCTTTCCATCTACCGGCCGGCCCACTATGGATCATGGACCTATGGCTGCAGTTATATTTCCCCCTCTTCAGACGCTCACCGCCAGTACGCAAGAGCCCTGCGAATCACACTCCTTTGTCCTTCTTCGCCAGGCTATCCATCCTTTACAACCAATTGGAGCCTCCCCCCACCATAACATGATAGTTAGTCGGCGCCATCCTGAAGTCCTAGCGGAGGGCTTCTTTCCTCGTCCTGACTCCAGATCCGATACCAAGATGAGCTTTATGAGGGCGGTTTCATGCTGCAATTTTCAACTCGCTGAGGAGGACCAAGGTTTTGAGGTGTACGCTCCCAATCATTTCACCAGACAGCTTGGTTTTATCCAAGGGGTTCCTTATCCACTCCTTCATTAAGTGAACAAGTATACGTCCTGGCGCAAGATTGGCGAGGCGGACCGAGTCACCCCGCTGGCGAACATTTTCCTGCTCACTCCAGGCCTACTTGAGATTGAGCCTGCATTAGGTGTTGACCCCGCATACCTCTCCTGGTGGCGCTCCCTCTCTGATAATCATTGGGAGTATGCAGATGATGACATCTTTGCCGCAATCTTCTCTCCCCTGTACGACACATTGGGGGAATCAGATCGCGCCATCCTTGACGCCCCGCGTGGATAAGCAAGGACATCACAGAGAGCAACAACGAGGCCTAGGCTAGCAGTGCCCCCTGACGCCCAAGTGCCTCGCCGGCCAACTGGAATTAACATCAGGGAACGCGATCCCGCTCCTGAGGTATGTCAATGACTTTGTCATTTTCAACACTTTTGTCTATTTTATGCGAAGTACCTTCCTTTCTAATTTGTTTATCCCTCTTTCACAGACTATACCTCGCCTTAGATCCTCCAGGAGACTTGCGGCTGCAATCAGACAAAGGGAAAGCTACTGCGCAGGAGGAGCCCGCAGCAGACCCCGAAGATGAGCCTGTCCTGACCATCCCTCAATCGACAGGTGGTGAGAGCTCGCGCAAGCGTCCTGCTGACGATGAAGAGGAAGTGGTGGAAGACTTGCGCTATCAGAAAGAGCACGACTTGGTAAATGACCTTTTCTCTTGTAACCAATTTATCTAAGTCAGGAATGACTTACTAACTCTCCATTTGTAGGTTCGACGCCGCCGCACTCGCCACCGCTTCGACAACGCTGAAGGGGAAGCAAGTATAACTAAGACCCCTGTTCCAGAACTTGTGGTGGTTGTGGCTGAAGAGACAAGTGCTATACCTGAGGATATTGAAGAGCAACCTCCTTCACCAACCGACGCGCCAGACGACTCAGGCCTGATGCTGGTGTCCTCTCCTGGTCCTATTCAGGACCAAGGGCTCGGCCATCCAGTCCCAACTCCAGACTTTGTTGCCTCTTCTGCAATTTCGCCAGAGGAGATTCAACCAGAGGTGATGCCTTCCCCACCGAGGCTGGAGCTGGTCATTCAAGCGTTTGAAGAACGAGAGGTGTTAGCAGTGTCTGCCGCCCCGCCACCTGTCTCGGAGGTTGAACCGGTCACTCCTTCCCCGGTGAAGCCAACCAGCGAAACAACTTCCTCTCTGGCCACCCGGACTACTCGTCTCCGAGCTCGGGTAACAACAAGGCCCCAACATGAATGTGACAACATGAATGTGTTTGAGTTGGTGCGACGTGCTCGTGAGGCTCATGGTGCCTTGGTCCGTCACCTCGCCTACAGCAACCCCGCGCTGGACCATTCCTTAGAGTTGATCAATGCGGTCGAGCTGCAAGCCCGTCGCGTCAATGATGGAGAGGCCCAGTCAACTGCTCAGGAGAGAGTCCGCCAGGCCTTGGACAACAAAATGGTGGCTCTTTTGAACCAGCTCAAAGATATGGAGGTTCTTGAGACAACCTCAGAAAACCCCTGTACCTTTTATGCTAGGCAAGTGGAGACTTTAGAAGCTCAGATAGTGGAGCTGCAGGTTTAGCTTGCTTAAGCTCGCCACAACCTCGCACAGGCTGAAGTTGCCGAGGCGCGCGTACAAGCCGCAGAGGAAACTCAAGAGGCTCTGGACTCAGCCACTGCTGCGGACGAAGCCCAAGCTCAGGCGGATGTTGAGGAGTTGGCCTTAGAAGGCCTTCTCCTAGACTTGTATAGGGCCTCTAGGAAGGTCTAGTTTCATTTTCCTTTTTTGTTGCCCCCATGTATGAACCTTTGCATTAGATATACTATTTAAGTATTTATTGCCAATTAACTCTGTCCCGCGCTTGCCAAATCCTTCATATCTCCAACAATAACTGCCACGGTTCAGAACAAGTCTTCCATTGAGATTGGGTAAAGGTCTCTACGTGACTGTTTGCTTGGAAAGCAGGAAGTCACTATAGATTCACGCATTCACCTTATCTCTAAAGCCCATATCTCGGAGCAAAGCTCTGCATGCAGGACACATGTCAAAGGGAGTCAGTCCCTTCTTTCTATAAAAGAATCCGCTGGCCAGGTTTGGAACATCGATCAAGTCCTTCTGCCCCCTCGCTATGGCTCCTTCTTCCTTTCTGTTCATCCTTCTGTCCCTGCTTTAAACGAAACCACCATTTCTCCTGTTCATCGTTTGATGATAAGTTTCGAAATCTACTCTTAGGTCAAAGGTGGGTTTCAAAATCTACTCTTAGGCCAAGCCTCCGTGTAGAAGAACAAATAGTTTGGGTACCTTCTGCCCTACGCTTGTTGTTCTATCCACGCGTGAGGTTTCTGAGGTCCTTCGCCCATTTGTGCTTCAGGAGCTTGCCAGTGTCCTTGAAGCACCCTCCGAAGCTTGGCTGGTAGCATGAGGAACCCTGTTCCAGTGGACCTCTAGCCTCCCAGTGCGTCGTCTTTTGTTCGTTCTTCGTTCCCATAATATGTTTAGGTCTAGGTTTATATTATCCCCAGATCTACGCTTGTAGGCGTGGTAGATCTATGCGCTTAAGCGTAGAGTAGTCAGATTCCATTATTTTGCTAATATGTTTGCTTCGGCCGCAAAGCCGCTTATGAAACCTGTACCAAAGTACCATAAGGGAAAAATATGTGATTTTCTTTATTTAGGGCCTCTGGAATAGCCCCCAATCTTGTACTTGTCTTTTGTTTAGACTTCGCACGTTTACACAGAAAATAAAGAGAGAAAAGAAGGGAATGCATAACAGAAAATAAAGAGAGAAATGAAGGGATTAGCATAACTAATTTGCATGTAAAACATTATTTAGGGCCTCTGGAATAGTCCCCAATCCTGTACTGGTCTGTTGGTTAGACTTTGTACGTTTCCAAAGAAATGATCTAATTACATGCTTCTCTCTCGGGTTGCCCCCTAGTGTGAGGCGATGGAGCGTTAGTGCGATGGCGCGTAGCACTATTAACAGTGGTCACGGGATCAGGAGGAGCTGGAGGATCGTCGCGCTCCCAAACACCAGCGATATGGCGCTTTAAAAAACGACCATTAATAGGATTGCGGTGGATCGTGCCGTCAAGGTCGCGCAAGTGGTATGCCCCCTTGGGTAAGATGAGATGAATGATAAAGGGTCCTTCCCACCTAGCAAACCACTTGCCCCGGCCCTCGGTTTTCTCCCCAAGTGGTAGCACAGCGCGCCATACTGATTGGCCCTCGGCATAACTCCGACCTCTGGTGATTTTATCATACGACCGTGCAATGCGCTGCTTCTCGAGGATGAGATTGTTGAAAGCAGTGATACGGTGTTCGTCGAGGTCTTCGAGGTCCTGCCACATTGCCTGAACGTAATCGTCACCAAGTAATTGGTGTTGTTCTTGGACGCGAAGCGAGGCGACGTGAATCTCAAGGGCTAGGACAGCGTCATGACCAAACATGAGAGCATATGGGGTGGTATCTGTCAGACCGCGCTTGGAAGTGTGGTAGGCCCACAAAGTATGGTAAAGCTCTAGATGCAATAAGGTTATCCTCAGACGAGGCGACTTTGAGTGGTTCGGCTTCAACCCACTTGGTAAAGAAATCGGTGGCCATGATAATGAACTTGTGCTGCTCGGAGGAATGGGGGTGAATAATGCCGACGAAGTCTATCGCCCATCCTCGACCTGGCCATGGTTTAATAATCGGCTGCAACGGAATGTTGGGGATGTGTTGCACTGGTCCGTGAGCCTGGCAATCCTGACAACCTTTGGCGAAAGCGATACAGTCCTTGAGAATGGTAGGCCAGTAATAAACCTGCCTGGTGCGAACCACAAACCCCGCTATGAACCTTGCGCATAAGCTGCTTAGCCTCGTTGCCATACACGCAGTGGAAGTCATTACCATCTTTGCCCCACCGGCGAAGCTCACCATTGCGGAGCACGAAGTTGAGGGCGAGAAACCTCATTTGTCGCAAATGAGTGGCGTCCTGAGGGTTCATGAGGTAGGCGATGAATGCTAGCCGCCAGTCCTCGTTGATAGGGTCTAAGGCAGCGACGTCATGAGAATCTGCCTGATATTGCCCCCTAGCAATAAAAGAAGGAAGAGTGCGTCGTTCAACCTTGAGTAGTCGTTCGGGCACTCCGTCTCGCAAGCTAAGGCCAGAGGCAATCTGGGCAAGCTCATTCGCAGCGAAGTTGAACTCGCGCAGAATGTGCTCGATGTGAACGTCATCGAACCGGTCCAATACGTCAAACGCTTTGCGCAAGTAAGGCTCGATAGACGAACTCAAGCATTTAAACTTCGCCACCAACTGGTTGACGACCAATAAGGAGTCGCCGAAGACTTGAATCTCGCGGACCCCTAAGTCCAGCAAAATTTGCAGTCCGATGATGAGCGCTTCGTATTCCGCCTGATTATTTGTACATTTAAAATCTAGCTGGAAGGAATAAGAAAACCGGTCTCCTGCAGGGTTTTCGATGGCGATCACGGCACCTGCAGCGAGCTCAGTACGCGATCCATCAAAGTAAAGAGTCTATGGGGTGAGTGAAACATCGGCGAACTCCAACTCGCGGAACGCTGTTAGTTCGGTTGGTGGGTGATGAGCGAGAAAGTCCGCTATGTCCTGTCCTTTTACTGCTTTTTGCGGAACATATTATAGGGAGAATTCAGACAAAGCCAATATCCATTTGCCTATGCGTCCCCGTAGTATAGGGCGGGAAAGCATGTATTTGATGAGATCAGACTGAGCGATCACCACCGTGGTAAAGGCTAACATGTAGTGGCGGAGCTTGCAACCTGCAAAGAATAGGGCGAGACATAACTTCTCCATTGGAGAGTAGCTCGCAATCGGCTAACACCCTGCTAAGGTAATAAATGGGGTGTTCCACTCCGTTCTCATCGTCTTGTGCCAAGAGTCCGCCAATGGACAAATCGGTAGCGGCGATGTAGAGCTTAAGCGGAATGCCTGGGCGAGGTGGAACCAAAACAGAAGGGTTCGTAAGGTAGTCCTTGATACGATCGAAGGCTTCTTGGTGTTGTGGTTCCCATACGAACTCGGTTGCCCCCTGGAGCTTGAGCAAAGGTGAAAAGGGCTGAACCTTCCCTGCTGCGTTTGAAATGAAACAGTGGAGGAAGTTGATTCGCCCGATCAATTGTTAGAGCTCTTTCTTAGTTGTAGGAGGTGAGGCGGTTATTACCGCCTGTGCCTTGTCTTTGGGGATCTCGATACCCGTTTGGTGGACCAGAAATCCTAGGAAGTCGCCTGCCTCTACGAAGAACACACATTTGGCGGGGTTCATCTTTAGGTTATGTCGTCGCATCCGCGTGAAAACCTGTCGAAGGTCTTAAACGTGTGTCGCCCGCATTTTGGTTTTAACCACCACGTCATCGATATATACTTCAATCAGCTTTCCCAAGATGTCGTGAAATAAGGTTCATAGCGTGCTGATACGTTGCCCCCGCGTTCTTGAGCCCGAAAGGCATGACAATATATTCAAACGCACCTGCAAACCCTGGGCAGCGGAAGGCAGTCTTGTGATGATCCTCTTCAGCAACAGGAATCTGGTGGTATCCGGCGATTCCGTCCATAAAGGATAGCACTTCATGCCCCACAGCTGCATCAATGAGGAGGTCGGCGACAGGCATGGAGTATATATCCTTGGGTGTTGCGTTGTTGAGGTCCCGGTAGTCAACACAGACACATATTTTGCCGTTCTTTTTACGGACGGGCACTACATTGGATAGCCATTCGTTGTACTTGGCCACGCGAATGACACCTGATCGATGCATGTTTTCAATCTCTTCCTTGACTACGATCTGGGTCTCAGTTCGCATGAATAGGCCATCCTGGAAGACTTGACGCCGATCAGGATAAGTGGGTAGCTGGTGACAAACTAAGTCCGGAGACAAACCAGGCATGTCTTCGTACTTCTCGGCGAAGCAATCCCTATATTCGCGTAGGAGGGTTAGAAGAGCTTCCCGTTCGTCTGCCGCCAGCTTAGCACTAATGGAAATAAGCAGGGGCTTCTCAGCAGTCCCTACGTCGACTTGCGAAATGGGGTCGCGCACTTGAGGTGGGGTATCGTCCAAAGCAGCGGGAGCTAACTGAATAACTTCCTCTTTGGTATCAGTATAATCCACTATCTCGTCTACGTATTCCATAGTTGCGACCTTGTTGTAGGCTTCACGTTCTGCCCAATATGAGAGCAGTCTCTCACACAAGGACTCGCCAGCCTCGCGTGCTTCTTCTGAGGAGGCACTATCCATCAGAGGGTTGTAGGGGATCCGCGTTGGTGTGAGGACGTTGTAAGTCGTCCCTCGCCTAGGTAAACCCCCATCGCGTTAAGTTGGAGGCCGTGACCCCGTAGGGGCGGCCTTTGGAATCGACGCTTTGGATGTCCAATGGGCCCAAGTCAGTATTGTAGTAGCGGGCGTCATTGAAGTTGGCGGAGATGGAGAAAGGACGCGGATCCGCTTAGATGAGGACCGCCTCGCGTTTCTCAGTATCCCAGATCATGAGTTCTTGGTGCATAGAGGAAGACACACAGAAACTTCTATGGATCCAGTCGCGGCCTAGGATCATGCTGTAGGATGAAGCGCATTTAGCGGCGAAGAAGGTATAGACCCGGGATGTCGGTCCTACCTTGGGGTCAGTGGAGTCTCAATGATCCCATGTTCTCCTTCGAGCAAAGCGAATGCGCTCTCCGCTGGGTTGAACTCTTTGTCCTCAGGCCATGTAGAGACTTCAAGCATATTGCAGGTGAATGATTCCCGCTGTTCTTCGGCTTGGTCTTTGTTTAAGTCAATGCGAGGCTCAGAATGAGCCTCGTCGTTTAGCGAATTCTCTCGGAAACGCTGGGCCATCAAATCTGCGAGGTTAAGGCTGGAGGAGGTACTTTCGGCACCTGGTGGTGCGTCAGTCTCCATCCGCCGTGGTCGCCACATGAGTTTGGTCGAGGGTTGTTTATCCTCAGCTGGCTGCTTATCCGCCACTGGAGGAACCTTGGCATTGTCATTTTCCCTCCACGGAGGAAGGGCCAAGATACGAGCCTCCCTCTTGGCCTCCGGCTCAAGGTTAGTTTGTGGCCGGGGCTGACGTGTTTGTGGTGGTTCCCTCCTTGGCTCGGGGTCCTGGCGAGGAAGCTTCCAGGGCCGTGATGGCCGGGACGGCTCGCGCTTTGGCTCAGGCTCCGGGTTCGCGAATAGTCTTCGCCTTGCTGAAGGGGTGGTTCCTTTCTTCATTCAACCTCAGGCGATTGCCGGCGCCTTGGTTGAGGAAGCGGTTCCCTTCTTCGGTCAGGCTCCGGTGAGGGTCTGCGCCGAGAAGGCTGGGAATCCCTTCTTCGGTCAAGCTTCGGTGAGGGACTGCGCCGGGAAGGCTGTGGATCCCTTCTTTCCGGCTCTGGAGATGGCCTGTGCCTGGAAGGTTGCGAATCCTGTCTTGGTGGTACGGCGAGGCGACAGAAGACGTTTGCCTTTGGAGCAGGATCATCTGCTACCTGTGCACACACCTTTGGAGGCGTTACAGGTGGCCTTTGGAGTATTTCATGTAGGCCTTCTGCTTCTCTCCACATCCGCTCAGGTGTCTGTGCGAGCTGCGAGGGTCGTATGACGCCATCATCGACAACTTGAAGGGCACGCAGGATGCTGCCATACTTCTTCTGTAGCTTCTGCTTCCTTGATCTGCTAATGGAAACTAGCTTGCCTCCTTGCTGCGTGTACCATATCCCCTCCTTGATCGCTGATTTGGATGTCGGGGGAATGTAGGGGTCGGTCAAGATACCTTGACGAGGGCTTGAAACCTCGTTTTCCTGATACCCGCTGCCGGAGTCGGATATGTCCATCTCGCTTGAGGCTGGAGACAAAGGTACTTCGTCCGTCCAGTGTGAGTGGACTAAAGTCTCAAGGCGTTTGATCCTCTATTCCAGCTCTTCGTGAGTCTTGGGACTCACGGGTTGGAAGTTTTCAGCGGGGGACGGTGCGTCGTCCCTCATGATAGCTTTGCCCTTATCTTTCCTCGAAGGGCGATCGGGCTGCAGTCTGGTGGCTAATGGCTTTGCCGGGTCATGTTTTCCACCTTGGTTTGCCAGCACGATATAGTCATTGCGGTTTCGTCCTGGCAGTTCGCGCGGACCAGCGTTTGGAGATATGTCCAATGTTATCGCGCGCTGGCCGATACGAGGCCAAGCGACATCAGCAGTCGCGATCATGAAACCGCCTTTATCCTCAAAGCGAATGTACTTAAGGTCGAGCCAATCCTGGACTTGCTCACGAAGCTGGTAGCAATTGCGAGTTTTGTGTCCCCAGCTATCATGGAACTTGCAGTGTACGCGGCCTTCCTTATATTAGACGTAGGGTAAGGCCCTCGCCACTGTGACGAGTCCGTCATCAATAAGGTCGTCTAAAACCTCGTGTGTGAGGTTGACGTTGTAGGCATACTGGCGAGATGGCCGAAATGTGTCGTCATTGTCTTCCTCGCGGCGTCTCTTAGGTACCCAGCGTGGGTTTTCGTCCTCCGGGCGTTCAAACAAGTCTAATGTGACTCTCCATTGGCCTGGCTTCGACACCCGGCGGCGGTTGTGCTCCTCTGGCTGGTCGACCCAATTCACTTCGACCATGCCGACCACGGGCGGAAAAGGGTCCACATCCACCAGCGAGGCTGTGCTCCCCGGTGTCTTCAGTTTCAGGGCCCCAGTGTTTAGCCAACTCTGCAGTTGGTCTCAGAGTTTGACACAATCTTTAGTGTCGTGATTATAGACGTTGTGGAAGGTGTAGTACTTCTTGTCCTTCAGCTCCTCTTTGGAAGGGATCTTGTGATCCAGGCGCACGTACTTCGCCTCGATCAAGTCATTAAAGACCAGATGGGCGTTTTTCATGTCATACGTGTATGACTCGTATTCAGGCCTGGTCCATGCAAAAGACTGGATGGTGACTGGCTCGCGGGTCATTTTAAGATTCTTCAGTTTATGAGCCAATGGTTTCCCAGTCAGTTCTACTGCTCCGTCATCATCATAATCCTGTGCGGCCTCAATTTCCTCCTGCCTTTGATAATAAGGATCATAAGTAGGGGATTGCAGGTTCAATGCCCCCACAGTCCTATTCTTTCCTGTCATGTAGGTCCCTTTAGAGGCATTCGCCTTTTCATCCATCTCATTGAGGATCAGCTCATAGCTTCCGACCTTGTTAATGAGGGCACCCATGGATGTGAAGCACGCTCCCCATGGTGCTTCAGCCGCTGGCGATGCTGAAGGCGTCGAATAGCTAACTTGATGGCTTCCTGCTCAGGTAGTAAGAAGTCGCACTTGGCTTGCTGGATCTTGAAGCGTTGGAGGAATGAGACTCCAGACTCCATGCTTTGCTGGCTCATTTGGGTGAGGGAGTCGAGGCCAACCTCTGGCTCGATGGTGCCATAAGTCTCCCGGAATAGTCTCTCCATCTTAGGCCAGTCTGCAATTGATCCAGGCTTCAACCTGGAATACCATATGAAAGCAGCTCCGGACAGAGAAGTCCCAAAGAGCTTGAGTTTGAGAATATCATTATTCCCATATTGGCCGCATTGGACTTTGAAGCGGGCCATATGGGTTGCTGCATCTTCCCTTGTCTCCGCAGAGAATGTTGTGAAGACAATGTTCGTAAACCCGTGGGGGAAAGGATTCTGCGCCACACTATAAGGGTAGGGGTCGCGATATTGCAAGTCAGCATCACCTTTTCCGGTTTGCTCCTTCACTATGTTGGAGATAAGTTGGCGCCAGTCGGCTGCTATCACAGGTGTGGACTCTGCTCCCTCTCATGGTTTGGCCATGCAGAGAAGCTAAGAGCCTGCCCGACATTCTTAGGGGCTGGACTAGAGTGAGCTATAACCGGGTCATCTGGTGTCCCTGTCCCCTGATATGGAAAGCTACCAGCGCCCTTCAGTGTGATTCTAGGGCTGCGCGGAGGAGGTAGAGGTGGTGGTGCCTTTGAAGAACTAGCCCCTAACGCGAATTGAGGGGATTTCTGAGCCCCAACCTTTGGGTTAGCCCTAGGGCGCTCATTATGGAATGTACCTGGACGAACCCTCAGTTGCACCTGCACTAGTCAAGTCAAGGGCAGGATTCTTTGGTGCTTGAGATCGCACCAAGTCTTCCACTTGTAAGACCCTCAAACTCAGACTATCATGTTGTTCCTTGAAGTCTTCAAGTCTTTCCTGGCTGTTCTTACGTCCAAAGAAAGATGTGTTTTGCTGGGCATGCAACTTGGTATCGTGTTCGTCCAAGCGACGAGTTTGCTCGTTCACTGTCGCGCGAGTGAGCGACAGGGTCTCCGCGGTCTACTTCACGGTCTCCGCGTTCTGGTCCAGTCCGGAGAGCTCTGGAGAAAGACCTAGCTTGCCCATCATGACCATAATGTTCCTCAAACACCATTCGTGTTTCTTAGCGACCGTACGTGCAATGGTTCAGTGCAATGGAGAGGATTTCGTGCAAACGGAGCCTTCTCCTACACGGAATGTTACTGGGAGTGGTTAGAAGACATCCTAAGCCGAAGCGGAGATCTCATCCAAAAAACTGGCCTCTACCGAGCGGTGTTTGCATCGCTCTTCAGCTATGACCATGTTACACCTGTGATGCGGGCCTTCTATGAGTTTTGGTGCCCTAGCACGAATACTCTTCACACATCGTGTGGCGAGATGTCTATTTCTCTGAGGGACTTGACATATATTTCTTGTTTGCCCATAACTGGAAGGTTCTACGACGAAGTTGTTCCATTTATCGAAAAATTTTCAACCAAGGATAAAGGTGGGGATGGATATCTTAGCCATAGTCCCTAAAGAACGCAAAGTGATCGTTGACCTTGAGAACGTTAGCCGCCCAGACATTGTCTACCTCACCTGCCTTCGATCTGGATTTCTTACTCTTGGGCAGGACAACCGGCAAGTCGTTCAACCCTACAGTCCTTACCGTTTCAGTCGTCAGTTCGGCTATGTTCAAGATGTTCCAGGAAGCCTTCAAAAAGATATCCGCACGGGCGCATTATCCTTGACGTTCTGTCATTGGGAAAGCTTTACTAAACGTGAGACAAGGAGCACAGTGACGTTGCCGCCTGAGAGCGCTTTAACAGAGTACATGGTGACTCGTGATTATGTTGAATGGTGGTCCAAAGTATATCGTTCCATGCCCAAGATGACTTTAGCAACAATGTCTGTTGTCGGGTTGCAGCACAACCCTCTAAAAGCGAAAGAATACAAGATCATCGCTCGCGTGGTACTGCCCTGCCAGAAAGTGATTCCCCGCGAGATACCGTCTCGCCAGAGAGTGGTTTCCCGTGAGATACCGTCTCGCCAGAGAATGGTTTCCCGCGAGATTTCGTCTCGCCAGAGAATGGTTCCTTGCGAGATACCGTCTCACTAGAGAGTGGTTCCGCGCGAAATTGAACGTGACAATAACTCGCATGCATCTTCCATCAAGGCGTTGCCCCCAAGTAGTAGCTCTCCAAATGAACCGCACCAAGTTTTAGAAGGTCATGGGGACTCATCTGATCATCGTCTTGCCTGGAGTCGCCTCGAGATGAAGGGGACCAATACTCAAGCAAAAAGACTTAGTGGAAGTAGAAACAGTTCTAAGGGCGTGAACTTCAAGCGTCAAAGGATTGAACCCGACCTTGGCTCTGTTTAGTTTAATCCCAACGCTGGATTTCTCCTCAATAGCAATTTTCTTGGCGAAATTCCTGGTCCCTCGCAACAAACGCCAAATTATGTTGAGGTAAGTTCGCCACCATCAACATGCATCTCTTTCTAACATTATATGCATGATCTGAACTCATTTTTTTTTACGCATGTAATAAGTCATTTTGACAATAGAACTCATTATGCAATAAAAAAGAGATTTTTTTTTTTCGATGTGACTGAACTTAAGAATATAATTCTCAAGCTGCTTACGTATCCTTCCAAAGAAAGAATCAAGTCATAACGTAATTCAAGGATGAGGATTTAGAACTTTTTTTTTTTGAGTGCCTTGTGCAGTTTAGGCTCATGCAGGCTAGGAGTATTTTTGTCATTTGCAGTTTAAGCTCGTGCAGACAGGGAGCATTTTTGTCATTTGCAGTTTAAGCTCGTGCGGACAAGGAGCATTTTTGTCATTCGCAGTTTATGCTCGTGCGGACAAGGAGCGTTTTTTGTCATTCGCAAGTCATGCTCATGCGGACAAGGAGCGTTTTTTGTCATTCGCAGTTTATGCTCGTGCGGACAAGGAGCGTTTTTTGTCATTCGTAGTTTATGCTCGTGCGGACAAGGAGCGGTTTTTGTCATTCGCAGTTTATGCTCGTGCGGACAAGGAGCGTTTTTTGTCATTCGCAGTTTATGCTCGTGCGGATAAGGAGTGGTTTTTACTTGTTTCAAGCATAGTATTTCTTCAAGAACTTGCCGTTGATTGGGCCAATTCTCAAACCGTCTTCAGCCACGATTTTATAAGCTCCGTTGGTGTAGACTTCGCTGACGACATAAGGGCCATCCCACTTTGATTTGAACTTGGGACCGGTCTTGTGTGTCATGATGATGGGTCTGCGTACAGCAAGGACCAAGTCACCGATTTGAAAGGATCGAGGCCGAACTCCTTTGTTGAAGGCACGCGACATCCGGGCTTGGTAGCATTCTAGATGTTGTTGCGCATCGAGCCTCTTCTCGTCTAAAGCTTCCAACTCTTGAAGTCGTAGCTTGATATTTTCTTCATTTGTGAGGCCTTCTTGCAAAGCAATCCTTAATGAGGGAATTTGCTTCTTTAATGGCAAGACGGCTTCCACACTGTTTTGGCCACGATCCTCAGCGCGCGGAGCAGAGGTTTCTAGCAGACAAAGATAGGGGAGTTTTGCGGGCGTGCCACCTCGCGGACGAGGAAAAGGTTGATGGGGGGTGCGCTTGACTTCTTGATCAGGCAAAGGGGGGTCACAGGTGCCACCTCAGAGGAGGATTTACGAGCACAAGCGAGTCGATACTCACGGCGGCGCGAGCAGAGCAATCACAGGGAGTTCGGAGAGAAGCAGGGATGCAGAGTCCGGAGAGCTCTGGAGAAAGACCTAGGCGGCGGAGAAAGACTTAGGGTTAGGGTTTCGAGGGGCTCGAAGGGAACTGGGTTTCAGTTGTGTTTGTTTGTTGTTTGTATTGATTTTAGAGAGAGCCCGTCTGTTAGGGTTCGAGCCCCCTTATATAGTAGTTCGGCAGAAGCAAAGTGATTAGAATCCAAGTCGGACTCTGAAACACTATTTCACAAGGACACTGTTTCGTCCATGCGAACAACCAATTGGTGACCCCTGCCCAGTTCGCACACTCCATTCCGCGCTGCCAACTGTAGACTCCTATGCGAACTGGAATTAGGAGCATCCTCATCTCGCGGGCTGCTATAGTATGCTATCTCTTCATTTCCCTTCTGTAGCTTGCGTCCATTTCGCGGGCTATTGCAGTTCGCGAGCCTTAAAAGGGCTTTTTATATTTAATGGGCCACAGGGGTTGGCCCGAAGCATGTCAAAGACTTGTAAAAGTCTTCAACGTTTGTCGTGGTGCGCGCGGACTCCGCATGTCGCTTCCTCGCGAAGTCTCCTACGCGAGCTAGTTCGCCAGCTCGCCTCGCTTTGCCTACGCGGAGAGTCCATCTCGCCTCGCCTATGCGGACTGGCAATCTCGCTTTGCCTCGCGGAGAGTTGAACAGTAACTCCGCGCCAAGTCATTCCGCGCGCGGGCTAAGTAAAGTCAAATTTTCATTCAATTCGTTCCGCGCGAAGTCTAACTTGGCTCGCGTGGACTTACTGGCGAGCTATCACTTATAAACTTAGAGAAACTCCATCTCGCCGGTATGACATGGTCCAAGAAATAATTAATATTTACATAGACATTTATTATCCAGTAAAATATTAATTCAGGCGTAAACACACACCATATACCAGAGAATAAGGTGTGGCATTTGTGGCAGTTCGATATGTCGTTCTATATGCCCACAATGCCTCGCCCATCTTCTCATGCCAGTCTCTTTGTGATTTGTTGACGGTCTTCTTTAAGATGTTGCAGAGCGTCTTATTAAATGCCTCCGCCAAACTATTAGCTGGTGCATTGTACATCGACGAAAAGTGTAGCTTGAAGTGATACTTTTCGCTAAGTTTTTGCATAGCACTATTTGAGAAGTACTTGACGTTATCTGTAATGATGCAACGTGGCACACCATATCGCTGGATGTTGCATGTCTTGATGAAGACTACAACGGTTTCTTTCTTTATCTCTTTAAGTGGTACAGCCTCTGACCACTTTGAGAAGGAATCTGTGCCTGCCAAAATGTACATGTGCCCTCCAGAAGATTTCGGGTTTATGGGTCCCACAGCGTCTATCCCCCAGACATCAAACGGGTGTGAAGCGATCGTAGGATGCAATAGCTCAGGCGGTTGATGGATGAAGTTTGCGTGGAATTGACAAGCTTGACATTTCTGTGTGTACTCCATGCAATCCTTGACCATTGTGGGCCAGTAATAACCCATTCGCCTTACTTGAAAATGTAATTTAGGGCCTGATTGATGAGCTCCACATATTCCGGAATGAACCTCTTCCATGGCTTTGGACGCCTCTTCTTTTCCCAAACACCTAAGGAGTAACCCGTCAAATGATCGTCAATAAAGAGTCTCCTTATAGTAGAAAAAGCGCAGGGCTCTTCGTTTGATATTTGTTCGCTGTTTTAGATCGTCAGGCAATTTTTTATGCTCAATGTAGTCGATCAAAGGATGCCTCCAATCTTCGACGTCAATAACATAGATGGAGACTATATTGGAATTTTCGCACAACGGTACAATTTCTGTTGATACGACCCATCGTTGGCAAATTGAAAGGCCCACAATTTCATCATTTGATAATGCCAAAGTTGCTGCTAGGTTGGCCAAGGCGTCCGCCATTTGATTTTCTTTCCTTGGCACATGTTCTAGTGTAACAACATCGAAACCCTTCAAGAGTTGTGTAGCGAAGCGGAAATAAGGAACCAAATCCTCTTTCCTGACTTCGTAATTAGTTAGTAGTTGATCAATTACTAACTTCGAATCCCCGTACACTTCTAGATTTGCAATTTGTATTTCTAAGGCCGTTTGCAACCCCATGATGAGGGTTTGGTATTCCGCAACATTGTTGGAATACAATTTACCGAGAGTGAAGGCATATGGCAATATTTGCTTTTGTGGGGTAACAAAGACAACACCGGCCCTTGCTCCATCTACTCTTGAAGATCCATCAAAGAACATCTTCCAAGTGGGGAGAACCTCTGCAAGAAAGACTTCTTCATCTGGCAAGTCATCTAAAATTTCCCAATCGGCAGGGATTGGGTGATCCGCTAGAAAGTCAGCCACAGCTTGGCCTTTGACCGCCTTGGCAGGTATATAGACGATGTCATGTTGATTGAGGAGTAGAGCCCACTTTGCCATTTGTCCTGATAAGACTGGTTTAGACATGACAAACTTGACTGGGTCATCTCAGGCTACTAAATGTACCGTGTAAGCTTGCATATAATGCCTCAACTTTTGGATGGAAAAGATGAGAGCGAGACATGTCTTCTCTATTGGAGAATAATCTCCGGTGAGAGTTCGACTTAAATAGTATAAGGCCATCTCCCTTCTTTCCTCGTTTTCTTCGGCTAGAAGTGCTCCAAGTGATCTTTCTTGAGCTGCAATGTAGAGGATAAGAGGTTTCCCAGGAATGGGTGCACCCAACACCGGAGCATTAGCCAAGTACTTTTTAATGCTTTCGAAAGCATTGTGGCATGCTTCATCCCACACGAAAGGCACATTCTTCTTCATGAGTCGACTAAAAGGTTGACATTGACCTGCAAGGTTTGAGATGAACCGCCTGATAAACGCGAGTTTTCCTTGGAGGCTTCTCAATTCTTTTAAATTTGTTGGCTCTGGCATTTCTTGAATGACCTTAATCTTTGATTGATCTACTTCAATGCGCCGATGCTATTCACAATGAATCCAAGGAACTTGCCTGAACTCACACCAAAAGCGCACTTGAATGGGTTCATTTTGAGTTGGTACTCGCGTAGCCTATTGAATACTTTTCGTAGGTCTTGCAAGTGGTCACTCCTTTTTCTTGACTTGACAACCAAATCATCAACATAACATTCAACGTACTTGTGAAGCATGTCTCCAAAGATTTTCTGCATGGCACGTTGGTATGTTGCACCAGCATTCTTTAATCCAAATGGCATGACTTTGTAACAGTAAATGCCTTTGGGAGTGCGAAATGCAGTTAACTCCTCGTCTTCTAGCGCCATCTTTATTTGGTTGTAGCCAGACGATCCATCCATGAAAGACAAAGCTTTATGACCTGTGGTTGCATCCACCATGAGTTCGATGATAGGCAAAGGGAAGTCATCTTTCGGACATCCATCATTCAAGTCGCGAAAGTCTACACACACACGCATTTGTCCACTTTTCTTTTCAACTGGGACAATGTTTGCGATCCACTTGGGATATTGGACCTCTCTGATGAAGCCTGCAGCGATCAACTTGTCAACCTCTTCTTCAATTTGAGTTTGTACCTCTGTTCGAAAACGTCGTGTCAGCTGTTTGATGGGTCGAGCCTCCGGTTTAACAGCTAATCGATGAACTGCCACTTTAGGATCAAGACCGGGCATTTCTGTGTAGGTCCAAGCGAAGACATCGTTGTACTCAAGCAACAAGTCATAGTACTCCTTCTCCTCTTGGGAGCTTAACGACGCGCTTACAAATATCAGTCTTGGTTCTTCCTCCGTCCCTAGATTGAGTTTCTTAAGTTCATCGACCGTAGATTTCACCCCATCTTCAAGCTCTGGAGGAGCTGCCTCTACTTCATATTCGAAGCCTTCATGGTCATCCTCTTCATAAGCTTCCACCTCTGCTACTGTGATGTGATAAGCACATTGAATAACATCATCCTCATCGCCGCTAGCATCATCGCCTTCTTTATCTTGACCAGTGAGTATGAAGGTATGTTGCCTCACTTTAAGTTGGTCAGTCGAATTCACCTCTAGCACACAACGTCTTTTCATGCGTGATGGGATGAGACTTTGGATTTCTTTATTTTCCGATTGGCCAACTTCTTTTCTTTTTCTATCTTGTTGTTCTTTAGGAGACTGGATCCTTTCAAGTGCCGACTTTCGAGGAGTTGGCTATATTTGTTTATTTTCTTCATTTGACGATGACAACATTTTGAACACAGAAGTTCGTGTAGCTGCGGTGTCAAGACGACTGAAGATGAAGTTTCGACTTGTTGACTTTTCAACACGTTCAAACACCGAAACTCTGCCTGTTGATTTAGTAGAAGTAATTTGAGAACTTGGGCAAATGCGATTGAACGCTGAAGTGCGAGAAACAGATTGGATTTGTGGAATCTCATCTTCTACTTCTTCGACGTTTATGTACTACATGCTTGCCTTCTCTGCTTTCCTTCTGCCTGAGATTTTGATCGGCTTGTTTGGGACAAATCCAAGACCCGTTTTTAATCGAATCACTTTTTTTTCCCTGTTCTCTCAACTTCTTTTGAGACTCATTGAGCTCATGTACTTTCTTGCTGACAACTTGATTATCCTCTTTACTCGACGAACCAAAGTCGAATCCAGCCTTTGCCAACAATTTGTAAGCATTGGGGTCAAACCCTTCATTTGTTCTTTTCTCGGGTAAAAGTCCGTGCTCTACCCTTCCTTGGATTGGTTTGACAAATCCTTTCAATGGTTGCTTGGTAGGAGTTTGGTCGTTTAAATTTGTCAATGGCAATATTGATGCTTCCTTCAATAATTTTATGTCCTCTTCACTCAACTTCCGAGGACTCACTTGCCGCTTTGTTCCCGCAAATGGAGACTCTCCTTCTTTGCGCTTGGACTTTGGCACATATCGAAGAATTGGGACAATTGGACTGGACTTGTTTGATGTCACATTTTTGGATGGAGACTTGTGTGACTCTTCATTTCCCTTGCCCTTCACTTCAACTTCTTTCCTTGTCACCATTGTAGCCTTCCTTGTTGAGGGTACTTTAACCGGAAGAACTTCTAGTACTGATTCCTCATCTGAATAGAACTTGGAATCTGCGAAGTAAGACTCAGCTTCGGTGAATGGCTTGGTATCACCTATCACTGTTTTCACGCCTCCGCGGTACAACTTGAAGCATTGATGCAAAGTTGAAGGTACGACATCATTTTCATGAATCCATGGTCGCCCTAACAATATGTTGTATGAAGTCTTTGCATCGATCACGTGGAACAAAGTGTGTGACTCCAATTCGCTAATAACCATGTCTAGCCGAATCATGCTTATCGCTCTTTGCTCTCCATGGTTAAAACCCTGGATCATGAGACGACTTTTAGATAACTCGTCAATATTGATGCCGAGTTGAGACATTGTCGATTTTGGCATAATGATTACAGCAGACCCTCCATCTACAAGCATGCGGTTTAATTTTTTCTCTCGCATGTAACCTGTCACAAAAAGAGGTCGATTGTGTGGCTTTGAACCCAATTGTAAATCTTCATCCGTGAAATGAATGGCGTCACAACATGCTACGCATGCCACACACTCATTGATGTTTGAAGAATGCTGGCCCTCATCAAGCAACAACTGGATTAACACACCTCTCGCCGATTTGGAAAGCCGTGACAGATTGGAGAGGCTAAATTTTAGAGGTAAGTCTTCTAATTGCCTCAGCACTTCAGTTTCTTCAACCTTCTCAGCATCTTTGGAATCACCTTCAAAGCTTGTTGTCATTGAGCTAGCCCTCAGACTCGGTCGCGCCTTGGGCATGCACTTCATTGGCGGATTTTGATTGAGGGACTTTTGCACGCAAGGAGCGAATTTCTCCTTTATACACTTTGTCTCATTCCTCGCGAGGCATTGACGACTCCTATGGGGTTGTTTATGATTCGGCTGTGAGAGTGGTGGACTTGGCAACACACCTTTGCGCTCTTTTCGTCGAGTTACGAGTTCCCATCCTTCACCATCGTCGCATGGAGCAGCTTTAGGAGCGAGGTTTATTTGTCAGATTGGCTTCACTTCTTCTAACTTTTTATCATTGCTAGCCTCTTTCGAGAAATGGCATGACACTTTTACTGGCATGGAAGGTACTTGAACCGGCTCAAAAGAGCCAAACGAAATGGTAGTGCAATTGACCGCAGCAACCTCGTCGACATCCAACTCGATTCTTCCTTGTTTAGCAAGCTTCATGATCAAATCCTTCAAAACAAAGCACTTCTCAACTGGGTGGCTGACGAGGCGATGAAACTTGCAATACTTCGAATCATTGACCCGATGCATTTCTTCTGGACGTTTGCACTCTGGAAGTTCTATCACCTTGTTCTCAAGCAAATCCTCCAACATGCCTGCCACGTCGAAATCTGGGAATGGATAAGTCTTTTGCTCCCACTCAGTCAATGAATGCTTCTTCCTCCCGTAGGCTTGAGTCAGTTCTACTCTCTTAACCTCCTTCTTGTCTCGTGTGGAGATTTTGATTGGAGCAACACTTACAGTCATCGACTCCTTTGTAGATCTTTTCACGACCTTGTCAACTTTGCTGCAGAAAGCTTTATCTTTTCATTGATCATTGACAAACTCCTTCTTACCCTTGTGGCTAGCTATGCTCAACTTCATATCATGCGCTCGCGTAGCCAGTACTTCAAAGGTTCGAGGCTTGATGCCTTGGAGAATGTACAACAAATCGAAATGCATGCCTTGGATACACATTTCTACTGCAGACGTCTCTGACAAGCGGTCTTTACAATCGAGGCTGAGAGAGCGCCACCTGTTGATGAAGTCGATAGCTGGTTCGTCTCTCCATTTTTTTGTGTTGGTGAGTTCCATCATGCCCACAGTTCGCCTTGTACTGTAGAAGCGGTTTAAGAATTCACATTCCATTTGGTCCCAACTGTTGATGGACTCGGGCTCTAAGTCCATGTACCATTCAAAGGCATTGCCTTTCAATGAGCGAACGAATTGCTTGACAAGGTGGTCACATTCTGTCCCAGCGTTATTGCAGGTTTCAATGAAGTGAGCAACATGTTGCTTTGGATTACCCTTCCCTTCGAATTGCTGGAACTTTGGCGGCTGGTATCCCAACGGCATCCTTAGACCATTGATTCTTTTGGTGTAGGGTTTGGAGTAGGTGAGAGAATCACGAGAAGGACCTCCATATTGAGCTCTGATAGAGTTGGTGATGATGTCTTGTAACTGTTGAAAGGACATAGATCCAAGCGAGCCATCATCGTCTTTTTCATCGTTCTTGGAGCTCTCGCCTACTTTGTGCTTCTTTTCTTCATCTTGACTTTCAAGCCTGCTGTAGAGCTCGGCGATCTGCATGTCTTTTTCTTCCACCGTTTTGGTGAGCTTCTCAACCGTTCCCATCAGATTGGCTATTTGCTCTTCAATGGTGGATGCGCTTGTCACCATGACTTGCATGGGGATAGGTTGTGATGAATAATCTGCTGGCATGCCATACGGGTTGTCTTCATCACCATTTGGATTCTCATTGTATGAAGCCGTGCTTGATTCATCATCTGTGGCAGGTGAGAATGATCGCTCCCTTGATTTATTTGGAGTTTCCTTCTCTTCACTTCACGAGGCACGCTTGTCTTCGCTTCGCGAGGCACGCTGGCCTTCACTCCACGAGGCACGCTTATTTTCCGCGAGATTCGCCAAGGTGATGACTGGTTCGCGAGGCTTGGAAGGCAGAGCCAAGAATGTTGTGGGTTGATTCCTCGCCATGTTGCGGGTGACATGACCAGAGGGCTCGCTACTTGACCTCGAGGTCGTTGGTTTAGATTTCTTCGTCGAGATGACTTGGGTGCTCTTGGAGGTCATCACTTCGAACAGATTTGAACTTTCTTGCGGAGAAGGAGATGAGAGGCAAAGTTGTCCCACTGGGCGTGCCACTTTGGTAAACACGAAAATATCTACAACAAATAACAGAACAACACGTGTACAAAGAATAATTTAATTTAATCAATGCGAATGCGGGTTACAATCTTTGTGAACTCCTCTGATTTTATCTCCGAATATAGGTTTAACTCAAGGGTGACAAGCACTTGTTCTTGAGGGTTTACGCGGATTGATCACGTAACGAGTATTTGGGATTTGGATTTGGGTTTAGTGAAGAACTGGCTATTTGGGGAGCTTGATAGTTCTTCAAGGGTTTTGGATTTGGATTTGATGAAGAACTGGCTGTTTAGGGAGCTTGATAGTTCTTCAAGGGTTTTGGATTTGGATTTGGTGAAGAACTGGCTGTTTAGGGAGCTTGATAGTTCTTCAAGGGTTTAGGGGAGACTTCTGAGCTCGCGGAGGGATTTCTCTCTCTCTCTAGTTCGCTGCCTTGTTTATGCTCCCTTCTCTCGGTATGAGAGGGGGTATTTATAGTGTTAACATACCTCCACTTAAGGCATGTAATGAAGATTCTGAATCAATAATATTTCCATAATCGAATCAATGAATCTTGACTGATTTACTTGCCGATTTTAACATAATCAAATCAATCAAATCTTTAGATTTAGATATGCCCAGATCGCTTTGGATTGAATGTCCTGTTTTGAGCAAGATCCTTAGTAAGGGGCGAGCTATCTCGCGGATATGGAAGGTATCCCGCGAGGAAGCTTGATTTCCAAGCAAGCGGCGATTTCTAATCCCACTTCGCGGACGACTTATCTTGGACGTACATCCCCGCATGCATGCGAACTCTATCGTCTAGCTACTTCGCGAGTTTCCCTACGCGGGGCCATCTCGCCTTGCATTTATGTCAATCTACGCTCGCGGAGTCAGTTCGCCTCGCGAAGTTTACTCTCTAGCTCGCCTGACCGCTGGCGAACCCTCACCAATTATTTTTGGGGATGTCCGATTAATTTAATTTAATTGATATCTGATCATCAATCGACACTTGATAATTGATTTCAATCGGGATTTAAGGTTTTGTTGTCGGCCGACCATTTCCACGTTGCCACATGTTATTTCCGACGGCTTTCCAATTTTGTTGACTCACGAGCCACGTATTTGCTTGGATTATTCAACGACTATTATTATCGTTAAATTTTATATGTCTACAGTGGCATGCATAAATATTTTTCTCAATGGAAAATATGGGAAAAACATAAACTTTGATTTCAAGGCTCTATCATTAAGTCAGTATTTTTTTTTTGTCCACTCACTCTAACGTTTTAAATGCTTCTCCCCTAGGTCTTTCGTTTAAAATGCCCAGTCTGCAGAGTTCTGTTTGGCGAGGGTAGGAGGCGAGTCATATTTCTCACCTCATCCAGTTTTCTCTCTCTTAAGTTACTAGTTTAACCTACTTGTATATTTTCTCATTTCCTAGTAGTTGCTCTGATAACCATGGGATGTTTTAAATGAATTTCTGTCAAGGTGTGTTAAGAGTTTGAATTTAGCTTCTCTGCTTGGATTAAAGTTGCTTAGAATTGCTTGGATGTCTTACAACCATTAGATGGAGTACAATCTGGGACCACCATGTCATCCTTATGTCATTCTTACTTCATCTAATGGTTATAAGACATCCAAGCAAATCCAAGCAACTTTAATCCAAGTAGAGAATCCGAATCCTAAGAGTTTATGACTCCACTTAGGAGTGATGAAAAAGAGTTATTTGGTTTGTTTGTATGAGAGATTAAATTCATGAAATTATTTTGAATTATTACTTTTGTTGAGGTGGTGGATGTTTAATTGGGGGAGCAGGTGGCTCCAGGAGACGTGGATTTAATTGTTTCAGAAGTTTTTGGGGTTGTGGTGATTTTTCTTTCAGGTAGGGTTACCTATTTTCAAGGGAGGTTATGCCAAAATTTTGGTAGAATTTCCCATGAGGTGGGTCCCGCAGGGTTTATCCCGGATTTGAAGGAGAAATCCAGAGTAGGTCTTGACATGATCACTGACTTTTGACCAATTAATCACTTTACTTACTCACATTTCAAAAATATCACTTAACTCACTCACTTTTGATTCCGTCTCTCACTCAACTCACTGCCGTTAAACCTACCGTTAGAAACCGTTAAAATTGAGGGTATGTTTGTCTAACCACATAAAATGCATTTCAAATTTTATTTATTTTATTTCTAAAGTTATTAAATCATTTTTCTTTTTATTTTATGCAAAAAAAAGTGACTTTATAAATCTGAAACCCTAAACCCTAAACCATAAAATCTGAAATTATTTTGAAAAAAAAAACTATTTGTAGTTATTTTTTTCGCGATACATTATTAACTTAGAAATGTATTTTTTTTCTTATTTGAAAGTTATTAAATTATTTTCAACTTTAAACAAAAAAAAAAGAAAACACTCTGGAATTTCTAATACAAAACAAATGCTTTAGAATTAAAATTTGATGAGAATAAAACAATTTTTATTTTTTTTCCTAATAATAAATAATTGGAATTCTTTTTTGGTGTTTTGACAAATATACTCTCGATGTTAACGGTTCCTAACGGTAGGTCTAACGATAGTGAGTTAAATGAGAGACGGAATCAAAAATGAGTGAGTTAAGTAATATTTTTAAAATGTGAGTGAGTAAAGTGTTTAATGAGTCAAAAGTCAGTGACAATTTGTGATATTTTGCCTAGATAAAAATAAAAATAGTATTATGTAAGAGCTCATTTATCTTCATTAATAAATAAAGAGCATATTGTTACACCATCCCAAATAGTAATAAATGAATGAGTCCACCTATTAATGATATGAATCCAAAATTGTAAACTAATTTAGAACAACTAAGATCCATGCAGGTGTACGAAGCTCTCGTTTATTATTTGCATCTTGGTCATTTTATCTTTGGCTCTCCTGATTTAAGCCTAATTAATTTGTTTTTGTTTTAGCCACTATGTTGATTATTTTTAATTTATTTATAAAATAACTCAACACAAGAAAAAACATGACCCTAAATAACCCTATATATGTCTAGCATCATTTGGTCTAGCGGCATATAGTCTCCATTTAATAAATGGGATGTTGTGAGTTAGTTGTTTACATGATAAACAAAATAATAATAACCCTCATATATCAATAATGTTTAAACTCATGACCTTGAAATTATCGGTTCATCTCTTTAACCAACCATATCACGGCTCACCAACACCAGTGAGTTGAGATTCTATGTTTTCTTGCTTATGTTGTCTTTCATTTTATTGGTTTAATATATTAATTTCTCTCTTTCCCAAAATAAAAATAAAAACTAAGATTTATTTGCCAATTACTTGACTAAATCATTTTTTTTTTACCATCACGAAAGTAGTTTGACAAAGAATGATATAAACATATTGGATTTTGCTTTGGCGATAAAACGATTAGACATAATCTTAACTCACATCTTGAACTTTGAATATGTCGTTTTCCTAGCATATGCGCTAAAATTTCAACATTTTACCAATTACACTTGGAAATATGAATATTTATTATTTTATGTGGAAAGAGAGTTTTTTTCGATAGAGATGTGGAAAGAGAGTTGGTGTTTTAACCAAACTCCATTCAAAGAGAGTCAAGTCTAAACTTTGGTCTTTTACGTCCAAAAGGAGCAAATGACTTCAACTATGGTCTAGTTAGATTTCTTGACCATTCTTAAGCCACCTCTTGTCTTAAACGAGTTAGTAGCGAAACAACATTCTTCTATATTAATTAACAACAATATCAAATGTTTAATTTACTTGGTGATGGTTAGCACCTATTGACGATTAGAATAATTAGCGATCAATAAGAGAGGATCGAGGAGAGGGTGTAAGCCTTTGGTGGATGTGGACCAATGCCAAGACCCATGTGATCCTTACCCTTACCATTTATCTCTTAAAAAAATAAAATTACGACCGAAACACTTAAATAGCCAAAACTAAATGTATTGAAATTAAAAGCGGTCAACACATGCACGAGAAGTTTCTTGATCAGAGTAGTTAGGTTGTGAACATTGTGCTTTAAATTAGTGATCCAAGTAGTTGGCTTCATGGGAACATGCTTGAAACTTAACTCTTTAAAATTGGATTCCAAATTTTGAATGTCTCTGATAAGGGATCAAATTCTCCGAGGATTTGATTGATTGAATCTATGATTAGCTTGAAATCTCCTTCAAGCCTAAATTCTCCGGTCGCGTGATAGTGGCCATCTCGTGCAGCAATGCACTTTGCAACTGGCAGTAGTGTGACCAAAATTGTGAGCTCCACCAATGCCAGGTAAGCCCTCATGATTTCTGATGACAAAACCTGCAACAGAGTTCTTGTTGTTTATAACTGAGCCATCAAAATTTAGGTTGGCAAACTAGCAAGGAGGAAAGAGTCATCTCATAACACATGAGAAGTCTGAATTAGCTAAGTAGCAAAAGGGCATTGAGATATGATTGGATTGTACCTTTTGTAGTTGTTACCAATGGAGGCAGCAACATAAACAATCGAATTAGGGATTGAGTGTTTCTAAAGATGAGATTATTTCTTCCACCCAAATTATCCAGTAGAGGATGATGAGGTTTTATGTATTGATATTTTGAGTTTCTAGTCTGAACCAAATCGAATAATCATTGAGAGAATGGAAATTATGAATATTAGTTTCAGCTAGAAGCCAAACATTTAGATCAAAAAGGCAAAAGAATAAGAGGTGGTTCATATTTGCTGCCCGAAATAGCAAAAGGCAAAATTTGGGTCAACAGAATTAGAATAACATGCAATTCTTGCCCACAGTTTTTGATCTTTCGTTAAAAGCCAAGAAAAAATCCTCGCCTTAGGATGAATAATTAATTTTCTAATAGCATTCATAACTTTAGAATTCAACTGTTGGTGGGACCACAACCGCGTATATCTCACTCGGAGTGTGTGTCTCACTAACAAGCTACTACCTCGAGGGTAGGCCTCATCATTTGGCCCTTCGGCCCTAATCCGCCCTAAAACCCGCCCTACCCTATAGGGCCGAAGCCCTACCCGGCCCTCCGTTAGGGCGGGCCGACCCTAGCCCTTTTCAATTAGGGTAGGGCAAGGGTCAAGCAAATGAAACCCGGCCCTACCCTACGGCCCTACCCTATTGAGCCCTTTAGGGCCAAGCCCGGCCCGACCCTATCCAGGCCCTAAAAGCCCGCCCTTTAGGCCCTAATAATTACCTATTTTCTATTTTTTTAATATGTTTCTTATTTTTTATACAATACAACTAATCTTATAAGTTTTATTTCTTTAATTTGTATTTTTCTTTGTTAAATAATGATTGATTTTTGATGATTTAGAGAGATAGTTAATGAAATATATGAATATAACTACTTAGATTAATAATTCTAGATGTCTTAAGTTAAATATAATGTATATGTATGTTAAATATGACTAAAAATAGGGTCGTGTATCATATATCTCTTGAGGTAATATTTGAGAAAAATAAAAATAAAACTCATGAATTTATTTCGTTAAATAAAATATCGTCATATTCGGCCCTTTCGGCCCTATTTAGCCCTATTCAAAGGGCCGGCCCTACCCGGCCCTATTAGCCCTAGCGAAATGGGCTTTAAGGGCGGGTAAGGGCTTGCATATTTGAGCCCCGGCCCGACCCTACCCGGTCCTAAATTTTGTTGACCAAATCAAAGCCCTACCCGACCCTACCCTAAGCCCTAAATTTTAGGGTAGGGCCGGCCCTAGCCCGGCCCATGATGAGGCCTACTCGAGGGCGTGCTCATAGTGCTCGCATGTGGATGCACGTGTGAGAACCTTCTGGAACGAGTGCCCTCCAGCAGCTGTCAACTCCAGATGTGCGTCTCACTACCTATAAAAGGAACTCTTAGTTACATGCTCAGGTATCCGCCAACCTCTAGTCTTCACTAGAACATCAATTGCTTTGGCTATGAATCCTGATATAAGCATCAGAGAGGTAACGCCCAGATCACCCAGGCGCCCTTCTGACCGCTTGTTTCTATCTCGCAGTGATACAAATCACCAAGCAAGTACTATTGATCGCGAAATTATCAATAGCAATTAGAAAGGAAAACAAACAAGAACTAAACTTTTGAAGAAAATTATATTCTTCTTTATATTGTGCAAAAGATACAAATGTCTAAATGTTTCTCTCACAATATCACTAAACAAACTTATGTTTTTGTTTAACTCTCTGTTTAGATCTAAACTAAACATCTCTATTTATAGACCTTAGAATTTTTAACTAACCTGGAAACTATTTCCCTATCTAAGAAGAAAATGTTTCCCTAACTAAGTTGAAAAAGGAATCTAGCTAAGCTCCTGGAGAGTATGATACACACGTATCATGGCTCCCCCTTTTACGAACTTAAACTCTCGTTTAGGTTAAAAACGGAGAAGAGGAAACTCGAGAGTTCCCTTTTCTTTGCTGAACCACTTAGTTTTGCTTGGAACCTAACCTGCACGCCCAATGCGGAACACTGTTCGTTCCCCATGATGTGTCGTTTTCAGGACCCACCTCGGATTTCACCCTGAAATTCGAAGTAAACCCTGCATGGTCCACCTCAAGAGAGATTTTACCAAAAATTTCTGCATAACCTCCTTTGAAAATGGACTACCCTACTTGTCAAATCCAAATATACACTTCTATAACCAAAACAAACAATCCTCAACACCTGAAGCCACCCTGCTCCCAGCTTTATCTCCTGCTCCCAGCTCTATCTCAACACCCAGAACACCACATGATTTAGCTAATTTACAACAATCTCAAATGTTATCAGAGCAATTCTAATAAGAAAGGAAAACATAGATAAGAGAGCTAGCGAAAGCTATGATATTGACTATGCCTCAACTCCGTGTACGCCCGATCTCTTCTAAGCTAACATGCAATCTAGGCATTTGAACCGAAGGGCCCAGGGGAAAGTAATTGAAAAACGTTAGAGTGAGTGGACAAAAATATATTAAATAATTTAACAAAAACATAATTTATTTTCCCACATTTAAACTTTTAAAAGAAACCTCAATGCTTGCAACTTTGATATAACAATTAACCTTGTAACCTGAATCACGTAAGTATAAACAAACGAGCCCCGCTGAGTAAACAAAATACAGAAATCTCGTGAGAAGAGATAAACCAGCCCCGCTGGTTAATCAAATATATAACTGAGAAAAATAAAACAAGGGAAAAAGATATCACCATGTAAGAGGAGCCTCCCAGGCTCGGGTCGGAGCCTCCTAGGCTCTAATAGCGTCTCACACTAAGCGCTTGACTACCTACGGTGAGGACCGCTATTAAAGGCTAGCTAGCAATGAATAAAAACCGATCAGAGCCTCCCAGGCTATAGTAGCGTCTCACGCTAAGCGCTCGACTCACCTATGGAGATAACCGTTAATAAAAACTAGCTAGAAATGAATAATAGCGACCCTAGTAAGGTGACTAAAATCATCCGAAAACATCTAAATCCAAAAAGCTTCCTTAAGTTCGTGCAAATGCATATAATAGTACGGTTCCCAACCATACATGGAAATTATCATAAGAAAATACAATAAAACTCAATGACGTGTCTCACACGTCAAAATATTCTCAAATCTATAGTTATAAGCGAGATTTAATTATCAAGTATAAATTGTAAATAATTTCTCAATCCGGAAATACTCGCTAAAAATATTCTCAATGTCAAGATCGATAATCCACAAATAAACGAGAAAATTATAAATAGAGAACTACTGAAAATCTCATTTTCGGTACTCTTTTAAATATCTCAAATTCGACAAAATTAAATCCGGAAATCATAAACAATAACAAAACTCAAATACCAAATTAATAAACTGAGCTCAAATCCACAAATCATGAGCAACACTTAATCGATGCCTCAAACTCAAATAAATCTCAAAACCATATTATAAACCGAAATTTTAATATAAGCTCGTAAAATAGAACAATAATTTCCAAAAGAATTCATGCAAGCATATTCCTTTAAAAACAAAGTGTCTACTCACAAATTTAGGCATAAGCCCGACGATATCCGCAATGTCACTCGTGAGAGGTCTCCACGTATCCTGACACCATCAACATGTTTAGAACCACTCTTCAATTTTTGGAAAAATAATTGCTTTAATATAACATCCCGAAAATCTTCTGCCTAACCCACTACCCTAGCTGAGGTTAAGCTTATCGGATTCATGTCAAACTCCACTCGCAACTTTATTTCATTAATTTCAAATTCTAAAACAGAAATAAGGGAAATCCAATGATAGAATCTTCCCGAATAGCACACCGATAAAATCAAACTTCAAATAATCTCAAACCTATTCAAAACTCTTCCAAAAATTACAAACTTCACACCGTTGGACTCCTCTCATCAAAAACAAATTAAGCAGCTCCAAAAATCACTCAAAAGTGGCGGCACCGCCGTATGCTCCGCCGGCAGTGGCGGCCAGCCACCGCCAATCTCCGACCACCTTCGATGATTACCAAATTTTGACACAATCATCATCTCAACATTATAAACAACTTTCATAACTAGCCCGAAGATCAACTTTAAGCCTAAACATGTCAATCGAAGCAAAAACTGAAAAATCCCAAATTCAAAATTCTAGAACTTCAAACCTTCGATTCTCCTTACCTAGCTCGAATTATGTTGAAGTATAAAAAGGTCTTAAGATAGAAAGTCAAAAGTAGAAATCAGAAAGTTACATTTTTCCTCCTCCCTCCTCTCCCGAGCGCATTTCGACCCGGCGACTTTGCCGTCTTCGTTCGCCGTTGTCTGGCGGAGTTAGGTCGCCATACCAGTCGGGATTTGAAGCTCAGCTTCTCCTCCATCGATCTGGGTACCTTGCCGGGATGGTATCACCGTCGTTTGAAAGAAATCTGGGCTTGAAACCGCGACTGCACAGTAGATTTCCCTTCATCAGAACTCTCTCCTCCGGCCAACTTAGACGGCGCCACCTACATCTTAAAGGTCTTCCCTTGCATAACAAACCCTCAAAAGTTCTCGAAATAGTAACTTCGGTTTTTAGACCATAACTTCTTCATACGAACTCCGTTTTTGACGTGCCACTTGTCCACGAATTCGGTTTAACTTCCTCTACAACTTTTATAAAGGAAGTTTTCTCAAATTTTGGACGAAATAAAAAGTCAAGTTTTGGAGCCTTAAATAGTTCAGACACAACGGTAAAAGTAAAAATGAAGTCGTTTACGGTCCAACTGACGGTAAACGGGTCAATTAAGGTCTGGGGCGTTACAGTCGTAGCCACTTAATGTTCCAAAATACAATCATCCAGCAATGGATCCTCTTTAAGGCGCTATTTACTCAGCCTTAACCATACTAAGTCACTAATACTAAAGTTACAAGGTATCCGATGTTTATCATGTCTGGCCTTGTACTTTGCTTGTGACTTCTTCAATTTTGACTTCTCAACATCTTGACTTGAGTGCCCTTCATGTGGACGTGTCAACAAGACAAATTTCCTACAAGCATTGACTAATCTTTTAGTCTGAGTCGCTGCTACCAAGCTTGCCTCTTGTGGCATGGAAATCGCTCAAATAACAAATTGTTGTTCATCCTTCGTGAACGTATACTTCTGGGCTCTCCTGTCATAGACTGCATATCTATCCCATAAGTAGGGATTACCTAGTATAACCTGACAAACATCCAATGACACCACATCATATGTCACTACATCAATGTAAGACTCATGAAGAGCAAAATTGAATGTGCATTGGTTGGTTACACTCATCCCGCTGACTTCCTTTTGGATCCATCCCAACGGATATGGTTTTGGATGTCTGACTATCTTGAGACCCAGCTTCTAAACCATGACTTCCGAGATAAGATTCTTCTCACTACCCGGATCCACAATGGCATCAACCAAACTAGTCTTCACCTGCAAATTAACAACAAAGAGCTGCTCCCTGGGCTCTGCTTCATCCATTATAGAATGCTTATTTCCTGCCATAAGATTGAGCTTTACATTTGGTTATGTCATCCCTGGTACTTCCTTTGGCCTGTGTGTGGTCAAAGCGACTTTCTTTTTCTCCTCCTTCTGCCTTAACCCTCTTGGTTTAAGGTGAGGATACTTCACCCAACACTTATCCACCACATGGCCTATTTCTTTGCAGTGATTGCGAACCAAACATTCTTTCCCATCAGACTCACCATTCTTATGCTCCTCCTCTTTGACATAGGAATCATTGGACTTACCCACAGATTGTTTTCCATCTCTTTCTATTACATTCTTCTTAAATTTGCCCTTAATGGCAATGGCTTTCACGCTAGCTTCTGCAATAGTTTCCACCGTGAATAACTACAACTCCTTCTAGATATAATCACTCAAACCCGCCACATACTTCATGAACACAGAATACTTCTTCAATGAAATTTCCAAAACCATAGCTTGATTCTGGAATTCAGTAATGTAATCCTGCATAGACTGATTAAATTCCTAACGCACGCAAGTTGTACCACTTGCACCATCGTTCTTCCTAAAAACCAACTAGATAGAACTGCTTCTTAAGCAACTCTTTGAACTTCTTCCACGACACTGCCTCACCATCACTATACTTCCGATAGGACTTCCACCAAGTCATAGCATGAGCCGATAGTTTTAGAGTTACGAAGATAATCTGCTCCTTTGACGTATAGCCATAAAGAGTAAAATAGGTCTCTAGACGCTCAATCTAATCGTCTAGTTTCTCTACGTTGACGCTCCTGTCATACATAGGGATTTCAACTTGGAAATCTATCTTCAGATTCCGAAAAGAACCCTTGCCTCCTTGCTGCGAAGTTTTGTTGGTGTCGTCTGTTTCCTCATCTGAATCTGCTTCATCATCTAAATCGGAATTCATGTTCTTCGGCTTCTCCAAAGGTTTGACTTCCTTCTCTTGTTTGATGAAATTGGCCAGTTCCGTAAGAGTAGAACTTATCGACGCCATTTGCTTCTCTAACGCATCAATCTATCTTTCTCTGTTCTTCGTCACCCATCTTTTTTTCTCTTGTCCTCCTGGTTTTCTCCCAAGAAACAAGAACCTTGCCTAGCTTTCTGTATTGCGATCGAGTAAGGACCATAAACCACAGGAACCCCCCGCAGAATCGATGCGCTCTTGATACCAACTTGATACAAATCACCAAGCAAGTATTATTGATCGCTCAATTATCAATAGCAATTAGAAATGATAACAAACAAGAACAAAACTTTTGAAGAAAACTATCTTCTTTTCTATATTATGCAAAAGATACAAATATCTAAATCTTTCCCTCACAATATCACTAAATAGATTTATGTTTCTGTTTCACTTTCTGTTTAGATCTAAACTAAACATCTTTATTTATAGACCTTAGAATCCTTAACTAACCTGGAAACTATGTCCCTATCTAATAAAGAAACTGTTTCTCTAACTAAGTTGGAAAAAGAATCTAGCTAAGCTCCTGGAGAGTATGATACACACGTATCACGCATGATCTGAAAGGAATGATAGGGAAATCATCTTCTACTTTGCCTAATATCCTTAAGATCAAATCCTTGTACCAACATTTGGCATCGTTTGCACGACGAAACCACGTTTGGATAAGACCCCACACATAAGCCATGTTCTGCTTAAAGCGGCGACCATTTCTTCATTTCCTTCTGTGACATTTCTTACAAATTCAGAAATTAAGTAAATCAGTTTCCTTGATAACAATTCCCAACCTAGAATCTTCCCCGCACAATGAAAGGACGCCTTAAGTGGCAAACAATCGTCGTGTCGCTCATAACACAGTGGATCAATAGATAGCCAATGCTCAAAAGGGACCGAGCAAAGAGATCCCATGAGAAGGGTCTGTTCACACCGACTCCGAATCAGATGGGTCATCTAACCGCAACCTCAACGACTGATACCAACGGTCAAGCCTTAACTAAGAAGGAGCATGCTTAGGAGCGTTACAACAATTTGATGATAGCTTATTAGAGAGCTGTTAATCAGTTGGAAAAGAAGAAAATTGAGGAGGCAAATGAGGCTCATAGGGCCCACTCCCACACTTCTTCCAGAGCCGCAAACGATTATCAAGTCGACCGCAGCCGTGAAGAGCCCGCTTTAACATGGGATAATCTTCAGGTTATTCAGTGCCCCTCTAAGAAGCATACATTCGGCAATCCCGCAAAAATCTTGCTACGTCGTTTGGAGGAAATGAAGCTACACATTGGGAAGGCAGAAGCCTCCCCTCTAATCCATCAGACTCGGCCCTTTTTCGTCCGACATCCGGGCTTTGACTGCTTGTATCCATCATTACACCTGCCCCTATACCTCTCAAGTTTCAGTATTTTGGAGACAACAACGACCCCTAGTCACTCTCCTCGTGGAGTCGTGGTATATGCCTTTTAAATGTTTATCCTAGTGAAACTTTCAACTTCTTATGGGGAAATGTGTAAAAGCATCTTTAACAGACTCTTTACTTTAACTCTTTAGCTATTTTAGAGACCGTGTTTAGCTTTTTTGAATGTTTTAGGAGCTTCAGCAGACTAGCCAAACTTGAGCTATTACGACTTTTAGCTATTTCGCTAACTATATTTAACTAACGAGATGACTCAGATGAGACTAGCTATAATTTAATATATTTCTCGTAAGATATTTTATGTGATATATAAATATATTTAAACTATTTAATTTCTATTTGAAGAATAATGTTGATGTAATGCTAGCTAAAATAGAGAACATTGATGCAACCACATTTCTAAAGTGGCTAGCCAAAATGACATTTTAGCTAATTTGACTAAGATTTAACTTAAAAATGGCTAGCATTGCTAAAGATGCTCTAAGTGTGGTATTCTGAGACGAAAAAAGGCCTAAAAAATTTAAGGAAGATGGAGTTGCAAAGGAAAAATATATTTGGCTTGAAACTACGAAGACTATTAGGACACGTTTGTTACAAGAGACTAGGGGGACTAGACTGTCTTATCTAGTATAAACTCACAAATCCCACGTCTGGGAACAACAAGGACTATTTTTATGAGACTCTAAATTCCCAAAAACCCTCCAACACCTTCTTCCATAGAGACACCAAAATTGATGGGATTGTGTAAGCCTCATCTCACAGTACACTTTGCTTTAAAATCGTCAGGCACCTTCACCAAATTTTTGCAACGTCGCGACTGCCTTCGGTTACTAAATGCTCGTCACATACAACTTGTCTTCCCCTCCCTCAACCTGTCATCACAGTCCAAAAACAACCCACTGTCGTTGCCGAAGGCTTTCCCAGCAAGATTTGGGCTTGATTGCGGCCAAGTTTGGCTATGATGAGAAGTATGCAGATTTGAGGTTGCCGATGCCGGACTACTTCGCGACGGCGTTCAGACCAAGATTGAGTCTAACTCGGCACAAAGGGACGTGCTACTAAGCGGAATGAAGGTGAGAGGTCAGGAGGCAGGAGTCATGTATGGGTTTGTCTTCTAAACGTCAGTGCTTTGGAGCTATAATGGTTTGTAGGTTGGTGATGTTTATGGTGTTAATTTTAATCATAATTATGTTGGCACCAAACATGGGTCATGGGATTCTATAACATAAGTCAAGATCGAGGAGTACACGATCCTTAAATAAATTAAGACGAGGTAACACAATCTCCCTATCACATAACCCTTAATAACGCAACAAAAGTAGTGTAAGGGTCATGAGTCTAAAACTTTTAGTGCAAGGTTTCAACTATCTCATACTGTCTATATTTAGCTTGTTTGGCCAAACATCCCCATTACAATTGTAGCCACCTCGAACAAACCACGTTACGATTGATCATCGGTTTAGTAACAATGCAAAATGTAAACAATAGTCTTGTCAAAAAAAAAAAAAACAATATAAAGAATAGTCCCACTCAATAAACACGAGAGCAACCCTCAACGGATACATGTATTGCCATATGGATGAAAATTACAGTCGTTGTCTGACTTGTCTCTATCACTACTATGTTAAATTGGAAAGCATATAGCCCTTAGATATGCAGGCATAGGGCACTTGCACCCAAAGGCCGCTTCCCCGCCAATAAGAACATAGAAAGTAAAAATTTGCTTCTTCACCAAGAAAAATTTGCCTATTTTTTAAATAAAAATAGAAACTTTCACATGAATGATAAGAAGATTACCAAGAAAATTACGTTCCACCAGTCTTGGTTGTATATCTAATGCTCGAAAGATAAAATCTAAAGTTGATTTTTTTTTTCCGGTCTTTGTGTAAATTTCTTACTGATTTAAGTGAACGTAGTACACCACCTTAAAAGCACAAAGAAAAAGTGTTATCCTTTTTTCGATTAAAAGGAAAATTGTTATCTTGTGAGGATAGAAATATTCAACTATTTAATGGAATGATGGAAAATAGTTGCGTCCGACCCAATTTGGACGCACTCGTCCAGACTCTCTCTTATTTGCATACGTTTTCTTATTTGCATACGTTTTCTAATGTAAATTATAATCTTAATCGTTCAGATTTTGAACTAACCAATACAAATCATTTCTGCAAAAAATCAATGTGTACCATATTCGTTTAATAAGCCGAATGTATCAAACAAATGAACAGTTGATTCATGAGACTGCTAACTTTCACCAGAATTATCAAGTTGTTTAATGCAATCAGCTGAGCAAACGAATTTTGTTTACATTGATTTTTTTACAAAGGTGATCTTTATTGGTTAAATCAACTTTTAAACGGTTAAAATTATAATTTACAATAGCAAAAACATGCAAATAAGTGCGTTCAAATTGGGTCGGACGCAAATTTTTTTCTGGAATGATTGGTGAAGAAAGAAACATGATTATTTAACGGATAGCCGATAATTGATAATTGAAATGGTGAGTTTGCAAAATAAAGGATACGTGGGTATACACGAGTCGACCACAATTAATACTAAGTAGTAGCCACCCAAGTATACCTAATTGAGGAAAGTGATTGAGATGGATGCAGATTAGATAACCACCCTTGAACATTGCTTTGGAATTGGTATTCAAGAGGTAGTTTAATTAATATTTAATCAATTTCTTTCGATTCATATGAGTGGCTTTTAAGCAAACCATTGATTTTTCATTTCTGACATATAGCAGTAAAGTTAGCTAGCCAAATAGCATAATGAGCTGCTTATCAATAAGAATTGAAATTTGTTTAGTCGTTGTGGTTTAAAGTCGACATTTGTTTAGTCCTTGTGGTTTTATTTTAATCTGAATAGTCCTTAAAGTCATGATTTTTCATCCAAATAGTCATTCCGACAATTTTCTCAGTTAAAGGTCATAAGGACTATTTGGATGAAAAATCATGACTTTAAGGATTATTCAAATTAAAATAAAACCATAAGGACTATTTGGATGAAAAATCGTGACTTTAAGGACTATTCAGATTAAAATAAAACCACAAGGACTAAACAGATGTTGACTTCAAACCACAAACACTATACAATATTTTACCCTATCAATAATGTTGTCAACGTAATATAATGTTAAGGTTCATGAGCTTTGTTGTTACTTGTTAGTAAGTATACATGTTAATTATTTGAATTCTGAAATAACGAACGTCGTGAATAACAAAAATTTAAAGGTAGATAGATCATAGATGGTAACATATAATACGTACGAAGTGAAAAATTGAGAATAAACGTTGTTCTTTGTTTTAAACTTTTAATGCATAGAGAAGAACAATTATGCCTCTCGGCATGAAAACCATATATTATGTGCTTGAATGTTGATTGGATGAGGGTCTCGGTATGATCAAGCCGGTATTAGTTTGGTGAATCTTGGTTTGGTTGATTCTCTTTTTAAGGAGTATATGATCTGGCTTTGTCATCGTGTCCGACCATTTCAATTATATATTTTCATTAATAGTTACTCCATTATAAATACAACCTAATTAACTAGTTTTGGTTTTTTGGTGATGAGCTACTTTGTTAGTTAGTGTGTGAACTGTGGAACATATTGATATAAGTGTATGTCATGATTGGTGTGAGACAAATCGTTACGATGATATATCTGTATTTTTATTTGTTAAATTTACAGTATATTGGCCGGTATAACTATTTTTTTCAGAAATATACTCTCAAATTAAAATTAGGAACTCGATTTAGAGTTTAGAAGGTTCTGTCAAGCCTGTTGTTTGATGACTTGATCTCATAGCAATAGCAGAGACACACAAGACTATTTGAAACATGTTGGAACGAGTAGTTAAATTTAGGAAGATTATAAAATAATCAATAATCCATTGTATATATAGGATATGAATGGAAACATTGCATGCCTATAGAATTGATGAAGAAAATGAATCGATCTTCTTGAAAATATTGGAGACTAAAAATCGAGCCACATGAACGCCGAAAAAAGAAGCTCAAATTCACCATCGAGCAGATTGAAACAATTGATTAAGCAATGTTTAATTAAAATTAAATTAAACTTATGAATTATCCTCCTCTCCAGCCATGACCATTCTACTTAGACGACTAGGCCCAAGGTTCTTCCACCTCATTTTACTTTTTCTCCTTATTACGTCCATTTGATTTCTCCTTCTGACGTGCATCATTGCTTCTTCTTCCACGACAAACCTCCTCATCAAAACGTCGTCCGTCAGTGATTTCCCACGAAACACTCTTCTCTCGGAAGTGCTAAGCCTTGTGCTCATCATAGTCGTAATATTGCTTATTCTTTGATCTTGCGTCGTCGTCGTCGTCCCCAATGGCTTCGATCTCGGGTAACTGTTGCTTCTTCTTGGTGGGAGCTCAGACCTAAAAACCTCATTGTAGGAAGAGATGGGTGCACAAAGACAAACCCTAGTAAATGAAGTCGCAACCTTTAAGGAGGCACATTTTCTCAGCTTGTGTCTATTGGAATTTGAAGAATTAGGAATGTTGTTGTTTGTGGATTTGGTAATGGGTTTCCACAAGGTTGTGGCATTTGGTGTTGTAACTTGATCTGTTGGAAGCTTGGGACTACTGATGCTTGATCTCCATAGAGTGCCCATCTCTATTGCTCTTTGATACCAAGGCTTCCTGTTCAAAAACAAGTGCATGTCAATCTCATGAGCAGCACATACACACTCCAAAGTTACTGTCAAACTGTACACTGTTTTTTAATGTGTTCATACAGTACTGTCAAATTATCATATGAATTATAAATGATGCATGTTCTTCTATGAACAGCTTATTTAATAAAGATCAACCAAGGAGTGAAGAAGTATGAAAACTGATAATCGGGATGTGTCAATTAATAACAACAGCTCAAATTAATGCCTAAATCACCATGATATTAATTCAAAACTAACTAGACCTTATTGGACTAAATGTTTTTATTTTTATTTTTAAATATTTTATTAATAACTCACACACCCTACATATGTTAGTGAGGTTTGAACCCGTAACCTCAAAGTTGTCAGTTAAACACCTTAACCAACCAAACTACAGCTCACCAAAATGTTTACTTTTAGTAGCAAGTCACTAAAGTAAACTATGTCATGCAAAACCTTACTGCAAAACATATGCAAGATGCAGTAAGGTTTTGTTTTCAAAGTGTTAACAACTTTTTGTTACCTTATTCCTTTACTCTATTCCTGGAAAAGCTAGGATTACAGAAGGGACGAAGAACTTGCCTGGTATCGACCTCAAGTCCTCAATTATAATTTCAAACATGGTTTTGATTCACACATACTGAGAACTAATATTATAAGCTTAAAACAAAAATCGTGTTTTTAGATAGATTCTTAGACCGGAGTGTCGCTATAACATCAAGTCGGACTATGTGGGGAACTTGAATAATTTTAAGCTTAAACTAAAATAATGTTAGATAAACTATATTTTAACAAAGATAAAGGTACAGCTAAACGTTAGACTTTGTCACTTCGACAATTTACCATAATCAAATGTTGACTGCCACACCAAATTCTACGTCATATAGTTCAAATGTGGAACATGAAAAACATGATGACATTTATTGTTTATTATACTCGATCAGAATCAGAAATGTAAAAGGAGAATATGTGGGGTGTGGAAAGCAATTGACTTGACTGGGTATTGTATGAGCTTTAGCGCGTTTGTTACTCGGGATTACACGCGGCAGGACAGGATTATGTGTTACATAATAACAAGCCCGGTGTTTGGCAGCTGTGAGGACTAAATTAAATGACTCTGCAGTCCCCAAATCACAGTCAACACCTTCTTATGGAGAGCGGCCAAAAACCATGGGATTATGCAAGACCCAATTCTTGCTGGCTCTTCGCGTCAACATCATAACGGATAAGGATCCTCTCCTTGGCTAGCCTTCCTCCTTGGTTGTCCTTGCCTTTCGTTTTCAGCCGTAGATGCAGATTTGATGGTTAATAATTATCCACGTAAGCAGCTGTCTATTAAATACCCAAATTAGATATCCAAGGCTAACGTCTCCGTCAATTTCCTCCTTCGACTCCTCTTCCCTTTTACAAAGTGTTCTTTTGCTCCGAAAATTTCCGTCTTGCATCACTCAGTTTCTCAATTTGATTCCCTTCTCCCTTTTTTCTTTCTGTTTCTTCATCATCCTCTTGCATTTACATGTTTTGAGATTCGTTCATCGGCGTCGTTCTTAATAGCCACTGTATTTTATTTTGACTGATGAGATATATTTGAATAAAGATTCATGCTCTTCTTCATATTCGCTTTGATCGTTATCATCAAATCATATTTGGATTATGGGTAGAGGAGGTTTTTATTGGAAACCAAATAATTATCAATTGACTTCAACAAAAAACCTATCCTTGCTTTTGTTTTCTCTTTGTCTCAGGGAATTTCGTGAGGGATTCGCAGCTGAAGAAGTTTGAAACTAGATGTCAGATTCGAGAGATTCTTCAGTTTCAGATAAGTAAAGGCATAAGATCCAATCAGCTTCAACTGCTTTCAATTCAATTTCTTTGATTTAAGCTCTGCTGTGTCAATCTCTCCAATATGGCTTCTGATGCAGATGAGGGCTTTATAATATGAGTTTATAGATACACATAGAGCCAGATATTTCTTGAGTGGCTGACTTCTTGGAATGAATTTGGATTTGAATAATTTGGTATGGGTTTTCAAAATAATCCACACCGCTGGGTTGTGACAAACAAATTTCTGCAAATTTAATTTGGAAGAAGGTGAACTCGAAAAGATTTTGGAGAAGGGAGAGGAAATGAGATAACAGAGAAGAAAGGATGAAGATAACGGAGAAAGGAAAAACAAAACGTCATTCAGCCTAACTTTTGGGTAATTAATAGTCAGTTGCTGAGGTGGATTGTTTATAGTCTTTCATTTTAAGTGGACGGTTGAGATTGAAAGCCAAGGATAAACAAGACAAGGAGAGGATCCTGATCCGGAACAATTATCTCTCCCCTTTGCCATTTCTTTGATCCAGCTTCTTCAGGTCCAACATCTTTTTTCTTCACTCTCCTCTTTAAACCCTACTTTTTTCTTTCCATGTCCACTATAATTTAATTATTACAGAAGATTTGTTTAAGGGTTCTCAACAATTATTCTAAAGATTTCTGGTCTGGGTAGCTTGGTTTGCGAAGCAATTTTCACAGCTGGTGTTTGGGTTTAGAATTATGGGTTTGGTGTTCTATCTTTTGTTGGCATTCGTTGAATGACAGCAAATAATTGTGATGATGGGTTCATATAATTTTCATATCTATCAATTTTGTTCTCTAATTTGGACAGATTTTTTTGCTGCGTTGCAGACCTGAATCCCAACTACTATAAGAAGAGGAGGCCCAGTAGTGTTTACCTGATTAGTTACTGACCAAGAGAATCGTGATCAACCACCGTTAGATTTATATTTAAAGGCTGAAAACAAAACAACTCTATTTAAAAATAATCTAACGGTGACTGACTATAAATCTTTTGGTCAATTACTGACCAGGATATGATCATGATTTTGTGCCTTGCAGATTCTTAATTTCCTAATCGGGGAACTAACCTGTTCAAGATTCAGTGAGTCTGTCATTAGTCCAAACTTCACAGAAACACCAAACATGAGTTATGACTACTATAAACAGGGGTGGATCTACGTTAGAGGCTATATATGGGCTATAGCCTAGACAGAAATTGCTTCAGTACTTTAAAATGTATTTGTCCTACATACCAAGATGTTTGATTTGGTTGAGTTGGTTCAGTGTTTTGTTTAGAAACAACATGAGCTGGGCTCGAGTCTTGCATTTCCTCTTGCTTCTTCTTTTTTTCTTCTTCATCCTTTTCCCTTTTATTTTCTTTCACCATTTGTTTCTATCTCTTTATGATTCAAGTATCATTTTAATTTTTCTTTTTTCTGCTTCCTCTTTTCGTTTTTATTTTCTTTCCCCATTATTTTCTATCTCTTTATGATTCATGGTAATATGGTATCATTTCGATCAAAAAACACAATCTTTGTAACAATATTGACTCAAAAAAAAAAATATCGTTTTAGCTACTCTAATTAGCCTAGACGAAATGTACATCATGGATCCTGGTTTGAGGAGTGTAGGACTATACAAGAAATTAAGCATGAGTTTGATAGTCTCTAGAAACAAATTCGGACCTTTACTTAATGAGAACAGAGATTCCAATTAATTCTCACCTTCTAAGAAGATAAAAAAATAGAAAAAGCTCTTCAAATCTAAACTCGACACGGATATCGTATATTAGGACTTGATATATCAGATATGAAATAAAATTATTAACTGTGCAACTAAAATTAAAGATAATTAATGGATCGATCTCTCTTTCTCTCTGAGGCTTTCAGTAGCACAAATGTACGAAGTTGAGAACTAGATGATATATCTATACCGTAATATGACGTAATATGAGAGAGAGAGAGAGAGAGGAGAGAGAGAGAGAGAGAGAGAGAGAGAGAGAGAGAGAGAGAGAGAGAGAGAGAGAGAGAGAGTCACTTTGGCATACCTTGCTGGTTGTGAGTTCTTTGGATCGTGCATGAACAAATCTAGGTCAAGGAGAAAATATATGAGAGAGGTGATGAAGAGTAAGAGGAAAGAGAACAAGGAGGAATTAGTTTCATTTGGGTTCAATTGATTTCTGGGTTTGAGAGAGCTATAGCACTCAAGCTAGGAGAGGATCCGGAGGAGCCTTTTTCTCTATTGCTTTGGCTACAATTAGCATGGCCGACCAGTCGACCACTCAACTCAAACTAAGATGCGGATGATGAGATATATGAGCTACGTACATGATTCACTTGGCAATGCCGGTGTGTGCTAACTGTGCTTCTTTTTCCATCTTAATTATTTACTATTGGAAAAATCATCTTCTTTTCTTTTGGCTGGCAGGCATGATTCCTCTTTGTTTTCTTAGAGAGAGAGAGAGAGAGAGAGCTTTAAGAATACAAAAGGCAAAGTCCTCGTTGCTTTATATATCATAACTTTACCAATCTAGCTACCATTGATCAATTCTAAACAAATTAGAAAATAAATCTTATCACTTCCTCCATCACTTTGTATCTTATTTATTTCTATTTAGGGTTTACTTGTAATGATGGTTATTTGTTGATATATATGATTGTAAGCACGGAAGATAATAAGAGCACTAAAGTGTTTAAACATGACATGCGTATTTTGTCACTCAGTTTAAACTTCATATATATCATATATCGCTTGTCTCGATCACTTAAATAATAAGTACGTTTAGTACGTACCTCTTTTGGGTTTGCATATGCACCAATGCATGTTCTCAAGTCTCAACCTTGTTACCAAAAATCACTTGTTCATATCAAATCAACGTTGCTAAAGTTAGGAGCACATTAAACTTCTATGTCACTGGCTTCTTCTATAGTCTTATATATAATATATATAGAACGAGGTTATTCTTTGGACTTTCTTTCTCCTACGAATCAAGAAGAGTCATAGACACTATTACTCATCAAAACGAAGCATTTATCTTTCTTTGAACATAGATGATTCTTTCTTAATACTTTCAAAACGGTTGTGAGATGACTAACGTTGGTTAAGCTAAATTAACAGAGCTCAATGAAAGAAAAATTAGGACAATAATTATTATCACATTTCGTGAGTTTTTACTTATCGGAAACTTAATTTATAGGTTTGAGAGATTATGGTCGAAATGTGGCGGGGCATATATTAGCTAAAATCCACTGTGTTTGATAATAATTAGCCAATGGATGCCGGTACGTGCCACCATCATTGTGATTTGTGGTGGTGTATGTCCGAACCCCAAAAAAGTTAAAGCTGCTGCATGCATAGATAAAAAAGACATTATTATTCAGGATGTTGGATTTGGGATTTGACCCAGGCCATTTGGATGCTCTTAGCTTAATCATCCATATACGTACCGGGATTTGCCACATTCTAGAACGAGTCTACTGGCTACATACCATGGGTTATAAAAAAATAAAAAATAAATCAGAAATGAAAGGATAACCTTTTGTTTTGTTTAAAAAAAAAAGGGTTTGGTGAGGCTGACATTACGCCGTATCCATGTATATTGATGAAACTGAAGAATACATGGGAGAGGAAAGCCATACTTTAACCTCAAATTATCAAGTGAACAACCTACAATAATTACACGTATATCATCTAACAATGTGCATTCTATATCGCACATTTAACGAAAAGTGTGTCATAGGTTACTTCATTTGTTTTATGAATGTGATGATAATTCACTAACAATTTGCTTTACAGATATGGTGATAAACTGAAAAGATAATGTTCATATGATGCCACAAGTTACTAATGCTAGCAGCTTTCACAGTATGTTGTCACTAGAAATCTAACAAGAGATACTAAGTTTCATTCTGTCACTAAATAGATGTGGTTATTTAAAAAAGCACGAAACTCGCTACCTACCTAGAACAAGCATGGTATGCACATACGCAAGCGGGCACAAATCCCACAATTTCAAACCAAATAATGGTTAGGATTTTGTGAAAACCTAAAATAAACTGCACTTGAGAAAAATAAAAAAGCTGAAAATAAAAAACAACACAACTAATGTTAGGCCCAAAAGTTGAGGCCCATGCCGCCACATAGGATAATAAAAAATAAACACGTTTCCTAAGCTTGGTGGTTCCCAATGTCGGCCGCCGTCGACGGATCACCACCCATGCCACTTGTCCTGATCGCCGGACCGCCACCCTCAATCTGCCTGTCTCCCCCAACTCGCACCATGGGACGCTACTTTTGCCAATCAGTTTTGTCCCCATCTAAGAGGTCTGACCAAGAATCAAACAATCTGATCAGAGTTGAGTTGCGTCACCTCGATCACTCCACCACTCCGAATTCGCATAGCGAAACCCCCTCCCCCCCTCCCCCCCTTCCAACCCCACCGACCCGGCCAAAGATGAATATACCAACTCCCAACAGCCTCCACGTCTTCACTCTTCCACACCTTCTAGATCGCCATCGAAAACTTCTTGATACGATCAAGGAATATGATCGGGGAATCTGGCTTGCACCATCCACATGGGGACGACAAGGCCTGTCCGACGACGGTGTGAGAGCACGTTGCCAGACAGATATGAAATTTCAACAATTATTCTCAACGTCGCTCGATCGTTTTTTACCTCCTCATGTTATAATTTGATATGCAGGGTGGAAATGCAAGGACTGTTTGAGCATATTGTTTCATCATTTGAATAACGCACTATATGTTTATATTTATAAACTAGTTAACCACGTTATGACATGCAGATCCCTATCAGTTATATGAAAAACCTAATCAATATGCAACAAAACAGTTACAAAGAGGATGAGCCATTCTAACTGCAGAAGTTGTCCCTTCCTTTAGGCTATACAAGATCAAACTATTTCAAGAGTCTTAATATGACAAGCTCTAAGAGAGAGATAAGAAGGGATCGTTCTTAACCAGAGAACTAAGACAAGGGATTTTAGACACAAATCAAAACTAAATAAACATAACAAAAGAAAAGAAAACAATGAGAGTTCTTACAATTGAAAGAACAAAAGATGAAGATGCTAAAGGATTAAATCCAGTGGCGTAACCAGAAATCAGGGTCAAGTTTTATTAACTAAAAAATTGAATTTATTTTCGGTCACTCTCTAGCTAGCAATGACACAATTTTGCTTATAAAAATGACAAACTTAATTTCACCAATATTTTTGTCCTATATACCAATTTATAATATATATTTTTGAGTCGAAAGTCAACCAATTTATATTCAGCAAGCAGTATCAAAATAACACACCTATCATGGCCGACATATAGAGCTACCTCTTAACTAACCTCAAAAGCCAAAATACACCCACCTTTTGGTTACGATTTCTAGCACCTTTATTTAACAAACTCCTAAATAGTGTAGAAGAAAAGATAAATGGTACCAACCACACCAATATGAGTCTGCGACCGACTCAAATCAAGTCCTTTTTTGGGCCATAAATATCCAGTCTAGCCAAGCCCACTCCAGCAAGAAAGCCCAGGTCAGTTGACTCTCTAGTCCAATTAATAAGGACCAGATCATCAAATTCTTGTGAGTTCTAACCAACCCAGCAAAAGGACCAAGCCCAGGCCCACTAGATTCAACCATAGCAGAAAGCCTCCTAAAGGGTTGATGCGTCGTCGCCGGCAACCACCATCCTTTCGTCGTCGTCGGCCTCGCTGCCACAGGACCCCAAGGTGCCTCAATACATGTAACCTTCAGACCAAGCCAATTGACATCGTCACCCCTAGACGAGGGTTGATCTGGTCTCCCCCTTCGACGAACTTCACAGCTCCTTTCATCATAGTCAATCCAGACCGGTCAAAGCATTGGGTGACAATGCCAAAATTGAGATCAGAGACGCCGTAACCAATCTGACAGATTTCGCACCACTCTACCACTGCGACCTTAGACGGATGTCCCGTCTCCATTTTCCAACATAGCGACTTCGCCTCCACGCTTCCATACATCATGGAGGGCGACCAAAACATTCAGATCAGATCAGACTCCGACCAGATGTCCATCTGATCACCAAAACGGTAGATCAAATCTGACCAAGAACTCAGTGGGCTCCAACGAAAACTGTCAAGACCCACCCTGAATTTCACCCTGAAACCCGGAGTAAGTCTTGCGGGGTCCATCTCCAAGGAAAATTTACTGAAGAACTCGGTAAACCCCCATTGAAAATGAACAACCCTAACCCGGAAAATCCAAGAATTGCCCATAAATATCCAAATAATATAACATAAACCTTAACACACCCCATTAAAATATTCGCTAATCCCAGGGGTAGTCAGAGCTACTATATAACAATTACAGGAAGCATGAAGACGCACTGGTAGGTTTATCAGGTAACCTACTGGTGAAGAGTGATGGAGAAGTGGGTAACTATGCCTCGCCTTCTACTAGTGCCAACCCGGACTCTGCAGACTGGGCATTTTTAAAACGAAGGGCCCAGGGGAAAACATTCAAAAACGTTAAAGTGAGTGGACAAAATAAAAAGAATAAATAAAGAAAATAAATAACAATATTTCTGCTTACCTAATTTAAATTTCCAATAAAGTCGAATGCGTGCTCCACGCGATAAATCTTTTATCTCAAAAATATATACCAATAAATGTATGTATTTACACACGTCCATACTCCCTATATAATTATTTTATAGATTTAAAATAATTTATATATGGCTACTACACTCGCGTCGAACGCTCACGTCACGCATTAATGCGGTGCTACAATACACCATTAAGGTGGACGGACGACTGTATAAATATGTGCCCATACTCCCTATATGAATTAAACACTCATATAGGGCTACTACGCTTGCGTCTAACACTCACGTCACATCATAATGCGGTTATATACTACGCCATTAAGGTGGATAAACACATATGGCTAGCTAGCATTATATACATACTCTCCTCATAAAAATATTTATAATTTACCGAAAAATCCATTTTTCAGTAATTCTTCAAAATAAATAAAACCCACAAAATAAAATAACCTCAACAGAAGAAATTGTTCAGCTCAGAATCATGGCATGTATATTATTTAAAACAAAAGTCCACTCACAAATTAGGCCTAAGCCTGATGTCAGTCTGAGGCCTCTTCAGCTCGAGCCTCCTCACGTCCTGTTTCAAAAACATAAATTAATCTCCATTATATACCAACGCTTATATAAAAATAGGCAACATTAAATGTGGCCTTATCTACTCTCATCTTTGCCCAACTTTGCCAATCTTAAAATCGATATGGCCCAAACTTCACCACAAATACCGGCAGCCTTAAACCAACCTTCTACAGCCAAAACAACAATAATTTAACGGCCGGATTCTATCTAAATTAACGACCAAAATACCAAACTTTCAAAAATCCAAAATCTATCCAAAATTCCTCCAAAAATTTCAAAATTCACATCATTAACCTCCCCTTAATATTCCACATCTAAAACAATAAAAATTCCCCTAACAGCGGCGGCCGGCTCCGGCGACCTCCAATGCCTACCAAATTTTTACAACAGCTTCCTCTCAAACTACTCTACAACCTTCCTAACTAGCACAAACACAAATTCCAAGCCTAGATAGGGTAATCGAACAAAAACATCAAATGAGTCATAGAATTTCAATCAAGGATTTCTTCTTACCAAGCACGAACTGGACCAAAACCTTTCAAGGGATTACTACCCTAGAAGAGAGCTTCAAGATGAGCCGTGGATTGCTAGCTATGGCGGCCGGAGGAGAGAGTTCCGGCGAGAAGACCACCAAGCCTCCAAGGAGGACTTCCTCTGTTCGGCGGCATTGCAGCGTCGCTCACCAGTCCAAGACGACGGCGGAGAGGACGACGGACTATGCTGGACCGGTGCGGCGTCTCCTCTTGGCCGGACGACGGCGATGGAGCTCGGGGAGTCTCCGGCAGTGAAATGAGGAAGAGAGAAGGTCGGGAAGAAGAAGAGAAGAAAGAGAGGAGAGAAATGGTTTGGGCCTCCCCAAACCGGTCCAACACCAATATACCCACACCAAAAAATTAAAATAAACCCAACTCCAAAAATAAAACCACAAAATAATACCCCAATAAAAATTACATTTTACTAGCCAAAATTTACCATTTTTACCATCGTCACAATTTCCCTCTACAAAAATTCCTTTGAAATAAACGTCCCCAAAAACCCCTCTAGGGACCATTTAAACTAATAACTAATTGACGAAAACGGTAAAATTCTTATTATTACCAAGCTAGTAATTAAGGTAAAAATTTAAGAGTCGGGATGTGACAATTCTCCCCTCCTTATAAAAATTTCGTCCTCGAAATTTACATAACTGTCAATCAAAGAGGTAGGGATACTGCTGCCTCATTTGTTCCTCTGATTCCCAAGTAGCTTCCTCTACTTGATGACTCCTCCAAAGCATCTTGACAAGTTGGATTGTCTTGTTCCTAAGCACATGCTCTTTTCGGTCAAGAATCTGAACCAATTCCTCTTCATAAGTCAAATCCTTTTGCAAACTAATCGGCTGCTCTTGCAGCACATGAAAGGGATCGGCAATATACTTGCGAAGTACGGATACATGAAACACATTATGTATCCTGGATAATTTTGGGGGCAAAAGTAACCGATAAGCCAGTGAGCCAACTCGCTCTATTATTTCATAAGGGTCAATATATCTCGGACTAAGCTTCCCACGCTTACCAAAACGCACTACCCCTTTCCAAGGAGATAGTTTCAAGAACACCCAATCACCCACTTGAAACTCAAGGCCCTTCCTGCGGACATCTGCATAACTCTTTTGCCTACTCTGAGCGCCATTGAGTCTATCTCTGACCACTTTAATCTTCTCATTGGTATCATGGATTAACTCTAGACCACAAAGTTCTCTTTTTCCTACTTCATTCCAACACAAAGGTGTACGACACTGTTTCCCATAAAGTGCCTTAAAGGGAGCCATACCAATACTAGAATGCTAGCTGTTGTTGTAAGCAAACTCCATCAAAGATAGGTTCTTATCCCAACTCCCCTGAACTGCAAGGCAGAAGATCTCAACATATCCTCCAAAGTCTGAATAGTCCTCTCCGATTGCCCATCGGTCTGAGGATGAAAAGCAGTGCTGAAGTGCAATCGGGTGCCTAACGCTGCCTGAAGAGCTTCCCAGAATTTAGAAGCAAATCTAGGATCCCGATCCGACACTATTGATTCAGGTACACCATGAAGTCTCAGGATCTCGTTCACATAAAGCTCCGCCAATTTATCCAGTGTATACTTCTTTCCCACCGGCAAGAAATGTGCAGATTTGGTGAGTCTATCCACAATCACCTAAATACCGTCATGCCTTTCACGGGTACGAGGTAAACTGAAAACAAAATCCATGGTGATGTGGTCCCACTTCCATACTGGAATAGGAAACGACTCAAGCAACCCAGAAGGTTTTTGCCTTTCAGCTTTCACTTGCTGACAGATCAAACACCTACTCACAAAAGTTGCAATTTCTCTCTTCATGTTTGGCCACCAATAATAATCCTTCAAAGTCCAATACATGTTTGTACTACCCGGATGAGCAGCATATGCAGAACTATGAGCTTCCTCCATTATCTCTTTCTTTAACTCTTCATTCCTCTTTGGAACACAAAGCCTATTTTTGAACAATAAGGTTCCATCTCTTCTTACCGAAAAATCTACGGCGGTTCCATTCAATGCTCTTTCTATCCACTGAGCTATGGAAGGATCATCATATTGAGCCTCCCGCACTTTATCAACCAAAACTGGCCTCACATGGAAACTAGCTACCAAGGCACCAACATTATCCACCACTAAATCCACCCCTGTAGCTCGCAACTCAAAAAGAAGTGAAACTCGAATCGTCCTCATGTGAGACAAAGATATGGTGGGGTTTCGACTAAGATCATCAGCTACCACGTTAGCTTTTCCAGGATGATACTCAATAGTGCAATCATAATCATTGATTAATTCCTTCCACCTTCTCTACCTCATATTTAACTCTCTTTGAGTAAACACATACCGAAGACTCTTGTGATCGGTAAAAATCTGACACTTGGCTTCATAAAGATAGTGTCTCCACAACTTGAGAGTAAATACCACCGTTGCAAGCTCAAGATCATGAGTGGGATAATTCGCCTCATGCGGCTTCAATTGCCTAGAAGCGTAGGCAATAACTCGATCATGCTGCATCAATACTCCGCCTAGACCTTGTCTAGAAGCATCACAATAAACCACATACTCCCCACTATCATCCGGAAGTGCCAATACAGGAGCACTAGTGAAGCGATTCTTTAATTCTTGAAAACTTTGCTCACACTGATCTGACCATTCGAACTTAACTCCCTTCTTGGTCAATCTTGTAAGTGAAGCAGCAATCTTTGAAAAATTTTGCACAAAGCGTCGATAATAACCTGCTAACCCCAAGAAACTACAAATCTCCGTCACAGTGGTGGGTCTTCTCCAATTTGACACTGCTTCCACCTTTTGGGGATCCACACTAACACCTTCTGCCGAAACCACATGACCCAAGAACCCCACTTTATCCAGCCAAAATTCACACTTGCTGAATTTAGCATACATTTGAGTATCTCTCAAAGTCTGCAATATCATTCTTAGATTTTTGGCATGCTCCTTCTCACTTCTTGAGTATACCAAAATGTCATATATGAATACGATCACGAAACAATCAAGATATGGACGAAACACCATATTCATGAGATCCATGAAAGCAGCGGGCGCATTAGTAAGTCCAAAATGCATCACTACAAACTCATAATGACCATAGCATGATCAAAAAGCAGTCTTGGCTATGTCACTCTCCCGGATCCCCTCAACTGATGATAACCAGATCTTAAGTCAATCTTTGAGAAAACAAAAGCACCCCTCAACTGATCAAATAAATCATCAATGCGAGGCAACAGATATTTATTCTCCACCATGACTTGATTTAGCTTCCTATAATCAATGCATAGTCTCATGGTGCCATCTTTCTTCTTAACAAACAACACCGGAGCACCCCATGAAGACATGCTAGGTCGAACAAAACCCTTGTCTACCAACTCCTGCAGTTGAGTCTTCAACTCTTTTAATTCTGCTGGAGCCATTCTGTAAGGTGCCTGAGAGATAGGCGTACTTCCGGGAAGTAACTCAATAGAAAAGTCTATCTCCCATACAAGAGGCAAACCAGGTAACTCCTCGGGAAAAACATCCGGAAACTCTCTTACTACAGGGATATCCTCAACTTCCAACACTCCCACACTTGTATCTACAATGTGAGCTAAGTATGTCTGACAACCTTTATTTAACAATTTTCTAGCAGTAACAGCTGATATCAAGCAACTCGAAATAACATCTCTTTCCCCTTGAAATGCAACCTCAAATCCATCTGGACTTCGAAACACCACTTCTTTTCGAAAACAATCTACCATAACTCTATAAGCCTCTAAAAAGTCCATTCCCAAGATCACATCAAACTCCACAATATTTAAAGGGATTAGATCCGCCTTAAACTTAGTCCCTTCTATCAATACTTCACAACCACTAAACACCCAATTTATTCTCATCATCTCACTGGAGGGTAGAGACACATGCCACTCGCCTGGAAGAGACAATGATGGCACATTGGCATGGAGGGCAAATCTACTAGACATAAATGAATACGTGGCTCCGGGATCAATTAAAGTAAAAGCTGGTTGACCAATTATTAATAACGTACCAATGATAATATCTGGAGAAGTACGACCCTCCTACTGAGTCATAGTATGAAGTCTAGCACGAGTCATGGGACGTCCACGCTGACCACTACTCTGTTGAGTTCCGCCCCTGACTGCTGAACTGCCATGGGTACCACTGCTGGATCCTCTGGCTGAAGACTGACCGACTGGCTGAGTAGGGGTTGGGGTGGTCCTCTGAGCCAATAATGGACAATCCCTCCTGAAATGATCTTGACCACCACACTCATAGCACCCAGAAGACTGTTGCTGCCCAAAAGAAAAAGTCTGACCACCAGATGTCCCACCATGGAAACTGCCACCAGCACCAAACTGACCATTCTGCTGTCTACCCAATTGGCTCTGAAAAGGTCTCATGTGACGCCCCCTAGCTCTGAACTGAGAATTAGAACTCGATCCCCCACTATCGCCACTACCCGCTGAAGATCCAGAAGCGGATGATGAAGCGGCCTTCTTAGAGGGACCCTGACTGGGACCACTGAAATCTCGGGGCCGAGTACTATATGTTCCCCTGGTCTCGATGGCCATGGCTGCACTAACCGCATCAAGAAAAGTCGGGTCAATAACACCTGTCATCCTATCTGCATACACTCCACCAAGTGCCATAATAAACATATCAATCTTGGTTCTCTCATCAGGAACCAAATATGACACATGGTAGCTCAATGTAGTGAACCTCTGCTCAAACTCTATGACACCCTCATCAACCCTCTTCTTCATGTTCTGAAAATCCGTCTGAATCCTACTACGATGAGTATGACTGAAATACTGACCTAAGAAGAGCGCCTTAAACTGCTCCCAAGTCATGTCCTAAGCACCACCATTATTTCTGCTAGCGAGAGTTCACCAATGATGCGCTGAGTCATCCAGAAAAGTCGTTGCCATCTTCACTTTCTTTTCTTCCGGCAGATCAGTGCTCTCAAAAGCTTTTTCCATCTTATCTACCCAAGTGTGTGCATCAAGGGGTCCCTTGGAACCTTTGAACTCAATTGCCCCAGCATCGAAGACATCCTTCTTCCTCACAGACCGAGGATGTTGAACCCTATCTAAAACACCTCTCAGCATATTCCCAATGGAATCAACTAATCCTCTAACTTCATCACCCTCATTCGCGTTGGTCGAGGTAGCCACACGGGGTCGGCGTCTAGGAGGCATAGTACCTGAGGAAGGAGATATTTAGTAGTCTGTACACAAGACTAACAGAACTATCACACACACCCAATAACACATAGCATCAAAAGCATAAAATGCTAGTGAATCCGCCGCGGTTGGATCACCACTCTATAGGAACTACGTGTTTCTTAGGCAAATATGATAGTACTAAGGAGGCAGGAAATGAAACCTAAAGCTCTGATACCAACTGTCAAGACCCACTCCGAATTTCACCCTGAAACCCGGAGTAAGTCTTGCGGGGTCCACCTCCAAGGAAAATTTACTGAAGCACTCGATAAACCCCCCTTGAAAATGAACAACCCTAATCCGGAAAATCCAAGAATTACCGATAAATATCCAAATAATATAACATAAAACTTAGCACACCCCATTAAAATATTCGCTAATCCCAGGGGTAGTCAGAGCTACTATATAACAATTACAAGAAGCATGAAGACGCACTGATAGGTTTATCAGGTAACCTACTGGTGAAGAGTGGTGGAGAAGTGGGTAACTATTCCTCGCCTTCTACTAGTGCCAACCCGGACTCTGCAGACTGGGCATTTTTAAAACGAAGGGCCCAAGAGAAAACATTCGAAAACGTTAGAGTGAGTGGACAAAATAAAAAAAATAAATAAAAAAAATAAATAACAATATTTCCGCTTTTCCAATTTAAAATTCCAATAAAGTCGAATGTGTGCTCCACACGATAAATCTTTTATCTCAAAAATATATACCAATAAATGTATGTATTTACACACGTCCATACTCCCTATATAATTATTTTATAGATTTAAAATAATTTATATAGGGCTACTACGCTCGCGTCGAATGCTGACGTCACGCCTTAATGCAGTTATATACTACACCATTAAGATGGACACACACATATGGCTAGCTAGCATTATATACATACTCTCCTCATAAAAATATTTATAATTTATCGAAAAATCCCTTTTTCGGTAATTCTGCAAAATAAATAAAACCCACAAAATAAAATAACCTCAACAGAAGAAATTGTTGAGCTTAGAACCATATCAGGTATATTATTTAAAACAAAAGTCCACTCACAAATTAGGACTAAGCCTGATGTCGGTCCGAGGCCTCTTCAGCTCGAGCCTCCTCACGTCCTGTTTCAAAAACATAAATTAATCCCCATTATATACCAACGCTTATATAAAAATAGGCAACATTAAATGTGGCCTTATCTATTCTCATCTTTGCCCAACTTCGCCAATCTTAAAATCGATACGGTCCAAACTTCACCACAAATACCGGCAGCCTTAAACCAACCTTCTACAGCCAAAACAACAATAATCTAACAGCCGGATTCTATCCAAATTAACGGCCAAAATACCAAACTTTCAAAAATCCAAAACCTATCCAAAATTCCTCTAAAAATTCCAAAATTCACATCATTAACCTCCCATTAATATTCCAAATCTAAAACCATAAAAATCCCCCTAACAGCGGCGGCCGGCGGCCGGCTCCGGCGACCTCCAATGCCTACCAAATTTTTACAGCAGCTTTCTCTCAACCTACTCTACAACTTTCCTAACTAGCACAAACACAAATTCAAAGCCTAGATAGGGTAATCGAACAAAAACATCAAATGAGCCGTAGAATTTCAATCAAGGATTTCTTCTTACCAAGCACGAATCGGACCAAAACCTTTCAAGGGATTACTACCCTAGAAGAGAGCTTCAAGTTGAGCCGTGGATTGCTAGCTATGGCGGCCGGAGGAGAGAGTTCCTGCGAGAAGACCACCGAGCTTCCAAGGAGGACTTCCTCTGTTCGGCGGCGTTGCAGCGTCGCTCACCAGTCCAAGACGACGGCGGAGAGGATGACGGACTATGCTGGACCGGTGCGGCGTCTCCTCCTTGCTGGACGACGGCGATGGAGTCGGGGAGTCTCCGGCAGTGAAATGAGGAAGAGACAAGGTCGGGAAGAAGAAGAGAAGAAAGAGAGGAGAGAAATGGTTTGTGTCACGCCCCGACTCTTAAATTTTTACCTTATTTACTAGCATGGTGTTAATAAGAATTTTACCGTCTTCGTCATTGAGCTTATAGTCCTAAGGTCCCTAGAGGTGTGTTGAGGGACGAATATTTCGAAAGAATTATTCGTAAGAGAAAAATGTGACGACGGTAAAAATGGTAAATTTTAGCTAGTAAAAGGTAATTTTTATTGAGGTATTATTTTTGGGGTGTTGAATTTTGGATTGGGTATATGGTGGTGTTGGACCGGCTGGGCCGAGCCCAACCCATTTCCCTCTCTCCTTTCTCTCTCTTCCTCCCGTTTTCCTCTCTCTCTCTCTCCCCGAGCCTTCACTGTCAGAAATTCCGGCCGCCCGTTCGCCGCCGTCCGGCCGCCCCAGACCGCCGCACCGGTTCCAATCGATCAGTCTCCAACCCAGCTTCCTTTCTAGACCGGTGACAGCCTCCCTAGCGCTGCCGTGAGGGAGAGACGCCGCCCGGAAGGTCCGACTGCCGGAAGTGTTTTCTCGCCGGAACTCCCTCCTCCGGCCGCCATAGCCGGAGCCCCTTGGCTCAAAAGGAAGCCCTCCTCTCGTGCCCTCTGAAGGTTTCTTCCCGATTCGGCTTGGGTAAGGAGAAATCGGTGTTTGAATTTTCTAGGGCTTTTATTGTTGTTTTCGTTCGATTGACATGGTTAGGCTTAGAATTGGAGTTTGTGCTAGTTAGGATTGTTGTAGAGGAGGTTGAGAGGAAGGTGCTGCCAAATTTTGGTGAGCATTGGAGGTCGCCGGAGCTGGCCGCCGGCGCCGCCGCTGAAAAATTGTTTTTAGTGGGGAATTTTATGAGGAGTTTAATGGAATGAGTTTTATAATTTTTGGAGGAGTTTTGGATAGGTTTGGAAATTGTTAAAGTTTGGTATTTTTGGCGGATTATTAAGTTAAAATCCGGCCATTGGATTATTTATGATTAGGACGGTGGGAGGTGATGTTTTTGGGATGTCGGTTTTTATGGAGAATTATGGTTGGCAGTGAAGTTAAGATTTAGGGCGATAGGCATGGTTTAGCGCGAAAAGCTCATATTTAATTATGTCTATTTTCTTTAAGCGTCGGTGTTTTATTTAAGGATTTATTTATGTTTTGGAACAGGACGTGAGGAGGCCCGAGCGGAGGAGACCTCCGACCGACATCAGGCTTAGGCCTAAGTTGTGAGTGGACCTTTGTTTTTAAATAATGTTTTATTGTTGAATAATTCATTTTGTTGGAATTTAACTGGAAATTGAGAATTTCGGTATTTATACTCATTTATTGACGTTTATGAGAATAGTATGTATATAAGTAAACGCTAGCTAGCAATACGTGATTTCCCCCCATAATGAGGAAAAATGCCATTATGGGGTGACGTGAGCGTTAGACGCAATCGTCGTAGCCTTGTACGACTTTCTATTTTCTTTGTATTCATTCCTAGAATTCGTACAAGGAGGAAGCACGTATATATATATCCACTCGGGTGTTTCCCCCATAATGAGGAAAAATGCCATTATGGGGTGACGGGAGCGTTAGACGCGAGCGTAGTAGCCTTGTATGAATTTCTGTTTTGATTATATTTCTTCAAAGAAATCATACAAGGAGTATGACGAGTGTATATACATACTGATATATTTATAATTTTAGCGTGAGAGGCCATTTTCTGAAGTTTAGGAGTTGAGACACCAGTCAAGAATTTTTGGGTTAAGCTTTTAAGCTGTCGCTTGCATAGCGCTTTCCTATGAAGTTTTCTTGGGGAAATATTATTGTTTGTCGGAAATTACTTTTGTCCACTCACCCTGACGTAATTAAATATTTTCCCCTGGGCCTTTTCTTCGTTTTTAAACGCCCAGTCTGCAGAGTTCGGGTGGGGTCTAGAAGGAGGTGACGAGGTATAGTCACCCATCTTTCCGCTACTGTTCGCCAGTAGGTTATCTGTTTAACCCACTAGGATTTTAATCAGCTTCCGTTGTCTTTCTGGTAGTAGCTCTGAATACTTTCGGAAAAATAATTGTGTATTATTTTATTCGGTTATTTGGATTGAGTCGAAGATTGATATAATGGTTAAGAGGGTGTTATATATTTTTCCGGGTTAGGGTTGTCCATTTTCAAGGGAGGTTTTCCGAGTTCTTCGGTAAATTTTCCTTGGAGGTGGTCCCCGCAGGACTTACCTCGGGTTTCAGGGTGAAATTCGGGGTGGGTCTTGACAGTTGGTATCAGAGCTCTAGGCTTCATTTCCTGCCTTCTTAATACTATCATATTTGCCTAAGAAGCACGTAGTTCCTATAGAGTGGTGGTCCGACCGCGACGGATTCACTAGCATTTTATGCTTTGGATGCTATGTGTTATTAGGTATGTGTGAAAGTTCTGTTAGTCTTGTGTATAGACTACGAAATATCTCCTTCCTTAGGTACTATGCCTCCTAGACGCCGACCCCGGGTAGCTACCTCAACCAACGCGAATGAGGGTGATGAGGTTAGAGGGTTAGTTGATTCCATTGGGAATATGCTGAGAGGCGTTTTAGACAGGGTTCAGCACCCTCGGTCGGTGAAGAAGAAGGATGTCTTCGATGCTGGAGCAGTCGAGTTCAAGGGTGCCAAGGGACCCCTTGATGCTTACACTTGGGTAGATAAGATGGAAAAAGCTTTTTAAAGTACTGAGATACCGGAAGAGAAGAAAGTGAAGATGGCAGTGACTTTTCTGGATGACTCAGCACATCATTGGTGGACTCTTGCTAGCAGAAATAATGATGGTGCTCAGGACATGACTTGGACCAGTTTAACACGCTCTTCTTAGGTCAGTATTTCAGTCATGCTCATCGTATCAGGATCCAGTCGGATTTTCTGAACATGAAGAAGAGGGTTGATGAGGGTGTCATCGAGTTTAAGCAGAGGTTCACTACCTTGAGCTACCATGTGCCATATTTGGTTCCTGATGAGAGGACCAGGATTGACATGTTCATTGGAGCACTTGGCGGAGCGTACGCCGATAAGATGATCGGTGTTATCTACCCGATCTTTCTTGATGCGGTTACTATAGCCATGGCCATCGAGACCAGGAGAACTTATAGTTCACGGCCCCGAGATTTCAGTGGTCCCAGCCAGGGTCCATCGAAGAAAGCCGCATCATCATCCGCTTCGGGATCTTCAGCGGGAAGTGGCAGTAGTGGAGGATCAGGTTATGGTCCTCAGAGTAGAACTAGAGGACATTACAGGAGACCTTTCAGGAGCCAGTTGGGTAGGCAGCAGACCGGTCAGTATATTGCTGGTGGTAGTTCCCAAGGGGGATCATCTGGTGGTCAGACTTTTTCCTTTGGTCAGCAGCACTCATCTGGGTGCTTTGAGTGTGGTGGTCTTGATCATTTCAGGAGAGATTGTCCCTTATTGGCTCAGAGGACCACCCCTACTCAGCCAGCTGGTCAGTCTTCAGCCAGAGGCTCCAGTGGTGGTTCTCGGGGCGGTTCAGCAGCCAGGAGTGGTTCTCAACCGGGTGGTGGTCAGCGTGGATATCCCATGACTCGCACTAGACTTCATGCTCTGACCCAGCAGGAGGGTCGTACTTCTCCAGATGTCATCATTGGTACGTTATTAATTTTTGGTCAGCCAGCATTTACTTTAATTGACCCTGGAGCTACGCATTCATTTATGTCTAGTAGATTCGCACTCCATGCCAATGTGCCATCATCATCTCTTCCGGGCGAGTGGCATGTATCTCTTCCCTCTGGTGAGGTGATGAGAATAGATTGGGTGTTTAATGGTTGTGAAGTGCTAGTAGAGGGATTTAATTTCAAGGCCGATTTAATTCCTCTAAACATTGTGGAGTTTGAAGTGATATTGGGGATGGACTTTTTGGAGACTTACAGAGCTTTGGTGGATTGTTTCCGAAAAGAAGTGGTACTTTGGAGTCCAGATGGATTTGAGGTTGTTTTTCAGGGGGAAAGAGATGTGATTTCGAGTTGCCTGATATCAGCTGTGGCCGCTAGAAAATTGTTAAATAAAGGCTGTCAGGCATTCCTAGCTCATGTTGTGGATACAAGAATATGAGTGTTGGAAGTAGGGGATATTCCTGTAGTAAGAGAGTTTCCGGATGTGTTTCCCGAGGAGTTGCCTAGTTTGCCTCCTGTAAGGGAGATAGATTTTTCTATCGAGTTACTTCCTGGAACTAGACCTATCTCTCAGACACCTTACAGAATGGCTCCAGCGGAATTAAAGGAGTTGAAGACTCAACTGTAGGAGTTGGTAGACAAGGGTTTTATTCGGCCTAGCATGTCTCCATGGGGTGCCCCCGGTGTTGTTTGTTAAGACGAAAGATGGCACCATGAGACTATGCATTGATTATAGGAAGCTTAATCAAGTCACAATGAAGAATAAGTATCCGTTGCCTCGCATTGATGATTTGTTTGATCAGTTGAGGGGTGCTTCTGTTTTCTCAAAGATTGATTTGAGATCCGGTTATCATCAGTTGCGGATTCAGGAGAGTGACGTAGCCAAGACTGCCTTTCGATCACGCTATGGTCATTATGAGTTTGTGGTGATGCCTTTTGGACTTACTAATGCACCCGCAGCGTTCATGGATCTCATGAATAGGGTGTTTAGTCCATATATTGACCGTTTCGTGATCGTTTTCATAGTTAATCTTTTGGTGTACTCAAAAAGTGAGAAGGAGCATGCCAAACATCTAAGATTGATATTGCGGACTTTGAGAAATGCTCAGTTGTTTGCCAAGTTCAGCAAGTGTGAATTTTGGCTGGATAAAGTGGGATTCTTGGGTCATGTAGTTTCAGCGGAAGGTGTTAGTGTGGATCCCCAGAAGGTGGAAGCAGTGTCCAGTTGGAGAAGACCCGCCTCTGTGACGGAGATTCGTAGTTTCTTGGGGTTAGCAAGTTATTATCGACGATTTGTGCAAGATTTTTCAAAGATTGCAGCTCCACTAACAAGATTGACTAGGAAGGGAGTCAAGTTTGAATGGTCAGATCAGTGTGAGCAAAGTTTTCAAGAATTAAAGAATCGTTTGACTACTGCTCCTATATTAGCACTTCCGGATGATAGTGGGGAGTATGTGGTTTATTGTGATGCTTCTAGACGAGGTCTAGGCGGAGTATTGATGCAGCATGATCGAGTGATTGCCTACGGTTCTAGGCAACTGAAGCCGCATGAGGTGAATTATCTCACCCATGATTTAGAGCTTGCAGCAGTAGTTTTTACTCTCAAGTTGTGGAGACACTATCTTTATGGAGCCAAGTGTCAGATTTTTATCGATCACAAGAGTCTTCGGTATGTGTTTACTCTCAAAGAGTTAAATATGAGGCAGAGAAGGTGGATGGAGTTGATCAGTGACTACGATTGCACTATTGAGTATCATCCTGGAAAAGCTAAGGTGGTAGCTGATGCTCTTAGTCGAAATCCCACTATATCTTTGTCTCACCTGAGGATGGTTCGAGTTCCACTTCTTTGTGAGTTGCGAGCTACAAGGGTAGATTTAGCGGTGAATGAAGTAGGTGCATTGGTAGCTAGTTTCCATGTGAGGCCAGTTTTGGTGGATAAAGTGCGTGAGGCGCAGTATAATGATCCTTCCATAGCTCAGTTGATGGAAAGAGCAGTGAATGGAACAGTCGTGGATTTTTCGGTAAGAAGAGATGGAACTTTATTGTTCAAGAATAGGCTGTGTGTTCCAAAGAGGAATGAAGAGTTACAGATAGAGATAATGGAGGAAGCTCATAGTTCTGCATATGCTGCTCATCCGGGTAGTAACAAAATGTATCGGACTTTGAAGGATTATTATTGGTGGCCTAACATGAAGAGGGAAATTGCAGCTTTTGTGAGTAGGTGTCTGATTTGTCAGCAGGTGAAAGCTGAAAGGCAGAAACCCTCAGGGTTGCTTGAGCCGTTGCCGATTCCAGTGTGGAAGTGGGACCACATCACCATGGATTTTGTTTTCAGTTTACCTCGTACCCGTGAAGGGCATGACAGTATTTGGGTGATTGTGGATAGACTCACCAAATCTGCCCATTTCTTGCCGGTGGGAAAGAAGTATACACTGGATAGATTGGTGGATCTTTATGTGAAGCAGATTGTGAGACTTCATGACGTACCTGAATCCATAGTGTCAGATCGGGACCCTAGATTTGCTTCTAAATTCTGGGGAGCTCTTCAAGCAGCTTTAGGTACCTGACTACACTTCAGCACTGCTTTTCATCCTCAGACTGATGGGCAATCAGAGAGGACTATCCAGACTTTGGAGGATATGTTGAGATCATGTGCCTTGCAGTTCAGGGGAAGTTGGGATAAGAACCTATCCTTGATGGAGTTTGCTTATAACAACAGCTTCCATTCAAGTATTGGTATGGCACCTTTTGAGGCACTGTATGGGAAGCAGTGTCGTACACCTCTATGTTGGAATGAAGTCGGAGAAAGAGAGCTTTGTGGTCCTGAGATTATCCATGACACAAATGAGAAGATTAAGGTGGTCAGAGATAGACTCAAGGCCGCTCAGAGTAGACAAAAGAGTTATGCAGATGTCCGCAGGAAGGACCTTGAGTTTCAAGTGGGTGATTGGGTGTTCTTGAAACTATCTCCTTGGAAAAGGGTAGTACGTTTCGGTAAGCGTGGGAAGCTTAGTCCGAGTTACATCGGGCCTTATGAGATAATAGAGCGAGTTGGCCCTCTTGCCTATCGGTTAGTGTTGCCTCCGGAGTTGTCCAGGATACATAATGTGTTTCATGTATCCATGCTTCGCAAGTATATTGTCGATCCTTCTCATGTGTTTGAAGAGCAGCCGATTAGTTTGCAGAATGATTTGTCCTATGAAGAGGAGCCGGTTCAGATTCTTGACCGAAAGGAGCAAGTGTTGAGGAACAAGACAATCCCGCTTGTCAAAGTACTTTGGAGAAGCCATCAAGTAGAGGAAGCTACTTGGGAATCGGAGGAGCAATTGAGACAATAGTATCCCTACCTCTTTCATTGACGTGTTTGTAAATTTCGAGGACGAAATTTTTATAAGGAGGGGAGAATTGTCACGCCCCGACTCTTAAATTTTTACCTTATTTACTAGCATGGTGTTAATAAGAATTTTACCGTCTTCGTCATTGAGCTTATAGTCCTAAGGTCCCTAGAGGTGTGTTGAGGGACGAATATTTCGAAAGAATTATTCGTAAGAGAAAAATGTGACGACGGTAAAAATGGTAAATTTTAGCTAGTAAAAGGTAATTTTTATTGGGGTATTATTTTTGGGGTGTTGAATTTTGGATTGGGTATATGGTGGTGTTGGACCGGCTGGGCCGAGCCCAACCCATTTCCCTCTCTCCTTTCTCTCTCTTCCTCCCGTATTCATCTCTCTCTCTCCCCGAGCCTTCACTGTCAGAAATTCCAGCCGCCCGTTCGCCGCCGTCCGGCCGCCCCAGACCGCCGCACCGGTCCCAATCGATCGGTCTCCAACCCAGCTTCCTTTCTAGACCGGTGACAGCCTCCCTAGCGCCGCCGTGAGGGAGAGACGCCGCCCGGAAGGTCCGACTGCCGGAAGTGTTTTCTCGCCGGAACTCCCTCCTCCGGCCGCCATAGCCGGAGCCCCTTGGCTCAAAAGGAAGCCCTCCTCCCGTGCCCTCTGAAGGTTTCTTCCCGATTCGGCTTGGGTAAGGAGAAATCGGTGTTTGAATTTTCTAGGGCTTTTATTGTTGTTTTCGTTCGATTGACATGGTTAGGCTTAGAATTGGAGTTTGTGCTAGTTAGGATTGTTGTAGAGGAGGTTGAGAGGAAGGTGCTGCCAAATTTTGGTGAGCATTGGAGGTCGCCGGAGATGGCCGCCGGCGCCACCGCTGAAAAATTGTTTTTAGTGGGGAATTTTATGAGGAGTTTAATGGAATGAGTTTTATAATTTTTGGAGGAGTTTTGTATAGGTTTGGAAATTGTTAAAGTTTGGTATTTTTGGCGGATTATTAAGTTAAAATCCGGCCATTAGATTATTTATGATTAGGACGGTGGGAGGTGATGTTTTTGGGATGTCGGTTTTTATGGAGAATTATGGTTGGCAGTGAAGTTAAGATTTAGGACGATAGGCATGGTTTAGCGCGAAAAGCTCATATTTAATTATGCATATTTTCTTTAAGCGTCAGTGTTTTATTTAAGGATTTATTTATGTTTTGGAACAGGACGTGAGGAGGCCCGAGCGGAGGAGACCTCCGACCGACATCAGGCTTAGGCCTAAGTTGTGAGTGGACCTTTGTTTTTAAATAATGTTTTATTGTTGAATAATTCATTTTGTTGGAATTTAACTGGAAATTGAGAATTTTGGTATTTATACTCATTTATTGACGTTTATGAGAATAGTATGTATATAAGTAAACGCTAGCTAGCAATACGTGATTTCCCCCCATAATGAGGAAAAATGCCATTATGGGGTGACGTGAGCGTTAGACGCAAGCGTCGTAGCCTTGTACGACTTTCTATTTTCTTTGTATTCATTCCTAGAATTCGTACAAGGAGGAAGCACGTATATATATATCCACTCGGGTGTTTCCCCCATAATGAGGAAAAATGCCATTATGGGGTGACGTGAGCGTTAGACGCGAGCGTAGTAGCCTTGTATGAATTTCTGTTTTGCTTATATTTCTTCAAAGAAATTATACAAGGAGTATGACGAGTGTATATACATACTGATATATTTATAATTTTAGCGTGAGAAACCATGTTCTGAAGTTTAGGAGTTGAGACACCAGTCAAGAATTTTTGAGTTAAGCTTTTAAGCTGTCGCTTGCATAGCGCTTTCCTTTGAAGTTTTCTTGGGGAAATATTATTGTTTGTCGGAAATTACTTTTGTCCACTCACCCTGACGTAATTAAATATTTTCCCCTGGGCCTTTTCTTCGTTTTTAAACGCCCAGTCTGCAGAGTTCGGGTGGGGTCTAGAAGGAGGCGATGAGGTATAGTCACCCATCTTTCCGCTACTGTTCGCCAGTAGGTTATCTGTTTAACCCACTAGGATTTTAATCAGCTTCCGTTGTCTTTCTGGTAGTAGCTCTGAATACTTTCGGAAAAATAATTGTGTATTATTTTATTCGGTTATTTGGATTGAGTCTAAGATTGATATAATGGTTAAGAGGGTGTTCTATATTTTTCCGGGTTAGGGTTGTCCATTTTCAAGAGAGGTTTGCCGAGTTCTTCGGTAAATTTTCCTTGGAGGTGGTCCCCGCAGGACTTACCTCAGGTTTCAGGGTGAATTTCGGGGTGAGTCTTGACAGTTGGTATCAGAGCTCTAGGTTTCATTTCTTGCCTTCTTAATACTATCATATTTGCCTAAGAAGCACGTAGTTCCTATAGAGTGGTGGTCCGACCGCGACGGATTTACTAGCATTTTATGCTTTGGACGCTATGTGTTATGGCGCAAGGTCTCTCATTAACATGCACTGGGATTAACTACGATGAGATATGCTCTCGTAATGGATGTCATTGAACTCCACTGCTTTGTCAGTTTGGTAGTTTCCGAATAACTGAACATGCAGCCTATGAATGTGGTCATAATAACATCTCTATGGGATCAGATATATACATGAAGGTCTTGCTGATCCTCTGTCCCAAAAAAAAAAAAAATTGAGACCCAATTAATTTTGTTCAGAGGCTTTCAGCAGAAGTGTTAGAGGATAGTTCTCAAAGATAAAATGGCCACTGCAAACTCTGCATATCCAGTTTCAGTGCATCACTCATCCATGTATGTCTCTACTCTCTGGAAGGTTTCCACTTTCTAGTACTCAGTTGCAAATAGGAAGCCATATCTTTATGTATGTATCTATTGAAATGCATGCAAATAATAGCTTCAGTAGTGGCTCACGAGTATACGTATTCCTCATTGCACACGCTATCAATATGTAAAAGAATCTTCATCATGGAAAAAAAAAAAGGAAAAAAGGAGAGAAATATACTAGGGAATCGGGCACAATTTAGGTCGATCTAATCTCATTTCAACGAGTATACGGTTGTGTCCACGAAGAGGAACAACTAGCTTTCCTTCCGTACTCCACCATGTTAGACTTTCCTATCTAATTTTTCTCTCAAAATATAAGTGTCTCTATTGGTAATTTACCATGAGTTGACAAAGTAAACCATCACTTAATAAAAATAAGGATTTTTTTTGCACCAACAGTGTTTGAACACTTGCATGACTGATAATATGGTACCTGAACAGTGAATGTGGTTGTTAACTTATAATTCAGTTTGATATTGTCAATTTCTGAGTTTTACATCCATGAATGAGAACAGTTACATTTGTCTTTGATATGACACTTAAACATGTATTGTTCAAAATTGAAGGGAATAGTTCATATTTCAGATATTTCGGGATGGAAGAGTTCAAAGATTAGAAAAAGAGAAAAATTGGAGGCAAAAAGAAGCCAAGTCTTAGTCATAATGTCAGGTTTTGGAGAGAAAAAAGCGAGGACTTAGTCTGAAAATTAGGTTTTGGAGGGAAAAAGTTACAGTTCTCATGTCATAAAACAAATTGAGGTTAAATCAGTTTTTTTACTCTGATGTATTGAGTCTCGTGCATGGCACATGATAAGTTTGACGGAGAGGTGACAGATGTAGACGGCAGGTACCACGGAGATACGAAAAATAAAGTCACTCTGTAAGTTCAGGTCCCATATTGTCAGTTATGCAAATGTACAAAAAATCTTTAAAAAACAGAGGTCCAAAATGCTAATATTGGGGGTATGAATAGAAACTTCTATTAAAAAAAAAGGTACTTCTATTAAAAAAGAAGAAGGTAGAAAGCTCCCTAAAAAGATTAATCAAAATGATGAAATATAAAGTGTAGAGACAAAGATAATAAGAGAATCATCATCTTATTCATTGATATGAACCCTTTTTATAAGGATGTACAAAGTACCAATATGGTAATGATAAGTAATACATAGTCCTATTCCAACTACATATCCTGATGGCATAAGACCAAGACACACATATGGAATATCCTAGAATACTCCCCCTTGTGCCGTGCGCTGGTATGCCGGTGGTACTGATATGTCGCCTCGTTAAAAACCTCGTCAAGGAACAAAAACTCTGTGGGAGAAAAACTAAACCTTGATCGTAGGAGAAAAATAGTACAACACACCCTTCACATTTGATAGTGACATGTATGTGCTAGACTCCCCTTGAAGTTCGCACCTCCCCATGATCTTTACATCAATCATAGGGCTCTTCCTGATTCTTACTAATCACAGAAGTTTTGATAACTTAGCATGTCAATGCTCTTTAACATGTCTTCAAATGTGGCATTAGACAATGATTATCTAGATCATACCGTATTGTCCTCAAACATGATCTTTTACACTTAGATCTTGAGGAGAATGCCGCTTGTGAACTCAAAACATAAGTTCATGCAGGAAATTAGATTTCCGCGCAGCGTGACCTTCAGTTACTAGAACAACCGTAACTTCCTCTAGGAAATATTTATGAACAAACCGTAAACGGTTTTGGAAACTAGACTCATTTAGCTTTCTAACCGTATATTACACACATTCTGGTTCATCAGGAGCTGTTCACAAAGTCCGGTCGAAGTTGACTGTTTTGCCAAAATCAGATTCTCGGACAGATTCGTCCTACTTTATTAAAACGGCCATAACTCACTCAATATAACAGGTATCATCAAATGGTTGGTGTCCCTGGAACGTAGACACATAGATCTTTCCAATGGTACCAATTTCACAGATTTTCAGTGAGTGAGCTTCCCTGTAGGTCCCGTGGAAGTTGACCTACGAAACTTGGCAGATTCTGATTTCACTTTTGATGTGTCTTTCTTATGTAGGGATAGCAAAAGCCTCAACCTTTCATACCATTAAGTATTGAAAAAGGAGTTACTGCCAATGATTGGCATTGCGTGGGTACATAGCTACATTTAGCTTTACAACTTTTCATAGCAAATGAGATGTCAAGTCTTTCGTATTGTGTTGAGTACATTCATGCGTCTTATTGTACTTAGATGAGAACTCCATCTCTTAACACATATTTGTCATCTTGCTTTAGACAAAACAACGGATCTCTTTTTAGAGCAAAGACTTTGACTAATCATGGGAGTATATATAGGCCTCACTACTTATAGAGCGCCTAAGCCAATTGATGGAAAATCATCATGAATACACTCATCGAGTGCCTTATCGAGACCATGTCTTCCCAAGATCTAGTTTATTCTAACTTCGGATGTTGATACATATTGACATCTCTTAATCCATCAAGAGTCCATGTAAATCCGGAACAAACACGCAAAGGCATAATTCACTATATCCCTTCCAAATCAAGTAGAGTCCATGTGCGTACCAATACCTTTAGCAAACGCGTGCTCCTATGGTTTGGAGCCACTTGATTTGGATGAATGAAGTTCGTTTAAGATCTTCATGTATATATCTGATCCCGTAGAGATGTTATTATGACCACATTCATAGGCTGCATGTTCAGTTATTCGAAAACTACCAAACTGACAAAGTAGTGGAGTGCAATGACATCCATTACGAGAGCATATCTCATCGTAGTCAATCCCAGTGCTTGTTAGTGAGAGACCTTTTGCCATAAGGTGAGTTTAAGCTCTTGTTCTCACTACGCTATCTAACAAAGGCATAGTTGATAGGGTTTAGCTTACGGTGTCAACATCACCTGCCCAAGGACCTATCTCTTTGTTAATGCTGGATCGCATATTTCCATTAGGCCAATCAACTAAGTTGATATCCATCAACGAAGGATGGTTTGATAGTAGACGCATTATCTCACGTCCTCATGTACACTAGTGTAATACTTGTTGAGATCTCTATATGGATTGGATTTGACATTAAAGCGTCCCCCAACGATAATCACAATTCAGACTTTATGAGACAGATTTGAGTATCACTGATCAATGGATCAGGTTGTGCCAAACTCGCTTTCTTCCTAGTGCGAGAAAGTATCGAACCTAAGGGCCTCCCTTCTTTTGGGGAGTCACACCGGCCTGTGACACCAATTTTGCCACTTTATGGCGTCACCATATCACCATTCATGGTGATGGCGCCAAGAACAACTTCTTTTGGTCGCGCCACGTCCTCTTGATATGACATCAATCCTTGCAGACATATTTGATCTCGTCACTTTAACACTTTAAGCATTTGGGATCAAGATGAGACTTAGTGGAGACAAACCACGACAATTCACGTCGTTCAACTTGAACACTTGTGTTCTTATCTCCCCCTAACAGCGGGAATACTATCTCATCAAAGTGACAATCCGCAATATAGTGGTGAATGAGATCACTTGACAAGGTTTCTACATAAGCGGATTAAATAGTTGGAGGTTCATATCCAACCTAAGTACTTATTCATCTCAAATGACCCATCATTGTGTGCAGTGGCATTGCGATTTGACACCTAGAAATAACATCTAGCCGAGCTCAAAGATTAGAGATCCGTTTCAATCCTGTTTGAGCTCAAGGGTTGCAATTTCGTGTCAATCCTGGTACACAGTCACTAGCTGTAGTACAACAATATTTAATGTTGGTGGGTCATAGATGAATAGTAAATCTGCATGCAAATATTGCATAGCCCCAAGACGCAATAGAAAGATTGGTGCACATCAATAATGGTCGAGCGACAAGCTAAAGTTGCTTGGTCGTAGCCTCGGTGAGACCGTATTGCGTGTGAATATGGGGTACAGGACACTTCAACTTATATCCCGATAAACTTCTTTAAAGAATGGGTAGTGAGCCCGTAGAAGTATAAGCAGCATAAGCAGTAGAGAATAGTGTAACACGTGACCGGTGTATTAACACTTCAACCAACACCATAAAGCATACAAAAGTGTTCGCAAGTTGGTTGTATCGATCTACATAGTTTGATGTAAGAATAAAATGTTCACTTTTGTGTCATTTAGCGTAGGAGGATCTCACTCCTAATTTAGCTAAAAAATAGACTTTCATAATGAGCAATGAGCATTGCTGGGGGCCAATGAGACATCGAGGGAAGGCCGGTGCACCTCAATTGCTTGAGGAATTGACCGGACGGCCTCTGGGAAGTTGGAGCCGTGTTCGGGTGACGTCAATGTCCCCCGGGTGCCGCCATTTACAACTATGGCGTCACCATCATGCTTCATGATGAAGCTAGATCCCGAATGTCTTCGTTTTGAGTGGAAGAATGGATGTCCATGAGAATTTATCAAAATTTGGACTATTATATCTCTTCCAGGATGACATGAATTGGTCAAAACAAAGCCTATATGAGTCAGTGTCCCAAATATTTTGTTTGGCGACAACATGTGATTCGATATTCGAATCATAGTGACATACAATCCACTAGATTGACTCATAAACTTCTCTAAGATGTCTTTCAGTCCGCATTCATGAGAAGGTATATACAAAAGAACTCTTGTTCATTCTCACAATGTGTTTTGAAATGAAATCTATTTGCAGGAATGTCTTTAAAGCTCAACATGGTTCGGTTGCCTCTCAATGCATAGAGGGCATCTGTGACATTGATCATGGTGCCATGAGGCATCAAGATTCAAGCTAAACCGCGTCCCTTAATGACCGGTATGATTCAAGTATTGTAGTCACAAAAGATTTACAAGGCACAAAATCCAGAGATAATTGCCGGTTCTTTAGAATGTTTTGGATAGTTCCACTATCTGTGAAGCACTTAATGTCTCTATGAGACATATCTACAAAATAGAGTAGAAGGAGAGTAAATAGTTCCACTTGAACTATTTAGAAGGATTGAAAGAAGCTACAAAAAGCTGCAATCCCGGGAGCGTATAAAAATTTCCATGCAGAATGACCTTTGCGCACTAAAACAGCCATAACTTCTTTGTTTAGTAGACATGGACAAACCACGAAAGGTTCTAAAAACTAGACTCGTAGAGCTTTCCAATGATATAAAACTCACTGTCTGGTTCGTCCGGAGCTGATCACAAAGCTCAAACGAAGTTGACGGACAGACTACTGTTTTTCGCAGAATTGACATGTGCGAAGCTGTGAAGCTTGCAGGTGGTGTGTAGGCTTTTGCCTTAGCCAAAAGTGACGTGTGTATGATCAAAACCAAGTCCTTTCGATCTTTCAAAGGTCGTAAACTCCATGACTAGTTAGAAAAAGCTCATTGACATGAACATAAACTAACTCAGAGGACCTAGAGGATTCGATCATGATGATGATTGTCCGGTTTTGATAAGTCTTCAACGTCTTTTGCAAGACAAAAATTGGTTTAATAGCGTAGAGGGATCCAAAATCAAAAGCTTTTGGTAACTCCAAGTCAATATGACCAGGCATGTCCGTGGATGGTCGGTAGTGCGAGGCACAGTTGAAACCACTATCTCCTTAATTTCAGACAATTCTAAGACATCACACTGAGCTTGGATGAGCCTAGTTGAACAATTGATGATGGAAAATCCGTTATAGGGTAGAAGACTTAACCAGAAACACGTTGGCGATCCTCCTTGAGGATGCAAGGCCATGCGTTATCTGCACTTGGAAGAGACCAAAACGACACAATCTAACCATGTAGATTGTAAATATGCCATGCTTCTAAGGATGATGTAAGAATGTACATCTTGTTTGTAAATCAATACGAACCATAAGAGGAGAATAGTTTCATAACTTCGAAAAACTTCTCAAGGCATTCATTATTGCTAATGTGAGTACATCGAGGTCTCAAATAGACGAAGGACGTCGATATGACGCCTTATTACATATAGCTTGGAAAGAAAATCAATGTCTAGCCAATGACGTCAAAGTCAGGGGTAGCTAAAGCTGAATCCGAATCTTTGAAATTCGTGATCATGAGGATGATGTTATTGTCCTCATATTGATTTTCCGTACCTTTTTGTATGCATTCATAATTTGAAGGAGAGCTCGACAACTCTTGAACCAGTGATCCGGAGATCCACAACGGTTGCATTGTCATGATCTGACATGAGTAGTTTTGACAAATTGGTGTCTAGATCGGGAGTGTCGCCATTAGGGCCGGCGACACCTCCCCCTCTTTTCTAGACATCGGCATGACGTTTTCTGCCGTTACCGTGACCCATATTGTTTTCCCCACATTAGGGGACAATCTCAAATACGTTTATCGCATTAGCGTATATACAATTCCCGTTTGTAATAGTATGATCAAAATCAAGTCTCGTTGGTAATTCCAAACCAACTTGGAGGACCTAGAGAACTTGATGATGATCGAATCCGTTAAAGATTATGGATCATGATGCCACAAAAGATTATCGACAATATGTAGTCCTTTAAAGTGGTAAGCAATCCACTTGACTAATAACTCAACAAGTAGAGTTATATGAACGTTTCAAGAAACGCTCCATGAGTACATTCCACAGTACTTTGTGGTCATTACTTTTTGCACATATTGCCATTGAAAGCTTTTGTCGATGTGGCGCTTCAAAACTTTGAGCGCGTGAGATGTGAAATCTCGGCATCTGGGCTTGTTAGCCTGGGGGTCAAAACATGTGGTTTAATCCTTTCCAATGAAAGGTTCCACAAGATACCTAGCGATGATCTGCCTTAGGCATCGAGTACGTCAAAACTCAAAGGAGCAGAATGTTACATTGCTCTTGCATACAAAACCAAGTTGTTATGAGACTCGATAGATGTCACAAAGGATGCTTTTAATGGTTTGTCCTTCGGATTGATCACACACAATCCGGAAAAGCCGCGAATTGATCAAACACAATTCAGAAAAGACTTCGGATTGATCAAACACAATCCAGAGAAAGGTCGGGGTTGATCATACACAACCCTGACAAGGAAACAAGAGTGATCAAACACACTCTTGACCCGCGAATAAAATTCCGGGATTTTGGTACTTGCAAGCACAAAATCTCAAGCATAGAATGGAGATGGAGAAGGGAGGAAAAGATTTTATCCTCCCCGAGTTATTGAACTTGGAAAAGTTTAGGGTTTCAAGACATACATTTCGAAACTTCAAACACTTGAAGAAGTCGAAAATTGTAGTTGGAGGAAACCAATAATCGTTGGCGGGCGGTGGCCAAGGGATTGGCAGCCGGTGATGTCGGATGACGACCGGGAAAACAGGCGGCGGCGGTAGTCGGACATAGGAATCGAAAAACACTTTTAAGGGTTTCGGAAAACAAATGGTGGGCTATTAGTTTTAGGGTTAGAATAACGTGCATGATAACGTGATGAATGATTGACAACTGGTGATGTCGGACGACGGCCGGGTAAACAGGCGGCGGCGGTAGTCAGACAGAGGAATCAAAAAACACTTTTTAGGGTTTCGGAAAACAAATGATGGGCTATTAGTTCTAGGGTTAGAACAAAGTGTATGATAACGTGATGAATGATAAAGTGTAGAGACAAATATAACAAGAGAATCATCATCTTATTCATTGATAAGAGCCATTTATATAGAGAATTACAAAGTACCAATTTAGTAATGATAAAGAATACATAGTCTTATTCCAACTACATATTCTGATGACATAAGCCCAAGACACATCTATGGAATATCTTAAAACACAAAAGAATTTTTTTTTTCCGCAAACCCGGCCCATTGTGAATTTGTGATGCATCCGTCAACAAACCCTAATTTTGTGGTGTTATATAAATTTAGCACAAACTGTTACGCTCAGCCGAACTGTGATGAGAACCCCTTATACGCATTCGATCTTCAATACGTTGCGCACTACCCTGAAATGGTCTCTTTATTCGACTGTTTGAATGTGGTATTGTTGTTTGTTTGTTTCAAATAAGAATTGTATAGAAATGCATCGAACTATGAATCTCTCTGCTTATATCAATGGCACAGAGACTACGAAGAGATGCGAAATCAAACCCAAAATGGGTAGCACTTTTGGACTGGCAGACTCGCATATTCTCATGGGTTCTGACTTTTTCTCGTAAGTTCCATATTCTTGTTTTGCTCCATGATGATTCAATTTGCTTTAACCACACCGAATTGAGACTTGGGGTGTTGGGTTTTACTCTCTGGAATTATGACATGGTTCGAATTCGGTGCTTCATGTGCTTTGCGTTGCCTGATGAATCTCTTCTCTAGGACTAGAGGGTTGATAGTTTTATTTGTCCCTCTAATTTTAGGAGAGAGAATAAGGAATTGTAAAGCATTTGAAGCTCTTGAAATTGTCTTGGCTTAAATCTTTAGAGGGTTCGCTCGACTCCTTTTGCTCTCTTATGTGGAAAACTTTGGCCTTTGATCTGAGAGCATCGATCCATAGATCCACTTTTTGGGCGTACTCTTTGGTTTCAATGAGTTTGGAATGATGATTCGTTTTAGTTGATAATGTGTGAGTTAGCTCTGATCCTCCGATTAGGATAGACTAGTTTATGCTTTAGTGGGAAATGATGATCAAAATTGTTTCAACATAGGCTTATGCTGTGTTGAGTATTCTTTTGATTTGCACGTCAGTCTGATCCCAAATGTTCATCAAATTTTTTTTTGAACTGCTGCCTCACTTGGTTCCGCCATACCCTTTAGTGTCAATGTAGAATAACTGTTGTACCTCAGCGGATGTGTGAATTAGCTTTCAAATTCCCAATTTTCCAATTATGTTTTGTTGGATGTAATCATAGTTGTCGATGAGGTTTGGTAGTTTACCATCATAAGATAAGGATTACGTTATGATTTGTTGTATTTGGGAAATGATGATCAAAACTGTTTGACATAGACTTATAATGTGCTGAGTATTCTATTGATTTGCACGTCAGTCTGATCCCAACTATTCACCAAAAAACAATTTGAATTCAGAGGAAATTAGCTATTTTCTCCCTCATTTGTTTACGTTCTTAAACTTTCTTGCTCAATGATGATTCAATTTGCTTTAACCACACTGAATTGAGACATGGGGTTGGGTTTCACCTTCTTCAGATCAAAAATGGTGCTTCATGTGCTTTGCATTGCCTAATGAATTTGTTGTCTAAGAATAGAGGTTGATAGATTTCTGTCCCTCTTATTTTAGAGGAGAGAAGAAGGCTTTTCCAAGCATTTGAAGCTGAAATCTGCAGAGGGTCTGCCCAACTCTTTGCTCTTATGTGGAAAATTTTGGCCTTTGAACTGAGAGCATGAATTCCCCATGTGCAAGATTTTTGATAATAACAGTCAATTTTTTATTTTCACAACACATTCAATTTATGTCCGAATTAGGCAAGTGAGGAGTTCATGACCAATGGAATCCAATGGAATAGGTCAAGTAATCCAGTTGCAAATGATAGAGTCCAGAAATGGTGTTCACGACAATATCAGTGCAGAAAACCGATATTCTTTTTAGTAACCATTGATATCTAAGTGTTTAGTTTACGTTCTGTAGATTAAAAGTAGAGGTCCTAAGCATCAATTTGATATAAAGTTCATAGAATCGATGCCCTGAGCCATGCTATAGCACTAAACCTTTTTACCATAGCTTCTAAACTTTTCGACCGCCTGTTTCTAAACAACCATTGTAAACTTTTAACACCGATAAGCATCCATAATTGGTAGCATCAGATTTTGTTACTTAAAAGAAAAGAAAAAAATTATAATATACAACTGAACTGATGTTGTGTAATTGGACTAACAACCTCTTTCTGGTTAGTTCTTTTAGTGTGGTTGTTCTAATATATCATAGGTAGAGTGTAAAGCACTTATATGCTTCCACAAGTGAGTAAAACACTTGGTACTCAATGCAGTGTACTGCAACTGAATTGGTGACACTACTTGATGAGCGGAATCAGTATGAATTTGCGATCTTTTAGGCCTCTAGTGTAATGAAATATGCTTCTGGTTGAGTTTTCCTCCAATTTTCCTCTTTGCGATATATCAATGTGCAGTTGCAGCTATATTTCGAAGTTAAGCCACTGGAGACGAACAAACATTAGCCACCCGAACAGCAAATGATATGTGCTCCTGGAATTTCTTCAAGGCCTCTACCTCCAAAAGCCAACAAAGAGCATTGCAACAAATGACAATTTCAGATGATATATATGTGACCCGTGGAAACTATACCTGAATAATGAAATCTCAGATTCCCATTTTTCATGTAAACGCCTGTTACCATTTTTCATGTAAACGCCTGTTAATCACTATTCTATTGATTTGCACGTCAGTCTGATCCCAACTATTCACTAAAAAAACAATTTGAATTCTGAGGAAATTTGCTATTTTTCGCCACTCATTTGTTTATATTCTTAAACTTTCTTGCTCAATGATGATTCAATTTGCTTTAACCACACTGAATTGAGACATGGGGTTGGGTTTCACCTTCTTCAGATCAAAAATGGTGCTTCATGTGCTTTGCATTGCCTAATGAATTTGTTGTCTAAGAATAGAGGTTGATAGTTTTCTGTCCCTCTTATTTTAGTGTAGAGAAGAAGGCTTTGCCAATCATTTGAAGCTCATGAATTTTGTTTGGCTGAAATCTTCAGGGTCTGCCCAACTGTGCTCTTATGTGGAAAGCTCTGGCCTTTCAACTGAGAGCATGAATTCCCCATGTGCAAGATTTTCAATAATAATGCCGAAAATTGCTGAGTATTTCTTTGCTCTGATGAATTTGTGGAACGATGATTGAAACAGTTCCTGTTGCTCACTCTGATCCTAAAATCTTAACTTAGGTGAAGCATTGTGTAAGGTCCAGCTAAATTGCTTGCTCCTTTTAACTTGAGCTGAATTAGTACATGAAGACTATGATTTCCTCCCTCGTTTGTATCCTTATAACAAAGAACATTTGTGGTGATAATTGGTCATCACAAATCTTAGCAGGTCTTCTTCATGTGAAAGGGTAAAAAGAGAAATTGAAGTGGGGAGTGCAGATTTCACTCCCCCAAATATAACAGGATAGATAGGCAACTTGTCTGTACATTATTTTTCGTGTGCAGCCTTAGTAGAAGGATATAAAACACAATTGAGCAAGCAACAATCTAGGGAGTGATATACGACTACTAATTCCGAGCATTTAAGTCAAGACCGAGATGCATTCTGGTCAGTTATGCAATAAGAATTGATACAACACAATTCAATGCTAGAAGAATTGATACAACACAATTCAATTTAAGTTTGTCCTCAGATTGATACCACACAATCCGTATAATTCTTGGATTGATACCACACAATCCGCAATAATATCGTGATTGATACAACACAATCCGAAGTTCTAGGATTGATACTACACAATCCAAATTAACAGCAGGGTTGATACAACAGAACCCGAACCCAGAACGCTCTTAGTCTTGGGATTTTCCTGCAAATTTCACAAATCCAAGCATAGAATGGAGATAGAGAAGGGAGGAAAGGATTTTAAATCAAGACCAAGATGCATTCTGGTCACTTATGCAATAAGAATTGATACAACACAATTCAATGCTAGAAGAATTGATACAACACAATTCAATTTAAGTTTGTCCTCGGATTGATACCACACAATCCGTAATAATACCGTGATTGATACAACATAATCCGGAGTTCTAGGATTAATACTACACAATCCAAATTAATAGCGGGGTTGATACAACACAACCCGGACCCAGAATGCTCTTAGTCTGAGTTATTTGAACTTCGAAATAACTTGTAGATAAAAGCTTACTTGTTAGTTTGCCAAATAGACTGTGTAATTGTGTTAATAGTAGCATTTTGCAATTTTCATGCTTACCATGTGCGTGCAGCGAAGTTACTCGCGATTCGTCGGGTGATAATATAATGAAAAATAAATCTCATGGTTAGTCATATTCACCATATAAGTAAACTGTAAAATTAATTAAAAAATTACCACGGTAAATAACATATTTTACCCATAAGGTAAAAACCTTTTTACCCGGAGATGCATATTTACCGGTTTGCCCCTCTTACAATCACCGTGTACGGTAGGGGCTCTGTTGCCGGATTCGGGTCGAGGAAATCCCAATTGAAGGTGCATCGATCTCGTCCAGGGCGGCTCAATAGGCGGCTGTGAACGGAACTGGGCACGAGGCTGGCCGGGTAGGAGTGCGTCGGCGACAGGCTGGGTTCGTGCTAGAGATCGAAGTCGATGGGACTGTGGGTGCCAAGCACGCCGGGTTTGGAGGCTGGGCAATGGCAGCGGCGGCGGAGCTCGGGACAAAGTTGCCGATCTAGGCTTGTCGAGGTGCAGCGGCGACGCTTAGATGAGCGGCCCCGGAAGTGCACAGGTCTGGGCTAGCTGACCGGTGGACGGCATGTAGATGCATTCGGATCTCAGAGAAGGTGGGTGCCCAGATTAAAATCTTTTTTTTTTTTTTTTTTTTTTTTTTTTTTTTTTTCCAGATGTTAGAGTTTTTTCTTTATCTTGGTTATCAACTCGGGTTAGAGCAAAGTGCATGATAATGTGTTGTAGAGAGAATTATTAAGAGAATAATAGAGCAAAGAGAATAGTCTCAAATGTTAGGGTTTTTTCTTTCTCTCAGTTATCAGCTCGGGTTAGAGCAAAATACATGATAACGTGCTGTAGAGAGGATTATTGAAAGAATAATATAGAGCATGATAATGTGTTTAGTGAGAATTATTGAGAAAATAATATAGAACAAAAAGAACAGAGAATCATCATCTTATTCATATGACATAAGCTTTTTATATAAGAATTACATAGTACATTTAAGTGTTGTAAAATGAAACATATATTTGATATCCAATCTTTATACGGAATCACAATTTCTTGTTTAACTAGCATTAGACCAAGACACACACATGTGTAATATTCATACAACAACAATCAAATTATAAGCTCTCAACGTTGTTCAGTTATTATAACCTTTTTATTTTTCTTATTGCGGTATTGCCTGAGCTACTCGATCTAAATTTAGACATAAAGTTTAAATCATTTTTTTCTAAATATTTTAAACACTTGAGCGGAGAAACATTTTGTTGCCTAAATGGATTATTTGGTCGGTTAAGTACTTACGCGACAAAATAACCACTCAAGTGACAAAAAACTTTCTCCTGAGTGGAATTTTCTAGTAGTGGCTCTATATTCTTCTTGTATTTGACAGTTTCATTAATAAATGTTTAAAGACATCCGCACTAACTTTTTTTTTCTTTTCAAAATAATAATAATAATAATAATTCACTAGATGTGTATAATCTTTTGAAAAGTCAGTCGTATAAATTCATATACAATATCCCCTTAGTTGGAAACATTTCCTTTTTTCAGAAACGTTTCAGTCTTGGTATCAGTTGATGCCCTTTTGGTCACTTTTTTACAAGATAGATTCGCATACTTGGGAGGGAGGGGGGCAGTAGTCCAATTAGGAGAGAGATGGAGCCCGGCAACAATTAATTTGAGCAACTCCAACAGTATAGGAGCCCGGCAAGGCAAAGACCTCTGCTTTTCTAGCTCTATGGCCTTGGTTCCTGACGAACAGAAAATAACATTTCAACCACATTACAGTACCCGTGAAGTAGAATAGACTATAGCAATTAAATGTTTCAGTGGAATGTTAAACAAGTCTTACAAGCTATCCCCTAAATTTCCAAATTTCTTCATCAATACAACTGGTTTCACTCAACACCATTGATGAGTTCTAAAACAAACTCTGCAAATAAGTGGCATTTCACTCTTTGCTATGGAAGTAATGCCATTAACACTATGATCAATAAGATAGGTAACTATGTACTTGTATCTGTTCACATAACTTGGGAAACGTTCAAATTTATCATCTAAAACTGTTGTAATTCCTAGTATAGCTAGATATCATAATGCTGCAAAGTTTGGACTCTGGTGGTGCCAGCAGACCAACATGAGAAACTAAGGCTAAATTGAAATAAAAGATCATAACTTCTAATCTGAAATAATTATGCAGCCTTCAGCAATATAAAAATTATCTTCTGATAATAAAAGGTACAAGGATGAATTATATAGGTTGAGACTTGGATACTTATGAGTGAGCACCCACATCTGCTTACTGTAATCTACCAGTGGACATCTCCCGAGTCTTTACTTTTCTCTCTTTTTTATTTTTTTCCTCAAAAACCGAAATAGTATACATCCTGCACATTAGTCTCACAAACTAGGTTCTGGCAACCTAAAACCAATCTCACCAAGAGTAGCTGGTGTGGAGATTTTTTCACCTTGAAGTGACATTACAAAAAACTGGATATCTGTTTCATAGACTTGCCTAATACCAGTTCCCTAAACCCTAAACCCTAAATATAAGGGAAGAGGCTAACCTTAGCATGTTCATGGAAGAAGCGTTGGTGATCCATTACATTGAGGGCAGTAGCTGTATTTATCTGCAGTAAAGTTATGAAGACATTACAGTTTACATTCATATGCAATAAGTAAGACAGACAACACATATGATGATATGAACAACTGATAGTATTGGCAACTAAGAGACGATGAATATGTGCACTCTGCATCAGATGACATTCACTTTGCAGAAAGGACTCGTGCCTTAAATTATATGATGAGATACACCCAAAAGTTATATGATGACTAAATACAACAGACTACAAGTACAAGTAACAACCAATGCACAATGCTACATTATAAATTACATTTTGAAGGTTTCAGCCTTTAAAGATGGGATGCATTCATATTATGTACCTTTCCACGTGGAGAAACAAGCTGTTGCATAGCCGTCATTCGTCCAGCAAGCTGCTAATACCTCTCCTATGAACAGAACAAAATTTTACAAAGTTTCAGTAGCGCACAAGGAGATATCTATAGCGAGCGACTGTAATGTAACTTTGAGAGCGGATGAAGTGAAAACTTGAGTTTCTATTGGAAATAACATGAGACACTAAAAACTTAATTCCAGTGAATTGTAGAATGGCATTGAAATTTTGCCATCAGATTATCACTTGAACTAATTCAGTACCTACTTCCAAACAGGATATTTATTTTCCAGCCAGCTTATGGCTGCTCCATCAATAACTCATATATAAAAATTAAACTAAACTCTGACTGCTGTTATACAGTATTGCTATGAAAACAAAAATTTCAGTTTTCACCAGGCATATCTATGTAAGATAGCTCTGTTGCCACAATGTGAAACCTTCAAGCTAAAAATGATAAGAAAATGACTGTTTGAAGAGAGAATGGCCCCCCAAATATCTTTCATAAAAAAAATCTCGGAAAGGATGAAGTCATCTAGGTAAAAACGAAGGTTTGACATAGTATAGATACCTCATTGTATTCAGACAAAAGAAAAAGTACTATGAGATGTGTCTTTTATACACATCCATGCACAATCAATACCGATTCACCCATCAGATCTAGCTTAGGATAATATGCTATGGTGTGAAAATACCAACACTAGCTCTAAACCTCTACTTACGTAGGCATTGCTGAGTAAGGTCCGAAGGAAATGTTAGATGAACAGAAATAAAATACAGTGCCATGCAATAGGATTGGACTCAAAGAGTCCATGTAAATCACTTGAAAGAAAAAGGGAAAAAAAAACAAGATGTAAAAAAGAAATCCACTTAAAATAAATGCACAGCTGATGTTCTCTAAACTCACCATGTGAGCTATCAAAAGAATGGCTTTTGGGGAATAAATTCTAAGGCCACTCTCCTGCCAAAATTATCATATCAAAAATCCATTTGCCTTTGTTATGCAACACATGATTCGTCATATTGTACTTTTTTGTTTACTTTCTACTATAACGTGTGTCATATCCGAAAGGCATAAGCATGAGCCACAAGCATGTTCCAATCTTACTACTTATAATCACATCCAAGTTATAAAGCTCCATTTCCACCAGGAGCAGTGAGAGCTATAAATATTACCGGGCATACCTTCACATTTAGTAAAAAGATGCAGAAAACACATATAGACATTATGTCAAATCATACAGAACAGGCTTTATGTATATAAAAAAGAAAGAAATGGGCCATGCAAAGATTGACCAACCTCTCAAGCTCAATTATAAATTTAGAGATGGTAAGCAGATGTAGTCCATCATCAGCAACAACCAGTGCTTACAACAGAGTGAGTATGGCTCCTGTATATTAGCATATAAAAATTAATGAGCGTTCATTTTATCAGTGAATCAAGTAAAGATGATAAACTAGTTAAAATGTACGATAAATTTGTCTTCGAAAAGTTAACAGCTCACCATTTAAAGTTGTCCACATCATTCCTCGTTTGCACATGTAGTAGCTTGATGCAGCCCACTAACCAATGTTGTATAGGTAATTTCATCTAAAGTTAGACCCTTACTGAACATTTGATCACAAACTTCAAAAGCTTCTTCCACCTTCCTGTCCTTGCAAAATCCATTTGTTAAGGCATTGTAAGTGACAGCATCCGGGACAATTCCCTTTCTTTCCATCTCGCATATAAGTTTAGTTGCTTCTTCCATATTACCTAGTTTACAATGCCCATCAATCATGACAGTGTACGTAATCACATTAGGTTGTATGTTATATGAAGACATCTCTCCAAGAACACTCCCTACTTTATCCATTTGGCCTAGCTTACAATAACCATGAATTAGTGCAGTGTAGCAAACAACATCAGGCAACAAACCTTCCATCCTCATTTGATCAAGAAGGTCTTTTGCATCTTCAACATGGCCAATATTGCACATCCCATGTATAAGAGAAGAATACGTGGTACAAGTTGGTTGAATACCCTTCTTTGTCATGTCACAGCAGAGACCAAGGGCTCCTATCATGTTCGCATTTGTACAGTATGCTCTGATAAGTGTATTATAAACAATGAAATTTAGCTGTAGTTTCTTAGTCACCAACTCAATAAATAGGTGTTCACCCTCTTTGGTTCTGTTAGCTTTACAGTACCCATCTATCATCACCCCATATGTATAGACATCTGCAAGACCATGTTTTCTGCACTCCTCCAAAAGTTTAACAGCATCATCCACTTTCCCCAAACGACATAGACCATGCATTAGCAAATTGTAAGTATATGTGTCTGGCAAAATTCCTTTCTTACCCATCCAGTCCCTAAGCTTGAAAGCTTCCTCCACTTTTCCCTCCTTGCACCAGCCGAAGATGAGTGTATTGCATGAGATCCTATCCAGTACCAAGCCTCTCTCTACCATTTCCTTGAGTAGCTTAGCAACCTCTTGCATGTTACAGGATTCACAAACTCCATGAATCAGAGCATTTGAAGTCATTGTGTTGGCTGCAAACCCTTTCTCCCATAGCCTAAACCACAGACGAGTTGCCTTAGAATGCTTTCCATCTTTACAGAGCCCAACAACCAATGTCGTAATCAAGTTATCACTGGGCCTGAAGTTTCTTGAAAGCATTTCAATTGTGAATTTCAGTGCAGAATCAAACCTAGAGTTCTTGCATAATGAGTGAATGACTGAGAAACAAACAACGTGGTCTACAGATGAACCACTGGATAGCATCTTATCTAAGACCTGCTCAGCATGCTCAAAGTGATTGCTTTTACAAAGTCCCTGCAGTAGAGAGTTAATGGTAACAGAATTTGGAGTTGCCCCATTGGATAACATATCATCCCATAAGTTCAGTGCCACACTAAGACTTCCCGTTTTACAATAGCCGTCAATCAGTATGTTATAGATAACCTGGTTGGGGACGAATCCCTTACTATACATTTCCTTCAAAACACAATTAGCATCTTCAAACTTGTCCAGCTTAATCAAACCATTAAGGAGCGCACCATAGGTCGTAAGACTGGGATTCACATTGTTTTCTACCATCTTGTCCTTGAATCGGAAAGCCTCCTCTAATCGTCTGCTCTTACACAGCCCATGAATAACATTGTTGTAAGTAACAACATTTGGAGCAATGCCTAGTGCCTCCATTCTAGAGAACAAACCAATTGCATCAGCAACCTTGCCTCCCTTACAGAATGCCTGAATGGCAGTAGTAAACAAGTAAACGTCCGGAGAAACACCACGAGACAGAAGTTCAAATAAACGGTAGCTCTTATCAAGTTGGTCAGCCTTGACTAAAGAATTCAACAAAAAATGGCAAGTCTTGAGGGACGGAAACATAGCCTTATTACAGAAAAACTCAAAAACATCAATAGCAGAACAAAAACCAGAATCCTTGAACTGGGTACAGTAGAGATGAACCAAGATATCCAATGCTTGAAGAACAGCAGCTCTTTCAGAAGCAGTTGAGAACTCGGACATAGCCATGGCTATCTCAACATGCTTGTTCGTGGGCGGGAGAGCATAGAGAGCAGGCACATTGCCATCTATCAAGCGAATCAGAAGCAATCGAGCGGGGGAGTTAAGATTGGAGAGAAGAAGTAAACGAACCAAAAGACAATAAGAGCGAAGCGTAAACTGGAAGTTAAAAACTCTGGAGGCGAAATGGAAGAAGCGGAGAGCAGTTTTGGGGTTGAGATTGGAGGAGGGGGAAGTGGCGAGGGAGTAGAACATGGTATCGATATCATGAGGGGACAAGAGGGAGATGAGAGATCTACATTGAGGATACTTGAAAGATGAGTTTGAGAGAATAGAGGATACCCGGTCCAGTAATCGATGGTTGCTCGGAGGCGGAGGCGGCGGCGGTGGCTGAGGACGCGGGACGCAGCTTAACGGGCGTTTGATTATGAAGGAGCAAGGCTTGGAGATGGAAAGCCTTCTCAGCTCCATTGACAAGGAAGGAAGGAGGGTTTGGGTTTGTTATCAAAGTGCAGCCATGGATTTGAGGGGGTTAGAGAGAGGGTTTTAGAGGATGTGAAACAGCCACGATTATAGGGCAAACCAAACAGAATACTTGATCCTCGTAGAAACAAAACAAAAAGAAAAAGGAAAAAAAGAAAAAAGAAGAAGAAGAAGCTTCAGGGTTTACACTTGTTCCTCGCTCATCAGGAGAACGAGAAAGGGAGAGAGCCAAGCCAAGCCAAGAAGAAGAAGGAGAAGAAGAGGGTTTTTGGAACTCTGGTTTTTTTTTTTTTTATTTGGGTGAAACGACGTCGTTATACTTATACCTACCCCTCCTTTGTAAACTTACACTACCTGTTGCCTTCCTTTAGAGTCAGAGAGATCGAGAGAGAGATGGGGGGAGCGTGGATCGCAACGGCTTTGGTTGTGGTGGTGTATTGGGTAGGTTTATCATCAGCATCGGTAGAGCAGCTGAGCACTAGGGAATGTGAGAATCTTGGTTTCACTGGGCTTGCTTTGTGCTCTGATTGCAACAGTTTGGCTGACTACGTCAAAGACCAAGGTCCTTTCTCCTCTCTCTCTCTCTCAGCTTTGATTTTTAGATTGTTGGGCTAGTCCTTAAAAAAATTTGTGAACGTTGTGCTTCGTCTGATTTGGTGATTACAGTATCTGGTCTAGTTTATTTAGATTGGAGCTTTGGGTGTTTAAGATCAGTATTGGTAAATGATGGCCTGGATATCCAAATGATCTTCTTTCGAAAATGCCTAGCAGTGTGAATTTGGTTTCCTTAGACATACTAAGTTTCTGTGTGGTTCCAGAAAGAAAGACAAAATGGTTTTGAATTTTTCGAACAAACACATAATTACTTTGTTAAAAATTTGAGATCTACAGAGGTATTCATTTCTTGAAGTCGGCATTCTTTGGCACTGACAAGTATTATCCGTAGCAGTTGTCATATAGATATCAGGAAACTTTATTAAACTAAGTATAACTAAGTATCCCAACACTATTTACAACACTGCAGAAGCAAAGTGCAGAAAGTGCGTGAGAAACTGAACTATATTTTCAAGAAAGAAAACATCAATTAAAACGCTGCGGAAGCAAAGTGCAGAAAGTACGAGAGAAAATTAGTGCAATGTTAACAAGAAACTAGACTTGAAGGCTTGATATCACATGATATCTGTATCATGAGCGTTTTTGTTATGACAGCTTGAGATTTTGATTGCTAACTATCATTCTGTTTCTGTGACTTCTGGTTTGATTAAAAAATATACTGACGTCATATTTTTGATAGTAGAATTGGTATCAGACTGTAAAAAGTGTTGCACTGAGGATTCCAATGATTCCATGACGAAGGTACCAATGAAGTTATATTGTTCATTTATGCAAGTTGAAATCAGGTTTTAGTCTACTCATATGCGGCTGTTTAGAAATGTTTAATTAGAAAGTTCTGATCTGAGATTTGGTTCTCCTAAATAACTTTGATGTTGCAATGTGTGCATGATTAATACATGGCCATATGGGTAAGGGCAAACTACGGTAATTGGATTACATAAAATACTAAAAAGACTTGGTCATTATGTAGAAACTCTTGGCGGCTTCTCCTTTGTATGTTTTTGAATTTTAGTTTTTATTTTATAAAGTTCCATATATTCATTACCACATTACTCGCATGGAATAGTGCTCCATATTCCCATATCCGTAATTTTGAACCCTAACTACTAACCAGACCTTTTTGTTACCTCAGTAAGTTTTCTGTCAACACGCATTTTCATTTATTATCTAAATAAACTCTGATGATGTGATGTGTTCTATCGAAAATTCTGTTTGTTTAGGATAAAATAAATTATATGAAAACAAGATGGGAAACTAAAATATAAATCGGAGAAACTACTTGCATCACGCCTAACGCTTTCTCATATGCTCCACCTCATCGATACGGGTGCAGACTCAATACATTTGTATTTCACCAGTGACACCACACAAACCTGGAGAGCAAAACCTTTGAATTATAAATCCAGAAATCCTAATAGTAAATCAGAATATTATTAGTCTGTACTCATTTAAAATTCTCCCAAACCAATCAATCAAGATCCCAGCAAGCCCATCATCCTCAACAGAATGCCAAATCAGAGCCTTGGATACTTTTTTCCCTGTGATAAACCCTAGTGGCCCTTCCACCTATGTTCTTGATCAAGTTCCTGCCGTTAGTGTTTTATTTACGCTATCATTCTTTAAAAAGATGGTAAATCTTGTTATTTCGAATAACTTATAAATTCCATATGTGATCCATTCTTCTATGACCATTTTAATAACCATCAATAGTAAAATCATATCACTGGTGCAACAAATAAACAGTAAGATTCGAAGTCTCACCATTAGAGTCTAAACAGAATAGAAATAGTCAAACTTCACATCACTGTTGCAATATGTAGAATTTATCCTCATATCTTGTGTGCTAAAGAATTTCTACACATGCAAAGTTAATCTATGACATAGGCTTACTGGTTTTAGAACCATCAACCATTGGTGAGCCCGTTGATCCATTTGCAACTCCTTTTGAAAATATTGCCTCAATGATATTTCTTTCCCTGATTTAAAATCTTTGTACTGTGCCAAATAAGTTATTATTTCAATGGTTTCTGTACTCCCGGGATTATTAACAGCACCTTTTTGGCAAATCTTAATAATTTCCAAAAATCCATTGTCTTTTAGTATCAAAAACTATGTTTTACTGAGTGCCCCTTCTTAAGTCAGGATACGGATTGCATGAAAGAAAACCGATTGAAACTTTGTGTTGGGAAGCACCTTTTATTGTGCACAGATTTATAGGATAGCTTCAGTGGCTGGGAATCGAACTCTTCTTGTTGTGTTTGTTTGGTGCCTGTATATGTTATTTTCAGTGTTCATGGCTCCCTACTGATCTCTACAAATTTAAATTGTTTTTTTTTTTAAATTCAGAGATGAAAATAGGAGTCCATTTGGAATTACTCTTTAACTGAAAGTTCAATATACTAGCCTCTAAACGCAAAAGGACATGCTTAATTCTGTGACTGCAGATTACTTATTCTGGTGCAATACTCGAGGTCTGCATGAGGAAACTGGTATTCTATCCAGAAATTGTTGCCTTCATTGAAGAAGAGAAGGATCGGTTTCCATCGGTTAAAGTTCAATACAGTTTCAATTCTCCTCCCAAGTTGATCATGCTAGATGATGCAGGCAAACATAAGGAAACAATAAGGTGAGCATTTATTTCTCAACCACCCCCCTCCTCCTCTTTTTTTATTTTTTATTTCTCACCTTATCCAATAATAAGGTTCCCTGAAGTTGTCCATGTGCATCTGTAAGACAATACTGGTTGCATTGAGAAACTGTAATCCCAGATTGCCTAGCACTTTGATAACCATTAATATGATAAAAGTTATCTATACACACTTTTTGAATACAATTTTTTTCTGTAACAGAATCGACAACTGGAAGCGGGAACATATACTTCATTTTCTGCAAGGGAAAGTGAAGCCTACATCAGCAATCTGAATATGCTTGTTATATAACTCCTGTGACCTGAAGATTCTGTATCTTAACTATTATGTGTCTTCAGGTCTCTCGGGGAACAGAAAACTGTGATATCAGGGTGATTGATTTTCTCTAATTTTCTTGTTCTTTTCTTCGTTCTTTCTTCAGTCATTTGATATCACTCTTCAGTCTTCAATCTAGCCCAATGATGTTTCGAAATTATAAGGAAGGAGATAACGCTGTATGTTGAATGTTAACTCGACGGTTCTACTTCAACAAGACAAACTCTCCTGTTCCTCAATCACTAACTAAATTGGAATATAACCGGTTTCGCCAGCAGGCTCCAGACAATTTGAAATAATTAGATAATCGGTTTGGTTTAATTTCTAACATCCCTAGGATTCAAATCCCCTCCCCTGTCATCGTATTACTCTTGTATTTTTTAGGAGGGTCATCCTATTACTCTAGCTCACACTGGAATGTAGAAATGTTAGATGTGAAATAGGAAAGAAGATGTATCTCTGCAGAAGTTGGTCATTTCCAGAGAGGTTTTGCTCATCAAAGGAATATTTATTACTTTTTTATTTGTGATCCAAGATACTCATGGATCCTGTGTTCTTTTTTCTTTTCCACTTTCTTCAATCATCAAAACAAATACTCAGTTCCTCTGAGAATGTTTTGCAGCATTGGAAAAAAAAAAAAAAAAAACAAGAACAATGTTATTATTGTTACATCTAACCAAAACTTCGCAAGCGACTTACGAACATAAGCACACTATAAACGCCTAGTACGAACATATTTAATCATTTAATGAGATCGAACTAATATTAATCTGCTTAAGTATTGAGAAAAACAAAAACAAAAAAACAAAAAACTGTTTTAAGATATTCCATATGTGTGCCTTGATCATATGTCATCAGAATATGTAGTTAGAATATGACTATGTATTCCTCATCATTACCATATTGGTACTTTGTAATTCACTATATAAATGGCTCATATCAATGAATAAGATGATAATTCTCTTGCTATCTTTGTCTCTATACTTTATACTCCATCACGTTATCATGTACTTTGTTCTAACCCTAAAGCTAATAGCCCACTATTTGTTTTTCGAAACCCTAAAAAGCGTTTTCAGCTATTTTGTCCGACCGCCGCCGCCACCCGTTTTCCCAGCCGATGTTCGACATCACCGGCTGCCAATCCCTTGGCCGCCTCCCGCCGAAGATTCTTGGTTTCCTCAGACTACAATTTTCAACTTCTTCAAGTGTTTGAAGTTTCAAAATGTATGTTTTGAAACCCTAAACTTTTCCAAGTTCAATAACTCGGGGAGGATAAAATCATTTCCTCCCTTCTCATCTCCATTCTATGCTTGGGATTTTGTACGTGCAGGTAAAAATCCCGGAATTTTATTCGCGGGTCAAGAGTGTGTTTGATCACTCTTGTTTCCTTGTCCGAATTGTGTGTGATCAACCCCGATATTTCTTCGGATTATGTTTGATTAATCCGAGGCCTTTTTCCGAATTGTGTTTGATCAATTCGTGGCTTTTTCGAATTGTGTGTGATCAATCCGAAGGACAAACCATTAAAAGCATCGTTTGTAACTTTTATCGAGTCTTATAACTGCTTGGTTTTGTATGCAAGAACAATGTAACATTCTGCTTCTTTGAGTATTTGACATACTCGATGCCTAAGGTGAATCTTCGTTAGGTATTTGTGGAACCTTTCATTGGAAATGGTTAAACCATATATTTTGACTCCAAGGCTAATAAGCCTAGATGCCGAGATTTCACATCTCACATGCTCAAAGTTTTGAAGCGCCACATCGAAAAAAGCCTTAAATGACAATCTGTACAAAAAGTAATGACCACAAAATACTGTGGAATGCACTTATGGAACGTTTTTTGAAACGTTTATATAACTCTACTTGTTGAGTTATTAAGTCAAGTGGATTACTTACCACCTTATTTGACTACATATCGTCGATGATATTTCATGACATCTTGATCCATAATCTTTAACGGAATTGCATAAATGCTAATGAGATAAACGTATTAACCTGTGCACGTGGGATTAACCCCTAGTGTGGTAAAGACAATGTGGGTCACGGCAACGGTAAAGAAGCCGCGCCGAAGTCTAGAAAAGAGGGGGAAGTGCCGCATAATGGTGACACTCCCGGTCTAGACACCAATATGTCAAAACTACTCATGGCAGCTCCGAACAATGCAACCGTGTGGATCTCCAGATCACTGGTTGAGGAGTTGTTGAGCTCATCCTCAAATCATGAATGCATACAAAAAGGTACGAAAAACCAATATGAGGACAAGTCATTCTCATGATCAAGAATTTCAAAGATTTGGATCCAGCTCTAGCTACCCCTGACTTTGACGTCATTGGCTAAATATTGATTTTCTTTCTAAGCTATATGTAATAAGACATCGTATCGATGTCATTTGTTTATTCGAGACCTCGATATATACTCACATTAGCAATAATGAATGCCTTGAGAATATTTTCGAAGTTATGAAACTATTCTCCTCTTATGGTTCGTATTGATTTACAAACAAGATGTACATTTTTACATCATCCTTAGAAGCATGGCATATTTACAATCTACATGGTTAGATTGTGCCGTTTTGGTCTCTTCCAAGTGAAGATGATGCACGGCCTTGCATCCTCAAGGAGGATCGCCAACGTGTTTCTAGTTAAGTCTTCTACGCTATAGCGGATTTTCCATCATCAATTGTTCAACTAGGCTCATCCAAGCTCAGTGTGATGTCTTAGAATTGTCCGAAATTAAGGAGATAGTAGTTTCAAGTGTGTCTCGCACTACCGACCCTCCACGGACATGCCTGGTCATACTGACTTGGAGTTACCGAAAGATTTTGATTTTGGATCCCCATATGTTATTAAACCAATTTCCGTCTTGTAAAAGACGTTGAAGACTTATCAAAACCGGACAATTATCATCAGGATCGAATCCTCTAGGTTCTCTGAGTTAGTTTTTGTTAACTAGTCATAGAGTTTACGACCTTGGAAAGACCAAAAAGACTTGATTTTGATCATATACATGTCATTTTGGCTTCGGCTTATGCCCACATGCCATCCGCAAGCTTCAAAGCTTTGCTAATGCCAAATCTGCGAAAAATAGCAATTTGTCCCTTCTGAACAGTCAGCTTTGTTTGAGCTTTGTGAACAGCTCTAGACGAACCAGATATTAAGCTTTATATCATTGGAAATCTCTATGAGTCTAGTTTTCAGAACTTTTTACGGTTCATCCATATTTATTTTAACGAAGAAGTTATGGTTGTTTTAGTGAGCAAAGGTCATTCTTCGCGGAAATTTTTATGCACTCTCGGGATTGCAGGTTTTCGTAGCTTCTTGCAATCCTTCTAAATGGTTCAAGTGGAACTATTTACTCGCCTATCTACTTTTTTTTGCAGATATGTCTCATAGAGACATTGAGTACCTCGCAGATAGTGGAATTATCCATAACACTCTAAGGAACCAGCAACTATCTTTGGATTTTGTGTCTATGTAAATCTTCTGTGATTACAATAATTGAATCATACTGGTCATTTAGGGATGCAGTTTAGCTTGCATCTTGATGCCTTATGACACCATGATCAACGTCATAGATGCCCTCTATGCATTGAGAGGCAACTGAACCATGTTAAGCTTTAAAGACATTCATGCTAATAGTTTTCATTTGAAAACACATTGTGAGAATGAACAAGAGTTCTTTTGTGTATACTTTCTCATGAATGCGGACTAAAATGCATCTTAGAGAAGTTTATGAGTCAATCTAGTGGACTGTATGTCACTATGAATTGAATATCGAATCACATGTTGTCGCCAAACATGATATTTGGGACACCGACTCATATAGGCTTTGGTTTGACCAGATCGGTCATCCTGGAAGAGATATAATGGTCTAAATTTTAAGAAATTCTCATGGACATCCATTCTTCCGCTCAAAATGAAAACATTCGGGATCTAGCTTCTCCATGAAGCATGAAGGTGACGCCATGGTTGTAAATGACAGCACCCTGGGGACATTGACATCACCCGGATACGGCTCCAACTTCCCGGAGGCCGTTTGGTCAATTCCTCAAGCAATTGAGGTGCACTGGTCTTCCCTCGATGTCTCATTGGCCCCCTGCAATGCACATTGCTCGTTTTGAAAGCCGATTTTTTAGCTAAATTAGGAGTGAGACCCTCTTACCCTAAATGACACAAAAGTGAACATTCTATTTTTACATCAAACTATGTAGAAAGATACAACCAACTTGCGGACACATTTTTATGTTTTATGGTGTTGGTTGAAGTGTTAACACACTGGTCACGTGTTACACTATACTGCTTATACTTCTACGGCAAGCTGACTACCCATTCTTTAAAAGAAGTTTATCGAGGTATAAGTTGAAGTGTCATGTACCCCATGTTCACAACGGTCTCACCGAGGCTACGACCAAGCAACTTTAGCTTGTCGCTCGAACATTATTGATGCGCACCAATCTTTCTATTGCGTCTTAAGGCTATGCAATATTTGCATACAGCTTTACTATTCATCTACGACTCACCATTATTGAATATTGTTGTACTACAGCTCGTTACTGTGTACCAGGATTGACACGAAATTACAATCCTTGAGCTCAAATAGGATTGAAACGGATCTCCAATCTTTGAGCTTGGCTGGATGTTATTTCTAGGTGTCAAATCGCAATGCCACTGCGTACAATGATGGATCATTTGAGATAAATAAGTTTAGGTTGGATATGAACATTCACCTATAATTCGCTTTTGTAGAAACCTTGTCAGGCGATCTCATTCACCGCTAAATTGCGGATTGTCACTTTGATGAGACAATATTCCCGCCGTTAGGGGGAGATAAGTACACAAGTGTTCAAGTGGAACGACGTGAATTGTCGTGGTTTATCCCCACTAAGTCTCATCTTGATCCCAAATGCTTAAAGAGTTAAAGTGACGAGATCACATGCTGCAAATATGTCTGCAAGGATTGATGTCCTATCAAGAGGACATGGCGCGTGTCAAGACCCACCCCGAATTTCACCCTGAAACCCGAGGTAAGTCCTGCGGAGACCACCTCCAAGGAAAATTTACCGAAGGACTCGGCAAACCTCCCTTGAAAATGGACAACCCTAACCCGGAAAAATATAGAACACCCTCTTAACCCAAAATATTAATCTTCACTTTAATCCAAATAACTGAATAGAATAATACACAATTATTTTTCCGAAATATTCAGAGCTACTACAGGAAAGACAACGGAAGCTGAAGAAAATCCTAGTGGGTTTAAACAAATGACCTACTGGCGAACAGTAGTGGAAATGTGGGTGACTATGCCTCGGCGCCTCCTTCTAGACCCCACTCGAACTCTGCAGACTAGGCGATTAAAACGAAGGAAAAGCCCAGGGGAAAATATTTAATCACGTCAGGGTGAGTGGACAAAATAATCTCGACAACAGTAAATATTTCCCCAAAAAACACTTTCAAGGACACGACTAGTTCTGGCTAGTCTCCAAATCTTAAACAAATACAGCCTCTCAAGCTAAATTATATAATTATATCAGTATGTATTCACACCCGTCTACTCCATGTATGCTATCTATGAATAAGCTTGAAGGTAGATAGTCATACCAGGCTAGGACGCTTGCGTCTAACGCGCACGTCACCCCATAGTGGCATTTTTCCTCAGTATGGGGGTGAGACCGGGTGGTATTTATACGTGTTTACTCCCTGTACGAATTCTATGAATGAATCTAAAAACATAGAATGAACTCGGAAAGTAGAAAGTCGTACAGGGCTAGGACGCTGGCGTCTAACGCTCACGTCACCTCATAATGGCATTTTTCCTCATTATGAGGGGAACACGTATGGCTAGCTAGCGTTCTCTCATATACATACTATACTCATAAACGTTAAATAAAATGAGTAAAATCAGTGAAATTCTCAATTCAGGATAAATTCCAACAAAGGAAAATATTCAACAATAAAAACATTATTTAAAAACAAAGGTCCACTCACAACTTAGGCCTAAGCCTGACGTCGGTCGGAGGTCTCCTCTGCTTGAGCCTCCTCGTGTCCTGTTCCAATACATAAATAATTCCTCAAATAAAATCCCAACGTTCAAAGAAAATAGGCATAATTAAATATGAGCTTCTCGCGCTCAACCATGCCTATCGTCCTAAATCTTAACTTCACTGCCAACCATAAATCCCCATAAATACCGACATCCTCAAAATCACCTTCCAACGTCCTAATCATAAAAATAATCCAATGGCCGGATTTTAACTTATTAATCCGCCAAAATACCACTTAACAAATTCCAAAACCTATCCAAAACTCCTCCAAAAATTCTAAAACTCATTCCATTAAACTCCTCAAAATATTCTCCACCAAAAACATTTTCTCGGCGGCGGCGCCGACAACCTGCAAATGCTACCAAAATTTACCAGCACCTTCCTCTCGACCTCCTCTACAACATTCCTAACTACCACAAACTCCAATTCTAAGCCTAACCATGTCAATCGAACACAAACACACAATAAACCCCTAGAATTTCAAATACCGATTTCTCCTTACCTAGCTCGAGATGGAAAGAGCCCTTTGGAGGGATTGAAGCACGGGAGGAGGGCTTCCTTTTGAGCCAAGGCTTGCCGGATATGGCGGCCGGAGGAAGGAGTTCCGGCGAAAAGAAGTTTCCGGCAGCCGGGGCTTTCGGCGTCGATTCCTCCTTCACGGCGGCGCTAGGGAGGCTGCCACCGGTCTAGAACTGTAGCTGGGTTGGAGACCGATCGTTTGGGACCGGTACGGCAGTCTGAGGCGGCCGGACGGCGGCGGTCGGGCGGTCGGAAAATCCGGCAGGGAATGAAGCTCGGGTGCGGGTGCGGGAGCGGGAGAGAGGAAGGAAAGAGGGAAAAGAAATGGGCTTGGCCCAACCGGTCCAACCCACTATAAATCCAATCCAAATTTCAACACCCCCAAAAATAATACCCCAATAAAAATTACCTTTTACTAGCTAAAATTTACCATTTTTACCGTCGTCACATTTTCTTCCTTCGAATAATTCTTTCGAAATATTCGTCCCTCAATACACCTCTAGGGACTTTAGGACTATAAATTCAATGACGAAGACGGTAAAATTCTTATTACCACAATGCTAGTAATTAAGGTAAAATTTAAGAGTCGAGGCGTGACAGCGCGACCAAAAGGAGTTGGTCTTGACGCCATCACCATGGATGGTGATATGGTGATGCCATATAGTGGCAAAATTAGTGTCACAAGGCCGTGTTGCTTCCCAAAAGGAGGGAGACCCTTAGGAAGAAAGCGAGCTTGGCACAACCTGATCCATTAATCAGTGATACTCAAATCCGTCTCATGAAGTCTGAATTGTTATTATCGTTCGGGGACGCTTTAATGTCAAATCCAATCCATATAGAGATCTCTACAAGTATTACACTAGTGTACATGAGGACGTGAGATAATGAGTCTACTATCAAACCATCCTTCGTTGATGGATATCAACTTAGTTGATTGGCCTAATGGAAAGATGCGATCCAGCATTAACAAAGAGATAGGTCCTTGGGCAGGTGATGTTGACACCGCAAGCTAAACCCTATCAACTATACCTTTGTTAGATAGCGTAGTGAGAACAAGAGCTTAGACTCACCTTATGGCGCAAGGTCTCTCACTAACACGCACTGTGATTGACTACGATGACATATGCTCTCGTAATGGATGTCACTGCACTCCACTACTTTGTCAGTTTGGTAATTTCTGAATAACTAAACATGCAGCCTATGAATGTGGTCATAATAACATCTCTACTTGATCAGAGATATATGAAGGTCTTAAACGAACTTCATTCACCCAAATCATGTGACTCCAGACCACAGGAGCGTGTGTTTGCAAGAGAGGTTGAAATGCACATTAAGTAACTACTTGATTTGGAAGGGATATGGTGAATTATGTCTTTACATGTTCATTCTGGATTTACATGGACTCTTGATTGACTAAGAGATGCCAATATGTATCGAATATCCGAGGTTAAGAATGAAAAATATCTTGGGAAGACACGGTCTTGAAAAGGCACTCGATGACTGTATTGATGATGATTTTCCATCGATTGGCTTAGGCACTTTAAAGAAAGTGAGGCCTACATATACCTCATGATTAGTCGAAGTCTTTACTCTAAAAAGAGATTTGTTGTTTTGTCTAAAGCAAGATGACAAATATGTGTTAAGAGATGGAGTTCCCATCTAAGTACAATAAGACGCATCAATGTACGTACTCAACATAATACGAAAGACTTGACATCTCATTCACTATGAAAAGTTGTAAAGCTAAGTGAAGCTATGCGCCCACACAATGCCAATGTAATGGCAGTAACCCTTTTTTCAATACTTGATGGTATGAAAGGTTGAGGCTTATTATATCCCTACATAAAAAAGACAAATCAAAAGCGAAATTAGAATCTGCCAAGTTTCGTAGGTTAAATTCCACGAGACCTACAGGAAATCTCACTCACTAGAAAATGGTGAAACTGATACCATTGGAAAGGTATATGTGTCTACTTTCCAGGGACACCAATCATTTGATCATACCTATCATATTGAGTGAGTTATGACCATTTTCGTAAAGTATGACGGATCTGTCCGAGAATCTGATTTTGCCAGAACAGTCAACATTGACGAGACTTTGTGAACAGATCCTGCCGAACCAGAATGTGTATAATATACGGTTGGAAAGCTAAATGAGTCTAGTTTCCAAAACCATTTAAGGTTCGTTCGTACGTATTTCCTAAAGGAAGTTACGGCTGTTCTAGTACCCGAAGGTCATTCTGCGCGAAAATCTGATTTCCAGCGCGAACTTATGTTTTGAGTTCACAAGCAGCCTTCTCCTCAAGATCTAAGTGTAAAAGATTATGTATGAGGACAATCCCTCCAAAGGATTCACTCCCTCTTGAGCTTGGTAAGGAGAATCAGTGAGTTGAAATTCTAGGGCTCAATTTTATGTTTTGGTTCGATTACCCTATCTAGGCTTGGAATTAGTGTTTGTGCTAGTTAGGGAAGTTGTTGTGCGTGTTGAGAGGAAGGTTGTGCTAAATTTTGGTAGGCATTGGAGGTCGCCGGAGTCAGCCACCGGCCGCCGCTGTTAGAGGGATTTTTATGGTTTTAGATGTGTAATAATAAGGGGAGTTTAATGATGTGAATTTTGGAATTTTTGGAGGAATTTTGGATAGGTTTGAGATTTTTTCAAAGTTTGGTATTTTGGTAGTTAATTTGGATAGAATCCAGCCGTTAGATTAATGTTGTTTTGGCTGTAGAAGGTTGGTTTAAGGCTGCCGGTATTTGTGGTAAAGTTTGGACCGTATCAATTTAAGAATGACGAAGTTGGGCAAGGATGAGAATGGATAAGGCTCACATTTAATTTTGTTTATTTTTATATAAGCGTTGGTATATAGTTGGAGATTAATTTATGTTTTTGAAACATGACGTGAGGAGGCTCGAGCTGAAGAGGCCTTGGACTGACATCAGGCTTAGGCCTAATTTGTGAGTGGACATTTGTTTTAAATAATATGCATGTTATGGTTCTAGGTCAAACAATTTCTTTTGTTGGAGCATTTGATGTAATTTTATTTTGATGATTTTATTTATTTTGAAGAGTTACCGAAAAAGAGATTTTTCGGTAAATTATAAATATTTATATGAGGAGAGTATATATATAAATGCTAGCTAGTCATATGTGTCTGTCCACCTTAATGACATTATATAACCGCATTATGGTGTGACGTGAGCGTTAGAAGCTAGCGTAGTAGCCCTATATGAGTGTTTAATTCATATAGGGGGTATGAGCACATATTTATACACCCGTCTGTCCACCTTAATGGCGTAGTGTAGCACCGCATTAAGGCATGACGTGAGCGTTCGACGCGAGCGTAGTAGCCCTATATAAATTATTTTAAATCTATAAAATAATTATATAGGGAGTATGGACGTGTGTAAATACATACATATATTAGTATATATTTTTGAGCTGAAGATGCTCGATATTTATGAAATAAAAGATTTATCGCTTGGAGCATGCATTCGTTTTCTTTGGAATTTAAATTGGCAAAGTATAAATTTTGTTATTTATTTTCTTTATTTATTCTTTTATTTTGTCCACTCACTCCAACGTTTTTCGAATGTTTTCCCCTGGGCCCTTCGTTTTAAAAATGCCTAGTCTGCAGAGTCCGGGTTGGCACTAATAGGAGGCGAGGCATAGTTACCCACTTCTCCACCACTTTTCACCAGTATGTTAACTGTTAAACCTACCAGTGTAATTTCTTGCTTCCTCTAGTTTTCTTTAGTAACTCTGATTACCCTTGGGGTTAGCATATACTTTAATGGTGGTGTGCTAAAATTTATGTTATATTTTTTGAATTCTCGAAGGTTGAAGTTTGTTATATTATTTAGATATTTATGGGATGAATTGGAGGTTGGTTGATTCGTTTAGGAGGGTAAGTCTTGAATTGTCCGGGTTAGGGTTGTTCATTTTCAAGGGAGGTTTACTGAGTTTTTCAGTAAATTTTCCTTAAAGGTGGACCCCGCAAGACTTACTTCGGGTTTCAAGGTGAAATTTGGGGTGGGTTTTGACACTATCTTTGTCTCTACATTTTATACTTCATCAAAAACAATACCACAAAGTGATATTTTTTGCATTTGATTAGATAACCTTTTTTTTTTTTTTTTTTTTTTTTCATAAAGGTGATGGGTCTGTTACCATGAAACCTTGATTGATGAAACTGTTAAATACAAGTGTGGGGGAGGGGAGAGTTAAGCCTAAATATCTTATTACAAATATCTAAAATAATATCAGGAGTCCTTACGATATAAGAATAAATATAAATTTACTCAAACTTTATGGAAGGTTGTTTCTCTAGATTGGGTGTATTTAACAAAATATATATATATATATATATATATATATATATATATTATTGAAGTCATACTTCCACCATGGTAGCTTCTTGGTTTTCGGTCATCTTAAGTTAATTTGTCTAACTTTCTTTAAGAGTATATTAGTACTCAAACTAGTTTTGATTCTAATTCAATATATTAAGTAAACAACATCAATCGTAATAAGTTTTATTTATATTATGATTTTATATTGTAAGTAAGCTGAGTAGAATCAAAATCTCCACATATGGTGTCTCATTCCTTGTTAATTTCATTCCAAGTAAACTTGCCTTTAGTAAAAATTGTGTGTGGTCTATACATGCGAGACGCTGGCTCAAGTTGATTTCGAGATACTTAAAAACAAAAGATAGCTTCGGTATTATTCATCTCCAAAGTTGACTACTCTTTTGTCTCCAGCCCATGCATTTGCCATACTGAACTAATGACTAATCATTGCTTACGTCAATCCCAAAAGCTGAGCAAAAGATAAGGGGAGGGTCGAACCCCAGAAATTAGAATTGGTAAACCAAGGTTTTAAATACTTTTATAAGAACCAGAGGTTTATAGATATACATTTTGCAGATTTTCAGGTAAACAATAAACCTAGGAGTAGCAGAAGCTCATCCCACCACCAATCATAAAACTAGAATGGTTTGGGAAAGCATTAGATGAAGTTCCCGCATGAAGGGCATCCTGCTAAAAGTTTCAGTTATGAATCCTCTTCTGCTTCAGGAAATTAGTAATTGTTCTTTAGAAACGATTGGTTACCCTTAACACTGCCTCAATTTAGCATCTTCAATATCCTTTGCATTTTTTAATGGTTGAGCTCGATATCGTCTATCAATAGGAATTTGAGTTCACGTTCTCAAACTTGGCGGAAGTAGTCTTTATTGGAGCCCAGATGTCTGCACCATTACTTTGAGCAACTCCAACTGTGCAATCAATTGGAACGAGACAGAGACCTCTGCTTCTCAAGTTGAATGACTGTAATTCCTGATAAATGAAAATCATAATATAAGTACAACGGTGAGAAGAACAGAGCAGCATGCCTGATCCATGTGCTTCATACGACTTTCAGTCATCACCGATGATTAGGAAGTTTCATAATCACGGCATATTGCATTTGATGAATGTTATATAACCGAAAGAAAATTTCCATAAAAAATAAAAAAATTGACAATGTTGCAATTATGTCCAGCTCAAGCTCACCTGCATCTTAGCTGTTGGCGTGCTTTGGAGGTATGGAGCGCTTAACACCTAAAACCGTTAACAAGAAGAAAGTCAAATCTGTTACCATTTCACACAGTAGCTATTGAAGACATATAGTCACAGACCCAAAAGGCCAAAATATTGCAAATAAAAGAACATTGAAGTCACTCTTATCTTGATCGGCTTTACTTTGATTTATGCATTAAGCAATGTAAATAAAAATGGACATGTCTCAGCCATATATACCACCATGTAATCAGCCATATCTATCTGTTCGCACTGTGCAGAAATATCAGCCCAAGTAAAAGACAGTGTAAAAATCATTCATTGTTAATTTCTGGCAAATATAAAGCAATATTGTCTATAGCAGCAGTCAATCCCAAAATTTTGGACTCATGATATGGCGTTATGCATTAGAAACTAAGGAAAACCCAATTTAATTAACTAAACAAAATCTGATATTTGTAGGTGAGATCCCTTGCATTTTTCTTTGGATAAAGAAAAGCATATAAAGTTGATTCTTATACCATCAAAAGTTGACACAAACTATCAAAAAACACCAGCATGTGTTTACACATGTTTATACCAGTTAGGAAGTTAGGAACTGAGGTTGATGTTCAAATAAAAATAACGAGCTAACCTTGACTTGTTCATGAAGGAAGCGGATATAATCCATTGCCTCCAGCAAGACAGAAGCTGTATCTGTCTGCAATAAAATGAAGGGAACAACGGAGCTTAGGCACAAATATATTAAATAACATTTCGGAAACTAAATGAGAAGAGATATAGCATGAACATTCAGTATCACTTTGTAATTGTATCAGAATCTCATGGACCAAGGAAATCTGTAATACTAATTCCAAGAGATGAGTTGATTGGAAACAATTAATGACGTGATGCCACAATTCTGAATTATGCTTCAACAGTTTCAAGCATTAATGAGAATGACTCATGTAATCTATGTACCTTTCCGTATGGAGAAACAAGCTGCTGTAGAGCCACAATTCGTTCACCAAGCTTCTCTTTTCTCTCCTAAAAGCAAAACAAAAAAAACAAAAAAAGACAAAAGAATCAAAAGACACCAGCGTGTGGATAAATTCTCAAACCTAGGTAGAACAGTACTCAAGTGATAAAGAAGTGACATTCTAAAGTTCTTTTTCTTTCCGCCACATTGATCTACATCGAAGTAGTTTTAGATCAGCATTGGGATTATTGCCTTGACATATTCTCTTTAAAACTAACTCACTACAATGGTTGCTAAAAGTTGTCCACTTTTCTTTGCTATTGCAGTTTCAAATAACATCTCAAGCATCTAAGAAATGATAAAAAGTAGAGGAGACACTAATCAACAGGTTACAAAAATAAAGCACAGCAATGATAAGCAACTTATCATGGATCTAAATCAAAATCAAATGTGGTAATTTAAATTGTATTTGAAATATCAAAGACAATGCTGATGCCTCAAGGTGAAACCGTCAAGCTCAAAAGCATAAACCAGACGCTATCTGAAACCATATGGCTCGCAAATACCCATTACATAAAAAAATAAATAATAATAAATGAATAAATAAATAAAACAGGAAAGTGTAACCAAAGTTTTACACACCACTAAAATTGTATGACAATTGTATTTCTTGACATAAAACACAGATACCAAATAAATTTACGATGTCCACAGCTCAAGAACAGAAAGTAAAGGAGGGAAAGGAAGGAACAGAAACCTTTGTTGACATGGATAAATCAGTCTTATGTCGCTTAGATGTAAGAGCAGTGCGACTGCTTTGCTCAACAGAGCAGGGACTTCTTTTGTGTTCTGTCATCTTTCTTACATCAATCCCTTCTTCTCCCTAGTTCAACAGAAGAAAAATAAATCACTATGCCTAATAGTATAGTATAAACAAGAGCTCACATCAACACAATCACTGTTAACCTGAAACATTTCCCAGTTCCAGTACAACATGACAGTCTCCAGACAAAACAAGTTATCAAGGTCCTTGTGATTCTAGTAAAATACTGAAGAGCGTAGCAGAGTAGTCCATAATTTCTGTCATATCGTATATAAGCATCTAACTTTCTTGTCATCACGTTTCACAGTTTCTGTTCGTTCAGCAGGATATGCACTAGGCTCTTCTGCGTAATGTTTCATCCTTCACATCCAATGTGGCTCATTAATACAAAAGGTTCAATAAAATTCACACATAACACAGGAAAATCGTCTCGCAGATGGGTCCAATGTACAGGAAGGCACCCTTGTGGCATTGCCTAAAGGAATACAAGATAACAGCTGACCCCTCTGCCCTCTGGTAAGTTTGATCTTGACAAACGAAGAATCCAGGAATACCGTAATTAGTCTATTATTAAGCTTATGTTAAATTAATCAAATTCAATCTTCTCTAAAAAGAAAAAGAAAGTTTTATACAAACTATACACGACAGCATGCAAAGCTATCACTCCATTATTAATGTTTTTATTATAAACAAGACATTCACTATTTTGGTCAGAGGTTTACCCTCTATTGAGTCTATTCAATACTCGGATGTAATAGAATAAAAAATGCATAGACCTTTATAAAAACTAGTAGACTCACAAACAGACAACAGCTCCATGGTAGAATAAAAAACACAATCACCTACTCAAAATAAACTAATAATCCATGCTTTTTTAGGTGAAGAATAATGCAGGCTATTTTATAAATGAAAACTCTAAAGTCTTTCAGCATGGAACAGAGGTCCATGATTTCATTAATTCACAGACATTAACCAACCAAACGCTAAATTGATTGGGTTTTAGTATAGAATACACTAAAAAGACACAAGATCAAATCATAGATAAGCTTCTGTGAGTGGAATTGGATTATTGAAAGCAAACTGAAATAATCAAATCATATATCTGGTGTGGCCGTGTGGGTCCAGACAACAAATTTATATACTGTGCATGAATTGAACGATGAACATAGTTTTAATTGGCGTACACAATCTTCCCACCTTTTGAATATGAAGGGTATCTAATCTAATACCAAATACACCCATATTGCAGAAAAAATGAAATTTTAAAATAACAATAAAGGAAAAAACCCAAGCTTATTGATGCAGAGGACATCAAAGAAACTTTTCCATTATTTGCAGAAATTAATTGATACACACACACAACAAATTCCATGCTAAACAAGTAGTTTCTTTTTTTCTTTTTCCCAAAATTATGAAGTTGGAAAGAAAGATGTGTGAAACTCACTGAGAACCTGGCGCTTGCATTGCACAGAGAGCTGACAATCATATTGAGTTCAGAGCATAAGGCAGTGAGAGTCCCTGAAAACCCTAAAAACTGAGCAGAGACAACCCAGGTACTCCTCTTCTCTGTAGCTCTTTCAGTTTCTTCTCTTCTCCTTCAAGACTGAAACTTTTTGGCTCACTCACTTAGATTTTTACTTTGTAAAGTATGAAACTTTACACAAAATTACAGAGAAACATGGGACTTCGCTTAAAGGAATGAAATTGAACGAACGGAGAGAGAAGAAGAGAAGGGAGCTTGGGATTTCGGAAGAGAGAGTCTGAAAATGAAAGCTGGGAGAGAGGGGGAGAAGAGAAAATTATACATTTCAAAGTTTATAAAGTTGAATGAAAACGTTTTTCGAAATAAAAATAAAATAAAAACTAATCCCTTTCGTTTACTTTATTCTACTTTATTTTGAGGTTATTTGACAGCTAATATCCAACCAGAGAGAGAAAGATTGAAGTTGTTAATGCAACCCAAGATGAAATCATTTTTCCAACCATAGTTGAAAACTGTACCATGAAGCGAAAATAGCAAGTCCGTCCTACAATTCTATAAGATTTTAATTATCAAGGGATCATAAGGAACAAATGGATTTAACCTAGAGTAAAATGCAGCGCCGGTACCTCAATTCGTGTGGCACAATTAAAATGGTACCCAGATTTTAAAAACTACCAATGTGATACCCAAACTTCGATTTCGCTACCAAGGAAAGGCCGGAGGCCAATTTCTATCACGGTGTCGTCTGTTTGCTGACGTGGCTAGCATTGGCCCATCAAAAATAACCTTCTAATTCTCACCAGAACTGTTTTCCCTTCAAAATCTCTAAAATTGAATCTTGGGTTTTCATCCTAGGTATCACATTGATCAGTTCAGTAAAGTTTAGGCACTGTTGCTGTGTTTATCTGCTAAAAAGAAATATTATGTAATAGCTGGAAATGTAACATTAAAATTCAAATATAGAATAAAAAAGGGCTGTCAATATCACTGAATTAAAACCAACATCAGTTCAACATGAGAAACATACTATGTATCAGAATTCAAGCTTAATTGGTTTCCAAAAACTCAAGGAACCAGATTGTTTGCAAAAATTGATTCCAAAACATGATGAAGTACACATTATGTTTCTCTAATTTAAAAGCCAGCATATTCACTTTTGACTGCTTTGAGTAGGAGGCTGTGTTGAGGCTGATGCACTACCATTTCCTGTAGAACTACCCTCCATTGCCAACTTCATTTTTTTCCATCCTTTTCTAGACTTTATGACCTGGTCCTTGATAGGTCTTGATTCCTTAGGTGGGGCTGGTGCCCATTAGACCTGTGGAACAGAAACAAGACATTTCCAACACAATTCAACAACAACATTATTTCCAATAGTTAACAAAACATTTAAGCAATATTTGGCTTCACAACAAGAACAACAATCAACAATCACCACTAGATACTAACCTTTGCTCTCAGTCTTTTCTTAGTGCTTGCTCCACCACCAGATGTTCCTTCTCCTTGTTTCAACAAAAAAAAAACAAGTTAAGAATTATATAGGTTCATAAACAAGTTGAGACTTTACTGCTTCAGCTGCTTTCTTGGCTTTTGTTATAGAACATCCAAACCTGTTGTGTCCTTCTTGGCCACAAAGTTTGCAAGTCATGGTAACACAAATTTTAGGCAACTTCCCCTCAGTTGGAGCTGGGTTACGTTACTAGTTTCTCCTTATGATGGGATCCTCTTTTTCCTGGGCCTTCCAAGCAGCTTGTTAAATAAAGGAGGTGCAATTGGGTAGTCAACTGGTTCCCAATCATCCTCTCCGATAATGAGATTTATAACTGGGGTATAGGCTTGCATATAGGTGGTACACATGAGGTAATCATGACAATACAAGGCAACCTCTTGTTTCTTGAATCTTATGCAACAAATGATATGCACACAAGGTATGTCACTGAGTTGCCACCTCTTGCAAGTGCATGTATGGAGACCCAAATCCACTGCATGTTGGTTGTCATTCTCACCAAAACCAGTGCTTGGAATACAAACTCACCACCTATATGTGCTCTATATTGTGTTTCTCTTTGTCCAACCTTATCTAACATCTTCTTTATCCTTGGACCAACCACGTCCTTCCACTTCTCACAAGCTACCCTTCTATTTGCATTCCTAACCATCATATCCATCCTAATCCTCTCTAACATAGACAAAATAGGCTTATCCCTAGCAGGTACAATGGAGGAGTTGAAAGACTCACACAAATTGTTGAGAAGTATGTCACACTTGGTTTCCTCCTTAAAGAATGCTCTGCTCCAATGGCTTGGATTCTTGCTTTATCTTTTATCATCTTCATTTCATCCATGTGCTTGTTGAACCAAGGGACAATAGTGCTCCTTGCTGCATCTCACATCAACTACTTTAAAACCTCTCCCGGGTGTTTTTGCTTAAAATTGTTGTGGAGATGCTGCACACAGTGTTGATGCTCTGCATTGGGAAATAAAACTGTGCAATAACAAACATTTAAATGTTGGTCAGACAATGACAAATGTTTTTCAAGGAACAAAATAGTTAACAAAAAATTCAAGGAACAAAACAGTTACCTTTGAGTGCATTATCCAATCCCTTTTGTTTGTCAGTCATAAACACATAACTGCTATCTCTCTCAATCTTTACATCTTGCTGCAAATATTCAAGGAACCATGTCCAGGTTTCCCCTCTCTCTCTCTCTCTCTCTCTCTCTCTCTACCACGACATATAATATCGGAAAGATCCCGTTGTTTGCATCTATGCCAACTGCTGTCAAAAACTGTCTAAGATGGTGCCCTTTGATGTGACATCCATCTCAAAAGCTATTTTCTGTATGCAGCTAACTTGTTGTATTGCTTTATCTAATGACCTTCAATCATCTTCCTTGCTGCCCTCTTACCCCTTGTGATGGTATGCATGGGAACATCCATGTTATAGGTGTCCTCTATATGCTTGTGTATCCCCTTCCTAGACACTTCCTCATCCACCAACAATTTGTCCTTTACCTCCTGAGCTACCCTTCTATAAGTCAAGAAATGACTGGTTTCCATAGGAGAGCAAAGGTGATGAGGTATCAATGTCTTCACAACCATGTTATCTGGACCAAGCTTTTTGACATTGTTTGCATACATGTAAAAAGGGCAGCTCCATTGACATCTCACATGCATCTTCTTCTTGGTATTTTTCTCAAATCACATGCCTATCTGATTTCTAATTGCACACTCCCCCACAGCTTCTCTTAGTTGCCCAACATTAGGAAATAAAAGCCCTAGCCTAAAACTTGGATTTCTATTCCAACATATCTAATATAAGGGTAGAGTTTCATCTTACCCAACCTTGTAGGCATCTTGATTGGGTTCCCTTCCTCATCTTCTTCAGTCTCACTGCCAACTAAGCTCTCCAACTCATCTGAATTACAAACCTCATCTGAACAATAACCTGCATATCCCATTTCTTCAAATTTTGGAACAACATATGGCTCTGCAACATTTTTAGCAAACTCTGCATCATTAAACTCATCATGCTCCAGATCATAGTATGAATCGGTATACCAGTCACTTAGCTCTGAATCATCAGTTTCTTCTTCCTCTATAGGCTGAAAGTGTTTTTTTCCCTTATTCCTTGTGTTGTACCTTGCAACTTGAGTCTTCCTCTTATATCCACTCTTCTTTGATTTTTTTCAACAGCAGACTATTTCCCTTTCTTTTTCTCCTTCAACCTCTCCTCCAACTCATCAGCCAACTGTTGCTTCACTTTGAATGCCTCATATGCCCTCTTTTCAGCAGCTCGCTTCACTTTGAATGCCTCATATGCCCTCTTTTCAGCAGCTTCTCTCTCTCTCTCTCTCTCTCTCTCTCTCTCTCTCTCTCTCTCTCTCTCTCTCTCTCTTTTCAGCCTCTTCTCTAACTGCCTTCTCTCACTCTTATCTTTTCTTCTTCTATTCTGCTTCTCTTGCCCTTGTCTCAATTTCTTCTCTGCTAAGTCTAGCTGAAGCTTGGCTTTCTCTAAACTTAGTCTCGACTCTAGCTAAGTCATCCAACTCTTCTCTTTCTCTCCTATCAACTTCATCTTTCTCTTTCTGTCTTATCTGTTCAAGTTCCTTTGTCAGGTCATCTTTAAAACCAAGAGGCCAAGGTCTTTTGACATAATGTTTCATCATTCTTCCTCTTTTCTTAGCTACTTTCTCACTGGAATGCTTTCCACTTGTTTCTTCACTCATGTGCAAATCACTCACAAGATCAGACAAACCTACAAGGGTTCCTTGACTTGGTCCAAGCCCATTTACTTCCTTACCAGCCCTATTTACATCTTTAACAAGCCCATTTAATTCCTCACCAGCCTCATATGCCTCTTTACCGGCCCTATTTACATCCTCCTCAGCCCCATCTAAGTCTACAACATCAACAACATCAACAACATCATCTAACTCAATTGCTGGCCCTACAATTTCTTTTAGTGGCACAACATCTTCAACCACATCAACATTTTGAAATCTTGGAGCCATTCCCTCCTCACTGCTATATAACTGACTTGCCATCAAATTAGCTTCAAAATCAACTCTCTCTCTCTCACTTTAGCAGTTTGGCTATTCAATGGATTCTCCCAATCCGGGTTCTCAGGCTTATCAAAATCAGCAAGAGTTTCATAATACTTCCTTTTCCCTCCACATGTGATGTACACAGTAATCTGCCTCTTCTTCTTTGGTATCGCATTCATCATCTCTATAACATCACCATCACTTTTTATCTGAATAAACCCCATATTTACAGGGGGTTTTGGAACTTTGAAGTGATAGGAGATTGGCTGCTCCATGTACCCTAATGCATATACGATGTTGTTCATCTCCACCTATGAAATTTTCTCCGGATCCAACCCATCCAAATAAATCTCCCCCCCCCATGTCTTGTTGAACCTGGACACCTTGTACTTCTTCGTGTCATTCAATTGCTTGTCGAAATAAGCTCCATGGAAAATCTGTATGGTATACATGTGTACTGGTACTGAAATTCAAACAAGGCCAAGTATTGTAAGTATCGACTTTTTGAATTGGTTTTCCAGATAAAAAAAAAATTGAAAAAAAAACCCTAATTCAAAGTCTAACATCTTCAACAACAGTCCAAGAACAAAACCATTTAAAAACCCAGAACACAATGATCAATTACCTTGAATCCATTCTTTATTAACCACTAACCCGAAAATCCCTAAACTAATTAAATAAAGGACTAATTTCAGTTTACCCCTGTTAACTTTATGTCAATCATCATGTTAGTCCCTCTTTTTTCAATTTCATCAAAAACACCCCTAAACTTTCAATTTTCATCAGCCGTGCCCACAGTTCCGATCTCCGTCAAATTATTCAGTTAAGTGATGACGCGGCATCAGGCAAAAAGCCAAATTCCCAAAATAACCTTTCACTATTTTCCCTCCATTAATACACATCTCGAAAAATAAGTTCGCACTAATCTAATACACATCCCAAAAACGCAACCCCATTCTCCCATCACAACCGTGCCCTAGTTAATTTAGCAGCTCTCTATCTCCACCGAAACCCCATATTAACTCTTTGCCTCCCAAAAACCCCCAAATCTGGTTTTGATATAAAACCCAGATTACACACCTACCCCATCCTTAAACACCCAAATTACAGCGCCCACAATGGCTGGGAATGAGATTGAGGTGTGGATACCACGAGCGGAAGGTGCTCCAGATGAAATTCCTCCTTACAGTGAGTTTACGGTTCCTTGAAACTAATGGTTTAGTGGATTTACGGGATCGACGAAAAGTTTATTGCTTAGTAGGGTTTATGTTTTCATTTTGTGTATTGAATCCTCATATTTGGGGTTTCGAGGTTTCTATGTGGGTTTGAAAGCTTTTGAACATGTGTATTGTTGGAGCTCAAGTTTGGTTTAGGACCTTTGGTTTATATATTGCATTTGGGTTTGATTAATCTGGGTTTGTTTATTGAATTTTGTCAAGTTGTGTTTGTTGTACATGGTTTGGGCATGTTAAAATATGAACATGTGGACCTTGATTGCTTTTCTCAGAAGTGGGTGTCTGGGTTTAATTTGTTTAGTTTGTTTTTGCAATTTGTTGGGTAGTTAACATACAACTATTCTTTTAACATGCAGCACACCCGGATTATTTCACTATAAAGATGTATCATGGGGGATTGATAAGGGGTAATACATACGTTGGTGGAAAAATTAGCTATTATGACAATGTCGACAAGGACAGGATTTCTCTTGTTGAGGTGGATTCAATGGTGAGAGGAATAGACCCTGCATATGCTGGTAGAAGGATGGACTATTGGTACTATATAGGGAACAACCCAGATGCTCTTAGCAAGCTGTCAAGTGACTTGGATGCCATGACCATGTCCATGTGTGCTTGTGTTCATGAAATCAGGTTGGTTGTCATATATATAGATCATTTAGATCTTCATGATGACTACCAATTTGATTTAGATGATGTTGAGATCATGGAGCAGTCAAGTGCATGGGGTTATACTCAAGTTGGTTCTTCTGTAGTGATCGAAGAACTTCCTGATTCACCAAGGATAATGAAGAAGTCCTCAGTGAAGATTGTGAAGGGTGTGCCAATGTTTAAAGCTAGTGCAAATAGGAAACAAGCCAAAGAAGTGGGAGTTAAGATTAGGGAGGTTGAAGAGGAGGTTCCAACACAAGCAAGTAAGGCTCCCGTGATTGATCCCAAAGATAAAGGGAAACAAAAACTTGTTGTAGAAGATGTATCGAAAGAATATGATGTTGAATTATTTGAAGATTTGATTGATATTGATGTTACTCATTATGATGAAAGTGAAGATGAAAGTAGTGAATATGATGACAGTTCTAATGCAGACTATCAACCTGCTTATGGTGATGAGGATTATGCCCATTATGGTGAAGATGAAAACTGGACAGCCGAAGATGAGGTTCTCAGTGATGCACATTTAGAGAAGAGAGACAAGAATCTGAGTGCTATCGTTGGAACTAGTGGTGTCAATGTGGCTGAGAATGTGATGGTTGAAGACAATGAGGCAATGTTTGGGGCAATTGACTCCGACGAAGAAGTGATTGGATATGAAGCAAACTCAGATGATGAGGCTAAAAGAATGAAGTTTCTAGAGTTCAATTCTAAGACAGACATGAAAGACCCTCAGTTTTGTGTTGGGATGATCTTCGCTAATGCTAGGATATTGAGAGCTGCTATAAGAGAGAGGGCAATACAAAAGGGTTGGGAGGCAGCATTTTACAAGAGCGATAGGAAGAGGGTTAATGCAATATGCAAAGCTGATGGCTGTCCTTTTGAGCTCACAACATCGAAAATGCAACATGAAGACTCATTGATGATCAGAAAATATCAGCCTCAACACATGTGTGCACGTGTGAATGAAAATAGCATGATTAGGGTTCCTTATCTGGTTGAGAGGTTCAAGGATCGAATAAAGCTGAACCCAGATTGGAATATAGGTACTAGATTCATTGTGTTAAGTTTGATGCAGTTTCCTTTATTGTTTTATCAACTTTTCTGATTTCATTGTTTTTTTTTTTGTATCACAGAATCCCTACGACAAACTATGTCCTCAGAAGTGCAGGCCAAAGTTTCAGAGCAAAAGGTGTATAGAACAAAGAAGGCTGCATTGGGTTTGGTGGAGAAATCACACAAGGAGCAATATTCAAGGGTCATAGACTATGCTGCTGAACTGAAGAGGGTTGATCCAGACACAACAGTCGACATCAAATGCTCCTTCAGTAACCCTGGTCAGTGTCCTGTTTTCAAAAGAATGTATGTATGTCTGGGTGCATGCAAAATAGGTTTTATATCAGGTTGTAGGTCATTGTTAGGTCTGGATGGTTGTCATCTTAAGAGTCCATATGGAGGGCAACTTTTGTCAGCAATTGGGTTAGATGCAAATAACACTACTTGGGTAGTAGCTTATGCAATGGTGGAGCAAGAAAGCAAGGATAGTTGGATGTGGTTTCTTGAACTTTTGGCTAAAGATATAAACATAACCAGTCAAGGAGCTGGGTGGACATTCATTTCTGATAAGCAAAAAGGGATTTTGCCAGCTTTTGAGAGAGTCTTACCATATGCAGATCATAGATTTTGTGTCAGGCATCTGTGGACTAACTTTAACAAGAAATTTCCTGGAAAAGTATTGAAGGACCAGTTATGGGCCATTGCGAAGTCAACCACGATGGCTTACTTTGATAAGGAGATGATACTCATGAATCAAATGGAACCAAGAGCTTATAAATGGATAACAGGTTTGTAAATTCTTATCATTTCTTTTGGTATTTACCCATCTTGATATTGATCAATAATATGTTTTTGGATTTGTATATTGTAGATTCTCTAAGACCTGCGAAACATTGGTCCAGGGCACATTTCAACACTGTTGTGAAATGTGACGTCCTTCTTAACAATCTCTGTGAGAGTTTCAATGCATTTATTCTGCCTGCAAGAACAAAGCCAGTGATAACAATGTTTGAGGATATAAGGGTGAGACTGATGAAGAGGGTTCACACAAGGAGAGATAAGATGATGAAGATTCAGGATCCTATATGCCCTAAACCAAGAGAAATATTGGAGAAGAATAAAGTTAAAGCTGCAACAGATTGCATTCCAACTGGTTCAGGTAGTGCAAAGATTGAAGTGGAAAGCATAGGAGGATCTAAATATGTAGTTGATCTTCAGAGAAGAACTTGTGCCTATAGGAGATGGGATTTGAGTGGCATCCCCTGCAAACATGTTGTGTCTGCCATCTACTTCATGAGGCTGAAACCTGAGGACTTTGTTGATCCTTGTTATAGAACAAAGACATACATGGATATATATTCCAACACAATTAAGCCGGTAAATGGAATGGATTTATGGGCTAGGACTGGCAATGATGCAATTCTTCCTCCCAGGTACAACAGACAGCCTGGCAGGCCAAAGAATAAGAGAACTAAGGATGCATTTGAGAAGGCTACTGATGGAACTAAGCTGGGAAGGATTCAAAATTCACTAAGGTGCAGCAATTGTGGTACCTTGGGGCACAATATCAAGACTTGTCACAGGCACTTGCCACCGAAGGAGAATATCAGCAAAAAAAAGGAAGTTAAACAGTGGAAAGGGAACCTCTTCTACACCCCAGGTATAACAAGTAAGATTACCTATTGTTCTAGTATGCATCTCAGTATCTAACTTATTAATTTGCTAATGTATGTTGATGTAGGCTAAGGGTACCAAGAAGCCTCCTTTAACAAAGGATGAGAAAAGGGCTAAACTTAAGAAAAGGGCAGAAAAGCTTAAGGTAATTTGTCCTTTGTTTGGTATGGTGTTGGAAATTGTCATGATTTTGGTCAATTTTAGTTGGAGGAAAGTGTTGCTTGAATTTATGGTTTAATTATGGTTGGTGGGAATTGTTGTAAAGGGATTTGATACTAGAGAATGGTTTAATTGCTGGTGATATCCTATTATGTGGTTGTTGGTTTGTAGTTATGGTTTGATGTATTTCTATAGGAAAAAAGGGATCAGGAGAAGGTTGTAGCAAAGACTGTTGCGAAAGCAACCACAAAGTCATCGACTGCCTCAACAACTACACAAGTTGCTTCAGCTAAGAACAAGGGAGCTGCTTCTACAAAGTCTTCGACACCTACAAGGTCATCAAAGAGGATTAGAGGTGGAGACAAGCAGGTTGGAAAATAGACTTAGTAAGATATTAGATTAGCAAGCCCGATTATCATCTCTTGATGCATTATTTTGTGCAACCTTATGGTAGTCACAATGGTTGCTGGCTCTAATTTTTTGTTAGAATGATTAGAGCTAGTATGAACTATGAACTATGAACTCCAATTATATCCAACTTTTTTGTTTGTTGTTTGGATGTAAACTCTTAAATGCATCAGTTGGCTGCTAATTTATAAGACAATGTAATCAGTTTTTTTTTTTTTTTTTTTTTTTCATATGAAGGACCTATTTCTGTGTGATTTATACTCTCTTTTTTGTTGTTAAAAAGAGCAATGTTTTCTTCGATTGTTGTTTATTAGCAATGTTGAGATCCGTAGTTTAATTGATTTTTACATGTCCACCCAGAATATATGATAGTGTGTGGTTTTGGAGGGAAAATAGTGTTATTATTTGGTTGAATTTAATTTAGGTGGGAATAAATGTAATATGTCTGTTTTACCCTTTCTTTTGGACCCCGGATCCAGAATTTGGTTTTTTGCCTATTGCCATGTCATCACTTAACTGAGTAATTTGACAGAGATCGAAACTGTGGGCACGACTGATGAAAATTGAAAGTTTAGGGGTGTTTTTGATGAAATTGAAAAAAGAGGGACTAACATGATGATTGACATAAAGTTAATAGGGGTAAACTGAAATTAGTCCTTAAATAAATCCCTAATTCGAAGTTAACCAATTTTTAACCCCAAATTCGATGAACCTTTTGATTATGACAAGAGGAACAATACACGAGGAAGATTAATATAAGAGTAGGAAGAATACAAAAGAGAGAAGAAACTTACTGTCTTGTATTGGGGGATCAGATTCCCTGAAAATCCCAAACATCTTTCTACTCTTCATGACTCTCTTCAGTCGAATCTCTTCAAAAGTAGCGAATCTCTGCTTCCCCTCCTTTCAATCGAATATTTCTGAGAAAAAAGTGAGGAACAAGTGCAATTTAGATTAGGTTTTCAGAGAAAAGGGAGTTCGAGAGGGGGAAGATGGGCGGGGGAAGTCGAGTTTTGACTCGATTAGGGTGCCATTTGTGTAAAATATAGTTTTTGCCCTTTTTTTAGTAGACCCGATGTTGACCACGTTAGCAAACAGACGACACCGTGACGAAAATTTGTCTCAGGCCTTTCCTTAGTAGCAAAAACGAAGTTTGAGGTATCACATTGATAGTTTTTAAAGTCTGAGTACCACTTTGACCGTGCCACAAGAGTTAGGGTACCGATGCTGCCAAAATTTCTTTAAACTACCACATAGATGTATTAAGTTAAAAATCATAAGTGATAACAACTTAAAACTATGTATCAAATTCACATGTCCCTCACAATTATCATTTAGAAACTGGATCTTAAATGACCATGTCTTATATTTATACTATTATTAACAGAAGATGATTTGTTAAATGTAGCAGTTGCATATTCTTAGTGGACTTTCGATTGAGAGAGTTCAAGCTGCGACTGGCATCGAATACGACATAATTGGACACCGACACTTTTGGTGGACTTTCGGCGGAGAGAGATGCAGGTGTTATGGCGCTGGGTAGGGAGTAGGAGGATCAAATTGGCCATAAATCGAGTCTATGTTCCGATTTTGACTGTCGAAAAATATGGCTGCCGGAGAAGATGTGGGATCATTGGCTCAACGGAGGCAAGGGTTTGTTTGGGTTCAAGCTGCACGCGTCAAGGATTAGGCTCAGCTCTTTAGCCCTCTGGTTTTGGGATAAAGATTGGGTCTTTTGGCTCTGAACCAAATTGAGCATGGGTAGGTGGACATGGAATGATGGGCTTAGCAGCTCCAAACCCAAAGAGTGAGGAGGTGTCTATATTTTAATCAGATTCTTTTTATTTTGTTGTTTTATTTCCATGTCTGGTACATGCTAGGGAAGGTTGTATGAATCTTTTTGATAAAATTTATGTTTCACTTCTGCCATAATTGTGTGCTTATAACAGGTGAGGTATAGATGTCGTAATTAGTCTTAGGAGGCGAAGTTAGGTTTTTTTTTGGGATCAAATAATAATATTTCATTTCAATAAGGTATACTCATTACAAGATGACCATTACATATCCACCCGCTACCACTCTATGGATAGACAAGGCTTCATAACGATAAGACTTTACAATGATATGTAGGATAGACCACCTATATTCGAAGACTCTGGCTCACTTATTGAAAAGTAAGCCTACCCCCATAAACAATAGCATAGATCGTAGGCTGAAATTAAAAATTAAAAACTACTAAATTTCAGGGCCGAGTCCATGTAGAATGCAAGCCCATAGTCAAAACCTTTGGTTGATGAGTCAAAGCCCATCACTTCATCTTGCATCTCATCACCAAATATGTCCGGATCCAGATCGGCGGCGATATTCAGCAATTTTCGGCCAAGAACAGCATGTGACACCAAGACGGATACTAGATCTAGAGAACTTGCATCGTTGCTCTTTGCCGATGCATCGATGTTGGAAATTATGTAATAATATCTAAGATGAATGAAAATAAAATTACACATGACCTTTCCATTTGAAAGGGTGTGTCTTTTTAAATAGGTGTCTTTAAGAATAAGTGTGTCTATTCAAGGAGATAAGTGAACGGACATGTTGGTTCACTTGGGGTTTTATATAAACCCATACTCATATCTCCTTAAAGATAAGATCAAGAATCTTCAATTCTTCTAGAAGTCTTGTTCGTGTCAAAAGAGTACAAGATACAATTTATGGTTCGTTAGAGTCCAAAATTGCGGTGCTTCTATTTTGGATCATCGATTGTTGTATTCTGCAAGGCGGACGCTCGTCGAACTACAAGCACAAGGGTAGGGGCGAAATCTGTCTTTAGTCAAGTGCATTTATGCATGCCTCAATCGGAATATCAAGTCAGTTCTTTCTTTCCTTGTACTACTTTTATATGATTCTTACATTATTTTACTCCTATATTAGGATTGATTCACTTCTTTCAATCCTAGACGAGTATTGTTATGTTTCTTATATTCTTTATTGAAATTTATATTATATTTATTGTTTACGCCTAAATTAATATTTTACTGGACAGTAAATGTCTATGTAAATATTAATGATTTCTTGGACCATGTCATACTGGCGAGGTGGAGTTTCTCTAAGTTTACAAGTGATAGTCCGCGTAGGCAATGAATGCATGCGAGCCAAGTTAGACTTCACTTAGCTCGAGGCGAACTGGACTTCACTTAGCCTTTGCGCGGAATGGACATAGGCGGACTACGCAGTTCGTGTGGAACACTTAGTTCGCGCGCGGAATGCCTTTGCGCGGATTTACTATTCAACACTCCGCGAGGCGAAGCGAGATTGACTCTCAGCGAGGCGAGGCGAGGTTGACACTCCGCGAGGCGAAGCGAGATTGACACTCCGCGAGGCGAGGCGAGATTGACTCTCCGCGTAGGCGAAGCGTGGCGAGCTGGCGAACTAGCTCGCGTAGAAGACTTCGCGAGGAAGCGACATGCGGAGTCCGCGCGCACCACGACAAACGTTGAAGACTTTTACAAGTCTTTGACATGCTTCGGGCCAACCCCTGTGGCCCATTAAATATAAAAAGCCCTTTTAAGGCTCGCGAGCTGCAATAGCCCGCGAAATGGAAGCGAGCTACAGAAGCACGCGAGATAGCACCCTATAGCATCCCGCGAGATGAGGATACTCCTAATTCCAGTTCGCATAGGAGTCTACAGTTGGCAGCGCGGAAGCAATGCCCTATGCGGAATGAAGGGTGCGAACTGGACATGTGTCACAAGAGGGTTGGTTCGCATGGACGAAGCAGTGTCCTTGTGAATTAGAGTTTCAGAGTCCGACTTAGATTCTAATCACTTTTCTTCTGCCGCAAGTCGAACTACTATATAAGGGGGCTCGAACCCTAACAGAAAACTCTCTCAAATCATTACAAACAACAAACACAATACAATTGAAACCTAGTTACCCTTCGAGCCTTCCTCGAAACCCTAACCCTAAGCGCCGCCGCCTAGGTCTTTCTCCAGAGCTCTCCGGACTCTACCCCTTTTAGCTTCTCTCTGAACTCCCTATAATTGCTCTGCTCGCGCCACCGTGAGTATCGATTCGCTTGTGCTCGTAAATCCTCCTCCGAGGTGGCACCTGTAACCTCCCTTTGCCTGATCAAGAAGTCAAGCGCACCCCCATCAACCTTTTCCTCGTCCGCGAGGTGGCACGCCCACAACTCACCTCATCTCTTTGCTCGCTAGAAACCTCTGCTCCGCGTGCTGAGGATCGTGGCCAAAACATTGGCACGCCCAGTGGGACAGGGAGTACAAGCGATCCACCATTGGGAAACCAGAGGAAGCGCCGTACCGAAAGCCTCAGCTTTCTTGTCTTAAACATAGATCACTACGGTATAAACCCCATAACAGCGCGGCTTGTCGTTCCCTCACTCAAGAACAGGTCCTTGCTTAGTTTAGTGATCCGGACTTCAGCGAGACCGCCATGGTAGGCTCTCAGCCAAACCAAGACGCAGGATCTGCTATGCCATCGGAGCAAATCCTCCAAGCAATCAATGACTTGCGGGGTCAGATGATGGATTTCTCGGCCCAAGCCAGACAAGACAGAGACATTCTGCAGGCCACCCATGACAAGCTCACCACACTCGGTGAAAGTTATGGCGACCTTGACGCCAAGTTCACTGAGACCAAGGGCTTGGTCGAAGGAAGCCTTCAGCTGATCCGCTCGGATCTGGACCAGAACATGGAGCAACATGCAGAGGTCTTGTCGCTCACTCACGCGACAGTAGACGAGCAGACTCGCCGCTTGGACGAGCACGACACCAAGCTGCATGACCAGCAGAATGCTTCCTTCTTTGGAAGTAAGAACAGTCTAGAAAAGCTAGACGAATTCAAAGACAAACAGGACTGGCTGAACCTACGAGTCCTTGAAGTTGAGGACTGGATGAGGGCGCAGGCACCAAAAAACCCTACTCTAAACCCTACCGGCCCAAGCGCGAGCGAGGGGACAGCCAAGTACATTCCTCCCAATGAACGCACCAGGGGAAACCCTAAGGTCGGGACTCCGAAGTTCCCGCAGTTCGTGCCAGAGGTAGGAACGTCAAAGACCCCACTCCCGCATGGCTCGTTTGCCTCCCCCAGGGGGCTGAATAGTTCTCTACGTCAAGGAACCGGGACACCAGATGACCCGCTTCTCGTTCATTCCAGCCTTACTCCCAAGAATGGCGGACAAGTCGTCAGTTTCTCTGCATGGCCAAACCATGGGGAAGGGGCAGAGTTCGCGCCCGTGACCACAGCCGACTCGCACCAGCTTATCTCCTCCATAGTCAAGGAGCAAACTAGACATGGTGATGCTAACTTGCAGTATCGCGACCCCTATCCAGATAGCGTGGCGCAATACCCCTTCCCGCATGGGTTCAAGAACGTAGTGTTCACTACCTTCTCTGGCGAAACAAGGGAGGACGCAGCAACCCACATGGCCCGCTTCAAAGTCCAGTGCGGCCAGTACGAGAACAATGACATCCTCAAGCTCAAGCTCTTTGGGACCTCTCTGTCCGGAGCTGCATTTACTTGGTACTCCAGGTTGAAGCCGGGATCCACTGCGGACTGGCCTACCATGAAGAAGCTGTTCCGGGAGACCTACGGTACCATTGAGCCAGAGGTCGGCCTTGACTCCCTCACTCAGATGAGTCAGCAGAGCATGGAGTCAGGAGTCTCCTTCCTCCAGCGGTTCAAGATCCAACAAGCCAAGTGTGACTTTCTCCTACCCGAACAGGAAGCCATTAAGTTGGTTGTCCGTGGTCTCGAACACCGCCAGCGGCTGAAGCACCATAGGGAACGCTTCATGTCTATGGGCGACCTCATCAACAAGGTCGGCAGCTATGAACTAATCCTCAACGAGATGGACGAGAAGGCGAATGCCTCCATAGGGACGTACGCACCGAGGAGGAACAGGATAGTCGGGACGTTAAACCTCCAATCCTCCACGTTCGACCCATACTACCAAAGGCAGGAGGAGAATGAGGCCGTGCAGGGGTATGTTGACTACGTCGGAGCAGTCGAACTGACCGGGAAGCCTCTAGCTCACAAACTGAAGAATCTCAAGATGACTCGTGAGCCAATCACCATTCAGTCCTTTGCATGGACTAAGCCCGAATACGAGTCTTACACGTATGATGCGAAAAACGCCCATCTTGTCTTTAATGACTTGATTGAGGCGAGCTACGTGCGCTTGGACCATAAGATCCCGTCCAAGGAAGAGCTAAAGGACAAGAAGTATTGCAGTTTCCACAACGCTTACAATCATGACACCAAGGACTGTGTCAAACTCCGCGACCATTTGCAGACTTGGTTGAATTCGGGCGCCCTGAAAATGAAGACGCCAGGAAGCACAGCTTCTCTGGTGGACGTGGATCCTTTCCCCGCCATGGTTGGTATGGTCGAGGTGAACTAGGCCGACCAGCCAAAGGAGAACAGCCGTCACCGCGCACCAAAGCCAGGCGAGCGGAGAATTACCTTAGACCTGGCCGAACATCCAAAGGATGATAGTCCGCGCCGGGTACTTAAGCGAGACCGAGAGGATGGTAATGATGACACTCGTCAGCCATCTCGCCGGTACACTTACAACGTCAACCTCGCGCACGAGGTCCTGGACGATCTTATTAACGGCGGACTCGTCACTGTGTCGAGGGCCTTGCCCTATGTTGAATACAAAGAGGGCCGCGTCCACTGCAAGCTCCATGACAGTTGGGGACACAGAACTCACGACTGTTACCAGCTCCGCGAGCAAGTCCAGGACTGGTTAGACCTCAAGTACATTCGCATCGAGGACAAAGGCGGCTTCATGATCACAGTTGCTGACATCGCCTGGCCTCGCGTCGGCCAGCGCGCGATAACTTTGGACTTATCTCTAAACGCGGGCCAACGCGACCCGCCAGGTCGAAACCGTAAGAGGCCGGCGAATGACTACACTGTTCTGGCGAACCAAAATGGGAACCACTACCCAGCAAGGGAGGTAGCCGCCAGACCACAGCCCGATCGCCTTTCAAGAAAGGATAAAGGCAAAGCTACCATGCGGGACGATATACCGTCTCCAGCTGACAACTATCAACCCATGAGTCTCAGGACTCGCGCGGAGCTAGAACAGAGGATCAAGCGCCTCGAAACCTTCGTTCAATCACACTGGACTAAAGATGTACCTTTCTCTCCAGCTTCAAGCGAGATGGACATCTCCGACTCCGGCAGCGAACGCCAAGATAGCGAGGCTTCAAGCCCCAGGCGAGGTATCTTGACTGACCCCTATATTCCTCTGACATCCAAATCAGCGATCAAGGAAGGGATTTGGTACACACAGCAAGGGGGAAAGCCGGTTACCATCAGCAGATCCAAGAAGCGGAAGCTACAAAAGAAGTATGGCAGCATACTGCGTGCCTTACGAGCGGCCGATGATGGCATCATCCGACCCTCGCAGCTCGCGCAGACACCCGAGAGAATGTGGAGAGAAGCTGAGGGCTTGCGCGCTCTACTCCAAAGGCCACCTGTCACGCCTCCACGTGTCTGTGCGCAGGCAGCAGACGACCCCGCTTCAAGGCCAGAGCCAAGGCGCGAGCTGCCTCGGTCATCACATCCTCAGAAGCCTATTCGCCAGGAACCTGAGGCTAAAAAGGAACTATCACGACCGGGTCCGCCCCAACCTCAACCCACATAGGAGCCTCAGGTCTCAGTCCTTCCTCCACCTAGGGCAGAGGACAAGGCCAGAGCCCCACTAGCCGCGGATAAGCTTTCAGCCGAGGACAAACAGCCTTCGACCAAACTCGTGTGGCGACCACGGCAGCCAGAGGGTAACGTCTCGCCAGGGGTCGAAAGTAGCACCTCCAGCCCTAACCTCGCGGAGCTCATGGCCCAATGCTTCTGCGAAAATTCATTGAACGAGGAGACTCATTCTGAGCCTCGAATCGACTTGGGCGACGACCAAGCAGAAGGGCAGGGTGAATCATTCACCTGCAATATGCTCGAGGTCTCTGCATGGCCAGAGCACGAAGAAATCAACCCGGCTGAGAGCGCATTCGCTGTGCTCGAAGGAGACAATGGACCCATTGAGACTCCACTAATCCCAGTCCACGAACAATTCTCTTTTTAGGTCGGAATGGTTTTCTTCATATCTGAGAGATACGCTCTCTCACCAAATACAACATGCAACGCGGCGGATATTCCAGACAACAGCGAGAATGTCTGCGACATATCGCCCCCTTGCAGCAATGAGATGGGTCCAGTCCTGGCAGAACCTGTGAACGCTCCACCATTGGAAGCTATGAGCAGCGTCACACGCATGCCGACTCTGACCTTCTCCACTCCGACTCTGGATATGGCCACTCATATGAGGCCATTGTATATCACGGCTGAAGTTGAAGGGATCATGATAAACAAAATCATGGTCGATACGGGGGCGGCAGTGAATGTCGTCACCACCCGCACTATGGGACTCCTTGGTATCCCACGCTCGATGATCCAAACTACGTCCTTGACAGTCAAGAACTTCACCGGACAAGTCTCCAGGACTCTAGGTTTGTTGTTCTTACGGGTCAAGGTGGGACCGGCTTCAAGGGTCTACACATTCTTCGTCGCCGAGTGTGCTTCATCCTACAACATGATCCTAGGCCGCGACTGGATACATAGAAGTTTCTATGTGCCTTCCTCCATGCACCAAGAACTCCTGATTTGGGATACAGAGAAACGCGAGACGGTCCTTATCCAAGCGGACCCGCGTCCCTTCTCCATTTCCGCCAACTTCAATGACGCCCGCTACTACAATACTGATTTGGGTCCATTGGATGTCAAAGGCATCGATTCTAAAGGCCGCCCATATGGGGTTACTACCTCCAACTTAACGCGATGGGGACTCACTCAGGCGAGGGACGACTTACAACGTCCTCACACCATTGCGGACCCCCTCCACCCATCTTATGATTAGTACATCCTCAGAAGAAGCACGCGAGGCTGGCGAGTCCTTGTGTGAGAGACTACTCTCATATTGGGCGGAACGCGAAGCCTATGACAGAGTCGCCACCATGGAGTACGTAGACGAGATAGTGGACTATACCGATGCCGAGGAGGAAGTTATTCAGTTAGTTCCCGCTGCCTTGGACGACACACCGCCTCAAGTCCGTGATCCCACCTTACAAGTCGACGTGGGAACTGCAGAGAAACCCTTATTACTTTCCATCAGTGCCAAGTTGGCGGGACAAGAAAAGGAAGACCTTCTCGCCTTACTACATGAATATAGGGATTGTTTCGCCGCGCAGTACGAAGACATGCCTGGCCTATCCCCGGATTTAGTTTGTCACCGTCTGCCTACTCACCCCGACAGACGACCAGTTCGCCAAGACGGCAGATTCATGCAAACTGAGACCCAGATCTTGGTCAAAGAAGAGATTGAGAACATGCACCGATCAAGTATCATTCGCGTGGCCAAATACAATGAGTGGCTGTCCAACATCGTTCTAGTCCGCAAAGAGAACGGCAAAACGCGCGTCTGTGTTGACTACCGTGACCTCAACAATGCAACGCTTAAGGATATATATCCCATGCCTGTTACTGACCTCCTCATTGACGCGGCCGCGGGGCATGAAGTGCTCTCCTTTATGGATGGAACCGCTGGGTACCATCAGATCCCTGTCGCTGAAGAAGATCGCCACAAGACTGCTTTCCGCTGCCCAGGGTTCGCGGGCGCGTTCGAGTATGTTGTCATGCCATTCGGACTCAAGAACGCGGGGGCAACTTATCAACGCGCCATGAACCTTATCTTTCACGACATCTTAGGCAAGTTGATCGAAGTCTACATCGATGACGTCGTGGTTAAAACCAAGACGCGGGCGACACACGTTGAAGACCTTCGGCAGGTTTTCAGGCGGATGCGGAAACACCACCTGAAGATGAACCCCGTCAAATGTGTTTTCTTCGCGGAGGCAGGCGACTTCCTTGGTTTTCTCATCCATCAATTGGTTTTCTCATCCATCAAAGGGTTATCGAGATCCCCAAAGACAAGGCGCAGGCGGTAATCAACGCCTCGCCTCCTACGACCAAAAAGGAGCTCCAACAATTGATCGGGCGAATCAATTTCCTCCGCCGTTTCATTTCGAACGCGGCTGGGAAAGTTCAGCCTTTTTCGCCTCTTCTAAAGCTCCAGGGGGCAACCGAGTTCGTTTGGGAGCCACAACACCAGGAGGCCTTCGATCGTATTAAGGACTATCTTGCAACTCCACCTGTTTTGGTTCCCCCTCGCCCGGGCGTTCCGCTTAAGCTCTACATCGCCGCTGCTGACTTGTCCATTGGCGGACTCTTGGCACAAGACGATGAGAATGGGGTGGAATACGCCGTTTACTATCTTAGCAGGGTGTTGACCGATTGCGAGACGCGCTACTCCCCAATGGAAAAGTTGTGTCTCGCCCTTTTCTTTGCAGGTTGCAAGCTCCGCCAATACATGTTAGCCTTTACCACGGTGCTGATCGCTCAGTCCGACCTAGTCAAATATATGCTTTCCCGCCCTATCCTACGTGGACGCATAGGTAAATGGATGTTGGCCTTGTCTGAATTCTCTTTGCAATATGTTCCGCAGAAGGCAGTTAAAGGACAGGCCATAGCAGATTTCCTCGCGCATCACCCGCCCACTGAGCTGACAGCATTCCGCGAGTTGGAAGTCGTTGCAGTCTCCCCTTCTCCATGGACTCTCTACTTCGACGGCTCACGCACTGAACTCGCTGCCGGTGCTGGGATCGCCATCGAGAACCCTGCAGGAGACCGTTTTTCTTACTCTTTCCAGCTGGACTTTAAATGGACCAATAATCAGGCGGAATACGAGGCGCTCATTATCGGACTGGAAATCTTGCTGGACTTAGGAGTCCGCGAGGTTCACGTCTTAGGGGACTCCCTATTGGTCATCAACCAACTAGTGGCGAAGTTCAAATGCTTAAGTCCGTCCATCGAGCCTTACTTGCGGAAAGCCTTTGATGTCTTGGATCGCTTCGACGATATTCACATTGAACACATCCCGCGCGAATTCAACTTCGCGGCGAACGATCTCGCGCACATCGCATCTGGTCTTAGCCTGCACGATGGAGTGCGCGAACGACTCCTCAAAGTCGAGCGACGTACACTTCCTTCTTTTCTTGCTAGGGGGCAGTATGACACAGAACCTCTTAACGTTGCAGCCTTAGATCCTATCGATGAAGATTGGTGGCTACCGTTTATTGCCTACCTCGAACACCCTCATGACGCCACCCATTCTAGGCAAATGCGGTTTCTCGCCCTCAACTTTGTGCTTCGCAATGGTGAGCTTCGCCGGCGCGGCGAGGACGGTAACGACTTCCGCTGCGTGTATGGCAATGAGGCTAAGTGGCTTATGCGTGAGGTGCATTCCGGTGTTTGTGGTTCACATCAGGCTGGACCCAAGATGCGTTGGTTAATCCGCCGCCACGGTTACTACTGGCCTACTATTCTCAAAGATTGTATTACTTTTGCTAAAGGATGTCAGGATTGCCAGGCTCACGGACCAGTGCAACACTTTCCAAACATTCCGTTACAGCCGATCATCAAACCCTGGCCATATCGAGGTTGGGCGATAGACTTCATCGGTCTCATTCACCCCCATTCCTCTGAGCAGCACAAGTTCCTTATCGTGGCCACCGATTTCTTTACCAAGTGGGTTGAGGCCGAGCCACTCAAGGTTGCTTCCGCGACCTCGGTCCGTAACTTTATTTTCAGCAACATTATCTCCCGCTTTGGTATTCCAGAATGCATCGTGACGGACCGGGGGGCAGCTTTCATGGCGGATTCTGTAGTCACTTTCCTCACTGGTTATGGCGTCAAACTCCTGCATTCAACCCCTTATTATGCCCAGTCCAATGGTCAGGCGGAGGCGAGCAACAAAGTTATCCTCGGCATCCTGCGCAAGATGCTAGAGTTGAACCCCCGCGTTTGGCATATAGAACTTCACCATACTCTGTGGGCCTACCGTACCTCCAAATGCGGTCCGACCGATACCACCCCTTATGCTCTCATGTTTGGCCATGATGCCGTCCTCCCCCTGGAGGTTCACATCGCCTCGCTTCGTGTCCAGGAACAGCACCAGTTGCTCGGTGACGATTACGTCCAGGCAATGTGGCAGGAGCTTGACGACCTTGACGAGCATCGCCTCAACGCTTTCAACAATCTCATCCTTGAGAAGCAGCGCGTTGCGCGGTCGTATGATAAAGTCACTCACGGTCGAAGCTATGCTGAGGGCCAGACGGTATGGCGTGCTATGCTCCCACTTGGGGAGAAAACCGACTGCCGCGGGAAATAGTCCGCGCGGTGGGAGAGACCCTTTATTATTCATCGCATATTACCTAAGGGGGCATACCATTTGCGCGACCTTGACGGTACACTCCATCCTAATCCTATTAATGGTCGTTTCTTAAAACGCCACATCGCTAGTGTTTGGGAGCGCGCAAATCCTCCCCCTTCTCCTGATCCCGCGACCACTATCATTAGTGTCACGCACCGTCGCGCTTACGCTCCATCCCCTCCCACTAGGGGGCAACACCAGGGAGAATCATGCAATTAGTTTTTTCTTCATAAAACGTGCGTGGTCTAACTAGCAGACCAGTACAAGATTGGGGCCTATTCCAGAGGCCCTAAATATTTAGAAAATTTTAAATTCAAGTGTTTCTCAGTTATCAGTTTCTCCCTTTGTAAACGTGCGTGGTCTTACTAACAGACCAGTACAAGATTGGGGCCTATTCCAGAGGCCCTAAATATTTAGAAAATTTTAAATTCAAGTGTTTCTCAGTTATCAGTTTCTCCCTTTGTAAACGTGCGTGGTCTTACTAACAGACCAGTACAAGATTGGGGCCTATTCCAGAGGCCCTAAATAAAAAACAACTTCATTCAAGTATTTCTCAGTTCGCCGACTCTGTTTGGTTGCCTCTCATTAGTTCGCACTGGGGGGCAACGAAGTGCATGGCCTTTAAAATTTTTTCATCTCTCACTAGTTCGCACTGGGGGGCAGCGAAGTACATGGCCATTATCTTTCCATGTTGGTTCGCTATCGCCAAGAACTCGCGTAAAACACCATGTACTATATCTTCTAAGTGGAGTAGGCGAATGCGGGCTAAGAGCACACGGATGCAAAAGTGGAGCAGGCGAATGCAGGCATTTTCAAGTTCAAGTCCAAATTGCCTAGGCGAGCCCTGCAGCAATTCTCTACGATGCCTTACTGGGTGCTTGAGTTTCAAGGCCTATTCATAGGCTTGTTTCTTCACACTCCTTTTATATATGACCCGAGCCAATACTATTGGCTTTGGAGCAACATGAACATAAACCTCTTTAGTCATTCTCGACATTTCATAACTTCGAGGCTAGGGGGCAATGTTTACGCCTAAATTAATATTTTACTGGACAGTAAATGTCTATGTAAATATTAATTATTTCTTGTACCATGTCATACCGGCGAGGTGGAGTTTCTCTAAGTTTACAAGTGATAGTCCGCGTAGGCAATGAACGCACACGAGCCAAGTTAGACTTCACTTAGCTCGAGGCGAACTGGACTTCACTTAGCCTTCGCGCGGAATGGACATAGGCGGACTACACATTTCCCGTGGAACACTTAGCTCGCGCGCGGAATGCCTTCGCGAGGAATTACTATTCAACACTCCGCGAGGCGAAGCGAGATTGACTCTCCGCGAGGCGAGGCGAGGTTGACACTCCGTGAGGCGAAGCGAGATTGACACTCCGTGAGGCGAGGCGAGATTGACTCTCCGCGTAGGCGAAGCGAGGCGAGCTGGCGAACTAGCTCGCGTAGAAGACTTCGCGAGGAAGCGACATGCGGAGTCCGCGCGCACCACGACAAACGTTGAAGACTTTTACAAGTCTTTGACATGCTTCGGGCCAACCCCTGTGGCCCATTAAATATAAAAAGCCCTTTTAAGGCTCGCGAGCTGCAATAGCCCGCGAAATGGAAGTGAGCTACAGAAGCACGCAAGATAGCACCCTATAGCAGCCCGCGAGATAAGGATACTCCTAATTCCAGTTCGCATAGGAGTCTACAGTTGGCAGCGCGGAAGCAATGCCCTATGCGGAATGAAGGGTGCGAACTGGACATGTGTCACAAGAGGGTTGGTTCGCATGGACGAAGCAGTGTCCTTGTGAATTAGAGTTTCAGAGTCCGACTTAGATTCTAATCACTTTTCTTCTGCCGCAAGTCGAACTACTATATAAGGGGGCTCGAACCCTAACAGAAAACTCTCTCAAATCATTACAAACAACAAACACAATACAATTGAAACCTAGTTACCCTTCGAGCCTTCCTCGAAACCCTAACCCTAAGCGCCGCCGCCTAGGTCTTTCTCCAGAGCTCTCCGGACTCTACCCCTTTTAGCTTCTCTCTGAACTCCCTATAATTGCTCTGCTCGCGCCACCGTGAGTATCGATTCGCTTGTGCTCGTAAATCCTCCTCCGAGGTGGCACCTGTAACCTCCCTTTGCCTGATCAAGAAGTCAAGCGCACCCCCATCAACCTTTTCCTCGTCCGCGAGGTGGCACGCCCGCAACTCACCCCATCTCTTTGCTCGCTAGAAACCTCTGCTCCGCGCGCTGAGGATCGTGACCAAAACATTTATGATTAAATAAATGATTGTTCCCCAACAATCGAAACACTTCTCGGCTTGCTTTATCCCTCTCTTCTCATATAGAAAAGAAAGCCAATCCACCCTCATGATCATTCTCAATGGCATAGCTTCAACAACAAGAGACATTAGCCTCATTGCACACACGGCGGCGGCGAAACAACCATCAAATTTGGATGCTAATTGAATCACCATGGACGACAGAATCTGATGTGTATCCTCTGTAAAAAGATATCTTGGTTGGAAATTCAGCGACCCTAACGGGTCTTTGCTTGCCGCCATGAGACGGTTGGAGGCCGGCGGAACACGGCTTGGTATCATAGAGAGTGCCGTGAAAAAGTCCTCATGCCATGGCAGCTAGGGTTTGGGAGGAGAAGAGATAGGAGGCTGGGTATATTTTTGCTCAAGTCTGTTCTTGGAGGCGAAGTTAGTTTAGTTTTTCTTAAGCTTGCTATATGAGAGGTGATCGGTAGTAATGGGTTGCGGTGCCCACCAATGCTCCCAATGGTTGTCTTAAAACGCTGGACCTACGGATAGCCGACAGACTGGTAGTACCGTACTGGAGGTTGGCACTCGGCACGGTAGTGTTACAACCACTAATGTAGGCTCAGCAATACCGAACATACCGAGATAAAAGAAATATAATTATTAATAAATGTAGTAGCATGATGGTTACATTGATTTGCGTTGGCAAAGACATACTGAAAATTAAGACGATTCCTGGAATTCCAAATAAACCAATTGGTTCTTGTCTGGAATACGAAATAGATATTTTAACCAATCAATAAAAGATTGAGTCCAATTTGCAGGTTCTAAAGACCAAATCTGTCTAGCAAAAGAACAATGTATAAACAGATGATCAATAGATTCAGTATAGTTGTTACAGAAGGAACCAGCACTAGGAATATGAAGATTATACAAGTATAAAAAACATTACAAGTTTTTAGTCTATGACGAAATAACATCCTTTGTGACCGGGGCAGCCATTGGGTACTACTCCTCTTGGCCTTTGTACGCACTCTCACAAGTCTTTGCCATAAATGAAGCTAGGAAGGATATATTACGCTTCAAGAAAAGTGGGATTAAATTGCTTCCTTACAAACTGATTTTCTTGCTCGGATTAGAAGATGATGTAAAAGACTCAAAGTTTACCACCTCTAGATAATGTATGAGCATTTCAACCTCTAGGAAACACTTGCTTTTTTTTGGAGAGAGAGGAAACACTTGCTAGTATCTTTCTATTTCAAACACGTTGGTCAAAGTTTGGCGGGTAATAGCCGAAGTGCCGAACACTATGAGTCTACATATTCAGGTGGGCAAGGTTAGGACTTGGGACATGGGAGGGAGGAGAGTGAATGATATTTTTTTTTGTTTTTGGGGTCGTTAGTGAATGATTGAAACTTGAAAGCGAACTAGAACCGAGCGAGAGCGAAAAAAGTCCAATTTAGGACCAGAACTGGACGATTTTGTCATGAATCGGACCCACGCGTTTTGGCCTTTTGTCTGCCTCCTCCCGCCCCTTGTACCGACTTACTAATTTGGCAGTAGGCTCTCTACAGACTACACACAACTAGCTGACGTATTTTGTCTACAAAATAAATCCATTTTATGTTTTGCACGAAAAATTCGAAATTACTGAAAATAAATAATTCCTTCTACCTTGCATCAGTCATCTCCAACAATCCTTTCTATACTCATACTCATACCTATATTTTGAGTCACCCAGACCCATTACTATTCAAACTCATATTCCATCTCCAAACATTATGTGGGTATAAGTATGGGTATGAGTATGAGTTTTGGTCATTAACAAATAAATAAATTTCATATATAGTGTTTATGGTTAAATGATTTATATAACAACAAATAAATTATATAAATCATACATAATAATTTAATATAATATGTTGTCCTAATTAAAATTAAATAATTTAAAAAAAAAAAATTAATAACTTGCTATTTTTATACCGAAAGACAATATGACGTGACATTGCACGTGTTAAATGTTGATAGGATTGTGAGATTGCGGGTTAGATTTTTATCTGCCACGTGAGGACAATGTCTATCTTCTCAATAATTACATATCCGATAAGATTTCGGATCTCGAATTTTGGGTATACTTTAGCTCCTCGTGTCGTTGCGTGAGAGGCTAGTGAGATTACGTTTTAGATCTTTATCTGCCACGTGTCATATCTTATCTGGATCAATCATTTTTGGTCTGTCCATAAATACGAGGCTCTTCACTCCATCATACCTCACTAATTCACAAACACTTCTCTCTCATATCAGAATTCAAGTTCTATGTTTCATTTTCGTACATAATTTTTGTTGATTGCTGCAATGAATAGGTTGAGGAAATTACTAATGAAGGAGGAGGAAGATTCCCTCACAAGGAATCGTCAAAGAGCCCTGGTGATTAGGAGTGTTACTTCGAAACCGAAAACTGAAAAAAACCACACCGAAAACCAAACCGTAACCGAAAAAACCGCACCGAAAAAAAAAAACCGTGTCGAACCAGATCTATTTGGTTTGGTTTTTGGTTTCGGCCCAGTCGAAACCGAACTGAACCGTTTGAACTGAAGTCAACGGTCAAACGGTAATACGACGTCGTTTAAAAAAAAAAAAAAAAAACCCTAGTTCTTCAGCCATTCCCTCTCAGTCTCTCACGCCTATCGTTCCTTAGTCTTTCTGTTTCACTCTTTCTCAGTCCCGAGTCCCCTCTTTCTTTTGCGTCTCGCCGGACTGTCCCTCTTCTCCCCTCTCACCGGTCCGCCTTGTCGCCACTCGCCAGTCCGCCACTCGCCAATCCGCCACCTGCGCCAATCCCCTCCGCCCTGTCGCCACTCGACTCTCCCTCTTCTCCCCTCTCGCCGAAAATTCCCAATCTCGCATGTTCAGGGTCTGCCTTGTAGAGGGCAGAGGACTAAGTTCAACACTAGGACTTTGAAGTTTGAAGGGTAAGAGGGTCACTGTTGCCGCAAAGAAGAAAGCTCGTTAAGTACTTGCATTGTGTTTCTAATCTGTTTTTGTAATTGATGATCTTTGAAATTTGTTGTTTTGGTTTGTGTATTGGGGTTAGTATTTAGTGGAATTGATGAAAGTGATTTGAGTTAATGAAGTTGTTTTCTCACCTAAGGATGTGCATTTGGGATCACTTTCTGTTATGCATTTTGGTGTGTTGCAACTCTGTTTGTGAATGTGAACTCGATTTTGTTCAAAGGATTGATAAAGATTGAGAAGTATATGGTGTTAAGAGTTCTTCACCTATGATTTAAAACTATTTTGCAGTTTTAATTTCTTCCCTACCATTTTTAGATATGGCAAAGGTATCACATTTGCATGCATCCATCCATTGCTGCTGATCCCAGGCCTTTTAATGCTGGCATGGTCTTTCATTATATAACTGATGATGAATTTTAATGGTTGATGAACAACTTTCATAATGTGGTAACTTGTTAATTGTTATGTGCTTAAATCTTTGATTCCTTTTCTTTTGCAGACAACATTCTCTCTCACAATGAAGAGGGTTAGATTGAACTCATCAAAGGCAGTGAAGCGCGGTTCCTCAATGTCCATTGACTCAGTTTGTCATGGTCGTGGTCGTGGCCGTGGTGTTACAAGTTCTACAATGAACAATTCTTCCTCATCTTCTCAAGTATATTACTGAAATTTGGTTATTGAAATAGTTATGATATATATATATATACATATATATATATATATATTCTGACGATGATGATTATATTTGTATAATACACAGATGCAAGTTGATAGTGTTGGTGTTGGTGAATCGGCAACACCGACACCGGTTCCTAGTATGGGTGGATCACAAGCAACTGAAGCAAGTACCAATGAAGAAGAGGAGAATCATGAGATGACTGAGGAAGAATATTTGGCGTACTTGAAGGACAATGAAATGTTAGATATTCGGGCTCATTTTACTAGAAAAATGGTTAAGAATAGAGTTAAGGGAGTATGCATTTATTGCAGTAAAGAATATTGTGCTGATCCGTATTCAAATGGTACGACATCCCTTCTTAAGCATATAGATAAGTGTCCCAAGTATCCTCCAAACATTGAAATGTTGAAAGCTAAAAAACAAAAGATTTTGTGTGTTAACAAAGAGACTAGGGAGTTAGATACCTCTGCTTTGACAAATGAAGAGCTCAATAGGTTGTATGTGGAGATGATTATTCTAGATGAGCTACCATTTACTCATGTGGATGGGATGGGGTTTAGGCGTTTTATGGAAAAAGCATTACTTTTTTGGAAAATCCCTTGTAGGCAAACAGTAGCAAAAGATGTGCTTAAGGTGTATGTGTGGGAGAAGGAGAAGTTGATGGGTCAATTGAAGGGGAAAATGGTTTGTCTTACAACGGATACATGGACATCCATTCAAAACATTAATTATATGGTTGTCACCACACACTTTATTGATGATGATTGGGTGTTGCATAAAAGAGTGCTTAATTTTTGTGCCATTAAGGATCATAAGGGAGAGTCTATAGCTGAAATTTTAGAGGATTGTTTGTTAGAGTGGGGCATAGAGAAGATTCTAACAATCACCGTTGATAATGCTTCGGCAAATGATGTTGCAATAAGAGAGTTAATCAAGAAGTTAGATGCTTGGGGAGATCCTAGAATGATTTTGAATGGGGGGAAGAATGTCCATATGCGGTGTGTAGCTCATATTCTTAACTTGATTGTGAATGATGGTTTAAAACCAATGAATATGTCTATTGATGCTTTTCGTAATGCGGTGAGGTATGTTAGATCCTCTCCACAAAGACTTGAACTTTTTAAACAATGTGTTGAGAGAGTGAAGATAGAGTGCAAGGGGCTTGTGGTGTTGGATGTCCCTACTAGATGGAATTCCACATACTTGATGTTGGAATCGGCTTTAAATTTCAAAAATCATTTGATAGATTGAGTGAACAAGATACTCGTAATTATTGTGCATATTTCAAATTGGGTGAGAAGAATGCAAAGGAAGGGCCACCCACTGTGATTGATTGGAGGAATGCCGAAGTGTATTCGGATTTTCTAAAACCATTTTATGAAGTTACATTAAGAGTGTATAGTTCTAATGTACCTATTATTCATCACACTTTTGGTGATTTGCTCTATCTATATGGTCTTTTAGAAGAAAAAAGTAAAAAACCAAGTGTTCCTAAGATGGGAGATATTGCACCTCCAATGGGAGAAAAATATAAAAAATATTGGGGTGATTTTGATGAGTTGAATCAATATGTGTTTCTTGCTCTTATTCTTGATCCACGACACGAATTTGAGAAACTTGTTGATTATTTAGAAGTTTTCTTTGGGGATGAGGATGAGTACAATAGGGTGAAAGTTGTCTCATTGAGTGTGAAAAAGCTTTTGTATGACATTTACAATGTGTATGAAGAGGAAGAAAAAGATGTTAGAGGGGTTGGTGAGTCTCAAGCATCCAATGATATGATTAAGATTCCTTTAGCTATGGCTGTTACCGAGTTTGAAAGGAAGCTAGAGGAGAAGGAGTTGAAGAGAAAAGCAAAGAAAGCCGAGATCATTAACAATGATGTTGATAGATATATTAGTGATCATATTGAAGGAGACGATGAAGGGTTTGACTTGTTGAATTAGTGGAGAGTGAATGGGGTTTCTAGGGACCCGATATTATCTCGCATTGCAAAAGACATTCTAGCTATTCCGGTGTCCACTATATCTTCGGAATCTTCTTTTAGCACTAGTAGGAGAGTCATTAATCCACATCGAAGCTCTTTAAGTCCAAAAATGGTGCAAGCCTTGATATGCACACAAAGTTGGCTTAGAGGTGAAACTACTGCTTTGCATCATGTGCCATCAAGTGAAGAGATTGAGTTATGTGAAGAGGCGGAAAAAGGTAATAATTTTACGTTATTTTTGAATGTTTGATTTGATTAATTCGTTTTACGTTATGTTACATCATTTACATGTAAGGTTTTCTTTTCTAACCTTTTGTTTTTTTGTTTTGTTTTTGTGTATGTAGAAATATTGGAGATACCATCATTGTCAAGTAGGCAAAATGTGAAGTGTGGTATGTTGCCTCCTAAAATGAAGGTTATGAAGCAAACAACATTGCGAAGATGAGATCATTGAGATGATGTTGATACTTGATAAGGATTTGAACATTGTGGACTTTATTTTCAATTTGTGGACTTTTAAGTTTGAACAAATTTTTATTTTGTAATGTTTAAACTTTGAACATTGGACTCTATTTTCAGTTTTTGGACTTTTAAGTTTGAACTATATGGAAGTATGCATTGTCGAATATGGATCCCAATATATTAAGAACTCTATATTAAAATTACCAGAAATTTGTTTTTTTTTTTAACAAAAAAAAAAACCGAAAAAAACCGAACCGGGCTGAACCGTTTAGTTCAGTTTCCGGTTTACATTTTCAAAAAAAAAAACCGAACTGAACCGGGCCGATTTTTTAGTTCGGTTTGGTTTCCGGTTTTAGATGAAAACTGAACCGAATAAAACCGATAACACCCCTACTGGTGATGCAGACAGCTTCCTCACACATTCAGAGGATCAAAGAGGAAGAATCTGAATGGGGTGGTTCCCAAGAAGGCCGGCGATACACCCCTAGAGAGCGTGAAACTATGGATCAAGGACTGAAAGCTTTTTACTTCACTTCACCGTGTCAGTTCGAAGGTGATGTGTTTCGTAGAAGGTATCGAATGCGGCCTCATGTGTTTGACCAGATGATGCACGATGTTGCTAACCATGACTCTTACTTCGTCCAAAAGCTTGACGCCTCCAGTCGGCTTGGCTTGTCAACTGAACAAAAGTTGACTTGTGCCATGAGGATGCTTGTTTATGGGCTTCCCGCCGACCTGTGTGATGAGTTCCTCGACATAGCAGAATCTACAGCTTTGGAAATTCTAAGTCACTTTACTAGAGCAATCTGGAAAGTATACCACAAACAATACCTCCGTCGACCATCAAAGGCAGATTTGCGGCAGTTGCTCAAGTCGATGACATTTTCACCACATGCGTGAGCGACCTTCGCTTTGGTAAGAGCTTCACGCCACCTTGTGCAACCCGGTCTAATCTTTCTCCAACGAGCTTCACACCCTCCTCCCGATCTAATAACAGAACCGGGTGGCTTGCAAGCTTCATACACTTCCCATATACGATCCCATAATTTTTTCTTCTCTTGCCGGTAGCGTTGTCAACGTCTTCACCAACCGCAACCACCGCCATGCACAACGACACATCTTCGGGGTTTTTCCAAGCTTCTCCTCTAGGTTTGAGGTTGGACATCTTTGAAAAAAAAAAAAATTGAAAACTAGCTAGATGAAGAACAATTATAAAAATTAAAGTGTAGAAGGAGGAGAGAAGTTTTGGAGTGAAAAATTATGAAGAAGGTGGATGGTATTTATAGACATTGGTACAAATTATTGTTCTAACGGGTAAAATAATTTTCTATATTTTCCTAAAAAAAATTTTCTTGTTTTTCAAGTTTTTTTTCATTTGAAAACAAGATTTTCGGCCTCATTTTTTCTTTTTACAATTGAGTTTATCTGAACCTTTAATTTTGAATGAAATCAAATCTGGGCCGCGCATTTTTTGACTGTTGGAGGACCATAGCCGTGCTCACGTGGGATGACCCACACCAGTCCAGCTCCGTTCAACGCGTGCTTCGCGCGTCGTCGTCTTCCGCCTGTTTTCTTGCCGTCTAGGGCGCGTCTACAACAGGACGGATGACTGGCGCGTTGCTCCTACGTCTGCCGACTCCTTCACATGCAGCTATTGGTTCATGGGTCCCGCGCAAGTTGCAAATGGGTTTTCTCCTTCACAGTCGACCCATTTTGGGTCGTGGGTCTGGTAGGAACCCATAATTGGGTATTGGTTTTGATTATTGGAGATGAGTTTTTATGAGTTTTGAGTATGGGTATGGGTATAGTAACTCTTGTTGGAGTTATATTGGGTTATAAACAAAAAAATACTACCGGTCATAAACAAATAAATATTACCAAGTCGGTGGCATTTTCACCACTTACGTGAGCGGCCTCCGCTTTGGTAAGAGCTTCATGCCACCTTGTGCAACCCGGTCGAATCTTTCTCCAACGAGCTTCACACCCTCCTCCCGATCTAATAAACGGAACCGGGTGGCTTGCAAGCTTCATACACTTCCCATATACGATCCCATAATTTTTTTTTCTCATGACCAGTAGCTTTGTCACCGTCTTCACCAACCGCAACCACCGCCATGCACAACGACACATATTCAGGGTTTTTCCAAGCTTCTCCTCTTGGTTTGGGTTTGGACATCTTTGAAAAAAAAAAATTGAAAACTAGCTAGATGAAGAACAATTATAAAAATTAAAGAGTGTAGAAGAAGGAGAGAAGTTTTGGAGTGAAAAATTATGAAGAAAGTGGATGGTATTTATAGACATTGGTGCAAATTACTGTTCCAACGGGCAAAATAATTTTCTGTATTTTCCTAAATATTTTTTTTCTTATTTTCAAGTTTTTTATTCATTTGAAAACAAGATTTTCGGCCTCATTTTTTCTTTTTCCAATTGAATTTATCTGGACCTTTAATTTTGAATGAAATCAAATCTGGGCCGCGCATTTTTTTACCGTTGGAGGACCACAGCCGAGCTCACGTGGGATGACCCACACCAGTCTAGCTCCCTTCAACGCGTGGTTTGCGCGTCGTCGTCTTCCGCCTGTTTTCTTGTCGTCTAGCGCGTGTCTGCAACAAGACGGACGACTGGCGCGTTGCTCATGCGTCTGTCGACTCCTTCACATGCAGATGCTGGCTCGTGGGTCCCGCGCAAGTTACGAAGGGGTTTCCTCCTTCACAGTCGACCCATTTTGGGTCTTGGGTCTGGTAGGAACCCATAATTGGGTATAGGTTTTGATTGTTGGAGATGGGTTTTTATGAGTTTTGAGTATGGGTATAGCAATTCTTGTTGTAGTTATATTGGGTTATAAACAAAAAAATACTACCAGTCATAAACAAATAAATATTACCACGTCGGTGGCAGTCAAATTCATATTCGGAGATGGAATCAGAGGAGTTCACAAAGATTTGTAACCCGCATTCATATTAATAAAATTATATTATTCTTTGTACATGTGTTGTTCTGTAATTTGTCGCAGATTTTCCGTGTTTACAAGCCAAAATTTAACCTTTTTAGAATTCAAAACTTGCTAAACCAACTGCCGAAATTCCAATCTAATAACCGCCACAATTCTTAACCATTGAAATATCCCAAACCTTATCAAAACTCCTCCAAAAATTCCAAACTATACTTCATTAAACTCCTCTCATTAAACATGAAAAACTGCCCCTAAGGGGCGGCGGCCGGCAGCCGTACTCCGGCGACCTCCGATGCTTCTCAAATTTTAGCACAACACTTCTCTCAACCCGCATAACAACTTCCTTAACTAGCACAAAAACCATTTCCAAGCCTAACTAGGTTAATCAAACCAAAACCTTAAGTTGAGCCCTAGAACTTCAATTATACATTTCTCATTAACAAGATCGAATTAGACCAATTCCTTTTGAGGAATTAGACCAATTAGACCAATTCCTTTTGAGGTAAAAATCCCGACCTATGGTGGCCAGAGGAGAGAACTCCAGCGACTTGACAGTCCGGTGTTTCCGGTGGGTTTTCCTCCAATCGACGGTGATATGGGCCCGGTCACCGGCCCAGGAAGGGAGAGGGGACGGCGGGGGTCCGAACTGGGCTAGAGCGGGGGCCGGTTGTTGGCCGGATGGCGGCAGGTGGCGTTGGGAACTTCCGGCGGCAGAAGGGCTCGGGGAGAGATGGGGAGAAAAAGAGAAGAAAGAGGGAGAGAGAGAGAGAGAGAGTGGGTGGGTGGGTGTTGGGCCTCTCCACACCTACCCGGTCCAAGTTAAACACTCACCAAAAATAAACCTACTAAATTTTACCCCTTTTTACTAACTCAAAATTTATCCTTTTATTTGATAACTTTTTCACGTTAACTCCGATTTTAACGTATAGCATGTCTATGAACTCGTATTAATGTCCTCTACAACTTCCTTAAAGCAATTTTTCCAAAATAACTTTCCCACAAAAAGTCAACTTTAGGGTCCTTAACGGTAAACGGCTGCTCAACATGGTAAAAGATCAAAGTAATACCAAAAGTAAATGGCCGTAATTTAATTTAAGAACCGGGATATGACAATTCTCCCCTCCTTATAAAAATTTCGTCCTCGAAATTTACATACCTGTCAATCAAAGAGATAAGGATATTGCTGCCTCATTCGCTCTTCCGGTTCCCAAGTAGCTTCCTCTATTTAATGACTCATCCACAGAAGTTTAACAAGTGGATTGCCGATCCCTCTCATGTCTTGCAAGAACAGCCGATAAGTTTGAAGAAAGATTTGACCTATGAAGAGGAACCGGTTCAGATTCTTGATCGGAAGCATTATGTATCCTGGACAGCTCTGAAGGTAGCTCCAATCGATAAGCAACTGAACCAACCCACTCTAAAATCTCATAAGGACCAATATACCTCGGGCTACGCTTTCCCCGTTTACCAAAACGCACTACGCCCTTCCAAGGGGATAGTTTCTGTCAGGACCTACCCCGGATTTCCCCTTGAAATCCGGGATAAACCCTGCGCGACCCACCTCAAGGGAAATTCTACCAAAATTTTTGGCATAACCTCCCTTGAAAATGAGTAACCCTACCTGAAAGAAAAATCACCAAAACCCAAACACTTCTGAAACAAGTAAATCCACAACTCTTAGAACCACCCGCTCCTCCCAAATAAACATCCACCACCTCAAAATCAATATAATTCCAACAATTTCATAAGTTAATTTCTCATGCAACAATATCCCATAAATCTTTCAAATCCCTCCTAAATTGAGTCATAAGCTCTTAACACACATAAACATAAATTGATACAATATCCCATGGTTATCAGAGCTACTAATTTGAAGGAAACGAGAAAAATACACAAGTAGGTTAATCAGGTAACCTACGAGAGAAAACTGGAAGTGGTGGAAAATATAACTCGCCTCCTACCCTCGCCGAACAGAACTCTGCAGACTGGGCATTTAAAACGAAAGGCCCAGGGGAGAAGCATTTAAAACGTTAGAGTGAGTGGACAAAAATAAATAATCCAAATACTGACTTAATGATAGAGCCTTGAAATCATAATTTATGCTTTTCCCATATTTTCCATTGAGAAAATATTTATGCATGCCACTCTTGGAAATCTTTCCAAAAATAATTATAGACAAAAATAATGAACCAATCTCATTGGTTCCTAATAAATCAATTAGGAACCTCCCTTGGTTTCACCATAACGATGAGCCTCGTAGGCTAGGGTCGGAGCCTCCCAGGCTATAATAGCGTCCCACGCTAAGCGCCCTACTCACCTATGGTGAGTAGTCGCTAATAATGGCTAGCTAACATATAAATATAAATACCGATCGGTTGTCTCCCAGGCTATAATAGCGTCCCACGCTACGCGCTCTAGTCACATATGAAGAGGACCGCTAATAAGGTTATAATAGCGACTCACATATGATGAGGACCGCTAATAAGGTTAGTTAGCAATAATCAATATAAATAAACCATTTTATGGTGAAGTACAATATTAAGATAAAAAGATCAACACTTCCCCAAAAATTATAATAAACTCATAGCGCATAGTACAGTTTCCAACTGTACTTAGAAATAATATAAATCACTCGACACGTCCCACGTGTCAACTAAAATTAGCAAGAGAGTTCCGGAAAAATAAGTGGAACTCGATAATCCAACAAAATATTATATCTCCAAATGCCTTTGAAATTAAATAACTTTAGCGCATGCATGATAATAAAATCAAAGGTCCACTCACAGTGCTCGGCTATGCCTGCCGACGACCCGAGGCTTTCTCCAAATGATCTTCCTCACGTCCTGAACAATAAGTAATTATTAAGCCTCCAAACTAGGATAATATTTCAATAAAATTTCCGAAATAAAAAGGAAGCCTATAATTTCATTTCTCTTGCCCAACTTCTCCACTTTTAATCTAACAAGGCTCACAATATTCCGCAATTATCGAAAGCCATAATTTAACCTTTTTGAAGTTTAAATCCTGCTAAACCAACTGCCGGATCTCCATTCGAATAACCGCCTAAATCCTTAATCATTGATAAATCCCAAACCTTATCAAAACTCCTCCAAAAATTCCAAATTATACTTCATTAAACCCCTCTCATTAGCACCATCTTAAAAACATGAAAAACAGCCCCAAAGGGGCGGCGGCGCCGCCTGCTCCGCCGGCAGCCATACTCCGGCGACCTCCAATGCTTCTCAAATTTTAGCACAACACTCCTCTCAACCCGCACAACAACTTTCTTAACTAGCACAAAATCCAATTCTAAGCCCAACTAGGTTAATCAGACCACAACCTTAAATTGAGCCCTACAACTTCAATTATACATTTCTCATCACTAAGATCGAATTAAGCCTATTCCTTTGGAGGGATTACTCACCTAGATGAGGGCTACAAGTTGAGCCAAAAATCCCAACCTATGGTGGCCGGAGGAGGGAACTCCAGTGAAGAAACAGTCGGCTGCGAGGGAACGGTTTTCTCCCGCTTGGCGGCAACTCGTTCGCGATCTCCGGCCCAGGGAGAGAGAGGAGGTGGCGGGGGTCCGAACGGGACCGGTCCGGCGGTCCCTGGCGGCCGAACGGCAACAAACGCGAGCTGGACTCTGACGGGTCGGGGTAAGTTCGCAGGAGGGAGAGAGAGAGAAATGGGTGTTGGGCTTTTCCCACACCCGGTCCACTTAAAACCCCAACCAAAAATATACCCACTCAAAATTTTACCCCTTTTTACCAACTCAAAAACTTTACTATTTAATTGATAACTTTTCCATGCTAACTCTGATTTTAACGCATAGCATGTCTACGAACTCGTAATTACATCCTCTACAACTTTCAAGAAGAAAGTTTTCCCAAATTCCAAACGGAAGAAAAAGTCAACTTTAAGGTCCTTAACAGTAAACGGTTACTTAATACGGTAAAAGACCAAAATAATACCGAAGTAAATAACCGTAAAATAACTTAAGAACCGGGGTGTGACAGTTTCAAAAATACCCGATTACCCACTTGATACTCAAGGTCCTTCATGCGGTTATCCGCATAACTCTTCTGCCTATTTTGAGCTGCTTTGAGCCTATCTTTAATCATCTTGTCCTTCTCATTTGTATCCTGGATAATCTCTGGACCACAAAACTCTTTTTCTCCCACCTCATTCCAACATAGAGGTGTACGACACTGCCGCCCATAGAGCGCTTCAAAGGGAGTCATACCTATACTTGAATGAAAACTGTTGTTGTAGGCAAATTCTATCAAGGACAAATTCTTATCCCAACTCCCTCTGAATTGCATAGCACATGACCTCAACATGTCCTCCATGGTCTGAATAGTCCTCTCAGACTGCCCGTCCGTTTGAGGATGAAAAGCTGTGCTGAAGTACAACCGAGTGCCCAAAGCTGCCTGTAAAGCTCCCCAGAATTTGGAAGCGAATCTGGGATCCCGATCAGATACTATAGACTCAGGCACACCATGGAGTCTCACAATTTCATTCATATAAAGCTCCGCCAATTTATCCAAGGAATACTTCTTCCCCACTGGCAGAAAATGTGCAGACTTTGTTAATCGATCCACAATCACCCAAATACCATCGTGCCCATCACGGGTACGTGGTAAGCTAAAAACGAAAACCATGGCGATGTGATCTCACTTCCATATCGGAATAGGAAATGGCTCTAGCAGACCGGAAGGTTTCTGCCTCTCCGCTTTGACTTGCTGACAAATCAAATACTTACTTACATAAGTGGCAATTTCCCCTTTCATATTTGGCCACCAATAAAAATCTTTCAAGGTCCTGTACATTTTAGTACTACCAAGATGTGCAGCATAAGCAGAACTATGAGCTTCCTCCATTATCTCCTGTTTCAACTCCAAATTCCTCTTCAGAACACATAGTCTGTTTTTAAACAACAAGGCACCATCTCTCCTCACAGAAAAATTCACTGCCGATCCAATAAATGCTGTTTCTATCAACCGAACTATGGAAGGATCATTATGCTGAGCCTCACACACTCTATCAACCAAAACTGGCCTCACATGAAAACTGGCCACCAAAGCACCAATTTCATCCACTGAAAATTCCACTCCTGTAGCTCGTAACTCATAAAGAAGTGGAACCCGAACCGTCCTCATAGAAGCTAAGGACATAGAAGGATTGCGACTAAGAGCATCCGCTACTACATTAGCTTTTCCAAGATGATACTCAATAGTACAATCATAATCTTTAATCAACTCCATCCACCTTCTTTGCCTCATATTTAACTCTCTCTGAGTGAATACATACCGAAGACTCTTGTGGTCGGTAAAGATCTGGCACTTGGCTCCATAAAGATAGTGTCTCCATAATTTCAATGCAAAAACCACTGTAGCAAGCTCTACGTCGTGGGTGGGGTAATTCACTTCATGCGGCTTCAATTGCCTAGAAGCGTAAGCAATTACTCTTTCATGTTGCATCAACACAGCACCCAAACCTTGCCTGGAAGCATCGCAATAAACCAAATACTCTCCACTATCGTCAGGGAGTGCTAGAACTGGAACACTAGTTAAACGATCCTTGAGCTCTTGAAAACTCTGCTCACACTTCTCGGACCACTCGAACTTAACCCCCTTCCTGGTCAATCTTGTAAGAGAAGCGGCAATCTTTGAAAAATCTTTGACAAAACGACTATAATAGCTGCTAACCCCAAGAAACTACAAATCTTCGTCACACTAGAAGGCCTCTTCCAATTTGTCACGGCTTCTATCCTTTGGGGATCCACACTGACACCTTCTGCTGAAACCACATGGCCTAAAAACCCCACTTTATCTAACCAAAACTCACATTTACTGAGCTTCGCATACAACTGAGCTTCTCTCAAAGTCTGCAATACCATTTTTAAATGGTTAGCATGCTGCTTCAAATTCCTCGAATAAACCAAGATGTCATCTATGAATACAATCACGAAATGGTCAAGGTATAGATGGAACACCCTATTCATGAGATCCATAAAAACAGCGGATGCATTGGTAAGTCCAAACAGCATCCCCACAAACTCATAATGACCATAACGTGATCGAAAAGCAGTCTTGGCTATATCACTTTCCCGAATCCGCAACTGATGATATCCTGACCTCAAATCAATCTTTGAAAAGACTGTGGCACCCCTCAACTAATCGAATAAATCATCAATGCGGGGTAAAGGATATTTATTCTTTACCGTAACCTGGTTCAACTTCCTATAGTCTACACAAAGTCTCATGGTGCCATCTTTCTTCTTGACAAATAACACTGGAGCACCCCAAGGAGACATACTAGGCTGAATAAAACCCTTATCCACCAACTCCTGCAGTTAAGTTTTTAACTATTTTAATTCTGCAGGTGTCATTCTATAGGGCGCTTGAGAAATAGGCGTCGTTCCAGGAAGTAGCTCAATTATAAAATCTATCTCCCTTACAAGAGGCAAACCAGGCAACTCATCTGGAAAAACATCGGAAAACTCATTAACTACAAGGATATCTTCCATTCTCACCTCTCCCTTTCTAGTATCCACCACATGGTCTAAATAAGCCTGGCAACCCTTATTCAATAATTTCCTAGCAGCAACAGCTAAAATCAAGCAACTTGAAATAACATCTCGCTCACCTTGAAATGTAACCTTAGGCTTTCCAAGACTGCGTAACACCACTATTTTCCGGAAACAATCAATCATGGCTCTATGTGCCTCTAAAAAGTCCATACCCATAATTACATCAAACTTCACAATATCTAATGGAATTAAGTCAACTTCGAAATTAAGACACTCCACCAACACTTCACAACCTTTAAATACCCAATCTATCTTCATCACATCACCGGAGAGCAAATAAACCTGCCATTCGCCTGGAAGTGGCGATGATGGCACATTGGCGAGAAATGAAAATCTACTAGACATAAAAGAATGCGTCGCTCCAGGGTCTATTAATATAAAAGCAGGATCACCGAATATTAACAACGTACCAATGATGACATCCGGGGAGGTACGTCCCTCTTGCTGCGTCATATCACGGAGCCTAGCATAAGTAGTGGCAGGACGACCTCTCTGTCCTCTGCCCTGCTGAAAGCCGCCTCTGGCTGGAGCCATGGCGCGAGTACCACTACTAGAACCACCAGCTGATGTCTGACCCATGGCCTAAATAGGAGCATATGTAGCTCCCTGAGTCAGAAGAGGGCAATCCCTCTTGAAGTGATCCAGCTGACCCCACTGAAAACATCCCCTTGGCTGAAACTAACTCTGCCCAGACTGAAAAGACTGGCCACTAGAGATCCCACTCCTACTGCTCGATCCACTCCTAAATTGCCCAAACTAACGCCCAAAAAAGTTCTTGAAGGATCTACCACCCTGCCTCTTGAACCACCCTCTAAAACCGGAGCCAGAACTCGAACTGCTACCATGTCCACTGCTAGAAGATGATCCAGAACCCGAGGTGGATGCCAATTTCTTTGATAAACCCTGGTTATGACCACCAGAATCACGAAGACGGCCAGCTGCCAACTCATGTGCCTCAATATTCAGAGCAAAACTCATGGCCTGTTGAAATGACTGATATGGCACCGCTGTCATCCTGTTTGCATAAATACCACCAAGGCCCTTGGTGAACTCATAAATCTTCTCTTGCTCTGTCTTCACCAAATCCGGAACATAATAAGACAACTCCCGGAATCGCTGCTCAAAACCCATCACTGTCATGTCATCACCCTTCTACATATTTAAGAACTCCTCCCTCATTCGGTTGACATGAGCATGACTAATATAGCGCTCTCTAAAAAGAGCTATAAACTGATCCCAGGACATATGATTTGCAGCATCACCCATACCTCTACTCATATCAAGCCACCAATGCCATGCTTCCTTCTCCAAAAACAGGGTAGCCAACCCCACTTTCCTATCCTCTGGGCATCTCACCTGAATAAACATTTGCTCAATGGTCTCTACCCAATTCTGAGCATCCAATGGCTCGACAGCGTGGCTAAACACTCTAGCTCCATTCTTGTAAGCTCTATCATAATTTATCTCGGGGACCATGCTAGTGCTAAAACGCTGAAAGAACTGCTCCATGGCATTAGTCCAATCACCCTGTACATCTTCATCTTCCCCCCTCGGAGGATTCTGCCTAGGTGCTCGGCGAGAAGGCATACTACCTGAGAATAAAATATTTAGCACAAGAAACAAGGAAAGGACAACTACCCACATACTTAATAAACACTTAGCATACAGGCGCTAATAGATCCGCCGCGGTCGGACCATCACTCTCATGACACTAAGTTTTACTATGCATATGTGGTAGTGATAAAGAAAGACAGGAGTCAGAAAACCTAATGCTCTGATACCAATTGTCAGGACCTACCCTGAATTTCCCCTTGAAATCCGGGGTAAACCCTGAGGAACCCACCTCAAGGGAAATTCTACAAAAATTTTGGCATAACCTCCCTTGGAAATGGGTAACCCTACCTGAAAGAAAAATCACCACAACCCAAACACTTCTGAAACAATTAAATCCACATCTCTTGGAGCCACCCGCTCCCCCAAATAAACATCCACCACCTCAACAAAAGTAATAATTCAAAATAATTTCATCAATTTAATCTCTCATACAAACAAACCAAATAATTCTTTTTCAACACTCCTAAATGGAGTCACAAACTCTTAACACAGACAACCTCAGTAATATCATTTAAAATATTTTATGGTTATCAGAGCAACTACTAGGAAAGAGACAATATACAAGTAGGTCAAACAAGTAACCTACGAGAGAAAACTGGATGAGGTGAGAAATATGACTTGTCTCCTACCCTCGCCGAACAGAACTCTGCAGACTGGGCATTTAAAACGAAAGGCCCAGGGGAGAAGCATTTAAAACGTTAGAGTGAGTGGACAAAAATAAATAATAAAAATACTAACTTAATGATAGAGCCTTGAAATCAAAATTTATGCTTTTCCCATATTTTCCATTGAGAAAATATTTATGCATGTCACTCTCGGAAATCTTTCCGAAAATAATAATAGATAAAAATAATGAACCAATCCCATTGGTTCTCAATAAATCAATAAAAATGGGGAAGAGGTTTCACCATAACAATGAGCCTCCCAGGCTAGGGTTGGAGCCTCGCAGGCGCTAAGCGCCCTACTCACCTATGGTGAGTAGCCGCTAATAATGATTAGCTAGCAATAATGAATATATATATATATATATATATATATATATATATATATATATATATATATATCAACCCTTGTATGGTGAAGTAAAATAACAAATATCAACAATGTCACTTCCCCAAAAATAATATAAAATCCATTGAACTCAGTACAGTTCCCAACTGTACCTAGGAATATTGCGTAATAAAATAAATCACTTGACATGTCCCATATGTCAAATAAAATGCTCAAGAGAGTTCCCGAAAAATAAATGGAACTCATTACTCCAAGAAAATAATAAATCTCCAATATGCATTTGAAAATTAAATAAACGCTAGTGCATGCATGGCATTTAAATCAAAGGTCCACTCACAGTGCTCGGCTATGCCTGCCGACGACCCGAGGCTTCCTCCAAATGATCCTCCTCATGTCCTCCAAATGGTCCACTCACTTGCTAAACCAACTGCCGAAATTCCAATCTAATAACCGCCACAATTCTTAACCATTGAAAAATCCCAAACCTTATCAAAACTCCTCCAAAAATTCCAAATTATACTTCATTAAACTCCATTCATGAAAACAAACCCAGAAACATGAAAAACTGCCCCTAAGGGGCGGCGCCGCCGGCAGCCGTACTCCGGCGACCTCCAATGCTTCTCAAATTTTAGCACAACACTACTCTCAACCCGCACAATAACTTCCTTAACTAGCACAAAAACCATTTCCAAGCCTAACTAGGTTAATCGAACCAAAACCTTAAATTGAGCCCTAGAACTTCAATTATACATTTCTCATTAACAAGATCGAATTAGACCAATTCCTTTTGAGGGATTACTCACCTTGATGAGGGCTACAAGATGAGCAAAAAATCCCGACCTATGGTGGCCGGAGGAGAGAACTCCGGCGACTGGACAGTCAGGCGTTTCTAACGGGTTTTCCTCCAATCGACGGCGACACGGGCCCGGTCACCGGCCCAGGAAGGGAGAGGGGACGGCGGGGGTCCGAACTGGGCTGGAGCGGCAGCCGGTTGTTGGCCGGACGGCGGCAGGTGGCGCTGGGAACTTCCGACGGGAGAAGGGCTCGGGGGGAGCTGGGGAGAAAAAGAGAAGAAAGAGGGAGAGAGAGAGTGTGTGGGTGGGTGTTGGGCCTCTCCACACCTACCCGATCCAACTTAAACACCCACAAAAAATAAACCCACTAAATTTTACCCCTTTTTACTAACTCAAAATTTACCCTTTTATTTGATAACTTTTTCATGCTAACTCCGATTTTAACATATAGCATGTCTATGAACTCGTATTAACGTCCTCTACAACTTCCTTAAAGAAATTTTTCGAAAATAAATTTCCCACCAAAAGTCAACTCTATTGTCCTTAACGGTAACCGGTTGCTCAACACGGTAAAAGATCAAAGTAATACCAAAAGTAAATGGCCGTAATTTAATTTAAGAACCGGGATGTGACATCCAATGCTTCCCAAATTTGAACACAATAATCCTCTCAACCCGCACAACAACTTCCTTAATTAGCATGAAATCCAATTCTAAGCCAAACTAGGGTAATCGAATCAAAACATCCAAAAATCCCCAATTCAAACCCTAGACTGAAAATCCTCCTACACACTTCGAATTGGATAATTACCTTTTTAGGGGATTCTTACACACGGAGAGCACTTTCAAATGAGACCCGAATCACCGGTGATGGTGGCCGGAGGAGTGAGTTCAGGCGACGGGACTCCAATGCACAGTCAGAGCTTTCGGGAGATCTTCCTACCTCCCGGCGGTGCTAGGGCAGCTCCCACCGGTCAAAGAAGAGAGCTGGGTTGACAGCCAACCGTTTGGGACCGGTGCGCCGGTTTGTCGTGGCCGGACGGCAGCGGACGATGCTGGGGTATCCGACGGGTCGGGGAAAGCTCAGGAGAGAGGAGAGAGAAGGAAGAGAAAGGAAATGGGCTTCTCTCACACCCGGTCCAACTTAAAACCCAACAAAATAAAGCCTACAAAAATTTACCCCATTTTTACCAACTAACAATTTACCCATTTATCTGATAACTTTTTCATGCTAATTCTGATTTTAACGTATAACATGTCTATGAATTTGTATTAACGTCCTCTATGACCTCCTTTAAGAATTTTTCCCAAAATAATTTTTCTTACAAAAAGTCAACTCTAGGGTCCTTAAGTAGTAAACGGTTACTCAACTCAGTAAAAGGTCAAAGTAACCTAAAAGTTAATAACCGTAAATTAACTTAAGAACCAGGATATGACAATTCTCCCCTCCTTATAAAAATTTCGTCCTCGAAATTTCAAATCATGCAAAAGAGGGGTAGAGGTTACTGCCTTTCACCTCAGACTCTAATAAACTCCAAGCTAAATCATCTCATCATCAATGCTCTTCAAACTTTCTTCTATCACAAATTACACCTTTTCACTTGTGGAAAACAATTAATCGAACTCTTTTCCACTTACATTGACACATCATAACTTATCTACCAAACCCGAGGCGTGAGTATATGCTTTAACAAATCTCAAACTTATGGTCAACTGAAATACTCCGACAACGTTCCACATGGCACCACTTACATAATACACTTTACTCCTTGACTTATCTTCCACTAATTGAGTGGCTTGACCAATTAGAGTTACTTATGATACTCAACCCCAAATCACACGGAGGACTTTGACTTTCGTCAAGTAAAAATGGTCAATAACTTTCTTAATTCACAATACCATCTTACTTTCGTTACCAACTAATCAAAACAAAACTCAATTGTTCACATCGAAATTGGACCTTCACCACCTATGTGTTTGGCCTCAGTCATTATGCTGATTGGCAAATATCTCCCTTGTCGTCAGATTATGCTAATGCGATCTATGTTACCAAACCCTTACACTGAATATCTCTTGTATCTCAAATTGTATCCATACAACAATGACCTCCCAGGTCCTATACGGATCAAAAGTGGTCCCACCACAACACGATCACGTATGAATATGCATCACAAAAAAAATATTTAACATGACCTATCACAATTTTACCATCTATGCCAATGAACTGACAAGCCTTTGCTAAAAAATATTTCCCGAGTCATCGAGAATCTTTTTCCTTAAAGCTATACCACCAGCCAATCCTATTATTATTTCCAATAATTCGCCCTGCGATTTAATCATTACTAACCAATAATAACCATCGGAATCTCATCCCTCAATAATAAATTCAACAGTCGCCACCAACGACTTACAAGCACAAGAAAAATATCACCCTCAAAATCGATCAACATACCCGAAACTGGCACCTCCAAAAATGAGGAAAATACAATGACTTGACGTATGATGATACCTTAGAAGTTACGATTATCTCCTCGTACGAACCAAGTTCGTTCAAATATACATGCAGACTAGTCTTTAGGTTACAGTACCTATTCCATGAACAAGAAGAGGTGAGTTGTTCACTATTTACTGCGACAATTCATGTTGCTTGACTAAACGTCGAAATCCACGCAAGCAGATCACCTTCCTTAAGCATTGACAAAATATGTACCCCAAGCCACACTTCTTATTCGAGTTCAATCGTGACCACAAATTCATTAGCTAAAATCATACGGCTCACTCTCGCCACTCTATGAGAAAGATTTTTAAATGCCAGAACCTCTGAACTGTACAAACACACATCTCTTTCCACTTCCTTATCAATTAGTCCGAGGACAGAACATGATCCACAAAACTGTTATGGTCAAAATTCTTGCAAACGCTGGTTGCTACGGCTGCTAAGCCCCAAAAGTCTCTGACCAGAGTATCAGCAATAACTAAATTATATCTAAGTTGACTTTATTGATAGTCACAAGCAGCGACATCCGAAAACAACATTTAACGGCTCCTTCAGTTCAGCACCACTATTAAGCTGAGCTCGCAAAACACTAAGTTAACTATCAGATGTTAAAATTAATTACCACTCCAGAGCCACTACTACAATTTGTGGTTTATTAGCCGCAGAAAACTGTAAGAGCAAGAATATATCGAAACTCACGGCTGACCTTGGCTCAAACTCGAGAGGAAAATAACTAAAGTACAAGAAGAAAGCAAATCCATAACTTCAAGCTCAAAAGTTCTACCAATAACCGACATCCACTAGTGACCCATTTCGATCACGTCCTTAAAGCCAAAATCTAATAGAAAAGTTTCAGCCTATCCCCCTCTCGACACCAGTCTAAACGGTGATGAGCTCCCATACCAAACTTGGATTAGTAAGTGGTCCCACCACTATGCGGTCCATAAGAAAAAACTCTTACAGGAGGGAAGGAGTTAAACGTATCAGGACATGCATTTTCCTCGATACGCTAAACTCTGAACAAAAAATACTTTCTAAATCAACAGAGAAACCGTTTCCCCTAAAGCTACTCCATAAATCATACACCTCATGACTCGAACAATTTATTTAACATCGCCTCGTGGCTCTCTTGCCACCACTTAACACTTGCGGCTCCAAGATTCGTAACTTACACTAAATTCGATCACATAGCATCATCATTAGATTTAACAATGATCCCTGACCATGACACAACAACCAGTTTTTCAACAGCTTGAAATTTTCAACAAACCGACCAGAATTTCAAACATTAAAAATTATAGTTTCCGCCCTCCAAAATCACAAGATCGTTAGAAAAAATGGAGCGTTTCGGCTATCTAAAACTGCAGCAAAACCAACTTATGTATAGCCAAAACACGTTACATCTAAAACTCTTATTATCCTATCTACCGAGTTAGTAATATGGTGGGTAAACATTATCTCACCTTGAACATCAAAGTTAATCTTCCACTACGAACTAACTGATTTTAGCAAACAAACTTTGGTCACGCCATCAAAACCCAAAAGTTCAAGATTTGTATCAACTAACCTAAACAATGCCGCTTGAAAATTACTATGGGCACCCAACCTCACTTCTCCAAACAATCCCTACGTCTTCGGTTATGTCATACACCGAATTATTCCTCAACACTTTTGGCTCCCAACAATCACGCATTTCGAAATAAAGAACTCCTTTCTGAACAACCACACCGCACCTAAATTTCTAACTTTTCTAGTGACCAAGGTCACTTGATATTAGAGTTACCTAGAACTCTCAAAATTCTCAACACGATTCTTCACTTTTTTCCTTTTAACTGAAATACTCAACGATAAGAAAGAGTTGGTTCAGGGGCTAGCGGTACTAAACTTCTATACTACCACTAGGCGTCCAAAGCAAATAACTTTATTTCCATGTCTCCATTTGATTTACCAAGTTCAGTCATCGATCAACAAATTATAGCTTAAGAATAACTCTAACAACTCCACGCAACCTTCTCAGATAGCATTTACAAAAACTCAACCATACCATGAATCAAATTCTCCATCTGTTGCAGTAAAGTCAAAGCAACCACAACCATCTCGCATCCGCTTCACCATTATATACCAACGCCATTACACTTACAATCCTTCCAAAACACTCAACGCAATTAGGTGAGCAAATCCCAGATTTATGGACACCAAACGTAAATCGACCAACAACAATTCCAGAAACCATTCTTTAATACATAAAAATTCAAGAGAAATGCATAATAGCCCTACATAACACATCCAGTAATCTCCACAATTAATTAACTCAAGCAAAACCTCTCTACTATTTATCTCAAGGCCAAAGAACACTTACTTAACTCCCTTATAATCTCTTATTTCAACACCAATCTTATCTAGGAATTTCTCTCCTTCATTCACATGCATGTCCTCTATATCATTAATACCCACAAAAAGGCTCAACTTGCCACTCAAATGTAAGCCAACAATTCATTAAATGTGGAATAGAACACTGCAAATACATGTCCCTTCCCAACTCGTAACTCAACTCAAAATCTCGCAATCACCATAAAGCACAAATGAAAGGTGCAAATCACTTACCTTTCCATTACTCGGACAATAACCAAGATACTCTTTGAGGTCGGCATACGGAGGCATAGTCTTGAAGATGTAGACATTTATGACACAATACTGTCCATAAATAAGATAAGAACAACTACCTCACATACCGAATAAACACCTAGCATCTGATGCATATGATGCTAATGGATCTGCCGCAGTCGGACCATCACTCTATAGACACTAAGTATCACCAAGTATATGAGGTAGTGATAGGAATCGGATAACTTGGCTCTGATACCAACTGTCTTCACACTGAAACTCGAGGTAAATCCTGCAAGGTCCACCTCCAAGGAAAATTTACCAAAAATTCGGCATAATCTACCTTGAAAATGGACAACATTTACCTGAAAAATCCAACTTACACTTCTATAACCAAACAAACCAACCTCAACACCTGGAGCCTTCTTGCTCCCCAAGTTCATCACATCTCCCACAATATCAAATACTAAACTTCTGGAATTCCACAACCAACAACAAAGACAACATTAAACTACTAACTGGTTATTAGAGCATATCTAATAATGAAAGAATAACAATGAATAAAAATTAAGCGGAAGCAGCCTCTGACTATGCATCGACTCCATGTACGCTCGACCTCATTTAAACTTATCCTGCATACTGGGCATTTAAAACCAAAGGGCCCAGAGGAAAGTAATTTAAAAACGTTAGAGTGAGTAGACAAAAATAAATTAAACAAGTTAACAAAATATGTAATTTAAATACTTTCCCACGTTCAGTTTTAAAAACTTAGCTGCACGCAACTTTTGTAAATCATATAACTTAAATTCCAGAAACCCAATAGAATGGACAAACCAGCCCCGCTGGTTAATCAAATAAAGAAATCTCGTAAGAATAGATAAACCAGCCCTACTGGTTAATCAAATACATAATTGAGAAGAATAAAATAAGGGATCGGGTCGGTGCCTCCCAGGCTATAATAGCGTCTCACGCTAAGCGCTCTACTCACCTATAGTGAGGACCGCTAATAAAGGCTAGCTAACAAATAAATATAAATACCGATCAGTTGCCTCCCAGGCTATAATAGCGTCTCACGCTAAGTGCTCTACTCACCTATGGTGAGGACCGCTAATAATGGTTAGCTAGCAATACTCAATATAAGTGACCCTATATTATGGTGACTAAAAACATACGAAATCACTTAAATCCATTAAACTTCCCCAAGATCATACGAATGGTACGGTTCCCAACTGTACTTGAAAATTATCATAAGAAATTAAAATAAACTCAATGACGTGTCCCACACGTCAAAAAATATTCTCAAGTCCATAATTATAAGTGAGATTTAATTATCAAGTATAAATTGTAAATAATTTTATAATCCAAAAATACTCGCTAAAAATATTCTCAATGTCAATTTGAATAATCCACAAGTAAATGAGAAAGATATGAATAGAGAACTACCGAAAATCCCATTTAGAATGCAGTGGTGGAACTTGAGTAATGCAGTCAATCAAGGGCATGTTCACTTGTACTTTCTTAAAAACCTCCAAGATGGCTTGATCAGATTCTTCTTTCTTGGACTTTTGAAACCTGCTTGGAAATGGCACACGCGCATAGGGAGGATTAGTAATAACTGAACTTTGAAAGTTAGAATCATCAACTTTTTGTGGTTCAGTTGGTTGGGGTAGTTTTGACTCAACCTTGGAAGTGGCAGGATCTGCCTCCAAATCATTCTTGGTCATTTCAACTTCATCCTCCTCTCCTTGGGTCTTCTTTCGGACTTTCTTTGGGACCTCATTGAACACACGTCCACTCCTTGTTGCCACTATTTTTGCGGACTCAAAATTTGAGTTTGGATTTGGAACGGTGCTTTGTGGAAGCTTTCCACTTTCAGAAATTTTTCCCAAGAAATCCACTATTTTCCCCACTTGGTTCTTGAGCTCAGCTATATCCTTCGTATTATTCGTTTGACCCTGCACAAGAGCTTGAGTAGAATTTGTTAAATTTTGCTGCCTTTGAAAAAGGGCTTCAAGCATCTTATCATATGAAGAAGGAGTAGCATTATTAGAATTAGAAGTAGAAGCAAAGTTTTGAGGAACCAGAATATTGGGTTGTGGACGTGGGAATGGGCCTCTAGAATATTGGGTTGGGTTCTGGACATTCTCCGTATTGCTCAATCGGAAATTTGGATGATCCCTTAGTCCAGGATTGTAGGTGTTGGAAAAAGGATTATATCTTTGATGTCCAATAGCATTGAGAGTCTCCCATCCACCATTTTCAGACAATTGAGGGCATTGATCAGTTGGATGCCCTTGATTTGATCACACACCACAAGCTTTCACCTCTTGATTTTTCCCCAGCACAAGATGAGCTAATAATGCATCAATCTTACTTTCAAGAGTGGTGCTCGATTGTACTTCATTCACCTTCCGAGAAGATGACAATGCACCAACATATTGTTGATCATTTAGGGCACGATTGTCTAAGAATGCCCATGCTTCTCTAGGTGTTTGTCAAGGAAGGAACCCCCAGATGCGGCGTCCAGCAGCTGGCGCTCCAAAGATGAAAGTTCTTCATAGAAGTATTGCAGAAGGTTGTTCTCCTTGAATCCATGGGAGGGGCACGCTACATCAAGGGCCTTAAACCACTCATAATAGGCACTAAATGTTTCTTCAGGTCCTTGTTGAATACCGGTGATTTGCTTTCTCATCACCGTGATCTTTGACGCCGGAAAGTACTTGATCAGGAACTCACTCATCATCTTTTACCATGAGTCAATGTGTCCAGCAGGTAGATCAATAAGCCATGACTTGGCCCGGTCCTCCAGTGAGAACGGAAATGCCTTCAACTTCAGAATTTTAATATCTGCATTTCTAGGGCACATGCTCACACACACAAATTGAAAAGCCTTCAGATGCTTGTTGGGGTCTTCGTTGCTAAGCCCATGGAATTTTGGAATTTGATGTAGAAACCCACTCTTCAACTCAAATTCTCCTTCCTTAGTGAGTGCCGGTTCAGGATAAGTAATACATGAAGGTGCATTACCTCCAGCTCCTGGTACTACCGAATTAGATAACTGTCTAATAGTCTGCTGTTCCATTTGTGGAATGTCTTCCTCAGGATCTGAAGGTTGTGATGAGACTATAGACCTTGTTTGTACTTCTTCCTCTTCTTCCAACTCTGCGCCACTTTGAAGATCAAGAATTTGGGAAGGTTCTCCTCCTTGCTTAATCCGCTCTAATCGCCTCTCCAAGTTAGTTAAAAACTCGTTGGTTAATTTAGGAATACGAATTCCCTCATCGGACATTCATAACCCTACAGAAACAAAAGAACAAAATAAGAAACAAAATAAAAATTAAACAAAACCAAAATAACTAAAATTGTAGAATGAGCTCAAACACAAATGGCCATAGAAATAAGTGAACACTTTACATTTTACAAGGGTTCTAAATTACAAGAATCTGTTAAACAGTATAAGTTGTATTAATTTTCAAGCTCAAATTTTAAATGGTAAACCATTGGTAAATAGGTATGAACGTCTTGATACAAATGTTTTCGTGGTTTCAGAAGACTTGGATGGTCAAGCCGAAGTGAAACTGGCTGGTAGGACTTCGTTTGTAATGGGCTACGGAGGTCGAAACCCCTATCGTGCTTACGCACAGTCTGTAACCCTTTGAAGTCCAATTTTAGTCCCAAGCGCTTACTCGGGCCTAGATACCACCCAAAATGTCCCTTACTTAGCTAAGAAACATATGTATGGTTGACAGTTCTACAAGAGTTAATAAGGTCCGCCCTCAACTCCAAAAGACCTTTGATAAGGTACTAATGAAAGGTTTAGGATCCTATTAACCAAAGTAACCTCCAATGGTTTACAAAACAATATAAGCTCCTGAAAATAAATAAAACAATCAACAATTAGTCAGATTTGTTATAGTATAAATATTTATAAATAAAAGTAACCGAAAAACCGTTAGAGAATTATCAAGTCCCCGGCAACGGCGTCAAAATTATCAAGTCATTGTAGTATAGTGGTAAGTATTCCCGCCTGTCATGCGGGTGACCCGGGTTCGATCCCCGGCAACGGCGCCAAAATTGACGTGCCCGTTACCGGGCGTGCGACAATTAAGAACCCTTTTCTTATCAGAATGTAGTATTGGCAAATAGGGTTCGATCAATCCGGGGACTTAAAGGGCACTCTTGCAGTCACGATTACACTAAATAGTCAGCAACTATAAGTATTTACAAGCATTCATTTACAAATATACATATGGTACAAGGTAAACAGGGGGGATTTTGAAGGTTTGTTCTATGTTCCTAAAAAGAGAAAATAAGATATGTACAAGTGATCGATTCATTCAACATCGCAAACAGAGATAAACTCGAATTCTACCACACATCAAGATCAGTCTCATTCCAGCAATTCGATTATCATGCAAGTTCTTAACAAGAGAAACAATCTCAGAACACAAGCCTGAAGAGGACATGCATTCCTTTAATTCTACTTACTTTATCACCTAAGCATAGAGAAGTCTAGAACTTAGCTTATTTCATGTAAATTGCTGCATTCAATACTGAAGAGTACTTGTCCACAATAAGCATGAATCATTAAGAATTATAGAATCGAGATTGAACAACAACGCGCATCCGAGAAGTCGTAACATGCATTTGCTGTAGTTTACGTTTTCAACTATTATTACATAGTTTCCACCACTTAGAGAAACATACTTACTTGAAGAAGCTTAGCATGAATCATGACAATAGCTAGCATGCATTATAACTCTTTAATTTAAACAAAAACGCAAACTTTCAATCATTAAACTCACAAGATCGGATCGCCAGAAAATCATTAACGAAACATCAATATGTTTTATAAAATTCTGAATCTATTGAATACAAGAACAAGAAAAACATGCTTCCAATTCCTAAGTTTAGCACAGGAAACATACCTATAAATTTGTAAAGAAAATCAAAACAAAGTAAAGGTAATGTTTGATAGGAGCACAAAGTGTGACGTTCTTAATATGTTTTTACCCTTTATTTTCCCTTTGTTAACTCTTATTTAGTTGATTTAGCTTTATATTTGTGTTTAGTGTAGAATAATTGCTTAAAGTAGAAATATGTAGGTTTGAGTGTTAAAACACATAGTAATTTCGGAATTGAAGAATTTGGTGTTAAAATTGTGCTAAGTATTTGAAATCCTTGTTTACTCAGGATTCATGTCTTAATCAGGATTTCATCTTTCCTCGAAGCCGAGTCCATGAAGGAGAGGCCCAAACCAAGTCCAATATGGAGAAGAAGATTTAAATTCAGCAGAATCCGGATCAAATCGGGAGAATTCTTGTGCACGTCTGCCAACTTCAACGGACTCTCCAGGACAGCTCACAATGAATCAGAAAACGTGCCATATATGGATAGAAAGCTACGGGAGTCTAGTTTCCAAATCACTTGGAGTCATCTCAATATCTATTTTCTAGAGGAAGTTATGACGTAATCTTCAGACGGAGGTCATTCTGCCGAAATTGAGAAGAACTAGGAATCCTAAACCAACTTGGTTTAGGCTTTGTGGCTGACTTCTCTAGGGTTTTTCCTCTATATAAAGCACGACTTCAAGGACAGAAGAGGATCATCAACCCGTGCAAATAACACCAAAGCCTTTGCCGAAACTCCATCAACCTCCAAATACCACAATCCGATCCCACCTTCAGCATTTGTCCAAAGCACGTAGCCTAGGACTCCGCTCACTCGAAGAATAGAACACGTAGGGATATTTTGAGAGTGAATTCCATCTTCTATTTTCGGATTGCTATGTGTTTGTTCTCGTTTATGTTTGTTTTAGGTTTTTGCTTAAGTATACTTCGATTCTTGTCTATGAGATAGAAGTACTTTTGAACCATGTTTTGAATTAAAGTTTTCAATTTTTAATCAATGATTTTAGGTATTATGCCGTGAGTTTAATATCTAAATACTTTAAGATTTTCGGTGCTATATTACATTATCATGTGAAGTTGATACAAGTAGTTGATATTGCATGTGTTAATCATCCAAAGTTCGACTTTGATACACGTAGTTGATAAGTTGCATTGTCTTTGTTTTTCATCGATTTTCTACCTATGTTTGATTTGGACTTGTGCTTAAACACATCGATTCTTTATGTGATATGTAATTACATGATTAGTTTATGTGTGTGACCTATAAGTAGAGCACGTAGCCGATCTTGTTGTGTCGCGATGTTGAATGAAACCCGTAGTCTAATTCTAAGTTGGTCTATGTCATAGGAACCACGTAGGAACTTATGTGCATATCAAATTTAGGTTGTATATTTGCTCACGGTGTAGACTTAAATGAGATTAGAGATTGTCTTCTTTATTCTTACATGGTTGTTTGGTTGAGTTTGCATGATTGTTGGTTGATCACATGTATATATGTATAGAAGTAATTTAGGATTTATTATTAATGTTGTTCCGAAATTATAAAACCTTAAACCCTTTATGCTTATTTCGACATTTACATTAGATTAGATGGATCTACCCTGTAGTTGGATCCCCGGTTTAGAACGATCCCTGCTTGCTTTATACTACGATTGATTTGTTGACAGGGTTAATTGATGCGTGTGCAAATACGTCTTATCAAATGGCGCCGTTGCCGGGGATCCTTCGGGATCCTCGATCTTTTTAATTGTCAAAATTTGCATTGTATATATGTCTATATGTTTATATTTGTAAAGTTAAACCATAAATTTGTATATGATGTAACTGTGTTTTATTTTTGTCTTTCTACTTTAATACTTGTATGAATAATGTTGTAGGTTGTACTACACAGGAATAGGTAGGATCCCTTTTGTTAATTCTAGCCTTAACCCTTCTTGTTTACCCTCGGGTTTGCATGAGGTTGTGGGCGGCTTTTATTAACACTTGGAGTCATGTTTGGTTCATAAGTTTGTTGCTAGCTGAGTACATTGGTACGCTCCTTCTATTACTCTGGTGCATGGGACCAAAATTGGATCTCAAGAGCCTTGAGGACATACATCTCGGTGATGGAGTTCTCATTGCTCACTAAACGAGTCCTACCATGTTCACTATCTCTGGATTGAGCTATTGACATTTAGAAACAACGCTTCAAGCTTGTGATCGAAACATCAATATCCAGGCCGCACGTCCACCGTGTCTTACCATCTAGAATCATTATTTATTTAAGTGTTTTAGTAGCGACTCGAAAATAAGCTTGTATGAATTTGTAATCTTAAAAGATTGGTGCCATGTATGATTTTTTGTATTTAATTTATTTCGAAATTTTTCTCTAGATTTTCGAATTTGTTTTGTTTTCCTTTGCTTATTCTAGTTTATTGCTTGTGATTTCGTTTTATACTCATGCATACTAAACTTGATCTTGGCCGATTGGTTTTTCAGGTACTAGACGTGCATGCAACCACGACTCACTCGTTCGTCTTCACAAGGAGCTCTTGTTCCATTAAATCCCGAGATTGACCGTGCTTATAAAAACCAAAGAAAGAAGCAAAAAGAAGCATCAAGTAGCACGGTTGGACCTTTGGAATTTGAAGAGCAAGACCCTCTTTCTCCATTTCGGATCCATTCCGAATCTTCATTTTCATCCGAATCCGAAATTGATTGTGAGGAAGACAAGGCCGACATCGACATGACCGACTCACCACTCAAATCTGCTTTCGTTCCCACAGCCCCGGAATCACCTTCATGCATCGCTTTCACTGTGCCTAATGAAGCCAACTTCTCCATACCAGTTCAGTTACTTGGGCAATTGCCTAAGTACTCGGGATCACCAATGGAGGACCCTAATGTTCACCTTAGAGAGTTTCTCAATATCTGCAGATTGCAATCCATCAATCATCTTACTCCAGAAGGCCTAAAACTGCTTTTATTTCCTTTTACTCTTAAAGATGATGCTAAGCATTGGTTGTATTATTTGCCTGCAGGAATCATCACCAATTGGAATGAGATGACCTTGAAGTTCTTGAAACAATTCTTCCCTGCGCAACTCACGAAGAAGCTAAGGAGGGAAATTCAGAACTTCACTCAAAAGGATGGTGACACTCTCTATGAGGCATGGGAAGAGTTTCAGGAACTTCAGAGGAAGTGCCCTCATCATGGAATTTCTTTGGACGAGTTAGTTCAAGCTTTTTATGAGGGACTTGACAACACCAACAAGGGTATGGTGGACTCTGCATGTGGATGCACATTTATGAACAAGACCGGACGGCAAGCATATAACTTGATTGAGGACTTGGCGGATAACAATCGTCAATTCAGCACCAAGAACTCAAGGAAGTCGGCAGGAGGCCGTGGTGGTGTCTATGACATTGAAGCTCGGAATCAAATGATCACGTTGGATAGGAAGCTTGATGTCTTGGTCAAGGCTTTCAATGGTTCGAACCTTGGCAACCAAGCTTGTGGAATTTGCTCACTTTCGGATCACTCTACAGATTCATGTCCGAATAGTGCTATGAGTGAGGAGGAGTTGAACTTTATGGGACAACAGAAGCAACGTTATGACCCATATTCGAACACTTACAATCCTGGAATTAGAGATCATCCGAATTTTCGGTGGAGTAACAACAATGCTCAACCGGCCAATATGCAAGGTCAAGGACCTCGTCCTTCAGGTTTGTTTGTGAGGCCTCAGGTACCTCAAGGTTTTGTCCCTAACTCTTCTAATTTCGTGCCTAATAATGCCAATGTTCAAGGTTCAAATAATAATGCTAGTTCTTCTACTCCTAACTATGATGAAATCTTAAAGTCCCTTGCTCAAGGGCAACAGAACTTAACATCTGCAACTCAAGCTTTAGTGACAGGTCAACAGGCTAATGCTAAAGAGATCACGGAGCTCAAGAAGCAGATGGGACAGGTTATCGATTTCATGGGTAAAATCCATGAAAGTGGTAAGTTGCCAAGCCAAACCTTGCCAAACCCGAATGCCGGACAATTCAAGATCGTTACAACTAGGAGTGATCGAATTTTTGAGGAGCCTTTGTTGAAGAAATCGGAGCCTTCTAAGGAAGGTGAGGCCGAGAATGTCTGTTTACAAGATGACGAAGATATTGAAGAGGTCTATGCCGAGAAGCAGCCGGACAAAGAGGCCGTGCCTCAGTCCGAGAGAAAGAATGACCATGCGGCAGTTCCTGCCGACAAGAAGAAGGTGCAAGAGGCCGTGCCTCTTGCAGTCCCTGCTGATCCGAAATCCACTCAAGCCGTGCTTGAGAAAGGTAAGTCTTCTAGCTCTAGTGGTTTAGTTTCTACTAATGTCCATGCTCGTGCCCCTTTCCCCAACAGGTTTGCTAAATCAAAGCACGATGAAGCTGATCATGCAATGATTGAGTTATTCAAGAAGGTGGAAGTAAACATGCCATTGCTTGAGTGCATTCAACAAAATCCAAAGTATGCGAAATTCTTGAAAGAGTTGTGCACCAACAAGAGGCTACCACGAGAGAAGGATGTAGCGGTAATGAATGAAACCATCTCTGCGGTTTTTCAAAGGAAACTACCACCTAAGCTCAAGGATCCAGGGAGTTTTTCGATTCCATGCACCATTGGTACTCATAGTTTTGATAAAATCATGTTAGATCTAGGTGCTTCAATTAATGTTATGCCTTCTTATCTTTATGCGGATTTAGGTCTAGGTGAGTTGAAACAGGATAACATTATCATTAGATTGGCTGACCGCTCCAACAAGATCCCTCTGGGATATGTTGAGGATGTTTTAGTGCAGGTTGCAAGTTTAACATTTCCTGCAGATTTCTATGTCATTGACATGGAACCGGCGGATGCAGATGACAAAGAAATTCCCATTCTGTTGGGAAGACCATTCATGAGAACCGCCAGGACCAAAATTGATGTCTACTCAGGGGAACTAACTTTTGAAATAGATGGAGACATCATTAGTTACAATATTTTTGATGCAATGAGGTATCCTCTTCCTGAACTTTTTCGAGATTCTTTTTCTATTGATGTTGTGGATGCTCTTGCAGATGAATATGTGGAGACAATAGCTCAAGACACCTTGGCACTCACCTTGGCAAAAGGAATCGGATTTGATGCCATGGGGAACAAAATTGCAGTTTCTGCCGAGGCCGTGTCTCCGCCCTTATTTGCAACCGTGCAGTCACTTGAGGTGGCTGCCGAGGTATGCTACTCCTCCCCTAGTCCAATTCTCTTTCCATCTAACAAGTTTCTTCCTTCCATTGTCCAAGCTCCAAAATTAGATCTCAAGGTTCTTCCGGAACATTTGAAGTATGTGTATTTGGGAGAGAATGAAACATTGCCGGTTATCATATCATCATCACTAGAGAAGGAGCAAGAGGAGAGATTGATCGAAGTTTTGAAAAGACACAAGACGGCCATAGGGTGGACCTTAGCCGACATCAAGGGAATTAGCCCTACAATGTGTGTTCACCGAATTTTGCTTGAAGATGGAGCAAAGCCGACCAAGGAGGGTCAACGACGTCTTCATCCACCTATGATGCAAGTTGTGAAGGATGAGGTGACAAAGTTGCTCGATTGTGGAGTCATCTACCCAATTTCGGATTCAAGATGGATTTCACCGGTTCAAGTTGTGCCAAAAAAGAGTGGAATCACGGTGGTGAAGAATGATGAAAACGAGCTTGTGCCGCAAAGGACCGTAACCGGCCACCGAGTGTGTATCGATTATAGGAGGCTCAATGCAACAACATGGAAGGATCACATGCCATTACCATTCATTGATCAAATGCTTGAGAGGTTAGCCGGCCATTCCTTCTATTGTTTTCTTGACGGTTATAGTGGTTACAATCAAATAAGTGTTGCGGAAGAGGACCAAGAGAAGACAACGTTCACATGTCCCTTTGGCACTTTTGCCTACCGCCGCATGCCTTTTGGCTTATGCAATGCTCCAGGTACGTTTCAAAGATGCATGTACCACATATTTTCTGAATTCATAGGTTCTAAGATTGAAGTCTTTATGGATGATTTTTCTGTTTATGGTGAAGATTTCGATACATGCTTAGAAAATGTAGAATTTGTGCTTAGGAGATGTGAGGAAACTAATCTTGTGCTTAATTGGGAAAAATGTCACTTCATGGTTAATCAGGGTATAGTGCTCGGTCATATTGTTAGTAATAGGGGTATTGAAGTTGATAAATCTAAGATAGATATTGTGCGTCACTTACCCATCCCCACAAGTGTGAGGGATGTTCGAAGCTTTCTTGGACATGCAGGTTTTTATCGTCGATTTATCAAAGATTTCTCCAAGATAGCTCGACCTTTGAGTTCCTTGTTGCAAAAGGATGTGCCCTTCCACTTTGATGCCGAATGCAAGGAAGCTTTTGAGCGGTTGAAGACCATGTTGACATCGGCACCAATCATGGCGCCACCGGATTGGTCCTTGCCCTTCGAGTTGATGTGTGACGCCTCAGACTATGCCGTGGGGGCTGTGCTCGGACAGAGAAGAGACAAGCAGCCGTATGCCATTTATTATGCCTCTCGGACGCTCAATGATGCGCAACAAAACTACACCACCACCGAGAAAGAACTTCTTGCCGTGATCTTTGCTTTGGATAAGTTTCGTTCTTACTTACTTCAATCTAAAGTTATTGTTTATACTGACCATGCGGCTTTGAAGTATTTGTTGACAAAGAAGGATGCCAAGCCGAGATTGATTAGGTGGATATTGCTTCTCCAAGAGTTCGATTTGGAAATCAAGGACAAAAAGGGATCGGACAATGTTGTTGCCGACCACCTTAGCCGATTGGTGCGTGACTCGGATCCCGTGGCCATCCAAGAATGCTTCCCGGACGAGCAACTCTTCAAGGTAAGCAAGGTAAGTGAGGTAAGTGAGCCTTGGTATGCCGATATTGTGAATTATCTTGTTACAAAGCAATTTCCGAATTCTATGTCCTATCATGCTAGAAATAGACTTAAGGCATTAGCTAGACATTATGTGTGGGATGAACCTTATTTATGGAAACATTGTGTTGATCAAGTTATTAGGAGGTGTGTCCCGGAGAATGAGCATAGGTCTATTCTTAGTTTTTGCCATGATCAAATTTGTGGAGGCCACTTTGGTTCTCGTAGGACTGCTTTAAAAGTTTTAGAATGTGGATTCTTTTGGCCTACTATTTTTCGAGATGCCTATATGTATTGTGCTTCATGTGATAGATGTCAAAGGACAGGGAATTTAGGACCTAGGGATGAGATGCCTATGCAACCTATTATACATGTTGAAATATTTGATTGTTGGGGTATTGATTTCATGGGGCCTTTTCCGAATTCTCAGGGAAATTTATACATTCTCGTATGTGTGGATTATGTTTCTAAATGGGTGGAAGCAAAAGCCACCCGGACTAATGATTCTCGAGTTGTTGTAGATTTCCTACGCTCTAATATTTTCTCCAGGTTTGGAATGCCGAAATTTGTTATAAGTGATGGAGGTTCCCACTTTTGCAATCGGACAATTGAAGCTCTAATGAAGAAGTATGGAATCAAGCATAAGGTGGCTACACCTTATCACCCCCAGACAAGTGGGCAAGTGGAGCTTAGTAACCGAGAGATCAAGCGGATATTGGAAAAGAGTGTGAAGCCATCACGCAAGGATTAGAGCCAACGACTTGATGATGCACTATGGGCATATCGGACTGCATTCAAAAATCCCTTGGGGATGTCACCGTTTCGTATGGTGTACGGCAAAGCTTGCCACTTGCCTGTGGAGTTGGAACATCGAGCTTGGTGGGCGGTTCGGACTTTTAATATGGATATTGATGAGGCCGGATTACACAGGAAATTGCAGTTGTGTGAACTTGAAGAAATCAGGAATGAAGCCTATGATTCTGCCGTGATCTACAAAGAGAAAACCAAGGCGTTCCATGACAGGATGATTCGAAAGAAAGACTTTGTTATTGGCCAGAAAGTTCTCTTATTTAATTCTAGACTTAGGTTGTTTCCAGGCAAGCTACGTTCTAGGTGGATAGGACCTTTTGTTATCACTAATGTCTTTCCTTCTGGTGCAGTCATGATTAGAAGCATGGTCAAAGGAGCTGAATTTCAGGTTAATGGTCATCGATTAAAGCCTTACATGGAGAACATGGTGAACCAAACGGTGGAGGAAGTCTCTCTCCTAGATGCTACGACATGAGCAAGAGGAGATGATAGTCTAGGCTAAAGGACTATAAACACTTAAGCGCTGCATGGGAGGCAACCCATAGAAGGAGCCATCAACGAGAGTTTGCAAATTTCTTTATCCCTCCTCTTTTCTCTTCGAATTGCTCTTAGTTTTCTTACATCGAGGACAATGTTGATTTTTAAGTGTGGGGTGGATGTCATTACTCGTTGATTTGCTATGCTTTGATATGATTTGAGTTGTTTTTAATTTTTAGGATTAAAATTGAATTTTTTGTTTATGTTTTCCGATTTTTTTAGATGAACTTTGTTTCTTTATTTTGTGTTGTTATTTTATTTTGTTAAGTCTTAGGTGCCTTCTAACGTGTCTAGGATGAATATACGATCTTTGATTGATTAGTTATTGAGATGAGCATGATTTCGAATATTTGAGCTTATATGTTATTTGATGGTTAATAGATATGTTGAAATTGTACGAACTTGTAGTAGATGAGGATCATTGAAACTTAGGTACATAATGAGCATGTTCCTTACTTGTTTGATTTCATATAACCTTTGTGAGATTTTCGAGCCATATATATGTGTCTTTTCTTTGGAGAGTTTACTCTATCTATTCTTTGATATATATGACCTCATTATACACTACTTGATCGATTTATATGCCATAGATTTAATGAACTAGAGATTGCTAGAACTTACTTATGAAACTTTCAAAACTTTTATCATAACTTGCTTTGATTTTGAATAGGATTGTGGATCTTTCTTAGGACTATCACCACTTTATCTAAATAGCCATATATCCCTATTTTGAGCCCTGTTTGGGACCCCTTAGTCTAAACCCCCTAGAGCCTACGTTATGCTTTTCTTGTTCACCTAAATTATCCCTTGCCTAGTATAGAATTCCTCTACCTTGTCTCGAGCTTGGCAGAGCTATCTTTGATTGGTGATTTGAGGTGATGATTCAATACAAGTGTGGGGTTGTTCTAAGGAGTTTGTTGCCGAGATACATATGAAAAAAAAAAAAAAAAAAAAAAAGAGCATGATCCGAGAGAAGAAGGAAAAAAGAAAAAAAAAAAAAAAAAAAGAGTTTCGAATTGATGAAAGTGTCTCGGCCTAGATGAAGTTTTTGTGAATTTGGAGTTGTGATTTGTTTGTTGAAGGCTCAATATGTTATACTTTAGCCTTTGTTCGTTTTCACAATGTTTAAAGTGAAGGATGGGTCCAACATGATGAAATTTGGCCCTTGATGGTGTATGGTGACATAAGGTGGATGTTCTTGCTCTGCTAAGTCTTGAGGATGACCTTTGTGATTCCTTTACTTTGAAAATTCTTCCACGCCGAGCCTAGCCAACCTATTTTCTAAAAGATCCGCATGATTCTTAAGATAAGTAAACTTTGATCTGTGGAGTCTGTTTCATGAGTAAGCTTATGGTTGTGGTTCATTTGTGCATATGATTGGTATCTTTCATGAGGTTTTTGAATTCATTATGTTCTTTTTAACTCTTGTGTGTGAAAAGCTTTTAAGCATATGCCATGTTCTTGAGAGAAAAAAATTCGGAGTGCATACCCTTTGTGAGTTGAATTTGAACTTGTTTGGAACATGTCGAGCTTAATTTCACCTTCGTTTCTGCCATGCCTTACTTGTTATATCGAAATCTCATGTTTATTAACCATTGAATTCACCTTTCAATTTCGATACTTGTGCTATTCTCGATGCTATGATTTTGAAGGTCTCTGAGACAATTTCGTTGAAGGCATTAGATTGAGTCATTGTAGTATTTTCGATATTAGTTGTGTTGTTTTTGTTTTAGTGGTTTGCTAAGGGACTAGCAAAGGTTAAGTGTGGGGTTGTTGATAGGAGCACAAAGTGTGACGTTCTTAATATGTTTTTACCCTTTATTTTCCCTTTGTTAACTCTTATTTAGTTGATTTAGCTTTATATTTGTGTTTAGTGTAGAATAATTGCTTAAAGTAGAAATATGTAGGTTTGAGTGTTAAAACACATAGTAATTTCGGAATTGAAGAATTTGGTGTTAAAATTGTGCTAAGTATTTGAAATCCTTGTTTACTCAGGATTCATGTCTTAATCAGGATTTCATCTTTCCTCGAAGCCGAGTCCATGAAGGAGAGGTCCAAACCAAGTCCAATATGGAGAAGAAGATTTAAATTCAGCAGAATCCGGATCAAATCGGGAGAATTCTTGTGCACGTCTGCCAACTTCAACGGACTCTCCAGGACAGCTCACAATGAATCAGAAAACGTGCCATATATGGATAGAAAGCTACGGGAGTCTAGTTTCCAAATCACTTGGAGTCATCTCAATATCTATTTTCTAGAGGAAGTTATGACGTAATCTTCAGACGGAGGTCATTCTGCCGAAATTGAGAAGAACTAGGAATCCTAAACCAACTTGGTTTAGGCTTTGTGGCTGACTTCTCTAGGGTTTTTCCTCTATATAAAGCACGACTTCAAGGACAGAAGAGGATCATCAACCCGTGCAAATAACACCAAAGCCTTTGCCGAAACTCCATCAACCTCCAAATACCACAATCCGATCCCACCTTCAGCATTTGTCCAAAGCACGTAGCCTAGGACTCCGCTCACTCGAAGAATAGAACACGTAGGGATATTTTGAGAGTGAATTCCATCTTCTATTTTCGGATTGCTATGTGTTTGTTCTCGTTTATGTTTGTTTTAGGTTTTTGCTTAAGTATACTTCGATTCTTGTCTATGAGATAGAAGTACTTTTGAACCATGTTTTGAATTAAAGTTTTCAATTTTTAATCAATGATTTTAGGTATTATGCCGTGAGTTTAATATCTAAATACTTTAAGATTTTCGGTGCTATATTACATTATCATGTGAAGTTGATACAAGTAGTTGATATTGCATGTGTTAATCATCCAAAGTTCGACTTTGATACACGTAGTTGATAAGTTGCATTGTCTTTGTTTTTCATCGATTTTCTACCTATGTTTGATTTGGACTTGTGCTTAAACACATCGATTCTTTATGTGATATGTAATTACATGATTAGTTTATGTGTGTGACCTATAAGTAGAGCACGTAGCCGAGCTTGTTGTGTCGCGTTGTTGAATGAAACCCGTAGTCTAATTCTAAGTTGGTCTATGTCATAGGAACCACGTAGAAACTTATGTGCATATCAAATTTAGGTTGTATATTTGCTCACGGTGTAGACTTAAATGAGATTAGAGATTGTCTTCTTTATTCTTACATGGTTGTTTGGTTGAGTTTGCATGATTGTTGGTTGATCACATGTATATATGTATAGAAGTAATTTAGGATTTATTATTAATGTTGTTCCGAAATTATAAAACCTTAAACCCTTTATGCTTATTTCGACATTTACATTAGATTAGATGGATCTACCCTGTAGTTGGATCCCCGGTTTAGAACGATCCCTGTTTGCTTTATACTACGATTGATTTGTTGACAGGGTTAATTGATGCGTGTGCAAATACGTCTTATCAATGTTTACACTTTATCAAGTCTCCAAGGAAGCTTGTTAACATCAAAATGATGCTTGGCTTCAATGCTTCAAGTCTCCAACGTTGCTGCCTTGATGGAGAAGTCCTTCCAGGCTTAACAAAGGAGGAAGAAGCTTGACTAACGAGGGGGAGAGGCTGTTGCTGCTCTCTTATCCCTCTGGTTTTTAATGTGAATGAATGATGCTCTTTGAAGTACCCAAGGTTGTCTTTATATAGAGGAAACCTTGGTGGAACTTCTCTTCAAAAATGATGTGGGACTAGCTGAAATGTTTGACTTTTCTCCTTCCTTTTTGGACTTGGGCCTTCTTTTCTTGGACTACTTGGGCCTTCTTTTGGGTTTTCTGCATTTTTGTATCTTCCATCCTTGGACTTGGGCCTTCTTTTCTCAATTAAGCTCTTTGTCCCGCTACAATCACAAAACATGTCAGAAATGGTATTATTAAGGAAATAACATGACCAAATAGGGTAGGAAACACATTAAAAACATAGCACTTTGTGCTCATATCAAATTCCTGCTCAACCAACTGTCGAATTTCCATTCTAATAACCGCCACAATCCTTAATCATTGAAAAATCTCAAATCTTATCAAAACTCCTCCAAAAATTCTAAACTTTACTTCATTAAACTCCTCTTATAAAAACAAACTCAAAAACATGAAAAACTACCCCTAAGGGGCGGCGCCGCCGCCGGCTCCGCTGGCAGTGGTGGCCGGAAGCCGTACTCCGGCGACCTCCAATGCTTCCCAAATTTTAACACAATAATCCTCTCAACCCGCACAACAACTTCCTTAATTAGCACAAAATCTAATTCTAAGCCTAACTAGGGTAATCGAACCAAAACATCCAAAAATCCCCAAATCAAACCCTAAACCGAAAATCCTCCTACAAAATTCGAATTGGATAATTACCTTTTAGGGGATTGTTACACACGGAGAGCACTTTCAAATGAGACCCGAATCACCGGTGATGGTGGCCGAAGGAGCGAGTTCAGGCGACCGAACTCCAATGCACAGTCGGAGCTTTCAGGAGATCTTCCTCCCTCACGGCGGCGCTAGGGCAGCTCCCACAGGTCCAAGAAGAGAGCTGGGTTGACGGCCGACCGTTTGGGACCGGTGCGGCGGTCTATGGTGGCCGGACGGCGGCGGACGATGCTGGGGTATCCGACGGGTCGGGGAAAGTTCGGGAGAGAGGAGAGAGAAGGAAGAGAAAGGAAATGGGCTTCTCTCACACCCGGTTCATCTTAAAACCCAACAAAATAAAGCCTATAAAAATTTACCCCATTTTTACCAACTAACAATTTACCCTTTTATCTTTTAACTTTTTCATGCTAATTCCGATTTTAACATATAGCATGTCTATGAATTCGTATTAACGTCCTCTATGACCTCTTTTAAGAAAGTTTCTCAAAATAATTTTTCCTACAAAAAGTCAACTCTAGGGTCCTTAAGTAGTAAACGGTTACTCAACTCAGTAAAAGGTCAAAGTAACCTAAATGTCAATAACCGTAAATTAACTAAAAATATACGAAATCACTTAAATCCATAACACGATTTCAGAGATATAAAACAATCCTAGACATAGTTGTTGAAAGGCATCCTAAGACTCAAGAAAACAAACAAAATTAACATAATTTTTTTTTATATAATAAACACAAAAACTAACAACCTAATAGAAAGAAAAAATCAAAGTCCCTTCCCCCACACTTAAAAGCTAACATTGCCCTCAATGTTGAAAGAACTAAAACATGAAATGCACATAAAAACATGGAAGAGAGATGCGAAAAATAAAAGCACGAAAGTAAAGAGAAGAGTTTAGAGCTCCCTGTGATTGATTGAAGAATTGCACGAAGCCGATGTTGTCGAAAAGATCGCCAAGATGTCGGAAAAATTTTGATCCTTGAATCGGACAGTGCAGACGAATGAATTTGGTTGAATTTTGTCAGAGGTCATTGCAAAGCAATGAGTCTTGTAGATCTCGTCGTTCCTCTCAAAATCGACATATTACACGTAAGAAACGGGCACTTATGCTCAAAGTTATTGCCACATGAATTTCACAATCAAAACTGAATTTCCACGCGAGCACTGTTCGGTATTTTGCAAATATCTCTTAGCTCAGAACTCCGAATGATGATCCGCTTGGTGCGTTGGAAACTAGACTCGTTTAGCTTTCCTGCAAAAATATGAAATTATGAGTTTGTAATAAGCGTTGCAAAACAGTTACAGAACACACAAGAAACAGAAAAACTAGACTGATTTCTTAAACACACTTTTGACACAAACAACACAAAATTCTAAAACTAAATCACACTGAATAAACTAGAATTAGAATAGGAATCCAGAATTTAAATGGAACTAAATAATCCCCGGCAACAGCGCCAAAAACTTGATGGAATTCCTGGAAGTATACAAGGTAGATGTAGTATAGTAAATGGAAGAAAAGGGGTTGTCGTTCCCACGAGGATTATTAGTTCTATTCAAATTATGAAATACCTAAACTAACTACACAGAATCAACCACTAACAATCATATTCATGCTTTGATGCAACTAACAGACTCTTTCGTTTCTCTAGATGACAATTTCCGTATCTAAGTCCAGTTACGGCACTTAGACCATAGTTTTCCTTAAGTGTATGATTCTCTCCAGGTACGGCAGAGTTCGTATATCCTAGCATGCAGTCTATCCAGTTACGGCATAAATTTAACATGTAAGACTCATTATATTCTACAAAACAAGAGAATCATGCAAACCATTACTTCAGTTACGACAATAATGTAATTCACAATTCTTAATCACAAGAAGCTAATTTGAATTATATTGCAGTTACGCCTCAAATTCCTCTTCTAATTTACTAGATGCAAAGCCCTAAGGTGAACAATCAAAGAACTCAAACATATAGCATCAATTAAAATAGTGACTAAGAATTCATCATAAAGAAACTATAAATCTATTAATCAATCATCAAAAACATAAACAATCATACTAGGGCATCATCCTAACCCTAGAAAAGGTTTAACAGAAGAACATAACTAAATAAAACATAAAATAGATGGAAAGGGGATGAAGGAAGGGTGGATGGATGCATGGATGGTCTCTGCTCCTTTAGGCGTCTACAACGTGCTTCCGAGACCTCCCTTTTCATGTGAAATTCGTTCTCCTTTATATAGAGAAGTTTCATGCCCATCTTTGACTTCATATTTCCTTGTAGAACTTGGATTCAGACTCATTTCTTGATATGGAATGGGAAAACCTTGAGATATCTCTTGTAGAACTAGGAATACATGTACTCCTTGAATCCTCATCTGCATTATTGTCCTTGAAGTTTTAGGGATGACGGTCTTGTGACACAGAACTTGAGTTCTCCACAAAAGCTTGTAAATCCGAGCAGATTTGCTGATTTGACCTTTCTTCATTCAAACAATCATAACTCAGTCTAGAAGTATCGAAATCGAGATCCGTAAATTTCTACAGAAAGTAAACTTCCGCAGCTTTTCAATGATGTTAGGCTCATAGTCTGATTCGATCCGAGTAATTCCCAGTAATTCGGAAAAGTTGGATGTTCTGCATAGGCAGATTCTGGGACTTGGGATTGCAGTAGCCTTTCAATCCTTTTTTTTGCGCATTTTAGCTCATTTTATTCTCTCTATGACACAAACCTACAAAAACACTAAAATAACGTAAATCATTCACAAATAAGGAAACTTAATGCGAAAACAAAGATTATGAGACATATGAATATAGGATAATATGAGCACATCAGTCACCTCGCGTGGGGACGTGGGGATTTAACATTACGCTACCAACGCGAACGGTTACGCCCCTAGCGCGAAGCGTCACGCCACCAACGCGAACGGTTACGCCCCTAGCGTGAACCGTCAAGCCACTAACGCGAATTGTCACGCCACTAGCGTGAACCGTCATGCGACCAACGTGAACGGTTACGCCACTAGCGCGAACCGTCACGCCACCAACGCGAACCGTCACGCCACCAACGCGAACCGTCACGCCACCAACGCGAACCGTCACGCGACCAACGCGTAACGGTCACGCCACTAGCACGAACGCGAGCAACGCGAACGGTTACGCCACTAGCGCGAACGGTTATGCCACTAGCGCGAACCGTCACGCGACCAACGCATAACAGTCATGCCACTAGCGAGAACCATCACGCGACCAACGCGAACGGTTACGCCACTAGCGCGAACCGTCACGCGACCAACGTGTAACGGTCACGCCACTAGCGCGAACGGTCACGCCACCAACGCGAACGGTTACGCCACTAACGCGAACCGTCACGCTACCAACGCGAATCGTTACGCCCCTAGCGTGAACCGTCACGCCACTAGCGCGAACCGTCACGCCACCAACACGAACGGTTACGTCACAAGCGCGAACCGTCACGCCACCAACACGAACGGTTACGCCCCTAAGGTGAACCGTCACGCCACCAACGCGAAGGGTTACACCATTAGCGCGAACCGTCACTCTACCAACACGAACGATCACGCCACTAGCGCGAACCGTCACGCTACCAACGCGAGATGGTCCACTTCAGATTCTCGGAACCTTCCCCCGTCACCTCGCGACCCTCGTGTGGGGACTTGGGGACTCGACACCATGCCTCCAGCGACCAGGTAAAACATATTCTCGGCACCTAAAGAATAACTCCCCACCCAAGAGTACTCTCGGACCGGGGACTTGGGGACTTGTTAGTACATAGCCAAAATACTTGGCCAAGCCGAGAATGTGACATGATTACCCGGTCGCCGAAGATCATTCCGGGCAAGACAGCACCGGCGAACCCTTCACGGGTACCCAGAGGACGAACCCTTCACGGGTACCCAGAGGGCGAAGGTCCGGCAGCAATCCACCTGCCAGATACGCCCTCCAGCGGCAAAACACCCCCCAAAGCAGAGGTGCCGCAGAGGACCACAAACAGTCCCACATCGGGGACTGAGGCCGGAGCGCCTAACATTGGCCTATAAAACAGGCACAAACTCCCATAAGAGGTAAGTCCACAAAGCTCCATCTAATCACTCCCGTACTCGGCAAGTAGCAATTAAGCGCTAACTTAAGCATCGGAGAGTCGAAGACTGGTACCCCAGTCCCCACTCCTGACGCATCGCTACCTGTGCAGGTACAAGACCCGGTTACAAGAATTCGACCTCCCATTCCTTGATCTCGGGACAGGTAGAAACACCCGTAAATTAACTTAAGAACCGGGATGTGACAACGTTGCTCTTGCATACAAAACCAAGTTGTTATGAGACTTAATAGATGTCACAAATGATGTTTTTTAATGGTTTATCTTACGGATTGATCACACACAATCCAGAAAAGTCGCGAATTGATCAAACACAATTTGAAAAAGGCCTCAGATTGATCAAACACAATCCAGAGAAAGGTCGGGGTTGATCACACACAACCCGGACAATGAAATAAAAGTGATCAATCACATTCTTGACCCGCAAATAAAATTTCAGGATTTTTACCTGCACGCACAAAATTCCAAGCATAGAATAGAGATGGAGAAGGGAGGAAAAGATTTTATCCTCTCCGAGTTATTGAACTTGGAAAAGTTTAGGGTTTCAAAACATACCTTTCAAAACATTAAACACTCGAAGAAGTCAAAAATTGTAGTCGGCGGAAACTAAGAATCGTCGGCGGGCGGCGGCTAAGGGATTGGCAGCCGGTGATGTCGGACGGCGGCCGGGAAAACAGGCGGCGGCGGCGGTCGGACGTAGGAGCCGAAAAACGTTTTTTTAGGGTTTCAGAAAACAAATGGTGGGCTATTGGTTCTAAGGTTAGAACAAAGTGCATGATAACGTGATCAATTATAAATTGTAGAGAATGAGAGATAACATGAGAATCATCATCTTATTCATTGATAGAAGCCCTTTATATAGGGAATTACAAAGTACCAATATGATAATAATCAAGAATACATAGTCATATTCTAACTACATATCATGTTAGCAAAAGGCAAAGACCCACATAAGTAATATCCTAGAATATTGCAGAATATCCTAGAACATCAAGCCCTTTCTCACCTCATATTCATATTATGCTCAATTGCAATCACCTTAATTATTATCATAGTTAATCTTCTTCCAATTGCAATTTAGTAGGGTCATACAAATTCAGAAGAAAGCAAAACAAACCTAAATTTTCTTAAGCTGGGTCTCTAGCTAGATCATATTGTTTTTTTTTTTCTTCAGAAAAGATGAGCCTGTAAGGAAAATCAAAATTAAAGACCGATTATGAAACCATGGGATTAGAGTTGAAGATTCTTATGTATATTATGATTCAGGTTTCAAAAATTGGAATTAACAGTTTCTTCTTTGAACAAAACGAAAAGAATCGTAGAGTGTTTGTTTAGAAGATGGAATTCTTCCTACAAGAACAGTAATCTCGTTTTGATTTTAATCCTTATAATTTTGTAATATTTGTCCTTTTTTTGATCAATTGTAATATTGGTTCTAATCCCGTATTCTATTATGATTTTTTTTATATAAAGAAAATATAATATTATTTTATTTTTTGTTGGGAATAGATTTAGATATGTCATGTCATTAAAGATGATTAATCATAACCATTGAAAGTTCTTATATTTAACAGCCTTAAAGAAGTGTAAAAAATTGTGTCAAAAGTAATGTCCTTTGAACAGAACCCGTAAAACACTCATATATGGTCTTTAATGCACACACTTGCATTTGGTACTGTAACTTGATTGCATGAATCCGTCGTTGATGAAGTTAGGGATCTATTACCTTAAACCAAGAATAGTGCCTACAAGTTCTTTCATTGCAAATTGATATATATAGAAGTCTATTCAAAATTGAGACAAAATTGTTTATAATTGAATATTATATATGTCACGCACCGACTCTTAAATTTTACCTTAATTACTAGCATTGTGGTAATAAGAATTTTACCGTCTTCGTCATTGAATTTATAGTCTTAAAGTCCCTAGAGGTGTGTTGAGGGACCAATATTTCGAAAGAATTATTCGAAAGAAGAAAATGTGACGACGGTAAAAATGGTAAATTTTAGCTACTAAAAGGTAATTTTTATTGGGGTATTATTTTGGGGTGTTGAATTTTGGAATGGGTATATGGAGTTGTTGGACCGGGTGGGCTAAAGGCCCAAATCAGTTTCCCCTTTCTTTTCTCTCTCTCCCTCCCGATTCTCTCTCTTCTCTCCCGCACCCGGTTTTCCCCTCTCTACACCCGGAAAACTTCCCGGCCGCCGTTCGCCGCCGTCCGGCCGCCCCAGACCGCCGCACCGGTCTCAATCGTTCGGTCTCCAACCCAGCTTCCATTCTAGACCGGTGGCAGCCTCTCTAGCGCCGCCGTGAGGGAGAAACGCCGCCCGGAAGCTTCGACTGCCGAATCGGTTTTCTCGCCGGAACTCCCTCCTCCGGCCGCCATAGCTGGTGATCCTTGGCTCAAAAGGAAGCCCTCCTCCCGTGCTCCAATCCCTCCAAAGGGCTCCCTCCATCTTGAGCTAGGTAAGGAGAAATCGGTATTTGAAATTCTAGGGCTTTATTGTATGTTTGCGTTCGATTGACATGGTTAGGCTTAGAATTAGAGTTTGTGGTAGTTAGGAATGTTGTAGAGAAGGTTGAGAGGAAGATGCTGTCAAATTTTGGTGGGCATTGGAGGTCGCCGGAGCTGGTCGCCGGCCGCCGCTGAAAAATTGTTTTTGGTGGAGATTTTTATGAGGAATTTAATGGAATGAGTTTTAGAATTTTTGGAGGAGTTTTGGATAGTTTTGGAATTTGTTAAGTTTGGTATTTTTGGCGGATTAATAAGTTAAAATCCGGTCATTGGATTATTTTTTATGATTAGGACGTTGGAAGGTGATTTTGAGGATGTTGGTATTTATGGAGATTTATGGTTGGCAGTGAAGTTAAGATTTAGGACGATAGGCATGGTTGAGCGCGGGAAGCTCATATTTAATTATGCCTATTTTCTTTAAACGTTGGGATTTTATTTGAGGAATTATTTATGTTTTGGAACAGGACGCGAGGAGGCTCGAGCAGAGGAGACCTTCGACCGACGTCAGGCTTAGGCCTAAGTTGTGAGTGGACCTTTGTTTTAAATAATGTGTTTTAAATGTTTTATTGTTGGAATTTATCTTGAATTGAGAATTTCGGTGTTTATACTCATTTATTGACGTTTATGAGAATAGTATGTATATAAGTGAACGCTAGCTAGCAATACGTGATTTCCCCCCATAATGAGGAAAAATGCCATTATGGGGTGACGTGAGCATTAGACGCAAGCGTCGTAGCCCTGTACGACTTTCTACTTTTCGAGTTCATTCTATGTTTTTAGATTCATTCATAGAATTCGTACAAGGAGTAAGCATGTATATATACCACTCGGTCGTTTCCCCCATACTGAGGAAAAATGCCATTATGGGGTGACGTGCGCGTTAGACGCGAGCGTAGTAGCCTGGTATGACTATCTACTTTCAAGCTTATTCATAGATAGCATACATGGAATAGACGGGTGTTAATACATACTGATATAAATCTATAATTTTAGCCTGAGAGGCTGTATTTGTTTAAGATTTGGAGACTAGCCAGAACTAGTCGTGTCCTTGCCAGTTTTTGAGCTGTCGCTTGTATAGCGTTTTTCTTGACAATTTTCTTGGGAAAATATTATTGCTTGTCGAGATTATTTTGTCCACTCACCCTGACGTAATTAAATATTTTCCCCTGGGCTTTTCCTTCGTTTTTAATTGCCCAGTCTGCAGAGTTCAGGTGGGGTCTAGAAGGAGGCGACGAGGCATAGTCACCCACATTTCCACTACTGTTCGCCAGTAGGTTATCTGTTTAACCCACTAGGATTTTCATCAGCTTCTGTTGTCTTTCTTGTAGTAGCTCTGAATACTTTCGGAAAAATAATTGTGTATTATTTTATTCGGTTATTTGGATTGAGTTGAAGATTAATATTTTGGTTAAGAGGATGTTCTATTTTTTTTTCGGGTTAGGGTTGTCCATTTTCAAGGGAGGTTTGCCGATTTCTTCGGTAAATTTTCCTTGGAGGTGGTCCCCGCAGGACTTACCTCGGGTTTCAGGATGAAATTCGGGATGGGTCTTGACAATATATCTCATCAGATTTTTTCTATACAATATATAAATTGTAAATGCTGAAATGGTGGGCAAATTACTCATCACGCTAGATCGTCCCCAAACATTCAAGTTTGAACACAACTAGCTAGTCCTTTTAAAATAAAACAACAATCTCTTGAAATTTTTGACTGTTCATGCATCTTGTCATAAACTGTGTTATTGTATTCTTAATAAACGATTCAATAATTACTTTTGTAAACCCCCGGGCTGAACTAGCAGATTTAGAAAAGAGTTGAGTATTTCGTGAATAAGTTGTGTATTGTTAATGAGGATAGTTTAAGAAGTTTTGGGATGTGTTTCTAGTGAAATGTTAAAACAACAAAGCTAATAGGTGGTGTATTAAATATGAGATGTGTATCTAGTATTTAGGGATGTGCTAATTAAATTTCTCTTAACAGTAACTAATACTAATTAAGAAAAATACAAGATCTAAACTTAAGGCTGATGTTATTTGTAATGCCCCATACCTAATTTTACCAATTTATCGGATTTTCTATTAGTTACTGAAGAATTTAACCGTGCTCGGTAACCTAGTAAGTTAACGCTTGAGTTTATTTTCGAATTTCTCTCGAAATGTCAAATTCTTCTTTTAAGGTTCTGATGTCATAGTACGCGTCGACACGAGTTCACCGGTGTCTTCAGATTATTTGTTGGAGTTTCGAGTTATTTTTTAAGATTTATCGAAGGTTTGATATTAGAAATTAATTTTCTGAAAACAAATTATAATTTTTAATCTGGATCATTGGATCAATTAGGGTTTTGATTTTGGTCATTGATTTAAGTATAAAGTGAAGAGAAGGGTTGACTTTTGATCAAAGACCCATCTCGGCATTGACCCGAGTCTCTCCCTCCTCCCTCTCTCTCTCCCCATCGCAGCAACTTCTCCGACCGGAATCTCGGTCGTCTGGCAAAATGCTCTCCTCCTTTTCTCTTACAAAACCCAGTCGACAAACCATACATCCGTCCACCCTTGGAAGAGATTGAAATTGATGAACACCATTATGTTCATCGGATTCTGACGGACACCAGCGGCGACTGCGACTCCGGTGGGTAAATTCTTACTCCTCTTCCTCTTCTCTTCCCTTCTGTGTCCTTGGATGTTTGATTTGAGACCTAACCCTTGAATCCCTTCTTCTATGCATGTCTTGATTTTCCGGCGAGGGTTTGAGCTCCAGTCACCGATCCACCCAGCGACGGTGAGTCCCTTCCTCCTCTCTTCCTTCTGCCCATTCTAGAGCTTATATTTCCTTCAAAATAGAACCTAATCAAAATCCCTAATTCTGTTTTTCTGGGTTTCTCGAATTCTTCCTCTGCAGACCTGCGTTTCTGTGTTTTGGTGGGTTCTCGGTGAGCCCTGTGGATCTGTGGAGGAATGTTTGTAACAACTGTGTCGTTTTGGATTAAGGCAACATCGTGGTATGTTGAGCAGAAGGGCTTGGATCGAGTTTCAGTAATTACAGAAGGTAATCTTGTTTCCTCTTGGTGATGTGATGCTATTCTGTTCCTGCTCTGATGGTTATCAGGTGACTAATTGGTGTTTTGGCTACTGTGTTGCTGTTTTCTTGTTGTGGAGGTTGTTAATCGAAAGTTTGTGGCCTTGCATGTCAAGAACTTGGGGATTCGGAGTTTACGGAGAAGCTATGGCGAAATTTCGGCAAGTCGCCGGAATATGGCGAGTGCGGTTTTTCTGGCAGGTGCTGAAGAGGTAGTTTTCAAGGCCATTCTTTCTAATTCAAGTCGTAGTTCCTAATTAGGAAACTTCGGAGTTTAATTGAAAAATTTATTAAGTTAGAAAAGTTTCTATGTTAGGAAACTTTCTCTTTTTGGAAACTTTTCATTTATGGAAACCTTTTTGGGTGCCCTCAGTAATTTAGTGGGTTTTCCAGATTAATGTATTTTATATATTTGAGTCCTGAAAATTTACAATAGTTTGTTTAATCGAAACCAGAGGTTGCCAAACCGATCTATTAAGCGTAAAGGTTGGGTGTCCTTAGTGATTCATGAATTATTAAACAACGCTCAAGTGTGTAGCGTTTAGTAGAACGTTTGGTGAAATGACTCAGATCGTTAGGTCAAGGGTTAATTTGGTAAACGTCGAAACATCGTTAGTTGGTCAACCCAAAATCAATTGGTCAAACTTGGTCAATCCTGGTCAAACTAGAAAAAAGGGTTGAGTCAATAGTTGTTTCGGAGTTCGGTCTAACCGATTTGTCTTACAGCTTATCGTCAGGTGTAAGGTTGATTCGAGGATTTAGATGTTTAGAGGCAGTGCTCGAGGAGTGTTCTGAGCGTTGAAAGGCTTGAGCTTAACTTGTGAGTGGACATTTGTTTTAAATTAAATGCATGTAGTGATTTTATATTAAATGAATGATTTTATTGAATATCAATTTGTGGAATTGTTTTATTTTCGCGAAGTTATTTTCGAAAGTAAATGCTCTTATTTTAATTGTTAACTTCACTATTTGGAAAGTTACTGAAAATGAGATTTTCAGTGAAGTCGTATACATATTGCTTTCCTTTATAATTGACAATTTTTTTTTTAATTTGCAGAGTTACCAAAAAAGGGATTTTCGGTGGATATATATATATTTATATTTATGAGAAAAGTATGTATATAAATGCTAGCTAGCCATACGTGTCTATCCGCCATAATGATGTAGCAATTAGCCACCATTATGGTGTGACATGAGCGTAGGATGCAAAAGTATATTATAGCAAAAAAACATTATATATTTTAGTGTAACATTAAAATACCCAATAAAATATTCTACAGTTGTCTTTTTCTTGTTGGAGCACGTGAAGAATTTAATTTTGGGGAAGGAATACTTTGTTGCAAATTTGGGGAACGAAGGCTTAGAGCATCTCCAACAGCTTCCCTATTTTTTTCAACTTCTTAATTTTGGAGAATATAGAGCTGTTTTTATGTCCAACAGTTTCTCCATCTCATTCTCTAAAATGGGGATGGAGAAGAAAAAGAAGTCTTCATTCCCCTAATTTACAGCAAAGTCTTCCTTCCCCAAAATTAAATTTTTCACGTTTTCCAATGAATTCAATACAACAATTGAATATTTTATTGTTAAAATGAAATATATAATGTTTTTTTGTTATAATTAATAATGATATAATATATTTTATTGTTGTATTAAATGCCGAAATCTCCAAAATGGAGAACCTGTTGGATTTTGAGCATAATGTTTTTGGAGATTTTAGCTTTTGCTTTCCCATTTTAGAGAAATTTTGGGGAAGCTGTTGGAGATGTTCTTATCTTTCTTCTCCATCCCCATTTTAGAGAATGAGATTAGGAACCTGTTGGACCTAAAAAAGGCATAATATTCCCCAAAATTAAGGAAATCGAGAAAATGGGGAAGCTGTTAGAGATGCTCTTATATAATTACAAAATGAATGCAGAATTTTATGTGCATGGTACACATAACCTGGTTTATAATTGTTGTCCCTATGAAATTATCATTCCATTTTTACGGGCATAATATTATCAAACTGGAAAGTTAGGTAAGAATTAAGAATTTGGAAATTAAGTTAGGACCCCTTAAGCTAATTATTGAAGTTGCCCTAGTTTCTGTTGGATAGGAAAATTCTAACGAGGACTTTGACTTTCTAATTTAATATGGCAGTCTCGTTCACTTGGTCACCTACTGACCGGGGAACATTTGGTCAACTATCCTTCGATCAAGCCAACTTAAATCTGATGGTTGAGATTTAATAACTCTTAATTTAATTAAAGAATTAAAATTTGTTTAGTCTTTATGGTTTCAAGTCGACGTCTGTCTAGTCCTTATGGTTTTATTTTAATCTGAATAGTCCTTAAAGTCATAATTTTTCATCTAAATAGTCATTATGATTTTATTTTAATCTGAATAGTTCTTATAGCAATTTTCTCAATTAAAGGTCATAAGAACTATTTGGATGAAAAATTATAACTTTAAGGACTATTCAGATTAAAATAAAACCATAAGGACTATTTGGACGAAAAATCGTGATCTTAAGGACTATTCAGATTAAAATAAAACTATAAGGATTAAACAGATGTCAACTTCAAACCACAAGGACATTACAATATTTTACCCTTAATTAAATTTGGGTGATGTTATTAACACACATCATCTATGATGAGAGCAAATCATGAAAAAACTTCAAGTAGCACATTGGTAAATAAAATTGAAATGTGTGGATAGGAAAATAGATATGATGTGCTAATAAAAAAAAATGTGTGTTAATAATGTCAGGACCCATCCGAATTTCACCCTGAAATCCGAAGTAAACCCTGCGGGGACCACCACCAAAGGATATGCTATCGAAAATTCGGCATAACCTCCTTTGAAAATGGACAGCCCTTGAAGTTAAAAACACCTGCAAACACTTCTAAAAAAATCCAAATCCAACCTTACTCCTAAAGCCTTTGTGCTCCTCAAATTCATAACACCTCCTAATTTATTTACTAATCTAAAAAAAAAAAATCCCACAACCCATAATCATAGGTTCAGAGCAACTCTAATAGTGAAGGAAGGAAACAAAAATATACAAATAAGCGGAAGCTATATGATAGGTTTGAAAACGTTAGGGCATTTAAAACCGAAGGGCTCAGGGGAGAAGCATTTGAAAACGTTAGAGTGAGTAGACAAAAATAAAGTTAAAAGGATCGTATAACTAAATAAAATTTTATGCTTTCCCAATTTAAATCCTTTTAGAAAAGTTGTGATGCATGCAATAAATTAACATAGAAATTGGCAAATACTGAAATACGCGACTAGCCCCGTTAGTCTCTAATATTTTAAGATATTGAGCCTCCCAGGCTTTAGTATATAAGTATGTATTTACACATGTCCATACTCCCTATATGAATTTTTATAAATTTAAAAGTTCATACAGGGCTACTACGCTTGCGTCCCACGCTCATGTCACACCATAATAGTGACGGTTATTCGCTGCAGCATCATGGCGGAAAGACATGTGTATATACGTGCCCATACCCCCTATATGAATTCATACATTCATATAGGCTACTACGTTTGCGTCTCACGCTCACGTCACACCATAATGGTAGCGGTTATTCGCTGCACCATCATGGCTGAAAGACATGTGTATATATGTGCCCATACCCCCTATATGAATTCATACAATCATATAAGGCTACTACGTTAATGATGATATTATATATTTTACTGTTATATTAAATGCCGAGATCTCCAAAATGGAGAAGTTGTTGGATTTTGAGTATATTTTTTTTTTTTTTAGAAGCTGTTGGAGATGCTCTAATACATGCATCATATGTCCATATCTATTTTCTGCAACTTTTAGTGCAAGTAGTATCTCCAACTCCTCTTTAATGCTATGAAACGGATTCTGCATGCGCTATTTACATCTAAATGTTGTTTTTGGATCTGAAGTATGAGAAAATTTTCATACACTATGGTCTTAAAGCATGGACTTCTAACATCCTACTCTGATTGAAGCAGAAGTGAATGTTTTTTGCGGAAGCTAATTAGAACTCACCGAACAGAAGTGATCCATTGGGAAACAAGATACGAACTTAGCAGCATGTAGATGGGATTGTGGAAGATGAAGCACGACGCCTAAAAAGGCTAAAATCCAAAGAACTATCTGATCACATTTCAATCATGGACGCAAGTGGACAGACACATTGCAATGAAAGAAAACATATCACACGCTTATATATCCGTAGGAAAGAAAAGCAAGCATGGGAGAATAAGACGCAAGATGGGTGCTGGCTGGCTTGAACAGGAGGCTGCCGCCGTTGTTGCATCTATGAATGGGATGATGTTGCAAAAGAAATAGACAAGTGAGAGCAGCGTGGTTTATTGGGTAAGGGTGGCCTACTCCCGACATGCTTCATCACCTCATCACAAACAACAACAGCAGCACCGGCATCAGTACTAGCACCAGCAGGCAAACTACTCACTAGTCTCACTGGGTTTGGTCCCACGCTCACCGCCTTCTCCCATCGACAGCTCAACAACCCGTAACTCCCTATTGACGACGACCGTCGTCTGCTCATCTTTTCCAGCTCATCTTGGTGGTAGTCAACTTCCGACGATGTGCTGGGCCGGTCTAACCCCTCTGCAGTGGTCACACTCCAGTCTATGCTTGCTTCACTAGGCTCGTAGCAGTACTCCGCTGATGAAGGTGTCATTGGCTCAATGTCTAAGCTGCTTCTCCTGCGATACAAACCTCTAATAGCATTAAAGCTAGGGGCATCATCTTCCATTGAATCCCTGCGGTAGTTGTTGTATTGGTGGTATAACACTGATGGATAGTTGTTAGCATTCGCTGTTGTTTGAGTACTTGTAGAGAAGCTTTCAATCTCAAATAAGTCAGAACTTGCATCGCTTCCCAAATCCTCATCATTGCTCATAACTAATCGGGATTTGGGACTTGCAGGGAATGTGAAACCAAGACTCGAGTGATCAGTAATACCATTAGTAGTAGTAGACTTGTGAATAGAAATAGTCGTCGATGATTGTTCATCAGTACTAGTTAAAGGTTCCACACTTTCTCGTACCTGCAGAGTTGGTTCTTGTTTTTTAGTCACAGCCTGCTGCTGCAACTTCAACATAGGGGACGATGAGGACCATGCTGTTCCACTCCCATTCAGTTTCAAAATGGGAAAACTGAAGGCGTTAGCATGCTGTACTTGCAACTCCGCAGCAGCAACGGGAAGTGGCCTGAATAAACGACTATGAGGGTTTCCAGCGGATGGTATATTAACAGTCATCTGCTCCTCCCAACGACGACGACGTTCCTCTTCCCACATCACATGCTGGTCATCACGCGCTGCCTGCACCACTGACTTCGACTTGGGTGTTTGATTTCTGAGATCTAATGAAATACTCCTCGGCGCTGCTGCTGCTGCTGCTGCAGTGAAGTGTGATGCTGAGGTCTTAGCTGGTTGCTTCGATGACATTTTTTCCTCAACTCGAACTGATTTCTTACCAGAGCATGGACATCTCCTTGGAAAACTAAACCACCTCACCCTAGGAGAAGACGAAAGCGATGGCGATAAGACCATTCCTCTACTTTTCTTGTGATCATGATGATGAGTAGGCAAAGAAACCGCAACTGTACCAGGAGGATGAGATAACAATCCAGTCTGGCTATTCCAACTAGCTTCAGATGAAGCCGTTGGCGTTGCAGCTGCATGGAAAGACCGAACTCTGTAGTTATTCCTTGCCATATTGATACTAGAGTACTCATCATGAACGGATGAGGAAGCCCATGAGAATCTAGCATGCTGCTCCATGTTGTCGATGATGACATTGTTGGCCAAAGGAGGAGATTTTGCTCTGTTATTAACATTAACAGCAGCATTTTTGTTGTTGTTGTTGTTGTTCCTGCTCGCCTTTTGGTCATTAGTGATGGTTTCGTTGAAGTACTTTTGGGCCTCAAAAATGCTTATTTCAGTGGTATCATCACCCGCAGCAACGCCATCCTTTTCGTGATCTGGTATGCAGTACGCAGAGAATGATGCATTTCTGTCTCCAATTTTGCTGTTGCTGCTACCACTGACACCTTTAGATCTCTCCATTATTATTCTCCCGTCTATTCCCCTTATTCCTCTATAATCGTTCTCTCTTTTCTTGGCCTCTCGAGAGAAAGAAAGTTTGGATAGTATATTAGGAAAATTATGTATTTGAATGGCCTGCCACTTTCAGTACTTGATGATGCAACATCATATCAATATATATATACATAGCCATCAGGCCTACAACTGACGCTAGTGTACGAAACTTGATATTAGAGATGTGATCGTCTAGCAATCATGAAGCAATTGAAATAATATTATTTACGTACTGCCCCATCCCTCAAAAAGATTCAAAATTGCACAAGTTTTTGCTAGCTTTACAAGTAATAGCAGTGGCAATAGTTAGTTTGGGACGATTTTCTTGTTGCTTGCCAAGACATATTATACGGATGCAAAGAATTTATTCAATCTTCTTAATAGTTAATACCATTTTTTTTTTGTCAAAAATAAACATGTAAATTTTTTTTAAGCTAGCTGACAAATTTTTATTAAATAAGAATAAATTTTATAACGGTTACATCATAAATAAAAGAATTGAAATTTGTTTAATTCTTTTGGTTTGAAGTCGACATTTATTTAATACTCGTGGTTTTATTTTTATCTAAATAATCCTTAAAGTCACAATTTTTCATCCAAATAGTCCTTAAAGTCATGATTTTTTATTCAAATAGTCTTTCCGACAATTTTCTCAGTTAAAGGCCATATGGACTATTTTGATGAAAAATCATGACTTTAAGGACTATCATATTAAAATAAAACCTTAATGACTATTTGGATGAAAAATCATGACTTTAAGGACTAAACAAATATCGACTTTAAACCAAAAAGACTATACAATATTTTACCCTAAATAAAAATAAATGTTATATGATACCTAAAGTTCTCTAATAAAAAGCCATCAAATTGGCTAGATTTGAAGCAAAGCATAATACGAAGCGATTCTTAGAACCAACAATTTGTAACAGATCACTGGTAATGTCATCATGCACACTGCATTTAACAATATGTGGAATGATGCCCTGCTTATTAATGTTACCAAAAACTAAACTGCAATAAAGGAAATAACATAGGGTGTTGTTATTAACGGAACTAAGTGAAGTTTTCCAGAAAAAATATTCATATATTCATATTGGAGCAGTCTAAGTACGTAGGAGTAATCCTCTTAGCAAGAGATAGAATAGACTGTTCTGTTCTATGTGTCTTACAAGACGATATAATAACATATTTTAAAAAAAGTCTGTTAGGAACGATAGAAGCTTCCTTATGCAACCAAGTTGCATATTTTAATGTGTTTCCAAACTTCACGACGCATCTTAGAGAGGCAACTCACTGTCTAAGATTAAAAATTAAGACAGTTGAAATTTCCATAAAGAAAGGAATGATGGAGCTTGCGATAGATTATCGAATCTATTATAAGTTGATGAGTTTGAATGTAACTCATAATACCAGGTTTCTAAATAGCCCTGAGATATATTACTACTTCTATACTCACCAACCCAAAAAAAATAATTCATAGCAAAAACATGTCACAAAATGGCATGAAGTAACATTCCCAAGAGAATAGAATCTGTCACCTCTTGTTAAACAGATTCAAAACTCGAATGCTTCGATTTATGAAAACATGGGAGGAAAAATAAGCATATAATTTCATAGGCATTCATTCGCTAACTATGAAGAAGCTACCTTTTCTGGAACCAGATCAATTTTTCATGAAGAATCCTTTGTAGAAGAAGATACTAAAAGACCTATGAAAATTCTTAGAGCTGAGGAACTAAAATGATTATATGCACAAACTGAGACTTGTGGATCCATAGAGGAATTGGAGAATTTTTTTTTTTCATAACCACCGTTTGCTGATCCGTTAATATACATGGTTGATTCAAGTACACCATGGTGCACTTAATCCACTCCGATCACATAGTTAAGTTTAAGTTCAATGAATACAAATTTGTAACTTCATTAGGTCTAGGGGAAAGCGCTAGAATACACGGGTGTACGGGACACAACGTGGGTCCGAGACGCGTGACAGCGTCTCATACGCGGAGACAATTTTCAAAAGGACATTGTCGGAATTTCTCGGTTGACGGGAAATCCAGTCGATTGGACGGCATCTGGGTAAAAAGGTAAGGGCTTTTGTGTAATACGCCGGTGGGGTGAACAAGGGGTTAATACCGCATTGGGCGAATTAGCGGCAAGCAAAACGTTCTGCACAAGTTCGAAATCGAAAGAGCCGATCCAGTTCTGCTCCGTTAGAGAAGAGAAGAAACTGAGATCGGCGGAGGCGGCGGGTATTGGCCGCGTCAGAAGACTGATGGGTTGTGGGATCCTATTTTGCGTCTGAATCGCCGTAGTCGAGTTTCGGATCTTCTGATGTACTTGTTGCTTAGTTTTGCAATTTCAGTATGATGTTAAGACTTGTTGTGAACTATAGTTAATTGGGTTGTCGTTTATCGTTTTGCCATCAGGTTTGTAGATCGGTTAAGTTGAATTTAGTAATGGAAACGAGATGTGAGGTTTGGTTGGTTAAATTGGATCCGAAATTTAGGTTCCGACATAGTATATCTTCGTTGCTCTTACTTGCCTTTACACCCCATGTCATATTACTGACTGAAAACCCAGTTCAAAGACTTGGCGCAATAGGTGGTAGGGAGGTACTCTGCTGAATATCTACTAGCAGATTTACATGCAAGTCAGATGATGATTAAAATATGTGTTCGGACTTCTCTGGCAGGTTAAGCAACATATTTTGTTCAAGGATATTAACTGGATACACTAGCCAAGTAGCTAGTCAGAAGGTCAGTTCAAAGTTATATTTTTGTTGATGTTTTGAGATGGTTGTTTATAAATCATTAATATTTAAGATTACCTTTATTTGCTGCAGGCTATGTTCATACCTTCAACGGATGCACATGACACGAGTTATTTTTTGAGTCGGTGCATATGGAATCCAGAAGATGAGCATGTTAATGGGGGCAGTGACTCTGATGACCCGACTGATACATGCAGCAGCGGTTCATATATACAAGATGAAGACGTAAGATGCTTCTGTATAATTTTATCTTTAATTTTAATGCACTTAGAGTTATATGGAATTACACAGACTAGAAACATGCCCCTAAAGAATTGATTTGGAAGTGACTTGAAAAGCCTTTAATAATGATGCTTTGAAATTTGGCCATTAAATGCTTGTTAAATCAACCATCTGATCCAAGTTTGGCTCTCTTACACCCTAGTGACATTACTAATTTAGCTGCCTGACAATCTATGTCTCTTATACAGGGGGATGAGTGTGGCAGTTTGGCAGACTTCAGTGCTCCGGCCTTTGACATGCAGTACTCCTCTAGTAACTTCTCATTTAAGGTAAGGGGTCTGACCTAAGATAATTTATCTACTTTAAGACTAAAAGGATGCCATACAGAAATGAAATGATGGCGGTTGTAGATAGCTCTTTAGCTCACTTTATTACACTCCAACTTGAGCTGAATTTTTTATACCTATTCTGTTCTCAGAACTTGTCTCAGCTGGCTTCCATCAATTACGATCTTGTAGTGAAGACCAAGGAATCACCAGACGCCTCCAAGTCATCTGTTCCATGACAATAGAAATTATGCTATGAGCCTTTAACCCCCTCCAACCTACGATCAGGTTACCATCACACCTCACCTGTCTGCAGATATAGTTTCTTGAAGAAAATCTTCTACTTGAATGGTTCAGTAAGTGCCTCATCTGTTCGGTGAATAACAATTATTCTTCTATCAGGCAAAGGTACTATGATCTTGATTCTTGAATCTAGTTTAGTTAGTGTCTTCCACTTATTTCGTTGCATTTCATTCGATTGCAGACGATCTTGTTTAGTTTTTCATTCTCTTTTCAGTCTTAACCACGCTAGTTTCTTGTATGGTTTCAAGAGAAAATTTTGTATCCTTGTTTTGTCAGTGAGCTCTTCGAAATCGGCACATAGGCAATCATACTCTTTTTCTCATATATTGTCTAAGAGCAACTTGATCATTAGGTGAACATTTAGAATGCCTCAAATCGCTTTGCTTATAGTTCTTTAGTTCATAAGCACCCTGATATCACAGTATGGCTTGCAGTTATATATATTCCAGTATTTTTTTATCACAGTATGGCTTGCACTTATATATATTCTAGTATTTTTTTTTCGATATGAATGATTGAATTATTATTGAGTAGCATTAGATTCAAAGATAAGTACTGGTAGTTTTGATTTTTTGTTGCTTGACTTAGCTAGGAAATGGTCATCTGTGATTTGTTCTATGTCAGGCAAGTTGAGTGTAAATATTTTTTTTTGCCCCCACTTTCAAAACTTTCTGCGTCCGCCACTGCATATAGCTTGCCTGTAAGGCTACTTCTAATTATTGTCCATTGGTGGTGTGGTGTAATATTACAGGTTAGTTTCAGCTAAGTCAGTACAGAGATGATTGGAGTTAGTATACATGATTATTTGATGTAAAGATGATGATATGTTACTGACGTGGTGGAGTTGTAGTTACATTTCTAGTTTTAGTTTGTAGAACCGTTGTAATACCAATATTCATAAGGAATTGAGTTTACATGAGTGCTTCTTTTGGGCCCTCTGTATTTAAGCAAAGTTCATTCTTGTGATGAACAATGTTCGAAAGATCCAAAGAACTGAACATTCACATTTATTACCAGGCTTTTCTTTATTGGAAATACACAATGCCCAGAGTTGGAAACATCCACTTTGGAAGAAAAGAAACAGCAGATACGAAACTCTGGAACTAGAAAAGTTTGATACATGTAAAATTCTGTTAAGATGTCATTTGTTCACTATATGGAACAAGATCAATTTAAGACCAGGATTTCAATATCCTCATCTCTAAGATCAATTTAACGCACATTCACACCAGGAACATATAATAGATAAGCGTGTACAAGCATAGTTTTCCACGTTCATAATAATAAGGGTTTAGAGGATAATGAATAATGGAAATTCATACCAATGTCATAAATCTCCATGTCCAGTTCTATTTACATGATTAACAATATATATATATCAAAAACGTTTGAAATATTAGGATACGATACTCGGAAAGGGGATGATCATCTTTTAGCACCTTTCCCTTGAAAATCAACTGCTGCTGACCAACTAGGACACCGGTTTGATTCGCTATTATTTCTTCGAACAAGGACACTAGCATCTGAAACCAATTATATATAGCACAAATACATTAGAAACATAGTTGAAGAAGCTATTTATGCCCGTACTCAGTCATGTAGCTTCCAGAAGCTATTTCACTATTTATATTGCAGAATATGAAGTACTACAGAATAAACAAAAAAAACAACGATGCAGATATAAGACCATAGCTCAAATTTTTATCCACTTGAAAATTATTTATCTGTGACTCAAGTCTTGAAATTGATCTACCGAGTTGAATCAGAAGTTTCCTCAGAAATGTTGCCGGGACCAGAGCCTTCATTTGAGTGTTGATATGCCATGCTAGGTAAGAGCAATGAATGTCTGTAAACAAAGGGTGTACCAAATCATTAAACGACATATTACAGAAGACTACGAGCACACTAAACATTATAAACAAAATACGTATAGCACCAAAAATATCCGTTCCTTGGTTACATTTTGGAAAAGGAAAGCAAAGTATTATGTCGGACGTAATGTATCTGGCATGAAATGTGCTGTAGATATACCTCTTCTTCTGTCTGTCTATTCAGCTACAGCCAAATATTTTAGACATAGTCCCTCCTCAACATCCTGCTGAGTCTAACTTGTGGTAGTTTTTGTCTTTATGCAGGCCATTTGCTCCCAAAAGAGAATGATAAATTTGTTGAAAGAGTACAAGCTAGAGTTGAGGAGGAGGATCATCAAGCAATCTTGGCAGCTGACATGGATGCTGCTAGGGATGCCATTGCAACTGCTGAGCAATCAAGAAAAACAACCGAGAATTTCAGACCGGACTCCATAAACAATGGTAAAGGCGAGAATGAGGAAAGTAAAAGCCAGACAATTCAAAGCATTAATGAAAGCGAGTCTACTGCAATTGCTAACAAGGAATCGGGAAAACAAGTTCTACAACGAGAGGGTGTTAGTGGAGCTTATGATGCTGTGGCAAATTTACCTATGGAATTTTATCACTACTATCATGGCAGCAATACTAATATGGGCAACCCGTATTGAGGTAACCTTACATATGCAATACTTCCAAGGCATCAATTCATCAGATAAACAAACAATTAAAAAAAATTCCATTTCTGTATGCAATTTATCTCGCTAGCAACAGAATCAAATAAGAAATGTGTCACACCCCGGTTCTTAAATTATTCTACGGTTATTTTATTTTGGTATTATTTTGATCTTTTACCGTGTTGAGTAACCGTTTACTACTTAAGGACCCTAAAGTTGACTTTTTCTTCCGTTTGGAATTTGGGAAAACTTTCTTCATGAAAGTCGTATAGGACGTTATTACGAGTTCGTAGACTTGCTATGTGTGTAAATCGGAGTTAGCATGAAAAAGTTATCAATTAAAAGAGTAAATTTTTGAGTTGGTCAAAGGGGGTAAAAATTCAGTGGGTATTTTTTTTTTGTTGGGGTTTTAAGTGTTGGACCGGGTGTGGAGCAGCCCAACACCCTCTCTCTCTCTCTCCCGAGCTCCCTGAGCCCTTCTCCCGCCTGAAGTTCCAAGCCTCCGTCCGCCGTCGTCCGGCCTCCACAGACCGCCAGACCACTTCCGTTCGGACCCCCGCTGTCCCCTCTCTCTTTCTGGGCCGGTGTCCGAGCCGGCAGCGCCGCCGAAGAGGAGAAAATCCACCGGAAACGCTGGGCAGCCTTCGCCGGAGTTCTCTCCTCCGGCCACCATAGGTCGAGATTTTTGGCTCATCTTGTAGCCCTCAACAAGGTGAGTAATTTCTCAAAAGGAATTGGTCTAATTCGATCTTGTTATTGAGAAATGTATAATTGAAGTTCTAGGGCTCAATTTAAGGTTTTGGTTCGATTAACCTAGTTAGGCTTGGAAATGGTTTTTTTGCTAGTTAAGGAAGTTGTTGTGCGGGTTGAGAGGAGTGTTGTGCTAAAATTTGAGAAGCATTGGAGGTCGCCGGAGTACGGTTGCCGGCCGTCGCTGCCGGCGGAGCAGGCGTCGGCGCCGCCTCTTAGGGGTAGTTTTCATGTTTATGTGTTTGTTTTCATGAGAGAAGTTTAATGAAGTATAATTTGAAATTTTTGGAGGGGTTTTGATAAGGTTTGGGATTTTTCAATGGTTAAGAATTGTGGCGGTTAATAGATTGGAATTTCGGCAGTTGGTTTAGCAAGTTTTAAATTCTAAAAAGGTTAAATTATGGCTTTCGGTAAGTGCGGAGTATTGTGAGCCTTATTAGATTAAAAGTGGAGAAGTTGGGTAAGAGAGATGAAATTATAGACTTCCTTTTATTTCGGAAATTTTATTAAAGTATTATCCTAGTTTGGAGGCTTAATAATTATTTATTGTTCAGGACATGAGGAGGATCATTTGGAGGAAACCTCGGGTCGTCGGCAGACATAGCTGAGCATAGTGAGTGAACCTTTGATTTGAATGTCATGCATGCACTAGTTTATTTAATTTTCAAAGGCATATTGGAGATTTAATATTTTCTTAGAGTAATGAGTTCCATTTATTTTGCGGGAACTCTCTTGAACATTTTATTTTAGGGGTGACACTTCCGAGCCGAAAACCGAAAAAAACAGAGCCAAAAACCAAGCCGAAACCGTAAAAACCAGGCCAAACCAGATCCGTTCGGTTTGCTTTTCGGTTTCAGCTTTGCAGAAACCGAACCGGACCTAAAACCGAAGTCAACCCGGTCAACGACGTCGTTTTGGTTTTTTTTTTTTTTTAACCCTAATCCTAATGAGTATTCAGTCCTCTCAGTCTTCTCAGTTCCTCTCATCCCTCTCGACCTCTCCTCCAGTCTTCCTTTTTTTCTTTGTCGCCTTCTGCCCTCCTCTCCTCCCTAATTTGTTCTCATCTCCGCACTCCGCCACCGGACTCCAGTCCTCCAAGTCTGCAACCTCTCCTCTCTCCTCTCGGTCTGACCATCACAATGAAGAGGGGTAAATTGAACCCATCAAAGCAGGGTTCCTCAAAATAGTTTGGCTCAACTGGTCGTGGCCGTGGTTGTGGTGCTGCGATCGGTGCAATGGACAATTCGTCCTCATCTTCTCAGGTATGTTTTTCTTTTCAGAATGTCCTCATCTTCTCTACTGTATATGAACTTTGGAAAATCATAAGTATTTGTAGAAAAATCCGTTTGCTGCGATTCTAGTTCTCAAATAATCTTTAGGTTGTCTGTTACAATTGTTATGAAGAGACCAACTTGAAACCAATAGCGTAGCTATACTGTTTTTAGCCACAAAGGTCTGCTGGTCAGGAACTCAGGAAGTTAGCAGTTTTTCTCTACTGTATATGAACTTTGGAAAATCATAAGTATTTGTAGAAACATCCGTTTGCTGCGATTCCAGTTCTCAAATAATCTTTAGGTTGTCTTTTACAATTGTTATGAAGAGACCAACTTGAAATTCTTAGCCGAGCTATACTATTTTTGGCCAAAAATGTCTACTGGTCACTGTCAAGAAGTTTGCAGTTTTTCTCTTGCTTGATTTGGTCTGTAATGCTTAACTTGTTTAAATTGGTTTATTTTTTTTATACAGATGCAAGTTGATAGTATTGGTGTTGGTGAATCGGCAACTCCGACACCGGTTCCTAGTATGGGTGGATCACAAGCAAGTACCGGTCCTATTCCACCTGATTCTGTAGACCAAGGAGAGGAAAATCAGGAAATGACCGAGGAAGAATATTTGGCCTCCTTGAAGGCCAAAGAAAGGTCAGATATTTGGGCTCATTATACTAGAAAAATGGTTGCGGGTAGAGTTAAGGGTAATTGTATTTATTGCAATAAAGAATATTATGCCGATCCGGAAATAAATGGTACATCAACCCTTCTTAAATGCCCCAAGTATCCTCCTAATATAGAAATGTTAAAAGGTAAAAGGCAAAAAAAATTTGTGTCCTAAAAAAGATACCAGGGAGTTGGATACCTCTTCTTTGACAAAGGAAGAGCTCACTAGGTTATGTGTGGAGATGATTATACTAGATGAGCTACCTTTTACTCATGTTGAGGGCATAGGGTTTAAGCATTTTATGGAAAAAACTTTACCTTTTTGGACAATCCCTAGTAGGAAGACCGTAGCAAAGGATGTGCTTAAGTTGTATTTGTGGGAGAAGGAGAAGTTAATGGGTGAATTGAAGGGTAGAAGAGTGTGTCTTACAACCGATACTTGGACTTCTATTCAAAACATCAATTATATGGTTGTTACCGCACATTTTATTGATGATGATTAGGTGTTGCATAAAAGAGTAATCAACTTTTGTGTCATCTTAGATCATAAGGGAGATTCTATAGCTAAACTCTTAGAGGATTGTTTGTTAGAGTGGGGCATAAAGAAGCTTCTAACAATCATCGTTGATAATGCTTCGGCAAATGATGTTACGATAAGAGAGTTAATCAAGACGGTAGATGCTTGGAAACTACCTAATATGATTTTGAATAAGGGGAAAAATATGCATATGAGGTATGTAGCTCATATTCTTAACTTAATTGTGAATGATAGTTTGAAACCCATGCATTTATCTATTGATGCTATTCGTAATTTGGTGAGGTATATTAGATCCTCTTCACAAAGACTTGAAGTCTTCAAAAGAAGTGAAGAGAAAGTGAAGATAGAGTGTAAGGGGCTTGTGGTGTTGGATGTCCCTACTAGGTGAAATTCCACCTATTTCATGTTAGAATCGGCTTTAAAATTTGAAAAAAGCATTTGATAGACTAAGTCAAGATGATACATGTAATTATGCCGCATATTTTAACTTAGGTGAATCAATTGGAAAGGAAGGGCCACCATGTTCAAATGATTAGAGAAATGCCGAACTGTATTCGGAGTTTTTGAAACCATTTTACGAAGTTACATTAAAGGTTTGTTGTTCTAATGTACCTATCATTCATCAAACTTTTAGTGATTTGCTTCATCTAAATGATCTCTTGCAAGAAGAAATTAAGAAACCAAGTAATACTTAGATGGTGGATATTGCACCTCCAATGGTTGAAAAATATGCAAAATATTGGGGTGATTTTGATGAGTTGAATCAATATGTGTTTCTTGCTCTTGTTTTTAATCCACGGAAAAAGTTTGAGATGCTTATTGATTATTTAGAGGTTGTCTATGGGGAGGAGGATTAATACCATAGGGTGGAAATTGTCACAAAGAATGTGAAAACTCTTTTGTGTAACATTTACAAAGTTTATGAAGCGGAGGAAAATGAAATTAGAGGGGTTGAAGGGTCTCAAACATCCATTGTTAAGGTTGAACCTTCTTCTTTCTCAGGTCTTACCGAGTTTGAGAGGAAATTGAAGGAGAAAGAGTTGAAAAGAAAAACAATGAAAGCCGAGATCATACACAATGATGTTGATAGATATATTAGTGATCCTAGTGAAGGAGATGATGAAAAGTTTGACTTGTTGGCTTGGTGGAGAGTGAATAGGGTTTCCAAATACCCTATATTGGCCCACATTGCAAAAGATATTCTAGCTATTCCGGTGTCTAATATACCTTCAGAATTTTCTTTTAGCACTAGTAGGAGGGTCATTAATCAACATAGAAGCTCTAAGTCCAAAAATGGTGGAAGCCTTGATCTATTGCTTTACATCATATGCCCACTAGTGAGGAGATTGAGATATGTGAAGAAGCGGAAAGAGGTAATAGTTTCTTTGTATTATTTGATTTGAGTAAATTCTTTTTTAGTTTATGTTACATATATGGTTTTCTTATCTAATTTTTTGTTTTTCTATTTTGTTTTTTGTTCATATAGAAATTTTGAAGATGCCATCATTGTGACATGTGCAAAGTGTTAAGAGTGGTATGTTGCCTCCTAAAATGAAGCAAACATTTTTTCGAGCATGAGACGATGTTGCAAGAAGGATTTGATCTACTTTCCTCCAAAATATTTCGGGTTCTTGTTTTGTGATGTATAAACTTTTAACATTGTACTCTATTTGTATTTTGTAATTTATGGACTTTTGAGTTTTACCACATGGAATTATGAACTATGGAGTATGAACTATGAAGTATAAACTTTATAATTTATGTTTAAGATGTATAGACTTTAACTATGGACATTCAAACTATTTTTAGTGTTTTCAACTTTTTATTGCTTTAGTATACATTTGATATTTTGATTAATGGTTATATTGATACATAGTTTTGAAGTGCTAAAAGCAAGAAAGGTGGAGGAGCTGTTAATTTTTTGGTTACAGTTAAATCATGGTCAGAAAATTTTACAGTCTATACAAAGTTTTGTCAAAAACAAATAAAAAAAAACCGACAAAAACCAAAATCGAACCGGACTGTCGGTTTGGTTCGGTTTTCAGTTTGAAATTTCTAAAAATGAAAAACCGGGCCGAACCGAACCGAACTTTATTTTCGGTTTGGTTTTTAGTTTAGGCTAAAAACTGAACCGAATAAAACCGAACCCACCCTTATTTTATTTGACATGTGGCCACATGTCAAGTGATTTATTTTTGTCCATACCCACCCCGAATTTTACCCTGAAACCCGAGGTAAATCCTTCGGTGTCCACCTTCAAGGAAAATTTACCGAAAATTTCGGCATAACCTTTTTTCAAAATGGAAAACCCTTCTTAAAAGCACCTGCAAACACTTCTAAAATTTCCAATCTATCCTTAAACACCTGGAGCCCCCCACCCCGAATTTTACCCTGAAACCCGAGGTAAATCATTCGGTGTCCACCTTTAAGGAAAATTTACCGAAAATTTCGGCATAACCTTTCTTCAAAATGTAAAACCCTTCTTTAAAGCACCTGCAACCACTTCTAAAATTTCCAATCTAACCTTAAACACCTGGAGCCTTCATGCTCCCCAAATTCACAACACCTCCCAATTTAATTATTAAACTAAATATAATCCCACAACAAACAATTCATTGGTTCAGAGCGACTCTAATAAGGAATAAAGGAAACAGAATAGACAAATAAGCGGAAGCTATATGATGGATTATGCCTCGTCTCCATGTACGCCCGACCTCAACTAAGCTAACCTACAAGCTGGGCATTTAAAAACGAATGGCCCAGGGAAAAACATTTGAAAACGTTAGAGCGAGTGGACAAAAATAAAGTTAAAAGGAGCAAACAAATAACTAAGACTTTATGCTTTCCCATTTTAATCACCTAAGGAAAATTTCGATGCACGCATTCACCTCAGGAAATATCGAGCCTTTCAAGCTCTAATAAAATAAGTATGTATTTACACACGTTCATACTCCTTATATAAATTTTATGGATTTAAGGAAATTTATATAGGGCTACTACACTCGCGTCTAACGCTCACGTCACACCATAATACGGTTAATCGCTGCGCCATTAAGGTGGACGGACGGGTGTATATATACGTGTCCATACCCACTATATGAATTAGACACTCATATAGGGCTACTACGCTTGCGTCTCACGCTCACGTCACACCATAATGGCGGCTAATTGCTACACCATTAAGGCGGACTGACACGTATGGCTAGCTAGTATTTACATACATACTCTCCTCATAAATACACAAATATATACACCGAAAATCTCATTTTCAGAAATTCTCAAAAGAGCGAAGTTATAAATAAAATAAGAACATTTACCTCTGAAAATAACTTCGCAAAAAAATAACTCACGAGACAAATTCCACAAATTAATGACCAACAAAATCATTCGTTTAAAATAAATCTCTGCATGCATTTAATTTAAAAGAAATGTCCACTCACAGTGATTCGGTTATTTAATTGCCAAGCGGAGGCTTCTCAGATAAAAAGACACTCCACCATATCTCAAACTTCCACCAACATAACCGGTTATTCAACAACAGACTTGCCAACCGACAACACAACTAAATTCCAAGTTTCCATACTCATCAGTACCAAACAGACCTCACTAAATAAATTCAAAACATCCAAGTTCTTACCAAGTCTTCTCTTCCAAGTTGATCATAGCTGCCTTCCTCCACAACCAACTCTCGGTTCCCTAGAAGACAAACATAATTAAAAATCAACCACGCTATGGCAATTCCTCAACGAAGACGGAGGTTCAGATCCTTACCAATATTTATTTCCAAAACTAGAAATTGATATGCTCTTGCTGCCTCCTGCAACTAAAGTTCATTTCAGACCCAGACATAGTCCACAGTCGATTAAAGCTAACCTAGTAGCTTCCTCCTTCTCGCAAAACTCTTCATACGGGAAACCATGCCTCCCTCGCCGGCAATAGCTAGCTGCCTCGTCGGATTCTAGGTTCCGGTTTACTCCAACACACAGCAGCAACCCTTCTAGCCTCCCTCCGTGTTGGGTTTGGTCTCCAAGAGGATGAGGCGATGCCGGGAAGGAGAAGAGAAGCCTCGCCGGAGACTCGTCGTGAAAACCCAGAAAAACAGAGAAAATGGGTTTTTAAGATAAATGCTCGATTGAAGGATTGAAGGCATGAAATTGGAAAAGAAGGAAGGAGGAAAAGAACCATACCAGTCGGCCTCCACATCGTCGCCGAAGTTCGTCAGAATCCGATGAACACAGCCGTGTTCTTCGATTCCGATCTTCTCTAATGGTGGATGCCAGTTGAATTTTTCGGTTAGGCTAGGAAGGAGAGAGGAAGAGAAGAAGTTTGACAGTGGCCTCGCCGTCTGGGGTGGCCGGACGACACTGCTCCGGCGCGAAGACGACGGAGAAGATAGAGAGAGAGGAGGGAGGCCAGAGCTCGGGTCAACGCCCGTATTCGGGCTTTGACAAAATCAATCCCCTCTTATACTTTTATACTTAAAGTGATCAAAACCCTAAAGATCTGATGGCCAAGATTAAATAATTATTCTGATTTTTAGAAAATTAATTCAAATACTAAATTTTTGATAAATCGTAGAAAATATCTTCAAGTTTCGAAAAAAATAATCCGAAAACACTGGTGAACTCGTGTCGACGCGTACTACGACATCGGGGTCTTAAAAGAAGAACTTGACATTTTGAGTAAAATTGGAAAATAAGCTCAAGCGTTAACTTAATAGATTACCAAGTATGGTTAAATTCCTTAGTAACTCGTAGAATACTTAGTAAATAGGTAAAAATTAGGTCTGGCGTGTTACAATTTTATTACGCAATATTCCTAGGTACAGTTGGGAACTGTACTGAGTTCAATGGATTTTATATTATTTTTGGGGAAGTGACATTTTTGATATTTGTTATTTTACTTCACCATAAAAGGGTTGATATATATTCCTTATTACTAGCTAATCATTATTAGCGGCTACTCACCATAGGTGAGTAGGGCGCTTAGCGTGGGACGCTATTATAGCCTGGGAGGCAACCGATCGGTATTTATATTTATATGTTAGCTAGCCATTATTAGCGGCTACTCATCATAGGTGAATAGGGTGCTTAGCGTGGGACGCTATTATAGCCTGGGAGGCTCTGACCCTAGCCTGGGAGGATCATCGTTATAGTGAAACATCTTCTCCATTTTTATTGATTTATTGAGAACCAATGGGATTGGTTCATTATTTTTGTCTATAATTATTTTCGGAAAGATTTCTAAGAGTGGCATGCATAAATATTTTTTTCTCAATGAAAAATATGGGAAAAGCATAAATTTTGATTTCAAGGCTCTATCATTAAGTCAGTATTTTTATAATTTATTTTTGTCCACTCACTCTAACGTTTTAAATGCTTCTCCCTTGGGCCTTTCGTTTTAAATGTCCAGTCTGCAGAGTTCTGTTCGGCGAGGGTAGGAGACGAGTCATATTTCCCACCTCATCCAGTTTTCTCTCTCATAGGTTACTAGTTTAACCTACTTGTATATTTTCTCATTTCCTAGTAGTTGCTCTGATAATCATGGGGTGTTTTAAATGAATTTATGTCAAGGTGTGTTAAGAGTTTATGACTCCACTTAGGAGTGATGAAAAAGAGTTATTTGGTTTGTTTGTATGGGAGATTAAATTCATGAAATTATTTTGAATTATTATTTTTGTTGAGGTGGTGAGGAGATGTGGATTTAATTGTTTCAGAAGTTTTTGGGGTTGTGGTGATTTTTCTTTCAGGTAGGGTTACCCATTTTGAAGGGAGGTTATGCCAAAATTTTGGTAGAATTTCCCTTCAGGTGGGTCCCGCAGGGTTTATCCCTGATTTCAACGGGAAATCCAGGGTAGGTCCTGACAAAATGTCTACAAAATGATTATCTGTTTCCAATTTCGACAGCATATAGCAGCATATATCTTCTCTTGTTAGCTTCCAAAACTTACCTCAGCTAATTGAACAATGTGTTTCGAACAACATCCGATTTGCTTAGCTAACACCATACATCATACATATCCATAGCGGAATTGAATGATACAATGCGAAACAGAATCGTTGATGAGGCTATATTGAACTGAATCCTGAACAAAACTTCAAATTACCTAATGACAGAGAACAATCCCAGATTTCTAGGGTTTTCTGTGTTAGACTCAATTTGATTTCATTGACTTATTAGCATCAAATTCCGATGTAGCCATCGGAATGAAAATTCCACAAGCTATGAATTCATATACTCGAAATGAAAATTCCAAATTGAAGAGGCTATGGTAGATGAATCAAAGCACATCGACTTACCGGAAAATCAACGACGGCGTCTCCAGTGAAGGATAATTATAGTATCTGCGATTCCGATTTTTCCTTTCTGTATATAAACCGTGGAGGGCAGAGGTTGGATTGGATGAAGATTGGATGCTGCGTTGATTACGTTTTCGCCCGATTGAATATTTGATCACAAAGCGGAAATGAAGCAAGTTTGCCGACCGAGGGTTTCAACCTCGATCACAAATCTCTCAAGGCTTGAGACATGCTCTGCATTATTTGGGGATCCATTTCAGGCAAATTCTCTCTTCTGTACTCCAGTCTTGCAGTAAAATCTGCTAGTTACCGTGATGACACCAAATTACACAATTGCCCTTCCATTAACGGCTCTGTCAGGTGTACGAGTACAACGCTTGTAGTGCAGCTTTTGCCGTAACAATAATAATTAGTGGATCATACACTTCACACATGTGGATGAATAAGATATTTATTTGTGTTCACACTAGGTGCATACTCATTTACACTTCTATCCTTCACTCATCTTTATATTTTTGAAATTGTTTTCATAACTTCTAATTATCTACATTTTAATTAGGTTGTTTTAGTCTTTTCATTTTACCCTTTTTCTCTTTGTTTTTGAGCCATTGGATCTTGGTTACAAGTTTCATCTTGACCCTTGAACCCAAGGGGCTATTTAAGCACACATTCACCCTCATTTCACACATTCTAGACCTAGTTTTCTTCCTCTCTTTCATTTTAGCTAGGGCTGCCACTTGGTTTGGTAAATACCAAACCGATCGAAAACCGACCGGAAATTTATGATTTGGTGAACCGAATTTTGGTAATCGAAATCAAAAAAACCGAAACCGAGAAATACCGAAAAAGTTGGTTTGGTTTTTGGTAAATACCGAATTTACCGAAATTCTAATTATTTAAAGACTTATATTTCTAAAAACACACAGACTAATAATCTTATCTCATGTTTTCAATTGTATATACCATTTAGTAAAAAACAAGACAATGAATAGAAAAATTCAACTATACTTGGTAGCATTTGGGTCTCAATTAAAACGATCAACTTTAATTCAATATTACTTGTTATATAAAAACGCTCTTACCTACCCGTCTTAGTCGATTCATCACACACACACATAGACAAACCCACTTAGATGACATGTAACCGCCCATGTAAAAATTTAGGAATGTTTTTACCTCTCTTGATGATAGGGCTCCCCATTGGAAGCACAAGCGTAAATAGGGTTAGCCGCCTTGATCAAGGTCAAAACATTATCAAAAATACCTAATTTTTCTACCATAGTCGTATTTCACTATATTGATCACATCATAGTTCACAAGGTTTTTGAAAATTTTGCTTCCTCTTTGTAGTTGGTTCACAAAGATGTACATATGCATATAACTTACTAAATAAGTTATACCACATTACCAGGCATGTTGTGGTTCCAATGATTACAATTCACAAAATTAAAATTCGACCGTCTGATGTGATCATTATAGTATAATACAATTATGATAGAAAATTCAATTGTACTCAATAATGCTCAGGTCTTGATCAAAGCGGTCAACCATAATTTAACGTCACTTATTACACGAAAAAGCTTTTACTGCCCTTATGTGACTTATTTTGGTTGACTCTTCCACACACATACTTTCACATAGATGACACATAACTTGTTCATATAAAAATTTGGAAACATTTACATCCTGACTATTTCGGTAGAAAATTAAACCATACTCGATAATGTGTACTGAAATGATTATCTTTTGTACATGTATTATCAGACTCTAGAAACTCAAGTGATATTTAAATTTTATAGTTTTGTATTGTTTTGTTATATTTTGAAAATATATTTGTTATGAAGTTTGGTAATACCGAAAAACTGACATCCGAAGTTGGTAAGATTTATCTCATACCGAAGTTTTTGGTTTGGTAATTGAAAGTCATATTTCATTACCGAAAGCTTTGGTTTTGAAGTTGGTAACGCCCATTACCGATTCGAACCGACCGAGTGGCAGCCCTAATTTTAGCCAAATTTGGAGAGTTCTCTCCCTCCTCTCCTCTTCTTCTCTTCTTCTATTCTTCTTCCCCCATTCTCCACATGTAAGCTTACACAAAGAGGAGCCACACACATCTCCGGTTCTAGTGTCACACCCCAGTTCTTAAGTTATTTTACGGTTATTTACTTTGAAATTATTTTAATATTTTACCGTATTAAGTAACCGTTTACTGTTAAGGACCTTAAAGTTGACTTTTTCTTCCGTTTGGAATTTGGGAAAACTTTCTTCATGAAAGTTGTAGAGGACGTGATTATGAGTTCGTAGACATGCCACGTGTTAAAATCGGAATTAGCATGGAAAAGTTATCAATTAAATGGTAAAGTTTTGAGTTGGTAAAAAGGGGTAAAAATTTGTAGTGGATATATTTTGTTGGGTATAAGTGATGTACCAGGTAGGGGGAAACGGCCCGAGCCCATTCCTTTCTCTCTTTTCTTTTTCTTTCTCTTCCTTCTTCCTTTCCCCGAGCTCCCCGAGCCTTCTCTCACCGGAAACTCTAGCCACCAGCTGCCGCCGTCCAGCCAGCAACCGGCCGCCGCTCCAGCCCAGTTCGGACCCCCGCCACCTCCTCTCTCTCCCCGGCCTAGTGTCCAAGCCGGTAGTGCCACCAGAGAGGAGAAAAACCCGCCGGAACGCCGACGGTCTCTTCGCCGGAGCTCCGTCCTCCGGCCATCATAGGCCGAGATTTTTAGCTCAACTTGTAGCCCTCATCAAGGTGAGTAATCCCACAAAAGGAATCAGTCTAATTCAATCTGGTTAGGGTGAAATGTATAATTAAAGTTCTAGGGATTTTATGGATGTTTTGGTTCGATTACCCTAGTTAGCCTTAGAATTGGACTAAATGCTAGTTATGAAAGTTGTTGGGGGTGATGAGAGAATTATTATGTTAAAATTTGGTAGCCATTGGAGGTCGCCGGAATCTGGTTGCCGGCCACCGGCGCCGGCGCAGCCCCTTAGGGGCTGTTTTTCATGTTTTTAAGATGGTATTAAGTATAGGAGTTTAATTAAGTATAGTTTGGAATTTTTGGAGGAGTTTTGTTAATGTTGGAGATTTTTCCATGATTAAGGATTTTGGAGGTGATTAGAATGGAATATCGGTAGTTTGGTTAGCCGGTTTTAAAATGCTTATAAGGTTAATTTTTGGTTATCGGTGATGGTGGTGAATTTTGAGTTATAATGGATTAAAGATGAAGAAAATGGGTAAGGAAGAAATTGATTTTAGACCCTTAATTTTATGGAATTATTTATTGAAGTTTTAAAGTTGTATGGGAATTAATATTAATTATTGTTCAAGCCGTGATGAGGATCATTTGGAGGAAGCCTCGGGTCGTCGGCAGGCATAGCCGAGCATTGTGAGTGGACCTTTGATTTAAATGTCATGCATGCACTAAAGTTATTTCATTTCAAAAGCATATTTGAAGTTTAGTATTTTCTTGGGATTAATGAGTTCTATTTATTTATTTGGGAACTCTCTTGCTCATTTTACTTGACATGTGGGACATGTCAATCGATCTTTTATATTTGGTATTATATTACACCCTAAAAGGGTTGATTGATATTGACTATTGCTAGCTAACATTATTTAGCGGTCCTCATCATATGTGAGTAGAGCGCTTAGCGTGGGACGCTATTATAGTCTTACCAGCGGTCCTCATCATATGAGAGTTGAGCGCTTAGCGTGGGACGTTATTATCGCCTGGGAGGCAACCGATCGGTTTATATAAATATATATTATTGTTAGCTAGCCATTACTTAGCGGTCCTCATCATATGAGAGTTAAGCGCTTAGCGTGGGACGCTATTATAACCTTATTAGCGGTCCTCATCATATGCGAGTAGAGCGCTTAGCATGGGATGCTATTGTTTTGGCCACGATCCTCAGCGCGCGGAGCAGAGGTTTCTAGCGAACAAAGAGAATGGGGGAGTTGCGGGCGTGCCACCTCGCAGACGAGGAAAAGGTTGCAGGGGTGCGCTTGACTTCTTGATCAGGCGAAGGGGGTTACAGGTGCCACCTCAGACGAGGATTTACGAGCACAAGCGATCGATACTCACGGCGGCGCGAGCAGAGCAACTAAAGGGAGTTCAGAGAGAAGTCGGGGGGTAGAGTCCAGAGGGCTCTGAAGAGGGGAACCTAGGCGGCGGCGCTTAGGGTTTCGAGGAGCTTGAAGGGTAACTGGTTTCAGTTTGTATTTGTGTTTTTGTGTATTGTTTGAGAGAGAGCTTCTGTAAACCTTTGAGCCCTTTATATAATGGTTCGCTTGCAGAAGAAGAAATATAGCTTAGAATTCAAGTCGGACTCTGAATCCCTAATTGACAAGGACACGGTTTACTCCATGCAAGCCAACCAATTGGTGACATCTGCCCAGTTCGCATACTTCGCATACTTCGCATAGGCATTGAATCCGTGCTGCCAACTGTAGACTCCTATGCGAACCGGAATTAGCAATATCCTCATCCCGCGGGCTGGCACAGGATGCTATCTCGCGTGCTCCTGAAGCTCGCTTCCATTTCGCGGGCTATTGCAGCTCGCGAGCCTTAAAAGGGCTTTTTATATTAACTGGGCCACAGGGATTGGCCCGAAGCATATCAAAGACTTGTAAAAGTCCTCAACGATTATTGTAGGGCGCGCGGACTCCGCCTGTTTGCTTCCTCGCGAAGTCTCCTATGCGAGCTAGTTCGCCACCTCGCCTCGCCTCGCCTACGCGGAGAGTCCATCTCGCCTCGCCTATGCGGACTGGCAAATAGTAATTCCGCGCGAAGGCATTCCGCACGCGAGCTAAGTGTTCCACGCGAACTGCGTAGTCCGCCTATGTCCATTCCGCGAGCGAGCTAAGTGAAGTCCAGTTCGCATGTAGTTTGTTCCGCGCGAAGTCTAACTTGGCTGACGTGGTCTCACTGGCGGGCTATCACTTGTAAACTTAGAGAAACTCCATCTCGACGGTATAACATGGTCCAAGAAATAATTAATATTTACATAAACATTTACTGTCCAGTAAAATATTAATCTAGGCGTAAACATTGCCCCATAGCCTCGAAGTTATGAAATGTCGAGAATGACTGAAGAGGTTTATGTTCATGTTGCTCCAAAGCCAATAGTATTGGCTCGGGTCATACATAAAAGGAGTGTGAGGAAACAAGCCTGTGAATAGGTCTTGAAGCTCAAGCACCCAGTAAGGCATTGTAGCGAACTTCTCTATAGCTCGCCTCGGCACCTTGGAACTTCAAATGCATTCGCCTACTCTTAGCTCGCATTCGCCTGTCCCACTTTTGCATTCGCGTGCTTCTAACCCGCATTCGCCTGCTCAACTCAGAAGACATAGTACATGGTACGTACCGCTCGCATGGATGTAACTTGAACAGACGCATGTGACTTGAGTAGATTCCAAAAATTAGCCCTTCGCGAGCTCTTGATGATGGCAGACCAACATGGAATGACAATGGCTATATACTTCGCTGCCCCCCAGTGCGAACCAGTGAGAGACAAACAAACAGAGTCGGCGAACTAAGAAATACTTGAATGAAGTTGTTTTTTATTTAGGGCATCTGGGATAGGCCTCAATCTTGTACTGGTCTGTTAATTAGACCACGTACGTTTACAAAGAGAAAACTGATAACTGAGAAACACTTGAATTTAAAATTCTCTATATATTTAGGGCCTCTGGAATAGGTCCCAATCTTGTACTGGTCTGTTAGTTAGACCACGCACGTTTTATGAAAAACTAATTGCATGCTTCTCCTTGGTGTTGCCCCCTAGTGTGAGGGGATGGAGCGTAAGCGCGACGGCGCGTGACACTAATGATAGTGGTCGCGGGATCAGGGGGAGGGGGAGGATCTGTGCGCTCCCAAACACTAGCGATGTGGCGCTTTAAGAAACGACCATTAATAGGATTAGGATGGAGTGTACCGTCAAGGTCACGCAAATGGTATGCCCCCTTAGGCAATATGCGATGAATAATAAAGGGTCCCTCCCACCGCGCGGACCATTTCCCGCGGCCTTCGGTTTTCTCCCCAAGTGGGAGAACAGCACGCCATACCGTTTGGCCTTCGGCATAACTCTGACCTCGAGTGACATTATCATAAGACCGCGCAACACGCCGCTTCTCAAGGATGAGATTGTTGAAAGCAGTGATGCGATGTTCGTCGAGGTCTTCAAGCTCTTGCCACATTGCCTGGACGTAATCGTCACCAAGCAACTGGTGCTGCTCCTGGACACGAAGCGAGGCGACGTGAACCTCAAGGGGAAGGACGGCGTCATGGCCATACATGAGAGCATATGGGGTGGTATCTGTCAAACCACGCTTGGAAGTACGGTAGGCCCACAAAGTATGGTAAAGCTTTAGATGCCAGACGCGGGGGTTTAACTCTAGCATCTTTCGCAAGATGTCGAGGATGACTTTGTTGCTTGCCTCCGCCTGACCATTGGACTGGGCATAATAGGGGGTCGAATGCAGGAGTTTGACACCATAGCCGTTGAGGAATGTGACTACCAAATCCGCCATGAAAGCTGCCCCCCAGTCCGTCACGATGCATTCTGGAATACCAAAGCGGGAAATAATGTTGCAGTAAATAAAGTTACGGACCGAGGTCGCGGAAGCGACCTTGAGTGGCTCAGCCTCAACCCACTTGGTAAAGAAATCGGTGGCCACAATAAGGAATTTGTGCTGCTCGGAGGAATGGGGATGAATAAGACCGATGAAGTCTATCGCCCAACCTCGACATGGCCAGGGCTTAACGACCGGCTGTAACGGAATGTTTGGAATGTGTTGCACTGGTCCGTGAGCCTGGCAGTGACACAACCCACCCCGAATTTCACCCTGAAACCCGGAGTAAGTCGTGCGGGGACCACCTCCAAGGAAAATTTACCGAAGGACTCGGCAAACCTCCCTTGAAAATGGACAACCCTAACTCGAAAATTCCAAATTTCACTCTTAAAACAACACTTCCAAACATCACAAAATTATCCTTTAGAAATTCTACACATAATATACAATAATCCCAAAGTATTCAGAGCTACTATGTAATATCCCACATCGGCCAAACGGAGAGGGGTTATATGCTGTATATGTACATGCCCACCTCCAATCTAACACGAGGTCTTTTGGTGGCTCAGCGGCTTCGGAGGGGATGGGTACTCCGAGGTTAAGCATGTTGATGCTAGAGCAATCCCAGGATGGGTGACCTACTGGGAAGCTGCTCCTGAGCTGCCGGAAACAAAACCGTGAGAGCCGGTGGGCCCAAAGCGGACAATATCGTGTTACCGCGGAGTGAGTCCTAGGATGTGACAGGCAGTCCTGACATCCTTTAGTGAAAGTAATACAATCCTTGAGAATAGTAGGCCAGTAGTAACCGTGGTGACGGATTAACTAACGCATCTTTGGTCCAGCCTGATGCGAACCACAAACGCCGGAATGCATCTCACGCATAAGCCGCTTGGCCTCGTTGCCATATACGCAGCGAAAATCGATACCGTCCTCGCCGCGCCTGTGAAGCTCGCCATTGCGAAGCACAAAGTTGAGGGCAAGAAACCGCATTTGCCAGGAATGGGTAGCGTCATGAGGGTGCTCGAGGTAGGCAATGAACGGTAGCCGCCAATCTTCATCGATATGATCTAAGGCAGCGACGTTAAGAGGGTCTGCCTCATATTGCCCCCTAGCAAGAAAAGGGGGAAGTGTACGTCGTTCGACTTTGAGGAGTCGTTCGCGCACTACATCGCGCAAGCTAAGACTGGATGCGATCTGCGCGAGCTCATTCGCCGCGAAGTTGAATTCGAGCGGGATGTGTTCAATGTGAACATCGTCGAAGAGGTCCAAGACATCAAAAGCTTTCCGCAAGTAAGGTTCAATGGACGAACTTAAACACTTGAACTTCGCCACAAGTTGGTTGACGACCAATAAGGAGTCGCCAAAGACTTGAACCTCGCGGACTCCTAAGTCCAGCAAGATTTCCAGTCCGATGATGAACGCCTTGTATTCCGCCTGATTATTTGTACATTTAAAGTCCAGCTGGAAAGAATAAGAAAACCGATCTCCTGCAGGGTTCTCGATGGCGATCTCGGCCCCTGCAGCAAGTTTAGTACGCGAGCCATCAAAATAGAGAGTCCATGGAGTAAAGGAGACTACGACAACCTCTAACTCGCGGAATGCTGTCAGCTCGGACGGCGGATGATGAGCGAGGAAGTCCGCTATGGCCTGTCCTTTAACCACCTTTTAGGGAACATATTGCAAAGAGAATTCAGACAAAGCCAATATCCATTTACCTATGCGGCCCCGTAGGATAGGGCTGGAAAGCATATATTTGACTAAGTCGGACTGAGCGATCACCACCGTGGTAAAGGCCAACATGTAGTGGCGGAGCTTGCAACCTGCAAAGAAAAGGGCGAGACACAACTTTTCCATTGGGGAGTAGCGTGTCTCGCAATCGGTCAACACCCTGCTAAGATAGTAAACGGCGTGTTCCACTCCGTTCTCGTCGTCTTGTGCCAAGAGTCCACCGATAGACAAATCAGCAGTGGCGATGTAGAGCTTAAGCGGAACGCCAGGGCGAGGGGGAACCAAAACAGGTGGATTCGCAAGATAGTCCTTGATACGATCGAAAGCCTCATGGTGTTGTGACTCCCATACAAACTCGGTTGCCCCCTGGAGCTTTAGAAGAGGTGAAAAGGGATGAACTTTCCCTGCCGCATTCGAAATGAAACGGCGGAGGAAGTTGATTCGTCCGATCAATTGTTGGAGCTCCTTTTTGGTTCTAGGAGGCGAGGCGTTGATTACTGCCTGCGCCTTGTCTTTTGGGATCTCGATACCCCTTTGATGGATTAGAAAACCAAGGAAGTCGCCTGCCTCCGCGAAGAAAACACATTTGGCGGGGTTCATCTTCAGGTGGTGTTTCCGCATCCGCGTGAAAACCTGTCGGAGGTCTTCAACGTGTGTCGCCCACGTCTTGGTTTTAACCACTACGTCGTTGATGTAGACTTCAATCAACTTGCCTAGGATATCGTGAAAGATAAGGTTCATGGCACGTAGTTATGTTGCCCCCGCGTTTTTGAGCCCGAATGGCATGACCACATACTCGAACGCACCTGCAAACCCCGGACAGCGGAAAGCAGTCTTGTGGCGATCTTCTTCAGCAATAGGGATCTGATGGTACCCAGCAGTTCCATCCATAAAGGATAGCACTTCATACCCCGCGGCCGCGTCAATGAGGAGGTCATCAACTGGCATGGGATATATATCTTTAGGCGTTGCGTTGTTAGGGTCACGGTAGTCAACACAGACGCGCGTTTTTCTGTTCTTCTTGCGAACTGGAACGATGTTGGAGAGCCATTGATTGTATTTGGCCACGCGAATGATACCTGAACGGTGCATGTTCTCAATTTCTTCCTTGACCACGATCTGGGTCTCAGTTCGCATGAATCTGCCGTCTTGGCGGACTGGACGTCTGTCAAGATGAGTAGGCAGACAGTGACAGACTAAATCCGGGGATAGGCCAGGCATGTCTTCGTACTGCTCGGCGAAACAATCCCTATACTCATGTAGTAAGGCGAGAAGGTCTTCCTTTTCTTGACCCGCCACCTTGGCACTAATAGAGAGTAATAAAGGTTTCTCGGCAGTCCCCACGTCGACTTGTAAGGTGGGATTGCGGACTTGGGGCGGCGTGTCGTCCAAGGCAGCGGGAGCTAACTGAATAACTTTCTCCTCGGTATCGGTATAGTCTACTATCTCGTCTACATACTCCATAGTAGCGACCCTGTCGTAGGCTTCGCGTTCTGCCCAGTATGAGAGGAGTCTCTCACACAAGGACTCGCCAGCCTCGCGTGATTCTTCTGAGGGTGTACTAATCATAAGATGATTGTAGGGGATCCGCGATGGTGTGGGGACGTTGTAAATCGTCCCTCGCCTGAGTGAGTCCCCATCTCGTTAAGTTGGAGGCCGTGACCCCATATGGGCGGCCTTTAGAATCGACGCCTTGGACGTCCAATGGGCCCAAGTCCGTATTGTAATAGCGGGCGTCATTGAAGTTGGCGGAAATGGAGAAAGGACGCGGATCCGCTTGGATAAGGACTGCCTCGCGTTTCTCAGTATCCCAGATTAGAAGTTCCTGATGCATGGATGAAGGTATACAAAAACTTCTATGGATCCAGTCGCGGCCTAGGATCATGCTGTAGGACGAAGCACACTCGGCGACGAAGATTATGTAGACCCTTGAAGCCGGTCCCACATTGACCCATAGGAACAACAAACCTAGAGTCTTGGAGACTTGTCCGGTGAAGTTCTTGACTGTCAAGGACGTAGTTTGGATCATCGAGCGTGGGATACCAAGGAGTCCCATAGTACGGGTGGTGACGACATTCACTGCCGCCCCCGTGTCGACCATGATTTTGTTGATCATAATCCCTTCAACTTCAGCCGTGATATACAACGGCCTCATATGAGTGGCCATGTCTAGGGTTGGAGTGGAGAAGGTCAGAGTCGGCATGCTTGTGATGCTGCTTGTGGCTTCCAACGGTGCAGTTTGTGCGGGCTCCGCTAGGACTGGACCTATCTCACTGCTGCAAGGGGGGATATGTCATAGACACTTTCGCTATTGTCTGGAATATCCGCCGCGTTGCATGTTGTATTTGGTGGGAGAGCGTATCTCTCTGATATGAAGAACACCATTCCGACCTGAAAAGAGAACTGTTTGCGGACTGGAACCAGTGGCGTCTCAATGCTCCCGTGTTCTCCGTCGAGCACGGCGAATGCGCCCTCCGCTGGATTGACCTCTTCGAGCTCGGGCCATGCAGAGATCTCAAGCATGTTGCAGTCGAATGATTCACCCTGCCTTTCTGCTTGGTCGTCACCCAAGTCGATGCGAGGCTCGGAATGAGTCTCCTCGTTCAGTGAATTTTCGCGGAAGCATTGGGCCATGAGCTCCGCGAGGTTAGGGCTGGAGGTGCTACTTTCGACCCCTAGCGAGACGTTACCCTCTGGCTGCCGTGGTCGCCACACGAGTTTGGTCGGGGGCTGTTTGTCCTCAGCTGAAAGCTTATCCGCGGCTAGTGGGGTTCTGGCATTGTCCTCTGCCTTAGGTGGAGGATGGACTGAGACCTGAGGCTCCTGTGTGGGTTGAGGTTGGGGCAGACCCGGTCGTGATAGTTCCTTTTTAGCTGCAGGTTCCTGGCGAATAGGTTTCTGGGGATGTGATGACCGAGGCAGCTCGTGCCTTGGCTCTGGCCTTGATGCGGCGAACAATCTTTGCTTCGCTGGGGAAGACGGTTCTCGTCTTCTCTCAGCCTCTGGCGACTGCCTTCGCCTTGGTGGAGGTGGCGGGTTCCTTCGTCGTTCGGCTTCCGGCGACTGCTGGCGCCTTGGTGGAGGTGTAAGGTTCCTTCTTCTCTCAGGTTCTGATGAAGGCTTGTGCCGGGAGAACTGTGGCTCCCTTCTCCTTTCTGGCTCCGGAGATGATCTGTGCCTAGCGGGGCGCGGATCTTGTCTTGGTGGTACGGTGAGGCGACAGAAGACATTCGCCCTTGGAGCGGGGTAGTCTGCTGCCTGCGCACAGACACGTGGAGGCGTGACAGGTGGCCTTTGGAGTAGAGCGCGCAAGCCCTCAGCTTCTCTCCACATTCTCTCGGGTGTCTGCGCGAGCTGCGAGGGTCGGATGATGCCATCATCAGCCGCTCGCAAAGCGCGCAGTATGCTGCCATACTTATTTTGTAGCTTTCGCTTCTTGGATCTGCTGATGGTAACCGGGTTTCCCCCTTGCCGTGTGTACCAAATCCCTTCCTTGATCGCTGATTTGGATGTCGGAGGAATGTATGGGTCAGTCAAGATACCTCGCCTGGGGCTTGAAGCCTCGCTATCTTGGCGTTCGCTGCCGGAGTCGGAGATGTCCATCTTGCTTGAAGCTGGAGATGAAGGTACATCTTTAGTCCAGTGTGATTGGACGAAGGTTTCGAGGCGCTTGATCCTCTGTTCCAGCTCTTCGCGAGTCCTGGGACTCATGGGTTGATAGTTGTCAGCTGGAGACGGTGTATCGTCCCGCATGGTAGCTTTGCTTTTCTCCTTTCTTGAAAGGCGATCGGGCTGTAGTCTGACGGTTAACTCCCTTGCTGGGTAGTGGTTCCCATTTTGGTTCGCCAGAACGGTGTAATCATTCGCCGGCCTCTTACGGTTTCGACCTGGCGGTTCGCGTTGGCCCGCGTTTGGAGATAGGTCCAAAGTTATCGCGCGCTGGCCGACGCGAGGCCAGGCGATGTCAGCAACTGTGATCATGAAGCCAGCTTTGTCCTCGAAGCGAATATACTTGAGGTCTAGCCAGTCCTGGACTTGCTCGCGGAGCTGGAAACAGTCGCGAGTTTTGTGCCCCTAACTGTCATGGAGCTTGCAGTGGACGCAGCCCTCCTTGTATTCAACATAGGGCAAGGCCCTTGACATAGTGACGAGTCCGCCGTCAATAAGATCGTCTAAGACCTCGTGCGTGAGGTTGACGTTGTAAGTGTACCGGCGAGATGGCTGACGTGTGTCATCATTACCATCCTCTCGGTCTCGCTTAAGTGCCCGGCACGGACTATCATCCTCTGGATGTTTGGCCAGGTCTAAGGTAATTCTCCGCTCACCTGGCTATGGTGCGCGGTGGAGGCTGTTCTCCGTTGGCTGGTCGGCCCAATTCACCTCGACCATACCGACAATGGCCGGGAATGGATCAACATCCACTAGAGAAGCGGTTCTTCCTGGCGTCTTCATTTTTAGGGCGCCCGAATTCAACCAGGTTTGCAGCTGGTCGCGGAGTTTGACACAGTCCTTGGTGTCATGATTGTAAGCGTTGTGGAAACTGCAATACTTCTTGTCCTTTAGCTCTTCCTTGGACGGGATCCTGTGATCCAAGCGTACGCATTTCGCCTCAATCAAGTCATTAAAGACAAGATGGGTGTTTTTCGCGTCATACGTGTACGCCTCATATTCGGGCTTAGTCCATGCAAAGGACTGAATGGTGATTGGCTCGCGGGTCATCTTGAGATTCTTCAGCTTGTGAGCTAAAGGCTTCCCGGTCAGTTCGACTGCTCCGACGTCGTCAACATACCCCTGCGCGGCCTCATTCTCCTCCTGCCTTTGGTAGTAAGGGTCGAATGCAGGGGATTGAAGGTTTAATGCCCCCACTATCCTGTTTCTCCCAGGTACGTATGTCCCTTTGGAAGCATTCGCCTTCTCGTCCATTTCATTGAGGATCAGCTCATAACTGCCGACCTTGTTGATGAGGTCGCCCATAGATTCGAAGCGTTCCGCATGGTGCTTCAACCGCTGGCGGTGTTCGAGGCCACAGACAGCCAACTTAATGGCTTCCTGTTCAGGTAGGAGGAAGTCGCACTTGGCTTGTTGGATCTTGAACCGCTGGAGGAAGGAGACTCCCGACTCCATGCTTTGCTGGCTCATTTGGGTGAGGGAGTCAAGGCCGACCTCTAGCTCAATGGTACCATAGGTTTCCCGGAACAGTTTCTCCATGGTAGGCCAGTCCGTAATGGATCCTGGCTTCAACCTGGAGTACCAAGTAAATGCAGCTCCGGACAGAGAGGTCCCGAAGAGCTTGAGCTTGAGGATGTCATTGTTCCCGTACTGGCCGCACTGGACTTTGAAGCGGGCCATGTGGGTTGCTGCGTCCTCCCTTGTTTCACCAGAAAAGGTAGTGAACACTACGTTCTTGAACCCATGCGGGAAAGGGTATTGCGCCACGCTATCTGGATAGGGGTCGCGATACCGCAAGTTAGCATCACTGTGTCCGGTTTGCTCCTTGACAATGGAGGAGATAAGCTGGCGCCAGTCGGCTGTTGTCACAGGCCCGGATTCTGCCCCTTCCCCATGGTTTGGCTATGCAGAGAGATTGGCGACCTGTCCGCCGTTCTTGGGAGTAAGGTTGGAATAAACTAGAAGCGGGTCATCTGGTGTCTCTGCTCCCTGGCGTAAAGAATTATGCGGTCCCTTAGAGGGAGCAAACAAGCCATGCGGGAGCGGACTCTTTGACGTTCCTGCTCCTGGAACGAACTGCGGGGCCTTCGGAGTCCCGACCTTAGGGTTTCCCCTGGTGCGTTCATTAGGAGGGATGTACTTGGGTGTCCCTTCGTTCGCGCTTGGGCTAGTAGGGTTTAGAGCAGGGTTCATTGGTGCCTGCGCCCTCATCCAGTCTTCAACTTGAAGGACCCATAGGTTCAGCCGGTCCTGTTTGTCTTTGAATTCGTCTAGCTTCTCTAGACTGTTCTTACTTCCAAAGAAGGAAGCATTATGCTGGTCATGCAGCTTGGTATCGTGCTCGTCCAAGCGGCGAGTCTGCTCGTCTATTGTCGCGCGAGTGAGCGACAGGACCTCTGCATGCTGTTTCGCGGTCTCCGTGTTCTGGTCCAGATCCGAGCGGATCTGTTGAAGACTTCCTTCGACCAAGCCCTTGGTTTCCCTTGTTTCGCCGACAAACTGGTTGAAGTCTTCAGTGAGTACGGTAAGGTTTTGCTGGTCCGCTTCCCAAAGGGTTTTGTCCCTTTTGACCTGTTCAGCAAGGCCGTCGACCTTACCAACAAGGTTAGTGATGCTTTGTTGAGTAGCCAACCCCTGGCTCGTCAACTGCTCGAACATCTGAAAGATTTGCTCCATAGATAGAGCAGAACCTGTGTCTTGGGTCAGCTGAGAGCCTACCATGGCGGTCTCGCTGTAGTCTGGGTTACCAAACCGAGCAAGGACTTGTTCTTGAGTGAGGGATCGACAAGCCGCGCTGTTATGGGGCTTATACCGTAGCGATCTGTGCTTGAGACAAGAAAGCTGGGGCTTTCGATACGGCGCTTCTCCCAGTTTCCCTATGATGTATCCGCTTGCACTCCCTGTCCCACTAGGCGTGCCAATGTTTTGGCCATGATCCTCAGCGCGCGGAGCAGAGGTTTCTAGCGAACAAAGAGAATGGGGGAGTTGCGGGCGTGCCACCTCGGGGACGAGAAAAAGGTTGCAGGGGTGCGCTTGACTTCTTGATCAGGCGAAGGGGGTTACAGGTGCCACCTCAGACGAGGATTTACGAGCACAAGCGATCGATACTCACGGCGGCGCGAGCAGAGCAACTATAGGGAGTTCAGAGAGAAGTCGGGGGGTAGAGTCCGGAGGGCTCTGAAGAGGGGAACCTAGGTGGCGGCGCTTAGGGTTAGGGTTTCGAGGAGCTCGAAGGGTAACTGGTTTCAGTTTGTATTTGTGTTTTTGTGTATTGTTTGAGAGAGAGCTTCTGTAAACCTTCGAGCCCTTTATATAGTGGTTCGCTTGCAGCAGAAGAAATATAGCTTAGAATTCAAGTCGGACTCTGAATCCCTAATTGACAAGGACACGATTTACTCCATGCAAGCCAACCAATTGGTGACACCTGCCCAGTTCGCATACTTCGCATAGGCATTGAATCCGTGCTGCCAACTGTAGACTCCTATGCGAACCGGAATTAGCAATATCCTCATCCCGCGGGCTGGCACAGGATGCTATCTCGCGTGCTCCTGAAGCTCGCTTCCATTTCGCGGGCTATTGCAGCTCGCGAGCCTTAAAAGGGCTTTTTATATTAACTGGGCCACAGGGATTGGCCCGAAGCATATCAAAGACTTGTAAAAGTCCTCAACGATTATTGTAGGGCGCGCGGACTCCGCCTGTTTGCTTCCTCGCGAAGTCTCCTATGCGAGCTAGTTCGCCACCTCGCCTCGCCTCGCCTACACGGAGAGTCCATCTCGCCTCGCCTATGCAGACTGGCAAATAGTAATTCCGCGCGAAGGCATTCCGCACGCGAGCAAAGTGTTCCACGCGAACTGCGTAGTCCGCCTATGTCCATTCCGCGAGTTAGCTAAGTGAAGTCCAGTTCGCATGCAGTTTGTTCCGCGCGAAGTCTAACTCGGCTCGCGTGGTCTCACTGGCGGGCTATCACTTGTAAACTTAGAGAAATTCCATCTCGCCGGTATAACATGGTCCAAGAAATAATTAATATTTACATAAACATTTACTGTCTACTAAAATATTAATCTAGGCGTAAACAGCTATTATAGCCTAGGAGGCTCATCGTTATGGTGAAACATTTTCCCCATTTGTTTTGATTTATTAAGAACCAATGGGATTGGTTCATTATTTTTGGTCTACAATTAATTTCGGGAAGATTTCCAAGAGTGGCATGCATAAATATTTTTCTCAATAGAAAATATGGGACAAAACATAAATTTTGATTTCAAGGCTTTATCACTACGCCAATATTTTTATTATGTATTTTTGTCCACTCAGTCTAACGTTTTAAATGCTTCTCGCCTGGGCCTTTCATTTTTAAATGTCCAGTCTGCAGAGTTCGATTCGGCGAGGATAAGAGGCGTGTCACAAATCCCCACCTCATCCAGTTTTCTCATATAGGTTACTAGTTTAACCTATTATGTTTCTTTTCTCTCATTTTCCCTAGTAGATGCTCTGATAATTATGAGATGTTTTAAGTGTGTTCAGAGCTGATGAAAAAGACCTATTTGTTTATGTTTAATTGAGAGATTATATTTATGGATATTGTTTGGGAATTATTTTGAGTTGGGTTTGGTGATTTTTCTCTCAGTTAGGGTTACCCATTATCAAGGGGGGTTTCGCCAATATTTTTGGTAGAATTTCTCTTGAGGTGGGTCCCGCAGGATTTATTTCGGATTTCAAGGGGCAAATTCGGGGTAGGTCTTGACATCTAGACTACCATCTCAACACCATGGCTTGACAAGGGTAGCAAGAGAAGCCATGGAGTGGGGGCATTTGCTATTGACAAGCTTTGCCTTGACTTTCATGGACTTCTCCTCTCTTTCCCTTTTCTTTCTCCCCTTTATTTCTCTTTATTATTATTTCTTTCTTATGGTGTTGTTAATGTGTATTTGTGTGTGACCTCTCATGGTTTTTAGGGTTTTGAAACCCAAGTTTGGCTTTGTATGGTGTTGATGAGGAATTAATAAAAGAATTAAATTCAGTGTACTACCCTGAACTTTGGGTCACTCATCAGTTGTGTCCCTATTTCTCTTTTTTCATCACGTGTACCCTTCAACTCTTAAAATTCATCAAGCTGAGACAAAAATTCAAATTCCATCCGATCATGACATCAGCGTCCGTCGTGGAGGAGACAAAAATGACCCACATTTCAGTCCCCAACCATAACCAAAGGGCAGATAAGTCATTATACATTAAAAAAAATTAAAACCAAATGTAAGATCAAAAACATCAAATCTACTACTCATTATCTTAAACACCAAGAATTTCTAGAAAAGTTCAAACATGGGAAAAAAGACAAAAATGAGAAAAAAAAAATCCAAAAAAAAGACATTCATTGTAACAACCAAATAGATGCATCATGTTTGGTTTACATCCAAGCCAATAATAACCATCATAGTCAACATCATAACCAACATCAAGTTGCATAATTTCTAGGCTTAATCATTAAAATAATGCAAAATATTAAGACTAGCAACCATGTTTGACACAAAACATGGTTGCGCAAAAAGTTACAACTTTGCATCTTCAAATCCTGAATATGGTTTCTATCAGCCTTACATACCCTATTTTCCAGCATTTTTAGCCCTAAGCCTCACTGATGCTCTTGATGAAGCTTGAGAACTTTGTGCCAAGATAGAAGAATCATTTGGTGGTTTGCCTTTGTTTGAAGTTGCCCTTGCTGCTCCTCTTGATGTTGCATTTGCTGCAGCCTTCTGTGCAGCTCTTTTTTCCTACAATAGATACAACAAATTATGAATATCCAATAATCCATAATTAAACACACAACCATCCAACAAATTAAACACATTTAACAAATCATTACTTTACCTTCATATCCTTAGCTTTAACAGCCGCCTTCTTTCTTAGATCATTCTTTAACTTTGGGGGGGGGGGGGGGGGGTTTGGTGCCCTTAGCCTTAGTAGAGGAGGCCTCTCCGGTATTCAGCTTCTTCTTGTTTTGAGCATTAGTGATTGTACTGACTGATGTTTTTGGAGGAAGATGCCTATGACAGGTTTTTGAATTATGGCCCAATCTGCGACAAGTTCCACACTTTAAGGACCTCTGACGCCTCCCAAGCTTAGGACCATCATTCTCCTTTTCAGCTGCATCTTTATTTCTCTTGGTTTTTGGCCTCCCAGGCTGCCTAGTGTATTGAGGTGGAAGGATGGCAAGTTCATCAGAAGGCATCCACAAATCCATCCCATTGACTGGTTGAATTGTGTGGGAATAAGTTGCAAGGTATGTCTTTTTGAGGTAGCCTGCATCCATATAATCCTCAGGCTTCTCCCTCATGAAATGAATGGCCGAAATTGCATGTTTGCAAGGTATCCCTGTGAGGTTCCATCTCCTACAAGCACAAGTCCTCCTTTGTAGATCAACAACATATTTGCTTCCTCCTATGCTTTCCACCTCTATTTTAGTGCTTCCAGTGGCACTAGGGATGCAATCTGTGCTTGCTCTTACTTCATTCTTCTCTAAAATTTCCCTAGGCTTAGGACAAATGGTATCCACCACTTTGCTCATCTTCTCTTTCCTAACAGCAATCCTCTTCATCAACTTAACTCTGATTTCTTCAAAGCCTGAAATAACAGGTTTGGACCTAGCTGGAAGTATGAAGGCGTTGAAACTCTCACACAAGTTATTTAGAAGCACATCACATTTCAGAATGCCATTGAAATGTGATCTACACCAATGCTTAGGACTTCTTGTAGGTTCATTAGGGTCTGTAAAAATATAGTACAATCAAAACAAAAACAAAACAGAGATCAAAGTTTATAAAACATTGATACCAAAGCATATGAATCACACAGCCAATCTTAGTATGAATAAAATGAAAGCTATAAAGAAAAAGTAATAGAAGTGGCATTTCGGTATACCTTAATTATAAATAGATTCTCTTCTAGAAAAAAGAGAGTAAAAGAACTATAGATTGAATCTGATCTTTATTGTACTACAAATGGGACATATAGCAAAGAAAAAGATTTTGGAAATCAATACAAGTTAGAAAAGTTGGTAAAGTTAGAAAACTAAACTAAAACCACAAATGAACCAGAAATCACACATGAATTTAAAAGACACATTTGAACAGTCTTACCAGTTAACCATTCATGAGCTTCTGTGCTCATCTGATTGAACAGAGTCATCTCTTTCCAGTAATAGGGCATTGTTGTCGATTTGACGATTGTCCAAAGCTGATCCTTCAATGCTTTTCCTAGAAACTTCTTGTTGAAATTGGTCCACAAGTGCCTCACACAAAACCTGTGCTCAGCTAGTGGGAGGACAAGTTCACATGCTGGAAGCAACCCCTTCTGCTTATCAGATATGAAAGTGAAGCCATTTCCTTCTCCAGTTATCTTTAGGTCCTTCTCTAAAAGCCTCAGAAACCAAATCCATGAATCTTTGCTTTCCATTTCAACCATTGCGTAAGCAACATAAGTAGTGTTGTTTGCATCCAACCCTACTGCACACAACAATTGACCTTCATAGGGACTCTTCAAATGGCAGCCATCAAGTCCTAGAATTGGTCTGCATCCATTCTTGAAACCCTCTTTCAAAGCTCCCAAGCATATACATCTTTTCAAACACAGGCTGCTTCTCAAGGTTGTTGAAATCACACTTGATATCGACCGTGGTGTTAGGGTCCACCCTTCTCAGTTCTTGAGCATAATCTTGCACCTTTTCATATTGCTCCTTCATGTTCCTTTCCACCTTTGTCCTATAAGCTTGTTGATATGATACTTTTGCCTTAATCCCAGATGACATCTGATTCATTAATGCCTATGTCATATAAAACAAAGAAAATGATATAAGGCATCAACACATGAACAAATGCATATGAAGTTTAAAAAGTTTGCAATTTAAATGATATGAAGACATCTATTACCTGTAGCAATATTTGGATTCATCTGAATGAATTTAGAAAACTTCCTCACAAGGTATGGTACCCTCACAGCACAATTCTCTTGCACCCTTGCACAGTTATGGTTTCCTTGATATGTTTTGATCTGAAATGTGTTAGAATGTTGCATCCTCGATGCAAAGATGTCACACCCCAGTCCTTAAGTTATTTTTACGGTTATTTACTTTGGTATTATTTTAGTCTTTTACCGTATTAAGTAACAGTTTACTGTTAAAGACCTTAAAGTTGACTTTTTCTTCCGTTTGGAATTTGGGAAAACTTTCTTCATGAAAGTTGTAGAGGACGTGATTACGAGTTCATAGACATGTTACGCGTTAAAATCGGAATTAGCATGGAAAAATTATCCTCTAAAAGGAAAATTTTTGTGTTGGTAAAATAGGGGTAAAATTTAGTGGGTTTATTTTTTTTTGGGTTTAAGTATTGGACCGGGTGGGGAGCAGCCCCAGCTCAAATCCCTTCTCTTTCTTTTTCTTCTTCCTTTCTCCCGAGCGCCCCGAGCTCTCTCTCTTGCCGGAAATTCTTCTGCCACCAGCTACCGCCGTCCAGCCAGCAACCGGCCGCCGCTCCAGCCCAGTTCGGACCTCCACCACCTCCTCTCTCTCCCCGGCCAAGTGTCTGAGCCGGTAGTGCCGCCGGAGAGGAGAAAAACTCGCCGGAAACGCCGATTGTTTCTTCGTCGGAGCTCCGTCCTCTGGCCACCATAGGCCGAGATTTTTGGCTCAACTTGTAGCTCTCATCTAGGTGAGTAATCCCTCTAAAGGAATAGGCTTAATTCAATCTTGTTAGGGTGAAATGTATAATTGAAGTTTTAGGGATTTATGGATGTTTCGGTTCGATTACCTTTGTTAGCCTTAGAATTGGACTAAGTGCTAGTTATGAAAGTTGTTGTGCGTGATGAGAGGATTATGCTGGTAAAGTTTGAGAAACATTGGAGGTCGCCGGAGAACGGCTGCCGGCCGCCGCTGCCGGCGGCGCCGCCCCTTAGAGGCTGTTTTTCATGTTTTTAAGATGGTATTATTGAGAGGGGTTTAATGAAGTATAGTTTGGAATTTTTGGAGGAGTTTTGTTAAGGTTTGAGATTTTCTTCGGTTAAGGAATTTGGCAGTGTTTAGATTGGAATATCGATAGTTGGGTTAGTCGGTTTTAAATGCGCATAAGGTTAATTTTTGGTTATCGGTGATGGTGGTGAATTTTGAGTTATAATGGATTAAAGATGGAGAAAATTGGCAAGGAGGAAGATTGATTTTAGACCCTTAATTTTATGGACTTTTTGTTTTTATTGAAGTTTTATTGTTGCTTGGGAATTAATATTAATTATTGTTCAGGCCGTGAGGAGGATCGTTTGGAGGAAGCCTCGGGTCGTCGGCAGGCATAGCCGAGCACAGTGAGTGGACCTTTGATTTAAATGTCATGCATGCACTAAAGTTATTTAATTTCAAAGGCATATTTGAAATTTAGTATTTCCTTGAGATTAATGAGTTCAATTTATTTATTTGGGAACTCTCTTGCTCATTTTACTTGACATGTGGGACATGTCAATTGATCTTTTATATTTGGTATTATATTACACCCTAAAAGGGTTGATTGATATTGACTATTGCTAGCTAACATTATTTAGCCGTCCTCATCATATGTGAGTAGAGCGCTTAGCGTGAGATGCTATTATAGTCTTACCAGCGGTCCTTATCATATGAGAGTTGAGCGCTTAGCGTGGGACGCTATTATCGCCTGGGAGGCAAGCGATCGGTTTATATAAATATATATTATTGTTAGCTAGTCATTACTTAGCGGTCCTCATCATATGAGAGTTAAGCGCTTAGCGTGGGACGCTATTATAACCTTATTAGCGGTCCTCATCATATGTGAGTAGAGCGCTTAACGTGGGACGCTATTATAGCTTGGGAGGCTCATCGTTATGGTGAAACGTTTTCCCCATTTGTTTTGATTTATTGAGAACCAATGGGATTGGTTCGTCATTTTTATTTGTAAATATTTATAGAGAGTCTTCCATGAATGGCATGCAAAATATTATTATTTTTCTAATGGAAATTATGGGAGAGCATAGATTTGATTTCATTGCTCCATATTTTTGTTACTTATTTTTGTCCACTCACTCTAACGTTTTAAATGCTTCTCCCCTGGGCCTTTCGTTTTTAAATGTCCAGTCTGCAGAGTTCGGTTCGGCGAGGATAGGAGGCGTGTCACAAATCCTCACCTCATCCAATTTTCCCATATAGGTTACTAGTTTAACCTATTATGTATCTTTTCTCTCATTTTCCTAGTAGATGCTCTGATAATTATGGGATGTTTCAAGTGTGTTAAGAGCTGATGAAGAAGATTCATTTGTTTATGTTTATTTAAGAGATTATATTTTTGGATACTGTTTGGGGATTATTTTGAGTTGGGTTTGGTGACTTTTCTCTCAGTTAGGGTTACCCATTATCAAGGGAGGTTTTGCCAATATTTTTGGTAGAATTTCCCTTGAGGTGGGTCCCGCAGGATTTATTCCAGATTTCAAGGGGGAAATTCGGGATAGGTCCTGACAAAAGAGTTCAAACTCGCAGTCTTCAGCTTTGCAGATAACCCTAAGCCTGCTTCTATCACTTTTGTCGTAAAGTGGTTCCCAACCCTTCTGGATTGCCCTCTCCGTTATAGCTGCTCTAAGTATTTTAGGGGTTGCAAACAACATACCCTTACAAAACGAGGGATTCTCCATGTCCACTTTAGGGTTAAACTCTGGATATTTAACTTCATCCCCATCAGAATTATATTCTTCTCCTATTACTTCTTCATCAGAATCCACAGCCCCAAACATAGCTTCATCATCTTCATCACCCTTACTTCCTTCAGTTAACCAATTGAATAGGTAATCATCATCAATCCCATACTCTGCAACATCATCATCATTCTTAGCGGGGTTATAATCTTCATCATACTCTCATCATCTTCATCATCACTGCCCTTCTCATACGAACCATGTTCACTAACTTCAGTTGACAAACCATCTTCAAACTCATCAGGCCCATACACATCTTCACTGTCGCTATCACCAATTTGCTCTTCCATCTCTGTTTTCCTCTTACCCTTTTTCTTATCCATCACCACAGGTGCTTTGCTAGCTTGAGTTGGCACTTCATCTCGGGGCTTAACAAACTTCACACCAAGAAGAGCCTTCCTGTTTGCACAAACCTTGTACCTTTTACCCTTTGCTGCATTGTTAACCTCAGAGTTCTTTTTAGGAGAATCAGGCTCTTCTATTACCACATTGCTTGATGGAGACTCCAACCAGATATTTGGTCTTCATACATGAACATGTCATCAAGGTCTTCATAACCAGGGTTCACTGAAAGTTCAAAAAAAACAAATTTGTTAGTGTATGCATATTGATTACTCATTAACACAAATTGGATAGAACCGTCTGACCTAAAAAGAAAAAGAAAAGGTCAATGAAACCAAAGAAGTATAGAACTACAAAATGGTAATCTATAGTACATACAGGATGTGGTGTTTATATGGTCCATATTCTGTGGTGGATACAATAATCAGACAATTGCACAGTATTATGATCCTTATATAAAGTTTCATGATAAAGAAGACAATTGCACAGTATTATGATCTTTATATAAAATTTCATGATCTATATTCTATGGTGTTTTATTTGGGATCCTTTTATTTGTATCTTTCTTTTGAAATAAATATCACAATACAATGAAAATGACAGTTTGATTCCTCTATAGTTCAAACAAGTTTAATCTACATGACAACCACACAGGAACCTTAAACCGTTACTTGCAGGCTGTCAAGTAACACTAAAGGTGGAAAGCACTCAAACAATTATATACACCAGAGTGACCAGACCTTATGCAAGCTTTGTATTATAAGGCCACTAACCATTTCTTAAATACCTTTGTTCACAGCCCGACAACAAACACATGGTCTCAGCTAACATATTCAAATCAACCCCAGTAACCCTCTTATAAAAACCTATAAAAATCTTAACTTCTGAAGCTTCCAAACCTAAATCAAAACCCTAAACTCATTCTTCAAACCCTAAATTCCAAACCCCCATATCAGAAGCTTCCAAACCCCAAAAAATCAAAACCCACCTCCCATAAACCCTAAAATCAAAATTTCAAACAGTAATAAACCCCAAAATCAAAACCAATAACCTTTGCACAAAGTCAAAACACAAGCCTTAATGTTCATATCGAAATTAAACACTCACCATAGTCAGGGATTTTTCTGGCTTCCTCCAACAATCCTTGTTCGCCATTTGTTAATCTCGGTATCCACACATCAGGCTCAACCATCTCTTCAATCAGGGTCTTCAATCTTGTTCGATATGGGTTTTGGCTGTTGATCAATCTGGGCGAATTTGGGTCGGGAACGAAGTGAGAGAAAGAATTGATGCGTGTTTTTTTTTTCTGGGTTTGGTCTAGGTTTGATCGATAGAAAACATGAACAAGGGATTTCTACAAAACAAAAAAAAAGGAACAAGGGCTAGTTTTGTCTTTTTGCCAAAATTGGGGTTGAGGACTGAAATGTGGGTCATTTTTGTCTCCTCCACGTCGGACGCTGATGTCATGATCGGATGGAATTTGAATTTTTGTCTCAGCTTGATGAATTTTAAGAGTTTAAGGGTACACATGATGAAAAAAAAAAAAGAGAGGCACAACTGATGAGTGACCCAAAGTTCAGGGTAGTACACTGAATTTAATCCTTAATAAAATTTATGTTTATTCACATGCTTTGTGTACTCTTGCTTCAATTTCCTCACTCTAGATGTATGATTTAGGTTTTCCCCTCCTTAATCTATGTTTGGTGTGTTGAAATTGGAATATTGAATTGGGGAATTTGTATTTCAATTTAGATTTTAGCATGAGTATGGTGGAATTGGCCCATTACATATATATATACAGCCCTTCTCAGCTGCGGACGTCCGCACCAATGGTTTTGGTGTGGATTTTCATTTTTGCACCACTTTTCGATCGAATTTCCTCATCTCCACCGTCTAGTATCTAGATAATATTGTGTAGATCATCTCTGTAAAATTTCAGCCAATTTGGTAATCGTTAAGGCCCTCAAAATGGCATCTTTCTGTTACAAACATGAACGGTTCATGTTTGACAGAATTCAGTCCGTCCATTGGTTTTTCGAGTTTGAGGGCCTTAACGATTACCAAATTGGCTGAAATTTTGCAAAGATGATCTACACAATATTATCTAGATACTAGACGGTGGAGATGAGGAAATTCGATCGAAAAGTGGTGCAAAAATGAAAATTCGCACCAAAACCATTGGTGCGGACGTCCGCAGCTGAGAAAAATCCTATATATATATATATATATATTTCCATTTGGATTTCTCTAGATTGTGGTTCTCCAATCACCCAATTTTAAGTATTGTAGTCGGTAGTCAGTAAACTACCTTCCCCGCCCATAGACCAGTCATGAAACTGGTAGACTGACATCCAGGCTACCTCGCCGTGGTGAAGGATCATCAATGCAGCAACGGGAAGATGCATCTCCAAGCTCCACAAGAAGACACCAGGAGAATATATATGTGTAATCAGTCCCACATCGGAAATGTATAAAAAGAGGAAACCTTCCTTATCTATAAAAGGAAGGCTCCCCCTATGAAGAAAGGACCTTTAGTCTCTCTGACTTCCCCATCTCCCTCTCCCGGGCGGGATGGATAGATACTCTTGTAACACCAAAGGCCTATTGGCCATGATAGTGAATTCGTAAGTGGACGTAGCCATGTCCTCCGAGGCATGGTGAACCACTATATGCCCCTGTGTTGTCTACTGATTATGTTCTACAGTGCTTCTACATAGCCTACGGGTTCCTGTAGAAACAAGTATTATTACCCTTGATTGTTGGAATAGTATTTGGAATTGTGGGTAGGGTAATTGTTATCGCAAATACTCTTTTGGATCTTATTATTTTTGTCAAGACCCACCCCGAATTTCACCCCGAAACCCGAGGTAAGTCCTGCGGGGACCACCTCCAAGGAAAATTTACTAAAAAGCAAACCTCCCTTGAAAATGGACAACCCTAACCTAGAACACTAAAGTGTTACTTTCTTAAATAAATTTGAGCATCCTCCAAATCAACCAACAATTATACGAAAGTGAGTAAATAATTACAAACTTCGTATATTCAAAAATACAATAAAAGTCTAAGCACACCACCATAAACATTACAATAAATCTCAAAGAGTATTCAGAGCTACTATACACTAGAGGAGTAGGAAAAATACTCTAGTAGGTTAAACAGGTAACCTACTGGTGAATGGTGGCTGAGAAATGGGTAACTATGCCTCGTCGTCTCCTACTCGTTCTAACTCGAACTCTGCAGACTGGGCATTTTAAAAACGAAGAGCCCAGGGGAAAAACATTCGCAATAATTAGAGTGAGTGGACAAAAATAAATAAAAAGAATATTTATGTTTTCCCAATTTAATTTCCAAGAAAACGAATGCATGTCTTAAACGATAATTCTCTTATCGTTATAAATATCGAGCCTCTACTGCTCAAAACTATATATATATCCAAATACAACCTCTCAGGCTAAAATATATATATATATATATATATATATATATATATATATATATCAAAATACAGTCTCTCAGGCTAAAATATATACATGTATATATTTACACTCGCCCATACTCCCTATATAAATTAATAATAATCTATATAGGGCTACTACGCTCGCGTCCAACGTTCACGTCACGCCTTAATGCGGTGATACACTATGTCATTAAGGTGGACAGACGGGTGTATAAATATGTGCCCATACCCCTTATATGAATTAAACACTCATATAAGGCTACTACGCTTGCGTCCAACGCTCACGTCACACCATAATGCAGTTATATACTATGTCATTAAGGTGGACAGACACATATCGCTAGCTAGCATTTATATACATACTCTCCTTAAAAATATATTATAATTAACCGAAAATCCCATTTTCGGTAACTCATCACAATGAGTAAAATCATCAAATAAAAATGACGACAAATGGTCTAACCAAATAAACAACTGCATGCACATTATTTAAAACAAAAGTCCACTCACAAGTTAGGCCTAAGCCTGAAGTCAGTCGGAGGTCTCCTCTGCTCGAGCCTCCTCGCGTCCTGTTCCAAAACATAAATAATTCCTTAAATAAAATCCCAACGTTTAAAGAAAATAGACATAATTAAATATGAGCTTCTCGTGCTCAACCATGCCTATCGTCCTAAATATTAACTTCACTGCCAACCAAAAATCTCCATAAATACCGACATCCTCAAAAATCACCTTCCAACGTCCTAATCATAAAAATAATCCAATGGCCGGATTTTAACTTATTAATCCGCCAAAAATACCAAACTTTACAAATTCCAAAACCTAACCAAAAATCCTCCAAAAATTCTTAAATTCACATCAATAATATCCCCTTAATATTCTACATCAAAAACCACAAAATTTCCCAAAACAGCGGCGGCGCCGCCGGCGGCTCCGCCGGCAGCGGCGGCCGGCGACCAACTCCGGCAACCTGCAAATGCTACCAAATTTTAACAGAATCTTCCTCTCAATCTCCTCTACAACTTTCCTAACTAGCACAAACACCAATTCCAAGCCTAACTATGGTAATCGAATCAAAACATCCATAAATCCCTAAAACTTTCAATTATACAAACCACCCTAACGAAATCAAATTTAGCTGAATCCTTTTGAGGGATTACTCACCTAGATGAGGGCTACAAGTTGAGCTAAAAATCACGACCTATGGTGGCCGGAGGACGGAGCTCCGGCGAAAAACCCTTTCCGGCAGACAAACCTTTCGGGGTTGACCGCTCCTTCACGGCGGCGTTCCGCGCGCGTGCACCGGTCCAGGATGAGAGAGGAAGAGGCAAGGGTCCGAACGGGACCAGTCTGGTGGCCGGACGGCGGCGGACGGCGGTGGTGAAATTTCCGGGCGGAGGGAAACTCACGGGGGAGAAAGAGAGAGAGAGAAACGGGAGGAAGAGAGGGAGAGAGTGTTTTGGCCTTTGACCAAAAACAAGGCCCGGTTCAACTTAATAAACAAAACCCAACTCCAAAATTTAACACCCCAAAATAATACCTCAATAAAACTTATATTTTTAATGATAACTTTTACATGCTAACTCCGATTTTAACGCGTAGCATGTCTACGAACTCGTAATAACATCCTCTACGAATTTCATGAAGAAAGTTTTCCCAAATTCCATGCGGAAGAAAAAGTCAACTTTGGAGTCTTAAATAGTAAACGGTTACTTAAAACGGTAAAAGACCAAAATATTACCAAAGTAAATAACCGTAAAATAATTTAAGAACCGGGGCGTGACAATTTTTGGTAATGGTTACTAGAATAGGATAGACAAAACCAAAGTGTTCTTTCTGCCACTAACTTTCACTTATGGTTTACCTCCTATTGTGTGACAATCGATTTAGCTTTCTTTTTGGTTTCTTAATGCTAAAAGGAAATCCGGCAAAACATTGAAACACCTTTTGAGTTAATCGTCATTATTGCCATATGATTCTTATTTGGGTAAAGAACCATGATTTCGATGGTGACCCTTGGTGTGATGCATCTTATCCTTCTATCTATTTTACTTTTATGTCTTAGTTATTTTGTAACGCCCCGGATCTTATTTGACCATTTACCGTCACTTGGATCATAAATGAGCATCACGTTTTCACTTTTACCTTCGTATTCAAGCTTTTAGTGGCTCTAAAATTTGACTTTTTCTTCGTTCGAAATTTGCGAAAACTTTCTTCATGAAAGTCGTAGAGGACGTTAAACCGAGTTCGTGGATATGTGGCACGTTTAATCGGAGTTTGTACGAAAAAGTCGGAAACTTTAGTTCTATAAATAGCAAATCATACCCCTCATTTCGGGATAATTCTAGAAATTACCCAGAATTTCCACAATTGCTGCTGGAACTTCATCGCCTCCGTCCGGCCGAGTTAGGGGGCGCGCTAGGTATCAAATCAAAGCTTGGAGCATCCTCTACAAGTCTAGGTAGGTGGTTGCATGTGTCGCGCCGCCGTGAAGGAGAAATCAAGCCCGAAAGCCACGGCTATGCGTGGTGGAGTTTCACCGGAAACTCCCTTCTCTGGCCACCATAGCCAGAGCTTCTTGTCCCATTTGGAAGCTCTCATCTTGTGTAGCAAAAAGTCGAAAGGTTTCGACTTAACTCGAGCTAGGTAAGGAGAATCGAAGGTTTGAAATTCTAGGGTTCTTGATTTGAGATTTTTATGTTTTGATTCGATTGACATGTTTCGGCTTGAAATTGTTCAATGTGATAGTTATGAAAGTTGTTTAGAATGTTGAGAGGAAGATTGTATCAAAATTTGGTAAACATTGGAGGTGGCCGGAATAGTAGCTGGCCGGCCGCCGCTTAGGGGTAGTTTTTCATGTTTTTGAGTTGGTTTAGTTTGGAATTTTTGGAGGAGTTTTGATAAGGTTTGAGATTTTTCAATGATTAAGGATTTTAGCGGTTGTTAGAATGAAAATCCAGTCGTTAGATTAGTATGAATTAAACTTTAAAAAGGTTATTTTAAGGCTATCGATTATTGTGGTGAAGCTGGGGCCTTAATATATTAAAAGTGGAGAACTTGGGCAAGAGAGAAGAATTTATAGGCTTCCTTTTAGTTCGGAATTTTTATTAAAGTATTAATCTAGTCTAGATATTTAATATTATTTATTGTTCAGGACGTGAGGAGGATTGTGTGGAGGAGGCCTTGGACCGTCGTCAGGCATACCCGAGCATTGTGAGTGGACACTTTGGTTTTTAATAAATATGCATGCAAGATTTTATAATTTATCATTTTATTTTCCGAGCATATATTAATACTTTGGCTTATGAAATGATCTTGGAAATTATTTTGAGTCTGACGCATAGATTAATTGTGGACCATGATTTATGGATTTGAGCTCGGATCATTAATTTGGTATTTGAGTTTGGATATCATTTATGATTTCCGGATTTAATTATTATCGGTTTTATTGTTGACTTTAAGATTTATTAAAGACTACCGAAAATGGGATTTTCGGTAATTCTCTTTTTATAACTTTCTTGTTTATTTGAGGATTATCGATCTTGACATTGAGAATATTTTTAACGAGTATTTTCGGATTGAGAAATTATTTACAATTTATACTTGATAATTAAATCTCGCTTTTAATTATCGATTTGAGAATATTTGGACATGTGAGACACGTCATTGAGTTTTTTTTTAATTTCTTATGATAATTTCCAAGTACGGTTGGGAACCGTACCATTCATATGACCTTGGAGAAGTTTTATGGATTTAAGTGATTTCGTATGTTTTTAGTCACCATCTATAGGGTCACTCATATTTCATTACTAGCTAGCTTTTATTAGCGGTCTTCACCATATGTGATCAGTCGAGCGCTTAGTGTGGGACGCTACTAGAGCTTGGGAGGCCCCGATCGGTTTTTATTTATTGTGAGCTAGCCATTATTAGCGGTCCTCACCATAGGTGAGTCGAGCGCTTAGCGTGGGACGCTACTAGAGCTTGGGAGGCTCTGACCCGAGCATGGTAGGCTCCTTTTACATGGTGATAACTCTTCCCCTTATTTTATTTTTCTCAGATATGTATTTGATTAATCAGCGGGGTTGGTTTATCTCTTCTGACGAGATTTCTGTATTTGCAGGGCTGGTTTGTCCATTTTTATGTGATTCTGGTTTTGAAGTTAAATGTTATATCAAGTTGCGTGCATCGAGGTTTTAAAGTTTAAACGTGGGAAAATATTTAAATTACGTTTTTGTTAAATTATTTAATTTATTTTTGTCCACTCACTTTAACGTTTTTAAATTACTTTCCCCTAGGCCCTTCGGTTTCAAATGCCCAGTTTGCAGGCTAAGTTTATTTGAGATTGAGCGTACGTGGAGTCGAGACATAGTCAGAGGCTGCTTCCGCTTATTCTTTATTCATTGTTTTTCTTTCATTATAGATATGCTCTGATAACCATTTGAGATAGTTATTAGTTGATTAAGACTTGTTGTATTTTGGGAGATGTGTTAAACTTGGGGAGTAGGAAGGCTCCAGGAGTTGTGGATGGATGATTTGTAATAGAAGTGTTTATCTGGAATTTTTCAGGTAAGGGTTGTCCATTTTCAAGGTAGATTATACCGAATTTTCGGTAAATTTTCCTTAGAGGTGGATCCCGCAGGATTTACTTCTGGTTTCAAGGTGAAATTCAGGGTGGGTCCTGACATATTTAGTTTGTTTGTTAGTTGAAAACCCCAAAAACATTATGACACATTCTTTACCATTTCTTTATAAATACATTATGTGAGCCTCTTAGTACATATTTGTATAAGTGATTGATGACCAAGACCATAAGATTGCTAGCTAGCTCGTAATCCCCATGGTACGATACATTAGGGTCTAAATGTTTCCTACTTCTTTAATGACCGTGCTCTTATTGCGTGTAAGTTGCAATTAGCATCAAATTAAATGGCGTTGTTGCCAGAGATTGGAGTTTAATAGCTCTAATCCCTTGGTTTATGGTCATTTAGTCACTTGCATTTTCTTTGTAGTTTCTTCTTTGCTTCTTTGTTTGTGTGTGAAATAATGAAAAATGTTTGGCAACTAGTTGTGCTATAAAAAAAATGTTTATTTATCTTGGTTTGTGGTGTGTCGGAATTGAAGTGTGGAATACCTCTTTGTGTTCCAAGGTATTCCAAGGCCGTGGTATACCTGTGTAGGTAGCTTTGGGCCGCTTTTCCACTTCTTTTCCTTTGTGTTTAATTTCTTTATTTCGTTTGTGTTGTTTGGAGACCGGCTTGATGTCTTTAATCCCAAGCTCTTCTAGGGAGGCAACCCTAGGTAATTTGATCTTTTAAGTTTCATCTTGTAGGTAATAAGGTTATTTGTCCATGACTGGGTGGTTGGAAGGTGTGAAACGTGAAGAAATCAAAGAGCATCCACCTTTGTAAAGTACAGTTTCTGTCCAGTTTTCCACAGTGACTTTGGGAGCCTATATTTCACAGCCCGGGAAGGATTTGATCATGAAATTTCACAGAAATGTAGCCCTATATGTCAGCTATATGCCTGCAAAACAGTTTTCAGTTTGAAGCCCTGGAACTCCATTTATCAAGCAGTTGCTGCATGAAGGTCAGAATCAGTGCAGCTTCTGTACACTGACTTTGGAAAGCTACAACTCTTTACCCTGGTGGTATTTTGAGCTGAAACTTTTAGGAGTTGTGCCTTGACATGTCTACTGTAACCCAGAAAAAGAGTTTTAATGTTGGAATTTCCTAGCTTTTGATTTGGTGTTCCTAGTAAGCAAGGGTCAGAGCAGAGTAGGCAGAAACTGGAGAGCAGAACAGTCAACTTTGAAGAGAGATATTTCCCGGTTGAGAATGATTTAAAAAGTAAAATTTTATGAGAAGTCAGTAGTGTGTGTAACCTTTCATTCACAAGTGGTCTCACCCCCTTTGCATCAATGGGGAATCAGTTATTGCAGTTTTGGTGACTGGGGGTCAGGAGCAGATTTCAGAAACTGTGTGTCAAATTTGCCTAGCTACTGTGAGATATCTACAAGGAATAATTGAGACTTCCATACATGAAACTTCAAGGATCGGATCTCTACTTTTTCACTGTGTGATCAGAATTTTCAATGGAGAGAAGGTGAAGTTTCAGTCTCCATTCAAAGAGGCAGGGGTCAGAGCCATAAAATGCAAAACTGAGACTGCAGCTCAGTCATCTTTGAAGACCCATATCTCTTGACACACAATGACTCTAGAGGAGATTTTCTGTGCAGTTAAAGCTCAAGGAGTCTAGTTTCTGTTAGAATTGGCCACACTTTATTTGAAGCTACATTAAGCCCTAGAGAGAAATTTTCATGGGCAGAGGTCAAGCTGCAATGTGTGAGGTGCATTTTTCTTGGAGGAAGTCAAGGCCTTGTTTCCTTGTGGATGGTGTCTATCGTATCTTCACCGAAGGTCGTGTGCATTGGGAGATCTACAAAGGGAGTACTCTTTCACTTTTCTTAACCATAGTTGTTAGTTATTTTAGGCCTTCGCCCAACCTTTCTTCCCACTTGAATTTATCATTGCGATTTTGCATGATTCTATCATTTAACTATGCACATGGCCTAGTTACTTCAATTTGTTACATTTAAAAGAGCATATATCTAGACTTGAATGAGACTTGCATGACCTATTGTGAGATATATTGAGCCTTATATTGTGAACATACATTTTTCATGTCACTTGTTCTTCACTAGTGCCGAACTTGTGGCTGCCAACTTTGGACGATCCTTTGGATCATAAAAAAAACAAACAAAAAAAAAACTTTGGACGATCCTTGTTTTCTTCGAGCTGGAGTTTCGTCAACAATAGGCTTTTACCCGTGGGAGGGAACAACCTTCCAATGCAACCATACATGAATTGAAGGAAATATCGACCTCATTAGTTTGCTGTAGGAAGAATCTAATAAGGCGCACCCCAAAGTTGGTTCCCGTGGTCCGCCCACGTTTAACTCCTGAAAATTCGTATTTGGGTGAAAATTTTAGCGAACGTGAGCAACTATGACTCGTTGTAGGTGGATATATGTCTCATAACAAGCGTTGAATCAACCATTTATCAACATTAGAGCATCTCCAACAAGCTTGTCAAATTTTTTTGTTAATTTCAAAATTTGACATGTGAGTTGACAATGTTATTTTTGACTCATTTCCTTCCCAACAAATGAGTTAAATTTGAAACTTATTTTATTATTTTCATAATATTATACATATAAAACTGTTTGTTAGAGGAAGAAGAGAAAGCAACGGGGAAATAGAAGACAGAGAGAAAAAATGATAAAATAATGAATGACTTTTTCCTGTGTCAAATTTGACTATAGAAATTATATTGTCAATTACACGTGGAATTGACTCTTTTGTTGGAGAGTTTTTTGGGTTATCAAAAATAGCTGTTAGGCTGCCAACTAGGATTTGACTACTTTGTTGGAGTTGCTCTTAAGTAGGTTTGATCCAAGCGCTCCTTCTGGTGGGACTATTATGGTACAATTTTGCTCTAGCCACTAGTCCTACGTATGTGCGCTGGCGACTGATTAACACTTTAGGGCATTTGGAATTGATAAGATGTGAAATAGTACTACAATCACTCGGCCAACATGCTTAGCTTTTCAGGACATCAAGAACTATAATGTGCTTAGGGTAACTTTCTTTTGACAATGTGTGTCACCTAGAGGCATCTCTATATCTTATATGGGTCCTTCAACTTTATAATCAAGGTTATTAGGGGGTGAGTAGGTTAGTGATAATAGTCCATCATTCCCTTTTGATTATGCAGTGGGCTATTATCCTATTGAGAAATTATATTCGCACATATCCTATTGAGAAATTATATTCGCACATCTTTAATTTATAGATACACACTCCTAACAGATTTTTGTCCAATTTTTCACTCAATCTTCCTTTATTGCCCTCATGTTTGAAAACATAACAAAACACTGTAATTTTTCTGGAAAATAAACTGCATCCTGAATAAAGAATTAAAGATGGGAAAGACCAAACATATTGGCAAAACCCACTCCCAATTTTTCCATCATTTTTTGATCGCTACCAGGTAATCAATTTTTATCCGTGGGTGTTGGTAGATTTGGAGTAAGATTCTTTTGTTGACCAATTACCGAGAGTCTAGCTTACTTTGGATTTCTTAGGGTTCATGCAAGTTTCAAAATTCGTATAATAATTGTTTGGGATGATTGCCTCATTTTGGTTTCAACACCTCTTCTATATTTTGATCAAGTTCAACCTTTTTTTTTTCCTGGGTACGTTCCTGGTTTCAACTTTGTTAGAAGGGTAGAATTGTATTAAAAATAATCCAAAAATAAAGTGTGTATATTAAGCATTTTGATAGGTGTAAATAAAATTTTTCTATCCTATTTAGTTACTAGTTAGGGCGTACTTTGATATAAATCCAAAATCCAAATGGCAATGAAATCATTACCAGGGTCATTATCCATACTAATGATTGTTAACCCACGACTAATCTTTTGGGTTAATTTCACCCTGGGCTGCATTATATCGTGCAAACTCCCATCACCACTGGCCCTTTTTCCCAACAGCAATTCAGCAGAAGCTGACCCAAAAGAAACAGGCCCAACAGCAAGTCCATCTTCACACCAAGGATTCGGCCCAGTCAACCCAACTGTCAAGGCCCCAGCCTTTATAGCAATCTTGGGCCCGGAGATAGTCAGGCCCAGTCAACTCCAACCTCGCAGCAGCCCGAGGAAGAAGAATAAGAGAGGAACAATAAATATGAACATTTAATAGAAAATATGATGTGAAATTCACACACCTTTTATTTTATTTTGTAACTTAAATTTTGGTTAACACGTTCATAGAAAAACAAAGTTTAAGTCACTAAAAACAAAATTTAAGTTACCAAATAAAGAAAGAGGGTGTGTGGATTTCAATTTGGGGTATGTGGATTTCACATCTCTAAAAAATTTATATGAAACGACGCCAGTTGGACAACAAACATAGCCAAAAATATTGAAGGTGAGAGACAGATTAAGATTTATTTCCGGCTATGTTATACTGCGTTCTAGTTCCATATATCTCTGTAGCTTGTCTCTGTTTTATTTTATTTTTTGTGTTGCTTCCCTTTGTATTCTCCAGCTCTTCTGAATTAAATCCAATGAAGCATAAAAAAATCATTCAGAGCAAAAATATCGCGTCAAGGTCAATGAACTCGTCAATCCAATGACTAAATCCTCGTCCAGGTCCTGTTTGGGGGTCTCCTTTCATTTGTGGTCCAATGTATGGAATGATAAGTACGAGTGACATTGGCTTCTAATTTTGTCAAGTAATTGTGACATTGAAGACTCGAGAATTATTACCAGAGAGGTCTATTGGTAGGACATGTGCATCTGATTCATTGACATATTTGGTTAGTTCAAACGGAATAAATATAAAATTAAATAATTGTTGTATACCGGGACAGATAATAATCAATTGAAATACATGTTAGTAATGCATGATGTATTCGTATTCGAGTTGAATAGACTGATCGCGTTGAAAAATGACACAAACTATGCTTGAAATTATTCAAACCGTTCAGACATTTTGATAGCTCGAAGTTATCGAAAAGTAATGACGGTCGGTTCAGTTCTTCCTTTACAAGTTTCATCCATGATTCGATGATCACCTGGTTTTCTGTAGGCTGTAGGTAAACGTACAAAATGTTGCATATAGCTGACCCAGTCCTGTGTTCCTTCGAAGCTTTCATAATATTCTACCACTAGGCAGTATACCCGCGTTTTGCTGCGGGTGTGGTATTGATTCAGTTCAACTCAAAATAGAGAAATTAGAGAATTAGTCAAGTTCATTTAAGCCTTCAAATAAAGACTATGCAATATGAACTATCCAAAGCCACTATTTTTGAAGGGACATGTTCTGCACTTTACTTGAGCTGCTATCGGGTCAAAAAAGCACTTGACAACTTTCAATATATGCCAAGATTATTCAACAGCATACTTTAGCTAGCCTCCATAATCATTGAAGAATGCTGAAATCCAAGAAATAGCAATAACTCAGAATTCATAAGCAGAAAAAATGGTAAGTCCATGACCATAAGCTAACTTGTAAAAGTGCCATCGAACTTTTTCAAATGATGATTCCTATGTTCTAGTATATCATCAAAAAGTTTGATTGCGATTTCAACTTGAATATACAAAAGAGTTGTAATATACCTGAATACAAAGAAGCTGCATATGAGAGCTCAATGTTTCTTAAATTAGCTCATGAATTCAACAACTGACTACTGTGCAAATCTGCAAAATGATAAAGAAAAAATTATTACATCGCATAAGACCTGCACATCGCATACAGATAACTAGGAGTTGTAAACGAAAGAGAAACAATTTTTAGTATTAAAACAACAATATAGAGCTTGAGAAAAAAAAAAAGAAAAAAAAACAAAAACCGTAGAGTTCTCTATCATAAGCAAAGAGCCAAAGAATAAGCAGACTGCAATACTGTTATTCGTCTCACAAAAACATAAGATGTACCCTTTATTTTATTTGTTTTCTTTTGAAAGCTAGTACTATATTTCTTTTTTATTAATTACTTAGTATGTTGAACCATGTGTTTACTAGCTTTCAAAGCATACATTATTACTTATAACTAGTTGAAGTCTTCTTTACTCTGAGGCATAATTTATAAAAGCAGATTGGAACTTAAATCAGATAAAAATAAAACATTCTAACAATACTAACTTTATTGCACCCTTGTGTTATATTGAATGCAAAAACCTATCTCATTTGGGCAAACAAACGTTTAGGATTTTATTTCATATATGAGGTTTGGTTTTGTTATTTTCAGCTTGGTTATTCTCTAATCTCTATTGACTTGAATCCCAAGAATACAATGAAAATAAGCAAAAAAAAATTTATATAGCTGTCCATAACAAAAATTGACGTAGACAAATCAAGAGAACTCGATCACCTCTTACAAATAGATAACTCTATTGGAGGAAAGTATTGCAGGACTAGTGGGACTAATCTTGGACGACATCAATTCTGGTGAAAATTCTAACCTGAAATTCAATATTGCAGCATCTCAGTAGAGATTTCAAAGAAAAAAAAAACAAACAAACCCTACTCAGCTATGTAATGCAGTATGTAAAGCAGATAAACATAACATGACCAAAAGATCATCAACAAATGAAAACCTAGAGAAAAGCAAAAACAGAGTGATATAGATAAATCTAAAATAATTTGCAGTTGTCACGAAGCAAATAGTAACTAAAAAGTGATAAGACGCTAGCCTTTTAGATCTTCCATTTGGAGCTGCTTACATTGTGGCTCTCCACATTAATAGAAGTAAAATTCCTCTTCAAATCACAGAGCTTTCCCAAAAGCACCAATATATAATTATAGACACATATTAGCTCTTTATATACATTCACACGTAACCAAAGTTTATCTATCGAACTGAGAATGTGAAAGCAAACAATATAATCCTAACTAAAAACAGGAATTAAGAAGCCAAAGACCCAATTCCTTTTGGTTAAAATGAAAACATGACCAAAACACATCCAAAAGATATCGAATACTCACCATATCTAAATCCCATACTTCGCTATATTTAAATCCAGTTTATCATTCATCTTCATGAAAATCAAAGATAAACAGTGTACGCAGAGCCAATTGGAAAAATAAAAACAGTATTAGAAAGTAATATATAGTACCAACTCTGAGAAAGACCTGAATCGAAAAAATGCTAAATCAGATGCAAAACCCGATTAAAAAAAGAAAGAAATAAGTGAATGTAAGAAGTAATAAGCATACCTAGCGAAATACCTCGATCTCATTATCCCTCTCTTTCCTATCTCTCGGCTCGTTGACAAAATCTCTCGAAGCAGAGAAGCCGAGAGCTTATTCTCGAAAGTTGGGTCCGATCATAACTTGTCAAAGAGACAGAAAGAGAGAACATTAGTATAAAGAGAGGAAAAAAAGACATCGCTATGCAAAATTTTGATGTTTTAGTCCTAACTCTCATAGACCCAATTCAATAGAATGAGCAGATTTAATTACGTCTTGATCAATGTTAGATCAAACCCAATCCCCCAACACGATCTGCAAGCTATTTCGCACACAAACTCTCTAATTAGATTTTCTGGATTATTAGGGTAACTCAGTTAGAAGCAGTAAGCATACCTATAAAAGTACCTCGATCTCTTTGTCTCCTCTTAGATATAGAATATTGATGAAATCTCTGGAAAGCTATATTTGAATGCAGAGAAAGCGAGAGCTTAATCGAAGACATGATCTTCTTGTAAGGTAAATTGGGTAGAGGAGAGAGTTGGGTTCGATCACACCTTGTCGGAGGAGACATCCAAACGAAAAAGACAGAGAGAGCAGAAGAATAAGAGAAAAAAAAGGAAGGATCTCGAGATCGCTCTCGATTCTATCTCATAGAGGAAGAGCCAGAAGAGTCTAGAGAGGGCAAGAGAGATAGAGCGAAGGCGCTACCGCGAAATCCAAAAAAAAAAAAAAAAAAAAAAACACCTTTTACAGATGAAGAAACACACTGTGAACAATAATTAGGAACAATGCTATGAATAGTTGACAACAAATAGATATATGGTAAATGTGTACAAATTCCAATTGGTGTGCATCTCTAAAACTTGTTTTAGACCTCTCGAGGCTTTGTATCAAATTTGTGATGTTTTGGAGACGACGGAGGCACTAGATTAGCACCATGGCCAAACTAATCCTAATCCTACTAAACACTAATCTTTAGGTTAACCCCTTTGAGCCTAACATGTTAGCTTTTTTATTTGTTAACCCACATTTACTCTAACCCTTAACTTAAACACTAACCGACCCTCTTCTTAGGTGCTAGTGAAGCGATGATAGTGACTTCTTGTTCCAAGTGCTTTCAAATAAGTGTGAGGTTTTGGATTGTACAAGTGTGAGAAAGAAAAGAAAAAAAAAACTGTTGAAAAAAAAAGTGCAAAGAAAAGAAAAATACAAAAAGAGAAAAAGGTTGTGGAAAGGTGTTAGGACCAACCCCGGCTTTTACCCTGAAATCCGAAATAAACCATGCGGGAACCATCTTTAAAGGAGATGCTACCGAAAATTCGACGTAACCTACATTGAAAATGGACAACCCTTCCTAAGAACACATACAAACACTTTTTAAAAAAAATAATCCAACTCCAACCTTATTCTCCTGGGGCCTTCGTGCTCTCCAAATTTCACAACATCTCCCATTTTATTTATTAATCTAAATATAATCCCACAAGAAATAATTCATTGGTTCAGAACAACTCTAATATGGAAGAAATGAAACATAGTAAACAAATAAACGGAAGCTATATTATGAACTATGCCTTGACTCCGTGTACGCCCGACCTCAACTATGCTAACCTGCAAACTGGGCATTTAAAATTGAAGGGCCCAGGGGAGAAGCAATTTGAAAACGTTAGAGTGAGTGAACAAAAATAAAGTTTAAAAGGAACAAATAATTACTAAGATTTTATGTTTTCCCAAATTAATCTCTTCAGTAAAACTGCGATGCATGCAATAAGTAGTAAACTTCTTAACTCCGAAATTGACAATTACTGAAAAACGCAACTACCCCCGCTAGTCTCCAATACTATATGATATTGAGCCTCTCAGGCTCTAGTATATAAGTATGTATTTACACAAGTCCATACCCCCTATATAACATTCATATAGGGCTACGACTATTTGCTTGCGTCGCTCACGTCACACCATAATAGTGGCTATTATTCGCTGCACCATTATGGCGGATAGACGGGTGCATATACGTGCTCATACCCCCTATATGAATTCCTATATTTATATAGGGCTACGACGCTTACGTCCCACGCTCACGTCACACCATAATAGCGGCTAATCGCTACACCATTATGACGGACATACACGTACGGCTAGCTAGTATTTATATACATATTTTTTATAAATATAAACATATATCTCCACCGAAAATCCCATTTTCGGTAACTCTCCAAAATAAAGAGAAATTGACAATTATAAAAGAAAATAATATGTATACGACTCCACCGAAAATCTCATTTTCGGTAACTTTCCAAATAGTGAAGTTAATACTTAAAATAAGAATATTTACTTCTGAAAATAACTTCGCGGAAATAACTCATGCAAGGAAATCAATTCCACATATTAAAATTTAGTAAAATAGTATCATCCATTTAATATAAAATCATTGCATGCATTAAATTTAAAACAAAAGTTCACTCACAGTGATTCGGTTATGTTAGTTGTCAATTCGAGACTTCTCAAGTCAACCGCTCGACCATTTCCTACGATGATTCACTTTCTATTTAATTAACACCTCATTCTCATTCAAAGTATGCAAGAACGAGGCCTTAACAAGAAACTAAATCGTAAAGCCTTACACAAATCTCATAATTGTCGAAATACATTTAACTCAACTCGAATAGGAGCCTTTCTCAAATAATACACCCAGTGCACGTTTGGTACCTAAGACTATTCTGAGTCACTCTATTATTAATACTTAGCCTACTCTCACTTAGTAGGCTTACTTAGTACCGATTTGAACCATGTTTGGTGAGGCAGTAAGGTAGGACAGTGTAGAGAACAATAACCAAATCTGCATCCATATCAAAACTTCATCTGGACCAAAACCTCTTTTATTCTTTGCAATACTGAGAAACTATACGGACCAAATTTAGTAGATCTTCATCAATCAAATTCAAACAAACCCACCAAAAACTTAAACAAGTAAATGGAATTTTGTAGAAAGAAAAAAAAATCTAACCAATAGTTCTGAAAAGAACCCAGGGAACTCTGCATTTTTCTTTAAAATTGAGAAAGGGGAAAACCCAGTAAGTCAGAGATGGTGCTCGGGATGTGTTGTTGAGGATTCAGAAAATCTTAAGGAAGTTCAACATGAGGATTTGCCAACACCCAGACTCAAGAATGAAGATTGATCTCAAGTCTTAACTCTTCTCTCTCAAAAACCCCAAAAACCCGAACCTACCAAAGCTCCTCTTCCTCAATGGCCGGTGGTCGCTTCCGCGAGCTCGTGAAGAAGGCAAGGTGGCGCTAGGAGTTCACTACTCCGTCTCGGCCGCCTCCACCGAACGGCGGAGTTGGCGGCCACCAACGGCGACGCTTTGGCTAGAATGTGGCTTATCGAGACTTCTACTTAGTTTTTCTTGGGTTTTTGATATGATTATGAAATATTGGTTCTTGAGATAGGAAGATTAGAAGAGTTGAGATCAATCTTTCTCTTGAGAGAGAAAGGGAGAGACGTAGGGAAGAAAGGAGGAGAGAGATGGTCTTATTCTGGGTTCTCAAAACTGAGTACCCTCGTTAAGACCAGTTAAGGAGGCTAAATGGAAAAACAGGTCCAACCTAAGCCCATTTATTTTGGTACTCACTTACACCAAACATGAGATTAGCCAATTGAGACTCCTTATTTAACACTGCACTAGATAGTACTGAGAAACAAACATGCGCCCAGAGTACTAAAGTGAGTCGATTAATAATCTGAGTACTTCTAGTGTAAATTAAGATTAACGGGTTCAATCCCATTCACTTGGTCTTTAGTCCTTAAACAATATAAGTAAATATATCATATTAGCATTCTTGAATGAACCCGCTTTTGAGTGTCATTTCAAGACATGATTCATGTAATTGACCATGCTTGCAATTGTTTCATACCTTAATTAAAAATCCCACTTTAGTTTGCAATTGTCCAAACTCCTTATTACCAACTTCTTCCGAGAATTCATACCCCAATACAAAATTTGTGTGACTAATAAAAATGTCCACTTAAATAACCGAAGCCAATTTTCCATAAAACTTATCAATTTGGTCTTCCCCCACACTTCCACAATATTGTCCATTTATTAGCAATGCATTAGCCATTCGAGAAGCAACCACACATCATACCAATCAAAAACAAACGGCAAGAATCACAAACACCTCAAACACTATATTTTGGCAGAAACCAACACTTGCCCTTTCTTCTTATCCAAAAGAGAGAATAACTTTAGTTGCTGGAAACCCCCACTAGCAGCCGTGTAATCACTTTTCCCACTTTACGTTGAAACTCAACCAGTAGTCTCTCTCACATCTCCAAGACCTCAGAATTCCACAACCTCACAAACCCTCAATTAAACGATAGAATTAGGATCTTAATCTAAAACAGAACTCTCAACCAAGAAAAGTGAATCAAATCCAGCTTACCAGGTCAAATGGACAAGCTGATGAAGCTTTCGGCGGCGTCCGACGCAGTTGTGGTTCTCGCCGGAACCAGAGATCGGAACTGTGGGGTTTTGGTCATCTTGGAGGCGCTGACCCTATCATAGGGTTGGTTGGATTTGGTTGCTGGCTCGAAACGTGATGGCGGCGACGAAAACTAGCGGCCGGTTATGGTGTTAACGGCGAGTGACAGGGAAGAGAGGAAAGACGAAAGGAAGAAAAGAGAAGGGAGAGAGAGCATGTACGGCCGAGAGAGAAGACATGACAGAGAACGAGGGTTCTAGGCTTGTCAGCCTTAAAAACCCAACTTTATAAAAATACAATTTTGTCCTTAAGCTAACTCTGGAAAACTCCGACACAATACTAGATTTTTGTAAATCACGCTTTATTCATTCGAATTCTGATTTAAGCATATCACATGTCCACGAGTTTGGTTTATCATGCTCTACAACGTTCTTGAAGAGAAATTTCTCAAAAGATTAACTGGTAAAAAGTCAACATTTTCGGGTCTTCTAAGGTGTCCACCTGAAGTGAAAAGTAAATTAAGATGTCATTTACCCTCCTGGTGACCAGTTAGCCGATAAAATGAGGTATGAGATGTTACAAAAGGAGTAAGAAAAAAAAAAGTCAATAAATTGAGAAAATAAAAGTTTCGAGGATAGAAGGTGGACACTTTACCAAGAGAGTGAGCACTTGGAAATGAGTTTCAAAGTCCTTGAAGTTGCTTTGCTAATTTCCTAAGAAGATTTGATTTTCTTTTCCTTTCATTTCATAAACCTTAACCCAATGGCCCCGTTACAACCTTGCAAAAGTCCTCTTGATGCAAATAATTTGCAATTTGATTAGTGGTGATGAGATCGAAGAACAAGCATATGGCGGCACATCTTTTGGAATTTTATTGAGCGGTACACTTTAACCCTAAACACTTATGTGTTTTGAGAGTATTCCTAGTGAGTTTAGCGGTTGAATTCATGCTCTTATATGTCTTGATTGAATATGATGGATTGAATTAACATAAGGGTATGTGCATACACTAGAAAAGCATGGACCGTAAACTTATTAACCGGTAATTGAGCTTGAGATGCTTTGGCATGTACACTTACTATTTTTGTTGGACGGTTTTTACGGGATTTTGGTTAGAAGGAAACAACCACTCATTTTTCTTTGTTTGTTGATTGAGTGTGTAGTTTAGATTTGTGTTTGTTTAGTTTGCTTGAGGACAAGCAACTGTTAAAGGTGAAAATCTAATTAAGGGTAAAAGCGGAATTCGCACAAAGAGGTCCGTGCGAATCAGGAATTATCCGCTAAGATGATTATCTGCTAACCTGCAAGATAAGGGAAAGGCGTTAAGGGAATGTCCGGATTGCTCCGAACAATCGCCCTCCGACGCTCAAGTTAGACATCTTGACAGATAGTTTGCAACTCAAAGTGAGGGAATGAGTTCGTTACCTTAGTTTGTGAGGCTAGGTGCCTATTTATAAAAGTTGAGCGAGGCAGATTGTCTTCGCGGTTGTTGAAAGCCTGGCACGGAAGAAACTGGAAGCGTGCATCGGATCGAGCGGTACACACGTGTCCACGTGTCCGATCGAGATGCGCTCCGGGGTAAGCTTAAGTGTTGAGAACGCATGCGTAAGGCTGATTAGAGCGCTTGACACTAGTTCCCACAACAAGTCCCCCAAGTCCCCTAGTAAGGATAATGACTTGGTTGGGGAGTTTAAGCAAAAATGTTTATAGAAAGCGCTCGTACATTCAGCGTTCAAGTGCGTTCGAATGAGTTTTGGGTGTATAAACCCTTATAGAGTCCCCCAACTCCCCAAGCGAGGAATTTCTGCTCTTGGCAACACTCCCGTGCGAAACAGAGAATTCTATGGGTTTGAATTGTGAGGACCGAAGTCGTGGTGTGTCCGATGTGAAAATAGAATGGGTGATGGAGAGCGACCCCAACTGACCCTATCATGATGGGCATGATCTTTTACCCGCAGTGGCATGTTTATCCCATTGTATGCGATGTATTTGAAGGAAAATGAATCAATTGTATGTCCAGCCAATGGTACCGCAATCGTAGAGCAAGATAGGAAAATTTTGCTTTTCTAGCGAGAATGTAATCCGCTATTGCTGAATAAAAATATTTTTTTCAAAGAAGATCATGTGTCACTTGCATTGACTGTTTACTTTCTTTGTCCAATTGTATAACTTTGCCGTTCGGACTTGACTGTCTTAAGTTGTAGAGATAAGTAATGTATTCTCTATGTTTTGCAGTCATAGTATCCGATTCGCCTAACCTTAAAGGTTATATGGCTAGAGCATCTGAACAAGATCCTGCTAGGGAGCATCATCGGTCGAAATTAGGCAACAACATGATTTTTCGGCCGGATCAAGTAGCGCATTTTAGCATCTTTCAGATCACAAGATTGTTTATCAGGTTCATGGGAAGATGCCCAATGAATCTATTCAGAAGCTCGTCCACTAGTTTTATCTCCCTGAAACGTTGTCATTTCGTCCTTTGAAGGAGAAGGAATCAATTGTATTCCAACCAATGGTACTGTAATTTTTCGCTCTCAACTCCGGGCGGTCTTAAAACTTCCTCTTTCTCCTGAGGCTCATTGTGCCATAGCAAAGTTGGGGGTAGCCATTGGTCAAATTTGTCATGTCACTTGATAGGAGTACAAAGTGCTACATTTATAATGTATTTCCGACCCTATTTAGCTATGTAATTCCTTTAACAATATTCATATTAACTAAGTTTGTGTTTTTAGGTCATAAATAAAGCCGAGGAGTCCAAAAGAGATGAAAGAGGAAAAATCTTCAAGAAAAAAGAATCCATGTCGTGCAAGGATTGAAATCAGAAAATCTGCCAGAAATTATCAGTCAACTTCGTCAGACGATTGTGATCAGCTTAAGATGATCTAGGAGATGTGCCATATATCAACGGAAATTTACAAGAGTGTACTTTCCAGAACTTTTTACGGATCGTCAATACCTATTTTGGAGAAAAAGTTATGACCGTTTAAGTGGCCGAAGGTGAGTCTGCCCGAATTTCTGATTTGGATCAAAACTTCTATTTGGAGGCCCAGACCATATTGGCAAGCCCACGGACGAGTTTTGAGGGTTTCATAACCCTAATCACGGCAGAAAAGAAGAGGAGGGACGTGAAGATTAGAGGAGGCCAGCGATCTCACATCATCAGAACCTCCATAGTTGTGGACTCGCACAAGGAAGCCGCCAAGCCATCATCGATCTTTCCATCATCCACGGTTTACCTTTTCTTTGGCATCTTTTATTCTCCTTGTGTGATTTTGCAGCCATGTGTGGCTGAATTCTCTTAGTTAGGGGCAAGGTTTGAAGCCCCAAGAATGGTTTAGATATTGTTTTGAACCTTGGTTTCAAATTATTAAGTCTTTCAAATTGTTTATTTGGTTTTGGTTTATGGGGAACTCTTGCTTGTTTATGTTCATGTATGCGCAACATAGAACATTATGAACTTATGAGTGGGGTTAGAATTATATTGTTTAATCTCCTAAACGGTTAATACAGCTTAATTCAAGGTAGTAAAACCTATAGAACAATAGGTGAAACCAAACAGAGAGACTTGCATGCTAGGTAGGCGTTCCACACTAGTTTTGCATACTTGTTCAATCAAACTTTCATTGATCTTAGTGCTTGGAATAATTTGTTGATAGGATAGCGTCTATACCTTGATCGGTTATTCTAAAGGCTTAGCAATAGTGCGTTCATCTTGCTTAAGTATTCAAGGGAAGTAATAAGTGTCACACCCCGATTCTTAAGTTATTTTACGGTTATTTACTTTTGGTATTACTTTGGTCTTTTACCGTTTTGGGTAACCATTTACTACTTAAGGACCCAAGAGTTGACTTTTTGTAGGAAAATTATTTTGGGAAATTTTTTTAAGGAAATCGTAGAGAACGTTAATACGAATTTGTAGACATGTCATACACTAAAATTGAAGTTAACTTGTAAAAGTTATCAGATCAAAAGGGGTAAACATTAGTTGGTAAATGGGTAAAATTTTTAAGGCTTTATTTTTGGTGTTTAAGTTTGGACCGGGTAGGATGTGGAAAAGCCCAACACTCACACCCTCTCTCTCTCTTCCTTCTCTCTCCTTTCTCCCGAACCTTCCCGACCTGCCGGAGTTTTCACCTTCTCCCGCCGCCGTCCGGCCACCACAGACCGCCGGATCAGCCCCATTCGGGCCCCTGTCACCTCCTCTCTCTTCCTGGACCGGTGTCCGAGCGTGTGACGCCGCCGGACGGGAGGAAACCACCGCTAGCAAACCAACTGTTTCTTCGCCGAAGCTCCCTCCTCCAGCCACCATAGCTTGTGATTCTTGGCTCATCTTGTAGCTCTCACCAAGGTTAGTAATCCCTTAAAAGGAATCGGCTCAATTCGATCTTGGTAAGGAGAAATGTATAATTGAAATTCTAGGGCTTATTTCATTCTTTGGTTCAATTACCCTATCTAGGTTTGGAATTGGATAGTTAAGGAAGTTGTTGTGCGGGTTGAGAGAATTATTGTGTTAAAATTTGGGAAGCATTGGAGGTCGCCGGAGTACCGCTACCGGCCGCCCCTTAGGGGTAGTTTTTTATGTTTTTGAGTTTGTTTTCATGAGAGGAGTTTAATGAAGTAAAGTTTGGAATTTTTGGAGGAGTTTTGATAAGGTATGTGATTTTTTCAATGGTTAAGGATTGTGGCGGTCATTAGAATGGAAATTCAACAGTTGGTTGAGCAGGAATTAAACTCTAAAAGGGAAAATTATGGCTATCGGTGATTGTGGTGAAATTAGAGCCTTAATTGTTTAGAAGTGGAGAAAGTGGGCAAGGGAGGAGAATTCTTAGGCTCCCTTTTATCTTGGAATATTTATTAAAGCTTTAATCTACTATGGAGACTTAATATTATTTATTGTTCAGGACATGAGGAGGATCGTATGGAGGAGGCCTCGGATAGTCGGCAAGCATAGCCGAACACTGTGAGTGGACCTTTGATTTTAATATCATGCATGCGCTAAAGTTTATTTAATTTCAAAGGCTTTTGGAGATTTAATATTTTCTTGGATTAACGAGTTCCATTTATTTTTCCGGAACTCTCTTGCTAATTTTAATTGACATGTGAGACATGTCAAGTGATTTATATTATTAAGTAATATTTCCAAGTACAGTTGGGAACTGTACAGTGCGCTATGAATTTATTATAATTTTTGGGGAAGTGTTGATCTTTTTATTGTAATATTTTACTTCACCATAAAAGGGTTGATATATATTGATTATTGCTAGCTAACCATTATTAGCGGTCCTCACCATAGGTGAGTAGAGCGCTTAGCGTGGGACGCTATTATAGCCTGGGAGGCAACCGATCGGTATTTATATTTATTGTTAGCTAGCCATTATTAGCGGTCCTCACTATAGGTGAGTAGAGCGCTAAGCGTGAGACGCTATTATAGTCTGGGAGGCTCCGACCCTAGCCTGGGAGGCTCATCGTTATGGTGAAACCTCTTCCCCATTTTTATTATTTATTGGGAACCAATGGGATTGGTTCACCATTTTTTATCCTTCAATATTTTTGGAGAATTTCCAAGAGTGGCTTGCTTAAGTATTTTTTTTTTAATGGAAAACTTGGGAGAGCATAACTTTGATTTCATTGCTCCATATTTAAGCCAATGTTATTGTTATTTATTTTTGTCCACTCACGCTAACGTTTTAAATGCTTCTCCCCTGAGCTTTTCGTTTTTAAATGCCCAGTCTGCAGAGTTCGGTTCGGCGAGTGTAGGAGGCGAGTCATACTTTCCACCACTTCCAGTTTTCATTCGTAGGTTACCTGTTTAAGCTACTTGTGTATTTTCTCGTTTCCTTCATATTAGTAGCTTTGATAACCATGAGATGTTGTATTTAATTTATGGTAAAGTGTGTTAAGAGTGTATGACTAAATTTAGGAGTGATTTGAAAGAATTATTTGGTGGGATTCTATGAGAAATTACATTATGGAATTGTTTGAGATACTATGTTTGTGAGGTGGGGGATGTTTATTTGGGGGAGCGGGTGGCTCCAGGAGAGGTTGAATATTTTGGTATAGAAGTGTATTGGGAGTTGGCATTTTTTTTTCAGGTAGGGTTTATTGGTAGAATTTTGGTAGAATTTCGTTTGAGATGGATCCCGCAGGGTTTATTCCGGATTTCAAAGGGAAATCCGGGGTAGGTCCTGACAATAAGGACTTACGCAGTGCGTTCACGGTTTGTTCTTGATTGATACCGATTTATGACTTAATGATTGAAGCTTTGGTTGTTAACATGTCTTGAAACATACTTGGTGGTGGATTTCCAAGTCTCTAACATCTCATCCATCTGATCTTTTCTGCTTTATTTTGTTTTTTTTTGTTTATAATCACAAAACTCCATATCTCTAGTACTATAATATTTTGTTTTCTCTTGTTTTGTAATTAACGTAATTGTAAAGGTACCCTCAATCCCCGGCTTTTATAACGATACCCTTATTTGCTATATACTACAATCGACACAAAGGGGTTTTTAATTGAAACGCCCGGTTTCGTTCGCTATCCAATTTGGTGCCGTTGTCGGGGATTGAAAAATCCCTAGCAATTTGTGTTAATTCTTGTATATATTTTTCTGTGTTTTTATTTTTATTTTTATTTTTTTTATAGTTTTTTACATTATATTTTATTTTGTTTTAGGATTTGTAAATTAGTTTTGTATATATTACTAACTATACTTTATGTTTGTTTTTCAATGTGGCATCAACCTTACGAGGTGTGTTCTAGATGCTCCATGGTAAGTCATTCAACGGAGACATGTCCAAGCATCCAATATCAAGGATACTATGATCAAAATATGCTTGGAGGATTTCAAGAGAACCAAGGGCATTGGAATGATTACCATTCACCTCAACACAATACAGTATGGGATGATCCTCCTTATTCTTCATGGAGCACCAATCCGGACATGCAACAAGGATTTTCCAATGAGTTTCAAGCTTCGCCATATTCATTCCATGACTACTGGACACAAGCACCATCTCATCAAATCTCAGATAAGTTAAAACATTACGATGAGATGATCAAGTCTCTAAATGTGATGAATGAGGCTCTAGCTTCTTCAAATAAAGCTCGGAGTGAGGAGCAAGAAGCCTTCAATGATAGTTGGGCAGAAACTAAAAGGAGTTTGGACACTTTAATATCTCAAGAGCAGCCATCTTTGTTGATGGCAACTCCACATGAACTTCCTGCAACTTCAGCTCCGTGTCAACCTCATGATGCAACATTCCATGATTCAATATTTTTCGAGGATGAAGAAACGGATTTGGAGGAGTGCAATGAAGAGCCACACAATGTTGAGGCTTCTGAGGATTGTTTAAAAGAGGAGTCAATCAAAGCTCCTACATTTGGACCTTTACTGCCAGTACATGGAAGACCACATGATTCTCCACATCATCACTCAAGCTCTATACATGTTCTTCCTATCCAAGCATCACGTGAGTTTGTTGAGCATGTAGATATGGTGGTACCTGAATGTCTCAAATCGGATAAAGAGATTCTTGTTGTGATTGAGAAAAGTTGGAGACAATGGAAGAAGAGAAAGAAAAAGAGAAGCTTCATATCTTATATATCCATTGCTCCCAAGTTACTCAAATTGCTACCAAAGGACCATGAAATATCTTTGAAGAGGGTCAAGCATTTGATCGAACCGCGGCCTAAGCCTCCTGATTATTCTTGTTGAAAAGCCATTGGGAGGCAACCCAACTGTCTATGCTTTCTTTATTTTGTTTGTTTTGATGTGTTTTGTGTGTGTGCAGGTGAGAGTTGAGAAAAGTTGAAAACTCCAAATTCAGCCAAAACAGTGCTCTCGGCAAAACAGTTCTTCCGACTTTGGAGGGCTACGGTTTGTAGCTCCTAGAACCTAGGAATGTGTGATTTATATGCAAAGAAAGATCTCTGAGTCTAGTTTTTGTAGGATTTTACAAAAGTGGATTTGAAGATCTGAGGCTGCGTTTGGTGCAGCTGGGCTTATAAGAAAAGCTGATTTTTACTTATTCCTAAGAATAAGTGACTGATAAGTAAAGTATAACTGAGTGTTTGGTAAATTGACTTTTAATAGGTGTTGTGAGTGTTCAAAGCACTGGAAGGTATTTGGTAAATTGAAAACTAAAAGTGCTTCCAGCTTGCAGAATGACCAATTTGGACATGAAACTAAAACTAACTTTTTATACTATAATTTATCTTTTGGTTATTTTTACAAACCATAAAAATAACTTCATGTCCATATAAATTATTTACTATCTATTTTTATAAATCATGATGTTCATATGATAAATATTAAAATGATTTATACAAGTATTGAGTCGCACTACTAAAAGAGCACATTCCTTACAAAAAACACACACTAATGCAGAATGACAAATTGTTCATCTTGCCCGTCGTTCAAGTTGACAAGGAGACAATTAAATGTTCATCAATTTAAACTCTATTAGAAGAACCATAACTTGCACATTCAGATTTGTCTTGGCTACTGGGCAACAATAGTGACCAGGATAAACTACGCGCCTGCTACACTATCTATAGTATTACTCACAATTGCTGCAACCTGCTATACACCAACTTCAGAAGGAGTCGAGCAAAAGCTAGCCTTACTCTAAAATCCAGCATTTTATTTGATACAGCTCACGCAGTGGCCAAGCAATATTCATCAAATTTTGATAGTTTATCATGCTTGATACCTTCAAAAAATAATGTAAGTTTGAGCAAGCATCATGGTATAAAAACTATCATAAATCAAGAGCACCTCACAACAGAAATATTATTAAACTACAAAGAACAATATCAGAAAAGCATTCATCTAAATAACTAGGAGAAACAAAGAACCCAAGAAGAATAATCCAAACAAGAGATCATAACTTCAAAATATTCATGCTCTCCCCTCACACATATTGTATATCTTCTATGATAACTAAAAAAATCATACCCATCACAATTAAACTAACATTTGTTTCTGAGGCTCGAAGTTTGGTTCAGCACTAGCACCAAGAAGGTGCCAAGTCTTCTATCAAACATTGCAAAATCAGATCCTCTTGGACTCTGTTATGTTCAATTGCATTCATAGTTTCATACCAAACCAAATTTCCACTGTTTTTATATACACTAAGAAGTATTGCTACTTGATGAATAAAAATACAGAGTACACAAGGTTACATATCCACATACACATTGCCAATGATGAGGCAGAGCCTGAAAGAATCTAAACTATGATACAATTCTTCATATGAAGATTGCACATCAAGCTAATGGACTAGATATCAGATACCATATATATAAATATAGTTAGATACCATATATATAAATATAGCTAGTCGCATATACACATTTATCAGTTCATTGTAGGAAGTAGAAGTGTCTAAATTGGCTGGACAAGACATGTATATGTACCTTGTCAAGACCCACCCCGAATTTCACCCTGAAACCCGAGGTAAGTCTTGCGGGGTCCACCTCCAAGGAAAATTTACCGAAGAACTCGGCAAACCTCCCTTGAAAATGGACAACCCTAATCCGGAGAATCCATGAATTACCCATAAAAATAATCCAAATAATATAAATGAATCTTATCACACTCCATTGAAATATTATACAATAATCCCAAGAGTATTCAGAGCTACTAAAAACAACGGAAGCAGGAAACTACCCTAGTAGGTTAAGCAGGTAACCTACTGGTGAAAAGTGGCTGAAAGGTGGGTGACTATGCCTCGTCTCCTCCTACTAGTACCAACCCGTACTCTGCAGACTGGGCATTTTAAAAATAAAGAGCCCAGGGGAAAACATTTGAAAAACGTTGGAGTGAGTGGACAAAAATGAATTTAATGAAAATATTTATGCTTCCCCAATTTAATTTCCATAGAAATTATGCTGCATGCGACAGCTCAAAAACTGGCAAGTATATGACTAGCTCCGGCTAGTCTCCAAAACTTAATAAAATACAGCATATATATATATATATGTATGTATTTACACTCGTCATACTCCTTGTATGATTTCTTATGAAGAAATATAAGAAAATAGAAATTCATACAAGGCTACTACGCTTGCGTCTAACGCTCACGTCACGCCATAATGGAATTTTACCTCATTATGCGGAAAAGACGGGTGTATTTATATACGTGCATACTCCTTATATGAATCATTATTATATTCATATAGGGCTACTACGATTGCGTCTAACGCTCACGTCACACCATAATGGTATTTTACCTCATTATGGCGGAAAAGCACGTATACCTAGCTAACATTTATTTATATACATACTATCCTCATAAACATCCATATATAAATATATAATCACCGAAATTCTCAATTTCGGTTATTCTCCAACAAAAGAAAATAATCATCAATAAATCTTTTTGCTAACATAATATTTAAAACAAAGGTCCACTCACAACTTAGGCCTAAGCTTGATGTCGGTCTGAGGCCTCTTCTGCTCGAGCCTCCTCACATCCTGTTCCAAATATATAATTAATTTCCCAGCTTAAAAATCCAATATTTAATCAAAATAGGCAAAATTAACTGTGAGCCTTAACCACGCTCATCCTTGCCTAACTTCGCCATTCTTAACTCAAAATTATCCAACCTCACCAGAAAAATAACGGCAGCCTTAATGCAACCTTCCACAGTCTAAACAACATCAAACCAATTGCCGGATTCTACCCTATTAATCCGTCAAAATTACCAAACGTTAACAATTTCCAAACCTATCCAAAACTCTTCCCAAAATTCCAAAATTCACATCAATAACCTCCCCTTAATATTCCACATCTAAAACCATAAAAATCCCCCTAACAGCGGCTGCGCCGCCGGCGGCTCCGCCGGCCGACTCCGGCGACCTCCAATAGCTACCAAACTTAAATAGCATCTTCCTCTCAATCTCCTCTACAACTTTCCTAACTAGCACAAACACCAATTCCAAGCCTAACTATGCCAATCGAATGAAAATATCTAATAAGCCGTAGAATTTCAAACACCGATTTCTCCTTACCTAGCTCAAGAGGGAGTGAATCCTTTGGAGGGATCAACGTACAGGAGGAGGGCTTCCTTTTGTGCCTAGCAGCTCCGACTATGGCGGCCGAAGGAGGACGTCCCAGCGAGAAAACCACCACGGCAGTCGGACCTTCCGGGGTTGGTTTCTCCTTCACGGCAGCGCTAGGGAGGCTGCCACCGGTCTAGGATGGGAGCTGGGTCGGAGGCCGACCGTTTGGGACCGGTACGGCGGCGAACGGTTGCCGGACGGCGGCGGTTGGGCTCGGGAAACTTTTTCCGGGCGGAGGGAGAGGGAGAGAGAAGCGGGAGGGAGGAGAGAGAAGAGAGAGAGAGGAAAAGAGTTGGGCTTGGCCCAACCGGTCCACACCACCATTTAACCCACTTCAAAAATTTAACACCCCAAAAATAATACCCTAAAAAAACCTACATTTTACTAGCTAAAATTTACCATTTTTTACCGTCGTCACGTTTTTCTCCTACGAATAATTCCTTCGAAATAATCGTCCCCCAAAACCCCTCTAGGGACCAATAAAATTATAAACTCATTGACGAAGACGGTAAAACTCTTATTAACACCATGCTAGTAAGTAAGGTAAAAATTTAAGAGTTGGGGTGTGACAATTCTCCCCTCCTTATAAAAATTTCGTCCTCGAAATTTACATACATGTCAAACAAAGAGGTAGGGATATTGCTGCCTCATTTGTTCCTCTGATTCCCAAGTAGCTTCCTCTACTTGATGACTTCTCCAGAGCACCTTGACAAGTGGGATTGTCTTGTTCCTAAGCACTTGCTCCTTTCGGTCAAGAATCTGAACCGGCTCCTCTTCATAGGTCAAATCCTTCGTCAAACTAATCGGCTGCTCTTGCAACACATGAGAGGGATCAGCAATATACTTGCGAAACACGGATACAGGCTCGAGCAAAAGAGGCCTCGGACCGACATCAGGCTTAGGCCTAAGTTGTGAGTGGACCTTTGTTTTAAATATTATACCAGCAAAAAGATTTATTGATGATTATTTTCTTTTGTTGGAGAATAACCGAAATTGAGAATTTCGGTGATTATATATTTATATATGGATGTTTATGAGGATAGTATGTATATAAATAAATGCTAGCTAGCTATACGTGGTTTTCCGCCATAATGAGGTAAAATACCATTATGGTGTGACGTGAGCGTTAGACGCAATCGTAGTAGCCCTATATGAATATAATAATGATTCATATAGGGAGTATGCATGTATATAAATACACCCGTCTTTTCCGCATGACGTGAGCGTTAGACGCCAGCGTAGTAGCCTTGTATGAATTTCTATTTTCTTATATTTCTTCATAAGAAATCATATAAGGAGTATGACGAGTGTAAATACATACATATATATATATATATATGCTGTATTTTATTAAGTTTTGGAGACTAGCCGGAGCTAGTCATATACTTGCCAGTTTTTGAGCTGTCGCATGCAGCATAATTTTTATGGAAATTAAATTGGGGAAGCATAAATATTTTCATTAAATTCATTTTTGTCCACTCACTCTAACGTTTTTCAAATGTTTTCTCCTGGGCTCTTCATTTTTAAAATGCCCAGTCTGCAGAGTACGGTTTGGTACTAGTAGGAGGAGACGAGGCATAGTCACCCACCTTTCAGCCACTTTTCACCAGTAGGTTACCTGCTTAACCTACTAGGGTAGTTTCCTGCTTCCGTTGTTTTTAGTAGCTCTGAATACTCTTGGGATTATTGTATAATATTTCAATGGAGTGTGCTAAGATTCATCTATATTATTTGGATTATTTTTATGGGTAATTCATGGATTCTCCGGATTAGGGTTGTCCATTTTCAAGGGAGGTTTGCCGAGTTCTTCGGTAAATTTTCCTTGGAGGTGGACCCCGCAAGACTTACCTCGGGTTTCAGGGTGAAATTCGGGGTGGGTCTTGACATACCTAAACTTAGAAGACCACAAAAATTGTATCATAAACTAAAGTTTAATACGCATCTGCATAATTAGATTATTGCTAACTCAATGGACATGGCAGCTATTTGATAATCTTGAATCTTATTTTACTATTTGGCTTGTTGAAAACCTCATTCAACATCAAAGCTCTACAAATCAAGATAAATAGACCCATGACACAAACATACAAATCATTCAAGGACCTCTACTACGGGTAAAAATAATCAAGGGGCAGCCAAGAAAGTATCACAATCTAATGGTCAAAGACAAGCCATAGCTGCATTAGTGTTTGTTACCCGCCACAATCTAATCAGAAACCATATTCTACTAGAGACTGCATCTTGCATATGCGAGCCAAGATAAAACAGCTCATCTAACCAAGATTTCCAAGATAAACCAAAAAACAAAACACTCACAAATTAGAACAATTTTTCAACATTAATAGAATTAATGTTGTCAAAGCAATCAAATGCCACACAATGCCAAGAAAACCAAACTCACTGCTTGTTTCCCCACCCAACCTAAACCGAAATAGTTTCTCTATATACCATGCTAAAAGACTGCATATTTAATGTGCTACTCCAAATAACATAGTTATTCGAACACCACCAACATAAACAGAAAAAGTAAAACACTCATTCGTCATTCCGACATTCCTGGAGAGAGTTATGGCAGTTCGAATGCAGACAGGTCAAGATACGCGCGAATTTGCAATGTGCTTTTTCAATGTGTTTTCATGACCTTGCAACTTGCTTTTTCTTTACTAGGGGGCATCCCTACACGTTTTGTGTACCTTTATTCATACACCGAGATCTACTCAAGGCCGGTCCTCGACCTTTTTCGATGTCTGCCAACCTCAATGATGCACGGTACTACAACTCCCTTACTGGGGGGCATACTAAAGTTTTGATGTCGTTCATTTTTCTCAAGTATCGGCGAACAGACATCAAAACCGAGGGGCACATTGGGATAGATATGTGTTCCAGATATTTCAGACTTAGACCCTTCTTGAGGTCTTGGTTATTATTTAGGCCAATTCCTGTGGCCTACTTTTTGGAATTTCGCTTGGCCAAATCATGTGGCACAGTGTTTGACTCTCATTCGTTCGCACTGGGGGGCAGCGAAGTACATGGCCAATGTCACTCCATGATTATCACGAAGATGCTTCGTCGTTGCCAAGAGCTCAAGCGAAGGGCAATTTTTCAATCCATTCATACATCCCCTCGAGCTACATCGATTCGAGGTATATTCTTCGAGGTCAGACGGTTCATTTGCAAATATATCTACTCAAGTTACATGCATTCGCTCAAGATACATCCATGCGGGCTACATCCGCTCGAGGTATGTGCAATGTACCAAGTCGTCTGAATAGAGCAGGCGAAGTTAAGCGGGGTGCGCATTAAGTTCAAGTCCAAAGTGCCTAGCTATGTTAAGTTCATGATTATCAGTTCTACATGGTACTAGGCGAATCGTACAACAGGTCGCTACAATGCTTTGCTGGGTGCTTGGGTTTCAAGGCCTATTCACAGGCTTGTTTACTCACACTCATTTTGTATGACCCGAGCCAATACCAGTGGCTTTGGAGCAGCATGAACATAAACCTCTTCAGTCATTTTTGACATACATGACTTCGAGGCTAGGGGGCAATGTTTACACCCAAATTAAGATTTTACTGGGCAGTAAATGTCTAAGTGAATATTAATTAAATTCTTGATCCACGTCACACCGGCGAGCTAGATGATACAGGTTGCATGCGAGATGGACTTCGCGTAGAAATACATGAAGGCGAGGCGAGATGGCTCTGCGTAGGAGACTTCGCGAAGAAGCAAGAGGCAGAGTCCGCATGCACGTGATCACCTACGCCACATTTATCGTTGAAGACTCTTACAAGTCTTTGACATGCTTTGGGCCAACTCCTGTGGCCCTTTTAATAAAAAAAACCATTTTAAAGCTCGCGAGCTTCAAGGGCCCGCTAGATGGAAACAAGCTTCAAGAGCACGCGAGATAGGTTTCCACAAGGACTGTGACACCTCGCGGGATAAGGACGTTCCTAATTTGAGTCCGAATTGGACTATGATTATCTTTCTTCTGGCAGAAGGCAAGCTACTATATAAAAGGGCTCGAAGACTTACAGAAAAGACACTCTCTCAAAATCACACACAAAAAATACAAAGAAACTTTCAACCTAGTTGATACTTTTGAGCCTCTAGAAAAACCCTAACCCTAAGCGCCGCCGCCTAGGTTTTTCTCAGATCCCTTCTGGACTCTATTTCCGATCATCTCTTATCTCTCCTTGGTTGCTCTGCTCGCGACACCGTGAGTATCGAATTGCCTTGTGCTCGTAATTCCTCATCTAGGTGGCACCGGTAACCCCCCGCTTGTTCAAGAAGTCAAGACCCGACGCACCCCACTCCCTTTCCTCGTCCGGGAGGTGGCACGCCCCGCATTCCCAAGAAGCATTGACTGCTACCGTCTCTCAAAGCCCCTGCTGAGGATCGTGGCCAAAATATTGGCACGCCTAGTGGGACTGCGTTTGGGATTTCGCTTGGCCAAATCATGTGGCACTGCGTTTGGCCCTCATTGGTTCGCACGGGGGGGGGGGGGGCAGCAAAGTACATGGCCAATGTTAAAAAGATGGTTCGCTGTCGCCAAGAGCTCAAGTAAAGGGCAATTTTTCAACTCATTCATACATCCCCTCGAGCTACATCTATTCGAGGTATATCCTTCGAGGTCAGACGGTTCATTTTCAAATATATCTACTCAAGTTACATGCATTCGCTCAAGCTTAGAGACGAACAAGAGGGAGAAATGAAATTGATTACCTGTGAACCCTGGTTTCTCAAGTTTGATGAGTAGTTTTGTGTGAAATTATTGGTGATCTCGCAAGGTCTAGAATCTGGTGACGGAGGGCGAAGAATAAGGGAGGATCCGGCGGTGGAATTTGGAGCGTCGCCGTTGATCGGAGACAAGGAGGATTCGAAGGTGACGTGATCTACGAGAGCGCCACCGGTGACGGACCAATTCGTATCGGAGCTCCATGAAGAGACGTCGTCATTTTGTGTTTCCATGGTGGTGGTGTGTTTGGGTTTTCATAGATTAAAGAGAGAAAAAGAGAGCTGCTACTGATCAGAAGTTTGGTGAGTAGTTGCAGATCTCAAGCTTAGCGACGAACAGAAAGAGAGAGAATGGATTCGCAGGCTGTTCAGTCATGTAATTTGTTGGCATTGATAGGGGTACCCAACGTCATTTAAAAAGTTTCATTAAACACCCACGAAAAAACTCGCTGACTTATAAGGAAAAAGAGGGTAGGAGGAGCTTCTCCTTTTCCCCTTGAAAACACCTTCTACTTTTTTAAAAAGTGGCTTTTGTACGAGTTACCAAACACCAAAAACTTCTGTGCTTATAAGCACAGGAGCTTATAAGCCCCCCCCAAACGCAGCCTGAGTCATTCCCAGTTCGATTCTGAAGACAGCAAGGTCACTGCAAGGAAACCAGAAATTGTGCAGTACAGCCGGGAAAAGGTCAAAACAGGGGATACTTCCAACCATGCTATGGAGGAAAGCTATATATTCCTGTAAAGCTTGTTGAATTAGCTTCAACTTTGCTTTGAGTGACTTTTACATTCCGGCATCGGAACTCATCGGAAATCAGGTTTGAATGGGTAAAGGTTCTTTTCCCAGCTTTTCTGTGCAAACTATGTTTTTCTTCTAACTTTGCAGGACTGTCATTTTCAACCCATTTGGAGTTAGGAAACGTGCCATATATGCACAAACAGCTAGAAACACCATCTTCATCTCCAATTGGAATCTTAGACATTGGATCCTGCAACAGGGACTTATATCAGCTGGAAGTTGGCCTCATGGCACACAATGGGAGAGCTTTTCTCACCTTCTACCTTTTGTTTTGTTCACTTTCCTCTATACATCTATTATGCATTGCTTGATCTATATTGTTCTCACATTGTGGACAATGCGTAGTTTAAGTGTGGGGGAAGGGAATGCACACATTTTGTGTTTTGTTTTTGTTAAAGTTGAAAATTAAAAAAAAATAAAATAAAATTTGTGTTTGTTTTTCTGTGAGTCATCATGCTTTCAACTGTCTAGGATTAGTATATATCTCTGAAATTATGGTTAAAAGAGGATCACAAGATTGAGATCGATGATGTTAAATGAATTCTTTGATTAATTACGATATATACTAAGCATATGAGTGTGTAGTAGATGTGGTTTTTCATTGACATTGGTACAGAATTTTGAGTATGTTGATGATGAGTTTTGATTCATAATTACCCTGCTGAGATTTGGGTTTTATTGTGCTATTCTTTCTTATTGCTTATTAAATAAATCATCATCTATTTTCTTGGCAATTATTAGTGATCTCATTATCTTTCTTCTTGATTGACTGCTTGCTGCAGATTAAGTTTAACGGACTCTAGTGCTAGAACTCACTTTTGTGCTATCGAGACTTTTATCGATATTGTTTACACCTAAATTAATATTTTACTGGACAATAAATGTCTAAGTGAATATTAATTAAATTCTTGATCCACGTCACACCGGCGAGCCCAAATAATTGGGTTTACAACTAGTGGCTCGCCGACAAAGTCATGCGAGCTAGGTATATAGTTCGCATAGAAGACTAGAAGGCGAGGCGAGATGGTTCTGCGTAGGAGACTTCGCGAAGAAGCAAGAGGCGGAGTCCGCATGCACGTGATGATCTATGCCATATTTATCGTTGAAGACTCTTACAAGTCTTTGACATGTTTTGGGCCAACTCCTGTGGCCCTTTTAATAAAAAAAACCTTTTTAAAGCTCGCGAGCTTCAAGGGCCTGCTAGATGGAAGCAAGTTTCGCGGCCCGCGCGAGATAGGTTTCCACAAGGACTGTGACACCTCGCTGGATAAGGCCGTTCCTAATTTGAGTCCGAATTGGAATATGATTATCTTTCTTCTGGCAGAAGGCAAGCTACTATATAAAAGGGCTCGAAGGCTTATAGACTCTCAAATCTCTCTCAAAATCACACACAAAAAATACAAACAAACTTTCAACCTTGTTGATACTTTCGAGCCTCTCGAAAAACCCTAACCCTAAGCGCCGCCGCCTAGGTTTTTCTCAGAGCCCTTCTGGACTTTATTTCCGATCATCTCTGATCTCTCCTTGGTTGCTCTGCTCGCGACACCGTGAGTATCGAATTGCATTGTGTTCGTAATTCCTCATCTAGGTGGCACCGGTAACCCCCCGCTTGTTCAAGAAGTCAAGACCCGACGCACCCCACTCCCTTTCCTCGTCCGCATTCCCAAGAAGTATTGACTGCTACCGTCTCTCAAAGCCCCTGCTGAGGATCGTGGCCAAAACATTGGCACGCCTAGTGGGACTGCGTTTCGGATTTCGCTGGGCCAAATCATGTGGCACTGCGTTTGACCCTCATTGGTTCGCACGGCGGGAGCAGCGAAGTACATGGACAATGTTAAAAAGATGGTTTGCTATGGCCAAGAGCTCAAGTAACGGGCAATTTTTCAATCCATTCATACATCCCCTCGAGCTACATCTATTCGAGGTATATCCTTCGAGGTCAGACGGTTCATTTTCAAATATATCTACTCAAGTTACATGCATTCGCTCAAGATGCATCCATGTGAGCAACATCCGCTCGAGGTATGTGCAATGTACCATGTCTTCTGAGTAGAGCAGGCAAAGTGTAAGCAGAGTACGCGTTAAGTTCAAGTCCAAGGTGCCTAGCTATGTTAAGTTCATGATTATCAGTTCTACATGGTACTAGACGAATCGTACATCAGTTCGCTACAATGCTTTGCTGGGTGCTTGGGTTTCAAGGCCTATTCACATGCTTGTTTACTCACACTCATTTTGTATGACCCAAGCCAATACCAGTGGCTTTGGAGCAGCATGAACATAAACCTCTTCAGTCATTTTTGACATACATGACTTCGAGGCTGGGGGGCAATGTTTACACCCAAATTAATATTTTACTGGACAATAAATGTCTAAGTGAATATTAATTAAATTCTTGATCCACGTCACACCGGCGAGCCCAAATAATTGGGTTTACAACTGGTGGCTCGCCGACAAAGTCATGCGAGCTAGGTATATTGTTCGCATAGAAGAGTAGAAGACGAGGCGAGATGTTTCCGCGTATGAGACTTCGCGAAGAAGCAAGAGGCGGAGTCCGCATGCACGTGATGATCTATGCCATATTTATCGTTGAAGACTCTTACAAGTCTTTGACATGCTTTGGGCCAACTCTTGTGGCCCTTTTAATAAATAAAACCTTTTTAAAGCTCGCGGGCTTCAAGGGCCCGCTAGATGGAAGCAAGTTTCGCGGCCCGCGCGAGATAGGTTCCCACAAGGACTGTGACACCTCGCGGGATAAGGCCTTTCCTAATTTGAGTCCGAATTGGACTATGATTATCTTTCTTCTGGCAGAAGGCAAGCTACTATATAAAAGGGCTCGAAGGCTTATAGACTCTCAAATCTCTCTCAAAATCACACACAAAAAATACAAACAAACTTTCAACCTAGTTGATACTTTCGAGCCTCTCGAAAAACCCTAACCCTAAGCGCCGCCGCCTAGGTTTTTCTCAGAACCCTTCTGGACTCTATTTCCGATCATCTCTGATCTCTCCTTGGTTGCTCTGCTCGCGACACCGTGAGTATCGAATTGCCTTGTGTTTACGCTTAAATTAATATTTTACTGGACAGTAAATGTCTATGTAAATATTAATTATTTCTTGGTCTGTGTTATACCGGCGAGCCCAAGTTTCTTTAAGTTTACAAGTGATAGTCCGCGTAGGCAATGAACGCACGCGAGCCAAGTTAGACTTCACTTAGCTCGAGGCGAACTGGACTTCACTAATCTCACGCGCGGAATGGACATAAGCGGACTACGCAGTTCGCGTGGAACACTTAGCTCGCGCGCGAAATGCCTTCGCGCGGAATTACTATTTGCCAGTCCGCATAGGCGAGGCGAGATGGACTCTCCGCGTAGGCGAGGCGAGTTGGCGAACTAGCTCGCGTAGGAGACTTCGCGAGGAAGCAAACAGGCGGAGTCCGCGCTCACCACGACAAACGTTGAAGACTTTTACAAGTCTTTGACATGCTTCGGGCCAATCCCCGTGGCCCATTAAATATAAAAAGCCCTTTTAAGGCTCGCGAGCTGCAATAGCCCGCGAAATGGACGCGAGCTACAGAGGCACGCGAGATAGCACCCTGTAGCAGCCCGCGAGATGAGGATACTCCTAATTCCAGTTCGCATAGGGGTCTACAGTTGGCAGCGCGGAAGCAATGCCCTATGCGGAATGAAGTGTGCGAACTAGGCAGTTGTTACCAATTGGTTGGTTCGCATGGACGAAACAGTGTCCTTGTGCGAATAGGGTTTTAGAGTCGGCCTTGGATTCTAATTATACTCTTATTCTGCCGCAAGTCGAACTACTATATAAAAGGGCTCGAACCCTAACAGAAAGGACGACTTAAACAATACACAAAAACACAATACAAACTGAAACCAGTTACCCTTCGAGCTCCTCGAAACCCTAACCCTAAGCGCCGCCGCCTAGGTTCCCCTCTTCAGAACCCTCCGGACTCTATATCCCCGCTTCTCTCTGAACTCCCTATAGTTGCTTTGCTCGCGCCGCCGTGAGTATCGATCGCTTGTGCTCGTAAATCCTCATTTGAGGTGGCACCTGAAACCCCCGTCGCCTGATCGGAAGTCAAGATCTCGCACACCATCAACCTTTTCCTCGTCCGCGAGGTGGCACGCCCGTAACACCCCCTTCTCTTTGTTCGCTAGAAACCTCTGCTCCGCGCGCTAAGGATCATGGCCAAAACATTGGCACACCCGGTGGGACAGGGAGTACAAGCGATTCACCATAGGGAAGCGAGACCACCATGGTAGGCTCTCAGTTGAAATATAGCCCATTGAGGTACGACGCTTCCTCCTGTTTCCCAATGATGTATCCCCTTGTACTCCCTGTCCCACTGGGCGTGCCAATGTTTTGGCCACAATCCTCAACGCGCGGAGCAGAGGTTTCTAGCGAACAAAGAGAAGGGGGTGTTACGGGCGTGCCACCTCGCGGACGAGGAAAAGGTTGATGGTGAGCGAGATCTTGACTTCTGATCAGGCGAATGGGTTTCAGGTGCCACCTCAGACGAGGATTTACGAGCATAAGCGATCGATACTCACGGCGGCGCGAGCAGAGCAACTATAGGGAGTTTCAGAGAGAAGTCGGGGGGTAGAGTCCGGAGGGCTCTGAAGAAGAAACCTAGGCGGCAGCGCTTAGGGTTAGGGTTTCGAGGAGCTCGAAGGGTAACTGGATTTCAGTTTGTATTGTGTTTTTGTGTATTGTTTGAGAGAGCTTCTGTTAGGGTTCGAGCCCCTTTATATAGTAGTTCGACTTGCGGCAGAAGAAAAATTATTAGAATCCAAGTCGGACTCTGAAACCCTAATTGACAAGGACACGGTTTACTCCATGCACACCAACCAATTGGTGACACCTGCCCAGTTCGCACACTTCATTTCGCATAGGGCATTGATTTCGCGATGCCAATTGAACACTCCTATGCGAACCGGCATTAGCAATATCCTCATCCCGCGGGCTGTCACAAGATGCTATCTCGCGTGCTTCTGAAGCTCGCTTCCATTTCGCGGGCTATTGCAGCTTGCGTGCTCCTGAAGCATATCAAAGACTTGTAAAAGTCTTCAACGACTAAAGTGGTGCGCGCGGACTCCGCATGTTGCTTCCTCGCGAAGTCTTCTACGCGAGCCAGTTCGCCAGCTCGCCTCGCCTACGCGGAGTGTTAAATAGTAATTCCGCGCGAAGTCATTCCGTGCGCGAGCTAAGTGTTCCACGCGAACTGCGTAGTCCTCCTATTTCCATTCCGCGCGCGAGCTAAGTGAAGTCCAATTCGCATGTGAACTCTGTTCTCAGCTCGCGTGATCTTACTGGCGGGCCATCACTTGTAAACTTAAAGAAACTTGGGCTCGCCGGTATAACATAGACCAAGAAATAATTAATATTTACATAGACATTTACTGTCCAGTAAAATATTAATTTAAGCGTAAACATTTCCCCCTAGCCTCGAAGTCATGAAATGTCGAGAATGACTGAAGAGGTTTATGTTCATGTTGCTCCAAAGCCAATAGTATTGGCTCGGGTCATACATAAAATGAGTGTGAGGAAACAAGCCTGTGAATAGGCCGCGTAGCCAACGCACTCAGCTAGGCATTGTAGCGAACTGCTGTATGGCTCGCCTCGGCACCTTGGACTTGAACTTCAAATGCATTCGCCTTCTTTTTGCTTGCATTCGCCTGCCTTTTGCCTGCATTCGCCTGCTCAACTCAGAAGACATAGTACATGGTACGTACCGCTAGCGAATGTAGCTCGCATGGATGTAACTTGAACAGACGCATGTGACTTGAGTAGATTCCAAAAATTAGCCCTTCGCGAGCTCTTGGCGATGGCGGACCAACATGGAATGACAATGGCTATATACTTCACTGCCCCCCAGTGCGAACCGGTGAGAGACAACCAAACATAGTCGGCGAACTGAGAAATACTTGAATGAAGTTGTTTTTTATTTAGGGCCTCTGGGATAGGCCCCAATCTTGTACTGGTCTGTTAATTAGACCGCGCACGTTTACAAAGAGAAAACTGATAACTGAGAAACAACTGAATGCCAGTTCTCTATATATTTAGGGCCTCTGGAATAGGCCCCAATCTTGTACTGGTCTGTTAGTTAGACCACGCACGTTTTATGAAAAACTAATTGCATGCTTCTCCCTGGTGTTGCCCCCTAGTGTGAGGGGATGGAGCGTAAGCGCGACGACGCGTGACACTAATGATAGTGGTCGCTGGAGTAGGGGGAGGGGGAGGATCTGCGCGCTCCCAAACACTAGCGATGTGGCGCTTTAAGAAACGACCATTAATAGGATTAGAATGGAGTGTACCGTCAAGGTCACGCAAATGGTATGCCCCTTTAGGCAATAGGCGATGAATAATAAAGGGTCCCTCCCATCGCGCGGACCATTTCCCGCCGCCTTCGGTCTTCTCCCCAAGTGGGAGACTAGCACGCCATACCGTTTGGCCTTCGGCATAACTCCGACCTCGAGTGACATTATGATAAGACCGCGCAACACGCCGCTTCTCAAGGATGAGATTGTTGAAAGCAGTGATGCGATGTTCGTCGAGGTCTTCAAGCTCTTGCTACATTGCCTGGACGTAATCGTCACCAAGCAACTGGTGCTGCTCCTGGACACGAAGCGAGGCGACGTGAACCTCAAGGGGAAGGATGGCGTCATGGCCATACATGAGAGCATATGGGGTGGTATCTGTCGGACCACGCTTGGAGGTACGGTAGGCCCACAAAGTATGGTAAAGCTCTAGATGCCAGACGCGGGGGTTTAATTCTAGCATCTTGCGCAAGATACCGAGGATGACTTTGTTGCTCGCCTCCGCCTGACCATTGGACTGGGCATAATAGGGGGTCGAATGCAGGAGTTTGACACCATAGTTGTTGAGGAATGTGACTACCGAATCCGCCATGAAGGCTGCCCCCCGGTCCGTCACGATGCATTCTGGAATACCAAAGCGGGAAATAATGTTGCAGAAAATAAAGTTGCGGACCGAGGTCGCGGAAGCGACCTTGAGTGGCTCGGCCTCAACCCACTTGGTAAAGAAATCGGTGGCCATAATAAGGAACTTGTGCTGCTCGGAGGAATGGGGATGAATAAGACCGATGAAGTCTATCGCCCAACCTCGACATGGCCAGGGCTTAACGATCGGCTGTAACGGAATGTTTGGAATGTGTTGCATTGGTCCGTGAGCCTGGCAGTCCTGACATCCTTTAGCGAAAGTAATACAATCCTTTAGAATAGTAGGCCAGTAGTAACCGTGGCGACGGATTAACCAACGCATCTTTGGTCCAGCCTGATGCGAACCACAAACGCCGGAATGCACCTCACGCATAAGCCGCTTAGCCTCGTTGCCATAGACGCAGCGGAAATCGATACCGTCCTCGCCGCGCCGGCGAAGCTCGCCATTGCGAAGCACAAAGTTGAGGGCAAGAAACCAAATTTGCCTGGAATGGGTAGCGTCATGAGGGTGCTCGAGGTAGGCAATGAGCGGTAGCCGCCAATCTTCATCGATAGGATCTAAGGCAGCGACGTTAAGAGGGTCTGCCTCATATTGCCCCCTAGCAAGAAAAGAGGGAAGTGTACGTTGTTCGACTTTGAGGAGTCGTTCGCGCACGCCGTCACGCAAGCTAAGACCGGAGGCGATCTGCGCGAGCTCATTCGCGCGGGATGTGTTCAATGTGAACATCGTCGAAGCGGTCCAAGACATCAAAAGCTTTCCGTAAGTAAGGTTCAATGGATGAACTTAAACACTTGAACTTCGCCACAAGTTGGTTGACGACCAATAAGGAGTCGCCAAAGACTTGAACCTCGCAGACTCCTAAGTCCAGCATGATTTCCAGTCCGATGATGAGTGCCTCGTATTCCGCCTGATTATTTGTACATTTAAAGTCCAGCTGGAAAGAATAAGAAAACCGATCTTCTGAAGGGTTCTCGATGGAGATCCCGGCCCCTGCAGCAAGTTCAGTACGCGAGCCATCAAAGTAGAGGGTCCATGGAGTAAGGGAGACTACGACAACCTCCAACTCGCGGAATGCTGTCAGCTCGGACGGCGGGTGATGAGCGAGGAAGTCCGCTATGGCCTGTCCTTTAACCGCCTTTTGGGGAACATATTGAAAAGAGAATTCAGACAAAGCCAATATCCATTTACCTATGCGGCCCAGTAGGATAGGGCGGGAAAGCATATATTTGACTAAGTCGGACTGAGCGATCACCACCGTGGTAAAGGCCAACATGTAGTGGCGGAGCTTGCAACCTGCAAAGAATAGGGCGAGACATAACTTTTCCATTGGGGAGTAACGCGTCTCGCAATCGGTCAACACCCTGCTAAGATAGTAAACGGTGCGTTCCACTCCGTTCTCGTCGTCTTATGCCAAGAGTCCGCCGATAGACAAATCAGCGGCGGCGATGTAGAGATTAAGCGGAACCCCAGGGCGAGGGGGAACCAAAACAGGTGGATTCGCAAGATAATCCTTGATATGATCGAAGGCCTCCTAGTGTTGTGACTCCCATACGAACTTGGTTGCCCCCTGGAGCTTTAGAAGAGGCGAAAAGGGATGAACTTTCCCTGCCGTGTTCGAAATGAAACGGCGGAGTAAGTTGATTCGCCCGATCAATTGTTGGAGCTCCTTTTTCGTTCTAGGAGGCGAGGCGTTGATTACCGCCTGCGCCTTGTCTTTTGGGATCTCGATACCCCTTTGATGGATTAGAAAACCAAGGAAGTCGCCTGCCTCCGCGAAGAAAACACATTTGGCTGGGTTCATCTTCAGGTGGTGTTTCCGCATCCGCGTGAAAACCTGGCGTAGGTCTTCAACGTGTGTTGCCCGCGTCTTGGTTTTAACAACTACGTCGTCGATGTAGACTTCAATCAACTTGCCTAGGATATCGTAAAACATAAGGTTCATGGCGCGTTGATATGTTGCCCCCGCGTTCTTGAGCCCGAATGGCATGACAACATATTCGAATGCACCTGCAAACCCCGGACAGCGGAAAGCAGTCTTGTGGCGATCTTCTTCAGCGACAGGGATCTGATGGTAACCAGCAGTTCCATCCATAAAGGATAGCACTTCATGCCCCGCGGCCGCGTCAATGAGGAGATCAGCAACAGGCATGGGATATATATCTTTAGGCGTTGCGTTGTTGAGGTCACGGTAGTCAACACAGACGCGCGTTTTGCCGTTCTTCTTGCGAACCGGAACGATGTTGGATAGCCATTCATTGTATTTGGCCACGCGAATGATACCTGATCGGTGCATGTTCTCAATTTCTTCCTTGACCACGATCTGGGTCTCAGTTCGCATGAATCTGCCGTCTTGGCGGACTGGACGTCTGTCAAGATGAGTAGGCAGACGGTGACAGACTAAATCCGGGGATAGGCCAGGCATGTCTTCGTACTGCTCGGCGAAACAATCCCTATACTCATGTAGTAAGGCGAGAAGGTCTTCCTTTTCTTGTCCCGCCAACTTGGCACTAATGGAGAGTAGTAAAGGTTTCTCTGCAGTCCCCACGTCGACTTGTAAGATGGGATCGCGGACTTGAGGTGGTGTGTCGTCCAAGGCAGCGGGAGCTAACTGGGTATCGGTATAGTCCACTATCTCGTCTACATACTCCATACTGGCAACCCTGTCGTATGCTTCGCGTTCCGCCCAGTATGAGAGGAGTCTCTCACACAAGGACTCGCCAGCCTCGCGTGCTTCTTCTGAAGATGTACTAAACATAAGATGGTTGTAGGGGATCCGCGATGGTGTGGGGACGTTGTAAATCATCCCTCGCCTGAGTGAGTCCCCATCACGTTAAGTTGGAGGCCGTGACCCCATATGAAGAACACCATTCCGACCTGAAAAGAGAACTGTTCGTGGACTGGAACCAGTGGCGTCTCCATGCGCCCTCCGCTGGATTGACCTCTTCGAACTCGGGCCATGCAGAGATCTCAAGCATGTTGCAGTCGAATGATTCACCATGCCCTTCTGCTTGGTCGTCGCTCAAGTCGATGCGAGGCTCGGAATGAGTCTCCTCGTTCAATGAATTTTCGCGGAAGCATTGGGCCATGAGCTCCGCGAGGTTAGGGCTGGAGGTGCTACTTTCGACCCCTAGCGAGACGTTACCCTCTGGCTGCCGTGGTCGCCACATGAGTTTGGTCGAGGGCTGTTTGTCCTCAGCTGAAAGCTTATCCGCGGCTAGTGGGGTTCTGGCATTGTTCTCTGCCTTAGGTGGAGGAAGGACTGAGACCTGAGGCTCCTGTGTGGGTTGAGCTTGGGGCAGACCCAGTCGTGATAGTTCCTTTTTAGCCGCAGGTTCCTGGCGAATAGGTTTCTGGGGATGTGATGACCGAGGCAGCTCACGCCTTGGTTCTGGCCTTGATGCGGCGAACAGTCTTCGCTTCGCTGGGGAAGACGGTTCTCGTCTTCTCTCAGCCTCTGGCAATTGCCTTCGCCTTGGTGGAGGTGGCGGGTTCCTTCGTCGTTCGGCCTCCGGCGACTGCTGGTGCCTTGGTGGAGGTTTAAGGTTCCTTTTTCTCTCAGGTTCTGATGAAGGCTTGTGCCGGGAGAACTGTGGCTCCCTTCTCCTTTCTGGCTCAGGAGATGATCTGTGCCTAGCGGGGCACGGACCCTGTCTTGGTGGTACGGTGAGGCGACAGAAGACGTTCGCCCTTGGAGCGGGGTCGTCTGCTGCCTGCGCACAGACACGTGGAGGCGTGACAGGTGGCCTTTGGAGTAGAGCTCGCAAGCCCTCAGCTTCTCTCCACATTCTCTCGGGTGTCTGCGCGAGCTGCGAGGGTCGGATGATGCCATCATTAGCCGCTGGCAAAGCCCGCAGTATGCTGCCATACTTCTTTTGTAGCTTTCGCTTCTTGGATCTACTGTTGGTAACCGGCTTTCCCCCTTGCTGTGTGTACCAAATCCCTTCCTTGATCGCTGATTTGGATGTCGGAGGAATGTAGGGGTCAGTCAAGATACCTCGCCTGGGGCTTGAAGCCTCGCTATCTTGGCGTTCGCTGCCGGAGTCGGAGATGTCCATCTTGCTTGAAGCTGGAGATGAAGGTATAGCTTTAGTCCAGTGTGATTGGACGAAAGTTTCGAGGTGCTTGATCCTCTGTTCTAGCTCTTCGCGAGTCATGGGACTCATGGGTTGATAGTTGTCTGCTGGAGACGGTGTATCATCCCGCATGGTAGCTTTGCCTTTCTCCTTTCTTGAAAGGCGATCGGGCTGTAGTCTGACGGCTAACTTCCTTGCTGGGTAATGGTTCCCATTTTCGTTCGCCAGAACGGTGTAGTCATTCGCCGGCCTCTTACGGTTTCGACCTGGCGGTTAGCTTTGGCCCGCGTTTGGAGATAGGTCCAAAGTTATCGCGCGCTGGCCGACGCGAGGCCAGGCGATGTCAGCAACTGTGATCATGAAGCCACCTTTGTCGTCGAAGCGAATATACTTGAGGTCTAGCCAATCCTGGACTTGCTCGCGGAGCTAGTAACAGTCGCACGTTCGGTGCCCCCAACTGTCATGGAGCTTGCAGTGGACGCGGCCCTCTTTGTATTCAACATAGGGCAAGGCCCTTGACACAGTAACGAGTACGCCGTCAATAAGATCGTCTAAGACCTCGTGCGCGAGGTTGACGTTGTAAGTATACCGGCGAGATGGCTGACGTGTGTCATCATTACCATCCTCTCAGTCTCGCTTAAGTGCCCGGCGCGGATTAATATCCTCTGGATGTTCGGCCAGGTCCAAGGTAATTCTCCGCTCGCCTGGCTTTGGTGAGCAGCGGCGGCTTTTCTCCTTTGGCTGGTCGGCCCAGTTTACCTCGACCATACCGACAACGGCTGGGAATGGATCCACATCCACTAGAGAAGCGGTGCTTCCTGGCGTCTTCATTTTCAGGGCGTCCAAATTCCACCAAGTTTGCAGTTGGTCGCGGAGTTTGACACAGTCCTTGGTGTCGTGATTGTAAGCGTTGTGGAAACTGCAATACTTCTTGTCCTTTAGCTCTTCCTTGGACGAGATCCCGTGATCCAAGCGTACTCATTTCGCCTCAATCAAGTCATTAAAGACAAGATGGGCGTTTTTCGCGTCATACGTGTACGCCTCATATTCGGGCTTAGTCCATGCAAAGGATTAAATGGTGATTGGCTCACGGGTCATCTTGAGATTCTTCAGCTTGTGAGCTAAAGGCTTCCCGGTCAGTTCAACTGCTCTGACGTCGTCAACATACCCTTGCGCGGCCTCATTCTCCTCCTGCCTTTGGTAGTAAGGGTCGAACGCGGGGGATTGGAGGTTTAATGCCCCTACTATCCTGTGTCTCCCAGGTATGTATGTTCCTTTGGAAGCATTCGTCTTCTCGTCCATTTCATTGAGGATCAGCTCATAGCTGCCGACCTTGTTGATGAGGTCGCCCATAGACGCGAAGCGTTCCCCATGGTGCTTCAACCGCTGGCGGTGTTTGAGGCCACGGACAGCCAACTTAATGGCTTCCTGTTCAGGTAGGAGGAAGTCGCACTTGGCTTGTTGGATCTTAAACCGCTGGAGGAAGGAGACTCCCGACTCCATGCTTTGCTGGCTCATTTGGGTGAGGGAGTCAAGGCCGACCTCTAGCTCAATGGTACCGTAGGTTTCCCGGAACAGTTTCTCCATGGTAGGCCAGTCCGCAATGGATCCTGGCTTCAACCTGGAGTACCAAGTAAATACAGCTCTGGACAGAGAGGTCCCGAAGAGCTTGAGCTTGAGGATGTCATTGTTCCCGTACTGGCCGCACTGGACTTTGAAGCGGGCCATGTGGGTTGCTGCGTCCTCCCTTGTTTCGCCAGAGAAGGTAGTGAACACTACGTTCTTGAATCCATGCGGGAAGGGGTATTGCGCCACGCTATCTGGATAGGGGTCGCGATACCGCAAGTTAGCATCACCGTGTCCGGTTTGCTCCTTGACAATGGAAGAGATAAGCTGGCGCCAGTCGGCTGTTGTCACGGGCACAGATTCTGCCCCTTCCCTATGGTTTGGCCATGCAGAGAGATTAACGGCCTGTCCGCCGTTCCTGGGAGTAAGGTTGGAATAAACTAGAAGCGGGTCATCTGGTGTCCCTGCTCCCTGGCGTAAAGAATTATGCGGTCCCTTAGAGGGAGCAAACAAGCCACGCGAGAGCGGACTCTTTGACGTTCCTGCTCCTGGAACGAACTGCGGGGCCTTCGGCGTCCCGACCTTAGGGTTTCCCCTGGTGCGTTCATTGGGAGGGATGTACTTGGGTGTCCCTTCGTCCGCACTTGGGCTAGTAGGGTTTAGAGCAGGGTTCTTTGGTACCTGCGCCCTCATCCAGTCTTCAACTTCAAGGACCCGTAGGTTCAGCCGGTCCTGTTTGTCTTTGAATTCGTCTAGCTTCTCTAGACTGTTCTTACTTCCAAAGAAGGAAACATTCGCGTGGAACACTTAGCTCACTCGCGGAATGCCTTCGCGCGTAATTACTATTTACCAGTCCGCATAGGCGAGGCGAGATGGACTCTCCGCGTAGGCGAGGCGAGCTGGCGAACTAGCTCGCGTAGGAGACTTCGCGAGGAAGCAAACAGGCAGAGTCCGCGCGCACCACGACAAACGTTGAAGACTTTTACAAGTCTTTCACATGCTTCGGGCCAATCCCTGTGGCCCATTAAATATAAAAAGCCATTTTAAGGCTCGCGAGCTGCAATAGCCCACGAAATGGACGCGAGCTACAGAGGCACGCGAGATAGCACCCTGTAGCAGCCCGCGAGATGAGGATACTCCTAATTCCAGTTCGCATAGGAGTCTACAGTTGGCAGCGTAGAAGCAATGCCCTATGCGGAATGAAGTGTGCGAACTAGGCAGTTGTTACCAATTGGTTGGTTCGCATGGATGAAACAATGTCCTTGTGCGAATAGGGTTTCAGAGTCCGCCTTGCATTCTAATTATACTCTTATTCTGCCGCAAGTCGAACTACTATATAAAGGGGCTCGAACCCTAACAGAAAGGACGACTCAAACAATACACAAAAACACAATACAAACTGAAACCAGTTACCCTTCGAGCTCCTCAAAACCCTAACCCTAAGCGCCGCCACCTAGGTTCCCCTCTTCAGAGCCCTCCGGACTCTATATCCCCGCTTCTCTCTGAACTCCCTGTAGTTGATCTGCTCGTGCCGCCGTGAGTACCGATCGCTTGTGCTTGTAAATCCTCGTCTGAGGTGGCACCTGAAACCCCCGTCGCCTGATCGGAAGTCAAGATCTCGCACACCATCAACCTTTTCCTCGTCCGCGAGGTGGCACGCCCGCAACACCCCCTTCTCTTTGTTCGCTAGAAACCTCTGCTCCGCGCGCTGAGGATCGTGGCCAAAACACCTTGTGCTCGTAATTCCTCATCTAGGTGGCACCGGTAACCCCCTGCTTGTTCAAGAAGTCAAGACTCGACGCACCCCACTCCCTTTCCTCGTCCGCGAGGTGGCACGCCCCGCATTCCGAAGAAGGATTGACTGCTACCGTCTCTCAAAGCCCCTGCTGAGGATCGTGGCCATAACATTGGCACGCCTAGTGGGACTGCTTTTGAGATTTCGCTGGGCCAAATCATGTGACACTGCGTTTGACCCTCATTGGTTCGCACGGGGGGGCAGCGAAGTCCATGGCTAATGTTAAAAAGATGGTTCGCTGTCGCCAAGAGCTCAAGTAACGGGTAATTTTTCAATCCATTCATACATCCCCTCGAGCTACATCTATTCGAGGTATATCCTTCGAGGTCAGACGGTTCATTTTCAAATATATCTACTCAAGTTACATGCATTCGCTCAAGATGCATCCATGTGAGCAACATCCGCTCGAGGTATCTACAATGTACCATGTCTTCTGAGTAGAGCAGGCGAAGTGTAAGCAGAGTGCGCGTTAAGTTCAAGTCCAAGGTGCCTAGCTATGTTAAGTTCATGATTATCAGTTCTACATGGTACTAGGCGAATCGTACATCAGTTCGCTACAATGCTTTGCTGGGTGCTTGGGTTTCAAGGCCTATTCACATGCTTGTTTACTCACACTCATTTTGTATGACCCAAGCCAATACCAGTGGCTTTGGAGCAGCATGAACATAAACCTCTTCAGTCATTTTTGACATACATGACTTCGAGGCTGGGGGCCAATGTTTACACCCAAATTAATATTTTACTGGACAATAAATGTCTAAGTGAATATTAATTAAATTCTTGATCCACGTCACACCGGCGAGCCCAAATAATTGGGTTTACAAGTGGTGGCTCGCCGACAAAGTCATGCGAGCTAGGTATATTCTTCGCATAGAAGACTAGAAGGCGAGGCGAGATTGTTCCGCGTAGGAGACTTCGCGAAGAAGCAAGAGGCGGAGTCCGCATGCACGTGATGATCTATGCCATATTTATCGTTGAAGACTCTTACAAGTCTTTGACATGCTTAGGGCCAACTCTTGTGGCCCTTTTAATAAAAAAAAACCTTTTTAAAGCTCGCGAGCTTCAAGGGCCCGCTAGATGGAAGCAAGTTTCGCGGCCCGCGCGAGATAGGTTTCCACAAGGACTGTGACACCTCGCGGGATAAGGCCATTCCTAATTTGAGTCCGAATTGGACTATGATTATCTTTCTTCTGGCAGAAGGCAAGCTACTATATAAAAGGGCTCGAAGGCTTATAGACTCTCAAATCTCTCTCAAAATCACACACAAAAAATACAAACAAACTTTCAACCTAGTTGATACTTTTGAGCCTCTCGAAAAACCCTAACCCTAAGCGCTGCCGCCTAGGTTTTTATCAGAGCCCTTCTGGACTCTATTTTCGATCATCTCTGATCTCTCCTTGGTTGCTCTGCTCGCGACACCGTGAGTATCGAATTGCCTTGTGCTCGTAATTCCTCATCTAGGTGGCACCGGTAACCCCCCACTTGTTCAAGAAATCAAGACCCGACGCACCCCACTCCCTTTCCTCGTCCGCGAGGTGGCACGCCCCGCATTCCCAAGAAGCATTGACTGCTACTGTCTCTCAAAGCCCCTGCTGAGGATCGTGGCCAAAATAGATATATGCTCTGATTTTGGAAGGGATTAAAAGGACTTAGGATTTCCATCATTGCCAAATTGCCATATGTCCTTATTTGTGTGAGCTGCACACCCCTTGGTTAACCCCTTTGAGCTTACGCTAAGCCTTTCTGTCATCACCCATGTAATCCTTACCTTGAGCTTAGTATAGTGATATCTCTACCTTTGTCCTTAGGGCCTAGTAGAGCTTATTTTGTGATGTATCGTGTGGAGGGATGATGAGAAACAAGTGTGGGGGAGTTAGACTTGTCCAATGAAAAGAAAAGGAAATGTGTTGCCGAAAAAAAAGAAGTAAAGTAAAAGAGTAAAAAAAAACCGAATGTGGCGGCACTGAAAAAAATAATAATGATGAAAGTATGGATTAAGTCTCCCTTTGTGATGGAGGAGTTTGTTTTAAATTGAAGACCTAATGATGTGATATATGGTCTTTGTCCTCATTTATAAATGTTTAAAGGTGATCTTATGGCTCTACTAGGTTTTTAAGGACGATTTGCAATTCTTTATCCTTTGTTTTATTAAACCCTAGCCTTGACCAAATTTTAACCTCGATAAAGTTCTTTTATGATCTAAAAGATGGGTAGCCATCGATCTGTGGAGATTGGTTACAAAAGTTGAGCATATGGGTTGGTCCGTTTGGCAAGTAGTTGATATCTTTCATGAGATCTTTTTGATTTCACAAAGTGCGTTTCTTTATTTATATGTGAGCCTACTTGTTTGTTTATTCTCTCTCACATATATACATTGAGTGAAAAAGCTTTTAAACATTAGCCTTGACTCTGAGAGAAGAAAGAGTGGTAATCCTATGAGATTGAATCATACTTGTTGGATACATGCTGAGCTTCACCCATCACCATTGTCACCCCCGTGTCTTACATGCTTATATGCGGAGTAGGGGTGTTATCGGTTTTATTTGGTTCGGTTTTCACCTAAAACCGGAAACCAAACCGAACTAAAAAATCAGTTCGGTTTTTTTTTTGAAAATGTAAACCGGAAACCGAACGGTTCAGCACGGTTCGGTTTTTTTCAAACTTCCATATATTGGAATCCATATTCGACAATGCATATTCGACAATGCATACTTTCATATAGTTCAAAAAAAAAAAAACAGATTTCTGGTAATTTTAATATAGAGTTCTTAATATATTGGGATCCATATTCGACAATGCATACTTCCATATAGTTCAAACTTAAAAGCCACAAATTGAAAATAGAGTCCAATGTTCAAAGTTTAAACATTACAAAATAAAAATTTGTTCAAACTTAAAAGTCCACAAATTGAAAATAAAGTCCACAATGTTCAAATCCTTATCAAGTATCAACATCATCTCAATGATCTCATCTTGGCAATGTTGTTTGCTTCATAACCTTCATTTTAGGAGGTAACATACCACACTTCACATTTTGCCTACTTGACAATGATGACATCTCCAATATTTTTACATACACAAAAACAAAACAAAAAAATAAAAAGTTAGAAAAGAAAACCATACATGTAAATGATGTAACATAACGTAAAACGAATTAATTAAATCAAACATTCAAAAATAAGGTAAAACTATTACATTTTTCCGCCTCTTCACATAAGTCAATCTCTTCACTTGATGGCACATGATGCAAAGCAATAGCTTCACCTCTAAGCCAACTTTGTGTGCATATCAAGGCTTGCACCATTTTTGGACTTAAAGAGTTTCGATGTGGATTAATGACTCTCCTACTAGTGCTAAAAGAAGATTCCGAAGATATAGTGGATACTGGAATAACTAGAATGTCTTTTGCAATGCGGGCCAATATCGGGTACCTAGAAACCCCATTCACTCTCCACCAATTCAACAAGTCAAACCCTTCATCGTCTCCTTCAATAGGATCACTAATATATCTATCAACATCATTGTTAATGATCTCGGCTTTCTTTGCTTTTCTCTTCAACTCCTTCTCCTTTAGCTTCCTTTCAAACTCGGTAACACCCGTGGCTAAAGAAATCTTAATCATATCATTGGATGCTTGAGACTCACCAACCCCTCTAACATCATTTTCCTCCTCTTCATACACATTGTAAATGTCATACAAAAGCTCTTTCACACTCAATGAGACAACTTCTACCCTATGGTACTCATCCTCATCCCCAAAGACAACTTCTAAATAATCAACAAGTTTCTCAAATTTGTGTCGTGGATCAAGAATAAGAGCAAGAAACACATATTGATTCAACTCATCAAAATCACCCCAATATTTTTTATATTTTTCTCCCATTGGAGGTGCAATATCTCCCATCTTAGGAACACTTGGTTTCTTAATTTGTTCTTCTAAAAGACTATATAGCTAAAGCAAATCACCAAAAGTGTGATGAATAATAGGTACATTAGAACAACACACTCTTAATGTAACTTCATAAAATGGTTTTAGAAAATCCGAATACACTTCGGCATTCCTCCAATCAATCCCAGCGGGTGGCCCTTCCTTTGCATTCTTCTCACCCAATTTGAAATATGCACAATAATTACTAGTATCTTGTTCACTCAATCTATCAAATGCTTTTTGAAATTTCAAAGCCGATTCTAACATCAAGTATGTGGAATTCCATCTAGTAGGGACATCTAACACCACAAGCCCCTTGCACTCTATCTTCACTCTCTCAACACATTGTTTAAAAAGTTTAAGTCTTTGTGGAGAGGATCTAACATACCTCACCGCATTACGAATAGCATCAATAGACATATTCATTGGTTTCAAACCATCATTCACAATCAAGTTAAGAATATGAGCTACACACCGCATATGCACATTCTTCCCCCCATTCAAAATCATTCTAGGATCTCCCCAAGCATCTAACTTCTTGATTAACTCTCTTATTGCAACATCATTTGCCGAAGCATTATCAACGGTGATTGTTAGAATCTTCTCTATGCCCCACTCTAACAAACAATCCTCTAAAATTTCAGCTATAGACTCTCCCTTATGATCCTCAATGGCACAAAAATTAAGCACTCTTTTATGCAACACCCAATCATCATCAATAAAGTGTGTGGTGACAACCATATAATTAATGTTTTGAATGGATGTCCATGTATCCGTTGTAAGACACACCCTTTTTCCCTTCAATTGACCCATCAACTTCTCCTTCTCCCACATATACACCTTAAGCACATTTTTTGCTACTGTTTGCCTACAAGGGATTTTCCAAAAATGTAATGTTTTTTCCATAAAAAGCCTAAACCCCATCCCATCCACATGAGTAAATGATAGCTCATCTAGAATAATCATCTCCACACACAACCTATTGAGCTCTTCATTTGTCAAAGCAGAGGTATCTAACTCCCTAGTCTCTTTATTAACACACAAAATCTTTTGTTTTTTAGCTTTCAACATTTCAATGTTTGGAGGATACTTGGGACACTTATCTATATGCTTAAGAAGGGATGTCGTACCATTTAAATACGGATCAGCACAATATTCTTTACTGCAATAAATGCATACTCCCTTAACTCTATTCTTAACCATTTTTCTAGTAAAATGAGCCCAAATATCTGACCTTTCATTGTCCTTCAAGTACGCCAAATATTCTTCCTCAGTCATCTCATAATTCTCCTCTTCTTCACCGGTACTTGCTACAGTTGCTTGTCATCCACCCATACTAGGAACTGGTGTCGGTGTTGCCGATTCACCAACACCAACACTATCAACTTGCATCTGCGTATTATACAAATATAATCATCATCATCAGAATATATATATATATATCATAACTATTTCAGTAACCAAATTTCAGTAATATACCTGAGAAGATGAGGAAGAATTGTTCATTGTAGAACTCGTAACACCACGGCCACGGCCACGACCAACCGAGTCACCGGACATTGAGGAACTGCGCTTCACTGCCTTTGATGAGTTCAATCTAACCCTCTTCATTGTGAGAGGGAATGTTGTCTGCAAAAGAAAAGGAATCAAAGATTTAAGCACATAACAATTAACAAGTTACCACATTATGAAAGTTGTTCATCAGCAACAATGAATACAGATCAGCAGCAATGGATGGATGCATGCAAATGTGATACCTTTGCCATATCTAAAAATGGTAGGGAAGAAATTAAAGCATACTGGAAAATAGTTTTAAATCATAGGTGAAGAACTATTAACACCATGTAGCAAGTAATATGACAGTCTCAACAGTTGTATTCCAATGCTCCCTCAAAAGGAGATTACATGTCTGTATTAACAAATCAAGTTAAGCATCATGGAGACATGTAAAAATCTTAACTTAAGCATCAAGCTGTAGTCTATTCCATTTGTCAGATAACATGGATGATTCAGAACCAATTAGACGATTTAAGACCATCTACTCATGTATGGGAAGATAGAAGGCATATCCCATGTTATATGTGAAAACAGAAAGAATTAATGGAACTAAATAGTAAATCCATGCAAGTAACAATTGAGAAACCTAAACTCCATTTCAAAGAAACCGGACAGTTCAGCTAGGAAGTTAATCAAACGAGACAAAAATCTACTATAAACATCTGCAATAACTGGATTTGTAACACTTCTTAAAAATAATATAAAATCCTTAAGACTAAAGTCAAGCACAGATAGGAATGAAACCTCACCTACTTCCTTGTCAGATTGAGGCAAAGGAAAGAGGCCCGGCAAAGGGAAACCTGGCTCTCCAGGCACAAGAACCTTTTCCAGACCTAAATTAATGAACGCCTTGGTACCTTCTGCGAAAGTTCTGCAACCTTCCAGCCTCATCAAAGCCATATTAATGTAGAATGTGAGATAAATCAACAGCTTATCGGCTGAGCTCTTGATATCAAAGTTTTTAAAGAATACATTGGCGTGGAAGAATGTAATTGCCTCATCGACAATATCAGTCCTATCTGCACAGAAGAAGGCTTCCTCAGACTGAAAAACATAACAGAGAGCAACAATTCGAAAAGAGCCATCTTCGTAATGTATTACTAGTCCGATATCCATATAAATAATACCTTTTTCTAAAACCGAACAGGACCCTTTATATGGCTTTTCAGAGGCAGCAGAGGGAGAGTCGAGTGCCGACAAGGCGGAGGGGACTGGCGCAGGTGGCGGACTGGCGAGTGGCGACAGGGCGGATCGGCGAGAGGGGAGAAGAGGGACAGTCCGAAGAGAGGGGAGAAGAGGGAGAGTCGAGTGGCGATAGGGCGGAGGGGACTGGCGCAAGTGGCGGACTGGCGAGTGGCGGACTGGCGAGTGGCGACAGGGCGGACCGGCTAGAGGGGAGAAGAGGGACAGTCCGGCGAGATGCAAAAGAAAGAGGGGACTCGGGACTGAGAAAGAGTGAAACAGAGACTAAGGAAATAGGCGTGAGAGAGAGACTGATAGGCGTGAGAGAGAGACTGATAGAAAGTAGAAACTAAAGAACTAGGGTTTTTTTTTTTTTTTTAAAAACGACGTCGTATTACAGTTTGACCGTTGACTTTGGTTCAAATGGTTCAGTTCGGTTTTGACTAGGCCGAAACCGAAAACCGAACCGAACAGATCTTTTTCGGCCCGGTTTTTTTTTTCGGTGCGGTTTTTTCGGTTACGGTTTGGTTTTCGGTGCGGTTTTTTTCGGTTTTCAGTTTCTAAGTAACACCCCTAATGCGGAGTATATGTTTTAATTAACTCTCGAATTACTCATAATTGATTCTTGATTGAGTGCTAATCTTGATGCTATGAAAGTAAGAGATTTTTGAGACAATAATGTTGAAGGCATAGCTTGTTTTGAGTCTTTGTTTTGTTTTCTTTGTTTTAAATTTTTCTAAGGGACTAGCAAAAACTAAGTGTGGGGGAATTTGATAGGAGTACAAAGTGCTACGTTTATAATGTATTTCCGGCCTTATTTAGCTATGTAATTCCTTTAACAATATTCATATTAACTAAGTTTATGTTTTTAGGTCATAAATAAAGCCTAGGAGCCCAAAAGAGACGAAAAAGGATAAATCTTAAAGGAAAAGGAATCCATGTTGTGCAAGGATTGAAATTAGAAAATCTGCCAGAAATTATCAGTCAACTTCGTCAAACGATTGTGATCAGCTTAAGATGAACTAGGAGATGTGCCATTTATCAACGGAAATCTACAAGAGTGTACTTTCCAGAACATTTCACGGATTGTCAATACCTATTTTGGAGAAAAAGTTATGACCGTTTAAGTGACCGAAGGTGAGTCTGCCCAAATTTCTGATTTGGACCAAAACTTCTATTTTGAGGCCCAGACCACATTTACAAGCCCACGGACGAGTTTTGAGGGTTTCATAACCCTAATCACAGCAGAAAAGAAGAGGAGGGACTTGAAGATTAGAGGAGGCCAGCGATCTCACATCATCAGAACCTCCATAGTTGTGGACTCGCACAAGGAAGCCGCCAAGTCATCATCGATCTTTCCATCATCCACGGTTTACCTTTTCTTTGGCATCTTTTATTCTCCTTGTGTGATTTTGCAGCTATGTGTGGCTGAATTCTCTTACTTAGGGGCAAGGTTTGAAGCCCCAAGAATGTTTTAGATATTGTTTTGAACCTTGGTTTCAAATTATTGAGTCTTTCAAATTGTTTATTTGGTTTTGGTTTATGGGAAACTCTTGCTTGTTTATGTTCATGTATGTGCAACATAGAAAATTATGAACTTATGAGTGGGGCTAGAATTAGATTGTTTAATCTCCTAAATGGTTAATACAGCTTAATTCAAGGTAGTAAAACCTATAGGACAATAGGTGAAACCAAATAGAGAGACTTGCATGCTAGGTAGGTGTTCCACACTAGTTTTGCATACTTGTTCAATCAAACTTTCATTGATCTTAGTGCTTGGAATAATTTGTTGATAGGATAGCGTCTATACCTTGATCGGTTATTCTAAAGGCTTAGTAATGGTGCGTTCATCTTGCTTAAGTATTCAAGGGAAGTAATAAGGACTTACGCAGTGCGTTCACGGTTTGTTCTTGATTGATACCGATTTGCGACTTAATAATTGAAGTTTTGGTTGTTAACATGTCTTGAAACATACTTGGTGGTGGATTTCCAAGTCTCTAACATCTCATCCATCTGATCTTTTCTGCTTTATTTTGTTTTTTTGTTTTCTTTTGTTTATAATCACAAAACCTCATATCTCTAGTACTATAATATTTTGTTTTCTCTTGTTTTGTAATTAACGTAATTGTAAAGGTACCCTCAATCCTCGGCTTTTATAACGATACCCTTATTTGTTATATACTACAATTGATACAAAAGGGTTTTTAATTGAAACGCCCGGTTTCGGTCGCTATCATCACTCTGAAGATAATTCACTTAATTTGCTTAATTTGGAAGATAGCAGGTTTGGTTGTCCCTTCTTGTGCGAAAAGTCTCTATTTCTTCGCTCTCAGATAATTTGTCCATAGTACAGATCGATCATGTATTGCGTCATAGAATCCACATTGTCCCCTCGCTTGAGCGCTAAGACATAATTTTTCAGTGCTGACACTCTTTCTTGGACAATGAACAATTCAAGCGTGGCCTCTTCAAGAGACCTGGATAACCCAAGATTGGCCGAGAGAAGATCTGCCACTTTCTTTTCTTATTCTTGTAGATCAGCACGAGCAATATTAATCAAGTCTTGTTGATTGCTGCACTTCCTCTTTAGCACAGCTTCTCGACGAGTAGCAGAATTTATAAAAGACTCAATCTTATATTTCTCGTTCTCCACTTTTTTCACAATTTTTTTTCACACGAGCCAGCTCCTGCTCAGTTTCACGGAGTTGTGCGAGAATGGGGGATGCTGGAAAGCTTCACAGCTATAAAGGCCTTTCAGAAGTTGCACGTCCTCAGAAATTACAGTATCGTAATTCTTATAAAGCTCAAAATCTGCATCAGAAATGCCTTCTTTAACTGGCAGAGGATGGTCGCTTAGTACAGCTGCAAGCTTTCGCACAAGTATATTTGTACTTCTTGATAACTCTGTAGAGAAATAGGAAGATGATCTTTGAGCTACTGAAGGAAGAGGAATTTCTGCTAGTGCCAGAAGTCCAAACAACGGAGTATAATTGTGATTCAGCTGATCCACATACGGATGTTCGTTTCCTTGACTTGAACTTGGGCGATCATTTGCGGAACTAGCAAATTTTTGTTCTTTCGCTAGGACAGGGAAGCCCAGTTAAATATAACAAGGTTTGGAGAATGAATTTTCTGATATATTATTCATCCCGCAGAAGAGGCTATTTATAGAGTTACTACATGTACAAACCCTACGTACTATGTACTACATGTATTACACATATAAAATAAAAAGCAATAACAAATTAATTTACATTCCTAAATTAACTTCATGACTCATGCTAACACTCCCCCTCAAGTTGGCGCATATACATCAACCATGCCCAACTTGCTAAGTGAGTCATAAAAGGCCTTCTTAGAAACTCCTTTTGTGGGTATATCTGCAAGTTGCTCTTCTGTAGGGACAAAAGGAAAGCTAATGATTTTAGCATCTAGCTTCTCCTTTATGAAGTGACGATCAACTTCCACATGCTTAGTACGATCATGTTGCACAGGATTCTGTGAGATATCGATAGCTGCCTTGTTGTCACAATACAGCTGCATAACACACTTGGGTTTGACACCCAAATCTCGTAACACACTCCTCAGCCACAACAACTCGCACACTCCATGAGCCATACCTCTATATTCTGCTTCAGCACTAGACCGAGCCACAACCTTTTGCTTCTTACTCTTCCAAGTAACAAGGTTACCTCCCACAAAGGTAAAGTATCCTGATGTAGACCTCCGATCTGTAACATTTCCAGCCCAGTCTGCATCTGTAAAACCGCGTACCTCAAGAATATTGCTGTGCCTAGAAAACATTACTCCTCTCCCTGGAGCGGACTTCAAGTACCTCAAAATTCTTACAACGGCATCCATATGATCTACACTGGGATTATGCATGAACTGGCTCACCACACTTACTGCGTATGCAACATCAGGTCTGGTGTGTGCTAAATAAATCAGACGTCCAACTAACCTCTGATATCGAGGCTTGTCGGTAGGTACCTGATCAGGATACTCTGCTAATCGATGATTCTGCTCAATAGGAGTATCAATTGGAGTACAATCCAACATACCTGTCTCTGTTAATAGATCAAGTATATACTTCCTCTGACACAGATAGATGCCTTCATTCCCCCTGGCTACCTCAATGCCCAAGAAGTACTTGAGTGCACCTAAGTCCTTCATCTCAAACTCTGTGGCTAACTGTTTTTGCAATCTATCCATCTCCACAGTATCATTACCAGTAACAACCATATCATCAACATATATGATCAGAACTGTTACCTTCCCTTGTTGATGTCTGAGAAACAATGTGTGGTCTGAATTACTCTGCTTATAACCAATCTTCCTCATGAACTGTGAAAACCTTCCAAACCAAGCACGAGGTGATTGTTTAAGACCATACAAAGATTTTCTCAATCTGCACACAAAGTTACCTGAAGGAGCAGTTTTATATCCAGGTGGCAGATCCATATACACTTCCTCTATAAGTTCTCCATGAAGAAAAGCATTCTTGACATCAAACTGTTTAAGAGGCCAGTTTAAGTTAGCAGCAAGAGAGAGCAATACCCGAATAGTGTTCATCTTTGCAACTGGTGCAAATGTCTCATCATAGTCAATGCCATATGTCTGGGTGAATCCCTTTGCTACCAGACGTGCTTTATATCGACTCACTGACCCATCTGGATTATGCTTCACTGTAAACACCCAGCGACATCCCACAGCCTTCTTTCCATGTGGTGGAGATACAAGCTCCCAAGTATTGTTCTTCTGTAATGCTTCCATTTCCTCATCCATTGCTTTTCTCCATTTTGGATCTCCCAATGCATCCTGCACTTTGTTAGGTACTGATACAGCAGATATTTGATTCACAAATGATTCATATGACTTAGACAATCTCTTGGTAGACATAAAATTTGTCACAGGATACTTAGTTTTGGCTTGAAGGGTAGGTTCATACCTTTTTGCTGGTTTACCCCGAGTAGACCTATTTGGTAACACATATTGTCTACTATTAGCATCACTAGTATTAACCCCAATAGAATTACTAACCTCAGATGGAAGATCTTCTGTACCAGGGAGACATGAGTCAGGGGTATTAGTAACATCAGGCAAGGAAGGAGGGGCAGTAACGGTTGCAACAGGAACACTAACAGTTGCAGCAGGAACACTTGCAGTGTCTGACTCTTGAATCTCTGGAGCAATTATACCAGAATCATCTGGTGGTGCCTGTCTGTCATCTTCTTGTCCCTGAACCTCTGATGTATCTGTAACCTCAACTGAATGACCTGTCTCCCCCTCTCCATGATACAGCTCTTCAAAATATGAGTTCTCCCCCTGAAGAGCAGTATCAGAAGAGGTGTAATAGCTCATATCCTCAAAGAAAGTAACATCCATAGTGACATAATACTTCCTAGTAGGTGGATGATAGCACTTGTACCCTTTCTGATGGCCCCCATAGCCAACAAACACGCACTTAATCGCCCGGGCATCCAATTTACTTGACCTTTGACTCTTTGGGATATGAACAAATGCAACACAACCAAAAACACGAGCTGGGAGATTATGAAAGGAAGATAAAGAGACATAAGAAGCTAGTACCTCAAATGGTACTTTTCCCTGGAGGACAGTAGAAGGAAGACGATTAATGAGATGGGTAGATACGGAGATAGCATCACCCCATAGATTCTTGGGACAATGGGCACTAAAGAGAATACAACGAGCCATATCAAGTAAATGACGATTTTTCCTTTCGGATACCCCATTTTGTTCAGGTGTGTACGGGCACGTTTTCTGGTGGATAATCCCATGTGTTTGTAAGAAAGACTGAAAGACACGATTGACATATTCCCCCCCATTATCAGAGCGAAGAATTCGAATTTGGGCATTGTATTGCGTTTGGACTTCAGAAAGGAAGGCTTGAAAAGCCGGAAAAACCTCATCCTTAGTTTTAAGAAGAACAACCCAAGTGAGACGTGTACAATCATCAATAAATGACACATAGTATCGCATACCAGACACAGTGGATTCCTTTGAAGGTCCCCAAACATCAGAATGAATTAATTCAAAAGGAATGACACTTTTATTAGAAATACGAGATGAATAAGTTGAGCGATGACTCTTGCCCAAAACACATGTTTCACAATGTAAGACTGACTCATGCACACCAAAAAACAAAGAAGGCATGGATTTTTTCATAACACTAAAAGATGGATGCCCTAAGCGACGGTGCCATAACCAAACTTCACTTAGCTTGTCAGAATTGGACATTAAAGCCGTCCGGGACTGTGCTCCTGGTTTCTCTCCTACGTACGTTTGATCCAGATGAAACAACCTGCCCCTCAGATACCCCCGACCTAGTAACTCCCCAGTGAGAAGATCCTGAAAAATCACATACATAGGTAAAAAGGTCACAGAGCATTTGGATTCAACATTCAACTGTGGGACAGATATCAAATGATGGGATAAAGCAGGTACATATAGCACATTCTTTAGCACCATTGTGGGAGTGATACGAACTGACCCCTTTCCTAAAACAGGGAAGGCCTCACCGTTGGCATTAGTAACATAAGGTACAGGTGGAGATGATAATTCATTAAAAAAAGATTTGTCATAAGTCATATGATCGGAAGCACCTGAATCAATAATCCATGTATCACCACCAACAAAGTGAGAAATATTTAAGGCCATACCTATCTTGCCACGACTAGCGACAGATGCTGAGGGTGTGGCACCTCCTGCTGTATGATGATCACATCCGACCACCCCATAGATGTCTGGTTCCTGGACTAACTGAATAGCTGCTTTCGCCTTGGGACGATATGTAGGCCTTTTAGGCCTAAGATGCGGGTACAACTTCCAACAAGATTCACGAGCATGGTCACCATTGCAGTAAGAGCAAGGAGAACGAGGTTGATTCCCAAAGCCTGGTGGTGGTCCTTGCCTGTGGAGTGGAACGGAACTTGATTGCTGAAGGAGTGGTGCTGGTGCTCTTGCCTGAATAGTGAGACTAGAGACTTCAAGTTGTGCTTGAGTAAGGCTTTCCTGCTGAGACTCATCCTTACGGATATATGTGAAAGCTGCAGTCAAGCTAGGAGGTTCTGTCATTCTGAGCAGCTCTCCTTTGGCACTGTTATGTTTTGCATCAAGGCCTCTCAAGCAGTGATGAACTCGCTCAAGCTCCTTTTCCTTTAGGTACCAAACAAGATCCTCCTGATTCTTGATCTTGCAAGGACGCCTCACATCAATTTCAGCCCAAATGTTCTTCAGCTTGGTGAAGTACTGCGCCACTGGCTGCCCATTTTGTTGCATTGCTGCAGCAGTACACATCAACTCATGAACCTGTATGAAGTCAGACTCATTAGTATATAAATCTGCCAATGTCTTCCAAATTGCCTGCGCAGTATCACATTGCTCCACCAGGTCAACTATTTCCTCATTCATGGCCTTATACAAAACTGACATCACAAGACCATCATCATCTTCCCACTTAGTGTAAGCAGCAACATTACTTGCACTAGGAGCCTCAATCACCCCAGTTACATGTCCCATCTTGTGCATCCCTCGGAGATGAGCCGTCATGATTTTCTTCCATTTTCGGAAATTGGTTCCATTGAGTTTGGTTCCCCCAAAGGAACCACTTTCAGAATTCTTGACTGATACTTCAAACTTCTGAACATCATTGACCTGATAACTTTCTTCTCCAGAACCCATTGTAACACAAATGCCAAATCAGTAGTTTATGCAGTGACAACAATATACCACAATAAAACAACAATATATCACAAACGGGTCGGATCAGTTCAAACCGGGTCGGATCAGTGCAGAACCGGGTAGGGATGGCAGCAGAGCCGGGTCGGGTTGAGGAAGAAACAGAGCCGGGTCGGGTTGAGGATGGCAGCAGAGCCGGGTCGGGTTGAGGAAGAAACAGAGCCGGGTCGGGCGCGTCGTCTGCGTCGTCACGTTTGGGGCGAGACGACGATGGAGATGGCGTCTTCTGGGCGGAGATGGAAGACGACGGCTTCCGGCTTCTGGGGTAGTTCAGCCGGCTTAGGGCACGGCTTCCGGGCGGAGATGGAAGACGGCTTCTGGCTTCTGGGATCGGCGGCAGCCTCAGGGCAGACGATGGCACGACGGCGATACGAGTCAGGCCGGCGTCTTCTGGGCACGACGGCGATGCGAGTCAGGCCGGCGTCTTCTGGGCACGACGGAGATGCGAGCCAGGGGACGTGCTCTCGTGCGGACGTGCTCTCGTGCTCTCTGCCAGGGGACGTGCTCTCGTGCGGACGTGCTCTCGTGCTCTCTGCTCTGGTGCTCTCCCGTTCTCTTTCTCACTCTCTCTGAAGAAACGGGAAAAACACAAAACAAAAAAAACACCCGAACGGAAAAACGTCGTCTGGAGAATAAAAAATCGTTGGGAAAAACGTCAACGAAATCGCAGCGGAAAAACAAAGAGACAAAGTCCTTTCGGATCTTTGCTCTGATACCAAGTTAAATATAACAAGGTTTGGAGAATGAATTTTCTGATATATTATTCATCCCGCAGAAGAGGCTATTTATAGAGTTACTACATGTACAAACCCTACGTACTATGTACTACATGTATTACACATATAAAATAAAAAGCAATAACAAATTAATTTACATTCCTAAATTAACTTCATGACTCATGCTAACAAGCCCAATGCTTCCAATAAGTCCGCTAGTTGAACTCCTCAACTGGCATGTTTCTGCTTCTTCATAACACGCTTCTTGCCTTTCTTCTTCTTTTCTGCAATCAAGTCCAAGCGAACGTCATTTTGTAACGGAACAGCAACAAGGATTTCGCCCTCCTCCAAAGGGCTGAGAATGCCGGTTGGCACAGGAAAGGCAAGTGGAAGACACCCAAAATGGCGTAACCACAATCTGGGAAATTGAATCCTTTCGCACCTGACCACAGTTCGTCCCATATTCATCCACCACAATAGATGATTCCCTTGTCCCTAAATTGCTAAATAAAGACGAAAAGGTGTTCGCCGGACGAGACCTCGACTGGGAGACTTCACGTACAAATCGTTGGGCACATTGATTATTAGATGAAGCCCCACAATCCCCAATAGAAACGATTTGTCTTGCAGCGGGTTGAAGCATCTTTTAAGGTGTGATTTTGATCCTTTTCGCTTTTTCACTGCTTTCGCCAAAACGGAAAGATCTTGGAGGCATGTCGTGCGTGACACAGCCCAACTTTGGGTTGACATTAAACGTTGTTGTCCGCACGGACATAACAAAACCACTTCTTTTCGATAGTTCTACAATATACGGCTCTGACGTATCGATGCGAGTCATAAACCCATCATATTCTCCTACAAACACCAAGATGGCGAATCAGACAAACCTAACTAACATAAAAGAGAATATTTAGGGTAAAGAGATTACTGATTGGGAATGCGAGCCAGCCCAAATTTCGCCAGGACAGGGATGGAAGACATGCTGAAAATCAAACTTTCCAAATTCTCTAATCATAGCAACAATTCTCTTACAACGACCAAGTTCTGAATCGGATGCGATCAGAACGTCAAGATCTACAAAATGTAAAACACTTGCGCAACATGATATAATCTATTGCGGCAACATACATAGAAATTTTTCAGAAGATACTTACTTGTAGCACAAAAGGTGCGTGACACCTCAATGCCTGGGCAGTATTGGGAAGCACAACTCTCATCCTTTTCCCAACCCGACACTGCGACATAAGCACCCAAGCGCCATGTTGAGCCAAAATTGGGAATATCAAACAGCCTATCGCCAACGCTCCGCGGGGACAAATAAACAGTCCCACGACAATGATCCCTCTGTGAATATCTGAGAGCGAAGAAATAGAGAATTTTCACACAAGAAGGGACAACCAAACCTACTATCTTCCAAATTAAGCAAATTAATTAAATTATCTTGAAAGTGATAGGACAAATTTGACCAATGGCTACCCCCAACTTTACACAATGAACCTTAGGAGGAAGAGGAAGTTTTAAGCCCGCTCGAAATTCAGAGCAAAAAATTACGGTACCATTGGTTGGACATAGAATTGATTCTTTCTCCTTGAAAGGATGAAATGACAATGTTTCAGGGAGATAAAACTAGTGGACGAGCTTCTGAATAGATTCGTTCGGCATCTTCCCACGAACCGGATCAACAATCTTGCGATCTGAAAGACGCTCAAATGCGCTACTTGATCCGGCCGAAAAATCATGTTGTTGCCTAAGTTCCGATCGATGATGCTCCCTAGCAGCATCCCGTTCAGATGCTCTAGCCATATAACCTTTAAGCTTAGGCGAATCAGATACCATGACTGCAAAACATAGAGAATACATTACTTATCTCTACAACTTAAGACAGTCAAGTCCGAACGAAAAAGTTATACAATTGGACAAAGAAAGTAAACAGTCAATGCAAGGGGCACATGATCTTCTTTGAAAATAATATTTTTATTCAGCAATAGCGGATTACATTCTCGCTGGAAAAACAAAATTTTCCTATCTTGCTCTACGATTGCGGTACCATTGGCTGGACATACAATTGATTCATTCTCGTTCAAATATGTCACATACAATGGGATAAACATGCCACCTGCGGGTAAAAGATCATGCCCATCGCGATCAGGTCAGTTGGGGTCGCTCTCCATCACCGATTCTATTTTCACATCGGACGCACCATGACTTCAGTCGGCATAATTCAAACCCATAGAACTCCTTGTTTCGCACGGGAGTGATGCCACAAACAGAAATTCCTCGCTTGGAGAGTTGGGAACTCATTCGAACGCACTTGAACGCTGAATGTACGAGCGCTTTCTGTAAACAACTTTGCTTAAACTCCCCAACCAAGTCATTATCTGTACTTGGGGACTTGGGGGACTTGTTGTGGGAAACAGTGTCAAGCGCTCTAATCAACCTTGCGCATGTGTTCTTAACACTTAAGCTTACCCCGGAGCGCATCTCGACTAGACACGTGGATGCGTGTGTGCGGCTTGATCCGATGCACGCTTCCAGAAGCTTTCTTCTGTGCCAGGCTTTCAACAGCCGCGAAGACAATCTGTCTCGCTCAACCTTTATAAATAGGCACCTAGCCTCACAAACTAAGGTAACGAGCTCATTCCCTCACTTTGAGTTGCAAACTATCCGCCAAGATGTCTAACTTGAGTGTCGGAAGGCGATTGTCCGGAGCAATCTAAACATTCCCTTAACGCCTTTCTCTTATCCTGCAGGTTAGCGGATAATTCATGATTTGCACGGACCTCTTTGTGTGAATCTCCCTTTTGCCCTTAACCAGATTTTCACCTTTAACAAAGTTCAAGTGTGGGGGTGTGTTGCATACGCAATTTAGGTGTGTATTTATCTCTAATTACCTTGAATTTAGCGAGTGCTCTAGTATTATTCATAATATTTAATTTGTTTTCTTCATTTATAGGAAATTATGGTCAAGAGAAGAAATTGGAAATGGGCAACTGAGAGCAAAAATATGATTTCCAACTAAATGACGAAAGTTAACGGGTCGACTTTCGGGTTAAATGAGTCAACTCGGCCTAATAGCAAGAAGTACAAGGCACAAGACCAAAGAAACCCACAAGTGAAGAGCCAAGTCAAATTGTGTTACATCTTGTATTTAAATTTTAAATTTAAAATGTATGTAACAAAAATAATTAGTGAATCATACACCTCACACACTTCACACATGTGGATGAATGAAATATTTATTTGTGTTCACACTAGGCACACACTCACTTACACTTCTTCCCTTCTTTCATCTTTATATTTTCGAAATTGTTTTCATAACTTTTAATTATCTATATTTTAATTTGGTTGTTTTAGTATTTTCATTTACCATTTTTCTCTTTGTTTTTGAGTCATTAGATCTTGGTTACAAGTCTCACCTTGACCCTTGAACCCAAAAGGCTATTTAAGCACACATTCTAGACCTAGTTTTCTTCCTCTCTTTCATTTTGGCCGAATTTGGAGAGTTCTCTCCCTCCTCTCCTCTTCTTCTCTTCTTCTTCCCCCATTCTCCACATGTAGGCTTACACAAAGAGGAGTCACACATATCTCCTGTTCTAGACCACCATCTCTACACCATGGCTTGACAAGGGTAGCAAGAGAAGCCATGGAGTGGGGGCATTTGCTATTGTCAAGCTTTGCCTTGACTTTCATGGACTTCTCCTCTCTTTCCCTTTTCTTTCTCCCCTTTATTTCTCTTTATTATTATTTCTTTCTTATGGTGTTGTTGATGTGTATGGATATGTATTTGTGTGTGACCTCTCATGGTTTTTAGGGTTTTGAAACTCATGTTTGGCTTTGTATGGTGTTGATGAGGAATTAATAAAATTGATGTTTATTCAATTGCTTTGTGTACTCTTGCTTTAATTTCCTCACTCTAGATGTATGGTTTAGGTTTTCCCCTCTTTAATCTATGTTTGTTGTGTTGGAATTGAAATATTGAATTGGGGAATTTGTATTTCAATTTAGATTATGGCATGAGTATGGTGGAATTTGCCCATTGCATATATCTATTTTCATTTGGATTTCTCTAGATTGTGGGTCTCTTATTACCCAATTTTGAGTATTATTTCCCTTGATTGTTGGAATAGTATTTGGGATTGTGGGTAGAGTAATCGTTATCGCAAGTACTCTTTTCGATCTTATTGTTTGTGGTAATGGTTGCTAGAATAGGAAAGTCAAAACCAAAGTGTTCTTTCTTCCTGCTCTTTCACTTATGGTTTAACTCCTATTTTGTGACAATCTATTTAGCTTTTTTTTTTTGTCTCTTAATGCTAAATGGAAATCCGGCGAAGCATTGAAGCATCTTTTTCATTAGTCATCATTATGTTATATGATTCTTATTTGGGTGGAGAACCTTGATTTCCATGGTAACCCCTGATGTGATGCATCCCATCATTCTATCTATTTTTCATTTATGTCTTAGTTAATTAGCTTGTTATTAGTGAAAAAAACCCAAAAATATTGCGACATATTATCTACCCTCTACTTTGTAAATCCATTTTATGTGAGCCTTTTTGTACATTCTTTGTAAATCCATTTTGTGTGAGCCTCTTTGTACATATTTTCATACAAGTGATTTTAGGTGACCTATATCATAGGATTGCTAGCTAGTTCATAATCCCCATGGTACAATACATTCGGGTCTAAATATTTCTCACTTTTTTTATGACCGTGCTCTTATTGTGCGTAAGTTGCAAATTAGCATCAAATCAAATACACATGAGATTACATGCAAGTTATGTTTTCAAACCTAGTCTTGGTGGGTTGACCCTTATTTTGGGCAAGCGAGGACGAATACTCACTCTTACAAACTCTAGATTAAATGCAGGTACTATGTATTGGAACGGGATAGAGAATCAGGGAGTTGGGTGTGCCAAGTTATTTCTAGGTATGTTTGTTGCTAGATTCGAGGTGAAGTCTACATTATTCGTGTCGTTAGCTTTAAGTGTTGCCCCGATTGTTTTGAAAATGGCTTACATGCTGCTGCATTTTTTATTTTACTCTGATCGGAAACGCGAGTGTTTCCTTTACTTGAAAGGTTGATAACTCTAATTTCTAAAGGGCTTATATATGGTTTTAGGTTAGCGGGTTGTCGGGACGTCCACAAGACGTGTCAATCGCTTGTTGATTTGGGATCACGACGCGTTATCATTTTCCTTGCCTAATTAACGGTCTCTCGTATCTGCTCCATACCTTGTCTAAAAAGCTAGCCAATCCCATCTCTCTATCTAGGACAGAAGCGTTTTCAGAACCATTGTATTAGGAGCTCATGTGTTGTTTTTCTCAGCAAATAATCATTCCTAAACAGAATAGATGATTCCTAACAGTTCTTAAGTATAATAACTCCGGTATAGATATGAAAACAATGGGGATTATATAACATTGCTAAAAGCATTCTGAAAAGAAAAAACAACTAGTAGTAGCTATTTGTCATCACTTTGCAAACACAAATCATATCGGAATGCATAAAATCAAGGTTTATTGGAAAGGTTGGTGCATGAGTTCTCTCTAGCCACTATATTTTTATTATTTCTAATCAACTTTCTTTTATTTGTAGCAAACCTTGCATAGAGAAAAAGCAGACGCTCTTAATTTTTCATAGTTGAAATATACACAAACATATATACACAAGTCATGCAAAATAAATGAGTTAAGAATTTATAATTCGAACAATACCTAATTGTGATTTAATGTTGCAAATAGCATGACAATATATATGGCGAGGTTGCTAACTCTTCCTCTATGACTAAATACGACGACACATCTAGTCCTACTTACAAAGATATATAGTTAAGAATGCCATACGTGTTTGTGTATGAGTTTTCTACTATCTCGATCTGGTCCTTTTTTTTTCTTTTTTTTTTTGTCAAAATGAAGAGAGCAAACTGTCCAAGTAGTCACTTCCCAGGTCTTGGAACTCAAACACATCAAACTCATCTTTGAACATTTTTTCCATGCTTACGTTTCGTTTTGATGCAGATTCTGTAGTCATTACCTCAACATTTTCTTCCCACTCTCTCACTCTCTTGAGAGGATTCAAACCATTTTGAGAAGTTGTAGGGGAACAAATATTGTTGAGGCTGCAATTCTCAAGTCCAACAGCCTTTGCAACTCTTTCAAAAGGGAAGTTAAGATGTGCTTTTGTACCTCTGATTCTCAAAGCAGCTTTGTCATACGCCAAAGCTGCCTCCTCAGCAGTCTCGAAAGTCCCAAGCCAAACTCTAGCTCCTTTTCTTGACGAGTCTCTGATTTCTGCTGCATACTTTCCCCATGGCCTTCTCCTAACTCCACGATAATGCTTTGTTGCCACTTTCTCTACTCTCTCAACCATCTCTTCCATGGCTAGTTTGACAGCCTCATTTCCCTGTAATTTGTCACCGCAAGACTTCTCAATATGACAAGAAGGAATACCGCAAGTGTCGAGAAGCTCTTCCCAGGCCTCAGCTCCCATTGACATCCACCTACCCAGACTTGGTAGCCTTTGAAGAACTTCTAATGATCCTTCTCTCCCATCAAGACTAGGTAGTTCTTCCCAGGATTTTGACATGTTTGTTGTGTCGCTTGTTCCTTCATTTCCTCCATCAACACCAATAAAGCTGGCCCATACGTTCTCTAGAATTGCTTCTGGTGCTGCGCCAACATTATGATCAACACTATGTACAGCCATTTTCAATTACGTATCAAACCAAGTGTGTCTCACATTCACAAAACTAGATTTATGATGGGAAAGAGGAGATTGTGAAGTGAGACTTGAGAAATATATAAAGCACTACAGAAGGAAAGCTAAACGCGTGAACAGCTTAATTGTAGGACTCAGCTGGTAACTTGTTCTTCAATTTAATTGCTATATCTTTGCCGGATTTCAGGAATTAAGTGCTTTAAAGAGATGGGGCTTGATTTTCAAGTCTCCTACGTCGCCTAGAGTGGTTGTTCTAATCATTTCTGCACCTTTATCAATGTAGATTCTATGTAATTTGGATTTTTTAATTATTGAAACCCACCTGAAATTCATGATGGTTGCATTAGAAACAGAGCAATAGAAGAAATGAAAGCTGGCTAGAGAATGAGATGCGATTTAAATGTACATTTTATATTGGTGGCTAGAGTATAATTTCAGTTTTAATTGACATGTTTACATCTATAGCCATTAAGCTATCAATTTTGTAGAATACTCTCTAACAAGAATGATGAGACTTAGATGTGTATATATTGTTGAATTGTATTTTAGGGCATAGGCATAGTATGGGCATATATATAATATCGGATTGCAGAGTCAGGTGAGGATTAAGAATTTGGGGATTAAGTTAAGATACCTTTAACTAATTATTGAAGTTGCTGAATTCACAATAAAAATGCTTGTATACTACTGAAAAAGGGTACTTAACAACATTTGTGGCACGAATTACTCAAAACATTGTATAATATGGGTACGGCTAGAGACTGTTAATGCATGTGATGCATCAACTTTGTTCTCAAGTTGTAAAATGAGTCATCAAAGTAGTAATATTAGTCCTCAAAGTTGTAATATTAGTCGTTAAAGTTGTAAAAAAAATTAGTTACAACATTAGTCATCATTTGTCCTTAAATTGGTAATTAAGTCATCAAAATTGTAATATGAGTCATCTAAGTTGTAACAACTTTTTTCTAATCACTTTGAGGACTCAATTACTACTTTAAGCACACATGATTACTAACTTTGTAACTAGAAAATTTTACAACTTTAAAGACTCACATTACAACTTCGATGACTAATATTACTAGTTTGAGGACTCAATTTACAAAGTTGATGCATCACATCATTCACATACATTAACACATTATAGAATTTTCCGTATAATATTAACTTCTAATTGTTTTCTCAAGGGATGCCACAATTAAGTGTAAGTTTTGACTCGATCAGGATAATTCTTTTCTTGTAATATAAATTCACTAAATTTATTAGCATAACCTAGTTAGCTCGTTAGATTGTTTCCCTCATTAAATTCATACAAAAATATAGACAGAGCTAGAAATTGACAATAATATGTGTTTGTATTAGTTTTAGTACTGAGAGAAATTTTAAAAAAATAAAATTCACACATACGAGAAGAACTGACAACTCACAACCTCAATAGCATTTAACAACATAGAGCAATCTTAATGGTCACAAGCACACAAATGCGCGATGTACATATAGATATACATATATATATAGGCTTTTTCAAATATAAACATTCTTATTTATTCAAAATGTACGGATTTTCTTAATTTAACCCACTTTTCGATCATAATTTCTCATCTTAACCGTTCAAATAATAGGTATATACAAATTTTCAGCTAATTTAGTGATCGTTAAGGTATCGATTATTAATTATATATATGCATATATATATATATATATTGTCGGTAAGCCGTGGTCTGCTTGGTTAAGGTGTTAACTAAGAAGTTTGAGATCATGGGTTCAAATCTCATTGATATATGTACAGTGTGTGAGTTATTTAATAAATATTTTTTTACTAAATATATATATATATACAGGCTTTCTTGGCTAAGGAGGTCTTTATTTATTCTAACGGTGCGGATTTTCACTTTAAACTCATTTTTTAATCGAATTTTCAAATGCTTTAATGATAACCAATTTGGCTGAAATTTTGCAGAGATGATCTATACATTAGTATCCAACGACTAGACGGTGGAAATATAAAAATTCGATCGAAAAGTGAGTCTAAAGTGGAAATCCGCACCATAAGAATAAATAAAGATATCCTTAACAGAGAATGGTCCTGGAATTCAATTAATAGAAAAAGCAAATTACAACCATAAAATTCTAGTGTTTGAACAATTTGATTGTGACATGACTATATCTTATATGTCTGGATAACAAAAATGAAAATCATTCATATTAAGTTCATATTCAATTCAATTAGACTAGTACCACAAGCTGTCATAACCGTAAGAGCATGTATCCAATAAGCTGTCATAACTTATGCTTAAAGAAATGCCAGCTTGATTAAGAAGCTACTAGTGTGAATGTCACAAACCAGAGACACGCTTTAACATTAGAAATTTAGAATGACCATATATCCTGATGATGATAAACCTTATTAATATGCCTTAAAAAATAAAGAGGAAGTTTGAAAAATACTAGAGTAGTTTGGATGCATGAGTCAAAACTTTATGTTATTTGCATATGTTGGCATGAATAATGAAAAATCATGCTCTAATCGTTCATTCATTAAATCAACCTCTAAAGATCATCACAAAAATAATAAAAGGAAACAAAAATCGTTTACTCGTTCAATAATATCAAACAAATGAACAGTTTTTGTGAAAATTAGTAGTCTCATTACCAACTAAGGTTCTAAAAATCGCTAGGCGCTAGTTGGGCGGACAGCGTCCAAAAGATTAATCGAGGATTAATCGGTTTTCTATTTTTGTATTTATTTTATTTTTTAATACCAAATAATTATATAATACAATTAAAATTACAATTAACATATAATTATATAATTATTAATACAATTATTTTGGTTGAAAAGTCAAACTATAAAAGAAACACAACTACCCAAAATCAAACTTTCACCTCAACCTAATCTACCCAAAATCCCAAATGCAAACAAAAACCCAGATCGTGTTATCTAAAAATAAAAAAACAAACCCAGATTGTGATTTTCTTCTCTTCTCTTTTCTTCTTCCATCTCCTCAGATCATGATTTTCTCAATTTAAATCTCCGGCAAATGAAGCCCTACCACCCGGAAGTTGCAACAACCAAGCTTCACTCCAAAAGCCTCGTCCTTTTTCATTTTTTTTCTCTCTACCTCTCACTCTGGACTGATGGTAGTCCGGCTACTTTCTCGAAGTTGGCGCATGGCGGCAAGGCGCCGTTATCCACTCTCTCTTCCCGGCACGGCGCATGGTAAATCATCTTGATTCGTCTGTGTCTTTACAGGTTTTGAAAAACAAAAAAACTAATCGGCGAGCCGCACAGCACCGCCCAACCCCGCCTACATGGCTAGGCAGCCAGAAATCGGTAGCCCGCCCACATCAAACGAGTTGGCTGTAATCGCGATGGCCTAGGGTGCCTAGGCCAATTTTTAGAACTTGTTACCGACCCATATTTGTTGATGCTTGATATGAGCCTAAAGTGTTATATTTATAAGATGTTTTCTACCCTATTTAGCTATGATATTCTCATAATAATGTTATTTCTAACATGTTTTGTGATATTAAAGGCACAAAGAGCTTAATTGAGAAAAGAATACCCAAGTAGTACAATGATGGAAGAGAAAAATGCAGAAATCTCAAAAGGCCCAAGCAGTCCAAGAAAGGAAGAAAAGTCAAACATGTGTGCATCTAAAGAAGAAAAGTAAAATATGTGCACCTAATCCCACATCATTTTTAAAGAGAAGTTTCACCAAGATATTCTCTATATAAAGACAACCTTGTGTACTTCTCAAACCATCATTCATTCATTCAAAAGTCAGGGAAAGACATGACTCTACTGAGCAGCCTCTCCCTTTCCTTTATCAAGTTTCTTCCTCCTTTGCTAAGCCTTGAACGACTTCTCCATGAAGTTAGCAACATTGGAGACTTGAAGCATTGAAGCCAAGCATCCTTTTGATGTCGACAATCTTCCTTGGAGAGTTGATAAAGTGTAAACATTACCTTTACTTTGTTTTGATTTTCTTTACAAATTTATAGTTATGTTTCGTGTGCTAAACTTAGGATTTGGAGGCATATTTTGCTTGTTCTTGTATTCAATAGATTCAGAATTTTGTAAAACATATTGATGTTTCGTTAATGATTTTATGGCGATCCGATCTTGTGAGTTTTAATGATTCAAAGTTTGCGTTTTTGTTTAAATAAAAGAGTTAGAATGCATGTTAGCTATTGCCATGATTCGTGCTAAACTTCTTCAAGTAAGTATGTTTTTCTAAGTGGTGGAAAATATGTAATAATAGTTGAAAACGTAAACTACAGTAAATGCATGTTACAACTTCTCGGGTGTGCGTTGTTGTTCAATCTCAATTCTTTAGTTCTTAATGATTCATGTTTATTGTGGACAAGTACTCTTCAGTATTGAACGCAGCAATTTACATGAAATAATCTAAGTTCTAGACTTCTATGTGCTTAGGTGATAAAGTAAGTAGAATTAAAGGAATGCATGTCCTCTTCAGGCTTGTGTTCCGAGATTGTTTCTCTTGTTAAGAACTTGCATGATAATCGGATTGTTGGAATGAGACGTGATCTTGATGTGTGATAGAATTCGAGTTTATCTCTGTTTGCAATGTTGAATGAATTGATCACTTGTACATATCTTATTTTCTGTTTTTAGGAACATTAGAACAAACCTTAAAACCCCCCTGTTTACTTTGTACCATATGTATATTTGTAAATGAATACTTGTAAATACTTTAGTTACTGATTCTTTAGTGTAACCGTGACTGCATGAGCGCTCTTTAAGTCCCCGGCTTGTATCGACCCTTCTTATTCTATGCTATAATTGACACAAAAAGGGTTTTTAAATTGAGCGCCCGGTAACGACCACGTCAATGCTATTGAACGATTTTGGCTGAGATAATCATGAAAGGTTGTCTTAATGGATGAACGATTTGTTCATGAATTTACATTGCAAATATGATACAACTTGAACGCTAGTATATATGGATGGAAGTGTGTTTTTCAGAAGTTTATTGGCAAAAGCTGGAAAACGCCAAAAGTATGCATACGTTTGACAGATTCTGTCACGGAAGGGCAATGTTGTAGTTTCATGTCTTCACGGTAAGTAATTTATTTTACTGCGAGACTGAAGGATAGAATAGAGATTTTTCCACAAGATCGAACAAACTGGGTTGAATCAAAAGGAGGTGATCGGTAAGGTGGAGGAAATAATTTCATTTTCAGGAGAAACAAAGTCTGGCGAAGGCTCTTCAACTCATACCCGAGCGACCAAGCTTGTCTGTGAGCTCTGTCGTACCAATGGTCATGTATGCTGGGATTGCCCTAAAAAATCAAAAGGAATGGGATGGGGTTGTCCTTATTGTTACGGCCCCCTTAAAAAGAAGGACCACGATCCTCATGAGCACTGGTCTGTTGAAATGGTCAAACATGTGTGGTATGTGGGAATATGGGTAATCACTGGGCTGATGAATGCCCCTTTTGGTCTGATGGTGACGATGATTCTGGGGCAAGCGACGATGACTGCAGTCTTGGGTTGTAGAGGATCATGGAATCTCTGACCTATGCATTATGGTAGTGTTGGGTTTAAGCTAACAAGCAACAACTCCTGCATGCATTACTGTGTAATATATGTAGAGCTATTGTTTAGTGCATGTAATAGAATAGATGGAGATATAGAGAGAGATCCAATTATGCAGGAAACAATATGTAGTTTTGGGCTAGAGATATAACTTAGAAGAGATCGATCAGAGCATTAGCAGGGTGTCCCATTTGGAATACATGCCTCTGTTAATTTACTGTCCATCTCTATATGCATGTATGGGTCTGTGCTTGCTTTCAACATATCAACCCTTGCTGCTTATATTTTTTTACAAGAATTAGCTGGAGATATTGTGCCTGCAAATCGATTAATAGTTAAACCAAGTAGGGGATAATAGATTAGTGGATTGCACGTGCCCAGAGACTCGATTCAAATAAGCAGTGAACACCGGTCTCAACTTTCTTTGCTTTGCTTGTCTAACTGTAACCTCAGCAGACACTGGTTATATATCTTTCAAATTTTAGAAGTGAATCTGGATGTCATATCCATAAGTGGAGAACGTACTGGAGATCAAACAGTTGATGTGTGGTGTATTATGGGCAAATATATACCCAGCAGACAACGCAGAGGTGCAGAACACGTCGCTTTCATCTCAACGCAGAACAGAGATTAGCCTGCTTTGCGCCTCTTCCTCATCTCCACTATCTTTGTCTGCGTCACCTTCCCTTCAGGAACAATGTCCGTGCCTTTGAAGAAGCAGATTGTGAAGAAGCGCGTCAAGCAGTTCAAGAGTCGAAGGTGGTGGAGACTTCGCTGGTCTTTGCTTGCAGCTAGTTAGCCCTTTCGGCGGCCGAGACTCGGCTGATGCGCCATCGATATGGTATAACCCCTCCCCTCCTCCCCCCACCAACGATTCCACAAAAGCCCTCGGCTATTAACCAGACGGCGTCGATGACGACGGGAACTGCCGTCAACTGAGAAATCCCATCGCTGTCCCTCGAAACACATCTGGCGGATGGTGGTCGGCCACGCGTCTCGGGACCACTCTGGCGTACGGGGCATTGGCGTAGTCCAACGCTTCCCTATTGTTACATATATTTTGAATTTAAAATTTAAAAAACAAGATGTAACACAATTTGGCTTTGGGTCTTCACTTGTGGGTTTATTTGGTCTTGTGCCTAGAACTTCTTGTTATTGGGCTGAGTTGACTCCGTTAACCCGAAAGTCAACGGGTTGACTTTCGTCATTTAGTCGGAAATCATATTTTTGCTCTCAGTTGCCCATTTCCAATGCCTTTTTCTTCTCTTGACCATAATTTTCTATAAATAAAGAAAACAAAGTAAGTATTATGAATAATGCTAAAACACTCGCTAGTTTCAAGACAATTAGATATAAATACACACGTAAATTGCGTGTGCAGTATCCACAAGGCAAAACAGTTTTGAAAACTTTAGTATTCTCGTGGGAGGGGTGTGCTAGTATAGTGTTCTCTAATGAGTAGAGACTTGGCCAACCATGGTGATGTACCGGCATCGGTGTTGAAAAAATTGAAGAAAACCTGTAAACCTGAGAGAAACCTCTTTCTTTCTCCAAGTGTAATATCTCATAATTTCAAATGGTTTTTATTTATTTATTTGGTGGTAAAGTAAAAATCAACTGTGTTGACTCTAAACCGGTTGGCCATAGCTAAGACTGTATCTCTTGCTGCATGACAGTGTTGTTTTTTCTTTCTTTCTTCAGAAATTGACAACAAAATAACTAAGAGTTGCCATTTGAACAAGTATAAACTTCTTGTTCCACTTGTTCCAAACCATACTTGTTCCACTTGCTATTCTCTTGATGTTGTGGGGTGTTTGTAGGGAGCGTAATCAACGACTGCGGAATGGCAGGGTGAACTCTGTCCAACAAGTCCACTGTCAGTCTTTGTCTTTGCTTCATTCTTTCATGTCGGTTCAGGTGCCTAAGTCGTTATGGTACGGTTCCCTCCTTCGCAGTTAAGCCGGAAGTTAACATTGATGGTGCTTATGATAATGGTAGAAAGACGACTAGTATGTGTTGTGGATCATGTTTAGTAAGCATGGTCTGCTTTCAGGTTTAGTGCTCTCTTGGAGTGGGCATATTTCCCTCTGGAGCTGCAAACCTTTTTCTGTAATGCCCGACTTCTAAGGTTTTGATTACTTTTGAATACATCGTCTCCTACTTTCAAAATCAATTAAGAATTTTAGAAACAAAACATCAGGGTTGGAGAAATATAAATCTGTACAACTCACAAGTCTTTAAGTAAGGGTACAGAAAATCAAAATTATCCAAATCAATACATGCATATTGCTGAACAGGTCAAATTCAACTGGTGATCAGTTTCAGAATGGCGAGCTAATTCAATTGTTATATACAAATCAAGCCAGCACAGGTTTCTCCATAACTGCAAATCCAAAATGGCGTCAAGAATTTGAAATTGAGTAGTAAGGAATAAGCAGTTTGCACAGCAGACAGAATAATACCTTTACTCTTAGCAGAATCTTTTGCATCATCTGTGACCACATCAGGTGCAACTGGCCCTTTGGTTGGTACGTCAGGAAGGTCCAACTTCTCATCTTGAGGACCCGGCACTGAAGCAGGAGTTTCGGGAAGGTCTTGAGTAGTTATCTGACAATAGAATGGGGGTTTCATATTTAGACGTAAAATCATGTGATATGGAGTTGTTGGACATACATTAACATGGTACACACTGTAATGAATTAGCTTGGATATACTGATATTGGTGATGAGATAAATGGAGACCACCAAGGAGGATATAAACTGCTTTTCACAAATTTCAATAGTTGGAAACAAAATAATTGTCAAAACATTGATCATGAACCAGCTTACTATAATTTCATGAACAGATTCTTATCAATAACTATTAGAAAAATCAGAATAAGATGCAAATGGATTGAGAAGGTTTATGTAGGACCTATCATTTCAAATAAAAGAACATACCTGAGCTTCCAAGTTCTCAAATTCTGCTAAGATTTCCTCTTCATCTTCTGTTGATAATTTCTCCCCCAAAATTGCACTAATTTCCTACAAAGTCATGTAAACATGGCAGAATTTATTGAAGAGAAAAAAGTCCAGAAAGAATATGCTAAGCAAACATTGAAGAAGTGCATACAAGTGGTGAAAATCACAGGAGAAATAATAAAAGCACGCATCTTCGATGAATAAGTGGATAGGACCTCTAATTACAACAGAGACAGTTAATACATGCTTATACTGAATTGAAAGACATTTAATACATGCTTATACTGAATTGAAGAGTTCGAAACATATTTATTTTCCAAAACACAGATTTGATCCTTGTCATGTCCAAAATCCTTCATAACCCAACCAATTCAAGATATTCCAGGTGCAATATATGTTTGGAAACTCAAAACAAGTGCCACATGTAAACAAAAGATATATTGATAGTACTCGCCACTGTCTCCTTCTACCAAATAATGACAAAATATTGAAAAAGAAAAACAAAAGAGGTAAATTTCTTACAAATATTATGCATGTTCTTCTTCTCTTGGAAAAAAAAAAAAAAAAACATGTATATATATATATATATACACGGAAAGGATATGGAGCGCACGTCCGCAGTGCGCACGAAGCTCCGTTCGCCACCCTCCGGTGCCAACGACGGCGTGCCTCCACCCCAGGAGCGTCCCCGATCACTTTCCCTCCCCGGCGAGGCCGCCGAATTCCAGTTTCCGGCGAGATCGACTTTATTTGAAGTTTTGGGTGATCTAGCCGGAAAACTGGAATTCGGCGGACTCGCCGGGGAGGGAAAGTGATTGGGGACGCTGCTGGAGTCTGCTTGGGTGGAGGCGCGCCGTCGTTGGCGCCGGACGGTGGCGAACGGAGCTCCGTGCGCACTTACGCACATGTGCTTCATATCCGGCCTCTCTATATATATATATATATAAAGACAAGGAAATAAGGAAACAAAGAATAATGGATATAGACACAACAGAGAGAAAATTAAAGGGAGGGCACTAGCAGATCAGCTGAAGAAAGGCAATACCACATTCGACATGCCGCTTACTTTCAGCTCACAGAACCGCAAGCAGAAACATAATCCTTTTTTATTGAGACATTTACGGTACTGTGGTTTGGGAATTCAAACCAAGGATTGGAGTGATTAGTACAGACGAAACTGAGTGCATGACAAAATAAGATGAACTTACATCTTGGTAAGCTTTAGCTTCCTCAGTATCATCCATTAGCTTTTGAACATCCTCAAGGTTGATCTCACTTTGAATAGCTTTAATTGCATTATTACCAGCCTTCAAACTCTCAAACACAGCTTTCTGCTTGCTTGATAGTTCAATATCTTGCAACTGAACCAAAATGTAGAGTGGAGTATCAACATCTTTTCTTCTCAAAATATAACATCAAAAACTGAGGAAAAGAGCAAAAGAAATTTCTGTTTATCATAAAAACTTACTTGTTGCTCAACATTAATAACCCAGGTATCGACTTGCTTCAATAATTCTTCTTGTGCCTTTTTCTTCTTCAATGCTAACAAAGCTCTTTCCTTTTTCTTATCACGAATCAAGTCTCTTGCAGCCTGCTTTTCTGCTTCAATTACAGCTTCAAGCTGGAATAAGTAACTGAGCTAACATAAGCAATTATACCATTACATTTCTATATGCCAAATTCAATCATTATCCCTTTCAAAACTGAATTTCCTTCATTTACTCGTAACCAAATCCCAACAAAAAGAAAGAAAAAAAGAACAAGCTCATCCTAAACTGGAAAACCAATTTTAGCAGATAACCAGGATCCCAATTCATAGAGGGTGAAAGTTGAAATGAATAATATCAAGTATGGGGGGACCTGTTGTTGGTACTGAGCGAGCTTGCGTCTCTGGGTCTTGAGAGACAAAATAGCTCGATCGACATCGGTGATCTTGGGTTTCTTCACGAATAAATTCCCCATCTCTGTGACTGTGTGTATATATAGATAACTTCTACACCATTCCTTGTGAGATTGAAGCTGCTATCACAATTCTGACAGAGGAAGTCAGGAAGCAATCAATGAATGAATATGTTCTTGTTCGACTCACTCTTTGACCCCAACTCCACTAAATATACTGTATATATTCAACACAGGTTGTATCTGAATACGTTTCTACGGCCCATATGTACGAGTCTTAACTCTTTCGGCTCTTATTCCCGTACATATGCACGAGAGTTACCAGGGAGAAGTTTAACTTAACATGTTTGATTTAAAGTTGAATAAATCTCACGTTTTTTTTTTTCTCTATAAAATTTTAATAGTGTTTTACGGTTATGTCCATAGAAATTTATGTTTATTTTCTTTGAGAATTTTCTATTATCTTGATTTTTTTAGGTAATTTAAAAAAAAAGTTTCACCATGACACCAAATAAGGTGTCTGGTTTTCTAATAGTAGAGATTGTGAAAATAAAATAGAAACTAAATTCAATTTAATCAAAAAGAAAATTACAAATGTTTTCTAAGAAATAAAAGTTATGTTAAATGACCAAAACAGTCGTGTGTAATAAAGTAGGATAATAAAAAAGTTAACATATTTATCACTGGATACACTTTTGAACCCATAATTAACACTACAATGCATGTTTTTCATTATTCTCATGCAGTCATTTCCATGAATTTTGACAAGCAGAATCTGTTAACGAGACAATCTACTAGCAACAAGTTACGCTCCGCAAAATACAGTGCTAGGGCTGCAAAGTTAATATATGAAAGTGGCTTAAGGGGCATTTAAGTCTGAAAGTGAAACTTACGGTAAAAGGAAATTCTATGGTACCTACCAGTATGTGATACCTACATTTACAAATGTGATAACATATTTGTAATCAAAGTGGTAATGCTAAATCGTATTGTTTGTAATCTTATTCTAATAATTGTAATTACAAAATGTACAACCATTTTACAACTTTTTGAACAAATTGTTTTCATAGTTGTAATTTTGTTTGACTTCATGTAAATAGTGTAAATAAATTTGGTAAATTTGTTCTCAATGTTGTAATTTGATTCATAATATTGTAATTTTTGTTCAAGTACATGTAAAATAAAAGTAGGATATATATCTCAGTACCGTAGCGTGTCTCTACGGTAAATTTATATAAAACTAAGAGATAATAAATGATAAGAGAAATGTTTACAAAGTTAGGTAGCAAAAGATTAGTGTACCAGGGGCATTTCCCTATTAAGTTTTTACAAAATTTTCTCTTCCCCATCCCACTGAACACTCAGATTAAGCACTTGAACAAGTTCTCTCCGGATTCTTTGACATTTGGGCCTACTTATTCATCGCTTGGCTTTTCCATTTCTACCTTTTCAAGCTCAATTGTAGCATTGAATCCAAATTCATTCCCTGGGGTGAACGATGATTGCAGTTCTTCAGCCGATTGGGTGGTGTTGATCTTGTTTTCCTTCACAGTCAGATTTTCCTGAAATTGGACGAAGGTTCTAAAAGGTCGCACAATTTTGAAAACAGGACACATATAAAGGGTGTCGATGATGACTTGCCTGCTTTACATAATCAGCCATAGCAGAGCTTACTAATTCTTGTATAACAAAGTTTGTGACACGCTCTTTACCAAGTATATCCAAGAGAAAACTTTTTGGGACCTGACAGAAGTTGCCGGTTAGTCACCATAGAACATGATCAGAGAAAATAACTTACAAAACAAGTTTAATTGCACAAGCGCTCAAGAAAAAAATCACCAATAACAAACAGCCAACAAACTCGAGTTCATGAGTTTACAGATTCTGCTCAAGTTGGATTCTATAGAAGCAAAGTTCAACATGTTTGGCCACATTACCATTAATTGGGTAACCCATTAATGCATAACGTAGGCATTAATTTGGTTTTCAGTTCAACATGAAAAATCATACAATTTGTGATAAGGAACAGCTTTTGTACAACTAAAAGGTGTGCCTCCATCGTTCACCCAGCAAGGACTTTCAAATAAGGACTTTTAAATCTACATGGATTTTATGGGTAAAGATTAACAATATATTCATCCAACATCGATATTAAAGTCCTATTTAGTCCCTTATTTCACAATCTTCATTGGAGAGGCTCCTGTGCATCTAAAACCTTTTGAATCATAGGATTAGCGTAGACTGATATGACACCCTATTTCTCATTGAAATTATAATAATAACAAAATTCAGTGATACAGGATTCTGAAATAGGATGCTAAACATGGAAATTTCGATAAGGTTCCCCCATCATAATAGATATCATGTAACTGTTTCGCTAATGTTTGATACGAAGGAATAAAAATCGGTTTCTCTTTGGCCTCCTCGTTCTGGCGCTAGAGTGCAGACTATGTCAAACTGAAAACAGAGGAATAATTCAACAAATCCAAACTACTGAGTTGGGCAGTTAAGGTGCCACTCAACTTGTGGAGATGCACAAACATCTTTGGTAACAGTTTCAATTATTGAAGGAGAGTTGAATTATGGTTCAGCCCAAGGTTCTAAAACTAGGCGCGACGGCGCCTAGGCGCTGGAAGGTGGTTGGCCGACTCGATTTTGGCCAATTCGAAGGTTCTGGGCAGGAGGGAAGAAATCGGGCGCCTAGGTGGGCTGGGCGGCACCTAGGCGGTTCCGACACCTAGGCGGCCCCTAGGCAGCCTAGGCGGTTCCGATTAGGCACCATCTTTTTTTTTTAATTTCGCTTAGCAAAAAAAAAAAAATGAAACAAACAAGTACCCAGCGATGAAACATAGGCTTGCAAGAATCTAATTTAATTATTTGTAATTGTTTTTATTTCTAGGAACATTTTATCCAAATTTAAGTATTTTCACTATTCTCAGACATTATAATACCTTTTATATATTTATTTTTACAATTATTTGTAATTAAATAAATACAGCAAAAATACAAAACCGATTAATCCCCCGACTAATCCTCTAGGCGCTTTTGTCCCGGCCTTCCGCCCGACTAGCGCCTAGCGTTTTTTAGAACCTTCTTCAGCCTACTTACAATTTGAAGTAATAATGCCATTTGCATGAAATACATGTGTAACTAAACGTTGGAACAAATCAAACACATACGTTGGAAGGATGGAAATAATCATCCTATTGGACTAATTGTATATGAACTAAATAGACCTAGTAAAATGCACAGAATATATCAAATGGTGAAATAAAATAAATGGACTCAAGGTAAAGCTACTGACCTTTGATGTTTTTCCTGGAGTAGCTCCAAAGCACATGAAAAAAGAAAATTTAGTAAATACTACTTGCGATTTGAAAAGTTGTTCGACATACAGACTTATGAGAGAAAGAAGAAAAGAGAAAAATTATCAGATAGAAATGGGACGAGTTAAACCTGGACGCACTGGAGTTAGTAATCCTAAGTGCATCTAGAATGAGCAGAACCTTAGCATGATTTTTTAATATCATGGTGTAGTCTCTTTGGAAGTGTCGATTACTCTTCAAATTGTTTTTTGCACAACTGCAAGATTCTATTGGATACAAATAGACTCACAGAGAAGAGCCCTAGGACTGTAGAAGTCATCAGAAGTTGCATTTGTACACTGAGCACTCAGGTTATTATCAGTTGAACAATAATAACATTGGGGGGCTGATTGCATTACCTCCTTTTTGTCTGCGAAATCCTGGAACTGGTGGAGCTGTGCGTGCCAAATTTGTCAAAACCTGATCAAAAACTTTTTGTGTTTCATCCCCAGACACGTCCACTCTAACCTAGCATTTGAACATCAAAACTATAAGGCCCCGAACTCTGACAGAGTTGATGCAAAATACAACATAATTACTGGTAATATAGCAACTCAATGAAGAAATTAGAAACTGTAGATCACTCATAATCCCATTCAACAATGAAATCGTATGGCACAACACAATCCAACAATTAATGAAAATAAAACATGGGAAAAACTCTAATCCATTCTGAAGGAAAATGAAACGGAAACTTTGTTTGGGCCTTTGGCCCCCATTTATCCAAAAAAAGAAAAAAGAAAAAAGAAAAAAAAGAAACGGAAACTGATTTGATGAAAAGGAGAACTTATTTGCAGCCCCAGTGAGTCTCTCTAATGCTTGTTTCAAGAATTCAATTTGAATCCGTGGATATTTGAATACAGTCTCTGTTTTCCTAGACCAACAAGGTAGCTGTTCCTAGGAAGACTTAAAAATCTTCCCTAAACAGCTTCATAATTATCATCATAAAGCTTAATTCAAGGTGAAATATTTCAGTGCAAACTCACTTGTATAATATTGTCATCTTGGGACTCAACAACAATCTTTGTGGTTTTCAACCTTATAAGAGTTTCTTCTGCAATAGACGCCTCTAAACCTACAAAACCAAATTAACAGTTAAGTAAAATTGTGAGCACCAGAGAACAACTGAAGCAAACAGACAGATAGGAAAATTTAAAGGCCTGTGCAAAGAACAATTGATAGAAATAAACAGACCTGAACCCGCTGCGTATATCGGCCTGGATAAGCGTGCAGAACCAATCTCATGCGTACTACAACAAAAAAATGATCTCATACTGATCAGAAATTTACTCATATACTGTTATACACTACAGTAATATGAATGATTCATTTCTCTTTTTCCTTTCTTTGTTAAAGGAAGAAAACCCAGTTAGCTTGGCAGTAAGGGGTCTATAATACTTTGACTATTATCATGCTGCATTCAAAGTGGGAACTCTCAGTTTGTCTTTCAAGAAAGCTGCGAAGTAAATGTAGATATATATATATATATATATGAAAGATGAGAAACGGGTAAGAATAGTTTACCGCGTGAAGAGACTATGTTGAGAGCTAAATAACCCCATTTTAGTTGCATTTTGATAAGCAACAACACAAGTGCAGTTGTATTTTCTCACAGGAAAACGCTGGAAAAAACAAGCAAGTATTATCCAAATTCCAAAGCATATCAATTGGAAGGTGAACAGTTTAAGGGTCAAGCAATTTAATAGAATACCGTGGGAAGTCGAAGGACGGGGAAATTTGACGGAACTGTTATCATCGACACCATGGCTGCTGCTGCTTCTGCTGCTGCCGGCTGTAACTTTCTGATGACTCTCCGTGTTTTCTTTTTTCTTTTTTCATTAGAAACAAACTTGAACAGAAGAATCTTATCCGTCCAAATACGACGTCCATTTGATCAAATAAAAGATTTGATTCCTTAATTGTATTTCAAATCGTAGTTATCACTAAATTGATAATTAATAAATTGATTTGATTAATCAACTAAAATGAAAAAAAAAAAAAAAAAAAAAAGGAAAAAAGAAGATTTTATTTAACTTGTCTTTAATCTCATCCATCTATTGTTATTAAGTTTAACAAACAATATCGAGAGTATAAATTGTAACTATAAATTAGATTGTCATGGATCCATCTCATACTTCATATACATTTATAATTATCTATATTTGAAATCTCAGAATTTCTTATTTGAAATTAAGCTTGTGTTGTTAGACTAACCTATTCAGTATTCTAAAGTGAACAGTCTCATAAGACAGCTCATATTGAAGGGCGGGTTAGTTAGTTAGCAGTTGAGCCTCATTGGCTCATGCAAATCATTGAGGATGATAGTTTTGTAACTAGTGTGAGGAATATCATAAGGGAATGTTGTGGAAATATCTCTACAAGTGACGCTCCATTGATATAAGTTTATGTTTTCTTATTAAAGTTCATGTTTCTCAGGAAAAAAAGAGACCATTGCAACTGCAAGTCGATCTCTAATATGTGTACACACAACTACAAATGAGAGTCAAGAGACAGAGTACCCGGTCTCTTTTTTTTTTTTTTTTTTTTTTTTTTTTTTTTTTTTTGCGTGTGTATAAGATAGAGTACTGATAGAAGTATCCACTTTGATGGGAAAATATTCATCAGAGAAAATGGAGCTACAAAGAATGTATATGTAGCAATCTGGACGAGGTCAAGCCGTCAAGAGATAAGAATGACCAAAACAATTTTCATCAAATTGTGTCAAAAATTGCTCATCTACTGAACAATAACATGACTGCTCCTATTGAGGCTATAAGCATTATTTCACCAAAAAGAAAAAGAAGAATACGAGATAACAAATCCTCAATCTTATTTTCTACTGCCACCTAAAAGGAAAAACTCAATCTTATTTTCTACTGCAACAACCACATCTTCAACATCTTCACTAGAAATTGGGACCAGCAGCGAGGATGTCTTCAGTCAGTTTGTTGTCCTTGCCAATCTTGTAGTTTGAGAAAGTCTCGAAATTGGTTTTGAACAGGCCAGCCAACTTCAAAAGTGTTTCATGATATGCTTTCTTGTCGGACCACTGCAATCCACATTAAAATTGAAACAACATCAAAAATTCAGAATAACACTAACAAGTATATTAGATAGAGAACATGCTAGTAACTTACAGTGTTCACTGGATCCAATATCTCTGAAGGCACTCCCTCAATCTCACTAGGGATCTCAAGTGCAAACACTTCAGTCTTCTTGTAATTTGTATTCAAGAGGCTCCCAGAGTGTATGGCATCAATGATTTTCCGGGTGTAGGATAGTTTAATGCGCTTTCCTGTTCCATAACTGAAAAGGAGAATCATATGTAACTTTCACAAAGAAATTGATTTGTAATTGTTTATATTGATTTAACTTAATTTATGATAATATCTGAATCTCCACACCTTCCACCAGACCAGCCAGTGTTAACCAGCCATGCAGTTGCACCATGCTTCTGCATCTTCTCAGCGAGCATTTCTGCGTACTTGGTAGGATGCAATATTAAAAATGCAGCACCAAAGCAAGCCGAGAATGTTGCTTTTGGCTCCTTCACACCCTCTTCAGTTCCAGCAACCTAGAAATTAACATAGAGCTGCATTAGTCTCCAATTTATTAATCTGTACGTCTCAGAAAATAAAAATTGGAAGACGTCGACTATCAACATTACCAGGGCAGTGTAGCCACTAATGAAATGGTACATGGTTTGTGCCAGGTTTAACTTGCTCACAGGTGGGAGTACACCAAACGCATCGCATGCCAAAAGTATCACATTATTCGGATGAGGACCAACACATGGTATCTTTGCGTTGGGGATGTACTCAATGGGATAGGCTACTCGAGTATTCTCTGCAACCAGAACAAATACAACATAGTTCAGTTGTCTGGTCTAAATATCAAAATATCCACCTATATAGTTTGCATTAAAACAATTAAACAGATGGTATTTTACCTGTAATAGAATTGTCACTGTAATCCACCACTCTAGTATGCTCATCGAATGCAACATTTTCTAGCACTGCAAGATTGTTTAAATCATAATTATTATGATGTCTTCTTGAACTCACAAGGGATTAAACAAAAAGAGATCACTGCATTCATCTTCACATTTATAGAAAATGAGAATATATAGTGTCTTAATTACCAGATCCAAACTTGATGGCATTCCAGATGCCACGCTCTTTCTCTTGAGAGAGATCAATGCACTTGGCATAGCAACCACCTTCGATATTCGATACACCGTTGTCACTCCAACAGTGCTCATCATCTCCGATTAAGTACCTATTCTGATCCGTAGATAGAGTCGTCTTTCCAGTGCCTAATGATCATTACCAAACAACATAACATTAGTAACTACTGAAAGATAATATCATATCAAGTGTTTTGTTAGAAATGGTATCGCAGTTAATAGAATAAGAAGGCATGGATGGTGTACCAGATAATCCGAAGAAAAGGGCAACATCACCATCTTTGCCCATATTGCAGCCAGAATGTAGGGAAAGGATATGTCGTTTAGGCATAAGATAGTGCATTACACTGAAAAGACCTTTCTTCATTTCCCCGGCATACATGGTGCCAAGGATGACCATTTCCTTTCTAGCAAGGTTGATGTTTATGCTAGTAGAGGATGTCATGCAATGAGTGTAACGATTACATGGGAACTGACCAGCATTGTATATAGTGAATTCTGGAGTACCGAAATTCTCCAGCTCCTCAGCAGTTGGTCGGATACACCTACCCAACACCCATACAAGTAAATTCTTATTATTATTATTTTTTTGAAATAATATTACTCTTATATATTCTTTACTTACATGTTGTGCATGAACAATGAATGGTAAGCCTTGGCAGAGACAATCCGCACTTTTATTCTGTTTTCTGGGTCCCAATTTATAAATTGATCGTTCACAAAAACCTGCATATATAGATCAGATATTCAAGACCATTCTATTATTTTAATTTACATTCACAAACAATTTAACTATAACAATAGAGAAATTCGTCTGAATGGTATATGAACTTTTGCTTCTTATAAACTTTGGTATATCAAGTTTTAAAAATATTAGAACGGTATCTTATGTTTCTATCCCGACTTAAGATTAATATATATAGCTATTAAGATGACCAATTTACCCTTAAGTTCTCTTTTTTTCTTAGTTTTTTTTTTATTTGTTTTCATATTCAAGAAATATTGTAAGAGGTTTTGGAATTTGATGATTTGCGTTGGCCTTTATAAACTTAAAGAAAATTGAAGAGGGGAAACATACAGAAGTTCAATCCTTCATGTTTCCGCTAACACTCAAAGATCTTATTGTTGCCGTTGACATTTAAAGATGATTGAGATGAAGAACTGATTATTAGCAAGAAGAAAGTGACGATGAATTTTTTCTCTATGTTCCTAAAAATATAAAAAGCCAAAAAAAGAAATTTGGAATATGAAAACAAAGAAGAAAAACAAAGAAAAATTAAGGGTAAATTGGTCATTTTTGTTTTTGGTTTGAGGGTAAATTAGTAATTTTAATGGCTATATATATCAATCTTAGGTCGGGATGGAAATATGAGATACCAATCTGATATTTTTAAAACTTGATATACCAAAGTTTATAAGGAGCAAAAGTTCGTATATCATTCAGACGAATTTCTCATAATAATAAGAAAGAGTTTACCTTGTCCAAAGAATTCAAGTAATTCATAGCTGTTTCTCTGTTGACCATGAAACTTTGCTCGTCCATTTCAATGTTGGGTGAACCACTAAAAGTGAAAGCATTAATTTGGATTTATTTATAAAGTATTAAAACATTCGTTGAAGTAAAAGTGGAAATGGGCACTTACTTTCCCCACCAAAGCTCTTGCTCAGTTGACTCATCCTTGACGACGCGTTTGTCTTTCGGACACCGACCAGTTTTTGCCCCAGAAAGAGTTGCCAATGCACCACTGGACGTGATGAAAGATCCCTTCTCATGTTGTAGAGCCTGCTCATATAGCTCTGCACCACATTCATGACCATGGCCTTGCAAGTTAGAATTTCTATGTTTACGTCACTCATTCTTTCTCTTCACATTGACAAATGTTTCCATTGTAAAAATAAACGGAATCGAGATGCGTACCGGCTGGAGTAAGGTTATGTAGAACCTTTATGAACTTTGCAACATTGTCGGTGGCGCAAATAGTTGGTGCGAAATAGTTAGGTACATGTGTAAACTTGAGGTTATCGATCTTCGTCTTGTTAAATGCCGGATCTTTTTTCACAACCTAACACTTGTTGTCAGTAAAGCAATTTACTTCAAACATTAAATGACATTGTTTGATCTCCATATATACTCAATCCATCTATACATTTTTCACAAAGCCAAAACTTTTTTGCTTGGTGAAAAAAAAAAAATTAATATATATTCTATCACCATGAACAAGTTGATATGGTTAAATTGACAAGATTCGGTTTTGTTCAAATTGAAAAATGTACTAGCTCAATGTGTCACTTATGATCATATGCGATAAACGAAACAAGAAACTCAAAATAAAAAGCAAAACAAACCTTGCATTCCTCTTGAGCAACTTTGGTCTCACCGATAGCCATCTTGTTTGTCCTAAATGTTCTAGCTAGTTAGATTTTGAGATAGGCAAAGAAAAGTTGTCTGCAACTGGAGAGATACTTGAGCTTGGAGATTTCACCATAACCCGGCACATTTTTATATAGGGTAATTGTTAAAAGGTCCAAGCTGACATGGACAAATGAGCGGAAGACACATGCTTGAAGAAAAATTCCATTCCGACTTCTTGAAGAAAAGTTCCAAATATTGCTAAATTTAGAAAATTTCAGATGTGATTACTGTTCTAATTGTAGGCCTAAATATTCTAAAGAAGCAAATCCCATACTAGATAACTTGCTATATTTTCTACTTATCCAAATCTTGTTCTCTTTTCCTAATTTTAGGCTTGAACGGATAATCCTTTTCTAATTATAGACTTAAGCAGATTACTTGACTCTTTTGTTTTGTTTGGTCATGTAGCTAGTACGTGCTATATCATGCATATTACACGATACACGAGATGAAAGTTGGAAACAAAAGAATAGGCAGAGAATTAGCGAGCTAGCTACTATATTTTGAATAGATCGTAAACTAACTAATGATTTTAGTTTTTAGATCTGATGCCACGAGAGTATATCCACTTTGATACTAGTCAATATCAAGCCACATATGCATTATAGTGTTTATTGGTTTATCCACTTTGATCAATTTCCTAGTCAATATAACTTCCCGGAGTGACGTGCTCGTAACCGGGCGCGTAATTTAAAAACCCTTTTGTTATCAGAGTATAGTATTGGTAAATAAGGTTCGATCAATCCGAGAACTTAAATGGCGCTCCTGTAGTCACGGTTACACTAAAGAATCAGTAACTAAAAATATTTACAAGTATTTAGTTACAAATATGCACATGGTACAATAGATAAGGGGGATTCTTTTGAATGTTTGTTCTACGTTCCTACTAAAACAGAAAATAAAATATATACAAGTGATCGATTCATTCAATGTCACACCCCAATTTTCGAATGGAATTTTCAAAAATTTTGGCACGGTCTAACTTAAAATATTGACATCCCAACCTGTTCCAATAACGACAAAATACAACAACAACAACAACAACAACAACAAACAACAAAACTCAATTACAGAAATAGAAATTTCCACAAGATCTATCACTGAATTAAGATTACACTTTCTTGTTTATATAAAGTGCAAAACATGGACATGAGAACAATCTCATGACTTATACCATCTATTCAAAACTACAACCATACAGAGTCTGATAAAAGAAAGGAGAATCCTGCCACTATGCCTCCTTCTCACCCCTGCCGATCCTCACCTGCAGGTCTAACCCCTACACCACGAATGGTGCACCGGGATTGTAGAATAACAAACCCGGTAAGCTAAAAAGCCCGTATGAGTAAACTCAAAAGTAAACTCCACATTTAACAAAAGAATTTTGATCAATAAGTAAAAACCACACATTAACAAGAAATGTACCCATGAGTCCCAGATATTTAGTAAATACCCCTCATGACCTACAACAACAACATGTGTACCCATGAGTCCCAGATACCATCAAGTATCTCCCATGACCTACACCGACAGACGGACTAGAGCTCTAATTCCTAACCGTAACCAATCACCCGGCCAAAGGCTTGGAACCCGGTTTGACTGTCCAATACCAATAAAATAAAATAATAAATAGTATCTTAACCGTAACCAATCACCTATTTAAAGGCTTGGAACCCGGTTAGGCTATTTATTCAACAGTCATCATATCACAACATCATTAACAACATAACAAGATTACATCATAAAATTATATCCTTCACAAGGATATAGTTATATGAACAAAATAAATTATTCCACTAACATAACTTCTCACAATTAAATAAAATTATGATCATAAGAGCCTTAGAGTAACACATACTAAAAACTTGTTTTACCTTACCCATGAGCCGTTGACGATCAAGCTCATATATTTTTAAAACCAATCATAGCAAAATATTAACTCATAATGAAATCATTGTCCTCAAATGACCATAATAAATCTTGGTTCAAAAGTGAACCTTAGTGAGGTTTACTCACCTAAAATACAACTGCTGCATTCTTCCGCAACACAAAAGTCAAGGAACCCAACAACTCACAAATCACCTAAACATAAACAATTCAAAACCCTTAGTAAAAACACCACAAGGATTTAAAATACCCTTAACTTAAAGGTTGCCCCAAAGAAGGGCAATCCTTCCTCCAAGACCTCCCAAGGTCATCGGATTCTCAAAAACAAAACTACCACTCTCCAAGATCCAAAATTCCCAAGTTTTCCGACCTATCAACACCTAGAAACCACTTAGCACCTACAAAGCAAAACCAAATCAAAACTCAAACTTCACACACCAACAACACACTAACAACACCCTAGGAACTACAAGGGCTAATTAACACAGTAGTCAAAGTCTCTACCCTGCCCGGATGTGCTCCCACGTGCCGCCACAGGCGGCGGCGTGTGAGCCTCAAACGTCACCACCAACCTCAAAATCTACCTAAACTCCCAACAACAACCTTAAAGAGTACAGTGAAAGGAACACTTTTTATACCTGTGGCTAAGCTTGGTTCAGTCTCGAACCGCTCCCGACAGCCACCGCAAACTCTGTCCCCAAATCTGCAAGCTAGCACTCTAATATCTCAAACTTGGATCCCAAGGGAAGCAAAACAACTCTAGAGGAAGGGAGAGGACAAGACTCACCCAACTTTGGCCTAAACAAGCCGTCGGAACCAAGAAATTCGGGCAAGAAACACCATAGCTCCTCCACCTGGGGGCGGTGTCTAGGCAGCAAGGCGGCGAGTGGCGCTGCCCTAGGAAGGAAGAGAATGTTTGTGTGCACCGAACAAGAGTGGCGGCGGTCGAAACAACAGTCGGACAGCCGACCTAAGCTCCGGCGAATCGCGTGAAGCTTCTCCGGCCTGGCGGCTTTTCTCCGGCCTGCGACACAGTAGGAGGAAGAGGGTGGCCGAGCGAGTCGGACTGGACCAACGACGACCTTCCCGGCGGCGAGATGGTGGGCTTCCGTTCGGCAGGAAATCGGCGTCCGTAAGGCGTCGGGTGCTCGGGATAAGAGAGAGAGAGAGAGAGAGCTGCACGGTTTAGTGAAGAAAAAAAGGTTTCCCACTTAAAAAAAATCCCAACTTCCTATTATACACTTTCCAACCCGGCAACTAACTTTCTCTGACCACAACTTCTTCATCTGACATCCGTTTCACTCGTGCCACATGTCTACGAACTCGTACTGACGAGCTCTACAACTTTCCTGAAGGAAGTTTTCGAAGATAACTTACAGAAAGTAAAGTCAACTTTTTGGTCTTTTTAACGTCAAGGCAACTTGAAAAAAACTCCAAACTTCCACTTCGCAAAACCAAAAAGAATTTTCATAAATTTTCCTTCATTAAATTGAGAATAATACAAGGAAAATGGTATGAAAATCTAGGGTATTACAATCTACCCCCCTTAAAGGAATTTCGCCCCGAAATTCACAAGTACTAACCCAAAAACAAGCTAGGATACATTGCTCTCATGTCTGATTCTAACTCCCAAGATGCATCGCCTTCATCATGGTGACTCCAACACACCTTAACTAAATCGACTTCCTTCCTTCGAAGCCTCTTGGTTGATCTATCTAAGATTCGAACCGGTTCAACAACAACGGTTGCATCCGCATTCACCTTGATAGTTCCATAATCAATCACATGTGATGCATCTGGAACATACTTCCTCAACAAGGACACATGAAACACATTGTGTACCCCGGACATGATAGGAGGTAAGGCAAGCCGATAAGCCAAATCTCCTACTCTTTCCAAAATCTCAAAAGGCCCTACATACCTTGGAGCCAATTTACCCTTCTTGCCAAATCTCACCACCCCTTTCATAGGAGAGACCTTCAAGAACACATGGTCCCCAACATCAAACTCTACTTGCCTCCTCTTCAAGTCGGCATAGCTCTTTTGCCTGCTTTGCGCCGTTCGGATCCTATCTCGGATAGTAGAGACCTTCTCAGTCGTCTCTAGCACAATATCAGGACCCAACAGCTCACTATCGCCCACCTCCGCCCAACAAACAGGAGATCTACACGGCCTTCCATAGAGTGCCTCATATGTTGCCATGCCGATACTAGAGTGGTAACTATTGTTGTAGGCGAACTCAATCAGTTGGAGGTGATCCTCCCAACTTCCCTTAAAGTCCATGACACAAGCCCTCAACATATCTTCTAACACCTGATTTACCCGCTCAGTCTGTCCATCAGTCTGAGGGTGAAATGCTGTACTCATGTCTAAGGTAGTACCCATGGCTTTCTGAAACCCACCCCAAAACTTTGAAGTGAATCGGGGGTCTCGATCTGAAACAATCGAAGTAGGCACTCCATGAAGTCTCACTATTTCCTTCACATACAACTTGCACAAGGCCTCAACCGTGTATGTCATCGACACAGGAAGGAAATGTGCTGACTTCGTCAATCGGTCAACAATGACCCAAATAGCATCATGTCCATGCTTGGACTTAGGCAGTCCAGTCACGAAGTCCATAGAGATCTGCTCCCACTTCCAAGTAGGAATAGGTAATGGCTTCAACATACCTCCAGGCCTCTGATGCTCCGCCTTCACCTGCTGACAAGTGAGACACTTGGACACATACTCAGCTACATCCTTCTTCATCCCATTCCACCAGAACTGCCTACGCAAATCTTTATACATTTTGGTGCTCCCTGGGTGCACCGTATAACGAGAACGATGTGCCTCCCAAAGGACATCTGGGACACACAGTCTCAATCTATACCTCAATCCACCATCCAATCCAACCGACCACTCCGAAGGACAATCATCCAACAAATCCACCACTAACTCTGCCAACGTTGCACGTGAGAAATTGTCATGTGCTTGGCCTTGGATGATCCTAGAAATCAAGGTGGGTTGTACAGAGGCGCTTCCAAGGAAGATCCCCCTGCTCCTTGTCTGATGGCAGAATGCCAAACTCAGATGCAGACTCTAACATGAGCCACTCCTGCACCATGATAGAGGTGACTATACCCCTAGGCTTCCTGCTCAATGCATCCGCCACCACATTGGCTTTCCCAGGGTGATACTCCAAAGTGAAGTCATAGTCCTTAAGGAGCTCCATCCACCTCCTTTGCCTCATGTTCAAATCTTTCTGAGAGAATAAATATCTCAAACTCTTATGATCAGAAAAGAGTTCGAACTTCTCTCCATACAGGTAATGCCTCCAAATCTTCAAGGCAAATACTACTGCAGCTAGCTCTAGGTCATGAGTGGGATAATTCTTCTCATGAACCTTCAACTGCCTCGAGCCATAAGCCACAACACCACCCAGCAGCATCAACACACAGCCCAAACCCCGATGAGATGCATCGCTATAGACAACATAGCCCACACCACTAATAGGAATGACCAACACTGGAGCTGTAGTTAACTTAATCTTCAACTCCTCAAATGCCCTCTCACACTCATCGGTCCACACAAACTTGGCATTCTTCTTTGTCAACTTGGTCAAAGAAGAGGCAATACTAGAAAATCCCTCAATAAATCTCCGGTAGTATCCTGCCAAACCAAGGAAACTACGGATCTCCGTAGGAGTAGTGGGATAACTCCAATTCAACACGGCCTCTACCTTAGAGAGATCCACCGAAATCCCCTCCTTTGATACCACATGACCAAGGAACTTGACCTCTTCCTTCCAAAACTCACACTTCTCAAACTTAGCATACAACTTGGCCTCCCTAAGAACCTGTAGTACGATCCGTAGATGCCTATCATGATCCTCCAAGGTCTTGGAGTAAATCAAAATATCATCTACAAATACTACCACAAACACATCCAAGTAAGGACTGAACATGCGGTTCATCAAGTCCATAAACGCAGCAGGTGCATTGGTCAGACCAAATGGCATAACAACAAACTCATAATGGCCATATCTCGTCCTGAAAGCGGTCTTCGGAATATCCTCCTCCTTCACCCTCAACTGGTGATAACCGGACCTCAGGTCAATCTTAGAGAATACCGTAGCACCTCTAAGCTGATCAAACAAATCATCAATCCTAGGCAAAGGATACCTATTCTTGATGGTCACCTTGTTCAACTCTCGGTAATCCACACACAACCGGAGTGTATCATCCTTCTTCCTCACAAACAACACTGGTGCACCCAAAGGCGAGGTGCTAGGTCTAATGAATCCCTGCTCAAGAAGACCCTCTATCTGAACCTTCAACTCCTGAAGTTCAGTTCTCCCCATCTGATAAGGAGTCTTTGATACCGGTGAAGTACCTGGTACCACATCTATAGCAAACTCCACTACCTTCTTAGGAGGTAATCCCTGAATCTCCTGAAATACATCACTAAACTCAGAGTCTACTGCAATATTCGCAATACCCACGGTACCACCGACAGCCTCAAAGTGAGCTAACACCCCTTCCCACATGGCTGTGTCCGACCTATGACAACGATAGCGAAAGCTCTGCTGTCCAGGAACGTGAAATGACACTACCATATCAAAACAGTCAATCACAACATGGTTTGACCTTAGCCAATCCACTCCCAAAATCACATCATAAGAGCGGTCCGGAATCACAATCAGAGATGCAAGGAACTCTCTCCCACTAATCACTAAAGGGCAAGCACCACACAAAGTGCCTAGCTCGATAGAAACACCGAGAGGCGATGAAACACACAAAGATCTAGAAAGCAGTGTCGGAGTCAAGCCTAATGCCCTCACCACCGAGCTAGATATGAAGGAATGGGTTGCCCCCGTATCAAACAAAACTGTAGCAAGCAGATCATAAACAAGAATGGTACCTTCCACACCTGCACCACGCTGACCAATGGCATAGACTCTGGCTGGTGCTGGAAGTAACGGCCTCTGCTGAATACCCTGCCCTCCAGCCTGAGGTCGGGTGCAATCCCTAGCAAAATGGCCTGCTTGCCCACAAGTGAAGAATCCTTGCCTCCTGGGCTTCGTGCATGCCGAAGAGAAGTGTCCCAGCTCACCACAGTTGAAACACTTCAGGGGTGCTGCTTGCCTAATAGGTGGAGCCCTAATAGGTGCAGCTGCTGCTCTAGCTGGAGCCAGCTGATGAGTCCGCTGCCTCTTCCCAAAACCACCTCTGTGGTACCCTGGACTGCTACTCCCTGCCAGGGCCTTGCCCTTCCCTTGAACATCTCTATGTCTCTCAGTCTCATGCATGGCCTCTTCCTGCTCAACTGCAAGGGCACTCTCCACCGCTTCTGCTAGAGTAGCAAACCGGTGGGAAGTCACCAACTTCCGGAGTTCATGCGGCAAACCCCGAATGAACTTCCGTGCCAAATCTACTGCATCCATCTCTCTAGCGAAATGATACAGCTGAGAAAACCGGGCCTCGTAATCCCTGACACTCATCAAGCCCTGTACCAAAGCTATGAACTCAAGCTCCAACTGCTCCCTCACTGTATCAGGAAAATACTTCTCCCGAAAGAGCTGCACAAACCCCTGCCAAGTCAAGGTGGTCACATCTCGAGATCTCTCTACCCCACTCCACCATACTTGTGATGACTTGACTAGGCAGGCAAGCTAGTAGGTGCATCCATCCCACATCGCCCAGGGGAGACAAGTTGCTATGCTTATATGTGCAGAGCTAGCACCTTACATTGAGACGCGTTTTGGGGTGAAACCTCAAGAGCAAAACCGTGAGGGTCGTTGGGCCCAAAGCGGACAATATCTCAATGGACTGGGCCGGACTATTACATTTGGTATCAGAGCCTGTCCCCGGCCGGAAGTGTGCCGACGCGGTCGTCGGGCCCTAAGGAGGGTGGATTGTGATGACTTGACTAGGCAGGCAAGCTAGTAGGTGCATCCGTCCCACATCGCCCGGGGGAGACAAGTTGCTATGCTTATATGTGCAGAGCTAGCACCTTACATTGAGACGCGTTTTGGGGTGAAACCTCAAGAGCAAAACCATGAGGGTCGTTGGGCCCAAAGCGGACAATATCTCAATGGACTGGGCCGGACTGTTACAATACTCGTGCCTCATCCTTGAGAAGAAACGTAGCAATACGCATCTTCTCAATCTCAGTACAAGTGATCATGGTGAAGTAAGTCTCGATGCCCTCTATCCAATGATCAGCTACGAGGTAGTCTGTACCTCAAAGAAAGGAGGGTGCTCCTAACCTAATGATACCCTGAGCCAGCCTGGCCAAACGTAGACCATCATCCACCACCACTGGCACTGGCATCTGTAACACCACTTCCTCCTCAAGAAAGTCATCCACAGGTGGAGCTCTACCTCTGCCTTTGGCCCTACCTATCCCTCTGGCCCTACCGGCCCCTCTGGCCCTACCTCGGCCTCTAGCTCTTCCTCTCGGAGGATCCATCACCTAAGGAGCAAGTAAACCTTGGTTAACTCATGCATAAAACTTAAACCAAAGTATAAGTCAAATGCGACATTTATTAACCAAGATACAAACTCAAGATGGAACGCAAGATTCGAGAACCACTAACAGAGTATTCTCTACTCTGACATCCTATTTACCGAGAGGTGACACCTACCCTTCACATACCCAGTGACATATCAATACCGAAGAGCTTATGATGGTGATCCGCTGTAGTCGGGCCATCACTCTGAAGTATTGATTATCACCAAATATGTAAACCAAGCTCTGATACCAAACTGTCACACCCCAATTTTCGAATGGAATTTTCAAAAATTTTGGCATGGTCTAACTTAAAATATTGACATCCCAACCTGTTCCAATAACGACAAAATACAACAACAACAACAACAACAACAACAACAAACAACAAAACTCAATTACAGAAATAGAAATTTCCACAAGATCTATCACTGAATTAAGATTACACTTTCTTGTTTATATAAAGTGCAAAACATGGACATGAGAACAATCTCATGACTTATACCGTTTATTCAAAACTACAACCATACAGAGTCTGATAAAAGAAAGGAGAATCCTGCCACTATGCCTCCTTCTCACCCCTGCCGATCCTCATCTGCAGGTCTAACCCCTACACCACGAATGGTGCACCGGGATTGTAGAATAACAAACCCGGTAAGCTAAAAAGCCCGTATGAGTAAACTCAAAAGTAAACTCCACATTTAACAAAAGAATTTTGATCAATAAGTAAAAACCACACATTAACAAGAAATGTACCCATGAGTCCCAGATATTTAGTAAATACCCCTCATGACCTACAAAAACTGTCACACCCCAGTCCTTAGCTTATTTTTTACGGTTATACACTTTGGTATTGTTTTAGTCATTTACCGTATTAAGTAACCGTTTACTGTTAAGGACCTTAAAGTTGACTTTTTCTTCCGTTTGGATTTTGGGAAAACTTTCTTCATGAAAGTTGTAGAGGACGTGATTACGAGTTCGTAGACATGCTACGCGTTTAAATCGGAATTAGCATGGAAAAGTTATCCTCTAAAAGGGAAAATTTTGTGTTGGTAAAATATGGGTAAAATTTGAAGTGGGTTTATTTAGTTGGATTTAAGTTTTGGACCGGGTGGGGAGCAGCCCCAGCCCAAATCCCTCTTCTTTCTTTTTCTTCTTCTTTTCCCCGAGCTCCCCGAGCACTCTCTCTTTCGCCGGAAACTGCAGCCACCAGCTGCCGCCGTCCAGCCAACCACCAGCCGCCGCTCCAGCCCAGATCGGACCCCCGTCACCTCCTCTTTCTCCCCGGCCAAGTGTCCGAGCCGTAGTGCCGCCGGAGAGGAGAAAAACTCGCCGGAAACGCCGACTGTGTCTTCGCCGGAGCTCCGTCCTCCGGCCACCATAGGCCGAGATTTTTGGCTCAACTTGTAGCTCTCATCAAGGTGAGTAATCCCTCAAAAGGAATCGGTCTAATTCGATCTCGTTAGGGTGGTTTGTATAATTGAAAGTTTTAGGGATTTAGGGATGTTTTGGTTCGATTACCGTAAATAGCGTTAGAATTGGACAAAGTGCTAGTTATGAAAGTTGTTGGGTATGATGAGAGGATTATGCTGTTTAAATTTGGTGGCCATAGGAAGTCGCCGGAAAACGGCTTCCGGCCGCCGCTGCCGGCGCCGCCCCTTAGGGGCTATTTTTCATGTTTTTAAGATGGTATTAAGGAGAGGAGTTTAATGAAGAATAGTTTGGAATTTTTGGAGGAGTTTTGATATTATTGGGAATTTTTCAATGGTTAAGGATTTTGGCGGTGATTAGGATGGATTATCGGTAGTTTGGTTAACCGGTTTTAAAAGACGTAAAGGGTTAAATTTTGGTTATCCGTGAAGGTGGTGAATTTTGAGTTATATTGGATTAAAGATGAAGAAAATGGGCAAGGAAGAATAATAATTTTAGATCCTTAATTTTATGGAATTATTTATTGAAGTTTTAAATATTGATTGGGAATTAATATTAATTATTGTTCAGGACGTGAGGAAAATCATTTGGAGGAAGCTTCGGGTCGTCGGCAGGCATAGCCGAGCACTGTGAGTGGACCTTTGATTTGAATGCCTTGCATGCAATAAAGTTTATTTAATTTTCAAAGGCATATTGAAGATTTTATAATTTCTTGGAGTAAAGAGTTCCATTTATTTTTGGGAACTCTCTTGAGCATTTTATTTGACATGTGGGACATGTCAAGTGACTTTATGTTAATTTTTGGGGAAGAAACATCCTGGATATTTGTTATTTCTTTTATTTCACCATAAAGGGTTGATATATAATCTTTATTGCTAGCTAACCATTATTAGCGGCTACTCACCATAGTGCGCTTAGCGTGGGACGCTATTATAGCCTGGGAGGCTCCGACCCTAGCCTGGGAGGCTCATCGTTATGGTGAAACCTCTTCCCCATTTTTATTAATTAATGAGAACCAATGGGATTGGTTCATCATTTTTATTTGTATATATTCATGGAGAATTTTCCATGAATGGCATGTAAAAATATTTTTCTAATGAAAATTATGGGAGAGCATGGTTTTGATTTCATTGCTCCATATTATTAATATTTATTTTTGTCCACTCACTCTAACGTTTTAAATGCTTCTCCCCTGGGCCTTTCGTTTTTAAATGCCCAGTCTGCAGAGTTCGGTTCGGCGAGGATAGGAGGCGTGTCAAAATCCCCACTTCTCTCAGTTTTCCCATATAGGTTATTAGTTTAACCTATAGTGCTGTTTCTCTCATTTTCCTAGTAAATGCTCTGATAATTATGGGATGGTCTAAGTGTGTTAAGAGCTATTGAAAAGATTTATTTGTTTATGTTTATTTGAGAGATCATATTTATGGTTGTTGTTTGGGAATTATTGTGAGTTGGGCTTGGTGATTTTTATTTCAGGTAGGGTTACCCATTTTCAAGGGAGGTTCTATCAAGAGTTTTGGTAGAATTTTCCTTGAGGTGGGTCCCGCAGGATTTATCCCGGATTTCGAGGGGAAATCCGGGGTAGGTCTTGACAGTTGGTATCAGAGCATTAGGTTATCCGATTCCTGTCTTTCCATATCACTACCACATGTTCTTAGTAATACTTAGTGTCATGAGGGTGATGGTCCGACCGCGGCGGATCCATTAGCTTATGAATTTATGCTAAGTGTTTATTGAGTATGTGGGTAGTAGTCTGTTTCTTGTCTCTTGTGCTAAATATTTTATTCTCAGGTAGTATGCCTCCTCCCCGAGCACCTAGGCAGAATCCTCCAAGAGGGGAAGATGAGGACGTACAGGGTGATTGGACTAATGCCATGGAGCAGTTCTTTCAGCGTTTTAGCACTAGCATGGCTCCCGAGATAAATTATGATAGAGCCTACAAGAATGGTGCTAGAGCGTTTAGCCATGCTGTTGAGCCATTGGATGCTCAGAATTGGGTTGAGACCATCGAGAAAATGTTTATGCAGGTGAGATACCCAGAGGATAGAAAAGTGGGATTGGCTACCCAGTTTTTGGAGAAGGAAACATGGCATTGGTGGCTTGATATGAGTAGATGTATGGATGATGCTACTAATCATATGTCCTGGGATCAGTTTACAGCTCATTTTAGAGAGCGATATATTAGTCATGCTCATGTCAACCGAATGAGGGAGGAATTCTTGAGTCTGCAGAAGGGTGATGACATGACAGTGATGGCTTTTGAGCAGCGATTCCGGGAGTTGTCCTATTATGTGCCGGATTTGGTGAGGACAGAGCAAGAGAAGATTTATCAGTTCACCAAGGGCCTTGGTGGTATTTATGCAAACAGGATGACAGCGGTGCCATATCAGTCCTTTCACCAGGCCGTGACTTTTGCTCTAAATATTGAGGCACAGGAGTTGGCAGCTGGCCGTCTTCGTGATTCTGGAGGTCGTGGCCAGGGTTCATCGAAGAAATTAGCATCTACCTCTGGTTCTGGATCATCTTCTGGTAGTGGACATGGTAGCAGTTCGAGTTCTGGCTCTGGTTTCAGAGGGAGGTTCAAGAGGCAGGGCGGTAGATCCTTCAAGAATTTCTTTGGGCGACAGTTTGGACGATTTAGGAGTGGATCGAGTAGCAGGAGTGGGACTTCTGGTGGACAGCCTTTTTAGTCTGGGCAGAGTCAGTCTCAGCCAGGGGGATGTTTTCAGTGTGGTCAGCTGGTTCACTTCAAGAGGGATTGCCCTCTTCTGACTCAGGGAGTTACATATGCTCCTACTCAGACCATGGGTCAGTCTTCAGCTGGTGCTTCTGGTAGTGGTACTCATGCCATGGCTCCAGCCAGAGGCAGCTTTCAGCAGGGCAGAGGACAGAGAGGTCGCCCTACCACTACCCATGCTAGACTCCATGCCATGACTCAGCAGGAGGGACGTACTTCCCCAGATGTCATTATTGGTACGTTGTTAATTTTCGGTCATCCTGCTTTTATATTGATAGACCCTTGGGCGACGCATTCTTTCATGTCTAGTAGATTTTCATCTCTCGCCAATGTGCCATCATCGCCACTTCTAGGCGAATGGCAGGTTTCTTTGCCCTCCGGTGATGTGATGAAGATAAATTGGGTATTTAGAAGTTGTGAAGTGTTGGTGGAGGACCTTAGTTTCGAAGTTGACTTAATTCCATTAGATATTGTGGAGTTTGACGTAATCTTGGGGATGGACTTTTTAGAGGCACATAGGGCCATGATTGATTGTTTTCGGAAAATAGTAGTGTTGCGAAGTCCTGGGAAGCCTGAGGTTACATTTCAGGGTGAGCGGGATGTGATTCCTCGTTGTTTAATTTCAGCTGTCGCTGCTAGGAAACTATTGAATAAGGGTTGCCAGGCTTATTTAGCACATGTGGTGGATACTAGAAAGGGAGAGGTGAGTATGGGAGATATCCCTGTAGTTAATGAGTTTCCAGATGTTTTTCCAGATGAGTTGCCTGGTTTGCCTCCTATAAGGGAGATAGATTTTACAATTGAGCTGCTTCCGGGAACGGCGCCTATTTCTCAAGCACCTTATAGAATGGCTCCTGCCGAATTAAAAGAGTTAAAAACTCAACTGCAGGAGTTGGTGGATAAGGGTTTTATTCGGCCTAGCATGTCTCCATGGGGTGCTCCAGTGTTGTTTGTCAAGAAGAAAGATGGCACCATGAGACTTTGTGTGGACTATAGAAAGTTGAACCAGGTTACGGTAAAGAATAAATATCCTTTACCCCGCATTGATGATTTATTCGATCAATTGAGGGGTGCCACTGTCTTTTCAAAGATTGATTTGAGATCGGGATATCATCAGTTGCGGATTCAGGAAAGTGATATAGCCAAGACTGCTTTTCGATCACGTTATGGTCATTATGAGTTTGTGGTGATGCCGTTTGGACTTACTAATGCACCCGCTGCTTTCATGGATCTCATGAATAGGGTGTTTCGTCCATACCTTGACCATTTCGTGATTGTATTCATAGATGACATTTTGGTGTATTCGAGGAATTGGAAGCAGCATGCTAAGCATTTTAAAATGGTATTACAGACTTTGAGGTAAACTCAGTTGTATGCGAAGCTTAGTAAATGTGAGTTTTGGTTGGATAAAGTGGGATTCTTAGGCCATGTGGTTTCGGCCGAAGGTGTCAGTGTGGATCCCCAAAAGATAGAAGCGGTGACAAATTGGAAGAGGCCTTCTAGTGTGACGGAGATTCGTAGCTTCTTGGGGTTAGCAGGCTATTATCGTCGTTTTGTTCAAGATTTCTCAAAGATTGCCGCTCCTCTTACAAGATTGACCAGGAAGGGGGTGAAGTTCGAGTGGTCGGAGAAATGTGAGCAGAGCTTTCAAGAGCTCAAGGATCGTTTAACTAGTGCTCCTGTTCTAGTACTCCCTGATGATAGTGGGGAGTATGTAGTTTATTGTGATGCTTCTAGGCAGGGTTTGGGTGGTGTGTTGATGCAGCATGAAAGAGTAATTGCTTACGCTTCTAGGCAATTGAAGCCACATGAAGTGAATTACCCTACCCATGACCTAGAGCTTGCTGCAGTGGTTTTTGCATTGAAATTATGGAGACATTATCTTTATGGAGCCAAGTGCCAAATTTTCACCGACCATAAGAGCCTTCAGTATGTGTTCACCCAGAGGGAATTAAATATGAGGCAAAGAAGGTGGATGGAGTTGATTAAAGATTATGATTGTACTATTGAGTATCATCCTGGAAAAGCTAATGTGGTAGCGGATGCTCTTAGTCGCAATCCTTCTGTGTCCTTAGCTTATATGAGGACGGTTCGGGTTCCACTTCTTTATGAGTTGCGAGCTACAGGAGTGGAATTGTCGGTGGATGAGGTTGGTGCTTTGATAGCCAGTTTTCATGTGAGACCAGTTTTGGTGGATAGATTGCGTGAGGCTCAGCATAATGATCCCTCCATAGTTCAGTTGATGGAAAGAGCAATTAGTGGATCGGCGGTGAATTTTTCTGTTAGGAGAGATGATGCCTTGTTGTTTAAAAACAGACTATGTGTTCCGAAAAGGAATCTGGAGTTGAAATAAGAGATAATGGAGGAAGCTCATAGTTCTGTTTATGCCGCACATCCTGGTAGTACTAAAATGTTCAGGACCCTGAAGGATTTTTATTGGTGGCCAAATATGAAGAGGGAGATTGCCGCTTATGTGAGCAAGTGTTTGATTTGTCAGCAAGTGAAAGCTGAGAGGCAGAAACCTTCTTGTCTGCTTGAGCCATTGCCTATTCCAGTATGGAAGTGGGATCACATCACTATGGATTTTGTTTTTAGCTTACCTCGTACCCGTGATGGGCACGATGGTATATGGGTGATTGTGGATCGATTAACAAAATCTGCACATTTCCTGCCAGTGGGGAAGAAGTATTCCTTGGATAAATTGGCGGAACTTTATGTGAATGAAATTGTGAGACTCCATGGTGTGCCTGAATCTATAGTATCGCATCGGAATCCCAGATTTGTTTCTAAATTCTGAGGAGTTTTGCAGACAGCTTTGGGCAGTCGTTTGCACTTCAGCACAGCCTTTCATCCTCAAACGGACGGGCAGTCTGAGAGGACTATTCAGACCATGGAGGACATGTTGAGGTCATGTGCGATACAGTTCAGAGGGAGTTGGGATAAGAATTTGTCCTTGATAGAATTTGCCTACAACAACAGTTTTCATTCTAGTATTGGTATGGCTTCCTTTGAAGCACTTTATGGGCGGCAGTGTCGTTCACCTCTATGTTGGAATGAGATGGGAGAAAAGAAGCTTTGTGGTCCAGAGATAATCCAGGACACAAATGAGAAGATCAAGGTGATTAGAGATAGGCTTAAGACGGCTCAAGATAGGCAGAAGAGTTATGCGGATAACCGCAGAAAGGACCTTGAGTTTCAAGTGGGGGACTGGGTATTTTTGAAACTATCCCCATGGAAGGGCGTAGTACGTTTTGGTAAGCGAGGAAAGCTTAGCCCGAGGTATATTGGTCCTTATGAGATTATAGAGCGGGTTGGCACAGTTGCTTATCGGTTGGAGCTACCATCAGAGTTATCCAGGATACATAATGTTTTCCATGTGTCCATGCTTCGCAAGTATATTGCCGATCCTTCTCATGTCTTGCAAGAGCAGCCGCTTAGTTTGAAGAAAGATTTGACCTATGAAGAGGAACCGGTTCAGATTCTTGATCGGAAGGAGCAAGTGCTTAGAAATAAAACAATTCCTCTTGTTAAAGTTCTTTGGAGGAGTCAGCAAATAGAGGAAGCTACTTGGGAACTTGAAGAGCAAATGAGGCAACAGTATCCTTATCTCTTTGAGTGACAGGTACGTAAATTTCGGGGACGAAATTTTTATAAGGAGTGGAGAATTGTCACACCCCAGTACTTAGGTTATTTTTTACGGTTATACACTTTGGTATTGTTTTAGTCATTTACCGTATTAAGTAACCGTTTACTGTTAAGGACCTTAAAGTTGACTTTTTCTTCCGTTTGGATTTTGGGAAAACTTTCTTCATAAAAGTTGTAGAGGACGTGATTACGAGTTCGTAGACATGCTACGCGTTAAAATCGGAATTAGCATAGAAAAAATATCCTCTAAAAGGGAAAATTTTGTGTTGGTAAAATATGGGTAAAATTTGAAGTGGGTTTATTTAGTTGGATTTAAGTTTTAGACCGGGTGGGGAGCAGCCCTAGCCCAAATCCCTCTTCTTTCTTTTCTTTCTTTTTCTTCTTCTTTTCCCCGAGCTCCCCGAGCTCTCTCTCTTTCGTCGGAAACTGCAGCCACCAGCTGCCGCCGTCCAGCCAACCACCAGCTGCAGCTCCAGCCCAGATCGGACCCCCGTCACCTCCTCTCTCTCCCCGGCCAAGTGTCCGAGCCGGTAGTGCCGCCGGAGAGAAGAAAAACTCGCCGGAAACACCGACTGTGTCTTCGCCGGAGCTCCGTCCTCCGGCCACCATAGGCCGAGATTTTTGGCTCAACTTGTAGCCCTCATCAAGGTGAGTAATCCCTCAAAAGGAATCGGTCTAATTCGATCTCGTTAGGGTGGTTTGTATAATTGAAAGTTTTAGGGATGTTTTGGTTCGATTACCGTAGATAGCGTTAGAATTGGACAAAGTGCTAGTTATGAAAGTTGTTGGGTATGATGAGAGGATTATGCTGTTTAAATTTGGTGGCCATAAGAAGTCGCCGGAAAACGGCTGCCGCTGCCGGCGGAGCAGGCGCCGCCCCTCAGGAGCTATTTTTCATGTGTTTAAGATGGTATTAAGGAGAGGAGTGTAATGAAGAATAGTTTGAAATTTTTGGAGGAGTTTTGATATTGTTGGGAATTTTTCAATGGTTAAGGATTTTGGCGGTGATTAGGATGGATTATCGGTAGTTTGGTTAACCGGTTTTAAAAGGCGTAAAGGGTTAAATTGTGGTTATCCGTGAAGGTGGTGAATTTTGAGTTATATTGGATTAAAAATAAAGAAAATGGGCAAGGAAGAATAATAATTTTAGACCCTTAGTTTTATGGAATTATTTATTGAAGTTTTAAATATTGATTGGGAATTAATATTAATTATTGTTCAGGACGTGAGGAAAATCATTTGGAGGAAGCTTCGGGTCGTCGGCAGGCATAGCCGAGCACTGCGAGTGGACCTTTGGTTTGAATGTCTTGCATGCAATAAAGTTTATTTAATTTTCAAAGGCATATTGAAGATTTTATAATTTCTTGGAGTAAAGAGATCCATTTATTTTAGGGAACTCTCTTAAGCATTTTATTTGACATGTGAGACATGTCAAGTGACTTTATGTTAATTTTTGGGGAAGTGACATCTTGAATATTTGTTATTTCTTTTATTTCACCATCAAGGGTTGATATATAATCTTTATTGCTAGCTAACCATTATTAGCGGCTACTCACCATAGGTGAGTAGTGCGCTTAGCGTGGGACGCTATTATAGGCTGGGAGGCAACCGATCGGTATTTATATATGTTAGCTAGCCATTATTAGTGGCTACTCACTATAAGTGAGTAGTGCGCTTAGCGTGGGACGCTATTATAGCCTGGGAGGCTCCGACCCTAGCCTGGGAGGCTCATCGTTATGGTGAAACCTCTTCCCCATTTTTATTAATTAATGAGAACCAATGGGATTGGTTCATCATTTTTATTTGTATATATTCATGGAGAATTTTCCATGAATGACATGCAAAAATATTTTTCTAATGGAAATTATGGGAGATCATGGTTTTGATTTCATTGCTCCATATTATTGATATTTATTTTTGTCCAGTCACTCTAACGTTTTAAATGCTTCTCCCCTGGGCCTTTCGTTTTTAAATGCCCAGTCTGCAGAGTTCGGTTCGGCGAGGATAGGAGGCGTGTCAAAATCCCCACTTCACGCATTTTTCCCATATAGGTTATTAGTTTAACCTCTAGTGCTGTTTCTCTCATTTTCCTAGTAAATGCTCTGATAATTATGGGATGGTCTAAGTGTGATAAGAGCTATTGAAAAGATTTATTTGTTTATGTTTATTTGAGAGATCATATTTATGGTTGTTATTTGGGAATTATTGTGAGTTGGGCTTGGTGATTTTTCTTTCAGGTAGGGTTACCCATTTTCAAGGGAGGTTCTATCAAGAATTTTTGTAGAATTTTTCTTGAGGTGGGTCCTGCAGGGTTTATCCCGGTTTTCGAGGGGAAATCCGTGGTAGGTCTTGACAAAAACAACATGTGTACCCATGGGTTCCAGATACCATCAAGTATCTCCCATGACCGACACTGACAGACGGACTAGAGCTCTAATTCCTAACCGTAACCAATCACCCTGCCAAAGGCTTGGAACCCGGTTTGACTGTCCAATACCAATAAAATAAACTAATAAATAGTATCTTAACCGTAACTAATCACCTATTTAAAGGCTTGGAACCCTGTTAGGCTATTTATTCAACAGTCATCATATCACAACATCATTAACAACATAACAAGATTACATCATAAAATTATATCCTTCACAAGGATATAGTTATATGAACAAAATAAATTATTCCACTAACATAACTTCTCACAATTAAATAAAATTATGATCATAAGAGCCTTAGAGTAACACATACTAAAAACTTTTTTTACCTTACCTATGAGCCGTTGACGATGAAGCTCATATATTTTTAAAACCAATCATAGCAAAATATTAACTCATAATGAAATCATTGTCCTCAAATGACCATAATAAATCTTGGTTCAAAAGTGAACCTTAGTGAGGTTTACTCACCTAAAATACAACTGCTGCGTTCTTCCGCAACACAAAAGTCAAGGAACCCAACAACTCACAAATCACCTAAACATAAACAATTCAAAACCCTTAGTAAAAACACCACAAGGATTTAAAATACCCTTAACTTAAAGGTTACCCCAAAGAAGGGCAATCCTTCCTCCAAGACCTCCCAAGGTCATCGGATTCTCAAAAACAAAACTACCACTCTCCAAGATCCAAAATTCTCAAGTTTTCTGACCTATCAACATCTAGAAACCACTTAGCACCTACAAAGCAAAACCAAATCAAAACTCAAACTTCACACACCAACAACACACTAACAACACCCTAGGAACTACAAGGGCTAATTAACACAGTAGTCAAAGTCTCTACCCTGCCCGGATGTGCTCCTACGTGCCGCCACAGGCGGCGGCGTGTGAGCCTCAAACGTCACCACCAACCTCAAAATCTACCTAAACTCCCAACAACAACCTTAAAGAGTACAGTGAAAGGAACACTTTTTATACCTGTTGCTAAGCTTGGTTCAGTCTCGAACCGCTCCCGACAGCCACCGCAAACTCTGTCCCCAAATCTGCAAGCTAGCACTCCAATATCTCAAACTTGGATCCCAAGGGAAGCAAAACAACTCTAGAGGAAGGGAGAGGACAAGACTCACCCAACTTTGGCCTAAACAAGCCGTCGGAACCAAGAAATTCCGGCAAGAAACACCACAGCCCCTCCGCCTGGGGGCGGTGTCTAGGCAGCAAGGCAGAGGGTGGTGCTGCCCTAGGAAGGAAGAGAAGGTTTGTGTGCACCGAACAAGACCGGTGGCGGTCGAAACAATAGCCGGACAGCCGACCTAAGCTCTGGCGAATCGCGTGAAGCTTCTCCGGCCTGGCGGCTTGTCTCCGGCCTGCGACACCGTAGGAGGAAGAGGGTGGCCGAGCGAGTCGGACTGGACCAACGACGACCTTCCCGGCGGCGAGATGGTGGGCTTCCGTTCGGCAGGAAATCCGGCGTCCGTAAGGCGTCGGGTGCTCGGGATAAGAGAGAGAGAGAGCTGCACGGTTTAGTGAAGAAAAAAAGGTTTCCCACTTAAAAAAAATCCCAACTTCCTATTATACACTTTCCAACCCGGCAACTAACTTTCTCTGACCACAACTTCTTCATCCGACATCCGTTTCACTCGTGCCATATGTCTACGAACTCGTATTGACGAGCTCTACAACTTTCGTGAAGAAAGTTTTCGAAGATAACTTACAGAAAGTAAAGTTAACTTTTTGGTCTTTTTAACGTCATGGCAACTTGAAAAAAACTCCAAACTTCCACTTCGCAAAACCAAAAAGAATTTCCATAAATTTTCCTTCATTAAATTGAGAATAATATAAGGAAAATGATATGAAAATTTATGGCATTACATTCAACATCGCAAACAGAGGCAAACTCGAATTCTACCGAATTTCATTCCAGCAATCTGATTATCATGCAAGTTTTTAACAAGAGAAACAATCTCGGAACACAAGCCTGAAGAGGACGTGAATTCCTTTAATTCTACTTACTTTATCACCTAAGCACAGAGAAGTCTAGAACTTTGATTATTTCATGTAAATTGCTGCATTCAATACTGAAGAGTACTTGTCCACAATAAACACAAATCATTAAGAAATAAAGAATTGAGATTGAACAGCAAGGCACACCCGAGAAGCCGTGATTTGCATTTACTGCAGTTTACGTTTTCAACTATTATTACATAGTTTTCACCACTTAGAAAAACATACTTACTTGAAGAAGCTTAGCACGAATCATGGCAATAGTTAGCATGCATTCTAACTCTTTTATTTAAACATAAACGCAAACTTTCAATCATTAAAACTCACGAGATTGGATCGCCAGAAAATCATTAACGAAACATCAATACGTTTTATAAAATTCTGAATCTATTGAATACAAGAACAAACAAAACATGCTTACAAATCCAAAGGTTAACATCTGAAACATGCTTTCAAGTTGTAAAGAAAATCAAAACAAAGTAAAGGCAGTGTTTACACTTTTTTTTCAGTTTCCAAGGAATCTTGGCGACATCAAAAGGGATGCTTGGCTTCAGTGCTTCAAGTCTCCAACTCTGCTACCTTCGTGGAGAAGTCCTTCAAGATCTGGCAAGAGAGGATGAACTCAGCAAAAGACGAAAAGACGGCCTCCTGCTGCTCTCGTATCTCTCTGGTTTTAACGTGAATGAATGATGAAAATTGTGAAGCAGAGAGCCTCTATTTATAGTGAACACGCCAAACCCTAGGTCGTCTCCTAGCCCTTGATCAACTTCTGATCCAATGGTAGTGAATTATTGGTTCAAATCTTGATTTAGAACTCCCTAGAATTCTTTGGAATATCTTGCGCAATCATATCTCGAATGGAGCTTGAATGAAGACCAGGTTCATTACTTGTTCTCCAAAGAAAATAACAGCAATGAATAACTTTCCTTCTTTTGCCTTCAATCAGACCCTTTTGACGAAAATTTCCTTCCTTTATTTGTGCGCAATTAGGGTTCCTGCAAGGGAAATAAAGTCAGATACATATGGTAGGGAATAACAGAATTCAAATGACGAAATTAAGGAAAGAATCCCTTGATTACTGCAGAATTCGTTCTGCCCCTTTTTTATACATATTCACAGATTCCTATTCCAAGTTGGATTTAGGTTTCCTGACTTCAAACGGTTTCCCTGTCTCATTAGAAAAGAAAGTTTCTTAAATATTTTAGGAAAGTCATAATAGAAAAGTTTCAAAAACAGTAAGTTTCCTAAATCAAAATACGAAAGTTTCTTAAAATGAAATAGGCAACTTTCCCTTTTCAAAACAGGAAAGTTTCCTAAATGACTTATCCTCAGATTTTGCGACTTAATGAGACTCCTTGCTGCACCAGGAATCCTTCTTTGATTAGGATTTCTCTTAACTCTTGCGTTTTAGCCTTCTTTTGTGTAAAACTGCCTCTTTTGACCTATAAAACAGAAACAAGCTAGAAATGACATTATTAAGGAAATAACAAAGCTAAAGAAAGTCAGAAATACATTAAGAATATAGCATAAAATGCATGTATCATGGAGAATTTCCCTATTTTGTTCAAGATTTGAATCCTGATCCGCTATTGTCCTTGACCTTTTTATTATATTATTATGGCTACGGTTTTGAAGCTGTCATCAACTGGAATGCATAGTTGGTGGCCTATTTAGGGTTGCCAATCTAAGGAATTGGTAGATGCAAACCAGGGAGCTCAAGTGAACAACTCGGAGTTGTTCACGAGTAGGCATAGGCGGAACTAGGATCTGAACCATAAGGGGACCGAGATATAAAACATGATATGCGTCATTGATAATTAATTACAAATTAAATTATAGATCTAAGAGACATTTTTGTATCTCTTTATTTGTTCCTTAGTTGTTATTGTCATTGATCAAGGGGTTCAGTGAATGAATAACACTAAATTACAACAATTGTATGAGGTTTATATGAGAAATTTTATTCACACATGTCAAATTTCTTAATGCACACTTCTATTTTTTATAATTTTTTTAATACAATTTTATCCTTTTCATGAAGATGAACAAAAAAAAAACAAATTTCAGTTTGAATGCTAAGCTTTTAATGAACTATACATATTTACTACTCTGAGAATCGGTAGTTTGGAAGCTTCTAGTGATTTCAAATTTTCATACTATTTCGACTTAATGAAAGTTTGGAGGTTATTTGAGTGAGAAAACCAGTAAAAAAAAAAATATGCAATCAATTTGTCTCCCTTGATTGTTTGTTAAAATTCATTTGCTTACTGTGAAGGACACTTTTGATTAAGGGTTATACGGCAGTGAGACAAACATGACCGAGCTTAAAAATGTCGTCCTTTTTGTCTGAGTTAGCGAAAACTAGGCCCAGAAAGCTTCGAATGATTGAGAATCCTAGGAAGCTTGTTGTTGTGTTCTTCCCAGCGGCACTTTCTTCATTAATGACGGTGATTTGCAACTGTGTTTCTTTCAATGAAGGACTTAGAAGGATGTGCATGGTGTGGGAGCTAGAAAAGCACGAGTTTGAGAAGAAGAGATGTCACATCCCGGTTCTTAAATTAAATTACGGTCATTTACTTTTGGTATTACTTTGACTTTTACCATTTCGAGTAACCGGTTACTGTTAAAGGACCCTAGAGTTGACTTTTTGTTGGGAAATTATTTTGGAAAAATTTCTTTAAGGAACTTGTACAGGGCGTTAATACGAACTCGTAGACAGGCTATACGTTAAAATCGTAGTTAGCGTGAAAAAGTTATCAAATAAAATGGGGTAAAATTTAGTGGGTTTTATTTTTGTTTGGTGGGTGTTTAAGTTGGACCGGGTAGGTGTGGAGAAGCCCAACACCCACCCACACTCTCTCTCTCTCTCTCTCTCACTTTTTCTTCTCTCTCTCTCTCCCGTGAACTCCTCCCGACCCGCCGGAGACCCAGCCACTGTCCGTCGCCGTCCGGCTGCCATAGACCGCCGTACCAGTCTCAAACTGTCAGCTGTCCACCCAGCTCCCTCCCTTGACCCGTGAGTGCCGCCATAACGCTGCCGTTCGAGAGGAATTCCGTCGGAGACGCCGGCTGTGTCAGGACCCACCCCGGATTTCACCCTGAAACCCGAGGTAAATCCTGCGGGTTCCACCTTCAAGGAAAATTTACCGAAAATTGGGCATAACCTTCCTTAAAAATGAACATGCCTTACCTGAAAAATCCAACTTAACACTTCTATAACCAAACATCCATCCTCAACACCTGGAGCCTTTCTGCTCCCCAAGTTCATCACATCTCCTAATAAATCAATTACTCAACTAAAATAATCTCACAGCCAACAATACTCAAGTTTTATTCACTATCTGGTTATCAGAGCATATCTAATAATGAAAGAATAACAATGAATAAAAATTAAGCGGAAGCAGCCTCTGATTATTTGACTATGCCTCGACTCCATGTACGCTCGACCTCATTTAAACTTAGCCTGCACACTGGGCATTTGAAACCAAAGGGCCCAGGGGAAAGTAATTTAAAAACGTTAGAGTGAGTGGACAAATAATTTAAATAATTTAACAAGTACTCAATTTAAATACCTTCCACATTTCAAACTTCAAAAACTTAGCTGCACGTAATTATTTTGATAAATCATATAACTTAAATCCATAAGCCCATAAGAATGGACAAACTAGCCCCGCTGGTTAGTCAAATAAAGAAATCTCGTAAAAAGAGATAAACCAGCCCCGCTGGTTGATCAAATAAATATCTGAGAAGAATAAAATAAGGGGAATAGTTATCACCATGTAAAAGAAGCCTCTCAAGCTCGGGTCGGTGCCTCCCAAGCTATAATAGCGTCCCACGCTAAACGCTCTACTCACCTATAGTGAGTAGCCGCTAATAATGGCTAGCTAACAAATAAATATAAATACCGATCGGTTGCCTCCCAGGCTATAATAGTGTCCCACGCTAAGCGCTCTACTCACATATGGTGAGTAGCCGCTAATAATGGTTAGCTAGCAATAATCAATATAAGCGACCATATATTATGGTGACCAAAATCATACAAAATCCTTTAAATCCATGAAACTTCCCCAAGATCATACAAATGGTACGGTTCCCAACCGTACTAGAAAATCAACATAAGAAATTATAAAAAAACTCAATGACGTGTCTCACACGTGAATATATTCTCAAATCCATAATTAAAAGCGAGATTTAATTATCAAGTATAAATTGTAATAGATTTTTCAATCCGAAAATACTTGTTGAAAATATTCTCAATGTCAAGATCGATAATCCACAATTAAACAAGAAAGTTGTAAACAGAGAATTACCGAAAATCCTATTTTCGGAAATCTTTATAAATCTTAAAGTCCACAATAAAACAATCATAATGAAATCCGGAATTTATAAAAATATCCAAACTCAAATATCAAATTAATAATCCGAGCTCAAATCCATAAATCATGACCAACCATTAATCAATGCTTCAAACTCAAATAATTTTCAAGATCATCTCATAAGCCAAAATTATAATATAAGCTCGGAAAATAAAATGATAAATTATAGAATCTTGCAGGCATAATTATTTAAAACCAAAATGTCCACTCACAAATTTAGGCATAAGCCCGACGATATCCGCATCGGTACTCAAGTGAGGTTCTCTTCGTATCCTGGCACAATAATCATGCTTAGACCCAACTCCAATTTCCAGAAAATAAATACTTCAATATAAACACCAAAACTCTTCCGCTTAACTCACTACCCTTACTAGGGTTAAGCTCACCGGATTCCCACCAAACTCCACCACAACCTTAATTCATCACTTCTAACATTCTAGAATAAATACCAAGGAAATCCTACGGCCGGATTTTCATTCTAACAACCGCCAAAATTCTAAATCTTTGAAAAATCCCAAACCTAACCAAAACTCCTCCAAAAATTTCAAGCTTCACATCATTAAATTCCTCTCATTAAAACAAACTCAAAAACATGAAAAACTACCCCTAACCGGCGGCGCCGCCGTCTGCTCCGTCGGCAGCGGCAGCCGGCCAGCCCAATTCCGGCGACCTCCGATAGTTACCAAATTTTGACACAATCTTCCTCTCAATATTCCAAACAACTTTCATAACTACCACAAAGTCCAATTTCAAGCCTAACTAGGGTAATCGAAGCCAAACATTAAAAATCCCAAATTTAAAACCCTAGAATTTCAAACCTTCGATTCTCTTTACCTAGCTTGAGTTAGGCTGAATCCTTTTAGGGGTTTGCCGCTGGAAGGGAGAGCTTCCAAATGATACCAACAACTCCGGTTATGGTGGCCGAAAAAGGGATTTTCCGGCGAAAACCCCGCCAGGCACTGCCACGGCTTTCCGGCATGATTTCTCCTTCACGGCGGCGTGACACCGGCTGCCACCTACCTAGACTTGTAGAGGATGCTCTAAGGTTCAAATCGATTCCAAGCACGCGACCTAGTTCGGCCGGACGGCGGCGGATGGAGGTGATGAAGTTGCCGGTCGGAAGAGAGGCGCGGGAGAGAGGAGAGAGAGTGAGGGGGGGGGGTGAAACTGATTTTCCAACTTACCTCAAATGGTAAGTTTCTATTTTTATACCCCAACTAAAATAGTAACTTTACATTTTACATCCTAACTTTCACATACGAACTCCGATTTTAACGTATAACATGACCACGGATTCGTATTAATTTTTCACATACGAACTCCAACTTACCTCTACGACTTCCTTAAAGAAATTTTCCCAAAATATTTTTCTACAAAAAGTCAACTCTAGGGTCCTTAAATAGTAAACGGTTATTCAAAATGGTAAAAACCAAAGTGATACCAAAAGTAAATAACCGTAATTTAATTTAAAAACCGGGATGTGAAAGGCTGTCTTGTTGCCGGAGTTCCCTCCTCCGGCCACCATAGCTCGGGATTTTTGGCTCATCTTGTAGCCCTCATCAAGGTGAGTAATCCCTCAAAAGGAATTGGTTAAATTCGATCTTGGTAGGGAGAAATATATAATTGAAGTTCTAGGGCTCAATTTAAGGTTTTGGTTCGATTAACCTAGTTAGGCTTAGAAATGGATTTTGTGCCAGTTAAGGAAGTTGTTGTGCGGGTTGAGAGGATGGTTGTGTTAAAATTTGAGAAGCATTGGAGGTCGCCGGAGTACGGCTGCCGCCCCTTAGGTGTAGTTTTTCATGTTTTTGAGTTTGTTTTAATGAAAAGAGTTTAATGATGTGAAGTTTGGAATTTTTGGAGGAGTTTTGGTTAGGTTTGAGAATTTTTGGCGGTTGTTAGAATAAAAATCCGGTCATTGGATTTCCTTGGTATTTATTATAGAATGATAGAATTGATAAATTAAGGTTGTGGTGGAGTTTAGTGTGAATCCGGTAAGCTTAACCCTAATAAGAGTAGTGGGTTAAGCGGAAGAGATTTGAGTGTTTGTATTCAAGTATTTATTTTCCGGAATTGAAGTTTGGTCCTAAGCATATTTATTGTGCCAGGATATGAAGGGAACATCGCTTGAGTGGTGATGCGGATATCGTCGGGCTTATGTGTGACGCCCCGACTCTTAAATTTTTACCTTATTTACTAGGAAGGTGTTAATAAGAGTTTTACCGTCTTCGTTAATGAGTTTATAGTTTAATTGGTCCCTAGAGGGGTTTTTGGGGACAACTATTATGGTGGAATTCTTCGTAGGAGAAAAATGCGACGACGGTAAAAATGGTAAATTTTAGCTAGTAAAAGGTAAGTTTTATTGGGGTATTATTTTGTGGTGTTAATTTTTGGAGTTGGGTTTATTAGAGTTGGACCGGTTTCGGGAGGCCCAAACCATTTCTCTTCTCTCTTTCTTCTCTCTCTTCCTCCCGCTCCCGCTCCCGAGTTCCCTCTCCTTGCCGGATTTTCTTCTCCGCCGTCCGGCCACCGTTCGCCGCCACACCAGTCCCAAATGGTCGGCCTCCGACCCAGCTTCCATCCTAGACCGGTGAGAGGCTCCCTAGCGCCGCCGTGGGAGAGATATCGGGCCCGAAAGGTCCGACTGTCCAAAGCTTCCCGTAGCCGGAACTTCCTCCTCCGGCCGCTATAGCCGGAGCTGCTAGGCTCAAAAGGAAGCCCTCCTCCCGTACGTTCATCCCTCCAAAGGATTTGCTCCCCCTTGAGCTAGGTAAGGAGAAATCGGTGATTGAAATTCTAGGGCTTACTAGATGTTTTTGTTCGATTGGCATAGTTAGGCTTGGAATTGGTGTTTGTACTAGTTAGAAAAGTTGTAGAGGAGGTTGAGAGGAAGATTCTGTCAAAATTTGGTAGCTATTGGAGGTCGCCGGAGTCGACCGCCGGCCGCCGCTGTTAGGGGGATTTTTATGGTTTTAGATGTGGAATATTAAGGGGAGGTTAATGATGTGAATTTTGGAATTTTTGGAGGAGTTTTGGATAGGTTTGGAAATTGTTAAAGTTTGGTAATTTTGACGGATTAATAGGGTAGAATCCGGCCATTGGTTTGATGTTGTTTAGACTGTGAAAGGTTGCGTTAAGGCTGCCGTTATTTTTCTGGTGAGGTTGGATATTATTGAGTTAAGAATGGCGAAGTTAGGCAAGGATGAGCGTGGTTAAGGCTCACAGTTAATTTTGTCTATTTTGATTAAATATTGGATTTTTAAGTTGGGAAATTAATTATATATTTGGAACAGGACGTGAGGAGACTCGAGCAGAAGAGGCCTCGGACCGACATCAGGCTTAGGCCTAAGTTGTGAGTGGACCTTTGTTTTAAATATTATGCTAGTAAAAAGATTTATTAATGAATATTTTCTTTTGTTGGAGAATAACCGAAATTGAGAATTTCGGTGATTATATATTTATATATGGATGTTTATGAGGATAGTATGTATATAAATAAATGCTAGCTAACTATACGTGCTTTTCCGCCATAATGAGGTAAAATACCATTATGGTGTGACGTGAGCGTTAGACGCAATGGTAGTAGCCCTATATGAATATAATAATGATTTATATAGGGAGTATGCACGTATATAAATACACCCGTCTTTTCCGCATAATGAGGTAAAATTCCATTATGGCGTGACGTGAGCGTTAGAAGCAAGCGTAGTAGCCTTGTATAAATTTCTATTTTCTTATATTTCTTCATAAGAAATCATACAAAGAGTATGACGAGTGTAAATACATACATACGTATATTTTAGCCTGAGATGCTGTATTTTATTAAGTTTTGATGACTAGCCGGAGCTAGTCATATACTTGCCAGTTTTTGAGCTGTCACATGCAGCATAATTTCTATGGAAATTAAATTGGGGAAGCATAAATATTTTCATTAAATTCATTTTTGTCCACTCACTCTAACGTTTTCAAATGTTTTCCCCTGGGCTCTTCGTTTTTAAAATGCCCAGACTGCAGAGTACGGGTCGGTACTAGTAGGAGGAGACGAGGCATAGTCACCCATCTTTCAGCCACTTTTCACCAGTAGGTTACCTGCTTAACCTACTAGGGTATTGTATATTATTTTAATGGAGTGTGCTAAGATTCATGTTATATTATTTGGATTATTTTTATGGGTAATTCATGGATTCTCCGGATTAGGGTTATCCATTTTCAAGGGAGGTTTAACGAATGCTTCAGTAAATTTTCCTTGGAGATGGTCCCCGCAAGACTTACTTCGGGTTTCAGGGTGAAATTCGGGGTGGGTCTTGACGGTTGGTATCAGTGCTTTAGGTTTCATTTCCTGCCTCCTTAGTACTATCATATTTGCCTAAGAAGCATGTAGTTCCTATAGAGTGGTGATCCGACCGCGGCTGATTCACTAGCATTTATGCTTTGGATGCTATGTGTTATTGGGTATGTGTGATAGTTCTGTTAGTCTTGTATATAGACTACTAAATATCTCCTTCCTCAGGTACTATGCCTCCTAGACGCCAACCCCGTGTGGCTACCCCGACCAACGCGAATGAGGGTGATGAAGTTAGAGGTTTAGTTGATTCCATTGGGAATATGCTGAGAGGTGTTTTAGACAGGGTTCAGCACCCTCGATCTGTGAGGAAGAAAGATATCTTCGATGCTGGGGCAATTGAGTTCAAGGGTGCTAAGGGACCCCTTGATGCATACACATAGGTAGACAAGATGGAAAAACCTTTTGAGACCACTGATATGCCGGAAGAAAAGAAAGTGAAGATGGCAGTGACTTTTCTAGATGACTCAGCGCATCATTGGTGGACTCTCGCTAGCAGAAATAATGGTGGTGCTCAGGACATGACTTGGGAGCAGTTTAAGACGCTCTTTATGGGTCAGTATTTCAGTCATGCTCATCGTAGTAGGATTCAGACGGATTTTCTGAACATGAAGAAGAGGGTTTATGAGGGTGTCATCGAGTTTGAGCAGAGGTTCACTACCTTGAGCTATCATGTGCCATATTTGGTTCATGATGAGAGGACCAGGATTGATATGTTTATTGGGGCACTTGGTGGAGTGTATGCAGATAGGATGACAGGTGTTATTTACCCGACTTTTCTTGATGCGATTAGTGCAGCCATGGCCATCGAGACTAGGGGAACATATAGTGTTCGGCCCCGAGATTTCAGTGGTCCCAGTCAGGGTCCATCTAAGAAGGCTGCTTCCTCATCCGCTTTTGGATCATCAGCTGGTAGTGGTTATAGTAGCGGATCGAGCTTTGGTGCGCGGAACAGGGCTAGAGGACGTTTCAGGAGACCTTTTAGGAGTCAATTGGGTAGGCAGCAGACTGGTCAATTTAGTGCTGGTGGCAGTTTCTGTTTTGGCCACGATCCTCAGCGCGCGGAGCAGAGGTTTCTAGCGAACAAAGAGAAGGGGGGGAGTGTTGCGGGTGTGCCACCTCGCGGACGAGGAAAAGGTTGTAGGGGTGCGCTTGACTTATTGATCAGGCGAAGGGGATTACAGGTGCCACCTCAGACGAGGATTTACGAGCACAAGCGATCGATACTCACGGCGGTGCGAGCAGAGCAACTATAGGGAGTTCAGAGAGAAGCTGGGATGTAGAGTCCGGAGGACTCTGGAGAAGAAACCTAGGCGGCGGCGCTTAGGGTTAGGGTTTCGAGGAGCTCGAAGGGTAACTGGTTTCAGTTGTATTTGTGTTTTTATGTATTGTTTGAGAGAGAGTCTTCTGTTAGGGTTCGAGCCCCTTTATATAGTAGTTTGACTTGCGGCATAATAAGAGTACAATTAGAATCCAAGTCGGACTCTGAAACCTTATTCGCACACGGACACTTTTTCGTCCATGCGAACCAACCAATTGGTAACAACTGCCTAGTTCGCACACTTCATTCCGCATAGGGCATTGCTTCCGCGCTGCCAACTCTAGACTCCTATGCGAACTGGAATTAGGAGTATCCTCATCTCGCGGGCTGCTACAGGGTGCTATCTCGCGTGCCTCTGTAGCTTGCGTCCATTTCGCGGGCTATAGAAGCTCGCGAGCCTTAAAAGGGCTTTTTATATTTAATGGGCCACATGGATTGGCCCGAAGCATGTCAAAGACTTGTAAAAGTCTTCAACGTTTGTCGTGGTGCGCGCGGACTCCGCCTGTTTGCTTCCTCGCGAAGTCTCCTACGCGAGCTAGTTCGCCAGCTCGCCTCGCCTACATGGAGAGTCCATCTCGCCTCACCTCGCGAAGTACATTTCCGCCTCGCCTATGCGGAGCCATCTCGCCTCGCCTTGCGAAGTACATTTCCGCCTCGCCTCGCGAAGAGTCCATCTCGCCTCGCCTACGCGGACTGGCAAATAGTGATTCCGCGCGAAGGCATTCCGCGCGCGAGCTAAGTGTTCCACGCGAACTGCGTAGTCCGCCTATGTCCATTCCGCGCGTGAGCTAAGTGAAGTCCAGTTCGCATGCAGTTCGTTCCGCGCGAAGTCTAACTCGGCTCGCGTGGTCTCACTGGCGGGCTATTACTTGTAAACTTAGAGAAACTCCATCTCGCCGGTATAACATGGTCCAAGAGATAACTAATATTTACATAGACATTTACTGTCCAGTAAAATATTAATCTAGGCGTAAACATTGCCCCTAGCCTCGAAGTTATGAAATGCCGAGAATGACTGAAGAGGTTTATGTTCATTTTGCTCCAAAGCCACTGGTATTAGCTCGGGTCATACATAAAAAGGAGTGTGAAGAAACAAGCCTGTGAATAGGTCGCGTAACCAACGCATTTAACTAGGCCTTGTGGCGAATTTTGCGATGGCTCGCCTCGGCACCTTGGAACTCCAAATGCATTCGCCTACTTTTAGCTCGCATTCGCCTGACCCACTTTTGCATTCGCCTGCTCAACTTAAAAGACATAGTACATGGCACGTACCGCTAGCAAATGTAGCTCGCATGGATGTAACTTGAGCAGACGCATGTGACTTGACTGGATTCCAAAAATTAACCCTTCGCGAGCTCTTGGCGATGGCGGACCAACATGGAATGACAATGGCTATATACTTTGCTGCCCCCAGTGCGAACCAGTGAGAGACAGGCAAACAGAGTCGGCGAACTAAGAAATACTTGAATGAAGTTGTTTTTTATTTAGGGCCTCTGGAATAGGCCCCAATCTTATACTGGTCTGTTAATTAGACCACGCACGTTTATAAAGGGAAAAACTGATAACTGAGAAACACTTGAATTTAAAATTTTCTAAATATTTAGGGCCTCTGGAATAGGCCCCAATCTTGTACTGGTCTGTTAATTAGACCATGCACGCTTTATGAAGAAAAAACTAATTGCATGCTTCTCCCTGGTGTAGCCCCCTAGTGTGAGGGGAGGGAGCGTAAACGCGACGGCGCGTGACACTAATGATAGTGGTCGCGGGATCAGGAGAAGGGGGAGGATCTGCGCGCTCCCAAACACTAGCGATGTGGCGTTTTAAGAAACGACCATTAATAGGATTAGGATGGAGTGTACCGTCAAGGTCGCGCAAATGGTATGCCCCCTTAGGTAATATGTGATGAATAATAAAGGGTCCCTCCTACCGCGCGGACCACTATCATTAGTGTCACGCGCCGTCGCGTTTACGCTCCCTCCCCTCACACTAGGGGGCAACACCAGGGAGAAGGAGGGGATCTGGCTGACTGCTGAACTGACTGCTGAACTGCCATGGGTACCACTGCTGGAGCCTCTGGCTGAAGACTGACCGAATGGCTGAGTAGGGGCAGGGGTGGTCCTCTGGGCCAATAATGGACAATCCCTCCTGAAATGATCCTGACCACCACACTCATAGCACCCAGAGGACTGCTGCTGCCCAAAAGAAAAAGTCTGACCACCAGATGTCCCACCATGGAAACTGCCACCACCACTAAATTGACCAGTCTGCTGCCTACCCAACTGACTTCTGAAAGGTCTCCTGAAACGTCCTTTAGCCCTGTTCCGCGCACCAGAGCTCGATCCGCTGCTATAACCACTACCAGCTGATGATCCAGAAGCGGATGAGGAAGCAGACTTCTTAGATGGACCTTGACTGGGACCACTGAAATCTCGGGGCCGATCACTATATGTCCCCCTAGTCTCGATGGCCATGGCTGCACTAACCAGATCAAGAAAAGTCAGGTAAATAACACCTGTCATCCTATCTGCATACACTCCACCGAGTGCCCCAATAAATATATCAATCCTGGTCCTCTCATCATGAACCAAATATGGCACATGATAGCTCAAGGTAGTGAACCTCTACTCAAACTCGATGACACCCTCATCAACCCTCTTCTTCATGTTCAGAAAATCCGTCTGAATCCTACTACGATGAGCATGACTGAAATACTGACCAAAAAAAAGCGTCTTAAACTGCTCCCAAGTCATGTCCTGAGCACCACCATTATTTCTGCTAGCAAGAGTCCACCAATGATGCGCTGAGTCATCTAGAAAAGTCACTGCCATCTTCACTTTCTTTTCTTCCCGCAGATCAGTGTTCTCAAAAGCCTGATTGTTTTATTGGGGACTATCTGTATACACTCCATCAGTGCTCTCAAAAGCCGGATATTTTTATAGAAATTCCGGAATTCATTATGATTGTTTTATTGGGGATTTTGAGATTTATAAAGATTTCCGAAAATGGGATTTTCGGTAATTCTCTATTTATAACTTTCTTGATTAATTGTGGATTATCGATCTTGACATTGAGAATATTTTCAGCAAGTATTTTCGGATTGAAAAATCTATTACAATTTATACTTGATAATTAAATCTCGCTTTTAATTATGGATTTGAGAATATATTGACGTGTGAGACACGTCATTGAGTTTTTTTATAATTTCTTATGTTGATTTTCAAGTACGGTTGGGAACCGTACCATTTGTATGATCTTGGGAAAGTTTCATGGATTTAAAGGATTTTGTATGATTTTGGTCACCATAATATATGGTCGCTTATATTGATTATTGCTAGCTAACCATTATTAGCGGCTACTCACCAGATGTGAGTAGAGCGCTTAGCGTGGGACGCCATTATAGCCTGGGAGGCAACCGATCTGTATTTATATTTATTTGTTAGCTAGCCATTATTAGCGGTCCTCACTATAGGTGAGTAGAGCGCTTAGCGTGGGACGCTATTATAGCCTAGGAGGCACCGACCCGAGTCTGAGAGACTCCTTTTACATGGTGATAACTCTTCCCCTTTTTGTATTTTTCTTAGTTATATAATTGATTAACCAGCGGGGCTGGTTTATCTCTTCTTTCGAGATTTCTTTATTTGATTAACCAGCGGGGCTGGTTTGTCTATTTTTATGGTATTCTGGATTTAAAGTAATTTGGATTATCAAGTTGCATGCTGTTAAGTTTTAAAAGTGGAAACGTGGGAAAGTATACAAGTTATTTATTTGTTAAATTATTTAATTTATTTTTGTCCACTCATTCTAACGTTTTCAAATTACTTTCCCCTGGGCCCTTTGGTTTCAAATGCCCAGACTGCAGGCTAAGTTTAAATGAGGTCGAGCGTACATGAATTCGAGGCATAGTTAGAGGCTGTTTCCACTTAATCTTTATTCATTGTTATTCTTTCATTATTAGATATGCTCTAATAACCAGTTAGTGAATTAATTTTGAGTATTGTTGGTTGTGGGATTATTTTAGTTGAGTAATTGATTTATTGAGAGATGTGATGAACTTGGGGAGCAGGAAGGCTTCAGGTGTTGAGGATGGATGTTTGGTTATAGAAGTGTTAAGTTGGATTTTTCAGGTAAGGGTTGTTCATTTTCAAAGAAGGTTATGCCGAATTTTCGGTAAATTTTCCTTGAAGGTGGACCCCGCAGGATTTACCTTGGGTTTCAAGGTGAAATCCGGGGTATGTTCTAACAAGAGAACCCAGTTGTGTTTCTAAGGTAAGGATTGAGGTATATGAGATAAGAGATTTGGGATGGATATTGGTGGATTGCTTGGGCTTGCTGCTTTGTTTGCATATGTGCTTTTGGGGTTGTATTTGGATCTAGGAATGGTATGGATATACGATTGGATATGGCTTGAGATAGAAGCATGCTAGGAGAAATGGCAGAAGAGGAGTACTACAAAGCTTGCTAGCCTCCTCCCCTTCTGGTTGTTGTCGTTGGTTGATAACAACAGCTATTTATAAGCAATAACAGCAGCTAAAGGAATCTTGGTGATTGAAGGTTTTTTAACTGTTGGGTAAAGGAGATGAGTAGGGTTAAAGCATGTATTGGTTTTTGTATTGCCTCTAGGCTTGTCAGCTTGTGTCTAAAGTTGAAATTGTAGAATAGGCTTTGAAACATGTGATTGTAGGCTTTGGGCAGATTTCACACAGAAAATCTGCAGTTGAGATTCTGCTGCTGTTTTTTTATCATATTTTATTATGTGGCTGGAAATAAGAAGTTTACTTTTTTATTTGGATCTTAAAGGGCTTGGGCTTGGCTTTTGGGTCTCTCTTCTCCATTTATCCATAGTAGGAATTAGGTCGTTGAACATGAATTTTAGTCCCAAGTCCAAAATTACCAACGATCCTAAACCTAATAGCGGACCTCATACTTTTCCGTTACCTTCCACACCACAACCATATTTGTAAGCCCCAAGTGCATGAATGTGGCTTGGGTCCACGAGCTTGGCATGTTTGCGAGTAGAATTCAGCTTAAAGCGTGAATTGGGCTTAACGAATTAATTACACTACGTCAATTTTGCAATCAAACGATAGGAATCAGACGACAGAAGTCATTTTTACTGTTGTCTGATAAATTTTTACGACAGACATTTAAAAATCTGTCATCTGAATGCAGCAACGCATCACTCTTAAAATGTAGTTAAAATTAGCATGTTGTTCAGACGACAGATATCTGTTGTCCTTAAAAACAAGGGAAAATAAGTAAAATAAAGATTCGTTTAAGACGATAGTTTTCTATCATCTGTACAAACAAACTAATCCAAACTAATTTTTTTTTGGAACAACGTAAAAAATTTTTTGGACACTTGATAAACTTTCTCTCCTCGACAAATTCTTCAAACTCTCAATTTCCTCATTCTCAACACACATCGAATCCTCTCTTCTAGTCAACACCCTTAAACCAAATTCTCTCCTCTTGATTTGAAAAACCAGATCAGAAAACCCAAATCCTAAACAACTATGCTAGCTTCGATTTCACCTCTAGGTCTTCAACAATGCACCTTTTCCCCTCAGATCTGGCGAACCCTAACTTTCCGGTATCTCCGTTCTTGATTAATCGCAATGGGCATTTATGAAAATTGTGAAATTTTTAGGAAGGAGGAGGCAATTTAGACGCGCAAATAGAGCAATTGCTCAACTTGGAGGAGCAGATGACTTGTGGCAGATCTCCGCCGTCGTCTCTGTTGCTTCTTCTTCTGATTCCATGTTATCTAATCACCTCTGTTTTCACCGACTTTCAAGGGCAGGAATGGCGGTCGCAACAAGCACGGCCGTGGCCACACCAACTTTATCCGCTGCTCCAATTGCGGCAAGCGGTGCCCCAAGGTAAGGGTTAGGGTTTGGGATTTATAGCTATGCATCTATATATATAACACATTTAGCTATAAGCATGTGAAATTGAGGCGGATTGGATTTTGAATCGACTGTTTTGGATTGGAATATGACAAGGCTATTAAGAGGTTCTTGGTGAGGAACATCGTGGACCAAGCTTTTTCATTTTTGCATGAGAGCTGTGCAGGAGGCTTGTATCTATGAGCGTAAGCTTTTTCATTTTCGCATGATTTGTATCTGAAATTGTGATTTGGATGTTGAATTTGGGTGTGTGAATGAGTAGCTAAGTGGTTTCTGTGTTTTTGTGATGTGTAGAGTACACTGCCAAAGCTGTATGCTAAGATGCAGTATTGTGTGTCATGTGCTATTCACTCTCACATTGAGAGCTAGGGTGAGGTCTTGCACCAATAGGGGGAACTATGAGCCACCACAGAGATTCATCAGATGCAAGGTAAGCTTCTATTTTAGATTTTGAAAACCTATCTTAGCATGTTGATTGATTTTATTAGTTTTGGGTTTGTAGATGGTAATGTCGTATTGGATGCTTGTTGATTGGACCAAAAGCAACTTTTGTATAGATATAAGCTGTTCATTGATCCCTTAGGACAAACCAGAATTGATGCATCAGGCCCAAAAGGGAAAAACTCGGAATAAAAAAATTATGGAGGAGAAAGATGTTGTTTGCACCTTAGTGAGTGTCTTATGTTTAGCATGTGTTAGTACATCGTAGAACATCAGTCATACTCGCCTAAGAAGACATGTATTGCCGCGTATAGTAGGCTTGGGCCTTAACTAAGCCCAAGAAACCTACACTATCCCTTGAGGGCATAATGGTAATACACCCTCAAGTAAGGGCAAAATGGTATTTTTAGGGTGCATCCACCCTATCTCTATAAATAGCACTCTCCACCCCTCATTCGGGGACACTCCATCTCCACCCCATTCACACCTCATTTCTACTCACATATGGCTGACTTAGGCATCGGAGGGTCGAAGGCCGGCAAACCCGGTCTTCCCTCTGACGCCCTTTATTCATGATTGACAGGTTATGGGTCTTGAAGATGATGGTTCCCGCATTCCATGTGATTAAGCCCCTCAACAATCACACTGAAACAATTGGCGCTAGAAGGAGGGGATCTCAAGTGGTAACCCACGCATGGCTCACCATGAGCATATTCATGATCCGGTTGGAATTCCTTTTTCTGGAAATCAGTTTTTCAAGCTTCTGGGTTTCCAACACTGAAAAATGAAGAGAGAGAAAGCAGATCTGGATTACTTTTCAGCTTTTCAACCACCGCAAGGCAGCTCACCTTCCCAGCCATCATACCCACCGTCTTCCAATGAATCCAGCGAGCCCTCCCCGACCTCCGGCCAAGGCCCACGCGCCGGTGAGCAGCACCCCCCCCAGAACTCATCTGGACACCCATACAGGGACACCCAGAACTGCTCTGACCCGAGCCCTCCCCGGCCTCCTGAGCACCCGGCCACCCCCTCCACGGCCTCCCGAGCTCCCGACGCCCCCCCTCCCCGGGTCTCAATCAGGTCCAGACTACACAGCTTTCCATCCCGACCTCCTGGGACTCCTCTCTCGCGACCCCAATCTCGGCACCCTCACTGCCAGTTACCCTCGCAGACTCCCCTGGCAGACTCCCTTCGCGGACTACCTCGCCGACCCCCTGGCAGACTCCCTTCACGGACTACCTCGCGGACTCCCCTGGCAGACCCCCTGGCAGACTCCCTTCGCGGACTCCCCTGGCGGACCCCCTTCACGGACTCCCCTGGCGGACCCCCTTCACGGATTCCCTTCGCGGACTACCTCGCGGACACCCTTGGCGGACTCACTTCGCGGACTACCTCGCGGACTCCCCTGACAGACTCCCATGGAGGACTCCCTTCGCGGACTACCTCGCGGACTCCCCTGCCAGACTCCCATACATACACAGCTTTCCATCCCGACCTCCCGCAGACCCCTCTCGCCCGGCAGTAAGATACAAAAAACTAATCTGGACACCTATTCCAGTAGCAAGACCAGCCACGCCAGTCACGGAGGCCACACAAGATCCCGGCAGGGATATGCTCCCGGTCTTGCGACCTCAATCTCGGAACCTCCTGGCGGCCTCCCCTGGTCTCGCGACCTCAATCTCGCCAGTCCCCGCGGACTCCTCTGGCCTCAATCTCAGAACCTCCTGGCGGACTCACCTCGTCTCGCGAGCGGACTCCCCTGGTCTCGCGACCTCAATCTCACCAGTCCCCGCGGACTCCCCTGGTCTCGCGACCTCGATCTCGCCAGTCCCCGCGGACTCCCCTGGTCTCGCGAGCGGACTCCCTTGGTCTCGCGACCTCAATCTCGCCGGTCCCCTCGGACTCCCCTGGCCTCAATCTCGGAACCTCCTAGCGGACTCCCCTGGTCTCGGGACCTCAATCTCGCCAATCCCCGCGGACTCCCCTGGTCTCGCGACCTCGATCTCGCCAGTCCCTACGGACTCCCCTGGTCTCGCGAGCGGACTCCCTTGGTCTCGGGACCTCAATCTCGGGGATCCCCTCCCGGGTCTCGGTACCTCTCTCCCAAGGCCAAACCCCTCCCCTTCCTGGTTCCCGCCACAACAACTCAAACAGACAGTTGTGATCTCGACACCCAGCAGCCTGCTCCGGCACCTCCCCTTCACAAGCAGAGACACCCCACACTATATTTTATGCTACATGCATTGACACATACAGAATGCATCGGTGATTACAATCTATGCCTCTGGATAAATACTTCTCTCCGAGACCACGTGACTATAGGCGCTGTCCATTATTTGGTTCGTATGTCAACAAGTTCGTATCCAATCCAGCTCGCTACCTTGATAGTGATCAATTGCCACTTTACCATGCCCTCTCGGCACTATATAAATCATATCAAGCCAAGCTCCAACAACGAGTTGTCAACAACAACACTTCACCTACAATGCTACATACTTCTCTATGATTTATCAGTGGGCAACATGACAATAAATTCTCATGAGTCATGCCCCTATCAATGGCCACGCCTCGTCTACCTATCTACTTGTCAAATATGACAGGCACAGGCTACAGACTATCATACTTGGGCCACCATGGCTTCTTTTCGGTACACATACATTACTTCTTGGTCAAGCAATATTATCTTCAATGATGCACTCCAATATTATCTTCTTGGCCATCATGACTACTCCATTGGGATTCTTATACCGAGCTCTTTTGTCGACATCGAGACTTATATCGACAACTCCAATTTTTCTACAATATCTATAGCGGCTCTACACGGCTCCAGATAAGTCCTACTTTACATTATTTAATTGAGTTATTATCATACAAATAACATGCCTCATACATCATCATATCCTTGAGCATGCTTATTACATGGCATAGAGAGTTACCTAAAACAATCTTTTTTATACGCGCTACACGCTACATACTTATGCTACATACTCAGGCTACACACACAACATGTGTAAACAGCCCACAAAGGTGCAATCTCATGCCACACACACCACGAGTGTACGCCACCAGCGCGAACCACTTCGCATGCTAGCGCAAATCATCACGCCACCAGCGCGGACCGTTACGCCACCAGCGCGAACCATTTTGCCTGCTAGCACGAACGATTACGCCATTAGCGCGTACCGTCATGCCACTAGCGCGAACCGTTACGCCACCAGCGCGAACTATTTTGCCCGCTAGCGAGAATGGTTACGCCATTAGCGCGAACCATCACGCCACCAGCGTGGACCGTTACGCCACTAGCGTGAACCGTCACGCCCCGCCAACATGAAATCTCTCCTGGCAATGGGGGACTTAGGCAACAGCCTTATATGCCGGCATTTACCGCACCTCATGACGTGCTCCCAATACACTTTGGCACCACTCGCCTTGCCCCATCGACATCTTGGCTACGCTCCCTAGCGTGCTCTCGCTACGACACATCGATTGTCACCTTTTGACAGCTCTACACATGCCCTATCGACAACATCATTATGCCCTAGCAGCACCCATCGTCATGCCTCAACGGCACTCCTCGCCAAATCTTGATGGTACACTTGCCTCGATGGCGAAATGATGAACTACGTTTGGTTTGATCCCATAAACGGGTACGTAGGCACTCTAGCACTCACCTAGAGGCAACCATAAAATATATCACCACAATCTTCCCTTGGAACGCATGCTGGAATAGCTCAGCCGGCTAGAGCATATAGCTGGTACAAATCAAAGGCTACTAAAACGCCTAAGGCATACCAACATGCCGGTACCCGTTACCCACGCGAGATGCTCGCCAGCGGTACCTCAACTTCGACCCCCGATTGCCCTGCAATCCCCAGACACTACATGGGAGCAACGACCCCAGTGTCTCAGTCATATATAGCAACGCACGACATACCCCACTTAGAGGAAGCCGGTCCATCCCCTCCCTTGCATGGGGACTTGGCGGACTGGGGACTGGTTATGTCGCCACTAGTAAGACTCGTACTCCCGATATCCTATCAGATAAAGTCCCCACCCAAGAGAGTCTCTTGACTGCGGACTTGGGGACTTGTTAGTACATCGTAGAACATCAGTCATACTCGCCTAAGAAGACATGTATTGCCGCATATAGTGGGCTTGGGCCTTAACTAAGCCCAAGAAATCTACACTATCCCTTGAGGGCATAATGGTAATACACCCTCAAGTAAGGGCAAAATGGTATTTTTAGGGTGCATCCACCTTATCTCTATAAATAGCACTCTCCACCCCTCATTCGGGGACACTCCATCTCCACCCCATTCACACCTCATTTCTACTCACATATGGCTGACTTAGGCATCGGAGGGTCGAAGGCTGGCAAACCCGGTCTTCCCTCTGACGCCCTTTATTCATGATTGACAGGTTATGGGTCTTGAAGATGATGGTTCCCGCATTCCGTGTGATTCAGCCCCTCAGCAATCACACTGAAACAGCATGTTACTGGGTAGGCATTACTCTGCAATGCTTCACCAGTTCCCCCTCATTCCTATTTACAGAACATGGTTGGTGCACTCTTCAAAACGTGAGGGTAGCTGGTCAGCTGGTGATAAGAACAACCAAGTTGAGGTTGATTTTTGTATACATGTTTTGTTTTCAGTATATAGCCTTGTGAAATGTGAACCATCTTGAGAAGTAAGGTAAGAAAACCTTCTAGAATGATTGATGAGTATCCATTTTCTTTGAAAGTAAATTTTGCAGTATGTAAAAGAGAAACTGCTCATTTAAGCATTACTTTCATTTAAAGTGTGTAAATTTTGCAGTAGGTTATGTCTGTTTAATTTGGGGCTTATGTCTGTTTAGTAGGATGGAGTGCTACATGCTGTAAGTTGTTTCTTCCCCTACAATTTCAATTCCTCTATTATTCTCTTCTTTGCAACTTTATATGATTTCTCGTATAAAAAAAAAAACTTTATATGATTTCTGATTGTTTTATGTTCATTGCTCACATTTTCAGACTTTTGGAACCAAAAGAAGAGAGTTTGACAAATGAGAAGGTAGAAATACATCATATCAGTGAGTTTTATAGTTTTTACCGAGTAACAACTAAAACTAATTTTATGAGTCAAATTACAGTGAGTTTTATGTTTTCAAGGAAATTAGGTCTTACAGTGACTGACTTTATGCTTGAATATTCATCCAAATGGGTTTACATTCAAATACATCCCCGGCTAGTTGTGCTTATGTTCTTTTCTCAGTAGATTAATATATGATTGCAGGAAGTTGAAGAGAGTCTGTTGCTGTAACGTTTAGATAGGGCTGTAAAGTTCCAAGTCACTGAATCTATTGTGGTTTTAAATTTATATCTCTGAAACTGAAAAGGTTAGAAACTTTATATCTCATAATACCATATCAATTTTGATAGATATACATGGATTATATGTACTGGTATTTCATTAGCTTTTGAATATATGTACATGGATTATATGTACTTCAATTTGTCGACATGCCATACGCAATGAAACAAATAAGCTTCTCAAAATCAGAGACTACCTTTTTACTGAGTTGGCAGAGAAAATCGGCCAGCCAATTGAAAAGATTAGCTAGTTTGACAACTACAACTTAGAATTACGTCTGGTTAGTTGGTTTAATGACCTCATTAAGCATGGTTGCTTGCTTTATCTAAAATATTTATCATGTTATGATGAATGCTCATTCTGAAATGTGTATATGCAGATTAACAAAGACCTAAGTCAGATGATGCGCTTCAATGAACATGAGGCTTTTGAGTATGGGCAAGTTGATCGTGTACTCTTGTAGTTAGGCTACCTTGTATTAAGGCTGACTCACCCAGCAGACTAGCTGGAACAGGTCTTGGTTAGTACATATCTTGGCTTCTCAGTGGCCAAATTGGCTAACAATAGCTATAGTATTCAAAATGTTTCTGCAGTTCCATTTTTTAGTTGTAAGAATTGCTTTGCATGTTACGTGTTATCTTAATTGAAAATTGCTAGATTTATACTCACTATAGTCATGATATATGTAATGTACTAACTTTTCATTCCTATAATCTATATGCAAGATTGATGATGGACATCTATAATTTTGCAGGTTGATAAGGCGAGCAATCCTGACAGCATCAAAATAGTCGCAGAACAGAGAGATGATGTTGTTTGCATATCTTCTCATAATATTGGAATGGTGGAAGCATTGATCCCTTTTTATAAAGGAGAGCTTCTTAGTACTATACATAAGGTTGGAATATGATTTCCCTTCATCTTTCTTTGTTGTTTTATTTTTTTTGAATGACATCTTTCTTTGTCGCTAATATAATGCTTATTGTTGTTATATACTTTGTGATCATTTAAATTTTGATATTTTACAGTTAGAGGTAATAATGAAACATGTGGAGTACGATGAGGAGTTCTCCCCTGTGTTTGAGAAGGTGCGCTTGCCTACATAAAGGATACATTGCAATGCAGTCATTTTAAATTGCTGGAACATAAATGAATGTGGATAGCTTCTGTTTATATCGGAATTTGGTTCTTGAGCAATGAGTTAAAGAGTTTCCCTTGTAAATTGCAGGTCAAGAATCTACTAAAGACTTTCTAGCACATCAGTCTCTGGAATGCAGGTCCCTGAGTGTATCAACAAGCTTGCTGGGTGGGATTAAAATATGGGTATCAACTGGTGATATGAAGCGGACTGTCATCGGTCTTGATTCACCAGATATAAATGCCTTGGAAAAACAAGGAAACAAAGACTTAATTCTGAAGGTATGAATCCTAAAGCAAAATCCATGACATTGTTGGTTTGAACAAAAATGATTCTACCAATGTGTTCAACCAATGTGTTCTGTTTTTCTGTGCTCTTGGTATACCTGGCCATGTTTCCCTGATTAAGAAAAGCATAAAGAATGTAGTTGATAGTCAAATGTCTTGGTTTTGCATATGTTCTTTTAAAGAATGTAGCAATATTCATGTCATTATTATCTTTCTTTTTTGGGCTATTTTCTTAGCAAGTGAATTTATATATGAATTACTGGTAGTTCCTTGTCTCATTCTTGGTGTTTTTATTTCTTGAAGGGTTCCAATGTATAGCGAGGCTAAGCTGTTCTTCATCATATATATGTGCCGATATGGACAACGAAAGCATGAGAGTGCGCCAGATAATCAACACTAAATTTTAAGGCCCGAATTGTTGAATGCAGCAGGATAACGTCATCTTCTCTGAGCACGTTCTCTAGCCATTTGCTGTTGTGAATCCAATTCCTCAATACAAGCGGTTGGTTTGGCTTCTCCTTCTTCAATGTATAATAAATTTCAAATTCAGGTATCTCTTGGTCTATATGGAAATACATGTCTCTATATATCATTAGATTTCTACTTTGTGGAATTGAAGCACGAATGGCCTGCTTGAAAGTGGGTTGTCGTTGTTTTGATTGCTGCTGGAAAGTGGGTATTGTAGACGTTGCTTGCTTCGTCCTTGCTTTGATTGCTGCTGGGATTAGCATACTGGGGATCAGCACATTGAGCTAAATTACTGCATTATGAATCGTCATGTCCAGGTGAGCACCAATACAAAATCTTCTTGTGAGATCCGCTTGCTTTTGATTCTTTGAAATTGAATTATTGAATTCGATATCGACATGGTCTTTTCTGTTCGGTGTAAAACTCTTTATGTTTGCTGCTGTGAATTAAATTCGCTCAATGATTGCTGTGTTTTATGCTTGCTGCCGGGATTTGAATTTGCTCCGTAATCACATCGCTTGACTGAAAGTATATGAATATGGATATTGCTTGCTAAGAATTGAATTTATCAGTGATATATCATGAATTTGCGCAGCTTGCTCTGTCGTGGCTTGTTTTAATTGTTGCTGTGATTGCTTGCTACTTCCACGATATTGATTTTCTGCTATGTTTTCTGGAAGATACACATTCTGTAAACATGTCTTCTATTTCCTAGCCTTTTATCATAGCATATCAAATCTAAATTTTCCAGCCAAGCATTAGCTTAAAGCATCTTTCAGGGCATAATAATATTTTTTTTTTAATCTTGTTAACATCCCCAATTGACTTCACGCTGGCAATTTCTCATATCTAAGACCACCAATCTACTGTTGGCATGTTGGCAACTGAGTGAACGAGAATAACTCTTGATATTGCATTTGAATTGCTTTTCATCAACTAAATTCAACTGTGATAAAGTATGATATAACATGACATTGGTTCGCTTGGTATATGTTGATTTTGGTTTCTTATCTTGGCTTGAACATGTTACTGACATTTATATCAATAATCTTGCCTGGCTAGGATTTATTTGCTTGGTTTAGATTCGTATTGGTTTCTTGCTTGATTAGCTCTGCTAATATAAGACAAAAGTATATTTGCTTGGCTTGGCTTTGAACATCATGTTTGGGCATACTCTATGCATGAACTTTTAATAGCTTGAGCTAACAGCTGCATGACTATTTCGGTTACAAGGGAGAGCATAATAGCATTGAAAAGAATGTGCTTGGGTCTCAAATGATTGTTTTGGCATGGATTCATGAGTTTGAAAGAGAAGAGTTGTATTCTTCACATGGTTCTCTTGGTTGTCATATGCTTGGTATATGCATGATGTGTTTTTTGTAGTAGCTTGGTATGATGGTTGGTATATAGGCATAAGTGCGTTATGTGGTTAATAGACAATGATTTCGGTATGAAGCTAGGCTTGAGCAAGTGATGTTCAAGGGCTAGAAGTATGTGATGCTTGATAAGAACTAGCTAGGAAAGTGCTTTTGGTCATTGAATATGGATTGATCTGTTAAAGTTTGGTTTGGCTAGCATGATAAGAGGTTGTTTTAAAATATTTGGTAGGGCTAAAATTTTTATTTTTTATTTTTGGAGGGAAGGGCTAAGCTTGAAAATAGGCTAGTATATTGGCTAAAAAGATGGTCATCATTCTATGGTAAGGAAGAAGCCACTGAATTGGGTTATAAAGCCTGGCAGTGGCTTATGTTGCTTTTATAGCGGCATTTGGCTTTTCTGGTGCTTTGTAATTGTCTTCTAAGCAATTCGGCTGGTTAGGGGATGAGCTCGCATGATGTCCATTTGCTTGCTTTGGTTGGAATTTACTCAATTAGCCAGACATGTACTTTGATATCATGAGCTTGTGTACATTAGTACTAGAAAGCATGTGCTTAGATGAAATGGCTTGACATGAGTCTAACTTGCGTTTTTTGATGCATATAAAGTCTTGCTAGATAAGAGCTTGGAATGAATTGCATAAGGATCGCAAGGATTAGTGTTTGCATGTATGCTCATATGCTTAGAAATATTTTTGCTTGGCATAAGCTTGTTTTGATATTGGCTTGTTATTCTTGGTCGTGGATTTGCTTGGCTTGAGCATGAGCTTAGTATGAGCATGAGCATATGCTTGGCATGAGCATGTGCGTGGCATGAGCATGGGTTTGGCGTGAACATGTGCTTGGCATGATAATCTGATCATCATAGGAACTCCATTTTGTTTTGTTTTTTCAAACTTGTGTAGAGAACACTGCTGTGAAAATGAAGAGTCATGCATGTTTACGTTTAGCCCCCTTTGATTATGTGGGCATTGAAGAGCCTTGTAATGGGCCACATAATAGAAAATTGAAACTCACGCACAACTTGCTTGTTGCTATGCATAAATTGAATTGTGTTTGCTTGGCTCGTATTAACCTCCTCCAAATATTGTCATTTTCTTCCTTTATTGTTGGTTGTGAAATTTTTCCTTCCTTTCTATTTAAGCGACGACGATAGCGGGGTCATCCTTGCCGGTTCTCAGTGTTGTCAGTTTGCCACTGTGATTGGCTTATTGTGTGTCGCGCATTTTGGTTTTCGTGGTTATCAATTTGCTACTGTGGTTGCTTGTTGCTTCCGCTATATTGATCTGCTGCCATGTGTTTTGGAAGTCACACAATCTGTAAGCACGTCTTTCATCCCTTAGCTTTCCATTTATATTTACCATCGTGGGAGAAAACTGTGATCCAATTAGATGGAAGTTTGCAAATTTGAAGATCTTACGCTTCCTCCAATGCTTGTCTCATTCATTTCACTCTTGTGTGTATGGCTGAATTGCTTGATTTTGATTACAAGAAATACTGTATAGTATGCTTTGCTGACTAGTATTTTTACTGCCGTGATTGTAATAAAGCGTAATGCATCATGGTGTTAGTTGACTTTGTTTCTCATGTAAATCGTGTTTCTTAGCTTGGCTTGGCCATACTGATTCCCATTAATTCAATGGTTTTAGTTTTGCTTGGTTCTTTGCTTGGAGTATGAATGTGTATGCCTATAGCTTGGCCTTTAAAGTCTTTCTTGGCTTGGTTTTATTTATGCGGTTTGCTTGCTTAAAATATTTAAGAATGTAGTAGCTTTGCTTGGGCATGTGTGCGTTGGTAGCCTGATGAGCTTGTGGTTACCTTGAGTATTTTTTTTTTTTTTTTAAATGAAATAGGACTGCCAACAGATGAAGATGGAGACTAGATGCCAGCAGCAAATCAAGGTGAATGAAGGTTGTGGCTATGAACCGGATCACGATCATTTAGCCCCCAGGTGTCTTAGTGGTAAGGCAATAAAGTTATGAAATTTGATGGCTGTTGTTCGGTAGGTTGCTTTTTTTCTCTTGTCTGGCTTCATTGCTTGCCGCTTACATGATAATTGCACAATAACTCTATAAGCTGTTTTGATGTTGGCATAGGCTTGAGTTGAGAGAGTACCTCCTGGAGAAGCTTGGTGCCATATATGGTATCACTGATAGCACTTGTGAATGTTAACAGCGACTCGAATTCTGGCTCTTAAATCTACTTTTTTAGATGAATAGTGGTGTGGTAATATGACCAGGAAGTGGGGTGTCAGAAGAGGTTTACAAGAACTTCTGTGTTTGACTGTGGTTTGGGTTTGGAGAAGGGTACATCATAGTGAAAATGATAGGCACGAGAAATTGAGAATGCATGGATTATTTGCGGCATGAAGGAAAATACATAGGTCTTCTTTCTTTCAATTCTTTTTCTTCCCTACAAAAAAGTGTTGTAATGATGATGTGGTTAAAGAATAGCTCTGTTAGTTTGGTACGGAAAATGGAATAGGAGCTTGGTAGAGCGTAAATTATTGCATTGAAGAGCTTGGATCTTGATTTGCTTGTGCCCTATAGTTTAACTTGGTAGCATGGGTAGAATAATTAGAATAGCTTGGCATGGCTTCTTTTACTGAACTGTATGACAATGCTTTCTTAGTACTTCCCCTGGAGCGAGATCTAACAATTATTATTATTATTTTTTTCTTTGAGGTAGAATAACCAATAATTGAAGATGAAGATGTCAGCAGCATTTCTAGAGGAGTGATGGTTGTGCGTACGCAGCATTTCTAGAGGGCTTGATTACTTTGCTCGCATAACGGCAGCTTAAACATAAAGGTTTTTTTTCTCATGGAATCCTCAATTCTTTTTCTCTCTTTTCAGTGCATCATGAATGTTATTTCTAACTTTTCAATACCTCCATCGGAACTGGTTTATCATTTTGCTTGCTTAGATGTGACCAGTATTGCTTGATGCATGAGTATGAGGCTCAAAAAGTTTTGGGTGGATGAGTTGTTGTTCAAGGTAAGCCCCCAAATACAGTAGCTTGATTGAAAGTACAAGATTTGACTTTGCTAGCATGTTTTCCAGTGATGAATATCATTTTGAAAGTGAGGTGCTTGTGCTTTATGACCACTGCTGTAAAAAATTCTTGGATTTAGATAAAAAAAAGCATATGTAGTTGCTTTTGTGAGAGGACTTTTATCTAGCCAAATAGATTGATATAGGTAGAAGATCTCTAGAATATAAGTATTGCTTGGTAAGATTTAGAGAAAGGATATGTCAAATAGGCTTGAAATGCTTAAAAAGTGGCTAAAACAAAACAACAACAAGATTTAATGTAGAGCTGATGATTCTAATGTTTGCAGGGGTGTTAATAAAGTTGCTCTCAGCAGTAACTTAAAGATCAAGGACATAGATGAGAATATGTGCAGGAGCAAGGGAGAAGCTAGCTGCTAGAATCATAGCGTGGTTCCGGTAAAAGATTTAAACTTTTAAGGACATGATTTGAGTAAAAGACATGTTTTCAGGAAACAAGAAATCTAAGACTGAGAGAAAGAGGGGAACTGAGATTTCTTTATTCTCGAATAGCTAGGTTTTGGCTTTTGAGAAGAAACAAAACAAATGGTTTTAGTGATGTTCTTTTATGGTGTAAATCAAAGGTTCACTAGGGGGTGGAAAGTATGAAATTGCATTCAGGTTTTTCAAGAACAGAAAAGTCTGTTCTTATTAAGCTTGTGTGCATCATTTTGAACTTTATTAAGTGTTGCTTGATTATGTCTGAGAGTGGTGCGACAACAAAAGCAGGGATGGTTTGAAGCATGATTTTTTGTTCTTTTTCCTTTGAAGTATAGATCACTTGTTGAGTATAATGAAGTGAATTAGGCCTGGTATTAGCACGAATAAAGATTGATATTTTGTCTCCCATGTCGTTGAATTGTGAAGGTTTTATGAAAAAATCTGGTAAATAAGCTTGAAATTCTTGAAAATGATTAAAGAAAAGTAAAATACTTTTGTGGTGCTAATAGTTGTGATGCATGCAGGGATTAGACATAGATAGCTTGACATATGCTCAGTAAGGAAGAAATTAGTTGTTGGAATCTTAGTCACAAGATTCAACTGTATCGGATCCGGGGCAAAAACACGAACTAGCGTGAAGTTATTTGCAGTGCCTTGGTTGATTTTGTTGAAGCCATGCATGAGGTTAGATAGCTTTGAATAATAGGGATTTGAATTTCTTCACTCAATATTAACTCTTGAATATTGAATGAATAAATTAGATTTCTACGATATTCATGATTCTTGTTATAGGAACTCATGAATTGAGGTATCACAGGCAACAAAATAATGAGTTTTTGGCATGTTCATCCAGCCATCTCCCCTTGATTGCATCTAATAAGTATTATCATTGGTAAAGCATGAGTGGTTTCAAGCTAGCATGGAAGATATCTGGAGTAGAGAGTGTTGTTGTTAAGGAACCTCAGGTAGAAACACAGCCTAGTCCCCAGCAGAGTCGCCAAAATGTGGAGGGCACTTTTGATTAAGGGTTATACGGCAGTGAGACAAGCATGGCCGAGCCCAAAAATGTCATCTTCTTCGTCTGAGTTGGCGGAAACTAGGCCCAGAAAGCTTCGAAGGATTGAGAATCCTAAGAAGCTTGATGTTGTGTTCTTCCCGGCGGCACTTTCTTCATTAACGGCGGTGATCTGCAACTGTGTTTCTTTCAATGAAGGACTTAGCAAGATGTGCATGGTGTGGGAGCTAGAAAAACACGAGTTTGAGAAGAAGAGAACCCAGTTGTGTTTCTAAGGTAAGGATTGAGGTATATGAGATAAGATATTTGGGATAGATATTGGTGGATTGCATGGGCTTGCTGCTTGGTTTGCATATGTGCTTTTGGGGTTGTATTTGGATCTAGGAATGGTATGGATATGGGATTGGATAAGGGCTTGAGACAGAAGCATGGTGGGAGAAATGGCAGAAGAGGAGTACTAGAGAGCTTGCTAGCCTCCTCCCCTTCTGGTTGTTGTCTTTGGTTGATAACAGCAGCTATTTATAAGCAATAACAGCAGCTAAAGGAATCTTGGTGATTGAATATTTTTTTACTGCTGGGTAAAGGAGATGAGTAGGGTTAAAGCATGTATTGGTTTTTGTATTGCCTCTAGGCTCGTCAGCTTGTGTCTAAAGTTGAAATTGTAGAATAGGCTTTGAAACATGTGATTGTAGGCTTTGGGCAGATTTCACGCAGAAAATCTGCAGCTGGGATTATGCTGCTGTTTTGTATCATATTTTATTATGTGGCTAGAAATAAGAAGCTTACTTTTTTATTTGGATCTTAAAGGGTTTGAGCTTGGCTTTTGGGCCTCTCTTCTCCATTTATCCGTATTAGGAATTAGGTCGTTCAGCATGAATTTTGGTCCCAAGTCCAAAATTACCAACGATCCTAGAACTAATAGCGGACCTCATGCTTTTCCGTTACCTTCCACACCACACTCATTCTTGTAAGTCCCAAGTGCATGAATGTGGCTTGGGTCCACGTGCTTGGCATGATGTTTGCGAGTAGAATTCAACTTCAAGCGTGAGTTGGGTTTGACGAATTAATCAGGCCTGCTAGCTGGATTTTTATGCCTCAACACTTACCTATTGATTTTAGTTGAAAAATTGATAGTATTAATCATAGAGATGAGAAAATAGAGTGATAGATTACAGAGCAGTAATTTGCTTTGAGTCGGTTTTGAATGAAAAAAGAAGATGATGGGTTAAAGAGTGTGTATAAATAAAATAAAGAGGGCATAAGAGGAAGTTTCGGGGAAAAAATTAGATAAAAAAAATAGAGATGTGTATTAAGTATATAAGGGTGTGTGAATAAAATTTCTCGGTTTATATAGTGACCAAGTGAAGATAGGGGTGGGCATAAAAAACCGTAATCTTGACCTCGTCCCGGGCCCGTCCTGAAATTTGTCGGGAGGGGACGGGATTTAAATCTCAAAACGTTAGGCTTTGTCGGGACGGGACGAGATTTAAATCTCAAAACGTCAGGCCAGGCCCTTCCCGTCCCGTTTCTATATAACGGGACGGATAATTCAAGTCTCGTTTAGACCCGTCCTGTCCCGACTATTTTAATGACTGATTTTTTATTGATTAAGATGTGATTTGAGCTTTTCATTCAAGTGTTTTGATCTTATTTGTGTGGTCAAGGATGCCTATGAGGCAGCAAAGGACTCCCATGGTGTTTGCATTCTGACCGAATGGGATGAGTTTAAGACTCTTGATTACCAGAAGATATATGAAGGTATGCAGAAACCGGCATTCATATTTGATGAAAGGAACGTGATTGATGCAGGTAAATTGCGTGACATTGGTTTCATTGTTTACTCAAGTGGCAAGCCCCTAGATGCATGGCTGAATGACATGCCTGCTGTTGCATAAAAATAATGAGTTCAAGTGCTTTCAAGGCCGAAGATTCACAGTTAGTTTGATTCTTTTCTATAATTTTCATGGATTTTTGTTCTTTCTCATATATTGGTCCAGGATATTTGGTATAATTTTTGTTTAAGTCACATGCCCTTGTTTTGCATGGCATGAAATTATTATACCCATGTTTTGTTACTTTTCTATCAGAGAGGATTGTTAATTGCTTATAATATGTTTTTATTTTTCTGTGAAAAAAAAAAGTGTTTTGATCTTAGCTTTTTGTTTTTTAAAGTTACTAGGTCAGTAGGTTGTCTCTAATTCAATAACAATGATGTTTAATACTCTAATTTGTTAATTGTTGTAGACTCTTTTGTTGCACCCTAGTAGTGATGACAAGTTTAAAAAAAGTAAGCAGCATAAACTCTCTTATTACACCGTGTTGTACTTGTAAATATGTTAAAAGTATTTATTAATACATAATAAAGTAGAGAACACTAAAAAACTATGAAACTCTTTTTTTTTGCTAACAAGTATATTTTCAACTTTTTTTTATCCGAAACTGGGCCCATCCCATCCCGTCCCATCTTGTCCCAACCGGGATAGGGCCCGAGTGGGATGAAATCTAAAAAATGCAAAACCCGTCCTGATTTCAATGTCCGGGACGGGCCGTGAGAAAGATTAGCTCAATCCCGTCTCATACCCAACCCTAAGTGAAGATATAAAACAGTTCGGGGGAACCGGACCCTTCATGGGCCGCTGCTAGTAGGACGAGCTATTTAACGAGGTGCAAAAGGCCAACACCTCCTTGTTTGGAAGTCAAAAGACGGCTAGAAGTGGAAGAGCTAGTAGTTGTGTGCCTGAAGCCATATATGGGCGGTTAATAGAGAAAGCAATTAAGGTGCTTCTGCTTGCACATGATATCTATATATGCCGAATTTGGATTGTTTGTATAGAAGAAAACATGATACAACCTTGTCTGTTAGTAAAATATCTCCTATTTTCTTAAAATTCAACTAGGTATCTGTTTGTGGACCATACTCCAAAACCCCAAATAGTCTTGTTTTTTTTTTTTTCTTCACACATGCACACAGATATCATGTTTGATACATCCAATCCATCCCAGGCGTTACAAGCTGTATTCATAACAAACACCTGTACCCAATTAATTTAAGGATCTCAAAACGATAAAATGTCCGGGACGGTATAATATTACCTGACTTGGTCTATTCATCAGAATCTGATTCTAAATGAGATCTAATGCTCTCATTTATGTAGCGATACTTGACCGGGCTATCCCACCAAGTTGGGGTACTGATTATGGCCTTCTCCAACCAGTACTTATCATACACCTTTTTCTCAGTCAGCTTCTGGTAGAACCTTCCCCATTTGTACATGGCACGTCTTAGGCGAACACTCTCAGACCCTGAAAAAAGATACTTGAGGTAGTCCTTTGCTAGCCGAGTCCACTCCTCGCCATCGATGATGTAAACATACTGCAACACAAGTATTCAACTAAAGCATATCAAAACATAACATTGATGAAACTAAAGCAACAGAGACGTGGTAATTACAAAATCATGTCAGTGACCAAACTCTTCTCAGCTAGGTGGGGAAGAATATTGGCCAGCCTAAATATCAATCTCATCTACGCAGCACCAAGTGATACTCTATCTGGTGTTGGCTATTGAGCTGTGTGCAGTGTATGAGCCTTATCCTACATCTCACCCTATAAGAAAACAACAAGCTTCTATGAATTGCTATGGAGTGTGGGATTATTACCAGAAATATAAATCCAATGGTTGCTAGAATCACTTGCAATGTTTCATCAATGATTCCAGCAAAGCCTTCATCTTCTGATCCACCAGATGGATCAGCGCCGCCACCACCTCCACCATCGTTGCCGCCGCCGCCACTACCACCACCACGTGTACCACTGTCTTTGTCTTCATAGAATTCATTCTTTTCTATCTGCTGACGTAATACATCCTCTACTGAACTTTCCTTCTTCAAATTACCCATTGCTTTCTCCAGAGATTTCCAGGGAGAACCCTGGATGCATTAAGATATGCAGTGAGAATATGTTGCTGACATGAATTTGCAGGCTTAGAAAGACCATTACAAATATCAAGGAGTATACATCTTCACAACTCATATCAAGTAGTAGGGAAACGTCTCCAAATAGATCATAAACAAAATCACTAAGCCCTCAAAAGCCCTGTACTAGATTAATGTATGTACTTTGATGAAAAAATAAAAAAACCTTGAAAAATAATGCACAAATATCATATTAGGTCATAATGTCATGTGCCAAGGGGTGAAGGGATAGTATAGGCTGAAAAGAAAAGAAAATAATTGAAATAGCACGTATATAGTCAAACCATATATTATTCAAGTACTTTGCACAGGCTTATAGAAAATGCCTTACCTCGTTGTCACTTCCATTTTTTCCTTTTCCACCCAATAAGCAGACAGGTAATGAGTGTTGGGACGTAGATGCCGCCCTGCATTGGTTGTTCTTCAATACAGTCATGCACCGTTGCTGAACTGAGGTCTTACAGGTTGCTACCAGAGGATTTCTAAGAACATGTTTAGCACGGATTGGTAAAATACATGGCTTACTAGGCAGACGAAGAGATATAGAGTTGTGTTTAAGACATATGCTAGGATTGCATGAACTAATCTGCACGATGCTCATCCTCAAGAAATTTATCAGCTTCCTTGTAAATGTCACATGAAGATCAAAAATCCTACAAAACCATTCTCCAAATGTCATCAAACAATTACCCAGGAAACTATGCAAGCAATAAGCTAGATGAATAGAATGAAGTTTAAAGCTCAAACATGTGACTAATAACTTTTTTCTTCTCCTTTTTTGGTCTGGAAGAAAAAAAATGTGCTCTTTCATATAACCAATTCAAAAGCTATGGAAATAAAACTAAACAATGCAGAAATACCTGGATCAGTTCCATGAGCAAAATGAAGTGAAAAAAGAAAGAAAAAAAAAAACATTACTACAGAGTTGGATAGAAAACAGAGTGAATTTCTGCCCAGGTATTCAACTATGTAAACACAGATCCTTAACAAAGAGGAGATATCCCTCCCCTCCTCATCCAAACACATTTCGCAGCACAAATACTTCAATAACCATTTTGAAGTTAATTTCACAGCTAAGTAATGATGTTGGTCAAAACAATTTCCTCGGAAATAGAAATTTTGCATCGACTAATTTGAGGAAACAATGGACGAATTTGGCGTTGGTGTATTTGGTTCACCAATGTATGACAATAACAGATTCCAATTCATGATTAAAACCAAAGAAGCAAATGAGAGAGAGAGAGAGAGAGAGGCGGTGGCTGACCAGTGCGGCTGGACCGGTGACGGTGGCGCTGAGAGAGATGGAGAAGCGAATTTGTATTCTCTTTGGAAAGCTCGACACTCCAAAAGGGTTTTGCAGCAGAATAGAGATGAAAGACGATGAGAAGACGAGCCAAGCAGATAAATTTTGTATCTGGGCCTCCTACTGATATGGGCTCTAGTTTGGGCATGCTTGGTCAGCCTAGCAATCTGAAAAAGAACAAATTTATTTTTCTGTGTGAACCGAACCTCTTTGAAAATTTTATTCACACATACCGAATTTCTAATACACACCCCCTTTTTTTTTTTTTTACTCTTTTTCAATAAATTTTTTACCTCTTTCCACTTTTGATGAAGATGAAAAAAATAAAATAATAAACAAACTAAACAAGAATAAAATGTGGAGACAATGAGAGATAGTAAAGAGAATAGATAATCTTTATCTTATTCATTAATAAAAGCCTCTTTATATAGAGAATTACAAAATATCAATATGGTAATGATAATGAATACATAATCATATACTATCTACATATCTTGATGACATAAGCCCAAGGCACACACGTGGAATATCCTAGAACACTTCCCCTTTGTGCCGCGCGCCGCTATGCTGGTGGTGCTGATATGTCGCCTCGTCAAATAACAAAAATCTTGTGGGAGAAACTAAACCTTGATGGTAGGAGAAAAAGAATACAACGCACCCTTCACATTTGATAGTGACATGTATGTGCTAGACTCCCCCTAAAGTCTGCACCTTCCCCTAATGTTTACATCAAACATAAGGCTCTTCCGGATTCTTACTAATCACGGAAGTTTTGAAAACTTAGCATATCAATGCTCTTTAACATGTTTTCAAATGTGGCATGGGGCAATGATTATCTAAATCATGTCGTATTTTCCTCAATTATGATCTTTTACACTTAGATCTTGAGGTAAAGGCTGCTTGAGAACTCAAAACATAAGTTCGCGCAGAAAATCAGATTCTCGAGCAGCATGACCTTTGGGTACTAAAACAGACCTAACTTTCTCTAGGAAATACATATGGACAATCCGTAAACGGTTCTGGAAAGTAGACATCCGTACCTTTCCAACGGTATATTATATACGTTTTGGTTCGTCCTGAGCTGTTCAGAACATGTCGTCAAAGTCGACGGATCAGAAAACGCAAATTTTCTGATTTCGCTTTAGATGCATCTTTCTTCATGCATAGCTAACGATGGCTTGGATAGCAACCATGCCATATTCTATGTAGGGATTGCATAATCCCAAATACCATTAAGTATTGAAAGGATGTCCTTATGCCATTCATTTGGCGTTGCGTGAGCGCATAGCTACTCTTACCTTTATAACTTTTCATAGCAAATGAGAGGTCAAGCCTTTCATATTATGTTAAGTACATTGATGCATCTTATCGTACTTATATTTGTCATCTTCTTTAGACAAAACAACGGATCTCTCACTTATACTAAATAGCAAATATTTGACAAATTTTTTTCACCTTCTCACTTAGACTAGTCTACCATAAAATAAGTTTCTAATAAATACTGTAAAGGTAGCAAAGTTAAGAACAAAGAATATTATGGTAAATAGCAAAATAAAAGTCCAAATAAATAGATATTAAATAAAAGTAGAAAACTACATATTAGTTACTAACCAAATTTCAGTTTACAAATACATCTTTTAGACTTTTACACATTATCTTACATATTTAAGGACAAAAATTAACAAATAAGGACAACTTAATGTCCACATGTCATCTGTCACTAAATATTTTACTAAACTACCCTTAACTACATATTCTATTGTTATTGTCGATGGAATGTGCTACTACCGCTAGAAAGGTGCTTCTGCCACTAGAACGGTGCTACTGCCGCGAGAACATTGCTACTGTCGGTATTATTACAATTTTTTTCCACAATTCTTTGATGCTAGCGCGCTGTTACTGCCAACTCTGATGCTAGCACATTGCTACTGTCAAAACTGCTATTGTTGATTCCTAAGCATAATTACACCAACCCAGCCACAATCCTAATCCTAAAACCACCATTACCACCACCAACAGTGCTCACACCACTCCCCCAACTTTGTTCCTATAGAGCACACAAATTCCAAAGAAAACAAGCAAATCATAAACGCAATTTCCAAATCTGATTTTACCAAGGCAATTTCCAAATCATAAACAACAGTGCTCACAACTTCGCCTCCCTCACATTGAGTTTACATGCAATTTCAAATCGAATCGGAAACACAAAGGCCAAAACTATCTTCTGATGTAACCTCTCCCTCCACTTCAACCAACCATCCTCAACGTCGAGCCCGAACCCCACTTCAATTCTGTCAAGGCCTTTGCCCCCGCCACCTTCCCCAACCTCGGCCCGGGTTTTGACTTCCCCGGATGTGTCGTCGACGACCTCGGCGACTTCGTCTCCCTCACCGTCGACCTCCAAGTCCTCCCCAACTAGATCGCCATCTCCGAGATCTCTAGCAACTGATATTTCCGCCATCGACGTCATGAAGATGCTTGACATCTGCAATGTCGGCATCTCCATCTGTGTTGAGAAAAGCCTGAAAAGGCCTGCCTTTAGGTAGCGGCCTCGGATCTAGTGCCTAGGGGTGTGACTTCGAAATCGAAAACCGAAAAAAATCGTACCGAAAACCAAACTGAAACCATAAAAACCGCAGCGAAAAAAAAAACCAAGCTGAACCAGATCTGTTCGGTTCGGTTTTCGGTTTTAGGCTAGTGAAAACCGAATTGAACCGTTTGAACCGAAGTCAACGGTCAACGGTGTAATACGACATCGTTTTGATTAAAAAAAAAACCCTAGTTTAGTACTTCTTCAGCCGAAAACCACATGCACAGGCCTAGTCTTTCACTCTTTCTCAGTTCTCACTTCTCAGTATCTCCAATTCTCCCGAGTCCCTTGACTCCCCTCTGCCTCTCGGCTCTAGCCGGACTCCCCTCTTCTCCCCTCTCACCGGAAGTTCCCAATCTCACCTGACTCGTCCTCTCTCACCCTCTCGCCGGTCCACCCTGTCACCAGTCCGCCCTCTTGCCAGTCCGCCACCACCGCCAGTCTGCCCACTCTCCAAATCGATGGTTTTCCGATAGGTAAGCTTACTTTGCTATATGTTCTGTCAAGTTGTTCATGATCAAAAGCTTAGAAGAAACATGATCAAAAGTTTAGGATTGAAACATTATATCAGTTGTCTTAATACATGCGGAAATTATTGGAGTAATGAGATATTGAGATGTTTGTTTCATATTGTTATGCATTGAATGAATTGGTGTAATAGATTGTTCTTTTTTTTTCCCCTGTTATGCATTGACTGAATTGGTGTAATAGACTAATAGGTTGTTCTTGTTTTTTTTTTTCCCTGTTATGCATTGACTAAATTGGTGTAATAGGTTGTTCTTGTTATTTTTTGCCCTGTTATGCATTGACTGAATTGGTGTAATAGGTTGTTTTTGAACTCTATATTTCCCTCCTGAGTTGTGTAGTTAGTTGATGAACAACTTTCATAATGTTGTAACTTGTTAATTGTTATGTGCTTAAATCTTTGATTCCTTTTCTTTTGCAGACAGCATTCCCCCTCACAATGAAGAGGGTTAGATTGAACTCATCAAAGGCAGTGAAGCGCGATTCCTCAACATCCATTGACTCAGTTGGTCGTGGCCGTGGTCGTGGCCGTGGCCGTGGTGCTACGAATTCTACAATGAACAATTCTTCCTCATCTTCTTAGGTATATTACTGAAATAGTTATGATATATATATATATATATATATATATATATATATATATTCTGATGATGATGATTATATTTTTATAATACACAGATGCAAGTTGATAGTGTTGGTGTTGGTGAATCGGCAACACCGACACCGGTTCCTAGTATGGGTGGATCACAAGCAACTGAAGCAAGTACCGGTGAAGAAGAGGAGAATCATGAGATGACTGAGGAAAGGTCAGATATTTGGGCTCATTTTACTAGAAAAATGATTAAGAATAGAGTTAAGGGAGTATGCATTTATTGCAGTAAAGAATATTGTGCTGATCTGTATTCAAATGGTATGACATCCCTTCTTAAGCATATAGATAAGTGCCCCAAGTACCCTTCAAACATTGAAATGTTGAAAGCTAAAAAACAAAAGATTTTGTGTATTAACAAAGAGAGTAGGGAGTTAGAAACCTCTACTTTGACAAATGAAGAGCTCACTAGGTTGTGTGTGGAGATGACTATTCTAGATGAGCTACCATTTACTCATGTGGATGGGATGAGGTTTAGGCGTTTTATGGAAAAAACATTACTTTTTTGGAAAATCCCTTATAGGCAAACAGTAGCAAAAGATGTGCTTAAGGTGTATATGTGGGAGAAGGAGAAGTTGATGGGTCAATTGAAGGGGAAAAGGGTGTGTCTTACAAGGGATACATGGACATCCATTCAAAACCTTAATTATATGGTTGTCACCACACACTTTATTGATGATGATTGGGTGTTGCATAAAAGAGTGCTTAATTTTTGTGCCATTGAGGATCATAAGGGAGAGTCTATAGCTGAAATTTTAGAGGATTGTTTGTTAGAGTGGGGCATAGAGAAGATTCTAACAATCACCGTTGATAATGTTTCGGCAAATGATGTTGCAATAAGAGAGTTAATCAAGAAGTTAGATGCTTGGGGAGAACCTAAAATGATTTTGAATGGGGGGAAGAATGTGCATATGCGGTGTGTAGCTCATATTCTTAACTTGCTTGTGAATGATGGTTTGAAACCCATGAATATTTCTATTGATGCTATTCGTAATGCGGTGAGGTATGTTAGATCCTCTCCACAAAGAGTTGAACTCTTTGAACAATGTGTTGAGAGAGTGAAGATAGAGTGCAAGGGGCTTGTGGTGTTGGATGTCCCTACTAGATGGAATTCCACATACTTGATGTGATGACCTGACTAGGCAACCAAGCTAGTAGGTGCATCCATCCCACATCGCCCGGGGGAGACAAGTTGCTATGCTTATATGTGCAGAGCTAGCACCTTACATTGAGACGCGTTTTGGGGTGAAACCTCAAGAGCAAAACCGTGAGGGTCGTTGGGCCCAAAGCGGACAATATCTCAATGGACTGGGCCGGACTGTTACATTTGGTATCAGAGCCTGTCTCCGGCCGGAAGTGTGCCGACGCGGACGTCGGGCCCTAAGGAGGGTGGATTGTGATGACCTGACTAGGCAACCAAGCTAGTAGGTGCATCCGTCCCACATCGCCCGGGGGAGACAAGTTGCTATGCTTATATGTGTAGAGCTAGCACCTTACATTGAGACGCGTTTTGGGGTGAAACCTCAAGAGCAAAACCGTGAGGGTCGTTGGGCCCAAAGCGGACAATATCTCAATGGACTGGGCCGGACTGTTACATTTGGTATCAGAGTCTGTCTCCGGCCGGAAGTGTGCCGACGCGGACGTCGGGCCCTAAGGAGGGTGGATTGTGATGACCTGACTAGGCAACCAAGCTAGTAGGTGCATCCGTCCCACATCGCCCGGGGGAGACAAGTTGCTATGCTTATATGTGCAGAGCTAGCACCTTACATTGAGACGCGTTTTGGGGTGAAACCTCAAGAGCAAAACCGTGAGGGTCGTTGGGCCCAAAGCGGACAATATCTCAATGGACTGGGCCGGACTGTTACATTTGGTATCAGAGCCTGTCTCCGGCCAGAAGTGTGCCGACGCGGACGTCGGGCCCTAAGGAGGGTGGATTGTGATGACCTGACTAGGCAACCAAGCTAGTAGGTGCATCCGTCCCACATCGCCCGGGGGAGACAAGTTGCTATGCTTATATGTGCAGAGCTAGCACTTTACATTGAGACGCGTTTTGGGGTGAAACCTCAAGAGCAAAACCGTGAGGGTCGTTGGGCCCAAAGCGGACAATATCTCAATGGACTGGGCCGGACTGTTACACTTGATGTTGGAATCGGCTTTGAAATTTCAAAAAGCATTTGATAGATTGAGTGAACAAGATACTCGTAATTATTGTGCATATTTCAAATTGGGTGAGAAGAATGTAAAGGAAGGCCACCCGCTCGGATTGATTGGAGGAATGCCGAAGTGTATTCGGAGTTTCTAAAACCATTTTATGAAGTTACATTAAGAGTGTGTTGTTCTAATGTACCTATTATTCATCACACTTTTGATGATTTTCTTTATCTATATGGTCTTTTAGAAGAACAAATTAAGAAACCAAGTGTTCCTAAGATGGGAGATATTGCACCTCCAATGGGAGAAAAATATAAAAAATATTGGGATGATTTTGATGAGTTGAATCAATATGTGTTTCTTGCTCTTATTCTTGATCCACGACACAAATTTGAGAAACTTGTTGATTATTTAGAAGTTGTATTTGGGATGAGGATGAGTGCCATAGGGTCGAAGTTGTCTTATTGAGTGTGAAGGAGCTTTTGTATGACATTTACAATGTGTATGAAGAGGAGGAAAAGAATGTTAGAGGGGTTGGTGAGTCTCAAGCATCCTATAATACCCCGAAAATTTGATATTAGTTTCTAATATTATTTGAGATTTTTTCGAGTTAGAAGTTAGTATGTTTTGAGGTTCGAAGGAAGAGTGGAAGTGTTCGGATGCATAAATTACCCGAAACGGTTTTATTGTTTTGAAGGGTCAAGAGTTGACTTTTTAATCTGTTGGGTTTCTCGAGAAACTTCCTTCACGAAAGTTGTAGAGCACGACGATACGAGTTCGTAGACATGTGGCACGCATAAAACGGACTTCATATGAGGAAGTTACGGTCAGAGAAAGTTAGTTTCCGGTTTTAGAAAGTGTTTAAATAGAAAAGTTTTGGGGGTGGAAACCCTAATTTCAGAAACTCAACTCTTTTTCTCTCTCCTCCTCCCCGAGACGCACGAGCAGCCCATTTTTGCCGGAGAAGAAATCGGACGTCCGGCTATTGTTTTGGCCGCCACCGGTTCCGTTAGCTCCGCCTCTTCCTCACCTAGATAACCGTGCCAATCTTCCATGTCTACTACAAGCAGCGGCGGCGCAGCGAAGCTGGAAGCCACTGCCACTGCACCTCTGGTCGGAGTTCCCTCCTCCGTCGACGTCTGGCAACGAGACCTACTTCGTTGTGGTTGTCTCCTCGTGAACCTCCATAGCTGAGTGGGTGGCGCCAAGCTCGAGCTAACGCGACGAAACTAGTAAGGCTGCTTTGGCCGAAATCTTGAGTTTGACACCGACGAGGAGCAGCGTTAGGTAAGTGTCATTGTCCTCCTTCTCTGAGTGTGTTTGTGCTAGTTAGACAACTTGTAGTTGAGTTTTTAAACCTTGAATTACAGTTTGAGGCAACGAGTTTGCGATGACGTTTCGGACCCAATTCCGACCAAATTGAGCTTGACCCCAGGTACAAGAATTGCTCTCCTTGTTCTGAGCTACATATTTGGTGTTGGGAGTTTGTCTGAATTCTGAAGTTTTGGGGTGGCGCGTGGGGCCCACGTGCAGTCACCTGTGGCAGCGTGTGGCGGCGCGTCCGGTAGTGTCTGTGGTGTTTGTGGTGATGGTTATGTAGTACTCATCGATACGTTTGTGTTGATATGTGGGTTGTAGATTTTGGTTACCAATATTGCATGCTAGGACTTTTTGGTTAATCTTAGACTTGTGTAAGGTTTTAAGTTTCTGTTTTGGGAATTAGAAGCAGCAGTTTTGGTCGTTTAATTCGATAACCTTGGAAGGTTGTCCTCCTTTGGGCTAAGATTTAGTTTAAGGGTGTTTGATATCCTATAGTTTGTTTGGTTACTAAGGTTATTAATTGTGTAATTTTAGGTGTTTTTGTGAAATTGTGATTTGGCTTCGCTCTCTTGTTCCTTGTGTTTTTGGTGAAGATGCAGCGGGAATATATAGGTGAGTAAAATCTCACCAAGGTTCATTTTGGGACCAATTATGATAATTATTATGAGTATGATTATGAGGATGATTATGATTATTGATTTTGATGATGATGATGATGATGATGATGATGATAAATGTTATGAGGATGATGATGATGATGATTTTGATTAAAAAAAAATTATGTTTTTGTTAATTTTAAAATATGAGTTTGATCGTCAACGACTCATAAGTAAGTTAAAACAAGTTTTCCTATTATATGATTATTTTTAAGGTTCATGTGATCATAATGTTTTTGGCTATTGATAGATTATTCTTGTGGGGATATCTATGTTTGTTTGTATAAATATATTTATGTGGAAGGATATAATTTTTTTGATGTGCTCCTTGTGTTGATTGATAATGATTTTATTATATTGTGATTTGTGGTTTAGATAGTCAAACCGGGTTCCAAGCCTTTAATCGGGTGATTGGTTGCGGTTATGATGATTCTACTCTTTTGGTGAAATGTTGTGTAGATAGTCAAACCGGGTTCCAAGCCTTTAATCGGGTGATTGGTTACGGTTATGATGTTATTATTTTATTTGGTGATTTGATATTTGACAGTCAAACTAGGTTCCAAGCCTATGGTCGAGTGATTGGTTACGATTGGGAATAGAGCTCTAGTCCATCTGTCGGTGTAGGTCATGGGAGATACTTTATGGTATCTGGGACCCATGGGTACACAAATTGTTGTTTTAGGTCATGAGAGGTATTTTTTAATATCTAGGACTCATGGGTACATGTCTTTGATAAATATGTTGGAAGTGTGGATTTTAATTATTGATCTAAATTGCTCTTGTGATAAAATTGGATATTAGAAGTGTTGTGTTATTTTTGAGATTACTCATACGGACTTTTTAGCTTACCGGGTTTGTTGTTTTACAACCCGGTGTACCAATTCATGGTGTAGGGGTTAGACCTGCAGGTGATGATCAGCAGGGTTGAGGCAAAGGCTTAGTGGAAGGGTTTTTTTGGGTTTTGCTGTACTCTGTACTTTGTGTATATTTGGGGTAGACAGTTGTAGACTCATGAGAGTGTTTTCATTTTCTTGACTTTCAAGTATGTAAACAAGGAAATGTAATATTTAACTCAGTGTTGAGTTGTGTGACATTTACATTTCCGCTTGAGTTTTAGTTTTCCATAAAGTTTGTTGAAACAGGTTTTGGGATTATAATATTTTAAGATATATCATGCCAAAAATTTTGAAAATTATCCTTCGAAAATTGGGGCGTGACATATCTAATGATACGATTAAGATTTTTTTAGCCACGGGTGTTACTGAGTTTGAGAGGAAGATAAAGGAGAAGGAGTTGAAGAGAAAAGCAAAGAAAGGCGAGATCATTAACAATGATGTTGATAGATATATTAGTGATCCTATTGAAGGAGACGATGAAGAGTTTGACTTGTTGAATTGGTGGAGAGTGAATGAGTTTTCTAGGTACCCGATATTGGCCCGCATTGAAAAAGGTAATAGTTTTACGTTATTTTTGAATGTTTGATTTGATTAATTCGTTTTACGTTATGTTATATCACTTACATGTATGGTTTTCTTTTCTAACCTTTTATTGTTTTGTTTTGTTTTTGTGCATGTAGAAATATTGGAGACGTCATCATTGTCAAGTAGGCAAAATGTGAAGTGTGCTATATTGCCTTCTAAAATGAAGGTTATGAAGCAAACATTATTGCGAGGATGAGATGATGTTGATACTTGATAAGGATTTGAACATTGTGGATTTTATTTTCAATTTATGGACTTTTAAGTTTGAACAAATTTTTATTTTGTAATGTTTAAACTTTGAACATTGGACTCTATTTTCGATTTGTGGACTTTTAAGTTTGAACAAATTTTTATTTTGTAATGTTTAAACTTTGAACATTGGACTCTATTTTCAATTTGTGAACTTTTAAGTTTGAACTATATGGAAGTATACATTATCGAATATGGATCCCAAATTCCTAATATATTAAGAAATCTATATTAAAATTACCAGAAATTTGTATTTTTTTTCTACAAAAAAAAAAAAAAAAAAAAACAGAAGAAAACCGAACCGGGCTGAATCGTTCGGTTCAGTTCGGTTTACATTTTTAAAAAATATAAACCGAACTGAACCGAACCGAATTTTTAGTTCGGTTTGGTTTCCGGTTTTAGGTGGAAACCGAACCGGATAAAACCGATAACACCCCTACTAGTGCCGCTAGCGCAACCGTTGCCGGAGGAGAGAGAGAGAGAGAGAGAGAGAGAGAGAGAGAGAGAGAGAGAGAGAGAGAGAGAGAGAGAGAGATCTGATTTTTTTTTTTTGGAAATGAGAGATTCTAATTCTCAGAGAAGAGTGAAGAGAGAAGGGGAGTTGCATGTGGCGTAAATTTTTAAGAAACTAATCAGTTTTGGTAATTTCAGATTATATTTCAAGTCAGGCCTGGCACTATGAATTAGGGGTGGGTTATTTGCACCAAAAATGCGGTTACCAACCCGAACCGTACCAAAAAAAACAATTTGGTAACCGCACCGAAATAAAACGATGTCGTTTTATGGTCACACCGCACCAAACCGCATAAAAACGGTTCGGTTGCAGCTTGAGATTATAATTCGATCGATTTAAACCGAACCGCACTGTCACATCTCTTTTTTTTTTTTTTTTTTTTTTTTTGAGGTGTAACTCATATTCCAAATATGGAATAAATTTTTCATAAATAGAATATGAAAAAAATTGGAAAAGAACACATTGATACTCAACTGAAAGATCACTCTTTATTTCCAAGTAGTTCATAAAGTAACTTACAATGATAGACTAATGAAAGTCTACATCTTATTCTAAGGAAAGCAAACAACAAACATATTTCACATGAAACTAAAACATTCTTGCAAGGAATCAACTTCAGACAATTTGTTCCTCACCTGCAAAACATTTAGAGGGGTTAGCTTAAATAGCCCAATAGGAGGCAAAACCTCTTCAAACAATACAAATCAGAATACATATAGTTCATATAGCAAAATACACCTAGTATACATGTCTCATACCATGTATTTTACCATAAGGGTGACTTGGAGTATCTATTTACATGAACTGTCTCCCTTTAACCCCTTTTGCTAGTCATCTTGTCCATTCCGCTTTCACCAATCCCGAATTACCCTTTTCCATAACCTATACTACTTGCGCATCAACATGGGCATACTTGGGATATGATTCCTGTTGAAGATATGGACTCAACTACACAAAAGTTTTATTACTCACTTCATTATCCCAAGTTCTTTATGCATAGTACTAACACTTCCCTTATTCTTTATATGGAAACAACATCTTTATGAATTTAAACAAACCATATCAGTAAATTAGCAGCAAGAAAACAAACAATTCATACAAACAAACAATCCATATAACCACATATAAGGCAAGCATAGAGGTTCCCCAAGTTTCCTCCTACCTTTGCCGGATTTCACTTCAAGTATCAAGCTCCTAATAAAAGATACAATCATTAGTTTAAACATTCTTATAAGGCTAAGCTAAAATGCTAACACAATAGATAAAGCATGTAAGTATATGGCAATCATATTCAACCTGGAAACAAAAAAGAATATGAGAAAGCTCAAAGAAAAACATTGTTTCCTAGCTCAACCAGGAAAAGGCTTGCTCGAACTGGTTTTGACTGCAGCGTTTTCTGCAGTAACTCTGATCTCGATCTTTGAGGTAAATGCATATCATGTTTTTATAACTGATTGTGAAAAGATTGAGTCTATGTTTGTTAAAGATTTGTCTAAAATATCTTTGAGGTATTTTAGGAAGATAAATGCATATATGTTAGGAAAGTATTTGAGATACATATCTGTTCTAACTGATTTGATTTTTATTTCCATGTATATCTCAATCAAGAATCATAGGTGATTTGATTGAGGGGGAGTTATTCCCCTATATATACGATTGAGATGTACCTTGGAAATCTAGAGTTTTTTTTTTTTTAATTTTTAAACACATAGTGTTGGTTTTGCAGCATAGCTGCATAATTTGTTTTGGTGAAAAACTCTTTGTCATCTGTTATTGCATCATTGCATCTGTCATTCTATAGTGATCGAGATCAGTGGTTTGGCTAAGAAGGAGTGCTCGTTTCCTTCATTCAAGACTTGATTCATTTCTTGTAGAATAGGAAGATCAGTTGTAAAAGATCAAGCTAGTTTGTATGCTAGTAAACGTGAATGTATTGTACATCACTACTTGATAGGAACTGTAATTCTATTTGCTATTAGTGGATTGATTTAAGTGTGGACTACTATAAAGTCTTGCAGTGAAGTTTCCTTGTGGAAGGTTTACACTGTAGTTAAAATCTGGTGTTCTTATTATTCTTGTTGTTATTGTTTGTTTTTCTTGTAATCTTCAACTTTGAAAACAGAATAAACCAGTAAATAGGTTCTAAACATACTTTCATTTGGTATTAGAGCAGGTACTAGTTCTACTAGTAAAAGATCCTGTCAAAACATGGATCTATCAAAGTCAAATGGATCGATCAACAATCCACCATTCTTTGGTGGAGGTTGTGAACAATATTCATCTTGGAAGATATATATGAAAACATTTCTATTCTCAGTAGATGAATTATTGTGGACTGTCATTAAAAATGGTTATGATCCTCATCTTCCTACTGATGAGAAAACTTCAACAGTAACCTTGAAAGCTAGGAACACCTGGAGTACAGAAGAAGTTAATCTTCAAAAGGCAGATCACAAGGCAAGACACTGCATATTCATAGCTCTATCTGAGGAAGAGAGAATTAGTGTAAATCACTGTGAAACAGCCAAGGAAGCATGGGATCTATTGGAACTCACCTATGAAGGTAATAAAAAGGTAAGATCTCAAAATCTTCAACAACTTACTTATGAATTTGAAACCATGACCTTAAAAGAAGATGAAACTGTTGATGAGTTTTACAAAAGGGTGTTAAAAGTAGCAGGTCAGTGTAGGGGTTTAAAGGAAAAAATTCCTGAGCATAAACTTGTTAAGAAAATTCTTAGAGGTCTGCCTAGGAGCTATCAGGGAAAAGTTATAAGTATTGAAGATGCTTATGACTTAGACACCATGAAACTAGATGAATTGCTTGGTAACCTTAAGACTTTTGAGCAAAGATGAATAGTTGGGGAAAAGAAACCAAAACGTGTAGCTTTTAAAGCAACCAAAAAGGAAAGAACTGAGGAAGATATTGAAAACCTAGATCTAGCTCTCATAACTAAACAATTAAGACAGTTCATGAAAAAAAAATTCCTCTGGAAGAAATTCCAAAGGAAACTTTAATCCTAGGAGGTTTCAGAACTCAAAAACTGAAGGAGGATCAAACTCTAGGACTGAGGGAAATAAGTTTAATCAAAATATTACTCCTTCTGGTCCAACTTGTTTTACTTGTGGTGGCATTGGCCACATGGCTGCTGATTGTGGAAATAAGAAATATGCAGGTACTAAAAAGTCTTTAATTTCTACTTGGAGTGCGAGGAAGAACAAACTGTGGCTTTTGTTTGTTCAACCAAAGAGTTTACAGACTCAGACTTTGATGAGGATTTTGAAGAAGGACTGGATTATTATTGTGCACAAATGTTCAAAGCCTCGAATCTATTGGTACAACAGAATAAGGTTCTGCAAGATGAAGCTGAGCTATGGACTTCTAAAAAACAGAAAATGAAGATGAAGTTCAGTGATCTACAACAAAGTTGGGAAGTTGAAAAAGCTAAACTGGAAGAAGATCTAAAAAACATGCAAAGTGGAGATGAGGGAACCTAGAGGACTGAAAGATCAAATCGAGTCAATGAGGTAATATTTTTAAAAGATCAGAATTTAAAATTAAGTAGTGAAATCTTAGCTCTGCAGGATAAGTTAAATATCTCAACCGAAAAGTTTGAGCAGTTCAAGACAAGCTCAGAAAAATCCTCACAAATGCTGCTAGTTGGAAGAAGATATGGTGACAGAACAGGGCTGGGATATAAGGGAGAAAAGGTGTTAGAAACAAAATTTGTTTCCAGCTCAAAACTTGAGATAGCTGAACCAGAAAAGTCGATCAATCCCATCACACATTCACCTCCAGAAGAAGTAAAGGTAATCATTGGTAAGCAAACAGCTAGAAATCGTTTCATTCCTACCTGTCATCATTGTGGTCAATTAGGATATATTAGGCCCAACTGTAGAATTCTGAGTCAAAACAATTCTCAAGTTGATTTTAAATCCTTAAAAAATGATTTGAAAGCTCAAATGGAAAAAATCAATGAATTGTCGAAAATCATAACTCAAACCAAAACCACTCCTAAAAAGAAAAATATTATATGGGTCAAAAAGAAGAAAAATCTAAAGCTAAATAATGATTCAGCTACTTGTTTAGTTGCTTTTACAGCTCTTGCGAGTAAGCGCAAAGATACTTGGTATTTTGATAGTGGCTGCTCCAGATATATGACTGGAAATAAAGAATGGTTCACTGCCTTTAATGATGAAGTCACCACAGGAAGTGTGACTTTTGGGGATGGTAAGAAGGCTGCTATTCTGGCAAGAGGTACTTTTAAGGCACCTGGAATGCCTGAATTAAAAAAATGTACTTTTTGTTGATGGTTTAACAGCAAATCTTGTCAGTGTGAGTCAATTAACTGATGATTTTGAAGATGTCTGGTTTAACAAACATAGATGTTTAGTTTTGAACAGTACAGGAAAAAGAGTTATGCATGGAAGAAGAGCCACAGATAACTGCTACCATACATCACTTGATGATATGGAGGTTCTTCCTTGTCTTTCCATCAGATCATGTGAAAAAGAAATGGTTCTATGGCATAAAAAACTTGGTCACATGAATTATCAAGATCTTCAAAGACTCTCAAACAAGGGATATATCAGAGGGTTACCACTTCTTAAAGGATCTACTGACAAAATTTGTGGTGAAGGCAGGACTGGAAAACAAACAAGAATTCCTCATAAAGCAGTAAATGCAACCTCTATAGCTCAAGTCCTTGAACTGCTACATATGGATCTTGTTGGACCATCTCAGACTGAAAGCTTGGGTGGTAAAAATTATGTTTTAGTTGTAGTTGATGATTTTTCCAGGTTTACTTGGGTTGAATTCTTGCATGACAAATCTGAAACTTTTGAATTGTTTAAAGCCCTAAGTAAGAGATTGGAAAATGAAAAGCAAAAGTTTCAGCTGAAAATTTTTAGAATTAGATCAGCCAATGGAACTGAGTTTAAGAATAATGCTTTCTTTGACTATTGTGCAAACAATGAAATTTTTCATGAATTCTCTTCTCATATCACTCCTCAACAAAATGGGGTAGTTGAAAGGAAAAATAGAGTTCTAGTTTAGATGTCTAGAGTCATGATGCATGCAGCAGGTTTAAATCCTTGTGTATGGGCAGAAGCCATCAATACTGCTTGTTATACTATGAATAGAGTCTTTTTGAGACCAGGTACAGATCAGACCTCTTATAAAATATGGAAGGGTAAGAAACCAATTGTTTCCTATTTTCACATATTTGGCAGTCCCTGCTACATTTTAAGAGATAGAGAATATCTAGGAAAGTTTGAACCTAGAAGTGATGAAGGAGTTTTTCTTGGCTACTTCACAAATAGCAAGGCTTATAGAGTGTATAACAATAGAACTAAATTGATAATAGAATCTATTAATGTTTCTGTTGATGACTCTCTTTATGCACAGAAGAGAAATACAGGTAGCTGCACAGAGATCTCCATGGAAAATTCTTCACCAGACGAGTCTCAACCAGAACCAGAAGATGATAGGATTTTTGCAACTACTTCTAAGTTTAGAACAGGTTTCAAACAAGTCAAGAAGGATCATACAATTCAAGATATCATTGGAAAGGTTTCTAAAGGAATTCAAACCAGAAGGAAGGTTGATGAGACAAGTTCTCAAGAAAAAGATTCTTCACAGCTTTTAGAAAATATCTCACAAGAACAGGTTCTTTTATGTTTAGTGTCTGAGAAAAAATCTAATATTAATATTATAACTCACTTTGGTTTTGTTTCCTTAATTGAACCTAAAAATATCAAAGAAGCAATGACTGACTCAAGTTGGATAAGTGCTATGCAGGAAGAACTAAACCAGTTCTCTCGTAATGAGGTGTGGGACTTAGTTCCAAAACCTAAAGATTGTAACATCATTAGGACTAAATGGATTTTCAGAAACAAGAATGATGAGAAATGTAACATAGTGAGAAATAAAGCTAGATTAGTAGCATAGGGATATTCTCAGGTAGAAGACATTGATTTTGGTGAAATCTTTGCTCCCGTAGCAAGGTTGGAATCTGTTATACTGATTCTTGTTGTTGCTTGTCATCTTAGGTTTAAACTATTTCAGATGGATGTCAAAACTGCCTTTTTAAATGGAATATTACAAGAGGAAGTGTATGTTGCACAACCTAAGGCTTTTAGGACCCACATCATCTGGATCATGTCTATAAACTTAAAAAGGCTCTATATGGTTTAAAACAAGCTCTTAGAGCCTGGTATGTTAGGCTCTCTGCATATCTTGTTGAAAAAGGTTACTCTAGAGGGTAACTTGACAAAACTTTGTTTGTTAAGAGGACTAATAGTGATGTCATAATAGCTCAAGTTTATGTTGATGATATTGTTTTTGGTTCTACTTCTGATTTACTTGTGAAAGAATTCAAAACTGTGATGGAAAGTGAATTTGAGATGAGAATGTGTGGTGAACTAACCTTTTTCCTTGGCTTGCAAGTTAAACAACTTGACAATGGCATGTTTATTTCTCAGTCTAAATATGCAGAAAACTTAGTCAAGAAGTTTGGTTTGGATAACAAGAAGACGTTCACAAATCCAATGAGCACAACTGTTAAGCTTACTGAAGATAAAGTGGGAAAAACTGTAGATCAAACCTTGTACAGGTCTATGATTGGCAGTCTGCTGTATCTCTCAGCCAGCAGACTAGAGATATCTTTTAGTGTAGGAGTATGTGCAAAATTTCAAGCAGATCCTAGAGAATCACATCTGGAAGCAGTCAAAAGAATAATCAGATATATTGCTGAAACAACAGGTTATGGTCTATTCTACACCTTTGATACTAATGTTGAAATTGCTGCATACTCTGATGCAGATTGGGGAGGAAATTTGAAAGATAGAAAGAGTACATCTGGAGGGTGTTTCTTTGTTGGCAACAATATGGTGGCATGGCACAGCAAGAAACAAAATTGCATCTCATTATCTACTACTGAAGCTGAATATGTAGTTGCTGGCTCATGTTGCACTCAAATGCTTTGGCTCATGTTGCACTCAAATGCTTTGGCTCATGTTTCACAAGGTAAGCTGTCTATTTTCTATGATAATACCAGTGCTATTAGCATCACTAAAAATCCGGTGTTGCATTCAAAAAAAAAGCACATTGAGCTCAGATATCACTTCATTAGGGACTTGGTAGAGAAACAAATTCTTGAACTAAACTTTGTACCTACTGAATCTCAACTTGCTGACCTGTTCACTAATAGATTTTTAACGTTGAGAAATGCTCTGGGAATTATGGAGCTTTGAGTTGTTCTTGCATTGATTTGTTTAATGGGACGTCTGATCTTGAGGTTTGTTAAGAGAACAATTTGCTAAGAATCAGACGTATTTATGACATCTTATATTATGTCTTATTCTGGACTTTACTTTACTTTGTCATCACATCATCACTCAATATATGTTTCACTTCCATTTTACTCTTCTGGTGGTATACTATCAAGCTTGGTATGTCGTGAGATTGCCAGAGAACATACACATGGTCATTAGTGACTCAAAGAGCCAAAGGCTAAGAATCTGTGCTGGACTCGATGTAACTCTGAAGGAACATGGCTCTGGATGTGGCGAACTTCTCAGGGTGTTCAAGCCAAAAGAAGAGCGCCAAGCTAAGAAAATGCAAAGCACCAAAAGAAACCAAAATAAACACAGCAAACCAAGGTTTAAGCTGTTGCAGATCAAATGAAAGGTCTTAAGGTTCACTCAATGTTTATTATCCTACTGTTAAAAGGAAATGTCACCAGATGTACAATGATCCGCTGTGTTTTGTTCCTCCAATCTGATGACATGCAATGCCTTGTGTGGTGATCCAAAGAATGGTAAAGCACACACTCAATTTAAAATTGTTATGATGTGATCTCAAAGTATTTGTTTTAGTTAATAGAATACATCACAATCTTAAACTTCATAATTCAAGATCTTTTGCTTGTGCAAAAAATATTTTGACAAAATTTTCATGCAGTTTTATTACTCAGATCATCATTCCATGCGTGACTTAAATCTCTTCCTTTTCTTGAGCATATCAACAATCCTTACTCATTGGACCACTATTTTAGGGGGAGCCGGTTTTAGTATTCCTAGACATTCAGAGAATTTAGGACATTTATTGCTAGAATTGCTCTCTTAATTGAATTCAGTCTCTTTGGTTTCATGCCTTCTCTAACCCTACTTGTGCAGTATATATTGACTGTCAGGACCCACCCCAGATTTCACCCTGAAACCCGTGGTAAATCCCGTGGGGTCTACCTCCAAGGAAAATTTACCGAAAATTCGGCTAAACCTTCCTTGAAAATGGACAACCCTTACCTGAAAATCTAACTTAACACTTCTAAACTAAACAACAAAGTCAGCATTAGATCACTAGCTGGTTATCAGAGCATATCTAATAAGGAAAGAATAACCATGAATAAAGATGAAGCGGAAGCAGCTTCTGACTATTGGACTAAGCCTCGACTTCATATACGCTCGATTTCAAATTAACTTAGCCTGCAAACTGGGCATTTGAAAACAAAAGGCCCAGGGGAAAGTAATTTAAAACGTTATAGTGAGTGGACAAAAATAAATAAATTCATTTAACAAAACGTAATTTTCACTACTTTCCCACATTTAAACTTTAAAACTTTGCTGCACGCAACTTTGATAACCATTTAACTTTAAATCCGGAATCTCATAAATAAATGGACGAACCAGCCCCGCTGGTTAATCAAATACGGAACTGAGAAGATTAAAATAAGGGGGAAAGTTATCACCATGTAAAAAGGAGCCTCCCAGGCTATAATAGCGTCCCACGCTAAGCGCTCAACTCTCATATGAGGAGGACCGCTGGTAAGACTATAATAGCGTCCCACGTTAAGCGCTCTACTCACATATGATGAGGAACGCTATATAATGGCTAGCTAGCAATAAATATATATATACCGATCGGTTGCCTCCCAGGCGATAATAGCGTCCCACGCTAAGCGCTCAACTCTCATATGATGAGGACCGCTGGTGAGACTATAATAGCGTCTCACGCTAAGCGCTCTACTCACATATGATGAGGACCGCTATATAATGCCTAGCTAGCAATAAATATATATATACCGATCGGTTGCCTCCCAGGCGATAATAGCGTCCCATGCTAAGCGCTCAACTCTCATATGATGAAGACCGCTGGTAAGACTATAATAGCGTCCCACGCTAAGCGCTCTACTCACATATGATGAGAACCACTATATAATGACTAGCTAGCAATAAATATATATATACCGATCGGTTGCCTCCCAGGCGATAATAGTGTCCCACGCTAAGCGCTCAACTCTCATATGATGAGGACCGCTGGTGAGACTATAATAGCGTCTCACGCTAAGCGCTTTACTCACATATGATGAGGACCGCTATATAATGGCTAGCTAGCAATAATCAATATAATCGACCCTATATTAAGGTGACTAATAACATACGAAAACACATAAATTCACTGATCTTCCCCAAGATCATACGAATGGTACGGTTCCCAACCGTACTTGAAAATCATTATAAGAAATTGTATTAAAACTAAATGACGTGTCTCACACGTCAAAATATTCTCAATTTATAAATATATAAGCGAGATTTCATTATTTCATATAAATCATAAATAATAAAACTCCACTCGAAAATACTCGTTAAAATATTTTCCAAGTCAAAATCATTATATTATAATGGAGAGCTACCGAAATTCCCATTTTCGTTAATCATTTATAAATCCCAAAATCATCCAAAAATAAAACCGATAGTACTTAAATCCATTAAACTCAGTAAAGTTCCCATCTGTACCTGGAAATATTGCGTAATAAAATAAATCATTTGACATGTCCCACATGTCAAATAAAATGCTCAAGAGAGTTCCCGAAAAATGAATGAGACTCATTACTCCAAGAAAATATTAAAATCTTCAATATGCATTTAAAAATTTAATAAGATTTATTGCATGCAAGACATTCAAATCAAAGGTCCACTCACAGTGCTCGGCTATGCCTGCCGACGACCCGAGGCTTCCTCCAAATGATCCTCTTCACGTCCTGAACAATAATTAATATTAATTCTCATTCAACAATAAACTTCAATAAATAATTCCATAAAATTAATGGTCTAAAATCAATCCTCTTCCTTGCCCATTTTCTCCATCCTTAACCCATTATATCTCAAGATTCACCATCATCACCAATAACCAAAAATTAACCTTATACGCAAATTTAAACCGGCTAACCAAACTACCGATATTCCATTCTAAACACCGCCAAAATCCTTAACCATCGAAAAATCCCCAACATTATCAAAACTCCTCCAAAAATTCCAAACTATACTTCATTAAACTCCTCTCCTTAATACCATCTTAAAAACATGAAAAACAGCCCCTAAGGGGCGCCGCCGCCTGCTCCGCCGGCAGCGGAGGCCGGCAGCCGTTCTCCGGTGACCTCCAATGCTTCTCAAATTTTAACAGAATAATCCTCTCATCATACCCAACAACTTTCATAACTAGCACTTAGTCCAATTCTAAGACTAACTAGGGTAATCGAATCAAAACATCCATAAATCCCTAGAACTTTCAATTATACAAACCACCCTAACGAAATCGAATTTAGCCGATTCCTTTTGAGGGATTACTCACCTAGATGAGGGCTACAAGTTGAGCCAAAAATCTCGGCCTATGGTGGTCGGAGGACGGAGCTCCGGCGAAGAGACAGTCGGCAGCGGGGAAGCGGATTCCTCCCGTTCGGCGGCGACCCGTGCGCGATCTCCGGCCCAGGGAGAGAGAGAAGGTGGAGGGGGTCCGAACGGGACCGGTCCGGCAGTCCCTGGCGGCCGGACGGCGACGAACGCGGGCTGGACTCCGGCGGGTCAGGGTGAGTTCGTGGAAGGGAGAGAGAGAGAAGAGAGAGAGAGAGAGAAATGGGTATTGAGCTTTTCCCACACCCGGTCCACTTAAAACCCCAACCAAAATAAACCCACTAAATTTTTACCAACACAGTAACTTTCGTTTTTAGACCATAACTTCTTCATACGAACTCCGTTTTAAACGTGCCGCGTGTCCACGAACTCTGTTTAATGTCCTCTACAACTTTCATGAAGAAAGTTTTCCCCAAAATAATTTTCCTACAAAAAGTCAACCCTAGGGTCCTTAAGGGTAATCGGTTACTCATTACGGTAAAAGACCAAAGGTAAATAACCGTAAAATAACTTAAGAACCGAGGTGTGACATTGACAGGCAAAGGTCTCTCTCTCGCCATCACTTTTCCTCTCCTCTAGTTTGCAGGTTTTCATCAAGGAATGCAGGAGGTCCCCATCCTGGTGCTTGGTATCGTCGGAGGGTTGCTCAGGGTCTTCCAACTCATCCTTTGGAGGAAGTTCCTGATCCTAGAATTCCAAGGCAAACTCAGTTTCCTTCTCCTCCACCCTCACCTCCTCATCGTGCACCACCACCACCTCGAAGGAACAACAATCGTCCTAACAAAATTCAGGCCAACCTGAATGAGATGTTTCAATATATGGTGGTCATCCGGGCTCAACATGAGGTACATGGTCGAATGCTTGATTTGGTTATGAGGGAGCTCCAGACAATGCATCGCTCTCTTGCAGATCTCTCTGGTTCCATCTTGGATCTTCAAGCCATGTAGCCACAATCTCCTCCCTCTGGTGTCGTTGGTGATGAAGAGGAGGACTTTCTTGACGAGGTGGACTAGAAGCCCTAAGACATTCAAATTCAAGGGGGAGAAGATCATTGTTGTTTTTGCTTTCAGTTATTTCTAATACTCTTGAACAATTTTCTTTCTATTTTTGGGTTGTAAGTGCATAAGCACAAATATTTGGATGCTTTGGTTATTTTTCTGAACAACGTTTGTTTTATTTTATTTTACTGATCTAGGGAGATGATGAGTCTTGATCCCAACAGATCAGTAAAAACTTTTGGTATTGTCTCAATGATATTTGATTCTTATCTGTGATATTTGTCTCACAGATTAAGGATCAGGAGAGACATCTAAGTAACTTGTTTTTCTCTTATATATATACTCTTTGTTGCTTGAATTGTGTCTTTGCAGGTACAAAAACATCAAGGTTGAATATGAATGTCATAGGGAGAGATTGTAAGTATATGGCAATCATATTCAACCTGGAAACAAAGAAGAGTCTGAGAAAGCTCAAAGAAAAACATTGTTTCCTAGCTCAACCAGGAAAAGGCTTGCTCGAACTGGTTTTGACTACAGCGTTTTCTACAGTAACTCTAATCTCGATCTCTGAGGTAAATTGTAACATCCCGGACATAATTTTTACTTATTTACTGAGTATTCTATGAGTTACTGAGGAATTTAACCGTGCTCGGTAATCTATTAATTTAACGCTCGAGTTTATTTTCGAGTTTTTTCTCAAAATGTTAAATTCCTCTTTTAAAGCCCCGATGTTATAGTACACGACGACACGAGTTTACCGCTTTCTTCAGATTATTTTGCAGAGTTTCGGACTATTTTCTACGATTTATTGAAGATTTGATATTTGAATTACTTTTATAAAATTAGATTATAACTTTTAATCTGGTCATTTGATCAACTAGGATTTTGATCATGGTCATCGATTTATAAGGAGAATTGAAAGGCTGACTTTTGGTCAAAGACCCATCTCGGGCGTTGACCTGAGCCCTGGCCTCACTCTCTTTCTCTCCGTCTGCTGCCGTCATATCCGGCGTGGCGTCGGCGGTTCCGGCCGCCGCACGCCACAAGATCACCACCAAAATGTCCGCCTTTCCCTCCTCTACCTCCTCATACCCACCATGTCGACATGTATCCACTCCCGAAGGAGATCGAAGCTGAGGTAGCACGGCGGAGTTCGCCGATTTCAGGCGAGCTTGGGCAGCGACAGCAACTCCGGTGAGTAGGGTTTCTTTCCTGTTCTCTTCTTCTCCACTTTCATGTCTTCAATCGTTCAAATCAAGCCCTAATTGTGAAAACCCCTTCTTCTGTGTTTTTCTGGGTTTCCGGTTCTTGGCTCCGACGTTGTGTTCTTGCCCTTCCGGTGAGCTTCTCGACCTCCTATGAAACATGCAAACCTCGAGAGAAGCCCAGACGCCTTTTGGTGAAGCTTTGGAGCTGCATCGATCCGGGTTCAAGCAGAGGTTAGGAGCTCGGCTAAGGTTGAGGTTCGACAAGGAGGCGTTTTCTTCTTTGATTGGTTCGTTGTTTTGGAGAACAGAAGGTAATCTCGTCTCCTTGAGCTTCTGGGTTATTGTTGTTGCGTGGTGGAGGTGTTAATTTGTTATTTTTGTTGCTGCTTGTTGTGAACTTGGTGATTCAAAGTTTATGGGGAGACTATGGCCAATTTTCCGGCAAGTGACCGGAATCCGGTGAAGTTTTCAGGCAAGTCGTCGGGATCCGGCGAGGGTTCCGGTGAAGCAGCAGATCCGGCAGAGAGTCGAGAAGATAGTTTTTGAGCATCCTTTCTAATTTAAGTCGTAGTGCCTAAAAAGGAAAGTTCGGGTTATTATTAAAAAACTTGCTAAGTTAGGAAAGTTTCTATTTTAAGAAAAATAGAAACTTTCCCTTTTGGAAGCTTCCTATTTATGGAAACTCTTTTGGGTACCCTTAGTAAATTTTGGAAGTAAATTGGTTGATGTGTTAAAGGCATGGAAATTGATTATGACTTCGATTCCAGGTTAAGGTTTTATTTAGGGGCAACGCTCGAGGAGAATTTCGGGCATTATATTGGAAAGTTTAAACCTAATACTGTGAGTGGACGTTTGATTTAAATTAAATACATGTAATGGCTTTATATTTAATGATGATTGATTTTGTTTTTATTAAACCTTAATTTGTGGAATAAATTTCCTTTTATGATTGATTTCTGCGAAGTATTTTTGGAAGTGTTTATTCATATTTTATTTAATAACTTCGTTATTTGGAAAGTTACCGAAAATAAGATTTTCGGTGGAGTCATATATTTATTTCTCTCTTTTATAATTGGTAATTTTTATTATTTTGGAGAGTTACCGAAAATGAGATTTTTGGTGAATATGTATATGGATATTTATGAGGATAGCATCTATATAAATGCTAACTAGCTATACGTGATTTTCCGTCATAATGAGGTAAAATTCTATTATGGTGTGACATTGTAATACCTCAAATTTTCATATCAATTTTCTTATATTATTTCCAAAATTAATGAAGGATTAATTGTGGGAAATTCTTATTCGTGTGTGCGAAGTTGAAGTTTCGGGAATCAATTTTATTAAGGTGCTTTGACTTTTAAGTGGTCAAAAGTTGACTCTCTTATCCGTAAGATATTTTCGAAAACTTCTTTCATGAAAGTTGTAGAGTTTGACGATACGAGTTCCTAGACACGTGACACGTGTGAAACAAATTTCGTATGAAAAAGTTACGGTCAGAGGAAGTTAGTTTCCGAATTTTGGGAAGTTTATAAATAGAAAAGTTGAGGGTTTTATTTTTTGGAAAACCCTAAAAATCCAGAAAATTTCTCTCTCTCTCTCTCTCTCTCTCTCTCCCGTCTCCATTTTTGCCACCAAATTCTTCCGGCCATAACTCGGCCATCCGACGATGGATTTGGGCGTGCTTGGTATTGTTGGAAAGCTCTCACTCCCCTCTTTCTATTCATACCAGCCTCACACTCTATGGAGCACTGTGCACGGCACAGCAAGGCCCGCAAGTTACTGCTGCCACCGGTGGTGAAGCTCCGACCGATTCCGGCGACATCGAGGTTTGAGGCTACCCATTTCTGGAAGTTCTTGTGTCACACCCCAATTTTCGAAGGATAAATTTTCAAAAATTTGGGTGTGATAAAACTCAAAATCTCAATATCCCAAAACCTGCTCGACAACTTCCAAACAAGAAAAAACAAATACTGGAAATGTAAATGTCGGTAAACTCATCAACCGAGTTAAACATTTATATCTCTTTATTTACATCAACTTCAAAAGTCTAGAAATAAAAAGGTCGCTCACATGAGCTTAAAAAAAACAACTGTCACAAAATTCAAATAAATAAACATCGTCTAAAACCCAGCTCCGAAGCCACCGCCTCAACCCTACACCATGAATTGGTGCACTGGGTTGCAAACAACAAACCCGGTAAGGTAAAAGGCCCGTATGAGTAAATCCCAAAAATAACTCAATACTTCTAACATCCAAATAAAACACATGAACAAATAAGAACAATAATTAATTCTACCAATCCAATAAAATTACAAAAGATAAAACTGGTAATTCCTGCATTAGCAACTTAGTTCAGAAATCACCTAAAAGCAAGAGAATCCAAAAGAAATAATTAAGAAAACACAACAATTCAAATCACTCAAAATCATAATGAATCCTGCAAAAGCATAGTTCAGGAATTCTATTAAAATCACACAATTAAGATTTAAGAATCTCCTACGGATAAGCATAGTTTAGGAGATACTCAAAACAAAGAATTCAAATAACAACACATAAGAACATCACACAATGATTTCTCTACTTTACTTATGAGTTCGCCAACACTTAGTCATTCCCCATAAGTAACCAAACAAACGCGTACTCATGGGTTCGTCAACACTTAGTCATCCCCCATGAAGTACCGACAGACAAACTAGAGCTCTAATACTGACCGTAACCAATCACCCAGCCAAGGCTTGGTTCCCGGTCCACCACGAAGGCTCCTAATCTAATGCACACAATCACCACTAAGGCACCATTCCACAACTAATGCACACCATCACCACTAAGACACACACATCCACAACTAATGCACACAATCACCACTAAGACACACACATGACCGGAAGTCCTTTTGAAAGATTATATTTTTTTAACAGAAAACTTGTTTTCACTTACCATGAGCCGTGGACGATCAAACTCATTTATATTTAAAAACAACATCATTTTCCTTCAAGGACAACTTCACAATTAGCAATAATAACTATAAAGTAAACTCGGTTCCTTTATGAACCCATGTGAGATCTACTCACCCAAATGACATATATTTTAAAACAAACAAAAGCATAATTTTTAAATCATCAACATCATCATCATCATAATCATCATAATCATCATCATAATAATTATCATCATCATCATCATCATATCATCATCATAATAACCATAAATAAATAGGTCACAAAGTGAACCTTGGTGAGATTTTTACTCACCTCAAATCCAGCTGCGTCTTCGCACGCACAACACAAGCATATAGCTTAACATCACACTTCACAAGTCACCTATTAACAAAACGTTAACCTTAGTAACTATCAAAAACAACAATATCTGACTCGAACCGAAACTCATGTCCTAACCCACGAGCTTGTCACTCGAGACAAATTCTCCTCCTTGACCTCTAAAAGGTTGCTGAAACGTCCTACACGTCCTATAGAACTACTAACCAGATTCTCATGTTCGGATTTACCCAAAACGGAACCAAACGAAACTTAGCACCAAGGGGAAACCCTAGCATGCAATAATGGTAACCAAAAGCTACAACCCACATATCAACACGTTCGTATCGAAGAGTACTACCTAATCAGCACCACAAAACGCCACAGACACTACTGGACGCGCCGCCACGCACCACCACAAGCGGCGGCGAGTGGGCCCCACGCGCCACCCCAAAACTTCAGAATTTAAACAAACTCCCAACATCAAACTTGTAGATTGAAGCAAGGGAAGCATCTTTTATACCTGATGTTTAAACCAATTCGGCCGGAATCGGCTGGATCGTCCACAACAAAACCGGCTGCCAAGGCGGCCTCAAACCGACTTCTAGACCTCAAAACGAGGTCAATGGCAGCATGAAACGTGCTTAGAGGGAAGAATGCTTCAAGAAAAGGGCAGCCTCACCTCTAGTCGTCGCCGTACACGGCCGGAAAGCCCTCGGTTTGGAGTCGGGTCCACCACCCTCTGCTGTGGCGTTCGATTCTCCCAATCCAGCTCGAGTCGTCCTCACCCACCTACACAGGAAGGATCACGCGGAAGAGAGGAAGAAAACCTGACCGGTGTCGTCGTCTGAGTCGGCCGGAGTCGGCGGGAAAAACCGGTCGGGTTGACCGGGTCCGGGTCAGGTCGGCTGGAGAATTTTGATAGTGAGGGTGAGGCGTGAGAGAGAAAGAAGAGAGAAAAAAAGAGGGTTTCCGGAAAATGAAATGGAAACCCTAACTTTTCCTTATTTAACCCAAAACCCCATAAAGCCACGAATTTCTGCTCACCAAAACATTCTCATACGACATCCGTTTTATGCGTGCCGCATGTTTACGAACTCGTATCGACAAACTCTACAACTTTCATGAAGGAAGTTTTCACAAATAACTTACAGAAAAGAAAGTCAACTTTTGGCCTTTTAAAAGTCAAAACACCTTAAAAAATACTCCCCAAACTTCAACTTCGCACAACCAAATAAGAATTTCAACAAATAATCCTTCATTAATTTTGGAAATAATATAAGGAAATTGATATGAAAATCTGGGGTATTACATCTTGTCCTTCTGAGCATGATGATACCAGCGTTGAAGCCCAATTCAAAGCATGGAGCTTTGGAGTTCGAAATGCTCCTTGTTTCTTTCCGGCGACGTTTCCGACCTCTTTCCGGCCGAATTGGCTTTGGCCACAGGTATGAAAAGTGTTTCATTTGATGTGACCTACAAGTTTGTTGTTGGGAGCTTGCTCAGATTTTGAAGTTGATGGGGGGGCGCGTGGGGCCCACTCGCCCCCGCCTGTGGTGGCGCGTGGTATCGCGTCCGGCAGTGTTGTAGCTTTAGTTTCTTTGGTTAGCTAACTCTTGTTGTTGTGAGCATGTTGAGTTGTGGAAATTCTAGGTTATGAGTAAGGATTGCATGCCAGGTTCTATGTTATTCATAGGTGTTTTGGGAGGTTGTGAACTTTGGAAGTTTGAGAATTAGAAACAGCAGTTTTGGGTCGTTAAATTCGACGACCTTGGAAGGTTGTCTTTCTTTGGGCAAACCTTCGGAATAAGTTTTGAGTTAAGAGGGCAAATGTTACTCTTTAGTTGATTGGTTACTAAGGTTAATATTTGTGTTGTTTAGGTAGCTTGTGGAGTTGTTTTTGGGCTTAGTTCTTGAATTTCTTTTGTGAAGATGCAGCGGGATTTTTAGGTGAATAACATCTCACCAAGGTTCACTTTGGGACCAATTATTTATGGTTATTGTGATGATGCTTATGATGATGATTGTGATGATGATAATGATTATGATGATGATGATAATTATTTTTAATGTTCATGTGATCATAATATCATGGGTTCTTGATAGATTATTCTTGTGGGAATATCTATGTTTATTCATATAAATATATTTATGTAGAAGGATATAATTTTTATGATGTGCTCTGTGTTGTTGATGATGTTGATTTAAAGAATATGTTATTGTTTGTTTTTAAATATATGAGCTTGATCGCCAACGGCTCATAGGTAAGATAAAATAAGTTTTTCTATTATATTATTATATTGTGATTCGTTGTTTAGATAGTTAAACCGGGTTCCCAGCCTTTAATCGGGTGATTGGTTACGGTTATGATGATTCTACTCTATTGTGATTTGTTGTGTAGATAGTCAAACTGGGTTCCAAGCCTTTAATCGGGTGATTGGTTACGTTTATGATGATTCTACTCTATTGTGATTTGTTGTGTAGATAGTCAAACTGGGTTCCAAGCTTTTAATCGGATGATTGGTTACGGTTATAATGCTATTATTATTTTGTGATTTGATATTGGACAGTGAAACTGGGTTCCAAGCCTTTGGCCTGGTGATTGGTTACGCTTAGGAATAGAGCTCTAGTCCGTCTGTCGGTGTAGGTCATGGGAGGTAACTGAATGTATCTGGGGCCCATGGGTAAAAAAATTATTGTTGTAGGTCATGAGAGGTATTTATTAATATCTGGGACTCATGGGTACATGTGTTTGTTGTAGGTCATGGGAGATACTAATAAGGTACATGTATATTTGTAAAAGTATTGGTTATGTGGTTTTAACATTGTTTTTAATTGTTGTCTTTTAACTTACTTGTTTTGAGTATCTCTTGAACTATGCTTAATGCAGGAGATTCTTTAATCTTATTTGTGTGAATTTTTAGTGCGCTTCCTGAACTATCCTTTTTGCAGGATTCACTTATGATTTTGATTATTTTGTGAATTGTTGGGTTTTCTTATTTACTCTCTTTTGATTTTTTTTGTTTTGAGGCGATTCCTGAACTAAGTCCTAAAGCAGGAATTATCGGTTTTATCTTATGTGATGTTGGGTTGAGTTATTTTTAGGAGTTACTCATACGAGCTTTTTAGCTTATCGGGTTTGTTGTTTATAACCCGGTGCACCAATTCATGGTGTAGGGGTTAGACCTGCAGGTGATGATCAGCAGGGTTGAGGCGGAGGCATAGTGCAGAGTTGTTAGTTGCTGTACACTTTATATTATTATATTTGGTAGATAGCATTAAACTCATTCGAATGTTTTCATTTCTTGACTTTTAAGTTTATGTAAACAAGGAAATGTAATATTTAACTCGATGTTGAGTTGTGTTGACATTTACATTTCTGCAATTGAGTTTAGTTTCTTTAAATTTGTTGAACAGGTCTTGGGAATTATTTTTTGCGAGTTATATCATACCCAAATTTTTTAAATTTATCCTTCGAAAATTGGGATGTGACAGTTTGGTATCAGAGCCTAGGTTTGTATATTTTGTGATAATCAGTACTTCGGAGTGAGCGCTCGACTGTAGCGGATCACCATCATATGCTCTTCGGTATTGATATGTCATTGGGTATACGGGAGTAAGGTGTTGTCTTGAGCGTTAGGTCGCTAGGGCATACGTTGCCTCAGTAGGTGAAGTGCGGGAGATTTGAGTAGGATGTTTGAGTTTTAGTCTTCGAGGAATAAGAACCTCTAGATTGAACTATTATTTGACGTCACAGATTTTGATTGTGGAAGTCAGTGTTGTTTTGATGACGTGGGTATTACGTCTTTTGTTCGTGACTTAAACTTGTGTTTAAGTCTTATGCAAGTATTAACTCAGTGTTGCCTTGCTTCACAAGTGATGGTCCTCTTGGAGGTTATTTCGGGAAATTAGGAGATGATTTTCCCGGTGAAAGAATTCTATTTTAGGAATGGGGGAAAGAATAACTCCCTCTGCCTATTATCAAGGCAGTGAACCCGACTCATCTAGTGAGGTCAATTTGGGAGATTGCAAGGCTTAGGGTGGTGACCTTGCCGGGTAGTACAAATTGTTCACCGATTTGAGGATCAAGGACATGTAGACCTATTTATGTGGTCAATTGTACTGGCATTGTAATAGGAAATGATTTTGTTCTCTTATGGGTAGGGTTCAGACGGTGGTGGAGTTTTGTGCCAAGGTCTAAGGGTATGTTCTCCATGTCACGGGAGGGTTTACATAACTCTTCTAGAAGCATATGCTTATATGTTTTAACGTTGGGGATTAACCTTGTTACTCTAGTTTGGGGGACTAGGATTGTTGAGATTAGTGGTCGGGCAATTGGTATTGCTAATGATCATTTGTTAATGTTGTGTTTCGTATTGAATTACTGTGATTCTAATTCGATTACCTTTATGTTGCTTGTGATCTCCTGAACTAAGTTTCATGCAGGGATCACTATTTTCATAATTGTTTGATCTCAATGTAATCACTTGAACTAAGCTATGCGCATGGATTACTATGCTTTCAATTGTTTGTTTTAAAGTAATTTTCTGGTTTAATTCATATGCATTGATTTCGATGGTTGTTTATGTGCCCTTCACTGATTTAGACCAATGCAAGGTTTCTAGTTGTAGTTAGTTAACAGTGCATGTGAAATTTAAGGTGACCATCAAGAATAGGTATCCCTTGCCTATGATTGATGATTTGTTGATCAACTTAGAGGTGCTACGGTGTTCTATAAGATTGACCTGAGGTTCGGTTATCAACAGTTGAGGGTGAAGGGGGAGGATATTCTGAAGACCGTTTTTCAGGACTAGGTATGGGCATTATGAATTTGTTGTCATGTCTTTTGGTCTAACTAATGCGTCTGCTGCTTTTATTGATTTGATGAACCGCATCTTCAATCCTTATCTGGATGTGTTTGTGGTAGTATTTGTGGATGATATTTTGATTTACTCCAAGACCTTGGAGGATCATGATAGGCATCTGCGGATAGTACTACAGGTTTTTAGGGAGGCAAAGTTGTATGTTAAGTTCGGGAAGTGTGAGTTTTGGAAGGAAGAAGTGAAGTTCCTTGGTCTTGTGGTATCGAAGGATGGAATTTCGATGGATCCCTATAAGCTGGAGGATTTGCGATTGGTGAGCAAAGTTTAGGAGTACCTTATTCTCTTTTCTTCTTCATGAGAGTGAGGTGTGATTTTTGGTGCATCCTTTTCTATGATGTTGTGGTTGTGTTTTGCTTAAGTTTTGCAGTTAAGGTCTTGTGTTTGACTTCTTTTATAGATGTGATGCTATTGTAGTATGTGGCTCATGCATCATTCTTTGTTGTGGTGGTAGAGATTCTCTACTATGCGTTTTTGTGTGCGATCGGATGTCGTGATCTTTGTGACTTGTTAGGGGTTAGGATTTAGTTTGGCTGTAGTGTTCTAAGTGGTTGAACACTCGTTGAGTTGTGCCCCATGTATTATTTACTTTTGAGAGATTTATGTGTAGTCATTGTTTTATGCTATAGTTAGCAGGATAGTTGTGTGAGCATTGTTATCCATAGTAGGATGTTTGATGCACCTTTGTTATGCCGGTGGAAATTCTATGTCACCTTTTTAATTTTATAATCTCATGTTATATATATATATATATATATATATATATATATATATATATATATATATATATATACATTTTATTTTATTTTATGTGAATCGGTTGAGTTTTGGCTTGAATGGAATTGTGTAATGAAATAGTAGAGCAGTTATTGAGTAGTGATGTGTGACATTCCTATATGATTGAGTTTTTGTGTGGTTATGATGACTTTGTGATTTTGGACTTAGAATGTGGAGGCAGTGTTAAGTTGGAGTCTTCCCACTACTCATACAGAGATTCGTAGTATTGCCAAGTTTGTGTGGACCGAGGAATGTGAGAAGTCTTTTGAGGAAGTATATTCCAGATGAGTCACATGTGATTGACTGATACTATCAAGGTGAATGCGGAAGCAACCTTTGTTGTTGAACCGGTTCGAATCATGGATAGGTCAACCAAGAGGCTTCGAAGGAAGGAAGTCAACTTGGTTAAGGTGTGTTGGAGTCACTATGATGAAGGTGATGCATCTTGGGAGCTAGAGTCGGATATGAGGGCTAAGTATCCCAAGTTGTTTTAGGATTAGTATACTTGAATTTCGGGGCAAAATTCTTTTAAGGAGGGTAGATTGTAATACCCTAGATTTTCATATCAATTTCCTTATATTATTTCTAAAATTAATGAAGGATTAATTGTGGGAAATTCTTATTCGTGTGTGCGAAGTTGAAGTTTCGGGAATCAATTTTATTAAGGTGCTTTGACTTTTAAGTGGTCAAAAGTTGACTTTCTTATCCGTAAGATATTTTCGAAAACTTCCTTCATGAAAGTTGTAGAGTTTGGCGATACGAGTTTGTAGACATGTGGCACGTGTGAAACGGATGTCGTATGAAAAAGTTACGGTCAGAGGAAGTTAGTTTCCGAATTTTAGGAAGTTTATAAATAGAAAAGTTGAGGGTTTTATTTTTTGGAAAACCCTAAAAATCTAGAAAATCTCTCTCTCTCTCTCTCTCCCGTCTCCATTTTTGCCACCAAACTTCTTCCGGCCATAACTCGGCCATCCGGCGACGGATTTTGGCGTGCTTGGTATCGTTGGAAAGCTCTCACTCCCCTCTTTCTACTCATACCAGCCTCATACCCTATGGAGTATTGTGCACGGCGCAGTAAGGCTCGCAAGTTACTACTGCCGCCAGCGGTGAAGCTCCAACCGATTCCGGCGACATCGAGGTTTGAGGCTACCCATTTCTGGAAGTAAATTGGTTGATTTGTTAAAGGCATGGAAATTAATTATGACTTCGATTCCAGGTTAAAGTTTTATTTAGGGGCAACGCTCGAAGAGAATTCTAGGCATTATATAGGGAAGTTTAAGCCTAATACTGTGAGTGGACGATTGATTTAAATTAAATGCATGCAATGGTTTTTTATTTAATGATGATTGATTTTGTTTTTATTAAATCTTAATTTGTGGAATAAATTTCCTTTTATGATTGACTTCTGCGAAGTATTTTTGGAAGTGTTTATTCATATTTTATTTGATAACTTCACTATTTGGAAAGTTACCGAAAATGAGATTTTCGGTGGAGTCATACATTTATTTCTCTCTTTTATAATTGGCAATTTTTATTATTTTGGAGAGTTACCGAAAATGAGATTTTTGGTGAATATGTATATGGATATTTATGAGAATAGTATGTATTTAAATGCTAGCTAGCCATACGTGCTTTTCCGCCATAATGAGGTAAAATTCCATTATGGTGTGACGTGAGCGTGAGACGCAAGCGTTGTAGCCCTATATGAAAGTAGTAATTCATATAGGGGATATGCATGTATATACACCCGTCTTTTCCGCTATAATGAGGTAAAATTCCATTATGGTGTGACGTGAGCGTGAGACGCAAGCGTTGTAGCCTTGAATGAATTCCTATTTTTTCAGATATTTTCATAAGAATTCATACAAGGAGTATGACGAGTGTAAATACATATATTATATATTTTAGCCTGAGAGGCTCTATTTTATAAAGTTTTGGAGACTAGCCGGGGCTAGTCATGTAATTGTCAGTTAATGAGTTAAAAGTTTTTGAGCTTGTCGCATACATCATATCTTTTCTAAACAGATTAAATCGGGAAAGCATAAATAATTTTTATTTGTTTATTTTAATTAAATTTATTTTTGTCCACTCATTCTAACGTTTTCGAATGTTTTCCCCTGGGCCCTTCGGTTTTAAATGCCCAGTTTGCAGGTTAGTATAATTGAAGTCGGGCGTATATGGAGTCGAGGCATAGTCCATCGTATAGCTTCCGTTTATATATATATATATATATATTTATCTTCCCTTCACTGTTAGAAATGCTCTGAACCTATGACTTGTTGGTTATGAGATTTTTGTTATAATAGTAAATATTAATTGGGAGATGTTGTGATTTGTGGGGAGCACGAAGGCTCTAGGAATTTATAATGTTGGAGTTTGAACTTTTAGAAGTGTTTGCAAGTGTTTTATTTAGGAAGGGTTGTCCATTTTCAAGGGAGGCTATGTCGAATTTTTGGTAAATTTTCCTTGGAGGTGGACCCCGTAGGATTTATTTAGGGTTTCAGGGTGAAATTCGGGATGAGTCCTGACATAAATGCATTTCATGCATTTCATGTTTTGATAACTGATTGTGAAAAGATTGAGTCTATGTTTGTTAAAGATTTGTCTAAAATATCTTTGAGGTATTTTAGGAATATAAATGCATATCTGTTAGGAAAGTATTTGAGATACTGGCGTGCTCCGAAACCAGTGCGACAATTAAGAACCCTTTTTGACAATCGTAGTATAAGACAAATGATGTTTGATCAATCCGGGGACTAAGTGTGCTCTTGTAACATTCCTCATGTAAAAAGTCAGTAGCTAACAACAAAAATATATACAAGTATTTATTTAGAAATATACATATGATACAAGGTAAACAGAGGGGTTTTGAGAGTTTGATTCTACGTTCCTACTAAAAGATAAAGACAAAATCTAAACTAATATATACAAGTGATCATCTTCAACACACATCAACCAGAAATTTCAGAATGAATCAAACAAGTATCAACATGCCTCAAACATATATTCAAATTCATTGCCAAGTGATATCAAAAACAAACTCGAAACACAAGCCTACGAGGTCATGCATCCCATTAATTCTACTTACTTTATCTCCCAGCACAGAACGTCTAGAAGTAGGATATTTCATGCAAAGGCTACGATCGATACTTAGTGTCGACACAAAGTGTCACGCCCCGGTTCTTAAGTTATTTTACGGTTATTTACTTTGGTAATATTTTGGTCTTTTACCGTTTTAAGTAACCGTTTACTATTTAAGACTCCAAAGTTGACTTTTTCTTCCGCATGGAATTTGGGAAAACTTTCTTCATGAAAGTCGTAGAGGATGTTATTACGAGTTCGTAGACATGCTACGCGTTAAAAACGGAGTTAGCATGTAAAAGTTATCATTAAAAAAGGTAATTTTTATTGGGGTATTATTTTGGGATGTAGAATATTTTGGAATGGGTTATATATAAGTTTGGACCGGGTAGAGGGGGAGCACCCAGCCCAAATTCATTAACTTCTTTTTTTTTCCTTTCTTTTTCTTCTTCCTTCCTCCCGAGCCCCCGAGCTCTCTCTCTCTCGCCGGAAACTGCAGCCACCAGCTGCCGCCGTCCAGCCAACCACCAGCCGCCGCTCCAGCCCAGATCAGACCCCCGTCACCTCCTCTCTCTCCCCGGCCTAGTGTCCGAGCCGGTAGTGCCGCCGGAGAGGAGAAAAAGCCGCCGGAACCGCCGACTGTCCCTTCGCCGGAGCTCCGTCCTCCGGCCACCATAGGTCATGATTTTTGGCTCAACTTGTAGCCCTCATCTAGGTGAGTAATCCCTCAAAAGGATTCGGCTAAATTCGATTTCGTTAGGGTGGTTTGTATAATTGAAAGTTTTAGGGATTTATGGATGTTTTGATTCGATTACCATAGTTAGGCTTGGAATTGGTGTTTGTGCTAGTTAGGAAAGTTGTAGAGGAGATTGAGAGGAAGATTCTGTTAAAATTTGGTAGCATTTGCAGGTTGCCGGAGTTGGTCGCCGGCCGCCGCTGCCGGCGGAGCCGCCGGCGGCGCCGCCGCTGTTTTGGGAAATTTTGTGGTTTTTGATGTAGAATATTAAGGGGATATTATTGATGTGAATTTAGGAATTTTTGGAGGATTTTTGGTTAGGTTTTGAAATTTGTAAAGTTTGGTATTTTTGGCGGATTAATAAGTTAAAATCCGGCCATTGGATTATTTTTATGAATAGGACGTTGGAAGGTGATTTTTGAGGATGTCGGTATTTATGGAGATTTTTGGTTGGCAGTGAAGTTAAGATTTAGGACGATAGGCATGGTTGAGCACGAGAAGCTCATATTTAATTATGCCTATTTTCTTTAAACGTTGGGATTTTATTTAAGGAATTATTTATGTTTTGGAACAGGACGCGAGGAGGCTCGAGCAGAGGAGACCTCCGACTGACTTCAGGCTTAGGCCTAACTAGTGAGTGGACTTTTGTTTTAAATAATGTGCATGCAGTTGTTTATTTGGTTAGACCATTTGACGTCATTTTTATTTGACGAATTTACTCATTGTGATGAGTTACCGAAAATGGGATTTTCGGTAAATTATAATATATTTTTAAGGAGAGTATGTATATAAATGCTAGCTAGCGATATGTGTCTGTCCACCTTAATGACATAATATATAACTGCATTATGGTGTGACATGAGCGTTGGACGCAAGCGTAGTAGCCTTATATGAGTGTTTAATTCATATAAGGGGTCTGGGCACATATTTATACACCCGTCTGTCCACCTTAATGACATAGTGTATCACCGCATTAAGGCGTGACGTGAGCGTTGGACGCGAGCGTAGTAGCCCTATATAGATTATTATTAATTTATATAGGGAGTCTGGGCGAGTGTAAATATATACATGTATATATTTTAGCCTGAGAGGCTGTATTTGGATATATATATAGTTTTGAGCAGTAGAGGCTCGATATTTATAACGATAAGAGAATTATCGTTTAAGACATGCATTCGTTTTCTTGGGAATTAAATTGGGAAAACATAAATATTCTTTTTATTTATTTTTGTCCACTCACTCTAATTATTGCGAATGTTTTTCCCCTGGGCTCTTCGTTTTTAAAATGCCCAGTCTGCAGAGTTCGAGTTAGAACGAGTAGGAGACGACGAGGCATAGTTACCCATTTCTCAGCCACCATTCATCAGTAGGTTACCTGTTTAACCTACTAGAGTATTTTTCCTACTCCTCTAGTGTATAGTAGCTCTGAATACTCTTTGGGATTTATTGTAATGTTCTGGTGGTGTGCTTAGACTTTTATTGTATTTTTTGAATATACGAAGTTTGTAATTATTTACTCACTTTCGTATAATTGTGGGTTGATTTGGAGGATGCTCAAATTTATTTAAGAAAGTAACACTTTAGTTTTCTAGGTTAGGGTTGTCCATTTTCAAGGGAGGTTTGCTTTTTAGTAAATTTTCCTTGGAGGTGGTCCCCGCAGGACTTACCTCGGGTTTCGGGGTGAAATTCGGGGTGGGTCCTGACAATTGGTATCAGAGCTTTAGGTTTCATTTCCTACCTCCTTGGTACTACCATATTTGCCTAAGAAGCACGTGGTTCCTATAGAGTGGTAATCCGACCGCGGCGGATTCACTAGCATTTTATGCTTTGGATGCTATGTGTTATTGGGTATGTGTGATAGTTCTGTTAGTCTTGTGTTCGTAGAAAAGAGAGATGGTTGGCATCTCCCCTGACAGGGACGGGAACAGTCTTCGGACTTACCTGTTACCACATCCGGTTAAGGCTACTTCATCATCCGCTTCTGGATCTTCAGCGGGTAGTAGCAGTAGTGGAGGATCAGGTTCTAGTTCTCGGTTTAGGGCTAGAGGACGTAACAGGAGACCTTTCAGGAGCCAGTTGGGTAGGCAACAGACTGGTCAGTTTGGTTCTAGTGGCAGTTTCCAGGGTGGTCAGACTTTTTCTTTTGGTCGTCAGCAGCAGTTTTCTGGGTGCTTTGAGTGTGGTAGTCTGGACCATTTCAAGAGAGATTGTCCCTTGTTGGCTCAGAGAACCACCCCCACTCCTACTCAGCCAGCCGATCAGCCTGCAGCCAGAGGCTCCAGTATTGGTACTCGTGGCAGTACAGCAGCCAGAGGTGGCTCTCAGCAGGGTAGTGGTCAACGTGGACGTCCCATGACTCGTGCCAGACTTCATGCTATGACTCAGCAGGAAGGTCGTACTTCTCCAGATGTCATCATTGGTACGTTATTAATTTTTGGCCAGCCAGCTTTTATTTTAATTGATCCCGGAGCCACGCATTCATTTATGTCTAGTAGATTTGCCCTCCATGCAAATGTGCCATCATCGTCTCTTCCAGGCGAGTGGCATGTGTCTCTACCCTCCGGTGAGGTGATGAGAATAAATTGGGTGTTTAGTGGTTGTGAAGTATTGGTGGAAGGAACTAAGTTTAAGGCGGATCTAATCCCTTTAGATATTGTGGAGTTTGATGTGATTTTGGGAATGGATTTTTTAGAGGCTTATAGAGCTATGGTAGATTGTTTCCGAAAAGAAGTGGTGCTTCGAAGTCCAGATGGATTTGAAGTTGCATTTCAAGGAGAAAGAGATGTTATTTCGAGTTGCTTGATATCAGCTATTACTACTAGGAAATTGTTAAGTAAAGGCTGTCAGGCATACTTAACTCACATTGTGGATACAAGTATGAGAGTGTTGGAAGTAGAGGATATTCCTGTAGTAAGGGAGTTTCCAGATGTTTTTCCCGAGGAGTTGCCTGGTTTGCCTCCTGTAAGGGAGATAGATTTTTCTATCGAGTTATTTCCAGAAATTATGCCTATCTCACAGGCACCTTACAGAATGGCTCCAGCTGAATTGAAGGAGTTGAAGACTCAACTGCAGGAGTTGGTAGATAAAGGTTTTATTCGGCCTAGCAAGTCTCCATGGGGTGCTCCGGTGTTGTTTGTTAAGAAGAAAGATGGCACCATGAGACTATGCCTTGATTATAGGAAGCTAAATCAAGTCACGGTGAAGAATAAATATCCGTTACCCCGTATTGATGATTTATTTGATCAGTTAAAGGGTGCTACTGTTTTCTCAAAAATTGACTTGAGATCTGGTTATCATCAGTTGCGGATCCGAGAGAATGACATAGCCAAGACTGCTTTTCGATCACGCTATGGTCATTATGAGTTTGTGGTGATGCCTTTTGGACTTACTAATGCACCAGCTGCGTTCATGGATCTCATGAATAGGGTGTTTAGTACATATCTTGACCGCTTCGTGATCGTATTCATAGATGACATTTTGGTTTACTCAAGAAGTAAAAAGGAGCATGCCAAACATCTAAGAATGATATTGCGGACTTTGAGAAATGCTCAATTGTATGCCAAGTTCAGCAAATGTGAATTTTGGTTGGATAAAGTGGGATTCTTGGGTCATGTAATTTCGGCTGAAGGTGTTAGTGTGGATCCCCAAAAGGTGGAAGCAGTGTCAAATTGGAGAAGACCTACCACTGTGACGGAGATTCGTAGTTTCTTGGGATTAGCAGGTTATTATCGACGCTTTGTGCAAGATTTTTCAAAGATTGCTGTTCCACTTACAAGATTGACCAAGAAGGGAGTTAAGTTCGAATGGTCAGATCAGTGTGAGCAAAGTTTTCAAGAATTAAAGAATCGCCTGACCAGTGCTCCTGTTTTAGCCCTTCCGGATGATAGTGGGGAATATGTGGTTTATTGTGATGCTTCTAAACGAGGTTTAGGCGGGGTATTGATGCAGCATGATCGAGTTATTGCCTATGCTTCTAGGCAATTGAAGCAGCATGAGGTAAATTATCCCACTCATGATTTAGAGCTTGCAGCAGTAGTTTTTACTCTCAAGTTGTGGAGACACTATCTTTACGGAGCCAAGTGTCAGATTTTTACCGATCACAAGAGTCTTCGGTACGTGTTCACTCAAAAAGAGTTAAATATGAGGCAGAGAAGGTGGATGAAATTAATCAATGATTATGATTGCACTATTGAGTATCATCCTGGAAAAGCTAATGTGGTAGCTGACGCTCTTAGTCGAAATCCCACCATATCCTTGTCTCACTTGAGGATGGTTAGAGTTCCTCTTCTTTTTGAGTTACGAGCTACTGGGGTGGATTTAGCGGTGGATAATGTTGGTGCCTTGGTAGCTAGTTTCCATGTCAGACCAGTTTTGGTTGATAAAGTGCGGGAAGCGCAGTATCATGATCCTTCCATTGTTCAGTTGATAGAAAGAGTAGCGAATGGAGCCGCCGTGGATTTTTCGGTAAGAAGAGATGGAACTTTATTGTTCAAAAATAGACTTTGTGTTCCAAAGAGAAATGAAGAGTTAAAGATAGAGATAATGGAAGAAGCTCATAGTTCTGCATATGCTGCTCATCCGGGTAGTACAAAAATGTATCGGACTTTGAAAGATTATTATTGGTGGCCAAACATGAAGAGGGAAATGGCAGCTTTTGTAAGTAGGTGTTTGATCTGTCAGCAAGTGAAAGCTGAAAGGCAGAAACCTTCAGGATTTCTTGAGCCGTTGCCTATTCCAGTGTGGAAGTGAGACCACATCACCATGGATTTTGTTTTCAGTTTACCTCGTACCCGTGAGGGGCATGACGGTATTTGGGTGATTGTGGATAGACTCACCAAATCTGCACATTTCTTACCGATGGGAAAGAAGTATACAATGGATAAATTGGCGGAGCTTTATGTGAATGAGATTGTGAGACTTCATGGTGTACCTGAATCAATAGTGTCGGATCGGGATCCTAGATTTGCTTCTAAATTCTGGAAAGCTCTTCAGACAGCTTTAGGTACCCGATTACACTTCAGCACTGCTTTTCATCCTCAGACTGATGGGCAATCAGAGAGGACTGTTCAGACTTTAGAGGATATGTTGAGAGCTTGTGCCTTGCAGTTTAGGGGGAGTTGGGATAAGAACCTATCTTTGATGGAGTTTGCTTATAATAACAGCTACCATTCTAGTATTGGTATGGCTCCCTTTGAGACACTTTATGGGAAACAGTGTCGTACACCTCTATGTTGGAATGAAGTAGGAGAAAAAGAACTTTGTGGTCCTGAGTTAATCCATGATACTAATGAGAAGATTAAAGTGGTCAGAGATAGACTCAAGGCCGCTCAAAGTAGGCAGAAGAGTTATGCAGATGTTCGCAGGAAAGACCTTGAATTTCAAGTAGGTGATTGGGTGTTTTTGAAATTATCCCCTTGGAAAGGGATAGTACGTTTTGGTAAGCGTGGGAAGCTTAGTCCGAGGTATATTGGGCCGTATGAGATAATAGAGCGAGTTGGCTCACTTGCTTATCGATTACTTCTGCCTCCAGAATTGTCCAGGATACATAATGTGTTTCATGTATCCATACTTCGTAAGTATATGGCCGATCTCTCTCATGTGTTGCAAGAGCAGCCAATTAGTTTGACGAGAGATTTGACCTATGAAGAGGAACCGGTACAGATTCTTGACCGAAAGGAGCAAGTACTGAGGAACAAGACAATTCCACTTGTCAAGGTGCTTTGGAGAAGTCATCAAGTAGAGGAAGCTACTTGGGAATCAGAGGAACAAATGAGGCAGCAGTATCCCTACCTTTTTGTTTGATAGTTATGTAAATTTCGGGGACGAAATTTTTATAAGGAGGGGAGAATTGTCACGCCCCGGTTCTTAAGTTATTTTACGGTTATTTACTTTGGTAATATTTTGGTCTTTTACCGTTTTAAGTAACCGTTTACTATTTAAGACTCCAAAGTTGACTTTTTCTTCCGCATGGAATTTGGGAAAACTTTCTTCATGAAAGTCGTAGAGGATGTTATTACGAGTTCGTAGACATGCTACGCGTTAAAAACGGAGTTAGCATGTAAAAGTTATCATTAAAAAAGGTAATTTTTATTGGGGTATTATTTTGGGATGTAGAATATTTTGGAATGGGTTATATATAAGTTTGGACCGGGTAGAGGGGGAGCACCCAGCCCAAATTCATTAACTTCTTTTTTTTTCCTTTCTTTTTCTTCTTCCTTCCTCCCGAGCCCCCGAGCTCTCTCTCTCTCGCCGGAAACTGCAGCCACCAGCTGCCGCCGTCCAGCCAACCACCAGCCGCCGCTCCAGCCCAGATCAGACCCCCGTCACCTCCTCTCTCTCCCCGGCCTAGTGTCCGAGCCGGTAGTGCCGCCGGAGAGGAGAAAAAGCCGCCGGAACCGCCGACTGTCCCTTCGCCGGAGCTCCGTCCTCCGGCCACCATAGGTCATGATTTTTGGCTCAACTTGTAGCCCTCATCTAGGTGAGTAATCCCTCAAAAGGATTCGGCTAAATTCGATTTCGTTAGGGTGGTTTGTATAATTGAAAGTTTTAGGGATTTATGGATGTTTTGATTCGATTACCATAGTTAGGCTTGGAATTGGTGTTTGTGCTAGTTAGGAAAGTTGTAGAGGAGATTGAGAGGAAGATTCTGTTAAAATTTGGTAGCATTTGCAGGTTGCCGGAGTTGGTCGCCGGCCGCCGCTGCCGGCGGAGCCGCCGGCGGCGCCGCCGCTGTTTTGGGAAATTTTGTGGTTTTTGATGTAGAATATTAAGGGGATATTATTGATGTGAATTTAGGAATTTTTGGAGGATTTTTGGTTAGGTTTTGAAATTTGTAAAGTTTGGTATTTTTGGCGGATTAATAAGTTAAAATCCGGCCATTGGATTATTTTTATGAATAGGACGTTGGAAGGTGATTTTTGAGGATGTCGGTATTTATGGAGATTTTTGGTTGGCAGTGAAGTTAAGATTTAGGACGATAGGCATGGTTGAGCACGAGAAGCTCATATTTAATTATGCCTATTTTCTTTAAACGTTGGGATTTTATTTAAGGAATTATTTATGTTTTGGAACAGGACGCGAGGAGGCTCGAGCAGAGGAGACCTCCGACTGACTTCAGGCTTAGGCCTAACTAGTGAGTGGACTTTTGTTTTAAATAATGTGCATGCAGTTGTTTATTTGGTTAGACCATTTGACGTCATTTTTATTTGACGAATTTACTCATTGTGATGAGTTACCGAAAATGGGATTTTCGGTAAATTATAATATATTTTTAAGGAGAGTATGTATATAAATGCTAGCTAGCGATATGTGTCTGTCCACCTTAATGACATAATATATAACTGCATTATGGTGTGACATGAGCGTTGGACGCAAGCGTAGTAGCCTTATATGAGTGTTTAATTCATATAAGGGGTCTGGGCACATATTTATACACCCGTCTGTCCACCTTAATGACATAGTGTATCACCGCATTAAGGCGTGACGTGAGCGTTGGACGCGAGCGTAGTAGCCCTATATAGATTATTATTAATTTATATAGGGAGTCTGGGCGAGTGTAAATATATACATGTATATATTTTAGCCTGAGAGGCTGTATTTGGATATATATAGTTTTGAGCAGTAGAGGCTCGATATTTATAACGATAAGAGAATTATCGTTTAAGACATGCATTCGTTTTCTTGGGAATTAAATTGGGAAAACATAAATATTCTTTTTATTTATTTTTGTCCACTCACTCTAATTATTGCGAATGTTTTTCCCCTGGGCTCTTCGTTTTTAAAATGCCCAGTCTGCAGAGTTCGAGTTAGAACGAGTAGGAGACGACGAGGCATAGTTACCCATTTCTCAGCCACCATTCATCAGTAGGTTACCTGTTTAACCTACTAGAGTATTTTTCCTACTCCTCTAGTGTATAGTAGCTCTGAATACTCTTTGGGATTTATTGTAATGTTCTGGTGGTGTGCTTAGACTTTTATTGTATTTTTTGAATATACGAAGTTTGTAATTATTTACTCACTTTCGTATAATTGTGGGTTGATTTGGAGGATGCTCAAATTTATTTAAGAAAGTAACACTTTAGTTTTCTAGGTTAGGGTTGTCCATTTTCAAGGGAGGTTTGCTTTTTAGTAAATTTTCCTTGGAGGTGGTCCCCGCAGGACTTACCTCGGGTTTCGGGGTGAAATTCGGGGTGGGTCCTGACACAAAGTACCCGTCTGCACTAAACATGAATCATTAAGATCTATAGAATTCTAAATTTGAACATGCCCAAGTTACAGGCGCTGCCCAACCTGTAAGCATGTAACATAGTCTCGGCTATTATTACATAACTTTTACTACTTGGATCTCCGCCTAAAACTATTAGGTGAATTAGTTCGGAGACCTAGCAACACTAACCTGTAGAATAGAGTTTTAGTGAAAGCAAAACTATGCATTTAACGAATCAACAAGGCATAAAACAGATCACATGATATCATAGACAACTCGAAATATGTTTGAATTTATTCTGAATATTAACCTATTCATGTTCTTAACAACCAACCAATTCCAACTTTGAAATCCAATAAAAGAAAATAAAGAACAATAACAAGATAGAAGAAACAAGTCATGAGTTACACTTTATGAATCTTCAAGTAAGCTTGAGATGTTCGAAGGATCACACACGCTTGATGCTTCTCGGCAGCCTTCTGGAGAAGTCCTACAAATGTGCCAGCTTGGATTGCTTCTTTTCTGGAGAGAGGCGTTGAAAAGGAGAAGGAAGGCTTTTCTGATTTTTGTGTGAAGAAGAGATGATCTGAGTAGTACACAAGGCTGTCTTTATATAGAGAATATCTTGGTAAAACTTCTCTTCCAAAATGATGTGGGACTAGGAGCACATGTTTGACTTTTCTTCTTTAGGTGCACACGTTTGACTTTTCTCCTTCCTTTTTAGACTTGGAATCCAAATTTACTTTTCTTCCTTCCTTGGACTTGGAATCCAAATTTACATCTCCTTTCTTCCTTGGACTACAAGAAGGCTTATTTGTCTTTTTCTGCATTTTTCTCTTATTTCCGCGATTTAGCCTTCTTTTTTCGATTTAAGCTCTCATTGCCTCTACAATCACAAAACATGTTAGAAATAGCATTATTATGAGAATATCATAGCTAAATAGGGTAGGAAACACAATAAAAACATAGCACTTTGTGCTCATATTAGATACATATATGTTGTAACTGATTTGATTTTTGTTTCCATGTATATCTCAATCAGGAATCAAAGGTGATTCGATTGAGGGGGAGTCCTTCCCCTATATATACGATTGAGATGTACCTTGGAAATCTAGAGTTTTTTTTTTTATAATTTTTAAACATATAGTGTTGGTTTTGCAGCATAGCTGCATAATTTGTTTTGGTGAAAAACTCTCTGTCATCTGTTATTGCATCTATCATTCTATAGTGATCGAGATCAGTGGTTTGGCTAAGAAGGAGTGCTTGTTTCCTTCATTTAAGACTTGATTCATTTCTTGTAGAATAGAGAGATCAGTTGTAAAAGAACAAGCTAGTTTGTATGCTAGTAAACGTGAATGTATTGTACATCACTGCTTGATAGGAACTGTAATTCTATTTGCTATTAGTGGATTGATTTAAGTGTGGACTACTATAAAGTCTCGCAGTGAAGTTTCCTTGTCGAAGGTTTACACTGTAGTTAAAATCTGGTGTTCTTATTGTTCTTGTTGTTATTGTTTGTTTTTCATGTAATCTTTAACTTTGAAAATAGAATAAACCAGTAAATAGGTCCTAAACATACTTTTAAAGTACCAACACAGTTTTTAACATAACAAGCTTTATCTGAACCAGTTACAAACTGACTGAATCTGTACAAAACCGTTCATAATTTGACTTCAAGGTCTTCTAGTAACTTGTAGCACACAAACCAAAGAAACTGTGAGGGTTAGAAACACCTTAAAACGATTTTTATTGAATTAGTTATGAATTTTCAAATTTCAGCTACAGTTTTAGGAATTTCTGAAAATTTTCTGCTAACAGCCTATTTAAAGTATTTGAAAGCAAAAAACAGACAAACTATATGGTACAAAGCTTCTAGTAACTAAACATAAATACTCCAATATTTTAACATACAGAAAGCACATGAAACATTCAATGAAAAAGGCTGACGTTAAATGACACAAAGACAACTACAAAGTAGCAACATGTAAGTCATAAACTTTTAATCTTTCAACTGACTTTAAGCAACCCAAATCTTTGATCTCTAATTTCAATTTGAGAAACAAATAACATGTATAAGAATCTTATAATGTAATCTATATATCTATATAATATCATACCAAAAAGAGTAAGAATCATAGGCAAACACTGAGACTAAAAGCAAAGGAACAAAATCAGAAAATGTATGCCTAACTTCCTGACCAGCAGACTTTTTTGGCTAAAAACAGTATAGCTCGGCTAAGAATTTCAGGTTGGTCTCTTCATAAAAATTGTAAAAGACAACCTAGAGATCAATCAGGAACTAGAATCGTACAAAAAGGATTTTTCTACATTTACTTATGATTTTTCAAAATTCAGATACAGTAGAGAAAAAACTGCTGATGTATGTCTATGTTTCAAGTTTGAAAGAAAGTGTTTAAGACCTGGAATCCTAACAACAACAATAACAACAACAACAACATAAAAGAACTGATTTGGCTAACAAAGAAATCATGTAATCCCAGATTTTCATACCATTTTCCTTGTATTATTCTCATATTTAATGAAGGAATATTTATGGAAATTCTTATTGGTTTATGTGAAGTTGAAGTTCGGGAGTTTATTTTAGGTGCTTTGACGTTTAAGGGACCAAAAAGTTGACTTTATCTTCCGTAAGTAATCTTCGAAAACTTCCTTCATGAAAGTTGTAGAGCTCGTCAATACGAGTTAGTAGACATGGGGCACGTGTGAAACGGACATCGAATGAAGAAGTTATGGTCAGAGAAAGTTAGTTTCCAGTTTTGGAAAGTTTTTAAATAGAAGGTGGTGGGTTTTATTATTGGAAAAACCCTAAAACCTTCTCTCTCCTCTCTCCCGACCTCTCCCGCGCAGCTGACTTCCGCCGGAGCTAGCTCCTTCGTCCGGCCATCGTTTGGACCGCCCCCGGTCACGTTCGACTCCCACCGGCGACCTCTTCAAGGCTGGGCAACTGCTGCCCGGCATAGCACGCTGAAAAGGGAGCTTTTGGCCGGGAAAGGGAGCGGTTGTGTCACCGGTCGGAGCCACCGTTTACGGCCATGTGGGAAGGAGTGTTAGCTCACATTGAGGCTATCGGTAGTACCGTGGGTATTGCGGATATTGCAGTAGTCTCCGAGTTTAGTGATGTGTTTCAGGAGATTCAGGGATTACCTCCTAAGAGGGTAGTGGAGTTTGCTATAGATGTGGTACCAGGTACTTCACCGGTATCAAAGACTCCTTATCAGATGGGGAGAACTGAACTTCAGGAGTTGAAGGTTCAGATTGAGGATCTTCTTGAGCAGGGATTCATTAGACCTAGCACCTCGCCTTGGGGTGCACCAGTATTGTTTGTGAGGAAGAAGGATGATACACTCCGGTTGTGTGTGGATTACCGGGAGTTGAACAAGGTGACCATCAAGAATAGGTATCCCTTGCCTAGAATTGATTATATGTTTGATCAGCTTAGAGGTGCTACGGTATTTTCTAAGATTGACCTGAGGTCCTGTTATCACCAGTTGAGGGTGAAGGAGGAGGATATTCCCAAGACCGCTTTCAGGATGAGATATGGCCATTATGAGTTTGTTGTTATGCCATTTGGTCTGACCAATGCACCTGCTGCATTTATGGATGTGATGAACTGCATGTTCAGTCCTTATCTGGATGTGTTTGTGGTAGTATTTGTAGATGATATTTTGATTTACTCCAAGACCTTGGAGGATCATGATAGGCATCTACGGATCGTACTACAGGTTCTTAGGGAGGCCAAGTTGTATGCTAAGTTTGAGAAGTGTGAGTTTTGGAAGGAAGAGGTCAAGTTCCTTGGTCACGTGGTATCAAAGGAGGGGATTTCGGTGGATCCCTCTAAAGTGGAGGCTGTGTTGAATTGGAGTCGTCCCACTACTCCTACGGAGATCCGTAGTTTCCTTGGGTTGGCAGGATACTACCGGAGATTTATTGAGGGATTTTCTAGTATTGCCTCTTCTTTGACCAAGTTGACAAAGAAAAATGCCAAGTTTGTGTGGACCGATGAGTGTGAGAAGGCATTTGAGGAGTTGAAGACTAGATTGACTACAGCCCCAGTGTTGGTCATTCATATTAGTGGTGTTGGCTATGTCGTCTATAGTGATGCATCTCATCGGGGTTTGGGATGTGTGTTGATGCAGCTTGGTGGTGTTGTGGCTTATGGCTCGAGGCAGTTGAAGGTTCATGAGAAGAATTACCCCACTCATGACCTTGAGCTAGCTGCAGTAGTATTTGCCTTGAAGATTTGGAGGCATTACTTGTATGGAGAAAAGTTCGAACTCTTTTCTGATCATAAGAGTTTAAAGTATTTATTCTCTCAGAAAGATTTGAACATGAGGCAAAGGAGGTTGATGGAGCTCCTTAAGGACTATGACATCACTTTGGAGTATCACCCTGGGAAGGCCAATGTGGTGGCGGATGCATTGAGCAGGAAGCCTAGGGGTATAGTCACCTCTATCATGGTGCAGGAGTGACTCATGTTGGAGACTGCATCTGAGTTTGGCATTCTGCCATCAAGCAGGGAGCAGGAGATGTTCCTTGGAAGCGCCTTTGTACAACCCACCTTGATTTCCAGGATCATCCAAGGCCAAGCAAATGACGGGTTCTCAAGTGCAACGTTGGCGGAGTTAGTGGTGGATTTGTTGGATGATTATCCTTCAGAGTGGTCGGTTGGATTGGATGGTGGATTGAGGTATAGATTGAGACTGTGTGTCCCAGATAGTAGGGATCTTAAAGGGGAGATCGTTTGGGAGGCACATCGTTCTTGTTATACGGTGCACCCAAGGAGCACCAAGATGTATAAAGATTTGCGTAGGCAGTTCTGGTGGAATGGGATGAAGAAGGATGTAGTTGAGTATGTGTCCAAGTGCCTCACTTGTCAGTAGGTGAAGGCGGAGCATCAGAGGCCTGGAGGTATGTTGAAGCCATTACCTATTTCTACTTGGAAGTGGGAGCAGATCTCTATGGACTTTGTGACTGGACTGCCTAAGTCCAAGTTTGGACATGATGCTATATGGGTTATTGTTGACCGATTGACGAAGTCAGCACATTTCCTCCCCGTATGTGAAGGAAATAGCGAGACTTCATGGAGTGCCTACTTCGATTATTTCAGATCGAGACCCCCGATTCACTTCAAAGTTTTGAGGTGGTTTTCAGAAAGCCATGGGTACTACATGAGTACAACATTTCACCCTCAGACTGATGGGCATGAGTACAACTTAGGCATGAGTACAACTTAGACATGAGTACAACATTTCACCCTCAGACTGATGGGCAAACTAAGCGGGTGAATCAGGTGTTAGAAGATATGCTGAGGGCTTGTGTCATGGACTTTAAGGGAAGTTGGGAGGATCACCTCCAATTGATTGAGTTTGCCTACAACAATAGTTATCACTCTAGTATCGGCATGGCACCATATGAGGCACTCTATGGAAGGCTGTGTAGATCTCTTGTATGTTGGGCGGAGGTGGGTGATAGTGAGCTGTTGGGTCCTGATATTGTGCAAGAGACGACTGAGAAGGTCTCTACTATCCGAGATAGGATCCGAACGGCGTAAAGCAGGCAAAAGAGCTATGCCAACTTGAAGAGGAGGCAAGTAGAGTTTGATGTTGGGGACCATGTGTTATTGAAGGTCTCTCCTACTAAAGGGGTGGTGAGATTTGGCAAGAAAGGGAAGTTGGCTCCAAGGTATGTAGGGCCTTTTGAGATTTTGGAAAGAGTAGGAGATTTGGGCTATCGGCTTGCCTTACCTCCTATCATGTCCGGGGTACACAATGTGTTTCATGTGTCCTTGTTGAGAAAGAATATTCCAGATGCATCACATGTGATTGATTATGGAACTATCAAGGTGAATGCGGATGCAACCTTTGTTGTTGAACCGGTTCGAATCTTAGATAGATCAACCAAGAGGCTTCGAAGGAAGGAAGTCGATTTGGTTAAGGTGTGTTGGAGTCACCATGATGAGGGTGATGCATCTTTCGAGTTAGAGTCAGATATGAGGGCTAAGTACCCCAAGTTATTTTTGGGTTAGTACTTGTGAATTTCGGGGCGAAATTCCTTTAAGGGGGGTAGATTGTAATACCCCAGATTTTCATACCATTTTCCTTGTATTATTCTCATATTTAATGAAGGAATATTTATGGAAATTCTTATTGGTTTATGCGAAGTTGAAGTTCGGGAGTTTATTTTAGGTGCTTTAACGTTTAAGGGACCAAAAAGTTGACTTTATCTTCCGTAAGTAATCTTCGAAAACTTCCTTCATGAAAGTTGTAGAGCTCGTCAATACGAGTTCGTAGACATGTGGCACGAGTGAAACAGACGTCATATGAAGAAGTTATGGTCAGAGAAAGTTAGTTTCGGGTTTTGGAAAGTTTTTAAATAGAAGGTGGTGGGTTTTATTTTTGGAAAAACCCTAAAACCTTCTCTCTCCTCTCTCCCGCGCAGGTGACTTCCGCCGGAGCTAGCTCCTTCGTCCGGCCACCGTTTGGACCGCCCCCGGTCCCGTTCGACTCCCACTGGCGACCTCTTCAAGGCTGGGCAGCTGCTGCTCGGCATAGCACGCCGAAAAGGTTGCTTTTGGCCGGGAAAGGAAGCGGTTGTGTCACCGGTCGGAGCCACCGTTTACGGCGGCGACGAGGGGCAACCCTAGGTGAGTTCTGGTCCTCTCCTCCTCCTGGTTATGGCTAGGCATAGATTGAATCAAGCTTTTGAGTTTTTGAACCCGGATTTGCAGGTTTTGTAGTTTGATTTCGGGTTACTGTTTCGGGGTAGTTTCCGGCCGGTTCCGTCCATAATTGGTTAAAACCTCAGGTATTAAGTTGTTCAACTTGCTTCAATCTACAAGTTTCATGTTTTGAGTTTTCCCAAATTTTGAAGTTTGGTGGAGGCGTGTCTGGGCTGGGTAAAGGTTTTGGATGCTATGTTAGCTAGTCCTTGTTGTTGCTAGTGTGTGTTGGTGTGTGTAGATTTAGTGTTGATTAGGGTTTTTTTGCATTGTAAGTGCTAAGTTGGTTCTAGGTGTTTGTTAGGTCGGAAACTTGGAAAAATTGGTCTTGGAGGTAGTGTGATTATTGTTGAGTGTCCGATGACCTTGGGAGGTCTTGGAGGAAGGATTGCCCTTCTTTGGGCAACCTTTAAGTTAAGGGTATTTTAATCCTTGTGGTGTTTTTACTAAGGGTTTTAATTGTATAATTTTAGGTGATTGTGAGTTTGTTGGGTTCCTTGGCTCTTGTGTTGCGGTAGAACACAGCAGGATTTTTATCTCATCATGGTTCACTTTTGAATTAAGTTTAATTATGGTCATTTGAGGAGGATATTGATTTGATGTGATTTTAATATTTTGCTATTATTGGTTTTAAAAATATATGAGCTTGATCGCCAACGGCTCATAGGTAAGATAAAACAAGTTTTCCTTATGTGTTATTTGAAGGCTCATATGATCATAACTTTATTAAATTGTGAGAAGCTATTCTATTGGAATAATTTATATTGTTCATATAATTATATCCTTGTGAAGGATATAATCTTATGATGTGGATCTTGTGTTGTTGATAATAATGTTGTGATATAATGATTGTTGGATAAATAGCCTAACCGGGTTCCAAGCCTTTAATTGGGTGATTGGTTACGGTTAAGATGTTATTTATTATTTTGTGTTTTGGTTTTGGACAGTCAAACCGGGTTCCAAGCCTTTGGCCGGGTGATTAGTTACGGTTAGAAATTAGAGCTCTAGTCCGTCTGTCGGTGTAGGTCATGGGAGATACTTGATGGTATCTGGGACCCATGGGTACACATATTATTGTTGTAGGTCATGAGGGGTATTTATTAAATATCTGGGACTCATGGGTACATTTCTTGTTAATGTGTGGTTTTTAATTATTGATCAAATTTTCACATTTTGGTATGTTGGATGTGTTAAATGTGGAGTTATTTTAAGTTTACTCATACGGGCTTTTTAGCTTACCGGGTTTGTTATTCTACAATCCCGGTGCACCAATTCTTGGTGTAGGGGTTAGACCTGCAGGTGAGGATCAGCAGGGTTGAGGCGGAGGCGTAGTGGCAGGGTTCTCCCTATTTTTGTCAGACTCTGTATAGTTTTAGATTTGAGTAGACAGTAATTAAAATCATGAGATTGTTCTCATGTTCTTGTTTTGCACGTTATTTAAACAAGGAAGTGTAATCTTAATTCACTGATAGATTTTGTGGAAATTTCTATTCTGTAATTGAGTTTTTGTTGTTGTTGTTTTTGTTGTTGTTGAAAATAGGTTGGGATGTTAATATTTTAAGTTATATCATGCCAAAATTTTTAAAAATTTCATTCGAAAATTGGGGTGTGACAAATCAAATCAAAGATAACCAAAACAAATGGATTAGTAATCCTACTTGCCACAGAACTCAACAACAACAAAACCAATTCTTAATAGCAATTATTCCAATCAAATAAACAATCATACAAAAATTCCAAAATGAATTCAAAATCTAGTTTCACAAACTAAGAACATATAAACAAACCAATTGGTCATAATGTAAAAAGGGAATAAAACTTGGCGTCCAAGAGAAGAACACAAGAAGCAAAATTGGATTGTTCAATCGAAATCTTACCCGTTTAGGTACTAGGCTAGACCCCTAGGGTTCTAGCTCCTACTACATAGCTTCAAGGAGTCATCAACTGGTCTCCTGGCAACTGACACGTCCTGCTTAAAGAGGTCAGCTACTCTTGTTTAAGCTTTTCTAGGTCGGTTTCTGGGTTTCAAGGTGATTGAGCAAGATTTCGGATAAGACTGATCATGGTTCCGGATTGAGAAGCATCTGGTGGAGGAGAAAGTCGGTGAAGAAGAAGGACAAGCTTCTGAGTTTAAGTCTCGTGTTTTATGTCTATCCATCTGCGACAACACTTTCTAAACAATGTTTTAGTTTGGGCTCAGGTTTTGGGTTAATTGATATTGGGCCAGGTTTTGGTTTATGGGCTAAAAACTCTGCTAGAAAAATAGAAATCCCTTCCAGAGCAGGACACGGTTTTGAAATTAAATTGTGGTGCTCCTCGTTTCGCTTATTTTCAGGTCATATTTTCACATCTCCACCATTCAGTGTCTAGAACATAATGTGTAGATCATTCCTGCAAAATTTCATCCAATTTGGAGATCATTTGTCAAGACCCATCCGAATTTCACCCCGAAACCCGAGGTAAGTCATGCGGGGACCACCTCCAAGGAAAATTTACTGATAAGCAAACCTCCCTTGAAAATGGACAACCCTAACCTAGATAACTAAAGTGTTACTTTCTTAAATAAATTTGAGCATCCTCCAAATCAACCCACAATTATACGAAAGTGAGTAAATAATTACAAACTTCGTATATTCTAAAATATAACAAAAGTTTAAGCACACCACCAGAAACATTAAACGATAAATCTCAAAAAGTATTCAGAGCTACTATACACTACAGGAGCATGAAAATACTCTAGTAGGTCAAACAGGTAACCTACTGGTGAAATGTGGCTGAGAAATGGGTAACTATGCCTCGTCGTCTCCTACTCGTACTAACTCGAACTCTACAGACTGGGCATTTTTAAAACGAAGAGCCCAGGGGAAAAACATTCGCAATAATTAGAGTGAGTGGACAAAAATAAATAAATAAAATATTTATTAACATTTATGCTTTCTCAATTTAATTTCCAAGAAAACGAATGCATGTCTTAAACGATAATTCTCTTATCGTTATAAATATCGAGCCTCTACTGCTCAAAACTATATATAACAAAATACAGCCTCTCAGGCTAAAATATATACATGTATATATTTACACTCGCCCATACTCCCTATATAAATTAATAATAATCTATATAGGGCTACTACGCTCGCGTCCAACGCTCACGTCACGCCTTAATGCGGTGATACACTACGCCATTAAGGTGGACAGACGGGTGTATAAATATGTGCCCATACCCCTTATATGAATTAAACACTCATATAAGGCTACTACGCTTGCGTCCAACGCTCACGTCACACCATAATGCACTTATATACTATGTCATTAAGGTGGACAGACACATATCGCTAGCTAGCATTTATATACATACTCTCCTTAAAAATATATTATAATTTACCGAAAATCCCATTTTCGGTAAATCACCACAATGAGTAAAATCGTCAAATAAAAATGACGTCAAATGGTCCAACCAAATAAACAATTGCATGCACATTATTAAAATCAAAAGTCCACTCACAAGTTAGGCCTAAGCCTGAAGTCGATCTGAAGTCTTTTCTGCTTGAGCTTCCTCACGTCCTGATCCAAGAACATAATTAAATCCTCAACTATAAACCAACGCTTAAATAAAAATAGGTAAAATTAAATGTGGCCTTATCAACTCTCATTCTTGCCCAACTTTGCAAATCCTAAATTGATATCGTCCAAACTTCACCACAAATATCGGCGGCCTTAAATCTACCTTCTACGGCCGATACAACAATAATCTAACGGCCGGATTCTATCCAAATTAACTGCCAAAATACCAAACTTCGAAAAATCCCAAACCTATTCAAAATTTCTCCAAAAATTCATAAATTCACATCATTAACATTCCCTTAATATTCTACATCAAAAACTACAAAATTTCTCAAAACAGCGGCGGCCGCCGGCCGACTCCGGCGACCTGCAAAAGCTACCAAATTTTAACAGCACCTTCCTCTCAATCTCCTCTACAACTTTCCTAACTAGCACAAACACCAATTCCAAGCCTAACTATGTCAATCGAACGAAAACACCTAATAAGCCCTAGAATTTCCTTTGCCGATTTCTCCTTACCTAGCTCAAGAGGGAGGGAGTCCTTTGGAGGGATGAACGCACGGGAGAAGAGCTTTCCAACGAGCTAAGCAGCTCCGGCTATGGTGGCCGGAGGAGGGAGTTCCGGCGAAAGTGCAACCACGGCAGCCGTGGCTTTCGGGCTCAGCTGCTCCTTCACGGCGGCGTTAGGGGATCGGCCACACCAGCCCAGGAAGGAAGAGGAGGTGTCGGGGGTCCGAACGGGACCGGTCTGGCGGTCGGTGGTGGCCGGAAGGCGGTGGTGAAGCCGGCGGGTCGGGAAGCTCACGGGAGAGAGAGAGAGAGAGAGAGAAAAGTCGGGTGGGAGGAGAGAGGATCGGGAGGAAGAGAGAGTGAGAGTGTTTTGGGCCTTTGACCAAAAACAAGGCCCGGTTCAACTTAATAAACAAAACCCAACTCCAAAATTTAACACCCCAAAATAATACCCTAATAAAACTTACCTTTTTAATTGATAACTTTTCCATGCTAACTCCGATTTTAACGCACATCATGTCTACGAACTCGTAACAACATCCTCTACGACTTTCATAAAGAAAGTTTTCCCAAATTCCATACGGAAGAAAAAGTCAACTTTGGAGTCTTAAATAGTAAACGGTTACTTAAAACGGTAAAAGACTAAAATAATACCAAAGTAAATAACCGTAAAATAACTTAAGAACCGGGGCGTGACATCATTTGAGCTTTCGTAATTGTGATTTACACGAATGGTTCCGTTTGGACAGATTTTGTTCAGTTGATTCATTTAATCTAATTCGGTACCCAAATGATCTCCAAATTAGATGAAACTTTGCAGGAATGATCTACACACTATGTTTTATACACTAAACGGTGAAAATGTGACCTAAATGTGAGCGAAACGAGGAGCACCACACTTTAATTTCAAAGCGGTGTCCCGCTCTAGAAGGGAGCTGTATAAATATATATATATATATATATATATATATATATATATACACACACACACACACACACACACACACACACAAGTTTAAAACCAACAATACAGAAAATTAGTTTAGATATTAATATTATTTCTTTGATGGAATTAGTCGTCACACACACCGAATTACATTTTTTTTATTTTTTTTATTTTTCCATTGATGGAATTTGGTTTGTAATATATAAAAAATTAATTTATGTTCAAGTTTGTAGTTTGGAAGTTGTGTATGCATGATAGTTGATAATACTTGATATATGTTGATTTATTAAGTGATCAAAGATGGTGTTTTTATTAGTTATTTGATATTTGGATGAATTTGTAGACTTGTATGGACTCTAAATGCATTCAAAATTTGCTCATGCCTTATAGAAATTGTTAGGCAAAAATTTAGACATCCCTTACTTGTTGACGGTCCACAATAAAACCGACCCGCACCGCACCGAAAAATTGTGTAACCGAATTATTCTAAAACCGAGAAAAGTGGTTTGGTTGCAGTTTGAAATATTATAAAACCCAAAAAAGCGGTTCGGTTGTGGTTTGAGTCTCAAACCGATCCGAACCAAACTGCGTCCACCCCTACTATGAACTAAGGGTTTTAGGCTCATGTCCTACTTTGTATAAGAAATATTAGAAGTGAGTTTTTTGGTTTTTTTAAATTTGGTGTTACTATGTAATTTTTTCTAATAAAAAGGGGAAAATGTTCTAGGATATTCCATATGTGTGTCTTGGCCTTATGCCATCAGGATATGTAGTTAGAATATGACTATATATTCCTTATCATTACCATATTAGTACTTTGTAATTCCCTATATAAAAGGCTCCTATCAATGAATAAGATGATGATTCTCTTGCTATCTCTTTCACTACACTTTACCCTTCATCACGTTATCATGCATTTTGTTCTAACCCTAGAACTAATAGCTCACCATTTGTTTTCCAAAACCCTAAAAATGCATTTTTCGGCTCCTATGTCCGACCGCCGCTGCGACCGCCTGTTTTCCCGATCGCCGTGTGACATCACCAGCTGCCAATCCCTTGGCTGCCACCCGCTGACGATTTTTGATTTCCAACTTCTTCAAGTGTTTGAAGTTTCGAAAGGTATGTTTTGAAACCCTAAACTTTTCCAAGTTCAATAACTCGGGGAGGATAAAATCATTTCCTCCCTTCTCCATATCCATTCTATGCTTGGGATTTTGTGCGTGCAGGTAAAAATCCCGGAATTTTATTCGCGGGTCAAGAGTGTGTTTGATCACTCTTGTTTCCTTGTCCGGGTTGTGTGTGATCAACCCCGACCTTTCTCTGGATTGTGTTTGATCAATCCGAGGCCTTTTTCGAATTGTGTTTGATCAATTCGCGGCTTTTTAGGATTGTGTGTGATCAATCCATAAGACAAACCATTAAAAACATCATTTGTGACCTCTATCGATTCTCATAACAGCTTGGTTTTGTATGCAAGAGTAACGTAACATTCTGCTCATTGAGTTTTGACGTACTCGATACCTAAGGCGAATCTTCGCTTAGTATTTGTGGAACCTTTCATTGGAAAGGAATAAACCACATGTTTTGATTCCCAGACTAACAAGCCTAGATGCCGAGATTTCACATCTCATGCGCTCAAAGTCTTTGACGCGCCACATCGACAAAAGTCTTCAACGACAATCTGTGATTCTGTGCAAAAGGTAATGACCACAAAGTACTGTGGAATGCACTTATGGAGCGTTTCTTGAAATGTCCATCTAACTCAACTTGTTGAGTTATTAAGTCAAGTGGTTTGCTTACCACCTTAATTGACTACATATCGTCGATGATATTCTGTGGCATCTTGATCCATAATCTTTAGCGGATTCGATCATCATCAAGTTCTCTAGGCCCTCCAGGTTGGTTTGGAATTACCAACGAGACTTGATTTTGATCATACAATTGCAAACGGGAATTGTATATACGCTAATGTGATAAACGTATTTGGGATTGTCCCCTAATGTGGGGACAACAATATGGGTCACAGCAACGGCAGAAAATGTCGTGCCGATATCTAGAAAAGAGGGGGAGGTGTCGCCGGCCCTAATGGCGACACTCCCGATCTAGACACCAATTTGTCAAAACAACTCATGCCAGCTCATGACAATGCAACCTCTGTGGATCTCCGGATCACTAGTTCAAGACTGACAAGTTCATCCTCAAATCGTGAATGCATACAAAAAGGTACGGAAAATCAATATGAGGACAATAACGTCATCCTCATGATCGCGGATTTCAAAGATTCGGATCCTGCTCTAGCTACCCATGACTTTGACATCATTGACTAGACATTGATTTTCTTTCCAAGCTATATGTAATAAGACGTCGTATTGATGTCCTTTGTTTATTGAAGACCTTAATATATACTCACATTAGCAATAATGAATGCCTTGAGAAATTTTTGAAGTTATGAAACTATTCTCCTTTTATGGTTCGTATTGATTTACAAACAAGATGTACATTTTTACATCGTCCTTAGAAGCATGACATATTTACAATCTACATGGTTAGATTGTGCCGTTTTGGTCTCTTTCAAGTGAAGATGATGCACGGCCTTGCATCCTCAAGGAGGATCGCCAACGTGTTTCCGGTTAAGTCTTCTACCCTATAGCGGATTTTCCATCATCAATTGTTCAAATAGGCTCATCCAAGCTCAGTGTGATGTCTTAGAATTGTCCGAAATTAAGGAGATGGTGGTTTCAAGTGTGCCTTGCATTACCGACCCTCCACGGACATGCCTGGTCATACTGACTTGGAGTTACCGAAAGCTTTTGATTTTGGATCCCCATACGCTATTAAACCAATTTCCGTCTTGTAAAAGACGTTAAAGACTTATCAAAACCTGACAATCATCATTATGATCGAATCCTCTAGGTCCTCTGAGTTACTTTATGTTCATGACAAGGAGCTTTTGCTAACTAGTCATGGAGTTTATGACCTTAAAACGACCGAAAGGACTTGGTTTTGATCATACATATGTTACTTTTGGCTAAGGCAAAAGCTTATACGCCATCTGCAAGCTTCACAGCTTTGCACATGCCAATTCTACGAAAAACAGCAATCTGTCCCTTCTGGACAGCCAACTTTGTTTGCGCTTTATAAACAGCTCCGGACGAACCAGACAGTGAGCTTTATATCATTGGAAAGCTCTACGAGTCTAGTTTTCAGAACCTTTTGCGGTTCATCCATATCTATTTTAACGAAGAAGTTATGGCTATTTTAGTACGCAAACATCATTCTGTACGGAAATTTTTATGCACTCTCAGGATTGCAGCTTTTTATAGCTTCTTTCAATCCTTCTAAATGGTTCAAGTGGAACTATTTACTCTCATATCTACTCCATTTTGTAGATCTGTCTCATAGAAACATTGAGTGCTTCACAGATAGTGGAACTATCCACAACATTCTAAGGAACCGGCAACTATCTCTGGATTTTGTGCCTTGTAAATCTTTTGTGACTATAATGATTGAATCATATAGGTCATTCAGGGACGCGGTTTAACTTGAATCTTGATGCCTCATGGCCCCATGATCAACGTCACAGATGCCCTCTATGCATTGAGAGACAACCAAACCATGTTGAGCTTCAAAGACATTCATGCTAATAGTTTTCATTTGAAAACACATTGTGAGAATGAACGAGAGTTCTTTTGTGTATACTTTCTCATGAATGGATTGAATGCGGACTGAAATGCATCTTAGAGAAGTTTATGAGTCAATCTAGTGGACTGTATGTCACTATGATTCGAATATCAAATCACATGTTGTCGCCAAACATGATATTTGGGACACCGACTCATATAGGCTTTGGTTTGACCAAATCGGACATCCTGGAAGAGATAATGGTCTAAATTTTGAGAAATTCTTATGGACATCCATTCTTCCGCTCAAAACGAAGACATTCGGGATCTAGCTTCTCCATGAAGCATGATAGTGATGCCATGGTTGTAAATGGCGGCACCCTGGGGACATTGACGTCACCCGAACACGGCTCCAACTTCCCGGAGGCCATCCGGTCAATTCCTCAAGCAATTGAGGTGCACCGGCCTTCCCTCGATGTCTCATTGGCCCCCTGTAATGCTTATTGCTCGTTTTGAAAGCCTATTTTTTTAGCTAAATTAGGAGTGAGACTCTCCTACGCTAAATGACGCAAAAGTGAACATTTCATTCTTACATCAAACTATGTAGATAGATACAACCAACTTGCGGACACCTTTTTATGTTTTATGGTGTTGGTTGAAGTGTTAACACACCGGTCACGTGTTACACTATTATCTACTGTTTATGCTGCTTATACTTCTACGAGCTCACTACCCATTCTTTAAAGAAGTTTATCAGGATATACTTTTAAGTGTCTTGTACCCCATGTTCACACGCAATAAGGTCTCACTGAGGCTACGACCAAGCAACTTTAGCTTGTCGCTTGAACATTGTTGATGCGCACCAATCTTTCTATTACGTTTTGAGGCTATGCAATATTTGCATGCAGCTTTACTATTCATCTACGACTCACCATCATTGAATATTTTTGTACTACAACTCGTGATTGTGTACGAGGATTGACGCGAAATTGCAATCCTTGAGCTTAAACAAGATTGAAACGGATCTCCAATCTTTGAGCTCGGCTATATGTTATTTCTAGGTGCCAAATTGTAATGCCACTACGCACAATGATGGGTCATTTGAGATGAATAAGTTTAGGTTGGATATGAACCTCCACCTAAATCAGTCTATGTAGAAACCTTGTCAGGCGATCTCATTCACCGCTAAATTGCGGATTGTCACTGTGATGAGACAATATTCCCGTCGTTAGGGGGAGATAAGAACACAAGTGTTCAAGTGGAACGAGATCACATGCTGTGGTTTGTCCCCACTAAGTCTCATCTTGATCCCAAATGTTTAAACTGTTAAAGTGACGAGATCACATGATGCAAATATGTCTACAAGAATCGATGTCCTATCAAGAGGACATGGCGCGACCAAAAGGAGTTGTTCTTGACGCCATCACCATAGATGGTGATATGATGACACCATATAGTGGCAAAATTTATGTCACAAGGCCGTGTGGCTCCCCAAAAGGAGGGAGGCCCTTAGGTTCGATACTTTCTCACACTAGAATGAAAGCGAGCTTGGCACAACCTGATCCATTGATCAGTGATACTCAAATTCATCTCATGAAGTCTGAATTATGATTATCGTTGGGGGACGCCTCAATGTCAAATCCAATCCATGTATAGATCTCTACAAGTATTACACTAGTGTACATGAGGACGTGGGATAATGAGTTTACTATCGAACCACCCTTCGTTGATGGATATCAACTTAGTTGATTGGCCTAATGGAAAGATGCGATCCAGCATTAACAAAGAGATAGGTCATTGGGCAGGTGATGCCGACATCGCAAGCTAAACCCTATCAACTATGCCTTTGTTAGATAGCGTAGTGAGAACAAGAGCTTAGACTCATCTTATGGCGCAAGGTCTCTCACTAACATGCACTGAGATCGACTACGATGAGATATGCTCTCGTAATGGATGTCATTGAACTCCACTACTTTGTCAGTTTGGTAGTTTTCGAATAACTGAACATGCAGCCTATGAATGTGGTCATAATAACATCTCTATGGGATCAGAGATATACATAAAGATCTTAAACGGACTTCATTCATCCAAATCAAGTGGCTCTATACCATAGGAGCACGTGTTTGCAAAAGGAAGTTTGAAACGCACACTAAGTAACTACTTGATTTGGAAGGGATATGGTGAATTATGCATTTGCGTGTTCATTCCGAATTTACATGGACTCTTGATTGAACAAGAGATGCCAATATGTGTCAAACATCCGATGTCACATCCCGACTCTTAAATTTTTACCTTAATTACTAGCTTGATAATAATAAGAATTTACAGTCTTCGTCAATGAGTTATTAGTTTAAATGGTCCCTAGAGGGGTTTTTGGGGACGTTTATTTCGAAGGAATTTTCGTAGAGGGAAATTGTGACAACGGTAAAAATAGTAAATTTTAGCTAGTAAAAAGTAATTTTTATTAGGGTATTATTTTGGGGTGTTAATTTTGGAGTTGGGTTTTTTTGTTATTGGGTTATGACCGGTTGGAAAGCCCAACATAACTCTCCCCTCACTTCTCTCTCTTCCTCCCGACTCTCTCCCTGCCGAATTTTCTTCTCGCCCGTCCGCAGCCGTCCGACCGCCTGAGACCGCCGCACCGGTCCTGATCGGTCGGCCGTCGACCCATCCTTCTTCTTGTACCGATGAGAGCCGCCCTAGCTCGGCCGGGAGGGAGTTATCTCGCCCAAAAGGTCCGACTGCCGTAGTGGTTCTCTCGCCGGAACTCCCTCCTCCGGCTGCCATAGCTGGAGCTACTTGGCTCAAAAGGAAGCTACTTGGCTTAATCATTACTCAAACAATCATTGATCAAAATAAATTAAAGATGTCGCGCTTATGAGTTCCCAACTGGAGTTCCCAACTCGCAATTGAACTCTAACAATTTGATATCAACACGATAACCCTTGGAAAATGTGTAATCCATACACCTTTTCATTACTCAAAGCAGAAAGGTTTACTTAAGAGGTCGGCGTACGGAGGCATAGTTTTAGAGATGTAGACATTTATGGCACACTACTGTCCATAAATAAAATAAGAACGACTACATCACAAACTTAATTAACACATAGTGTCTAAAGCATATAATGCTAATGGATCCGCCGCGGTCGGACCATCACTCTATCAACACTAAGCATGACCAAGAATATGAGGTAGTACTAAAAAGAGGAAGGATTCGAATAACCTAAGGCTCTGACACCAACTGTCAGGACCCACCCCGAATTTCACCCTGAAACCCGAAGTAAATCCTGCAGGGACCACCTCCAAGGAAAATTTACCTAAAACTCGGCATAACCTCCCTTGAAAATGGACAACCCTTCCTAAATAAAACACTTGCAACCACTTCTAAAAGTTCCAATTCCAACCTTATAACTTCCTCGAGCCTTCGTGCTCCCCACAAATCACAACATCTCCCAATTTATATTTACTAATCTAACAAAAATCCTATAACCAACAATTCATAGTTTCAGAGCAATTCTAACAGTGAAGGGAAGATATATATATATATATAAACGGAAGCTATACGATGGACTATGCTTCGACTTCATGTACGTCCGACCTCAATTATACTAACCTGCAAACTGGGCATTTAAAACCGAAGGGCCCAGGGGAGAAGCAATTGAAAACGTTAGAGTGAGTGGACGAAAATAAATTTAATAAAAATAACTTTGACGGGACTTTGTGAACAGCTCCTGATAAACCAGAATGTGTGTAATATACGATTGGAAAGTTAAATGAGTCTAGTTTCCAAAACCGTTTACAGTTCATTCATACGTATTTCGTAAAGGAAGTTACGGTTGTTCTAGTAACTGAAGGTCATGCTGCACAACAACTTCCTTAACTAGCACAAAATCCAACGCAAAAGTGAACATTCCATGCTGTACGTCCTCATCTTCCCCTCTTGGAGGATTCTGCCTAGGTGCTCGGCGAGGAGGCATACTACCTGAGAACAAAATATTTAGCACAAGAAACAAGAAACAGACTACTACCCACATACTCAATAAATACTTAGCATACATGCATAAGCTAATGGATCCGCCGCGGTCGGACCATCACCCTCATGACACTAAGTTTTACCAAGTACATGTGGTAGTGATATAGAAAGATAGGAATCGGACAACCTAATGCTCTGATACCAATTGTCAGGACCTACCCCGAATTTCCCCCTTGAAATCCGGAATAAATCCTGCGGGACCCACCTCAAGGGAAATTCTACCAAAAATATTGGCTAAACCTCCCTTGATAATGGGTAACCCTAACTGAGAGAAAAGTCACTAAACCCAACTCAACTAAAAACACTTAAAATTCACGACTCCTGGAGCCACCAGCTCCCTCTAATAAACAACCAACACCCCATGCTCAAAATAATTCCCAAACGATATCCATAAATATAATCTCTCAAATAAACATAAACAAGTGAATATTTTTCATCAGTTCTTAACACACTTAAAACATCCCATAATTATCAGAGCATCTACTAGGAAAATGAGAGAAACAATACAATAGGTTAAACTAGTAACCTATATGGAAAAACTGGATGAGGTGGGGATTTATGACACGCCTCCTATCCTCGCCGAACCGAACTCTGCAGACTGGGCATTTAAAAACGAAAGGCCCAGGGGAGAAGCATTTAAAACGTTAGAGTGAGTGGACAAAAAAATAAATAACAAAAATATGGAGCAATGAAATCCAATCTATGCTCTCCCATAATTTTCATTAGAAAAATATTTTTGCATGTCATTCATGGAAGATTTTTCATAAATATTTACAAATAAAAATGATGAATCAATCCCATTGATTCTCATTATTTGATAAAAATGGGGAAGAGGTTTCACCATAACGATGAGCCTCCTAGGCTAGGGTCGGAGCCTCCTAGGCTAGGGTCGGAGCCTCTTAGGCTATAATAGCGTCCCACGCTAAGCGCACTACTCATTTATAGTGAGTAGCCGCTAATAATGACTAGCTAACATATATATATAAATACCGATCGGTTGCCTCCCAGGCTATAATAGCGTCCCACGCTAAGCGCACTACTCACCTATGGTGAGTAGCCGCTAATAATGGTTAGCTAGCAATAATGATCATATATCAACCATTTATGGTGAAATAAAAGAAATAACAAATATCCAGAATGTCACTTCCCCAAGAAAAATTAATATAAAATCACTTGACATGTCCCACATGTCAAATAAAATGCTCAAGAGAGTTCCCAAAAATAAATGGAACTCTTTACTCCAAGAAATTATAAAATCTTCAATATGCCTTTGAAAATTAAATAAACTTTATTGCATGCAAGGCATTCAAATCAAAGGTCCACTCACGGTGCTCAGCTATGCCTGCCGACGACTCGAGGCTTCCTCCAAATGATTTTCCTCACGTCCTGAACAATAATTAATATTAATTCTCAATCAACATTTAAAACTTCAATAAATAATTCCATAAAATTAAGGGTCTAAAATTATTCTTCTTCCTTGCCCATTTTCTTCATCTTTAATCCATTATAACTCAAAATTCACCACCATCACCGATAACCAAAAATTAACCTTATACGCATTTTAAAACCGGTTAACCCAACTACCGATATTCCATTCTAATCACCGCCAAAATCCTTAACCATTGAAAAATCCCCAACATTAACAAAACTCCTCCAAAAATTCCAAACTAAACTTCGTTAAACTCCTCTCCTTAATACCATCTTAAAAACATGAAAAAATCAGCCCCTAAGGGGCGCCGCCGCCGCCTGCTCCGCCGCCGCCTGCTCCGCCGGCAATCGGACCAAAACCTTAAATTGAGCCCTAGAACTTCAATTATACAATTCTCAACAACAAGATCGAATTAAGCCTATTCCTTTGGAGGGATTACTCACCTAGATGAGGGCTACAAGTTGAGCCAAAAATCTCGGCCTGTGGTGGCCGGAGGACGGAGCTCCGACGAAGAGGCAGTTGGCGTTCCGGCGAGGTTTTCTCCTCTCCGGCGGCACTACCGGCTCGGACACTAGGCCGGGGAGAGAGAGGAGGTGGTGGGGGTCTGAACTGGGCTGGAGCGGCGGCCGGTTGCTGGTTGGACGGCAGTAGCTGGTGGCAAGAGCTTTTCGGCGAGAGGAGAGCTCGGGGGCCGAAACTCGGGAGAAGAAGAGAAGAGAAAGAAGAGAAGAGAAAAAGAGAAAAGATTGGGCTGCCACACCCGGCCCATCACTCAAACCCAACCAAAAATACCCACTAAAAATTTTACCCCTATTTACCAACTCAAAATCTTTACCATTTAATTGATAACTTTACCATGTCAACTCCGATTTTAATGCATAGCATGTCTACGAACTCGTAATCACGTCCTCTACAACTTTCATGAAGAAAGTTTTCCCAAATTCCAAACGGAAGAAAAAGTCAACTTTAAGGTCCTTAACAGTAAACGGTTACTTAATACGGTAAAAGACTAAAATAATACCAAAGTGAATAACCGTAAAATAACCTAAGGACCGGGGTGTGACAGTCGCAGAGTGGTTGTATAGGTAATTCAAGCTCAACACCATCATTTCCATCTGTTGCAAGTGAGGAGATGACTGCCGGTTTACATGCTTCACCATCAACAACATCTCTGCCACCTCTGCCAGCAACACCATCATTTCCATCTGAAGATACTCATGAAGGAAATCGGGGCCGAAAGAGGAAAGAGCCTGCAAACAAAAGTCCAATGTGGCAGTATTTTACCAAGTGCATATTGCCAAATGGTGAAATTGATCCCAAGTATTGCACTTGTAACTATTGTCATGATAAAGTGTTGTGCCTCTTAGAGAAGAATGGGACTAGCTCCATGAAATACCATAGCAGGAAATGCCAAGCACACCCCTTGTTTCAAGATACTGATCCCACACAGGCGAGGTTGAATCGGGATAATGTGAGTGGAGGCACTGGATACCGCAAGTGGAATAAGAAAAGGTGTGATGATAGGTGTATTGAGATGGTCATCAAGGATGAGCTTCCATTTCGATTTGTGGAGAAGGAGGGATTCAGGGCTTTATGCAAAGAGTTAGAACCAAATTGGACACCACTGACCAGGAAGTAAGTTGCTAAGGGCGTGCTAGACAAGTACAATATGGAGAAGGCTTTGTTGTTGAGTCAGCTTAAGGCGAGTGACACAAGAGTCTCTGTCACCACCGATACTTGGACATCGATTCAGAATATCAATTACATGGTGGTGACTGCGCATTTTTTGGACAGCGATTGGAAGCTGCACAAAAGGATCATCAACTTCTGCAATATCACCAGTCACAAAGGAGAGGACATTGGGAGAACACTTGAGTAGTGTTTAAGGCAGTGGGAGATTATATCATAATTCCTGTGTATTGTGTTGTGTCCAATGAAGTATCCCGTTGTTGTGTTGTTATATAATCATAATTCCTGTGTATATATATTTTATTTTGTTGTTGTGTTTATAGAAAATGCTTTTGTCCAAGGCTTTGAGGCAGCAAGAAACACACCAAGTAACACCTCTGTCCAGACTGGTGTTTAGCAGTCTAGCACTCTCCCGGCCTCGCAGCATCACAGCCATCACTCTTTCCCTGCAAATTTTGTCCAGTTTCTGCTAATCTGGACTTTTGTGTTTTCATTGGCTTATGTTGTTCAATTTTCTTTATAAGACTTTAGAGTTTGGACATGTGTTGTTTAATTTTATGTATAAAACTTTGGACGTTGTTGGCTTGTTGTATTTGAAATTATTTGATGTGTGAAACTTTGAATATATTTGAATAGTTTGATAATTGATAGAAGCTTGGTAGATGCCCAAAAAAAGGATTCAAATGAGTTGGACCTTACAGTTTGTTGGGTCTCAATCTAAACTTGGTAGAGGCGCACTACCAACCGTACCAACCGAGTACCAACTGTACCAACTAAGTTGGTATACCAACTTTGATGGTTGGTTTTGGTACAGGATTTTGCCTACCACTCTTAAGTTGGTTGGTACATGGTATTAGTAAATAGAGTTGATATACCTACCGATGCCAACCTTACTCTAAACCCAGTTGAATTAGCACTTTTCACCCCGCAGTCCCCCATTTGCTGGAGCCACGGCGGCGGATACACCCACTCGTCATCGGCCGAACAAAAACTCACTTCTCAACTCGTACGACTCGTAACTCGTCCCCAGGCTCGGCAGCTCAACTATCTCGCTCAACGAGGTCATGTTGGACAGTGCATAGGGAGAGAGAGAAAGTAGAAGAGACCTGCGTCAAGTCGCAGCTTGTTGTAGAGAGAAGAGAATCAAACTGTGGGGAATGGACAAGGAGTTGGAATGGAGTTACGAAATCGGGCGAACAGCGGAGTTCATTGAGAGCAATAAGTTGAGGAGAGTGGCTTTGCAGTTCCCCGATGAGCTTCTCAAGCATTCCTTCAGGGTTGTCACTGCTCTGCGGGCCTCACTCAGCGAGCAAGTGGGCTTGTTCCTTATGGCCGACACGGCCTACGGTAGTTGCTGTGTGGACGAGGTTGGAGCATCCCATGTCGACGCCGATTGCGTTGTTCACTACGGCCACACCTGCCTCAGTCCGACAACAAAGCTTCCAGCATTGTTTGTTTTTGGGAAGGCTCCCATTGCGTAACCAATCTTCTACATTATGCTCAACCCACTGGAAAGCCTGTTCTGGTATGATTATTGACTGTTTGTTAACAGTGATACATAGCAATCATTTAGGTGCATACAAAGAAACCAATTATACCTGCAAAATATTTATTTATGGATAATCTGCTTTCCGCTACATTAAACATTATTCTCTACTTATCATCATCACGGTGCTTAATATTTATTTGTGGATAATCTGCAAGATACCGACTCTTTCTTATTTGGGTTAAAGCGACCAATCTGACTTTCAATAAATCTGTAGGTTCTTTTTGGATTGGATTATGCACATTCCATACAGCAAATAAGAGAATCTGTCATGGCAGCAGGGGGACGCGACTACAAGCGAGAAGTTCAATTTGCTGATGTAATGTGTTCAGTTATGAATCCATTGAGCGATCCTCAAGTTTCCAATGACATAGCAGCTGATGGCGTTACTAGTAGCAACAGTTTTGGAACAGTATCCGGGAATGTTTATAGAATTGGAGGCTTGGTCTGGGAATTACCTGAGGGAAGCAAGATGGAGGATTACTTGCTTTTCTGGATCGGTTCCAATAACTCGGCCTTTGCAAATATTGTTTTAACATATAGTGGCTGTGAAATAGGTAAATAATCTACTTATCTTTATGCAATTCACATTGTGTACGAGTATGTGTTTGCAACTTCATTTTATAAATCCACTCTTAGATTGTGTTGTGGAGACATATATCACATATTGGTGATTTATGGATGTGCATTTAGCCTATTCATCGGTGTATTTCATTTCCGCACACATTCAAGAGGACTGTTTTTTAGTGCATATATGATGTTTGCATTACTGAACGTAAATCTGTATTGCACACTCATTTTGTTCCCTTCCATCTAGGCAAGCAACTGTTAGTGTACCCTTCTTTTCTTTATTTATGTACTGAATCAGATATTCGAGCAAATTATGTGCCACTATTCCAAATGTAACCAAATCTCCCGCCACTCAGTTACTATTGGGACATGAACTCAAGCTATGAACTGAGGGCATGGAACTAACAAAATAATTAATTTTGATACAAAAAGTGCTGTACTACGGTGTTATAAATCAACGTTTGAATGGTTACTGATAAAAGTTTTTATTTACAAGTTAGCACTACAGATGTGAACTCTCATTTAGCTTCGAGATATGAAATTTGTTATGCTGCTTTTACTGATTTTCTTCCCATTTTACTATATTTTGTTTTAATTTTGGTCATTTTGCTTTTAGTCAGATATGATGCGTCAGAGTGCAGTATGGTGACTGATCTGTCTCAACAAAGAAGAATTCTTAAGCGCAGGTAGAGTCTTTGTTTTAATTTTTCTTTCAGTAATATGGTGCAATGACGCGAAATGAATCTACAACGGAAAAAACTTTAGTGGGTTGATGAGGGCTGTCTTGTCCCTTGTGTCATGTTCACAGCGTTTAGGTTGATGAGGACTGCCTTCCCTTGTGTGATGTTCACAGGGTTTAGGTTTCTAAAATTGGAAAAATAAAAGTGGAATTGATAAGGAATGAGTCTTTACCGAAGTGTTGAGATGTAGGTTTTCAGTGTTATGTTTACAGTGTTTATGTTTCTTAAATTTCAAAAACAAAAGTGGAATTAAAAAGAAATGACTGCATAGTGGTTTTCAGCTTTGGTCCTATGACCTCTATTCCCCTGCTCTTAGAAGATATAATAACTTTAGGGATGTGAAATCCACACACCCCAAATTGAAATCCACACCCTTTTTCCTTTTTTGGTTAACACATTCACAAAAAGACAAAGTTTAAGTCACTAAAAGACAAAATTTAAGTCACCAAAAAAGGAAAAAGGGTGTGTGGATTTCACAACCCTAACTTTATCTTGACATGAAATACTGTTTGTTCTTTTCACAACGTCCTCTATTCATGCTCTGCTTTCCTTTTATAAAATTTATTGTTTGAGTAATTCTGCAGATATTACCTAAAGGAGAAGGCAAAGGATGCTAACATTGTTGCAATCTTAGTAGGAACCATTGGTGTAGGTATGTCATTATGAGCATATTGGATCTGTTCTGTGATAATGTACCGTGTTGGACACTTTGACTTGAGCAGTCAGTTTGTATTAGATCTTAGAAAGCATCACTTGCTAAAAGAGATCCTCCATCTAAATGTTACGCAACTGAATTTTTTTTTTTATGAAGACGGGTAAATCCTGTTAATGTTATGCAACTGTTATGAAGCAAGAAGTTGTGAAGCAGACAATTTGTTGAACTGTTCATTGTGATGTTGTTCATCACTAGTTTTTCAATTCTTCTAGGGACTACTTTAAGATAGCAGTTGCCTATGTTTTTATTTGATGATGTCAATTTTAAATAAAAAGATCCTAAAGTCATAGGAAAGGTTATATGATTCTTGGTTTCATCAAACATTTCTACTTTCTTGTACTCTGTTACTTTGCCTTTCAATTATAACCTGCAAAGAAAATAGATCAAAAGCTTTACTACAAAGGAAAGAACATAATTTATTGTCTGAAGTACATTTTGATACTCCATTCATCACATGTAATGATTCTAGATCTTTCTTTCATGACTATGATGCAGCTGGGTACTTGAATATGATTCACCAGATGAAAGAACTGATTACAGCAGCTGGGAAAAAAGTTTATACTCTAGTTATGGGAAGACCAAACCCTGCAAAACTTGCCAACTTCCCAGAGGTAAACTTTGGTACATGCAAGATGATTGCCAATTTTCGAAAATGGTGTTTAGTATTGCAAATGTGATAACATATTGGTATTTATGGCAGTGTGATATTTTCATTTATGTTTCTTGCGCCCAAACTGCTCTGCTGGATAGCAAAGAATATTTAGCTCCAATAATCACTCCTTTTGAAGCCATGCTAGCTTTCAGCAGGTACTGCACTACTCATCATATGTATACATTTTTAGCTTAAAAACTTTTCCTTCCTTGTGATATATGCTGATTTATGCGATCTGTATTGGTTGTATGGTTTCTTTATTCTAGTGTTCTGAGAAACTAGTCAAAATACCAACCCATAATCATTACATTGACTATTAATTTAGTCCCTGTGGTTTGAAGTTTACATCTGTTTAGTCCTTGAAGTTTCATTTTAATCTGAATGGTCCTTAAAGTCACGATTTTTCATCCAAATGATCCTTCCGTTAGTTTTCTCCGTTAGACTATGACATGACCGTTAAAAAATTGCCACGTTAGTGCCCAGTCAACAAAGAATTATATGAACTGACTCATATGCCCTTTTCAGATTTCACTCCATTTTCGACCCTAATCTCATCGCCTCTTCTCATCAGATTCATACTCCTTTCGATAAACTCATCACTTCTTCTCTCTCAAAACCCTCTTTCGAAAACCCATCGCCTCTTCTCTCTCAAAACCCTAAATTCACTTCTCTGAATCTATCGCGCATACCCAATTCTCCGTTAAGACGGTAGAAACCCCATGAAGTTTGAAACCATTGAGGGTTGGGTGTTTCAACAATGGAGGTGAAGGACATCGTGGTTTAGGTTCGTCGAGAAGAAGGGGACATGAACGAATGGATTCGACCTTATGGTGAGTTTCGATTCCAAAAATTTATGGGTTTCAAAATTTAGGGTTTCTGGGTTTCAATATCTAGATAATTTGGAATATGTGGAATCTGTTTTTGATGGTTTTGATATCTAGATAATAGATTATGGTGGGCTTATGACTCTTTAGGATTTTGAGTTTCTGGGTTTGAATTGGGAGTATATTTGTAGCTGGGTTTTGAGTTTCTGGGTTTGGGAGTATATTTGTGGCTGGGTTTTGTGTTTATGGGTTTGGGAGTATACAACTTTACTTCTACAAGTGTTTATTTGAAAAGTATTTGAATCTTATGGTTGCATTTTGACACGAGTCATTCACTGAGCATGGTTTGGCTCACCACTCAGTGTGTTTGTGTTTGCATTGCATTTTAGCTTTCTTTTGGGAAGAGTCTGGGTTGTGAGTAAAGTGGTAAGTAGTTGAGACTAGAAACTGCTGTCTTTGGAAGTGGTCGAGAGACTAGCAACTCCTGTAAAACAAACAAAGAAAGATTAGACATTGAACAAGTTCAAATTATACAATACACTATAATTAGCCTCCAATGATATCATAGAACAATGCTAAGCATCCAAAAGTTTAATCCAATACCCTTAAGCTACAGCTACGTGCAATACCCTAATACATATCTACTGTATATCTAATGTATTAATACATATGTAATGTATATTTAATTGAGTACCACATAATACATATCTAATGTATATCTAATTGAATACCCAATACCCTTAAGCTACAGTTACTCCTATACCTTTTTTTGAAGGTTCTACTTGATTTCTAATATCAGCAGTGTTTTTTGTTTGATTGGGGTAGTGTAGTTTATTTTGTTATTTTGGCATGTACCTCTTTCTGGAGGCAATTATATAACCTACCCCTTTTGGCATGTACCATTTGCCTTTGCAGATCATCCAGACTATTTCACACTTAAGATATTGCATGGAGGGTGCATATCAGGCAACAAATATGTTGGAGGCAAAACAAGCTACTTTGACAACGTGGACAAAGATAAGATGTCTTTTGTTGAAATAGATAGTATGCTGCAGGAGATTAATCCAGTTTATGCTCACCAACGGATGGATTATTGGTGTAGAGTTGGTGATGAAAGAGGGTGTTTAATGAAGTTGGAGTCTGATTGGGATGTTTTCGTGATGTGTACCCCTATACCTCTTGTGAGATTGATATTTCTCTACCTCGACCACAAGGAACCAGAAGATGATGACTTCTTCATATATGAAGACTTGTTTGTCATGCAACCAAGCAATGTTTTGATAGAAGAGATAGAAGAGGCTAGACCTAGCAAGGGAGTAGTGATAAAAGAACCTTCAGAGGGTGTGCCTACTCAAAGTAGCATTGCTGGTGGGAAAAATAATAAGGAAAAAGGAAAGCAAAACAGCTTGAGGTTCCTAAGGTCATGAAGCCACGTAAAAAGGTAGTTCAGCTTGGTTGGGAAGGTTCAAATGATGTTGGGTAGTCATCTAGTGGTTTTGGGTCAAGTGATGTGGAGCAGGGTAATTTGTTGCAAAATGTGGTTGGGAATCTGCAAGACTTTGATAATTTTGATTATTTGGATTTTCTACAGTCCTATGGTGGTCAGAGGCAAGGAAATTTGGGTTATGAAGATCAAGAAGGTTATGACGATGAACCTTCAGATAATGATGATTCTGATTACGAGCCTCTACCAGAGGATGAGGACTATGATAAGTATGGAGATGATGAGGATGATTATATTGTTGAAGAAATTGTGGATGAAGAAGAGCAACGAAAAATCTCACTTTTCAATGGTTATGATGGATCAATAAATGGAGAAAATATGCTGCAAGGACGTAAAGAATTTATTGACAATGAGGATATGTTTGGAGGAGTAGATTCTGATGAAGAACCGCCTAACTACATTGTGAACTCTGATGGTGAGAGGGAAAAACAAGGGTTGTACTTCAACCCTAAAATTGACATGGTCAGACCACGGTTCCAGTTGAACATGATGTTTGGTAGTGTCGTGATATTGAGGGATGCTCTTAGACTGATGGCTTTACAAGGGGGATGGGAGTATCAATATGAGAAGAATGACAAGGTCAGACTCAAGGCTATATGCAAGCAAGATAATTGCACTTTTCTGCTGTTTGCTTCTAAAATTCAACATGAGGATACTCTTAAGATGAAGGAGTGGATTCCTCACCACACATGCACTAGAACGTTTAACAATACCATGGTGAGGATGAAACTTCTAGTGAGGAAGTTCAAGGATAGAATTGTCCTCAATCCGGACTGGAACCCAAGTGAGAGTTTGTGTGATTTTCTTATTGGGTGTTTATGTGCAAATCATACTGAGTTTTATACCATAACAATGTTTTTTTATGACTGTTGCAGAATCATTAGCCAAGACAATGTCAAGTGAGCTGAGGGCAAAAGTTAATAAGCAGATGGCTTACAAGGTTAAGGTGGCGGTTTTGGAGGAGGTTGAGGGTTCCATCATAGATCAGTTTGCAAGGTTAAAAGACTATGGGAATGAGTTGAAGAGGGTTGATCCTGATACCACAGTGGATATAAGGTGTGATTTTAGCAACAGTAACAAGGATCCGGTATTTCAAAGAATGTATATATGCTTAGGAGCCTTGAAGACTGGAATCAAATCTGGTTGTAGAAGTTTGATAGGCTTAGATGGTGCATTCTTGAAGAGTCCATTTGGAGGCCAGCTTTTGACTGCTGTTGGTGTGGATGCAAACAACAACAGCTGGGTTATTGCATATGCTATGGTGGAAAATGAAAATAAAGATTCATGGATCTGGTTTTTGGAACTTCTTTGCAAGGACTTAGATATCAAGGAAGATGGAGTAGGATGAGTTTTTATTAGTGGCAAGCATAAAGGCCTCATTCCTGCATGTCAAGTGGTTGTGCCAAGCGGGGAAATCAGATTTTGTGTAAGACATGTGGACCAATTTCACAAAATTATTTCCTGGAAAAGTTTTGAAGGATCAAATGTGGAAGTGTGCCAAGGATACTACAATGCCCTACTATCTTAAAGACATGGAAGAGATGAATGATCTTAATAAGGATGCCTACAAATGGATGACACGTAAGTGAAACATTAAAATTTTGGTTCTTAAATTTTTCATAGAGTTAAGATGCTTACCGTCCTTTTGTTTTGGTGCTTTGCAGTTTTAGCTTTATGATTTAACTACTGTTTTTGTTCAACTTGTTTTGCAGATGAGGATAGGCCTCCAAGACATTGGTGTCGGGCATTCTTCAACACAACCACCAATTGTGACATTATGGACAACAATATATGTGAGAGTTTCAACGCAGTTATCGTGGATGCTAGAAAGAAGCCTCCCATTACCATGTTCGAAGAAATGAGGTGGAAGCTTATGAAGAGGATTCAAATGAGAAGGCAGATAATGGACAAGTATGAGTACAATATTTTCCCCAAGCCAAGAGACATGTTGGAGAAGAACAAGATTAGAGCTGTAGATTGTACTTCAACTTTCAATGGTGAGGATAGATTTGAGGTTGAAAACATTCAAGGAACCAAGAATGTTGTCAACCTAAGGCTGAGAACATGTAGCAGCAAGAGATGGGATTTGATTGGAATCCCCTGCAAGCATGCAGTTTCAGCCATCTACTGGAAGAGGGAAGCCCCCGAGGATTATGTTGCCGAGTGTTATTCGAAGAAGACATACATGGCTATCTATAGCAATTTCATCGATCCTATTAACAGTATAGACATGTGGTCAAGGTGTGAGGGGCCAACAATCTTACCTCCTTCATATTCAAGAATGCCTGGTAGGCCGAAGTCGACAAAAAGAAAAAAGGATCAATCTGAAAAGTTTAAGGATGCATCTGAAAATACGGAGGGTAAGTTGGGAAGGCAGCAGAGATCCCTCAAATGTGGCATTTGTGGTATAGTAGGGCATAATAAGATAACATGCCATAGGCATTTGCCTCCAAAGGAGAACAAGAAGAGGAAGGCCAGCAATGAAGGGCATCAAGTTTCTGATCAGGTATTGGAGTTTTCTAATCATCTTAGAGTACTCTTGTTTAACTAATTTTTATGGTTATTTGTGTCACTTATTGTGTACAACATTATTGCAGCCGAAGAAACCAAAGCCACCTCCTATGACTCTGAATGAAATGAGGACAAAAGCAAGGAAGAATGCCAAGAACCAAAGGGTAACAATTCAGCTATATTGCATCCATTAAAATGATTCTAACGTATTTTCTTTCTACTGTATAAGCTATTTACATTCATGTGTTTTTGTTGGCTTAGGAAAAATATGTTGCTGCCAAAGCTGCAAAGCTGGCAGCAACCAAGTCATCCTCATCCACAGTAAGGCCTTCACAAGTTGAAGGAAGACCAGTCCAAAGCGCAGCTACCCCAACTTCAAGGCTAACCCAAAACACAGTTGCTCCGACTTCAAGGCCAGCACAAAGCTCAGCTGCCCTAAATTCAATGCCAAGGCAAAGTGCATCTGCAACTTCAACAAGAGCATCTCAAAGAATCAGAAATAGGTCAGTTAAAGGAGATGAGTAGTGTTAAACTCTAGCATAGGCAGAATATTAGACATCCTATTTTTGTGCAACTAAGTGCGATGTAATTTAGTTGCTAGCTCAAATCTTTTGTTAGGATGATTAGAGTTAAATTCCGTACATACTACAACAGTTTATGATGGATGTAATGTGGCTTTTGTGGTCATTTTTGTTAAGTTACAGTATGCCAAACATATTTCTGCCTATTATGACCGAACGTTGTTAGAGTTCTAAATTAATGGAGATCTACCTATTATTGTTGGTTGATGTTGGTTGCTATTATGGATTTGGAAAGTGTTGGTTGTTATTATGGTTGCAGGTACATGTTTTGGTATAGGTTTTGGACTTTTGGTATTAAGTTTTGCAGGTTTTGCTTGGTACATGTTCTGGTATTAGGTTTTGTAGGTTTTGCTTTAGATTATGATTGATGTTATTTTTCAGATCAGCTTTTGGGGTATTTGCTAGTTTTGAGCTTAGGAGGATAATGTGTGTAACATTTCATTTGGTGGTTTTGAATTTAGGGCAGCTGAGTTTTTTGTGTTGCAGGGGTAATATAGGACAGTTAAAAACATTCGAGCTAACTAGGTTTTTTAACGGCATTGTCATCAGTCTAACGGAGAAAACTAACGGAATGATTATTTGGATGAAAAATCGTAACTTTAAGGACTAAACAAGTTAAAATGAAACTTTAAAGACTAAACAGATGTTGAGTTTAAACCATAGGGACAATATAGTATTTTTTATTTATACTTTCTTTTAGACTTGACTCTTAGATTTCACTATTTTCATAACTTCAGAGGATCTCAGTGGACCGGAGAATATGTAATGGAATTCCGCGATTTGATTAATTCTTCTCTAGTGGAATCAAGGAACAAGTCTGAAGAAGCACGATTTTCCTTCATACAAGGTGGATATGTAAAAGAGTTTGATCGTAGCTCTGAAGTAGCTCTCTCATATTGTTTCAACGCGTCGCTGGAAAATAAAAGATATTATATCATCTCCCCATCTACACTGTATTACCTCTTCATCAATAAGTTTAAAATTTTGAAAAAGCTGAATAGATCTGTTTTCTAACTTTCTTACAGTGTGTGTTCTAGAGAGGACCTCCTCATTGAGTTAAATAATCTAAACGACTCATTCTTTAGTTACATATACACATGAATCCTACAAAAGATTAGTCAATACACATGCACACATATATATCTTTGATTGTTATTGCATAAAAAGGGTGCAAACGGTTCTTTACAATCATCATTCTTAAATGTAAAAGCACATGCATGTGTTATTCTGTATTTGTTCTGCATTTCCCTTAGAAGTGAAGGGCAATACTGAGTTATTGGGAATGTATAGCCTGCGACCTTGTTCCAATTGTTGGTTGCATTCATATGATGATTTGTGCTAATTTAAGAAATGTGGTGTCTTTGAGACATTTTATGGATGTTTGAATCATTTGGTTGTTTTATGTCCACTTTGTTTTATTTTGAACTTGTTTAGTTCTTGTCGGACTACTTACTAAAATCTTACATTGGCCAAGTAAAATATTTCTGCATAAACAGGGAATGATCTGAGGAAGACAAGGAAGGAGCTCTTGCTTTGGCAAATGCGACAGAGAAGGCTCTGCAATTACGTGACAACCCTAATACCATAGCCAAGTGAACGGCTAAGTCTGGTGCAGAGTTTTTAGCAGCTCGATCCTATCAGGGTCTAGATATACATTATGACACTTCCTTGCCAGGACCATATCTAATGGGGAGGAGTGGGAGGGCAGCAGGGTATCAAGATGAAAAAAGTATGTAACAGAGAGTGGAATGTGCGTAAGAAGGTGGAAGGCTGTAGTTTCAGGTGTGATTTTCAGTTTTATTTTGGCTGTGGAGAATGGAGAGATGATCATTGTCTTAGTTGCCAAATAGATGAAGAGGATGAAGAAGGTCTAGACGCTTAGTTATAGTTTGTGTAGTTGCCAAACAAACGATTGTTTCTCTTTTGAGGTTTTTTTCTTTTTTCTTTGACTTTTTCCATTTACCAAAAAAGAAAAGGAAAAAAATGAAAGACGATGTCGATTTTGGCGTGCTGTGATCTTGCTAGGCTGCTAAACGAACTTTCGTCTCCAGGAATTAACGGATTTTAGAATTTTAGTTGATGAAAACACATTATAAAGAAGCTTATCATACCCCAAATTGTACCCACTCTAAAAAGTCAAGTCAGTCCTGGAATTGTAAGTAGTCAAATCAACACGTCGGTGCAAATGACCATTTCTAATTACTCGATCATCCATACGATGCTTACATGCCCTATAAATACCCGAGTCGATCAGCAACTTAATTAGTTAGTTCTATACCTCCTTCCATACTCACACACATAACAAATAGAGCCGATCGACCATAGTTATGAAAATGGCTTTCCAAGTTACAATTAGGACAAAACTCCTCTTCTTGACCATCCTAGGCTTTGCACTTGTAGCCCAAATTGCAACAGCTCAAAACTGCGGGTGTGCAGCAGGCATGTGTTGCAGCGAATTTGGTTACTGCGGCACCACCGATGCCTACTGCGGCAAGGGTTGTCAGGCAGGACCTTGTACTACCACCACCACACCTACACCAACTACCAGCGGTGGCTCAGTGGCCGATATCGTGACCACCGACTTCTTCAATGCCATTATCAACCAGGCTGGCGCTGACTGTGCCGGCAAGAGCTTCTACACCAGACAGGCTTTTCTCGATGCCCTCGGCTCTTACACCGATTTCGCCACCACCGGTTCCGCTGATGACAATAAACGGGAGATTGCAGCTTTCTTTGCTCATGTCACTCATGAAACTGGCCGTAAGAACATCATCATCTGTCTCATCATCCCATCTACCATCTTATTGTAGATTGTAACTTCGATTCTTGTGTGTGTGTGTGTCTAAATACTAATTAAGTAGACTATTTTGTTAATGATGGATTTATGCAGATTTTTGCTACGTAGAAGAGATAGAAAAGGCCACCTACTGCGACACATCCTTCACAAACTACCCATGCAACCCCAACAAGCAGTACTACGGGCGAGGACCACTGCAACTCACCTGGAACTACAACTACGGAGCCGCCGGAAATGCTATTGGCTTTGACGGCCTAAACTCCCCGGAAACGGTAGCTTCAGACTCCGTCGTGGCGTTCAAGACAGGCTTGTGGTTTTGGATGAACAATGTTCACTCCGTTCTAAACCAAGGATTCGGAGCTACAACTCGAGCCATCAACGGTGCCGTTGAATGTGATGGCAAAGCTCCCGACAAAGTTCAAGCTCGTATCAACTATTACAAGGACTACTGTACCCAACTTAATGTTTCTCCCGGTGGAAATCTGTATTGCTAGATACTAACTTCCTGTTAAAAAAAAAAAGATACTAACTAATTAGAATAAATGTGCCGCTTGCCCGCTTGCCTAAATCATATAACATCGATCTAGCTCGTCTCTATCAAACATTATATGTATAGATATATCATGCAATTTTTTTTCTATCAAATTAAGGAGAGGAATAACCCTCCTTGTTTGTATTTTACGTATCATTAGTTAAATAAAGATCTAAGTAATTTTATTTACATACCTCAAATTGTTTAATACATATCCTATATTTTAAATTCCTTTCCTGACCCTCTCTTCTCAACTAAAAAGGAAAAAGGCTTCGTTAAGGTCAATGTGGATGCGTCGGTTCGACAGAATAAGGCAACTATCGGGTTTGTTATTCGCAATTCTGACAGGAATCTGATATCAGCTGCAGCTAAGTTCATTGGCAACACTAATATTTTGGTAGCGGAGGCTACTGCACTGCTTGAGGCCCTTCATAGAGCTTTTCTACAACAATTTTCGTTTCGTGATGGTGGAGAGTGATTCCAAACTTATTATAGATTGTCTTAACAACGCTGCATTTGAACCTTAGTGTATTTCTTCACTACTTTGTGACATTCGTTGGTTGGCGACTCAATTTGAAGCCTACTACTTTTGACATATTTATCGAGAAGCTAATTTTGTGGCAGATAAAATTGCATCGCTAGGATTTACGTCTGTAACTCCACTAGTCTGGGGTTTAATTGTTTACCCCTTTCTGTGTCCCCAGCGTTCCATTTGGATCAGCTGAGAAAGGGTGTGAATCGTGGTTTTGTGTTGTAATTGTTGTTTTTAATGAATCGGAAAAAAAAAACAAAAAAGGAAAAAGAAAACTTCCCTAACCTTGCTTGACTACGTTGTTGTAAATTTTAATGTTACAATAGATTACAATATTGATAGATCTTTTAGATCCTTCAGGAGACTCTATATAATGTCAAAAATTTCTATCAATAAATGAGTAGACCGTTATTACTCGTTATATTTTTTTTCTATTAAAAAAGACTTGTTATAAGGGAAATGGCTAGAACGTACACCGGTACACGCACTATATATTGGTACACCTAGTACGTCCCTCCACGTGGCATTATATTGTCCACAAAACTTGATTTCCAAGAGCACCAAAGTAAAATCCCAGCTAACATTCCGTTACAAGTAAAATCCACTTATTACAGTTAAAATTTGAGGGTGTTTACGTCAAATCCCTCACAAGGTAAACTAGCCTCTTTCTCTCTCTCTCTCTCAGAGCACGTAAGGTAGCTGAGAAAACTAGGGATTTCAGAGATGGCGAAGAAAGGCATAAACGCGATTGCGGCAGGGGGTAGCAACATGCCGAGCCTGTACATGTGTTTCGAGGTATATGAGTCCATTGAATCGCCACGATGGATGGTACAATCCATCAATCTCACCGATCTTATTACTTGTTCTTCTTCTTCTTCAAACCATAATCCTATAATACGACAAGTGCTTCACACCGCCCCAGATATGAAAGTCCCATATAACGCCGGCTGCTGCTGTGTTTCCCGGTCCAAAATTATGTTCGGTGGTGGCTATCAATACCTGAAGGACCCCCCGGATCCCGATCGACTCTATGAAGTTTCTGATCAGATTTATGAGTTTGATGAGATCGGTGAGCTGAACATAAGCGACAAGAAATTTTCAAAGGGGAAATCCGATACCATGATGATGACTCTGCGCGACGGTAAACTCTATGCTCTAGGATTCCCCGAACCAAACCCAACACTACTAGACCACAAGTACTTGCCGGCTTTTGAGGTATTCGACTTTAAAGAGCAAACATGGTCAATTCTGCCGGACCCTCCATTTGATGATCTTGTAGGTTCTCCTAGTCGTTTCAATTTGTGCTATGCAACTGTGGACACCACCATCCTTCTCTCCGCTGAGAATTCGTGCACTTACCGCTTTGATGCAGCCTGCCCTTCTAAAGGATGGAAAGTACACACTGCAGCACCCCTGTCATGCTCTATTGGCAGAGCTTTAGTGTTGAACCAGAGCAGCGATTATAACATTATGTTTGGTTATGACTCTTGTTATGGAGCCGCTCAAGACATCTGCAATTTCACCATCGGAGTCCATCTTATGGACAAAAATGATTACTCCTGGACACATATCGCCTCTCTCCTTGTTCTGCCACCTGAGATTCTAGTTAGCTCGGTTGCCTCGTCACTTTTTTCCGGTAGAGCAGTATAGTATTGTCCATGTTGGAGGTCGAATCATATGCCTTGTCCTTCACAAATTCCTGATATCCAAAAAAGCATGTGATGGTGATATGAAACCTACTAGCGATACAGATATGAACAGTATCTCTTGTGCTGTAGTCACATTTGAATATTTTCTGTCACCCTACTCCAAGACCATCAAGTTCAACATCCTGGGTTTCCGCCTCCTTAAATTTGATGACGAACCTCCATGTGGAGCTAGTATGCTTGGTGCCTTTTTGGTGGGGTAAGTTTTATTCCTGATCACGACTTCCATGTCAGCATAATTCTCATAGCTAATGATATCTTGGCTTTTGCTTGGTTTGATTTTGTTGTTGTTCATTCGCTTGCCCTCCTAATTTGAGGCATGGACATACAGCCTCCCTTTATCGTGTTCTATATTACTTGTGGTTTTTTCTTTGTTCTACCTTTCTATTGCTCCGGTATTATCGCTCAGTTCATCTACCACTATTCATAAATCATTTGCCTGTATAAGCAGGGATCCAGTACAATATGGCAATGCCTTTACAGATTATGGTGGTAAATTCCCAAAAGCAACCAAGGTGATAATTCTTTTTTGAAATATTCTTAACCAACGTGTTTGCTAAGTGGCGGCAATGTCTTTATAGATTATGTTTTATTTTGTTTTAAGGCATTACCCTAAAACCAGGACAAACACTACGCGATTTTCTTTTTGAAAGGGCAACCACCTCTGATGTGGCAACGATGGCAAGTGTGGGTTGTATTCCAAACCAATCCTCCCTGGTTCCTGTTGCTGCCTCTCAGCAAAATCATTTCCCGTCTTGTTCATGTGGGCCTGAAAGTGTTCTCCCCTGCACTGATTTCTTAACTGGGAATTGTGGCAACAGTTATCAATATTCACAACAGCGTGCTGGTCCCTATCCTATTGTGGCTGAACCTGGCATTATGTATCCAAATACTCATGCTGTAAGTTAATTTGAAATGGTGCTAACCGAAACTTGGTTTTGAAATCATTTTCAATTAGGTGTCTCTACTTTATAAGGATTGTTAAAGTTGATTCTCCGTCACATGTTTCTGGATTTATTCATGATTTCTGTTAGGTTGTTTTTGTTGGCTGTAGATGGTTGGACATATGCAGAGCAGCGTACCAAACCTTGTTCAGGCTGCACACCCAGGTTATGTTTATCCAAATTATCATGCTGTAAGTTACCATGTCAACTTCTTTTCTAAGGAGTGTCTCAAAATCAGGATGCATTTTTGATTATTATTCATTCAACATACAGGAGGAATACAGGGGGAAGTTTTATTGAGGATGACACTAGGACTCAATTCGTCTGAGGATGAGATTATGACTACGATTCGTCAACGTCATTAGATTTTGATTGTGGAGAACCTGGCTCACTGTTGGCCTTGCCATTTCTTTGTTTTCTATGCGGGCTAGTCACCTTTGTGTGATAGTGTGATAAACCGGGACAACTCCCTCTGACTCTAATTTTGAAATTTTTATTCCCGTTAACAAAATCAGATTTTTAAATTCTGAAAAGCCAATTTAAACAATAAAAATATAATTATACTCTTAATAAATTAAATAAACTACAATAAACCATTATAAAAGTCTATTATAAAAAAATATTCTATGAGGATTCCCACAACATGTTGTCCGGATTCCGGCGACTGTTGACCAGACTCCGGCAACCGTGGACCGGACTCCGGCAACCGTTGACCGGACTCCGGCAACCGTTGACCGGACTCCGACGAAAGCTAGGGGATCTATTAGAGGCAGTAGGGGGTATATTAGGGGCAATAGGGGGTCATTTAGAGGCAATATGCATGGGTCTGTCCGGGTCTACTGGGGGTAGTAGACCCCAATTACCTCTTCTTGTGTCACTTGTTTCCTGGTTCTGATTCCTTCTTCCATGTTACCAATCACATCAGCTATGGAATGATCCTTTTTAACTTGCCTATATCCGGTTCTGATTTTAGGCATTCGTTGAACATTTGAATCATTCGTCTCAGTTGCCTCAGGATTCTCTTCATTCTTAACAAACAACTCAGTTTAACCATGATTGTCAGCTATAGTATCAATAAGAGTCATCTGTTTATCAAAATCATCATCCACAGACACATTAATGGACTCCAAAAATGATTTGGTTTCTTTGTTGTACACCCTATAAGCCCTGTTATTTAAGGAATACCGCAGAAAAATACCAAGTTCACTTCTTGTTTCAAATTTTCCTAAATATTGTCTGTCTTTGAAAATGTAACAAGGATTGCCAAAAACATGAAAGTGATTTACATTGGATTTCTTACCTTTCCACAGTTCGTAAGGAGTGTTGTTAGGGCTGGGCACGGTCCCAGACCGGCCGTAATTTGACAGGGACTGGGACCGGGACTGGCGAAGTAAGTCCGGGCCGGGCTTTAAACATGCCAGAAACAGGGACCGGTCAAAACCCTGACCGTGCTTGAACGGGCCGGTTTCTCGGGCTTTGTGACCATCTGCTTCACTGCTTGTTTCAATATGCAACCTGTCATTCCAAGCAACATCTTGACAACAATTTCATCGAATAAATCTAAACACCATACCTGAATCTGAAACAAGAACCCATCTGCTCCACCAAATCGCCGCCCATCTCAAGTACCCAGACTATCCGGATTGCTTCGCCGAATCCGAATCGAACTCCACGACGAGCTCCAGAGGCTCAAAGGCCTTGCCATGGCTCCCGAGCTCTACCGACGAGGACTTGACGGACAAGGACGCCGTCGATGGGAACGACGAGCCCGACGAGCCCCAACGAGATGGATGCTCTCGTCGACAACAACATCCTCGAGCTTCTGATTCAGAGTTTGCTCTTGTTGAACGAGGCCGAGCTCGACGAGATGGCTGCTGTACAAGGCACGCTCGTGACGATCGAGATTTGGATCGAAGAGATTAGGTGAGGTCAGCGGTGGTGAATGGTGATAGAGTTGGCGTGCCAGAAGAAGACGAAGAGATTAGGTATTTGGGATTTATTATAATGTATTTGGGTTTGAATTGTGTGGACCAGTAGGATTAAAAGCTATCTGTATGGGCTTAATGCATGGGCTTAATGCTACCTATTTGGGTTTCACTGCTACCTTCGGGCTTTCGGGCCAGAAAAGTATAAAACAGTCAGAGACCGGGCCCGGCCCGACATATAATAGGACCGGCCCGAACATGACATTTCCAAAGAGAAAACTGGTGAAAAGCCGGCCGGTCCGGGTCAGTTTGTCGGTTTTTTTTTTCAATCACAGGCTTTATGCCCAGCCCAAAGTGTTGTCAGTGCCAAGTCTGAGCATTACCCTCATTACTGGAAAAAAACATTTAGAAGACAGAATCCTAAGTAAAACTTAGGAGACGGAAAAAATTATGTAGCCTAAGTATAGACTTAGGTGACAGAACAATATTCCGTCTCCTAAGTTTTACTTAAGAAACGGAAAAATTTACTTAGAAAATAGAATAATTTTTTAATAAAAATAAATAATAATTTTTAATCACTTAGGAGACGGAATAGCCCTAAGTTCTACTTAACTTATGAGACGAAATCATTTTAGTAAAAGAAAAAAATATAAATAAAAATTATAACCACTTTGACGACAAACCTATAATATTCCATCATCTAAGTGCAAAAATTATCCTTTTAAAACTAACCCTATCATCTTTTCAATCTCTTCTCTTCTCCATGACCCAAGTCAATTATGATCGTCTAAGTGCAAAAATTATCCTTTTAAAACTAACCATATCATCTTTTCAATCTCTTCTCTCCTCCATGACCCAAGTCAATTATGATCGTCTAAGTGCAAAAATTATCCTTTTAAAACTAACCCTATCATCTTTTCAATCTCTTCTCTTCTCCATGACCCAAGTCAATTATCTCCTTTCTTCCGCAGCTTGATCAAATCAAACTGTTTCTCTTCCCAAATGGACCAAGCATGAACCTCCACCTCCGCTTTCACCAATAAGCCTCCCTTAATTTGTTCGAGCCAAGAAAGGGTCACCGCCGCCCCGATTCCTCTAGACCCAGGCCGACGCCGGCGAGCAGGACCAGCCGGAAGATAACGCCGATGCAGACGAACCCGGCTGACTCAATTTGGGGGTTGGTTTACATTCAATTTGGGGGTTTTTGTTTTAGGACTGGTTCTAGGGATTTAATGTTCAGATCTGAAGTTGTTTGCATTGGGTTGATGAATTTGTATTACATGTAATTTGGAATTGTAGTTCTTGGAATTGTATATCATTTTTGGAATTACAGATCTATGAATGGATTTGAAACCAATTTCTGGGCAGATCGATCGATATGGTTTTGGTGGTAAGGGGTATTTGGGTGGTGGTGTTTGGTTGTTTTATTTGGGTGGTGGTATTTGGGGCAGAGGCCAGCTAGTATTGGTGGTGGTGGTGGTGGTTGTGTAATTTTTTTTTAATTTTTTTCTTTAAACTTAGCGACGGAATAGTTGGATTCCGTCACCTAAGACAATTATTAAAATTTTTTCCTTATTTAATAGTTCCGTCTCCTAAGATCTTAAGAAGTTTTTAGTAGACGGAATAAAAGTTTCGTTGGCTCGTCACCTACCTCACCGCATTTAGCAGACCGAACTTAGTCGACGGATGTTTCGTCTCCTAAGTACATAAGAGACGAAATCTGTCACTTAGGAGATGAAATAATTTTGTCTTCTAAGTGCTTTTTTCCAGTAATGTCTGTAAATAGTATAACACGTTGTGTTGATTGCAGCCATGCGTCTTAAAAGTCAAATTTACTCTTAAAACTCTAGCAAGTTCCTAAACTTTTGTAGACCAGAAAACTCTAACAAGACCCTCAAATTTATGAACTACGTTTTGAGCGTGTCACACATCCATGAATTCAGTTTAACGTCCTTTATAACTTCCATGCAGAACTTTTTCTCAATTTTAAACGAATGAAAAAGTTAACTTTTAAGTCCATTAAAAGCTCATGAAGTATGTAAAAGTGAAAATGACAATCATGTATAGTCTAAATGACAGTAAATAGGTCAAATAAGGTCTAAGACGTTGCACCGAGCATTTGATGACGAACAATATATCAGGCAATTCACGATCATCAAATTGGATGAATTTTTGCATAAGTGATTTATAATTAGGTACTAAATATGGAACGGCTGAAATGTTGATATATGACTGAAAAGTGAGCCAAATAAGGTCACACCCTTAATTTGAAAGGGTAGCCCTGTTTAAGGATATATATATACAGTTACCTTCCAGAATGGGACACCGTTTTGAAATTAAAGTGTAGTGCTCCTCATTTCGCTCACTTTTAGATCACATTTTCACCTCTCTACTGTTCAATGTCTAGAACATAGTGATTAGATCATTCTTGCAAAGTTTTATCCAATTTTGAGATCATTTGGGTATCGAATTAGATTAAATGAATCAACTGAACAAAATATGTCCAAACGGAACCGTTCGTGTAAATCACAATTACGGAAGCTCAAATGATCTTCAAATTGGGTGAAACTTTGTATGAATGATCTACACACTATGTTCTAGACACTGAACGATGAAGATGTACGTGAAAATGTGACATAAAGGGCATATATATATATATATATATATATATATATATGAGGGATGGGGGATTACACCAACTTTTCGATCACAAAATCATATCTCCACCGTTCAATATGATTATATGAGTAGATCACTTTTGTAAATTTTCAGAAATTTTGGTAATCGTTAAAGCATTCAAAACTACGATTTATAATTATAAGCATGAACGGTTTATGTTTGGCAGATTTCGTTCGTTTATTGATTTAATCGTGTTCGACACCTTAACGATCACCAAATTGGCTGAAAATTTGCAGAATTGATCTATATATAATGACCAACAAACTGAACGGTGGAGATTCAAAAATATAATCGAAAAGTTAGTGTAATCCCCCATGCCTCATATATGCCAATGCGGTAAGGCATTCAAAACTACGATTTATAATTATAAGCATGAACGGTTCAGGTTTGGCAGATTTGGTTCGTTCATTGATTTAATATTGTTCGACATCTTAACGATCACAAAATTGGCTGAAAATTTGCAGAATTGATCTATATATAAGGACTAAGAAACTGAACGGTGGAGATGTGATTTTGTGATCGAAAAGTTGGAGTAATTCCTCATCCTTCATATGTGTAAAAAAAAAAGGATCCCTTAGTGGAATGGCCCTCTATATGTGTGTGTATATATATATTATTATTATTTTATTTTCAAACGAGGCGTGTAATATTTAGTTTGGTGACTCCTGTCTTAATTCGGGTGTTGGGTTGCTGTGTCCAATATTTTTTTTTTTTGTGAAGAGTTGACCAAGTCGATCATCTCTGGACCGATCCGACCAAAATATATACACACACTACTGGATTCAGATTCAATCGACTTAATTATTAAATTTTACACACCAAAACATGGAGATTACGTACCCAGAACCTTTCACATGCGAAATAAGATGCCTACATCCTTAATCTCAATTCACCCAATTAATGAAATCATGATCGAATTAATCTTCCAAGTCATAACTTGGAGGAAACTACCAAGGTATTATTACTGGTACTACTACCACTGCTAATACCCCATAGAAAAAACTTCCCACTTTGTATATTGTCCGGCGGAATCAAAGCCAGCCTAGCAGCAACAATAGCGACATCGTCCGCGGTGTGATCTCCCTTGCATCGAGTCATCGAGGTCTGAGTGAAGCCGGGACAGAAGCTATTCACGCTCAAACCTCTTCCTTCGTAGCGCTTTGCCAAAACCCTAGTGTATGCATTCAGTGCAAGCTTTGAAACCGCATAGTCCGTCCACAGTTGAGGCCAACCTCCGGTCTTCCATGTCCCGGTCTTCACTTGTTCCAGAAACAAGCTAACAATTCCCTCAATATCGTCCTCCGATAGTTTCTCACTTTCAAGAACCTGTTTTATGCTAAGGTTTCCCACCTTCTGCAGTGTACCACAGTAATTGGTACAGTTAATATTATTCACATCAGATTAATTAAGAACCCTTGCATGGAGGCACAGTACTTACAGTCAGGGAACCAAGTCTGGAGCTGACATTGAGTATTCGACTCATGGAGGAGGTACGGAACATGGGCAAGAGAGCCTCAGTCAGTAACTTTGGTCCATTGAAATTGGTTCTGATTACGGTCTCGGCATGGTCCACTGAATTTTCATTGATTTCGTTGAACGAAACTGCTGCGTTGTTCACCTGGAGACAATATAAGATTCATCAACTTACAATAAAAAATAAAAGAAAAAAGTTAACAATATAACTAGTTAAGAAGCAATATTATATGGTAATATTCATCAACTTGCGATAATGATTATTTTCTAGGACTACCAACAATTACGTACACAGAAACGAAATATTATATGGTTCCTTTTCTTTCTCTTCCTCTTTCTCATGACTAATTTCAAGAAACTTGACTTAATTGGTCGAGATTTTGGTCTGCAAGGCTCAAGTGTCCACATCATTTTTCAGATAATAATTTGAATCACAAATTAAATAAATAAAATGTGGAACATACTGCAAAGTACCATTTGGTCTAGCGTCAGTCTCCTCTTAATAAATGAGAGGTTGTAAGTATAATTCACGAAGTTGTAATATGTGATCATGTGGAACATACTCTATTAATGTGTGATTTTTTTTTCGACGAGTGAAATAATTGGATGTCTGGATGCTTCTACATACTACAGCTTCATAGAATTAATTGGTTTGTTGATAAATAATTAAATCAATTATTTTAGTGAGACTTAACAAATAATTATATTTTTTTAGCTTAATTATAAGACGAGGCATTGCTATCTTAAATACATTAATCACTTCAATTGATGAAATGTATGCAAACAAAACAAAATGTCATCTTTTCTTTTTGTTGGGGGGAAGGTTGGAACCCCCCGTATATATATAAAAAGGTAAAAACTACATACGTTGATGGTATGAAAATGGATAGACAGACGACGTTCTTATTTGTATTGATTATGAATTTTCGTGATATCTCATTATAGGATGACTGCAAGTAGAATTATATGCGGATTTCCACTTTACACTCATTTTTCAATCGAATTTTCACATCTCCACTGTCTAGTCTTTAGATACTATTGTATAGATCATCTCTGCAAAATTTCAGCCAATTTGGTTATCATTAAGACACTCAAACTCAATTAAAATAATGGATGAACATAATTCAGTCGAACTTGAACCGTTCATGTTTATAACAGAAAAACGCAGTTTTGAGTGCCTTAATGATAACCAAATTGGCTGAAATTTTGCAGAGATGATATATACATTAGTATCTAAATACTAGACGGTGGACATGTGAAAATTCGATTGAAAAGTGAGTGTAAAGTGGAAATCCGCACCGTAAGAATAAATGCTAACGTCCGCAGTTGAGAAACTCATATATATATATATATATATATATATATATATATAGTGAAATTATAAGTCCTCATCAGTAAAACTATAATTTGTCATCAGTAAGGCCCTAAATTATAAGTCTTCTTGTTTTATTTTTTTTGGGTTTATAGATATATGTATATTGTATCTGTATTATCACATATGAATCTCCTAAACTGCATGTGAGAGTGTTTCAGAACCGGTGGCCGGAGGATCAGCAAAACACATGCAGTATACGTACCCACCACACTGCAAATCTTGTAGTTTTTACTAATGGTGAATAACAAGGGAAGAAGAAGCTGTGACCATATAACCCCCTCCCCCAACCCCTAAAACGCCAAAAAAAAAAAAAAAAAAAAAAAAAAAAAAAAAAAAGATTGAAAGAGGAAGAAGCTTACAAGAATATCCAAGGCTGTAAAGTTTTCTTTGAACCAGGAAGCGAAGGTGTTGATGGAACAAGGATCAGAAACATCGAGGCGATAAAAGGTAATACTATGAAGACCTTGATCCCTAAGTGTTTCAACAGCCTTGCAACCCCTTTCACTGTCTCTGGCTGTTAAGATCACTTTCAGTCCCAACTCCGCCATTCTCTTCACCACCGCAAACCCAATTCCTTTGTTTGCTCCGGTCACTATGGCCACTGTCTCCTCCGACCACCACCTGATTCATTCATGAGAACATGCATTCAAACATTAGTTAAGTATAGCATAGTTAACTTGATCGCAGCCATCGAGCTCCTGTTATTATTCATAACAGGAGATCATCACTTGGTAGACTTCCGCTCAAATCTCTTACTGAAGACGTAGAACGGGAAGTGCTTCTAGCTAGCTAGAGGATGTTTCATAAATTACCTTGTTGAGGAGTGGGACGGAGAAGGAATAAGGAGCCGGTCTGTTTCTTTGAACTGCATAGTTGCAAATAACAATTAGCTTTGAAGGGAGAGAATGGTAGGAATGTGTATTTATAAGAAACGCAAGGGTGTGAAAGGGCATGCAAAAGGGACATGAATATGTAAAGAACTAAAGGAAACATAGATCAAGTCAATAGGTTGAACTGTTCGGACATGATCAAGAAGGTAGGCGCGTAACCCACGTTCCAATTTTCTTTTTGTTTAGTCACTGCCTCAGCATTAGCATGGCTGCCCAATATTTTTCTTTTTTAATATTTTGGGAAGACATGCATGACTGTGTGAATCAGTTAGTAAAAGATATTTACTCGTGCCTCGTGGGCTTTTTAAGTATTGAATGTTCAGTTCTTAAACAATTCAGCACAGAAACTAGTGGGCTTTGGACATCTCGCGGTGCTTAAATGCCAATCGCAAAGTTTTTTTCAGATTGGCTGGGATATAGTTCCCATCATCTCTTTCATGCATGTCTCACGATTGTAAAGGAACCTTCTTTGGGATGTTTGTTACACCGGATTGGACGGGATAGGACGTCCTTACATAGCGCCAAAAATGTATCCCGTACGCGTGTTTGGCATCACCCATGGCTCTATTAAATAAGCTTCTGAGTCCCAAAAACGGGTTGAACCCCAAAAACTATCGTGCTATGGCAGCCCCTTCGTCTCGCCTCAACACTCTCACTTGCAATTCCTCTTCGTCTGGATCGTCTGGGTTTTCAATTTTTTCTGATCAATTTCGTATTTCTTTGTAGAAGGGTTTTGATTCTTTGATTGTGCTCTCTTTTTCTCTTCAATTTCACGTCGTCGTCCTCGGAGGACGAGTTTCTTGAAAATCTTTGGTTTTATATGGAGATGAACAAAACCCAGCCATACGAGCTAGTGACCCTTGTGATTGCAAGCTCCTCGCTGCAAAAATCGGTGATGTGGATTTTTTTTTTTTTTTGAATAAAAGGCTAGCGGTGCAGCTGCCTTTAAGCTTCGATTAATAAAACTACTGAATACAATAAGGGGACATTGAGTATAAACCTCTAATTACAAAGACCGATACCTGAAATAATATAAGAAATCTCTACATCAAACATGTACTCAAACATGCACTGATTAATTACATGGTTCGATCTATTTGGAAAACATATTGGGGTTTGGAATTGGTTTTCATTGGAGGAAGGTGAAGCTGCACAATTAATGCAACAATCTCACACGTTTCAGACCTCACTTTTTTTTTTTATTTGAGGGAAATGGATGTTACTCCCATGGGTGGAATAGCCCATTCATTAATACGATCTTACAAAATTAAGCTTGAAGGTCACGAGTGACCCTCATTTACATTTATTGCTCGATTGACTATACGAATAGTCAGATAAACACCCTAAGGGATTACAAAAAAATAAAATCCTACTTAGAAAATAGAGTCCAAAAAGGTGGACTATAAAAACTAAACCAAAATATGTCCAAAAAAAAATGGACAACCAAAAAACTACTTTACTCGTCATAACCCGAATCTACAACATCTGTCATGATTAGCTTGGGGCCTAGAGACCTTCATGGTGTAACCTTCCACCCGCCAGACTGTGAACAACCTTGGACCAGGGTTATGTAATAAGTCCGGTCATGGGAACAAGACTCCGGACCTCTAGCCCAAAAACATACTGAGTTAGAAGGAAGAGGAAAAATGGCCCAGGCCCAAAAGGACCCAACCCACTCCCACATGCCAACTTTCCACCCTCAGCTTGTCTGCCTTAGAGACCAAAGCCAACCCCCAGATCAGACAACCTGGATTGCCACCGCCTCAGTCGAAACAATCCGGTGGTCTTCCCTGCCACAGGAACATCTCCGCCAGCCCCAAGTGAGCCGCCTCTAGTAGACAAGTCACACACCAGCGCCCAAACCGAAGTCAGTTAACCTCGATCTACACCAAGCCCTCAGACGCTTGACGCCTGTGCACAACGATGTGGCAATCGAGATGGCCGGAATCCTTGACCCAAAACCCTAGCGCCTCTCCAAAGCCATCACCGCCGTCGACTACCAAGATCCGACGAGACAAAGAAAACCCTGATCAGAAGAAGACCAAGACCGTTGAGCCTGGAGTGTCGTCGAGAAAAACCTCGATCTGCTCAAGATCGGAAGCCACAACAACCACCCCTCCCTCAGCCTTTGAAGCCGATCACCACCTCAACAGGACAACACAACCGCTTTGCCCTGGAGCTCCGCCGCCACCTACGAGAACCTAGAAAAACCTAGGGTTCCTATGCTACTGTGCGTGAGGCGCGTTCTTGTTGGTTTATTTTTTTTGGTTACAAAAGGGACCTAAAAGGCCCAAACAAAAGAAAAACAAAAAAAGCTACAGACTAAATACTGGAACAAAGTCCAGTTCTTCTTGCTCTCGTAACACCAGCAAGATCATCTAAAACAGCTTGAGCAGCATGAGCGTTCTTGTTGGTTCCATACCTCACTTTCATTTTACTTTTCTGTTGTATATGAGAAATTTAATGCTGGAAAATAAGGAAAAGAAATATATTTTGCTGCCTTTACAATAGTGTTATTTCTAGAGAAAAGATTTGTTCATAAGTGAGAAAATGTTGAAGGCTTTTATGCTGTTAGCTTTGCTGCTTTAGTTATATTCTGCTCCTTGTTGAAGGAGAAAAGATAACGAGAATAACGGTCTCCTCATTCATTGATAGAAAGGCCTATTTATAGGCATTACATAGAGTCTCCCGAATGATCTAGAAGTTCTATCAACTGTAATCTATTCTAATAAGGAAATTGGATTAACCAATCTTATGTGTATTAGGGCAAGACACATAACAGAAGGACGGAAATATAATTTCTTTAAACACTCCCTCTTGTGTTGCGTCCCTAATATGACATGGTGCTTATGGTGTTGCCTCGGTAAAAACCTTACCAAGTAAAACAAAAACCTCGTGGGTAAAACAAAAGACTTGGACGAAAGGAAAAAGAGCACAACGCACCAACTACAATTGAAGATAACATGTGATGCATGTAGACTCCCCCTGATATCTACACAATGACTCCCCCTGATTGGTAACTCAATCTTGGAGTACAGATAAACGGCACAAGCCAATGCACTTCACATACTTCAAAAGTAGACTTGGGCAACGATTTAGTCATTAAATCCACCCACAACATCTTTAGATTAGACTTGCTATGCTTAGCATTACTTTGATCTTTAAGGAAAAGGTCGCCTAACAACTCAAAACATAAGTTCGCGTTGAAAATCAGATTCACGCGTGACATGACCTTCGTGTACTTAAACAGTCATAACGTCTTTGATACAATAGGTATGGACGAATCGTAAAAAGTTCTGGAAACTAGACACACGTAGCTTTCCAACTATATAAGGTTCATAACCTAGTTCATCTTGAGCTGATCATAAAGCTCTGTCGAAGTTGACTGTTTTGCCAAAGCAGATTCGCGGACAGATCCGTCCTACTTTACGAAAATAGCCATAACTCACTCAGTATGATAGGTGTGATCAAATGGTTGATGTCCCTGGAAAGTAGACACATAGAACTTTCCAATGGTACCAATTTCACCATTTTCCAACGAGTGGGCTATCCTGTAGATTCCGTGGAAACTGACCTACGAAACTAGGCAGATTCTGATTTCGCCTTTAATGTGTCTCTCTGTAGGGATGAATGAGCCTAAACCTTTCATAGAAGAAATTACTGTCATTACATTGGCATTGCGTGGGCGCATCCGGCCACTACCTTGATATTCCTTCACACTAATCTAAAAGGGAGCGAAGCTGCTCGACCGCTGGAGAGTTGAATGACTAAGGAGAACTTGGCCTTATTACAAGTTTATAGTGAATGAGATGTCGAGTCGAGCATATTGTAACAAGTACATGAATGTGCTATAGTACTTAGATGGAGAATTTCTCCAAATACTCCTTCGTCATATGGACGAAACAAGTCTCAAGACTTCGACCGATCAAGGGATACATATAGGCATAACTTCATCATCCTTTAGATTGCCTTAAGCCGACAGATGAATAAGCATCATCAATAACGGTCCTCACTTTCGAGACCAAGTATTCCTAAGATCCTTTCATTCTTAATTTTGGATCAATGGCATCTCTTAGTTTAACAAGACTTCATCACGATTCATCCAGAATTTACACGCAAATAGGCATAATTCTTCATATCCCTTCCCCATAAAGTAGATACTAAGCAAATACCTTGCAAACGCGCTCCGTGGTCAGGAGCCACTTGATTTGGGTGAAAACCGATCTATTCAAGATCTTTATGTACATCTCTTAGTTCCAAACAGAGATAAGTTGTGACCACAAGCTACTTGTTCAGTTTTTCGGAAACTACCTAACTGACAAGGTAGTGGAGTGCAATGACATCCATTACGAGAGTACATCTCATCGTAGTTGATTCCAGGGCGTTTGTAAGAGACCTTGCACCAGAAGGTGAGTCTAAACTCTTTTTCTCACTACGCTTTCTAACAAAGACATAACTGATAGAGTTTACACTTGGGGTGTCGGCGTCACCTAACCAAAGCACTATCTATTTGTTTAAACTGGATCGCATCTTTCCATTTAGGCCAATCTACAACGTTAGTATTTTCTCAACGAAGTATGGTTCGATATCAAACTCATTAAACTACGTCATCATGTACACCGGTGTAATTTCTAAGCGTAGAGATCTCTATATGGATTGGTATTGACATTGAGGCGTCCCCCAATGATGACCATAATCCAAAAATAACACACGAATGAGTATCATTGATCAAATGATCAAGTTGTGCCAAACTCGCATTCTTCCTTGGCGAGTATGTATCGAACCAAGTGGACTCCCCCTAAAGCATGGGAGCCACGACCTAGCGACACCATGTACCACATTTGTGGTGTCACCATGCCACCATCTATGGGTGACAACATGTCCTCTTATTCAGACATCAACATGTCCTCTCATCCGGACATCAACATGTCCTTATCCGGACATCAATCTTTGCAAGCATGTTTGCAACATGTATATGTGATCTCGTCACTTTAGGGAACTTGATGAGACATAGTAGGGACAAACCACGACAATTCCAAGTCGTTCTACTTGAACATTGTTGTTCTTATCTCCCCCTAACGACGGGAAGACTGGCTCATCAAAGTGACATAAAAGAGATCGTCTATCAATGTCCTTATATAAGCGGACTATAGTCGGAAGCTCATGTCTTATTCAAAGACAATATTCATCAAATAATCCATCATTATGCTCTTGTGGAGGCGCAATTTGACACATACAACATGTGGACGATATAGATTATAGAACGTTAACTCAATCCGTTAACAAATATGCATACCGTTACAACCGTAACATAAAGATTTGAATGATGGTGGGTAAAGATGAATAAGTAAAACTATGACCCTGCTATAAACCATAGCCGTTGGTCTTACAGGTCCAAAAAACCGCTGGCCTTACCTCCGGGACCGGTCAAAAAGAAACCGGTTTAACCGACCGCCGACATCACCAGACCTCTATTTTAAACTTCCTTTAATGGTTCACTATTTTCCAGAGCTCCAAATGCTACCAAATTTTGTAAGCAGGTAGACATGAGCGTTAGGATTGCAAAACCGCCAGCCTCAACGACGGAACCGGCCTAAAACGTGCCGAACCGTCCATCAGAGTCACTGGACATCCGTGAACACTTATGTTGAGCGGTTCACCACCTTTCACGTCTCCAAATGCCACAAAATTTTGTAAATCGGTAGGCTTGGATGCTAGAAATCCGTGGCCACAAACAGAACCTCAAGAGCCAGTCTAAAATTTGGTTAACCGGTCCTCACAATGACCGGTCTGCAAGCTGAAAAGACCGAAAATTCTAGGTTTTTTTTCAACTTTTCAATCATTGTTAAGATTCCCCATAACATCTAATTGTTATGGTTTGAGTTAAACCATTGTGAACATCACCATAGCATAATTATGCCTTGAAATGAATAATGAGAAGCCATTTACACCAACATCTTATGTATCATTTTTGTAGAATCACTCACAGACATTGTAATGTCTTACTTAGTGAACAACGACGTAGCATTTTGTTTATGCTAGTCTCTACATATCATTATCTTTAGCGTAAGAGGGTGTCACTCCTAATTGTTGCTAAAAAATAGGCTTTACAAAACGATTAATGAGCATGGCCAATGAGAGATTATGGGAGTTCTTTTGCGTCATATGTGCTTGTGAAAGCATGAGTAGTGCCTCCATTGTATAGGAGAATGACGCGGACGGCTTTAATGCCATTTATAGGTCGTGAGCATTGCTCATGGCTCCACCAAGTTGTATTTTGGTGATCTTTGATCTCAATGGTTACTTTGCTCAAAAGAAATGATGTCCGTGAGAGCCTTTACTCTATAGTATACGGATCATCAAAACACGTTTAAAATTTTCCCGGACGATTTATGTTAAAGCCTACATGAGTCGATGTCTCCATTCTCATCATTGGTGACAATAACCGATTCAATTAACCGAATCTTAGTGACTCATGAATGTTGCGCATTCATTATAGTGATACATAAGAAATTCTCATCAATTCTCAGAATGTGTTTCCAGGTGATAAACGTTGGCGTGAATATCATTAAGTCATAGCACGGTTCGATTGCTTCCTTATGCATAAATAGCATATCTGACTTGAATCATAACGCCATTAGGCATTGAAACTTGAGCATTAATCCGCTCTGATTATTTGTAATGATCTAGTTATCGTAGTCACAACGGATTTATAAAGCACTAAATTCATGAACAGTTGTCTATTCCTTGCAATAAGCTAAGCACTCAATCTCGCTACAACATATTCATATATTAGAATGTAGAGACAACAGTCTTATGTCAAGACATAGAAACCGATATATGTTAACAATTTCGATGGAGATTGAAAAAAAAGGTATTAGAATCCTTTAGAGTGTATTACATGACGTGTAATATTACATAGATGGACGAAACTAGGCTTAGAACATGCCAAAACTTGGCAAAATTGGTCGTTAGCACCCATGGCCCACTGTCGGATCTTGTAGAGAAAGAGGAGGATTTTTCAACATCCATTTTTGAATGACATTTAGCGTAACGCAATTTTCTTTTTGCAATTATGAATCCGCTCAGGAGTGTAGAAAACGACTCTTGTTTGTAATGCCTTTGCAATTGTATAAGTGTGCATTGTGCCACACTTGACATTACAAATCCTCTTTTGATTCAAAACCGATGTGCATTGCGCAACATCATGATATTTTAGCCTTTAGAAACGTCACCTTATAATAACTGGTGGTCCAATGTAGTCCAATGTAGTGTCATGTTGTAATGTAATATATTGCATTAACATATAGCTTATGTAGATCGAACCATATGTGCAAGACAAAATTCGAATATATATGCCAACAATTGTATCGAGGTCTTGACCATGAATTTAATTCAAAATATAACGACTAAGTAACTTTAGTCAAATATGTGAGGTGTATGCCTTCACAAAAAACTTGGAAAAATAAACGGATTTGTAGTCACTTAGACTATTAAACCGAAGTCATATGCTTCATATCTTCTGCAATATACCTTTTGCTTTTAAAATCCGTAAGTGTGAGAATAATGATCTCATCTTCTTCCATATAGTGAGTTTCTTGTTTCAAGAACTCCATATATTTCTTGTATATTGACTATATTATTGCTTCTTTGCAATTAATGAACAGATGTAGAATCACATCAATAACAGGATTTTTCTTTCATTTACTGGCTCAATCTTTTTATGACATATAGGTTTCGAGGCGTTGCCTCTCCCTCTTTTCAGAACTCGTGACATGAAATTCGTCACATTTTTTTTTTTATGTCAAATTCAGGGCTCTTATTTCGGTCAAAAATTTCAACGACAAGATGGAAGATTAATCATTATCGAGATATGATAATTAATTCCAAGTATTGAATTAGGTCAAGACCAATGTTTATGGTAACTCAATTCGATGTGAACCGTGACAAATTCCGTCACAAATCGATATTAACTGTGACAATTTTCGTCACTAATCGATGTTAACCGCGACAATTTCCGTCGCAAATCGATGTTTGTCCCTTTATTAACCACGACAATATTTCGTCGTAATACCGTGACTTGTCAAACTGTCATAAATTTCAACTTTGATATGAGGGGTCCCAATTCCTCATATCAACCCACGTTATAAGAATTGTGGGGGTAGAAGAAGGCTACGAAGCCCGGCTATGGAATTAATTAAAATTCAAAAGCGGCAACTTTTATAAAAGCTTACTTGCTAGTTTACCAAATAAACTGTGTTTAAGAGAAGTTGCCCTTGCAATTTTCATGCGTGCAAGCTGCAAAGTTACTCTTGCAATTCCATCACGATCCGTCACGCGAAAAATTTCATGAAAAATATAAACATATAGTTAGTCATATTCACCATATAATATAAACAGTAAAACTAATTAAATAATTACTTCAGTAAATAAACTGATTTTACTCATGGGGTAAAAACTTATTACCCGAAGGGGCAAATTTACCGTTTTGCCCCTCGTACAATGGTATGTATTCTTCTGCCTTCGGATCCGAGTATGATTCGGGCTGCCGGTGCTCTGAGATGGAGGAGAGAGCGCCGGACTAGGCGAGACGGCGCGCGAGGCTAAGCTGCTGGATTGGATGGGCTGCAGAGGCGCGCCAGTTTGGATTCGACTTGAGCCGGGCTTGCTAGACCGGGGCGGGGCTAGGACAGACGCTAGCGAGGCTAGCTGTGGCTGTCGTCGGCAGAAACAGGTGCACTGCTTGTTTCGGGTGGCGCTCGTCGAGGTGCTGCAGATCTGGGGTGCCGAGATTCGCTGGATCGGTGGTTCGGTGATGCAGACACGGGTCTGCGCAGGGTTCACCGGAGCTAGGAAAAGAGCGCCGGATCAGGGGCGAGTCGGAGCTGCAAAGCAGAGGTCGCTGTGCAGGGTTCTCGGGTTTGAGGGGCGCGCTGAGTTCAGAGGTGGCTGGGCCAGCTTGTTCGGCCGGACTTGGTGTGGTGGTCGTGCGTGCCAGCGCGCTAAGGGCCGTGGGTGCCCAGAGAAAATTTCTGGGTTGTGTTGCAGGATCGGGTCTCAGCTGGAGAGACGTGCCGGGTTTGTACCGAGAGCGGCTGCCGGAACCGGAGGTCCGGAAGGGGGGGGCTGGGGTGAAGCGCTGTAGTGAGGCAGGAGGTCGCCAAGGTAGGAGGTCACCGGAGAGTTCTCAAAACTAGGACTCGGCTGAAGGCTAGGCTAAGGTAGCCGGAGGCGTTTTTGTTTTTTGTTGTTGTTGTTGGTGCTAGGGTTAGTGTTTTTCGTTATCAAGCTTGGGTCAGAGAAAAGTGCTGATAACGTGTTGAAGGAGAAAAGACAACGAGAATAACGGTCTCCTCATTCATTGATAGAAATGCCTATTTATAGGCATTACATAGAGTCTATAATCTAGAAGTTCTATCAACTGTAATCTATTCTAATAAGGAAATTGGATTAACCAGTCCTATGTGTATTAGGACAAGACACATAACAGAAGGACATAAATATAATTTCCTTAAACACTCCTTAGTTTTATACCCCTACCAGCACCACATGGATAACGACTTACTATAGAATAAGCCAAGCTTGCTACAATAGTCTAGGACTCGTAGAAATTAAGCTAGCTAGGTTATGAGAGACATGTGTAGCAAACATGCCTCTAGTGTTTAGCTTTGCATATCCTTGAAGCTAGTTGCAATTTGTAGCTTAGTTTCGGAGATGAGAGGTTTTTTTTTTTTTTTTTTTTGGGAAAATGTCCATTTGGTCAAAAACAGTAAAAACAAACCTCATGCCAATGAAATTCTTTTTCTTGTGTCAATTCTAATGATTCTCAAGAAAATGACTCTTCTACCCTCGCCCTTATTACACCTTCTCTTCTCTGTTTCATCTATTCTCTCTCTTCTCTATTTCGTCTATTATCTCTCTGCATTCTCTCTCTTCTTTATTTCGGCTGAGTTGACCGAATCTCTGACCTCTTTCCCACTACGTCGATAGCAACACCGTCACGAGGGTTTCTGATGGCAACAACGCGTCTTCAAGCCACAGACACAGCTAGACGTAGAGTCAGAGGCGAATTTGGTTTCTGATCCAGGTGTCGTGCGCGAGTTTGGTTTCCGATCCAAGCGTCGTGCTTGTGCGTTTGATCTTGCTAGAGTTCTTCCCGATCAGATCTAACATCTCTCTCTCCGCTCTCTCTTTCTCTTTCCCTTCTTTCTATATATATATATATATATACACAAGGCCCTTCCACTAAGGGATTCCTTATTATGACTTATATGAGGGATTGAGCATTAGCCCAACTTTTTTTATCACATATCAACATCTCCATCATTCAACCTCTAGATATATATAAGTAGATCATTTCTGGAAATTTTCAGCCAAATTGGTGATCTTTAAGGCTTCGAACTAGCTTAAATCAATGGACGGTTCAAATCTGCCAAACCTGAACCGTTCATGAAAATTGCAGTTTTGAGCACCTTAATGATTACCAATTTGGATGAAATTTTGCAGAAGTGATCTACATATTAAGACCTAAAAACTGAATGGTTAAGATTGAAAAATGTGATCGAAAAGTTGGGTTAATGTTCAATCCCTCATATAAGTCATAATAAGGGATCCCTTAGTGGAAGGGCCCTGTATATATATATATATATATATATATATATATATATATATATATATATATATATATCGTGTCGGCGATGTCGCCGGTGATGTCCATCACCGAGAAAAGATAGCGGATGAGGAGGATTCGGTAGTGGAGGTGGCAGTCTGAGCCAAGATCACGGCTGCATCGAACTCACACGCGCATCAGCCGAAGTCTTCGCCCTGTATATCTCAACATTTACTGCCCCCAGTAAGTTTCTCTGTGAAGTAGGATGTTTAATATATATTTTATTGGGGTCAGAAAATCCGATTATGAGGGGTCAGTAATTGATTACCGGGGGTCAGTAATTGATTACCGAGGGTCAGTAACTGATTACTGTGAGTTAGTAATTGATTACCGGGGGTCAGTAATTGATTATTAGGGGTCAGTAATTGATTATCGGGGGTCAGCAACTGATTACTGTGAGTTAGTAATTGATTACTGGGGGTCAGTAATTGATTACCAGGGGTCAGTAAGTTAATTCTGATGAAATTCTGATGACATTAAGAAAGTCCGGCGAGATTCCTGTGACGGCCGAAGAAAATTCGGCGGTTAGAAAAAAGTCCAGTGATCGGAGTCCTGCGAGATTTCGGTGACGGCTGGAGAAATCCGGCGATCGGAAAAAGTCCGGCGGCCGGTGACTGGAGACCGGAGGGAAACCGACAAAGTCTTCTCACTCTCACTTTCTCTCTCCTTATGCATGTGAGGGTAAAATTGTCTTAAAAATATGTAAAATTTAATTTTTTATTATGACTTTAATAAAGATTTGTGTATATGGGCACAAATAATAACACCTTATATTAGATTGAGTTCATGTCTATTAAATTCATTGAAATGTGCAATAAGATGTTTAAATTAGTACTAAATGTGCATTTTCCCTTTTTTTTTTCCTTTAGCATTTCCCTATTATGTAAATTACGCTTACTATCATCACGCAAAGATAGATAGATATATGTATAATAGGTCACAAGTTCTAATCTAGAGTGATATACTCATGTGTAGACCAGAAAAGTAAGCCTTTAAGATGTCAATATGAATTAAAAATTGAATCTACATGTATAAGAATTAAATACGTCTCACAGACAATCTCTTTAAAAAAGAATTTTCTTAGGTACCTACATGTATGTGAGGAAAATTCTATAATGTGTTAATGCATGTGAATGGGGTGAGGTATCAACTTTGTAAACTGAGTCTTCAAACTAGTATTATTAGTCCTCGAAGTTGTAATATAACTTTAACAACTCATATTACAACTTTGAGGACTAATATTACTACTTTGATGACTCATTTTACAACTTTAGAATAAAGTTGATGCATCACATACATTAACACACCCTAGCCTTACCCTATATGTAATACCCACTACACTTACTGATTTGACATCCTATCACAATTTTACAAGTTTGCGAACAAATTCTCATCGATAGAGTAACTTGGTTCGATTACAGTAAAATCTCGATAAATTAATGTTCGATAAATTAATAATCTCGATTAAATAATAATTGTTTCCGGGTCCCAACTTGGGGCCAGTGTATATTATTAGGTTTCTCGCTAAATGCATAAGATAATAATTTTTTAGAATCCCTTTGGGTCCCTTTGAATATATATATATATATATATATATATATATATATATATATATATAAAATGATAATTGATTAAATAAATAATTAAAAGTATCACATATTATATTAATAATTGATAAGATACATAAAAAAAGGATTAAATAAGGTTTATAACACAAATTAAGGAAACTCTTAACAATATTAATTTCTCAATTTTAATAAAAAAACACTATTAACACACCATTTTCGCTATTAACACACCCCATCTATTTTCCTATCCACACATTTCAAATTTATTTACAAACTTGCCACTTAAATTTGTTTCATGATTGACTATCATCATTTATGCGGTGTGTTAATAGCAAAAATGGTGTGTTAATAGCACCACCCTTTTATTCTCAAAGTATCCATATATGATCCTTCGGTTTTGTTTTTCTTGTATTATGAAAAATTAAGAAAACTCTAGACAAATTAAAGAAACTCTTACAACAATACACTCTCTAAAGTAATAAATATTCATTTTATCGATAAATGAATAATTTATTTATTTATGGATAATATAAGGACCTCTCTAAAGTAATAATTTTGCATGATCTCAACTTATTCATTTATAGAGGTTTTATTTCCCGTTGAACGTTGGTTTAGAACCGATAATACAAAGGATACATTCGAATGCTTTTTAAGGAAAAAGTTGTTCTCCATAACATCCATTAAACCCAGGAAGCTAGCTAGTTAATTACCTAATATTTGGCCATGCATGACACAGCCTTTCTCCACGCGCACGCTCATTGAAGCAACTGATTACAAAAAAATAAACGAAAGCAGTTTGATGGTTTCAATTATATACAACTGCTGGGGCTGCTGCTTTAATCGGGAGTTATTAGGTACACTACAGTGAAGTTTCACTAGCACCATTTTGATGACGTGGCGGGAGGGGGCCGCGTGTGGCGTGAGGGGCCGGGCAGGTGGCAGTTGACGTCCCAAAACAGCTGTTTGTTGAACGTTAGGGTTAGATGCGGTAAATCTGTGATCGAATAACCCAAAATGCCCCCAATTGAAATCTATAAATCACGGGTCTTGTAAATCACTTCCACAATTGAAATCTAGAATCAGAACAAGAGATAGCTATCAGAACGAGAGCGAAGGGGGAAGAGAGAGAGAGACAGTGAGGAAGTCTCATTTAGAAGCCCTCAACATCGGGAGGTTTGGGGTAGACAGAGTCATCCGGAGATTTTGATAAGAGATATTTGGAGTCGCGAAGCGGATCGGGTCGCGAAGATCCGTTATCATTCTCAACTCCGAGTGAGAGGAGGAGAAGTAAGTGAATTCATTAAAGAGCGAGATCTGTTTCCCAATAACGTCTTCTGTTTTAATTTTGATACCTATGGATCTATGATGGGCAGTATTGATTGTTTAGTTTGTTAATGCTAGAAATTGATAACGACCGGTTTTGTATACCAAGTTTTTGATGGAAGAAAATGGTACGAGAAGAGATATAAATGATTTAGATGAAACCACAAATTTGCTTCAAACTGAGTCAGAACATGAAGATGAAGATTCATATATGGTTTCGGTTGATGAAGATGAAGAAAGCGAGAGTCCAAAGGAGGATGAGTCGGTCACAGATTTTAATTGGGAAGCTGATAAGCCTAAAATAGACTTATAAATAACCCTGCAATCACAATAAAGTTATCAATGGTAGTATAGAAAAGTAGGGTGTCTCCCGCAGAGGATTGTGACTTAACAATTGCAAATATGACTCTGAAAAACTGAACAGACACTAGACAAAGACGCAATTAAAAACTATAGCTAGACTCAGCGAAAAATTATGAAATTAAATCTGGAGAAACTAGACACACTGATGAAGACATACACAAAATTTGGGGCGAAACTATGTAGTTTTACTATGCTAAAAAAATTCAGAAATATGACGGACAGAATGGTCAAAAACAGAGAACTAAATTTGGGGATTTTGGTTTTGGAAATCAAATAACAAAAACTAGTTAGGAACTACTCCTCACCACTAGACAATGATTACACCTATGATGTGTTTACTAACATGTTGAATTCATTCAGATATCCTTACTCAAGCTAAGCCAATGATGTGTTGAACTTAACCTATCAATCTTTCTTACTTGGTATGTTAAGAGAATGGTGTTTTCAACTTAACTTAGCATCTAGAATGAAGCTTAGAGTGATGTTCTCGCACAGCTCTCACCTAGAAGTCATTAAGTCTAAAAGATTATGAATAAGGCTAGGCAATGTCGGTACTGATGTTGTCCTAATCTACCTAGACACTTGGTTTATATGAATGGACTCAAGTCACTCACTCGTTACTCTAGAATGCAAGTAGACATGATGATCATACAAAACATTCATAGCTTTACAACCTAGTATGCCTACTAATGTTGGCCACCATCAATAAACATACAAAATTGATCAATGATATAACGATAAACCAATGAATATCCGAAATCCATGGAACAAATTAAATAAACGCCAACTTCATAGTTACACCATGTCTAGGGCTTGAAAGCAGCCCCTAACTAAGGTAAAATTAGTCACTCATCATCTTTGAAAACACACAAAAGAATTTCATGAGGTTCGGGAAGAAAAGAAAATATTAAAGATAAAAGAACAGGGGAAAAGATCGATTTTTTGAGTCGAGAGATCGATCTCCTCTGGGCTCTGAACTTTACTCCCTCTCCTTGAGTTGCTTGACGGCTCCCTCTTCTCTTGTGCGTTTTTCAGCAACGTCCAGGCTCTCTTCTTGTATGATGGCTTTTTCCAAAAACCAATGTTATGGTATTAGGGTTTTGCCTTAAGTAGTCTCCAAGTCTTGAAAGCTTCATTTTCAAACTATGTTTCCTTCTTTGATTAGAATCAATGTTTGGGCTATCTTTTGAATGTCTTCCATATATAATCTGGACTTGGCTTTTGGGAAAATTATATTAATGATGTCACTCTTCAAAATCGTGCAAAAACCCCCAAGACAGCTTCTAAGAATCCAGCCCAAACACTGCCTCGAACTTGACTGCTGCACAGCTTTCCCGGAACTGTTAATTTTCTATCCAACTTCGACGCTTCATAAATTCAAGATGTCATCACCGATTTGGATGATTCTTGAGTCCAAATTGATCTAAAAACGCACCTCTACAAATCTGGGCAGTAATCTCAGTGAAAAAATTTTCGGAACCTCATGGAAATAGGTCTTGAAAACCGGAGAAAATAAGCATAAACCAGTTTTCAGCTTTTTGTGTTTACAGCTTCTGTTTTGGTGAAGTGGTTCCATCGCCTTTCCTTGATATTTTTGACCATGTGAATGATCAAACTCCATCCTTGACATCTCTACTTCGTATTGGAAGCCTTGCTTGCAGCACTTGAACACATATTTGCATTATCTTGCTCCACGAAGTACCTAAGAAAATAACAAAGTTAAAACGATCTTTTTATAGGAAAATAGCTAAGTTAAATGCAAACGTTAAACTATAAAATCATCGCATTTTATGCTCCTATCAGAAGCCGTACAAGGACCTTACAGTTTGTGATCTATCACATGTGCCGTTCGAAAGTGTCGCTCATGTGGATCGATTCTACCTATTGTATTCAATTGCTAAGGGTTTCAGCATGCGGAAGCATAAGAATGACACATCTCGACTTTCACATCGAGTTATTAGAAGAGAACTAGTTTGCTCAAGCCAGGGTTAGCGGAGATCAAATCAATGCAAATCAGGGAAATCAGGGTCGGAGATCAAATCAATGCAAATCAGGGAAATCAGGGTCGGATGTTAGTGAGAGTTGTTCATGCGGTATTAGCCAATTAAGTACAAGGCCGAAAAGGAAAAGAACGGCCAGTGTTTCAAGAATCGAGTGTCCCTCCCAGATTACAATGAATTGGGCTTCCCAACGTGAAGCGTTTTTTATGTCCTCGTTTCACACAAAACACAACCATCCTCTTACCCGATTACCGCATAGGCAGTTTATGAGGGCTAATCGATCTGTTAAGGAACCTGACCTTGCTCAGGTGATGGCGTTGGAGAAAGCCTGTGTTGGTACATCATGTGCTTATGAGTTACTCGTACATCATGTGTTTGGGCGATTTACAGTGAGGGACCTTTACAACAAACTCCAAGTTGAGCACGGTAAATAATGTTGAACGGGGATGCACAGTGTTCAGTTACTTGGATGAATATGAAAGTCATCCGGGACCCTCAATTCTACTGCATATTTAGTATAGATGCTGATGGGAGGCTTGCCAATATGTTTTGGCGCGATGGAAAATCGCTGAACGATTACAATTCATTCCGCGACGTTCTTGCATTCGACAGTACATACAAAACTAACATATATGGGAAGCCTTTGTCGGTATTTGTTGGAAGCAACAATCACATAGGCACGGTGCTGTTTGGGTGTGCATTGCTGGTTGATGAAACGGAAGAAACTTACAACGAGTGTTAACAGCCTTTCTTACGTCCATGAAACATAAGCAACCCATTTCATTTATTACCGACAGTGACGCAGCGATGAGAAGTGCCGTGGATACTCTGATGCCACAAGCTCGTCACCGTCTATGTGCATGGCATATTGGTAAGAATGTGTGTTCGCATTTGGGGGATGTGGAACAACAGAGAGATTTCTACCATCTATTATTTTCTGGAATTAGTGTGGGTGACTAGGAGTTGGCGTGGCAACGCTTTGTTTCAATGAACATGTTAGGAAACAACACTTGGATTCAGGGGATGTACGAGAAAAAAGAACGGTAGGTGGTGGCTTTTTTCAGAGACCATTTCTTTGGGGGGATGCTAAGCACCCAAAGGTGTGAGGGAATGCACAGAATTATTAAACAAGGTTTGGGTGACACAATGAGGTTGTATGAGTTTCTGCCCCATATGGAGAGAACCATGGAGGGACAGAGGAACAGAGCCATGCACGATGATTATAGGTCTTAGCAGTTTTCTCCGGTAGTGAATACTCACTTGAAAAATTTGGAAGAGGATGTTGCGGCTTTATTCAGCCATGACATATTTTTATTAATCAAGGACCAGATTATTTTTGAGACGAACCTTGGTTTGTGTCGTAGGGAGCTGAATGAAACTAACGGGGCAACTGTGTTCATGATCATCCAATATGCAAAACCATGGCGGCTGTGGAAAGTGACTCACCAACCAGGGGATGAGGTTACTTTTATGTGCTCTTGCAAGTTGTTTAAGTCGGATGACATTCCGTGTTGTCATATATTTTACGTCCTGAAAACAGAAAACGTGACAACATTTCCTCCATCTTTGGTTAATGGAAGGTGTCAAGGTGGTCAAAACATGTGGAACTGATTCTGAAGGTGAGGGTGATGACAATTCGGTTCAATTAGCAAGGTACGGTGATATGGTGTCTAAGTTCACTGCCATCGCCCCATTGCTTCACACAACGATCAAGGATATGATTGGTTAAAGCAAAGCTTGTCACGGCTAACCAAGGAAGCAGCAAAGTTACCAACACCAAAACAGAAACGCACTAGTGACCCAAACACCGGTATACATAGTGGTATTGATAGTTCCACCGGCCTCCACCTTAATGTCATAAGGAACCCTGTGACTTGCAGGAGTAAAGAACAATACTTATGACTGGGGCTGCTAGTAAACAGGCTAGTAAAACAGGTGAAAAGAATACAGGGACGAAGTGTGGAAAATGTAGACAGGTTGGGCACGACAAGCGAAATTGTACACAGCCAATTAGGAAGGGTGATGGCAATGAAATTGTTGATTCTGATATCGACGAGAGTGGACCACATTCCTCCAGCAGTGCTACTGATCTGAACGGCAGCGGGACAAGGGGTATCTCCTACAGCATTCACAGTGTCGTAGAAGGGAGCGAGACTGAGAACACCAGTAATGATACTTTATTTCATCACTCGGAGGAAGCCAGGTCGTTTGAATTTTTTTACTGGAGACAACAACACGTCTTCCCAATCATCCATGAGAGAACTGATGAGAGGAGTGTCAAATTACTTTCATCGCTTTAGACCCTTCACAGATGGAAACTAGAAACGATATCTGTACAGTACTCGAATCAGGTAGATGCCATTCCATTTATATATGTTGACTATGTTATTTTCGCAGTATGTTTGCATTTAACTGTCAGTCTGATAATTTGGTAACTTCGTATATTTGGTTTCGTTTCTGACAAGTTAGAAGCGGTGCATGGTGGTATTTTGCTATTGGTTGCAAAGATGGAGTATCTGCGTTTTTTTTTTTTATGGATGCTTTTTGTTAACCGTTTTATGAAATGCAGTGTATAGAAAGGTCGAAATCTGCATTTTGAGTGTTTGTGACTATTAGTGTTTCTGGATATTCTGGATATATGGATATGGATGGGAGCCATCCAGTTAGGCCTTTTATGTTTATGAACCGAACAGTGTTTTTATGACACTCGGATCAAAGATAACTTTTCATGTTGCTTTAAATTAAATAGCTTTGTATTTAAAGAGATAAGGTGTTACTATAATCACTTAAATTAGAAAACAATGGTTATTTTTCCTCAACATACAACGAATGTCAGTGTCAAACGTGTCTGAAATAACCTAGATTAGTCGGCAGGTGAGGACTCCCCGGCAACAATGAATCAATATAAATAGGGAGGCATTCTCGTAATGTAACACTATTGCAACAGGTTCATCGTTGGTTCAAGTAATTTATGTTGCCGCGAAAAAACATGTGTTACATGTTTTCCTGCTGCAACAACAAAAGCATACATATGCGACCCATTGTTCGGTCCCTAGTATATTGCATATCATAATCGACTTGCAGCTTTAAATGTTTACAAAAACGACAACCCAAATATATCGAATCATCATTACCCAACTGTGCTGAGCCTTGGTATATGCTCAATTTTGCCAAGAAGGACGTGTCGTAGGTGGAATGACCGGTTTCTCCATAACCATAAGTGAGTCAGATGAAACTGTAGTGATGGAACAATGTGGTTTTGCCTTCTTCGGTTGGGACACATATGCCTTCACTATAGGAAATCTCGTCCTAGGCGACGGAAACAATTCGTCGCCTAAGAATAACTATTCATCGCCTAGGATCTTGGCAGACGAATTATCCGTCGCCTAAGTGTCGTGAGGTAGACACTTAGGAGACGGAACTAAAGTTAGTCGTCGACTAAGAGCGATCCTACTTGACGGATATGTTCCTGCCTTGTCGACAAACTGGTTCGTCGATAAGAATCTCTGTTGACGGAATGTTTGTGTCGGAAGGATTCTTAGCCGACGAATATGAAATTGTTCTTAGCCGACGAAATTGTCGTCGGTTTTTATGTTTATTGACGAATATTGCATCGTTCTTAAGCGACGGAATATTTGTCGGCAGAGTTTTAAACCGACGAATTCATAACAGTTCTTAGTCAATGATCGATCTTTGTATTCTTCGGATAGGTGGTTTATCTTAGGCGACGAATGTTACTGTTTTCGTCGCCTAAGAGATTTTATTTAGGGTAAAAAAATTGTAATTTTTTTTAACCTTATTCACTGTTTCCAAAAATTACAAATCAGTAACAATAATCAAACACATACAGATACAGCAGGCAGGAAGCACTGGATTTGGAAAACATATTCATATATTGATCATGATAACTAGATGGACAAATATTGTTCATATATACAAAATAATGAACTAGGTAGAAAATTGTTCATACAATCTAGCTAAACTATGAATGTATTACAAAATCAATAATGCCAATTGTCATTCTCGTCCAATCCGATGTTGTCACCTCTTTCATCATTGTTCTATGGGGAAACTTGTGGAGGAGGAGGAGGTGGCATACCTAGGTGCTCATATATGGCTGCAACTTGGGACTGCACAGCACTATACATAGACTCAGCACGCAGGGCACGTTGCTGGACCTCTTGGATTTGTTGTTGGACACGCTCCTCTGATTCCTTTAGTCTCTGCTCATAGCGATCCTGCACCTCTTGGAGTTGCTGCTCATCAACTCTAGGAGTACTACGTGAAGTGGAACCATTTGAAGAATGGCTCAAGTCTCGCTTGCCTCCTCGTCCCATCCCTATGATCTCCTTTCATTTCCGAGTTTTGAGCACCGTACCCAAGACCTCAATTTGTTAGGACTGAACACTTTCCATAATCTCTTCATCCGTCGCGTCATGGTGTTGTTCCTTAAATGCATCCTTTTGTTTATTGACCTCATCAACCATGTCATTCTGCATTTAAAATACATCAATTAATAAACAAAACATGTATTAACAAAGTGTCTACAATCATAAGCACCTGTTGCACTTTTTCCTGAACCAAAGAATCCCCATTCACAATCATGTATTAAGATGTTTCTGCAAGTTATCACAGCATATTGGTACATGTGATCAGTAACAATTGCAACTTTTAAAGCAAATGCAATACAGAAGGCCAAATATAAGACTATTGGATGCCCAAAGCTTTGTATCATTTCAATAAGCTAAAATTGTATCATTTCAAACACAAGAAAAAGAAGGGAAGTGGTCTACAACCTACACCATCAAAGCTCCCTAAGGAGGCAAACTGTTCAATGCAGAAGATGGGACTTAAACTGGTACTCCAAAGACACTAGTGGAATAGACAGTGTCATATCTTCATGTCCAACATATGAACAGTAGATAATTTCATTTAGAAAAAAAAAAATGGGAGAACAATGTACAGAATGAGAAATACATACTGCAGAGAACCCTTGTACTGAAATTGAAGCCTTAAGTTTCTTTTGTTTCCTCTATCAATCAGTCTTTTAGTTCTGAAAAGTAAATGTAGCCCAGATTCTTTATCATTTCAGGTATACCAATTAAAGGGAGAAGCAATTCTTCATGCCTCATCTCTCAATAAACTAAAATAAGAAGAAAACAAAAATAAGAGAAAACAAAAATGCAGCGCCCCAGGGTGCCTGCATGTGCGCCCCGAGGTGCCAACAGCGCGCCCATGGCACCCCGGGGCGCGCATGCAGGCCAGAACTCCCTTGATAGATCAAACATAACTCCCTGCTAACTCTAGTAATCCATACAGAGACAAACCCAATTTTGGTTCAGCACAGTCATTATACTAAAAGTCATCCAACCTAAACAACAAGTACAATTTCATAACATCATTACCCATTTCGAAGCTCACTACTGCAAACACAAACCCAATTAAAATCTCTGCAACTCACTTGCATATGAGCATCAAATCCAAAATATAAAAACTAAGAACAAAATCTAAAACAGGAAAACATACATGTTATTAGGTACACTATTGTGAAGTTTCACTAGCAATTGCATACATTCATATTAGTTTTTTGCAATTGCACATTATTGATATGAAGCTAAAGAAGAGACACTTACATAATGCTTGGTTGTAACTTCATCACCCTCCCTGACATAGGTCTTCTTAAAACCTTTGATTATTGGAAGCTGCGCCCCTTGTATTCTAAGTTCCTCCATTGTGTAGATGATAGGAGAAGACCCCGTGTGGTGGTGCATAGTCTTCTCCCCACGGTTCCGCTTGTTTGCCAAGGAGAGTCTCTAATAGACGAAAAAATATTAAATAGATTAGTTCTAACATCTTGCACATTTCACATTTCAAGTTATAAATACATAACTATACATGTTATAAATACATAATTATACATGTAAATATGACCCCTGTTAACAAAACATCTAGCTAAGCCACTGTTCTCAAAGCCAATTAATATCCATAGTAATACCAAATATGGTCTTGATCAGTCAATTAAATTAAACATGGTAGTGTAATACAAATATGCTATACCAATTAAAGGAGCTAATAATAATATACAAGGGAAACAATGAAAGTAATTTAAAAATATCACCTTGAACGCATCTGACTCGAAGTGCTCGCATAGAAACTCCTATTGGTCCTTGTAATACCCTAGATTTTCATATCAATTTTCCTTGTATTATTTTTGAAATTAATGAAGTTTTAATTGTGAAAATTCTTTAGTTAGTGCGAAGTTGAAGTTTCGGGAGTAACATTTAAGGTGTTTTGACTTTTAAGAGGCCAAAAGTTGACTTTTTTTTCTGTAAGTTATTTATGAAAACTTCCTTCATGAAAGTTATAGAGTTTGGCGATACGAGTTCGTAGACATGCGGCACGCGTTTATCGGATGTCGTATAAGAAAGTTATGGTCAAAGGAAGTTAGTTTCCGGTTTTGGAAAGTTTTTAAATAGGAAGTGTTGGGTTTTATTTTTGAAAACCCAAAAATCTTTCTCTCTCCTCTCTCCCAACCCTCCTCCCGCTCTCTCTCTTCTCCGGCTCGGTTCTCCTCCATCCGGCCACCGAAGTGGACGCCGCCGGTCCCGTTGGGTTTGCATGGATGTCCTCTCTGTTTCTGGGGCAGTCCCGCTCGCCGTCTCGCCGCCTGGAAGCAACCAAGGAGCGGCGGAGCTCCTATTGTCTCATCGGAAAACCGGTGATTTCGACAGCGATTTCGGCGAGAGTTAGGTGAGTCTTGCTCCTCTTCTTCCTCTAGAGATGTTTATACCTCTTTGGTGACTTAGAATTCAAGTTTGGGCGCTGGATTTGCAGGTTTGGATTTTGATTTCGGGTTAGTGTTTCAGGGCGTTTTCCCGCCGATTCCAGTCGAACTGGTTAAAACTCCAAGTATCAAAGTTGTTCACCATGCTTTAATCTACAAGTTTCATGTTGTGAGTTTTTTCTAATTCAGAAGTTTTGGGGTGGAGCGTGGGGCTCACTCGCCACCGCCTGTGGCGGCGCGTGGCAGCGCGTCCGGCTGTGTTGCGGCCTTAGTTTCTGTGTTAGCTAGCTCTTGCTGTTGTGAGGTTGTTGAGAGTTAGAATTGCTAGGTTTTGAGCAAGGTTTTCATGTTGGGACCTTAGGTTTAATATTTGGCTTGGTTGAGGGTTGAGTTTAGGTTTTGAGGAGTAGAGGCAGCTTTATTGTGTCGTTGAGTTCAACGACTTTGGAAAGTTGTTCTCCCTTGAGCTAAGGGTTAGTTTAAGGGTATTGTGATATCCTATAGTACTTCGGTTACTGTGGTTATTAATTGTGTGATTTTAGGTGATTTGTGAAGTTGTGTTGTGGAAAATTGCAGCGGGATTTTTAGGTGAGTAAATCTCAACATGGTTCACTTTTGGACTAAATTTTATTATGGTCATTTGATGTTGATGTTGGATTTAATAATATGCTATTAATTGTTTTTAAATATATGAGCTTGATCGCTAACGGCTCATAGGTAAGATAAAACAAGTTTTCCTTATATATTTATTTTTGAGGTTCCTGTGATAATAATTTTATTGATTATTGTTAAGTTATTCTTGTGGAATAATATATATTGTTCATATAATTATATATTTGTGAAGGGTATAATTTTATGATGTGAATCATATGTTGTTGACATGATGTGGGGATATAGTGAATTGTTGTTCAAAATAGTCAAACCGGGTTCCAAGCCTTTAATCGGGTGATTGGTTACGGTTATGATGCAATTATTATTTTGTGATTTTTATTGGACAGTCATGTTTTGGCCACGATCCTCAGCGCGTGGAGCAGAGGTTTCTAGCGAACAAAGAGATGGGGGTGAGTGTTGCGGGCGTGCCACCTCGCGGACGAGGAAAAGTTTGATGGGGGTGCGCTTGACTTCTTGATCAGGCAAAGGGGGGTTACAGGTGCCACCTCGGAGGAGGATTTACGAGCACGAGCGAATCGATACTCACGGCAGCGCGAGCAGAGCAATTACAGGGAGTTCAGAGAGAAGCGGGGATGCAGAGTCCGGAGAGCTCTGGAGAAAGACCTAGGCGGCGGCGCTTAGGGTTAGGGTTTCAAGGAAGGCTCAAAGGGTAACTGGGTTTCAGTTGTATTGTGTTTGTTGTTTGTATTGATTTGAGAGTTAGTTCCCTTTTGATTGTTGTTTAAGAGAGTATATATAGTGGTTCGCTCCCCAGCGGAAGGGAGTTAACTTCGAATCCAAGTAGGGCTCTGAAACCCTAATCAACAAGGACACGGTTTATTCCATGCAGACCAACCGATTGGTGACACCTGCCCAGTTCGCACACTTCATTCCGCGCATAGGGCATTGCTTCTGCGCTGCCAACTGTAGACTCCTATGCGAACTGGAATTAGGAGTATCCTCATCTCGCGGGCTGCTACAGGATGCTATCTCGCGTGCTTCTGTAGCTCGCGTCCATTTCGCGGGCTATTGCAGCTCGCGAGCCTTAAAAAGGCTTTTTATATTTAATGGGCCACAGGGATTGGCCCGAAGCATGTTAAAGACTTGTAAAAGTCTTCAACGTTTGTCGTGGTGCGCGTGGACTCTGCATGTTACTTCCTCGCAAAGTCTTCTACGGGAGCCAGTTCGCAAGCTCGCCTCGCTTCGCCTACGAAGAGAGTCCATCTCGCCTCGCCTATACGGACTGGCAATCTCGCCTCGCCTCGCGAAGTACGTTTCCGCCTCGCCTCGCGAAGAGTGATTCTCGCATCGCCTCACGGAGTGTTGAATAGTAATTCCGCGCGAAGGCATTCCGCGCGCGAGCTAAGTGTTCCACGTGAACTACGTAGTCCGCCTATGTGCATTCAGCGCGAAGGCTAAGTGAAGTCCAGTTCGCCTCGAGCTAAGTGAAGTCTAACTTGGCTCGCGTGCGTTCATTGCCTACGCGGACTATCACTTGTACATTTAGAGAAACTCCATCTCGCCGGTATGACATGGTCCAAGAAATAATTAATATTTACATAGACATTTACTGTCCAGTAAAATATTAATTTAGGCGTAAACAAGTCAAACTGAGTTCCAAGTCTTTGGCTGGGTGATTGGTTACGGTTAGGAATAGAGCTCTAGTCCGTCTGTCGGTGTAGGTCATGGGAGATACTTTATGGTATCTGGGACCCATGGGTACACAAATTGTTGTTGTAGGTCATGAGAGGTATTTTTTAATATCTGGGACTCATGGGTACATGTCTTTGGTAAATGTGTTGGATGTGTGGATTTTAATTATTGATCTAATTTGTTCTTGTGGTATAATTGGATGTGAGAAGTGTTGTGTTATTTTTGAGATTACTCATACGAGCTTTTTAGCTTACTGGGTTTGTTATTTTACATCCCAGTGCACCAATTCTTGGTGTAGGGGTTAGACCTGCAGGTGAGGATCAGCAGGGTTGAGGCAGAGGTTTAGTGGAAGGGTTTTTGTTGGGTTTTACTGTACACTGTCTTTTATGTATATTTGGGGTAGACAGTTGTAGACTCATGGGAGTGTTTTCATTTTCTTGACTTTCAAGTTTATGTAAACAAGGAAATGTAATATTTAACTCAGTGTTAAGTTGTGTGACATTTACATTTCCACTTGAGTTTTAGTTTTCCATAAAGTTTGTTGAAACATGTTTTGAGATTATAATATTTTAAGTTATATCATGTCAAAATTTTTGAAAATTATCTTTCGAAAATTGGGATGTGACAGATCCTCTCTCCCAATGAAATCTGAAGGCATGCCAAAGGGCCCTTCCTTCAGATAAGCTTTGTGACACTGGTATTTCCAGTCCTTGTACCTCTCTTGTGCCCTCTTCAGTATCCAATTGAACATTGGCTCATCATTTTCATCCCACTCGTACTTCGGCTAAGTAACAAATAAAAAAAATTCTCTGTTAAGCATTGAAAAATAAAATAAAAAAAATGTAATTAAGTAAATTTACTTTTCATATACTTTTCAGTTACTTACTGACATTGCATTCCACACCTTCTACTTCTCCTCCTGATCATGGTCGTAGAACGTCCTTGCCCTCATTCCCACCAGACTCCGTATGGCGCAACCGATATCATGTGCCACCAAGCTGTTTATCCCCCTCACGCTAGGGCCTTTTACACTGGGGCAATACTCCAGCTTGATCTTCTACCCTGTTTGTGCAACGATATCCTCCGTCTTCTTTCCAGAACATAAACCCCGGTTCTTTTTCGGGGCCGGAGCTACAATTAATATGTGAGAAAACATTAGGATACTTAATGTACAAGAGGATTCTAATAAATTAATACAAGTATAAGAGGAATTAATAAGTAACATGTTGGGCTTCTAAGTTTGATTCGAGCGCTGCCGATGATGCGTCTTGCAGATTCGGTTGCAGACGCCGATGGAGATCCCGTTGAACTACTGTCAACGGTAGGGGGCCGCACGATCAAGGGGGGAGCCACTGGTGGTACTATCCCAGCCGGCATAGGGGTAGGGTGGCTGCTTCTGCTAGCTGAGCCGACGCTCTGCTGTATAGACTCTATCAAAGCACTGGCCTTAGTGGCTCGGTCCTTCCTCTTCCCCATGATCACCATCTTGCACATGAATAACACACAATTGTTAGTAAATAAGTGAGTAATAGATAAAGCTTATGAAAAATAGTCCATAGAAAAACATACAGGTTGATCAAATCACTTGTCTTTCTTCACTTTTTTTTTTTTTAGACTTGATGCATTGTGGATACAGAAAACACCAACAAAAGCTGTGAGCCACTTAAGCAGAAGATACAATGTGATATTGGTATATTTATTTTTTTGGATAATTTAAAAAAAAAAAGCATCGACGACTGAGGCAAGTCTGATGTGAAGTGTATATCGGTATACTAACAAAAACTGTGAGCCACTTAAGCAGAAGATACAATGTGATATTGGTATTTTTTATTTTTTTGGATAATTAAAAATAATAGTGAATAATAAAAGGGAAATATATATATATATATATATATATATATATATATATATATATATATATATATATATATATATATATGCTTAATTATTATATATATATAAGATATATTAATGTACGTTGTTCACACTTACAATCTTCACCTTATGCCTCCGGTTAGAGCCCTAATCTTGTTTGAGAGCACATGACATTGTGATTTCGTTTGTTGTTGGGGCGTTTCGAATTCACATATGTGAGAAAATTTCAGCAGCATCTCCCTACAGTTCCCCAAGTGCACGAATATCTATACCTAATATGCACTCGAGGAACAATAAAGGAAGATCCTGTCGAAATATATATACCCACAACTGAAAACGAAACGCACCAATAACAAACGGAATCTCAATGTCATATATGCTCTCAAACTGTCCAAATATTGGACAATTCGAAAACCATTTTGTTAAACACAGTCGTAACATAATGGTTCTCGAACGAGATTTCTAAGGGTAACAATATATTGATGAATGTACGTATAAGAATATTATAATTCTTAATTACATGATTCATCATTTCATTATTTATCATTTGAATACATAAATGATTTGCATGAAAACGAAAATTTGATAAACATATTATTCACATAATTATTAATCATACACAATATATATACAAAAACATAATATTATACACACATATTATACGTATAAACATATTATACACACATATATACAAACATATTATACAGATACACACAGATTATACGTACAAATTAAAGTATTACACACAAAAACATATAACATATTCAACATGTATATACACTATCAAAGTTACATATATCATGCATGCATCAAGCAATCCAGTAATTGGACCGGCAAAATTGGACCGCCGGCAAAGTCGCCGAAAAGTTCGCCGGAAAATATGCTTAAATGAAGAAAGTATATGAATTAATGTAGTTACATACCAATTAGGAGAGAAGCAGCTCTTGAAGATCGATCAAATTCATGAAGAAAGGCTTTCAAAACTAGATTTTCGTTGGGATGAATTCTGTGAGGGGGGGGGAGTTTGGGTTTATCTGCGTTCTCTTCTGGGCAGAAGTTGTATAAATGATGTGTCTACTTAGCTGACGGAATATTCCGTCGCCTAAGACAAAAGGCGTCGGCAAAAATATATTCGTTCTACGTTGTGTCAGGCAATAATGTCATTTCTTAGTCGACGGAACAAATCGTCGGCTAAGAAATACATATTCGTCGGCTAAGTCTTACTTAGCCGACGGAACAAGGTTTGTCGCCCAAGACTAAATAAGTCGACAGAAAATGGTTCGTCGCCCAAGACCAGCCTTACCGAAGGAAATCTGTCGTTGCCTAGAAAGATCTTAGTCGACGGAGGGTGTCGAAAGTCAGTTTCCGTCGCCTAAGAGTTACTAAGCCGACGAAATGTTACCGACGGAAAAGATTCGTCGCCTAGGATTTACTAAACCGACGGAACTTAGATGACGAATGTTGTTTCGTCGGATAGGAATATCTTAGTCGACGGAAGTCCTCGACAGTCATTTTCCGTCGCCTAAATAGATCTTAGGTGACGGTTTTGGTGTCCTATACAACGGTTATATATCCGTCGACGAAGAAGAACTTAGCCGACGAATTTTTTTTAATTTCGTCAGCTAAGACGATATTTCCTATAGTGCTTGTTCAAATCAGCCCTTGCTTTGAGGTTTGCATTATAAATTTCAGATCGGATGGCCGCATGAGCTAATTCTTTCGCAATTGAACCAGCCTTCTTCTTTTCCTTAGCCTCTAACTTCCACAGCTGCATAGATGTCTTCACTTTCATATCCAGTTCAGTTATCTCATGTTTTGGGTGACTTAACATCTCTAGAAGCAGCTCTGCTCGCATAGTTTGAGAATGATACTGCAATTTCATCAACCACTTGTGTAAAGGGCCTTGAAAAACAACTTCTGTACGTAATTAAATAGTCATAAACAAAACTAGGTTTCTCATTTTTTTCATTACCACTAAGGTACAATCTAAAGATGGCTCCTTAATATTCTTGAGCATAAGTGGTCCACAGTCAAAACTGTTGGATTGCTGTAGTCCTCCAGTTGTAACTTCCCTGGCGTATTTGGCTAATTTTACGGATGGCCTTGCTTTAATGTCAGCCTTAAAGATGCAGTCAATCATAGTTAACTACACGATCAATTCAACCAAAAATATCTATTAATATGACATGTAAAGGGAAGGCATTCCAACGGATTATCGAATCAGTGGGAAATCTGGGAAATCTCAATCCTTATGTTAACAAAAACCAGTCATTGTAATACTTACAATAGCCATGGCATGACGGCGTCCTGCTGTCATGCTGTTAGCTGACCAAGCACTCTCAAAGATCGAGATGAGTTGACGATTCACATCAACACGAAAAGCAAACCAGTGCCCATTCTGACCATCTGTGCTTTTTGGCTCATTAATTGGAACAAAAATCTGCATTGAACAAGTTCCTTTAGACCTACAATAACATTATACTCTTATTCTGTACAAACGGTATTCTACTTACCCTGTTGCAATTTGCAAATTTTCCATAAAACCTGCGCAGGCGACATGTCGTAATTGTTTCTACAAGGACCAGTTTTTTGTCCACCTCGGTTTTCTGATATGCAGAAGCCTTCATCTGCAAAACCACATTCAATAATAATTCTGCAATGAATTTGATACAAAAATATGACACGTTAATTTTCACACATCGTTCGTTGAGTTCATCAAGTTCATTTGAGTGTCTATCACCTGTCAATTGTCCAATATGAGATGCAAAAATATAAATCATGATAGCATATTGTGTGTATCAAATGCAGTAAACTGGTGTGAAAAACAGCTGCAGCATGCCATAGTTTTCTGTTTCTATTCCGTACTAACTTACCTCGCCACATAGTAATCCTCTAGATCCAAAGCTTTAAAGGTCAGTCCTTGTAGCAAACATCCCATCACACATACAGGCCACTTCACTGTGAATATGTCCAAAAGTCCAAACGGCAAACATTAGTATTAGTACAATTATGTGGTTGCTGGTTAAATAGAAGGTTGTGTTCTTACTTAGAATTGCCCTTAATTGGTTTCTGAGGCATCCATGTGACCATCCTCCTCTCCAAATTTCTTGTACAAGGCACAGACAAAAGAGGGAGGAGCAACTTCACGATTCACGGTTGTTGTCCCCCTTCCACCCTGCTTTTCCGGTGCGGCCGGACTATACGAGCAGTCGGATGGTGTTTCATAAACAGATTCATCCGGTAAATTGTTCCCCCCCCCCCCTCCCCCCCCTCCCGGCATAAAGTAAGAACCCTTTTGAGAACACAATTATATTTATCACTACACACTGCTTGTGTACTCTTGACTACTAAACATTACCTCATTGTCACCTCCCATCTCATCAAATTTACGCTTGAGTTTGTCATAATCGGGCCTGTAAAAGTGGACTCTGTTTGATCTAACTTCGGTTATATCCGTCATTCCCTTCACATGGCATCGACCTGGCCTGTCCAACGATCCTTGGAAATCTGCCTTGATCTAACTTCGGTTATATCCGGTAACTTGCTAATATCTCTAATACCAAAATTTTTTGGTGTAGTTCCGCTTCTGATACAGATACACTACATAATCTTTCTACAGAGTCTCAAATGTGGCCTACTTGCATCTCCTTCAGATAAGCTCAGATCTCCCTACAAATTTGCATGTCGCTACTGCTTCCGTGATCTGAGGAAGCTGAATTGTGTGAAGGTTAGCCAATTACATGCAGGTGTTTAGGTAAGGTCATGTCTCCGTAGTTCCTGAAATTTACATTTTGCATCCTCAAATTGTAACTGTGTTCGGTTTCAGTAAATGTTAGATCGGCGCATCAACAATGGCAGATCGGAAGCTTCCCTTCAAGGCCCCTTACTTCAGCGTGCTTTGGGAACTTTCGGAGAAGAACGAACTTGGAGCGGTTAGTTTCAGTCATATATGGATATTGGACACTATTCCGGTTATGAATAATTTGTATGTGGTATTTCGGTAAGGGGATTAATGTATGGATTTTGTTTATCTGATTTAGAAAATTCCGATCGAGTTTAGGACGGCTCACATGGCCGACAATGACGGGCCTAAAGTGTACCTCCGACTGTCCGGTGAGAAAGTTGTCTACCGCGTTACCGTCAAAACGACATATGCAGATAAGTGGATGTGGGGTTTTCAATGGAGGTATTTCATTCAATGCATCCGTGAAGATGAGGATAAAATGCTTTTGGTTTTCCGTTACCATCGTAATATGAAATTCACTGTCCTCTGATTCCGACTAGACGGGTAACTGATGTGCACGAGCCCGGTACCCCCACCGCTATCACCAACTATAGGACACACATCGGCCGGCGACCTTCAGCTACGACACTTCCGATTCGCGTCCCGTGTTTGGGTTGATCAAGGGTATCCGGTAAGTTAATCAGATATGTGAAGGTGATTATACTTTTATTCAGTGTACTGATTTTATTTGATATAAGCTGATTAATCTTTTTTCCTGTCAACGTAGCCTGTAATCCCTGAAGGCTATCTGAACTGGAGCCTCAGAGATCACGGGGCTCCCGGAATGGCCACCATATGGTTTCAGGGCTGTTGTGGAATCATGCAGTGGCCTGTGGAGCTGAAGAGCCGCGGAAGAGAACTTGAATTTAGAGATGGCTGGGATAGATTTGCAGCGGACAACCAACTTGATCAGAGACGGGTCTGTGTGTTCACTTACAAAGCACGCTTAGGGTTCTCTGTGATTGTTTTACACACAAAAAAAGGGACACTTATAATGGACGGGACCCAGTCTGCTGCATTGGCGACCATTGCACAGAACAAGGAAGAGGTACAGTTGGGGAAGGCACATAAAGAGGTGAATGAGGATGGGGCTGTAGAGGATAAAAACGTAGAGGCCAATATGGTTGGGGCTCAAGTGGACGAACAGACTGTCCACAACCATGGAACGGGCTCTTGTATGCAGACTAAACCTGTTGTCAGCAACTACCAACGTTCGGTACCATGCACGATTAAAGGGAACCTTGGTGTAAGTCCCATCTAATGTGTAACGATTTGTTCATTCAAGATTGCTGACCATGTTACAGGATTGTGGTAGATGAAATTTAGGCATTTGTAATTCCCACTAACGTACTGGAATTGATGTGATTTATGCAGGCCTTCGTCGTGCAGGTTTCCAGGGCTCTGTTTCCAGGGGGAAAAGCCGCATACATCAAGGTCCAGAGATCGGACGAAGCAGCTTGGAGGAATAAGATGGTGCCTACAAAAGGAACGCACATCATGGGCAAAGGATATATATGAAGTTCCTCAAGGAAAACCAGTTTGAAACGCCACAGGTGCTTCAACTCCATGTTGTTGGTCACAGGAGTTTTGTATTTCGCAGTTCCGTTTGTCGTTGAATCGACTCTGGTGTTTTGGGCAGCACTGGCAGTCTTATTGTATTATGTACAATTTATGTGATGGTAGTTTTGGTTCATGTGTTCTATATTTACAGCTACTTTCTGGAATTTAATGTTATAACTTAGTACACATGTAGTCATGGTTGGCTCAAAAATTTAATTTTGTTTGTAAATATCAATCAATCAACCCGTACGGATTTCATAGGATACAATATTCATTTTCCTTACTTAACCGCTGCAACTCACGAATAGCCGCGGCTAAATAGGTGACCGTGACTAAATAGGTGACCGCGGCTCATATCGAGGTATGCATATGAATGATAGGTAGAGTTCATCGATCTAGGGTTTTTGTTGAGAGATTCGATTTACCTCGGCTTCTGAGTGACGTGGAACCTTTTCGGTTTTCATGTTTGTTTTTACGTAACAGTTAACAAACACTAGTTTCATCAGTTAAGTGACACGTTAGCAAAATCCTGCTAGTGAAGTTTCACGCTCTATGTTCTATGATCAATGCTCTCTATTTCAATTAATTGTTAAAGCAAGGCTGTCATTCAACTGTCCTTGATAACATTATGGCTGCCGTTTGAATGGTGAGGGTGTTGCTCCCACGTGAAGGGCATCACAACACCATAGTCCTAGATCAGCTACGAGCACAATGAACCTGCCATTGTGTCCGATGAGTCCAACAATCATGGACATGTGTGCACTTATCGGATTACAGCCAACCGGGGCCGAAATCAACCCAAGTCACAATTTTCCTACTACCTTCAGAGATAGTCTACTTCCTCACAAACGCGCGAATAAACAAGTGAACGTCCAAGATAAGCAAGCGAAAGACCATGTCAGAGAAGCAAAAGCCGAAGCTATCAAAGCATCAAAAAGATCGCGCAACTACGACTCTTTGTATAAGCAATATGCAATTGTTAACTCGGAGCCTACGAACCGAAGACCTGTAAAGAAGGATGAACACCCGGCGTTTTTATATTATTGGTTATGCAAGTATCTTTTATGCTGCAAAGCGCGCCGATGTCCTCCGGATTACGCAATATTAGCTGACGCGTTGGCTTCTGGCATTCACCTGTGTCTTTGACTGAAGATCCCTTTGAGGCTTTGACTGTACCATTTAATGTACAAATATTACGGATTACTTGAAAATTACAAAATAGTCCTTATATTCTCAACGAGACGCGCCTACTAAACTTTTCTCCTACTATAAAACAAAGTAACAAACTGCCTTCATCTTTGACCTCTCGCCACCAGTCCGATCGTGTCCTTCCTTTTAACACGATCTATCTTCTTCCTCCACCTTCACTTTCAACTTTCATCAATCCACACGGATAACTCTCCGCCAACCTTCAATTCCACAAACTGTCCATTTCGCGGCGGCGTATATGAGGCTAGATCGGAGGATACGGTGGAGCAGGTGGTTCGCCAGTCGGATCGACTACATCGGTAAGCCGATTCAGATTCAGTAGAGATTGGTAGTGATCCAGCATATTATCAATATTCTCATCATTCAAACACTGAATTTCGATCAACCAAAGTTGGGGGGGGGGGGGGGGAACAAGAGGTCAATTCCGGCGGTATCCATATAAATGGAGCGACCGAGCGTGTTGCCAACCTAAGGAAACGAGTGGCTAGGCTGGAGGCAATTGTGGCCATACTGAAAGACAGGGTCAATGAAACCAGCCAAGGACCATAGAAACGAAAATGTTCTGATGCATGTTGTTTTAAGAGCTTCCTTAAGCTTCCTTGTTTTACTGTCACGGTGCCACCGGATGTACTGGAGTCTTCAATGTGTTGGTTACAACTGTTAGAGCATCTTTAGCGATGCTAGTTATATTTGGGTTAAATTTTCGTTAAATTAGTTAAAATGTTATTTTGGCTAGTCACTTTAGAAATGTGTGTAAACACGAAAATATCTGCAACAAATAACAGAACAACACGTGTACAAAGAATAATTTAATTTAATCAATGCGGGTTACAATCTTTGTGAACTTCTCTGATTCTATCTCCGAATATAGGTTTAACTCAAGGGTGACAAGCACTTGTTCTTGAGGGTTACGCGGGTTGATCACGTAATGAATATTTGGGATTTGGATTTGGGTTTAGTGAAGAACTGGCTATTTGGGGAGCTTGATAATTCTTCAAGGGTTTTGGATTTGGATTTGGTGAAGAACTGGCTGTTTAGGGAGCTTGATAGTTCTTCAAGGGTTTTGGATTTGGATTTGGTGAAAAACTGGTTGTTTAGGGAGCTTCATAGTTCTTCAAGGGTTTAGGGAGACTTCTGAGCTCGCGGAGGGATTTCTCTCTCTCTAGTTCGCTGCCTTGTTTATGCTCCTTTCTCTCGGTATGAGAGGAGGTATTTATAGTGTTAACATACCTCCACTTAAGGCATGTAATGAAGATTCTGAATCAATAATATTTCCTTAATCGAATCAATGAATCTTGACTGATTTATTTGCCGATTTTAACATAATCAAATCAATCAAATCTTGAGATTTAAATATGCCCAGATCGCTTTGGATTGAATGTCCTGTTTAGAGCAAGATCCTTAGTAAGGGGCGAGCTATCTCGTGGATATGGAAGGTATCCCGCGAGGAAGCTTGATTTCCAAGCAAGCGGTGATTTCTAATCCCACTTCGCGGATGACTTATCTTGGACGTACATCCCCGCATGCATGTGAACTCTATCGTCCAGCTACTTCGCGAGTTTCCCTACGCGGGGCCATTTCGCCTTGCCTTTATGTCAATCTACGCTCGCGGAGTCAGTTCGCCTCGCGGAGTCTTGTTCGCCTCGCGAAGTCTGTTCGCCTCGCGAAGTCTTGTTCGCCTCGCGAAGTCTTGTTCGCCTCGCGGAGTCTTACTTTTGTAAACACGAAAATATCTGCAACAAATAACAGAACAACACGTGTACAAAAAATAATTTAATTTAATCAATGCGAATGCGGGTTACAATCTAGGTCAAGAAAATGATTTGGTCTCCGAAAGTCTTTCATCTCAAACTCCGACTTCAGGTGTTTTGTGGTTTTCTTGATCTCTTCAAGAGTATCAATCAAATTCATGCTATTGACGTAGATCACCACAAATTGCAAACCCGAAGTTTGTTTTCTTAATAAACACGCATGGGCATAGTCCATTGTTCATATATCTCATCCCAAGCCAATATTCACTTAGACGGTTATACCAACTCCGTCTGGATTGTTTGAACCCCTAAAGGGAACTACTCTAGCAAATGGAGAGCATGTTCTGTGGTCTAGAACTATTTGCATTGGGTAACAGAAGTCCTTCAGGAAACTTCATGTATATCTCTATATTCAGATCCCCATAGAGATAAGTTGTTACCATATTCATAGGCTGTTTGTTCAGTTATTCGGAAACTACCAAACTGATAAGGTAGTTGAACGTTATGACGTCCATTACGGGAAAGTACGTCTTCTCATAATCAATCACAGGGCGTTGAGAAAATCCTTGCGCCACTAAACAAGACTTATATCACAATCTCGTTTTTCTCATTACGCTTCCTTACAAATACCCATCTAAACAATATAGGTTTAACATGGGTAGGTGTGGGAACAACAGACCCATAACACCTTTCTCTTAGTTAAGGAATCTGATTTGACCTGGATTGTTTCTTTCCTTTTTAGCCAGTTGTGTCTTCGTTGAGATCTATCAACGAAGCAAGGTTCGACATCATTGCTTATTATAAATTCGGTGGCCACCACAAATACAAACATATCATCGATGAACTCTCATTCCGATTCAATATCTCACAAAATTTACCGAGATTTTCTATTCTCGGGAGTGGGTTTAAATGTTGGAGCGTCCCCCAACTTCATCTCTTCTAGGACGAACCCATAATCCGGATTAATCTCGTGAGTTGAATTGGTTTGAGATTGTGATAGCAAGAAGATTCATTTGTGCCAAGTTTACCCTCTTCTAGGGATAAGAATCGTTCGAACCTAATGGTCTACCTCACTTCTGGGAAGGGACATATGACTGGTTAGCCGCCATGGTCGTACCTCATCCAACAAGGACGATACGTCCTACGGGGACATTTATCCTTGCAGGTTTGCAGCAAGTATATATGATCTCGTCACTTTAACTAGATCTAATGAAGTGTCTGGCATATTATGGGCTACACTACGTAGATCAAGAATTCTTTACACTTCAACTGGAAGTAGAATTCTTCGCACTGCAATATCACATGTGCGGTTTGGGGATCAAGATGAGACATTCTACATGTCGTTCATCAGGAACAGTGACGTTCTTATCTCCCTCTAACGGCGGGAAGACTGTCTCATCAAAGTGACGACTGCAAATCTAGCGGTATAGAGATCGCCTGTCAAGGGCTCTAAGGAGCATATAATGGATAGGGTTCATAATCGACATATATGCCCATCCTTTGTGGAGGACCCGATTTTGTACGTTGTGGCAGCACAATTGACACGGGAACTGCACACCTAAATCTGTGTAAGTGCGAAACACTAGGTTTGCACCCAGTCACCAACTGTAACACAAAGTAAGGTGGGTAGCAGTGGGCCTCAACCGGACCGACATGGCTGCATGCAAGATTGCATAGCCCGATGCAAACACTAGAAGCTTGGTGTGCATTACCAAGGTTCTACTTACGAGACCATCTTGGGTGTGAACATAGGAAACTATATGTTCAACAGATCCCAAGGGATATGCAATAATCATCAGAAGCCATCGATGTAAACTCTCCGGCATTATCAAGCCTTATAGACTTTATAAGATAATCCGAGTGGTGTACCCTAAATTTCATGGGTGAGAGTTTAGCAAACGCAGCATTTTCTTGTGGATAGTGATGTGACATCTGATCACTTTTGTCGATGCATCAACCAAAACTATTAATATTTAACTGGTTCGTATGGTGGTTGGATAGGTCCACGAATTTTCCCTTGCATTCTGTGCCAAAGAGATAGTGTACATTCTAGTCTTTGCATATGACGGTCTAGTATTCAACATCCTTAACGAGCAACTTGACATAATATGTCATAAAGACAAGACCTTTATTCTGAAGGGGATGCCCGCGTGATAATTGAGTTGAGGATATGGTGCATCATATATTTTTCCCGGGTGCATCAAACACCAATACTATAGCTAGTATTTGCTCAAATCGTTTAGCTTCTAGCTAATAAATTTTAATATCTTCAATGTACGCTTTGGCCACACATTCGAAGGTTATGCAAAGATATTACACCATTTTTCTGGTGGTTTCAACGCTCTAAGCATTGGTTTCAATGAACTTATCTTCCGATAACGTTCTTATGAAACGTAGAGGTATTTTGCCTCGTCAGCCAGACGAGAATGCTCAGTTCCTTAATATTGATGACACATATCAATTTTGATTTAGATTCTAGGGCATCAAGCCTTTTCATTTCAATATTCTCTAATTATGATTTGCTTTAGGCAAGGAAGATGTCTACTTCAAATAGTTTCTTCTGGAGACTACCAATTAACATGATAAAAGTTACCGATTTTATCATGTCTGGTGAATGTTGTAATGAAACTTCAAGTTTCTTAAGGGGATTATTATCGAAACTACAAGTTCGATTTATACATGAACTACTGGTTCATTTCTAAACTACCGGTTCATTAGGTACATGTATTTTCAAATTATAATCATGTAATAATTGATGATATTAATTCCACGCTACTAATTTAGCATAGTGAATATGTCACGTAATTATGTGTAAATGCTTCTGGCAATTAACTACACATTAAATATGGAGAATATATTAACAACAACCATTATGAGAAAGTATTTGGAGTGTCTTATAGATATACATAATGACTAGATACGAAAAAACCAGTGTCATTAGATTATTTTCCTTTTGTTTGATTCTGCTGGACCAAAAGAATTGACTGTAATTAAAATGAAAGAAATAAACCTAGCCTCTACATACTTTACAAGCTTACAGGGCATAATCTGAGAGGTATGTTGGGCTTCTAGGTCCCGTAGAGAGAGAGTGGGCCTACTGGGCTCAAAATGGTCTGCCAAGAAATACAATATTATTAGTCAACCCTTTCGATAGCTCCAATTATATACGACCAGATAAGACATGATGAGGTGGTGGAGCGAGGCTCACTTAAGTATACATCCTCAAAAGAACTTGCCTAGACATCGCATCTAACTGGGTGAGCCTAGTTTGAGAAGAGTTATAATCATTGTCATGGACTCAAGGCGACACATGACGAGCTTCTAGCTCAATTTCATATATAGTCAGGCTTGATTTAAGCTTCTGACTTAACATCATTAAAATTTATCAATATAAAATAAACCAATACAATATATGTTATTAAATCATAACAGACAAACTTAATGTGAAAATAATTATATGAAACTAAAATAAATTAAATTATAATGAAAACAATTTAATTCTCATCGACATAATGTATATGCAATAAAATTGGTATTTACTGAACCAATGAATGTCGATAACGTAGCGGTTACTTGCAAAACTAACTCATTTGCATCACCAATTGCTTCTGGCATTAATGTGTCATTACATACTCATAATAACTATCGATATAAATGATAACATAATTGAGAACTAATTAAATAAAACTGACGCGATTTGAATCTGGTAACCGACATTAAATATATGGCATAAATTACTAAATAAATATCATTTATGCAGCGGTTAAGTACCAAATGCAATGAGTTCAAATCTCATTAATGCTTCTAGCATTACGCATAAGTATTAAATTAGATAAATGCTTCTGGCATAACGTTTATGTAACAATTGCGTAATTAAAACCCAAAATTCATGCTTCTAGCATAATGGATTATAATGACATTATTCAAATTGGTGTAACCATAACGTTTCTATCATTAATTGTGCAATAATTTGGCCCATAATGCTTGTACCATAATGTATGGGTTATAACTTGGTAAATGCTTCTAGCATTAATTATATACCCTTAAATGACATTGAATTTGACACAATTCAAATCAGTAACTGACAAAACGTAGATGTTAATTTATACGTAAATAACATCATCAGTGTTATGCGTCATTATTCAAATGACGTTACATTTCTAAACGGATTTTATTCAAACTCTATTAAGAGCAATATTAATTCATTTGTATTATTAAATGCTTCAGGCATAAATATTCCATATATGTAACGTCTAGCATAAACGACCAAATTAATGGTTATGGGCGTTACTTCTGGAACACATGCATATACTTGAATTTGATACATGTACTTGTTGATCCATGCGCCTTTTGGTTTGCACTATTAGGCAGACGGCTGTGGCTAATTACGAAGGCTACTGGCCGTTCAATGATTTTCAATGCTGATTTTTCTTTCCAAAATCGAAACATGAACATAAATAGATCAATAATATGAATTTGGCGGTTCATGCATCAAATGAAATTTTCTAGTACTACACAAATTAATAAGCATATATATATACAAATTTCGAATGGATAAACGAAATATGATTTATGCGTCATGGTGTAGCTTTTCATATAATCATGGCTTGAAGAAATGAATTAGAATTAAGATTTGGAAAAATTTACTTAATACGGAGCGAGAAGTATCTTCATCTCAGTTGAAGTGCAAAGCTTGTCAGCCAATCCAATTGCTTCTTTATGATGATCTTGAACCAAGTTGAATGATCGTCCTTTGCTTGGTTGATCAACAATTTCAGAGCTTTTCATGCAACAGCAAATTAAACTCAACGTTAGAATTATTCGTGCTGATAACGTGTTGTAAAACATAAAATACAAGAGAATGAGAGAGGAAAGGAATGACACTACACTTAGAATGAGAATGAGGGAATATCTGTCTTATTGAGTAGGGAACCATCTCTTATATAGAGATGTAATCAGTATGTAAATTACATAAATATCCTTAGTAAGCTAATTACAAGAATGCCCATTAAATAAACTATTTACAACACAATATGCAATGTTGCCTTATTATCATAATACAATAGTGCGGGTTTTGAGTGTAATACTCATAAGTCTCGCAGAAGATATCTTAGCCAGGTTAACTCACAACCAGCACCTGTCATTGCTCTATATTTTGCCTCAATTGAAGAGAGAGAAACAATCTTTTGCCGTTTTGATCTCCATGAAATTAAAGAAGAGCCGAGGAAAACATAGTAACAACCTGTAGTAGACCTTCTCGTGATGGGACAACCTGCACAATATAAAATCACAAAATGCACGTAGTTTGAAATCGCTATTTGAAGGGAAAAACAATCCCTGACTTGATGCACTTTTAAGATATCTGACAACACGAAGAACACTATCCATATGACATTTTCATGGCTCATGCTTAAATATGCTCAACACATGATCCTCATAACTGATATCAGGTCTTGCGACTGTGAGATAAATTAACCTCCTTGTTTACGCCTAAATTAATATTTTACTAGACAGTAAATGTCTATGTAAATATTAATTATTTCTTGGTCCATGTCATACCGGCGAGCCCAAGTTTCTTTAAGTTTACAAGTAATGGCCCACCAGTAAGACCACGCGAGCAGAGAACAGAGTTCGCATACAAAGGGACTTCGCGCGAACTACATAGTTCGCGTGGAAACATGAGCTTGCGTGCGGAATGCCTTCGTGCGGAACACGTAGTTCGCGCGCGGAATTACTATTTGCCAGTCCGCGAGGCGAGATCGACTCTCCGCATAGGCGAGGCGAGGCGAGCTGGCGAACTGGCTCGCGTAGTACACTTCGCGAGGAAGACACATGCGGAGTCCGCTTGCACCACTTGAGTTGTTGAAGACTTTTCAAAGTCTTTGACATGCTTCGGGCCAATCCCTGTGGCCCTTTTAATATAAAAAACCCTTTTAAGGCTCGCGAGCTGCAATAGCCCGCGAAATGGAAGCGAGCTACAGGAGCACGCGAGATAGCATCCTGTGACAGCCCCCGAGATGAGGATACTCCTAATTCTAGTTCGCATAGGAGTTTACAGTTGGCAGCGCGGAAGCAATGCCCTATGCGGAATGAAGTGTGCGAACTGGACATGTGTCACAAGATGGTTGGTTCGCATGGACGGAGCAGTGTCCTTATGCTATTAGAGTTTCAGAGTCCGACTTGGATTCTAATTACTTATCTTCTGCCGCAAGTCGAACTACTATATAAGGGGGCTCGAACCCTAACAGAAGAGGCTCACACAAATACAAAAACACAACACAAACTGAAACCCAGTTATCCTTCGAGCTACTCGAAAACCCTAACCCTAAGCGCCGCAGCCTAGGTTTTTCTTCAGAGCCCTCTGGACTCTGCCCCGATTCCTCTCTTTCCTCCCTATTGTTGCTCTGCTCGCGTCCTCCGTGAGTATCGATCGCCTTGTGCTCGTAAATTCCTCCTCTGACGTGGCACCTGGAAACTCCTTCCGCCTGATCAAGAAGTCAAGCGCACACAATCACCCTTTCCTCGTCCGCGAGGTGGCACGCCCGCAGAACTCCCCCTTCTCTTTGCTCGCTATATACCTCTGCTCCGCGCGCTGAGGATCGTGGCCAAAACATTGGCACGCCCAGTGGGACAGGGAGTACAAGCGATCACCATAGGGAAACCAGAGGAAGCGCCGTACCGAAAGCCACAGTTTTTTTGCCTCAAGCACAGATCACTACGGTACAAGCCCCATAACAGCGCGGCTTGCCGTTCGCTCACTCCAGAACAGGTCTTTGCTCAGTTTGGTGATCCAGACTTCAGCGAGGCCGCCATGGTAGGCTCTCAGCCAAACCAAGACGCATGATTTGCTCTGCCATAGGAGCAAATCCTCCAAGCAATTAATGACCTGCGAGGTCAGATGATGGATTTCTCGGCCCAAGCCAAATAAGACAGAGACCTTCTGCAGGCCACCCATGACAAACTCACCACACTTGGTGAAAATTATGGCGATCTTGACGCCAAATTCACTGAAACCAAGGGCTTGGTCGAAGGTAGCCTTCAACAGATCCGGTCAGATTTGGACCAAAACACGGAGACCGTGAAGCAGAACGCGGAGACCGTGAAGCACCATGCAGAGATCCTGTCGCTCACTCGTGCGACAGTAGATGAGCAGACTCGCCGCTTGGACGACCACGATGCCAAGATGCATGACCAGCAGAATGCTTCCTTCTTTGGAAGTAAGAACAGTCTAGAGAAGCTAGACGAGTTCAAGGACAAACAGGACCGGCTGAACTTGCGGGTCCTCGAAGTTGAAGATTGGATGAGAGCGCAGGCACCGAAGAGCCCTGCTCTAAACCCTACTGGCCCAAGCGCGAATGAAGGAACTTCCAAATACGTCCCTCCTAACGAGCGCGCGAGGGGAAACCCTAAAGTCGGGACTCCGAAGGCCCCACAGTTCGTGTCAGGGGCTGGACCTTCAAAGAGTCTGTTCCCACATGGCTCTGCTGCTCCCTTCAAGGGATTGAACAACTCGCTACGCCAGGGAGCCGGGACACCAGATGACCCGCTTCTAGCCTACTCCAGCCCTAGTCCCAAGAGCGTTGGGCAGGCCGTCAGTTTCTCTGCATGGCCACACCATGAGGAAAGGGCATAATCCGTGCCTGTGACAATAGCTGATTGGCGCCAGCTCATCTCCTCCATCGTCAAGGAGCAAACCGGAAACGGTGATCCTAGCTTGCAGTATCGCCACCCCTACCCTGATAGTGTGGCGCAATACCCTTTCCCGCATGGGTTCAAGAACGTTGTGTTCACTACCTTCTCTGGAGAAACAAGGGAAGATGCAGCAACCCATATGGCCCGCTTCAAAGTCTAGTGCGGCCAATATGGGAATAATGATATTCTCAAGCTCAAGCTCTTATCTGTCCGGAGCTGCCTTCAGTTGGTATTCCAAGTTGAAGCCAGGATCTATTGCGGACTGGCCTACCATGGAGAAACTGTTCCGGGAAACATACGGCACCATTGAGCCGGAGGTTGGCCTCGATTCCCTTACTCAGATGAGTCAACAGGGTATGAAGTCAGGAGTCTCCTTCCTCCAACGCTTCAAGATTCAACAAGCCAAGTGCGACTTCCTCCTGCCCGAACAAGAAGCCATTAAGTTGGCTGTCCGTGGCCTCGAGCATCGCCAGTGGTTGAAGCACCATGGGGAACGCTTCACGTCTATGGGCGACCTGATCAACAAGGTCGGCAGTTATGAGCTGATCCTCAACGAAATGGACGAGAAGGCGAATGCCTACATGGGGACCTACGTACCGGGGAGAAATAGGAGAGTAGGGGCACTCAACCTCCAATCCCCCACGTTCGACCCTTATCACCAAAGGTGGGAGGAGACTGAGGCCGCGCAGGGATATGTCGACGACGTCGGAGCAGTTGAACTGACTGGGAAGCCTTTGGCTCACAAATTGAAGAATCTCAAGATGACTCGTGAGCCAATCACCGTTCAGTCTTTTGCATGGACCAAGCCCGAATACGAGTCTTACACGTATGACGTGAAAAATACCCATCTTGTCTTCAATGACTTGATCGAGGCGAAGTGCGTACGTTTAGACCACAAGATCCCGCCAAAGGAGGGGCTAAAGGACAAGAAATATTGCAGTTTCCACAACGTCTACAATCATGACACCAAAGACTGTGTCAAGCTCCACGACCAGCTGCAAACTTGGTTAAACTTTGGCGTGTTGAAAATGAAGACGCCAGAGAGCTTAGCCTCTTTGGTGGATGTGGATCCTTTCCCCGCCGTGGTTGGTATGGTCGAAGTAAACTGGAACGACCATCCAGAGGAGAATAGCCGCTGCCACGCACCAAAGCCAGGCAAGCGGAGAATCACTTTGGACCTGGCCGAACACCTAGAGGGTGATAATCCGCGCTGAGCATTTAAGCGAGACCAAGAGGATGGTAATGATGACACACGTCAGCCATCTCGCCGGTACACTTACAACGTCAACCTCGCGCATGAGGTTTTAGACGATCTTATTGACGGCGGACTCGTCACTGTGTCAAGGGTCTTACCCTATGTTGAATACAAGAAAGGCCGCGTCCACTGCAAGTTCCATGACAGTTGGGGACACAGAACTCGCGATTGCTACCAGCTCCGCGAGCAAGTGCAGGACTGGCTGGACCTCAAGTATATTCGCTTTGAGGACCAAGGTGGCTTCATGATCACAATTGCTGACATCGCCTGACAGCGAGGCTTCAAGCCCTCGGCGAGGTATCTTGATCGACCCCTACATTCCCCAGACATCCAAATCAGCGATCAAGGAAGGGATTTGGTACACGCAGCAAGGGGGAAAGCCGATTACCATCAGCAGATCCAAGAAGCGGAAGCTACAGAAGAAGTATGGCAGCATCTTGCGTGCCTTGCGAGCGGCCGATGATGGTCTCATCCGACCCTCGCAGCTTGCGCAGACACCTGTGAGGATGTGGAGAGAAGCTGAAGGCTTGCGCGCTCTACTCCAGAGACCACCTGTCACGCCTCCACGTGTCTGTGCGCAGGTAGCAGACGACCCCGCTCCAAAGGCGAATGTCTTCTGTCGCCTCACCGTACCACCAAGACAGGATCCGCGCCCCGTTAGACACAGATCATCTCCAGAGCCAGATAGGAGAAGGGATCCACAGTCCTCCCGGCACAAGCCTTCATCAGAACCTGAAAGAAGAAGGGAATTGTTACCTCCATCAAGGCGCAAGCAGTCGCGGGAAGCCGAACGATGAAGGGACCCGCCACCTCTACCAAGGTGTAGGCAGTCGCCAGAGGCTGAAAGAAGAAGAGAACCGTCTTCCCCAGCGAAGCGAAGACTGTACGCCACACCAAGGTCTGAGCCAAGGCGCGAGCCGCCTCGGTCATCACGTCCTCGGGAGCTTCTTCGCCAGGAACCTAAGGCTAAAAAGGAACTATCGCGACCGTGTCCGCCCCAACCACAACCCAAACAGGAGCCTCAGGTCTCAGTCCCTCCTCCGTCTAAGGCAGAGGACAATGCCAGAGCTCCTCTAACCTCGGATAAGCATTCAGCTGAGGACAAACAGCCATCGACCAAACTCGTGTGGCGACCACGGTAGCCAGAGGGTAACGTCTCGCCAGGGGTCGAAAGTAGCACCTCCAGCCCCAACCTCACGGACTCATGGCCCAATGCTTCCGCGAAAATTCACTGAACGAGGAGACTCATTCTGAGCCTCACATCGACTTGGGAGACTCCACACGAGTTTTGTGAATCATTCACCTGTAACATGGTTGAGGTGTCCGCAGGGCCGGAGAACGAAGAAGCCAGCCCCACAGAGAATGTGTTCGCCGTGCTCGACGGATAATACGGGGTCATTGAGACTCCACTAATCCCAGTCCGTGAACAATTCTCTTTTCAGGTCGGGATAGTTTTCTTCATATCTGAGAGATACGCTCTCCCGCCAAATACAACATGCAACGCGGCGGATATTCCAGACAATAACAAAAATGTCTGCGAAATATCCCCCCCTTGCAGCAGTGAGACGAGTCCTGTCCCGGCGGAGCTAGCACACGCTGCACCATTGGAAGCCACAAGCAGCGTCACACGCACGTTGACTCTGACCTTTTCCACTCCGACCCTGGACATGGCCACTCACATGAGGCCGTTGTATATCACGGCTGAAGTTGAAGGAATTATGATTAACAAAATTATGGTCGACACGGGAGCTGCAGTGAATGTCGTCACCACCCGCACTATGGGACTCCTTGGTATCCCACGCTCGATAATCCAAACGACGTCCTTAACAGTCAAGAACTTCACCGGACAAGTTTCCAGGACTCTAGGTTTGTTGTTCTTACGGGTCAAGGTGGGACCGGCTTCAAGGGTCTATACTTTCTTTGTTGCCGAGTGCGCTTCATCTTACAGCATGATCCTAGGCCGCGATTGGATCCAGAGGAGTTTTTGTATACCTTCATCCATGCACCAGGAGCTCATGATTTGGGATACTGAGAAACGCGAGGCGGTCCTCATCCAAGCGGACCCGCGTCCTTTCTCCATTTCCGCCAACTTCAATGATGCTAGCTACTACAATACCGACTTGGGCCCATTGGAAGTCCAAGGCGTCGATTCTAAAGGCCGCCCATATGGGGTCACGGCCTCCAACTTAACGCGATGGGGACTCACTCAGGCGAGGGAAGACTTACAACGTCCTTACACCATCGCGGATTCCCTACAACCTTCTGATGATTAGTACACCCTCAGAAGAAGCACGCGAGGCTGGCGAGTCCTTGTGTGAGAAACTCCTCTCACATTGGGCGGAACGCGAAGCCTACGACAGAGTTGCCACTTTGGAATATGTAGACGAGATAGTGGACTATACCGATACCGAGGAGGAAGTTATTCAGTTAGCTCCTGCTGCCTTGGACGACACGCCGCCTCAAGACCGCGATCCCACCATACAAGTCGACGTGGGGACTGCAGAGAAACCCTTACTACTCTCCATCAGTGCCAAGCTGGCAGGACAAGAAAAGGAAGACCTTCTCGCCTTACTACATGAAAATAGGGACTGTTTCGCCGAAAAGTACGAAGACATGCCTGGCCTATCCCCGGATTTAGTTTGTCACTGTCTGCCTACTCATCCTGACAGACGTCCAGTCCGCCAAGATGGTAGATTCATGCGAACCGAGACCCAGATCGTAGTCAAGGAAGAAATTGAGAACATGCACCGATCATGTATCATTCGCGTGGCCAAGTACAATGAATGGCTAACCAACATCGTCCCAGTCCGCAAGAAGAACGGCAAAATGCGCGTCTGTGTCGACTATCGGGACCTCAACAACGCAACGCCCAAGGATATATACCCCATGCCTATCGCAGACCTCCTCATTGATGCCGCAGCGGGGCATGAAGTGTTATCCTTTATGGACGGAACCGCCGGATACCACCAGATTCCTGTTGCTGAAGCGGATCGTCACAAGACCGCCTTCCACTGCCCAGGGTTTGCAGGTGCGTTTGAATACGTTGACATGCCTTTCGGACTTAAGAACACAGGGGCAACGTATCAGCGCGCCATGAACCTTATATTTCACGATATTTTGGGAAAGCTGATTGAGGTGTACATCGACGACGTTGTGGTTAAAACCAAGACGCGGGCGACACACGTTGAAGATCTCCGGCAGGTTTTCACGCGGATGCGAAAACATCACCTAAAGATGAACCCTGCCAAATGTGTTTTCTTCGCGGAGGCAGGTGACTTCCTAGGGTTTCTAATCCATCAAAGGGGTATCGAGATCCCCAAAGACATGGCGCAGGCGGTAATAAACGCCTCACCTCCTACAACCAAAAAGGAGCTTCAACAATTGATCGAGCGAATCAACTTCCTCCGCCGTTTCATTTCAAACGCGGCAGGGAAAGTTCAGCGTTTTTCGCCTCTGCTGAAACTTTGTGCTTTGTAATGGTGAGTTTCGCCGGCGCGGCGAGGACGGTAATGATTTCCGCTACGTGTATGGCAACGAGGCTAAGCGGCTTCTGCGTGAAGTGCATTCCAGCGTTTGTGGTTCGCATCAGGCTGGACCAAAGATGCGTTGGTTAATCCGTCGCCACGGCTACTACTGGCCTACTATTCTCAAGGATTGTATTACTTTCGCTAAAGGATGTCAGGATTGCTAGGCTTACGAACCAGTGTAACACATTCCAAACATTCCGTTACAGCCGATCGTTAAACCCTGGCCAAGTCGAGGATGGGCGATAGACTTCGTCGGCCTCATTCATCCCCATTCCTCTGAGCAGCACAAGTTCCTTATCGTGGCCACCGATTTCTTTACCAAGTGGGTTGAAGCCGAGCCACTCAAGGTCGCTTCCACGACCTCGGTCCGCAACTTTATTTTCTGCAACATTATCGCCCGCTTTGGTATTCCCGAATGCATCATGACGGACCGGGGAGCAGCTTTCATGGCGGATTCTGTGGTCACATTCCTCACCAGCTATGGTATCAAGCTTCTGCATTCGACCCCCTATTATGCCCAGTCCAATGGTCAGGCGGAGGCGAGCAACAAAGTTATCCTCGGTATCCTGCGAAGGATGCTCCAGTTGAACCCCCGCGTCTGTCATCTAGAGATTTACCATACTTTGTGGGCCTACCGTACATCCAAGCGCGGTTCGACAGATACCACCCCATATGCTCTCATGTATGGCCATAACGCTGTCCTTCCCCTTAAAGTTCACGTCGCCTCACTTCGTGTCCAGAAACAGTACCAGTTGCTTGGTGACGATTACGTCCAGGCAATGCGGCAAGAGCTTGAAGACCTTGACGAACATAGCATCACTGCTTTCAACAATCTTATCCTTGAAAAGCAGTGCGTTGCGCGGTCATACGATAAAATCACTAGAGGTCAGAGTTATGCCGAGGGCCAAGCGGTTTGGCGTGTTGTGCTCCCACTTGGGGAGAAAACCGAAGGCCGCAGGAAATAGTCCACGCGGTGGGAGGGACCCTTTATTATTCATCGCATATTGCCTAAGGAGGCATGCCATTTGCGCGACCTCGATGGTACACTCCATCCCAACCCTATTAATGGTCGTTTCTTAAAGCGCCACATCGCTGGTGTTTGGGAGCGCGCAGATCCTCCCCCTCCTCCTGATCCCGCAACCACTGTTATTAGTGTCACGCGCCGTCGCGCTTACGCTCCATCACCTCACACTAGGGGGCAACCCGAGGGAGAAGCATGCAATTAGTTTTTCTTTGTAAATGTGTGTGGTCTAACTAATAGACCTGTACAAGATTGGGGCCTATTCCAGAGGCCCTAAATAAAGGAATTAATTCAAGTGCTTCTTAGTCATCATCTAGGAGTTTTTCTTTGTAAACATGCGTGGTCTAACTAACAGACCAGTACAAGATTGGGGCCTATTCCAGAGGCCCTAAATAAAGGAATTAATCCAAGTGTTTCTTAGTCATCATCTAGGTCAACCCCTGTGGCCTCCTCCACATTTTCAAAGTTACTCCTTTGTTCGCTTCTCATTGGTTCGCACTGGGGGGCAACGAAGTATATACTGGGGGGCAGCGAAGTGCATGGCCTCTTAAAATTTTTTCAGCTTTCTCCGGCCGTTCGCCGATTCTTTTGTTTGTCTCTCACTGGTTCGCACTGGGGGGCAGCGAAGTACATAGCCGTTGTCATTCCATGTTGGTCCGCCATCGCCAAGAGCTCGCGAAGGGTTATTTTTTGTAATCTACTCAAGTTACATGCGTCTGCTCAAGATACATCCATGCGAGCTATATTCGCTCGCGATATGTGCAATTTTCCATGTCTTCTAAGTTGAGCAAGCGAACGTAAGCAAAAAGCAAGCGAATGCAGGCAAAGAGCAGGCGAATGCATTTGAAGTCCAAGTCCAAGGTTCCTAGGCGAGCCGTGCAACAGCTTCGCTCTAATGCCTTGTTGGGTGCTTGGGTTTCAAGGCCTATTCACAGGCTTGTCTACTCACACTCATTTTATGTATGACCCGAGCCAATACCAGTGGCTTTGGAGCAACATGAACATAAACCTCTTCAGTCATTTTTGACATTCATGACTTCGAGGCTAGGGGGCAATGTTTACGCCTAAATTAATATTTTACTGGACAGTAAATGTCTATGTAAATTAATTATTTCTTGGTCCATGTCATACCGGCGAGCCCAAGTTTCTTTAAGTTTACAAGTAATGGCCCATCAGTAAGACCACGCGAGCTGAGAACAGAGTTCGCGTGCAAAGGGACTTCGCGCGAACTACACAGTTCGCGTGGAAACATGAGCTCGCGTGCGGAATGCCTTCGCGCGGAACAAGTAGTTCGCGCGCGGAATTACTATTTGCCAGGCCGCGAGGCGAGATTGACTCTCCGCGTAGGCGAGGCGAGGCGAGCTGGCGAACTAGCTCGCGTAGTAGACTTCGCGAGGAAGACACATGTGGAGTCCGCTTGCACCACTTGAGTTGTTGAAGACTTTTCAAAGTCTTTGACATGCTTCGGGCCAATCCTTGTGGCCCTTTTAATATAAAAAGCCCTTTTAAGGCTCGCGAGTTGCAATAGCCCACGAAATGGAAGCGAGCTACAGGAACACGCGAGATAGCATCTTGTGACAGCCCGCGAGATGAGGATACTCCTAATTCCAGTTCGCATAGGAGTTTACAGTTGGCAGCGCGGAAGCAATGCCCTATGCGGAATGAAGTGTGCGAACTGGACATGTGTCACAAGATGGTTGGTTCGCATGGACGGATCAGTGTCCTTGTGCTATTAGGGTTTCAGAGTCCGACTTGGATTCTAATTACTTTTCTTCTGCCGCAAGTCGAACTACTATATAAGGGGGCTCGAACCCTAACAGAAGAGGCTCACACAAATACAAAAACACAACACAAACTGAAACCCAGTTATCCTTCGAGCTACTCGAAAACCCTAACCCTAAGCGCCGCCGCCTAGGTTTTTCTTCAGAGCCCTCCGGACTCTGCCCCGATTCCTCTCTTTCCTCCCTATTGTTGCTCTGCTCGCGTCCTCCGTGAGTATCGATCGCCTTGTGCTCATAAATTCCTCCTCTGAGGTGACACCTGGAAACCCATTCCGCCTGATCAAGAAGTCAAGCGCACACAATCACCCTTTCCTCGTCCGCGAGGTGGCACGTCCGCAGCACTCCCCCTTCTCTTTCCTAGCTATATACCTCTGCTCCGCGCGCTGAGGATCGTGGCCAAAACACTCCTAACTAGTCTTTTGTATTAAGATGGATCCCTAAGTAAATCACTTTTATTAGACAATTTCAAACCATGCTCCATGTAAGTATAATCTGGAGTTGCACCAAACAATCCTACCTCTTTGATAAATTCCAAAGCATATATATTTTAGCTGTGAAATAAAAATCCAATGCGCAGAGGAAGATACTTCGATCCCAAGAAAATATTTCAAATAACCAAGTTCCTTAATACAAAAATGGGTATGCAAGAATTGCTTGAGTGCATCAATAGTAGCAGAATCATTGTGAGTGATCCGAATGTCATCAACATATATCAAGAGAGCAGTAAAATACTTGCATTACTTTCTTGTGAAGAGGGAGTAATCGACTTTAGATTATACATAGTCGACTAGCAGACTAAATAGTGTCTGAAATCTTCGCAAACCAGTAGTGAGATGCTTGTTTGAGGCCATATAAAAATTTATGAAGGCAACAAACTAAGTGTTCCTCCCCCGGTCGCCGAAGACCTAGAGAAAGATACTTCAATGCCAAGAAAATATTTTATATCACCAAGATATTTAATACGAAAATGGCTATGCGAGAATTTCTTAAGTGCATCAATACTAGCAGAATCATTGCCAATAATCAGAATGTCATCAATATATATCAAAAGTGTAGTAAATGATTTGTCATGCTTTCTTGTGAAGAGGGAGTAATCGGCTTTAAATTGTACATAGCCAGCTAACTGAATAACCTCTGAAAACTTTGCAAACCATTGGCGAGATGCTTGTTTGAGGCCATATAAATATTTGTGAATGCGACAAACTAAGTGTTACTTGGCTTATCGCCGAAGACCAGGAGCAGGGGTCATGTAAATCCAGGAGGAGGGGTCATGTAAATTTTCTCATAAAGATCGTCATGTAAGAAGGCATTATTGACATCCAACTGAGAAGGGGACTATCGTTGTGCAGTAGCTAGAGCAATGAGACAACAAACAATAATGATTCTAGTAGTAGGACAGAAAATATCATGATAATCAACACCTTCCATCTGAGTAAATCCCTTAGCAACCAAACGAGATTTATAACGCTCAATAAAACCATCAAACTGATGTTTAATTAATCTTGTACACCCAACGACATCCAATTGGTTTGTTGCTTTCTTGAAGAGGCATGAGAGACCATTTTAAGATGTATCATTTTGGATAAGGGGCGGCTTAATCATAAGTACCATGTATCATTTTGGATGAGGGGCGGCTTAAGCATGACTGATCTGTGCAATAAAGGAACGATACCCAGGTGTATATCGATTATAAGAAACATAATTGGCCAAAGGATATCGTGTTACTTTAATCGGACCCCGGAATCAAGGAGGACGATGGTTTAGGAGAAGAGAGGGTGACATGAGAGCACACGTAATCCTGCATCTTGATGGGCGGAGCAGTGGAGCGACTAGAGCGACAAAGAGGTTGTGGGGGCCGGATAGAAGGTTGAGGGTTTGGCTCCTAGTCTAGTATGGGAAGAAGTGAGTCAGTTTGGGGGGCCACGCTGGTTATGAATGGCGTTGGAACATATGTATTTAGACTAGGTGGAGCCGGAATTACAGAAGCGTCGGCGCCTGCACTTAGAATTACAATGCCTGAGTTGGGACTATCAGTGTGACAGGACCTGTCCCGAATTTCACCCCGAAACCCGAGAAGATCATGCGGGGACCATCTCTGAAGGTAATTCTACCGAAAATTGGACAAAATTTCTCCTAAAAGTGGACTACCCTGACCAGTAAGGAAAAACTCATAAAAACATTTTTATATTAACAATCTACATTCCCAACAACTGGAGTCATCCACTCCCCACAATAGCACAACCCCCATACATCTAATTTATAATTTATAATTTTTACCATGCACATAACAGATTAAAACGATCCACTCAACCCCTGGAGCTGTTAGCTCTTCATATCCACAACCACCCACCCACAATATAAACGACATGGGTCAAATTATTATATTTACATCACAGATAAACATTATAAATCAAATGCCTCTGAACATATACATATAGGCACAATAAATCACCGCATTTACATTGAAATTAACTCGTTGTATAATCCGCCAAACTACTCGCATTACATCCCTATACGACCACAACGACACCTACAATCCACACTACATCTCAACAACTCCTACAAACACTCGTATAAACATATCCATGGCCACATCAACAACTCTACCGAACTCACAAGATCACATCGACACTCCTATACGCACACACCAGTACATCCCCTCTCTTCTAGTGCCACCAATTCATCCCCTCTCTCCTTGTGTCTAATTCTTAGGGCCCACTAGTACATACCCTCTCTTCTAGTAGCCCAACACATCTATATAGCAACCAGTATATTCTCTCTCTTCTGGTGCTACAATCTTAAGAGACAACTAGTTCATCCTCTCTCTTCTAGTGTCTCGACACCCAACTCTATATATACTACCGATACATCCCCTCTCTTCCGACGCTATATCCTAAGAGATCGCTAGTTCATCCCCTCTTTTCTAGTATCTCAAAACAACAACACTATATATAGCTACTGGTACATCCCCTCTCTTCTAACGCTATAATCCTAAGAGACCGCTACTCCCACATGTCTTAGAAAATTAGTAGTAAATCCGAAAAGTCAAATAGAGCTCACAAGAGATATCTATCTCAGCCCACTAGATAGAGCTCACGAGAAAAGTATCTCGGCCCACTAGATAGAGCTCACGAGATAAGTACCTCGGCCCACTAGATAGAGCTGACGAGATAAGTATGAACCACTTTAATTAAAACATCGAAACTCTTCCGCTTACCCTTACTAGAGTTAAATTTACTGGATTCCCATCAAACTCCAACACAACCTTATTTCCATCGATTCTCACATTATAAATTAGAAATAAAGAAAATCCAACGGTTGGATCTTCCAGAATTGCACACCGACAAAACCTAACTTTGATTAATCTCAAACCTAACCAAAACTCCAAAATTCACAAACTTCCTACCAATAACTCCTCTCAACAATACCAAGATAAACAACACAAGCCAACATATATTTCTAATCCGATAATTCACACATTGAATGATTTACACAACATATAACCCTTAACCATTCTCCTTGCGCACTTTGGAAAATTAACTTGATACCACACTCACGTATTCTTTGGCAACAAATCATAATCAATAACACCCATAAACAATGTAATGCCCCGGACCTTAATTGACCCATTTACAGTCAGTTGGACCGTAAACGACTTCATTTTTACTTTTACCGTTGTTTTCGAACTATTTGAGGCTCCAAAAGTTGACTTTTTCCTTCGTCTAAAATTTGGGAAAACTTTCTTCATGAAAGTTGTAGAGGACGTTAAACGACGTTTGTGGAAATGTGGCAAGTTTAAAACATAGTTCGTATGAAGAAGTTACGGTCAAAAAACCTGAATTTACTGTTTAAGGAAATTATTATTAATAGAAAGGGAGACTTGATTTTTCCGGAAAGTTCTAGTTATGGAAACCACTAGAAATAGGAGAGGAAAGTTTCCATTTTGTGGAAGAATTTCAGAAACCCTTCTAGTCTCTCTTTCTCGCGCGACCGGGAAACCATCGACCCATTTTTCATTTTCCGGCCATATCTCCTTCGTCCGACGTCCGATTGAGGTGAGAACGGCGGCGTTGGATTCGTATCTTCCTCCTATATCTTCTATCTGGTCTTGCAGCACGATTTGAGCCGAGGTAAGCCCAGAAAGCCAAAAACAGTCCGCTCGGACCCGTTTCGGTGACTTGATAGCCGCTCCTTGGTCCGGCCATCTCAGACGGCGCTAATACCCACATCTTGAAGGTCTTCCCTTGGATATCAAACTCTCAAAAGGATTCAACCTAATTCGACCTTGGTAAGGAGAATCAAAGGTTTGAAGTTCTAGGGTTTTCAAATTGGGTTTTTCTGTTTTTGCTTCGATTGACATGTTTAGACTTGAAATTGATCTTTAGGCTAGTTATCAAAGTTGTTTGGAATATTAAGAGGAAGATTGTGTCAAAATTTGGTAGCCTTGGAGGTGATTGGATTTTGGGTGGCCGGCCGCCGTTGTCGGCGCAGCCAACGGGCCGCCTCTTTTGGGTGGTTTTTCTAGCTAATTAGGTAGAGTATGATGGGAGGAGTCCATTGATGTTAAGTTTGTGAATTTTGGGTTGTAGTTGGTTGAAGTTTGAGAATTTTCAAAGTTGGTTTTATCGGTATGTAATTTAAGAAGATCCAACCGTTGGATTTCCTTTGTATTAATTCTAGAATGTTAGAATCAATGAATTAAGGTTGTGGTGGAGTTTGGTGTGAATCCGGTAAGCTTAACCCTAGTAAGGGTAGTGGGTTAAGAGGAAGAGTTTTGGGTGTGTATATTGAAGTATTTATTTTTCCGGAATTGAAGTTTGGTCCTATGCATGGTTTTTGTGCCAAGATACGAGGAGACCTCAATTGAGTGGCAATTCGGATTTTGTCAGGCTTAGGCCTAAATCTGTGAGTGGACACTTTGTTTTTAAATGAATAAGCATGCATAGTTTCTTTTGGAAATTATCGTTCTATTTTCCGAGCTTATATTACAATTTCTATTTATGATATGATCTTGAAATTTATTTGAGTTTGATGCATCAATTAAGTGTTGGCCATGATTTATGGATTTGAGATCAGATTATTAATTTGGTATTTGAGTTTCGGTATTCTGTATGATTTCTGGATTTAATTATTATTGTTTTATTTGTTGACTTTGAGATGTATAAAAGATTTTCGAAAATGAGATTTTCGGTAGTTCTCTATTATAATTTTATCGTTTATTTGTGGACTATCGATCTTGACCTTGAGAATATTTTAGCGAGTATTTCGGATTGAGATATTATTTATGATTTAACTTGATATTTAAATTTCGCTGATAAATATAGATTTGAGAATATCTTGACGTGTGAGACACGTCATTGAGTTTTATTTTATTTTCTTATGATAATTTCCAAGTACGGTTGGGAACCATACTCGTAATTGCTATTGCATGAACTTGGGGAAGCTTTAGGGATTTAGTTGTTTTCGTATGATTTTAGTCACCATATTAGGGTCGCTCTTATTTATTGCTAGCTAGCCATTATTAGCGGTCCTCACCATAGGTGAGTCGAGCGCTTAGCGTGGGACGCTACTATAGCCTGGGAGGCACCGATTGGTTTTATTCATTGTTAGCTAGCCTTTATTAGCGGTCCTCACCATAAGTGAGTTGAGCGCTTAGCGTGGGATGCTACTACAACATGGGAGGCTCCGACCCTAGCCTGGGAGGCTCATTGTTATGGTGAAACCTCTTCCCCATTTTTACGATTTATTTGAACCAATGGGATTGGTTCGTCACTTTTATCCATAATTATTATTGGAAAATTTCAAGAGTTGCATGCATAAATGTTTCTCAACGGAAAATTTGGGAAAGCATAAACTTTGGTTTCGTTGCTCCATAATTAAGTTAATATTATTGTTATTTATTTTTGTCCACTCACGCTAATGTTTTTAAATCCTTTTCCCCTGGGCTCTTCGTTTTAAAATTCTCAGTGTTCAGAGTTCGGTTCGGCAAGTGTAGGAGGCGAGTCATATTTTCTACCACGTCCAGTTTTCATTCATAGGTTACCTGTTTAACCTACTTATGTATTTTTCTCTTTTCCTTCAGTTAGTTACTCTGGTAACCATGGGATGTTGTATTTATTTATGGATATGTGTGTTAAGAGTTTATGACTCGACTTAGAAGTGAGTTGTAAGATTTATTTGGTGTTGATGCTACGAGAGGTTAAGTTATGAATTTGCCCTTGCGATATTATTTTATGATGTGGTGGTTGTTTAATTGAGGGAGCGGGTGGCTCCAGGAGTTGTTGATTATTTGGTTATTTAGAAGTGTTTGTTTCAAGTTGGTTATTTTTCAGGTTGGGTTGCCCATTTTCAAGGGAGGTTATGCCGAAATTTTGGTAGAATTTTCCTTGAGGTGGGTCCTGGCACACAAAGTCTGCATTTATACATATACCATATTCATAGTAACTACTCTTATGCATAGATACACACACTTATATTTATATATAAGAACGATAACTCAACATCACAAATCAAATATAGGATGTTTAATGCAACCATATACGAGCAACCAATCATGACCATATCCACAAGAAATGATAAACCTTAAATCATCACAGCCATAAACAACTTGCTATTCAGACCACACACTCAAATAGATTACAACCCGAATAACTATAACCCTTATTATTTGCCGAACCTATTAATTATCAAACTTGACCGAAACGAAAACTTACCTTCCACACCTCTTACCTGAATAAGCCTGCCTCACAAGTTCTCAGGTTGCATATCGGAGGCGAGAGTCGCCGGAGGCAGCTTGAGCCTCTTGGCGTTGATCTTCTCTCCCCCGGCGCCGATGCAGAAAGCCACCACCCTAGACATGACGGCGACGTCTAGACAAGCCAGAATAAAGCCGGTGTGCGCCAAGAGATAGCCGGAATAACAGTGTCCGGTCGAAGCCCTGATCGGACTGTTCTTGAGCTTGCTGACCTCTTTTCAATTCCAACTATACCACACCACCACCCAATACTGATAGAGGAAGAGTAGAGCTTTCAAAAGACATAAGCCCGGCGTCCATTGGTGGTCGGACGACGGCGGAACCCGACAGCGACCTGTTCGAGTCGGGTCGACCAGAGAACTGGGTTGTCTCCTTTCTCCGAGCAGACGGCCTGAAAGAAAAAGAGATCCCCCCCCCCCTTATAGGGTTTTACCCTATATATACTAACCTGTGACTAAATTACCTTTTTGCCCTTGAACTCTAACTGTTCCTTAAACTTCTACAGATTGTAACTTTCTTAAACAGACTCAAATCTGTGTGTTCCGCGTGTTAATGAAATCGTATCACCGCCCTCTACAACTTTGATGAAGACCGATTCCGCAAAATTCAAATAAATAAAAAAGTCAACTTTTGATCCACTAAAAACTTAGAAAAAAAATTGAAAATGAAAACGATAATCATTTACCGTCCAAATGACGGTAAATCGGTAAAAATAAGGTCTAGGGCGTTACACAGTGTCTGGATCAAGAATTGTAACACCGACGGCAAGGAGAGGAGTAGCGTCGGTGGCAAATGATTGAGGTGAACCGAAGGCAACGGTATGAGTAGCAGCTTGATTCATTATGAGGGAATGGTGGGGTAGTTTGACCGGAATCAAGTTTAGGAGCCGAGGTAGCTGACTAGGATGGTGAGGGAGGCGATGCCGGCAGAGCTGACACGGATTAGGTGAGGCAACGTTGGGGAACCATTGGTTCTAGCAAAATGAGGTGTCTTTGCATAGGGACAACAAGAATGGTTGGGTTTTGGGCTATTGGGCCTTTGGATTTGGGATGATGCTTGGGAAGTCTGACTTTTCTGGAGCTATTTGACCGGGTTTGGTGTATGGGTTGCTTGGGCCAGTTATGTGGGATAGAGTGAGACAAGGGCTAGATTCATGAAAGTTTGGATTGGGCTCGAAAGTTGCAGATTGATAAAAACGACTAGTAAAAAAAATTCCTATCACGACTAGTAAAAAAAATTTGATTTGAGATATCTAAAAGCTTATAAGCTTTTTGACCAATGAGGTAACTATTGAAAAGACACTTGATTGCTCTCATAGCCAATTTATGTGTGACATCGACATTGATAGCTGTTTACACCCAAATTAATATTTTACTGGACAGTAAATGTCTAGGTGAATATTAATTAAATTCATAGTCCACATCACACCGGCAAGCCCAAAATAATTGGATTCACAAGTGATGGCCTGCCAGCGAGATCATGCGAGCTGGATAGTAGAGTTCGCATGCGAAAGGGCCTTCACATATAAGGACTGAAATTATCAGGCAAGCTGAGGAGTTCGCACATATCAAAATAGTGACTTGGGTTGCATGCGAGCTGGATGCATGAGTAGATGTGCTACGCGAGGTGATATTTTGGTCCAAGACTCTCAATAAGTTTTGGATAGCATTTGGGCCAATACCTGTGGCCTGTTTTAATGTAAAGCCCGTTTAAAGTCGCGAGCTTCGGAGGCGCGCCGGGCGGAGTGTGACAAGGACTGTAGCACCTCGCGAGATAAGGATGTCCGTGGTTGAGTTCGCGTATGAGTCTACAGTTGGATAGCGCGAAAGCCGTAGCCCAGGCGGAGTCAATCACGCGGCTGGACACGTGTCATGTAGATGATTGGTTCGCGCGAGTGAAGTAGTGTCCTTGTGGTATTCTGACTATAAGTCCGAATTGGACTATGATTATCTTTCTTCGGGCAGAAGACGAGCTACTATATAAAGGAGCTCGAAGGCTTACAGAGGACTCTCTCTCTAAAAACACACAACAACTCAAACAACAATACAACAAAACTTTCAACCCAGTTGAACTTCCAGACGCTCCCCGGATATTTGCTTTCGCTTCCCTGTTGAAGCTCTCTCTCTCTACAATCTCCCTTCGAGCTTTTCGAAAAAGAATCCTAAGCGCGTCCTCGCCTTAGCTCAGAGCCCTGTCAGACTCTCCCCTGATCCCTATTATTGCTCTGCTCGCGACACGCCGTGAGTATCGAATCGCTTAGTGCTTGTAATTCCTCGTCCGCGAGGTGGCACCTGAAGCCCTCTGTTTGATCAAGAAGTCAAGATCTCGCGCATCTTCTTTCCTCGTCCGCAAGGTGGCACGCCCACATCCCCTCTCTATTTACTTTGGTAGCTAGTTACCTCTTTATTCCTTACTGAGGATCGTGGCCAAAACAATAGCAAGCTAGACAACCAATAACACGAAGATGATGGATGGGAGGAGGTTTGGAATAAAAACGCTCAAAAGAAGTTTTAAAAGAAAATGGAGTGGTAAGACGATTAATAACATGAACAACAGTGACAACACATTCTACCCAAAATTTTTGAAGAAGATTAGCTTGAAATTTAAAAGTGCGTGCAACTTGGAGGATATGACGATGCTTGCATTCTACTACATCATTTTGTTGAGGCGTATAAACACATGAGTGTTGAAAAAGGACGTCTCCATTATCCTTGAAAAAATTTCAAAGAGAATGAAACTCAACCCCGTTGTCAGAGTGAAAATTTTTAATCTCACACAAGAATTGAGTAAATACAAAAACAAAAAACTGTTTTACCAAGGAACGGGTTTCATATTTATGTTTCATAATAAATACTGAGGTAAAACGAGAATAATCTTCCATGATGGTAAGAAAAATAATGTGCACAAGAAAGAGAAAGATGTTTGTAAGGAACCCAAATATCACAATGAATCAAATCAAAAGGTTTAACAGATGAGATAAAACTAGTACCAAAACATCACAAACATGATTTGAATTGGAAGTGAGGCATATTTAAAAAATGCTTAGCGGTATAATCTAGAGGATGAGACGAAAAATGGCACAGACGACGATGCCATAGATTAGAAGAGGATATTGTGAGGAGACAGGCAGGCTGAATGGTTGATGAGTGATGTGGTATAAGCTTGGTTATCTCCGTCGCTAATGCCGCCACCAACTAATAGAGACTGTCACGTTGCTTGCTCAAACCAACTGCAAAATACAACAATAAGGGAAAAAAATCAATGAACAATTCAATCCCCTTATGAGCCGACTAATATGTATCAGGTCAACTTTGAAATGTGGAATGTATAACGCCTTCTAGGCAATAATATGAATTTAATGGTACTGATCCCGTATAATATACACGCCTTTTCTCCACTTGAGAGCAATACCGGAGGCAAGTTGTGATTCTTATTGCTGCGAGTCAACATGCTTGATGATGAAATTATATGATATGTTGCATCACTATCGAGCATCCAACGTCGAGATGATCTTCTAGACAAACCAAAATTATTCTTGGTTTTTGATGACGAGGCTTTGATGGTGCCTTTGAGGAAACTAAGTCTATTCTTGGCATGTAAAATGATATTAGGCTTGCTGTCTTCTTGAAGAATAATATAATTGTTGTTCATGATAAAAAACAACACAATGGAAGATACGCAAAAGAAGTAGAGTGCAGAGACTTAAGAGATGAACTCACAATTCAACCTATGCCTTTTCTCTCATCTCGTCTTAGTACGTGCACCTTCATTCTCTTTATCTCTCTTAATAAAACTATTAGGATTATCAAACCCTCCAGAAAACCCCCATTCGGTATTTTGATGTTCTAATTGGTGTCCAAGTTCTCATAGCAGACGATGCGGATTTGATTTAGAAAACTTAAGGGCTCGTCGGCAGTCTTCGATAAAGACCCTTTAATTGATATCTTCTGTTGTGTGTTCCATGATTACTCGACTTAAAGATGCTATTAGGAAGCTCAATCCCAAATATGATTTACACTCTTCCTTAACTAATGACTTGACATAGTCAATGTTATACAGTAAAGCAGTTAAACATGCCTCTTGGTGCAATGTGATGCAAGAAGAATTTTGCGCCTTACCGAAGAACAATACATGTGAACTTTTTCCACCCAGCAGTCCTGCAGTTCTTTCATGAATGTCCTGGGATATTTAAGATAAAAAAAATAAAAAAAAGCAGATGGCTATGTTGAACGATATAAGGCACGTCTTGTCGCCAACAGCTTTCACCAACAAGAAGGCATTTGATTTTTCTGAGACCTTTTCACCAGTGGTTAAACATTCAACTATCAGATTGATTCTTGTTTTGGTGCTAGTAATGGTTGGCATGTTCGTCAATTGGATATGCACAATGCATTTTTCATGGTCACCTAAATGATGATGTTTATATGTATCAAATATTAGGCTTCACCGATCCTCAGTTTGTAAACTTGATATGGACATATCATAAAAGTTCTTAAGGTGTACAACTTACCATTTAAAAGCAGAATAAGTAATGAGAAATCTTGTAATTAGAATTTCGGATTGACTTATACATATATTGTATCAAATGCATAAGTTAGGGATCTGAAATGTGTAATGATGATCCAATTAGACTCTAATTGAGTTGATTGATTGAGGTGATTGATCAAAAAATATAAATGATATACAAATCATAGATATATGTGATTCTATACTTGTTTTGGCCACGATCCTCAGCAGGGGCTTTGAGAGACCGTAGCAGTCAATGCTTCTTCGGAATGCGGGGCGTGCCACCTCGTGGACGAGGAAAGGGAGTGGGGTGCATCGGGTCTTGACTTCTTGAACAAGCGGGGGGGTTACCGGTGCCACCTAGATGAGGAATTACGAGCACAAGGCAATTCGATACTCACGGTGTCGCGAGCAGAGCAACCAAGGAGAGATCAGAGATGATTGAAAATAGAGTCCGGAAGGGCTCTGAGAAAAACCTAGGCGGCGGCGCTTAGGGTTAGGGTTTTTCGAGAGGCTCGAAAGTATTAACTAGGTTGAAAGTTTGTTTGTATATTTTGTGTGTGATTTTGAGAGAGAGAGTCTTCTATAAGTCTTCGAGCCCCTTTATATAGTAGCTTGTCTTCGGCCCGAAGAAAGATATTCATAGTCCAATTCGGACTCTAAAACCCAACACCGCAAGGACACTGCTTCACTCACGCGAACTAATCTTCTACATGACACGTTTCCAGCCGCGTGATTGACTCCGCTTAGGTCATTGCCTCCGTGTTGTGCAACTGTACAGTCTTTGCGGAAACCTATCTCGCGTGGGCCGCGGACTCAAATCAACCCGCGAACTCTTGAAACTTGATTCCATCCCACGCGCTCCTGAGGCTTAATTTCATCCCGCGCGCCCCTGTAGCTCGCGAGACTTAAAAGGCTTTATATTAAATCGGGCCACAAGTATTGGCCCAAATGCTACCCAAAACTTATTATGCAGTCTTGGACCAAAATATCCACTGGGCTCAAACAATACTCACTGGTACACACATACACATCCACGGCGTTTGAAAAACGCCATGGAATGTATTTCATGGCATTTTTCAACGTCATCCTGTAACGCCGTCTAAAGTTGCGCCGTCCTTTTGGAACTGATTTCACGGCGTTTCAAAAACGCCAAGTTTTTCATGACGTTCCCAAAACGCCATGATGTTTCTAAAACGCCATAAATAAATACTTCCATGGCGTTTTCGAAACGCTATTAAATCTATAACATGACACTTCCTAAACGCCATCTTTCATTTTAGATTTTGTTTATAAATCATTGATGGCGTTTTCCAAAAATGGTAAAACCAATCTACAATGACGTTTTGTAATCGTCATCTTATGTTATGTAAATAAAAAAAATCTCATTTAACCAAGGCAATAACCATTAGTTGATGCATTTATAAATTTAAACCAACAAACAACATAAACATCATATAAATTAATCTATTTACAAACTTGAATCCTTCACATTGAATGACCATTCTAATAACTTATAAATCTAGAGTTTATAAGATCCTTGCATATCAGAAACTAAATGAGTTCACAAACACAAAAAGAGCTGGAGTTGCATGCTCCTCATCAACACTTCATCAAATCTTCATGCCAAAACACTCTTCCTATATGACAAAAAATCCAGCCTCCAAACCCACCAAACTATCCATCATACACAAACTGTAAAAAATGCAGCACTTTTAGCAAAATGAAGCAATCTCCATCTCCAACATACATACAACACTAAATATGAGACTACTACATGCATAGCGAAGTACAATAATCACATAAGATAAGAGAAATACAGATTTATTCTAAATAGTATAACTTGGGAAATGGTGAAATTAAGATTTATTTACCTCATATTCAATTATCAAAGACAATGTATTTGGTTGGCCAAGCAATTGTGCTGCCACGTGCATCCTCAAGGTTTGCAAATTCAGGCTCAGAGCGATAAAATTCTGCTCTTTCCACAAATACATCTTCAATGGAAACCCTATAACAATCAGGTCCAAGTGTGTACCCATGCACTGTTGATTTTGGATCTATTGCTGAGAGGGAACCTCTTGCCGCTACTTCACCATTACCATTCCAGTTTAGCAACTTGTACTTGTCATGAATTGAAGGCTGATGGGTATTTCCCTGTCCCGACTACGAAATATAAAACATATAAGTCATTACCTTATATTGGTTGAATTATATATATGAACACAATATTTACACGAACACAATTACTCATACCTTTGGGGTTGTAGTACCCTCTGGACTTGCACTTGCACTTGCATTACATTGGACTTTAGTCTATGTAATAAAGGAAATCTAGATAAGCATCCTGATTCTAGACATATAAAATTTAACGATAATAATAATAATCGTTAAATGATTCAAGCAATGCGTAGACCCGATAAATTGCATACGTGGCTCATGAGTCGGCAAAGTTGAAAAGTCGTTGGAAATGACACGTGGCAACGTGGAAATGGTCGGTCGACAACAAAACCTTAAATCCCGATTAAAATCAATTATTAAATGTCGATCGATGATCAGATATCGATTAAATTCAATTGATTATCAAAAAAAAGAAGAAGTCGGACATGCCGAAAATAATTGGGTTTACAAGTGATGGCTCGCCAGAGATCAGGCGACCTAGATAGCAGAGTTCGCATGCGAAAAGGATTTCTCATGGAATCAAGAAACAGACTTCGCGTAGAGGTAAACGAAGGCTAGGCGAAACGGACTTCGCGTAGAGGTACATGAAGGCGAGGCGAGATGACTTTGCGTAAAAGTATATGAAGGCGAGGTGAGATGGCTCCGCTTAGGAGACTTCGCGAAGAAGAAAGAGGCGGAGTTTGCATGCATGCAGAGATGTATGTTTTGGTTGAGTCGTAAGTTCCTCATCCGTGAGGTGGCACCAGAACTCCCCGCTTGTTTGGAAGTCGAGATTCCACGCACCTTCTTTCCGTGTCCGCGAGATGGCACGCCCCTTTACTGAGGATCGTGGCCAAAGCAGGACATTTAATCCAAATCAATTATACCTTATTGGGCGTAACTAAATCAATCAATTAAGACTGATTGATTTGATTATGTTAAAATTAACAATTAAATCAATTAGTCAAAATTGATTGATTCAATTATTACCGTTAAGGAAATACAATTGATTCGGTGTCTTCATTACATGCCATTAGCGAGGGTATGTTGACAGTATAAATACCCCCTCTCATATCAAGAGGAGGACTATGGACAAAAAGAGAGAAAATTCACTCCCGAGAACTCAGAAGTCACAAAATCCCTCGAAGAACTAGCAAACTCCCAAATAGCCAGTTCTTCACCAAATCCAAATCCCAAACACTCGTCACGTGATCAACTCTCATGACCCCCCTTACGTCTCAAGAACATGTGCTCGTCACCCTTGAGTTAAATCCATATTCGGAGATAGAATCAGAGGAGTTCACAAAGATTTGTAACCCGCATTCATATTAATAAAATTATACTATTCTTTGTACACGTGTGTTCTGTAATTTGTCGCAGATTTTCCGTGTTTACAAAAGTGGCACGCCTAGTGGGACCTCTTTGCCTCTCATTTCCTTCTCCGTAAGGAAGTTCAAATCTGTTCGATCAATGGCCTCCAAGAACACCCAAGCCATCTCAACGAAGAAATCCAAACCAACGACCTCGAGGTCAAGCAGCGAATCCTCTGGTCATGTCACCCATAGCATGGCAAGGAATCAACCCACAATATTCGTGGCTCTGCCTTCCAAGACTCGCCAACCAATCATCACCCTAGAGAACCTAGGGGCAGGCAAGCATGTTCCTCGAAGTGAAGAGAGGGAAACTCCAAAAAAGCCAAAGGAGCGATCTTCCTCACCTGCCTCGGATGGTGAATCAAGCACGGCTTCATACCATGGGAGTCCTAATGGTGATGAAAACAACACGTATGGCATGCCGTCGGGTGATTCATCGCAACCTATCCACATGCAAGTCATGGTGACAGGCGCGTCCACCATTGAAGAGCAAATAGCCAATCTGATGGGAGCAGTTGAGAAGCTCACCAAAACAGTGGAAGAAAAAGACATGCAAATTGCCGAGCTTTATAGCAGGCTTGAAAGTCAAGGTGAAGAAAAGAAGGATAAAGTAGGTGAGAACTCCAAGAACGATGACAAGGACGATGATGGCTCGCTTGGATCTATGTCCTTTCAGCAATTGCAGGACATCATCACCAACTCCGTTAGAGCTCAGTATGGAGGTCCTTCTCGTGATTCTCTCACCTACTCCAAACCCTACACCAAAAGGATCAATAGTCTAAGGATGCCGTTGGGATACCAGCCACCAAAGTTCCAACAATTCGAAAGGAAGGGCAATCCAAAGCAACATGTTGCTCATTTCATTGAAACCTGCAATAACGCTGGGACGGAGGGTGACCACCTTGTCAAACAATTCATTCGCTCTTTGAAAGGCAATGCCTTTGAGTGGTACACGGATTTAGAACCCAAGTCCATCAACAGTTGGGACCAAATGGAACGCGAATTCCTAAACCGCTTCTACAGTACAAGGCGTACTGTGAGTATGAGGGAACTCACAAACACGAAACAATGGAGGGACGAACCAGCAGTTGACTTTATCAATAGGTGGCGCTCGCTCAGTCTTGATTGTAAAGATCGCTTGTCAGAAGCGTCTGCAGTTGAAATGTGCATCCAAGGCATGCATTTTGATTTGTTGTACATTCTCCAAGGTATCAAGCCTCGAACCTTTGAAGAACTGGCTACGCGAGCACATGATATGGAGTTGAGCATAGCTAGCCACAAGAGTAAGAAAGAGTCCGTCAGTGACCAACGAAAAGATAAGGCTTTCAGCAGCAAGGTTGACAAGGTTGTGAAAAGGCCTACAAAGGAGTCGATGACTGTGAATGTTGCTCCAATCAAAATCTCCACACGAGACAAGAGGGAGGTTAAGAAAGCAGAACCAATTCAAACCTACGAGAGGAGGAAGCGCTCATTGACTGAGTTGGAGCAAAAGACTTACCCATTCCCAGATTCCGATGTGGCGGGCATGTTGGAGAATTTGCTTGAGAACAAGGTGATAGAACTTCCAGAGTGCAAACGTCCAGAAGAAACACATTGGGTCAACGATCCGAAGTATTGCAAGTTTCATTGCATCATCAGCCACCCAGTCGAGAAGTGCTTTGTTTTGAAGGATTTGATCATGAAACTCGCCAGACAAGGAAGAATCGAGTACCTTCCATGCCATTTCATTTGGATCTTTTAAGCCGGTTCAAGTACCTTCCATGCCAATGAAAGCACCATACCATTTCTCAAAAGAGACTAGCAATGGTAAAAAGTTAGAGGAAGCAAAGCTGATCCAGCAAGTGAACCTTGCTCTTAAAGCTGCCCCATACGACGATGGTGAGGGATGGATACTTGTCACTCGAAGAAAAGCGTGCAAAAGTGTGTTGTCAAGTCCACCACCCTCGCGGCCAGATCGCAAACAACCACATGGGAGTCGTCAATGGCTCAAGAAGAGTGAGACAAAGTGTATAAAGGAGAAGTTCGTTCCCTGCGTACAAAGGTCCCTCAATCAAAATCCGCCAACAAAGTGCATGCCTAAGGCGCGAGTGAGTCTAAGAGTTAGTTCTATGACAACAAGTTATGAAGGTGGTTCCAAAGAAGAAAATGAAGTGTTGAAACAATTGGAAGACTTACCTCTAAAATTTAACCTCTCTAACCTGTTGCAGCTACCCAAATCAACAAGACGTACGTTAATCCAATGGTTGCTTGATGAGGGCAAGCATTCTTCAAACATCAATGAATGTGCGATATGCGTAGCATGTTGTGACGCCATTCACTTCACGGATGAAGATTTACAATTGGGTTCAAAGCCGCACAATCGACCTCTTTTTGTGACAGGTTACATGCAAGAGAAAAAATTGAATCGCATGCTTATAGATGGAGGGTCTGCTGTGAACATTATGCCAAAATCGACAATGTCTCAACTCGGCATCAATATCGACGAGTTATCTAAAAGTCGTCTCATGATCCAGGGTTTTAACCAAGGAGGGCAAAGAGCGATAGGCATGATTCGGCTAGACATGGTTATTGGTGAATTGAAGTCAAACACTTTGTTCCACGTGATCGATGCAAAGACTTCATACAACATATTGTTGGGGCGACCATGGATTCATGAAAATGGTGTCGTACCTTCAACTCTGCATCAATGCTTCAAGTTCTATCGCGGAGGTGTAAAAATAGTGGTAGGTGATACCAATCCATTCACCGAAGCTGAGTCTTACTTCGCAGATTCCAAGTTTTATTCAGACGAGGAATCAGTAATAGAAGTTCTTCCGGTTGAAGTACCCTCAACAGGGAAGGCTACAGTGGTGACAAGGAAAGAAGTTGAAGCAAAGGGCAAGGGAAATGAAGAGTCATATAAGTCTCTATCCGAAACTGTGACATCAGCTACAAAAGACAAGTCCAACCCAGTTGTCCCAGTTCTTCGATATGTGCCAAAGTCCAAGCACAAGGAAGGAGAGTCTCCGTTTGTGGGAGCAAAGCGGCAAGTGAGTCCTCAGAGGTTGGGTGAAGAGGACATAAAATTATTAAAGGAAGCGTCGATATTGCCATTGACGAAGTTGAACGACCAAACTCCTACCAAGCAACCATTGAAAGGATTTGTCAAACCAGTCCAAGGAAGGGTAGAGCACGGGCCTTTACCCGGGAAAAGAACAAATGAAGGGTTTGACCCCAATGCTTACAAATTGTTGGCAAAGGCTAGATTCAATTTTGGTTCGTCAAATAAAGAGGATGATCAAGTTGTCAGCAAGAAAGCACATGAGCTCAATCAGTCTCAAAAAAAGTTAAGAGAATAGAGAAAAACAAGTGATTCGGCTAAGACGGGTCTTGGTTTTGTCCCAAGCAAGCCAATCAAAATCTCAGGCAGAAGAAAAGCGGAGAAAGCAAGCATGCAGTACATAAGCATTGAAGAAGTAGAAGATGAAACTCCACAAAGCCAATCTGTCTCTCGCGCTTCAGCGTTCGATCGCATCTGCCCAAGTTCTCAAAGTACTACTACTGAATCAACAAGCAGAGTTTCGGTGTTTGAGCGTGTTGATAGGTCAACAAGTCGAAGCTCAATCTTCAATCGTCTTGACACCTCAGCCACACGGACTTCTGTGTTCAAAAGGTTGTCATCGTCAAATGAAGAAAACAAACAGGTAGAGCCAACTCCTCAAAAGTCGGCACTTGGGAGGATCCAAGCTCCTAAAGAACAACAAAAGAGCAAAAGAAAAGAAGAAGTTGGCCAATCGGAAAATAAAGAAATCCGAAGTCTCATCCCATCACGCATGAAAAGACGTTGTGTGTTGCAGGTGAATTCGACTGACCAACTTAAAGTGAAGCAACATACCATCATACTCACTAGTCAATATAAAGAAGGCGATGGTACTAGTGACGAGCAGGATAATATTATTCAATGTGCTTATCACATCACAGTAGCGGAGACGGAAGCTTATGAAGAGGATGACCATGAGGGCTCCGAATATGAAGTGGAGGCAGCTCCTCCAGAACTTGAAGATGGGGTGAAAGCTACGGTTAATGAACTTAAGGAACTCAATCTGGGGACAGAGGAAGACCCAAGACCGATATTCGTGAGCGTGTTGCTAAGCCCCCAAGAGGAGAAGGAGTACTATGACTTGTTGCTCGAATACAAGGATGTCTTCCCTTGGACTTACAAAGAAATGCCCGGTCTTGACCCTAAGGTAGCAGTTCATCGATTAGCTATTAAACCGGAGGCCCGACCTATCAAACAGCTGACACGACGTTTTCGAACAGAGGTACAAACCCAAATTGAAGAAGAGATTGACAAGTTGATCGTTGCAGGCTTCATTAGAGAGGTCCAATATCCCAAGTGGATTGTGAACATTGTTCCAGTGGAAAAGAAGAATGGACAATTGCGTGTGTGTGTAGACTTTCGCGGCTTGAATGATGCATGTCCGAAAGACGACTTCCCTTTGCTTATCATCGAACTCATGGTGGATGCAACCACAGGTCATGAAGCTTTATCTTTCATGGATGGATCATCTAGCTACAACCAAATAAGGATGGCGTTAGAAGACGAGGAGTTAACTGCCTTTCGCACTCCCAAAGGCATTTATTGTTACAAAGTTGGATTAAAGAATGCTGGTGCAACGTACCAACGCGCCATGTAGAAAATCTTTGGAGACATGGTTCACAAGTACGTCGAATGTTATGTTGATGATTTGGTTGTTAAGTCAAGAAAAAGAAATGATCACTTGCAGGACCTACGAAAAGTGTTTGATAGATTACGCAAGTACCAACTGAAAATGAACCCATTGAAGTGCATTTTTGGTGTGAGTTCAGGCAAGTTCCTTGGATTCATTGTGAAGCATCGGGGCATTGAGGTAGATCAATCGAAGATTAAGGCCATTCAAGAAATGCCAAAGCCAACAAATTTAAAAGAATTGAGAAGCCTCCAAGGAAAACTCGCGTTTATCAGACGGTTCATCTCAAACCTCGCAGGTCGATGCCAACCTTTTAGTCGACTCATGAAGAAGAATGTGCCTTTCGTGTAGGATGAAGCATGTCACAATGCTTTCGAAAGCATTAAAAAGTACTTGGCTAATCCTCCGGTGTTGGGTGCACTCATTCCTGGGAAACCTCTTATTCTCTATATCGCAGCTCAAGAAAGATCACTTGGAGCACTTCTAGCCCAAGAAAACGAGAAAAAAAGGGAGATGGCCTTGTACTATTTAAGTCGAACTCTCACAGGAGCAGAATTAAATTATTCTCCAATAGAGAAAGCATGTCTCGCTCTCATCTTCGCCATCCAAAAGTTGAGGCATTATATGCAAGCTTACATAGTGCATTTAGTAGCACGAACCGACCCAGTCAAGTTTGTCATGTCTAAACCAGTCTTATCAGGACGAATGGCAAAATGGGCTCTGCTCCTCAATCAATACGACATCGTCTATGTACCTGCCAAGGCAATCAAAGGCCAAGTTGTGGCTGACTTTCTAGCGGATCACCCAATTCCTGCAAATTGGGAGATTTCAGATGACTTGCTGGATGAGGAAGTCTTTCTTGCAGAGGTTATCCCCACTTGGAAGATGTTTTTTGATGGATCTTCAAGAGTAGATGGAGCAGGGGCCGGCGTTGTCTTTGTCACCCCACAAAAGCAAATATTGCCATATGCCTTCACTCTCGGTGAATTGTGTTCCAACAATGTTGCGGAATACCAAGCTCTCATTATGGGGGTTGCAAACAGCCTTAGAAATGAAAATTGCAAATCTAGAAGTGTATGGGGATTCGAAGTTAGTAATTGATCAACTGCTAACTAATTACGAAGTCAAGACAGAAGATTTGGTTCCTTATTTCCGTCTCGCTACACAACTCTTGAAGGGTTTCGATGTTGTTACACTAGTACATGTGCCAAGGAAAGAAAATCAAATGGCGGACGCCCTCGCCAACCTAGCAGCAACTTTGGCATTATCAAATGATGAAATTGTGGAACTTTCAATCTGCCAACGATGGGTTGTATCAACAGAAATTGTCCTATTGTGCGAAAATTCCAATCTAGTCTCTGTCTATGCTATTGACTTCGAAGATTGAAGACATTCTTTGATCGACTACATTGAGCATAACAAGCTACCTAACGATCTAAAACAGCGAACGGATATCAAACGAAGAGCCCCACGTTTTTTCTACTACAAGGAGACTCTTTATCAACGATCATTTGACGGGTTACTCCTTAGGTGTTTGAGAAAAGGAGAGGTGTCCAAAGCCATGGAAGAGGTTCATTCTGGAGTATGTGGAGCTCATCAATCAGGTCCTAAGTTGCATTTTCAAGTAAGGTGAATGAGTTACTACTGGCCCACAATGGTCAAGGATTGCGTGGAGTACGCACAGAAATGTCAAGCTTGTCAATTCCACGCAAACTTCACCCATCAACCGCTTGAGCTATTGCATCCTACAATCGCTTCACACCCGTTTGATGTCTGGGGGATAGATGTTGTGGGACCCATAACTCCGAAATCTTCTGGAGGCCACATGTACATTTTGGCAGGCACAGATTCCTTCTCGAAATGGTCAGAGGCGGTACCGCTTAAAGAGATAAAGAAAGAAACTGTCGTGGACTTTATCAAGACATGCATCATCCAGCGATATGGTGTGCCACATTGCATCATCACAGATAACGCCAAGTACTTCTCAAATAGTGCTATGCAAAAACTTAGCGAGAAGTATCACTTCAAGCTACACTTTTCGCCAATGTACAATGCACCAGCTAATGGTTTGGCGGAGGCATTTAATAAGACGCTCTGCAACATCTTGAAGAAGACCGTCAGCAAGTCACAAAGAGACTGGCATGAGAAGATGTGCGAGGCATTGTGGGCATATAGAATGACATATCGAACTGCCACAAATGCCACACCTTATTCTCTGGTGTATGGTGTTGAAGCCGTCTTGCCATTAGAGAAACAAATTCCCTCATTGAGGATTGCTTTGCAAGAGGGCCTCACAAATGAAGAAAATATCAAGTTACGACTTCAAGAGTTGGAAGCCTTGGACGAGAAGAGGCTTGATGCGTAACAACATTTGGAATGCTACCAAGCCCGGATGTCGCGCACCTTCAACAAAGGGGTTCGGCCTCGATCCTTTCCAATTGGCGACTTGGCCCTTGCTGTACGCAGACCCATCATCATGACACATAAGACCGGTCCCAAGTTCAAATCAAAGTGGGATGGTCCTTATGTTGTCAGCGACGTCTACACCAACGGAGCCTACAAAATCGTGGCTGAAGACGGCTTGAGAATTGGCCCAATCAACATCAAGTTCTTGAAGAAATACTATGCTTGAAACAAGTGAAGATTGCTCCTAGCCTGCACGAGCCTAAACTGCACAAGGCATTCAAAACAAAAGAGCCCGTTGAATTGAAAACCAGAAAGGGCGGCTCATCTTTGAACTACGTAATGACTTGATTCCTTCTTTGGAAGGATAAGTAGACAGCTTGAGAATTATACTCTGGAGTTCAGTCACATCAAAAAAAAAAATTATTGCGTAACAAGTTCTGTTGTCAAAATGGACTTATTACAGGTATATTGCATAATAAGTTCTATTGTCAATATGACTTATTACATGCACACAAAAAAAGAACAAAATAAATCATAAGCTGCTAGTGACGACTGGCCTTTCACGTCCAAGTTAGGCCTTTGAAGCTATTGCGTTGCTTTTCAAAATCATCTTTGAACCTCTTTGCTTCCTCAAGTTCTTCAGCAGTCAACTCTGGAATCTCTTTAATCTGGAGTTTCTGCATTTCTAAATCTGCAAGTTTTTTGTCATGAAGTAGAAGACTCGCGTCTAGGGAGGTTATTTTCTGCTCCAACCTTTGCTGCTCCTCCTTCAGGTCCTCCAAGGACTCAATCGCAGCTTGTCGTTGACCAAGGTCAGTTTGATGAAGTTCGATCGACTTTGCAATTTCAGCCTCCATATGAGACAAACGTTGTTCATATGTGCCTGGGGTAGCAATATGCGTGCATGCAAGCCTTGCCGCGTTGTATTGAGTAACACAAGTCATCAAGCTTTCTACCTTGTCTTTTACTAACGTAGGATCAAACCCATAACACTGAAGTTCGGCCACCATCTCGTCAAGGTCTTTCTTCTTAGAAAGAATGGTTCTTGACGAGTGCTTCGTTATGATGTCTTCAATTTATTCACAAATTAGAGTGGCAGCCTGCATACGAATCTTTCAGAGCCCCTGGTTGGTGTCCATGACATCAACTCCACCACGGGTGACTTCGGAGAATGCCATATTGTTTAAAAGCCTCGGAGGGTTCACCTTTGCAGTTACGTCTACACATGAATTGCACAAGTTACGAAAAAAAAAAACCAAAACAAGAAAGAGAAGAAGAAATATTAGTCCAAAGATACCTTCAGGATTAACTTGTTGCAATTCATTTTGTTTGATAATGCATGCATCGTCCTCGTGAAAAGAGCTGGTCTTTATTGGTTATGTTGAAAGGACATGAACCTCTTTCGAACAAGCTTCGTCTTCAAAACGTGGGTGCCCTTCTAGTTGAAAACAAGAATGTAAAGAAAAAGTGAGTTCAGATCACGCATATAATGTCAAAAAGGTATGCATAGTGATGGTGGTGTTAGAGAAAGATATCTTTTGTATTCTTCTTTTGGTCTCACCAGAAAGAGACAATATCAAAAAAATTTAACTAATTAGAGACAAAGAGAACATACCTCGACATAATTCGGTGTTTGTTGCGAGGGACTCGGAACGTCGCTAAGAAAATCGCTATTGAAGGGAAATTCATCGTTGGGATTAAAATAAACAGAGCCAAGGCCGGGTTCAATTCTTCAACGTTTGAAGTTCACGCCCCTAGAGCTGTTACTACTTCCACTAAGCCTTTTGGCTTGGGTGTTGGTCCCCTTCAGCTTAAGGTGACTCTGGGCAAGACGATGATCGGATGAGTCCCCGTGACCTTCTAAAGCTTGGTGCGGTTCATCCGGAAAGCTACTATTTGGGGGCAATGCCTTGATGGAAGATGCATGAGGATTGTTGTCTAGTTCAATTTCGCGAGGAATCATTTTCTAACGAGGCGGTACTGTGCGAGTGGCGATCTTGTCTTCTTTCGCTTTCAGAGGCGTGTGCTGTGACCCAACAACAACAGGTATTGTTGCTATAGTCATCTTGGGCATGGGACGATATACTTTGGACCACCATTCAACATAACCACGAGTCACCATGTACTATGTTAGAGCGAGGGTATGTTGACACTATAAATACCCCCTCTCATATCAAGAGGAGGACTTCGGACAAAAAGAGAGAAAATTCACTCCCGAGAACTCAAGTCACAAAATCCCTCGAAGAACTATCAAACTCCCAAATAGCCAGTTCTTCACCAAATCCAAATCCCAAACACTCGTCACGTGATCAACTCTCGTGACCCCCCTTACGTCTCAAGAACAAGTGCTCGTGACCCTTGAGTCAAATCCATATTCGGAGATAGAATCAGAGGAGTTCAGAAAGATTTGTAACCCGCATTCATATTAATAAAATTATATTATTCTTTGTACACGTGTTGTTCTGTAATTTGTCGCAGATTTTCCGTGTTTACACCGATATGACACTAAAACATATGAAATGAAAAGAAACATGAACATGAATATATACCTTGAAAATTATAGGTACATCTTCCCCACTTTCATCATCATCCTCCAAGTTTATTCCAAGTTTGGAAGCTAATGCAGCTTATATTTTTTGATATTTTGTAGTCATTACTTGCAGTTTGTGTCAAGACCCACCCCGAATTTCACCCTGAAACCCGAGGTAAATCCTGCGGGGACCACCTCCAAGGAAAATTCACCGAAAAACTAGGTAAACCTCCCTTGAAAATGGACAACCCTAACCTAGAAAACTAAAGTGTTACTTTCCAAAAAAAATTGAGCATCCTCCAAATCAACCCACAATATACAAAAGTGAGAATATAATTACAAACTTCGTATATTCTAAAATAAAGTATAAGTCTTAGCACACCACCAAAAAAACTATACAATAAACCCCAAAGAGTATTCAGAGCTACTAAACACTAGAAGAGCTGGAAAATACCCTAGTAGGTTAAACAGGTAACCTACTGGTGAAAGGTGGCTGAGAAATGGGTAACTATGTCTTGTCGTCTCCTACTCGTATTAACTCGAACTCTGCAGACTGGGCATTTTTTAAAACGAAGAGCCCAGGGGAAAAACATTCGCAATAATTAGAGTGAGTGGACAAAAATAAATAAAGAAAATATTTATTAACATTTATGCTTTCCCAATTTAATTTCCAAGAAAACGAATGCATGTCTTAAACGATAATTCTCTTATCGTTATAAATATCGAGCCTCTACTGCTCAAAACTATATATATCAAAATACAGCCTATCAGGCTAATATATATATATATATATATATATATATATATATATATATATATTTACACTCGCCCATACTCCCTATATAAATTAATAATAATCTATATAGGGCTACTACGCTCGCGTCCAACGCTCACGTCACGCCTTAATGCAGTGTTACACTACGCTATTAAGGTGGACAGACGGGTGTATAAATATATGCCCATACCCCTTATATGAATTAAACACTCATATAAGGCTACTACGCTTGCGTCCAACGCTCATGTCACACCATAATGCAGTTATATACTATGTCATTAAGGTGGACAGACACATATCGCTAGCTACCATTTATATACATACTCTCCTCATAAATATATTATAATTTACCGAAAATCTCATTTTCGGTAACTCACCACAATGAGTAAAAACGTCAAATAAAAATGACGTAAAATGGTCTAACCAAATAAACAATTGCATGCACATTATTTAAAACAAAAGTCCACTCACAAATTAGGCCTAAGCCTAAAGTCGGTCCGAAGCCTCTTCTGCTCGAGCTTCCTCACGTCCTGATCCAAGAACATAATTAAATCCTCAACTATATACCAAACTTCGAAAAATCCCAAACCTATCCAAAATTCCTCCAAAAATTCCAAAACTCACATCATAAACATCCCCTTAATATTCTACATCAAAAACCATAAAATTTCCCAAAACAGCGGCGGCCGGCGGCCGACTCCGGCAACCTGCAATAGCTACCAAATTTTAACAGCATCTTCCTCTTAATCTCCTCTACAACTTTCCTAACTAGCACAAACATCAATTCCAAGCCTAGATAGGGTAATCGAACGAAAACATCAATTAAAACCCTAGAATTTCAATCTCCGGTTTCTCCTTACCTAGCTCAAGAGGGAGCGATACCTCTTAGGGGTTTGCTGCACGGGAGGAGGGCTTTCCAACGAGCTAAGCAGCTCCGGCTATGGTGGCCGAAGGAGGGAGTTCCGGCGAGAAAACCATCACGGCAGCCGGGGCTTTCGGGCTCGGCTGCTCCTTCACGGCGGCGTTAGGGGCTCGGCCACCTACCCAGAAATGAAGAGAAGAGGATGGTGATTCGAACGGGACCGGCGCGGCAGTCAGGGGCGGCCGGACGGCGGCGTACGGGGGCCGGAAAGTTTCCGGGTGTAGAGAGAGGAAAATCGGGTGGGAGGAGAGAGGATCGGGAGGAAGAGAAAGGGAGAGTGTTTTGGGCCTTTGACCAAAAACAAGGCCCGGTTCAACTTAATAAACAAAACCCAACTCCAAAATTTAACACCCCAAAATAATACCCCAATAAAACTTACATTTTTAATTGATAACTTTTTCATGCTAACTCCGATTTTAACGCATAGCATGTCTACGAACTCGTAATAACATCCTCTAGGACTTTCATGAAGAAAGTTTTCCCAAATTCCATATGGAAGAAAAAGTCAACTTTGGAGTCTTAAATAGTAAACGGTTATTTAAAATGGTAAAAGACCAAAATATTACCAAAGTAAATAACCGTAAAATAACTTAAAAACCGGGGCGTGACAGTTTGGCCTCTAGTTTTTCAATTTTTGCGTCATTTTGTGCTTAAACATATAGCTTTGTTTTTGTAACCCCTGCTCCAAGACCTCTAATACGACCAGGGCGCTCTGGTCCAAATACTTGAGTTAAAATATCGTCTCCATCACCAGTAGCCTCATGAATTTTCTTTTGTACCTCAGCCTACACCAAAACAATACGCAAGCCACAATGTAATTATTTAGAAGCAACTAAATAAAATATTAGATGATACATAAAGGTGTAGACTTTATACAATTTTAGCAGCGTTAGCCTCGCTTGTCTTTTTATTTGACACATGTGCTTCAATCCAAAGTTGTGGCTTGGTCAAAGGCTTGTGATGGTGTTGTTTGTTCTGAAATGGAAAGTCATGAAAGCAATTTCTGAAACACGAAACTACACTTGCGGAAACGTAACCTCAAAGTGGAAGATAAATATATATAATATATATATAGATTATAACTCTAAGCCAGACTTACATGTTCTTTTTCCTTTCGTGCATACCATTTTCGACTCAATGTGTGGGTAAGAGTCTGTTTTGATCTTATTTCTCTCATTTTCAAACTTTTTTCCTACATGAATATGTCTATCATGTCGAGTTCAAACGAAGTTTAAACTAAAAATTATCAAATAAAGTTATTATAATTACTTACCTGCCACTTATCAGACATTTGTTCTTGCACGAATTGATCCCACTCTGGTAATGACACATCATGAGGCTTCAGTTTGGCAAGAAGATTTGTCCTCTCTGTCTTGGTCGATTTCAATTCCAGAAGTTTTCTTATCTCAGTTGAAAGTTCAGCTTTCCAAGATCTCCATAATTTCCCCATTTGTTCACTACCACAAAAATAGCCTCAGGCCAAAAAATATAGTCTGATTGTCCAGATTACCGTTGTCATTTTGCGTGCCGTCTGATGCATTGTAGAAACGTGGTCTGATTGCTGTCGACAACCATGGAAAGCCGACATATGTTGACAGCATATCGACATATTTTATGTCGTGTGACATACACTCGCATCACGGTTACTTTGAGAAACAGTTGTGTGATTGCTAGTCACACCACGGTTGTTGTTAGAATTGTTATCTGATATAGACTCAGAAGTCGTTTTTAAGCTCACAACCATTATGTTTTGCTATCATTATTGCAGACATACGACGATTTTTTGAGAGTATCCATGATACATACAACGATTTTGCTGGAACTAGAATTAAAACTATAAAAATTACCAAATTGGAAATAACATCATTTGATCAATTATATAGAAAAAGTTGTTATAATCTACAAAAGTACATCTGATAGTAGCAAATTTACTTAAAGAGTCTAGCTTTGCAACCTTTCTTGCTCTCATAGCTTCATTGGAGTCTAGTTTGGAGGCTTTCAAGCACTACTTTCAGTAACTTGATGATCAACCAATAGCAAATTGACGATTCAATGAAAGTTGCAATTGGAGTTGTCTTTGAACCCTCCAGCTATCAGGACCCATCCCGGATTTCACCCTGAAATTCGAAGAAACCTTGCGAGGTCCACTTCCAGAGAAAATTTACCAAAAATTTCGACATAATCTCCCTTGAAAATGGACAACCCTACCTGTCAAATCCAAACATACACTTCTATAATCATACTCCAACTTTGTACTCCTAGAGCCTTCCTGCTCCCCAAGTTTATCACATCTCCCAAAATATCAAATACTAAACTAAAAGAATTCCACAACCAACAACAAAGACATCATTAATTTACTAACTAGGTTATCAGAGCATATCTAATAATAAAAAAAAAACAACAAATAAAGAATAAGCGAAAGCAGCCTCTGACTATGCCTCGACTCCACATATGCTCGACCTCAAATAAACTTAGCCTGCAAACTGAGCATTTTAAATCAAAAGGCCCAAGAGAAAGTAATTTAAGAAGTTAGAGAGTGGAAAAAAATAAATTAAATAATTTAACAAAAACGTAATTTACTTTCCCACATTTAAACTTTAGAAAGAAACCTCAATGCATGCAACTTTGATATAAAATTTAACTTTATAACCAGAATAACGTACGAATGGACAAACCAGCCCCGCTGGTTAATCAAATACATAAACCATCCCCGTTGGTTAGTCACATCATTGAGAAAATAAAACAAGAGAAAAAGATATCACCATGTAAGAGGAGCCTCCTAGGTTCGGGTCGGAGCCTCCCAGGTTTTAGTAGCGTCCCACGCTAAGCGCTCGACTCACCTATGATGAGGACCGCTAATAAAGGCTATGTTTGAGTTGAAAGATATTTACATAAATATGTGTTTACAAGAATGTTTTTAGTTTTCTTCTACTTACTGCCTTCAGTGTTCTCATGAGATTTATTTGAAATAATGTCATTATCTTCGTCACATGTTTACCTTATATTAATTCTTGAAATATATTTATAATTCCGCAAATTTAGTTCTCTATAATAGATGGTCATTTGCATGCACTAAGGTTTGCAAATTTGAAATGATTTCAAAGGAAATGAGTATTATTGAAGAATAGTTTTAAACAAAATTTTTGTCCTCTCATTGAGCTTGTCTCACATTTTCCAATGTTTTTCTTGGGTCTCTTTGGTTTTCTGTTTTGCCCAAATTTGTACTGCTGAGGTTGGTTCATCATTCACGTCAAAGACATATATCCACCTAATCTTCTGGCATCGTATGTTACTTTGTGAGATTATTTCTATATTTATTGGAGGAGTTTTTAAATGTCATAAGTTACCTTGAGAGTGTGTAAATGTGGAGGGGAGATAGTTTGATCTATTTAATCTATGTAATCCATTGATGGTTATTGGAAGTTGGTGGTTATGATTTATAAGTTTTGAGGTAGTCTATTTTTAGGGGAGGTTATGTCTATTTTTTGATACATTGATTCTCTTATTTGGGATAACATCGGTCCACCTCATATTCCAAGGTGGAATCCGAGAGCAGATCTGTCATATTCTCTCTAGAGTCAGACGCCTTGAGATTCGGTGGCAGCCTCCCGCCCGTCATGGGCACTACGTGGAGCTCACCTTCGTCTTCATTTCCTTGTCCTATCCTTCTTGTTGCTTCCTTCATTTTGTGTGTGTTTTTTTTTTTTTTTTTTTTCAGTTTCCTTGTTAAATTTCCCCGTCCACTGCTTCCGATCTCTTTCCATCTTTTCCCTTCTTCTACCTTGGTAGAGGAAACTTTGCTCAATTTTTGAAATTAAGTGGTTGATTGCATAGATTGGAGGGTTTGCTCAGTGTTACTCCCCTGTGTCGATTCCGGTGTCACACCCCAGTCCTTAAGTTATTTTACAGTTATTTACTTTGGAATTATTTTAGTCTTTTACCGTATTAAGTAACCGTTTACTGTTAAGGACCTTAAAGTTGACTTTTTCTTCTGTTTGGAATTTGGGAAAACTTTCTTCATGAAAGTTGTAGAGGACGTGATTACGAGTTCGTAGACATACTACGCGTTAAAATCGGAATTAGCATGGAAAAGTTATCAATTAAATGGTAAAGATTTTGAGTTGGCAAAAAGGGGTAAAATTTTAAGTGGGTATTTTTTTGGGTTTAAATGATGGACCGGGTGGAGGGGAGCAGCCTGAGCCCAGTCTTTCTCCTCTTTTTCTTTCTCTTCCTTCTTCCTTCCCCGAGCTCCCCGAGCTCTCTCTCTCCCGTCGGAAAGCTTTCCCGCCAGCTGCCGCCGTCCAGCCAGCAACCGGCCGCCGCTCCAGCCCAGTTCGGACCGCCACCACCTCCTCTCTCTCCCCGGCCTAGTGTCCGAGCCGGTAGTGCCGCCGGAGAGGAGAAAAAGCCGCCGGAAACGCCGACTGTCTTTTCGCCGGAGCTCCGTCCTCCGGCCACCATAGGCCGAGATTTTCGGCTCAACTTGTAGCCCTCATCTAGGTGAGTAATCCCTCCAAAGGAATAGGCTTAATTCGATTTTGTTGTGGAGATTTGTATAATTGAAGTTTTAGGGATTTATGGATGTTTTGGTTCGATTACCCTAGTTAGCCTTAAAATTGGACTAAGTGCTAGTTAAGGAAGTTGTTGTGGATGATGAGAGGATTATGCTGTTTAAATTTAGTGGCCATAGGAAGTCGCCGGAAAACGGCTGCCGGCGGAGCAGGCGGCGGCGCCGCCCCTCAGGGGCTGTTTTTCATGTTTTTAAGATGGTATTAAGGAGAGGAGTTTAATGAAGTATAGTTTGGAATTTTTAGAGGAGTTTTGATATTGTTGGGAATTTTTCAATGGTTAAGGATTTTGGCGGTGATTAAAAATGGAATATCGGTAGTTGGGTTAACCGGTTTTAAAAGGCGTAAAGGGTTAATTTTTGGTTATCGGTGAAGGTGGTGAATTTTGAGTTATATTGGATTAAAGATGAAGAAAATGGGCAAGGAAGAATAATAATTTTAGACCCTTAATTTTATGGAATTATTTATTGAAGTTTTAAATGTTGATTGGGGATTAATATTAATTATTGTTCCGAGCACTGTGAGTGGACCTTTGATTTGCATGCACTAAAGTTATTTAATTTCAAAGGCATATTTGAGATTTAGTGTTTTCTTGGGATTAATGAGTTCCATCTGTTAATTGGGAACTCTCTTGCTCATATCATTTGACATGTGGGACATGTCAATTGATCTTTTATATTTGGTAATCTATTACACCCTAAAGGGGTTGTCTGATATTATTTATTGCTAGCTAACATTATTTAGCGGTCCTCATCATATGTGAGTAGAGCGCTTACTATGGGACGTTATTATAGTCCTACCGACGGTCCTTATCATATGAGAGTTGAGCGCTTAGCGTGGGACGCTACTATAGCCTGGGAGGCAACCGATCGGTATATATAATATATTATTGTTAGCTAGCCATTATTTAGCAGTCCTCATCATATGAGAATTGAGCGCTTAGCGTGGAACGCTATTATAATCTATTTAGCGGTCCTCATCATATGTGAGTAGAGCGCTTGGCGTGGAACGCCAGTATAGCCTAGGAGGCTCATCGTTAGGGTGAAATATTTTTTCCCTATTTGTTTTGTTTTATTGAGAACCAATGGGATTGGTTCATTGTTTTGGTTTATAATTATTTTCGGGAAGAGTTCCAAGAGTGGCATGCATAAATATTTTTCCAATGGAAATTATGGGAGAGCATAGATTTGATTTCATTGCTCCATATTCTTTTGTTATTTATTTTTGTCCACTCACTCTAACGTTTTAAATGTTTTTCCCCTGGGCCTTTCGTTTTTAAATGCGCAGTCTGCAGAGTTCGGTTCGGTGAGGATAGGAGGCGTGTCATAAATCCCCACCTCATCCAGTTTTCTCATATAGGTTATTAGTTTAACCTACTATGTTTCTGTTTCTCTCATTGTTCCTAGTAGATACTCTGATAATTATGGGATATTTTAAGTGTGTTAAGAGCTGACGAAAAAGATTCATTTGTTTGTGTTTATTTGAGAGATTATATTTATGGATGTTGTTTGGGAATTATTGTGAGTTGGGCTTGGTAATTTTTCTTTCAGGTAGGGTTACCCATTTTCAAGGGAGGTTCTACCAAGAATTTTGGTAGAATTTTCCTTGAGGTGGGTCCCGCAGGGTTTATCCCGGATTTTGAGGGGAAATCCGGGGTAGGTCCTGACATCCGGACTTCTCTGGACTTTGTGTTGGATACTGCAATGATGGGGTTCTTTGGCTTTGTTGTGGTTCGTTTGTTGTGTGTTTGTGTTTGTTTTTGTTTTTGTTGGTGTGGTTTGACAAATTCCAGGTTTTACAGGTATTCTTGTTGTGTTCTTTCTGTTGCAAGTCACTATTTTGGTGGAGGTCGTCGGGACGTATGGTGGCAGATCTCTTGGTTGTCATTTATTTCTGGGCTTCGAAATGATTTGGGCCTGGTGATGGGTTGGGCTACAGCTTGAGTTGGCCTTGTGTTTTTATTTGTTTTGTGGTGTTTTCTTTTTTGTGGACATGCAATTGGGCCTTTGTGTCTATTGTAGTTCGTGTGGGTTGGCATGCTGTTTGTTATGAAGTCAGGAGTTCAGGCAGAACGATCACTTCTGGGACCCATATTGCGACCGTGTCTTGATTCAGAGCAACATATTTGTCGTTGTCAATTCGTTTTGTGTCTGTTTGTTTTTTACTAGTATAGACTTCTAGTTCGAAGTCTCTTTTTGTAACCCGTTCTTAATGAATGTAGTCACTATTTGATTAAAAATATAAAAAAAATAAAAAATACAACCAGTCGGACTGAATTCAAAAACAGCTTGTCATTAAAAATGGGCACAAGCTTCAGTAATATCTGCAAGCTTCAGTGGATCTACATGTCCATGAATGTACATTTAGAAAACTGAAGAATTAACTCGGACATGACTGACCAACTTATCATACCAAACATATGAAATCTGTTCACAGCTTCATACTGAGCCCTATCCCACTATGTGCTTCCTTTGGACATATATAACCCAACCTCTATGCTAGGGATAGCTTCTCATTTCTTATGGGTCATACTTATCAATGTTATAAAACTCTATGTTCTTGTACTTCTGAGAAATTATCTCAGCTTGAACTTTACGTGCTGTGTCTGTAGCGCAACCAACAAGAATGAGAACAGATGTGCCCGCAAATCCCCGAAATGCAGTCAGGTGTGAGACTTGTTCAACAACAGCAGGACCAGCAGCCAAGATTGCTAGAAAGGCTGAACCAAGGACTGAAATTCGACTTAAAACCTATAATCAAACACAAGCATATCGACACATCCATGTTAAATTGAAGCCGACAAAATATAACTTTGATTCCGAACTTCAAGCATGCTGATAGAAATCCAAGAATAAACTCACGAGTTGCGTAAGGAAAGAAATGACATATGAGAAAGCAATAACCTATTCATTTCGATCAGCCGCATATTTAAAAATACTATCTGAGACCCGAACGTTAATGTAAAGGGAAATCTTAGGGGAGTTAGCAATAGCCTGCGTGAAAGTTGAACTGAATCAGCAGGGTTTTGAGATTCAACCGGAAGTCATGAAAAAATATCTGATACAGTAAAAAACCAAAACATGTAGCATGAGCTATGACTTTGACACAGATTGATAGGTTATGCAATACTTAGACTTTCCAATTGCCAACGCTGCCAGAGACTTAGATGTATTCACATGACCACTACGGGTAGATAGATTGATGCCACTTCACATGCTCCTAAGATAAACTGATTCAACCTCAAAAAACAATATACCACTAACTCCAAAAACCAGGTTATGTATGGCTAACAGTATCAAGCCAGCTGACTAATCACTCCAATCATTAATGCAAATAATTAACCACATATTTTCCTTAACAAAGAAGAAATTTACCGTCTTAAGAAATGCAGCTGTGCTTTTACCAGGCCGTACAAGCGGAATTGATGCCCCTTGGCGCTTCAACTGTTCACTTACATCATCAGGATCCAATTGTAGGAAAGTGTAGTAGTAGTTGAAGAAGGCAATTAAAAGGATGTTGGTGGGGAGATAGAATGAACCTACAAGGTTTTGTCTGTTAAGTTTACGCTATCAGATTTATACACAAAGAGCAGGTGATTTGTGGAAAATGTAGCAGGTTTTCAAGCAAATTATGTGAGTTAAAATGAAGACATATTTAAGTCGATATATAGTAACTAGCACCAGGAATTGCAATTCTTACCCCCGGGATTTAAAGCCATTGCAGCCGTTTTCAATGGAGCTAAACCGGTGAAGCGTGCTAAAGTGCCAGGAAGAGCTAATGATGATGTAGAAAATATTATTGGCATTACTCCAGAACTATTTACCTGCACAGTTGAATTAGTTAGATAACTAAAAGTCCTAGAAATAAATTGTATATGATCAGTATTAATTAATACAATACAAGCAATGTAATATACAAAGTACAAAGTACACAAGCTAAACAGGTACGGCAGAATGGAGAGCACTTCCGAGAAGCAGCATAGCTGCAAGTACAAGCATCATGCTGCTAGGCATATTTATAAGGGAATATGGGAAACAGAACTTTATCATGCTGATGATTATAATTTCAAATGTCTGAAAAATAGTGTTCTGGAAAAACAATGGAAAATGATAAAGAAAAGACACCGTTCATTATTTCTGATGAAATACAATTTAAAATGTCTGAAAACTAGGCTGGTGGTAAAACAATGGAAAGATCAGAAAGAAAATAATCGGTGTAGGTGGTGAGGTGATAATAATAAGAACAGTAAATACACCAGTTACAAGTTGAGTTCATCTTGAAGGCAATAATAATGCAGAATATGAAGACAGATTTCATGCAATAAACATATGCCAATACAATGCAGTTTAGATAAATAAAATACCCATAATAACCATGGCTTTCAATTAAAATTGAACGGTTTCTTGGGTTGATCTCTGGGCCTATATCAATTATTGCTTAACATACATTAATATTCCATGAATAATAATAAAAAATGAATGTCAGAACGGAAAAACCTTATCGCAATAGATTTTTAAGTATTTTGTGTACAAAGGAATAATCCTTATGAAAGACATGTCACCTTCATACGATAACAAATAAATCGCACATACAATGGACAAACACATGTATGCACATAAACGTGTGTACAATATCAAATATAGCAAAAACAAAAGTGAACAGAACATGCACTAGCAAAAAAAAATTAACGGGTAGCACGGTGACTATACATATATATTACATACTTTATAGTTTATATCCACTCAACTGAAAATATAAAAGATAACTTTATGTAGTGAATGAGTCAATGATTCTACTACAAAAAAGCTTTTAGGAAAAAGAAAAAGCTCTTATTTGGAACAAGAAACACGATATGAATAAGAAAATAGAAAGTTAAGTCCTATGCGGAGGACTGAGGACTCGGATTCTTAGTAGATGAAGCTGTTTTATTAGGCAGAACTTAAGTAACACCACTAATACACACCAATACGGATATTATCTCAGTCCAGACTTCTATTGTCTATCTATTGTCAAGAACCATTAGATTGCGAAAGAAAACAGGTATTGAGACTACTTTAATGTGGAAGTGAGAGGTCTTAGTAGACCACACATATTTTGCTCCAGTTGTAAGTAGTATGACATATACCAGGAAAGGTGGGTAAACAAGATCTAAATTCAGGTCAAAACCAATTATAATAGGGCCGATGGTTATGCTGTCAAAGGTCCTTTTAGGCTCTGACCTGTACAGCATATGGTGTCAGTACTTAAAATGCATTTTCATTGACCTTTGGTGGCGAACTATTTCATAAGATTGATATCAGTTTGCATTAATGACAAAACAAATTGCAAATGTTCCCAGATATGTTCAGATTAATGTTTTCAGGTGAACACAAAAGCATCTGCAACTATCAACTTTGGAATCTGGAGGAAGAAACTGGAGTACAGACCTTAAAGGGGAGGTAAGCAGACCTTTGAGGACCTGCACTTCGGCTGGTGTATCTTGAAGCATAATTAATTGGAATTTTCCTTTCTGCTTCCTGAAAACCTTTGTTTAGATAATTGTAATTATTGCCCCACATCAACAAGATTTTTGTAATAAAACAAGCATTTACCTGAACATATACAATTCCAAGGACCAACAGAAAAAAGGAGACAACGATGGTGGCGAGTCCAACATAATTACCATCTTGAAATGCCTGTGCAACAGTCCTACCAACAGATGCTGGAAAGTAGGAGATGATGCTTGTGAATATCAAAAGAGATGTGCCATTTCCAAGTTTTAAGTCTGAGATTCGTTCTCCGATGTATGTCGTCAATACTGAGCCAAGAGTCAATAACATGACAGACGAGAAAACCCACTCCGTACTGAAGTCATTAACATATGGGCGAAGAAAGAATACTTGGCCAATTGCCTTCAATTAAAAAAAAAATAACAAAAGGCATATATAAGCATGCATATAGCTATAATAGTGCCAAATTCTCTAATTGAGACTTTACTAACACTCAAAACTTGTGAGCTGTAGGCCAATTTTAAATCTTTAAAAAAAAAAAAATGTATGCTCGACTCCCTAACCTGGACTACTGCAAATCCAACTGAAGCATATTGTGTGTACCGCAAAACTTTCTTTCTTCCTGCTTCACCTTCTTTTTTCTGAAGATCCTGCAACTTGGGATATACTTGTGCAAGGAGCTGGAAGACAATCTGGGCATTGATGAAGGGAACAATACCAAGTGAACATATACCAAGTCTGCCTATGCCGCCTCCAGAAAATGAATCCAAAGTGCTCAACAAACTGTTCTGGTCCAAATTTCCAACAAAAGCCTCACGATTTACCCCACCAAGAGGTATATATATTCCAAGTCGAGATAAGGCTAGATAGCCCAACAGAATGAGAAATTTCCCTGGTAGAGGGCCTTTGAAGAAGTCTCCAAAATCAATGGAACTGTCCTCTATAGCAGCTGTGAATGTCAAAGAATCCTAATCAACTGCTGAAAACTACAAGTATCAATTGCAATGTGAACCAACTGAGGATCTTATTGGATATTAAATGGCAATACAAACCTGCTAATCCTCGGCTGGAGTTAGATCTCTCCTTCTTAGAACTTGAAGCACTCTCTAACGGTTTTGATAATAGGCTTCGGAAACTATCCCCAGTAGAATTTAGACTAGAACGTACATCTGAATTTATACCCAATGGATCAAAAACTGAGGCTTCAGAGCTGCAAAGCAATTTATCAGAGAATGGGGAAGAAAGAGTTCAAATGTATCAGTTAGAAGTTAGAACTCTTGGGTTCAAGACTGGTGTAATATCTACATAAATCAGCTTATCCTTTCAGGAATACATATGCTATTTTTCTTTTCTTTTTTCTATCAATCTGGACTAAAAACAAATGAAACTCGAGAAAAGGGAAAATCCGGGATCGAGTCTCTCAATAATTCATGCAAGAAATAAACAAAGCAGCAAGTAAAATAGGTCAGATGGTTCACTTTCAATGCAATGCTTTGCAGTATGCACAATACAACAGCCAAATTGCACCGATAAAAAATATGCCATTTAGAAGAACATGAACTTTAATTTGAAAACAATCAACGAAGAGAATAGACAGATCATCAGTAGTTAGACGATCTCAAATGGACATTAAATAATTTCTCTGCAGTCCTATATATTAAAAATGCTGGAGAAAAAGTACCCAAATACAAACTGTTTCCGGTTCCTGATTACTTATGACCAAATATTATCCTCATTTCTCTAGTGTTGTACATGCCATCCAAACTCCTCCCAAGGTCAAGTGTATGACCCAACAATTTACAGCCATCTTCTAATCTCCTACTTCATAAAACAGACAGTTGGGTTTACTATTCAATTATGTCAGCCATTGCCATTAGCAAATAGTTATAGGGAGTTCCATAATCTAACACCCAGTTGTTAAAAACTCCATAGGAACATGCCCAATTGAAGGATTAAAATAGGAGGAAAAGGGTTTGGCATACCTGTTGGATAGAACGCTAAGCTTCCAAGAAGTAATGGTGTTGGGTTTTCTGGTAACAGAGAATCTGGGTTTGCATACTGAAGGTTTCAGTGATGGATAAGAGAAGCTGTTGTAGCAGCGCGGAGAAGAAGAAAATTGTCCTTTGACCGTTATCAACATTATTATCTCTGCTACACTATTGAAGCTCTCTGGCTGCCTTGTGTTCGTTGTTAGCGGTTTAGTTTGCCAAGTGAGTGGCCCTCATTGGTGACTGTTATCTATCACTTCAGATTGTCACTCCAAACATACCAAACACATATAGGTTTGGCATCATCACTGGCGGAGTCGCAACGCATTCATTTATATTCTTTACTATTTACTTTGTTTTTCTTTTATTAAAGGTGTACTGCGGGTGTTTGGAGCACGTGTCAAGCAGCGGTTGGGGAAGCTTCTGTATCCCATTTAGCGCGTGATGTGCATGACTCTCGGTAATTCTCCCTCCGCGATCGACGATATGGAGGTGGGTAACTTCATTAATCAACAGTGAAGAGGTGTGTTGAAGAAGCTTTGCATCGGGTGACTCTATCCGTTGCAGGTCGAGGACTACTTTTGCTTCCCCTTCTTCAAACTCCAATTCGTATTGTTCATAGAAAAATCTTTGGGTGCTTAGTTTTTGCTTCCATTTTAATTCTCTCTAGATTTCAATTCAGTTTATCAATTTCCCCCAATTTCAAAAACCCTAGCCTCAAAACTCTAAGCCCAGTCGTTTCAATTCAACCTGCACACTCATCAGATCGCAGTATTGGTCATCATTGCCAGCATCATCGGCGCGACTTCCTAGCTTTGGATTTCATCGCGGTCTTCTTCAGATCCCATTCTCCGATCTGCGACTTATGGGTACCATATTTGTTTCGACCTAGGTGTAGAGGATGAGTTTTTTTCTGTTTCGGCTTCAGCAAATTTGGGGCTTTCATAAATTACACATTTGAAGATGCAAATAACGACTACCCACAGTGTTCCATGGCTGTTGGTGAATGGTTTGAATCACCCTCGAGGCTCAGGTACATATCTTTCTTCTTCTTTTTTGCTTAATCAACTTTTAGCTAGTAGTTCTTAATCGGATGTGGTTTCTACCTCGATTATTTCTTGCGTGTTTTGGACTCTGTTAATTGTCCTTCAATTGATTTGAACTGTAGGTTAGGAGTTTGATTTGGTTGATAGAGGCTATGAATTTGTACTTTTGTGACATTCTGGTTGATTGATGGTAGGGGTTTGTGGTGTTTTGTTTGAATGGAACGAGAAAACTGAGGTGTTTGTTGTATGGCTAAAAATTGGGTCAATAGATACCCAATGCTATGAGGTAGAGGTTAAATCCAGTTAGAATAAGCGATGTGAGCTATGATAGGTTAAATTGGACATAGCAAAGCAATTGGTTTGAAACAATTTTATTTTTGTGTTGGTGGATGAGTTCTGGGTTACGTTTTTGAATTCTGGTTCTGTGTGGGTTGTCATTTTGCCACATGTGGTTCTCAAATTGAACTGGTGAAAATAGCAGGGCAGCAGTTTTCATCAGTTGAGAGCCACTCCTAGCTGCTGAACTGCCATGAGTTCCACTGTTGGAGCCTCTGGCTGAAGACTGACTGACTGGCTGAGTAGGGGTGGGCGTGGTCCTCTGAGCCAATAAGGGACAATCTCTCCTGAAATGATCCTGACCACCACAGTCATAGCACCAGAAGACTGCTGCTGACCAAAAGAAAAGGTCTAACCACCAGAAGTCTCACCCTGGAGACTGCCACCAGCACTAAACTGACCAGTCTGTTGCCTACCCAACTGGCTCCGAAAAGGTCTCCTGTGACGCCCCTTAGTCTTGAACCGAGAATTAGAACTCGATCCCCCACTACTGCCACTACTCGTTGAAGATCCAGAAAAAAAAGTGGATGATGAAGCAGCCTTCTTGGATGGGCCCTGACTGGGGTCACTGAAATCTCGGGGCCGAGCACTATATGTTCCCTTGGTCTCAATGGCCATGGTTGCACTAACCGCATCAAGGAAAATCGGGTAAATTACACATGTCATCCTATTTGCATACACTCCACCAAGTGCCCCAATGAACATATCAATCCTGGTCCTCTCATCAGGAACCAGATATGGCACATGATAGCTCAAGGTAGTGAACCTCTGCTCAAACTCTATGACACCCTCATCATCCCTCTTCTTCATGTTCAGGAAATCCGTCTAAATCCTACTACGATGAGCATGACTGAAAAAATGACCCAAGAAGAGCGTCTTAAACTGCTCCAAAGTCATATCCTAAGCACCACCATTATCTCTGCTAGCGAGAGTCCACCAATGATGAGCTGAATCATCCAGAAAAGTCACTGCCATCTTCACTTTCTTTTCTTTCGGCAGTTTAGTGCTCTCAAAAGCCTTTTTCATCTTATCTACCCAAGTGTATGCATCAAGGGGTCCCTTGGCACCCTTGAACTCAATTGCCCCAACATCGAAAACATCCTTCTTCTTCACAGACCGAGGGTGCTGAACCGTATCTAAAACACCTCTCAGCATGTTCCCAATGGAATCAACTAATCCTCTAACTTCATCACCCTCATTTGCGTTGGTCGAGTTAGCCTCACGGGTTCGGCGTCTAGGAGACATAGTACCTGAGGAAGGAGATATTTAGTAGTCTGTAAACAAGACTAACAGAACTATCACACATACCCAATAACACATAGCATCCAAAGCATAAACTGCTAATTAATCCGCCGCGGTCGGATCACCACTCTATAGACACTACGTGCTACTTAGGAAACTATGATAGTAATAAGGAGGTAGGAAATGAAACCTAAAGCTCTGATACCAACTGTCAAGACCCATCCCGAATTTCACCTTGAAACCCGAAGTAAGTCTTGCGGGGTCCACCTCCAAGGAAAATTTACCAAAAATTCGGTAAACCTCCCTCGAAAATGGACAACCCTAACCTGGAAAAATTCAGAATACCCTCCTAAAAAGACTCAACCATCCTCGAACTCATCACATAAATATCCAACTAATAAAACCAACTTCATCCTCCGAATATTCGAAAAATATATCCTCAGTTTTAGCACACCACCAAAATATTATACAATAACCCCAAAAGTAATCAGAGCTACTAAACACAAGAGGAAGCAAGAAAATACACTGTTAGCTTAATCAGATAACCTACTAGTGAAAAGTGGTGGAGAAGTGGGTAACTATGCCTCGCCTCCTACTAGTGCCAACCCGAACTATGCAGACTGGGCATTTTTAAAACGAAGGGCCCAGGGGAAAACATTCGCAAACGTTAAAGTCAGTGGACAAAAATAAAAAGAATAAATAAAGAAAAATAATTAACAAGATTTCTGCTTTCCCAATTTAATTCCAAATAAATCGAATGCATGCCTCAAGCGATAAATCTTTTATTTCATAAAAATCGAGCCTCTTCGGTTCAAAAATATATATCAAAATATGTATGTATTTACACACGCCCATACTCCCTATATAAATTAATAGATTTAAAATAATCTATATAGGGCTACTACGCTCGCGTCTAACGCTCGCGTCACGCCTTAATGCGGTGATACACTACGCCATTAAGGTGGACAGACGGATGTATAAATATGTGTCCATACCCCCTATATGAATTAAACACTCATATAGAGCTACTATGCTTGCGTCTAACGCTCACGTCACACCATAATGATGTTATATACTACGCCATTAAGGTGGACATACATATATGACTAGCTAGCATTTATATACATACTCTCCTCATAAATATATTTATAATTTACTGAAAATCTCATTTTCGGTAACTCTCCAAAATAAATAAAATCATCAAATCAAAATGACGTCAAATACTCCAACAAAATAAATTACTCAACAATAAACAATTGCATGCATATTATTTAAAACAAAAGTCCACTCACAACTTTAAGCCTAAGCCTGATGTCGATCTAAGGTCTCTTCTGCTCAAGCCTCCTCACGTCCTATTTTCAAAAGCATAATTAAATTTCCAACTAAAATTCAATACTTATACAAAATAGGCAAAAATTAAATGTGAGCCTTATCCACGCTCATCCTTGCCCAACTTCGATATTCTTAAATCGATACGGTCCAAACTTCATCACAATTACCGGCAGCCTTAAACCAACCTTCTACAGCCTAAACAACATTAATCTAATGGCCGCATTCTATATCCCATTAACTGCCAAATTTCACCAGTCTTAGAAAAATCCAAAACCTATCCAAAACTCCTCCAAAAATTCTAAACTTCCTACCATTAAACTTCCCGTAATATTACACATTTAAAACCATGAAAATCAACTTCACAGCGGCGGCCGACGGCCGACTCCGGCAACCTCCAATGCCTACCAAAATTTAGCACAACCTTCCTGTCATGACCTACCCCGGATTTCCCCTTGAAATCCGGAATAAACCCTGCGGGACCCACCTCAAAGGAAATTCTACCAAAATTTTGGCATAACCTCCCCTGAAAATGGGTAACCCTACCTGAAAAAAAATATCAACTCCTAATACACTTCTATACCAAAATATTCAACATCTCCTGGCCCACCCGCTCCCCCAAATAAACATCCACCACCTCACAAACATAGTATCTCAAACAATTCCATAATTTAATTTCTCATACAATCCCACCAAATAATTCTTTCCAATCACTCCTAAATTTAGTCATACTCTTAACACACTTTACCATAAATTAAAAACAACATCCCATGGTTATCAGAGCTACTAATTTGAAAGAAACGAGAAAATACACAAGTAGGTTAAACAGGTAACCTACGAATGAAAACTGGAAGTGGTGGAAAATATGACTCGCTTCCTACACTCGCTGAACCGAACTCTGCAGACTTGGCATTTAAAAACGAAAGGCCCAGGGGAGAAGCATTTAAAACGTTAGCGTGAGTGGACAAAAATAAATAACAATAACATTGACTTAAATATGGAGCGATAGAAATCAAAGTTATGCTCTCCCAAGTTTTCCATTAAGAAAACTACTTATGCATGCCACTCTTGGAAATTCTCCAAAAATATTTAAGGATAAAAATGATGAACCAATCCCATTGGTTCCCAATAAATAATAAAAATGGAGAAGAGGTTTCACCAAAACAATGAGCCTCTCAGGCTAGAGGTTGTAATACCCCATATTTTTCATATCAATTTCTTTGTATGATTTCCGAAATTAATAAAGGATTAATTGTGGAAATTCTTAGTTGGTTATGTGAAGTTGAAGTTTCGGGAGTTTATTTTAAGATGCTTGTTTTAAGTGGCCAAAAGTTGACTTTATTTTCCGTAAGTTATTTTCAAAAACTTTCTTCATAAAAGTTGTAGAGTTTGGTGATACGAGTTCGTAGACACGTGGCATGCGTAAAACAGGTATCGTATGAGAATGTTATGGTCAGAGGAAGTTAGTTTCCAGTTTTGGAAAGTGTATAAGTAGAAAATTGCGTGTGGGTTAATTTGAAAACCCTAAAAGTTCTCTCTCTCTTCTTTTTCCCGACTCTCCCGAGCTCTCTCTCTTCTCCGACCGAGTTCTCCCTCATCCGGTCACCAAATTGGACGCCGTCGGTCCCGTTGGGTTCGTACAGATGCCCTCTTCATTTCTGGGGCAGTCACGCTCGTCGTCGCACCGCCTAGACGCCGCGACGAGGCGGAGGAGCTGCTGCGGTTTCGCCGGAGTTTCTTCTTTTCCAGCCACCAATGGAAACGCCGTCAGTTCCTATAGGTTTTCACTGACCTCCTCTACACAGCTATGCTATTCTTCAAGGTCGTCGACCAGTGTAGGTGGAGCAGCTAGACCCGACGCCACTGTCGACGCGTCACCGATCGGAATCGGCGCTTGCGGCGGCCACAAGGTGCAACACTAGGTGAGTTTTACTCCCCTCTTTCGTCTGTGTGTGGTTGTGCAAACCAATCAACTCAGTTTTGAGTTTTCGAACTCGGATTTGCAGATTTGAAGCCCGAGCTTGTGGTGGTTGTTTGGGGCAATTCCAGGTTGAATCGAGCTTAGTCTCAGGTACAAAAAGTGTTCCTTATGTTGTGATCTACAAGTTTGGTGTTAGGAGTTTTCCCGAATTTTGAAGTTGGTGGTGGCGCGTGGGGCCCACTCGCCGCCGCCTGTGGCGGCGCGTGGAAGCGCGTCCAAGCAGTGTGAGTGAATTTGGATGGATGTGTTAACTAGTTGTTGTAGTTGTGAGTGTGTTGTTGTATGATAAGGTTAAGTGTAGATTTGGTAGTGCATATTAGGTGCTATGTTATTAATTGAGGTTTGTTAAGTTGTAAACTTTGGAAGTTGAACTTAGAGGCAGCTTGGATATGTTGTTGAGTGTCCGACGACCTTGGGAGGTCTTGGAGGAAGGATTGCCCTCCTTTGGGCAACCTTTAGGCTAAGAGTTGGTTAAGGGTACTTTGTTTCTATTTGAGTGGTTAATAAGGTTATAATTTGTGCTAATTAGGTAGCTTGTGGAGTTGTTAGTGAGCTTGTTCCTTGTGTTTTTGGTGAAGATGCAGCAGGAATATATAGGTGAGTAAATATCACCAAGGTTCACATTTGGACCAAATTATTATAGTCATTTTGATGATGATTGTGATGATGATTATGATGATGATGATTATGATGATGATTGTGATGATGATTGTGACGTTGATAATGATTATGATGATAAAATGATGATGATTATAATTTAAAAATTATGTTTTTTTTTGTTTTTTTGTTTTTAAAATATATGAGCTTATTCGCCAACGGCTCATAGGTAAGTTAAAAACAAGTTTCCTGTTATATGATTATTTTTAAGGTTCATGTGATCATAATATTTTTGGCTATTGATAGATTATCCTTGTGGGGATATCTGTCAGGACCCACCCCGGATTTCCCCTTGAAACCCGTGGTAAATCCTGCGGGGTCCACCTCCAAGGAAAATTTACCGAAAATTCGGCTAAACCTTCCTTGAAAATAGACAACCCTTACCTGAAAATCCAACTTAACACTTCTATATTAAACAACAAAGTCAACATTAGATCACTAGCTGGTTATCAGAGCATATCTAATAAGGAAAGAATAACCATGAATAAAGATGAAGCGGACGCAACTTCTGACTATTGGACTAAGCCTCGACTCCATGTACGCTCGACCTCGAATTAACCTAGCCTGCAAACTGGGCATTTGAAAACAAAGGGCCCAGGGGAAAGTAATTTAAAACGTTAGAGTGAGTGGACAAAAATAAATAAATTCATTTAACAAAACGTAATTTTCACTACTTTCCCACATTTAAACTTTAAAACCTTGCTGCTCGCAACTTTGATGAACATTTAACTTTAAAACCGGAATCTCATAAATAAATGGACGAACCAGCCCCGCTGGTTAATCAAATACGGAACTGAGAAGATTAAAATAAGGGGAAAGTTATCACCATGTAAAAAGGAGCCTCCTAGGCTCGGGTCGGTGCCTCCCAGGCTATGATAGCGTCCCACGCTAAGCACTCAACTCTCATATGATGAGGACCGCTGGTAAGACTATAATAGCGTCCCACTCTAAGCGCTTTACTCACATATGATGAGGACCGCTATATAATAGCTAGCTAGCAATAAATACATATATACCGATCGGTTGCCTCCCAGGCGATAATAGCGTCCCACGCTAAGCGCTCAACTCTCATATGATGAGGACCGCTATATAATGACTAGCTAGCAATAAATATATATATACCGATCGGTTGCCTCCCAAGCGATAATAGCGTCCCACGCTAAGCGCTCAACTCTCATATGATGAGGACCGCTGGTGAGACTATAATAGCGTCTCACGCTAAGCGCTCTACTCACATATGATGAGGACCGCTATATAATGTCTAGCTAGCAATAATCCATAATTGTGATGTCTGAATTAGTGTGAGGCAACAAATAATTGTTCACTTTTGTGTATAAAAATAATTCTAACGATACTTTTATGTCGTTATAACCATTGTCTAACGACATATAGTTTGAGTTTGTTGCATATCTAGATTCATACACACGACAGATGTGTTGTCGTGTAAAATTTATCAGATGACAGATGTTGTATGTCGTCTAAGTGCTTATCAGATGACATCTTGATAAACGACACGTAAAAAAATGATCAGACGATGGGCACTGCCAGTCATCTGAAGGCAAAATTGACGTAGTACTTAGGACCCCCTTACCTTACCTTAGATAAGGTACAAATTTCTTTATTCGACACACTTTTCGATCATATTTACTCATCTTAACCGATTAGCTTTTAGGTATATATGAGTAGGTCATCTCTACAAATTATCAGCAAAATTGATAAATATTAAGATTTTCAAAACTATGATTTAGAATTAAAAGAACGTACGTTTCAGGATGAACAGATTCAGTTCGTTCATTGATTTAATACATTTTTGATACCTTATTGATACCTAAATTTGCTGGAAATTTGTAGAGATAATCAAGTGATGTATATCAAAATATTAAACGGCTATGATGAGAAAAGATGTCGCTAGTTCCGAACCAACCTTAAGCATATTGTTGCACTCTTCAGCTTGCAAGTTTTTATTCAAGGGAGTTGTTGTTGATCATGTGTAACGCCCCGTACCTAATTTTACCTATTTACCGGGTGTTTCTACGAATTACTGAAAAATTTAACCATGCTCAGTAACTTAGTAAGTTAATACTCGAGTTTATTTTCGAGTTCTTCTTGAAATGTCAAATTCTTCTTTTAAGGTCTCGGTGTCGTAGTTAGCGTCGACACGGGGTCTCCGGTGTTTTCGGTTTATTTTCAGAGTTTTGAGGTATTTTCTATGATTTATTGAAGGTTGGCAAAAAAGAAAATTTATATTTTGAAATTAGAAAATTATGGATTAATCTGGGTTGTTGGATGAATTAGGGTTTTCATCTTGGCCATTGGATTAAGCTTAAACGGTAAAGAGGGGGTTGACCCAGTCAAAGAAGCCCACACTTGGTTTGACCCGAGCCCAGACTTTTCTCTCTCCCTCCACCTGCCTCCGGCGTCCTTCGCACGACGCCGCCGTCTCCGGCCACCCCTGGCGACGAGACCATCTCCAATCTCTTCCTCTCCTTCTCTTCTATCTAACCCGGTCCATATAACTCGATTTTAGTCCGATTCAAAGCCAAATCGAGGGAGAGAAGCCTCGGCTGTTTCCGGCGACTCCTCGAGATTTCGGCCACAGTTTGACGAGTAAATGGTAGGATTAGCTTCCTCTCTTCCTTCCTCACATTCTAGTGCCTTTCTTTTCTTGAATCGAACTCTAATGTTAAAATCCCCTTTTCTTTGCATTTCATTGTTTTCCGGCAAGGGTTTGAGCTCTGACTTGAATACAATTCACGCAAGCGAACGTATCGTTGTCAAGATAAGGAAATATTATGCCCAAGTTATCGTACCATGGGGATTAGTGGCTAACCCACAATTCTAGGCTAATCGGAATAAAAGTCACTAAACAAACAAAGAAAAAGAAAACGAAATAAGGGAAACGCTAATCTAAGGCACCAAGCCTTAGCAATGCTCGGCCTGGGTTCTCACCAAAGCCTAATCAAAACTAAATGTTTAGTGATGGATAATTACAATGAGTCAATATATAAAATTGAGATTGAAAGGGGAATTAACTAAATTGATGACAAACTAAATGAAAAATAAACTACTAACTATAGAACTAGAAAATTATGGGAACATGCGAGTGTCAGGTGATCCACACTAACTCATTTGCAAACATCGATACCAGTTTCACAAATACATATCATATTGTGCTAAGTCCCGTATCTACCGGTTAAGGCTACTAGACTAATTATCCTTTCGGTGTATCGATTATGCCAGTTAAGGTCACAATCAACTCTCTAACTTAAGCACTACGCCGGTTAAGGCCGTAATATCTAAATTAGAGGCCTAGAGTGCAAGATAATATGGACCCAATTAAGCTTAGCTACAATTAAGCTAGCTAATGGTTACCACATTTCAAATCCTAGATGCACAAGACTAATAAGTTGTCAATTTATCAATCTATCCATCAAATTGTCCACAACATTATCTCAAAGGGTGACAAAGCCTAGAAACATGCTTCTAAGGACCAACACATTTGGATTCAAAGCATACACAATGAAAATTGCATTTATATCAATCAAAGTACCAACATTATATAAAATGAGTTTAGGGCTTCAATACCATAACTCCCAAAATTGAATCACTCACAACCCATAGTCAAATACATCATCAATAGCATATAAGATAAAGAAATAGACAATAAGGAAGAGAGGGGGAGAGCTAGCTTGGTCACTTCAAGCTGTGAGCTAGTATGAACCCAAGAAAGCTTTTCACCCAACTACCCAATTGAAGAGGTGGTGCTCTTGATGATGAAGAAGCCTTGAAGTCTTGAGTGAGTCCTTCAAATTCCCAAAAGAAATTAACTAAATTGTGAAATGAGAAGAGAGAGAAGAGATGAAAGGACGAAATGGTGATGAATGGTGTTGGTGACGAGAAAGGGGAAGAGCCCTTCCCTTTGCTTCGTGCGTCTCTCTCTCTACTCCTCTGTGTGCCGCCAGTCTTCCCCTTCTGTGAGAATGAGATGATGCATATATGTATTTTCTAGGGTGCACGGGTGTGGCAATAGATGAGGGTAGATGTGCCACATGTCAGCTGGCAATTGGTCCATGAATGAAGAAGGGATGGCACGTGATGGAGCTTTGGCTTCCTTAGTTGAGTAATTAACCAAGTTAATTAACCAACTCAATGGTTAATCAATTACTTGGTTAATTAATTATTCTCTAATTTTGTCAATTTCTCAGAATCTCCATTTTGCTCCAATGTTACACTATTTTCTTTCGAAATTTACATTTCCCCTTATTTCCTACAAATAAATAAAATTGGATTAATTACATTATAATTAACTTAAAGATTAGCTAAATCCTAGTGTTAAAGTAGTAATTACGTGTATATAAATGCACGTAATCACACCCCCACACTTGAACTTTGCTTGTCCTCAAGCAAACTAAATGAAACATAATCCGAGAATTACTACCTAAAACACACAAAAGAGAATTGTAATGCTAGTCTTTCCAACCGTATCTTCAAAGAACCAAATTATGTTTATGACAAGGAATTGATTAAGCATATGTATAGGTCTCACAAATTTATAAGGCATTAATACGCGACATGTAAAAGATGCTTATATGCTAGCCATGTGTCAAACCAATCTACGACAAGTAAGAACAACACACTAAACTTGGATTAACTGCTAAACTCACAAGGATGCACAAAATATTTCCGCTCAAGTGTTTAGGGATAAATGTGTTTCACTCAAATACAATTTTGTAAATTAGGTCCCCATAGGCTTGCTCTTCAACCGCATCATCGCTAGGTAGCTTCACAACTTTCAAGATCAAGAGGTCTTTTATTTGGTTGTAACGGGGCTAAGGGCAAGTGGCTATAAGAAATGAAGGATAAGGGAACACAAAGTCCATGGAAATCCATAAAGCAACTCTCTCTTGTAGAGATTTAAGACTTCTACTTCCGAATGCTAGCTTACTCACTATAAAAACCCAATGTACAACCCACAAACACAACTACGTAATACTTTTTTTTCTCTTCCTTTTTTTTTTTTTTTTTTTTTCAAATTTCACTTTTTTTTTTTTTTTTTTTTTAAATAAATCACTCACCCCCACACTTATTCTTTTGTAACCTCACACTTTTTAGTTTTTCTTTCTTTCTTTTGAAGCACTCAAACATAAAGTTTTTTCTCTTGAGTTGCTTCACCAACTACTATGGAAGGGTAGAATAGTGTATAGGCTAGGTAGGAGTTTGTGGTGCTAATGAACAAAAAGGCTAAATATATACAAAGGCTCAAAGTGGCAATCTAATGGTAAATACTTTTTGTCACATCCCAGTTCTTAAATTAAATTACGGTCATTTACTTTTGGTATTACTTTGATCTTTTACCGTGTTGAGTAACCGTTTACCGTTAATGACCTTAGAGTTGACTTTTTGTGGGAAAGTTATTTTGGAAAAATTTCTTTAAAGAAGTTGTAGAGGACGTTAATACGAGTTCATAGACATGCTATACGTTAAAATCGGAGTTAGCGTGAAAAAGTTATCAAATAAAAGGGTAAATTTTGAGTTGGTAAAAATGGGGTATAATTTAGTGGGTTTTATTTTTTGGTGGGTGTTTAAGTTGGACCGGGTAGGCCGGAGACCCAGCCTCCGTCCGCCGCCGTTCGGCCACCAGAGACCGCCGGACCGGTCTCGTTCGGACCCCCGCCACTTCCTCTCTCTTCCTGGGCAAGCGTTCGAGCCTGTGACGCCGCCGGAGAGGAGAAAACCCTCCGGAGACGCCGACTGCCCCTTCGCCGGAGTTCTCTCCTCCGGCCACCATAGGTCTGGATTTTTGGCTCATCTTATAGCCCTCATCAAGGTGAGTAATTTCTCAAAATGAATCGGTCTAATTCGATCTTGTTAATGAGAAATGTATAATTGAAGTTCTAGGGATTTATGGATGTTTTGGTTCGATTACCCTAGTTAGCCTTAGAATTGGACTAAGTGCTAGTTGTGGAAGTTGTTGTGTATGATGAGAGGATTATTCTGTTAAAATTTGAGAGGCAATGAACATCGCCAGAGTTCGGTTGCCGTCCGCCGCTGCCGGCGGAGCAGGCGGCGGCTGCGCCGTTTAGAGGTTGTTTTTGCATGTTTTCGAGTTTGTTATAATGAGAGGAGTTTAATGAAGTATAGTTTGGAATTTTTGGAGAAGTTTTGATAAGGTTTGGGATTTATCAATGATTAAGGATTTAGGCGGTTATTCGAATAGAAATCCGGCAGTTAGTTTAGCAGGATTTAAACTTCAAAAAGGTTAATTTTTGGCTATCAGAAAGTGTGGAGTATTGTGAGCCTTATTAGATTAAAAGTGGAGAAGTTGGGCAAGAGAGATGAAATTATAGGCTTCCTTTTATTTCGGAAATTTTATTAAAGTATTATCCTAGTTTGGAGGCTTAATAATTATTTATTTTTCAGGACGTGAGGAGGATCATTTGGAGAAAGCCTCGGGTCGTCGGCAGGCATAGCCGAGCACTGTGAGTGGACCTTTGATTTGAATGCCATGCATGCACCAGAGTTTATTTAATTTTCAAATGCATATTGGAGATTTATTATTTTCTTGGAGTAATGAGTTCCATTTATTTTTTGAGAACTCTCTTGAGCATTTTATTTGACATTTGGGACATGTCAAGTGATTTATTTTATTATGCAATATTCTTAGGTACAGTTTCAAACTGTACTGAGTTCAATAGATTTTATATTTTTTTTTTTGGGAAGTGACATTCTTGATATTTGTTATTTTACTTCACCATAAAAAGGTTGATATATATTCATTATTGCTAGCTAATCATTATTAGCGGCTACTCACCATAGGTGAGTAGGGCGCTTAGCGTGGGACGTTATTATAGCCTGGGAGGCAACCGATCGGTATTTATATTTTATGTTAGCTAGCATTATTAGCGGCTACTCACCATAGGTGAGTAGGGCGCTTAGCGTGGGACGCTATTATAGCCTGGGAGGCTCCGACCCTAGCCTGACAGGCTCATCGTTATGGTGAAACCTCTTCTCCATTTTTATTGATTTATTGAGAACCAATGGGATTGGTTCATTATTTTTATCTATAATTATTTTCGGAAAGATTTCCGAGAGTGGCATGCATAAATATTTTTCTCAATGGAAAATATGGGAAAAGCATAAATTTTGATTTCAAGGCTCTATCATTAAGTCAGTATTTTTATTATTTATTTTTGTCCACTCACTCTAACGTTTTAAATGCTGCTCCCCTAGGCCTTTCGTTTTAAATGCCCAGTCTGCAGAGTTCTGTTTGGCGAGGGTTGGAGGCGAGTCATATTTCCCACCTCATCTAGTTTTCTCTCGTAGGTTACTAGTTTGACCTACTTGTATATTGTCTCTTTCCTAGTAGTTGCTCTGATAACCATAGAATGTTTTAAATGATATTATTGAGGTTGTCTGTGTTAAGAGCTTGTGACTCCATTTAGGAGTGTTGAAAAAGAATTATTTGGTTTGTTTGTATGAGAGATTAAATTCATGAAATTATCTTGAATTATTACTTTGGTTGGGGTGGTGGATGTTTATTTGGGGGAGCGGGTAGCTCCAGGAGATGTGGTTTTAAATGGTTTTAGGAGTGTTTGGGTTTTTTTTGGTGATTTTTCTTTCAGGTAGGGTTACCCATTTTCAAGGGAGGTTATGCCAAAAATTTAGTAGAATTTCCCTTGAGGTGGGTCCCGCAAGGTTTATTCCGGATTTCATGGGGAAATTCGGGGTAGGTCCTGACAATTGGTATCAGAGCATTAGGTTGTCTGATTCCTGTCTTTCTTTATCACTACCACATATGCTTAGTAAAACTTAGTATCATGGGACTGATGGTCCGACCGCGGCGGATCCATTAGCTCCTGTATGCTAAGTGTTTATTAAGTATGTGGGTAGTTGTACTTTCCTTGTTTCTTGTGCTAAATATTTTATTCTCAGGTAGTATGCCTTCTCGCCAAGCACCTAGGCAGAATCCTCCAAGAGGGGGAAGATGAGGATGTACAGGGTGATTGGACTAATGCCATGGAGCAGTTCTTTCAGCGTTTTAGCACTAGCATGGTCCCTGAGATAAATTATGATAGAGCTTACAAGAATGGAGCTAGAGTGTTTAGCCACGCTGTTGAGCCATTGGATGCTCATAATTGGGTAGAGACCATTGAGAAAATGTTTATTCAGGTGAGATGCCCAGAGGATAGGAAAGTGGGCTTGGCTACCCAGTTTTTGGAGAAGGAAGCATGGCATTGGTGGCTTGATATGAGTAGAGGTATGAGTGATGCTGCAAATCATATGTCCTGGGACCAGTTTACAGCTCTTTTTAGAGAGCGTTATATTAGTCATGCTCATGTCAACCGAATGAGGGAGGAGTTCTTGAATCTGCAGAAGGGTGATGACATGACAGTGATGGGTTTTGAGCAGCGATTCCGGGAGTTGTCCTATTATGTGCCGGATTTGGTGAAGACAGAGCAGGAGAAGATTTATCAGTTCACCAAGGGTCTTGGTGGTATTTATGCAAACAGGATGACAGCGGTGCCATATCAGTCATTTCACCAGGCCGTGACTTTTACTCTGAATATTGAGGCACAGGAGTTGGCAGCTGGCCATCTTCGTGATTCTAGTTGTCATAACCAAGGTTCATCAAAGAAATTGGCGTCCACCTCGGGTTCTGGATCATCTTCTGGCAGTGGACATGGTAGCAGTTCGAGTTCTGGCTCCGGTTTTAGAGGGAGGTTCAAGAGGCAGGGTGGTAGATCCTTCAAGAACTTTTTGGGCGTCAGTTTGGGCGATTTAGGAGTGGATCGAGCAATAGGAGTGGGATCTCTGGTGGTCAGTGTTTTCAGTCTGGGCAGAGTCAGTTTCAGCTTTTAGTGTGGTCAGCTGTATCACTTCAAGAGGGATTGCCCTCTTCTGACTCAGGGAGCTACATATGCTCCTACTTAAGCCATGGGTCAGACATCAGCTGGTGGTCTATTATGACTTTATGAGAGTCGATGTCAGGACCCACCCCAAATTTCATCCTGAAATCCGGAGTAAACCCTGCGGGGTCCACCTCAAGGGAAATTTTACCAAAAATTTGGCATAACCTCTCTTGAAAATGGACAACCCTACTTGTAACCCAACGAAAACACTTATATAATCAAATTCAACCATCCTCAAACTCTTGGAGCCACTTTGCTCCCAATTCCACATCTGTCATGACCCATCCCGAATTTCAACCTGAAACCCGAAGTAAATCCTGCGGGGTCCACCTCTAAGGAAAATTTACCGAAAAATCGGCATAACCTCGTTTGAAAATGGACAACTCTTACCTGAAAAATCCAGATAAACACTTCTATAATAAATCATCCATCCTCAACTCCTAGAGTCATCCGCTCCCCACAAACAAATCCCCCATAATATCATTAAATCATTTCTAAATCCCACTTAAACATCCCAAGATAAATTATACATCAACCTCCAAATATTTCTAAAATATAATCCTGAGTCTTAACATACAACCCAAAATATCACACAATATTCTCAAGGTAATCAGAGCTACTAAAACTAGAGGAAGCAAGAAAAATACATTGGTAGGTTAACAGGTAACCTACTGCTGCAAAGTGATGGTGATGTTGGTAACTATGCCTCGCTTCCTACTAGTACTGACCCGAACTTTGTAGACTGGGCATTTTAAAACGAAGGGCCCAGGGGAAAACATTTGAAAATGTTAGAGTGAGTGGACAAAAATAAATTTAATAAAATAAACAAATAAAAATATTTATGCTTTCCCAATTTAATTTCTAAAGAAAAACGAATGCATGCCTCAAGCGCTAAAACTTTTAATTCATAAAATATAGAGCCTCTCAAGCTCTAATAAAAATAAGTATGTATTTACATACGTCTATACTCCCTATATAAATTTTATGGATTTAAAGAAATTTATATAGGGCTACTACGCTCACATCTAACATTCACATCACACCATAATGCGGCTATTCACTGCGTCATTAAGGTGGACATACAAGTGTATATATACGTGCCCATACCCCCTATATGAATTAAACACTCACATAGGGCTACTACGCTTGCGTCTCACGCTCATGTCACACCATAATGGCGGCTATTTGCTACACCATTAAGGCGGACAGACACGTATGGCTAGCTAGCATATATATTCACCGAAAAATCTCATTTTCGGTAACTCTCCAAAATAAATAAAATCGCCAAATTAAAATTGACGTTATATGCTCCAACAAAAGAAATTGTTCAACATTAAACCATTTGCATGCATATTATTTTTTTTAAAAGTCCACTCACAAATTTAGGCTTAAGTTTGACGTCGATCCGAGGTCTCTTCTGCTCGAGCCTCCTCATGTCCTGTTTTAAATATATAATTAAATCCCCAACTAAAATTCAACACTTGTATAAAAATAGGCAAAATTAAAAGTGAGCTTTATACACGCTCATCCTTGCCCAACTTTGTTATTCTTAATTCGATACGGCCCGAACTTCACCACAAGCACCGGCAGCTTTAGTATAATCCTCTACAGATTTAACAATATTAATCCAACGGCCGGAATCTACCCTATTAACCGCCAAATTCACCAATCTTTTAAAAATACCAAACCTAACCGAAACTCCTCAAAAAATTCCAAACTTCACATCATTAGTGTCACATCCCGACTCTTAAATTTTTACCTTATTTACTGGCTTGGAGTTAATAATAGTTTTACCGTCTTCGTAAATGAGTATATAGTTTCAAAGGTCCCTAAAGAAGTGTTGAGGGACGAATATTTCGAAGAAATTGTTCGTAGGAGAAAATTGTGACGACGGTAAATATGGTAAATTTTAGCTAGTAAAAAGGTAAGTTTTATTAGGGTATTATTTTTGGGGTGTTAATTTTAGAATTGGGTTTTATTGGTGGTGTTGGACCGGGTTGGGGAGAGAAGCCCAAAACATCTCTCTCTCTTCTCTCTCCTCCCTCGCGACTCTCTCCCTGCCGGAATTTTCCGCCGCCGTCCGGCCACCGCTGACCGCCGCACCGGTCCCAATCGGTCGGCCTTCGACCCCGCCTCCTCCCTGGACCGGTGGCAACCTTCCTAGCGCCGCCGTGAGACAGAAATCACGCCCGAAAGGTCTGACTGCCGTAGCTCTCCATCGCGGGAACTCCCTCCTCCGGCCGCCATAGCCGGAGCCGCTTGGCTCGTTTGAAAGCCCTCCGCCCGTGCAGCAATCCCTCCAAAGGATTCACTCCCTCTTGAGCTTGGTAAGGAGAATCGGTGAGTTGAAATTCTATGGCTCAATTTTATGTTTTGGTTCGATTATCCTATCTAGGCTTGGAATTAGTGTTTGTGCTAGTTAGGGAAGTTGTTGTGCGTGTTGAGAGGAAGGTTGTGCTAAATTTTGGTAAGCATTGGAGGTCGCCGGAGTCGGCCGCTGGCCGTCGCTGTTAGGGGGATTTTTATGATTTTAGATGTGTAATATTAAGGGGAGTTTAATGATGTGGATTTTGGAATTTTTGGAGGAATTTTGGATAGGTTTGGGATTTTTTCAAAGTTTGGTATTTTGGCAGTTAATTTGGATAGAATCCAACGATTAGATTAATGTTGTTTGGCTGTAGAATGTTGGTTTAAGGCTGCCGGTATTTGTGGTGAAGTTTGGACCGTATCGATTTAAGAATGACGAAGTTGGGCAAGGATGAGAGTGGATAAGGCTCACATTTAATTTTGCCTATTTTTATATAAGCGTTGGTATATAGTTGGGGATTAATTTATGTTTTTGAAACATGATGTGAGGAGGCTCGAGCTGAAGAGGCCTCGGACTGACATCAGGCTCAAGCCTAATTTGTGAGTGGACATTTGTTTTAAATAATATGCATGTTATGGTTCTGGGTCGAACAATTTCTTTTGTTGGAGCATTTGATGTCATTTTATTTTGATGATTTTATTTATTTTGAAGAGTTACCGAAAATGAGATTTTTCGGTAAATTATAAATATTTATATGAGGAGAGTATGTATATAAATGCTAGCTAGCCATATGTGTCTGTCCACCTTAATGGCGTAGTGTAGCACCGCATCAAGGCGTGACGTGAGCGTTCGACGCGAGCGTAATAGTCCTATATAAATTATTTTAAATCTAAAAAATAATTATATAGGGAGTATGAACGTGTGTAAATACATACATATATTGGTATATATTTTTGAGCTGAAGATGCTCGATTTTTATGAGATAAAAGATTTATCACTTGGAGCATGCCTTCGTTTTCTTTGGAATTTAAATTGGGACAGCATAAATATTGTTATTTATTTTCTTTATTTATTCTTTTATTTTGTCCACTCACTCTAACGTTTTTCGAATGTTTTCCCCTGGGCCCTTCGTTTTAAAAATGCCCAGTCTGTAGAGTCACTAGTAGGAGGCGAGGCATAGTTACCCACTTCTCCACCACTTTTCACCAGTAGGTTACCTACCTACAAGTGTAATTTCTTGCTTCCTCTAGTTTTCTTTAGTAGTTCTGATTACCCTTGGGGTTAGCGTATACTTTAATGGTGGTGTGCTAAGATTTATGTTATATTTTTCGAATTCTCGAAGGTTGAAGTTTGTTATATTATTTGGATATTTATGGGATGAATTGGAGGTTGGTTGATTCGTTTAGGAGGGTAATTCTTGAATTTTCAGGGTTAGGGTTGTTCATTTTCAAGGGAGATTTACCGAGTTTTTTCAGTAAATTTTCCTTACTTCGGGTTTCAAGGTGAAATTCGGGTGGGTCTTGACAGTTGGTATCAGAGCTTTAGGTTTCATTTCTTGCCTCCTTATTACTATCATATATGCCTAAGAAGGACGTAGTGCCTATAGAGTGGTGATCCGACCGCGGCAGATTCACTAGCAGTTTATGCTTTGGATGCTATGTGTTATTGGGTATGTATGATAGTTCTGTTAGTCTTGTATACAAACTACTAAATATCTCCTTCCTCAGGTACTATGCCTCCTAGACGCCGACCCCGTGTGGCTAGCTCGACCAACGCAAATGAGGGTGATGAAGTTAGAGGATTAGTTGATTCCATTGGGAACATGTTGAGAGGTGTTTTAGACAAGGTTCAGCACCCTCGGTCTGTGAAGAAGAAGGATGTTTTCAATGCTAAGGCAATTAAGTTCAAGGGTGCCAAGGGACCCTTTGATTGGTACACTTGGGTAGATAAGATGGAAAAAGCTTTTGAGAGCACTGAACTGCCGGTGGCATTGACTTTTCTAGATGATTCAGTGCATCATTGGTGGACTATTGCTAGCAGAAATAATGGTGGTGCTCAGGATATGACTTGTGAGCAGTTTAAGACGCTCTTTTTGGGTCAGTATTTCAGTCATGCTCATCGTAGTAGGATTCAGACGGATTTTCTTAACATGAAGAAGAGGGATTATGAGGGTGTCATAGAGTGTGAGCAGAGATTCACTACCTTGAGCTACCATGTGCCATATTTGGTTCCTGATGAGAGGACCAGGATTGATATGTTCATTGGGGCACTTGGTGGAGTGTATGCAGATAGGATGACAAGTGTTATTTACCTGACTTTTCTTGATGCGGTTAGTGCAGCCATGGCCATTGAGACCAGGGGAACATATAGTGCTCGGCCCCGAGATTTCAGTGGTCCCAGTCAGGGTCCATCTAAGAAGGCCGCTTCATCATCCACTTCTGGATCTTCAGCGGGTAGTGGCGGTAGTGGGGGATCGAGTTCTAATTCTCGGTTCAGAGCTAGGGGGCGTCACAGGAGACCTTTCTGGAGCCAGTTGAGTAGACAGCAGACTGGTCAGTTTGGTGCTGGTGGCAGTTTCCAGGGTGGGACATCTGGTGGTCAGACTTTTTCTTTTGGTCAGCAACAGTCTTTTGGGTGCTATGAGTGTGGTGGTCAGGATCATTTCATAAAAGATTGTCCCTTATTGGCTCAGAGGACCACCCCCACCCCTACTCAGCTAGTCGGTTAGTCTTTAGCCAGAGGCTCCAGCAATGGTACTCAAGGCAGTTCAGCAGTCAGGGGTGGATCTCAGCAGGGTAGTGGTCAGCGTGGACGTCCCATGACTCGCGCTAGACTTCAAGCTATGACCCAGCAGGAGGGTCGTACTTTTCCATATGTCATCATTGGTACGTTATTAATTTTTGGTCAGCCAGCTATTACTTTAATTGATCTCGGAGCCACGCATTCATTTATGTTTAGTAGATTTGCCCTCCACGCCAGCTTTTGCTTGATATCAGTTGTTGCTGCTAGGAAATTGTTAAATAAAGGTTGTCAAGCATACTTAGCTCACATTGTGGATACAAGTGTGGGAGTGTTGGAAGTAGAGGATATTCCTGTAGTAAGAGAGTTTCTGTCACACCCCAATTTTCGAATGGAATTTTCAAAAATTTTGGCATGGTCTAACTTAAAATAATGACATCCCAACATGTTCCAATAACAACAAAATACAACAACAACAACAACAACAACCAACAACAAAACTCAATTACAGAAATAGAAATTTCCACAAGATCTATCACTGAATTAAGATTACACTTTCTTGTTTATATAAAGTGCAAAACATGGACATGAGAACAATCACATGACTTATACCGTCTATTCAAAACTACAACTATACAGAGTCTGATAAAAGAAAGGAGAATCCTGCCACTATGCCTCCTTCTCACCCCTGCCGATCCTTACCTGCAGATCTAACCCCTACACCAAGAATGGTGCACCAGGATTGTAGAATAACAAACCCGGTAAGCTAAAAAGCCCATATGAGTAAACTCAAAAGTAAACTCCACATTTAACACATCCAACATTTAACAAAAGAATTTTGATCAATAAGTAAAAACCACACATTAACAAGAAATGTACCCATGAGTCCCAGATATTTAGTAAATACCCCTTATGACCTACAACAACAACATGTGTACCCATGGGTCCCAGATACCATCAAGTATCTCCCATGACCTACACCGACAGACGGACTAGAGCTCTAATTCCTAACCGTAACCAATCACCCGGCCAAAGGCTTGGAACCTGGTTTGACTGTCCAATACCAATAAAATAAAATAATAAATAGTATCTTAACCGTAACCAATCACCTATTTAAAGGCTTGGAACCCGGTTAGGCTATTTATTCAACAGTCATCATATCACAACATCATTAACAACATAACAAGATTACATCATAAAATTATATCCTTCACAAAGATATAGTTATATGAACAAAATAAATTATTCCACTAACATAACTTCTCACAATTAAATAAAATTATGATCATAAGAGCCTTAGAGTAACACATACTAAAAACTTGTTTTACCTTACCTATGAGCCATTGACGATCAAGCTCATATATTTTTAAAACCAATCATAGCAAAATATTAACTCATAATGAAATCATTATCCTCAAATGACCATAATAAATCTTGGTTCAAAAGTGAACCTTAGTGAGGTTTACTCACCTAAAATACTCCTGATGCGTTCTTCCGCAACACAAAAGTCAAGGAACCCAACAACTCACAAATCACCTAAACATAAACAATTCAAAACCCTTAGTAAAAACACCACAAGGATTTAAAATACCCTTAACTTAAAGGTTGCCCCAAAGAAGGGCAATCCTTCCTCCAAGACCTCCCAAGGTCATCGGATTCTCAATAACAAAACTACCACTCTCCAAGATCCAAAATTCCCAAGTTTTCCGACCTATCAGACACCTAGAAACCACTTAGCACCTACAAAGCAAAACCAAAACAAAACTCAAACTTCACACACCAACAACACACTAACAACACCCTAGGAACTACAAGGGCTAATTAACACAGTAATCAAAGTCTCTACCCTGTCCGGATGTGCTCCCACGTGCCGCCACAGGCGGCGGCGTGTGAGCCTCAATCGTCACCACCAACCTCAAAATCTACCTAAACTCCCAACAACAACCTTAAAGAGTACAGTGAAAGGAACACTTTTTATACCTGTGGCTAAGCTTGGTTCAGTCTCGAACCGTTCCCGACAGCCACCGCAAACTCTGTCCCCAAATCTGCAAGCTAGCACTCCAATATCTCAAACTTGGATCCCAAGGGAAGCAAAACAACTCTAGAGGAAGGGAGAGGACAAGACTCACCCAACTTTGGCCTAAACAAGCCGTCGGAACCAAGAAATTCCGGCAAGAATCACCACAGCTCCTCCGCCTGGGGGCGGTGTCTAGGCAGCAAGGCGGCGGGTGGCGCTGCCCTAGGAAGGAAGAGAAGGTTTGTGTGCATCGAACAAGACCGGCGGCGGTCGAAACAACAGCCGGACAGCCGACCTAAGCTCCGGCGAATCACGTGAAGCTTCTCCGGCCTGGCGGCTTGTCTCCGGCCTGCGACACCGTAGGAGGAAGAGGGTGGCCGAGCGAGTCGGACTGGACCAAAGGCGACCTTCCCGGCGGCGAGATGGTGGGCTTCTGTTCGGCAGGAAATCCGGCGTCCGTAAGGCGTCGGGTGCTCGGGATAAGAGAGAGAGAGAGCTGCACTGTTTAGTGAAGAAAAAAAGGTTTCCCACTTAAAAAAAAATCCCAACTTCCTATTATACACTTTCCAAACCCGGCAACTAACTTTCTCTGACCACAACTTCTTCATCCGACATCCGTTTCACTCGTGCCACATGTCTACGAACTCGTACTAACGAGCTCTACAACTTTCGTGAAGGAAGTTTTCGAAGATAACTTACAGAAAGTAAAGTCAACTTTTTGGTCTTTTTAACGTCAAGGCAACTTGAAATAAACTCCAAACTTCCACTTCGCAAAACCAATAAGAATTTTCATAAATTTTCCTTCATTAAATTGAGAATAATACAAGGAAAATGGTATGAAAATCTAGGGTATTACAGTTTCTGAATGTTTTTCCCGATGAGTTACCTGGTTTGACTCCTGTAAGGGAGATAGACTTTTCCATTGAGTTACTTCCCGGAACTATGCATATCTCTTAGGCACCTTACAGAATGGCTCCAGCGGAATTGAAAGAGTTGAAGACTCAACTGCAGGAGTTGTTTTATTCGGCCTAGCTTGTCTCCATGGGGTACTCCGGTGTTGTTTGTTAAGAAGAAAGATGGCACCATGAGACTATGCATTGATTATAGGAACCTAAATCAAGTCATGGTGAAGAATAAATATATGTTGCCTTGCATTGATGATTTATTTGATCAGTTGAGGGGTGCTTCTATTTTCTCAAAGATTGACTTGAGATCTGGTTATCATCAGTTTCGGATCCAGGAGGGTGACATAGCCAAGACTGATTTTCGATCACGCTATGGTCATTATGAGTTTGTAGTGATGCCTTTTGGACTTACTAATGCACCCGCTGCCTTCATGGATCTCATGAATAGGGTGTTTCGTCCATATCTTGATCGCTTCGTGATTGTATTCATAGATGACATTTTGGTATACTCAAGAAGTGAGAAGGAGCATGCCAAACATTTAAGAATGATATTGCAGACTTTGAGAAATGCTCAGTTCTATGCTAAATTCAGCAAGTGTGAATTTTGGCTGGATAAAGTGGGGTTCTTGGGTCATGTGGTTTCAGCAGAAGGTGTTAGTGTGGATCCCCAAAAGGTGGAAGCTGTGTCAAATTGGAGAAGACCCACCACTGTGACGGAGATTCGTAGTTTCTTGGGGTTAGCAGGTTATTATCGACGCTTTGTGCAAGATTTTTCAAAGACTGTTGCTTCACTTACAAGATTGACCAAGAAGGGAGTTAAGTTCGAATGGTTAGATCAGTGTGACCAAAGTTTTCAAGAATTAAATAATCGCTTGACTAGTGCTCCTGTTTTGGCACTTTCTGATGATAGTGGGGAGCATGTGGTTTATTGTGATGCTTCTAGACGAGGTCTAGGCGGGGTATTGATGCAGCATGATCGAGTTATTACCTACGCTTCTAGGCAATTGAAGCCGCATGAGGCGAATTATCCCACTCATGATCTAGAGCTTGCAGCGGTAGTTTTTACTCTTAAGTTGTGGAGACACTATCTGTATGGAGCCAAGTGTCAGATCTTTACCGATCACAAGAGTCTTCGGTATGTGTTCACTCAAAGAGAGTTAAATATGAGGCAGAGAAGGTGGAAGGAATTAATCAATGATTATGATTGCACTATTAAGTATCATCTTGGAAAAGCTAATGTGGTAGCTGACACTCTTAGTCGAAACCCCACCATATCTTTGTCTCACATGAGGACAGTTCGAGTTCCACTTCTTTTTGAGTTGCGAGCTACAGGGGTGGATTTAGCGGTGGATAATGTTGGTGCCTTGGTAGCTAGTTTCCATGTGAGGCCAGTTTTGGTTGATAAAGTGCGGGAGGCTCAATATGATGATCCTTCCATAGCTCAGTTGATAGAAATTGCAGCTTTTTTGAGTAGGTGTTTGATCTGTCAGCAAGTGAAAGCTGAAAGGCAGAAACCTTCTGGGTTGCTTGAGCCGTTGTCTATTCCAGTGTGGAAGTGGGACCACGTCACCATGGATTTTGTTTTAAGTTTACCTCGTACCCGTGAAGGGCATGACGGTATTTGGGTGATTGTGGATAGACTCACCAAATCTGCACATTTCTTGCTGGTGAGAAAGAAGTATACACTGGATAAATTGGCGGAGCTTTATGTGAATGAGATCGTGAGACTTCATGGTGTACATGAATCAATAGTGTCGGATCGGGATCCTAGATTTGCTTCTAAATTCTAGGGAGCTCTTCAGGCAGCTTTAGGCACCCGATTGCACTTTAGCACTGCTTTTCATCCTCACACCGATGGGCAATCAGAGAGGACTATTCAGACTTTGGAGGATATGTTGAGATATTGTGGCTTGCAGTTCAGGGGGAGTTAGGATAAAAACCTATCTTTGATGGAGTTTGCTTACAACAACAACTACCATTCTAGTATTGGTATGGCTCTCTTTGAGACACTTTATGGGAAGCAGTGTCGTACACCTTTGTGTTGGAATGAAGTAGGAGAAAAAGAGCTTTGTGGTCCTGAGTTAATCTATGATACAAATAAGAAGATTAAAGTGGTCAGAGATAGACTCAAGGCCGCTTAAAGTAGACAAAAGAGTTATGCAGATGTCCGCAGGAAGGACCTTGAGTTTCAAGTGGGTGATTGGGTGTTCTTGAAACTATCTCCTTGGAAAGGGGTACTACATTTTGGTAAGCGTGTGAAGCTTAGTCCGAGGTATATTGCCCCTTATGAGATAATAGAGCGAGTTGGCTCACTTGCTTATCGGTTAGTTTTACCTCTAGAATTATCCAGGATAGTATATTGCCGATCCCTCTCATGTGCTGCAAGAGCAGTCGATTAGTTTGCAAAAGGATTTGACCTATGAAGAGGAACCGGTTCAGATTCTTGACCGAAAGGAGCAAGTGCTTAGGAAGAAGACAATCCCGAGTTTTTCAGTAAATTTTCCTTGAAGGTGGACCCCGCAAGACTTACTTCGAGTTTCAGGGTGAAATTCGGGGTGGATCTTGACAATTAGACTCCTCTCAACATAACAAATTTAATACCCTGGAAAACTACCTAAAAGAGGTGGCACCGCCATCTGGTCCGCCGGCAGCCTACTCCGGCGACCTCCATTGCCTACCAAAATTTAACACAATCATCCTCTCAATACGCTCAAAAACTTCCTTAACTAGCACCAAGTTCAATTTCTAGCCTAACTATGGTAATCGACCCAAAATGAAAATGGAACCCTAGAATTTCTAACACCCGATTCTCCTTACCTAGATTAAGAGGGAGTGAAACCTTTTGAGGTTTTGTTGTACGGGAGGAGAGCTTCCAAATGAGCCAAGCAACTCCGGCTGTGGTGGCCGGAAAAGACAGTTCCGGCGAGAGGACGGTCGGCTTCTCAGAGGAGATTTCTCCCGATCTGCGGCGCTGCTAGCTTGCTCATCGGCCTAAGAAGAGAGAGGAGGAGACGACGGTTCGACCGGGACCGGTGCGGCCCAGTTCGGCCGGACAACGTCAGACAGAGGCTGGGAAATCCAGGGGGAGAGAGAAGCTCGGGGGAGAGAGAGAGAGAGAGAGAGAGAGAGAGAGAGAGAGAGAGAGAGAGAGAGAGTTTGGGCTGTTTGTCTCAACCGGATCCAAACCAAAACTTTAAAACCCAACTCTACAAAAACACCCCAAAAATATACCCTAATAAAAATTACCTTTTTACTAACCAAAATTTACCTTTTTTACCTCTTTCAACAAATCCTCCTACGTAAAATTTCTCCGAAATAATTGTCCCTCAAACCACCTCTTAGGACCTTTAAAACTATAAACTCATTAACGAAGACGGTAAAAATTCTTATTAACACCATGCAAGTAATTAGGGTAAAATTTTAGAGTTGGGATGCGACAATTTTCCCCTCCTTCTAAAAATTTCGTCCTCGAAATTTACATACCTGTCAATCCAAGAGGTAGGGATACTGATGCCTCATTTGCTCCTCCGGTTCCGAAGTAGCTTCTTCTACTTGATGACTTCTCCGAAGCACCTTAACAAGTGGAATTGTCTTGTTCCTAGGCACTTGTTCCTTTCGGTCAAGAATCTGGACCGGTTCCTCTTCATAGGTCAAATCCTTCTTCAAACTAATCGGCTGCTCTTGCAATACATGAGAGGGATCGGCAATATACTTGTGAAGCATGGACACATGAAAAACATTATGCATCCTGGATAATTCTGGAGGCAAATCTAACCGATAAGCAAGTGAGCCAACTCGCTCTACTATCTCATAAGGACCAATATATCTCGGACTAAGCTTTCCCTGTTTACCAAAACGTACTACTCCTTTCCAAGGGGATAGTTTCAAGAACACCCAATCACCTACTTGAAACTCAAGGTCCTTCCCGCGGACATCTGCATAACTCTTCTACCTACTTTGAGCGGCCTTAAGTCTATCTCTGACCACTTTAATCTTCTCATTTGTATCATGGATTAACTCTGGACCACAAAGCTCTTTTTCTCCTACTACATTCCAACACAAACGTGTACGACACTGCTTCCCGTAAAGTGCCTCAAAGGGAGCCATACCAATGCTAGAATGATAGTTGTTGTTGTATACAAATTCCATCAAAGATAGGTTCTTATCCCAACTCCCCCTGAACTGCAAGACACAAGATCTCAACATATCCTCCAAAGTCTGAATAGTCCTCTCCGATTGCCCATCGGTCTGAGGATGAAAAGCAGTGTTGAAGTGCAATCGAGTGCTTAAAGCTGCATGAAGACCTCCCTAGAATTTAGAAGCAAATCTAGGATCCCGATCCGACACTATTGATTCAGGTACACCATGAAGTCTCACGATCTCATTCACATAAAGCTCCGCCAATTTATCCAGTGTATACTTTTTTCCCACCGGCAAGAAATGTGCAGATTTGGTGAGTCTATCCACAATCACCCAAATACCGTCATGCCCTTCACGGGTACAAGGTAAACTGAAAACAAAATCCATGGTGATGTGGTCCCACTTCGACACTAGAATAGGCAACGGCTCAAGCAACCCAGAAGGTTTCTGCCTTTCAGCTTTCACTTGCCGACAGATCAAACACCTACTCAAAAAAGCTGCAATTTCTCTCTTCATGTTTGGCCACCAATAATAATCCTTCAAAGTCCAATACATCTTTGTACTACCCGGATGAGCAGCATATGCAGAACTATGAGCTTCCTCCATTATCTCTTTCTTTAACTCTTCATTCCTCTTTGGAACACATAGCCTATTTTTGAACAATAAAGTTCCATCTCTTCTTACCGAAAAATCCACGGCGGCTCCATTGAATACTCTTTCTATCAATTGAGCTATGGAAGGATCATCATATTGAGCCTCCCGCACTTTATCAACCAAAACTGGCCTCACATGGAAACTAGTTACCAAGGCACCAACATTATCCACCCTCTACATCCACCCCTGTAACTCGCAACTCAAAAAGAAGTGGAACTCGAACCGTCCTCATATGTGATAAAGACACGGAGGGATTACGACTAAGAGCATCCGCTACTACATTAGCTTTCCCAAGATGATACTCAATAGTGCAATCATAATCATTGATCAACTCCGTCCACCTTCTCTGCCTCATATTTAACTCTCTTTGAGTAAACACATACCAAAGACTCTTGTGATCGGTAAAGATCTGACACTTGACTCCATACAGATAGTGTCTCCACAACTTGAGAGCAAATACTACCGCTACAAGCTCTAGATTATGAGTGGGGTAATTCATCTCATGTGGCTTCAATTGTCTAGAAGCGTAAGAAATTACTCGGTCATGCGACATCAATACTCCACCTAAGCCTCATCTAGAAGCATCACAGTAAACCACATACTCCCCACTATCATCCGTTAATGCCAAAACAGGGTCACTAGTCAAGCAATTCTTTAATTCTTGAAAACTTTTCTCACACTGATTTGACCATTCAAACTTAACACCCTTCCTTGTCAATCTTGTAAGAGGAGCAGCAATCTTTGAAAAGTCTTGCACAAAACGTCGATAATAACCTGCTAACCCCAAGAAACTACGAATCTCCGTCACAGTGGTGAGTCTTTCTCTAATTTGTCACTGCTTCCACCTTTTGGGGATCCACACTAACACCTTCTGCTGAAACTATCAGGACCTACCCCGGATTTCCCCTTGAAATCCGGGATAAACCCTGCGGCACCCATTTCAAGGAAAGTTCTACCAAAATTTTTGGTATAACCTCCCTTGAAAATGGGTAACCCTACCTGAAAGAAAACTCACCAGAACCCAAACACTTCAAATCAATTTAGCCCACAACTTCTGGAGCCACCCGCTCCCCAAATAAACATCCACCACCTCAAAATCCATATAATTCCAACCATTTCACAAATTAAATTTCTCATGCAACAACATCCCATAAACATAAATCGATATATCATCCCCTGGTTATCAGAGCTACTAATATGAAGGAAACAAGAAAAATACGCAAGTAGGTTAATCCGGTAACCTACGAGAGAAAACTGGAAGTGGTGGAAAATATGACTCGCCTCCTACCCTCGCCGAACAGAAATCTGCAGACTGGGCATTTAAAACGAAAGGCCCAGGGAGAAGCATTTAAAACGTTAGAGTGAGTGGACAAAAATAAATATTAAAACTACTGATTGAATGATAGAGCCTTGAAATCTAAATTTATGTTTTTCCCATAATTTTTCCAATGAGAAAAATATTTATGCATGCCACTCTTGGAAATCTTCCCGAAAATAATTGTAGACCAAAAATAATGAACCAATCTCATTGGTTCCCAATAAATCAAAACAAATGGAAAAAAAAAGTTTCACCATAACGATGAGCCTCCCAGGCTATAATAGTGTCCCACGCTAAGCGCTCTACTCACATATGATGAGGATCGCTGATAAGGTTATAATAGCGTCCCATGCTAAGCGCTCAACTCTCATATGATGAGGACCGCTAAGTAATGGCTAGCTAACAATAATATATATTTATATAAACCGATCGGTTGCCTCCCAGGCGATAATAGCGTCCCACGCTAAGCGCTCAACTCTTATATGATGAGGACCGCTGGTAAGACTATAATAGCGTCTCACGCTAAGCGCCTCTACTCACATATGATGAGGACCGCTAAATAATGTTAGCTAGCAATAGTCAATATCAATCAACCCTTTTAGGGTGTAATGAAATACTAAATATAAAAGATCAATTGACATGTCTCACATGTTAAATAAAATGAGCAAGAGAGTTCCTAAATAAATATATGGAACTCATTAATCCCAAGAAAATACTAAATTTCAAATATGCCTTAGAAATTAAATAACTTTAGTGCATGCATGACATTTAAATCAAAGGTCCACTCACAGAGCTTGGCTATGCCTGCCGACGACCCGAGGTTTCCTCCAAATAATCCTCTTCACATCCTGAACAATAAATAATTATTAAGCCTCCAAACCAGGATAATACTTTAATAAAATTTCCGAAATAAAAGTAGCCTATAAATTCTCTTTCCTTGCCCAAATTCTCCCTTTTTAATCTAATACGGCTCATAAAATTTCCGCAATTACCGAAAGCCCATATTTAACCTTTCGAAGTTTAAATCCTGCTAAATCAACTGCCGGATCTCCATTCGAATAACCACCTAAATCCTTAATCATTGATAAATCTCAAACCTTATCAAAATTCCTCCAAAATTTCCAAACTACACTTCATTAAACTCCTCTCATTATAACAAACCTGAAAACATGAAAAACTGCCCCTAAGGGGCGGCGCCGGCGGCCGGCAGCCGAATTCCGGCGACCTCCAATGGCTACCAAATTTTAACAGAATAATCCTCTCATCGTCCACAACAACTTCCATAACTAGCACTTAGTCCAATTCTAAGACTAACTATGGTAATCGAACTAAAACATCCATAAATCCCTAGAACTTCAATTATACATTTCACCCTATCAAGATCGAATTAGACCGATTCCTTTTGAGGAATTACTCACCTTGATGAGGGCTACAAGATGAGCCAAAAATTCCGACCTATGGTGGCCGGAGGAGGAAACTCCGACGAAGAAGCAGTCGGCGTTTCCGGCGGGTTTTTCTCCTCTCCAGCGGCACTACTGGCTCGGACACTTGGCCGAATAGAGAGAGGAGGTGGTGGGGGTCTGAGCTGGGCTGGAGCGGCGGCCGGTTGCTGGCTTGACGGCGGTAGCTGATGGCAAGAAGTTTCCGGCGAGAGAAGGCTCGGGGAGCTCGGGAGAAAGGGAGAAGGAAGAGAAAGAAAAAGAGGAGAAAAGATTGGGCTCGGGCTGCTCCCCCCACCCGGTCCATCACTTAAACCCAAAAATATACCCACTAAAAATTTTACCCCCCTTTTTTACCAACTCAAAAACTTACCACTTAATTGATAACTTTTTCATGCTAACTCCGATTTTAATGCATAATATGTTTACGAACTCGTAACAACATCCTCTACGACTTTCATGAAGAAGGTTTTCCCAAATTCCAAACGGAAGAAAAAGTCAACTTTCGGAGTCTTAAAATAGTAAACGGTTACTTAAAACGGTAAAAGACCAAAATGACACCAAAGTAAATAACTTAAGAATCGGGGTGTGACAATTCTCCCCTCCTTATTAAAATTTCGTCCTCGAAATTTACATACCTGTCAATCAAAGAGATAAGGATACTGCTGCCTCATTTGCTCTTCCGGTTCCTAAGTAGCTTCCTCTATTTGATGACTCCTCCACAGAACTTTAACAAGTGGAATCGTTTTGTTCCTAAGCACTTGCTCCTTCAGATCAAGAATCTGAACCGGTTCCTCTTCATAGGTCAAATCTTTCTTCAAACTTACCGGCTGCTCTTGCAAGACATGAGAGGGATCGGCTATATACTTGCGAAGCATGGATACATGGAAAACATTATGTATCTTGGACAGCTCTGAAGGTAGCTCCAATCGATAAGCAACTGTGTCAACCCGCTCTAAAATCTCATAAGGACCAATATACCTCGGGCTAAGCTTTCCTCGTTTACCAAAACGTACTACGCCCTTCCAAGGGGATAGTTTCAAAAATACCCAATCACCCACTTGGAACTTAAGGTTCTTCCGGCAGTTATCCGCATAACTCTTCTGCCTATTTTGAGCCGCCTTGAGCCTATCTCTAATCATCTTGATCTTCTCATTTGTATCCTGGATAATCTCTGGACCACAAAACTCTTTTTGTCCCACCTCATTCCAACATAGAGGTGTACGACACTGCCGCCCATAAAGCGCTTCAAAGGGAGTCATACCTATGCTAGAATGAAAACTGTTGTTGTAGGCAAATTCTATCAAGGACAAATTCTTATCCCAACTCCCTCGGAATTGCATAGCACATGACCTCAACATGTCCTCCATGGTTTGAATAGTCCTCTCAAACTGCCCGTCTGTTTGAGGATGAAAAGCTGTGCTGAAGTGCAACCGAGTGCCCATAGCTGACTGTAAAGCTCCCCATAATTTAGAAGCGAATCTGGGATCCAGATCAGATACTATAGACTTAGGCACACCATGGAGTCTCACAATTTCATTCACATAAAGTTCTGCCAATTTATCTAAGGAATACTTCTTCCCCACTGGCAGGAAATGTGCAGACTTTATTAATCGATCCACAATCACCCATATACCATCGTGCCCATCTCGGGTACGAGGTAAGCTAAAAACGAAATCCATGGCGATGCGATCCCACTTCCATATAGGAATAGGCAATGGCTCTAGCAGACCAGAAGGTTTCTGCCTCTCTACATTGACTTGCTGACAAATCAAACACTTACTTACATAAGCGGCAATTTCCCTTTTCATATTTGGCCACCAATAAAAATCTTTCAAGGTCCTGTACATTTTAGTACTATCAGGATGTGCAGCATAAGCAGAACTATGAGCTTCCTCCATTATCTCTTGTTTCAACTCCAGATTCCTCTTCGGAACACATAGCCTGTTATTAAACAACAAGGTACCATCTCTCCTAATAGAAAAAAATTCACTGCCGATCCATTAAGTGCTCTTTCTATCAACTGAACTATTGAGGGATCATTATGCTGAGCCTCACACACTCTATCAACCAAAACTGGTCTCACATGAAAGCTAGCTACCAAAGCACCAATCTCATCCACCGACAATTCCACTCATGTAGCTCGCAACTCATAAAGAAGTGGAACCCGAACCGTCCTCATATAAGCTAAGGAGATAGAACGATAGCGACTAAGAGCATCCGCTACTACATTAGCTTTTCCAGGATGATACTCAATAGTACAATCATAATCTTTAATCAACTCCATCCACCTTCTTTGCCTCATATTTAATTCTCTCTCGGTGAATACATACCGAAGACTCTTGTGATCGGTAAAGATCTGGCACTTGGCTCTATAAAGATAATGTCTCCATAACTTCAATGCAAAAACCACTGCAGCAAGCTCTAGGTCGTGGGTGTAATACCCCAGATTTTCATATCATTTTTTCCTTGTATTATTCCCATATTTAATGAAAGAATATTTATGGAAATTCTTATTGGTTTATGCAAAGTTGAAGTTCGGGAGTTTATTTTAAGATGCTTTGACGTTTAAGGGACCAAAAAGTTGACTTTATTTTCCGTAAGTTATCTTCGAAAACCTTCATGAAAGTTGTAGAGCTCATCAATACAAGTTCGTAGACATGTGGCACGCATGAAACGGATGTGGTATGAGAAAGTTATGGTCAGGGAAAGTTGGTTTCCGGGTTTGGAAAGTTTATAAGTAGAAAAGTGTGGGGGGAGTTATTTTGGAAACCCAAATTTCAGCTTTTCTCCTCTCTCTCCTGAGCTCCCCCGCACTCTCTCTTCTCCAACTGATTTCTCTCTCATCCGGCCACCAAATTGGACGCCGCCGGTTTCGTTGGGTCGGCACCGGTCTCCTCTCCACTTCTGGGGCAGCCTTGCTCGCCGTCGCGCTGCCTGGAAGCCGCCACGAAGCGGCGGAGCTGCTGCTGTTCCGCCGGAAAGTCGGCAATTTTGACGCCGATTCCGGCCAAGTTTAGGTGAGTCTTGCTCTCCTCTCTCTTCTAGAGATGTTCTTACCCCTTTGGTGATCTAGAAATCAAGTTTTGGGGCTGGTTTTGTAGGTTTGGAATTTGTTTTCCGGGTTGGTTTGCGGGGTGTTTTCCGGCAGGTTCCGGCTAGAATCGGTTGAAACCTCAGGTATTAAAGTTGTTCACCATGCTTTAATCTACAAGTTTCATGTTTTGAGTTTCCCCAAATTTTGAAGTTTGGTGGAGGCACGTGAGGCTCACTCGCCGCCGCCTGTGGCGGCGTGTGGGAGCACATCTAGGCAGTGTGGGGGCTTTGGATGCAGTGTTAGCTAGTCCTTGTAGTTACTAGTTTGTTGTTGTGTGTGAAGGCTAAGTGTTGTTTTGATTTTGGCATTTAAGGTGCTATTTTGTTCTTGGTGTGATTAGGTCTTAAACCTTGAAAATGTTGATCTTGGAGGTAGCATTATTTGTTGTTGAGTGTCCAATGACCTTGGGAGGTCTCGGAGGAAGGATTGCCTCGTTTGGGCAACCTTTAGGCGAAGGGTTGGTTAAGGGTACGTTGTTTCTTTTTGAGTGGTTCACAAGGTTATAATTTGTGTTAATTAGGTAGCTTGTGGAGTTGTTAGTGAGCTTGTTCATTGTATTTTTGTAAAGACGCAGCGGGATTTCAAGGTGAGTAAATCTCACCAAGGTTCACTTTTGAACCAAGTTTAATTATGGTCGTTTGATGAGGATGATAATGATTATGATGATATGATGAATGATTTTTGTTAATGATTTTGATGATGATGATGATAATGATTATGATGATATGATGAATGATTTTTGTTAATGATTTTGATGATGATTATGATGATTATAATTTAAAAATTATGTTTTTGTTGTTTTAAAATATATGAGCTTGATCGCCAACGGCTCATAGCTAAGTTAAAACAAGTTTTCCTATTTTATGATTATTTTTAAGGTTCATGTGATCATAATGTCTTTGGTTATTGAATAGATTATTCTTATGGAATATCTATAATTGTTCAGGTAAATATATCTATGTGGAAGGATATAATTTATGTTGTGATATTGTGATTGTTGGATAAATAGCCAAACCGGGTTCCAAGCCTTTAATCGGGTGATTGGTTGCGGTTATGATGCTATTTATCATTTTTGTGTTTTGATATTAAATAGCCAAACCGGATTCCAAGCCTTTAATCGGGTGATTGGTTACGGTTATGATGCTATTTATCATTTTTGTGTTTTGATATTAAATAGCCAAACCGGGTTCTAAGCCTTTAATCGGGTGATTGGTTACGGTTCTGATGCTATTTATTATTTTGTGTTTAATATTGGACAGTCAAACCGGGTTCCAAGCCTTTGGCCGGGTGATTGGTTGCGGTTAGGAATAGAGCTCTAGTCCGTCTGTCAGTGTAGGTCATAGGAGATACTTTATGGTATCTGGGACACATGGGTACACAATTTGTTGTTGTAGGTCATGAGAGGTATTTATTAAATATCTGGGACTCATGGGTACATTTTCTTTGTTAATGTGTTGGATTTGTGGTTTTTAATGATTGATCAAATCTCTCTTGTGGAATGTTGGATGTGATGATGTTGTGTTTTTTTTGAGTTTACTCATACGGGCTTTTTAGCTTACCGGGTTTGTTATTTTACAACCTGGTGCACCAATTCATGGTGTAAGGGTTAGACCTGCAGGTATTGATCAGCAGGTTGAGGCGGAGGCATAGTGGCAGGGTTTTTTTTAGTTTGTTGTGTACTTGATATTTTTATACTGTAGGAAGCATTAAATTCATTCAAGTGTTTTCATTTCTTGATTGTCAAGTTCATGTAAATAATGAAATGTAATATTAACTCGATGTTGAGTTTTGTTGACATTTCATTTCTGAAATTTAGATTGGTTTTCTTTAAGTTGTTGATCAGGTCTTGGGAATTGTAATTTTGTGAGTTATCATGCCCAAATTTTTGAAAATTTATCTTTCGAAAATTGGGGTGTGACAGTGGGTGGGGTAATTCACTTCATGCGGCTTCAATTGCCTAGAAGCGTAAGCAATTACTCTTTCATGTTGCATCAACACACCACCCAAACCTTGCCTAGAAGCATCGCAGTAAACCACATACTCTCCACTATCATCAGGGAGTGCTAGAACTGGAGCACTAGTTAAACGATCCTTGAGCTCTTGAAAGCTCTGCTCACACTTCTCTGACCACTCGAACTTAACCCCCTTCCTGGTCAATCTTGTAAGAGGCGCGGCAATCTTTGAGAAATCTTGAACAAAACGACGATAATAGCTGCTAACCCCAAGAAGCTACGAATCTCCGTCACACTAGAAGGCCTCTTCCAATTTGTCACCGCTTCTATCTTTTGGGGATCCACGCTGACTCCTTCTGCCGAAACCACATGGCCTAAGAACCCCACTTTATCCAACCAAAACTCACATTTACTAAGCTTTGCATATAACTGAGGTTCTCTCAAAGTTTGCAATACCAATTTTAAATGCTTAGCATGCTGCTTCAAATTCTTCGAATACACCAAGATGTCATCTATGAATACAATCACGAAATGGTCAAGGTATGGACGGAACACCCTATTCATGAGATCCATAAAAGCAGTGGGTGCATTAGTAAGTCCAAACGGCATCACCACAAACTCATAATGACCACAACGTGATCAAAAAGCAGTCTTGGCTATATCTGTCACACCCCGAACCGTAATTTTTACCTTAATTACTAGCATTGTGGTAATAAGAGTTTTTACCGTTTTCGTCACTCAGTGTATAATTTAATTAGTCCCCAGAGGTGTTGAGGGACTAATAATTTGGAAGAATTATTCGTAGGAGAAAAATGTGACGACGGCAAAAATGGTAAATTTTAGCTAGTAAAAGGTAATTTTTATTGAGGTATTATTTTAGGGTGTTGAATTTTTGGAATGGATTTTGTTTAAGTGGACCGGGCCTTGATTTTTGGTCAAAGCCCGTGTATTCTTTTCCTCTCCTCCTGGCTTTCTCTCTCCCGCTCCCGATCCCGACTCTTCTCCCTGCCAAAACTTCCGGCCGACCGTCCGCCGCCGTCCGGCCGCCCCAGACCGCCGCACCGGTCCCAAACGATTGGCCTTCAACCCAGCTGCAGTCCTAGACCGGTGGCAGCCTCCCTAGCGCCACCGTGAGGGAGAAAAGCTCGCCGAAAGCCCCGACTGCCGAAATAGTGTTTTCGCCGGAGCTCCGTCCTCCGGCCACCATAGGCCGAGATTGTTGGCTCAACTTGTAGTTCTCGTCAAGGTGAGTATTCTCTCAAAAGGAATCGGTCTATTTCGATCTCGTTAAGGTAGTTTGTATAATTGGAAGTTTTAGGGATTTTATGGTTGTTTGTGTTCGATTGATGTGCTTAGGCTTAGAATTGGAATTTGTGGTAGTTATGAATGTTGTAGAGAAGGTTGAGAGAAAGGTGCTGCCAAAATTTGGTGGGCATCGGAGGTCGCCGGAAAACGGCTGCCGACCGCCGCTGCCGGCGGAGCCGCCGAGAAAATGTTTTTGGTGGAGAATATTATGAGGAGTTTAATGGAATGAGTTTTAGAATTTTTGGAGGAGTTTTGAGTATGTTTTGGAATTATTTAAGTTTGGTATTTTTGGCGGATTAATAAGTTATAATCCGGCCTTTGGTTTATGTTTATGATTAAGGCGTTGGAAGGTGATTTTGAGGATGTCAGTATTTATGGAGATTTGTGGTTGGCATTGAAGTTAAGATTTAAGGCGATAGGCATGGTTGAGCGCGAGAAGCTCATAGTTAATTATGCCTATTTTTCTTTATTCGTTGGGAGTTATTTTTTAAGGAATTATTTATGTTTTGGAACAGGACACGAGGAGGCTCGAGCAGAGGAGACCTCCGACCGACGTCAGGCTTAGGCCTAAGTTGTGAGTGGACCTTTGTTTTAAATAATGTGTTTAAATTGCCTTTTTGTTGAATAATTTCCTTTGTTGGATGTTTATCCGGAAATTGAGGTTTATACTCATTTATTGACGTTTTCCGAGAATAGTATGTATGAGAGAGAATGCTAGCTAGCTATACGTGGTAGCCCCCACTCTGAGGACGAATGCCAGTTGGGGTGACGCGAGCGTTAGACGCGAGCGTAGTAGCCTTGTACGAATATCTACTTTTTGAGATTATTCTATGTTTTTACATTCATTCATAGAATTCGTACAAGGAGTAAGCACGTATAAATATCCACTCGGTCATTACCCCCATTCTGAGGAAAAATGCCAGTATGGGGCGACGTGAGCGTTAGACGCAATCGTATTAGCCTGGTGTGTTTATCTATTTTAAAGCTTATTCCTAGATAGCACACATGGAGTAGACGAGTGGTTAATACATACTGATTTATATATATAATTTGAGCCTGAGAGGCTGTTTGTTGATGATTTGGAGGCTAGCCAGAACTAGTCGTTTGCTGTGATAATTTCTTGGGGAAATATTATTGTTGCTGATATTATTTTTTTGTCCACTCACTCTGACGTAATGAAATATTTTTCCCCTGGGCTTTTCCTTTGTTTTAATTGCCCAGTCTGCAGAGTTCGGGTGGGGTCTAGAAAGAGGCGACGAGGCATAGTCATCCATTTTTCCACTACTGTTCACCAGTAGGTCATCTGTTCAACCCACTAGGATTTCTAGTAGCTTCCGCTGTATTTTCTTGTAGTAGCTCTGAATACTTTCGGAAAAATAATTGTGTATTATTTTTATTTGGTTATTTGGATTAAGTAGAAGAATTTTATATTATTGGGTAAGAGTGTTCTATATTTTTCCGGGTTAGGGTTGTCCATTTTCAAGGGAGGTTTGCCGAGTCCTTCGGTAAATTTTCCTTGGAGGTGGTCCCTGCATGACTCACCTCGGGTTTCAGGGTGAAATTCAGGGTGGGTCATGACAGTTGGTATCAGAGCCAGGTTGTGACAAATGGTATCAGAGCTCTAGGTTTCATTTCCTGCCTCCATAATACTATTATATTTGCCTAAGAAGCACGTAGTTCCTATAGAGTGGTGGTCCGACCGCGGCGGATTCACTAGCATTTTATGCTTTGGATACTATGTGTGTTATTGGGTATGTGTGATAGTTCTGTTAGTCTTATGGACAGACTACTAAATATCTCCTTCCTCAGGTACTATGCCTCCTAGACGCCGACCCCGGGTAGCTACCTCGACCAACGCGAATGAGGGAGATGAGGTCAGAGGATTAGTTGATTCCATTGGGACTATGCTGAGAGGTGTTTTAGACAGGGTTCAGCACCCACATTCTGTGAGGAAGAAGGATATCTTCGATGCTGGGGCGATTGAGTTCAAGGGTGCCAAGGGACCCCTTGATGCATATACGTGGGTAGACAAGATGGAAAAGGCTTTCGAGAGCACTGATATACCGGAAGAAAAGAAAGTGAAGATGGCAGTGACTTTTCTGGATGACTCTGCACATCATTGGTGGACTCTCGCTAGCAGAAATAATGGTGGTGCTCAGAACATGACTTGGGAGCAGTTTAAGACGCTCTTCTTAGGTCAGTATTTCAGTCATGCTCATCGTATCAGGATCCAGTCGGATTTTCTAAACATGAAGAAGATGGATGGTGAGGGTGTCATCGAGTTTGAGCAGAGGTTCACTACCTTGAGCTACCATGTGCCTTATTTGGTTCCTGATGAGAGGACCAGGATTGACATGTTCATTGGAGCACTTGGCGGAGTGTACGCCGAGAAGATGACCGGTGTCATTTACCAGACCTTTCTTGATGCAGTTACTGCAGCCATGGCCATCGAGACCAGGAGGACTTATAGTGCACGGCCCCGAGATTTCGGTGGTCCCAGCCAGGGTCCATCGAAAAAGGCCGCTTCCTCATCCGCTTCTGGATCTTCAGCGGGTAGTGGTAGTAGTGGAGGATCAAGTTCTGGTTCTCGGAGTAGATATGGAGGACGTTACAGGAGACCTTTCAGGAGCCAGTTGGGTAGGCAGCAGACCGGTCATTTTAGTGCTGGTGGTAGTTCCCAAGGGGGATCATCTGGTAGCCATGCTTATTCTTTCGGTCAACAGCAGTCATCTGGATGCTTTGAGTGTGGTGGTCATGATCACTTCAGGAGAGACTGTCCTTTATTGGCACAGAGGACCGCCCCTACTCAGCCAGTCGGTCAGCCATCAGCTAGAGGTCCCAGTGGTAGTTCTCACAGAGGTTCAGCAACCAGAGGTGGTTCTCAGCAGAGTAGTGGTCAGCGTGGACGTCCCATGACTCGCGCCAGACTTCATGCTATGACCCAGCATGAGGGTCGTACTTCTCCAGATGTCATCATTGGTACGTTATTAATTTTTGGCCAGCCAGCTTTTACTTTAATTGACCCTGGAGCTACGCATTCATTTATGTCCAGTAGATTCGCTCTCCATGCCAATGTGCCATCATCGTCTCTTCCAGGCGAGTGGCATGTATCTCTTCCCTCGGGTGAGGTGAAGAGAATAGATTGGGTGTTTGGTGGTTGTGAAGTTTTGGTGGAAGGAACTCAGTTTAAGGCGGATTTAATCCCTTTAAATATAGTGGAGTTTGATGTGATTTTGGGGATGGATTTCTTGGAGACTTATAGAGCTATGGTGGATTGTTTCTGAAAAGAAGTGGTGTTTCGGAGTCTGGATGGTTTTGAGGTTGTGTTTCAAGGGGAAAGAGATGTGATTTCGAGCTGCTTGATATCAGCTGTGGCCGCTAGGAAATTGTTAAGTAAAGGCTGTCAGGCATTCTTAGCTCATGTGGTGGATACGAGAATGGGAGTGTTGGAAGTAGGGGATATTCCTGTAGTAAGAGAGTTCCCGGATGTGTTTCCCGAGGACTTGCCTGGTTTGCCTCCTGTAAGGGAGATAGATTTTTCTATCGAGTTACTTCTTGGAACTATGCCTATCTCACAGGCACCTTACAGAATGGCTCCAGCAGAGTTGAAAGAGTTGAAGACTCAACTACAGGAGTTAGTAGACAAGGGTTTCATTCGACCTAGCATGTCTCCTTGGGGTGCCCCGGTGTTGTTTGTTAAGAAGAAAGATGGCACCATGAGACTATGCATTGATTATAGGAAGCTTAATCAAGTCACGGTGAAGAATAAGTATCCGTTGCCTCGCATTGATGATTTGTTTGACCAGTTGAGAGGTGCTTCTGTTTTCTCAAAGATTGATTTGAGATCTGGTTATCATCAGTTACGGATCCGGGAGAGTGACGTAGCCAAGACTGCCTTTCGATCGCGCTATGGTCATTATGAGTTCGTGGTGATGCCTTTTGGACTTACTAATGCACCTGCAGCGTTCATGGATCTCATGAATAGGGTGTTTAGTCCATACCTTGACCGCTTCGTGATCGTGTTCATAGATGATATTTTGGTGTACTCTAAAAGCGAGAAGGAGCATGCTAAACATCTAAGATTGATTTTGCGGACTTTGAGAAATGCTCAGTTATTTGCCAAGTTCAGCAAGTGTGAATTTTGGCTGGATAAAGTGGGATTCTTGGGTCATGTAGTTTCAGCGGAAGGTGTTAGTGTGGATCCCCAGAATGTGGAAGCAGTGTCCAGTTGGAAAAGACCCGCTTCTGTGACGGAGATTCGTAGTTTCTTGGGGTTAGCAAGTTATTATCGGCGATTTGTGCAAGACTTTTCAAAGATTGCAGCTCCACTAACAAGGTTAACCAGGAAGGGAGTTAAGTTTGAATGGTCAGATTAGTGTGAGCAAAGTTTTCAAGAATTGAAGGATCGCTTGACTAGTGCTCCTGTTTTGGCGCTTCCGGATGATAGTGGGGAGTACGTAGTTTACTGTGATGCTTCTAGACGAGGTCTAGGCGGGGTATTGATGCAGCATGACCGAGTGATTGCCTACGCTTCTAGGCAATTGAAGCAGCATGAGGTGAATTATCCCACCCACGATTTAGAGCTTGCAGCAGTAGTTTTTACTCTCAAGTTGTGGAGACACTATCTTTATGGAGCCAAGTGTCAGATTTTTACCGATCACAAGAGTCTTCGGTATGTGTTCACTCAAAGGGAGTTGAATATGAGGCAGAGAAGGTGGATGGAGTTGATTAGTGACTACGACTGCACTATTGAGTATCATCCGGGAAAAGCTAATGTGGTAGCTGATGCTCTTAGTCGAAATCCCACCATATCTTTATCTCACCTCAGGATGGTTAGAGTTCCACTTCTTTGTGAGTTGCGAGCTACAGGAGTGGATTTGACGGTGGATGAAGTAGGTGCCCTAGTAGCTAGTTTCCATGTGAGGCCAGTTTTGGTGGATAAAGTGCGTGAGGCGCAGTTTAATGATCCTTCCCTAGTTCAGTTGATGGAAAGAGCAGCGAATGGAACAGCCGTGGATTTTTCGGTAAGAAGAGATGGAACTTTGTTGTTCAAGAATAAGCTTTGTGTTCCAAAGAGGAATGAAGAGTTAAAGATTGAGATTTTGGAGGAAGCTCATAGTTCTGCATATGCCGCTCATCCGGGGAGTACAAAGATGTATCGAACTTTGAAGGATTATTATTGGTGGCCAAACATGAAGAGGGAAATTGCAGCTTTTGTGAGTAGGTGTCTGATTTGCCAGCAGGTGAAAGCGGAAAGGCAGAAACCTTCAGGTTTGCTTGAGCCGTTGCCGATTCCAGTGTGGAAGTGGGACCACATCACCATGGATTTTGTTTTCAGTTTACCTCGTACCCGTGAAGGGCATGACGGAGTTTGGGTGATTGTGGATAGACTCACTAAATCTGCACATTTCTTGCCGGTGGGAAAGAAGTATACACTGGATAAATTGGCTGAGCTGTACGTGAATGAGATCGTAAGACTTCATGGCGTACCTGAATCCATAGTGTCAGATCGGGATCCTAGATTTGTTTCGAAATTCTGGGGAGCTCTTCAGGCAGCATTAGGTACTCGACTACACTTTAGTACTGCTTTTCATCCTCAGACTGATGGGCAATCAGAGAGGACTATTCAGACTTTGGAAGATATGCTGAGATCATGTGCTTTGCAGTTCAGAGGGAGCTGGGATAAGAACCTATCTTTGATAGAGTTTGCTTATAACAACAGTTTCCATTCGAATATTGGTATGGCCCCTTTTGAGGCACTGTATGGGAAACAGTGTCGCACGCCTTTATGTTGGAATGAAGTCGGAGAAAGGGAGCTTTGTGGTCCTGAGATTATCCAGGATACGATTGAGAAGATCAAGGTGGTTAGAGATAGACTCAAGGCCGCTCAGAGTAGGCAAAAGAGTTATGCAGATGTCCGCAGGAGGGATCTGGAGTTTCAAGTGGGTGATTGGGTATTCTTGAAACTATCTCCTTGGAAAGGAGTAGTACGTTTCGGTAAGCGTGGGAAGCTTAGTCCGAGGTATATTGGTCCTTATGAGATAATAGAGCGAGTTGGCTCTCTGGCCTATCGGTTGGTGTTGCCTCCGGAATTGTCTAAGATACATAATGTGTTTCATGTATCCATGCTTCGCAAGTATATTGCCGATCCTTCTCATGTGCTTGAAGAGCAGCCGATTAGTTTGCAGAAGGATTTGTCCTATGAAGAGGAGCCAGTTCAGATTCTTGACCGAAAGGAGCAAGTGCTTAGGAACAAGACAATTCCACTTGTCAAGGTGCTTTGGAGAAGCCACCAAGTAGAGGAAGCTACTTGGGAATCGGAGGAGCAAGTGAGACAGCAGTATCCTTATCTCTTTGAGTAGGATGGATGTAAATTTCGAGGACGAAATTTTTATAAGGAGGGGAGAATTGTCACACCCCGAACCGTAATTTTTACCTTAATTACTAGCATTGTGGTAATAAGAGTTTTTACCGTTTTCGTCACTCAGTGTATAATTTAATTAGTCCCCAGAGGTGTTGAGGGACTAATAATTTGGAAGAATTATTCGTAGGAGAAAAATGTGACGACGGCAAAAATGGTAAATTTTAGCTAGTAAAAGGTAATTTTTATTGGGGTATTATTTTAGGGTGTTGAATTTTTGGAATGGATTTTGTTTAAGTGGACCGGGCCTTGATTTTTGGTCAAAGCCCGTGTATTCTTTTCCTCTCCTCCTGGCTTTCTCTCTCCCGCTCCCGATCCCGACTCTTCTCCCTGCCAAAACTTCCGGCCGACCGTCCGCCGCCGTCCGGCCGCCCCAGACTGCCGCACCGGTCCCAAACGATCGGCCTTCAACCCAGCTGCAGTCCTAGACCGGTGGCAGCCTCCCTAGCGCCACCGTGAGGGAGAAAAGCTCGCCGAAAGCCCCGACTGCCGAAATAGTGTTTTCGCCGGAGCTCCGTCCTCCGGCCACCATAGGCCGAGATTGTTGGCTCAACTTGTAGTTCTCGTCAAGGTGAGTATTCTCTCAAAAGGAATCGGTCTATTTCGATCTCGTTAAGGTAGTTTGTATAATTGGAAGTTTTAGGGATTTTATGGTTGTTTGTGTTCGATTGATGTGCTTAGGCTTAGAATTGGAATTTGTGGTAGTTAGGAATGTTGTAGAGAAGGTTGAGAGGAAGGTGCTGCCAAAATTTGGTGGGCATCGGAGGTCGCCGGAAAACGGCTGCCGACCGCCGCTGCCGGCGGAGCCGCCGCCGGCGCCGCCGCCGAGAAAATGTTTTTGGTGGAGAATATTATGAGGAGTTTAATGGAATGAGTTTTAGAATTTTTGGAGGAGTTTTGAGTATGTTTTGGAATTATTTAAGTTTGGTATTTTTGGCGGATTAATAAGTTATAATCCGGCCTTTGGTTTATGTTTATGATTAAGGCGTTGGAAGGTGATTTTGAGGATGTCAGTATTTATGGAGATTTGTGGTTGGCATTGAAGTTAAGATTTAAGGCGATAGGCATGGTTGAGCGCGAGAAGCTCATAGTTAATTATGCCTATTTTTCTTTATTCGTTGGGAGTTATTTTTTAAGGAATTATTTATGTTTTGGAACAGGACACGAGGAGGCTCGAGCAGAGGAGACCTCCGACCGACGTCAGGCTTAGGCCTAAGTTGTGAGTGGACCTTTGTTTTAAATAATGTGTTTAAATTGCCTTTTTGTTGAATAATTTCCTTTGTTGGATGTTTATCCGGAAATTGAGGTTTATACTCATTTATTGACGTTTTCCGAGAATAGTATGTATGAGAGAGAATGCTAGCTAGCTATACGTGGTAGCCCCCACTCTGAGGACGAATGCCAGTTGGGGTGACGCGAGCGTAGTAGCCTTGTACGAATATCTACTTTTTGAGATTATTCTATGTTTTTACATTCATTCATAGAATTCGTACAAGGAGTAAGCACGTATAAATATCCACTCGGTCATTACCCCCATTCTGAGGAAAAATGCCAGTATGGGGCGACGTGAGCGTTAGACGCAATCGTATTAGCCTGGTGTGTTTATCTATTTTAAAGCTTATTCCTAGATAGCACACATGGAGTAGACGAGTGGTTAATACATACTGATTTATATATATAATTTGAGCCTGAGAGGCTGTTTGTTGATGATTTGGAGGCTAGCCAGAACTAGTCGTTTGCTGTGATAATTTCTTGGGGAAATATTATTGTTGCTGATATTATTTTTTTGTCCACTCACTCTGACGTGATGAAATATTTTTCCCCTGGGCTTTTCCTTTGTTTTAATTGCCCAGTCTGCAGAGTTCGGGTGGGGTCTAGAAGGAGGCGACGAGGCATAGTCACCCATTTTTCCACTACTGTTCACCAGTAGGTCATCTGTTCAACCCACTAGGATTTCTAGTAGCTTCCGCTGTATTTTCTTGTAGTAGCTCTGAATACTTTCGGAAAAATAATTGTGTATTATTTTTATTTGGTTATTTGGATTAAGTAGAAGAATTTTATATTATTGGGTAAGAGTGTTCTATATTTTTCCGGGTTAGGGTTGTCCATTTTCAAGGGAGGTTTGCCGAGTCATTCGGTAAATTTTCCTTGGAGGTGGTCCCCGCATGACTCACCTCGGGTTTCAGGGTGAAATTCAGGGTGGGTCATGACAATATCACTTTCCCGAATCCGCAAATGATGATATCCTGATCTCAAATCAATCTTTGAAAAGACTGTGGCACCCCTCAACTGATCGAATAAATCATCAATGTGTGGTAAAGGATATTTATTCATTACCGTAACCTGGTTCTACACAAAGTCTCATAGTGCTATCTTTCTTCTTGACAAACAACACTGGAGCACCCCAAGGCGACATACTAGGCCAAATAAAACCCTTATCCACCAACTCCTGTAGTTGAGTTTTTAACTCTTTTAATTCTGCAGGTGCCATTCTATAAGGCGCTTGAGAAATAGGCGCCGTTCCAGGAAGTAGCTCAATTGTAAAATCTATCTCCCTTACAGGAGGCAATCCAGGCAACTCATCTGGGAAAACATCAGGAAACTCATTAACTACAGGGATATCTTCCATACTCACCTCTCCCTTTCTAGTATCCACCACATGTGCTATATAAGGTTGGCAACCTTTATTCAACAATTTCCTAGCAGCGACAGCTGAAATCAAACAACTTAAAACAACATCTCGCTCACCTTGAAATGTAACCTCAGGCTTTCCAGGACTGCGTAACACCACTACCTTCCGGAAATAATCAATTATGGCTCTATGTGCCTCTAAAAAGTCCATACCCAAAATTACATCAAACTCCACAATATCTAAGGGAATTAAGTCAACTTCGAAACTAAGACCCTCCACCAACACTTCACAACCTCTAAATACCCAATCTATCTTCATCACATCACCGGAGGACAAGGAAACCTGTCATTCGCCTAGAAGTGGCGATGATGGCACTTTGGCGAGAAATGAATATCTACTAGACATGAAAAAATGCGTCGCTCCAGGGTCTATCAATATAAAAGCAGGTTGACCAAAAATTAACAGCGTACCAATAATGACATCCGGGGAGGTACGTCCCTCTTATTGAGTCATGGCATGAAGCCTAGCATGAGTAGTAGCAGGACGACCTCTCTGTCCTCTGCCCTGCTGAAAGCCGCCTCTGGCTGGAGCCATGGCGCGAGTACCACTACTAGAACCACCAGCTGGTGTCTGACCCATGGCCTGAGTAGGAGCATATGTAGCTCCCTGAGTCAGAAGAGGGCAATCCCTCTTGAAGTGATCCAGTTGACCACACTGAAAACATCCCTCTGGCTGAAACTGACTTTGCCCAGACTGAAAAGACTGACCACCAGAGGTCCCACTCCTACTGCTCAATCCACTCCTAAATCTCTCAAGCTGACGCCTAAAAAAATTCCTGAACGGTCTACCACCATGCCTCTTGAATCTCCCTCTAAAACCAGAACCAGAACTCGAACTGCTACCATGCCCACTGCCAGTAGATGATCCAGAACCCGAGGTGGACGCCAATTTCTTTGATGAACCCTGACCGCGACCACCAGAATCACGAAGACGGCCAGCTGCCAACTCCTGTGCCTCAATATTCAAAGCAAAAGTCACGGCCTGGTGAAAGGACTGATATGGCACCGCTGTCATCCTGTTTGCATAAATACCACCAAGGCCCTTAGTGAACTGATAAATCTTCTCCTGATCTGTCTTCACCAAATCAGGCACATAGTAGGACAACTCCCGAAATCGCTGCTCAAAAGCCATCACTGTCATATCATCACTCTTCTTCAAATTTAGGATCTCCTCTCTCATTCGGTTGACATGAGCATGGCTAATATATCGCTCTCTAAAAAGAGCTGTAAACTCATCCCAGGTCATATGATTAGCAGCTTCGCCCATACCTCTACTCAAATCAAGCCACCAATGCCATGCTTCCTTTTCCAAAAACTGGGTAGCCAAGCTCACCTTCCTATCCTCGGGGCATCTCACCTGAATAAACATTTTCTCAATGGTCTCTACCCAATTCTGAGCATCCAAAGGCTCAACAGCATGGCCAAATGCTCTAGCTCCATTCTTGTATGCCCTATCATAATTTATCTCGGGGATCATACTAGTGCTGAAACGCTGAAAGAACTGCTCCATTGTATTAGTCCAATCACCCTGTACATCCCCATCTTCCCCCCCTGGAGGATTCTGCCTAGGTGCTCGGCAAGGAGGCATACTACCTGAGAATAAATATTTAACACAAGAGACAAGAAAAAGACTACTACCCACATACTCAATAAACACTTAGCATACATGCATAAGCTAATAGATCTGCCGTGGTCGGACCATCACCCTCTTGACACTAAGTTTTACTAAGCATATGTGGTAGTGAGAAAGAAAGACAGGAATCGGACAACCAGGCTCTGATACCAATTGTCAGGACTTACCCTGGATTTCCCCTTGAAATCCGGGATAAACCCTGCGGGACCCATCTCAAGGAAAGTTCTACCAAAATTTTTGGTATAACCTCCCTTGAAAATGGGTAACCATATCTGAAAGAAAAATCACCAGAACCCAAACACTTCAAATCAATTTAACCCATAACTTCTGGAGCCACCCGCTCCCCAAATAAACATCCACCACCTCAAACTCTATATAATTCCAACCATTTCACAAATTAAATTACTCATGCAACAACATCCCATAAACATAAATTGATATATCATCCCCTGGTTATCAGAGCTACTAATATGAAGGAAACAAGAAAAATATGCAAGTAGGTTAATCCGGTAACCTACGAGAGAAAACTGGAAGTGGTGGAAAATATGACTCGCCTCCTACCCTCGCCGAACAGAACTCTGTAGACTGGGCATTTAAAACGAAAGGCCCAGGGGAGAAGCATTTAAAACGTTAGAGTGAGTGGACAAAAATAAATATTAAAACTACTGACTTAATAATAGAGCCTTGAAATCTAAATTTATGTTTTTCCCATAATTTTTCCATTGAGAAAAATCTTTATGCATGCCACTTTTGGAAATCTTCCTGAAAATAATTGTAGACCAAAAATAATGTACCAATCCCATTGGTTCCCAATAAATCAAAACAAATGGAAAAAAAAAGTTTCACCATAACGATGAGCCTCTCAGGCTATAATAGCGTCCCACGCTAAGCGCTCTACTCACATATGATGAGGACCGCTGATAAGGTTATAATAGCGTCCCACGCTAAGCGCTCAACTCTCATATGATGAGGACCGCTAAGTAATGGCTAGCTAACAATAATATATATTTATATAAACCGATCGGTTGCCTCCTAGGCGATAATAGCTTCCCACACTAAGCGCTCAACTCTCATATGATGAGGACCGCTGGTAAGACTATAATAGCGTCCCACGCTAAGCGCTCTACTCACATATGATGAGGACCGCTAAATAATGTTAGCTAGCAATAGTCAATATCAATCAACCCTTTTAGGGTGTAATAAAATACTAAATATAAAAGATCAATTGACATGTCCCACATGTCAAATAAAATGAGCAAGAGAGTTCCTAAATAAATATATGGAACTCATTAATCCCAAGAAAATACTAAATTTCAAATATACCTTAGAAATTAAATAACTTTAGTGCATGCATGACATTTAAATCAGAGGTCCACTCACAGAGCTCGGCTATGCCTGCCGACGACCCGAGGTTTCCTCCAAATGATCCTCCTCACATCCTAAACAATAAATAATTATTAAGCCTCCAAACCAAGATAATACTTTAATAAAATTTCCGAAATAAAAATAGTCTATAAATTCTCTTTCCTTGCCCAAATTCTCCCTTTTTAATCTAATACATCTCATAAAATTTCCGCAATTACCGAAAGCCCTAATTTAACCTTTCGAAGTTTAAATCGTGCTAAATCAACTGCCGGATCTCCATTCGAATAACCACATAAATCCTTAATCATTGATAAATCTCAAACCTTATCAAAACTCCTCCAAAAATTCCAAACTTACCACTTAATTGATAACTTTTCCATGCTAACTCCGATTTTAACGCATAACATGTCTACGAAATCGTAACAACATCCTCTACGACTTTCATAAAGAAAGTATTCTCAAATTCCAAACAGAAGAAAAAGTCAACTTTCGGAGTCTTAAAATATTAAACGGTTACTTCAAACGGTAAAAGACCAAAATGACACCAAAGTAAATAACTTAAGAACCGGGGTGTGACAGAAACTACATGTCCCAAGAACCCCACTTTATCTAGCCAAAATTCACAGTTGCTGAACTTAGCATACAACTGAGCATTTCTCAAAGTCTGCAATATTAATCTTAGATGTTTGGCATGCTCCTTCTCACTTTTTAAGTAGACCAAGATGTCATATATGAATACGATCACTTAACGGTCAAGATATGGACTAAACACCCTATTCATGAGGTCCATGAAAGCATCGGGTGCATTAGTAAGTCCAAACAACATCACCATAAACTCATAATGACCATAGCGTGATCAAAAGACAACCTTGGCTATGTCACTCTCCCAAATCCGCAATTGATGATATCCCGATCTTACAATTTTTGAAAAGACAGTAACACCTCTCAATTGATCGAATAAAGAGAATAAATCATCAATGAGGGCAGTGGATATTTATTCTTCGCAGTAACTTGATTTAGTTTCCTGTAATCAATGCATAGTCTCATGGTGTCATCTTTCTTCTTAACAAACAACACTGGGGCACCCTATGGAGACATGCTAGGCCGAATAAAACCTTTGTCCACCAACTCTTGCAATTGAATCTTCAACTCTTTCAATTTCGTTTGAGCCATTTTGTAAGGTGCTTGTGAGATAGGCATAGTTCCGGGAAGTAACTCAATAGTAAAGTCTATCTTCCTTACAGGAGGCAAACCAGACAACTCCTCGGGGAAAACATATGGAAACTCCCTTACTACAGGAATGTCCTCCACTCCCAAAACTCCCACACTTGTATCCACAATGTGTGCTAAATACGTCTGACAGCCTTTATTTAACAATTTCCTAGCAGCAACAGCTGATATCAGACAACTTGCAATGACATCTCGTTCCCCTTGAAATGTGACCTCAGGTCCCTCTGGACTTCGAAACACTACTACTTTACGAAAACAATCAATCATAGCTCTATATGCCTCCAAAAAGTCCATTCCCAAGATCACATCAAACTCCACAATGTCTAACGGAATTAGTTTGGCCTTGAAACTAAATCCCTCCACCACTACTTCACAACCATTAAACACCTAATCTATTCTCATTACCTCACCGGAGGGTAGAGACACATGCCACTAGCCCAGAAGAGATGATGATGGCACATTAGCGTGGAGGGCAAATCTACTAGAAATAAATGAAGGTGTAGCTTTGGTATCAATTAAAGTAAAAGCAGGCTGACCAAATGTTAATAACGTACCAATGATGACCTCTGGCGAAGTACGACTGTCACATCCCGGTTCTTAAGTTAATTGGCGGGTATTTACTTTTTTGTTATTTTGATCTTTTACCGTTTTGAGTAACCGTTTACTGTTAAAGGACCCTAGAGTTGACTTTTTGTAGGAAAATTATTTTGGGAAAATTTCTTTAAGGAAGTCATAGAGGATATTAATACGAATCCGTGGAAATGCTATTAGTTAAAATCGGAGTTTGTATGTAAACGTTATGGTGTAAAATGTAAAGTTACTATTTTTGGTCGGGAGTATAAAAAGGAAAACTTACCATAAGAGGTAAGGTAGAAATCAGAAAGTTACTCTCTCTCTCTCTCTCTCTCTCTCTCTCTCTCTCTCTCTCTCTCTCTCTCCTCTCCCGCACCCGTTTCGACCCGCCGGACTTCATCGCCTCCGTCCGGCCAAGATAGGCGGAAAACTTGGTATCAAATTGAAGCTCGGAGCATCCTCTACAAGTTTAGGTAGGTGGCAGCCTGTGTCGCGCCGCCGTGAAGGAGAAATCACTACGAGAAGAGGCGACTGTGCGTGGCGGAGTCGTTGCCATAACTCCCTTTTCCGGCCACCATAACCGGAGCTGCTTGTCTCGTTTGGAAGCTCTCCTCTTATACAACAAACCCTCAAAAGGTTTCAATCCATCTTGATCTAGGTTAGGAGAATCGGGCATTTGAAATTCTAGGGTTTTAAATTGGGATTTTTAATGTTTGGCTTCGATTACCCTAGTTATGCTTGAAATTGGACTTTGTGCTAGTTATGAAAGTTGTTTAGAATGTTGAGAGGATGATTGTGCTAAAATTTGGTGATCATCGGAGGTGGCCGGAGTAAGGGCTGGTCGGCGCCGCCACTTTTGGGTAGCTTTTCATGTTAATTAATGTGTTATGCTGTGAGGAGTTCATTGATGTTAAGTTTAAAATTTTTGGAGGAGTTTTGGTTAGGTTTGAGATTTTTCAAAGATTGAAGATTTTGGCGGTTGTTAGAATAAAGATCCAACCATTGGATTTTCTTGATTATGGTCCTAAATTGCTAGAACCGATGAAGTGAGGTTATAGTTGAAGTTGGTGAAAATCTAATTAACTTAAACCTAGCTTGATTAGTGGGTTAAGTGAAAGGATTTCGGTGCTTAAGTTAAAACATTTATTTTTCCTAAATTGAAGAGTGGTTCTAAACATATTTATTGTGTCAGGATACAAGGAGACCTCGCTTGAGCGGTGATTTAGATATCGGCGGGCTTGTGCCTAAATTTGTGAGTGGACATTTTGGTTTTAAATAAATATGCATGCAAGATTTTTTAATTTATTATTTTATTTTCCGAGCATATATTATAACTTCAGCTTATGAAATGATCTTAGAAATTATTTGAGTTTGATGCATTGGATTAGTTGTTGGTCATAGTTTATGGATTTGAGCTCGGATCATTAATTTAGTATTTGAGTTTGTATATCATTTATGATTTCCAGATTTAATTATTATTGGCTTTATTGTTGACTTTGAGATTTATTAAAGACTACCGCAAATGAGATTTTTGGTAATTCTCTATTTATAACTTTCTCGTTTATTTGTGGATTATCGATTTTGACATTGAGAATATTTTTAGTGAGTATTTTCGGATTGAGAAATTATTTACAATTTATACTTGATAATTAAATCTCGCTTATAATTATGGATTTAAGAATATTTTGACGTGTGAGACACGCCATTGAGTTTTATTTTAATTTCTTATGAACCGTACCATTCGCACGATCTTAGGGAAGCTTTATGGATTTAAGTGAATTCGTATATTTTTAGTGTAACACTCCGGACCTAATTTATTTCTATTTACCGGGTTATCTATGAGTTACTGAGAAATTTAACTGTATCTAGTATCTTAGTAAATTTAATGCTCGAGTTTATTTTCAAGTTTTTTCTTAAAATGTCATATTCTTCCTCTATGGTCCCGATGTCGTAGTTTGCGTTAACTCGTTCATCGGTGTTTTCAGATTATTTTTCAGAACTTCGAGGTATTTTCTATGATTTACCGAAAGTTTAGTAATAAAAATTAATTTTCTGCAATTAGAGTATAAGTTTTAATTTGGGCCATCAGATCAGCTAGGGTTTTTATGGTGGCCGTTGGATTAAGTTTAAAAGAGAGAGGTGGTTAACTTCGCTCAAAAGCCCAAATAGAGTGTTGACCGTCTCTCTCTCTCCTCTTCCCGACTCTCTCTCTCGTCCCTCATCTTTGCCGTGTCGAAGCGACGCCGTCCGGCCACCACCAGTTTCCTGGCCACCACCAAAACACTTATCTCCTTCTCTTCTACCTACCCCAACCCTCAAATCCCACGTCCCATGTATGGATCGAGGAGATCGGAATTGAAGAACACGGTTGTGTTCATCGGACTCGGATGAGCTTCGGCGACGACGTGGAGCCCGACTGGTATGGTTCTCCTCCTTCTTCCTTCTTATCTAATTTCATGTCTTCTATCGTTCAAATCGAGCCCTAATTTTGAAAACCCCTCTTCTGTGTTTTACTAGGTTTCGGGTTCTTGGCTCCGCCGATGTGTTCTTGGTTTTCTGGTGAGTTTTGCGAGCTCTAATGGGTCATGTAAACCTCGTACGAAACCCATACGCCTTATGGTTGAGCTTTGGGAGCTGCTGTGTCAACTCAAGTTAGGGTAGAAGATTGGGTTCTCGGTTGGGGACTGCTACACCACCACCTTGTCGACTGTTGGTCACCTAAGGTACGGGAGTGTCTGTTAGAGCTACTGTGTTGATTGTTTTTGTGTTGGAGTGGCTGTTAATCGAGTGTCTTGGTGTGTAGTGGTTCGGTTTGTGAGAAATCAACAAGGATGAGCTACTGGGATTGTAGAATTGAGGAGATTGGAGGTAAAGATTACTATTTGAACTGCTGTGTTGTTACTGTATTGCTGTCAAATGTATGGGTATTTGGTTGAAGTTGAGTTTGTCTGATGTTTGGCTTGTTGTTGGTGGATGGCAGAGGCTCTATTAAAGAAGTTTTGTGCGGCTGAGATTGGCGTGGGTGTGAAGAGCACATCCTTGGGTGTAAATAGCAGTTTTTGGGTTGCAGTTATCATTCTTGATAAAGAAAGGTGAATTGCTAAGCTTTATGGTATTAGAAGGGTTGTTAATTTTGGGGTATTTTGCATTGGTTTTGAGCTGGTGATTAAAGAATCGGAGTTAAGGGAGTTGAGGAAACGTTGTTAATAAAAGAAATGGTTTAGTATTAATGTGTTGGTAATTATGTTGGTGGTGTTGGTTCGTTGACGGGTCTCTAGTTATGTCAAGATTGGTAATCGTATGTTTATTCTTAAATAGGAGAGTCAAGTTGTATATGTATTGGGAAATGTCGATCGGGTTGGCAGGATAAACTTGAGTGAATTATATTATCGATATATTGACTCTCGATTAATAGATAGGCATTGAGTGTCCATAGTAATTTGACGAATTACTATGTGAAACCTAATGATAAAATAAATAATGATTCTACTGCTCACTTATGCATTCTAGTTTTTATTAAGGACTTGTTCGTGCATGCTTAGAAGTGAAAGAAGAGGGCTGTATAAAGAAAGGACCATTAGGAGGTTTTGTTGAGCTCATCTTCGGAGTTTTAGCTTGACAATAGTGCATCCGAATCACTGTGAGTGGACGTTTATTTTAAATTAAATGCATGCAATGGTTTTATATTTAATGATTGATTTTATTTTACTGAATTGTTAATTTGTGGAATTATTTTCCTTTCATGATTATGTCCATGAAGTTATTTCGGAAGTTAATATTCTTATTTTAATTTGTTAATTTCGCTTTTTGAAAAGGGACCGAAAATGAGATTTTCGGTGGAGTCGTTTACATATTTCTTTCTTTTATTTTTGGCAATCTTCTTTATTTTGGAGAGTTACCGAAATTGGGATTTTCGGTGGATATGTATTTATATTTATGAGGAAAGTATGTATATAAATGCTAGCTAGCCATACGTGTCTGTCCGCCTTAATGGTGTAGCAATTAGCCGTCATTATGGTGTGACGTGAGCGTGAGACGCAAACGTAGTAGCCCTATATGAGTGTTTTAATTCATATAGGGGGTATGGGCATGTATATATACACTCGTCTATCCACCTTAATGGCGCAGCGAATAACCGCATTATGGTGTGACGTGAGCATTAGACGCGAGCGTAGTAGCCCTATATAAATTTCTTTAAATCATAAAATTTATATAGGGAGTATGGATGTGTGTAAATACATACTTATTTTTACTAGAGCTTAAGAGGCTTGATATTTTAAAGTATTGGAGACTAGCGGGGCTAGTCGCGTATTTCAGATTTTTTCAATTTTCTGAGTTATGAGTTTTATTATTTATTGCATGCAGCGTAGTTTTCCTGAAGAGATAAATTGGGAGATGTTATGAATTTGGAGAATACGAAGGCTTCAGTGTAGAAGGATGAAGTTGGATTTTTAGAAGTATTTGCAAGTGTTTTAGGAAGGGTTGTCCATTTTCAAGGAAGGTTATACTGAATTTTCGGTAACATCTCCTTTGGCCCGTAGGGTTTACTTCGGATTTTAGGGTGAAATTCGGGGTGGGTCCTGACATTTAGTCACCATACTATAGGGTTGCTCTTATTCATTTCTTGATACGTCCCGAACCTTACTCAAATTCTTGTAGATTTACTTTTACCTAAATCAAGTTGTAACGTTGCTCGAATTCTATTTTACTGGGGACGCTCAAAAGAGATTTATCGTGCGATCGCCGAGTTACTAAAGGTTAGTAACCGCACTCGGAATTTCGTAAATTAATGGTTGAGTTTATTTTTGAGTTTTTCTTGAAATGTCAAATTTTTAGTTAAAGGCCCCGTTGTTGAAGTATGTGTCAACACAAATTCACCGGTAAGTATTTTTCGAACACTCAATTTATTTTATAGAGATTTCCTAAATTTCAGATATTTTAAAATACCATTTCCTATTTTTATTTCTTATCTTTTGATCTGATCCTTCATTATCTTTCTGTTCGAGCCATTAGTTTTGGATTATAAGAGGAGAAAACCCTATCTCTTCCTTTTCTCATTCTGTCGCGCGAGAGAGAGAGAGACAGATTGAGGAGAGCGACGCCGCGTCGTTCTCCGTCCAGCCGCACCACTGCCGTCGTCAGGCCAACGCTGGCCGATCGGCGACCACCCCTCTCTCTCCTATACCTCCTCTACCCATTGATTCGGCATGCAATCAGACTTTTTAGATTGTATAATCAAACCCTAATCCCCAATTCCGATTTCCGGCCAAATCCTTTCTTCTCCGGTGAGCTATGCTTGTAAAAGGTAAACTCATCTACCTCCTTTCAATTTCGAGCTGTTTTGAGCTTTGCTTTTCAGTTTGGAGAACTAATACTCCGTTATCCTTCATTTCTGGGTTTCGAGCTCCTAGCTTCGATGACCGGCGTTCGGTGGTCTCCGGCGAGCGCTTCGGGTTTTGGTGAGTCCTTGGAGCTTTGCGGGGAGCCCAGTGGACCGTGGAGTGAGTTATGAAGGTGCAAATCGTTGATTTGGTCCGAGGCAGAGGCTTAGCAGGTTTGGCTGGAGAGGACCCGAGGTAGTGTGGTGTATTTTTCAGTGAGGAGGATAAATGCTGGGCTATTATTGAGATGATTGATGGAGATATACTGCAGCGGTGCAGCCACGGTAAGAGGACTTGTATTGGTGGAATTTGTTTAGTACTGTACAGTGAGTCCTTATCGAAGTTGTGGGTTTGCTAAGCATGTGACCATTTGGTTTCTGTGGTTTAATTAATGGGATTAATTGGAAGTTTGACTTTAACCATATTAATTGGTTTACTTTAAGGGGACAATGTCTGCTTAATTAAGGTGGTGAGATTGTTACTGCTTTCTGAAGAATTGATTGTTTTATTAAGTGGGAAAAGATAGTCATTTTGGGTAGGCCTCACAAGAAAAGCTGTAAAAAGGGAAAATAAAGATTTGAGCATCAACCATTGGTGATGAGAAGTTTGACGTAGGGAATGATTATTGTTTTGCAATTTAGTTAGGATTTGTTATCTAATTATTAGTATAAAGTATTAAGAGATAAGGCCACCATACCCCAAATGAGCTCTCTACTATGAGAGTAGTGTTCATGATGGTTATCAATGACTATAGGGTGAGGATGACGAATTAGCACTTGTTGGTTTTAAGAAAGGGAACTATCATTCACTTATACAGTTTAGTTTCTTTTCAAGGTCTCGATCATGTACCCTTTAAGGTGGAAATAGTGAAATCGGAGAATTAATTGTTGGACGAAATTATCGGACCCTTTATTTCGGAAGTCGCTGCTTGAAAGCTACCGCAACCGAATCACTGTGAGTGGACATTTTGGTTTTTAATTAATATGCATGCATGATTTTATAAGTTGTCCATTATATTTTCCAAGCTTAAATTATAATTTCAGCTTTTGAATTGGTTATGGAATTTATTTGAGATTGACCGATTGGTTATGTTTTCGATAATGAACTTATGGATTTGAGTTTTCTCTAGTTTTTGAAACATGTTGATTATTTGAGTTAGTTATTTCATTGAGCATTTTAGCGTGTGGGACATGTTGTCAAATTTAATTTATTTCTTTTCTCTTGGAATGTTCCGAGTATAGTTGGGAATCGTACTTATGCTTTAGTTATGAATTTCGGGGAAACTCATATGAATTTATATTTTCTTTTCTTATGTCATACTAGTTGGATTGTTTATGATATTCATGCTAGCATGTTGTTCCGCCTTTCGAGGCGATGTGACTACCATGTTTCGAGTGGAGCCACGCAAGCCCTTTCCGCCCTAGTGGTGATGTGATGTTGCCGGCGGCATCACGCAAGCCCTACACCCTCTCCGTTATCATGACGTGGAGGTGTAGGGAGTATGGGAGTACCTTTGCCTGGGAGGCACCCGAGCCTAGGAGGCTCACTTGTATGGCTATATATGCTTCTTGTTTAATATTGTTGTCTTTACTAGCGAGGCTAATCCATCTCTTTGATATTTCATTTTACGAAGGTCTTTATGTACCTTTAATCTTGTTTTTGATTAGCGGGGCTAGTCTATTATTTTGGTATTTTCTTTTACGAAGGTTATTATTCATCTTTGTCGTTATTTCGAATAACCGGGCTAGTCCGTTTTCTTGGGATCTTTCTTTATGAAAGATTTATCAATGCTTGCATGCAACGGTTTTCTTGTGTATTGAAAAGTGGGAAAGTATTAAAGTTTTTGGTTCCTTATTTTACGTTCATTTACTTAATTTTTTTTTTTCACTCACTCTAACGTTTTCAAATACTTTTTCCTGGGCCTTTCGTTTTCAAATGCCCAGTTTGCAGGACGCGTTAGTTGAGGTCGGGCGTACCTAGAGTCGAGGCATAGTCAACAACATAGCTTCTGCATGTTACTCTGTTGTAGTTTCCTTTTGTGTATTGTTAAATTAGTGATGCTCTGAATACTTATAAGACTGTTGTGGTAAATTAGTGAGATTTGTAGGTAATGAAAGTGATGTGTTATTGGGAGCAGGGTGGCTCTAGAAGAATAAGGATGGTTTCTTTAGAAGTGTAATTATGTTTTCTACAGGTTGGGTAGTCTATTTTTAGGGGTGACTTTATCGAAAATTTCGGTAGAGTTGTTTCTAAAGTGGGCCTCGCAAGGCCTCTCTGGATTTCAGGGTGAAATCTGGGGTAGGTCTTGTCAGTTGGTATCAGAGCATTAGGTTAGGTAGGTTTCATATGTTGAGTTTGTTATCTTCTTGATTATGCCTCTGGTGCGCCGACCTCTCAAGTGATCGGTCGGCTTTGAGCCATGAAAAGGTATGTGAATTGTGCCTTTTCTATTGTGCATCGATGTTATATCACCCATCATTAGAGTCGAGTTACGAGTTGAGAACTCGGGTGCTTGACAACGTTACTTTCCCTGACCCAACAAATGGTCGGGCTATGATTAAGTTGTTAGTTGGGACCATTTATGCATACTCGGTTGTGGTTGAAACGTGTGACTCATGCATTTGGTTTTTCTTGGAGTAAATGATTCTGAAATCAGGTTAGAGCAGTAGTGTGGTAAGGGCTGCTTCAATTTGAGGCGTTACGAGGAGCTATTAGTTACCGTTCTGAGGAATATAAGTTTTGACGTTTGATTTGGATTTGAAGGGTCACAAAGGAATTCGTGGTGAAACATTTTATTTTCGACGTCGTTTTGGCAGAGTACAATTCTTGTACCAATTAGTTTCCCGAAGCCAATCCTAATTTGCTTAATCTTTCAACCACTGCAAGTGGATGAAGAAGTTCACAAATCTTGATGGTTTATGGGCAACTCTAGTTCTGAACCACTTCATTTATCGGTGAGGGCAGGTAGGGAGTCGTAAGTACGGAGTAGTAGACCGATAGGGTGATCTTTGTATTGGGTTGTGTGACTATTGGGAAATAAGTCTGGGAGTAATTTTCAGAGTAGTGGTGTGTTTGTCGATATAAAAGTTAGTTGTTGAAGTGTAGTCGGGTTCCCATAGTAATTCTAAGCGGTACTACTATGAATTGCGAGGATCCTAATCTTGAGGTACTTAGTGACGGGGGAATGTGTGACTAGTGCTTGGTTGTCAGATGTTGCTATGTAGACAGTTGTATATCACTTCTATATATACGAAGAAAATCTGATGGGAACTTTTGGACACTGCATGTTTTTGTGGCACATGTGGTGGTTCTTACAACTCTTGGCCAAAATTTTGTTATCCTCGGCCCATACTACTAAGGAGTGTAGGGGGAGTGTTTTTGAAGAATGTGTTTATTACTAGTCGGTGAATGATGAGTTCAGACTTTGTTGTGGATTAGTTGAAATTGGTTAAGCATAATCACAAGTCTAAGATAGTCTTCTTGGGTTGTTGGTTTATCAAAGTCGTTGGACATAGCGATGTAGTAGAAGTTGATTATTGTGACTTAATTAAGGGTCTCTGGTGATTCAGTGGAGTTACTATGTGGTTTGGATATGTTACTATGTGGTTCGGATATGTGCAAGCTACGAATTTTTGAGTTAGAATGTTGGTTGATGGTACCTGAGTTACGAAACAATGCTAAATTAATTGTTCAAGATGCTATGAGCACAGCTTATAGTGTGACTTTGAGGGAATGAGTTTCCCGTTGACTTATTAAGTATTTCAAAAGAAGGCTTGACTCGAGTCTTAGTTTACTGTGTGTTACATATTTAGTTACTTGAAGAGCATCTCTTGTGGGAGGAATTTCTCATAGGATCGAATTGTATCCTTCCTTGGTGAGGAATTGTGTGTTTGAGGGATTGTGAGGAAGAAACTGTTGATGCTATCCATAACTTTTATGGTTGTGGCCTTTGATCTGAAGATAAGGTCGATATCCGATTGATAAATGGTTGCGTACGTTTTGTAGAGATACTGATTTGAAGAAACTGTTAAATTCTGTTTTCAGATGTCACCATTTATGTCACCATTTATAACTACGAATTTAGCAACCAATGTTGTAATTTCTTCTCTTAACGTTTTCGCTAAGAGCATCCTTACTTGAAGCAATGGTTGACAGTTGTTCTTAGAACATGTCGTAGACCCTCTTTTTGAGAGGAGAAAGCAATCAGAAAAAGAATGAGATTGTGGATCTTGATTTGGATGATCTAAATTTCAGCTTCGAAGTTATTGTAAGGTAAATTCGAACGGTAGGAACCCGAAGTAGTTATCAAGGCTCTCTTTGATTCAACCTATTTCGATGTTTCCACCAGATCGTCACATGGATGGCATCTTTATTGCTGCACAGATTTCAGATCGAGTACATGCCCGCATCTACACATGACTCGAGGTTTAGCGTAAGGAACGGGAAGACCCGTGGTGTCACATTTATGTGTGGATCACGTGACTTACTACTACCGTGTAGGTATGCTCTAGTTCTTTTAGCGACTAGCTGGAGTAGCGAAGCCACCGGTGAGTACCATGGACTTCTTGGAACCTCACAAGTTGGACTGTTTTTGTCAAGACCCACCCCGAATTTCACCCTGAAACCCGAGGTAAGTCCTGCGGGGACCACCTCCAAGGAAAATTTACCGAAGGACTCGGTAAACCTCCCTTGAAAATGGACAACCCTAACCCGGAAAAATATAGAACACCCTCTTAACCCAAAATATTAATCTTCACTTTAATCCAAATAACTGAATAAAATAATACACAATTATTTTTCCGAAATATTCAGAGCTACTACAGGAAAGACAGCGGAAGCTGAAGAAAATCCTAGTGGGTTTAAATAAATGACCTACTGACTAACAGTAGTGGAAATGTGGGTGACTATGCCTCAGCGCCTCCTTCTAGACCCCACCCGAACTCTCCAGACTGGGCGATTAAAACGAAGGAAAAGCCCAGGGGAAAATATTTAATCACGTCAGGGTGAGTGAACAAAATAATTCCAACAAGCAATAATATTTCCCCAAGAAAAACTATCAAGGACACGACTAGTTCTGATTAGTCTCCAAATCTTAAACAATACAGCCTCTCAGGCTAAAATTATATAATTATATCAGTATGTATTTACACCCGTCTACTCCATGTATGCTATCTATGAACAAGCTTGAAGGTAGATAGTCATACCAGGCTAGGACGCTCGCGTCTAACGCGCACGTCACCCCATAGTGGCATTTTCCCTCAGTATGGGGGTGGGACCGGGTGGTATTTATACGTGTTCACTCCCTGTACGAATTCTATGAATGAATCTAAAAACATAGAATGAACTCGGAAAGTAGAAAGTCGTACAGGGCTAGGACGCTGGCGTCTAACGCTCACGTCACCTCATAATGGCATTTTTCCTCATTATGAAGGGATCACGTATTGCTAGCTAGCGTTCTCTCATATACATACTATACTCATAAACGTTAAATAAAATGAGTAAAATCACTGAAATTCTCAATTCAGGATAAATTCCAACAAAGGAAATTATTCAACAAAAAAACATTATTTAAAAACAAAGGTCCACTCACAACTTAGGCCTAAGCCTGACGTCGGTCAGAGGTCTCCTCTGCTCGAGCCTCCTCGTGTCCTGTTCCAATACATAAATAATTCCTCAAATAAAATCCCAACGTTCAAAGAAAATAGGCATAATTAAATATGAGCTTTCCGCGCTCACCATGCCTATCGTCCTAAATCTTAACTTCACTGCCCACCATAAATCTCCAAAAATATCGACATCCTCAAAATCACCTTCCAATGTCCTAATCACAAAAATAATCCAATGGCCGGATTTTAACTTATTAATCCGCCAAAAATACCAAACTTAACAAATTCCAAAACCTATCCAAAACTCCTCCAAAAATTCTAAAACTCATTCCATTAAACTCCTCATAATATTCTCCACCAAAAACATTTTTTTTTCGGCAGCAGCGGCCGGCGACCAACTCCGGCGACCTGCAAATGCTACCAAAATTTGCCAGCACCTTCCTCTCAACCTCCTCTACAACATTCCTAACTACCACAAACTCAAATTCTAAGCCTAACCATGTGAATCGAACATAAACACACAATAAGCCCTAGAATTTCAAATACCGATTTCTCCTTACCTAGCTCGAGATGGAGGGAGCCCTTTGGAGGGATTGAAGCACGGGAGGAGGGCTTCCTTTTGAGCCAAGGCTCGCCGGATATGGCGGCCGGAGGAAGGAGTTCCGGTGAAAAGAAGCTTTTGGCAGCCGGGGCTTTCGGCGTCGATTCCTCCTTCACGGCGGCGCTAGGGAGGCTGCCACCGGTCTAGAACTGTAGCTGGGTTGGAGACCGATCGTTTGGGACCGGTGCGGCGGTCTGAGGGGGCCGGACGGCAGCGGACCGGCGGTCGGAAGATCCGGCAGGGAGAAGAGAAATCGGGAGGGCTCGGGGAAGAGAAAACCGGGAGGAAAAGAGAGAGAAAAAAAAAGAGAAATGGGTTGGGCTCGGCCCAGCCGATCCAACACCATATTTAACCCAAAATTCCAAAAATTCAACACCCCAAAATAATACCCCAATAAAAATTACCTTTTACTAGCTAAAATTTACCATTTTTACCGTCGTCACATTTTCTTCCTACGAATAATTCTTTCGAAATATTCGTCCCTCAAAACACCTCTAGGGACTTTAGGACTATAAAATGAATGACGAAGACGGTAAAATTCTTATTACCACAATGCTAGTAATTAAGGTAAAATTTAAGAGTCGGGGCGTGACAGTTTTTGTTACTGTGACGTGAGTTGAGTCTTACAAGCTGCAAGTCGGCTTGAGTGGTGGGGATCCAAACTTGTTTTGTTAGAGCGACGTTTGGGGGGTTGTACTTAGTTTTTAATAGTTTTACATTTTGGCGTTTTATGAGGAAGTATATTTGGCTCCTGGTATCTACAGCTTTTGGTATTCCAGTGTCACTGGATTTTGACTTCGGTTTTGCACCCTCATATCCTTAGAATTTTATGTCATGTGTGAGTAAGTGAGACCAATTTAGCGATCAAGTTCAAAGGAAAAGTGTTCATGTGAGTTTTAACTTCGTGACATACCTCGGCGTTAGAGTTGTGATTGCTGCGGTTTTCGTAGTGTACGATTCCTCAAACTTGTTCAGTCACCAAGTTTTCAAATCACTATGAGCACGTGAGAATGCGTGAACATACCTACGGGTATTTGTGTGTTGACCTGGACATCGTGGAACTGTTTCCAAAAGATGTTAACTGTATGATATAAGGTTCATACTCTCGAGGGAGAAAAAAATTACTTGTTTCGAGAGTAGTGAGATTTGGTGAATCACAGGCATTAATTCAGCTATATATGACAACGTCACACAGATTGGCAAGTTGTGTGTCATAATGTTTCTTTGAGAAACAAAGAGTAAAAGAGTTGTTGGTCATGTACAAGTTCCGTTCAAAATTTCGAGGACGAAATTTTTATAAAAGGGGAAGAATTGATACGTCCCGAACCTTACTCAAATTCTTCTAGATTTACTTTTACCTAAATCAAGTTGTAACGTTGCTCGAATTCTACTTTACTGGGGACGCTCCGAAGAGATTTACTGTGCGATAGTCGAGTTACTAAAGGTTAGTAACCGAGCTCGGAATTTTGTAAATTAACGGTTGAGTTTATTTTTGAGTTTTTCTTGAAATGTCAAATTTTTAGTTTAAACCCCCGTGTTGAAGTACGCGTCAACACAAATTCACCGGTGTCTTCGAAGTATTTTTCGAACACTCGATCTATTTTATAGAGATTTCCTAAATTTCAGGTATTTTAAAAGACCATTTCCTATTTTTATTTCTTATCTTTTGATCTGACCCTTCATTATCTTTCTGTCCATCTGAGCCATTAGTTTTGGATTATAAGAGGGGAAAACCCTATCTCTTCCTTTTCTTTCAGGACCCACCCCGTATTTCACCCTGAAACCCGAAGTAAATCCTGCGAGGTCCACCTCTAAGGAAAATTTACCGAAAAATTCAGCATAACGTCCCTTGAAAAGGAACAACCCTAACTTGAAAAATTCAGATAAACACTCTTATAACAAAAACATCCATCCTCAACTTCTGGAGCCATCCGCTCCCCACAAACACATCTACCACAATTAACGTTATACCAAATCTAAATCCATCACACAAATATCCCAAGATAATTTATACAACAACCTCCAAATATTTCTAAAATATATTTCTGAGTATTAACATACAACCGAAATACCATAAATTAATCCCAAGATAATCAGAGCCACTAGACTAGAGAAAGTAAGAAAAATACACTGGTAGGTTAACAAGTAACGTACTGGTGAAAAGTGGTGGTGATGTTAGTAACTATGCCTCACCTTCTACTAGAACCGACCCAAACTCTGCAGACTGGGCATTTTTAAAAAAAAAAAACTAAGGGCCCAGAGGAAAACATTTGAAAAACGTTAGCGTGAGTGGACAAAAATAATAACGATAATAAATACTTGTAATCAAAATTCTGAACAAGGTTTAAATGCTTTCCCTTTTTGTTCATCAAACAATACAGTTATGCATGCACCACCTAATGCTCACCAATGATACTTCCAAAGAGTAAAAATGACGAACCAATCCCATTGGTTCGAATAAATCCAAGAAATTAGAAAGGGGTTTCACCATAAAGATGAGCCTCCTAGGCTAGGGTCGGAGCCTCCCAAGCTCTATTTATAGCGTCTCACGCTAAAGGCTAGCTACCAATAATAATACATAACAACCCTTATATGATGAAATAAGAAAATCATATAGAGCTCACGAGATAAATATCCCGACCCACTAGATAGAGCTCACGAGAAAGGTATCCTGGCCGACTAGATAGAGCTCAAGAGATAAGTATCCCGGCCCACTCAACCAAGCAATGTAACAATACTCAATGACGTGTCCCACACCTCAAAATATTCTTGGATCTCTGATTGAGAAGTACCGAAAATCCCATTTTCTGTAACCTTTTACGAATCTCAATGTTGACAAATAAAAACGATAATTATAGAGGAGATATTTATAATTTAATTGTCGCATACAATTTATTCAAAATAAAAGTCCACTCACAGATTGTGACTAGCTCTAATGTCGATCCAGATGCTCCTCAACACGAGTATCCTCTCGTCCTGAAGAAAACATAAATTATTTTCTGCTAACCAAGTATCAACACCAAATATTAATAATAAATAACACGAGCCTACAATGCTCTCACTAGCCCACTTCTATTATTTCTTAACAGTTGGGCTGAACCCGTACTTAATTCTTGACAATATATTTTGATGGATTTAAGCTAATTCCAACGCTCCTCCAACAACCGGATTTCTACCCTATTAACCGCCAAGTTCACCAAGCTTTGAAAAATCTCAAACATGTCCAAAACTCCTCCACAAATTCTAAACTTCACAACATTAGACTCCTCTCAGCATAACAAATTTAAAACCCTGAAAAAACTACTTAACAGCGGTGGCGCCACCGTCTGCTCGGCCGACAGCATACTCCGGCGACCTCCAATGCCTACCAAAATTTAACACAATCTTCCTCTCAACCCGCTCTACAATTTCCTTAACTAGCACAAAGTCCAATTTCAAGCCTAACTAGGTCAATCGAACCAAAACACAAAATGAAACCCTAGGAATTCAACTCACCGATTCACCTTACCTAGACCAAGAGGGAGTGAAACCCTTGGAGGTTTTGATGCACGGAAGGAGAGCTTCCAAAAGAGCCAAGCAGCTCCGGCTATGGCGGCTGGAGGAGAGAGCTCCGACGAAGAGAATAATCGGCTGCTAGGGGAGTTTTCCCCTCGTTCGGCCGCGTTACCAGCCCAGTCACCAGCCCAGGAAAGGAGAGGAGGCAGCAGCGGTTCGAAGGGGACCGGTGCGGCGGTCGGAGCTGGCCGGATTGTCACAACCCGACTCTTAATTTTTACCCTAATCACTTGAATGGTATTAATAAGAGTTTTACCGTCTTCGTTATTGGGTTTTATTATCACACCCCGGTTCTTAAGTTATTTTACGGTTATTTACTTTGATGTTATTTTGGTCTTTTACCGTGTTGAGTAACCGTTTACTACTTAAGGACCCTAAAGTTGACTTTTTCTTCTGTTTGGAATTTGGGAAAACTTTCTTCATGAAAGTCGTAGAGGACGCTATTACGAGTTCGTAGACATGCTACGCATTAGAATCGGAGTTAACATGGTAAAGTTATCAATTAAATGGTAAAGATTTTGAGTTGGTAAAAAGGGGTAAAATTTTTAGTGGGTATATTTGGTTGGGTTTGAGTGATGGGCCGGGTGTGGCAGCCCAATCTTTTCTCTTTTTCTCTTCTCTTCTTCTCCCGAGTTGCTTCCCCCGAGCTCTCCTCTCGTCGAAAAGCTCTTGCCACCAGCTGCCGCCGTCCAACCAGCAACCGGCCGCCACTCCAGCCCAGTTCAGACCCCCGCCACCTCCTCTCTCTCCCCGGCCTAGTGTCCGAGCCGGTAGTGCCGCAGGAGAGGAGAAAACCCCGCCGGAACGCCAACTGCCTCTTCGCCGGAGCTCCGTCCTCCGGCCACCATAGGCCGAGATTTTTGGCTCAACTTGTAGCCCTCATCTAGGTGAGTAATCCCTCAAAAGAAATCGGCTAAATTCGATTTCTTTAGGGTGGTTTGTATAATTGAAAGTTCAAGGGATTTATGGATGTTTTGATTCGATTACCCTAGTTAGTCTTAGAATTGGACTAAGTGCTAGTTATGAAAGTTGTTGGGTATGATGAGAGGATTATTCTATTAAAATTTGAGAAGTATTAGAGGTCGCCGGAGAACGGCTGCCGACCGCCGCCCCTTAGGGGCTATTTTTCATGTTTTTTAAGATGGTATTAAGGAGACGAGTTTAATGAAGTATAGTTTGGAATTTTTGGAGGAGTTTTGATAATGTTGGGGATTTTTCGATGGTTAAGGATTTTGACGGTGTTTAGAATAGAATATCGGTAGTTTGGTTAGTCGGTTTAAATTTGCGTATAAGGTTAGTTTTTGGTTATCGGTGATGGTGGTGAATCTTGAGATATAATGGGTTAAGGATGGAGAAAATGGGCAAGGAAGAGGATTGATTTTAGACCATTAATTTTATGGAATTATTTATTGAAGTTTATTGTTGAATGGAAATTAATATTAATTATTGTTCAGGACGTGAGGAGGATCATTTGGAGGAAGCCTCGGGTCGTCGGCAAGCATAGCCGAGCACTGTGAGTGGACCTTTGATTTGAATGTCTTGCATGCAATAAATCTTATTAAATTTTCAAATGCATATTGAATATTTTCTTGGAGTAATGAGTTCCATTCATTTTTCGGAAACTCTCTTGAGCATTTTATTTGACATATGGGACATGTCAAATGATTTATTTTATTACGCAATATTTCCAGGTACAGTTGGGAACTGTACTAAGTTTAATGGATTTAAGTACTATCGGTTTTATTTTTGGATGATTTTTGGGATTTATAAATAATTACCGAAAATGGGATTTTCGGTAGTTCTCCATCATAATTTAATGATTTTGACTTGGAGATATTATTATTTATGATTTATATTTGATATTGAAATCGGGTGTATATTTATAAGTTTGAGAATATTTTGACGTGTGAGACACGTCATTGAGTTTTAATACAATTTCTTTTGATGATTTTCAAGTACGGTTGGGAACCGTACCATTCATATGATCTTGGGGAAGATCAGTGAATTTATGTGTTTTCATATGTTATTAGTCACCTTAATAGAGGGTCGATTATATGGATTATTGCTAGCTAGCCATTATATAGCGGTCCTCATCATATGTGAGTAGAGTGCTTAGCGTGAGACGCTATTATAGTCTCACCAACGGTCCTCATCATATGAGAGTTGAGCTCTTAGCGTGTGACGCTATTATCGTCTGGGAAGCAACCGATCGGTATATATATATATATTTATTTCTAGCTAGCCATTATATAGCAGTCTTCATCATATGTGAGTAGAGCGCTTAGCGTGGGACGCTATTATAGTCTTACCAGCGGTCCTCATCATATGAGAGTTGAGCGCTTAGCGTGGGACGCTATTATAGCCTGGGAGGCACCGACTCGAGCCTAGGAGGCTCCTTTTACATGGTGATAACTCTTCCCCTTATTTATTTTTCTCAGTTATAATTGATTAACCAGCGGGGCTGGTTTATCTCTTATTTGAGATTTCTGTTTTATTTAACCAGCGGGGCTGGTTTATCCATTTATTAAGTGAATTTGGATTTAAGGTTTTAAGGGTGTTTAAAATTGCGGGCAGCTAAGTTTTTTTTAAAGCTGAAACGTGGAAAAGTATTTAAATTGAGTTTTGTCAAATTATTTAAATCATTTTGTCCACTCACTCTAACGTTTTTTTTAAATTACTCTCCCCTGCGCCCTTTGGTTTTAAATGCCCAGTGTGCAGGCTAAGTATAGATGAGGTCGGGCGTACATGGAGTTGAGGCTTAATCCAATAGTCAGAAGCTGCTTCCGCTTCATCTTTATTCATGGTTATTCTTTCCTTATTAGATATGCTCTGATAACCAGCTAATGATCTAATGCTGACTTTGTTGTTTAGTTTAGAAGTGTTAAGTTGGATTTTCAGATAAGGGTTGTCCATTTTCAAGGAAGGTTTAGCCGAATTTCCGGTAAATTTTCCTTGGAGGTGGACTCCGCAGGATCTACCACGGGTTTCAGGGTGAAATCCGGGGTGGGTCCTGACATTTATAGTTTTAAAGAAACCTAGTGTTGTTTTTACAAGGTGATTAATCTGGAAAATTTTGTAGGAGAAATATTTAAAGATGGTAAAAAGGGTAAATTTTAGTTAATTAGTAAAAAGGTAATTTTTATTTTTAGGGTTGTTTTTGGGGTGTTATTTTGGAGTTGGGTTTTTATTGGTTTGGGGTTGGGGAAACCGGTTTGGGGGAAAAGCCCAAACCTTACTCTCTCTTCTCTCACTTCCCTCCCGACTCTCTCTGTCTCTCTCCCTGTCGGACCTCTCCTGCGCTCCCCCGCCGCCGTCCTACCAGCTCCGACCGCCGCACTGGTCCCCTTTGAACCGCCGCTGCCTCCTCTCCTTTCTTGGGCTGGTGATCGGACTGGTAACGCTGCCGAACGGGGGGAAAACTCCCCTTGTGCCGATTGTTCTCTTTGTCGGAGGTCCCTCCTCCGGCCGCCATAGCCGAAGCTGCTTGGCTCTTTTGGAAGCTCTCCTCCCATGCATCAAAACCTCCAAGGGTTTTCACTCCCTCTTGGTCTAAATAAGGAGAATTGGGGAGTTGAAATCCTAGGGTTTCATTTTGTATTTTGGTTCGATTGACCTAGTTAGGATTGAAATTGATGTTTGTGCTAGTTAATGAAGTTGTTGAGCGTGTTGAGAGGAATATTGTATCAAGTTTTGGTGAGCATTAGAGGTGGTCGAAGTTGGGTTGCCGGCCTCCGCTGCCGGTGGAGCAGACGGCGGTGCCGCCTCTTTTGGTGAGTTTTTCATGTTATTAAATTTGTTATGTTGAGGGGAGTTTATTGATGTGTAGTTAGTAATTTTTAGAGGAGTTTTGGTTAGGTTTGATATTTTTCAAAAATTGGTGAACTTGACGGTTAATAGGGTAGAATCCGGCCATTGGATTAGTGTTGATTAAACTTCAGAAAGTTGTTTTAAGGTTTTCGATGCTTGTGGTGAAGTTTGAGCCTTATTGGTCTTAAGGATGGAGAAGTTGGGCAAGGGCGAAGGATTTATAGGCTCACTTTTATTTTTGTTGTTTTATTTAAAGTATCGAGTTAGTCTTGAGATTTAATAGTATTCTTTGATAAGGACGTGAGAAGGTTCGAGCTGAAGAGACCTCGGATCGACGTCAGGCTTAGGCCTAATACTGTGAGTGGACTTTTATTTTGAATAAATTGCATGTGACAATTAAATTATAAATATGTCTTCTATAACTATCGTTTTTATTTGTCAACTTTGAGAATGGTAAAAGATAACCGAAAATGGGATTTTCGGTACTTTTCAATCATAGATCCGAGTATATCTTGACGTGTGAGACACGTCAATGAGTATTGTTACATTTCTTGGTTGAGTGGGCCGGGATACCTTTCTCGTGAGCTCTATCTAGTGGGCTGGGATATTTATCTTGTGAACTTAATATGATCTTATTTCATGATATAAGGGTTGTATATTATTATTGCTAGCTAGCCTTTAGCGTGGGACGCTATTAATAGAGCCTGGGAGGCTCCAACCCTAGCCTGAGAGCCTCATCTTTATGGTGAAATCCCTTTCTAATTTCTTGGATCTATTCGAACCAATGGGATTGGTTTGTCATTTTTACTCTTTTGAAGTACTATTGGTGAGCATCAGGTGTTGCATGTCAAAACCCACCCCGAATTTCACCCTGAAACCCGAAGTAAGTCTTGCGGGGTCCACCTCCAAGGAAAATTTACCGAAAATTCAGTAAACCTCCCTCGAAAATGGACAACCCTAACCCGGAAAAAATTCAGAATACCCTCCTAAAAAGACTCAACCATCTTCGAAAAGCATCACATAAATATCCAACTAATAAAACCAACTTCATCCTCCGAATATTCGAAATATTATACAATAATCCCAAGAGTAATCAGAGCTACTAAACACTAGAGGAAGCAAGAAAATACCCTAGTAGGTTAAACAGATAACCTACTAGTGAAAAGTGGCTGAGAAGTGGGTAACTATGCATCGTCGCCTCTTACTAGTGCCAACCTGATTTCTGCAGACTGGGCATTTTTAAAATGAAGGGCCTAGGGGAAAACATTCGAAAATGTTAGAGTGAGTGGACAAAAATAAAAGAATAAATAAAGAAAATACTTAACAATATTTATGTTTTCCCAATTTAATTTCTAAAGAAATCGAATGCATGCCTCAAGCGATAAATCTTTTATCTAAAAAATATCGAGCCTTTTCAGCTCAAAAATATATACCAATATATGTATGTATTTACACACGTCCATACTCTCTATATAATTATTTGATAGATTTAAAATAATTTATATAGGGCTACTACGCTCGCGTCTAACGCTCACGTCACGCCTTAATGCGGTGATACACTACGTCATTAAGGTGGACAGACGGGTGTATAAATATGTGCCTATACCCCCTATATGAATTAAACACTCATATAGGGCTACTACGCTTGCGTCTAACGCTCATGTCACACCATAATGCGGTTACATACTACGCCATTAAGGTGGACAGACACATATGGCTAGCTAGCATTTATATACATATTCTCCTCATAAATACATTTATAATTTACCGATAAATATCATTTTCGGTAACTCTTCAAAATAAATAAAATCGTCAAAAGCTTCAACAAAAGAACTTGCTCAACAGTAAACCAATACATGCATATTATTTAAAACAAAAGTCCACTCACTAATTAGGCCTAAGCCTGATGTCGGTCCGATGCCTCTTCTGCTCGAACCTCCTCACGTCCTGTTTCAAAAACATAAATTAATCCCCAATTATATACCAACGCTTATATAAAAATAGGCAAAATTAAATGTGAGCCTTATCCACGCTCATCCTTGCCCAATTTCGCCATTCTTAAATCGATACGGTCCAAACTTCACCACAAATACCGGCAGCCTTAAACCAACCTTCTACAGCCTAAACAACATTAATCTAACGGCTGGATTCTATCCAAATTCACTGCCAAAATACCAAACTTTGAAAAATCTCAAACCTATCCAAAACTCCTTCAAAAATTCTAAACTTCATACCATTAAACTCTCCTTAATATTACACATCTAAAACCATGAAAATCCCCCTAACAGCAGCGGCCGGTGGCCGACTCCGGCAACCTCCAATGCCTACCAAAATTTATCACAACCTTCCTCTCAACATGCACAACAACTTCCCTAACTAGCACAAACACTAATTCCAAGCCTAGATAGGGTAATCAAACCAAAACATAGATTTGAGCCCTAGAATTTCAACTCAACGTTTCTCCTTACCCAGCTCAAGAGGGAGTGAATCCTTTGGAAGAATTGCTGCACGGGAGGAGGGCTTTCAAACGAGCCAAGCGGCTCCGACTATGGCGGCCGGAGGAGGGAGTTCCGGAGACGGAGAGCTATGGGTAGTTGGACCTTTCGGGAGTGGTTTCTCTCTCACGATGGCGCTAGGGAGGCTGCCACCGGTCCAGGAAGGAAGAGGGAACAAGGGCCGACCGATTGGGACCGGTGTGGCGGTCTGTGGTGGCCGGACAGCGGCAGGCAGTGGTGGAGAACACCGGCGAAGGAAGAAGAATTGGGGGAGAAGAGAGAGAGTCAAGGAAAGAGAGAGAAATTAAGGTTTGGGCTTTTCCAAACCGGTTCCCCAACCCACCATTTAAAACGCAACACTAAAAATTAACACCCTAAAAATAATACCCTATTAAAAAATTATCTTTTTACTAGCTAAAATTTACCATTTTTACCGTCATCACATTTTTCTCCTACGAATAATTTCTCCCAAATAATCGTCCCTCAACACCCCTATAGGGACCTTTGAAATTATAAACTCATTTACGAAGAAGGTAACATTCTCATTAATACCAAGCTAGTAAATAGGGTAAAAATTAAGAGTTGGGATGTGACATTGCATGCATAGTTGAATTATTCGTTGATCAAATGGGAAAGCATAAAGACTTATTTCTTTTAAACTTTATTTTTGTCCACTCACTGTAACGTTTTCAAATGTTTTCCCTTAGGCCCTTCGGTTTTAAATGCCCAGTTTGCAGGATTGCATAGTTGAGGTCGGGCGTACATGGAGTTGAGGCATAGTCCATTTTTTGGCTTTCGCTTATTTGTATATTCTGTTTTCTTTCTTCCCTATTAGAGTTGCTCTGAACTTAGAAATTTTTGGTTATGGGATTTAGACTGGATTGGTAAATAAATTGGGTGGTGTTGTGAATTTAGAGAGCATGAAGGCTCCAGTTGTTTAAGTTTGGATTTGGAATTTTAGTAGTGTTTGCAAGTGTTTTTATGAAGGGTTGTCCATTTTCAAGGGCTGTTATGCCGAATTTTTTCGGTAAATTTTCCTTGGAGGTGGACCCCGCAAGATTTACCTTGGGTTTCAGAGTGAAATTCGGGGTGGGTCTTGACACGGACGGGCGCGGGAGACGTCCGGCAGGGAGAGAGAGAGAGAGAGAGAGAGAGAGAGAGTCGGGAGGGAAGTGAGAGAAGAGAGAGTAAGGTTTGGGCTTTTTCCCAAACCGGTTTCCCCAACCCCAAACCAATAAAAACCCAACTCCAAATTAACACCCCAAAAACAACCCTAATAAAAATTACCTTTTTACTAACTAACTAAACTTTACCCTTTTTACCGTCTTCAAATATTTCTCCTATGAAAATTTTCCAAACTAATCACCTTGTAAAAACAACACTAGGTTTCTTTGAAACTATAAAACCCAATAACGAAGACGGTAAAACTCTTATTAATACCATGTAAGTGATTAGGGTAAGTAAAAATTTAAGAGTCGGGATGTGATATTTTTTTTATTCTGTCGCGCGAGAGAGAGAGAGAGATAGACTGAGGAGAGCGACGCCGCGTCGTTCTCCGTCCAGCCGCACCACTACCGTCGTCAGACCACTGCTGGCCGATCGGCGACCACCCCTCTCTCTCCTATACCTCCTCTACCCATTGATTCGGCATGCAATCATAGACTTTTTAGATTGTATAATCAAACCCTAATCCCCAATTCCAATTTCCGGCCAAATTCTTTCTTCTCCGGTGAGCTATGCTTGTAAAAGGTAAACTCATCTACCTCCTTTCAATTTCGAGCTGTTTTGAGCTTTGCTTTTCAGTTTGGAGAACTAATACTCCGTTATCCTTCATTTCTGGGTTTCGAGCTCCTATCTCCGATGACCGGCGTTCGGTGGTCCCCGACGAGCGCTTCGGGTTTTGGTGAGTCCTTGGAGCTTTGCGGGGAGCCTAGTGGACCGTGGAGTGAGTTATGAAGGTGCAAATCGTTGATTTGGTCCGAGGCAGAGGCTTAGCAGGTTTGGCTGGAGAGGACCCGAGGTAGTGTGGTGTATTTTTCAGTGAGGAGGATAACTGCTGGGCTATTATTGAGATGATTGGTGGAGATATATTGCAGCGGTACTAAATATTTCCGCTCATGTGTTTAGGGCTAATGTGTTTCACTCAAATACAATTTTGCAAATTCGGTCTCCATAGGCTTGCTCTTCAACTGCATCTCCGCTAGGTAGTTTCACAACTTTCAAATTCGGTCTCCATTTTCCTTGTATTTCTCCTCAATTTGGCGTCATAGCTTTCTCTTCTTTTCCCAGAATGATGACCAGGTTCATTCTCTTATTTCCTTGAATTATGCAAGCTAAAAGACATCATAAAATCTGATTTGATTTCCCAGCAATTTCATGGCATTTGCAAAAAGTTTGCATGATAAATTTCCATGAATCTTTCTTATCAATGCCAATGTTTCCTTTTTCTTCTCCTTGGTTTGCTCCTCTTTCTCTTTTCTCTCTTCCTGAATTATCTCCTTGTTTAATCCTCAATTTGCGCTGCATTATCTCTTCTTTAATTTCTGAAAATAAGAAAGAAGAAATAAAATAAAGACAAGGTAATTATCACAAATGTTACAGAATCGTCGAATAATGAAGACTCTTAATCCAACTAGGTTTCCTAGTTGCACAAGGAATCCTACTATAAATAAAACTCTTGAAAAATTCTGCGTTTTCAGCTCGTTTTAGCACAATATACAACCGACTCTACCATAAACTCTTAACTTGACAAAATGACTCAATATTACCACAATAAGGGTTAAGCAAAGTATAAATGGAGGTAAAAAGATATTAAGAACGTCGCATTTTATGCTCCTATCAGCCGGTTCCGGGTCGGGTCGGCTGGGAATTTTGAACTCTCTTGGGGACGGAGAGAGAGAAGGAGAGGGGAAGAAATAAGGGTTTTGAAAAATATGAGGACCCAAAAGAAAACTCTCCTATTTAACTCACATTCCCGTAAAGCCACGAACTTCCGTTGACCAAAATTTTCTCATACGACATTCCTTTTACGCGTGCCACGTGTCTACGAACTCGTATCGACAAATTCTACAACTTTCATGAAGGAAGTTTCTCGAGAAACCCAACAGATTAGAAAGTCAACTCTTGACCCTTCCAAGCCATAAAACCGTTTCGGTAAATTATGCATCCGAACACTTCCGCTCTTCCTTCGAACCTCAAAACACACTAACTTCTAACTCGAAAATTCCTAAATAATATTAGAAACTAACATTAAATTTCCAGGGTATTACACCGGAAGGGAAAAAAATGTACCTTCCGGTAATTTGGATTTGAGGAGTGATGTGACCTTGTATACAAAAAGGAGAAATAAGGGGGTGGATAAGGAAGCCGGAGGGGAAGAAAATGTTCCTTCCGGAGGACCTGCTCTTGGTAAAGGCTATGGTTTCTAGTTCTTTGAGATTGATGCAAGCATGGATTGATTGATATTGGCAAGGAAAGAGCTTTGTTGAAAAAGAAGACTTCTAGGGATGAGGATGTCTGGGCGCCGAGATTAGATGGTGAGGCCGTGACGGCTAGGGACCCATCTAAGGTCAATGCCACCTCTAGGAAGATTCTTGATGAGTTTGACCCATCTTCTTCAAGAGAAAAAGAGGGGAGGAATAAGATGGAAGACCAACTTATACATGGTAGCTCTAAGAATAGGAATGGTCCGGTCTACTCTTCACTAGGCGAGGCCTTGAGGGCTAAGAACCCTAGTGGGACCGTGACCACCCTTAGGGGCACCACCGGAAGTCTCACCTTTGATCCACCTCTTCGCTTGAATGTGCCGGAGCCAACACTTCCTTACCCTAATGCCGCAAGGAGAGATAAATTCAAAGAGAAGCAAGAAGAAGAGTGGCTTGATGAGGGAGATACATGACATATTCAAGAAGGTGGATGTGAATATCCCATTGGTGGTCCTCATTCGTCAAGTTCCGGTGTATGCTCAATTTCTAAAGAGCTTGTGTATGAATAAGAAGAAATTCAAAGCCAATGAGACATTTGAGTTGAATGAGGAAGTTAGTGCAATAATTCAAAGAAGGCTACCACCAAAGATGCATGATCCGAGGAGATTTACAATAGGGTGTATTATTGGTGAGAAAGTGTTTGAAGGAGCTCTCATGGACTTAGGGGCGAGTGTTAACTTGATACCCTTGGCTATATTCCGGAAGCTAGAGATTGGTGAGTTGAAGCCCACATCTATTAGATTGCAACTAGCGGATCGTAGCACAAGGAGGCCGGTGGGAGTAGTGGAGGATGTGCTTGTGAGAGTCAATAAGTTCATTCTACCGGCCGACTTTGTAGTGTTGGACATGGGTGAAGACCCCTACCTTGACAATGAGTTACCTATCATTCTAGGCCGACCATTCATGGCAACGGCGGGTGTGAAGATTAATGTGTTGAAGGGTACCATTAGACTCAAGGTGTTGGATGACAAAGTGAAGATCAATGTATGCAATCCATTATATCCGCCGGACATCATGAAGGAGGTATTTTCTATTGATTTGGTGAAGGGTAATGAAGCCAAGAGTGAGCGGATTTTTGGACCTTTGAATCCGCCCAAGCCTACAATCCGTGCACAAGATCATTTCTCACCTATTTGGGGTTATGACAATGAGCCACCATTGAAGCATGATGATGCCATTTCTACTCCTACATTGGAGTCTACCATTGAGCTTCCAGAGCCTACATCACCTAACCTTGAGACTTGTGAGCAAGAAAAGAAGAAAAGTTCTCAAATGAGTGAGGCACAAAAGAAGTCTATTAAGAAATTACGGGAGACTTGTGAAGTTGAGAAGATGAAAATGCCTAAGAGGTATGATTGGCCTCCACCTACAAGCTACAAGCTCGCTTCTTCAATTGCTAAGTGTTTTGGACATGATGGTGAGACTAGCACAAGTTTTGTGGGTGGTAGGAAGGAGTCATTTGAGCCACCTTGAAGAATACAAGTGAAGAAGACCGGCTTGGGGTCTTTAAAAACAAGCGCTTCCAGGGAGGCAACCTAGGTGTCTTTGAATTTACATGTTCTTTTTATGTTCAATAAGGCTTTTTAGCCATGTTATGGGAGGATGGGAGGTGCTTGGGATAGAAAGTATGAAGAAAGAATGAATGATGCAGTGAGCATTTTCTGCCAAGAAAATTCAGTTGACTTTGGGTTGCCATATGCTCCAGATTACTTGCTATTTTGAGATGAAATTTTCTGCAGATCCTTCCCTATATGTCTTCTGTGTTCTGCCAAATGTTCAGCCTCTTTGAGCTTCAGGAACTCCAGTTATTCAGTGGTCAACGGATGAAGGTCAGAACTGAAACTGCTACTGTACAGTGACTTTGAGATGCTATAACTTTTACATGTCAAGCAATGTGGAGCTAAAATTTTGCAGAGCTGTAGCTCCATAGGTTTTCTGTATTTAGTTGAAACAGTTTTCATTTTGGTATTTCCTACCTTCAGATACAGTGTTCCAAGTGGACAGAGGCAGAAACAGGGCACATCAGAAACTGCAGAACAATTCAGTGAGTTTGGAGGCCTATCATTTTCGACTCATAGATCATTACTCAGTGAAAATTGGCCAGCTTTTGGTGTTATGAGTCTATTTTGATTTCCAATTTGTCTTACTCTCTTTGCACCTCTGGAGCTTCGGATTTGGCCATTTTGGTGACTGAGGGTCAGCAGCAGACTTACTGACAGAGCAGCCAATTTGACCAGCTTTAGTTTTCATCTCATTGAGATGTAGATGACCTATTGTTTATGGATAGAAAGCTCTTTGAGTCTACGTTCTAGTGCAAGAAGCGGCATCTACTTATCACCTTCTGAGTTTGAGATATGAGCAATTGAAGAGAGAAAGGTCATGGCTGAAAGTTTGCTCCACTCACGAGGTTTGTTCATTCTTGAAGGGAGGTCATTATAAGGCAGTTTTGAGAGTGTTGGAGGTGGTAAAACCTATGAGCTTAATGGAAGACGCTTGTCTTTCCTCTCTTCTTGGCGATTTTGTGACACATTGCTCTTGGACACTATGTTCCTTAATGGAGTCGATACGGGAGCATCTTGAGCTATTATGGAGCATATGCATTACGGAAATCAAGGTCTTTTGCCTTGAAGATGGTGTCTCTTCTTGATCTTCTCCAAAGGTCGTGAGCAATGGAGGTTCTACAAAGGGAGTTTTCGCATCTTTTCTCCGCATTTAAATTTTCATTTTGTTTGTTAGTTTTTGTGCATTCGCCCAGACTTCACTCTCACGCCTAAATCCAACACGGATTTAGCTTTCGAGCTCACTTTGCAACATTAAGGACAATGTTGGTTTTAAGTGTGGGGGTGAAGGCTCGGCGCCTTATATTAAAAAAAATAAAATAAGATAAATAAAAAAAACAAAAAAAAAACATTTGTTTCTTTCTTTGGTAGTTTTGATATAAATAAGTAGTGCCTAGTGTCTTTCCAACCCCAATGACGAAAGCTTGGACTTAATGTGTTGTGACTTTGAAGAGAAAGAGCATGTTTCTAGGTCTTACGATTTATTTTGCAATTAATTGTGACATGTGATTGTATGCTTGAGTGTTAGCCTTATGTCAAACTAGTTTATTGCAAGTAGGGAAAACATATCTTGACTTGTATGACTTTAAAGAAGCTTGTGCCCAAAAATATTTACCATTAGATAGCCACTTTGAGCCTATGTATATACTTAGCCTTTTTATTCTTTAGCACCACAATTTCCTACCTAGCCTAAACACTTTATCCTACCCTTCCATGGTAGTTGGTAAAGCAACTCGAGAAAATGACTTTATGTTCTAATGCTTTAAAAGAAAGAAAGAAAAAAAGTCAAAAGTGTGAGGGTATAAAAAAATAAGTGTGGGGGTGGTGATTTTGTATAGAAAAGAAAACGTGAATGAAAAAAAAAAAAAAACAAAAAAACAAAAAACAAAGAAGTGTAGAAAAAAAAATAAGAAAGAGTTATTGTATAGTCTTGTTAGTGGGTTGTATATTTGGTTTAGAGTGTGTGAACTAGCACTTGAACGCAAAAGTCTAATATCTCTACAAGAGATAATTGCTTCACCGATTTCTTTGGACTTTGTATTTCCATATCCTTCATTTTTATTAGCCATATGCCCTTAGCCTCGTTACAACCAAATAAAAGAACTCGTGATCTTGTAACATGTTTAGATTTTCTGATATTTATAACTTATGTATGACGATTGTTACAAACTAGTTCATGTGATATTTTCTTTGCTAGATTTAGGGCAGCATGTTTCAATGTCTTCTTGATTGTATTCGATTAGTTTTCTCATTCGAGCAGGCAAAATCAATGGTTGCATACAGCCTAAGGCCATGGTTGTTATGTGGGTACCGATTTCATCTACCAAAGTGATATATGATTTAGTCATACGCGAAGTTGTCTAGGTCTTTGTTGCTTAAAAGTGGTTAAGTATAATTCTGAAGACTTGCTTGTTAATAGGATGAGTGACGCCATACCTTGTGCATGTTTCTGATTTGGCTTAATATGCTTATGTGTTTTCTTGTTTAATTTCTACGCGAAGTGTCTTTAAATGAGTTAGCATACAATTTAGGATTACACGCGAAGTTGATTCTAAATACTTGTGAAGTCTTAACGATTGGAGTAACCGCGAAGGGCTCTAAATCAGAATCGGAATTGAAGTAGAGTCTAGGATGTGTTGAAACTGCTGTACCGAATGTCTTGCATAATTTGTTACATGTTCTTGAGTGTTTTCGTTTCTTGTTTTGTGTGAAGTTGTCGATCACATGTATATATGTTAGTTTAGGTTTTATTACAGCAGTAGTTTTAGTTAGATAAATCTTTCCAAAACCCCCCCAATTTCTATGTGTATTATGTGAATATGTGAATATGTATTAGCACTTATAAGTTCAATTCACCTTTTGACATCCCCGGACTGAACGATCCCTACTTATTCTATACTAACGATGACATTTGCAGGGTAATAATTGTGTGAGGTTGCATTGTTTACTTTGTAATCGATGTAGTCTCCATCACCGGCAACTCGACCCGGACTTTCCGGCGCCGCCTGACTGCGCCACCAGCCCGAATCTCTTCCTCTTCTCCTTGCCTTCGTCCCTCTCTAGCTTGTTCACGCCGATTCGGTCCTGAAGTGGTGATTTGAAGCCCGGAACTTCGGCTTGGAAACTGGTCGGGATACTCACCTCTGGCGGCAGCGACAAGGCTTGAAACCGGTAGGGATAGAAGCTCCTTGGCGTCCTGGTTCGACTTGTGGTGGTCTTGAAGCTCGACTCACGGTGTAGAGTGGCGGTGGTGGATTTCATTTTTCCGGCGACGTTTCCGGCCTCTTTCCGGCCGATTTGGTTCAAACGTCAGGTATAAAAGATGCTTCCCTTGCTTCAATCTACAAGTTTGATGTTGGAAATTTGTTGAGATTCTAAATTTTTGGGGTGGCGCGTGGGGCCCACTCGCCGCCGCCTGTGGCGGCGCGTTCAATAGTGTCTGTGGTGTTTTGTGGTGCTAGTTAGGTAGTACTCTTGTTTACGAACGTGTTGATATGTGGGTTGTAGGTTTTGGTTACCATTATTGCATGCTAGGGTTTCCCCTTGGTGCTAAGTTTCGTTTGGTTCCGTTTTGGGTAAATCCGAATATGAAAATCTAGTTAGTAGTTCTATAGGATGTGTAGGACGTTTTGGCGACCTTTTAGAGGTCAAAGAGGAGTATTTGTCTCGAGTGACAAGCTCGTGGGTTAGGACTTGAGTTTCAATTCGAGTCGGGTATTGTTGTTTTTGATAGTTACTAAGGTTAACGTTTTGTTAATAGGTGACTTGTGGAGTGTGGTTTTAAGCTATTTACTTGTGTTGTGCGTGTGAAGACGCAGCTGGAATTGAGGTGAGTAAAATCTCACCAAGGTTCACTTTGTGATCTATTTATATATGATGATTATAATGATGATATGATGATTATTATTATGATGATTATGAGGATGATATGATGATGATGATGATTATGATGATTATGATGATGATAATGTTGATGACAATGTTGACGACGATGATGATGATGATGTTGATGATTTAAAAATTATGTTTTTCTTTTGTTGTTTTAAAATATATGAGATTGATCGTCAACGGCTCATGGTAAGTGAAAACAAGTTTTCTGTTAAAAATATAATCTTTCAAATGGACTTCTGATCGTGTGGGTGCCTTAGTGGTGATTGTGTGCCTTAGTTGTGGAATGGTGCCTTAGTGGTGATTGTGTGTTTTAATTGTGAATCTGTGCCTGAGTGGTGATTGTGTGAATTCATTGTGGAATGGTGCCTTAGTGGTGATTGTATGCATTAGTTGTGGATGTGTGTGCCATAGTGGTGATTGTGTGTATTAGATTAGGAGCCTTCGTGGTGGACCGGGAACCAAGTCTTGGCCGGGTGATTGGTTACGGTTAGTATAGAGCTCTAGTCTGTCTGTCGGTATTTCATGGGGGATGACTAAGTGTTGACGAACTTGTTTTGGCCACGATCCTTAGCGCGCAGAGCAGAGGTAACTAGCGAACAAAGAGAAGGGGGTGTTGCGGGCGTGCCACCTCGCGGACGAGGAAAGAGTTGTAGGTGTGCGAGATCTTGACTTCTGATCAGGCGAATGGGGTTTCAGGTGCCACCTCAGACGAGGATTTACGAGCACAAGTGATCGATACTCACGGCGGCGCGAGCAGAGCAACTAATAGGGAGTTCAGAGAGAAGTCGGGGTAGAGTCCGGAGGGCTCTAAAGAAGAAACCTAGGCGGCGGCGCTTAGGGTTAGGGTTTCAAGGAGCTCGAAGGGTAACTGAGTTTGAGTTTGTATTGTGTTTTTTGTGTTTGTTTGAGTGTGTCTATGTGTTTGAGTGTTTTTTCTGTTAGGGTTCGAGCCCTCTTATATAGTAGTTCGACTTGCGGCAGAAGAAAAGTAATTAGAATACAAGTCGGACTCTGAAACCCTAATAGCACAAGGGCACTGTTCTGTCCATGCGAACCAACCATCTTGTGACACATGTCCAGTTCGCACACTTCATTCCGCATAGGGCATTGCTTCCGCGCTGCCAACTGTAAACTCCTATGCGAACTGGAATTAGGAGTATCCTCATCTCGCGGGCTGTTACAAGATGCTATCTCACGTTCTCCTGTAGCTCGCTTCTATTTCGCGGGCTATTGCAGCTCGCGAGCCTTAAAAGGGTTTTTTATATTAAAAGGGCCACAGGGATTGGCCCGAAGAATGTCAAAGACTTTGAAAAGTCTTTAACGACTCAAGTGGTGCAAGCGGCCTCCGCCTGTTGCTTCCTCGCGAGATCTCCTACGCGAACTAGCTCGCCAACTCGCCTCACCTCGCCTATGCGGAGAGTCAATCTCTAAGTGAATGTTTTACGCGGAGTCATCCCGCGCGCGAGATCTGTATCTCGCGCGAAGTCCATTAAGCGCACGCGAATTATGTTAAGTGCGCGAAGTCCGTTCTGCGCGAACTGTGTAGTCCGCCTATGTCCATTCCTCATGAAGTTTTTTCCGCGCGCGGACTGTTTAACTCTGCTCGTGCGGTCCATTCCGCACACGGACTGTGTAACTCAGTCCACGCGGCCTCACTGGCGGACCAACACTTGCAAAATTAAAGAACTTGAGTTCGCTGATATGACATGGAACAAGAACTTAATTAATATTGACTTAGACATTTATTGTCTAGAAAAATATTAATTTAGGCGTAAACATTGCCCCCCAGCCTCGAAGTCATGAATGTCAAAAATGATGGCTCCAAAGTCATACATAAAATGAGTGTGAGGAGACAAGCTTGTGAATAGGCCGTGTAACCAACGCACTCAGCTAGGCATTGTAGCGAACCGCTGTATGGCTCGCCTAGGTACCTTGAACTTCAAATGCATTCGCTTGCTCTTTGCTAGATTCCAAAAAATGGCCCTTCGCGAGCTCTTGGCAATGGCAAACCAACTTTGTGATAAACATGGAATGACAATGGCTATGTACTTCGCTGCCCCCCAGTGCGAACCAATGAAAGGCAAACAAAAGAGTCGACGAACCAATAAAACGTTAGAGGCCATGCACTTTGTTGCCCCCCAGTATATACTTCGCTGCCCCCCAGTGCGAACCAGTGAGTAACAGAAAGGAGTCGGCGAATGGCCACATAAAGGTGGCGAACCAACTTTGAAAATTTGGAGGAGGCCACAGGGGTTGGCCTAGATGATGACTAAGAAACACTTGAATGAATTTGTTTTTTATTTAGGGCCTCTGGAATAGGCCCCAATCTTGTACTGGTCTGTTAGTTAGACCACGCACGTTTACAAAGAAAAAACTGATGACTGAGAAACACCTGAATTAAATTTTTTATATTTAGGGCCTCTGAAATAGGCCCCAATCTTGTACTGGTCTGTTAGTTAGATCACGCACGTTTACAAAAAAAAAAAAAAACTAATTGCACGCTTCTCCCTGGGGTTGCCCCCTAGTGTGAGGTGATTGAGCGTAAGCGCGACGGCGCGTGACACTAATGACAGTGGTCGCGAGATCAGGAGGAGGAGGAGGATCTGCGCGCTCCCAACACCAGCGATGTGGCGCTTTAAGAAACGACCATTAATAGGATTGGGATGGAGTGTACCGTCAAGGTTGCACAAATGGTATGCCCCCTTAGGCAATATGCGATGAATAATAAAGGGTCCCTCCCACCGCGCGGACCATTTCCCGCGGCCTTCGGTTTTCTCCCCAAGTGGGAGCACAGCACGCCATACCGTTTGGCCTTCGGCATAACTCCGACCTCGAGTGACTTTATCATAAGACCGCGCAACACGCTGCTTCTCAAAGATGAGATTGTTGAAAGTAGTGATGCGATGTTCGTCAAGGTCTTCAAGCTCTTTCCACATTGCCTGGACGTAATCGTCACCAAGCAACTGGTGCTGCTCCTGGACACGAAGAGAGGTGACGTGAACCTCAAGGGGGAGGACGGCGTCAGGGCCATACATGAGAGCATATGGGGTGGTATCTGTCGGACCACGCTTGGATGTACGGTAGGCCCACAGAGTATGGTGAAGTTCTAGATGCCAAACGCGGGGGTTCAACTCTAGCATCTTGCGTAGGATGCCGAGGATAACTTTGTTGCTCGCCTCCGCTTGACCATTGGATTGGGCATAATAGGGGGTCGAATGCAAGAGTTTGATACCATAGCCGGTGAGGAATGTGACTACAGAATCCGCCATGAAAGCTGCCCCCCGGTCCGTCACGATGCATTCTGGAATACCAAAGCGGGAAATAATGTTGCAGAAAATAAAGTTGTTGACCGAGGTCGTGGAAGCGACCTTGAGTGGCTCGGCCTCAACCCACTTGGTAAAGAAATCGGTTGCCACGATAAGGAACTTGTGCTGCTCAGAGGAATGGGGATGAATGAGGCCGACGAAGTCTATCGCCCATCCTCGACTTGGGCAGGGTTTAACGATAGGCTGTAGCGGAATGTTTGGAATGTGTTGCACTGGTCCGTGAGCCTGGCAATCCTGACATCCTTTAGCGAAAGTAATACAATCCTTGAGAATAGTAGGCCAGTAGTAGCCGTGGCGACGGATTAACCAACGCATCTTTCGTCCAGCCTGATGCGAACCACAAATGCCGGAATGCACCTCACGCAGAAGCCGCTAAGGCCAGAGGCAATCTGGGCGAACTCATTCGCCGCGATGTTGAACTTGCGCGAAATGTGCTCGATGTGAACGTCATTGAACCGGTCCAATACGTCAAACGCTTTGCGCAAGTAAGGCTCGATAGATGAACTCAAGCACTTGAACTTCGCCACAAGTTGGTTGACAACCAATGATGAGCGAGGAAGTCCGCTATGGCTTGTCCTTTAACTGCCTTTTGCGGAATATATTGCAAAGAGAATTCAGACAAAGCCAATATCCATTTACCTATGTGTTCCCGTAGGATAGGGGGGGAAAGCATATATTTGACTAGGTCGGACTGAGCGATCACCACCGTGGTAAAGGCCAACATGTAGTGGTGGAGCTTGCAACCTGCAAAGAATAGGGCGAGACACAACTTTTCCATTGGGGAGTAGCGCGTCTCGCAATCGGTCAACACCCTGCTAAGATTGTAAACGGCGTGTTCCACTCCGTTCTCGTCGTCTTGTGCCAAGAGTCCGCCAATAGACAAATCAGCAGCGGCGATGTAGAGCTTAAGCGGAAAGCCAGGGCGAGGCGGAACCAAAACAGGTGGGTTCGTAAGATAGTCCTTGATACGATCGAAGGCCTCCTGGTGTTGTGACTCCCATACTTACTCGGTTGCCCCGTGGAGCTTTAGAAGAGGCGAAAAGGGCTGAACTTTCCCTGCCGCGTTTGAAATGAAACGGCGGAGGAAGTTGATTCGCCCCATCAGTTGTTGGAGCTCCTTTTTGGTTGTAGGAGGCGAGGCGTTTATTGCCGCCTGCGCCTTGTCTTTGGGGATCTCGATACCCCTTTGATGGATTAGAAACCCTAGGAAGTCGCCTGCCTCCGCGAAGAAAACACACTTGGCGGGGTTCATCTTCAGGTGATGTTTTCGCATCCGCGTGAACACCTGCCGGAGGTCTTCAACGTGTGTCTCCCGTGTCTTGGTTTTAACCACTACGTCGTCGATGTAGACTTCAATCAACTTGCCTAGGATATCGTGAAAGATAAGGTTCATGGCGCATTGATATGTTGCCCCCGCGTTCTTGAGCCCGAATGGCATGACAACATACTCGAATGCACCTGCAAACCCCGGACAGCGGAAAGCAGTCTTGTGGCGATCTTCTTCAGTGACAGGGATCTGATGGTACCCAGCAGTTCCATCCATAAAGGATAGCACTTCATGCCCCGCGACCGCATCAATGAGGAGGTCAGCAACAGGCATGGGATATATATCTTTAGGCGTTGCGTTGTTGAGGTCACGGTAGTCAACACAGACGCGCGTTTTGCCGTTCTTCTTGCGAACTGGAACGATGTTGGATAGCCATTCATTGTATTTGGCCACGCGAATGATACCTGATCGGTGCATGTTCTCAATTTCTTCCTTGACCACGATCTGGGTCTCAGTTCGCATGAATCTGCCGTCTTGGCGGACTGGACGTCTGTCGGGATGAGTAGGCAGTCGGTGACAGACTAAATCCGAGGATAGGCCCGGCATGTCTTCGTACTGCTCGGTGAAACACTCCCTATATTCATGTAGTAAGGCGAGAAGGTCTTCCTTTTCTTGTCCCGCCAACTTGGCACTGATGGAGAGTAGTAAGGGTTTCTCTGCAGTCCCCACGTCGACTTGTAAGGTGGGGTCGCGGACTTGAGGCGGCGTGTCGTCCAAGGCAGCGGGAGCTAACTGAATAACTTCCTCCTCGGTATCGGTATAGTCCACTATCTCGTCTACATACTCCATAGTGGCGACCCTGTCGTAGGCTTCGCGTTTCGTCCAGTATGAGAGGAGTCTCTCACACAAGGACTCGCCAGCCTCGCGTGCTTCTTCTGAGGACGTACTAATCATAAGATAGTTGTAAGGGATCCGCGATGGTGTGGGGACGTTGTAAATCGTCCCTCGCCTGAGTGAGTCCCCATCGCGTTAAGTTGGAGGCCGTGGCCCCATATGGGCGGCCTTTAGAATCGACGCCTTGGATGTCCAATGGGCCTAAGTCAGTATTGTAATAGCGGGCGTCATTGAAGTTGGCGGAAATGGAGAAAGGACGCGGATCCACTTAGATGAGGACCGCCTCGCGTTTCTCAGTATCCCGATCATAAGCTCCTGGTGCATGGATGAAGGTATACAAAAACTTCTATGGATCCAGTCACGGCCTAGGATCATGTTGTAGGACGAAGCACACTCGGCGACGAAGAATGTGTAGACCCTTGAAGTCGGTCGTCCCACCTTGACCCGTAAGAACAACAAACCTAGAATCCTGGAGACTTGTCCTGTGAAGTTCTTGACTGTCAAGGACGTAGTTTGGATCATCGAGCGTGGGATACCAAGGAGTCCTATAGTACTGGTGGTGACGACGTTCACTGCAGCCCCTGTGTCGACCATGATTTTGTTGATCATAATCCCTTCAACTTTAGCCGTGATATACAATGGCCTCATGTGAGTGGCCATGTCCAGGGTCGGAGTGGAGAAAGTCAGAGTCGGCATGCTTGTGACGCTGCTTGTGGCTTCCAACGGTGCAGCGTATGCAGGCTCCGCCAGGACTGGACCCATCTCACTGCTGCAAGGGGGGGATATGTCACAGACACTTTCACTATTGTCTGGAATATCCGCCGCGTTGCATGTTGTATTTGGTGGGAGAGTGTATCTCTCAGATATGAAGAACACCATTCCGACCTGAAAAGAGAATTGTTCGCGGACTGGAACCAGTGGCATCTCAATGCTCCCGTGTTCTCCGTCGAGCACGGCAAATGCAACCTCCGCTGGATTGACCTCTTCGAGCTCTGGCCATGCAGAGATCTCAAACATATTGCAGTTGAATGATTCACCCTGCCCTTCTACTTGGTCGTCGCCCAAGTCGATGCGAGGCTCGGAATGAGTCTCCTCGTTCCGGGAATTCTCGCGGAAGCATTAGGCCATGAGTTCCACGAGGTTGGGGCTAGAGGTGCTACTTTCGACCCCTGGCGAGACATTACCCTCTGGCTGCCATGGTCGCCACACGAGTTTGGTCGAGGGCTATTTGTCCTTAGCTGAATGCCTATCCGCAGCTAGAGGAGCGCTGGCATTGTTCTCTGCCTTAGACGGAGGAAGGACTGAGACTGAGGCTCCTGTTTGGGTTGTGGTTGGGGCGGCCACGGTCGCGATAGTTCCTTTCTAGCTTCAGGTTCCTGGAGAAGAGGTTTCGGGGGATGTGATGACCGAGGCGGCTCGCGCCTTGATGTGGTGAACAGTCCTCGCTTTGCTGGGGAAGACGGTTCTCGTCTTCTCTTTGCCTCTGGCGACTGCCTACGCCTTGGTAGAGGTGGAGGGTCCCTTCTTCGTTCGGCTTCCGGCGACTGCTGGCGCCTTGGTGGAGGTAACAACTCCCTTCTTCTTTCAGGTTCTGATGAAGACTTGTGCCGAGAGGACTGTGGATCCCTTCTCCTTGCTGGCTCCGGAGATGATCTGTGCCTAACGGGGCACGAATCTTGTCTTGGTGGTACGGTGAGGCGACAGAAGACATTCGCCTCTGGAGCGGGGTCGTTTGTGGCCTGCACACAGACATGTGGAGGCGTGACAAGAGGTCTTTGGAGCAGAGCGCGCAAGCCTTCAGCTTCTCTCCACATCCTCTCGGGTGTCTGCGTGAGCTGCGAGGGTCGGATGATGCCATCATCGGCCGCTCGCAAGGCACGCAGGATGCTGCCATACTTCTTCTGTAGTTTCCGCTTCTTGGATCTGCTGATGGAAACCGGCTTTCCCCCTTGCTGTGTGTACCAAATCCCTTCCTTGATCGCTGATTTGAATGTCGGAGGAATGTAGGGGTCAGTCAAGATACATCGCCGAGGGCTTGAAGCCTCGCTGTCTTGGTGTTCGCTGCCGGAGTCGGAGATATCCATCGTGCTTGAAGCTGGAGACGAAGGTATATCTTTAGTCCAGTGTGATTGGACAAAGGTTTCGAGGCGCTTGATCCTCTGTTCTAGCTCTTCGCGAGTCCTGGGACTCATGGGTTGATAGTTGTCAGCTGGAGACGGTGTATCGTCCCGCATAGTAGCTTTGCCTTTATCTTTTCTTGAAAGTTGATCGGGCTGCACTCTGGCGGCTAACTCCTTTGCTGGGTAGTGGTTCCCATTTTGGTTTGCTAGAACGGTGTAGTCATTCGCCGGTCTCTTGCGGTTTCGACCTGGCGGTTCGCATTGGCCCGCGTTTGGAGATAGGTCCAAAGTTATCGCGCGCTGGCCGATGCGGGGCCAGGCGATGTCAGCAATTGTGATCATGAAGCCACCTTTGTCCTCAAAGCGAATATACTTGAGGTCTAGCCAGTCCTGAACTTGCTCGCGGAGCTGGTAACAATCGCGAGTTCTGTGTCCCCAACTGTCATGGAACTTGCAATGGACGCGGCCTTCCTTGTATTCAACATAGGGCAAGGCCCTTGATATAGTGACGAGTCCGACGTCAATAAGATCGTCTAAGACCTCGTGCGCGAGGTTGACGTTGTAAGTGTACTGGCGAGATGGCTGACGTGTGTCATCATTACCATCCTCTCGGTCTCGCTTAAGTGCTCGGCGCGGATTATCATCCTCTGGGTGTTCGGTCAGGTCCAAGGTGATTCTCCGCTCTCCTGGCTTTGGTGCGCGGCGACGGCTATTCTCCTTTGGTTGGTCGTTCCAATTCACCTCGACCATACCAACAACGGCCGGGAATGGATCTACATCCACCAGAGAAGCTGTGCTTCCGGGCGTCTTCATTTTTAGGGCGCCCGAATTCAACCAGGTTTGCAGTTGGTCGCGGAGTTTGACACAGTCCTTGGTGTCGTGATTGTAGGCGTTGTGGAAACTGCAATACTTCTTGTCCTTTAGCTCTTCCTTGGACGGGATCTTGTGATCCAAGCGCACGTATTTCGCCTCAATCAAGTCATTAAAGACAAGATGGGCGTTTTTCGCGTCATATGTGTACGCCTCATATTCTGGCTTAGTCCATGCAAAGGACTGAATGGTGATTGGCTGACTGGTCATCTTGAGATTCTTCAGTTTGTGAGCTAAAGGCTTCCCGGTCAGTTCGACTGCTCTGACGTCGTCAACATATCCCTGCGCGGCCTCATTCTCCTCCTGCCTTTGGTAGTAAGGGTCGAACGTGGGGGATTGGAGGTTTAATGCCCCTACTATCCTGTTTCTCCCCGGTACGTATGTCCCCTTGGAGGCATTCGCCTTCTCGTCCATTTCCTTGAGGATCAGCTCATAACTGCCAACCTTGTTGATGAGGTCGCCCATAGACGTGAAGCGTTCCCCATGGTGCTTCAACCGCTGGCGGTGTTCGAGGCCACGAACAGCAAACTTAATGGCTTCCTGTTCGGGTAGGAGGAAGTCGCACTTGGCCTGTTGGATCTTGAACCGTTGGAGGAAGGAGACGCCCGACTCCATGCTTTGCTGGCTCATTTGGGTGGGGGAGTCAAGGCCGACCTCTGGCTCAATGGTACTGTAGGTCTCCCGGAACAGTTTCTCCATGGTAGGCCAGTCCGCAATGGATCCTGGCTTCAACCTGGAATACCAAGTAAATGCAGCTCCGGACAGAGAGGTCCCGAAGAGCTTGAGCTTGAGGATATCATTGTTCCCGTACTGGCCGCACTGGACTTTGAAGCGGGCCATGTTGGTTGCTGTGTCTTCCCTTGTTTCTCCAGAGAAGGTAGTGAACACTACGTTCTTAAACCCATGCGGGAAAGCGTATTGCGCCACACTATCCAGGTAGGGGTCGCGATATTGTAAGTTAGCATCACCGTTTCAGGTCTGCTCCTGGACGATGGAGGAGATAAGCTGGTGCCAGTCGGCTGTTGTCACGGGCACGGACTCTGCCCCTTCCCCATGGTTTGGCCATGTAGAGAAACTGAAGGCATGTCCGCCGTTCTTGGGAGTAAGGCTGGAATAAACTAGAAGCGGGTCATCTGGTGTCTCGGTTCCCTGGCGTAGAGAATTATTCAGTCCCTTGGAGGGAACAAACGTGCCATGCGGGAGCGGACTCTTTGACGTTCCTGCCCCTGGCACGAATTGCGAGGCCTTCGGAGTCCCAACCTTAGGGTTTCCCCTGGCACGTTCATTGGGAGGGATGTACTTGGGCATCCCTTCGTTAGCGCTGGGGCCAGTAGGGTTTAGAGCAGGGTTCATTGGTGGCTGCGCCTTCATCCAGTCTTCAACTTCAAGGATCCGTAGGTTCAGCCGGTCATGTTTGTCTTTGAATTCGTCTAGCTTCTCTAGACTGTTCTTACTTCCAAAGAAAGAGGCATTCTGCTGGTCATGCAGCTTGATTGGTATTGTGCTCGTCCAAGCGGCGAGTCTGCTCGTCTACTGTCGCGCGAGTGAGCGACAGGACCTCTGCATGTTGCTTCACGACGGTCTTTGTGTTCTGGTCCAGATCCGAGCAGATCTGTTGAAGGCTTCCTTCGACCAAGCCCTTGGTTTCCCTTGTTTCGCTGACAAATTGGTTGAAGTCTTCAGTGAGTACGGTAAGGTTGTGCTGGTCTGCTTCCCAAAGGGTTTTGTCCCTTTTGACCTGTTCAACAAGGCCGTCGACCTTACCAGCAAAGTCGGTGAGGCTTTGTTAAGTGGCGGAGCTTTGGTTTGTCAAACCCTGGGTTTGGGTTGTCAAACTCTGGATCTTCCCCGTGAGTTGTGCGAACATTTGGAAGACTTGCTCCATAGACTGAGCAGAGTCTGTATCTTGGGTCGGCTAAGAGCCTACCATGGCGGTCTCGTTGTAGTCTGGGTCACCAAACTGAGCAAGGACCTGTTCTTGAGTGAGGGATCGGCAAGCCGCGCTGTTATGGGGCTTATACCGTAGCGATCTATGCTTGAGACAAGAAAGCTGAGGCTTTCGGTATGGCGCTTCCTCTGGTTTCCCTATGATGTATTCGCTTGTACTCCCTGTCCCACTGGGCGTGCCAATGTTTTGGCCACGATCCTCAGCGCGCGGAGCATAGGTAACTAGCGAACAAAGAGAAGGGGGTGTTGCGGGCGTGCCACCTCGCGGACGAGGAAAGAGTTGTAGGTGTGCGAGATCTTGACTTCTGATCAGGCGAATGGGGTTTCAGGTGCCACCTCAGACGAGGATTTAGGAGCACAAGCGATCGATACTCACGGGTGTTCAGAGAGAAGTCGGGGTAGAGTCCGGAGGGCTCTAAAGAAGAAACCTAGGCGGCGGCGCTTAGGGTTAGGGTTTCGAGGAGCTCGAAGGGTAACTGGGTTTCAGTTTGTATTGTGTTTTTTGTGTTTGTTTGAGTGTGTCTATTTGTTTGAGTGTCTTTTCTGTTAGGGTTCAAGCCCCCTTATATAGTAGTTCGACTTGCGGCAGAAGAAAAGTAATTAGAATCCAAGTCGGACTCTGAAACCCTAATAGCACAAGGGCACTGTTCTGTCCATGCGAACCAACCATCTTGTGACACATGTCCAGTTCCCACAGTTCATTCCGCATAGGGCATTGCTTCCGCGCTGCCAACTGTAAACTCCTATGCGAACTGGAATTAGGAGTATACTCATCTCGCGGGCTGTTACAGGATGCTATCTCGCGTGCTCCTGTAGCTCGCTTCCATTTCGCAGGCTATTGCAACTCGCGAGCCTTAAAAGGGCTTTTTATATTAAAAGGGCCACAGGGATTGGCCCGAAGCATGTCAAAGACTTTGAAAAGTCTTCAACGACTCAAGTGGTGCAAGCGGCCTCCGCCTGTTGCTTCCTCGCGAGATCTCCTACGCGAACTAGCTCGCCAGCTCGCCTTGCCTCGCCTACGCAGAGAGTCAATCTCTAAGTGAATGTTTTACGCGGATTCATCCCGTGCGCGAGCTCTGTATCTCGCGCGAAGTCCATTTAGCGCGCGCGAATTATGTTAAGTGCGCGAAGTCCGTTCCGCGCGAACTGTGTAGTCCGCCTATGTCCATTCTGCATGAAGTTCGTTCCTCGCGCGGACTGTTAAACTCAGCTCGCGCGGTCCATTTTGCACGCGGACTGTGTAACTCAGTCCGCGTGGCCTCGCTAGCAGACCAACACTTGCAAAATTAAAGAACTTGGGTTTGCCGATATGACATGGACCAAGAACTTAATTAATATTCACTTAGACATTTACTGTCCAGTAAAATATTAATTTAGGCGTAAATAGAACTCATGAGTACGCGTTTGTTTGGTTACTTATGAGGGATGACTAAGTGTTGACGAACTCATAAGTAAGAGTAGAGAAATGATTGTGTGATGTTCTTATGTGTTGTCATTTAAATTCCTTGCTTTGAGTATCTCCTGAACTATGCTTATCCGCAGGAAATTCTTTAATCTTAATTGTATGATTTTTAGTGAAATTCCTGAACTATGCTTTTTGCAGGATTTCATTTATGATTTGAGTGATTGTGATTTGTTGTGTTTTCTTAATTTCTTCTTTTGATTCTCTTGCTTGTAAGTGTTTCCTGAATTTATTTTTAATGCATGAACTCTTGGTTTTACCTTATGTGTTGATGAGTAGAAGTATTGAGTTATTTTGGGATTTACTCATACGGGCTTTTTAGCTTACCGGGTTTGTTGTTTACAACCCGGTGCACCATTTTCTGGTGTAGGGGTTAGACCTGCAGATGTTGATCAGCAGGGTTGAGCCGGAGGCATAGTGGCCGGATTTTAGTTTCTTTGCACTTTATTTTATTTTGTCGTGACAGTTGTTTAAGCTCATGTGAGCGACTTAATTATTACTAGACTTTTGAAGTTAATGTAATTAAGTAGGTTTAATGTTTAACTCGATTTACGAGTTTGTTGACATGTACACTTCCAGTATTGTTGTTAGTTTGGAAGTTGTTAAGCAAGTTTTGGGATTTTAAAATTTTGAGTTATATCACGCCCAAATTTTTGAAAATTTATCCTTCGATAATTGGGGTGTGACAGTTTGGTATCAGAGCCAGGTTTACATATTTGGTGATAATCAATACTTCGGAGTGATGACCCGACTGCAGCGGATCACCATCATTAACTCTTCAGTATTGATATGTCATTGGGTATGTGAAGGGTTAGGTGTTGCTTCTAGGTTAGTAGGATGTCAGAGTAGGGATTACTCTGTTAGTGGGATTTTGAATCCTTGTGTTCCACCTAGAGTTAGTGCCTTGGTTAATGTACGATGTATTAGACTTATACTTTGGTTTAAGTTTTATGCATGAGTTAACTAAGGTTTACTTGCTTCTTAAGTGATGGATCCTCCGAGAGGAAGAGCTAGGGGCCATGTTAGTGCCAGAGGAGCAGGTAGGGCTAGAGGCAGAGGTAGGGCTCCGCCTGTGGATGAGTTTTATGAGGAGGAAGTAAAGTTGGAGTCACTGGTGCCAGTTGTGGTAGATGATGGTCTACGTCTGGCTAGGCTGGCTCAGGAGATTATTAGGTTGGGAGCACCTACTTTTCTTGGGGGTACGGACTACCTAGTGGCTGATCACTAGATTGAGGGCATTGAGACCTACTTTACCCTGATCACATGTACGGAGTTTGAGAAGATGCGGATTGCCACGTTTCTTCTCAAGGATGAGGCACGAGTATGGTGGGGCGGGGTAGAGAGAGCAAGAGATGTGTCCGTCTTGACTTGGGAGGGGTTTGTACAACTCTTACGGGAGAAGTACTTTCCAGATACTGTAAAAGAGCAGTTGGAGATCGAGTTCTTAGCTTTAGAGCAGGGCCAGATGAGTGTTAGGGAATATGAGGCCCGTTTTTCTCAGCTGTATCGATTCTCCAGAGAGATGGGTGCAATGGCCTTGTCACGGAAGTTCATTCGGGGTTTGAGGCATAAGCTCCGGAATGTCATGGCTTCACACCGTTTTGCTACTCTAGTAGAAGCGGTTGAGAGTTCTCTTGCAGTTGAGCAGGAGGAGGCCATGCATGAGAATGAGAGGCAGAGAGATGTGCATGGGAAAGGGAAGGCCATTGCAAGGGGTAGTGGCTCTGAGGGTCATCATGGTGCTTTTGGGAAGAGACAACGAACTGATCAGCAAGCTCTAGCTATAGTGCCAGCTGCACCTATCCGACAGGCAGAGCCTTTGAGATGCTACCATTGCGATGGGTCAGGGCATACTTCTAGGGAGTGCAACAAGTGGAAGACTCAGGCTTGTTATAGTTGTAGGCAGGTGGGGCACCTTGCTAGGGAGTGTACTCGACCTCAGGAGGACAGGCAGGGGTACCAGCAGAGACAGTTGCTTCCGACTCAGTAGCATTCAGGTGAGTTAGTTGTTTATCTTTTATTAGGTTACGGTGGGTGGTGTCTTGTCGTTTGGGCCTTATGAATTTAGTTAAGACTTGTGTGTTGGACTTTCTGTGTGGAAAATCCCTTGTGACTTGTCTTCTGTGTGTGATTGTCACACCCCAGTCCTTAAGTTATTTTTACGGTTATTTTACTTTGAAATTATTTTAATCTTTTACTGTATTAAGTAACCGTTTACTGTTAAGGACCTTAAAGTTGACTTTTTCTTCCGTTTGGAATTTGGGAAAACTTTCTTCATGAAAGTTGTAGAGGACGTGATTACGAGTTCGTAGACATGCCACGCGTTAAAATCGAAATTAGCATGGACAAGTTATCAATTAAATGGTAAAGATTTTGTGTTGGTAAAAAGGGGTAAAATTTTTAGTGGGTATATTTTTTTGGGTTTAAGTTTTGGACCGGGTTAAGGGGAGCAGCCCGAGCCCAAACCTTCTCCTCTTTTTCTTTCTCTTCCTTCTTCCTTCCCCGAGCTCTCTCTCTCCCGTCGGAAAGCTTTGCCGTCAGCTGCCGCCGTCCAGCCAGCAACCGGCCGCCACTCCAGCCCAGTTCGGACCCCCGCGACCTCCTCTCTCTCCCCTGTCTGGTATCCGAGCAGGTAGTGCCGCCGGAGAGGAGAAAAACCCGCCGGAAACGCCGACTGTCTCTTCGCCGGAGCTCCGTCCTCCGACCACCATAGGCCGAGATTTTTGGCTCAACTTGTGGCCCTCATCTAGGTGAGTAATCCCTCCAAAGGAATCGGTCTAATTCAATCTTGTTGTGGAGATTTGTATAATTGAAATTCTAGGGATTTTATGGATGTTTTGGTTCGATTACCCTAGTTAGCCTTAGAATTGGACTAAGTGCTAGTTAAGGAAGTTGTTGTGGATGATGAGAGGAGTATGCTGTTTAAATTTGGTGGCCATAGGAAGTCGCCAGAAAACGGCTGCCGGCAGAGCAGGCGGCGGCGCCGCCCCTCAGGGGCTGTTTTTCATGTTTTTAAGATGGTATTAAGGAGAGGAGTTTAATGAAGTATAGTTTGGAATTTTAGGGGGAGTTTTGTAAATGTTGGGGATTTTTCAATGGTTAAGGATTTTGGCGGTGATTAAAATGGAATATCAGTAGTTGGGTTAACCGGTTTTAAAAGGCGTAAAGGGTTAATTTTTGGTTATCGGTGATGATGGTGAATTTTGAGTTATATTGGATTAAAGATGAAGAAAATGGGCAAGGAAGAATAATAATTTTAGACCCTTGATTTTATGGAATTATTAATTGAAGTTTTAAATGCTGTTTGGGAATTAATATTAATTATTGTTCAGGACGTGAGGAAAATCATTTGGAGGAAGCCTCGGGTCGTCAGCAGGCTTAGCCGAGCACTGTGAGTGGACCTTTGATTTAAATTCCATGCATGCACTAAAGTTATTTAATTTCAAAGGCATATTTGAAATTAGTGTTTTCTTGGGATTAATGAGTTTCATCTGTTAATTGGGAACTCTCTTGCTCATATCATTTGACATGTGGGACATGTTAATTGATCTTTTATATTTGGTAATCTATTACACCCTAAAGGGGTTGTCTGATATTATTTATTGCTAGCTAACATTATTTAGCGGTCCTCATCATATATGAGTAGAGCGCTTAGTGTGGGACGTTATTATAGTCCTACCGGCGGTCCTTATCATATGAGAGTTGAGCGCTTAGCGTGGGACGCTACTATAGCCTAGGAGGCAACCGATCGGTATATATAATATATTATTGTTAGCTAGCCATTATTTAGCGGTCATCATCATATGAGAGTTGAACGCTTAGCGTGAGACACTATTATAATCTATTTAGTGGTCCTCATCATATGTGAGTAGAGCGCTTGGCGTGGGACGCTATTATAGCCTGGGAGGCTCATCGTTATGGTGAAATATTTTTTCCCTATTTGTTTTGTTTTATTGAGAACCAATGGGATTGGTTCATTGTTTTAGTTTATAATTATTTTCGGGAAGAGTTCTAAGAGTGGCATGCATAAATATTTTTTTTCCAATGGAAATTATGGGAGAGCATAGATTTGATTTCATTGCTCCATATTCTTTTGTTATTTATTTTTGTCCACTCACTCTAACGTTTTAAATGCTTCTCCCCTGGGCCTTTCGTTTTTAAATGCCCAATCTGCAGAGTTCGGTTCGGCGAGGATAGGAGGCGTGTCATAGATCCCCACCTCATCCAGTTTTCCCATATAGGTTACCAGTTTAACCTATTGTGTTGTCTATCTTATTTTTCCTAGTAGATGCTCTGATAATTATGGAATGGTTTAAGTATGTTAAGAGCTGATAAAACAAAAGATTCATTTGTTGTGTTTATTTGAGAGATTATATTTATGGATGTTGTTTGGGAATTATTGTGAGTTGTGGGCTTGGTGATTTTTCTTTCAGGTAAGGTTACCCATTTTCAAAGGAGGTTCTACCAAGAATTTTTGGTAGAATTTTCCTTGAGGTGGGTCCCGCAGGGTTTATCCCGGATTTTCAGGGGAAATCTGGGGTAGGTCCTGACAGTGATAGCATGTTTTATCTTATGATTGGGTTGGTTGAGATTTGACTTGAATAGAATTGTGTTATGAAATGGTATAGCAATTATTGAGTAGCGATGTGTGCCATTCTTGTTTGAAGGAGATTTTATGTGTAACTGATGCCTTCATGATTTATGGACTTGTAGCAGTGTTGTTTTCTGTTATGGCAAGGTTCTTTTGAAAGCTCTTAGTGTCATATTGAGTTGACAATGATGTGATGCAGATATTGTTTTGGTGTGAGTTCACATTCTTGTGTAGTTTGTGTGTTGCGTTATGGTTAGCAACGTAGTGGCTATGTAATATGCAGGGATGTGTTTCGCGAATCATTCAGTTACCACCAGGTGGGGTAGTAGTGTGAGTTCATGTCGGGCGTCAGGTGACCAAGACAACGAAAGCAGTGTGGTTACGTTGTCGTTGTTGTTTGTCTTGTTTTTTCCTATGAAGTCGTATGACAAAATCATTGAGGGAACTCAATATGCTAGTGGAGGCATCGAGACGAGAGAGATTGTTTAGTAGTTTGTTTCGGTTTGGGGGTTAAGTTAGCAGCACTTGGTTGGAGTAGTGCGTTTAAATTTCGGGGACGAAATTTCTTTAAGGGGTGTAGAATGTAATACCCCGGAAATTTAATGTTAGTTTCTAATATTATTTGGGAATTTTCGAGTTAGAAGTTAGTGTGTTTTGAGGTTCGAAGGAAAAGCGGAAGTGTTTGGATGCATAATTTACCGAAAGGGTTTTATGGCTTTGAAGGGTCAAGAGTTGACTTTCTAATCTGTTGCGTTTCTCGAGAAACTTCCTTCATGAAAGTTGTAGAATTTGTCGATACGAGTTCGTAGACACGCGGCACGCGTAAAACGGATGTTGTATGAGAAAGTTTTAGTCAACGGAAGTTCGTGGCTTTACTGGAATGTGAGTTAAATAGGACAGTTTTCTTTTGGGTCCTCATAATTTTCAAAACCCTTATTTCTTCCCCTCTCCTTCTCTCTCTCCGTCCCCGAGAGAGTTCAAAATTCCCAGCCGATCTGACCCGGAATAGGCGACTCGACCCGGACTTTCCTGCGTCGTCCGACGCCGCCTGACCGCGCCACCGGCCCGAATCGCTTCCTCTTCTCTTTGCCTTGGCCCCTCTCTAGCTGGTTCACTCTGATTCAGTCCTGAAGGGGTGATTTAAAGCCCGGAAGTTCGGCTTGGAAACCAGTCGGGATTCTCACCTCTGGCGGCGGCGACGAGGCTTGAAACCGGTCGGGATAGAAGCTCCTTGGCGTCCTGGTTCGACTTGTGGTGGTCTTGAAGCTCGACTCACGGTGTAGAGTGGCGGTGGTGGATTTCATTTTTCTGGCGACGTTTTCGGCCTCTTTCCGGCCGATTTGGTTCAAACGTCAGGTATAAAAGATGCTTCCCTTGCTTCAATCTACAAGTTTGATTTTGGAAGTTTGTTGAGATTCTGAAGTTTTGGGGTGGCGCATGGGGCCCACTCCCAGCCGCCTGTGGTGGCGCGTGGCGGCGCGTTCAGTAGTGTCTATGGTGTTTTGTGGTGCTGGTTGGGTAGTACTCTTCTTTACGAACGTGTTGATATGTGGGTTGTAGGTTTTGGTTACCATTATTGCATGCTAGGGTTTCCCCTTGGTGCTAAGTTTCGTTTGGTTCCGTTTTGGGTAAATCCGAACATGAAAATCTGGTTAGTAGTTCTATATGATGTGTAGGACGTTTCGGCGACCTTTTAGAGATCAAATAGGAGGATTTGTCTCGATTGACAAGCTCGTGGGTTAGGACTTGAGTTTTGGTTCGAGTCGGGTATTGTTATTTTTGATAGTTACTATGGTTAACGTTTTGTTAATAGGTGACTTGTGGAGTGTGGTTTTAAGCTATTTACTTGTGTTGTGCGTGCGAAGACGCAGCTGGATTTGAGGTGAGTAAAATCTTACCAAGGTTCACTTTGTGACCTATTTATATATGATGATTATAATGATGATATCAGATTATTATTATGATGATTATGAGGATGATATGATGATGATGATGATTATTATTATGATGATGATTATGATGATTATGATGATTATGATGATGATAATGTTGATGACAATGTTGACGACGATGATGTTGATGATTTAAAAATTATGTTTTTCTTTTGTTGTTTTAAAATATATGAACTTGATCGCCAACGGCTTATGGTAAGTGAAAACAAGTTTTCTGTTAAAAATATAATATTTCAAATGGACTTCTGATCATGTGTGTGTCTGAGTGGTGATTGTGTGCATTCGTTGTGGAATGGTGCCTTAGTGGTGATTGTATGCATTAGTTGTGGATGTGTGTGGCTTAGTGTTGATTGTGTGTATTAGATTAGGAGCCTTCGTGGTGGACCGGGAACCAAGCCTTGGCCGGGTGATTGGTTACGGTCAGTATAGAGCTCTAGTTTGTCTGTCGGTATTTCATGGGGGATGACTAAGTGTTGATGAACTCATAAGTAAGAGTAGAGAAATGATTGTGTGTTGTTTTTATGTGTTGTCATTTAAATTCCTTGCTTTGAGTATCTCCTGAACTATGCTTATCCGTAGGAAATTCTTTAATCTTAATTGTATGATTTTTAATGGAATTCCTGAACTATGTTTTTTGCAGGATTTCATTTACGATTTGAGTGATTGTGATTTGTTGTGTTTCCTTAATTTCATCTTTTGATTCTCTTGCTTGTAAGTGTTTCCTGAATTTATTTTTAATGCATGAACTCTTGGTTTTACCTTATGTGTTGATGAGTAGAAGTATTGAGTTATTTTGGGATTTACTCATACGAGCTTTTTAGCTTACCGGGTTTGTTGTTTACATCCCGGTGCACCATTTCCTGGTGTAGGGATTAGACCTGCAGGTTTTGATCAGCAGGGTTGAGGCAGAGGCATAGTGGCAGGATTTTAGTTTCTGTGGACTTTATTTTATTTTGTTGTGACAGTTGTTTAAGCTCATGTGAGCGACTTAATTATTACTAGACTTTTAAAGTTAATGTAATTAAGTAGGTTTAATGTTTAACTCGATTTACGAGTTTGTTGAGATGTACACTTCCAGTATTGTTGTTAGTTTGGAAGTTGTTGAGCAGGTTTTTGGATTTCAAGATTTTGAGTTATATCACGTTCAAATTTTTGAAAATTTATCTTTCGAAAATTGGGGTGTGACATCTGGTCCCATCCTCCTTATCATAATAATAATCATCAACATCATCATCAAATAAAGGATTTTGGTAACTAGAAGGAGAAGGCATATAAACATGATTATCATATTCCTTTCCCGAACGTAGGGTGGTGATGGCATTGCATTCATGGACTTTGCCTCTTGGATTCGGCTCCGGTTGTGAGGGTAAGGCTTCCTTTGGTCTCTCACTCATGTTTGTGGCCATTTGACCCACTTGGATCTCTATTCTAGCCATGCCTTGCTTTAAGGTTTGATATCCTTGAGCTAGTGTAGAAATGTTTTGCCTTGTCTCCTCTTTAGTAGAGTTTTGAGCCATTAGGAACTCTCCCATCAAGTCTTAAAGATTAGGCTTCTTTGGTTCACTTGGAGCTTGAGTAGGAAAATCTTGAAGATTTGGGTAATAAAATGAGCTAGAATTTCCTTGAACCTTGCCACCATTATATCCAACACCTTGTGAAAACCCGGGAGGGGTGTTTTGACCGTGAAATCCATGACTTGAGGTGGATTGCCCATGAGAATTAGGTCCATATACTTGCTGCCCATATTGACCATGTGGTGAAAAATGAGTGCCCCCTTGGGTGCATTGCCATAATGACCAAAATTGGATGAGTCTTGACCTTGCCCACCTCTAAAGCCTTGCTTTCCACCTTGAAATGCACTAGATGAACCTCCTTGGTCTCTCCAAGAGGAATTGGGGTAATTCTTCCAACCGGGGTTATAAGTGTTGGAGTAAGGTTCATTTCTTTGGTTCCTTGGTTGGTACACTCCAACTTGATTCACATTCTCCTCCATGAACTCCGGAAATTGAGAAGCTAAGTGACACTCTTGAGTAGATTGTGCTAAGCTCTCACAAATCAAACATGAGGTAGAGGTTGCCATCTTCACTTGTGCTTGAGGAGGATTTCAGTTAACTTGATTTAGAAATTGATCAATCTTGCCCTCTAGTCTTTTGAACTCATGCAAAGAAGGTATGGATGATGTTTCTTTAACCTCATACATTCCACCTCGGTTTGGTGTGCTCTCCTTACTAGGTGTTTGTTGTTTCCTTGCATCATGATCATCCCAACGAAGAGAATTGAGAGAAATCTCCTCAAATGTGTCCCATGCGTCATCGGGGAGCTTGCTTGCAATAGATCCACCACTAAAAGTGTCAACTCTTTGTCTTTGCTCCGGCAACAACCCTCTATAAAATTTGTCAACAAGAAACCACTTCTCTAACCCATGGTGAGGACATGACATCTCAAGATCTTTAAACCGCTCCCAACACTCATGGAAACTCTCTAAAGGTTGTTCTCGAAATGCAATGAGCTCATCTCTAACAATTGAAGTTCTTGAATGAGGATAATACTTCCCCAAGAAAGTCTCTTGCATCTCAACCCATGTTCGTATAGATCTTGGAGGCAACTTGCTCAACCACTTTCTTGCATAGTGATTGAGTGTGAAGGGGAACAATCTAAGCTTCAAGCCATTAGGAGTGAGACCATTTAGTTGAACGGTAGTACACACTTGCTCAAACTCCGCAATATGGTCATAAGGGTTATCCGAAGGCGTGCCATTGAATATGGGTAGAATGCTCAAAGTAGATGGCTTGATCTCAAAATGATGATCACATTGAGGGAGCACAATGCATGAAGGGTGATCAACAATAGCGGGACTAGTGTACTCCCCTCATGGTCTTTGCTTGAGGAGGAGGAGGATTTTGTGCATCCCCTGTGTTGACTTCTCTTTGTGGCACTCTCTCTTGAACAAGAAAACGAGGTGGAGCACTCTCGGTAACAAATGACCTTCGAGTCCTCCTTCTTTGTCTCCTTCTAGTGTCCTCACTCAATACCCTTCTGCTTCTTAGAATGATCGGTTGATATGAAGAAGATGCTTCGTTCATACACCTTGAAACAAAAATAAGAACATGTAATAAGTAATCAAAAACTCACAAAAACAATGTAACTGTTGTAATATAAAGTGAAAAAGGATTTGAGAGTGAGAGAGTTTTGATGCAGACAAAATGGTAAGTCTCTTATTCATCTCATATGAGGTTTATATACTACTACCTCATGTATACACAAAGCAAGTAATGAATAGCAATCGGTTACAAAGAGAATGAAATACCATTTATTCTCTTAATCAATATTAATTCCTAAATAGCATAACTGATACACACTAATGGTGACATGAAATAGCCATATTTACAACACTCCCCCTTGGATATTTCATGTCAGTGTGTTGCCCTTGCTTTGTCTTTTGCCTTTAAAAGCTTGCAGATTGATGAAGTCTTCCCATTTAGAATTTATAAATAGGTATTGTATCTACGAGAGGAATACACTAAGGTTGCTACACCAAAACCTTGCCACGGTAAACCCAGTGGAAAAAACCCGTGATCGAAGGAAAAATGAGCAAATATGTATATGTCGAATTAACTTATCTTCAAGATGTAGTGAGTGGGTTGACCATACCAAAGATGTGCCTCGTTAAAACCTTGCCAGGAAACAAAACCCAGTGGGACAAAATAAACCTGGGCGAAGGTCAAAAAGAGTACACGATAGTCAAGTGGGTATACTTCAGGTGTCTGGACCCACCCCGGATTTCACCCTGAAACCCGAGGTAAATGCTGCGGGGTCCACCTTCAAGGAGAATTTACCGAAAATTCGGCATAACCTTCCTTGAAAATGGACAACCCTTACCTGAAAAATCCAACTTAACACTTCTATAACCAAACATCCATCCTCAACACCTGGAGCCTTCCTGCTCCCCAAGTTCATCACATCTCCCAATAAAATCAATTACTCAACTAAAATAATCCCACAACCAACAATACTCAAAATTAATTTACTAACTGGTTATCAGAGCATATCTAATAATGAAAGAATAACAATGAATAAAGATAAAGCGGACGCAGCCTCTGACTATGCCTCGACTTCATGTACGCTCGACCTCATTTAAACTTAGCCTGCAGACTAGGCATTTAAAACCAAAATGCCCGGGAGAAAGTAATTTAAAAACGTTAGAGTGAGTGGAAAAAATATAATAAATAATTTAACAAATAAATAACTTGTATACTTTCCCACGTTTCCACTTTTAAAACTTAACAGCATGCAACTTGATAATCCAAATTACTTTAAATCCAGAATACCACAAAAAAATAGACAAACCAGCCCCGCTGGGTAATCAAATAAAGAAATCTCGAAAAAAGAGATAAACCAGCCTCGCTGGTTAATCAATTATATAACTGAGAAAAATATAATAAGGGGAAGAGTTATCACCATGTAAAAGGAGCCTCACAAGCTCGGGTCGGTGCCTCCCAGGCTATAATAGCGTCTCACGCTAAGCGCTCTACTCACCTATAGTGAGTAGCCGCTAATAATGGCTAACTAACAAATAAATATAAATACCGATCGGTTGCCTCCCAGGCTATAATAGCTTCCCACGCTAAGCGCTCTACTCACATATGGTGAGTAACAGCTAATAATGGTTAGCTAGCAATAATCAATATAAGCGACCATATATTATGGTGACTAAAATCATGCAAGATCATATGAATGGTACGGTTCCCAACCGTACTTGAAAATCATCATAAGAAATTATAATAAACTCAATGACGTGTCTCACACGTCAAAATATTCTTAAATCCATAAATATAAACGAGATTTCAATATTAAATATAAATCATAAATAATAATATCTCCACTCGATATTACTCGCTAAAATATTCTCCAAGTCAAAATTATTATGCCTCAAATAAACAATTAAATTATGATGGAGAACTACTGAAAATCCCATTTTCGGTAATCATTTATAAATCTCAAAGTCATCAAGATAAAACCGATAATATTTAAATCCGGAGTCGTAAAGAATATCAAAACTCAAATACCAACTTTAAAACTCGAGCTCAAAACCATAAATCATGACCCATAATTAATCAATGCTTCAAACTCAAATACTTTCCAAGATCACTTCATAAGCCGAATTTATCATATAAGCTCGGAAAAATAAAATAATAAATTATAAAATCTTGCAGGCATAATTATTTAAAACCAAAATGTCCACTCACAAATTTAGGCATAAGCCCGACGATAACCGCATCGCCACTCAAGCGAGGTTCCCTTCGTATCCTAACACAATAAATATGCTTAGAACCACTCTTCGATTTAGGAAAATAAATGCTTTAACTTAATCATCGAAATCCTCCCAATTAACCCGCTAATTAGATTTTTACCAAACTTCATCTACAACTTCACTTCATCGGTTCTAGCACTTTAGGACCATAATCAAGAAAATCCAATGATCGGATTTATTCTATCAACCGCCAATTTCTCCAATCTCCGAAAAATTCCAAACTTAACCAAAACTCCTCCAAAAATTCCAAACTTTACTTCATTAAACTCCTCTCATGAAAACAAACTCAACAACATGAAAAACTACCCCAGAAGGGCGGCGGCCGGCAGCCGAACTCCGGCGACGTCCAATGCTTCCCAAATTTTAACACAACAATCCTCTCAATCCGCACAACAACTTCCTTAACTAGCACAAAATCAAATTCTAAGCCTAGCTAGAGTAATCGAACCAAAATAGTGAAATAGCCCTAGGACTTCAATTATACATTACTCCATAACAAGATCGAATTAAATTGATTCCTTTTGAGGGATTACTAACCTTGATGAGAGCTACAAGATGAGCCAAGTTTCACGAGCTATGGTGGCTGGAGGAGCGATTTCTGGCGACGGGACAGTCGGGCTGCTAGGAGCGGTTTCCTCTCGTTCGGTGGGGTCACATACTCGGTCACTGGCCCAGGAGGAGAGAGGAGGCAATGGGTGTCCGAACAGGACCGGTCCGGCGGTCTGTGGTGGCCAGACTGCGGCGGGCGATGGTGGTGAAGCCGGCGGGTCGGGGAAGCTTCGGGAGAAAGGAGAGAGAAGGAAGAGAGAGAGAAAAGAGAGGGTTGGGTATTTTCCCACCCGGTCCACCACTTAAAACACCCACAAAAATAAAACCTACTAAAATTTACCCCCTTTTACCAAAACAGTAACTTTCGTTTTTAGACCATAACTTCTTCATACGAACTCTGTTTTAAGCGTGTCGTGTGTCTACGAACTCTGTTTAACGTCCTCTACAACTTTTATTAAGAAAGTTTTCCCAAATTCCAAACAGAAGAAAAAATCAACTTTTGGAGTCTTAAATAGTAAACGGTTACTCAAAACGGTAAAAACCAAATTTGGGCAAGGAGTTTAGCAAACACAGCATTTCTCTGGCATATTTTGGGCTACACTATGTAGATCTAGAATTCTCTGCACTTCACCATCGCATTGTGCGGTTCGGGGATCGAGATGAGACATAGTGTGGACATTCCATGTCAATTCACGTCGTTCATCAGGAACGTTATCGTTCTTATCTCCCCCTAACGGCGGGAAGACTGTCTCATCGAAGTGACAATCCACAAATCTTGCGGTAAAGAGATCGCCTGTCAAGGGCTCTAAAAACGTATAATGGATGGGGATTCATATCCGACATATATGCCCATCCTTCGTTGAGGACCCATTTTGGTACGTTGTGGCGGCGCAATTGGCACAAAAACTGCGCACCCAAATACACGTAAGTGCAAAACATCAGGTTAGTACCCAGTCACCAACTGTAACGCAGAATAACGTTGAGTGGCAATGGGCCTCAGTCGGACCAACATGGCTGCATGCAAAATTGCATAGCCCCACGCAGATATTGGGAGCTTGGTACGCATTACCAAAGTCCGTGCAAACATTTGTAATCTTTTAATGAATGCTTCTGCGAGACCATTTTGGGTGTGAACATGGGGAACCAGATGTTCAACATTAATCCCAAGGGACATGCAATAATCATCGAAAGATTTTGATGTAAACTCCCCGGCATTATCAAGTCTGATGGACTTGATTGGATAATCCGGATGGTGAGCCCTTAATTTAATAATTTGGGCAAGGAGTTTAGCAAACACAGCATTTCTCGTGGACAATAGCGTAGCATGTGACCACCTCGTCGATGCATCAACCAAAACCATGAAATATTTAAATGGTCCGCATGGTGGTTGGATAGGTCCACATACATCCCCTTGTATTCTTTGTAGAAAAGAGATGGAGTCCTTCTCAGTCTTTGCATAGGATGGTCTTACATTTAACTTTCCCAATGAGCAAGCTTGGCACAGTGTGTTGCTATACACAAGATATTTATTGATAAGGGGATGCTCGTGTGATGAATTTAGGATACGGCGCATCATATTTTGACCCGGTCATGCCAAAGTAAATAATTGCTTGAATTTGGTAGCTTCTGGCTAGTTGTGTGATTTGCCTCAATCGATCTAATGGTGGTCATGTAGAGACCACTAGATAGGCCTTTTAGTTTCTCCAATGTACGCTTCCAGCCATACAAGTTGGAAGTTATGCAAAGATATTCCACTCCATTTTCCTCAGTAGTCTCAACGTGGTAACCGTTGGCTCGGATATCTTTAAAACTCAACAACGTTCTTCTAGAACGTGGAGAATATAAAGCCTCATTAATGGTAAATTCGGTACCACTGGACAATATAAAATGGGTTTTGCCATGACCCTCGACTAGGTTGGACTCACCCGATATGGTTGTCACAGAGGTATGAGTAGTCGAAAAAATTGAAAAATATTTTTTATCTTGGAGTATGGTGTGCGTAGTAGCACTATCAGCCAGACATGAAACTCCCCCACAAGACATGCCTATTCATAAATTTAATTCAATGGATCACATGTACGAAAATAAATAATTTTATTAAATTAAATATCCAAGCACAACCAAATTAATAAAAATAATTATTCCAAAATCACCAAATATAATCCGGAAAATAAAAACATATTTATAATAATAATATAAATATGGCATAAGTGCCTTTTATTTCCAAGTCTTCCGGTTTTCAATCCTCAATGTATTCATTGGCCGCTTGAAAATTAGCGATCTCCAAGGTGGTATTAATATAGACTGCCTCTTCCACAAGATTGGCCTCTCGAGTTCCACATCTAGCATGATACTGTCTTATCTCCACATTCGTTGCACGACAGGTGCAAGACCAATGATCAGAGCCTCCACATCTATAACATAAATTATGCTGATTTTGTGGGCGACGGGCCGGGCCAGCATTCTCTCTAACTTGGCTTGTCGGGCCGGAACATTTCGGTTCCTACCACGTGGGCCTTGACCACGTCCTCCTCGGCCTCTAGGGAAATTTCCTTGGGGTTCACGGTCAAATGGGCCATTTATGGGTCCATTTCTTCTTCCCCTTCCACGGCCCACGTTCCTCCTTACGCGATTATTTCCGCGATGGGCAACAACATTTGCTTCAGGCAGAGGAGCTGCTCTAGCACCAATAGGCCTCGCTTGATCATTCTGCATAAGTAGGTCGTTGTTCTTTTCAGCGAGCAACAAATAGTGATCAATTCAGAGAATCTAGCAAAGTTTCTCTCCTTGTATTGTTGTTGCAGGACCATACAAGAAGGAGGGAAAGTGGAGAGAGTTTTCTCCAATAGATCAGCTTCTGTGCGCTCTTCTCCATAGAATTTTAGGAGTGACCGAATGCGGCATATTTCAGAGTTATACTCATTTACAGTCTTGAAATCTTGAAAACGTATGTTCTGCCAGTCATGCCTTCCTTGTGGCAAATATATGGTCTTCTGATGGTTGAATCGCTCTTCTAGAGTGACCCAAAGAGACCGTGGGTCCTCTTCAGCTAAGTACTCCACAGTCAGGGCTTCCTCCATATGCTTCCTAAGGAAAATCATAGCCCTAGCCTTCATATCTTCTGGAGCAATATTGTCAGCATTGATCGTTGTTCTCATCTTTTGTGCAGTCAGATGAAGCTTGACATCTTGGGTCCACTTGAGGTAGTTCCGTCCGGAAACTTCCAAAGCAACAAACTCAAGCTTGTTGAGGATTCCCATTCTCTACAAGAATTTAAATGACAATAATCAGTGTTATGGGTAAAAACTTCTATAAACAATGAATAAGAACTTCAGGTTCTATAACATTTATGAAATACCATATTTGAACATTTATGGTGAATTTATAAAGGGAACTTCAGGTTCCTTATATGGCATTATCGAAATGACAGGTTCGATATACATGAAAAATTACTACTCAACCCTTTCGGTAGCTCCAAATGAATACGACCAGGTAAGAGGGATTGAGGTGGTGGAGCGAGGCTCTCTTACGTACACACCTCAGGCGATTTTCCTAGACATCGAATCCAAGTGGGTGAGCCTATTTGAGAAGATTCATAACCTTTTCAATGTCTATCGAAACTACAGGTTCGATATATGTGTGATGTTTTGATTCAATATTTGAGTATGAACTTCTGGTTCCTTAAATATATATTCAAATAAACTAAGCAGGTCCCATTGTAAAATAATTATGACAATTAATAAGAAATAAATACCACAAAACCGTTATGGTAATGTCTGAATCAAAGTTAATAAATTAAGAGCAAATTTCAACCAATAATTATGATAACGTCGAATTAAAAAGCATATAATTTGCTGCTGGCAGTAATTTGTATTAACGTTGAATTATTGGTATCAATTGCCATATGGTACAATGGCTGGACGACATGCTGGATACAAACTTGCGTTAGCTGGGTTCAAATCCCAGAAATAGCATTTTGCTTTTGCATTTTGTTAAATCTCAGTTGAACATGCAATTGTGTTCTTTTCCAAGCAATTTAAAAAGTAACCATCATATAGTAAAATAGGTTCATGCATCATGGAGATTTTTCTTACTCAACTATAGGCTAATAGGCATGAACGTCAAAATCATAAAATTAGAGAAACCTACTTGGTTGAAGAGCTAGTAGATGATGTTGATAGAGTGATAAATCACTTCTTCACAGCAACCAAAGAGTATTTCATCTCTTCCGCTTCTTGTCCGTCACCAAAAAGAAATCCATCTCTTCTCTCGGCAATCCGTAGTCGATCCGAAACTTAGAGCTATTCGTGCTGATAACGTGTTGTAATATAAAGTGAAAAAGGATTTGAGAGTGAGAGAGTTTTGATGCAGACAAAATGGTAAGTCTCTTATTCATCTCATATGAGGTTGATATACTACTACCTCATGTATACACAAGGCAAGTAATGAATAGCAATCGGTTACAAAGAGAATGAAATATCATTTATTCTCTTAATCAATATTAATTCCTAAATAGCATAACTGATACACACTAATGGTGATATGAATAGCCATATTTACAACAGTAACAAGAAAAATATATATTTTTGGTTTTTTTAACTTTTTTAATTTTTTATTTTTAACTAAACACACAAACAAATATGAACAAAAACTAGCAAAGAAAATGCAAGTGACCTAACAACCATAAACTAAGAGATTAGAGTTATTACAGTCTAATCCCCGACAACGGCGCCATTTAATTTGATGCTAATAGATGCAACTAACGCACGATAATAGCACGGTCATCAAATATAGGGGAAAAATTTAGACCCCAAGTATCGTACCATGGGGATTGAAAAGCTAACTCCAATAATAACAAGGGGATTGTAACAAGGGTTATGAATAACAAGGGGAAAAGCTAACTCCAATAATAACAAGAGGAAAAGCTAACCCCTAAGCCAATACGACAATCAAAATTGGCATTGTAACTAACCATGTCCTAAACAAGTGTCCTAGCCATAAATTAGAGAAGTGATTAGGTCCCCTAATTTATTCTAGACATGCTCATCTACACATTCAAAAGTTAATCAAGCTCCTAATCATGCATCTAAGCCAATAATAATAGAATAGAACATATGCCCAATATAAAATTGAAATCCATTGAATCAAAACACATTCATTAAATTAAGTTCATGCTAGGGCTCAAACCCTAGCTTCCTAAATAGACTACTCACAACCCATCAACAAATCAACAACAAAATACATCAAGTAAAGAGATAAATGTGAAGACGAGTGAGAAGTAACAAGAACAAGCCACAAATTTCTATGGAGCAATTGTGACAAGGCTTGATTTATAGCTTCCCACTTTACCCAATGCTCAAACTTGATAACCCTTGAAGTTTACTTGAAGTGTCTTGAAATATTGATGAGAGGGAATGAGATTGAAGAGAATGAGATGGTGGTCTTGAGGGGAAAGATGGGGGCCTTGAGGAGAATGGAGGCACGGTGGCCTTGAGGAGAAGTGAGGATGAGATGGTGGAATTGTTGTTCGGTGGAGGCACAGTGGCCTTGAGAGAATAGGCTGGGGTGATTGATTCTCCAGTCCCCCCAAGTGAGTGAGTGCGGCTAGGTCTTCACCTGGGTTGAGCTGCCACATGGCAGTGGGAGATTGGTTGAGAGGAGAATCTAGCATGTGAGAATGGTGGGATGAAGCTGATGGCAGCATTCTTCTTCATTCTTCAACTATGCTATCGAGACCAACTATGTTCCGCTCTTTTAGCGACGTTGATCATGATTGACCGACAATGTCTCCTTTGAACTCAATCGCTCCAGTCTCACCAACTTCCTTCGTCTTAATAGTTCGAGGGTTTTGACCTCTATCTAAAACACCTCTCAGCATATTCCCAATAGAGTCAACTAATCCTCTGACTTCATTGCCCTCGTTTGCGTTGGTCGAGTTAGCTTCACGGGGTCGGCGTCTAGGAGGCATAGTACCTGAGGAAGAAGATATTTAGTAGTCTATAAACAAGACTAACACAACTATCACACATACCCAACAACACATAGCATCCAAAGCATATACTGCTAATGAATCCGTCATGGTCAGATCATCACTCTATAGACACTACGTGCTACTAGGAAAATATGATAGTGATAAAGGGTACATGAAACGAAAACCTAATGCTCTAATACCAACTGTCAGGACCCACCCTGAATTTACTTCGGGTTTCAAGCTTTTTCCATCTTATCTACCCAAATGTATGCATCAAGGGGTCCCTTGGCACCCTTGAACTCAATTGCCCCAGCCTCGAAAACCTCCCTCTTCCTGATAGTCCTAGGGTTCTGAGCCCTATCTAAAACACTCCTCAGCATATTACCAATGGAGTCCACTAGTCCTCTGACCTCATTACCCTCATTGGTGTTGGTCGAATTAGATGTCCAGGGTTGGCGTCTGGGAGGCATAGTACCTGAGGAAGAAGATATTTAGTAGTCTATAAACATGACTAACAGAACTATCACACATACCCAATAACACATAGCATCCAAAGCATAAACTGCTAATAAATCTGCCGCGGTCGGATCATCACTCTATAGACACTAAGTGCTACTTAGGCAAATATGATAGTGATAAGGAGGCAGGAAACAAAACCTAAAGCTCTGATACCAACTGTCAGGACCCACTCCGAATTTCATCCTGAAACCCGAAGAAAATCCTGCGGGGTCTACCTCCAAGGAATATTTACCAAAAAATCGGCATAACCTCTGTTGAAAATGGACAACCCTTACCTGAAAAATCCAGATAAACACTTTTATAATAAATCATCTATCCTCAACTCCTGGAGCCATCCGCTCCCCACAAACAAATCCACCATAATATCATTAAATCATTTCTAAATCCCCCTTAAACACCCCAAGATAAATTATACGTCAACCTCCAAATATTTCTAAAATATAATCATGAGTCTTAACATACAACCCAAAATATCACACAATATTCCCAAAGTAATCAGAGCTGCTAAAACTAGAGGAAGCAAGAAAAATACACTGGTAGGTTAACATGTAACCTACTGCTGAAAAGTGGTGGTGATGTTGGTAACTATGCCTCACCTCCTACTAGTACCGACCTGAACTCTGCAGACTGGGCATTTTAAAACAAAAGGCTCAGGGGAAAACAATTGAAAACGTTAGAGTGAGTGGACAAAAATAAATTTAATAAAGTAGACAAATAAAAATATTTATGCTTTCCCAATTTAATTTCCAAAGAATGCATGCCTCAAGCGATAAAACTTTTAACTCATAAAATATCGAGCCTCTCAAGCTCTAATAAAAGTAAGTATGTATTTACACACGTCTATACTCCCTATATAAATTTTATGGATTTAAAGAAATTTATATAGGGCTACTACGCTCGCATCTAACGCTCACGTCACACCATAATGCGGTTATTCACTGTACCATTAAGGTGGACAGACGAGTGTATATATACGTGCCCATACCCCCTATATGAATTAAACACTCACATAGGGCTACTACGTTTGCGTCTCACGCTCACATCACACCATAATGGCGGCTATTTGCTACACCATTAAAGCGGACAGACACGTATGGCTAGCTAGCATTTATATACATACTCTCCTCATAAATATACATATATATATATATATTAACCGAAAAATCCCATTTTCGGTAACTCTCCAAAATAAATAAAATCGCCAAATTAAAAATGACGTTATATGCTCCAACAAAAGAAACTGTTCAACATTAAACCATTTGCATGAATATTATTTAAAACAAAAGTCCACTCACAAATTTAGGCCTAAGTCTGACGTCGATCCGAGGTCTCTTTTGCTCGAGCCTCCTCACGTCTTATTTCAAATATATAATTAAAGCCCCAACTAAAATTCAACACTTACTTAAAAATAGGCAAAATTAAAAGTGAGCTTTATACACGCTCATCCTTGCCCAACTTTTCTATTCTTAATTCGATACGGCCTGAACTTCACCACAAGCACCGGCAGCCTTAATATAACTCTCTACAAATTTAACAATACTAATCAGACGGCCAGATTCTTCCCTATTAACTGCCAAATTCACCAATCTTTTAAAAATCCCAAACCTAACCAAAACTCCTCCAAAAATTCCAAACTTCACATCATTAGACTCCTCTCAACATAACAAATTTAATACCCTGAAAAACTAACTAAAAGAGGTGCCGCCGCCGTCTGCTCCGCCGGTAGCCTACTCTGGCGACCTCCAATGCTTACCAAAATTTAACACAATCATCCTCTCAATACGCTCAACAACTTCCTTAACCAGCACCAAGTCCAATTTCAAGTCTAATTAGGGTAATCGACCCAAAATAGAAAATAGAACCCTAGAATTTCTAACACCTAATTCTCCTTACCTAGATCAAGAGGGAGTGAAACATTTTGAGGTTTTATTGTACGGGAGGAGAGCTTCCAAATGAGCCAAGCAGCTTCGGCTATGGTGGCCGGAAAAGAGAGTTCTTGCGAGAGGACTGTCGGCTTCTTGGAGGAGATTTCTCCCGATCGGCGGCGCTGCTAGCTTGCTCACCAGCCCAGGAAGAGAGAGGAGGAGACGGCGGTTCGACCGAGACCGGTGCGGCGGCCCAGTTCGGCTGGACGACGTTGGACGGAGGCCGGGAAATCCAACGGGGAGAGAGAAGCTCGGGGGAGAGGAGAGAGAGAGAGAGAGAGAGAGAGAGAGAGAGAGAGAGAGAGAGAGAGAAGGTTTGGGCTTTTTGTCTCAACCAGATCCCAACCCAAACTTTAAAACTCAACTCCACAAAAACACCCCAAAAACATACCCTAATAAAAATTACCTTTTTACTAACCAAAATTTACCTTTTTACCTCTTTCAACAAATCCTACTATGTAAAAATTTCTCCGAAATAATTGTCCCTCAAAACACCTCTAGGGACCTTTGAAACTATTAACTCATTAACGAAGATGGTAAAAATTCTTATTAACACCATTTAAGTAATTAGAGTAAAAATTTAAGAGTCGGGATGTGACAACATCAAAACCCAAAACGCAACAAGCTTTAATTAATTAACAATAACCTCATAGGTCATCAGAGCAATTCTAATAAGAAGAGAGCAACAGAGATTAGAGAATAAGCGGAAGCTGCGTCAGATTATGCCTCGTCTTCGTGTACGCCTGACCTCAAGTAGGCTAGTGTGCAAACTGGGCATTTGAAACCGAATGGCCCAGGGCAAAGTAATTGAAAAACGTTAGAGTGAGTGGACAAAATAAATAGAATAATTTAACAAAAACATAACTTACATACTTTCCAACGTTTTAAACCTTAAAGACTGCAATGCATGCAACATTTTAACATATTTAGCTTAACGTCCAGAAATATCGTAAGAAGAGACAAACCAGTTGTAACACCCCGTATCTTATTTTAATTTACCAGTTTACTGGTCATCCAGTCAATAAATGACAACTTAATTCACTTTTTACATCGTTTCGACGTCTTAGAAGTCTTAGAAGGTGGACTTTTTATCCAAAGATTTCGTTGGACGTTGAGAATAGCATTTGGGTCCTCTTTCATCTTTTTGGGCTGCTCTAATTTTAGTTGGGCACAAGCCGCAGACGAGAAGTGATTAAGGATGTTTTCGGCGAAAAAGGTTTTACAAAAACAAGACCAAAAATCCGAAGAAGAACAACTAGAACATTGCAAGGTGTTTAGTGGCAAGGTAAAATACGTCTTTTTGCATACATAGTATAAAACGATGCTAGGAAACCCTAGCACCCCTAAACTCTCATTGAGCCACGCCTCTCCCTCTCTTCTTCCCCGACACCACTTTCCTCTTCTCTCTGCCTTCGCCGGAATAGCCACCTCCGACCACTATCTTGCCTCACCATCACCCCCAATCGACACCGCATCTTCTCTCTGCCTCCGCCGCTACCAAGCCTAGTCTCCTAGTTATGGCTATTGTTTCACTGACCGTTGTTGTTGTTGAGCTCCGAGGTGCCTATACTTCAAAACCCAGAAGCCTGTACTGCCATCGAGGCCAAAAGAGCGACATGCAAGACTCGTCAGAAATCCTAGGTTCTGCTACTATTGGTTCGACGTCTCCGGTCGTCTCTGAGCCTCACGACCACCATAGTTGTGTTCAACGTTACCCCATTAGCCAAAGCCCTCAATTTCCGATCGTCGGCTCCACCTAGATGCTTCTCACGCGTGAGCCACCGCAGCTCTGCCACCGATGTCTGCCGAATATTCAAATGTCCCATCTAGTGAGGAAGCTGAAGATGGGATTCCCAAAGAGGAATAAAGATATCGGTGAACTGAAGACTTTGGAGAAGAGATCTGTAGGGGGCAGATTCCATCGAATATGGACTGAGGTGTTGAATGAGAATTATTGGTGTTGGAATTGCAGCAAGGGCAGAAGAAACCATATTTTGAAAGTAAAGAATTGCAATTTGAGTCACTGTTGGTGAAGCAAGTAAACGAACAAGTGCAGCAACATTGATCCATTTTTGGCTGGAAAGAAGATGGGTATCAATTGTGCATACTTCAAAGTAATGAAAGAAGACCTTACTTGAGTGACGTTCCGGATTTCGTCGGGTTAATTAAGCCTAAATCGGTGAGTGAACTTTTATTTTGAATAAATAGCATGCGACGATCAATTTATAAATATCTCTTTTATAATTATCGTTCTCAAGAAAGTAAGTTTGATTTTAGTTTTGTTTATCTCTTCTATAATTTCGGAGTTGACATGGGATCATCCTTCTTGATTGATTTTGCAAATTCGATTTTGGTTTCTTAATGGGACTTGTGTTATAAGTTGAGTTTCAATGGTTGATAGGAGCACAAAATGCTATGTTTATAATGTCTTTCCAACCCTATTTAGCTATGTAATTCTTTTAACAATATTCATATTAACTAAGTTTGTGTTTTCAAGTCATAAATAAAGCCGAGGAGCCCAAAAGAGACGAAAGAAGAAAATCTTGAAGGAAAAGGAATCCATGTTGTGCAAGGATTGAAATCAGAAAATCTGCTAGAAATTATCAATCAACTTCGACAGAAGATTTCGACAGAAGATTGTGATCAGCTCACAACAATCCAGGGGATGTGTCATATATCAATAGAAAGCTACATGAGTCTACTTTCCAGAACCTGTTACGGATTGTTAATACCTATTTTGAAGAAGTTATGACCGTTTGAGTGACCAAAGGTCAGTCTGCTAGAATTTCTGATTTGGACCAAAACTTTTTTTTTGAGGCCCAGACCACATTGGCAAGCCCATGGACGAGTTTTGAGGGTTTCATAACCCTAATCACAGCAAAAAAGAAGGGGAGGATGTGAAGATTGGAGGACGTGAAGATTAGAGGAGGCTAGCGATCTCACATCATCAGAACCTCCATAGTTACGGACTCGTACAAGGAAGCAGTTAAGTCATCATTGATCTCTCCATCATCCACGGTTTACCTTTCTTTTGTCATCTTTTATTCTCCTTGTGTGATTTTACAGCTATGTGTGGCTGAATTCTCTTAGTTAGGGGCAACGTTTGAAGCCCTAAGAATGTTTTAGATATTGTTTTGAACCTTGGTTTCGAATTATTGAGTCTTTCAAATTGTTTATTTGGTTTTGGTTTATGGAGAACTCTTGCTTGTTTATGTTCATGTATGCGCAACATAGAACATTATGAACTTATGAGTGGGGCTATAAATAGGTTGATTAATCTCCTAAACGGTTAGAAGGCCTGTTTCAAAGTAGTAAAACCTATAGGACAATAGGTGAAACCAAATAAAAAGGATTGCATGCTAGGATTGCGTTCCACACTAGTTTTGCATACTTGTTCAATCAAACTTTCATTGATCTTAATGCTTAGAATAATTTGTTGATAGGATAGCGTTTATACATTGATTGGTTATTTTAAAGGCTTAGTAATAGTGCGTTCATCTTGCTTAAGTATTCAAGGGAAGGAATAAGGACTTACGCAGTGCGTTCACAATTTGTTCTTAATTGATACCGATTTACGACTTAATGATTGAAGCTTTGGTTATTTTGTTGAAACATACTTTTTTGCTTTATTTTGTTTCCAAGTCTCTAACGTCTTATCCATCTGATCTTTTCTGCTTTATTTTGTTTCTTTGTTTTCTCTTGTTTATAATTACAAAATCCCGTATCTCTAGTACTATCATCTTTCGTTTTCTTTTGTTTTGTAATTAACATAAATTATAAAAGTACCCTCAATCTCCGGATTTTATAACGATATTCTTATTTGCTATGTACTACAATTGACACAAAAAAGTTTTTAATTGAAACTCCCGGTTTCTGTCGCTATCAATGGTTTATGTTTTTAGATGATTCCAGATTTAATTATTATCGTTTTTATTTGTCGACTTTGAGATTCATAAAAGATTACCGAAATGAGATTTTCAGTGTTTCTCTATTTATAATTTCTCGTTTATTTATGGGTTATCGATCTTGACACTGAGAGTGTTTTGGCATGAATTTCGGTTTGAGAATTTAATTACGATTTATATTTGATAATTTAATCTCGCTTAAAAACATTCACAATAATTAGACTAAGTGGACAAAAATAAATAAAGAAAATATTTATTAACATTTATGCTTTCTCAATTTTAATTCAAAGAAAACGAATGCATGTCTCAACGATAATTCTCTTATCGTTATAAATATCGAGCCTCTACTGCTCAAAACTATATATCAAAATACAGCCTCTCAGGCTAAAATATATATATGTATGTATTTATTCTCGCCCATACTCCCTATATAAATTAATAATAATCTATATAGGGCTACTACGCTCGCGTCCAACGCTCACGTCACGCCTTAATGCGGTGATACACTACGCCATTAAGGTGGACAGACGGGTGTATAAATATGTGCCCATACCCCTTATATGAATTAAACACTCATATAAGGCTACTACGCTTGCGTTCAACGCTCACGTCACACCATAATGCAGTTATATACTATGTCATTAAGGTTGACAAACACATATCGTTAGCTAGCATTTATATACATACTCTCCTTAAAAATATATTATAATTTACCGAAAATCCCATTTTCGGTAACTCACCACAATGACTAAAATCGTCAAATAAAAATGACGTCAAATGGTCCAACCAAGTAAACAATTGCATGCACATTATTAAAATCAAAAGTCCACTCACAAATTAGGCCTAAGCCTGAAGTCGATCTGAAGCCTCTTCTGCTTGAGCTTCCTCACGTCCTGATCCAAGAACATAATTAAATCCTCAACTATAAACCAACGCTTAAATAAAAATAGGTAAAATTAAATGTGGCATTATCTACTCTCATTCTTGCCCAACTTTGCAAATCCTAAATTGATATCGTCCAAACTTCACCACAAATATCGGCGGCCTTAAATCTACCTTCTACGGCCGATACAACAATAATCTAACGGCCGGATTCTATCCAAATTAACTGCCAAAATACCAAACTTCGAAAAATCCCAAACCTATTCAAAATTTCTCCAAAAATGCATAAATTCACATCATTAACATCCCCTTAATATTCTACATCAAAAACCACAAAATTTCCCAAAACAGCGGCGGCCGGCGACCTGCAAAAGCTACCAAATTTTAACAGCATCTTCCTCTCAATCTCCTCTACAACTTTCCTAACTAGCACAAACATCAATTCCAAGCCTAGATAGGGTAATCGAACTGAAAGACTTAAAAAGCCCTAGAATTTCATTCTCCGATTTCTCTTTACCTAGCTCAAGAGGGAGGGAGTCCTTTGGAGGGATGAACGCACGGGAGAAGAGCTTTCCAACGAGCTAAGCAGCTCCGGCTATGGTAGCCGGAGGAGGGAGTTCCAGCGAAAGTGCAACCACGGCAGCCGTGGCTTTCGGGCTCGGCTGCTCCTTCACGGTGGCGTTAGGGGATCGGCCACCAGCCCAGGAAGGAAGAGGAGGTGTCGGGGGTCCGAACGGGACTGGTCTGGCGGTCGATGGTGGCCGGACGGCGATGGTGAAAATCCGGCAGTGGGAGAGGGAGAATCGGGAGGGAGAGAGAGAGAGAGAGAATGTTTTGGGCCTTTGACCAAAAACAAGGCCCGGTCCAACTTAATAAACAAAACCCAACTCCAAAATTTAACACCCCAAAATAATACCCCAATAAAACTTACATTTTTAATTGATAACTTTTCCATGCTAACTCTGATTTTAACGCATAGCATGTCTACGAACTCGTAACAACATCCTCTACGACTTTCATGAAAAAAGTTTTCCCAAATTCCATACGGAAGAAAAAGTCAACTTTGGAGTCTTAAATAGTAAACGGTTACTTAAAACGGTAAAAGATTAAAATAATACTAAAGTAAATAACCGTAAAATAACTTAAGAACCGGGGCGTGACACATACTCTCCTCATAAATATATATTTATCTTCACCGAAAATCCCATTTTCGGTAACTCTCCAAAAGAAATAAAATCGTCAAAATAAAATGACATCAAATGCTCCAACAAAAGAAATTGATTGACCATGAACCATAGCATGCATATTATTTAAAACAAAAGTCCACTCACAAATTAGTCGTAAGTCTGATGTCGATCCGAGGTCTATTCTGCTCGAGCCTCCTCACTTAATGTTCCAGAAATATAATTAAATTTCTAACTAAAATTCAATATTTACACAAAATAGGCAAAAATTAAATGTGAGCCTTATCCACGCTCATCCTTGCCCATCTTCGTCATTCTTAAATCGATACGGTCCAAACTTCACCGCAAATACCGGCAGCCTTATTACAACCTTCTACAGTCTAAACAACATTAATCCAACAGCCGAATTTCTACCCCATTAACCGCCAAATACCAATCTTTGAAAGAAATCCAAAACCTATCCAAACTCCTCCAAAAATTCCAAACTTCACATCAATCGACTCCCCTTAAAATAACACATTTAAAACCCTGAAAAGCCCCTTAACAGCAGCGGCCGACTCCGGTGACCTCCAATACCAACCAATATTTAACAGCATCTTCCTCTCAACCCGCCCTACAACTTTCCTAACTGCACAAAGCCTAATTTCGAGCTTAACTAGGTCAATCGAACAAAAACATATCAAGAAACCCTAGAAATTCAAACACCTGAATCTCCTTACCTAGATCAAGAGGGAGCGAATCCTTTTGAGGGATTGCTGCACAGGAGGGGGGCTTCCAAACAAGCCAAACGGCTCCAGCTATGGCGGTCGGAGGAGGGAGTTCCGGCGACGGAGCACCACGGACAGCCAAAAGTTTCGGGCGCGATATCACCCTCACGGCGGCTCTAGGGAAGTTCTCACCGGTCCAGGAAGGAAGCTCGGTTGAGGGCCGACCAATTGGGACTGGTGCGGCAGTCTGAGACGGCCGGACGGCGGCGGACGAGCGCGAGACTTCCGGCGGAGGGAGAGAGCTCGGGAAAGAGTCGGGAGGAAAGAGAGAGAAAAGGGAGAAAAAAGTGTTGGGCATTTTCCCAACCGGTTCCTACCCATACCAAATATAAACCCAACTCCACAAAAAAAGCACCACATAAATAATACCCTAATAAAAATTACCATTTTACTAGCTAAAATTTATCTTTTTTACCGTCATCAAATATTTCTCCGAAATAATCGTCCCTCAAAACACATCTAGGCACCTTTGAAACTATAAACTAAATGTCGAATACGGTAAAACTCTTGCTAATATCAAGCTGATAAATAAGGTAAAAATTTAAGAGTCGGGATGTGACAATTCTCCCCTCATAAAAATTTCGTCCTCGAAATTTACATACTTGTCAATCAAAGAGATAGGGATACTGTTGCCTCATTTGCACCTCAGATTCCCAAGTTGCTTCCTCTACTTGATGACTTCTCCAAAGCACCTTGACAAGTGGGATGGTCTTGTTCCTAAGCACTTGCTCCTTTCGGTCAAGAATCTGAACCGGTTCCTCTTCATAGGTCAAATCCTTCTGCAAACTAATCGGTTGCTCTTGCAGCACATGAGAGGGATCGGCAATACACTTGCGAAGCATGGATACATGAAACACATTATGTATCTTGGATAATTCTGGAGGCAAAACTAACCGATAAGCAAGTGAGCCAACTCGCTCTATTATCTCATAAGGGCCAATATATCTTGGGCTAAGCTTTCCCCGTTTACCAAAACGTACAACCCTTTTCCAAGGAGATAGTTTCAAGAACACCCAATCACCTACTTGAAACTGAAGGCCCTTCCTGCGGACATCTGCATAACTCTTCTGCCTACTTTGAGCGGCCTTGAGTCTATCTGTGACCACTTTAATGTTCTCATTTGTATCATGGATTAACTCATGACCATAAAGCTCTTTTTCTCCTACATCATTCCAACACAAAGGTGTACGACACTGCTTCCCACAAAGTGCCTCAAAGGGAGTCATACCAATGCTAGAATGATAACTGTTGTTGTCACGCCCCGGTTCTTAAGTTATTTTACGGTTATTTACTTTGGTAATATTTTGGTCTTTTACCGTTTTAAGTAACCGTTTACTATTTAAGACTCCAAAGTTGACTTTTTCTTCCGTATGGAATTTGGGAAAACTTTCTTCATGAAAGTCATAGAGGATGTTATTACGAGTTCGTAGACATGCTACGCGTTAAAGTCGGAGTTATCATGTAAAAGTTATCATTAAAAATTTAAGTTTTATTGGGGTATTATTTTTGGGTGTTAAAATTTTTGGAGATTGGATTATAAGTGGTGTGGACCGGTTTGGGCCAAGCCCATATATTTCTCTCCCCTCACTTTTCTCTCTTCCTCCCGATTCTCTCTCCTCCCACCCGATTTTTTCCTCCCTCCGCCCGGAAATTTCACCACCGCCGTCCGCCGCCGTCCGGCCACCACCGACCGCCAGACCGGTCCCGTTCGGACCCTCGACATCTCTTCTTCCTTCCTGGGTAGGTGGCCGATCCCCTAACGCCGCCGTGAGGGAGCAGCCGAGCCCGAAAGCCACGGTTGCCGTGGTTGCACCTTCGCCGGAGCTCCGTCCTCCGGCCACCATAGGTCGTGATTTTTGGCTCAATTTGTAGCCCTCATCTAAGTGAGTAATCCCTCAAAAGGATTCGGCTAAATTCGATTTCGTTAGGGTGGTTTGTATAATTGAAAGTTTTAGGGATTTATGGATGTTTTCGTTCGATTACCATAGTTAGGCTTGGAATTGGTGTTTGTGCTAGTTAGGAAAGTTGTAGAGGAGATTGAGAGGAAGATTCTGTTAAAATTTGGTAGCATTTGCAGGTCGCCGGAGTTGGTCACCGGCCGCCGCTGTTTTGGGAAATTTTGTGGTTTTTGATGTAGAATATTAAGGGGATATTATTGATGTGAATTTAGGAATTTTTGGAGGATTTTTGGTTAGGTTTTGGAATTTGTGAAGTTTGGTATTTTTGGCGGATTAATAAGTTAAAATCCGGCCATTGGATTATTTTTATGATTAGGACGTTGGAAGGTGATTTTTGAGGATGTCAGTATTTATGGAGATTTTTGGTTGGCAGTGAAGTTAAGATTTAGGACGATAGACATGGTTGAGCACGAGAAGCTCATATTTAATTATGCCTATTTTCTTTAAACGTTGGGATTTTATTTAAGGAATTATTTATGTTTTGGAACAGGACGCGAGGAGGCTCGAGCAGAGGAGACCTCCGACCGACTTCAGGCTTATGCCTAACTTGTGAGTGGACCTTTGTTTTAAATAATGTGCATGCAATTGTTTATTTGGTTGGACCATTTGACGTCATTTTTATTTGACGATTTTACTCATTGTGATGAGTTACCGAAAATGGGATTTTCGGTAAATTATAATATATTTTTAAGGATAGTATGTATATAAATGCCAGCTAGCGATATGTGTCTGTCCACCTTAATGACATAGTATATAACTGCATTATGGTGTGACGTGAGCGTTGGACGCAAGCGTAGTAGCCTTATATGAGTGTTTAATTCATATAAGGGGTATGGGCACATATTTATACACCCGTCTGTCCACCTTAATGACGTAGTGTATCACCGCATTAAGGCGTGACGTGAGCGTTGGACGCGAGCGTAGTAGCCCTATATAGATTATTATTAATTTATATAGGGAGTATGGGCGAGTTTAAATATATACATGTATATATATTTTAGCCTGAGAGGCTGTATATTGATATATATATATATATATATATATATATATTTTAGCCTGAGAGGCTGTATTTTGTTATATATAATTTTGAGCAGTAGAGGCTCGATATTTATAACGATAAAAGAATTATCGTTTAAGACATGCATTCGTTTTCTTGGAAATTAAATTGGGAAAACATAAATATTCTTTTTATTTATTTTTGTCCACTCACTCTAATTCTTGTGAATGTTTTTCCCCTGGGCTCTTCGTATTTAAAATGTCCAGTCTGCAGAGTTCGAGTTAGAACGAGTAGGAGACGACGAGGCATAGTTACCCATTTCTCAGCCACCTTTCACCAGTAGGTTACCTGTTTAACCTACTAGAGTATTTTTCCTACTCCTCTAGTGTATAGTAGCTCTGAATACTCTTTGGGATTTATTGTAATGTTTCTGGTGGTGTGCTTAGACTTTTATTGTATTTTTGAATATACGAAGTTTGTATTTATTTACTCACTTTCGTAAAATTGTGGGTTGATTTGGAGGATGCTCAAATTTATTTAAGAAAGTAACACTTTAGTTTTCTAGGTTAGGGTTGTCCATTTTCAAGGGAGGTTTTCTTATCAGTAAATTTTCCTTGGAGGTGGTCCCCGCAGGACTTACCTCGGGTTTCGGGGTGAAATTCGGGGTGGGTCTTGACAGTTGTTGTATGTAAACTCCATCAAAGATAGGTTTTTATCCCAACTCCCCCTAAACTGTAAGACACAAGATCTCAACATATCGTCCAAAGTCTGAATAGTCCAAGTTATTCAGGAGACGAAGAAAGAACAACAAGTTCAATCTCAAGCTATTTCTAAGTTGGAAGTTCAAGTTGGGCAGATTGCCAATGCTTTGAATGAGAGAGAACAGGGGCGTTTCCCTAGCCAGCCTCTTGTTAATCCGAGGGGTCAATTTGAGAAACATGAGACTATGAAAGCTGTGATCACGTTGAGGAGTGGAAAAAAGGTTGATACCAATGTTTGTGGCTCAAAAGATGTTCAAGCAGAGCAGCAAGAAGAGTTCGAAATAGGGATTGATGATACTACTGCTATCCCAGTAGCTACTGAATCAGCAGAGAAGAGCTCTGAAACCAGGATTGAAAAGACCGTTTCAATCCCAGGAGAAAAACTGATCAGAAACCAACAATTCAGTGACGGCTTTGAAGCCTCCTACAGAGTCTCAATTTGTTCCTAAACCTCCATATCCAGAGCTGCTCCAGAACCCAAAGAAAGATAGTCACTCGTCTGAGATTATAGAATTATTTCGCAAGGTGCAGATCAATATTCCTTTGCTTGATGCTATTCAACAAATTCCAGCTTATGCAAAGTTTTTGAAGGATTTATGCACTAACAAAAGGAGATTCAAAGACCATGAGAAGGTGTTGTTGTCAGAAGAGCTTAGTGTAGTGATTCAAAGGAGACTCCCTCTAAAGTTAAAGGACCCAGGAAGCTTTACAATACCTTGCACCATAGGTGATCATCTCTTTGAGTGTGCTTCGATGGATTTGGGTGCAAGTGTCAACTTGACGCCGTACTCATTGTTTCTAAAATTAAAGCTTGGTGACTTGCAACCGACATCCATGACTTTGCAATTTGCAGACCGATCAATCAAGCGACCGAAAGGAATTGTGGAAGATGTGTTGGTGAAGGTTGATAAGTTCATATTGCCTGCAGACTTTGTCATTCTTGAAATTGAACCAGATGCCTTTGATAGAGCAGAAGTGCCTATTATCTTGGGACGTGCATTCATGGCTACCGCTGATACGGTGATAAGAGTGAAGGATGGTAGTCTATCAATGAAAGTTGGTGACATGTCAGTGGAGTATAAAGTCTTTAAAGCTAGTCGACGTCCTTCAGATGATGGTAAATGCTTTATGGTTGATTCTTTTTCTCCTATTACTCATGAAGCTTCTGTTTTGAATTCTTATAAAGATCCTCATGAGGTATGCTTGACACAAGCGATAATAGATTTGGATGCTAAGAATGTCAAGACCCACCCCGAATTTCACCCTGAAACCCGAAGTAAGTCTTGCGGGGACCACCTCCAAAGAAAATTTACCAATAAGCTAGGTAAACCTCCCTTGAAAATGGACAACCCTAACCTAGAAAAGTAAAGTGTTACTTTCCCAAATAAAATTGAGCATCCTCCAAATCAACTCACAATATACAAAAGTGAGAATATCAATTACAACAAAAGTCTTAGCACACCACCAGAAAAATTATACGATAAACCCCAAAGAGTATTCAGAGCTACAATACACTAGATGAGCAGGAAAATACCCTAGTAGGTTAAACAGGTAACCTACTAGTGAAAGGTGGCTGAGAAATGGGTAACTATGCCTCGTCGTCTCCTACTCGTACTAACCCGAACTTTGCAAACTGGGCATTTTTAAAACGAAGAGCCCAGGGGAAAAACATTCGCAATAATTAGACTGAGTGGACAAAAATAAATAAAGAAAATATTTATTAACATTTATGCTTTCCCAATTTTAATTCAAAGAAAACGAATGCATGTCTCAACGATAATTCTCTTATCGTTATAAATATCGAGCCTCTACTGCTCAAAACTATATATCAAAATACAGTTTCTCAGGCTAAAATATATATATGTATGTATTTATTCTCGCACATACTCCCTATATAAATTAATAATAATCTATATAAGGCTACTACGCTCGCGTCCAACGCTCACGTCACGCCTTAATGTAGTGATACACTACGCCATTAAGGTGGACAGACGGGTGTATAAATATGTGCTCATACCCCTTATATGAATTCAACACTCATATAAGGCTACTACCCTTGCGTCCAACGCTCAAGTCACACCATAATGCAGTTATATACTATGTCATTAAGGTGGACCGACACATATCGCTAGCTAGCATTTATATATATACTCTCCTTAAAAATATATTATAATTTACCGAAAATCCCATTTTCGGTAACTCACCACAATGAGTAAAATCGTCAAATAAAAATGATGTCATATGGTCCAACCAAATAAACAATTGCATGCACATTAATTAAACCAAAAGTCCACTCACAATTTAGGCCTAAGCCTGAAGTCGGTCTGAAGCCTCTTCTGCTCGAGCTTCCTCACGTCCTGATCCAAGAACATAATTAAATCCTCAACTATATACCAACGTTTATATATAAAAATAGGCAAAACTAAATGTGACCTTATCTACTCTCATTCTTGCCCAACTTTGCAAATCTTAAAATTGATACCGTCCAAACTTCACCACAAATACCAGCGGCCTTAAACCCACCTTCTACGGCAGAAACAACAATAATCTAACGGCCGGATTCTATCCAAATTAACTGCCAAAATACCAAACTTCGATAAATCCTAAACCAATTCAAAATTCCTCCAAAAATTCCAAAACTCACATTATAAACATCCCCTTAATATTCCACATCTAAAACCCTAAAAATTCTCAAAACAGCGGCGGCCGGCTCCGGCGACCTCCAATGGCTACCAAATTTTGATAGCATCTTCCTCTCAATCTCCTCTACAACTTTCCTAACTAGCACAAACACCAATTCCAAGCCTAACTATGCCAATTGAACGAAAACACCTAATAAGCCCTAGAATTTCCTTCACCGATTTCTCCTTACCTAGCTCAAGAGGGAGGGAGTCCTTTGGAGGGGTTGCTGCACGGGAGGAGGGCTTCCTTTTGAGCCAAGGATCGCCAGCTATGGCGGCCGGAGGAGAGAGTTCCGGCGACGGGAAGTTCCGGGCAGTCGGAACTTCCGGGCTCGGCTGCGGCTTCTCGGCGGCGCTAGGGGCTCGGTCACCTACCCAGAAATTAAGAGGAGAGGATGGTGGTTCAAACGGGACTGGCGCGGCAGTCAGGGGCGGCCGGAAAGTTTCGGCAGCGGGAGAAGAAAATCGGGAGCGGGTGCGGGGAGAGAGAGAGAGAGAGAGAGAGAGAGAGAGAGAGAGAGAGAGAGAGTTTTGGGCTTTGACCAAACAATGGCCTGGTCCAACTAAATAAACATAACCCAACTCCAAAATTTAACACCCCAAAATAATATCCCAACAAAAACTTACATTTTTAATTGATAACTTTTTCATGCTAACTCCGATTTTAACGCATAGCATGTCTACGAACTCGTAATAACATCCTCAACGACTTTCATGAAGAAAGTTTTCCCAAATTCCGTACGGAAGAAAAAGTCAACTTTGGAGTCTTAAATAGTAAACGGTTACTTAAAAAGGTAAAAGACCAAAATATTACCAAAGTAAATAACCGTAAAATAACTTAAGAACCGGGGCGTGACAAAGAAAGAAGTTGATGAGTTGGAAAAGCTTCTTAATGATGCACCGGTTCTTGAACCACGGAAGTGAAACCAATTTGAGCCTTTACCTCTGTCTACAAACAAAGTTGTGCCGTTTATTCAGCAAGCACCAATGCTAGAGCTCAAACCACTGCCCCAACACTTGAAGTGTCACAACCCGGTTTTTTAAATTACATTACGGTTATTTACTTTTGGTATCACTTTGGTTTTTACCATTTTGAGTAACCGTTTACTACTTAAGGATCCTAGAGTTGACTTTTTGTAAGAAAATTATTTTGGAAAAATTTCTTAAAGGAAGTCGTAGAGGACGTTAATACGAATCCGTGGACATGCTATACGTTAAAATCGGAGTTCGTATGTGAAAGTTATGGTGTAAAATGTAAAGTTACTGTTTCGGTTGGGGGTATAAAAATTGAAACTTATCGGATTGGGTAAGTTAAGAAATCAGTTTTCTCTCTCCCTCTCTCTCTCCTCCCTCCCGCGTCTCTCTCCTTCGCCGGATTCCCGGCCTCCGTCCGCCGCCATCCGGACGAACTAGGTGGCGTGCTTGGTATCGATTTGAAGCTTGGAGCATCCTCTACATGTCTAGGTATGTGGTGCCGGTCACGCCGCCGTGAAGGAGAAATAATGTCGGAAAGCCACGGCTATGCGTGGTGGGGTTTTCGCCGGAAAATCCCTTTTCCGGCCACCATAACTGGAGTTGTTGGTCTCAACTTGAAGCTCTCCTTCCCAGCAGCAAAACCCTAAAAGGATACATTCTAACATGAGCTAGGTAAGGAGAATCGAAGGTTTGAATTTCTAGGGTTCTTTATTGTGTTTTTGTTCGATTGACATGTTTAAGCTTCAAATTGGACTTAGTGATAGTCATGAAAGTTGTTTAGGATGTTGAGAGGAAGATGCTGTTAAAATTTGGTAGCCATTGGGGGTCTCTGGAGTCGTCCGCCGGCCGCCGTTGTAAGGGGGATTTTCAGGGTTTGAAATATGTTATATTAAGGGGAGTCTAATGGTATGCAGTTTGGAATTTTTTGGAGGAGTTTTGGTTTGGTTTGGAATTTTTCGGAGATTGGAGAAATTGGCGGTTGATAGAATAAATCCGACCATTGGATTTTCTTGGTTATGGTCATGAAGTGCTAGAATCGATGAAGTGAAGTTGTAGATGAAGTTTGGTAAAAATCTAATTAGCTTATTGTAGACATAGAAAATTTAACGATAATAATAGTCGTTGAAAAATCCAAGCAAATATGTGGCTCGTGAGTTAACAAAATTGGAAAGCCGTCTGAAATGACACATAGCAACGTGGGAATAGTTGGCTGACAACAAAATCTCAAATCCCGATTGAAATCAATTATCAAGTGTCGATTGATGATCAAAAATCAATTAAATTAAATTAATCGGACATCCCCAAAATAATTGGTAATGGTTCGCTAGCGGTCAGGCGAGCTAGATAGCTTGACTTCGCGAGGTGAAATTGACTCCGCGAGGCGAAATGGACTTCGCGAGGTGAGCTAGGTTTGGCGAGGTGAAATTGACTTCGTGAAGTGAAATTGACTCCGCGAGGTGAACTTGACTTCGCGAGGTGAAATAGACTCCGCAAGGTGAAATTGACTCCGCGAGGCGAAATGGACTGCGCGAGGTGAACTTGACGTCGCGATGTGAAATTGCTCCGCGAGGTGAAATAGACTTCGCGAGGTGAAATTGACTCCGCGAGGTGAACTTGACTTTGCGAGGTGAAATAGACTCTACGAGGGGAAATTGACTCATCGAGGTGAACTTGACTTCGCGAGGTGAAATAGACTCCGCGAGGGGAAATTGACTCCGCGAGGCGAAATGGACTTCGCGCTTATAGATTTACATAAAGGTGAGGCGAACAAGACTCCGCCAAGCGAACAAGACTTTGCGATGCGAAATGACTCCGCGCGCATGAAGGCGAGCCAAAATGACTCCGCGCGCATGAAGGCGAGGCAAAATGACTCCGCACGCATGAAGACGAGGTGAAACGACTCCGCGCGCGTAGGGAACCTCGCGAAGGAGCTAGACGACAGAGTTTGCATGCATGCGGGGATGTACGTCCAAGATAAGTCTTCCGCGAAGTGAGACTAGAAATCACCGGTTGCTTGGAAATCAAGTTGCCTCGCGAGATACCTTCCATATCCGCGGGATGGCTCGCCCCTTACTAAGAATCTTGATCAAAACAGGACATTTAATCCAAAGCGATCTGGGCATATCTAAATCTTAAGATTTGATTGATTTGATTATGTTAAAATCGGCAAGTAAATCAATCAATCAAGATTCATTGATTGGATTAAGGAAATATTATTGATTCAGTATCTTCATTACTTGCCAAAAGCGAAGGCAAGTTAACACTATAAATACCCCCTCTCATACCAAGAGGAGGGGGGCAGAAACAAAAGGAGCGGACTAGAGAGAGAGAGAAAAATCCCTCGAGAGCTCAAAAGCCTCCCCAAAATCCTTGAAGAACTATCAAGCTGCCAAATAGCCGGTTCTTCATCAACCTCAAGTCTAGAAGTTGTCAAGTCCCGAAGAATCATCAAGCTGCCAAATAGCCGGTTCTTCATCAACCTCAAGTCTAGAAGTTGTCAAGTCCCAAAGAATCATCAAGTTGCCAAATAGCCGATTCTTCATCAACCTCAAGCCTTGAGGTTGTCAAACTCCGAAGAATCATCAAGCTGCCAAATAGCCGATTCTTCATCAACCTCAAGCCTAGAAGTTGTCAAATCCTGAAGAATCATCAAGCTGCCAAATAGTCGATTCTTCATCAACCTCAAGTCTAGAAGTTGTCAAATCCCAAAGAGTCATCAAGCTGCCAAATAGCCGACATCTTCACCAAATCCAAATCCCAAGTACTCGTTACGTGATCAATCCGCGTAAACCCTCAAGAACAAGTGCTTGTCACCCTTGAGCTAAACCTAAATTCGGAGATAGAATCAGAGGAGTTCACAAAGATTGTAACCCGCATCCGCATTGATTAAATTAAATTATTCTTTGTACACGTGTTGTTCTGTTATTTGTTGCAGATATTTTCGTGTTTACACTTATTAGTGGGTTAATTGGGAGGATTTCGATGATTAAGTTAAAGCATTTATTTTTCCTAAATCAAAGAGTGGTTCTAAGCATATTTATTGTGCCAGGATAAGAAGGGAACCTCGCTTGAGTGGCGATACGGTTATCGTCGGGCTTATGCCTAAATTTTTGAGTGGACATGTTGGTTTTAATTAAATATGCATGCAAGATTTTATAATTTATTATTTTATTTTTCGAGCTTATATTATAACTTCAGCTTATGAAATGATCTTGAAAATTATTTGAGTTTGATGCATGGATTAATTGTTGGTCAAGATTTATGGATTTAAGCTCGGATTATTAATTATATATTTGAGTTTGGATATTTTTATAAATTCCAGATTTCATTAAAATGGTTTTATTGGTGTACTTTGAGATTTATAAAAGATTTCCGAAAATGAGATTTTCGGTAGTTTGCTATTTATAATTTTGGAAATTATTGATGGAATATCGATCTTGACCTTGATAATGTTTCAGCGAGTATATTGGATTGAGATATTAACTATGATTTTTACTTGTTAATTAAATCTCACTTATAATATGGTTTTGAGAATATTTTGACGTGTCTCGACGTGTCACACGTCGTTGAGTTTATTATAATTTCTTATGATGATTTTCAAGTACGGTTGGGAATCGTACCATTCGTATGATTTTGGGGAAGTTTCATGGATTTAAAGGATTTTGTATGATTTTAGTCGCCATAATATAGGGTCGCTTGTATTGATTATTGCTAGCTAACCATTATTAGCGGCTACTCACCATATGTGAGTAGAGCGCTTAGCGTGGGACGCTATTATAGCCTGGGAGGTAACCGATCGGTATTTATATTTATTTGTTAGCTAGCCATTATTAGTGGCTACTCACTATAGGTGAGTAGAGCGCTTAGCGTGGGATGCTATTATAGCCTGGGAGGCACCAACCCGAGCCTAGGATGCTCCTTTTACTTGGTGATAACTCTTCCCCTTATTTTATTCTTCTCAGATATATATTTGATCAACCAGCGGGGCTGGTTTATCTCTTTTTACGAGATTTCTTTATTTGATTAACCAGCGGAGCTGGTTTATCCATTCTTATCCATTCTTATGGGTTTATGGATTTAAGTTATATGATTTATCAAAATAATTGCGTGCAGCTAAGTTTTTGAAGTTTGAAATGTGAGAAAGTATTTAATTTGAGTATTTGTTAAATTATTTAAATTATTTTGTCCACTCACTCTAATGTTTTTAAATTACTTTCCCCTGGGCCCTTTGGTTTTAAATGCCTAGTGCGCAGGCTAAGTTTAAATGAGGTCGAGCGTACATGGAGTCGAGGCATAGTCAGAGGCTGCTTCCGCTTAATCTTTATTCATTGTTATTCTTTCATTATTAGAAATACTCTGATAACCAGTTAGTGAATTAATTTTGAGTATTGTTGGTTGTGGGATTATTTTAGTTAAGTAATTTGATTTATTGGGAGATGTGATGAACTTGGGGAGCAGGAAGGCTCCAGGTGTTGAGGATGGATGTTTGGTTATAGAAGTGTTAAGTTGGAGTTTTCAGGTAAGGGTTGTCCATTTTCAAAGAAGGTTATGCCGAATTTTCGGTAAATTTTCTTTGAAGGTGGACCCCGCATGATTTACCTCATGTTTTAGGGTGAAATTCATTGTGAAGAATGAAAAAGATGAGTTGGTGCCTACAAGGGTCACTACGGGTTGGAGAGTTTGCATTGATTACCGAAAGCTCAATAGTGCCACACGCAAGGATCACTTCCCATTGCCCTTTATTGATCAAATGCTTGAGCTATTGGCTGGTCACAATTATTATTGTTTTCTTGATGGTTATTCGGGTTACAATCAAATTCCTATTGCACCGGAGGACCAAGAGAAGACTACATTTACTTGCCCTTTTGGTACTTTTGCCTCCTGGAGAATGCCTTTTGGTATATGCAATGCACCAGCTACCTTCCAGAGGTGTATGATGAGTATTTTCTCGGACATGGTGGAGAGATTTATTGAGGTATTTATGGATGATTTTTCTGTTTTTGGTTCTTCGTTTGATGATTGTTTGCTGCATTTATCTCAAGTGCTCAAAAGATGTCAAGAGACCAACCTTGTGCTTAACTGGGAGAAGTGCCATTTTATGGTCAAGCAAGGTATTGTGTTGGGCCATGTTGTTTCGAGTAAAGGCATTGAAGTTGACAAAGCAAAAGTGGATTTGATCACCAATCTTCCCCCACCAACAACAGTTAAGGGAGTGCGTTCTTTCCTTGGTCATGCCGGGTTTTATCGGCGTTTCATAAAGGATTTTAGCAAGATTGCAGGCCATTGAGCAATTTATTAGCAAAGGATGCAGAATTTGTCTTTGACGAAGCATGTCTTGAGGCATTCAACAAGCTCAAGGTACTCCTCACTTCAGCTCCTATCATCAAGCCTCCAGATTGGAACTTATCGTTTGAATTAATGTGTGATGCATCAGATTATGCGGTGGGTGCTGTTTTGGGGTAGCATATAGAGAGGGTTCCTCATGCTATTTATTATGCTTCAAAGACTTTGAATGATGCTCAGCTCAATTATTCCACCACAGAGAAAGAATTGCTTGTTGTTGTGTTTGCTCTAGACAAGTTCATATCGTAATTGATTTGTTCCAAGGTCATTGTTTACACCGATCATGCTGTCCTTAAGTATTTACTTGCCAAGAAAGATGCAAAACCAAGGCTAATCCGTTGGGTACTCTTACTTCAAAAATTTGATTTGGAGATTAAAGATAAAAGAGGAAGTGAGAATGTGGTAGCAGACCACTTGAGTAGATTGGTGCATGAAGAAGATGAAGTGGGCAGCCTTCCCTTGAATGAAAATTTTTCGAATGAGCAATTGTTTATGGTACGTGACTCTCCTCCTTGGTTTGCTCATATTGTGAACTTTATTGTTACTAAGAAAATTCCAGAGCATTGGAGCAAGCAAGAGAGGGAAATATTTCTTTCTCAAGTGAAGCATTATATTTAGGATGAGCCATATTTATGCAAGCATTGTCCGGATCAGTTGATTAGAAGATGTGTGCCTGAAAGTGAGTTTGAAAGCATTCTTCGATTCTGCCATAGTTATGCTTGTGGTATGCATTTTGGGGCCAAGAAAACAGCAGCTAAAGTTCTTCAATGTGGTTTCTATTGGCCAACCTTATTCAAGGATGCTTTTGCCTTTTGCTCTTCATGTGATCGCTGCCAACGAATGGGTAATATCTCTAAACGTGACATGATGCCTTTGAATAATATTTTGGTGGTTGAATTATTTGATGTGTGGGGAATAGACTTCATGGGACCTTTCCCTCAATCTTTTGGCAATCTCTACATATTGGTGGCAGTGGATTATGTATCTAAATGGGTTGAGGCAGTTGCTTACAAGACTAATGATCACAAGGTGTTACTTGCTTTTCTCAAGGATAATATTTTTGCTCGCTTTGGTACTCCAAGAGCTATTATTAGTGATGGTGGATCACACTTTTGTAACAAGCCATTTGCAACACTTATGAAGAAGTATTCCATCACTCACAAAGTGGCTACACCATACCACCCTCAAACTAGTGGTCAAGTTGAGATTTCAAACCGGAAAATTAAGAATATTTTAGAGAAAAAGGTTCCCCCGGATAGGAAGGATTGGTCTCAGCGTTTGAATGATGCTCTTTGGGCGTATAGGACAGCCTATAAAACTCCTATTGACATGTCGCCATATCCGTTAGTTTTTAGGAAGGCTTGTCATCTTCCGGTGGAGTTAGAGCATAAAGCTTATTGGGCAATCAAGCACTACAATTTTGACATGAAGGCAGCCGGTGAAAGAAGAGCATTGCAGTTAAATGAGATGGAGGAAATTCGTAATGAGTCCTATGAGAATGCCAAGATTTACAAGGAGCGTACCAAGAAGTTTCAAGACAAAGTCATTCGTCAAAAGAATTTTGAGCCAAATCAAAAGGTGTTGCTATATAACTCTCAGCTTAGACTCTTTCTAGGGAAGTTGAAGTCAAGGTGGATGGGTCCTTTTGTGGTTACAAAGGTGTTTCTTTATGGAGCAATTGAAATTCAGAATTTGAGGAACAACTCTACATTCAAGGTGAATGGTCAACGTCTCAAGCCTTATTTGGAGACAACTTTTGAGACCAATGAGAAACGTGTTCCTCTCACTAATCTTCCACAACAATGAGCTTAATATGGTCTGGCTGAAGACAATAAACTTAGCGCTTTCCGGGAGGCAACCTGAAGACCTTTGGAAGAAGATGGATGCGTGTTCAGCAAAGAAGAAGGCTTAACGTGCACCTATATATTGCCTTCATACCAGGGACGTTTCCTATCTCTTTTCTCCTATTTTTGTTCGTAATTTTCAGATTTTAGTTGTTTTGGTCGTGCTTTATCCCCTTATTATTGTTACTGTACTGTTCTGCAACTTTTCGGGATTGCAAGCTATGTTGCAATCCTTGTTCTGTGCTAATTTTTCTTCACATTGCGGACAATGCTCAATTAAAGTTTGGGGGTGGGGATTTCATGTTTTCTTTTTGTTTATGTGATTTTAGGTTTGTTTTCAGTTCTTTTATTCAAAAATTCAAAAAAACAAAAAAAAGACTAGCTAGTTTTATTTTTATTTTCTGTCGTGTCTTAGAAATCTTCCAAACATTGTGATGAATAAGAACTTTTACAGGAATTATGTGGTCATGAGATGAGAACAAGCATGTGTTAATCCATAACCTTAAGTAATTGCTAATGGATTTTTATGATTATCATGCTTGGTTTGTTTTGCATTGATGCTTGATTTCAACCTTATGTGAGATTATTGAGCCTATTTGTGCTTTTCTTTTCTGAGTGATTATTTAGATCATCCTTATTTCTTGACATTAAGTTTTGTTGATTTCACATTTCGTTTCATCTTGACTAGTCATTGACCACAGCTCTTTAATAAAACTAGAGAATGCTAGAACTTGTCCTCACACCTATCGAAGCTTTATGCCAGTTAAATGCTGGAACCTATGAGAGGATATAGGCATTAGGATTAACCGCCAAAGACAAATAAGCTTGTGTCCCATTGTTGCACACAAGTTGTGCTACCCCCTAGATTAACCCTTGGAGCCTACATTGAGCCATTTATTTCTAAACCACAAATTCCTTACCCTTGAGCTTAGTATAGATATGTCTTTACCCTATCCTAAGGAATTAGTCGAGCACAATATTTTTGTAGATTCATTGTGGTTAAGGTGGTACTATTGTAAGCAAGTTTGGGGAGCTCTATTGTACTTATTGATTCAAGGAAGAAAAAAAATTGTTGGCTATTGAAAAAAAAAAAATATATGCATAGCCAAAAAGAAAAAAATAAAAAATTCAGAAAAGTTAGCTTCCTTAAATCTGATTCATTGTTGGTTGTACTTGGGAAGGTCGAATGAAGCAAGGGCCCAAAAGATGACATTTGGCCTTCAAAGAAAGAAAAATCTGAATAATTGCTTCATGAAATTTTGAGTTGAATTCCTTAAGGAGACATCGTTGTTAGTGCTTTACTAAATTTCCTTAGGATCTTTGTGTTTCCTTATCCCTTCTTTCATGAAAGCCTACACCCTTTCGCCCCATTACAACCTGAAACAAAGTCCTATTTGATCATTAGGGATGGCAGCTGGTCTGTTGGAAATCTGTGTGTGGAGATGAACTTATGGCTTGGGTTTCATTTGGTCAATGTCTGGTATCGTTCGTGAAATCTAATGAAAAATTATATCTATAAAGAGCCTTCTTGTTATATGTGAGCTATTTATTTTGTGTATATTATCTCTCTCACATACATAGGATGTGTGCAAAAAGTCAGAAAATCATGAGTGAAAAGAATGGAGTGCACCCTTGTGAGGAATCAAGTTGATGCTTGTTTGAAACATGATTTTGAGCATGATGGTTATCAAAATGGATTAGCTTTTAAGTGAGGTTGTGGATTAATATTGTGACTGTTTGAATCTTGATGGACCATATGTGTGGGCATTATAGTTCTCTGATATGTTTGGAAGGCGTTAGGTCTGTGTTTAGATTTCTTGTTTTGCTCAAGGACTAACAATATCTAAGTTTGGGGGTATTTGATAGATTCATTTTTCATACATTTTTATACCCTTAGATGCAGGATTATATGCTTAGTTCTTGTCAATTGTGAGTCATTTACTTGGTTTTTATGTTTTGTAGGTCAAGTTGGAGAAAAAGAGAATTTGGAGCTAAGTGATCCAGAAACTGCCATGCTGTGCGTCAACTTTGAGGATTAAACTGTACCACTATTGGACTTTGAGGATTAAACTGTACCACCATTGGAAAGCTACGGATGTTAGCTTTCTAAAGAATTTTGCATATCTTCTCATGATTCCAATTTGTGAGGCCTAAGTCCATCAATCTTAATACTACAAGGAAATGGCTGAACGTGGCTAACATATTTAGAAGGTTACTCTTACATTGACGATAATAATCTTGTGTTATTTGGAGAGAAGAAAGCTTTTCCATATTGGACAAAGAGAATTCGAAAAGCCCAAATCAATTGGGATTTCAAGAGGAATAAAACTAAAACCCTAAAGGAGGTAAAACCAGAACAGAGACGCAGCAAGAATGTAGAGGAAGAGAAGAACAGAGCTTCTCCATCGCTGGACTAAGTTCCTATCTCTTCCATTGTCAGATCTTTCATGCTTTCTTTATTTCTAGTCATATATTTTCTTTATCTATGGATTTCTAAACTTCTAGCTAGGGCTGAGATGAAGCCCCTAGTATGATTACTCTATTTCTTTAGTTGATTGCTTTGGATTCAATGGATTGCTATGTTAAATTCTCAATCATTGTTTCAATGAACATTAATTCAAAATCTTTGCTCGGGATCAATAAGACCTAGGTTTTGTTTATTAGTGATTTGGTTTGAAAACATGAGGCTTGATCAAGAGTAGATGTTTTCTAGGGTTCCAAAGGATTTATTTAATCTTGTGATTAGAGAGTTGTAAGTTAAGAATACAAGTGCTTGATCATAGTCGATATTCTTGTTTACATGATTTCCTAGTTCTTTTGTGCTTAATGGAGTTGAACATGTTTTACTTGAATCTGATCATAACGTGAAATAGATTATAGTTTGACTACTTGAGTTCTATACGGGATCAATAAGTTAGAATTCATTGGTTAGATGAACTTTGGCATATGTCTGGGATCAATAAGGCTTATGTACAGAAATCTTTAGCATGCAATCTAGGGAATTCAATTGCTATCAACTAGAGAGGAGGGTAGGAGTATTAGGTGGTGATTCAATGCTTTAACATCTTCATAATCTGTGTTTCAACTCTTAGAAATTTCATTGTTCTTTTGTCTTTAATTTCAGTTTTATTACTTTTGTTTTCTGTTTTCATTCATCAACATCATAAAAATCATATTGTTATTTCATTAAGTGTAGTATAATTGACATAGTAAGTTGTTTTAATCAATCCATAGAGGGAGCGACCTCGTGCTTGCACTTCTATTCTGTAAGTAGTTCGTGCACTTGCGACTATATTAAAACATATAATAGTTAACTAGGGTTCTTCGATATGAACCCATGGACATGCAATTCGTCAATTTTGGTTAACGTATAGGATTGTTGAGCAAGTCCGAAGTTAGATTTTCAAATGTTGATACCAAGAAATCTTATGGTTGGATTTCCTTTGTTTATTTGTGTGGGGAGTTGGAATCGACAAGTAGACCTGGGAGTAGAGTTTGGGTTATTTTCGGGATTGTTCCAAAGAGTTGAGTGTTGTAGAACATAAGGGGCTCGTGTTGTTTCTAAGTATTAACTTGAAATTTACGGTTGCCTTAATGTTTAAGGCTTGCAGGCAATCAAGTTTTGATTTTAACATCATGCATGCAATAAAGTTTTCTTCTTAACAAGACTTTATCCGATTTATATTTGGAGCAACTTTGATGCCTGATTAATTTTATACTTTTATGGAACAATTACTTGAGAATGAGCTTTATTATATTTATTGGACGAGTGGGCCAGAAAAAAGGGGTTCATACTTTTCTCATAAGCTCTATTTAGTGGGCTGAGATAATTTTCTCGTGAGCTCTATCTAGTGGGCCGAGAAAAGTGATTCATATTTTTCTCGTGAGCTCTATCTAGTGGGCTGAGAAAAGTGGTTCATACCTTTCTTGTGACCTTTCGGATTTATTACTAATTTCATGAGAAATGTGGGACATATTGAGTAGTTTATCGGCTTGCAGACATGTTGAGACATGCTCCTTTGATTTTACATAAATACTTATAAGTACGATTAGGAACTGTACTCGTAACTGCATTTTATGGATTTATTTTTTTCGTACGTTTTTAGTCATCATACTAGGGTCGTTCTTATTCATTGGTAGCTAGTCTTTATATGTGGTCCTCACCATATGTGATTCGAGCACTTAGCGTGAGACGCTACTAGAGCCTGGGAGGCTCCTACCCGAGCCTGCGAGGCTCCTCTTACATGGTGATATCTCTTCCCCTTGTTTTATTTCTCATTTGTGTACTTGATTAACCAGTAGGGTTGGTGTCAGGACGCACCGTGGATTTCACCCTGAAATCCGAAGTAAATCGGGCAGGGACCACCTCCAAAGAAGATTCTATTGAAAATTCGACAGAACCTCCTTTGAAAGTGGACAATCCTTCCTCATCAAAAACCTGCAACATACTTCTAAAAATCACAACCCAACCTCAGCTCCTCATAAAACTCAAACTCAACAACCAAGATAACAATGACATCTAATACTTTACTAACTCGGTCATCAGAGCAGTTTAAAATAAATATCTGATAACATAGGAAATACTACAATGGGTAAAATATTGTATAGTCTTTGTGGTTTGAAGTCGACATCTGTTTAGTCCTTATGATTTTATTTTAATCTGAATAGTCTTTAAAGTCAGGATTTTTCATCCAAATAGTCCTTATGGTTTTCTTTTAATCTAAATAGTCCTTAAAGTCATAATTTTTCATCCAAATAGTCCTTATGGCCTTTAACTGAGAAAATTGTCAAAATGACTATTTGGATGAAAAATCATGACTTGAAGGACTATTTGGATGAAAAATACTGACATTAAGGACTATTCAGATTAAAATAAAACCACAAGAACTAAACAGATGTCGACTTCAAACCATAAGAACTAAACAAATTTCAATTCTACTACTGTAATACCCCAGATTTTCATATCATTTTTCCTTGTATTATTCTCATATCTAATGAAGGAATATTTATGGAAATTCTTATTGGTTTGTGCGAAGTTGAAGTTTATGTAGTAGTTTTTAAGGTACTTTGACTTTAAGAGCCCAAAGTTGACCTTATTTTTCGTAAGTTATCTTCGAAAACTTCCTTCATGAAAATTGTAGAGCTCGTCAATACGAGTTCATAGAAATATGGCACGCGTGAAACGGACGTCGTATGAAGAAGTTATGGTAAGCAGAAGTTGGTAACTTTTTGGGTTTTTGGGTTAAATAGAAAAGTTTTGGGGGTAGAAACCTAAATTTCTGAAAACACAATTTCTGCTCTCTCTCTTCCTCCTCGAGTCGCCATTTTCGCCGGAGAAGAAGTCGGACTTCCGGCCACCGTTTTGGCCACCACTAGTCCGGTTAGCTTGGTATCATCCTCACCAACCTAATTGTGCCGATCCGTGACGCTGGCGACCGGCGGACAAGGCGCAACTAGGCCTGACAGCCACTGTCGCAGTGACCTCTCACCGGACCCTAATCCGGCAACCTCCGACGACGCAGCTAGCCTAGTTAGGCTTGTCTCCTCCGTGCAAAGCTTCCTAGGCAAGTGGGTGGTCTCACCTTGAGCTGTAGCAGCAAGAGGTAGGCGGAGCTGGGTTGGCCGGAAGTTGCTTTTTCCGGTGACGTCAGTAGGCAGTGAGAGGTAGGCTATGAAGCTCTCTTCCTTCTAAGTATGATTTTGCTAGTCATACAACTGGATTTTGAGTGTTTGGAAGCTTGAATTTCAATTTGAGGCTCAAGCATCGTGGGGGCTGTTTGGGACAGTTCAAGGCCGAACCAAGCTTAATCTCAGGTACAAAAAGTGTTCCTTATGCTGTGACCGTCAAGTTAGATGTTGTGAGTTTCCCCAAATTTTGAAGTTGGTGGAGGCGCATGGGGCTCCCACGCCGCCGCTTGTGGCGGCACGTGGGAGCGCGTCCGGGCAGGGTAAAGGCTTTGGTTGCTGTGTTAGCTAGTCTTTGTTGTTGTTAGTATGTTGTTGGTGTGTGAAGAATGAGTGTTAATTAGGTTTTTGCATTGTAGGTGCTAAGTTGGTTCTTGGTGTTCGTTAGGTCGGAAACTTGGAAAATTTGATCTTGGAGGTAGTGTGGTTGTTTTTGAGTGTCCAATGACCTTGGGAGGTCTTGGAGGAAGGATTGCCCTTCTTTGGGCAACCTTTAAGTTAAGGGTACTTTGATCCTTGTGGTGTTTTTACAAAGGGTTTTAATTGTGTAATTTTAAGTGATTTGTGAGTTTGTGGTTTCCTTGGCTCTTGTGTTGCGGAAGAACGCAGCAAGATTTTTAGGTGAGTAAATCTCACCAAGGTTCACTTTTGAACCAAGTTTAATTATGGTCATTTGAGGAGGATAATGATTATGATGTGATTTTAATATTTTGCTATTATTGGTTTTAAAAATATATGAGCTTGATCGCCAATGACTCATAGGTAAGATAAAACAAGTTTTTCCTTATGTGTTAATTGAAGGTTCATATGATCATAATGTTTTTGGTTATTGATAGATTATTCTTGTGGAATATCTATAATTGTTCATGTAAATATATCTATGTGAAAGGATATAATTTATGATGTGATCTGGTATTGTTGTTGTGATATTGTGATTGTTGGATAAATAGCCAAACCGGGTTCCAAGCCTTTTATCAGGTGATTGGTTACGGTTTAGATGCTATTTACTATTTTGAGTTTGATATTGGACAGTCAAACCGGGTTCCAAGCCTTTTGCTGGGTGATTGGATGCGGTTAGGAATTAGAGCTCTAGTCCGTCTGTCGGTGTAGGTCATGGGGGATACCTTATCGTATCTGGGACCCATGGGTACACAATTTTGTTGTTGTAGGTCATGAGGGGTATTTCTTAATACTTGGGAGTCATGGGTACAAGTTATTTGAAAAAGTGTTGGATTTGTGGCTATATTTATTGATATAAATTGCTTTTGTGGAATTTTTAGATGTGAGAAATATTGTGCTATTTGAGTTTACTCATACGAGTTTTTTAGCTTACCGGGTTTGTTATTTTACAATCCCGGTGCACCAATTGTTGGTGTAAGGGTTAGACCTGCAGGTGAGGACCAGCAGGGTTGAGATGGTGGCGTAGTGGCAGGGTCCTTTTTGGTTTTTGTTGTACTATGCATAGTTTTGTTAATTGAGTAGATAGTATTAAACTCATGAGATGGTTTTCATATTCTTGAAAATTGCAAGCTTATATAAACATGGAAATGTAATATTTAACTCAGTGATGGGTTGTAGAATATTTACTTTTCTACGTTGAGTTTTAGTTGTGGGATGTTGTTGTTGTTGTTGGAACAGGTTTGAGATTGTAATATTTTAAGTTATATCATGCCAAAATTTTTGAAAATTCCATTCGAAAATTGGGGTATGACAACTAGAATCAAGTAGAAGCGAAGAATATGACTATGCCATGACTAAACTGCAAACTGGGCATTTAAAACCGAAAGGCCCAGGGGAGAAGCATTTGAAAAACATTAGAGTTAGTGGACAAAAATATAATTAAAAGAATCGAATAATTAAATACAACTTTATGCTTTCCTATTTTTTTTCATCGAAAAACTTCATGCACGCAACATTTAAAGAGCACCAAATATATGAAATAAAAATGAGGAGACGAACCAATCCCATTGGTTTGAATAAATCAAAGAAAGGGATCGAAATGGGGTTTCACCATAATGATAAGCCTCCCAGGCTAGGGTTGGAGCCTCTCAAGCTCTAACAGCGTCCCACGCTAAGTGCTCGACTTACCTATGGTGAGAACCATATATAAAAGCTAGCTAGCAATAATAAATGTATAACAATGCTTATATTGTCACATCCCGACTCTTAAATTTTTACTTTATTTACTGGCTTGATATTAGCAAGAGTTTTACCCTATTCGTCATTTAGTTTATAGTTTCAAAGGTGCCTAGATGTGTTTTGAGGGACAATTATTTCGGAGAAATTATTCGTAGGTAAAATATTTGATGACGGTAAAAAGGATAAATTTTAGCTAATAAGAAGGTGATTTTTATTAAGGTATTATTTATGTGGTGTTTTTTTTGTGGAGTTGGGTTTATATTTGGTATGGGTAGGAACCGGTTGGGAAAAAGCCCAACACTTTTTTCTTCTTTTTCTCTCTCTTACCTCCTGACTCTTTCCCGAGCTCTCTCCCTTCGCCGGAAGTCCCGCGCTCGTCCGCCGCCGTCTGGCCGTCTCAGACCACCGCACCGGTCCCAATCGGTCGGCCCTCGACTGAGCTTCCTTCCTGGACCGGTGAGAGCATCCCTAGCGCCGCTGTCAGGACCCACCCCGAATTTCACCCTGAAACCCGAAGTAAGTCCTGCGGGGTCCACCTCCAAGGAAAATTTACCAAAAAACTTGGCATAACTTCCCTTGCAAATGGACAACTCTAACCTGAAAAAAATTAACAATACACTCCTATAGTGAAACAACCATCCTCCACTACTAGAGCCATCCGCTCCCCACCAACAACAACCACCACAATATAACATTTAAATCATCCTCCAAACCATCACATAAATATCCAGCTAATAATAAACTTCATCCTTCAAATATTAGAAAATACACCATAAGTCTTAGCACACAACCGAATTATCATACAATACCCAAAGGGTAATCAGAGCTACTAAAAACTATAGGAAACGAGAAAATACGCTAGTAGGTTAAACAGGTAACCTACTGGTGAAAAGTGGTGGAGAAATTGGTAACTATGCCTTGCGTCCTACTAGTGCCACCCCGTGCTCTACAGACTGGGTATTTTTAAAACGAAGAGCCCAGGGGAAAAACATTCGAAAATGTTAGAGTGAGTTGACAAAAATAAAAGAATAAATAAAGAAAATAATTAACAATATTTATGCTTTCCCAATTTAATTTCTAAAGAAATCGAATGCATGCCTCAAACAATAAATCTTTTATCTCAAAAATATCGAGTCTCTTCAGCTCAAAAATATATATCAATATATGTATGTATTTACACATGTCCATACTCCCTATATAATTATTTTATAGATTTAAAATAATTTATATAGGGCTACTACGCTCGCGTCTAACGCTCACTTCACGCCTTAATGCGGTGATACACTACGCCACTAACGTGGACAGACGGGTGTATAAATATGTGCCCATACCCCTATATGAATTAAACACTCATATAGGGCTACTACGCTTGCGTCTAACGCTCATGTCACACCATAATCCGGTTATACACTACGCCATTAAGGTGGACAAACACAAATGGCTAGCTAGCATTTATATACATACTCTCCTCATGAACATATTTATAATTTACCGAAAAATCTCATTTTCGGTAACTCTTCAAAATAAATAAAATCATCAAAAGCTTCAACAAAAGAACTTGCTCAACAGTAAACCAATGCATGCATATTATTTAAAACAAAAGTCCGCTCACTAAATACGCCTAAGCCTAATGTCGATCCGAGGCCTCTTCTGCTCAAGCCTCCTCACGTCCTAGCTCAAGGGGAGTGAATCTTTTGGAGGGATTGCTGAACGGGAGAAGGGCTTTCAAACGAGCCAAGTGGCTCCGGCTATGGCAGCCGGAGGAGGGAGTTCCGGCGATGGAACACCACGGCTAGTTGGGCCTTTCGGCTGCGTTTTCTCTCTCACGGCGGCGCTAGAGAGGCTGCCACCGGTCCAGGAAGAAGGCTGGGTTGAAGGCCGACTGATTGGGACCGGTGCGGCGGTCAGTGGTGGCTAGATGGCGGCGGACAGGTGCGGGAGACATCCGGTAGGGAGAGAGAGAGTGAGAGAGTCGGGAGGGAGGAGAGAGAAGAGAGAGAGACAAAATGTTTTGGGCTTCTCTTTCCAAACCGATCCAACACCACCAAATAAAACCCAATTCTAAAAAAATTAACACCCCAAAAATAATACCCTAATAAAACATACCTTTTTACTAGCTAAAATTTACCATTTTTACCATCTTCAAATATTTCTCCTACGAATAATTTCTCCGAAATAATTGTCCCTCAACACCCCTCTAGGGACCTTCGATACTATAACTGATTTACGAAGACGGTAAAACTATTATTAATACCAAGCTAGTAAATAAGTTAAAAATTTAAGAGTCGGGATGTGACAATTCTCCCCTTCTTATAAAACTTTCGTCCTCGAAATTTACATACCTGTCAATTAAAGAGGTAGAGATACTGCTGCCTCATTTGTTCCTCTGATTCCCAAGTAGCTTCCTCTACTTGATGACTTCTCCAAAGCACCTTGACAAGTGGGATTGTCTTGTTCCAAAGCACTTGCTCCTTTCAGTCAAGAATCTGAATCGGCTCCTCTTCATAAGTCAAATCCTTCTGCAAACTAATCGGCTGCTCTTGCAGCACATGAGAGGGATCGGTAATATACTTGCGAAGCATGGATACATGAAAGACATTATGTATCCTGGATAATTCTGGAGGCAAAACTAACCGAAAAGCAAGTGAGTCAACTCGCTCTATTATCTCATAAGGGCCAATATTGTCACACCCCAATTTTCGAATGGAATTTTCAAAAATTTTGGCATGATATAACTTAAAATATTACAATCCCAAACCTGTTCCAACAACAACAACAACAACATCCCACAAACTAAAACTCAACATAGAAAAGTAAATATTCTACAACCCATCACTGAGTTAAATATTACATTTCCATGTTTACATAAGCTTGCAATTTTCAAGAATATGAAAACCAACTCATGAGTTTAATACTATCTACTCAATTAACAAAACAACGAAAACCAAAAAGGGACCCTGCATCTACGCCACCGTCTCAACCCTGCTGGTCCTCACCTGCAGGTCTTGTTTTGGCCACGATCGTCAGCGTGCAGAGCAGAGGTAAATAGCGAGCAAAGAGAAAGGGGGTGCTGCGAGCGTGCCACCTGGCGGACGAGGAAAGGGTTTGTGTGTATGCGCTTGACTTCTTGATCAGGCGGAAGGGGTTTCCAAGTGCCACCTCAGAGGAGGAATTTACGAGCACAAGGCGATCGATACTCACGGAAGGACGCAAGCAGAGCAACAATAGGGAGTTCAGAGAGATCGGGGAAGAGTCCAAGATCGGGGTAGAGTCCGGAGGGCTCTGAAGAAAAACCTAGGCGGCGACGCTTAGGGTTAGGGTTTTCAAGTAGCTCGAAAGGCAATTGATTTGCAGTCTGTATTGTGTTTTTGTTTGTGTTTGTTTGAGAGAGTCTTCTGTTAGGGTTTGAGCCCCCTTATATAGTAGTTCGACTTGCGGTAGAAGAAAGATAATCATAGTTCAAGTTGGATTCCGAAACCCTAATCTCACAAGGACTTTGCTAATCATGCGCGGGCCAAAAGAAAGCTTTTTAATTATTAAGGGCCACAAGGATTGGCCCAAAGCATATCAAAAACTGGTGAGTCTTCAACGATTAGTGTGGTGTACGCGGACTTCGTCTGTTGCTTCCTCGCGAAGTCTACTACGCGAGCCAGTTCGCTAGCTCTTCTCGCCTCGCCTACGCAGAAAGTCAATCTCGCCTCGCCTACGCGGAGAGTCAATCTCGCATCGCTAACGCGGAGAGTCAATCTCGCCTCGCCCACGCGGACTGGCAAATAGTAATTCCGCGAGCGAACTATGTAGTCCGAGCGAAGTCATCCCGCGCGCGGGATCCGCATCTCGCTGATGGGTTCCTGCAAGTATACAGGGTGGATGTAGTGTAATGAATGTAAGAAAATGGGTTGTCGTTCCCACAAGGATCTTAGTTCAACTCAAATTATGAAATATCTAAACTAACTATACTAAAAGACACAAAACAAAATACACAAATTGATAAAGACAAACACCAAGACTCGAACTAAATTGTACTTATGATTTTTGGGGTTTTTGAAAAGGGTCTTATGCTAATGAAAAGTAACTTGTGTTTACTAAAAGAGAGTAACTAAAATTAAAAAGAGTAAGAATACGATGATGATGATGATGAGCCTAGGGTGTCGGAATCAACCACAAACAATCTTATCTACGACTTGACACAACTAATAGATTCTTTTGTTTCTCCAGATAACAATCCTCGTATCTAAGTCCCGGTACGGCACTTAGACCTTAGTTTTCCCTAATAGTATGATGCTCTCCAGTTACGGCAGAGATCGTATATCCTAGTATGCAGTCTATCCAGTTATGGCATAAATTTAACACATAGGACTCATGATGTTTAGAAAACAGAGAATCATGCAAACTACTATTCCAGTTACGGCAACAATATAATTCACAATCCTTAATCTCCAGAAGCTAAGTAGAATTCTATTGCAGTTATGCCTCAAATTCAACTTCTGATAGCTAGATGCAAAACCTAAAGGTCGCGAATCAATAGAACTTTAACACAAGCAACAATTCAAGCAGAGATTAAGAATTTATCTGAGAAGAAACTAATAATCCATCAATTAAGTATCAAAACATGTAGACAATCATGCTAAGGTTTCATCCTAGCCCTAGAGAAAGAGTTTAGCTGCTCATGTTCAAAGCAAACATATTATGAGTTCTTAAAAACATAAAGAAACTAATTGAATGGAGATGGAAGTAGAAGACGGTGGATGGCAGCAGCTTCTTGGATGAAATTCTGATATGGATCCCCCTCCTTTTGTGCTTGATAAACCTCCTTTTATATAATGTCTTTTTCCTTGTTGCTTCAGGCTTTGAGAACTCTTTAATGACATAGCCCAAAAAGTCCAAGGAAAACATGTGTTGGACTCTCAAGAGGCCCATAATGCTATATTAATTTTCCGGAATTTTGCTAAGTCATTCAGGTCTTGAAAACTCGAGCTCTTAGAAACATGTTGCAGATTCGCGCGTACCGAACAGCCTGTACTTAAACGGCCATATCTCCCTCTAGGAATATCGAAATCACAAACCGTAAAATTCTGTATAAAGTAGATATCCAGGGCTTTTCGTGCATATAAGGCTCACTCTCTGGTTCTTTCTGGATCAGTACAGTTAAATCCTCAAAGTTGGTTGTTCTGTCAAGACTGCTTCAGTTGTCAGGACTGCAAACGACCTTCAATCCTTTTTGCTCTCTTTTTGCTTCTTTTCCTCATCTTCGCTCTTCAAACCTACATACACACTAAACCAAATAAATGGACTAAAAACAAGGAGAACTATACACAAATATCAAGATTAAAGGGCGTAAAAACATAGGAAAATACTAGCACATCACTCGCGCGAAGTTCATTTAAGCATGCGCGAAGTACGTTCCACGCGAAGTCCGTTAACACAGTCCGTGCGGTCCATTCCACGCGAAGTTCGTTCTGCGCACGGACTGTTTAACTCTGTCCGCGCGGCCTCACTGGCAGGCCATTATTTGTAAACCCAAAGAATTTGGGCTCGCCGGTGTGATGTGGACCAAGATTTAATTAATATTTACATTGCCCCAGTAAAATATTAATTTAGGCGTAAACATTGCCCCTCAACCTCGAAGTCATGAATGTCAAAAATGACTGAAGAGGTTTATGTTCATGTTGCTCCAAAGCCACTGGTATTGGCTCGGGTCATACATAAAATGAGTGTGAGTAGACAAGCCTGTGAATAGGCCTTGAAACCCAAGCACCCAACAAGGCATTGGAGCAAAGCTGCTGCACGGCTCGCCTAGGCACCTTGGACTTGGACTTCAAATGCATTCGCCTATTCTTTGCCTGCATTCGCTTGCTTTTTGCTTACGTTTGCTTGCCCCTAGCCCGCATTCACCTGCTCAACTCAGAAGACATGGAACATTGCACATATCGTGAGCGAATGTAGCTCGCATGGATGTATCTTGAGCAGACGCATGTAACTTGAGTAGATTCCAAAAAATATCCCTTCTGGAGCTCTTGGCGATGGCGGACCAACATGGAATGACAATGGCTATGTACTTCGCTGCCCCCCAGTGCGAATCAGTGAGAGACAAACAAAAGAGTCGACGAACGGCCGTATAAAGTTGAAAAAATTTAAGAGGCCATGTACTTTGCTGCCCCCCAGTATATACTTCGCTGCCCCCCAGTGCGAACCAATGAGAAGCGAACAAAGGAGTAACTTTGAAAATGCGGAGGAGGCCACAGGGGTTGGCCTAGATGATGACTAAGAAACACTTGAATTAATTCCTTTATTTAGGGCCTCTGGAATAGGCCCCGATCTTGTACTAGTTTGTTAGTTAGACCACGTACGTTTACAAAGAAAAACTAATTGCACGCTTCTCCCTGGGGTTGCCCCCTAGTGTGAGGTGATGGAGCGTAAGCGCGACGGCGCGTGACATTAATAACAATGGTCACGGGATCAGGAGGAAGGGGAGGATCTGCGCGCTCCCAAACACCAGCGATGTGGCGCTTTAAGAAACGACCATTAATAGGATTGGGATGGAGTGTACCGTCAAGGTCGCGTAAATGGTATGCCCCCTTAGGCAATATGCGATGAATAATAAAGGGTCCCTCCCACCTCGCGGACCATTTCCCGCGGCCTTCAGTTTTCTCCCCAAGTGGGAGCACAGCATGCCATACCGCTTGGCCCTCGGCATAACTCCGACCTCTAGTGATTTTATCATATGACCGTGCAACACGCTGCTTCTCAAGGATGAGATTGTTGAAAGCAGTGATGCGATGTTCGTCAAGATCTTCAAGCTCCTGCCACATTGCCTAAACGTAATCGTCACCAAGCAACTGGTGCTGTTCCTGGACACAAAGCGAGGCGACGTGAACCTCAAGGGGGAGGACGGCATCATGGCCATACATGAGACCATATTGGGTGGTATCTGTCGGACCGCGCTTGGATGTACGGTAGGCCCACAAAGTATGGTAAAGCTCTAAATGCCAGACGCGGGGGTTTAACTCTAGCATCCTTGGCAGGATACCGAGGATAACTTTGTTGCTCCCCTCCGCCTGACCATTGGACTGGGCATAATAGGGGGTCGAATGCAGGAGCTTGATACCATAGCCGATGAGGAATGTGACTACAGAATCCGCCAGGAAGGCTGCCCCCCGGTCCGTCACGATGCATTCTGGAATACCAAAGCGGGAGATAATGTTGCAGAAAATAAAGTTGCAGACCGAGGTCGCGGAAGCGACCTTGAGTGGCTCGGCCTCAACCCACTTGGTAAAGAAATCGGTGGCCACGATAAGGAACTTGTGCTGCTCGGAGGAATGGGGATGAATGAGGCCGACGAAGTCTATCACCCATCCTCGACTTGGCCAGGGTTTAACAATCGGCTGTAACGGAATGTTTGGAATGTGTTGCACTGGTCCGTGAGCCTGGCAATCCTGACTTCCTTTAGCGAAAGTAATACAATCCTTGAGAATAGTAGGCCAGTAGTAGCCGTGGCGACGGATTAACCAACGCATCTTTGGTCCAGCCTGATGCGAACCACAAACGCCGGAATGCACCTCACGCAGAAGCCGTTTAGCCTCGTTGCCATACACGCAGCGGAAATCGTTACCTTCCTCGCCGCGCCGGCGAACCTCACCATTGCGAATCACAAAGTTGAGGGCGAGAAACCGCATTTGCCGGGAATGGGTAGCGTCATGAGGGTGCTCGAGGTAGGCAATGAACGGTAGCCGCCAATCTTCATCGATAGGATCTAAGGCAGCGACGTCAAGAGAATCTGCCTGATATTGCCCCCTGGTAAAGAAAGAAGGAAGAGTGCGTCGTTCGACCTTGAGTAGTTGTTCGCGCACGCAGTCTCGCAAGCTAAGGCCAGAGGCAATCTGGGCGAGCTCATTCGCCGCAAAGTTGAACTCGCTCGGAATGTGCTCGATGTGAACGTCATCTGACGTGTCGCGTAACCGAGGTCAAACAACTTCAATTTAATTACCCTGCAATCGTAGTAATATGGACAAGTAGGGATCGTTCTAGCCGGGGAAACCAAAGGGTGATCGAAAGAAGAGAAACCAAACAACTTATAAACAAGTATTCACATATATACATCGAAATATTGGGGGTTTAAGATTGATTAATTCTAACAAATAACCTACTGAAAATTAAACCTAAGATTATTATATACAAGTGATCAACATACTCATGCAACACATAACATGAAAAACCATCAAGAACACATAACAACTTCATGCAAGGCCGGGCAGCAACGTTCAAATTGTCCTAGACTCTAACCAATTCCGATTCTAATTAGAGCCTTTACGGTTATCTAATTGTTAAGACTCCTCAAGTATTTAGAACCATCTTTGCGCTTGATCCTAAACATGAATGCTAACTCATTTAAAGACACGTTGCGTAGAGATTAAACAAGAAAACACTTTAGCACACGAGTCAATCGGAAACATGATCTAAGGCATGGCGTCACTCATCCTATTAGCATGCAAACTATCAGAATTATATCCGCCCTAAGTTAATAACAAAGACCAAGACAACTTTGCGTATGAATCGATCTAAAATTATTATGGTAGATGAAACCGCACCTTAAGGACAACCATGGCCGAGGCAGCCTCAAGGATTGATTTAGATGCATGAATTCATGACAATTAATCAATTAGAAATCAAAAACACATAAGAAAATGCTACTGCCCCAAAACCTAAATCACGAAATCATCATATATTCAAGAAGTTACAAATCAAAACATAGAACAATCAAAGATCACACAGAAATCCGAAAACCATGTTTGATAAATAAAACCAAAATCGAAAAGTATATTACAATAGAATTCGAAACTAAACAGAAAATAATACAAGAAGCCATGAGAAAATCACACTTTTTACAACCTTTGAAGATTCGGCAAGTGTGGGGAAATCGGTGGAAGGATGGAGTGATTCTTGTGGTTTGTGGTGGATGGATCGGCTAAGTAATTTTCTGTATAGGGTTTGGTAGAATTTCGGCTATGTAATTGCAAGAGTAGTGATGATCCTTTTTGTCCTTGAAGTCGTGCTTTATATAGAGGAAAAACCCTAGAGAAGTCGGCCACAAAGCCTAAACCAAGTTGGTTTAGGATTCCTAGTTCTTCTCAATTTCGGCAGAATGACCTCCGTCTAATGATTACGTCATAACTCCCTCTATAAAACAGATATTGAGGTGATTCCAATTGATTTGGAAACTAGACTCCTGTAGCTTTCTATCCATATTTAGCACGTTTTCTGATTCATTGTGAGCTGTCCTGGAGAGTCCGTTGAAGTTGACAGACGTGCACAGGAATTCTCCCGATTTAATTCGGATTTTCAAAGCTTGGATATTCTTGAAATTCTGCCGAATTTAGATCTTCTTCTCCATATTGGACTTGGTTTGGACCTCTCCTTCATGGACTAGGCTTCGTGGATCAGCTGCTTTGCTTCCCTAGGTCCATCAAGAACACTCCTCTCGGCACTCTTCTACATGTCACCTAAGTATCAGAGAAGTTAAATCAATTTGTGACAATGTAAAAGCTTTATAGAATCATAAGAACATCTCTAAGACTCCACAAATCAGCTTTTGACAATTTTCTATATCAATCATCTATGTTTAACACGTTTTACGCATAACTCTACCAAAAACTTTCGACTCTACATTATGACTCTATTCTACAACAATAAGAGATAATCAAAGTACAAATGGAGGTAATAACATATTAAGAATGTTGCATTTTATGCTCCTATCATCATCGAACTGGTCTAATACGTCAAACGCTTTGCGCAAGTAAGGCTCGACAGATGAACTCAACCACTTGAACTTCGCCACAAGTTGGTTGACAACCAATAAGGAGTCGCCAAAGACTTGAACCTCGCGGACTCCTAAGTCCAGCAAGATTTCCAGTCCGATGATGAGCGCCTCGTATTTCGCCTGATTATTTGTACATTTAAAGTCCAGCTGAAAAGAGTAAGAAAACTGGTCTCCTGCAGGGTTCTCGATGGCGATCCAGGCACCTGCAGCGAGTTCAGTACGTGAGCCATCAAAGTAAAGAGTCCATGGAGTAAGGGAGACTACGACGACCTCCAACTCACGGAATGCTGTTAGTTCGGTTGGCGGGTGATGAGCGAAGAAGTCCACTATGGCCTGTCCTTTAACTGCCTTTTGCGGAACATATTGCAAAGAGAATTCAGACAAAGCCAATATCCATTTACCTATGCGTCCCCGTAGGATAGGGCGGGAAAGTATATATTTGACTAGGTCGGACTGAGCGATCACCACCGTGGTAAAGGCTAACATGTAGTGGCGGAGCTTACAACCTGCAAAGAATAGGGCGAGACACAACTTTTCCATTGGGGAGTAGCGCGTTTCGCAATCGGTCAACACTCTGCTAAGATAGTAAACGGCGTGTTCCACTCCGTTCTCGTCGTCTTGTGCCAAGAGTCCACCAATAGACAAATCAACAGCGGCGATGTAGAGCTTAATCAGAACGCCAGGGCGAGGGGGAACCAAAACAGGTGGTTTCGTAAGATAGTCCTTGATACGATAGAAGGCCTCCTGGTGTTGTGACTCCTATACGAACTCCGTTGCCCCCTGGAGTGTTAGAAGAGGCGAAAAGGGCTGAACTTTCCCTGCCGCGTTTGAAATGAAACGGCAGAGGAAGTTGATTCACCCGATCAATTGTTGGACCTCCTTTTTGGTTGTAGGAGGCGAGGAATTTATTACCGCATGCGCCTTGTCTTTGGGGATCTCGATACCCCTTTGATGGATTAGAAACCCAAGGAAGTCGCCTGCCTCCGCGAAGAAAACACATTTGGCGGGGTTCATCTTCAGGTGATGTTTTCGCATCCGCGTGAAAACCTGCCGGAGGTCTTCAACGTGTGTCGCCCGCGTCTTGGTTTTAACCACAACGTCGTCGATGTACACCTCAATCAGCTTTCCCAAAATGTCGTGAAAGATAAGGTTCATAGCGCGCTGATACATTGCCCCCACGTTCTTAAGTCCGAAAGGCATGACAAGGGCAGCGGAAGGCGGTCTTGTGACGATCCTCTTTGGCAACAGGAATCTGGTGGTATCCGGCGGTTCCGTCCATAAAGGATAGCACTTCATGCCCCGCAGCGGCATCAATGAGGAGGTCTGCGACAGGCATGGGGTATATATCCTTGGGCGTTGCATTGTTGAGGTCCCGATAGTCGACACAGACGAGCATTTTGCCGTTCTTCTTGCGAACTGGGACGATGTTGGATAGCCATTCATTGTACTTGGCCACGCGAATGATACATGATCGGTGCATATTCTCAATTTCTTCCTTGACCACGATCTGGGTCTCTGTTCGCATGAATCTGCCGTCTTGGCGGACTGGACGTCTGTCAAGATGAGTAGGCAGACGGAGACAGACTAAATCCGGGGATAGGCCAGGCATGTCTTCGTACTGCTCGGCGAAACAGTCCCTATATTCATGTAGTAAGGCGAGAAGGTCTTCCTTTTCTTGTCTCGCCAGCTTGGCACTGATGGAGAGTAGCAAGGGTTTCTCTACAGTCCCCACGTCGACTTGTAAGGTGGGGTCGCGGACTTGAGGCGGCGTGTCATCCAAGGCAGCGGGAGCTAATTGAATAACTTCCTCCTCGGTATCGGTATAGTCCACTATCTTGTCTACATACTCCATAGTGGCAACCCTGTCGTAGGCTTCGCGTTCTGCCCAATGTGAGAGGAGTCTCTCACACAAGGACTCGCCAGCCTCGCGTACTTATGCTGAGGATGTACTAATCGTCAAAAGGTTGGAAATGGTCTGCGATGGTGTAAGGACGTTGTAAGTCGTCCCTCGCCTGAGTGAGTCCCCATCGCGTTAAGTTGGAGGCTATGACCCCATAGGGGCGGCCTTTAGAATCGACACCTTGGACTTCCAATGGGCCCAAGTCGGTATTGTAGTAGCGAGCATCATTGAAGTTGGCGGAAATGGAGAAAGGACGCGGATCCGCTTGGATGAGGACCGCCTCGCTTTTCTCAGTATCCCAGATCATGAGTTCTTGGTGCATAGATGAAGGTATACAAAAACTCCTATGGATCCAATCGCGGCCTAGGATCATGCTATAAGATGAAGCGCAATGGGGACAAAGAAAGTACAGACCCTTGAAGCCGGTCCCATCTTGACCCGTAACAACAACAAACCTAGAGTCCTGGAAACTTGTCCGGTGAAGTTCTTGACTGTCAAGGATGTAGTTTGGATCATCGAGCGTGGGATACCAAGGAGTGCCATAGTGCGGGTGGTGACGACATTCACTGCAGCTCCCGTGTCGACCATAACTTTGTTTATCATAATTCCTTCAACTTCAGCCGTGATATACAACGGCCTCATGTGAGTGGCCATGTCCAGGGTCGGAGTGGAGAAGGTCAGAGTCAACATGCGTGTGACGCTGCTTATGGCTTCCAATGGTGCAGCGTGTGCGGGTTCCGCCGGGACCGGACTCATCTCGCTACTACAAGGTGGAGACATGTCGCAGACATTTTCGCTATGGTCTGGAATATCTGCCGCGTTGCATGTTGTGTTTGGCGGGAGAGCATATCTTTCAGATATGAAAAACACCATCCCGACCAGAAAAGAGAATTGCTCGCGGACTGGGATTAGTGAAGTCTCAATGACCCCGTGTTCTCCGTCGAGCACGACGAACGCATTCTCTGTGGGGCTGACTTCTTCATTCTCAGGCCCTGCGGACGCCTCAACCATGTTACAGGTGAATGATTCACCTTGTCCGTCTGTTTGGTCGTCTCCCAAGTCGATGCGAGGCTCGGAATGAGTCTCCTCGTTCAGTGAATTTTCGCGGAAGCATTGGGCCATGAGTTCCGCGAGGTTGGGGCTGGAGATGCTACTTTCGACCCCTGGCAAGATGTTACTCTCTGGCTACCGTGGTCGCCACACGAGTTTGGTCGAGGGATGTTTGTCCTCAGCTGAATGCTTATCCGTGGCTAGAGGAGCTCTGGCATTGTCCTCTGCCTTAGACGGAGGAGGGACTGAGACCTGAGGCTCCTGTTTGGGTTGTGGTTGGGGCGGACACGGTCGCGATAGTTCCTTTTTAGCCTCAGGTTCCTGGCGATGAGGCTTCTGGGGATGTGATGACCAAGGCGGCTCGCGCCTTGGCTCGTGCCTTGATGTGGCGAACAGTCTTCGCTTCGCTGAGGAAGACGGTTCTCATCTTCTTTCAGCCTCTGACGACTGCCTACGCCTTGGTAGAGGTGGCAGGTCCCTTCGTCATTCGGCTTCCGGCGACTGCTGGCGCCTTGGTCGGGGTAACAGTTCCCTTCTTCTTTCAGGTTCTGATGAAGGCTTGTGCCGGGAGGACTGTGGATCCCTTCTCCTTTCTGGCTCCGGAGATGATATGTGCCTAACGGGGCGCGGATCCTGTCTTGGTGGTACGGTGAGGCGACAGAAGACATTCGCCTTTGGAGCTGGGTCGTCTGCTACCTGCGCACAGACACGTGGAGGCGTGACAGGTGGCCTTTGGAGTAGAGTGCGCAAGCCTTCAGCTTCTCTCCACATCCTCTCGGGTGTCTGCGCGAGCTGCGAGGGTCGGATGATGCCATCATTGGCCGCTCGCAAGGCACGCAGGATGCTGCCATACTTCTTCTGTAGCTTCCGCTTCTTGGATCTGCTGATGGTAACCGGCTTTCCCCCTTGTTGCGTGTACCAAATCCCTTCCTTGATCGCTGATTTGGATGTCGGGGGAATGTAGGGGTCGGTCAAGATACCTCGCCGAGGGCTTGAAGCCTCGCTGTCTCGGTGTTCGCTGCCGGAGTCGGATATGTCCATCTCGCTTGAAGCTGGAGACGAAGGTATATCTTTAGTCTAGTGTGATTGGACGAAGGTTTTTAGGCGCTTGATCCTCTGTTCCAGCTCTTCGTGAGTCCTGGGACTCATGGGTTGATAGTTATCAGCTGGAGACGGTGTATCGTCCGACATGGTAGCTTTGCCTTTATCCTTTCTGGAAAGTCGATCGGGCTACAGTCTGGCGGCTAACTCCCTTGCTGGGTAGTGGTTCCCATTTTGGTTTGCCAGAACGGTGTAGTCACTCACCTGTCTCTTGTGGTCTCGACCTAGCGGTTTGTGTTGGCCGGCGTTTGGAGATAGGTCCAAAGTTATCGCGCGCTGGCGGATGCGGAGCCAGGCGATGTCAGCAATTGTGATCATGAAGCCACCTTTGTCCTCAAAGTGAATATACTTGAGGTCTAGCCAGTCCTGGATTTTCTCGCGGAGCTGGTAGCAATCGCGAGTTCTGTGTCCCCAACTGTCATGGAACTTGCAATGGATGCGGCCTTCCTTGTATTCAACATAGGGTAAGGCTCTTGATACAGTGACGAGTCCGCCGTCAATAAGATCGTCTAAAAACTCGTGCGCGAGGTTGACGTTGTAAGTGTACCGGCGAAATGGCTGACGTGTGTCATCATTACCATCCTCTCGGTCTCGCTTAAGTGCTCGGCGCGGATTATCACCCTCTGGGTGTTCGGCCAGGTCCAAGGTGATTCTCCGCTGGCCTGGCTTTGGTGCGCGGCGGTGGCTGTTCTCCTCTTGATGGTCGTTCCAGTTTACTTCAACCATACCAACCACGGCGGGGAAAGGATCCACATCCACCAAAGAGGCTGTGCTCTCTGGCGTCTTCATTTTCAAGGCGCCAGAGTTTAACCAAGTTTGCAGCTGGTCGCGGAGCTTGACACAGTCTTTGGTGTCATGATTGTAGACATTGTGGAAACTGCAATATTTCTTGTCCTTTAGCCCCTCCTTTGGCGGGATCTTGTGGTCCAAACGTACGCACTTCGCCTCGATCAAGTCATTGAAGACAAGATAGGCGTTTTTCGCGTCATACGTGTATGCCTCATATTCGGGTTTGGTCCATGCAAAAGACTGGATTGTGATTGGCTCGCGAGTTATTTTGAGGTTCTTCAGTTTATGAGCCAACGGCTTCCGAGTCAGTTCGACCGCTTCGACGTCGTCGACATAACCCTACGCGGCATCAGTCTCCTCCTGCGTTTGGTAGTAAGGGTCGAACGTGGGGGATTGGAGGTTTAGTGCCCCTACTATCCTGTTTCTCCCTTGTACGTATGTCCCCATGGAGGCATTCGCCTTCTCGTCCATTTCGTTGAGGATCAGCTCATAACTACAGACCTTGTTGATCAGGTCGCCCATAGACGTGAAGCGTTCCCCATGGTGCTTCAACCGCTGGCAATGCACGAGGCCATGAACAGCCAACTTAATGGCTTCCTGCTCGGGTAGGAGGAAGTCGCACTTGGCTTGTTGGATCTTGAACCGTTGGAGGAAGGAGACTCCTGACTCCATGCTCTGCTGACTCATTTGAGTAAGGGAATCAAGGCCAACCTCTGGCTCAATGGTGCCATATGTTTCCCGGAACAGTTTCTCCATGGTAGGCCAGTCCGCAATGGATCCTGGCTTCAACCTGGAGTACCAACTGAAGGCAGCTCTGGACAGAGAAGTCCCGAAGAGCTTGAGCTTGAGGATATCATTATTCCCATATTGGCCTCACTGGACTTTGAAGCGGGCCATATGGGTTGCTGCGTCCTCCCTTGTTTCTCCAAAAAAGGTGGTGAACACGATGTTCTTGAACCCATGCGGGAACGGATATTCCGCCACACTATCAGGGTAGGGGTCGCGATACTGCAAGTCAGCATCACCTTTTTCGGTTTGCCCCTTGACAATGGAGGAGATGAGCTGGCGCCAGTCGGGTGTTGTCACAGGTGCGGATTGTGCTCCTTCCACATGGTTTGGCCATGCAGAGAAACTGACGGCCTGTCCAACATTCTTGGGAGTAAGGCTGGAGTAGGCTAAAAGCGGGTCATCTGGTGTCCCGGCTCCCTGGCGTAGTGAGTTGTTCAATCCCTTGAAGGGAGCAGCAGAGCCATGTGGGAACAGATTCTTTGAAGTTCCAGCCCCTGACACGAACTGCGGGGCCTTCGAAGTCCCAACTTTAGGGTTTCCCCTGGCGCGTTCATTGGGAGGGATGTACTTGGACGATCCTTCGTTCGCGCTTGGGCCAGTAGGGTTTAGAGCAGGGTTCTTTGGTGCCTGTGCCCTCATCCAGTCTTCAACTTCAAGGACCCGTAGGTTCAGCCGGTCCTGTTTGTCCTTGAATTCGTCTAGCTTCTCCAGACTGTTCTTACTTCCAAAGAAGGAAGCATTCTGCTGGTCATGCATCTTGGCATCATGGTCGTCCAAGCGACGAGTCTGTTCATCTACTGTCGCGCGAGTGAGCGACAGGATCTCTGCATGTTGCTTCACGGTCTCCGTGTTCTGGTCCAGATCCTTCCGGATCCGTTGGAGGCTACCATCGACCAAGCCCTTGGTTTCAGTGAACTTGGTGTCAAGGTCGCCATAATTTTCACCGAGTCTAGTGAGTTTGTCATGGGTGGCCTGCAAAAGGTCTCTGTCTTGTTTGACTTGTTCAGAGAGGCCTACAACGCTTTGTTGAGTAGCCAACCCCTGACTCGTCAACTGCTCGAACATCTGGAAGATTTGCTCCATTGATAGAGCAGAACCTGTGTCTTGGGTCGGCTGAGAGTCTACCATGGCGGTCTCGCTAAAGTTTGGGTCACCAAACTGAGCAAGGACATACTCTTGAGTGAGGGGACGGCAAGCCGCGCTGTTATGGGGCTTATACCGTAGTGATCTGTGCTTGAGGCAAGAAAGCTAAGGCTTTCGGTACGGTGCTTCTTCTGGTTATGGGGCTTCTTCTGATCCTGGCTTCAACCTGGAGTACCAACTCAAGTTGGATTCCGAAACCTTAATCTCACAAGGACTTTGCTAATCTTGTGCGGGCCAAAAGAAGACTTTTTAATTATTAAGGGCCACAGGGATTGGCCCAAAGCATATCAGAAACTGCTGAGAGTCTTCAATGATTAGTGTGGTGTACGCGGACTCTGCCTGCTGCTTCCTCGCGAAGTCTCCTACGCAAGCCAGTTCGCCAGCTCGCCTCGCCTCGCCAACGTGGAGAGTCAATCTCGCCTCGCCTACGCGGAATGGCAAATAGTAATTCCGCGCGCAAACTGTGTAGTCCGCGCAAAGTCATCCCGCGCACGAGATCCTCATCTCGCGCGAAGTCCGTTAACACAGTCTGCGCGGTCCATTCCACGTGAAGTTCGTTCCGCGCACGGACTGTGTAACTCATTCCGCGCGGCCTCATTGGCGGACCATTATTTGTAAACCCAAAGAATCTGGGCTCGCCGGTGTGATGTGGACCAAGATTTAATTAATATTTACATAGACATTTACTGTCCAGCAAAATATTAATTTAAGCGTAAACAGGTCTAATCCCTACACCAAGAATTGGTGCACCGGGATTATAAAATAACAAACCCGGTAAGCTAAAAAGCTCGTATGAGTAAACTCAAATAGCACAATATATCTCATATCTAAACATCCCACAAAATCAATTTATATCAATGAATATAACCACAAATCAAACACTTTTCAAATAACATGTACCCATGAGTCTTAGGTATTAAGAAATACCCCTCATGACCTACAACAACAAAATTGTGTACCCATAGGTCCCAGATACAATATGGTATCCCCCATGACCTACACCGACAGACGGACTAGAGCTCTAATTCATAACCGCAACCAATCACCCAGCCAAAGGTTTGGAACCCAGTTTGACTGTCCAATACCAAACACAAAATAGTAGATAGCATCTAAACCGTAACCAATCACTTGATAACAGGCTTGGAACCCGGTTTGGCTATTATCCAACAATCACAATATCACAACAACAATATCAAGTAACATCATAAATTATATCCTTCTTCATAGATATAATTATATGAACAATATAATTTATTCCACAAGAATAGCTTATCACAAATCAATACTATTATGATCATATGAACCTTCAAATAACACATAAGGAAAACTTGTTTTATCTTACCTATGAGCCGTTGTCGATCAAGCTCATATATTTTAAAACCAATAATAGCAGAATATTAAAATCACATCATAATCATTATCCTCCTCAAATGACCATAATTAAACTTGGTTCAAAAATGAACTTTGGTGAGATTTACTCACCTAAATACTCCTGCTGCGTCTTCACAACAACACAAGAGCCAAGCTAACCACAACCTCACAAACCACCTAAAATTACACAATTAAAACCTTAGAAATTTTTCAACAAGGATTAAAGTACCCTTACCCTAAAGGTTGTCCAAAGATGGGCAATCCTTCCTCTAAGACCACCCAAGGTCATCGGACACTCAACAACAACCACTACTACCTCCAAGAATCAAACTTTCTAAGTTTCCGACCTAAGGAACACCAAGAACCAACTTAGCACCTACAATGCAAAAACCTAATCAACACTCCTCTTCACACACAACAACACCCTAGCAACTACAAGGACTAGCTAACGCAACAAACAAGGCCTTTACCCTGCCCAGACATGCTCCCACGCGCCGCCACAGGCGGCGGCGAGTGAGCCTCACGCGCCTCCACCAAACATCAAAATTTAGGGAAACTGAAAACATGAAACTTGTAGATTGAAGCAAGGTGAGTAACTTTAATACCTGGTGATTCAACCCGTTTGGCCGGGATCGGCCGGAAAACGCCCCGCAATACCAAACCGGAATCAAATTTCAAACCTACAAAACCGGTCCCAAAACTTGATTTCTAGATCACCAAAGGGGTAAAAACTTCTCTAGAAGAGAGAGGAGGAGCAAGACTCACCTAAACTTGGCTAGAATCGGCGTCAAAATCGCCGGCTTTCTGGAGGAACAGCAGCAGCTCCGCCGCTTCATGGCGGCTTCCAGGCGGCACGACGGCGAGCAAGGTTGCCCCAGCAGTGGAAAGGAGACCCGTGCAGACCCAACGGAACTGGCGGCGTCCAATTTGGTGGCCGGATGGGAGAGAAATCAGCTGGAGAAGAGAGAGTGCGGGGGAGCTCGGGAGAGAGAGGAGAAACTGATTTTTAGGTTTCCAATTTAACTCCCCTCACACTTTTCTACTTATAAAGTTTCCAAACCCGGAAACTAACTTCCTCTAACCATAACTTGTTGTAGGCAAACTCAATCAATTGGAAGTGATCCTCCCAACTTCCCTTAAAGTCCATGACACAAGCCCTCAGCATATCTTCTAACACCTGATTCACCCGCTCAGTCTGCCCATCAGTCTGAGGATGAAATGTTGTACTCATGTCTAAGGTAGTACCCATGGCTTTCTGAAAACCACCCCAAAACTTTGAAGTGAATCGGGGGTCTCGATCTGAAACAATCGAAGTAGGCACTCCATGAAGTCTCACTATTTCCTTCACATACAACTTGCACAAGGCATCAACCGTGTATGTCATCGACATGGGAAGGAAATGTGCTGACTTCGTCAATCGGTCAACAATGACCCATATAGCATCATGTCCAAACTTGGACGTAGGCAGTCCAGTCACAAAGTCCATAGAGATCTGCTCCCACTTCCAAGTAGGAATAGGTAATGGCTTCAACATACCTCCCGGCCTCTGATGCTCTGCCTTCACCTGCTGACAAGTGAGGCACTTGGACACATACTCTGCCACATCCTTCTTCATCCCATTCCACCAGAACTGCCTATGCAAATCTTTATACATCTTAGTGCTCCCTGGGTGCACCGAATAACGAGATCGATGTGCCTCCCAAAAGATCTCCCCCTTGAGATCAATACTATCTGGAACACACAATGTCAATCTATACCTTAAACCACCATCTAATCCAACCAACCACTCTGAAGGACAATCATCCAACAAATCCACCACTAACTCCGCCAACGTTGCCCGTGAGAACTCGTCATGTGCTTGGCCTTGGATGATCCTGGAAATCAAGGTGGGTTGCAAAGAGGCGCTTCCAAGGAAGATCCCCTGCTCCCTGCCTGATGGCAGAATGCCAAACTCAGATGCAGTCTCCAACATGAGCCACTCCTGCACCATGATAGAGGCGACTATACCCCTAGGCTTCTTGCTCAATGCATCCGCCACCACATTGGCTTTCCCAGGGTGATACTCCAAAGTGAAGTCATAGTCCTTAAGGAGCTCCATCCACCTCCTTTGCCTCATGTTCAAATCTTTCTGAGAGAATAAATTCTTCAAACTTTTATGATCAGAAAAGAGTTCGAACTTCTCTCCATACAAGTAATGCCTCCAAATCATCAAGGCAAATACTATTGCAGCTAGCTCTAGGTCATGAGTGGGGTAATTCTTCTCATGAACCTTCAACTGTCTCGAGCCATAAGCCACAACACCACCAAGCTGCATCAACACACAGCCCAAAGCCCGATGAGATGCATCACTATAGACAACATAGCCCACACAACTAATAGGAATGACCAACACTGGGGTTGTAGTCAACCTAGTCTTCAACTCCTCAAATGCCCTCTCACACTCATCGGTCCACACAAACTTGGCATTCTTCTTTGTCAACTTCGTCAAAGAAGAGGCAATACTAGAAAATCCCTCAATAAATCTCTGGTAGTATCCTACCAACCTAAGAAAACTACGGATCTCCGTAGGAATAGTGGGACGACTCCAATTCAACACAGCCTCCACCTTAGAGGGATCCACCGAAATCCCCTCCTTTGATACCACATGACCAAGGAACTTGACCTTTTCCTTCCAAATCTCCCACTTCTCAAACTTAGCATACAACTTGGCCTCCCTAAGAACCTGTAGTACGATCCGTAGATGCCTATCATGCTCCTTCAAGGTCTTGGAGTAAATCAAAATATCATCTACAAATACTACCACAAACACATCCAGATAAGGTCTGAACATGCGATTCATCAGATCCATAAATGCAGTAGGCGCATTGGTCAGACCAAATGTCATAACAACAAACTCATAATGGCCATATCTCATCCTGAAAGCGGTCTTCGAAATATCCTCCTCCTTCACCCTCAACTGGTGATAACCGGACCTCAGGTCAATCTTAGAGAATACTGTAGCACCTCTAAGCTGATCAAATAAATCATCAATCCTAGGCAAGGGATACCTATTCTTGATGGTCACCTTGTTCAACTCCCGGTAATCCACACACAACCAGAGTGTATCATCCTTCTTCCTCACAAACAATACTGGTGCACCCCAAGGCGAGGTGCTGGGTCTAATGAATCCCTGCTCAAGAAGACCCTAAATCTGAACCTTCAACTCCTGAAGTTCTGTTCTCCCCATCTGATAAGGAGTCTTTGATACCGGTGAAGTACCTGGTACCACATCTATAGCAAACTCCACTACCCTCTTAGGAGGTAATCCTTGAATCTCCTGAAAGACATCACTAAACTCAGAAACTACTGCAATATCCGCAATACCCATGGTACTACCGATAGCCCCAATGTGAGCTAACACTCCTTCCCACATGGCCGTGTCCGACCTATGACAACGATAGCAAAAGCTCTACTGTCCAGGAACGTGAAATGACACCACCATATCAAAACAGTCAATCACAGCTTGGTTTGACCTTAGCCAATCCACTCCCAAAATCACATCATAGGAGCGGTCTGGAATCACAATCAGAGATGCAAGGAACTCTCTCCCAGTAATCACTAAAGGGCAAGCACCACACAAAGTGCCTAGCTCGATAGAAACACCGAGAGGCGATGAAACACACAATGATCTAGTAAGCGGTGTCGGAGTCAAGCCTAATGCCCTCACCACCGAGCTAGATATGAAGGAATGGGTTGCCCCCGTATCAAACAAAACTGTAGCAAGCAGATCATAAACAAGAATGGTACCTTCCACACCTGCACCACGCTCACCAATGGCATAGACTCTGGCTGGTGCTAGAAGTAACGGCCTCTGCTGATTACCCTGCCCTCCAGCCTGAGGTCGGGTGCAATCCCTAGCAAAATGGCATGCTTGCCCACAAGTGAAGCATCCCTGCCTCCTGGGCTTCGTGCATGCCGAAGAGAAATGGCCCAGCTCACCACAATTGAAACACTTCAAGGGTGCTACCTGCCTAATAGGTGGAGCCCTAGTAGGTGCAGCTACTGCTCTAGCTGGAGCCAGCTGATAAGTCCGCTGCCTCTTCCCAAAACCACCTCTGTGGTACCCTGAACTGCTACTCCCTACCAGGGCCTTGCCCTTCCCCTGAACATCTCTATGCCTCTCAGTCTCATGCATGGCCTCTTCCTGCTCAATTGCAAGGGCACTCTCCACCGCTTCTGCTAGAGTAGCAAACCGGTGGGAAGTCACCAACTTTCAAAGTTCATGCCGCAAACCCCGATTGAACTTCCTTGCCAAATCTACTACATCCATCTCTCTAGCGAAACGATACAGTTGAGAAAACCGGGCCTCATAATCCCTGACACTCATCAAGCCCTGCACCAAAGCTATGAACTCAAGCTCCAACTGCTCCCTCACTGTATCAGGAAAATACTTCTCCCGAAAGAGCTGAACAAACCCCTCCCAAGTCAAGGTGGTCACATCTCGTGATCTCTCTACCCCGCTCCACCACACCCGTGCCTCATCCTTGAGAAGTTACGTAGCAATACGCATCTTCTCAATCTCCGTACACATGATCATGGTGAAGTATGTCTCGATGCCCTCTATCCAATGATCAGCTACGAGGTAGTCTGTACCTCCAAGGAAGGAAGGTGCTCCTAACCTGATGATACCCTGAGCCAGCCTGGCCAGACGTAGACCATCATCCACCACAACTGTCACTGGCATCTCTAACACCACTTCCTCCTCAAAGAAGTCATCCACAGGTGGAGCCCTACCTGCCCCTCTGGCCCTTACATCGGCCTCTAGTTCTTCCTCGCGGAGGATCGATCACCTAAGGAGCAAGTAACCTTGGTTAATTTATGCATAAAACTTAAACCAACGTATAAGTCAAATACGACAATTATTAACCAAACACTAACTCAAGGTGGACACAAGATTCGAGAACCACTAACAGAGTATTCTCTACTCTGACATCCTATTAACCTAGAGGCGACACCTACCCCTCACATACCCAATGACATATCAATACCGAAGAGCTTATGATGGTTATCCGCTGCAGTCGGGCCATCACTCCGAAGTATTGATTATCACCAAATATGTAAACCTACGCTCTGATACCAAACTGTCACACCCCAATTTTCAAATGGAATTTTCAAAATTTTTGGCATGATATAACTTAAAATATTACAATCCCAAACCTGTTCCAACAACAACAACAACAACAACATCCCACAAACTAAAACTCAACATAGAAAAGTAAATATTCTACAACTCATCACTGAGTTAAATATTACATTTCCATGTTTACATAAGCTTGCAATTTTCAAGAATATGAAAACCAACTCATGAGTTAAATACTATCTACTCAATTAACAAAACAATGCATAGTACAGCAAAAACCAAAAAGGGACCCTGCCTCTACGCTACCATCTCAACCCTGCTGGTCCTCACCTGCAGGTCTAACCCCTACACCAAGAATTAGTGCACCGGGATTGTAAAATAACAAACTCGGTAAGCTAAAAAGCTCGTATCAGTAAACTCAAATAACACAATATATCTCATATCTAAACATCCCACAAAAGCAATTTATATCAATAAATATAACCACAAATCCAACACTTTTTAAATAACATGTACCCATGAGTCCCAGGTATTAAGAAATACCCCTCATGACCTACAACAACAAAATTATGTACTTATGGGTCTTAGGACCACCCCCACCCCTACTCATCCAATCGGACAGGCTTCAGCCAGAGGCTCCAGCAGTGGTACTCATGGCAATTCAGCAGCCAGGGGCGGCTCTCAGCAGGGTAGTGGTCAGCGTGGACGTCCCATGACTCACGCTAGAATTCATGCTATGACCCAGCAGGATGGTCGTACTTCTCCAGAGGTCATCATTGGTACGTTATTAATTTTTGGTCAGCCTGCATTTACTTTAATTGATCACAGGGCTACGCATTCATTTATGTCTAGTAGATTTGTCCTCCATGCCAATGTGCCATCATCGTCCCTTCCGAGCGAGTGGCATGTGTCTCTACCCTCCGGAGAGGTAATGAGAATAAATTGGGTGTTTAGTGGTTGTGAAGTATTAGTGGAGGGATTTAAGTTTAAGGCTGATCTAATTCCTTTAAATATAGTGGAGTTTGATGTGATCTTGGGAATGGACTTTTTGGAGGCTTATAGAGCTATGGTAGATTGTTTCCGAAAAGTAGTGGTGCTTCGAAGTTGAGATGGATTTGAGGTTGCATTTCAAGGGGAAAGAAATGTTATTTCGAGTTGCCTGATATCAGCTGTTGCTGCTAGAAAATTGTTAAATAAAGGATGTCAGGCATATTTAGCACACATTGTGGATACAAGTGTGGGAGTGTTGGGAGTAGAGGATATTCCTATAGTAAGAGAGTTCTCGGATGTTTTTCTTGAAGAGTTGTCTGGTTTGCCTTCTGTAAGGGAGATAGACTTTTCTATTGAGTTACTTCCCGGAACTATGCCTATCTCACAGGCACCTTCCATAATGGCTCCAGTGGAATTGAAAGAGTTGAAGACTCAACTGCAGGAGTTGGTAGACAAGGGTTTTATTCGGCCTAGCATGTCTCCATGGAGTGCTCCGGTGTTGTTTGTTAAGAAGAAAGATGGCACCATGAGACTATGCATTGATTATAGGAAGCTAAATCAAGTCACGGTGAAGAATAAATATTTGTTGCCTCGCATCGATGATTTATTTGATCAGTTGAGGGGTACTTAAATTCAGTGAAGAATAAATCAACTGGTTATCATCAGTTGCGGATCCAGGAGAGTGACATTGTCACATCCCGATTTTTAAATTAAATTACGGTTGTTTACTTTTGGTATCACTTTGGTTTTTACCATTTTTAATAACTGTTTACTATTTAAGGACCCTAGAGTTGACTTTTTGTAGGAAAATATTTTGGTAAAAGTTCTTTAAGGAAGTCGTAGAGGACATTAATACGAATCTGTGGTCATGTTATACGTTAAAATCGAACTTCGTATGTGAAAGTTAGGATGTAAAATGTAAAGTTACTATTTTGGTTGGGGTATAAAAATGGAAACTTACCATGACAGGACCCACCTCGGATTTCACCCTGAAACCCGTGGTAAATCCTGCGGGGTCCACCTTAAAGGAAAATTTACCGAAAATTCGGCTAAACCTTCCTTGAAAATGGACAACCCTTACCTGAAAATCCAACTAGACACTTCTAAACCAAACAACAAAGACAACGTTAAATCACTAGCTGGTTATCAGAGCATATCTAATAAGGAAAGAATAACCATGAATAAAGCTGAAGCGGAAGCAGCCTCTGACTATTGGGCTAAGCCTCAACTCCATGTACGCTCGACCTCAAATTAACTTAGCCTGCAAACTGGGCATTTGAAAACAAAAGGCCCAGGGGAAAGTAATTTAAAACGTTAGAGTGAGTGGACAAAAATAAATAAATTAATTTAACAAAACGTAATTTTCAATACTTTCCCACATTTAAACTTTAAAACCTTGGTGCACGCAGCTTTGATAAACATTTAACTATAAATCCAGTATCTCATAAAAATAGACCAACCAGCCCCGCTGGTTAATCAAATACGTAACTGAGAAGATTCAAATAAGGGGAAGAGTTATCACCATGTAAAAAGGAGCCTCCCAGGCTCGGGTCGGTGCCTCCCAGACTATAATAGCGTCTCACGCTAAGCGCCCTACTCACTTATGGTGAGTAGCCGCTAATAATGGCTAGCTAACATATATATATAATTACCGATCGGTTGCCTCCCAGGCTATAATAGAGTCTCATGCTAAGCGCACTACTCACCTATGGTGAGTAGCCGCTAATAATGATTAGCTAGCAATAATGAATATAATCGACGCTATATTATGGTGACTAAAAACATACGAAAACACTTAAATCCACTTATCTTCCCCAAGATCATACGAATGGTACGGTTCCTAACCGTACTTGAAAATTATCATAAGAAATTGTAATAAAACTCAATGACGTGTCTCACACGTCAAAATATTCTCAAACTTATAAATATACGTGAAATTTCAATATCAAATATAAATCATAAATAATAATATCTCCAAGTCAAAATCATTAAATTATGATGGAGAACTACCGAAAATCCCATTTTCGGTAATCATTTATAAATTCCAAAATCATCCAAAAATAAAACCGATAGTATTTAAATCCATTAAACTCAGTATAGTTCCCAACTGTACCTGGAAATATTGCGTAATAAAATAAATCATTTGACATGTCTCACATGTCAAATAAAATGCTCAAGAGAGTTTCCGAAAAATAAATGGAACTCATTACTCCAGGAAAATATTAAATCTTCAATATGCCTTTGAAAATTAAATAAACTTTAGGGCATGCATGACATTCAAATTGAAGGTCCACTCACAGTGCTCGGCTATGTCTGCCGACGACCCGAGGCTTCCTCCAAATGATCCTCCTCACGTCCTGAACAATAATTAATATTAATTCCCATTCAACATTAAAACTTCAATAAATAATTCCATAAAATTAAGGGTCTAAAATCAATCTTGTTCCTTGCCTATTTTCTCCATCCTTAATCCATTATAACTCAAGATTCACCACCATCACCGATAACCAAAAATTAACCTTATACGCATTTTAAAACCGGTTAACCCAACTACCGATATTCCATTCTAATCACCGCTAAAATCCTTAACCATTGAAAAATCCCCAACATTAACAAAACTCCTCCAAAAATTCCAAATTATACTTCATTAAACTTCTCTCCTTAATACCATCTTAAAAACATGAAAAATCAGCCCCTAAGGGGCAGCGGCCGGCAGCCATTCTCCGGCGACCTCCAATGCTTCTCAAATTTTAACAGAATAATCCTCTCATCATACCCAACAACTTCCATAACTAGCACTTAGTCCAATTCTAAGGCTAACTAGGGTAATTGAACCAAAACATCCATAAATCCCTAGAACTTCAATTATACATTTCTCATTAACAAGATCGAATTAGACCAATTCCTTTTTAGAGATTACTCACCTTGATGAGGGCTACAAAATGAGCCAAAAAACAAAAGCTATGGTGGCCGGAGGAGGGAGCTCCGGCGAGATGACAGTCGGACTGCTAGGAGCGGTTTCCTCCCACTCGGCGGCGTCCTGCGTGCAGTCACCGGCCCAGGAAGAGAGAGGGAGCGGCGGGGGTCCGAACGGGACCGGTCCGGCTGTCTCTGGTGACCGGACGGCGACGGACGGAGGCCGGGGGTTGCCGGCAAGAGGAGAGCTCGGGGGGAGGGAAGAAACTCGGGAAAGAAGAGAGAAAGAAAAGAAAAATGGGTTGGGCTTTCTCCCACCCAGTCCAATCTTAAAACACAACAATAAAACCCCATTAAATTTTTACCCCTTTTTACCTACTCTGTAACTTTCGTTTTTAGACCATAACTTCTTCATACGAACTCCGTTTTAAGCATGTCGCATGTCCACGAACTCTGTTTAATGTCCTCTACAACTTTCATGAAGAAAGTTTTCCCAGAATAATTTTCTTACAAAAAGTCAACCCTAGGGTCGTTAAGGGTAAATGGTTACTCATCACGGTAAAAGACCAAAGTAATACCAAAGGTAAATAACAGTAAAATAACTTAAGAACCAGGGTGTGACATACCATTTGAGGTAAGTTGGAAAATCAGTTTCACCCCCCTCACTCTCTCTCCTCTCTCCCGCGCCTCTCTTCCGACCGGCAACTTCATCACCTCCATCCGCCGCCATCCGGCCGAACTAGGTGGCGTGCTTGGTATCGATTTGAAGCTTGGAGCATCCTCTTCAAGTCTAGGTAGGTGGCTGGTCATGTTGCGCCGCCGTGAGAAAGGAATCACACCGAGAAGGAGCAGCTGTGCGTGGAGGTGTTTTGCCAGAAATTCTCTTTTCCGGCCACCATAACCGGAGCTGTTGGTCTCAACTTGAAGCTCTCCTTCCCAGCAACAAAACTCTAAAAAGATACATCCTAACACAAGCTAGGTAAGGAGAATCGAAGGTTTGAATTTCTAGGGGTTCTTTATTATGTTTTTGTTCGATTGACATGTTTAAGCTTGAAATTGGACTTAGTGATAGTTATGAAAGTTGTTTGGGATGTTGAGAGGAAGATGCTGTCAAAATTTGGTAGCCATTGGGCGTCACCGGAGTCTGCCGCCGGCCGCCGCTGTAAGGGGGCTTTTCAGGGTTTTAAATATGTTATATTAAGGGAAGTCTAATGGTATGAAGTTTGGAATTTTTGGAGGAGTTTTGGTTAGGTTTGGAATTTTTCGGACATTGGAGAAATTGAAGGTTGATAGAATAAATCCGACCATTGGATTTTCTTGGTTGTGGTCCTAAAGTGCTAGAACCGATGAAGTGAAGTGGTAGATGAAGTTTGGTAAAAATCTAATTAGCTTATTAGTGAGTTAATTAGAAGGATTTCGATGATTAAGTTAAACCATTTAATTTCCTAAATCGAAGAGTGGTTCTAAGCATATTTATTGTGCCAGGATACGAAGGGAACCTCGCTTCAGTGGCGATGCGGTTATCGTCGGGCTTATGCCTAAATTTGTGAGTGGAAATTTTGGTTTTAAATAAATATGCATGCAAGATTTTATAATTTATTATTTTATTTTCCGAGTTTATATTATAATTTGGGCTTATGAGATGATTTTGGAAATTATTTGAGTTTAAAGCATTGATTAATTAAGGGTCATGATTTATGGATTTGAGCTCGGGTTTTAAAGTTGGTATTTGAGTTTTGATATTCTTTACGACTCCGGATTTAAATATTATCAGTTTTATCTTGATGACTTTGAGATTTATAAATGATTACCGAAAATGAGATTTTCGGTAGTTCTCCATCATAATTTAATTGTTTATTTGAGGCATAATGATTTTGACTTGGAGAATATTTTAGCGAGTAATATCGAGTGGAGATATTATTATTTATGATGTATATTTAATATTGAAATCTCGCTTATATTTATGGATTTAAGAATATTTTGATGTGTGAGACACGTCATTGAGTTTATTATAATTTCTTATGATGATTTTCAAGTACGGTTGGGAACCGTACCATTCGTATGATCTGTGGGAAGTTTCATGGATTTAAAGGATTTTGTATGATTTTAGTCACCATAATATAGGGTCGCTTATATTGATTATTGCTAGCTAACCATTATTAGCGACTACTCATCATATGTGAGTAGAGCGCTTAGCGTGTGACGCTATTATAGCCTGGGAGGCAACCGATCGGTATTTATATTTATTTGTTAGCTAGCCATTATTAGTGGCTACTCACTATAGGTGAGTAGAGCGCTTAGCGTGTGACGCTATTATAGCCTGGGAGACACCGACCCGAGCCTGAGAGGCTCCTTTTACATGGTGATAACTATTCCCCTTATTTTATTCTTCTCATATATTTATTTGATCAACCAGCGGGGTTGGTTTATCTCTTTTTATGAGATTTATTTATTTGATTAACCAGCGGGGCTGGTTTGTCCATTCTTATGGGTTTATGGATTTGAGTTATATGATTTATCAAAATAATTGCGTGCAGCTATGTTTTTGAAGTTTAAAATGTGGGAAAGTATTTAAATTGAGTATTTGTTAAATTATTTAAATTATTTTGTCCACTCACTCTAACATTTTTTAAATTACTTTCCCCTGGGCCCTTTGGTTTTAAATGCCCAGTGTGCAGGCTAAGTTTAAATGAGGTCGAGCGTACATGGAGTCGAGGCATAGTTAAATAGTCAGAGGCTGCTTCCGCTTAATCTTTATTCATTGTTATTCTTTTATTATTAGATATGCTCTGATAACCAGTTAGTGAATAAAATTTGAGTATTGTTGACTGTGGGATTATTTTAGTTGAGTAATTGATTTATTGGGAGATGTGATGAACTTGGGGAGCAGGAAGGCTCCAGGTGTTAAAGATGGATGTTTGGTTATAGAAGTGTTAAGTTGGATTTTCAGGTAAGGGTTGTCCATTTTCAAGGAAGGTTATGCCGAATTTTCGGTAAATTTTCCTTGAAGGTGGACCCCGCAGGATTTACCTCGGGTTTCAGGGTGAAATCCGGGGTGGGTCCTGACAGACATAGCCAAGACTGCCTTTCGATCACGCTATGGTCATTATGAGTTTGAGGTGATACCTTTTGGACTTACTAATGCACCCGCTGCTTTCATAGATCTCATGAATAGGGTGTTTCGTCCATATCTTGACCACTTCATGATCGTATTCATAGATGACATTTTGGTAGACTCAAAAAGTGAGAAGGAGCATGCCAAACATCTAAGAATGATATTGCAGACTTTGAGAGATGCTCAGTTGTATGCTAAGTTCAGCAAGTGTGAATTTTGGCTGGATAAAGTGGGGTTCTTGGAACATGTAGTTTCGGCAGGAGGTGTTAGTGTGGATCCCCAAAAGGTGGAAGCAGTGTCAATTTGGTGAAGACCCTGTGACTGAGATTCGTAATTTCTTGGGGTTAGCAGGTTATTATCGAAGCTTTGTGCAAGATTTTTCAAAGATTGCTGCTCCTCTAACAAGATTGACCAAGAAGGGAGTTAAGTTTGAATGGTCAGATCAGTGTGAGCAATGTTTTCAGGAATTAAAGAATCGCTTGACTAGTGCTCCTGTTTTGGCACTTACGGATGATAATGGGGTGGGGAGTGTGTGGTTTTTTGTGATGCTTCTATACAAGGTTTAGGCGGGGTATTGATGCAGCATGATCTAGTTATTGCCTACGCTTCTAGACAATTGAAGCCGCATGAGGTGAATTATCCCACTCATGATCTAGAGCTTGCAGCGGTAGTTTTTGCTCTCAAGTTGTGGAGACACTATCTTTATGGAGCCAAGTGTCAGATTTTTACCGATCACAAGAGTCTTCGATATGTGTTCACTCAAAGAGAGCTAAATATGAGGCAGAGAAGGTGGATGGAGTTGATCAATGATTATGATTGCACTATTGAGTATCATCCTGGAAAAGCTAATGTGGTAGCGGATGCTCTTAGTCAAAATCCCTTCATATCTTTGTCTCACATGAGGACGGTTCGAGTTCCACTTGTTTATGAGTTGCGAGCTACAGGGGTGGATTTATCGGTGGATGAAGTTGGTGCCTTGGTAGCTAGTTTCCATGTGAGGCCAGTTTTGGTTGATAAAGTGCGGGAGGCTCAGTATAATGATCCTTCCATAGTTCAGTTGATAGAAAGAGCATTAAGTGGAGCCGCCGTTGATTTTTTGTTAGAAGAGATGGAACTTTATTGTTCAAAAATAGACTTTGTGTTCCGAAGAGGAATGAAGAGTTGAAGAAGGAGATATTGGAGGAAGCTCATAGTTCCACATATGCTTCTCATCCGGGTAGTACAAAAATGTATTGGACTTTGAAGAATTATTATTGGTGGCCAAACATGAAGAGGGAAATATCAGCTTTTGTGAGTAGGTGTTTGATCGGTCAGCGAGTGAAAGGTGAAAGGTAGAAACCTTCTGGGTTGCTTGAGTCGTTGTCTATTCCAGTGTGGAAGTGGGACCACATCACCATGAATTTTGTTTTCAGTTTACCTCATACCTGTGAATGGCATGACGGTATATGGGTGATTATGGATAAACTCACCAAATCTGCACATTTCTTGCCAGTAGGAAAGAAGTATACACTGGATAAATTGGCGGAACTTTATGTGAAAGAGATTGTGAGACTCCATGGTGTATCTGAATCAATAGTGTCAGATCGGGATCCTAGATTTAATTCTAAATTTTGGGGAGCTCTTCAGGCAGCTTTAGGTACCCGATTACACTTCAGCACTGCTTTTCATCCTCAGACTGATGGTCAATCGAAGTTGAACCATCTGAGCATTGCACTTTTAAAATTCTATCTGATTTTGTGCAAGTTGCTTCATAGTTTCTTCAAGAGATGGTTTTCTTTGTTCACTTGGCCCTTGATAATTCTGAATAGGAGGATTATTTCTTGGCATCTGCACATGATTGTTGTTAAGTGTTTATTAAGTATGTGGGTAGTTGTCCTTTCGTTGTTCCTTATGTTAAATATTTTATTCTCAGGTATCATGCCTCCAGAGGGGGAAGATGAGGAAGCACATGGTGGTTTTGTTAATGCCATGGAGCATTTCTTTCAGCTCTTTAATACTAGCTTTGGCCTTGAGATCAATTATGACAAGGCATACAAGAATGGAGCTAGAGCCTTTAGTCATGCAGTGGAGCCCTTGGATTCTTAGAATTGGTTGGAGACTATCGAGAAGATGTTCATTCAGGTGAGGTGCCCCGAGGATAGGAAAGTGGGTTTGGCTACTCAGTTTTTCGAGAAGGAAACATGGCATTGGTGGCTTGATTTGAGTAGAGGTATGGGTGATGCTGCTAATCATATGTCTTGGGATCAGTTTACAGGTCTTGTTAGAGAGCGATACATTAGTCATGCTCATGTCAACCGAATGAGAAAGGAGTTCCTGAATCTGAAGAAGAGTGATGATATGACAGTGATGGCTTCTGATCAGCAATTTCGGGAGTTGTCCTATTATGTGCCTGATTTGGTGAGGACAGAGCAGGAGAAGATCTATCAGTTCACCAAGGGCCTTAGTGGTATTTATTCAGACAGGATGACAATTGTGCCATATCAGTCATTTCACCAGGCAGTGACTTTTGCTATTAATATAGAGGCATAAGAGTTAGCAGCTGACCGTCTTCGTGATTCTGGCGGTCCTAGCCAGGGTTCATCTCAGAAAATAGCGTCCACCTCGGGTTCTGGATCATCTACAGTGGGCATGGTAGCAGTTCGAGTTCTGGTTATGGTTACCGAGGGAGATTCAAGAGGCATGGTAGTAGACCCTTTAGGAATTTTATTGGGCGACAGTTTGGGCGGTTCAAGAGTGGATCGAGCAGTAGGGGTGGGACTTCTAGTGGACAGTCTTTTCAGTCTGGGCAGAGTCAGTTTCAGCCAGGGGGATGTTTTCAGTGTGGTCAGCTAGATCACTTCAAGAGGGATTGTCCTCTTTTGACTCAGGGAGCCATATATGCTCCTACTCAGGCCATGGGTCAGACATCAGCTGGTGCTTTTAGTAGTGGTACTCGCACCATGGCTCCAGGGAGAGGCAGCTTCCAGCAGGGCAGAGGACAGAGAGGTCGCCCTACCCCTACCCATGCTAGTCTCCATGCCAGCAGGAGGGACGTACCTCCCCGGATGTCATCATTGGTACGTTGTTAATTTTTTATCACCCTGCTTTTATATTGATAGACCCCGGAGCGACACATTCTTTTATGTCTAGTAGATTTTCATTTCTCGCCAATGTGCCATCATCGCCACTTCCAGGCGAATGGCAGGTTTCCTTGCCCTCCGGTGATGTAACGAAGATACATTGGGTGTTTAGAGGTTGTGAAGTGTTGGTGGATGGTCTTAGTTTCGAAGTTGACTTAATTCCGTTAGATATTGTGGAGTTTGATGTAATCTTGGGTATGGACTTTTTAGAGGCACATAGGGCCATGATTGATTGTTTCCAAAAAGTAGTGGTGTTACAAAGTCCTGGGAAGCCTGAGGTTTCATTTCAAGGTGAGCGAGATGTTATTTCAAGTTGCTTGATTTCAGCTGTCACTACTAGGAAATTGTTGAATAAAGGTTGTCAGGCTTATTTAGCACATGTGGTGGATACTAGAAAGGGAGAGGTGAGAATGGAAGATATCCCTGTAGTTAATGAGTTTCCGAATGTTTTTCCAGATGAGTTGCCTAGTTTGCCTCCTATAAGGGAGATAGATTTTACAATTGAGCTACTTCCTGGAACGGCGCCTATTTCTCAAGCGCCTTATAGAATGGCTCTTGCGGAATTAAAAGAGTTAAAAACTCAATTGCAGGAGTTGGTGGATAAGGGTTTTATTCGGCCTAGTATGTCTCCATGGGGAGCTCCAGTGTTACTTGTCAAGAAGAAGGATGGCACCAGGAGACTTTGTGTGGACTATAGGAAGTTAAACCAGGTTACGGTGAAGAATAAATATCCCTTACCCCGCATTGATGATTTATTCGATCAGCTGAGAGGTGCCACAGTTTTTTCTAAGATTGATTTGAGATCTAGATATCATCAGTTGCGGATTCGTGAGAGTGACATAGCCAAGACTGTTTTTCGATCACGTTATGGCCATTATGAGTTTGTGGTGATGTCGTTTGGACTTACTAATGCACCCGCTGCTTTTATGGATCTCATGAATAGGGTGTTTTGTCCATACCTTGACCATTTCGTGATTGTATTCATAGATGACATCTTGGTGTACTCAAGGAATTTGAAGCAGCATGCTAAACGTTTAAGAATGGTGTTGCAAACTTTAAGGGAAGCTCAGTTATATGCGAAGCTCAGTAAATGTGAGTTTTGGTTGGATAAAGTGGGGTTCTTAGGCCATGTGGTTTCGGCGTATGGTGTCAGTGTGGATCCCCAAAAGGTAGAAGCAGTGACAAATTGGAAGAGACCTACTAGTGCGACCGAGATTCGTAGTTTCATGGGGTTAGTAGGCTATTATCGTCGTTTTGTCCAAGATTTTTCAAAGATTGCTGCTCCTCTTACAAGATTGACTAGGAAGAGGGTGACGTTCGAGTGGTACGAGAAGTGTGAGCAGAGTTTTCAGGAGCTCAAGGATCGTTTAACTAGTGCTCCAGTTTTGGCACTCCCTGATGATAGTGGAGAGTATGTGGTTTATTGTGATGCTTCTTGGCAGGGTTTGGGGGGTGTATTGATGCAAAATGAAAGAGTAATTGCTTACGCTTCTAGGCAACTGAAGCCGCATGAAGTGAATTACCCCACTCATGATCTAGAGCTTGCAGCGGTAGGTTTTGCTCTCAAGTTGTGGAGACACTATCTTTATGGAGCCAAGTGTCAGATTTTTACCGATCACAAGAGTCTTCGGTATGTGTTTACTCAGATAGAGTTAAATATGGGGCAGAGAAGGTGGATGGAGTTGATCAATGATTATGATTGCACTATTGAGTATCATCCTGGAAAAGCTAATGTGGTAGCGGATGCTCTTACTCGCAATCCTTCTATGTCTATATCACATATGAGGACGGTTTAGGTTCCACTTCTTTATGAGTTACGAGCTACAGGAGTTGGGTTGTCGGTGAATGAGATTGGTGCTTTGGTAGCCAGTTTTCATGTGAGACTAGTTTTGATTGATAAAGTGCGGGAGGCACAGAATGATGACCCGTCCATAGCTCGGTTAATAGAAAGAACACTTAATGGAAGGACCGTGGATTTTTCTGTCAAGAGAGATGGAACTTTGTTGTTCAAAAACAGGCTTTGTGTTCCGAAAAAGAATTTGGAGTTGAAACATGAGATAATGGAGGAAGCTCATAGTTCTACATATGCTGCTCATCCTGGTAGTAATAAAATGTACAGGACCTTGAAGGATTTTTATTGGTGGCCAAATATGAAGAGGGAAATTGCCGCCTATGTAAGTAAGTGTTTGATTTGTCAGCAGGTGAAAGATGAGAGACAAAAACCTTATGGTCTACTTGAGCCATTGCCTATTCTGATACGGAAGTGGGACCACATAACCAGGGATTTTGTTTTTAGCTTACCTCGTACCCGTGATGGGCATGATGGTATTTGGCTGATTGTGGATCGATTAACAAAATCTGTACATTTTCTGCCTGTGGGAAAGAAGTATACATTGGATAAATTGGCGGAACTTTATGTGAACGAAATTGTGAGACTCCATGGTGTGCCTGAGTCTATAGTATCTGATCGGGATCCCAAATTCGCTTCTAAATTCTAGGGAGCTTTGCAGGCAGCTTTAGGCACTCGGTTACACTTCAGCACAGCTTTTCATCCTAAACTGATGGGCAATCTGAGAGGACTATTCAGACCTTGGAGGACATATTGAGGTCTTATGATATGCAATTCAGAGGGAGTTGGGATAGGAATTTGTCTTTGATAGAATTTGCCTACAACAACTGTTTTCATTCTAGCATAGGTATGGCTCCCTTTGAAGCACTTTATGGGAGACAGTGTCGTACACTCTTTGTTGGAATGAGGTGGGAGAAAAAGAGCTTTGTGGTCCGGAGATAATCCAGGACACAAATGAGAAGATCACGATGGTTAGAGATAGACTCAAAGCGGCTCAAAATAGGCAGAAGAGTTCTGCAGATAACCGCAGGAAGGACCTTGAGTTTCAAGTGGGTGATCGGGTATTCTTGAAATTATCCCTTTGGAAGGGTGTAGTACGTTTTCGTAAACGGGGGAAACTTAGCCCGAGATTTATTAGTCCTTATGAGATTATAGAGCGGGTTGGCACAGTTGCTTATCAATTGGATCTACCTTCAGAGTTATCCAGGATACATAATGTCTTCCATGTGTCCATGCTTTGTAAGTATATTGCCGATCCCTCACATGTTTTGCAAGAGCAGCCGATTAGTTTGAAGAAAGATTTAACCTATGAAGAGGAACCGGTTTGACTAACCGTTTACTGTTAAGGAACCTAGAGTTGACTTTTTGTAGAAAAATTATTTTGGGAAAATTTCTTTACGGAAGTCGTAGAGGATGTTAATACGAATTCGTGGACATGTTTTACGTTAAAATCGAAGTTAGCATGAAAAAGTTATCGGGTAAAAAAGGGGAAAACCTTATTTAGTAAAAAGGTAAATTTTATGGGGTTTTATTTTTGGGTATTAAGGGTTGGACCGGGTAGGTGAAGCCCAAAACTCTCTCTTTCTTCTCTCTCCTCTCCCGCGAGTTCTCCCCGACCCGCTGGACACTCCACCTCCATCCGCCGCTGTCGTTATTGTGCGTGTTGAGAGGAATATTGTGTTAAATTTTGGGAAGCATTGGAGGTTGCCGGAGTTCGGCTGCCGGCCGAGCAGGCGACGGGGCTGCCACTTAGGAGTAGTTTTTCATAATTTTGAGTTTGTCTTAATGAGAGGAGTTTAATGATGTGAAGTTTGGAATTTTTGGAAGAGTTTTTGTTAGGTTTGAGATTTTTTAAAGATTGAGAATTTTGATGGTTGTTAGAATAAAAATCCGGCCGTTGGATTAGCAAGAATTAAACTTTAAAAAGTTGTTTTAAGGTTATCGATGATTGTGGTGAAGTCTGGGCCTTAATATATTAAAAGTGGAGAAGTTGGGCGAGGGAGAGGAATTTGTAGGCTCTCTTTTATTTCCATATTTTTACTAAAGTATTAATCTAGTCTTGAGATTTAATATTATTTATTGTTCAGGACGTGAGGAGGATCGTGTGGAGAAGGTCTCGGACCGTCGGCAGGCATAGCCGAGCATTGTGAGTGGACGTTTGATTTTAATATCATGCATGCGCTAAAGTTTACTTAATTTCAAAAGACATATTGAAGATTAAATATTTTCTTTGGAATAATGAGTTCCATTTATTTTCTGGAACTCTTGCTAATTTTAATTGATATGTGGGACATGTCAAGTGATTTTTATTATTACAAAATCCGTTATTATTACGTAATATTTCTATGTACAGCTGGGAACTGTACTGTGCGTTATTGAGTTATTATATTTTTGGGGAAGTGTTGTTCTTATCATTTGTATTGTTTCACTTCACCATAAAAGGGTTGATATATATATTTATTATTGCTAGCTAGCCATTATTAGCGGTCCTCATCATAGGTGAGTAGAGCGCTTAGCGTGGGACGCTATTATAGCCTAGGAGGCACCGATCGGTTTATATTTATTGTTAGCTAGCTTTGATTAGCGGTCCTCATCATAGGTGACTAGAGCGCATAGCGTGGGACACTATTAGAGCCTGGGAGGCTCCGACCCTAGCCTGGAAGGCTCATCGTTATGGTGAAACCTCTTCCCCATTTTTATGATTTATTGGAACCAATGGGATTGGTTCGTCACTCTTATCCATAAATATTTTTGGAAAATTTCCAAGAGTGGCATGCATAAATATTTTCTCAACAGAAAATTTGGGAAAGCATAAATTTGATTTCATTGCTCCATATTTTAGTCAATATTATTGTTAATTATTTTTGTCCACTCACGCTAACGTTTTAAATGCTTCTCCCCTGGGTCTTTTGTTTTTAAATGCCCAGTCTGCAAAGTTCAGTTCGTCGAGTGTAGGAGGCGAGTCATATTTTCCACCACTTCGAGTTTTCATTCGTAGGTTACCTGTTTAACTTACTTGTGTATTTTCTCGTTTCCTTCAATTAGTTGCTCTGATAACCATGGATGTTGTATTAAGAATTGAAATTTGTTTAGTCCTTGTGGTTTGAAGTCGACATCTGTTTAGTCATTGTGGTTTTATTTTAATCTGAATTGTCCTTAAAGTCACAATTTTTCATCCAAATAGTCCTTATAGTTTTATTTTAATCTAAATAGTCCTTAAAGTCATGATTTTACATCCAAATAGTCATTCCGACAATTTTCTTAGTTAAAGGGTATAAGGATTATTTGGATGAAAAATCATGACTTTAAGGACTATTCAGATTAAAATAAAACCATAAGGACTATTCAGATTAAAATAAAACCATAAGGACTAAACAGATATCGATTTCAAACCACAAGGACTATACAATATTTTACCCTTGTATTAATTTATGATTATGTGTGTTAAGAGCTTATGACTCAACTTAGGAGTGATTTGAAAGATTTATTGGGCATTGATGTTATGAGAGGTTAAATTATGAAATTACTTTGTGATATTACGGTGAGATGTGGTGGTTGTTTATTTGGGGGAGTGGGTGGCTCGAGGAGATGTTGAATGATTTGGTATTAGAAGTGTGTTGGGAGTTGGTTATTTTTCAGGTATGGTTGCTCATTTTCAAAAGAAGTTATGCCAAATTATTGGTAGAATTTCCCTTGAGGTGGGTCCAACAGGGTTTATCTCGGATTTCAAGAGGAAATCCAGGGTGGGTCCTAAAAATAATTCTATTTCCAAATGAAATGATGAATGGTCAAAGACAGATTGAATACGACAAAACGATAGCGATATTTAAGTAGAGACGAGGTCTTCAAAATGCGATTGATTTATGTCACCTTAGCCAACACGACCCCGCTCAACCTAACTGATTATCCACCAACAATAAAAATCGATAAAATTTCACATCGACGATCGAATTCCTTTTGACTCGAATCAACTTTGTAAACACATCTACGCACGACGATCGCCTAACAATACTTGAACCTCAATTCTTGGGATAGAATATGTAGCGATTAATAATTATCTCTGCAAGTAGGGTTCAAACACTTTAGGTATTTCCACCAGAATAATGATAATATCATCCCGTGCATACAAAATGACAACTTCATGATATCTAAGTTCACTCCTGATTCTGTTATCCCCAATCATTTCTTTAAAACACTTGTAAAAGACCAAAAACATTACTATAATGTACGAGAAATTCTTCCTTCTTGCATGTCGTAAACAAATCTAAACTAATTAATGTCCACGTGATGGTGCTCTAAGCTTTCCTTCAATGATCAAACCTGACACAATTATAATAATAACGTCAAATCAAGAAAAATTAGAACAGCCAATTCACCACGCGCGACTTAACGTCATAATCTCAGCAAGTGTGGCATCTTCTTTGATCTATGCATACAGTGTCGGAAACCTAAATCCCGAACCACACTACTTAATTGGGTATAGTCACAACAACAATTCCAATGGTTAAAATCACAACAATTCCAATGGTTAAAATCACAACGCTAGCTCCAGCCATTCCACGATAAAGTGTCTGACTGCCAGAATATCTGAGCTGCACAAACACACTTATCTTTCCACCAACATTTATGAGTCTAACATCATAACGCAATCCTAAAATCAGATTCGCTCAAATCTCATACACATCCCACGCACCACCACGGCAACAACAAAATTATACCTAAGTTAACTACAATTGTAGTCAAAAACGATGACATCCGAAAGTAGGATTCAACAGTTCCTTCAGATACTTCTGTTAAAATAAGCTTGAGGCATGCATTCGATTTCTTTGGAAATTAAATTGGGAAAACATAAATCTTGTTAATTATTTTATTTATTTATTCTTTTATTTTTGTCCACTAACTCTAACGTTTGCGAATGTTTTCCCCTTGGCCATTCGTTTTAAAAATGCCTAGTCTGCAGAGTTCCGGTTGGTACTAGTAGGAGGCGAGACAAAGTTACCCACTTCTCCACCACTTTTAACCAGTAGATTACCTATTTAACCTACCAGTGTATTTTCTTGCTTCCTCTAGTTTTTAGTAGCTCTGATTACCCTTGGGGTTAGCGTATACTTTTTCGTTGGTGTGTTAAGACTTATGTTATTTTTCGAATTTTCGAAGGTTGAAGTTTGTTATATTATTTGGATATTTATGGGATGAATTGGAGGTTGGTTAATTCGTTATAGGAGGGTAATTCTTCAATTTTTCGGGTTAGGGTTGTCCATTTTCAAAGGAGGTTTGCCGAGTTTTTCAGTAAATTTTCCTTGGAGGTGGACCCCGCAAGACTTACTTTGGGTTTCAGGATGAAATTCGGGGTGGGTCTTGACATTTGGTATCAGAGCTTTAGGTTTCATTTCATGTCTCCTTATTACTATCATATTTGCCTAAGTAGCCCGTAGTGCCTATAGAGTGGTGATCCGACCGCGACGGATTCACTAGCAGTTTATGCTTTAAATGCTATGTGTTATTAGGTATGTGTGATAATTCTGTTAGTCTTGTATACAGACTACTAAATATCTCTTTCCTCAGGTACTATTCCACCTAGATGCCGACCCTGTGAGGCTACCTCAACCAACGCGAATGAGGGTGATGAAGTTAGAGGATTAGTTGATTCCATTGGGAACATGCTGAGAGGTGTTTTAGATAGGGTTCAGCACCCTCGGTCTGTGAAGAAGAAGGATGTTTTCAATGCTAGGACAATTGAGTTCAAGGGTGCCAAGGGACCTCTTGATGCATACACTTGGTTAGATAAGATGGAAAAGGCTTTTGAGAGCACTGAATTGCCGGAAGAAAGGAAAATGAAGATGACAGTGACTTTTCTGGATGATTCAGCGCATCATTGGTGGACTCTCGGTAGCAGAAATAATGGTGGTGCTCAGGATATGACTTGGGAGCAGTTCAAGATGCTCTTCTTGGGTCAGTATTTCAGTCATGTTCATCGTAGTAGAATTCAGACAAATTTTCTGAACATGAAGAAGAGGGATGATGAGGGTGTCATAGAGTTTGAGCAGAGGTTCACTACCTTGAGGTATCATGTGCCATATTTGGTTCCTGATGAGAGGATCAGGATTGATATGTTCATTGGGGTACTTGGTGGAGTGTATGTAGATAGGATGACAGGTGTTATTTACCCGACCTTTCTTGTTGCGGTTAGTGCAGCCATGGCCATTGAGACCAGGGGAACATAGAGTGCTCGGCCCCAAGATTTCGGTGCCCCAGTCAGGGTCCATCCAAGAAGGATGCTTCATCATCCGCTTCTGGATCTTCAGCGAGTAGTGGCAGTAGTGGGGGATGGAGTTCTTGTTCTCGGTTCAGAGCTAGGGGGCGTCACAGGAGACCTTTTCGGAGCCAGTTAGGTAGACAGCAGGCTGGTCAGTTTGGTGGTGGTGGCAGTTTCCAGGGTGGGACATCTGGTGGTCAAACTTTTTCTTTTGGTCAGCAACAGTCTTCTGGGTGCTATGAGTGTGGTGGTCAGGATCATTTCAGGAGAGATTGTCTCTTATTGGCTCAGAGGACCACCCCCACCCCTACTCATCCTATCGGTCAGTCTTCAGCCAGAGGCTCTAGTAGTGGTACTCATGTCAGTTCAGCAGCCAAGGGTGGATCTCAGCAAAGTAGTGGTCAGCGTGGACGTCCCATGACTCACGCTAGACTACATGCTATGACCCAGCAGGAGGGTCGTACTTCTCCAGATGTCATTATTGGTACGTTATTAATTTTCGGCCAGCCAGCTTTTACTTTAATTGATCATGGAGCCACGCATTCATTTATCTCTAGTAGATTTGCCCTCCACACCAATGTGCCATCATCGTCTTTTCCAGGCGAGTGGCATGTGTCTCTACCCTCCGGTGAGGTGATGAGAATAAATTGGGTGTTTAGTGGTTGTGAAGTATTGGTGGAAAGAACTAAGTTTAAGGCTGATCTAATTCCTTTAGATATTGTGTAGTTTGATGTGATCTTGGGAATGGACTTTTTGGTGGCTTATAGAGCTATGGTAGATTGTTTCCGAAAAGAAGTGGTGCTTCGAAGTCGAGATGGATTTGAGGTTGCATTTCAAGAGGAAAGATATGTTATTTTGAGTTGCTTGATATCAGCTGTTACTGCTAGGAAATTGTTAAATAAAGGCTGTCAGGCATATTTATCTCACATTGTGGATACAAGTGTGGGAGTGTTGGAAGTAGAGGATATTCCTGTAGTAAGAGAATTTCTAGATGTTTTTCCCAAGGAGTTGCCTGGTTTGCCTCCTGTAATGGAGATAGACTTTTCTGTTGAGTTACTTCCCGGAACTATGCCTATCTCACAGGCACCTTACAGAATGGCTCCAGAGGAATTGAAAGAGTTGAAGACTCAACTGCAGGAGTTGCTAAACAAGGGTTTTATTCGGCCTAGCATGTCTCCATGGGGTGCTCCAGTGTTGTTTGTTAAAAAGAAAGATGGCACCATGAGACTATGCATTGATTATAGGAAGCTAAATCAAGTCAAGGTGAAGAATAAATATTCGTTGCCTCGGATTGATGATTTATTTGATCAGTTGAGGGGTGCTTCTGTTTTCTCAAAGATTGACTTGAGATCTAGTTATCATCAGTTGCGGATCCGGGAGAGTGACATAGCCAAGACTGCTTTTCGATCACGCTATGGTCATTATGAGTTTGTAGTGATGCCTTTTGGACTTACTAATGCACCCGTTGCTTTCATGGATCTTATGAATAGGGTGTTTCGTCCATATCTTGACCACTTCGTGATGGTATTCATAGATGACATTTTGGTATACTTAAGAAGTGAGAAGGAGCATGCCAAACATCTAAGAATGATATTGCCGACTTTGAGAAATTCTCAGTTGTATGCTAAATTCAGCAAATGTGAATTTTGGCTGGATAAAGTGGGGTTCTTGGGTCATGTGGTTTCGGCAGAATGTGTTAGTGTGGATCCCCAAAAGGTGGAAACAATGTCAAATTGAAGCCGAGGTCTATTGTTACCGAAAATGAGATTTTTGGGTAAATTATAAATGTATATATGAGGAGAGTATGTATATAAATGCTAGCTAGCCATATGTGTCTTTTCACCTTAATGGCGTAGTATGTAACCGCATTATGGTGTGACGTGAGCGTTAGACGCAAGCGTAGTAGCCCTATATGAGTGTTTAATTCATATAGGGGGTATGGACACATATTTATATACTCGTCTATCCACCTTAATGGCGTAGTGTATCACCGCATTAAAGCGTGACGTGAGCGTTAGACGCGAGCGTAGTAGCCCTATATAAATTATTTTAAATCTATAAAATAATTATATAAGAAGTATGAATGTGTGTAAATAAATACATATATTAGTATATATTTTTGAGCTGAAGAGACTCTATATTTTTGAGATAAAAGATTTATCTCTTGAGGCATGTATTCGATTTCTTTGGAAATTAAATTGGGAAAGCATAAATCTTGTTAATTATTTTATTTATTTATTCTTTTATTTTTGTCTACTCACTCTAACGTTTGCGAATGTTTTGCCCTGGGCCCTTCGTTTTAAAAATGCCCAGTCTGCAGAGTTCGGGTTGGCACTAGTAGGAGGCGAGGCATAGTTACCCACTTCTCTACCACTTTACACCAGTAGGTTACCTGTTTAACCTACCAGTGTATTTTCTTGCTTCCTCTAGTTTTTAGTAGCTCTGATTACTCTTGTGGTTAGCGTATACTTTTTCGATGGTGTGCTAAGACTTATGTTATATTTTTTGAATTCTCGAAGGTTGAAGTTTGTTATATTATTTGGATATTTGTGGGATGAATTGGAGGTTGGTTGATTCGTTATAGGAGGGTAATTCTTGAATTTTCCAGGTTAGGGTCGTCCATTTTCAAGGGAGGTTTGCTGAGTTTTTCAGTAAATTTTCCTTGGAGGTGGACCCCGCAAGACTTACTTCGGGTTTCAGGATGAAATTTGGGGTGGGTCTTGACATTTCCAGTCCAGCAATCCATGCTAATATAATTGATAGCCTCCTTAACCTGTGATATAACACCAAAAATTCACTCATCAAGCCTCTTAACTAAAAGAATATTACAAGAGCATGTACAAGAATAAAACTCATTTCAAATATTTGGATAAATGAATCAAATTTCGTAGCATATTCAAAAGCATAATCATTACAAGATAAATGAAGTTGGCATACTTTGTTTCTTTCTTGAGAGGAATTAGGGCATTCACAAGAGACTTAGAATTTGGTCTCTTTCAATGATCAAACTGCAAGAGATCAGCCATAAATAGGCACAATTATAAATATGATCATATTATAAATATAGTATAACATGTATTACACATCAAAGAAGGCCATATATATAGCGCACACACCTATCTTAATACATGTCGAAGATCCAAAATAAGTAGCCTAAAGAAACCACCAGTCCAACATCCATAATGTACTACTAGTATTCAATTGAACATACCTACATAATTCAAAGTTAGTTTCTCCTGCTGCTACATATATACCTCGATCCATATCATCCAAAAAAAGTAACCTGCAAAAAAACCACAAGTCCAGCATCCTCCATAATCACTGTATTATTACTACTATCTGTAAAACACATAATTCGAAGCATGGTGCTGCATATATAACTCAACTCCTATATATACTTGCATGCTTAAAAAAAAAGGAGCTATCAAATAGAAATAGGTATTCAGTGGTATTAACTCCTATCTAAATTCTGAGGAAAGAAAAAAGTTACAAACTTTAATAAGATTCAAAATAGTAAGCAAGTGTTCCCTTGTGCGGTTCGGTTTGAAACATTTTTTCATGTTCTTACATTAGACAAGTTTGATCTAAATTTCAGTTCCCTTGTGTCCTTGTTCCTAATATAAGCATATGCACCATAGTCAGTCCTAACATCAAATTTTTCTTAAGACTAAGTCACAGCAGTAGCTAAGCTTTTATTTATGGGCTTATTCTAGAGAGAACACAAATCAAAAGCAAGTATTGATAAGAACATGCAAAAGTGATGCTTGTCAAGAATGGAACCTTTCCTGCCCTTTCAGAACTGAAAGTACAGGATTTATGCATAGATAAACTTGTCAAAGATCAATGACAGAAATAAGAGTGTAAAGGATCCCAAATCCATTGTTTTATAACAATGAGCTGCAAATCTGAGAAATTTTCAGAAAACAGGTAGTAAGAAAGAAAAATTCACCAACAATTGACCTTTCAATATTTTCATGGGAAAATTTCCAGAATCAGAATAGACAAGAAAAGGAACAATGTCCCAAAATTTCAAGCCATTTGGAGTTCAAATGCATAGTTAAATAGAGATCCAAAGTGACTGAAAATGCAGATTCTGCAGAAGATTCTAAAACACTGTGTGAACTTCAAAATAGCACAAGTTTCTCAAATCAACTCCGTTTTGCTTGAAACCAAGTTTAAAATTCTAACAGATGAGTTACTGCAAAGAAGGGGGGGGGGGGTGCAGTTGTGTTCCAGATGTTTCTTGTGTCTCCGTGCAAGAGAGTCAACTCGTCACCTCTTTTGGGATTGCCCGTTTTCCAGTAGCTTGTGGAATTGGTTGTCATTGCTTTTTCAACGACCTTATGACCCAGGTATGTCATTATCTGATTACTTTGATTCTTCTCACCTTATTGGTTTTAGTCCCTCCTCTAAACTGCTTTGGTATATTGCTGGTTGTAACTTATTGTGGTGCATATGGTTTGAGCGAAACCGAATCAAGCATGAAGAGGGAGTTTTTTCTCCGGGTCGTTTTCATTGATTCTTCACAAATGCTCTCTTGGATTATGCAAGATTGGCTTTCAAACCAGCAGATCTAAATGCAAGTAATCTCCCTATTTTCAAGTTGTTGGGGTTATCCCCATTGCGAGCTACTGCTCCTAGGTTAACCCCGGTTTCTTGGCGGCCTCCTGACATCCCATGGGTGAAGGTAAATATTGATGGGTCTTTCCGAAGCACTAATCAAGCTGGTTATGGATGGGTCTTCCGGAATCATACCTGCTTTTTTATAGGGGCTTTTGCAAAGAAGATAGAGGCTAGCAATGCATTGGAAATGGAACTGTGGGCATTCATTGATTCTGTGACTATTGCATGGAATAGAGGCTGGCACGATTTATGGATTGAAACAGACTCATCTATGGTGGTTTATTACTACAACAATCCTTTTAAGGTCCCTTGGTGCTTGCAAGTTTCTTGGAGGAATAGTTTGTATTTTGCTAGTCAAATGCGTATTCAGGGCACACATATTTATCATGAAGGTAATGTTGTTGCAGATGTGCTGGCAAATTATGGAGCCTCAAATGAGGATTTTTGGTGGGATGCACCACCAAACTTTTTGCTTCTGTCACTTGGTATTGATGTTTCCTCTACATATGCCTATCGTGGAGATTGACCAATCTTATTATTGGTTATTTATTTGTTTCTGTTGTTGGTTTGGTGTTTTAGTTAGTACTTTATGGTGGTTATTTTCTCTGGTCAGTGCTTATTGGCATGTAGGGTTCGTTGTTTCTGTATTGTTTTTGGAATGGTTTTGGCCTAGTCCCCCATTCCTCTTCTGTTGTACTATCTATTTTCTATTTAATAAATTTCCTAATGAGGGAAGGGCGGTGGGTTCCCGGATGTAGCGGTCCATTTAGGGGTAGATTGGGTGCTCTGTCACCCAACAGACTGCTGCAGAGGAACTAAGATCGCCTAATCCTTATCAGTTTATTAAAAAAAGAAGAAGTTTAAAACGAAGTTTAAAACGATCATTGAAGAGTCTATTTTTAACTTTTAAAAACTGAGATTAAAAGATGAAGTATAAGCTTTTCAAAAATCTTGGAAAAACCCACTGGTTTCAGCTTGGTGGTGTCTTTGAGACATACTATCAAACATGTGGCGTGCACTATGTGATCCTTGCTCTATTTCTGATATAAGCATTCTAAAGAACCTACCAATACTAGCTAATAATCAAAAGTGCATCTCCACAAAAATCTTGAACACATTTAGATAGAAATCTTATTACAGAATTGGAATGAGGGAGGGAGACAGAAACACCGACCTGGATCTTGGCTTTGACATTGCCGATGGTTTTGCTGCTCTCAACTTCAAGAAATTCCTCACTTGATGAGGCACCTGAATAAAGGATCCACAAAGTTAACTCACCGAATCCAAGAAGCCTAGATACCCCCAAATAGAAGACCCAGTTGTAAACACGAAAATATCTGCAACAAATAACAGAACAACACGTGTACAAAGAATAATTTAATTTAAATCAAATGCGAATGCGGGTTACAAACTTTGTGAACTCCTCTGATTCTATCTCCGAATTTAGGTCTGACTCAAGGGTGACAAGCACTTGTTCTTGAGGGTTACGCGGGTTGATCACGTAACGAATATTTGGGATTTAGTGAAGAACTGGCTATCTGGGGAGCTTGATAGTTCTTCAAGGGTCTAGTGAAGAACTGGCTATCTAGGGAGCTTGATAGTTCTTCAAGGGTTTAGGGGAGACTTCTGAGCTCGCGGAGGGATTTCTCTCTCTCTAGTTCACTGCTTTCTTTTATGCTCCCTTCCTCTTGGTATAAGAAGGGGTATTTATAGTGTTAACATGCCTTCGCTTTTGGCAAGTAATGAAGATACTGAATCAATGATATTTCCTTAATCAAATCAATGAATCTTGACTGATTGATTTACTTGCCGATTTCAACATAATCGAATCAATCAAATCTTAAGATTTAGATATGCCCAGATCGCTTTGGATTAAATGTCCTATTTTGATCAAGATTCTTGGTAAGGGGCGAGCCATTCCGCGGATATGGAAGGTATCTCGCGAGGCACCTTGATTTCCAAGCAACCGGTGATTTCTGGTCTCACTTCGCGGACGACTTATCTTGGACGTACATCCCCGCATGCATGCGAACTCTGTCGTCTAGCTCCTTCGCGAGGTTCCCCCCTACGTGGGGCCATCTCGCCTCGCCTTTATGTTAATCTACGTGCCCGGAGCCATCTCGCCTCGCCTTCACGTAAATCTACAAGGGCGAAGTCCATTTCGCCTCGCGGAGTCAATTTCACCTCGCGAGGTCTATTTCACCTCGCGGAGTCTATTTCACCTCGCGGAGTCAATTTCACCTCGCCAAGTCAAGTTCCCCTCGAGGAGTCTATTTCACCTCGCGAAGTCAAGTTCACCTTGCGAAGTCTATTTCGCCTCACCTAGTCAATTTCACCTCGCAAAGTCTATTTCACCTCGCAAAGTCTATTTCGCCTCGCGGAGTCAATTTCACCTCGCCAAGCCTAACTCACCTCGCGAAGTCCAATTCGCCTCGCGGAGTCAATTTCACCTCGCGAAGTCAAGCTATCTAGCTCGCCTGACCGCTGGCGAACCATTACCAATTATTTTGGGGATATCCGATTAATTTAATTTAATTGATTTCTGATCATCAATCGATACTTGATAATTGATTTCAATCGGGATTTGAGATTTTGTCGTCGGCCAACTATTCTCACGTTGCCATGTGTCATTTCTGACGGCTTTCCAATTTTGTTAACTCATGAGCCACGTATTTGCTTGGATTTTTCAACGACTATTATTATCGTTAAATTTTCTATGTCTACACCAGTCCCAGAACATAATCGAATCTGACCCTAATCAAATTCAGTGAATTAAAGAAGCCTAGAAACCCTCATTCGAAGAACTTGTGCTAGAGTACTAATCGAATCCAGCCCTAATCGAGAGAGAGGGTGGCAAGTTTTATGTTTCTCAGTTCGATTGAGAATATATTGAGAAGAAATCAAGTGGAGAAGAGAGTGAGTTAGGAGAGAGAGAGAGAGAGAGAGAGAGAGAGAGAGAGAGCATTAGGAAGAACCCGTCCTCCAAACCTGCAATCGAAGAAAGCATTAGGAAATCTTACTTCAATTGTAGAAGAAGAGATAGTGTTTGTAGAGGAACTTTGATTGGGTTCGGCTACTCAACATTCAGTAGGTTTTAGTTTTGGGAAGGTGATGATTTTTGGGTTTTGTCGAGCGAGAAAGAGTGAGGTGCGGTCGAAAGAGAGAAGAAGAGTGGGGAGGCGGATTTGGATTTTTTGTGTAAGGGTAGAAGTGGGCGCGAGTTTCTTAGCTAGGTTAAATGAATGTCCAATTAAGGGTTTAGGGTTTGAGAAATCGAGAGGCTAATGGTTTTTTTTAAGTGTTACTTTTGTTAAAACATTAACACATTAGACAACGCAACAAACCAAGTTTGTCGTTTGAAGAGAGTGTTATATATTCATCTAAGATTGTAAAAGCGGGAGATTTCCCGCTAGTACTTTTCACTCTTATAGTCATACAACGTATAGTAGCATTGTGGTTGTCTGAGTACTATTCACTCTTAAAATCACACAACGCATAATATCATTATGGTTGTCTAAATTTAGAAGCTTAAATACCCAATCAAATTTGTAAGAGCAGCAGATTTCCCGCTAGTTTTCACTCTCACAATTAGACAACGCAACAAAATATTGGGTTGTCTGAATATGGAAGACTTGTGATCAACCATAATTTGACCATTGTAGTTACACAAAAAACACGCTGAACTGCAATATTGTTGCTCATTTTATTGATTCTATCAACACTCGTTCTCTCATGGTGTTATCGTGTATGAACTCATGTAAAAAGTTGATGATAATCATCTCCCGATGACTTGGCTCCTCATAGTGAAACGAGAGTGTAAAAAGAGTTGACCGCGTCGCTCGACGCCCATATAATACTAAAACTTGATAAGATTTCTACCACAATAATGCTTCAATATCGTAAACATGTGTCACATCCTGGTTCTTAAGTTAATTTACGGTTATTGACTTTTAGGTTACTTTGACCTTTTACTGAGTTGAGTAACCGTTTACTGTTAAAGGACCCTGGAGTTGACTTTTTCTAGGAAAATTATTTTGGGAAAATTTCATTAAGGAAGTTATAGAGGACGTTAATACGAATCCGTGGACATGTTATATGTTAAACTCGGAGTTCGTATGTAACACCCCTGACCTAATTTTACCTAGTTACCGGGTTTTCTACGAGTTACTGAGGAATTTAACCGTGTTTGGTAACTTAGTAAAATTAGCATTAGAGTTTATTTTTCGAATTTTTCTAAAAAGGTTAAATTCTTCTTTTAAGGCTTCGAGGTCGTAGTGCGCGACGACACGAGTTTTCCGATGTCCTCAGATTATTTTTAGAAGCTTCGGGCTATTTTCGTTGATTTGTCGAAAAATCTGGGTCGTTGATCTCTAATCATGGATCACCTGTTATCCATTTTTTTTATTGTTGTTGTTGTTAAAAAGGGGAAGACTGGTCATACCCAGTCAAAGAACCCAAGTCGAGTTTGACCGAGCCCAACCGAGTCTCTCTCTCTCTCTTCTCCCTCGTCTCCCTCTGCCGCTGCCCTTCTCTAGCGCAGCACCGCCGTCTCCGGCCACCCCTAGCAACGAGACCACCGCCGTTCTCTTCCTCGCCACCTCTCCTTTCTAGCCCAACCCATGGATCACGCAAGCAAACCGGATCAGAGGAGATCGAAATTGTCCAACACGACTATGTTCATCGGATTCCGGCAAGCTCAGACGACAACGATTCGTAGGGTTCTTCTCCTCTGTCCTTCTTCTTTCTTTCTATGCCTTTCACTCTTCTAATCGAGTTCGAATTCGGAAAGCCCTCTTTTGTGTTTTTAGGTTTTCCGGTGGGTTTGTTCTTGGAGCTCCAGCAGGACTACCGAGCTCCGGTGAGTCTAGAAACAGTCGAATGGATCTCAGTCGCGCCTTGGAGGGATTTAAGAGCAGCAGTCAGGTTATGGGATTGGAGCAGAAGCTCGACTTCCCAATCGGGGACTCCGGTCGGACTTCAAAATTCGTCTTCAGTAGAAAATCCGGCAAGGGTCGAGGTTCTGCAGTTCGACCTGAGATGGCTAAGGTAGTTCCTCTTTCGTCTAGAGCTACTGTGTTGTTGCTTCTATGTTGGATTGTTGGAGTTTGGTGACTGATTCAATGTTTTGGTTGTTTGTCGAGAACTTGGTGATTCGGAGTTTGCGGGGAGGCTATGGCCAAATTTCGACAAGTCGCCAGAATCCGGCGAACTATTCCGGCAGGTCACCGGAATCCGGTGAGGGTTCCGACGAAGCAGCAGATCAAACAGAGAGCCGAGAAGGTAGTTCTCAAGGTTTTCTTTCTAAGTCAAGTCGTAGTTTCCAACTTAGTAAAATCTGTCATTTTAGGAAAGTTTCTATTTAGGGAGACTTTCCCTTTTTGAGAACTTTCTATTTATGGAAACCCATTTTTGGGTGCCCTTAGTGATTTATGGTGGGAAGTTGTGTAGAGAGGAAGTAAATGAGGATTGTATGGATGAAGAAACAGAGGTAATTGTGTTGTGATTGAGCATTTCTCGGATTAAGAAAATTGGATAAATGAGGAATGGATTTAGTAAAAAGGTTTGTTCTTATTCAAAAACTAATTGATTTCAAGTGAAGCGAATAAGTGAATTAGTAAAATGGTTGTTGGAATTAAATCGGATGGTTAAGAGTAATCAAGGTAACCTGAATTATTAAAAGTGGATTGTTGTCAAGAGATGAAGCATCCATATCTCAAAGTGGAGCTTGATTGGTTAAGGGAAGTATTTGGGAATAGTCAATGTAATTTTATTTAGGGACCAGTCTTAAGTCTTGGATTAGACTATTGGTTAAGGCTATAGATAACTGTTAATCTGGAAGTAATTGAGATTATTGACTTACAGTTTGGGTTAATTGTCTAATTAAAGGACTCAAGTATGTGCCTTTGGACGTAGAGGCTCGCCGTAAGAAGCTGTCGGGCAATTGACCTAGGAAGCCTCCACTTGGCAATAAATAACTGAATCACTATGAGTGGACTTTTCTTTTAAATTAAATGCATGCAGAGATTTATTTTAAAAGAATGTTTTTATTGGTCATTAATTTGTGGAATTTGTTTTCCTCTCGTCAGTTATTTCATGCGAAGTTATTTTTGGAGGTAAATGTTCTTATTTTATTTATTAACTTCTAGGGGGAGAGTATGTATATAAATGCTAGCTAGCTATACATGTCTGTCCGCTTGAGGAGAGTATGTATATAAATGCTAGCTAGCTATACGTGTCTGTCCACCTTAATGGTGTAGCAATTAGCCGTCATTATGGTGTGACGTGAGCGTGGGAAGCAAGCGTAGTAGCCCTATATGAGTGTTTAATTCATATAGGGGGTATGGACATGTATATATACACCCGTCTGTCTACCTTAATGGCGCAGTGAAGAACCGCATCATGGTGTGACGTGAGCGTTAGACGCGAGCGTAGTAGCCCTATATAAATTTCTTTAAATCCATAAATTTATATAAGGGGTATGGGCGTGCGTAAATACATACTGATTTTTATTAGAGCTTGAGAAACTCGATATTTTATGAGTTAAAAGTTCTATCGCTTGAAGCATTTTCTGAGTTAAGAGTTTCTCTTTTTACTGCGTGCATCGAAATTTTCCTGAGGAGATTAAATTTGGGAAAGCATAAATAATTTTTATTTGTTTCTTTTTATTAAATTTATTTTTATACACTCACTCTAACGTTTTCAATTGCTTCTCACTTGGGCCCTTCGGTTTTAAATGCCCAGTTTGCAGGTTAGTATAATTGAGGTCGGACGTACATGAAGTCGAGGCATAGTCCATCGTATAGCTTCCGCTTATATATATATATATATATATATATATATATATATCTTCCCTTCACTATTAGAATTGCTCTGAAACTATAAATTGTTGGTTATAGGATTTTTGTTAGATTAGTAAATATAAATTGGGAGATATTGTGATTTGTGGGGAGCACGAAGGCTCCAGGAAGTTATAAGGTTGGAGTTGGAACTTTTAGAAGTGCTTGCAGGTGTTTTATTTAGGAAGGGTTGTCTGTTTTCAAGGGAGGTTATGCCGAGTTTTCGGTAAATTTTCCTTCGAGGTGGTCCCCTCAGAATTTACTTCGGGTTTTAGGGTGAAATTCGCGGTGGGTCCTGACAGCGTATGTGAAAGTTATGGTGTAAAATGTAAAGTTACTATTTCGGGAATGTATGTATAAAAAGGTCTGAAGGTAGAAAGTCAAAAGCATAATCAGAAAGTTACTTTTTTTTCCTCCTCCCTCCTCTCCCGCGCGCGTTGCGGCCCGGCCACTTTGCCGTCTTCGTTCGACGCTGTCCGGAGGAGTTAGGCTGCTATACCGGTCGGGATTTGAAGCTGACCAGTAGCTAGGTAGCAGGGCGGTGGTGTCGCGTTTTTGAAATGTGGGAAAGTATTTAATTTGAGTATTTGTTAAATTATTTAAATTATTTTTGTCCACTCACTCAAACGTTTTTAAATTACTTTCCCCTGGGCCCTTTGGTTTTAACTGCCCAGTTTACATGCTAAGTTTAATTGAGGTCGAGCGTACATGGAGTCGAGGCATAGTCAGAGGCTGCTTCCGCTTAATCTTTATTCATTGTTATTTTTTCATTATTAGATATGCTCTGATAACCAGTTAGGGATTTAATGTTGTTTTTGTTGTTGGTTGTGGAATTTCAGAAGTTGAGTAATTGATATATTGGGAGATGTGATGAACTTGGGGAGTAGGAAGGCTGCAGGAGTTGAGGATGGATGATTTTTAATATAAGTGTTTATTTGGAATTTTTCAGGTAAGGGTTATTCATTTTCAAGGTAGATTATGCCGAATTTTCGGTAAATTTTCCTTAGAGGTGGACCCCACAAGATTTACCTCGGGTTTCAGGATAAAATTAAGGGTGGGTCATGACAACATGTTTATACGGTTCGATTTTCAAAATTTCATTTCCTTAATGGCGTCTCTCTAGATAAACACACTATATATAATATGTACGACATATGTTATGTCACATTATGTGCAACATAGTAAACATGTTATACCTCATTAGTTGGTTGATTGTGATCTAGATGTTTAGGATTAAAATCATGAAAATTCGACCATTGGATATAATTATGATAGTGAAGTATAGTAGTGTAACAAAATTCATAAATTTTCGATAACGTTTCGGTATCGATCAACTCGGTCAACCATAAATTCAACAATATTAATTTTACATCACACATCAGTATTGAAAACAACTGTTGTGGCACTACAATAGGAAATTTGGCTTTAACTATTAGGGTTTAGGGTATTTTAGGGGTTAGGGGTTACGATACATACAACGTAATATTGAAAACACTTGTGTGATATATTTAAAAATTATAGCTTAACATAACATTTCTTAGTTGATTGTTGTGGAATGAAGAACTTAAAGTAGTATTGTCAAATGTAAGAGAGAGGCTTCATAACACGAAAATACATTATACAACCAAAACTTAAAACTCGTTGTATGACTGCTGAAAATACTATACTCTCACACAACAGGTTTGAGTGTTCCGTTGTTACATCAAAACCACCAAGGATATCCTTCACAAAAAATTTAGGTTTTCAGAGGATGTAAGAGCAATTTGAAAAGTAGAACTGCTGTTACATCCCGGTTCTTAAGTTATTTTACGGTTATTTACTTTTGGTATTATTTTGGCTTTTACCGTTTTGAGTAACCGTTTACTATTTAAGACTCCAAAAGTTGACTTTTTTTTTCGTTTGGAATCTGGGAAAACTTTCTTCATGAAAGTTGTAGAGGACGTTAAACAGAGTTCGTAGACACGAGGCACGCTTAAAACAGAGTTCGTATGAAGAAGTTATGGTCTAAAAACGAAAGTTACTGTTTTGGTAAAAGGGGGTAAATTTTAGTAGGCTTTATTTTTGGTGGGTGTTTTAAGTTGGACCGGGTGTGGAGCAGCCCAACACCCGCACTCACTTTCTTTCTCTCTCCCTCTATCTTTTCTCTCTCCCTCCCGTGAACTTCTCCCGACCCGCTGGAGACCTAGCCTCCATCCGTCGCCGTCCGGTCCCGTTCGGACCCCCGCCACCTCCTCTCTCTTCCTGGGCAAGCGTTCGAGCCTGTGACGCCGCCGGAGAGGAGAAAACCCCCCGGAGACACCGACTGCCCCTTCGCCGGAGTTCTCTCCTCCGACCAGCATAGGTCGGGATTTTTGGCATATCTTGTAGCCCTCATCAAGGTGAGTAATTCCTCAAAAGGAATCGGCCTAATTCGATCTTGTTAATGAGAAATGTATAATTGAAGTTCTAGGGATTTATGGATGTTTTGGTTCGATTACCCTAGTTAGCCTTAGAATTAGACTAAGTGCTAGTTATGAAAGTTGTTTGGGATGTTGAGAGGAAGATGCTGTTAAAATTTGGTAGTCATTGGGGGTCGCCAAAGTCGGCCGCCGCTGTAAGGGGGCTTTTCAGAGTTTTAAATATGTTATATTAAGGGGAGTCTATTGGTATGAAGTTTGGAATTTTTTGGAGGAGTTTTGGTTAGGTTTGGAATTTTTCGGAGATTGTAGAAATTGGCGGTTGATAGAATAAATCCGACCATTGGATTTTCTTGGTTATGGTCCTGAAGTGCTAGAATCGATGAAGTGAAGTTGTAGATGAAGTTTGGTAAAAATCTAATTAGCTTATTAGTGGGTTAATTGGGAGGATTTCTATGATTAAGTTACAACATTTAATTTCCTAAATCGAAGAGTGGTTCTAAGCATATTTATTGTGCCAAGATACGAAGGGAACCTCGCTTGAGTGGCAATGCGGTTATCGTCGGGCTTTTGCCTAAATTTGTGAGTGGACATTTTGGTTTTAATTAAATATGCATGCAAGATTTTATAATTTATTATTTTATTTTCTAGACTTATATTATAACTTCGGCTTATGAAATGATCTTGAAAATTATTTGAGTTTGATGCATGGATTAATTGTTGGTCAAGATTTATGGATTTGAGCTCGGATTATTAATTTGATATTTGAGTTTGGATATTTTTATAAATTCCGGATTTCATTAAAATGGTTTTATTGGTGGACTTTGAGATTTATAAAATATTTCTGAAAATGAGATTTTGGGTAGTTTGCTATTTATAATTTTAGAAATTATTGGTGGAATATCGATCTTGACCTTGATAATGTTTTAGCGAATATTTTGGATTGAGATATTAACTATGATTTTTACTTATTAATTAAATCTCGCTCATAATATGGTTTTGAGAATATTTTGACGTGTGAGACACGTCATTGAGTTTATTATAATTTCTTTTGATGATTTTCAAGTACGGTTGGAAACCGTACCATTCGTATGATCTTGGGGAAGTTTCATGGATTTAAGAATTTTGTATGATTTTAGTCACTATAATATAGGGTCGCTTATATTGATTATTGCTAGCTAACCATTATAAGCGGCTACTCACCATGTGTGAGTAGAGCGCTTAGCGTGGGACGTTATTATAGCTTGGGAGGCAACCGATCGGTATTTATATTTATTTGTTAGCTAGCCATTATTAGCGGCTACTCACTATAGGTGAGTAAAGCGCTTAGCGTGGGACACTATTATAGCATGGGAGGCACCGACCCGAGCCTAGGAGGCTCCTTTTACATGGTGATAACTCTTCCCCTTATTTTATTCTTCTCAGACATATATTTGATCAACCAGCAGGGCCAGTTTATCTCTTTTTACGAGATTTCTTTATTTGATTAACCAGCAGGGCTGGTTTGTCCATTCTTATGGGTTTATGGATTTAAGTTATATGATTTATCAAAATAGTGCAGCTAAGTTTTTGAAGTTTGAAATGTGGGAAAGTATTTAATTTGAGTATTTGTTAAATTATTTAAATTATTTTGTCCACTCACTCTAACGTTTTTAAATTACTTTCCTCTGGGCCCTTTGGTTTTAAATCCCCAGTGTTCAGGCTAAGCTTAAATGAGGTCGAGCTTACATGGAGTCGAGGCATAGTCAAATAGTCAGAGGCTGCTTCCGCTTAATCTTTATTCATTGTTATTCTTTCATTATTAGATATGCTCTGATAACCAGTTAGTGAATAAAATTTGAGTATTGTTGGTTGTGGGATTATTTTAGTTGAGTAATTTATTTATTGGGAGATGAGATGAACTTGGGGAGCAGGAAGGCTCCAGGTGTTGAGGATGGATGTTTGGTTATAGAAGTGTTAAGTTAGATTTTTCAGGTAAGGGTTGTCCATTTTTAAGGAAGGTTATGCCGAATTTTGGGTAAATTTTCCTTGAATGTGGACCCCGCAGGATTTACCTCGAGTTTCAGGGTGAAATCCGGGGTGGGTCCTGACAACTGCACAGCCTAGCATGAGTGATATATCGTACAACAGATATATAAAAAGTATTGTGTGATAGTTTAAATTTTATACATTCACACAACATTTATTTGTTTCACTGTTGTGTAACGAAACTCAGTTATATGTCAAACTAGAGTTGGGTGAGAAGCAAAATGGGCCTCATTTTTATCTTCATTCACACAACAAAAATATTGTTCAAAGTGTTGTATTGGTTTAAGGAAAAAAAATCTGGAATGATCTCAGACTATCCACACAACGCTTGACAATTTCTAGACGTTGTATGAAACATTTTTTAAATTTGTACAACCCTGCTATTCCGCCCCGTTGTGTGAAAAGTGTCGTTTGTTTCACTTATTGGCGTAGTGACGTATTTGCGTTTATGGGAAGGCAAGGTACATTCAATTTCTCAAATATTCTATCAAATTCGTACTTATGTCCTTCTGATGAGATCTTGTAGATTTAAAAAAACGGGACGTGCCACCAGTTCAACCATGGACTCCTCCACCACAAGGTTGGCTTAAAGCAAATTTTGATGCTGGTTTTGATAGTCTTTTAGGTTGTGGAGGTGTTGGTATCATAATTAGAAATGCGCAAACTGCGGTAATAGGTGGTGCTTGTTTTAAAGTTGATCATGTTAATTCTCCTGATATGGTGGAAGCAATGGCAGGGAGAGCAGCTTCTGAATTTATTAAAGAATATCAGCTAATGTTTGTGGTGTTTGAATCTGATTGTTTGAAGTTTGTTAAAGCGACCAAGAGTCAAGAGATGGAGGACTCGGGTTTTGGTGTGATAGTTGAGGATATTAAACAGGATCTTCTTGTTCTTAAATCTTCTTTCTTTTCTCATGTTTTTAAGGAATCTAATTTGGTCGCTCATAAAGTGGCCAAATTGGCTCTTCTTAGCAGTGTTTCTTTTCGTTGGGAAGGGTCCTCCCTTCCGGAGCTTCAAGGCCTTTTGGCCTCTTCTTGTAATCATTAGTTCCGTTCAATAAAGTCTAACGTCATTCTTCCAGAAAAAAAATAGTAATAATAACGCTATCAAAAGCACTTTCACTATGATACTATCAAAAGCATATATGGAGACTCGTAAATTATATCCCTTGCAAAATTGGGCCCGGCCCAGAACATCGCGTTGTGCTTAGAACTACTAAGCTATTGGACTTGTAATTAATGTTGGGTGTTCGGGCCCAAAAACCCGAAAAACCGACCCAAAAGCCCGATCGGGCCCACTCGGTCTGGTCTTTAATGTGAAGATATCGGTCTGGGCCAAAGACCACCCCGTTTGCTTTTTGTTCGGTCCGGGCTCAGGTTCGGACTCAGTCTCAACGCGAAAGCCCGAAAAGGCCCGAGATGCTTTTTTTGTCACGTGTCAACAGTTTATTGGTCCATGTAGTTCAAAAAAAAAAAAAAAAAAAAAAAAACCCTTTAACCTTAAAACCCTATACTTTAGTTTTAGACTTTCAGTCTTTCTCAATCTCAATTCTCAACGACTCTTTCTTAAACTCTCTTCTTCCTCTTTCACGTTCTTCTTCGATTTTGTTCTCTATCAAAAGCGTGCTGTTTAGAATAAGGAATGATGAAGATTGGAGATTGGAGATTAGAGATTGGAGAGTGAAGACTGAAGCCAAATGGGTTTGAGTTGGGTGATGCAAAATTGGGGTTTCTGAGCTTTTTAGCTTTTGGGTTTGAGTTTTCACGCGTTTCAGGTATAAACCCCACCTTGGTTTCTCTCACTTTCTTTGTTCCCTATGCTCTTTCTTTGCGCAAAGTTTTATGTGTTGAATATGACTGTACAATACTTGATTTTGGTTACAAATTGTAGATTTGTAGTAGGGCAGTACTTGGTCTACCGAATAGCACTAACTGAATAGTAGATATGATCTAATAGTCACTGAGAAATTATAGATATTATCTAAGAGAATTAGATCAACAACAGTTGTTATATTGAGAGTTGTGATGTGTTTTTACTAACTGATGATCCTAATTGAGCTTATTAGAGTAAGGTATATGTTTAGGCTAATAAGCCTGAGCATAATTGACATGAGAGATAAAAATTAAAAACTTTAGAGGTATGAAAGGATCAGTAGTCCATTTTGCTGCACTGCACAATTCCATGATTAACAAGAAATAATGTAACATGTACACATCACAGAATCAGTCATGCATGCACATATACAGAGTCTTTGACATTTATGTACTTTTCTTTAGTCTTTCAAGCTTTCGACTTTCGGCTTCTGTTGACATGTACAAGTTTCTGATATACAAATATATACAGATGGCCAAGGCATTGCAGTTTATGCACGAGAGAGGAATAACTCACTTGGATGTAAAACCAGATAATATATATGGTTTGAGAAAATACATTAACACAAATTTTTATTCTGAATCTTGAAATGAGAAATCAAATGCTGTTTGTTGATAAAAGTCGCCACATATCATAGATTCCAGTAAAATCTTTTGTGGTATGGTATTCTGAAAATTGCTAGTTATGGGATATGAAACTCTGCAGTCTACATGTTGCTTCGTATGTAGTAATGTTGGATACAGTTAAGCTTATTTCTAAGAAATCTGTTTCAAAAGAAGATGCACTTAGTATCATACTATTCTTAAGTTGGGTAAGAAATCATTAGTATCATGCATTTAGTATCATACTATGCATTTGGTATCATGCATTTAGTTTCATGCATTTAGAAATCTTGCGTTTCTTTTTATCCTAACATAGAAGCAGGTTTGTTTGTTTTTTATTTTCAGAGATTCATGGCTTCACCTCAGATTTTACTAAGTCTAGGCTCCAATTCATCCAAGAGTTCTGGCTCCCATTCCTCCCACAATTCTGGCTCTAATTCAAACTCGGGAGTTCAGAGGATTCCTCGAAAAAGGAAGCATCGTCGTGTGAGAGAACGTGCTGAAGCTATTGAAGGGGATGATGATGATGTCGAAATTGTCAGGACCTACCCCGAATTTCCCCTTTGAAATCCGGAATAAATCCTGCGGGACCCACCTCAAGGGAAATTCTACCAAAAATATTGACGAAACCTCCCTTGATAATGGGTAACCCTAACTGAGAGAAAAATCACCAAACCCAACTCAAAATAATCCCCAAACAGTATCCAAAATATAATCTCTCAAATTTACATAAACAAATGAATCTTTTTCATCAGCTCTTAACACACTTAAAATATCTCATAATTATCAGAGCATCTACTAGGAACAATGAGAGAAACAGAAACATAGTAGGTTTAACTAATAACCTATATGAGAAAACTAGATGAGGTGGAGATTTATGACACCCCTCCTATCCTCGCCGAACCGAACTCTGCAGACTGGGCATTTAAAAACGAAAGGCCCAGGGGAGAAGCATTTAAAACGTTAGAGTGAGTGAAAAAAAATAAATAACAAAAATATGGAGCAATGAAATCAGATTTATGCTCTCCCATAATTTCCATTAGAAAAATATTTTGCATGCCATTCATGGAAGATTCTCCATAAATACTTACAAATAAAAATGATGAACCACGCTAAGTGTACTACTCACTTATAGTGAGTAGCCGCTAATAATGGCTAACTAACATATATATATATAAATACCGATCGGTTGCCTCCCAGGTTATAATAGCGTCTCACGCTAAGCGCACTACTCGCCTATGGTGAGTAGCCGCTAATAATGGTTAGCTAGCAATAATGATTATATATCAACCATTTATGATGAAATAAAAGAAATAACAAATGTCCAGAACGTCACTTCCCCAAAAATTAATATAAAATCACTTGACATGTCCCACATGTCAAGTAAAATGCTCAAAAGAGTTCCTAAAAATAAACAGAACTCTTTACTCCAAGAAATTATAAAATCTTTAATATGCCTTTGAAAATTAAATAAACTTTATTGCATGCAAGACATTCAAATCAAAGGTCCACTCACTGTGCTCGGCTATGCCTGCCGACGACCCGAGGCTTCCTCCAAATGATTTTCCTCACGTCCTGAACAATAATTAATATTAATTCTCATTCAACATTAAAACTTCAATAAATAATTCCATAAAATTAAGGGTCTAAAATTATTCTTCTTTCTTGCCCATTTTCTTCATCTTTAACCCTTTATAACTCAAAAACTCAAAATTCACCACCATCACCGATAACCAAAAATTAACCTATACGCATTTTAAAACCAGTTAACTAAACTACCGATATTTCATTCTAATCACCGCCAATATCCTTAACGATTGAAAAATCTCTAACATTAACAAAACTCCTCCAAAAATTCCAAATTGTACTTCATTAAACTCCTCTCCTTAATACCATCTTAAAAACATGAAAAATCAACCCCTAAGGGGCGGCGCCGCCGGCAGCGGCGGCCGGCAGCCGTTCTTCGGCAACCTCCAATGCTTCTCAAATTTTAGCACAACACCCCTCTCAACCCGCACAACAACTTCCTTAACTAGCACAAAATCCAATTCTAAGCAAAACTAGGCTAATCGGACCGAAACCTTAAATTGAGCCCTAAAACTTCAATTATACAAATCTCCACAACAAGATCGAATGAAGCCTATTCCTTTGGAGGGATTCCTCATCAAGATGAGGGCTACAAGTTAAGCCAAAAATCTCGGCCTATGGTGGCCGGAGGACGGAGCTCCGGCGAAGAGACAAACGGCTGCGGGGAAGCGGATTCCTCCCGTTCGGCGGCGACCAGTGCGCGATCTCCGGCCCAGGGAGAGAGAAAAGGTGACGGGGGTTCGAACGGGACCGGTCCGGCGATCCCTAGCGGCCGGACGGCGACGAACGCGGGCTGGACTCCAGCGGGTCGGGATGAGTTCGCGGAAGGGAGAGAGAGAGAGAAGAGAGAGAGAGAGAAATGGGTGTTGGGCTTTTCCCACACCCGGTCCACTTAAAACCCACTAAATTTTTACCCATATTTTATCAACAAAAAAATTTCCCTTTTATAGGATAACTTTTCCATGCTAATTCCGATTTTAACGCGTGGCATGTCTACAAACTCGTAATCATGTCCTCTACAACTTTCATGAAGAAAGTTTTCCCAAATTCCAAACGGAAGAAAAAGTCAACTTTAAGGTCCTTAACAGTAAACGGTTACTTAATACGGTAAAAGATTAAAATAATTCCAAAGTAAATAACCGTAAAATAACTTAAGGACTGGGGTGTGACAGAAATAGAAATAAATGAAAACCCGGCTGGAAGATCATATGTTTGGTTGCACTTTAGAAAGATAAAGAAGACATTCTACGGGATGAAGGATGGTAAGAGGGTTGTAGTTGGAGAAGTGGACTCAACAAGGTTGTAGGGAAACAGCGGTGAAGATGATAGTCATGGATGAGCTTCCTTTCAGTCACATCGAAAAGGAAGGTTTTAAATATTTTTGCAGATACGCGATGGATGTATTAACTTGTCTTTGATGTATTATCTTGTTTTTGGGCTGGATGGCAGTATTATCTTTGATGTTTTCATCCTTATCAGTCTATTTTCAGTTAATTTGTTGTGAAACTGGTTAGAAATATTAATGTTTGTGAAGTGCATAATGTAATACCCTTGTGATTATTGAAACTGGGGCATAATCACTATTTTATTCATCAAACCCTTTCTGGACCCAAAAAAGCCCGAAAGGCCGAATCAGGCCGGTCTTAGTCGGTTTACATTCTAAAAAGCCCGACCCAACCCGAAAATATCAGGTTTTAAGTCGGGTTTTCCAAAAACCCAAACCGGTCCGACCTGAGACCAGCCTTACTTGCAATAGTCTGAGGCGTTCGGGAACCATAAAATAAAATGGCGGTCGGTATGTCCCCAATTCAATTTGGCAAAAAAAAAAAAAAAAAATAGAAAACCGCTGAGCTCTTGATTTAGGGTTTCAAACTCCCTCTCCTCCTGAAACCCCTTTCTGCAACTCAACGTCTTCCGCAGCCATGGCGAGCACCAAAGTCCAGCGGATTATGACTCAGCCTATTGTACGTTCTCTTCTGAACATTTTTCTGTCTCTATTTTCTCCAATTTTGGGTCCTTATTTGTTCTAATCGTAACTTGTTCTTTTTTTTTTTCTTGTACACCACAGAACTTGATTTTTAGGTTCCTCCAAAGTGTAAGTCATTCTTTACTCTCTATTCTGTGGATTTGTCATGTACTTTTTGGCTTCGTTAGGATTTTGACTCATTTATGGTCGGTTATGTGTTCAGAAATCTCGGATTCAGATTTGGCTCTTTGAGCAGAAAGACGTCAGGATTGAAGGCCGCATTATTGTAAGTTTTCGTTTTTTCAATAGAAATTTAGTTTGTTTTTTTCATTATTTGTTGAGCGCTTTTCTGTTATGTTGACATGGGTTTGGATTTTTTTTTTTCTGCTTATTTTTACTACATGCTATTTCAAGTTAGCTTATAGTAGTGTAATTGGTTAGTTGCTAATTTTTACTACATGCTATTTCAAGTTAGCTTACGTTAGTTGCTGTTCAATTATTTGTTTTATGAGTGGTACAAGCGGACATTATTGTGGTTAATTACTCTCTATGTGCTTCTGAGGTGAAGTTAATAGTCGAATGTTATTGTACATTGTCACTTGTTTTGGTGATAGATTTAGCTGTTATACTTTTTTATGCAAGATTTGGGGTTCCTTTGTCATCATATTGAATATGAGTTCTATAAATTGCTAAACATATTTTGGATTTCATCTGGGAAAGACTGCATGCAATGCACCCGTAAAAAAAAAGAAAGTAGAAGACCAGATTTCATTTATAAAAAGTTTCAAGATCAGGAATGAGAATACCGGGCCTGTGTGTCATTCGTATACAGTGGAACCATGGTTAGGCAAATATTTATTCTCCTGGTTTTGCTGATCATTAGTTTTCAAAGAATTTTTTCATCTTCAAACAAGTAATTTCATTAAGTGAAAGTCTGTCTTTGTTTTGGTTGAGAGAAGTATTCAAAAGGTTAACTCTTCTACAAGCAAAGTCTTTCAGTGAAATTCTGTTTTCCCTTGTTTAGTGTGCCCTTTAACTCTTTGACACAGAACTGGAGAGAATGTTTGCTTGACACCTACTTTCATCGAAAATCATCAAAAAGTTAATTCTTTTACAAACCTGCTGGTCATATGGTTTGTACAGGCCCGCAGGAAATACATTTCAAAGTTTATATGATATAGACTTTGGAATTCTTTCCTCATCCGTTTCATTGAAGAGCGTATTTGCTCTTCTACAATGGATAAAATGGTTGCACAAAGGCTTAGAGGGATTTCTTTAATGTGATAAGATATTTTTTTTCTTTTTACAGCTTTCTCAATCAAATGTACCACGCAAATCTAGCCTGATCCAATCTTTTTAATTATTGTGTTTGTCATCTGTTTTACAGGGATTTGATGAGTACATGAATCTGGTTCTGGATGACGCAGAAGAAGTCAGCATCAAGAAAAACACCAGGAAGACATTAGGTGAGTCTACGAAGTCATATCCCTTTGCTCTTCTAGTAACATGTTGTTCTGTGATCTCTAAATTGTATCTTGCTGTTTTAATCTTTCAGGAAGGATTCTTCTCAAAGGTGACAACATAACTCTGATGATGAACACGTAAGTCAACTTCCAACATCAGTTTATGTCCCTCTGACTGTCTGTTTCAATATCTATCTCACCTGTCTCTTTCCCAAACTAATTTTATACTTCAAATGTCAGGGGAAAATGATGATGCTACAGTAAATTCATGAATCAAGATCATTGTGACGGAATTTAATGAAGGTGCAGCTATTTAGATTTTCTGCTTTTTACATGTACTTCGGCATATTGATTGACCTTGAAAGCCTGTATTGATCTATCTTGTTTGGTTAATTCCCAGGTAATAGCCTTTTTAGGGGTAAGACCTTGTATGTAGTGCTGAATGAGTAAGTCCGTTGAACCATGTAAAATTCTATGCCTTTTGTTGGAAACAAGTCATGTGTCATCTGTATTTGATGGAATTCATGATTTTTAATAGGTGAAAAATCCAATTTCTTTCTTTTTTTTTTAAATTGCATTCAAACTTGTTTTTGTTGTTTTTCTTGTTCTACATCTTTTTACTCTTTTTTTTTTCCTTCCGCTTTGACACGAAGAGTAGGAGGCTGTTGTTTTGTTTTTGATTGTTTTGGATGGATCTTTTGATCATCTTTAACTCACCATCAAGTACTTGTAAAGTCTAACAGAACATGCAAAGTTGAACAGAACTTACATTGAGATCAGTTACTTGAAAAGTATACTTTCAAGTACACAGGGAACACAGAACTATTGAGTTTTAGTTCGTGACATTATTGTAAATATGTTTGTTTTGAGTATAATAGCATCCAAAGATGTGCATGTTAGTCACTGTTGACAAAGGAACAGTTTGACATAAAATTCCCAATTGCCATAACAGTACAACACCTCACGAACAACAGAATCCTTGATAGTGTAAACCGAATCTGATTGTAACACAGCTAATGAGATGAAAACTTAAAAGTTTTAAGTTAAAACCCCGTGGCATTGCTTATGAGTTATGAGCATGAGCTTTGTTTCTTCTTGGTCGGAACTGGCTTATGATGGCGACTACATCGACTACAAAGTAAACGATGCAACCTCACACAATTATTACCCTGCAAATGTCATCGTTAGTATAGAATAAGTAGGGATCGTTCAGTCCGGGGATGTCAAAGGATGAATTGAACTTATAAGTGCTAATCCATATTCATATATTCACATAATACAGATAGAAATTAGGGGGGTTTTGGAAAGATTTATCTAACTAAAACTACTGCTGAAATAAAACCTAAACTAACATAATACATGTGATCGACAACTTCACACAAAACAAGAAACAAAAACACTCAAGAACATGTAACAAATTATGCAAGACATTTGGTACAGCAGTTTCAACACATCCTAGACTCTACTTCAATTCCGATTTTGATTTAGAGCCCTTCGCGGTTACTCCAATCGTTAAGACTTCATAAGTATTTAGAATCAACTTTGCGTGTAATCCTAAATAGTATGCTAACTCATTTAAAGACACTTCGCGTAGAAATTAAACAAGAAAACACATAAGCATAGTAAGCCGAATCAGAAACATGCACAAGGTATGGCGTCACTCATCCTATTAACATGCAAGTTTTCAGAATTATACTTAACCACTTTTAAGCAACAAAGACCTAGACAACTTCGCGTATGACTAAATCATATATCACTTTGGTAGATGAAATCGCAACCCACATAACAACCATGGCCTTAGGCTGTATGCAACCATTGATTTTGCCTGCTCGATTCAGAAAACTAATCGAATACAATCAATGACACATTGAAACATGCTGCCCTAAATCTAACACAGAAAATATCACATGATCAAGTTTGTAACAATCGTCATACATTAATTATAAATATCAGAAAATCTAAACATGTTACAAAACCAAATCGGCAACCATAAAAACATACAATCTTCATAGACAAAGTATTGTAAAATTACAGAAACATAAACAGCCATGAGAAGAATGGATCACACTTTGTAGAAACCTTGAATGGTGGCTGCAAAGGTGGTGGAATTGGTGATGGAATTATACAAAGCAAAAGGGAGACGGTGGTGGTTCGGCTAGTCTAGTTTCTGTATAGGGTTTATGGTGAGAATTTGGTAGAGTTCCGGCTTGTGTTTGTATGGAAGATGTGATGCTCCTTTTTGTCCTTGAAGTCGTGCTTTATATAGAGGAAAAACCCTAGAGAAGTCGGCCACAAAGCCTAAACCAAGTTGGTTTAGGATTCCTAGTTCTTCTCAATTTCGGCAGAATGACCTCCGTCTAATGATTACGTCATAACTCCCTCTAGAAAACAGATATTGAGGTGATTCCAATTGATTTGGAAACTAGACTCCTGTAGCTTTCTATCCATATTTAGCACGTTTTCTGATTCATTGTGAGCTGTCCTGGAGAGTCCGTTGAAGTTGACAGACGTGCACAGGAATTCTCCCGATTTAATTCGGATTTTCAAAGCTTGGATATTCTTGAAATTCTGCCGAATTTAGATCTTCTTCTCCATATTGGACTTGGTTTGGACCTCTCCTTCATGGACTAGGCTTCGTGGATCAGCTGCTTTGCTTCCCTAGGTCCATCAAGAACACTCCTCTCGGCACTCTTCTACATGTCACCTAAGTATCAGAGAAGTTAAATCAATTTGTGACAATGTAAAAGCTTTATAGAATCATAAGAACATCTCTAAGACTCCACAAATCAGCTTTTGATAATTTTCTATATCAATCATCTATGTTTAACACGTTTTACGCATAACTCTACCAAAAACTTTTGACTCTACATTATGACTCTATTCTACAACAATAAGAGATAATCAAAGTACAAATGGAGGTAATAACATATTAAGAATGTCGCATTTTATGCTCCTATCAACTACCCCACACTTATCCTTTGCTAGTCCCTTAGCAAACTAAATACAAGACTCTACTACAAACATTACTAATGCCCTTAAACAAATGTCTCAGAATCTTTATTATGCATAGCTTTCAAATTTGAACATTCGAGTGTAAACACGTCAATTCCAAGTTTCATAAAACATGTATCATGGCATGAATAAGTAAGAAGTGAGAACAAATAGCATGAACACACAAGGTCAACCGATCCTCCTCACGATGGCATACTCTCTTCTTTTCACTCGATCATGACATTCACTCATAAGTATATGCAAGAGAAAAGATAGTAAGGCAACAAATAGCTTGCATATTTCATCAAACAAAAGCACTTTGTGAATTTTCTTTTGGAAAAACCTCATTTAACAACTATATGCCGAATGGACCAAAACCATATGCTTAACTCTTGAGAAAATCTCCACAAATCAAAGTTCACCTATCTTAAGAATCATGAAAAGATCTCAAACAAAGGTTGTAATGGGGCTCGGCTAAGGGTGGGATCATTACGAATTTTTCTGAGTTTTAAAACGTCAGCAAGACTTAGCAAGCTCCATAAACCTTATAACTTCACTACAAGGGTCTGATTCCTTCATGTTAGACCCCAAACCGTCATTCTTCACTCCTCCAATATTGTGAAAACGAACAAAGGTCAAGTATAACAATGCTAGACCTTCCAATACATACAAACTCCAAATTCACAAATTTTTTCAAAGGACTTTAATCCATGCACATTTATTATTATTTTTTTTTCTGCCGAACCTATATATATTTCTTTTTTATTGTTTTTTTTTTTTTTTTTTTTTTTTTTTTTTTTTTTGGTTCGGCACACATAAAATTTTTTATACTTGAATAAGTCCACCCCACACTTATTTCATGCATCACTCCATCATATCTCCATATCGAATGTAAGCTTTGCCAAGTCTCGACGACAAGGGTAAAGGATATAACTGTTCTAAGCAAAGGATGTTTATGAGGGTGATGAAATAAAGGCTCAATGTAGGCTCAAAGGGGTTAAACTAAGGAGTCCCACGACGGGCACAAATAGGGCACATGCTTTCTTTGGCTTTGGTGGTCATCCTAAAGAGATCTTTTTCAATCCTTTTCGCAATCAAGGCATTTTTTGATATAAAAGTTTCGAAAATCATCAAGAGTAAGTTCTAGTAAATTCTAGAGTCCATTAAAAAGCTGTAGCACATAGTCATAGAATATGCAAAGAATAATGAGGTTTCGAAACTGAAATTGCCGAATTTTTTTTTTTTTTCTTAAGTCACTCATGAAGAAAGCATTTAGGCTCAAAAGCTCACATAGGATGTTATGAACACAAATTAACCAAGACATGCATGCTTCCATAATCGATCAAATCTCAAATGTTCATACCGATCCACAATGTCCATGAAACTTACAATTTCTTTAAGTAAATGCAAAACCATCATCTATGCATCCAAAGACATAATCATCCTAGACTTTAAGGGCATCCTAAGACTCAAACAAAAACAAAAACACACATATTTTTGTGGAACAATTTTCTGATTTTCCGATTTTTTATTTTCTTTTTGGTTTTTATAAACGCAAGAACTAAAATTAAACTAACATGTTAACATGTAAACCTACCCCACACTTAGAAAATTACATTGTCCTCAATGTAAGCCCGAAAATAATCATGTAATTCCTAAGCATGCTTCTAAATTCACACATATAACACATATACAATTCAAACATAAAAGTGAAGGGATAGAAAACGCAAACTCTCGTTGATGGCTCCTCCACAGCTACGGTTGAAATGGGTTGCCTCCCATGCAGCGCTTAATGTTTATAGTCTCATCAGCCTAGACTCTTCATGTGTTCACTTGGCTTGTGGTGCGTCCTCTAGCTGTGTTTCCTCAATTGTGTGCTCCTCAAAAGGTTCGTAGTAAGGCTTAAGTCGATGACCATTCACCTTAAACGCTTTACCTGTGACAACACTTTGAATTTCAATAGCACCATGAACAAACACGTTAGTAACAATATATGGACCAACCCAACGAGAACGTAATTTTCCTGGAAAAAGTTTAAGTCTTGTGTGGAATAAGAGAACTTTCTGTCCAACTTCAAACTTCTTCCCTCGAATCATCTTGTCATGATAAGCTCGTGTCTTCTCCTTGTAAATCCATGCGGCATCATAGGCTTCATTCCTTATCTCCTCCAGCTCGTTGAGTTGTAGCTTCCTATGAGTGCCGGCAGCATCTGTCTCCATGTTGAATGTCTTCACCGCCCACCATGCTTTGTGTTCTAGCTCCACGGGTAAATGACATGGCTTCCCATATGTTAGCCTAAACGGTGACATCCCAATTGGCGTCTTATACGCTGTCCTGTAGGCCCATAATGCATCGTGTAAACGATCATTCCAATCCTTCCTCGTTGGACCTACGGTCTTCTCCAAAATCTGCTTGATCTCTCGATTCGAAACTTCAGCCATTCCACTTGTTTGAGGGTGATAAGGTGTCGACACCTTGTGAGTAACACCATATTTCCTTAGCTAAGCCTCTATGGTTCGGTTGCAAAAGTGAGAACCTCCATCGCTGATCAAAACGCGTGGAACTCCAAACCTACAAAAGATGTTAGTTCTCAAGAATCCTGCAACCACTTTAGAATCATTAGTTCTGGTGGCTTGGGCTTCCACCCATTTTGACACATAATCGACAGCCAATAAAATATAGAGGAAGCCTCTAGATGAAGGAAAAGGTCCCATGAAATCTATACCCCAAACATCAAAAATTTCAACCACAATAATAGGAGAAAGGGGCATTTGATCTCTCTTACCAATGTTACCTGTCCTTTGGCATCTATCACATGTAATGCACGTTATGTACGCATCTTTGAAGATTGTCGGCCAAAAGAAACCACTCTCTAAAACCTTCAAGGCTGTCCTCTTTGGTCCAAAATGACCTCCACACGCCTCACTATGGCAGAATGCTAGGATGGATTTATGCTCGTCTTCGGAAACACATCGTCGAATGACTTGATCACTACATTGCTTCCACAAGTATGGTTCGTCCCAAATGAAGTGTCGAGCTGCCTTCTTAACCCGTATCTTCCTTGAGTTCAGCATTGTGCTAGGAAATTTCCTAGACACAAGATAATTCACTATATCAGCATACCAAGGCTCCTTTGCATCCATCCGAAAGAGTTGTTCATCCGGGAAAGTTTCTTGTAGTTGTGTCGGCTCCTCCTCTTGCAAGATTCGGCTCAAATGGTCCGCCACTACGTTTTCACTTCCCTTCTTGTCCTTGATTTCGATGTCAAACTCTTGAAGTAAGAGAATCCATCTAATGAGCCTCGGCTTGGCATCTTTCTTTGTCATGAGATATCTCAAAGCTGCATGATCAGAATATACAACAACTTTAGATTGTAAAAGATAAGATCAAAATTTTTCTAAAGCAAAAATCACAGCTAAGAGTTCTTTTTCAGTTGTGGAATAATTCAGCTGAGCATCGTTGAGAGTTCGTGATGCATAATAGATAGCACACGGATTCTTCTCCTTCCTTTGGCCGAGCACAGCTCCCACAGCATAATCCGATGCATCACACATGAGCTCAAATGGCAAAGTCCAATCCGGCGGTGATATGATAGGTGCCGATGTCAAGAGCTCCTTCAACCGCACAAATGCTTGCTCACATGCTTCATCCCACACAAATGGAACGTCTTTTTGCAATAGGGAACTAAGTGGTTTCGCCACCATGGAAAAATCCTTGATGAACCTCCTGTAAAAACCTGCATGGCCAAGAAACGAACGAACCTCCCTCACAGTTGTGGGAGAAGGTAAGTGTTGCACAATATCCACTTTAGCCTTATCAACTTCTATTCCCCTTGCTGAAACTATGTGTCCTAAAACTATACCTTGATGAACCATGAAGTGACATTTTTCCCAATTAAGTACAAGGTTAGTTTCAACACACCTCTCCAAAATTAACTCTAGATTCTTTAAACATGTATCAAAGTCTTTTCCATATACGCTAAAGTCATCCATAAAGACCTCAATAATATTTTCAATGAAATCCGAGAATATAGAGTACATACATCGTTGAAACGTACCTGGTGCGTTGCATAATCCGAAAGGCATTCGTCGATAGGCATACGTACCAAAGGGACATGTAAACGTTGTCTTCTCTTGATCGTCCGGGTGGATCATGATTTGGTTGTAACCGCTGTATCCGTCAAGAAAACAATAGAACTCATGGCCGGCTAACCTCTCAAGCATTTGATCCATGAACGGCAAAGGCATGTGGTCCTTCCTTGTTGCTGCATTAAGCTTCCTATAATCGATGCACATCCTATAACCAGTCACCAAACGTTGCGGCACAAGCTCATTCTTGTCATTCTTTACAACCGTGACACCCGACTTCTTTGGCACAACGTGAACGGGTGAGATCCATTGACTATCCGAGATTGGATAAATCACTCCACAATCTTTCAGCTTGATCACCTCGTCCTTGACAACTTTCATCATTGGAGGGTGCAACCGGCGCTGCCCCTCCCTTGTAGATTTCGCACCATCTTCCAACAAGATTCGGTGAACACATGTAGTAGGGCTAATTCCCTTGATATCCGCCAAAGTCCAACCAATGGCAGTCTTGTGTCTCTTCAGCACATCAATCAATCTCTTTTCTTGCTGCTCACTCAGCTTTGAAGATACAATAACCGGTAAGGTATCTCCTTCTCCAAGATATACATACTTCAAATGTTCCGGAAGCACCTTCAACTCTAGCTTCGGGGCCTTCACCACAGATGGTAACATTTTGTTAGTGGAATTCGGTATTGACAAGAAAGGAAAGCTCACTATAGGGACTGCCTCGAGTTTGGCAATGACTTCAAGTATTTCTGGTTCAAATTCAGCCCGTGCTTCCTCTTTCACATACTCCCCTTCTTTGTCATATCCGGCCCCGAGCTCAATAGCTCGTTGCTATTGATCCGTAGTTGCTGAGAAAACCTGTGCAAAAGAATCAACATCATCAATAGTGTAGCACGGGTTCAACTCAGAAACTGGATGTCTCATCGCTTCAAAAATATTGAAGCTGATCACGTCGCCATCGAACTCCATTGTCAAATTTCCTTTGGCGACGTCAATCCTCGTGCGTGCTGTCCTTATGAAAGGTCTCCCCAAAAGTAGTTGAGTAGAATTCACGGGCGAGTCCTCCATCTCTAGCACATAGAAATCGGCAGGGAAGATTAAGTGATTCACCTGCACAAGAACATCTTCAACGTATCCCTCGGGATACTTGTTAGAGCGATCTGCTAATTGGATAATTACATTGTCCTTTTTGAGGGGTCCTAGACTTAGGGATTGATACACATTATAGGGCATTACATTTATCGAAGCACCTAAGTCTAGCATTACATTCTCAAATCGTGTATTTCCAATTACACATGGCACATTAAAGCTGCCCGGGTCCTTCATCTTTGGTGGTAGCTTCCTTTGAATTACGGCCGACACCGTCTCACTCATCTTCACTACCTGTACTTCCCTTGTTTGCCTTCGTGTAGTGCATAGCTCTTTCAAGAACTTAGCATACTTTGGAATTTGTCTAACGCACTCTAACAAAGGGATGTTTACTTCCACCTTTCTAAAGACTTCCAACACTTCCTCATCAGATTTGTCCTTCTTGGACTTAGCGAACCTAGAAGGAAAGGGTAAACACGAAGATTGGTTAGTCGTCACTAAACCATTAGAGTTAGAATTCATACCCTTAGATGCCTCATGAATCGGCACACTCTCCTTCTTGGAAGTTGCTGGATCTTTCTCTAAGGTATCCTCCTCCATTGCTTCCACAACATCATTGTCGTGAGCTACATGCTTGTCTTCATTATTTGGCTCGACACCTTTCTTCTTCTTCAGCATTCTCGGTTGCTCCTCCAACACTTTACCACTCCTTGTGGTGATAGCTTGAGCTTGCTCCTTCTTAGGGTTCGGTATCACTCCTCCCGGAAGTTTTCCTTGCTCCTTGAAACGTCCCATGAAGTCAACAACTTGTCCCATTTGCGTCTTGAGCTCGACAATGTCCTTGCTGTTCGTTTGCTGCCCCACTAACAACGCTTGTGTAGCGGTGTTCAACTGAGTTTGTCCCACAGCTAAAGACTTCAAAAGTTCATCATAATTGGGAGCATTCGCCATAGGCATAGGAACACTAGGCATGAAAGGTGCTTGTGGTCTTATAAACTGTCCAACCGGCCTAGGTGGAAATTGCATTGCATTCGGCTGAGCTTGTGTTGCATTCGGCTGAGGTCTAAGCACATTATCATTGTTCGCCCATCGAAAGTTAGGATGATCACGAATGCCAGGATTATAAGTGTTTGAAAACGGATTATACTTCTGCCCTCCTTGATATCCTACGGCATTGACCTCCTCATAAGACTCATTTGAAGCAATCTGTGGACATTGATCAGTTGCATGGCCTTCGGTACACACTCCACAAACATGAGCTCCTTTGAACTTCATCATATTAGCCATCATTTGAGACAGCTTATCAACTTTCTCCTCAAGAGCTGAATTTGAACTAGTCTCATTGACTTGCCTCGTGGAACCAATAGTTGTTCCAAATTGCTGATTGTTAAGAGCTCGAATCTCCAAGAGTGTCTTAGCCTCCTCGGCACTCTTGTCTAAGAATGATCCTCCGGCGGCTGAATCCAAGAATTCTCTCTCCATAGTACGTAGCCCTTCGTAAAAGTATTGAAGCAAGAGCCCCTCTCGAATCCCATGAGATGGACATGAAGCGACAAGAGACTTGAACCTCTCATAGTAAACACAAAAAGATTCGTCACCTCCTTGCTTAATCCCGGTGATTTGCTTCCTGATATGCGTCACCCTCGACGATGGAAAGTACTTAAGCAAAAATTCATTCACCATAGTAGTCCATGAGGTAATACGACCAACAGGTACCTCAAACAACCACTTCCTAGCTCGGTCCTCTAGTGAAAACGGAAACGCTTTCATCTTCACATGTTGCAAATCAGCTCCTCTAGGACACATTGACTCACAAGTAAATTGAAAATGTGTCAAGTGTTGGTTCGGATCCTCCCCTGAAAGTCCATGGAATTTCGGCAATTGATGCAAAAATCCACTCTTCAACTCAAACTCACTCGACTTTCCTTCAGCTACGGCAGGATATGTTATATTGCTTGGTGCCGTTCCTCCTGTTGCTCCGTGAACTTGTCAATTCTGCTCTCTGATGGTAGTCATCTTCGGTTTTGGATCAGGTAAATCAAAATTCACAAAGTCGGTAGGAAACGGACTTTGTAACAACTCAAACTCAGGATCTTCGTGAAACAATGGATTGAACTCGCTAGATGCTGTTGATGGAAAAGGTGAATGTAGTGGAACAATGATCTGCTCAGTAGGTGGTGAACTCGGTTCTGGTACGTCAAAACCTCCTTCTTCTCGAAGTTGATCTAAACGTTCCCTAACTGCTTGTGACCAAGTATTAAAATCGGACATTCATTCCTGTCACAAGCGAAAGAAAGTTAGCGACGTCGAATACAAAATAAAAACAAAAGAGAAAATAAGTTTAGCTCGAACACATTTCATACAATCGGTTACAATACTCATACAACACATTCAATTCTATCTAATTATGGGATACATTCAAAAATTCACACGATTTCAAGTAGACACAAATGATGTTGCCGAACCTAGTTAGTTTCTAGTTGATTTTATTCACACAACTTTAACTTTCAAGGTACGTGGAGCAGAGGAGCAAACTGTGCAATGGACTTGTGCAGCCCACGGTAAGGTCTTGCTTCATCCGATATACCTCGAAAATTAAAGACAAATTTTGTTGAAGTTATATAAATCTATTTATGCAAAATTTATTCCAAATTCTAAAGCCAGGTGGACGTGCGGCCCAAGTATAGTCGGCTAGACATAAGCGTGTTCCGTGTTTTCAGAAGGCATTGCGTGCTAGATCAAAAGATAGTCACAAGGCAGGACTCATTTGTTGGTAACCACGGAGAGCGAACTCCCTATCGACTCCCTCACCGAGAAGGAACATCAGTCTGTGGGCCTCTGAGATCCAATTTTGTAACCTTGAACCAGGGTAATGAAAATAGCATGCCCCTTACTCAGTTAAGAACAAACTCATGTGTTAGACAGTTCTCCAAGTGTTAATATAAGACGCCCTCAACCTCATGAGACCTTAAAAAGATAACATGAAGGGTTTAGGCTAATATTAACAAAAGGGACTTCACCTATTCCGTTCACTTTAGAACCTACAATAAACTAAACATAAAGAAATCTATAACTTCCTAGAAATTTAACTAAGTTATTACATCACACATTCAAAAATACAAACAAATCGGAAACTTATAAGAAAAATTATACAACCCGAAACAAATAAAAAACAATTACAAACACAATATATACAAAGTTAACACTTCATAAAACAATTTCTTCTTGGCATCCCTGGCAACGGCGCCAAAATTGATGGAGACTGCATCGACTACAAAGTAAACAATGCAACCTCACACAATTATTACCCTGCAAATGTCATCGTTAGTATAGAATAAGTAGGGATCGTTCAGTCCGGGGATGTCAAAGGATGAATTGAACTTATAAGTGCTAATCCATATTCATATATTCACATAATACAGATAGAAATTAGGGGGGGGGGGTTTGGAAAGATTTATCTAACTAAAACTACTGCTGAAATAAAACCTAAACTAACATATATACATGTGATCGACAACTTCACACAAAACAAGAAACAAAAACACTCAAGAACATGTAACAAATTATGCAAGACATTTGGTACAGCAGTTTCAACACATCCTAGACTCTACTTCAATTCCGATTCTGATTTAGAGCCCTTCGCGGTTACTCCAATCGTTAAGACTTCATAAGTATTTAGAATCAACTTTGCGTGTAATCCTAAATAGTATGCTAACTCATTTAAAGACACTTCGCGTAGAAATTAAACAAGAAAACACATAAGCATAGTAAGCCGAATCAGAAACATGCACAAGGTATGGCGTCACTCATCCTATTAACATGCAAGTTTTCAGAATTATACTTAACCACTTTTAAGCAACAAAGACCTAGACAACTTCGCGTATGACTAAATCATATATCACTTTGGTAGATGAAATCGCAACCCACATAACAACCATGGCCTTAGGCTGTATGCAACCATTGATTTTGCCTGCTCGATTCAGAAAACTAATCGAATACAATCAATGACACATTGAAACATGCTGCCCTAAATCTAACACAGAAAATATCACATGATCAAGTTTGTAACAATCGTCATACATTAATTATAAATATCAGAAAATCTAAACATGTTACAAAACCAAATCGGCAACCATAAAAACATACAATCTTCATAGACAAAGTATTGTAAAATTACAGAAACATAAACAGCCATGAGAAGAATGGATCACACTTTGTAGAAACCTTGAATGGTGGCTGCAAAGGTGGTGGAATTGGTGATGGAATTATACAAAGCAAAAGGGAGACGGTGGTGGTTCGGCTAGTCTAGTTTCTGTATAGGGTTTATGGTGAGAATTTGGTAGAGTTCCGGCTTGTGTTTGTATGGAAGATGTGATGCTCCTTTTTGTCCTTGAAGTCGTGCTTTATATAGAGGAAAAACCCTAGAGAAGTCGGCCACAAAGCCTAAACCAAGTTGGTTTAGGATTCCTAGTTCTTCTCAATTTCGACAGAATGACCTCCGTCTAATGATTACGTCATAACTCCCTCTAGAAAACAGATATTGAGGTGATTCCAATTGATTTGGAAACTAGACTCCTGTAGCTTTCTATCCATATTTAGCACGTTTTCTGATTCATTGTGAGCTGTCCTGGAGAGTCCGTTGAAGTTGACAGACGTGCACAGGAATTCTCCCGATTTAATTCGGATTTTCAAAGCTTGGATATTCTTGAAATTCTGCCGAATTTAGATCTTCTTCTCCATATTGGACTTGGTTTGGACCTCTCCTTCATGGACTAGGCTTCGTGGATCAGCTGCTTTGCTTCCCTAGGTCCATCAAGAACACTCCTCTCGGCACTCTTCTACATGTCACCTAAGTATCAGAGAAGTTAAATCAATTTGTGACAATGTAAAAGCTTTATAGAATCATAAGAACATCTCTAAGACTCCACAAATCAGCTTTTGACAATTTTCTATATCAATCATCTATGTTTAACACGTTTTACGCATAACTCTACCAAAAACTTTCGACTCTACATTATGACTCTATTCTACAACAATAAGAGATAATCAAAGTACAAATGGAGGTAATAACATATTAAGAATGTCGCATTTTATGCTCCTATCAGCTTACAATATGGATAATTGGGTATGGTTAACCACAGCCAATCTGTAAAGCATAGTTAGGTCTAACCTCACTAGACCTTTTGTCGTCGGTCATTGATTCTTGGTTTGTAGTTGTCAGTGTTAATTTTTTTTCATCGACTATGTAGTACAATCATCATCTAAAGGTAAGTCATGTATTTTACGGCTGTTGCAGTGTTTTGATAGGATGTGCGTTCTTGGCTGGGAAGCCTTACACGAAGAAACTTCTTAGAAAAAGCTTGTGGAAAACTGGCTTGTGATGTATGGAGAATTTGGTAATGGATGATATGTAACCACAAGTGTATTAGTATATTGTGATTTGGTAAAAATCATACCAACCCGAATTACTGGCCCCCAATTTCTCCATGCTTATTAGTGAAGACTTGAAGACTGGTGAATAAGGTAGAAAGGGACATTTATCCTTTAGGGCACTTTTGCGAGTAAAAGGTGGTAGTGGATACAGGCCAGGGTGAAGAGTGGGTGGTAGGGTCCATGGGACTGGGCCTGGGCCGGATCCAGGTGTACGTTTATGTCGTATGGCTAAAGGATTTGTGCCATGTGTCTGCTCCTCAGGAAGCAAATTGCTCTGTATTCTTTTGTTTTTCTTTGATGTCACAAGTCACACCTAGCTTACTGATTACTGACTCATTCTCCACAAAATGTGTATCACATCTAATCTTAATCCAAATATATTCTAAATCTTTATCTGAGAAACCATGGATTCCTAGCTTTGTTTTTTCATCGGTTCTTTGCCTTGATCACTTTCTTTAAATGGAATAGCTACGGTTGCCTACAACTTTACACGACTTAATCATCAAGCAAAATTTAAAAATAAATAACAGTGTGAGTTCTCAAAATAATAATAATAATAATAATAATAATAATAATAATAATAGTGTGATTTGCAAACCATAAGTACTTTGGTAATTTCGGTTCACTGATGCAAGCAATCATTCATAAACCAAACGTTTTTGTACACACACACACACCAATAATCCATGAATGAAAAGATACAAATTTTTACCATTGTTTGTTTTACTTTCTCAAAAATCCTTTTCTGTACAGAGGTTTCAGGTTGTGTGTATACTTTTCTGTTTCCTTGTCTTCCTAGGTTTCATTCCAAAAAATTTAAGTTCTGCACTTCTGCACACTTTAACTTCTCTCATGTTTGCTTTTTTTTTTTTTTTTGAAAAAAAAATGAAATGAAAGAAGAATCCAAGTGGATGGATGAATGCAGTATGAAAACTACGGGGCTCTAAAAAATATATGATTTTACCTAAAAACTATGTTTTTGAGATAGACAAGACCCTCACCCTGGTATAGACAAAACTATGTTTTTGAGATAGACAAAACTATGTTTTTGAGATAGACAAAACTATGTTTTTGGATTGAAGTTTTTGCTCTCACCCTGGTATCGTCTTTGATAAAGGAGTCTGTAAGATTCTTGTTTTTTGACAAAACAACAGCCAGACGAGAACCTCAGCTGGATCTTAGAAATCTCTAGACAAGACCTTGAAGACTTTACCATAGTGCATATTTTCCAGGGGGGTTCTGATGCTTTCTTATCATGATCTTGCTCAGCAGGCAAAATGGGTAAAAGCGATCTCCTACTTGTGCTCGTTGCCTACCTAAGTACCTATATATGAACTATAGAGGATTAAGCTGTATATGGTCATATCCATTCATGAAGTCACTTCTTTTTGTAAAATTAAAAATGAAAATAGAAGCACCTTGTTTTGATTCTCAAACCAAGGCATGCACCAATAAGAAAACAACCAGACCATTTTCCACATAGCCAATAGGAGTAAGAACTTGCATGATCGAAACGATCCAAATTACCCTAAGCAGCGAACTAGCTAGCCACTTAGGAGATGGGATATATTGGGCTAATGTTTTATGCCATATATTGTCCTGTGAAAGCAAGAACATTATTTCAAGTCGGACGTTGACGTTGCATTACGTCGACATAACATATTATGCTCCAAAATGATTCTTTGGAGGAATTTATATACATAGTGGGGAACCACCATTATCATATGCAAACAAGTGCCCTGCCCTTGAGTGATTTCACTAATGCTTGATCTGATTGCACAGTTGAACTCCCGTCGAATTCTCCAAATATTAGTCCACTAATCGGATATTTGGATATGATGCAGCAAAATTTCAACTTGGCAAATGGCAACGAGCTAGATTCGGTGACCTTATAACTTCTGATAGGGTTTTATTACTTGCAATGTAGTTGCTGTGATACCCTTTAGTCAAGTTTGATACTCACTCTGGATTCTCCGACTGCTGTAAGGTGCGCAATAGAACCAAACTAGGTGTATTTTCCAGATGCTTAAGAAGTTCTCTCGCTATAAAATCTGATCATGGTGTATCTGTGTTACAATTCGCTTTGAATATATGCTCTTTCCAAATCCACCTTATATGTAATCAGTTAGTTACTTTGTACTGTGTTCTTTGGTATAGAATATAATTATATATGAGAGTTTAGGCAACACGTACGTACAGAGAGAAAGAATCACCAGAAGGAAGATGGTTTGCCGTGTACGGTTTGTACCTGAGTGCTCGTTGGACCCTGCTTTACTGTTACTTTGTGAGCCTTGCTTGTTCTCTTGTTGTAGAATTGAGCCAAAATAGCTCGATTAGTTTTGTTGCTTATAGTCTTTAGGGGTCAAAAAAGGTAATGGGAAATGAACCGGACCACATCATAATCTTTAACCTGACCCTGATGATAAGATGGTGTCGGCTATTTGTAGCCAGGTAGAAGCAAATTTATATGCCTCAACAATATATATGTCGATTTCTTATAATTCACTACCTTTTTATCCAGAACTTTGCAGCTCTATCATTGTGAACTGCGTGAAGCTGTGAGTGTTTTTAAGCGAAAGTAAATTAAGTTTTTGAAGACACAAAAGCACTCATCGAGTTTCTGCAAAGTTAAGATCTAATTTCTTTATATGCGCGCATGTCGGTTTCTTTTTCGTGGCATTAAGTTTCATAACAAATCAAATTTCGAACTTCAATCAGTAATAACCATAATACCGATAGTCATTATTGAGAGATACCGAAAGACTCGAAACTAAGTGTTAGTTAGTTATTACTTCTTAAATCGTTAAGAAAAGTTGCATGTATATCAAGTTTGCTCACATTAGGGATAGTTTAAAGGGACGGTAACATTATTAAATGAAAGGACAGAAATTGTTACAACTTATAACTATGTATTTATTTTCAACCGTCTGATTCACTTGTCCCTTAGAGTCCCTTAAAAATTGTCCCTTAGGTCAGCAGGCCTAAGTGCCTAACATCTATAGATCAAGAATAAAAATATAATATATGTTACATTTCAAAAAAAATAAAAAGAAAAGAAGACTACAATATCTACTGGAAATGCATTATGTATGAAGATGGCTTAGCTCATTATGGGCATACAGGACACCATTTTTTTAGAATCCGCTTGCTTGTATTTGGGTAGACTACAGAAAGATAAAGATGGTCTTTTACGATCCAGACTTGTTATTGTTTAGTTTTTTTGTTTTGAGGCTCTTAGCCCCTTCATGTGACCCAAAATATATATGTTCAAAATTTTACGGTTGCGCGCTTACACAGTTATACTTGACATTAACATAATAATTATCTTAGTCAATACATGCTTTCACTTTCTTCACGATAATAATTATCTTAGTCAATACATACTTGAAAATAAAGAATACAAATGTTTACCCAGTGAAACCTCAATTTGAGGAAAAACATTGTCGGGGCTTTAACTCTTGAAAGCCCCTATTGAAAAGAAAATTCACTATGAAAAGAATGAGTCAATTACAAACTTTATAACATTGACCGCGGCTACTATCTCTAGAACCCTAGCAGATATGTTTGAAGCACCCTTCTTCTTCAAGTAATCTTCTTATTCAATCTCCAAGGAACTGACCACGTCCTTGATCCTTCAATCACATAAACAACAAGTTAAACTCAACACGGAACAGTTGAACTTGTGACCTTACAAAGTTTTGCAACGGAAATTACTATCTCTCAAATGCTATGCGTGTAAAGATAGTCTCCAAATAATACGTGCAAAAGGTAGTCGCCAACAATGGTTCGCGCCTCTTATATATATCTCCAATATCCTTGCGCCAACAACCCTAATAGATGTCCAAAAAGGAATTCTAATCAGTATCAAATCACACAATAAATCACAAGATATTATCTATTAAATCATGAAAGTATATCCTAAATAAATTAAGATTCATTTCCTCACGCAGCCTCCCTGTATCAATTAACCTAGATACAAATATCAAATAGACCTATTCACAATAGACCTTCCTTTCTAATCCAACCACATAGTGATCACGTGTGAGATCCTAACCAAGTTAGGACTCAACTACACCAAAAAGTATTATCTGCAATATTGAGCATTTGCGTCCACAACGCAACCTAGTCTTCATTAGTTTCATAATAGGAAAACAAGTGTCCATTAATTCAAGATTCATAATATCAATGAGATCAACTAAAATCAATTAGATAATATCAATCATATAATCAAATTATATTGATCGAACACTTAATCATATGACTCCTAATCATATTAGGATCATTGCCTTTCACAGCATATAAACCAAGTCGTACAAGGCTTCTTCCCTTCTTTTCAAGATTCACCAAATCAAATACACTTAGAACTTATTCCCATGTACGTGCATATCATATCCAATTACACAAAGATATATATTTACCAACCTGGACGTTTAATCAAATCAAATTATATATATAATGAATCAAATCATATATATATATATATATATATATATATATATATATATATATAACGCATCAATGCTCATCAATCAAATATTTAACCAAATATATAAGTCTTAATCAAATTAGAACTTCCTTGTTCACACTTCTTCTATTTTGTACAAGGATGCCAATAAATCATATATCAATAGAACATCTGCTCTACTTTGAGTTAGACTCTGATGTTGCTGAAAACAATTTGTTACCACATCAAATATTTATATTGCATAAATATATGGTGCTTATTGCTTAATTAAAGCTGTATCATCTTTGAGTCCCATTTAAAGGGTTTCTAAGTAGTTTTCTGGCAATTTCTTTTTCTGGGGATATACTACACAGTTTTTCTGCGTACTACTAACACACCATAAATTTATAATTAATCACCATCTTAATACACTTTGTTTAAATCTTATATTTTTATTGTGTGTTAGTAGTACGCAGCCATTTTATATGTTATTAACTTATTATATGTATGTTTTAGTATGTAATCTATCATATATTCCAAAACAATCTAATTGATATGTACCAACTTTAGCTCATATCCTCAAAGCTTTTAGCATTTGGCCTCTCTTGTATATGCATTCTTATGTCACTCGATCTGTACAATAATTTATATTGTCACATCTTGCTTTCTAAAAAGTATTACTGTATTTTAGGGTCTTTAGGTAGGGTTGGATACTACTAAAACTTTATTATGTTTCACTTTGATGTATACATAAAATGATGCTATATACATTTTTGGATGCATATATGAAATGTGTGTTTTGTAATGAGGATAATGAAACGATGGACCATTTATTTGGTTACTGCAAATTTGCAACTTTTGTGTGGAATGCAGCTGTCATGACTCCTCTCATTTAGGGGTGGGTTCGGTTTTGTTCGATTCGGTTTTCACCTAAAATCGGAAACCAAACCAAATAAAATTTGGTTCGGTTCGATTTGGCATTTTTTGAGACCTTGAACCGGAAACCAAACCAAACCATGGTTCGGTTCGGTTTCGATTTTTTTCGGTTTCTCTTCTTCTTTTTTAAAATATTTTTTCTTAAAATTTATATGTTGTTAGCTTAGTAAAAAATTATCGTATTTTAGGACTTCTTTTTTTTTCTTCCATTACTTGTTTTTATAAGCACATATAATGTATTAATAAATTTTTTGACAATAATTCTTTAACAAACCAACAATTTATAAACCAAATAGATATTTTGACAGTTTAATACTCAATAATTTCGAAAGTATTGAGAATTGACCACACTAGCACACCATAATTTTAAAACTTCTAAGTTCATCTTGAACAGAAAATATACTCCATAGTTTAAAGTCCAGCTAAATAAATTCCGAATTTTAAAGTTTAAAAATCATAAATTTGAATAAAGAAGAGAAAATTAAATTAAATATTATAGTCTATCATCTAAACCTCGCAAGAATAAGGTCTTCGATTTTAAGGGTAACATATCACTCTCTACACTTCGCATACACGACACCTAAAACATTTTTATATATACATAAAACGAAAATAAAAAACAAAATATTAGAAAAGATAAACATATAATTATATAGAACATAAAACCTAAAATCATATTATTCAAATCAAATATTTAATACAAAAATAAAGACAAAAAACGATGTTGTTTTAGAGAGATTCGGTTTTTCGGTTCAGTTCGGTTTTTCAAGGGCCAAAACCAAAAACCAAATCAAACTAATTTGGTTCGGTTCGGTTTTTCTTAATTCGGTTTGGTTTTTTTCGGTTTGGTTTTTTCCGGTTTCGGTTTGATTTTTGGCTCGGTTTTTTTTCGGTTTTCGGGTTCAAATTTCCACCCCTACTCTCATTGACCGGGAGGAAGGCGGCGCATAAATGGTTTATAGATAATCACTATGACTAATCTTTTTGGGAAATTTATTGTGACTTGTTGGCAGATATGGAAGGACATGAATGATGCGGTTTTTAGGGGTAAAACCCCTAGATCCAATGCCACAGTAGCTGCTGTTGCAGCTCATCTACAGTCTATGAGTAATACTCATAGTGATCCTAGTTCAACTAGGAATTTGAATACTCCCGGAACAGTCTCTGAAATGATCAGGTGGTCACCACCCGCTATTGATAGGGTTAAAATAAATTTTGATGGCTCAGTCTGGAGGAACTCTTCAGCAGGAGGATTTGTAATCCAAACCCCTAATAGCAATCCACTTGTTGCAGGTTCTTCCAATTTCGGAATTACCACAATCTCAGTTGCAGAAGCCTTTTCACTCCGAAATAGCCTCATTTGTGCCGAGAGAAGCTTGTCCAGAGTGGAGGTTGAAGGAGACTCGAAGCTTGTTATCGATGCAGTTAATGACACTGTTGCTACACCCTGGAGGATTCTCAAGCTAGTTCAAGAAATTATAATTTTGAGGAACTCCTTTGATTACATTAGTTTCAAACATGTTTTTAGAGAGGCCAATTTTGTAGCTAATGTTGCAAATTTTGGCCACAAAGTAGGAGATGTTAGTTGTAGACATAGAAAATTTAACGATAATAATAGTTGTTGGATAATCCAAGTAAATACGTGGCTCGTGAGTCAACAAAATTGGAAAGCCGTCGGAAATAACACGTGGCAACGTGGAAATGATCGGCCGACAACAAAACCTTAAATCCCGATTGAAATCAATTGTCAAGTGTCGATTGATGAGCTAGACTTCGCGAGGTGAACTTGACTTTGCGAGGCGAAATGGACTTCGCGAGGTGACCTTGACTTCGCGAGGCGAAATGGACTTCGCGAGGCGAGCTAGGCTTCACGAGGTGAAATTGACTCCGCGAGGTGACCTTGACTTCGCGAGGCGAGCTAGGATTGGCGAGGCAAAATAGACTTCGCCAGGCGAAATAGACTTCGCAAGGCGAACAAGACTTCGCCAGGCGAACAAGGCTTCGCGAGGCGAACATGACTTCGCGAGGCGAACAAGACTTCGTGAGGCGAACAAGACTTCGCCAGGCGAAATGACTTCACGAGGCGAACAAGACTTCGCCAGGCGAAATGACTTCTCGAGGCAAACAAGACTTCGCCAGGCGAACAAGACTTTGCGAGGCGAAATGACTCCGCGCGTATGAAGGCGAGGTGAAACGACTCCGCGCGAGTAGGGAAACTCGCAAAGTAGCTAGACGACAGAGTTCGCATGTATGCGGGGATGTACGTCCAAAATAAGTCGTCCGCGAAGTGGGATTAAAAATCACCGCTTGCTTGGAAATCAAGCTTCCTCGCGGGATACCTTCCATATACGCGAGATAGCTCGCGCCTTAGTAAGGATCTTGCTCAAAACAGGACATTCAATCCAAAGCGATCTGGGCATATCTAAATCTTAAGATTTGATTGATTTGATTATGTTAAAATCGGCAAGTAAATCAATCAGTCAAGATTCATTGATTCGATTAAGGAAATATCATTGATTCAGTATCTTCATTACTTGCCAAAAGCGAAGGCATGTTAACACTATAAATACCCCCTCTCATACCAAGAGGAGGAGGGCAGAAACAAAAGGAGCGGACTAGAGAGAGAGAGAAAAATCCCTCAAGAGCTCAGAAGCCTCCCCAAAATACTTGAAGAACCATCAAGCTGCCAAATAGCCGGTTTTTCATCAACCTCAAGTCTAGAAGTTGTCAAGTCCCGAAGAATCATCAAGCTGCCAAATAGCCGATTCTTCAACAACCTCAAGCCTAGAAGTTGTCAAATCCCGAAGAGTCATCAAGCTGCCAAATAGCCGGTTCTTCATCAACCTCAAGTCTAGAAGTTGTCAAGTCCCGAAGAATCATCAAGCTGCCAAATAGCCGATTCTTCATCAACCTCAAGTCTAGAAGTTGTCAAACCCTTGAAGAATCATCAAGCTGCCAAATAGCCGATTCATCAACCTCAAGTCTAGAAGTTATCAAATCCCGAAGAGTCATCAAGCTGCCAAATAGCCGACATCTTTACCAACTCCAAGACAAAGAACAAACCACCACGTGACACTGCTCGTGGCCTAAGTCCGATCAAGAACAAGCCTCTACGGCCCTTGGTCAATCAACTTCTACAAATCGTCAACACTACAAGAAGTCCAAATCACAACAATTTGATTTAAGATTAAGTGTTTGTCACCCTTGGATCAAATCGACATCGGAGATAGAATTAGAGGAGTTCACAAAGATTGTAACCCGCATTCGCATTGATTAAATTATTCTTTGTACCTATGTTGTTCTGTTGTTTGTTGTAGATATTTTCGTGTTTACCACAAAGTAGGAGATGTTAGTTTCTGGGAGAAGTTCCTCCGGAAGCTAGCCTAGCGTTGTCTTTTGACTCTGTAAACCGCGGGTGCTTTAGAGCACTCCATTTCATCTAGTTGGTTTTTCATCAAAAATAAATAAATATACCGGTGGAGCTACTTTAGTGCCAAGGCACCCTCCGTAATTTCTCGAAATATGTCAGCTTATAATTACTCTTTCAATAAGATAAAAGGGGTTAGCTCTATAATTATAAAGGTTTGGCCCCTTTCCAATAATGTTATGACACCAAAGGAAGGGTTTTAGCTCTATAATTAGAAGTTTGAGCAATTTTGATTTTGATTTATACAATTTTCTAACCTTCACACATCAAAAGTTAATCAATTCTTGTTTTTTTGTATGCTATTTACTTTATATCTTATTAACTATTAGCTTTACATACAACATATATACTTTCATAGAGTTTAAATTATGCATGAAAAAGAAGTTCGGATGCATGCAACTGATATGTAATGTTGTTATTGATTCGAAAATGTTACATTGTTTTCATACTTTATATGTCAGAACCCATCCCGGATTTCACCCTGAAACCCGAGATAAATCCTGCGGGGTCCACCTTCAAGGAAAATTTACCGAAAATTCGGCTAAACCTTCCTTGAAAATGGACAACCCTTACCTGAAAAATCCAACTTGATACTTCTATATCCACACATCCATCCTCAACACCTGGAGCCTTCTCGCTCCCCAAGTTAAAAACATCTCCCAATAAATCAATTACTCAAAATAAATTCACTAACTGGTTATCAGAGCATATCTAATAACTAAAGAATAACAATGAATAAAGATTAAGCGGAAGCAACCTCTGGCTATGCCTCGAGTCCATGTACGCCCGACCTCATCTATACTTAGCCTGCACACTTGGCATTTAAAACCAAATGGCCCAGGGGAAACTAATTTAAAAACGTTAGAGTGAGTGGACAAAATAATTTAAATAATTTGACAAAACTCAATTTAAATACTTTCCCACATTTCAGCTTTAAAAAAACTTAGCTGCACGTAATTTTAAACGTCCTTAAAAACCTTAAATCCGAAATCACTTAATAAATGGATAAACCAGCCCCGCTAGTTAAATAAAACAGAAATCTCGAATAATGGTTAAACCAGCCCCGCTGGTTAATCAACTATAACTGAGAAAAATAAAATAAGAGGAAGAATTATCACCATGTAAAAGGAGTCTCTCAGGCTCGGGTCGGTGCCTCCCAGGCTATAACAGCGTCCACGCTAAGCGCTCTACTCTCATATGATGAGGACCGCTGGTAAGACTATAATAGCGTCACACGCTAAGCGCTCTACTCACATATGATGAGGACCGCTATATAATGGCTAGCTAACAATAAATATATATATATATATATATACCGATCGGTTGCCTCCCAGCGATAATAGCGTCCCACGCTAAGCGCTCTACTCTCATATGATGGGGACCGCTGGTAAGACTATAATAACGTCCCACGCTAAGCGCTCTACTCACATATGATGAGGACCGCTAAACAATAGCTAGCTAGCAATAATCAATATAAACGACCCTATATTATGGTGAGTAAAAACATACGAAAACACTTAAATCCACTAATTTTCCCCAAGATCATACGAATTGTACGGTTCCCAACCGTACTTGAAAATCATCATAAGAAATTATATTAAAACTCAATGACGTGTCTCACACGTCAAAATATTCTCAAACTTATAAGTATAAGCGAGATTTCGATCTCAAATATAAATCATAAATAATATTATCTCCACTCGAAAATTCTCGCTAAAATATTTTCCAAGTCAAAATCATTATATTATGATGGAGGACTACCGAAAATCTCATTTTCGGTAATCATTAAAAAATCCCAAAACCATCAAAATAAAACCGATATTATCTAAATCCATTGAACTCAGTACAGTTCCCAACCGTTCTCCGGCGACCTCCAATGCTTCTCAAATTTTAACAGAATAATCCTCTCATCATACCCAACAACTTTCATAACTAGCACAAAGTCCAATTCTAAGCCTAACTAGGCTAATCGAACTAAAACACCAAATAAATCCCTAGAACTTCAATTATACATTTCACCCTATCAAGATCGAATTAAACCGATCCCTTTAGAGGGATTACTCACCTTCATGAGGGCTACAAGATGAGCCAAAAATTCCGACCTATGGTGGCCGGAGGAGGGAACTCCGGCGAAGAAGCAGTCGGCGTTTCAGCGGCTTTTTTTCCTCTCCGGCGGCACTACACGGCCGGTCACCAGCCCAGGAAGAGAGAGGAGGTGGCGGGGGTCCGAACTGGACCGGTCCGGCGGTCAATGGTGGCCGGACGGCGACGGACGAAGGTTGTGAAGCCGACGGTCGGGAAACTTCGGGAGAAGGAGAGAGAGAAGAAAGAGGGAGAGAGAAAGAGAACGAGGGGGGGGGGTGTTGGGCTGCCCACACTCTGTCACACCCCGGTTCTTAAGTTATTTTATGGTTATTTACCTTTGGTATTACTTTGGTCTTTTACCGTTATGGGTAACCGTTTACCCTTAAGGACCCTAGGGTTGACTTTTTGTAAGAAAATTATTCTGGGAAAACTTTCTTCATGAAAGTTGTAGAGGACGTTAAACAGAGTTCGTGGACACGCGGCATGCTTAAAACGGAGTTCGTATGAAGAAGTTATGGTCTAAAAACGAAAGTTACTGAGTTGGTAAAAATGGGTAAATTTTTACTAGGCTTATTTTGTGGGTATTAAGTTTGGACCGGGTAGGAAATTGGAGAGCCCAAAAACCCACACGGACTCTCTCTCTCTTCCTTCTCTCTCTCTCCTTTCTCCCGAAGCTTCCCATCCTGCCGGAGACACAGCCTTCGTCCGCCGCCGTCCGGCCGCCAGGGACCGTCGAACTGGTCCCGTTCGGACCCCCGCCGCTCCCTCTCTCTTCTTGGGCCGGTGACCGCGCAGGAGGAAACCGCTCCTAGCAGTCCGACTGTCCTATCGCTGGAAATCGCTCCTCCGGCCACCATAGCTCGTGAGACTTGTCTCATCTTGTAGCTCTCATCTAGGTGAGTAATCCCTCAAAAGGAATCGGCTAAATTCGATTTCGTTAGGGTGGTTTGTATAATTGAAAGTTCTAGGGATTTATGGATGTTTTGATTCGATTACCCTAGTTAGTCTTAGAATTGGACTAAGTGCTAGTTATGAAAGTTGTTGGGTATGATGAGAGGATTATTCTGTTAAAATTTGAGAAGCATTGGAGGTCACCGGAGAACGACTGCCTGCGGAGCAGGCGGCGGCGCCGCCCCTTAGGGGCTGGTTTTTCATGTTTTTAAGATGGTATTAGGGAGAGGAGTTTAATGAAGTATAGTTTGGAATTTTTGGAGTTTTGATAATGTTGGAGATTTTTCGATGGTTAAGGATTTTGGCGGTGTTTAGAATGGAATATCGATAGTTTGGTTAGCCGGTTCAAATTTATGTATAAGATTAATTTTTGGCTATCGGTGATGGTGGCGAATCTTGAGATATAATGGGTTAAGGATGGAGAAAATGGGCAAGGAAGAGGATTGATTTTAGACTATTAATTTTATGGAATTATTTAATGAAGTTTATTGTTGAATGAGAATTAATATTAATTATCGTTCAGGACATGAGGAGGATCATTTGGAGGAAGCCTCGGGTCGTTGGCAGGCATAGCCGAGCACTGTGAGTGGACCATTGTTTTGGATGTCATGCATGCACTAGAGTTTATTTAATTTTCAAATGCATATTGAAGATTTATTATTTTCTTGGAGTAATGAGTCTCATTCATTTTTCGGGAACTCTCTTGAGCATTTTATTTGACATGTGGGACATGTCAAATGATTTATTTTATTACGCAATATTTCCAGGTATAGTTGTGAACTGTACTGAGTTTAATGGATTTAAGTACTATCGGTTTTATTTTTGGATGATTTTGGGATTTATAAATGATTACGAAAATGAGATTTTCGGTAGTTCTCCATCATAATTTAATTGTTTATCTGAGGCATAATGATTTTGACTTGGAGAATATTTTAACGAGTATTTTCGAGTGGAGTTTTATTATTTATGATTTATATGAAATAATGAAATCTCGCTTATATATTTATAAATTGAGAATATTTTGACGTGTGAGACACGTCATTTAGTTTTAATACAATTTCTTATGATGATTTTCAAGTACGGTTGGGAACCGTACCATTCGTACGATCTTGGGGAAGATCAGTGAATTTATGTGTTTTCGTATGTTATTAGTCACCTTAATATAGGGTCGATTATATGGATTATTGCTAGCTAGCCATTATATAGCGGTCCTCATCATATGTGAGTAGAGCACTTAGCGTGAGACGCTATTATAGTCTCACCAGCGGTCCTCATCATATGAGAGTTGAGCACTTAGCGTGGGACGTTATTATCGCCTGGGAGGTAACCGATCGGTATATATATATTTATTGCTAGCTAGCCATTATATAGCGGTCCTCATCATATGTGAGTAGAGCGCTTAGCGTGAGACGCTATTATAGTCTCACCAGCGGTCCTCATCATATGAGAGTTGAGCGCTTAGCGTGGGACGCTATTATCGCCTGGGAGGCAACCGATCGGTATATATATATATTTATTGCTAGCTAGCCATTATATAGTGGTCCTCATCATATGTGAGTAGAGCGCTTAGCATGGGACGCTATTATAGTCTTACCAGCGGTCCTCATCATATGAGAGTTGAGCGTTTAGCGTGGGACGCTATTATAGCCTGGGAGGCACCGACCCGAGCCTGGGAGGCTCCTTTTTACATGGTGATAACTTTCCCCCTTATTTTAATCTTCTCAGTTCCGTATTTGATTAACCAGCGGGGCTGGTTCGTCTATTTATTTATGAGATTCCAGATTTAAAGTTAAATGGTTATCAAAGTTACGTGCAGCAAAGTTTTAAAGTTTAAATGTGGGAAAGTAGTGAAAATTACGTTTTGTTAAATGAATTTATTTATTTTTGTCCACTGACTCTAACGTTTTAAATTACTTTCCCCTGGGCTCTTTGTTTTCAAATGCCCAGTTTGCAGGCTAGGTTAATTTGAGGTCGAGCCTACATGGAGTCGAGGCTTAGTCCAATAGTCAGAAGCTGTTTCCGCTTCATCTTTATTCATGGTTATTCTTTCCTTATTAGATATGCTCTGATAACCAGCTAGTGATCTAATGCTGACTTTGTTGTTTAGTTTAGAAGTGTTAAGTTGGATTTTCAGGTAAGGGTTGTCCATTTTCAAGGAGGGTTTAACCGAATTTTCGGTAAATTTTCCTTGGAGGTGGACCCCGCAGGATTTACCACGGGTTTCAGGGTGAAATCCGGGGTGGGTCCTGACACACCCGGTCCAATAACTTAAACCCCAAAAATTATACCCACTAAATATTTACCCCCTTTTGACCAACTCAAAATTTACCCTTTTTGTTGATAACCTTTTTATGCTAACTCTGATTTTAACGTATAGCATGTCTACGAATTCGTATTAATGTCCTCTACAACTTTCATGAAGAAAGTTTTCCCAAATTCCAAACGGAAGAAAAAGTCAACTTTAAGGTCCTTAAGTAGTAAACAGTTACTCAACACGGTAAAAGGTCAAAGTAATCAAAAGTCAATAACCGTAAATTAACTTAAGAACCGGGATGTGACATTATATCTCGGCCCCCTTAATCCTTCAATCCTGGCTCCGCCCCTGTTCCAATAAGGATCTTATAATGAGGATCAAGTGATGATATTTAAATGAACGGTTCGACGAGTGTTTTAAACTTTAATTGATATCTCTAAATTCTAAAATGCCTGTCATACAACCGTTTTTGCTTAGTTTTTATTATAAGGTCCTCATTGGAACCCCTCCCCATGAAATGATGCTATATACATTCTAAATTCCCATATTGATGATGAATTCTTAACACTCAAATTGATATACTACACGTGTTTAAATCGATGATCGTGTAAGTAAAAATTAGAGTCGAATTCTACCGTAAATGTGAGTAAATTAATGTAAAAAAAAACTTAGGTTGAATAGGAAACATGTGAGAATGGTGGCAAGTATGTAAAAATACTATCGATTTGAAGTTATATTCATGCATTCTCAATGAATATGTCTCTTCTTTTCTTGCATCACTTTTCCTTCCTTCTAGTTGACTCTCATCGATCATCAAAACCCTACACAGGGTTTGATTAGGGTTTCTAAATACGGAGCGCCGTGTTGGAAAGTATATATCTTGTAGCTTTGTATAGATATTATCTTGATATGCAAGAATATTGTATTTAGTAGTGTGAATCAATCTTTTAATTCAGTTGTAATTATGATAGATGTCTTTCCTTACTGGTATCCTAACTTGTAGGAAGAACCAGACGATGTAGACTAGGTGCTTTGTATATATATCTCATAGTTGAATACAATCATTCATTCAGCCAAAACATCTTTTCCTTTATGGTATCAGAGCAAGCATAACGACCTGACTCTTATTCCTTCTGCAACTAACCCTTTTGCAGCCTTAACCTTTCTTTGTCTTCACATATTCCTTCATGCCCGGAGATGATACCTTTTCTTCAAACCATGGGAGCGGTGGTTCATCCTCCTCGGATGAATCAGCTAATCCTTTGTCTCTTCATCATTCAGACTATCCAGGTCTGCTTCTTGTTTCCAAGAAATTGACAGGTGACAACTACAATTCTTGGTGTCGCGCTATGCGCATATCTCTGAGTGCCAAAAACAAAATTGGCTTCATCACCGGCAAAATCAAAGAGCCATTTGCAACCCTAGACCCCAATGAACACGCACTATGGCAGAGGTGCAATGACATGGTGCTTTCATGGATGCTTAACTCTCTTGAACCTGAGCTTGCCGATTCAGTTCTTTGCTGTACCACACCACATGCTGTTTGGGAAGATCTTCGAGAGAGATTCGCGTTAGGCAACGCCCCTCGCATATTTCAAGTGCAAAGAGACATTTACCGCATTGAGCAAGGTCAATCATCCATTGCAGCATACTACACGAGGCTGAAAGGCCTTTGGGATGAGCTTAGTTCATACCATACTGTCACCTGCACCTGTGGAGCACAAAACGATCGCAGTAAGTTGATGCAATTTTTTATGGGATTAAATGAATCTTATGCTGCTACTCGTGGACAGATTTTGTTGATGAATCCTTTGCCTTCGGTGAGACAAGCTTATGCTTCCCTTATTCAAGAAGAAAAGCAACGGGAACTTGGTTCCTCTCTTCTTGCTTCATCCAGCACTGCAGCAATGGCGGTGAGAAGCAACTTCAAATCACAATCTCAGCTGCAAGGGAATCGAGGCAACACTCAAGGAAATAACTTCCGTCCTCATGCCCCAATCAAGCATTGCACTTATTGTGATCGAGACTATCATACTGAAGCAACTTGCCATAAAAAGCACGGTTACCCTCCTGGTCATCGTCTCTACAAAGGCCCTAAAGAAGCTAATTCTGCAAGGCAACGTCAAGGAAATTCCTTTGTTAACCATGTCAATGTCGATAATCATGTCAATGCTGCCCCAACATTCAAGGAACTCCAAGGAATGCTTCCTAACCTCACTAAGGATCAGTACACTCAAGTAATTACTGCCTTGACCCCTACACCACAAATTCCTCAAGCCAATGCTGCTTCTGCAACTGAATATGCTACAGGTTTGTTACCTGTTGCTCAAAATCGTTGGATACTTGACAGCGGAGCAACTCATCATATTACTTCTTCTCCTACATCATTGATAAATGTCAAGCATCATTCTTTGGCACTCGTCTCTTTACCTAGTGGAGATACGGCTGGAATTACTATGACTGGATCAATTCGCTTTAATGATTCTTTTCAGTTGAATGATGTTCTTTGTGTACCAAGTTTTAGAGTTGATCTTATGTCTGTTGGCAAAACAACCGATGATTTACATTGCTCAGTGACATTTTTTCCATCTTAGTGTATTTTACAGGACTTGGCTACGAGGATGATGATTGGTGTGGGTAAGCGACATGGTAACCTTTACTACCTGGTGGCCTTGGCTTCAACTTTCCCTTCATCTCACTTCGCTTGCAATCTCATCATATCCTCTGATCTTTGGCCTCGAAGATTGGGCCACCTCTCTTCTGCTCGTCTACAATTTTTAGCCAATAATTCTCTTAATTTTGCTTTTGATTCTAGTCATAAATGCAACGTTTGTCCATTGGCAAAACAAACTCGTCAACCTTTTCCTTTAAGTTCAATTTCAACTTCAAAGTGTTTTTCTCTTATTCATTGTGATATTTGGGGACGTTATAAAACTCCTTCTCTTTCTGGTGCTCATTATTTCTTAACTATTGTGGATGATTTTTCACGTTTTACATGGATTTTCTTAATGCAACACAAGAGTGAAACACAACCTCTACTTCGTCATTTTTTTAGTTATGTAAACACTCAATTCAACACAAGAGTCCAACAACTACGTTCAGATAATGGGGCTGAATTCCTTTCATTACAAAAATATTTTCTTGAAGAAGGTGTTCTTTTTCAACGTTCTTGTGTTTATACACCGCAACAAAATGGTGTCGTCGAGCGGAAACATCGACACATCCTTGAAACAGCTCGTGCCCTTCGTTTTCAATCCCATCTACCCATTGATTTTTGGAGTGAATGTGTCCTCACTTCCATCTATATAATCAATCGTCTTCCCACTTTGTTGCTTCACAAGAAAACACCTTTTGAAATTCTTCACCAAAAACTTCCTGATTATTCTCGGATGTGAGTTTTTGGGTGTATTGCTTTCGCAGCCATACCCAATCCGTCTTCCAAATTTTCTCCTCGTGCTACCAAGTGCATTTTTTTGGGTTATCCCATGGGACAGAAGGCTTACAAGCTCTATGATATCGAGAAACAAAAAAATTTCACTAATAGAGATGTAATCTTTCTTGAGGACAGGTTTCACCATGCACCAAGTACAAGCCCAAGCCCAGAAAAATACTCAACGGCCCAACCCATTCCTCTCCATGTTGAATCTGATCCTTTCCTCAGTCCATCCTCTGATTCCTATCCCACGCAGAACACATTCTCTTCATCTCCTTCTGAAAATCGCCTGCCACCATCAACATCACCTGATCTGTCGTCGTCGCCCCCTCCGCCACCTAACCCACCGCCTTCGCCCCCTCCACCAAATCTGCCATCGTTCCCTTCACCACCCAGTCCACCGCTGCCCTCTACCCTTAAAACCTATGTTCGCCGTCTTCAGGTTCCAGCGCTGACGTCTTCTCTTCCTCCGCTGGCGTCGTCTTCTCTTCCTCCACCTGAGTCGATTGACCTTCCTCCCGAGCAGCCATCAATTGATTCTGCTATTCCTGACTCTCTTCCCATTGTTCCCGCTGAGCCACTTCGTCGTTCTCAGCGCTCTCGAGAAGCCAATGTTCGCCTCAGAGACTACATTTGCTCGCAGGTGGTTCTGCCACCACACCAATTGTCCTCGGCCTCGTCTTGTTCTACACCAGGTACGAAATATCCTCTTTGTCACTACATATCCTACAATCGGTATTCTCCTGCATATCTTCATTATATTGCTAATGTTAGTCGGGATGAGGAACCGACCTCTTATGAAACTGCTGCAGCTGATCCGAAATGGCAGGAGGCTATGGATTCTGAGCTTCAAGCTCTTGTTGATAATCAGATATGGAGTCTGGTTCCTTTACCTCCTGGAAAGCGGCCTATTAGTTGTAAGTGGGTATATCGAATCAAGCGTAAGGCTGATGGTTCAGTGGAGCGCTATAAGGCCAGGCTTGTTGCTCGGGGCTTCACTCAAACTGCAGGTATCGATTATCACGATACTTTTTCCCCTACTGCAAAAATGATCACTGTCCGATGCCTTCTTGCTGTTGCTGCTAGTCTGAACTGGTCTTTACATCAATTAGATGTTAATAATGCTTTCTTGAATGGTGATTTACTAGAGGAAATTTACATGTCCCCTCCTCCTGGTCTTCGGCAACAGGGGGAGAATCTAGTGTGTCGCCTTCACAAGTCGTTGTACGGACTGAAACAGGCCTCTCGTCAATGGTTTTCCAAGTTCACGGATGCTATTCTTGTTGCTGGTTTCTCTCAATCTAAGGCCGACTATTCTTTGTTTGTCCACAAGCATGGTACATCTCTCACCGTTTTGTTAATCTATGTGGATGACATTCTGATAACAGGAAACAATATGGAATCTATTAATGCTCTGAAGCAATTCCTCCATACTCGTTTTCGCATCAAGGATCTTGGTGATCTAAAATTTTTCCTTGGCATTGAAGTAGCTCGTTCCAAGAAAGGGATTTACATATCCCAACGTAAATATACCTTGGAAATTATCAAAGATAGTGGCTACTTAGGTGCTAAGCCGGTTGAGTTCCCCATGGAAGAATCCAAGCTTTCAAATAAAGGAGAATTACTCAAAGACCCTGCTGCATATCGGCGCCTGGTTGGTCGGCTAATTTATTTTACCATTACTAGACCAGACATCACATACTCAGTACATATTCTTAGCCGGTTTATGCATGAACCTCGCTTACAACATATGACTGCTGCTCTTCGAGTTGTTCGTTACCTGAAGTCTTCTCCTGGTCAAGGTTTACTTCTCCATGCCAATAACTCTTTAAATCTGAAGGTTTTTTGCGATTCTGATTGGGCGGGTTGTCCTATTACCCGCCGCTCTACTACGGGCTATTGTGTATTTCTGGGAATTTCTTTAATTTCATGGAGGACCAAGAGGCAAAAGACCGTATCTTTATCAAGTGCAGAAGCTGAGTACAGAGCAATGGCAGGTACTTGCTGTGAGCTTACTTGGCTACGTTATTTATTTGCAGATTTGCATATGCCAATTACAAGTCCTGCTGTTTTACACTGTGATAATCAAGCTGCTTTGCACATTGCTAAAAATCCTGTGTTTCATGAGAGAACTCGACATATTGAAATAAACTGTCATTTTATTCGAGACAAAATTGTTAAAGGTGAAGTTATTACTCGATTTGTGATTTCTTCACAGCAATTGACAGATGTTTTTACAAAAGCTTTGGGCAAAGAAAAGTTTAGACAGCTCATGTGCAAGTTGGGAGTTATTGATATACACTCTCCAACTTGAGGGGGAGTGTTGGAAAGTATATCTTGTAGCTTTGTATAGATATTATCTTGATATGCAAGAATATTGTATTTAGTAGTGTGATTCCGTAGGATAGTGTGAATCAATCTTTTGATTCAGTTGTAATTATGATAGATGTCTTGCCTTACTGGTATCCTAACTTGTAGGAACAACCAGACGATGTAGACTAGGTGCTTTGTATATATATCTCATAGTTGAATACAATCATTCATTCAGCCAAAACATCTTTTCCTTTACGCCGAACATGTTACTGTGACTATATATTCCGACATTTTCCCACTGTATTAGACTAGTTAGCTAGATTACTAGTACTATATAGTCTTTGATTAGATTAACATTGTAAATGAACTGCGTAATCATATCAGTTCGCCTAATCACTGAACTTGGCTTAATTAGTGCCTTATCCACCATATCTTAACTTATGTGTTCCTTCTACATATACAATTTGATCCTATATATACTACTGAGATTATATTCCCTATTCTCTCATTTTTGCTAATGTTATTATTAATGAATTGTAACCTCAAGAATTTATTAAAAACAAATTAAAGTAGCTAAAAGCTGCTTGAGAGCAGCCAAAAGAAAGTGATCGATCGTGATTGTGGCTTAACCCCAGTTGTGGAAACAAATAGTTTACACACCAAAGCCAACAGAAAATCATGGTTGTGGAAATCCCACTTCAATAATTTAAGCCAAGAAAGTTCTAAACATAAACACGTACATGTATGGAACTAATTCTCGTAGTTATTTTTTATGAAATTATTCCAATGGTAAGTGTCACTGTTGGGTTCGGTTTCAGTAAACTATAGTTCATAGCGACCCAGAAATTAAGTAATGAGTGTATGTGGCTAGGTTATCCGATCCTTACATACTAGGTTGAGCTAATTAGCTAGAAGATAGATACGTTACTCAATCAAAGGGGAATTAACTTGGCTGAGAAAAAAGCTAGGTAGCACCAATTAAAGGGGTTTTGCTTAATCATTTTCACTCCCCGACCCTTTATTAGAAATTGATTGATGAATTCAGATTTGAATCTGCTGTTGGCATGCAATGAGTGGATCTTTGATGCATAATTTATTCGAGCGAATGAATTGGTTTGTCCTTCAAAACTTTCCTATTGAAAATGATATCTGCTATGATAATTATCCTATAGTTCATCTTAATTTAAACCATGTTCTTGATGGTTTTTCTGTTCTTTTTTTAATTATTTTCAAACCAATATCAATGCTAGTAGTTGGAATGTTGGATCGTAGATGAGAAAAGAATTTGAGCCATGAAATTTTGTATTTAGGATGACCTTATTTACACGCATAGAATTATTCTGAATGCCATTCTAAATATTTCTATAATTATAAGAAGTACTAAATTTTGGAGGTGACATGCATCGATCTAAAACAGTATTTAACGCTAAAATAATGAAATCAAGTTGTTTTATCTTTTAGATTGGATCCTATTATAACAACATCAAACACGAGCATTAGATCATCATATTCTAATGAAAATTTTTGATTATTTATTACACGTAAATGACCTAATATGTGCATGCGGGATCCCTGTGCATGCTCATACAAAAGATTGATGAATATGGTACCAACGACAAAATATTTAGTAATATGGATATTTTTAATACTCTTGTTTCGATGAGTTTCATTTTCAACGTACTCAAAAGTTGTCCTAATTGCATAAACAATCAATTTAGCTCTATTGAATCAATTAATTACTAACAAATAATGAGGAAAATAACCAACCACATTTCTTAGTAAGTTCGATACTTTGATTTTGTAATGGGAAGCCACGCCATCAACATTAACATTCAAAGCCAAGAACAAATGAGATAAAAGAGACACAAGTTGAACCTATTAGAAGAAAGAGAGAGATATCTACGTTTAGATTACTTTCACATGATGATTAGTTAAAGAACTAGAGAGAAAGTATATATGGCCCAACCCCAACCCCCAACATGAATATTATTGATGATGACACAGCTAGCTAGTGGGATTTGGTTTGGATTTGTTCCTCTCCCAATTATTTCCTATAAACAACTTAGAGTAATATAATAACCCTAAGTAAAGACTAATGAGATAAGATAATCTTAGTGGAAGAGACTTAAGAATTCCATTAAGGATGAATAAAGTCGAAAAACGTATCATTTAGTTTAGTTTCTCAGAAGAAGAAGAAGAAAAAGAGTGCTAGCTAGAGATGAGTTTGGAATATGCAATTGTCCTTAACGTGTACGTTGGGGCAGTGGAAGGTGACGATGGTGGAAGGAGGGGACTCGAGTGGGGAACCACGACACTCATATATCTTGGATAAGCATCGTTTTTTCTCTTTTATGTGTCTGTAAATTAGGGTAATACGATCTAGTTGCAAAAACAGAGACTTAGCACCATCAAAGTTAAAACATAAAATAGTTGGAGCTGCTGCTGCGTACGTACCCAGTTTCTCGTTTAGGGTCCCAGATAGCGTCCACCTTCATCTGTTGGCAAAGTGTTTAGTTTTTTATGGCTAAAAACGATCATTTCTGTCATGCTGATCGATGGGCAGGGTGATAATCCGATGTAGGAAGTTGAAAGGATCGATCGATTACAACTCAATCAAAAAAAACTAGATATGTAGGTAAGAATAAGATCCATATATATAAGCTAAGTAGATGCCATAACAGCTACTGAATGATCGATATACTCTACGTTGAGGTTTGAACATATGACCTCAACGTTGTTGGTTAATCTATCTAACCAATCAAGTCACAGGTCACCGACTGATGGATTTACTTTGCATATGTATGAACATATATAATCTGTTACGATATTTTTTCCTGTTTAGAACAAAGCATGTAATTACTTATACTTAGAAGTAAATTTAAGAATTAAATTTAGTTTTGTTTTGACCACGATCCTCAGCGCGCGGAGCAGAGGTAAATAGCGAACAAAGAAAAGGGGAGTGTTGCGGGCGTGCCACCTCGCGGACGAGGAAAGGGTTTGTGTGTATACGCTTGACTTCTTGATTAGGCGGAAGGGGTTTCCAGGTGCCACCTCAGAGGAGGAATTTACGAGCACAGGCGATCGATACTCACGGCGAGACGCGAGCAGAGCAACAATAAGGAGTTCAGAGGTCGGGGGTGAGTCCAGGAGGGACTGAGACTAAGGCGGCGGCACACTTAGGGTTAGGGTTTCGAGATAACTCGAGAGGCAACTGATTTGCAGTTTGTATTGTGTTGAGAGATTTGATTGTGTAGAGCTTCAACAGGGAAGCGAAAGCAAGGCTCCAGGGAGCGTTGGAGGTTTCAACTAGGTTGAAAGGTTTGTATTTCTGTTTGAGTAATTGTGTAGAGAGTTTCTGTTAGGGTTCGAGCCCCCTTATATAGTAATTTGACTTGCGGCAGAAGAAATGTAATTAGAATCCAAGTCGGACACTATTCCGCGCCTCTCAATTGTAGAGTCCTATGCGGACTGAAACTCATCTCGCGGGCTGTCACAAGAGGCTATCTCGCGTGCTCCTGAAGCTCGCTTCCATTTCGCGGGCTATTGCAGCTCGCGAGCCTTAAAATGGCTTTTTATATTAAAATGGCCACAGGGATTGGCCCGAAGCATGTCAAAGACTTGTAAAAGTCTTCAACGATTAATGTGGTGTACGCGGACTCCGCCTGTTGTTTCCTCGCGAAGTCTCCTAGGCGAGCCAGCTCGCCAGCTCGGCTCAATGTACTCCGCTTCGCCTCACCTACGCGAAGTGTCAATCTCGCCTCGCCTATGCGGAGTCAGCTAGTAATTCCGCACGAAGTCATTCCGCGCGCGAGCTATGTAGTTCACGTGAAGCCTTTGCAATTCAACTCGCGTGGTCTCACTGCCGGCCATTACTTGTAAACTTAAAGAATTTGAGCTCGCCTGTATGACATGGACCAAGAATTTAATTAATATTCACATAGACATTTACTGTCCAGTAAAATATTAATTTAGGCGTAAACAAGTTTACCCCTCAAATCTTTGTTGTCAAAATTAGTTTAGTCCTGCAACTTTTTTTTAAATCAGTTCGCCCTTTCAACTTTCGTAAACACATCAGTCGGGTTCAATTTTTGAATTCCCCTTGAAATATGACGTCACCAAAGCTATCGGAACTGATAAGGGGACCCATATTTCAGCTTTATCCCTCTTCAGAAAGGTAAAATAGCTAATTTGACAAAATATTATTAAAGAAGATAAAAAAAATGCATCTATTTGGCAAAATGAATAAAAAACAATAAGGGTATTCCAGAAATTTTGTTGAAAATGAGAGGATAAAGCTAAATTATGGGTCCTCTTGTCAGTTCTAACGGTTTCGATGACGTCACATTTCGAGGGGAATTCAAAAGATCACATTTCGAGGGGAATTCAAAAATTGAACCGACTGATGTGTTAACGAAAGTTGAAGGGGCGAACTAATTTTAAAAAAAAGTTATAGGACTGAACTGATTTTGGCATCAAAGATTTGGAGGGTAAACTGAAATTTTTTCTAAATATAAAATGCGTAGGGATTGGATGTGGTCTTGAAATTGAAATTTTCAAGACCAAAACTATTGTAGCATGTTAAAAACCATACACTAAACTACAAAATATCATAACATTGCAACTCCAAAATAACCACAGTTTTGTTTTCTTTAGACGTCTGAGTTTTTTTTCCTCAGTGTAGTGGGTGATGGAATTTGAAATTGTAATATGAAATTTTTCTCTACATCGATCACAAGCCCTTGTGTTCACGGATGTTATCAGCTGACTTGTCATCAATGAACAAGTCACATTATGCATGTCATCAACTTAACAACGTACACCTCCAAAGCAAAATTAAAGTTGAGATAATGAGAGAAAACAACGTACATCTATATGAAAGGTGCGTGCGTGAATCATAAATCTTCTATAATTGCATCTAGCTCAGCTAGTAGCTTATTCACAATTCCATGCATAATTCCAGATGAACGAATATGCATGTATACAAGAAAAAGAAGAAAAACAATGTCGTTATCTGATTCTTTAACTGAAAGCAAGCTAAGGGCTGCTTGAAACTGAATCCAACCCAGGAAAAAAAGACACAAAAATAAAGGCCGGCTAGCTGGGAAGTGCAAATTGCGTGCGAGTAATCGCTGGATTCAAACTTAAAGCAACACATGCATCACCTTCAAACCGTTTCCTGTGTAAGTATACGAATATATATATATATATATAAGAGCAATAGTTTTTTTCTTTTTTCCTTTTCTCCTTTTAGCCCCCATAGGCCAAATCTAAAGCTTCTTTTCTTCTTCGTGTTTTGTTTTTATTTGTTCATATATATATATATATATATATATATATATATATACATATATAAATATGGCTAGCTAGCTAGGGCATAAAAATATGTACAACTGTTCCCTTTCTCTTTTGGAGGCCATTTTAAAATCCTCATTATGGAAGAACCATACCAAAGTGATCGATGATCTTCGAGTTATCTTCATCTGCATTACGCCGCATATATCACTCCATGGTCTGGATTAAATCATTGGCATATGAATCAATGGAGGAATCTAATCCCTAAACCCTAAAACCACCAAGGGGAAGCAAAGCTAGCTGTTGGTGTTGGATGGTGGTGATATGTCTTCTTGTGGTCCCTACGGTTTATCAAAAATCATCATCAACAACTTACCATGATATCCTGATTTCAGGTACCAAGAATATTTATTGGGTGGATATCGTATCGGAAAACACCATATGTATTGGAATGAATTCCAAATCGCGGAGGCCCTCCCTAGCTAGCTCCAAATTTTGTTCAACAGTAAGAAGCAAGTTTCTACGAACATGATCGATCTACTTATTGGAGCATATAATATAATATGCAGCTATAAGAAACGCATACACGTAGAAATAAACGTCTTATCAAAACGTCGACCTTACTTAAAATTAATCTCAAAATTAACTATACTTTCATTTGATAAATAACAAATTCAAACAAAAAGCTACACGAGTTAAAAAGGTTTCTCTAACTTTGGGCGTCCGTACGTAGTATTTGGCTACAAAACTATAGAGTTAAAATATCATCACATAACTATACATGAAACCTGATTGACCAGTTACTGTTGGAAGTTCCTCTCTACTCGATCAACTAAGTCGTAGGATCATAGTCTTTCCCCAGGTCATTATATTTGGATCAAAAAACATTCCCTGCTCATATATACCTCCCCTAGTCTTGTCACCCCAACTTGAATCTCAGATTAGGACAAACCAAATGATGGATTGAAGGAAAGACTTCCCGATCATAGGATTACAATATGATATTGTTCTTCGATCTTTTCCAACTTGGGGTTTGCATCAGTGACACTCACAGTCCCACACCACATATATACACAAGTGTGCAATTGCATGTGTAACTTGGGTTTCAATGGTTTGATTAGACTGTGTTCTTCTCATATCTGCATGTATATACCAAGATACGATCTATACTATCGTATACATATATATGTTATGTTATTTAGAAACTCGGTCTTAGGTATATATAATATTAGTTTGATTGTTTTCTTCAGAGGTACATAATATAAGGTAGATCAACAAATGATGAATGTTACCCTTACCGAAAAGTTACCAATATTTATACGTCAAGACATTTTTACAATAACAGTAAAAATTTAGAAGTCTCAAATGTGCTTTAAAGTATCTTGATATATAGTTGATGCAGATCGAGATGTCGTTAAACTAAGTTAGTTAATTTCACACAAAAAATAAAGCTGGTTAGTTTACACTTAACTAGTCTAAGTACTTCATCTTAATTGTGATATGTAAACACTATACATGTATGTATATACTTGGTGTATATGGTGGTCTATACGGTTGAATCATGGTGTTGGATAGCTTTAAACCTTTTTCTATTTTTCGTTTTCGTTTTCATTTTCCTTTACGTTGCCAAAACGTCAATGATTCCACCCCTAATGAAGAGTTATCCAATATACCAAAGCTACCCCTGAGTGGGTTTTTACTGTGCTCTCAAAGAGATGAATGAAATAGATCGCAACAAAGAACAAAGAGAGAGAGAGAGCCCCACTGTCCTCATGCAAAATGACGACACTAATCACCTCAAAAACACAAATCCCCACAAACCCTTCACAATACCAAACCACCCCCTCTCAGCTGCTGTCTATATATAACCTACCTCTGAACCCACTTCACAACCCACAATCTCATTTCCTCTCTTCACATTATCTCTAATCTTCCCCTCGAATTCCCAAACCCCCACAAGACACATTCCAATGGCAGCAAGAGAGCCTTTTAACGTGACAGTCAGGTCACCGGCCGTGACCACTCAGCGGTCACCGTGGCATTCGCCGGTCCCTTACCTTTTTGGCGGTTTGGCGGCCATGTTGGGCCTCATCGCCTTTGCCCTTCTCATCTTAGCCTGTTCTTACTGGAAGCTTTCCGGCTACCTCGAGAACAGCGAAAACGACGGCGAGCGAGACCTGGAGGCCGGCGAAGGAGGCAAAGGCGACGAGACCCAGAAGGCCCCGCCGGTTTTCGAAGAGAAAATATTGGTGATCATGGCCGGTGACGCCAAGCCAACTTTCTTGGCCACCCCCATTTCGAGTAGGTCATCGTCTTTCGGTGACAGTTCGAGTACAAATAGCACAAGTACTTGTAGCTGCGGGAAGAGTGACAAGTCGGTGGAAATGGCCGAGCAGACTGAGACGACGACTGTGAAATTGGAAACAAGTGGCGGCGCTGAAAATGTTCATCATCATCATCATGAGAACAGCACCGAGGCGACGCATGAGCCCTCAACAGATCAGACTCATCAGACCAATTGATTTTCTTCTTTTCTTCTTCTCTTTTTTGGGGTTCTCAATCTCTTGTGATTGTGGGTTTGGCTGTGATCGGAAAGAGAGCTAGCTTGCATGTTGTTCTTTTTCACGGAAGCTGTAAATTAATTTTTGAGATGAAATAGAAGAATTCTCTATTCTTCACAGATTTGGTGTCTTTACTCTTTACTTTTCTTCTGAATTATTCAGATTGTTTCTTGATTTCTTAGAGGTAAAAACGAAAAAATTACAGTTTGACTGTAATAAACGGTTACAGTCGTTTGAACTAAAATCCAGAAGACCAGAAACCGAAATTTCAACAAGCATTAATATTGGAAAAACAATTTTGAATGAAGCATGAAATTCAGGTGTGTGTGTGTGAGAGTTAAAATGAGAAAGGGAAGGCACGTGTGAGCTATGCAGATGTAGTTCATTGGAAGCGTGCCTGATGCGGCGAGAGGAAACTGCACCAGGTTGCTGCTTCCAGCGGCATTGATGTTGATGACCAGCCTGTTCTTTTATTTATTTTTCATCAATATCAATTTTAATTTCGATGCATGAAAATTTTCTCTGTTATTTTCAGGAAAGCTAAAAACATATTTTTTTTTTAATAAAAAAGTTAGAACGGCACCTCTCACGTTATAATCATTATTAACGAAACCACAGAATATAAGTAGAGATATTGTGTCTAAATCTCGTACTGTTAGAAACAAACGCTGTATGAGAAAGAAATTAAGTACAATTAGTGATCTAAATCTGTACTTAATTATTGAGTTGTTGGGTCCAGATTAGATGGTATAAATGATGATTAGTGCCCCCGCACTTGCATATTTTATGGTATTCCATATGATTTTCCCTTCCTTTGGAGGGCATATTAAAAATGGTATTATCTTTATAGGTTGGTGCTGATGTAAAATAGAATTATTATGTTTGTGAGTGGATCATTGCGCAATGCGCATTTCTTGTTTTGAAGGGCTCATTTCGATTTGGCATTTATCTTGTTCATCATACGGGGTGGTCACTGGCTAGCTAGGTGTGGTGTGGATACATATATATGGATATGGAAAATTGATGATGGCAAGCAACAATCATTGGGATTACTAGTGATACATATATGATGCGTCAAATAGTATGCCACTAAAATCTACGTATTTCTTAAATTGGGAATAATATGTATATGTTGGACATCGAATAGAATCCCACATGAACAAAAGTCTAATAAATGGCAAAAAAATATATATAGATTTTGGGACTCTCTTTTATATATATAGCATATAGATTTGGATTAGATGCCTAAATTTCTACTTGAGATAAACAAAGTTACTCACTTACTCTACATTGTTTACATCGATAAAGGGATAAAACAATCTATGGACTTATTTTGAAATATCCAATGTTGATGAAATATTGGACTGGACAAAACTGTTAGATATTAGTCATATTACACACAACTAATTCATTTTTAAGCCAAGTCTTGTAGCGGAGGCTTGTAACCTAGCGAGGCATAAGTGAGTGGAGGGTAATCGAGTCTTTGCTCGATGAGGTGTGATTATCTTAGTTTGTTTACTTCAGTGAAGTCGTACTAATTACGCCTTTAAACCTTTCGGTTTGGGTCCGAAGGGCCCCTTACATGCCAAGAGTGGGTAACAAACCACAAAGCAATTCATTTTTGAATGGATATGACATGCCTAAAATTGGCTATTATGACAACGATATGATGTAGTTTCAATTTATGGTGCGTTAGGGTATAACGATGAATAAAGATTAAAAAACATTGTGATTTTTAATAAAATAATATCTTTTATAGTTAATTTACATTAGGGCATTTTAAACACTTTTGGTAGGGGTGTAGCTAGGAAATATCCCTTCCAAACCGTAGCAATCTCTCTCTTTCTTTCAATTTGATGACACACCATTGGGTCTTAGGCTTTAACGATTGAAAGTTGGGTTGTTGTCAAGGTTTAGTGTTCATTTGCTTTTTAGTTCTTTATATCCATTTTTCTGGATGTAGTTTTGAGGCTGTTATTTCTTTTCGTAGATTTATTTTTGTTTACGCCTAAATTAATATTTTACTGGACAGTAAATGTCTATGTGAATATTAATTAAATTTTTGGTCCATGTCATGTCGGCGAACCCAAGTTCTTTAATTTTGCAAGTTTTGGTCCGCCAGTGAGGCCGCGCGGACTGAGTTACACAGTCCGTGTGCTGAATGGACCGCGCGAGCTGAGTTACACAGTCCACGCGCAGAACGAACTTCATGCGGAATGGACTTCACACCAACTACATAGCTCGCGCGCGGAATGATTATCTGACTCCGCGTAGGCGAGGCGAGCTGGCTCGCTGGCTCGCGTAGAAGACTTCGCGAGAAAGCAACAGGCGGAGTCCACGTGCATCACGTTAATCGTTAAAGACTCTTAAAGGTCTTTGACATGCTTCGGGCCAATCCCTGGGTCCTTTTAATATAAAAAGCCCTTTTAAGGCTCGCGAGCTGCAATAGCCCGCGAAATGGAAGTGAGCTTCAGGAGCACGCGAGATAGCCTCCTGTGATAGCCCGCGGGATGAATTTTAGTTCGCATAGGAGTCTTCAGTTGGCAGCGCGGAAGCAATGCCCTATGCGGAATGAAGTGTGCGAACTGGACATGTGTCACAAGATGGTTGGTTCACGTGGACAGAACAGTGTCCTTGTGCTATTAGGGTTTCAAAGTCCGACTTGAATTCTAAGCTATCTTTCTTCTGCCGCAAGTCGAACCACTATATAAAGGGCTCGAAGGTTTACAGAAAATGACAACTCTCAATACAACAAAACAATCAACTACTCAATAGAAGTATACAAACCTTCGACCTAGTTGAACCTCCAACGCTCCCCGGAGCTCTGCCTTCGCTTCCCTGCTGGAGCAACACTCTCTCAAACAAACACAAAAACACAATACAAACTGAAACCCAGTTATCTCTCGAGTTATCTCGAAAACCCTAACCCTAAGCGCCGCCGCCTAGGTTTTTCTTCAGAGCCCTCCGGACTCTACCCCGATTTCTCTCTTACCTCCCTATTGTTGCTCTGCTCGCGTCCTCCGTGAGTATCGATCGCCTTGTGCTCGTAAATTCCTCCTCTGAGGTGGCACCTGGAAGCCCCATTCGTCTGATCAAGAAGTCAAGCGCATAACACACAAACCCTTTCCTCGTCCGCGAGGTGGCACGCCCGCAGCACTCCCCCTTCTCTTTGCTCGCTATTTACCTCTGCTCCGCGCGCTGAGGATCGTGGCTAAAACATTGGCACGCCCAGTGGGACAGGGAGTACAAGCGATTCATCATAGGGAAACCAGAGGAAGCGCCGTACCGAAAGCCTCAGCTTTCTTGTCTTAAGCATATATCACTACGGTACAAGCCCCATAACAGCGCGGCTTGCCATTCCCTCACTCAAGAGCAGGTCCTTGCTCAGTTTGGTGACCCAAACTTTAGCAAGACTACCATGGTAGGCTCTCAGCCGACCCAAGACACAGGTTTTGCTCTATCTATGGAGCAAATCTTCCAAATGTTCGAGCAGCTGACGAGTCAGGGGTTGGCTACTCAACAAAGCGTTGCAAGCCTCTCTGAACAAGTCAAACAAGACAGAGACCTTCTGCAGGCCACCCATGACAAACTCACCACACTCGGTGAAAATTATGGCGACCTTGACGCCAAGTTCACTGAAACCAAGGGCTTGGTCGAAGGTAGCCTTCAACAGATCCGGTCGGATCTGGACCAGAACACGGAGACCGTGAAGCAGAACGCGGAGACCGTGAAGCAGCATGCAGAGATCCTGTCGCTCACTCGTGCAACAGTAGATGAACAGACTCGTCGCTTGGACGACCATGATGCCTCCTTCTTTGGAAGTAAGAACAGTCTGGAGAAGCTAGACGAATTCAAGGACAAACAGGACCGGCTGAACCTACGGGTCCTTGAAGTTGAAGACTGGATGAGGGCGCAGGCACCAAAGAACCCTGCTCTAAACCCTACTGGCCCAAACACGAACGAAGGAACGTCCAAGTACATCCCTCCCAATGAACGCGCCAGGGGAAACCCTAAAGTCGGGACTCCGAAGGCCCCGCAGTTCGTGTCAGGGACTGGACCTTCAAAGAATCTGTTCCCACATGGCTTTGCTGCTCCCTTCAAGGGACTTAACAACTCCCTACGCCAGGGAGCCGGGACACCAGATGACCCGCTTCTAGCCTACTCCAGCCCTAGTCCCAAGAGCGTTGGTGGATGTAGACCCCTTCCCGGCCGTGGTTGGTATGGTCGAGGTGAACTGGAACAACCAGCCGGCGGAGAACAGCCACCGCCGCGCGCCAAAGCCAGGCCAGTGGAGAGTCACCCTGGACTTGGCTGAACACCCAGAAGATGACGATCCGCGCCGAGGGCCCGTGGCCTAACGCGAGGTAACCAATCAAGCTATGATTCACTCGCTTTTACTTCAGCCTTTACTTCTGTTTTTTGTTTTCTTTTAGTTTCTTTCTTTCTCGCATTGAAAAAGAAAATACAAAAAAAACAAATAGCAGAAAGCCCAACAAGAGATCCTTGGTCTTGCTGAAATGCAAGACAACGTTCTTGCCTCTGAAGGCTTGAACTTTACTTAGGAGCATATCCTTGAGGCTTGATGACAACAGGCATTGCACATGCCTTCGAGTTACTGCCAGCGAAGTCAAGTCAGAGAGGCAATACAATTAGTTTGCGATACTCAATTAGTTGGCAGCCACTACTGGACAGTCAACTTCGTGGACTCCACTAGAATGATCTAGGAGGAATTAGCCGGCGCGCCTTATACCGACCGAAAGCCCTGGATGTCTATTTTCCAGAGGATTTTACGGTTCATCATTCCGACATTCATAGAGAGAGTTATGGCAGCTTGAATGCAGACAGGTCAGGATACGGCAAGTTATGGCAGCTTCCGCTTAAGCTCTACATCGCCGCTGCTGACTTGTTTATCGGCGGACTCTCGGCACAAGACGATGAGAGCGGAGTGGAACATGTCATTTACTATCTTAGAAGGGTGTTAACCGATTGTGAGACGCGCTACTCTCCAATGGAAGAGTTGGTGTCTTGCCCTCTTCTTCGCGGGTTGCAAGCTCCGCCACTACATGTTAGCCTTTATCACAGTGGTGATCGCTCCGTCCGATCTCGTCAAATACATATTTTCCCGCCCTATCCTACGGGGACGCTTAGGAAAATGGATATTGGCTTTGGCTGCATTCTCTTTGCCATATGTTCCGCCAAAGGCAGTTAAAGGACAGGCCATAGCGAACTTCCTTGCTCATCACCCACCAACCGAACTAACAACATTCCACGAGTTGGAGTTCGCCATAGTCTCCCTTACTCCATGGACTCTTTATCGTGGTCAGGATACGCGCGAATTTGCAATGTGCATTTTCAATGTGTTTTCATGACCTCGTAGCGTGCTTTCCTCACTAGGGGGCATGCTAAAGTTTTGATGTCCTTCCTTCATTCTTCTCAAGCAGCTTTGGCGAACAGACATCAAAACTGGGGGGCACATTGGATGATCGTGTTCTAGAAATTTCAGACTTTAGACCTTCTTCAAGTGTCCTTCTCATTATTTGGGCCAATCCCTGTGGCCTCCGAATCTCCAAGGTTGGTTCGCCATCTTTACGCGACCGTTCGTTGACTCATTTGTGTGCCTCTCATTGGTCGCACTGGGGGGGCAGCGAAGTGTATGGCCTCTGAAATTTTTTCTTCTTTATGCGGCCGTTCGCCGACTCCTTTGTTTGTCTCTCATTGGTACATACTGGGCAGCGAAGTACATAGCCATTGTCATTCAATGTTTATCACCAAGAGTTTACGCAGGGCCATTTTTTGGAATCTAGTCAAGGCAAACATCTGCTGCAAGCGAATGCGGGCTAAGAGCAGGCGAATGCAAGAGAAGAGCAGGTGAGTGCGCGTTAAGTTCAAGACCAAGGTGCCTGGGCGAGCCGTACAGCAGTTCGCTACAATGCCTAGCCGAGTGCGTTGGTTACACGGCCTATTCACAGGCTTGTCTCCTCACACTCATTTTATGTATGACCCGAGCCAATACCAGTGGCTTTAAAGCAGCACGAACATAAACCTCTTCAGTCATTTTTGACATTCATGACTTCGAGGTTGGGGGGCAATGTTTACGCCTAAATTAATATTTTACTGGACAGTAAATGTCTATGTGAATATTAATTAAATTCTTGGTCCATGTCATGTTGGTGAACCCAAGTTCTTTAATTTTGCAAGTTTTGGTCCGCCAGTGAGGCCGCGCTGACTGAGTTACACAGTCCGCGTGCGGAATGGACCGCGCGAGCTGAGTTACACAGTCCACGCGCGGAACGAACTTCATGCGGAATACACTTCACGCGAACTACATAGCTCGCACGCAGAATGATTATCTGACTCCGCGTAGGCGAGGCGAGATTGACACTCCGCGTAGGCGAGGCGAGCTGGCTCGCTGGCTCGCGTAGAAGACTTTGCGAGGAAGCAACAGGCGGAGTCCGCGTGTATCACGTTAATCGTTAAAGACTCTTAAAGGTCTTTGACATGCTTCGGGCCAATCCCTGTGGCCCTTTTAATATAAAAAGCCTTTTTAAGGCTCGCGAGCTGCAATAGCCCGCGAAATGGAAGCGAGATTCAGGAGCACGCGATATAGCCTCTTGTGACAGCCCGCGAGATGAATTTTAGTTCGCATATGAGTCTACAGTTGGCAGCGCGGAAGCAATGCCCTATGCGGAATGAAGTGTGCGAACTGGACATGTGTCACAAGATGGTTGGTTCGCGTGGACAGAACAGTGCCCTTGTGCTATTAGGGTTTCAGAGTCCGACTTGAATTCTAAGCTATCTTTCTTTTGCCGCAAGTCGAACAACTATATAAAGGGCTCGAAGGTTTACAGAAAAGGACAACTCTCAATACAACAAAACAATCAACTACTTAACAGAAGTATACAAACCTTCGACCTAGTCGAACCTCCAACGCTCCCCAGAGCTCTGCCTTCACTTCCCTGTTGAAGCAACACTCTCTCAAACAAACACAAAAACACAATACAAAATGAAACCCAGTTATCTCTCGAGTTATCTCGAAAACCTTAACCCTAAGCGCCGCCGCCTAGGTTTTTCTTCAGAGCCCTCCGGACTCTACCCCGATTTCTCTCTTACCTCCCTATTGTTGCTCTGCTCGCGTCCTCCGTGAGTATCGATCACCTTTTGCTCGTAAATTCTTCCTCTAAGGTGGCACTGGAAACCCCCTTCGCCTGATCAAGAAGTCAAGTGCATAACACATAAACCCTTTCCTCGTCCGCGAGGTGGCACGCCCGCAGCACTCCCCCTTCTCTTTGCTCGTTATTTACCTTTGCTCCGCGCGCTGAGAATCGTGGCCAAAACAATTCTGTTTTTTATTTTCTTATCTATTTTGTTTGTATGCGGATGATTCATGCTTAAGCGCTTGGTCGTCATGATCTTTGATCAATGGAGTTTTCTCTTGTCCTTTAAAAAAATTACATTAGGGCATTTTAGTATTTCAATAGATCAAACTCTTGTAGTGACAAAATAGTTTGCAAGGTACATGGCAATAGTTGCATCCAAATCAAATTAACATAAGGGTAAAATATTGCATAGTCCTTGTGGTATGAAGTCGACATCTGTTTAGTCATTATGGTTTTATTTTAATCTGAATGGTTCTTAAAGTCACAATTTTTAATCTGTTTAGTCCTTGTGGTTTTATTTTAATCTGAATGGTCCTTAAAGTCTTAATTTTTCATCTAAATGGTCCTAGGCCACGTCAGCAATTTAGCTGAGAAAATACGTAAAATATTGTATAATCCTTGTGGTTTCAAGTCGACATCTGTTTCGTCCTTATGGTTTTATTTTAATCTGAATAGTCCTTAAAGTCACGATTTTTCATCCAAATAGTCCTTATGGTTTTATTTTAATCTCAATAGTCTTTAAAGTCATGATTTTTATCCAAATAGTCCTTATGACCTTTAACTGAGAAAATTATCGGAATGACTATTTGGATGAAAAATCCTGACTTTAAGGACTATTCAGATTAAAATAAAACCATAAGGACTATTTGGATGAAAAATTATGACTTTAAGGACTATTCAGATTAAAATAAAACCATAAGGACTAAACAGATGTCGACTTTAAACCAGAAGGACTAAACAGATGTCGACTTCAAATCATAAGGACCATTCAGATTAAAATAAAATCATAAGGATTAAACAGGTGTCGACTTCAAATCATAAGGACTTAAACAAATTTCAATTCTTAAAATAATTTTGAAAGCTAGTTGATTATTGATGGAAATTCACAACATATAGTGACACTAGCTATATACGCATATAGTATTTGGATGAAACAATCGGGACTACTCGTCACCGCAAAAAAACTCAGTTGAAGAAAAAGAGAGAGATGTGGCAGGCAGAAAATGCTCGGGTATATAGTCTCCTCTAAAGCAGAAATGATATATAATCACTTGTACTAGCTAGCTAGTCGAGCTTTACAAAGAATATATGGCTAAAAAATTTGAGGAACCTTGTACTATAGTTTCTTGGAATAGTTGTACGTTATATATTGAACCTCATCTGTTTCTATTCTTGTCCTTCTTTTCTTTTCATGGAAACTAAAACTAAATGAGTGACAAGTGTTTGCATTTGAACCCCATCTCTCATTGCTCTTGCTTCAAATCGATAAACTACCTCCGGCCCAATTCTCCAAAGTCGAAAGTTCCAAACTAACTTCGAGTTTCGCCAAAGTGACTTAGAATGACAGAAGATGCTGGAATGGCCATAGGTATATATAGCTCTTTGATTCTTTCTTTGTCAAATTCTATCGGCTTGATCGAGTTCCTTTCTTGCATGTAATACTTGTTCAGTTCTCTCCCCACATACTAGATGTGGTTAGGTACATTGTTGGACAGAGCATATCTTCCTAACTTATTATGCATCATGTTTTTTAGGTTTTATATAATTGATTGACACTAGGATATGAGATTACTTTCATCTTCATATACGACTCATACTTGTATCAAGTTAGTGATAAGTGATAACAATAATAAACATCCGAAGTTGTCTCTCATCACCTTTCGGATATATCTTAAATCGATCTCTTTATTCGTTTATGTGTGAATTTGGAAAAAACTTCAGAAAAAATGTTGTTTTCTTTCAATTATATCAGTGATAGATCTATCACTGATAGAAATGAAGACGTTGCATGGTACACGCAAAAGCAGCATCTTCATCGTTACATTTAAAACCCGATTGACAATATAGGCATTAAGAGACAATAGACAAATTGTTTCTAATATTGATTCTTGACAAATAGAACTAAATTGTCGAAACTTTCATTATGGTAGCTTTTACTTAATTGAACTCGATCGCTGGCGTCATTCAAAGGACAATTAAGTGCTACATCCATTAATCGTTGATTAGCAAATCTCTCTGAAAATAATATACCTTCAAAATTAAACAGTTATAATTAAGCGTGATGAGGTACGTACGTAGTGCTATTACATCAATCTGTAATATATATGTCCACTAGATCGATCTATTGCTTAATCAAATCTGGACAGGCGAATTCTAGTGGGAGACAGTACGTGCCAATACACATTGTAAGCTTAATTGTCTGGCTTCATTTCGATAATTTGATCAGTTCATCAATATGAAGTTTTAGCAATTATATGAAGTTTTAGCAATTATATAGAGTTCTTGGACGTCAAAACAAGCACTAGAAGCTCTTTCTATGTAGTGCTCCAATATTTGATGAGTTCTCTAAAGATTTTCCATGATTTTCCAAAGTAAATCGAATCTTAAGCTCTAGTCCTTAGCTTTGGTGTTCATCTGCTGGCATGGTATACTTTTACGTAACTTAAAAATGAAACAACTTACTTTTCATGTTTACCACTATTTATGCTCACCCTTGTGATGGTATTAACTTACCAAGAGAAAGAAGTTGAAACTAATCCATTGAAAAACTATCAAGAAAATCAGAAATTAGTATTTCTCTAGTGTCAACTTAATTATCTACCTTCGTTCTAAATTTTTGTGTGAATGTCTAACTATTCATTTTGTAACTAATTCATCTAAGATCAACCACCTGTAGAAATAAACCAATTGACCAATTCACTTAAAGATTATCTAGTAATACAGCGTACGTATATAAGGGTTTGTGATAGCTAGTTCACTTTAACTCTCTTGACAATCCATCCATGATCCATCCATTTGTTTGTTATATCTGAAAGAATAAAGGATTCCCAATTCTAATTTGATTGAAACGATTTTTTGCAGAAATATCTGTGAAGGTGAATAGATCGACAGTAAATGACTTCGATCGATACTGCTAGTCTGATCGATATTGCTGTACTTTGATTAACATGCATTTTCTTTATCGTTTGCTATTTGGCTGAATCATATTCGTTGTAGGGTACATTAATTCTGGCTCCCACGCACTGAAGCTCGAGTACAACAGACCAGAGAGCTATATGCATGGTTTCTCATCTATGTCAGTTGGTTGATGCGATTGTAAGTGATGAAGAAATGGGGTTCACCACTCATACTGATTAGTGCTAGCAAAACTAATCATGCACTTCTTGCCTACCCTACTTAAAATTGATCAAAGACTCATTGTAGGCCTTATGATATCGAATTCAGTCTATCCCATTTCAAACACCCAATAACCTTCTTTTCTTTTGAGTTGCAGAAAATGAAAACTCCATTGATATGTTTCTGGGTTTATTTCTTAATTGTGGTTGAAGATCGTTTCTGGCTGTTGGAAAAAGGAAATCACGTACGTGGTTGTGGATTCAAAGAGGATGAGGCATTGAGGCTCCAATAATTATATCTGAGAGTTTGCTTTACTTGTGTCATGTCAAATCATGAAATTCTAATTTGAATGAAAAGGAGCTAGGTGTTGCAGGTGAGAACTGTGAGAAGGTTTGTTCATGACTTTCCTTCACAAAAGGCTTGAAAGTTACGACTCGATCAATATCGACCTACATGTTCATATCAATCTGGCTAGAAAGGGACACTGTCGACTAATTCTGCTCGCAGCTTCTGCCAAAATTATTGGACGGACTTTAGCCATTGATGGAGCTTAGTGGGGAGGCTACCCCATTATACTTAAAATGAACTCCAGTTGAATGTTCACTGGAATCAATTTTTACGATCGAGTAAAAAACAAGAAGAGAAAATGAGGAACAATTTAACTGGGATGTGGGATCTCTCATCGTTCACATTGCCAACTTTTGGCATTATCAATGCTTCATTTGGAGGTACTTTGTAAAGCTAGGTTAGGAGTAGCACACCCCATTTCACAATTCACATCCTAACTGTTTTGGCCACGATCCTCAGCGCGCGGAGCAGAGGTTTCTAGCGAACAAAGAGAACGGGGAGTTGCGGGCGTGCCACCTCGCGGACGAGGAAAATGTTGATGGTGTGCGAGATCTTGACTTCTGATCAGGCGACGGGAGTTTCAGGTACCACCTCAGACGAGGATTTACGAGCACAAGCGATCGATACTCACGGCGGCGCGAGCAGAGCAACTATAGGGAGTTCAGAGAGAAGTCGGGGGGTAGAGTCCGGAGGGCTCTGGAGAAGAAACCTAGGCGGCGGCGCTTAGGGTTAGGGTTTCGAGGAGCTCGAAGGGTAACTGGTTTGCAGTTTGTGTTTGTATTTGTTTGAGTGTTTTGAGTTGTCCATTTGTTAGGGTTCGAGCCCTCCTTATATAGTAGTTCGACTTGTGGCGGAAGAAAAGTAATTAGAATCCAAGTCAGACTCTGAAACCCTATAGCACAAGGGCACTGTTCTGTCCATGCGAACCAACCATCTTGTGACACATGTCCAGTTCGCACACTTCATTCCGCATAGGGCATTGCTTCCGCGCTGCCAACTGTAGACTCCTATGCGAACTGGAATTAGGAGTATCCTCATCTCGCGGGCTGTTACAGGATGCTATCTTGCGTGCTCCTGTAGCTCGCTTCCATTTCGCGGGCCATTGCAGCTCGCGAGCCTCAAAAAGGCTTTTTACATTAAGAGGGCCACAGGGATTGGCCCGAAGCATATCAAAGACTTGTAAAAGTCTTCGACCTTTTTCGTGGTGCGTGCGGACTCCGCATGTTGCTTCCTCGCGAAGTCTCCTACGCGAGCCAGTTCGCCAGCTCGCCTCGACTACGCGGAGTGTTAAATAGTCATTCCGTGCGCGAGCTAAGTGTTTCACGCGAACTGCGTAGTCCGCCTATTTCCATTCCGCGCGCGAGCTAAGTGAAGTCCAGTTCGCATGTCAACTCTGTTCTCAGCTCGCGTGGTCTTACTAAAAAGGCCATCACTTGTAAACTTAAAGAAACTTGGGCTCGCCGGTATAACATGGACCAAGAAATAATTAATATTTACATAGACATTTACTGTCCAGTAAAATATTAATTCAGGCATAAACATTGCCCCCTAGCCTCGAAGTCATGAATGTCAAAAAAATGACTGAAAAGGTTTATGTTCATGTTGCTCCAAAGCCACTGATATTGGCTTGGGTCATACATAAAATGAGTGTGAGTAGACAAGCCTGTGAATAGGCCTTGAAACTCAAGCACCCATTAAGGCATTGTAGCGAATTGATGTACGGCTCGCCTAGGCACCTTGGACTTGGACTTGAACTTCAAATGCATTCGCCTGCCCTACTTGTGCATTCGCTTGCTTTTTGCTTGCATTCGCCTACTCAACTCAGAAGACATAGTACATAGCATATACCGCGAGCGAATGTAACTCGCATGCATGTATCTTGAGCAAACACATGTGACTTGAGTAGATTCTAAAAAATAGCCCTTCGCGAGCTCTTGGCGATAGCGGACCAACATGGAATGACAATGGCTATGTACTTCGTTGCCCCCCAGTACGAACCAGTGAGAGACAAACAAAAGACGCGGCGAACGGCTGTATAAAGCTGAAAAATTTTAAGAGACCATGCACTTCGCTGCCCCCCAGTATATACTTCGTTGCCTCCCCAGTGCGAACCAATGAAAAGTAAACAAAGGAGTCGGCGAACGGCCGCATAAAGCTGGCGAACCAAGTTTGAAAATTTGGAGGCCACAGGGATTGGCCTAAATAATGACTAAGACACTTGAAGAAGGTCTAAAGTCTGAAATTTCTGGAACACGATCCGCCAATGTGCCCCCCAGTTTTGATGTCTGTTCGCTGAAGCTTCTTGAGAAGAATGAAGGACATCAAAACTTTAGCATGCCCCCCAGGGAAGGAGTTGCGGTACCAATGCCCCCCAGTGAGGAAAGCAGGCTACGAGATCAGGAAAACACATTGAAAATGTACATTGCAAATCCGCGCGTATCTTGACATGTCTGCATTCAAACTGCCATAACTCTCTCCAGGAATGGCGAAATGACGAACCGTAAAATCCTCTGGAAAGTAGATATCCAGGGCTTTGTGTTAATATAAGGCGCGCCAGCTAATGCTTCCTGGATCATTCCAATGAAGTTCGCGAAGTGGACTGTCTGGTAGTGGCTGGTGCAATTTTTAGAATGGCAAACTAGTTGTATTGCCTCTCTGACTTGACTTCGCTGGCAGTAACTCGAAGGCATACAGAATGCCTGTTGTTGTCAAGCCTCAGGGATAGGCTCCTAAATGAAGTTCAAGCCTGTTAGAGGCAAGAAAGTTGCCTTGCGTTTCAGCAAGACCAAGGATCTCTTTTTGGGTTTTTTGCTATTTGATTTTTTTGGTATTTTCTTTTTCAGTGCGAAAAAGGAAAGGAATTGAACGAAGCGGAAGTAAAAACTGAAGGAAAGCTAGGAACAAAGATAAGAGGGTATCATAGCTTGATTAGGTACCCTTCGTTAGGCCATGGGGAAGGCCTCCCACGCTTCACTCCGAGCCTCGATGCCGTTGTGTTCTCGGCATGAGACTTCTTGTGTTGAGAAGCTCCAAGTGTGGAGTTGAGATGTTGCGCGCCAACAACTTTGAAGCGTGAATGAGGTAGCTCGTAGGGAAGGCGAGCTATGCAGAACGATGACTGGTTCGCAGGGAAGCCATGCAACCGTCCAGCAGCTAGGTCGAATTGATCACATCCAGTTGCTTCTTGACTATTGCCTTCTTTGAGAAAGCAAAAGACCTCTTCGCATAGGACAAATTGGGCATATTCGGGTTTTCCTTGGCCAGTAAGATCACCCTCTTGGTGAGGACGTTTGAGGACATAGGTTTGCCCTCCATGTGTTTGACCTATGTCCACATATTTGTCTCGCATAGGAAAGTTGGCTCCTGGGTCACCTTGCATGCGAATTTGTGATTCGCCACCAGTGTTTGACCCGCTCTCTTTCCCTAAGGTGGATTGTTCTGTCCTACCTTCAAGCTTATCTTCCTGGGGAACAACGTCGGCTTTTGAGATAAGATCATTATCCAAAGTCTCGCCGGCCTCGACCTCAGATACTTTGTCATTGATTGACAAAGCAGTCTCTTCCTTGGACGTAAGTTCATCCAAAGGAAAATCTCTGCCAACCGTAGGCTTAACATTCTAGCGTTGTAAAGCCTTTTCATTTTCTTCAGCAGCCGCTTGCGCATCTAGTTGCTTATGCAACTCGTCAAGTCTGCGCCAATCCATTATCACAGCTTCTTTTCCCTTGTCGTGACTTGGGGCAGCGCCTTGATCACGTTCAGTAATTGGACAAAGCTTGGGTTGATCATGCCCTTGATCACGGTGGTTAACTAAAGAAGACAGGCGAGCTCCGCCTTACCCCCCATGCATCTGGCCCGTGTCCACGTATACATCTCGCATGAGGAAGCTGGCTACTTGGAAGTTGTGGTTCGGCATCATGCAAAGTTGTGGTTCACCATCAGTGTGTGAACCGATTTCTTGTTCAGAGATGGACTGTTCTGTCCTATCTTCAGGCTTCTTTTCCTGAGGAACACCGTGAAATTTCAAGATGGGATTATCATCCATAATCTCGCCGGCCTCTACCTCAGGTCCTTCATCATCGATTGACGAAGTGTTTCCTTCTTTGGACGTGGGTTCGTCCAAAGGAAGGTCTTCACCATTAGATCGGCTGCCAGGAAACTCAATCTTTTTGGCAAGGACATGCTTATCAGTTATAGCAAGGGTCATCTTCAAGGCATTTGTGGTTTGCCCCAACTCTTTTTGGGTTCGTTGGAAGGACCCTTCAAATATATCCTTGTTTTCCTTGATGTTATCTGCAAACGGGCTGAACTCCTCATTGAGGATATCTAAGTTTCCCTTGAAGTCTTCAGTGAGTACAATAAGGTTGTGCTGGTCTGCTTTCCAAAGGATCTTGTCCCCTTTGGCCTGTCCAGCAAGGCCGTCGACCTTCACAATAAGGTCAATGATGCTTTGTTGAGTAGCCAACCCCTGGCTCGTCAACTGCTTGAACATCTGGAAGATTTGCTCCATAGACGGAGTAGAGTCTGTATCTTGGGTCGGCTGAGAGCCTACCATGGCGCTCTCGCTTCCCTATGGTGAATTGCTTGTACTCCCTGTCCCACTGGGCGTGCCAATGTTTTGGCCACGATCCTCAGCGCACAGAGCAGAGGTTTCTAGCGAACAAAGAGAACAGGGAGTTGCGGGCGTGCCACCTCGCGGATGAGGAAAATGTTGATGGTGTGCGAGATCTTGACTTCTGATCAGGCGACGGGGGTTTCAGGTGCCACCTCAGACGAGGATTTACCAGCACAAGCGATCGATACTCACGGCGGCGCGAGCAGAGCAACTATAGGGAGTTCAGAGAGAAGTCGGGGGGTAGAGTCCGGAGGGCTCTGGAGAAGAAACCTAGGCGGCGGCACTTAGGGTTAGGGTTTCGAGGAGCTCGAAGGGTAACTGGTTTGCAGTTTGTGTTTGTATTTGTTTGAGTGTTTTGAGTTGTCCATTTATTAGGGTTCGAGCCCCCCTTATATAGTAGTTCGACTTGTGGCGGAAGAAAAGTAATTAGAATCCAAGTCGGACTCTGAAACCCTATAGCACAAGGGCACTGTTCTGTCCATGCGAACCAACCATCTTGTGACACATGTCCAGTTCGCACACTTCATTCCTCATAGGGCATTGCTTCCGCGCTGCCAACTGTAGACTCCTATGCGAACTGGAATTAGGAGTATCCTCATCTCGCGGGCTGTTACAGGATGCTATCTCGCGTGCTCCTGTAGCTCGCTTCCATTTCGCGGGCCATTGCAGCTCGCGAGCCTCAAAATGGCTTTTTACATTAAGAGGGCCACAGGGATTGACCCGAAGCATATCAAAGACTTGTAAAAGTCTTCGACGTTTGTCGTGGTGCGCGCGGACTCCGCATGTTGCTTCCTCGCGAAGTCTCCTACGCGAGCCAGTTCGCCAGCTCGCCTCGCCTCGACTACGCGGAGTTTAAATAGTCATTTCGCACGCGAGCTAAGTGTTCCACGCGAACTGCGTAGTCCGCCTATGTCCATTTCGCGCGCGAGCTAAGTGAAGTCCAGTTCGCATGTGAACTCTGTTCTCAGCTCACGTGGTCTTACTAAAAATGCCATCGCTTGTAAACTTAAAGAAACTTGGGCTCGCCGGTATAACACGGACCAAGAAATAATTAATATTTACATAGACATTTACTGTCCAGTAAAATATTAATTCAGGCATAAACACTAACCACCTCCGATTCCCATTCCTCTCAATTGCTTTTTTCAGGCCGAGTTGTTAATCGTTGCTGTGTGTGGTGGCAGAAAAATTAAGAGAGAAAGACATACAAGTAAAAAATCTCAGACCTGTACCAACTCAATAATTTTTTTACTCAGTTGTATTGAAATGTTATTTATGTAAATCATATATGGTGGCGTAGATAGTTGTGAATTTATTTATTTCGCTTGAATAAATTTAGATTTAATGGTAGTTGATAAGTACAATTCACATTCTAGCCAAATCCTTTTTTGTTGATTCTCACTAGGACTAAGTTCTAGTCATGTATGTGCTTAATTCATGCAAGACAAACACTTGGGACTACGTTCTATAATAGATGAAGTTAATAACATAATGTGTAATGGGCCTTGATCCATACAGACAATTGGACCAGGCTGTTTACAGTGTTGTAATCACATTCGACTATATATTGTGATCCCAAAACCCTACAGAAATTTGCCGGTAAGATCCAAACGGAAAATGATAGCAACATAACTATGCTGGAGTCATATATGCGAATCTGGGTACAAAAGAATGCATCTAATATCATATCTGAGAAGTCAATGAAAACAAAATGAGACAGAAGAAGAGCCCCTGATAATCAAACAAATGCAAAAGGCTACTTTTGAATGTTGGATTTCTTGAAAATCTTATAAAATATAGTCATGCATAATACTCACCGGACCACACCTGTAATTGTAGTGTCTTTACTTTAAGGTTGAAACGATTTATTAATTTCAATACTAATTTGATTACAGATGAAGTTGTCCAAGTACCTTGCTATTTTTTTTGAGAAGAACCCTGTTAATTAAGTTAATTAATTCGCGTGATAGTGAGTACGACCGGTCCTTCAACACCATTCCTCCTATTTGTCCACTTGGCAGAAGTAGCTGGCTCCAAATTATAAATTTTCTTAAGAGGAAAATAAGATCAGTGTTATTTTGAGAAATTCTACAACGTACGTTCAGCCGCTAGAAATACCCAACATATCTACTATCCACTTGCATGGGTCATAATTAGGTTAGTGTGTCATCAGCGCGGCACGTACGTCTCCCTGTCTAAAAGTTCCTTTAGAACTAATAGACCCTCCTACGATTCTCTACCAATTGCCACCCCTCAGCATCAATAACATGTTTTGGTCTTGCAGGGCTTTGGTCTTGCTTGTTTCTTCTGATTCTCATAGTACCTATGGCCAAAACCATTACCATTATACCTATGGCCATAACCATTACTAGTGTACCTTTGGCCAGAACCATTACCATAGTACTTTTTGTCAAACAACGAAAAACGTGACCCGTAGATCAACCGTGTATTGATATTGTCTTAACTTAACCACCTTTAAGGTGTTGAGTTTTAATCACAAAAGACTTCGGTACAATTAAGAATGATCTACCCACTTATAAGTTATATTTTATTTTCTCACTTTTTCAATGTGGGATCTCTCCTCTCCAACACTCCCCCTCACGTGCAACCTAACTTTTATGTCTGCACGTGAAACTGATTAAAAAACTGAACCCGGACCCTATGATAACCGATAGGACCTCAAATTTCCAATGACAACTGAAAGAACCCCAAACTTAAAAGAACCAAACCATGACCATGACCCTTGAGAGAACCAATCCGGGCTCATTGGAGACGCAACTGGAGAGAGACCCACTCTGATACCATGTCAAACAGTGACAAGCGTGGCTCGTGGATCATCCGTGTGCCGATATTGTCCCAACTTAACCACCTTTAAGGTGTTGGGTTTTAACCACAAAAATGCCTCGGTACTGTTTACGCCTAAATTAATATTTTACTGGACAGTAAATGTCTATGTAAATATTAATTATTTTCTTGGACCATGTCATACCGGCGAAATGGAGTTTCTCTAAGTTTACAAGTGATGGCTTGCCAGTAAGACCACGCGAGCTGAATTACGTAGTTCGCGTGCGAACTGGACTTCACTTAGCTCGCACGCGGAATGGACATAGGCGGACTACGCAGTTCGCGTGGAACACTTAGCTCGCGCGTGGAATGCCTTCGCGCGGAATTACTATTCAACACTCCGCGAGGCGAAGCGAGATTGGCAGTCCGCATAGGCGAGGCGAGATTGCCAGTCCGCATAGGCGAGACGAGATGGACTCTCCACGTAGGCGAAGCGAGGCGAGCTTGTGAACTGGCTCGCGTAGGAGACTTTGCGAGGAAGTAAACAGGCGGAGTCCGCGCGCACCACGACAAACGTTAAAGACTTTGACAAGTCTTTGACATGCTTCGGGCCAACCCCTGTGGCCCATTAAATATAAAAAGCCCTTCTAAGGCTCGCGAGCTGCAATAGCCCGTGAAATGGACGCGAGCTACAGAAGCACGCGAGATAGCACCCTGTAGCAGCCCGCGAGATGAGGATGCTCCTAATTCCAGTTCGCATAGGAGTCTATAGTTGGCAGCGCGGAATGAAGTGTGTGAACTGGGCAGGTGTCACCAATTGGTTGGTTCGCATGGACGAAGCAGTGTCCTTGTGAATTAGTGTTTCAGAGTCCGACTTGGATTCTAATCACTTTGCTTCTGCTGAACCACTATATAAGGGGCTCGAACCCTAACCGAAAGCTCTCTCTCAAAATCAATACAAACAACAAACACAATACAACTGAAACCCAGTTACCCTTCGAGCCTTCCTCGAAACTCTAACCCTAAGCGCCGCCGCCTAGGTCTTTCTCCAGAGCTCTCCGGACTCTGCATCCCCGCTTCTCTCTGAACTCCCTGTAACTGCTCTGCTCGCGCCGCCGTGAGTATCGATTCGCTTGTGCTCGTAAATCCTCCTCAGAGGTGGCACCTGTAACCCCCATTTGCCTGATCAAGAAGTCAAGCGCACCCCCATCAACCTCTTTCCTCATCCACGAGGTGGCACGCCCGCAACACTCACCCTCCCTCTTTGTTCGCTAGAGACCTCTGCTCCGCGCGCTGAGGATCGTGGCCAAAACATTGACACGCCCAGTGGGACAGGGAGTACAAGCGAATACATCATTGGGAAACCGGAGGAAGAGGCGTACCGAAAGCCCTAGCTTTCTTGTCTCAAGCACAGATCGCTACGGTACAAGCCCCATAATAGTGCGGCTTGCCGATCCCTCACTCAAGAGCAGGTCCTTGCTCAGTTTGGTAATCCAGATTACAGCGAGACCGCCATGGTAGGCTCTCAGCCGACCCAAGATACAGACTCTGCTCCATCTATGGAGCAAGTCGTCCAGATGTTCGCACAACTCACGGGGCAGATCCAGGGTTTGACAACCCAAAGCTCCGCCACTCAACAAAGCCTCACCGACCTTGCTGCTAAGGTCGACGGCCTTGCTGAACAAGTCAAAAGGGACAAAACCCTTTGGGAAGCAGACCAGCACAACCTTACCGTACTCACTGAAGACTTCAACCAGTTTGTCAGCGAAACAAGAGAAACCAAGGGCTTGGTCGAAGGAAGCCTTCAACAGATCTGTTCGGATCTGGATCAGAACACGGAGACCGTCAAGCAAGGCGCGGAGACCGTCAAGCAACATGCAGAGGTCCTGTCGTTCACTCGCGCGAGAATAGACGAGCAGACTCGCCGCTTGGACGAGCACGACACCAAGCTGCATGACCAGCAGAATGCTTCCTTCTTTGGAAGTAAGAACAGTATAGAAAAGCTAGACGAGTTCAAAGACAAACAAGATCGGCTGAACCTACGGGTCCTTGAAGTTGAGGACTGGATGAGGGCGCAGGCACCAAAAAACCCTACTCTAAACCCTACCGGCCCAAGCGCAAGCGAGGGGACAGCCAAGTACATTCCTCCCAACGAACGCGCCAGGGGAAACCCTAAGGTCGGGACTCTGAAGTCCCCGCAGTTCGTGCCAGGGGCAGGAACGTCAAAGACCCCGCTCCTGCATGGCTCGTTTGCCTCCCCTAGGGGGCTGAATAGTTCTCTACGTCAAGGAACCGGGACACCAGATGACCCGCTTCTCGTTCATTCCAGCCTTACTCCCAAGAACGGCGGACAGGTCGTCAGTTTCGCTGCATGGCCAAACCATGGGGAAGGGGCAGAGTCCGCGCCCGTGACAACAGCCGACTGGCGCCAGCTTATCTCCTCCATTGTCAAGGAGCAAACCGGACACGGTGATGCTAACTTGCAGTATCGCGACCCCTATCCAGATAGCGTGGCGCAATACCCCTTCCCGCATGGGTTCAAGAACGTAGTGTTCACTACCTTCTCTGGCGAAACAAGGGAGGACGCAGCAACCCACATGGCCCGTTTCAAAGTCCAATGCGGCCAGTACGGGAACAATGACATCCTCAAGCTCAAGCTCTTTGGGACATCTCTGTCCGAAGCTGCATTTACTTGGTACTCCAGGTTGAAGCCAGGATCCATTGCGGACTGGCCTACCATGGAGAAGCTGTTCCGGGAGACCTACGATACCATTGAGCCAGAGGTCGGCCTTGACTCCCTCACTCAGATGAGTCAGCAGAGCATGGAGTCAGGAGTCTCCTTCCTCCAGCGGTTCAAGATCCAACAAGCCAAATGCGACTTTCTCCTACCCGAACAGGAAGTCATTAAGTTGGTTGTCCGTGGTCTCGAACACCGCCAGCGGCTGAAGCACCATGGGGAACACTTCATGTCTATGGGCGACCTCATCAACAAGGTCGGCAGCTATGAACTAATCCTCAACGAGATGGACGAAAAGGCGAATGCCTCCAAAGGGACGTACGTACCGTGGAGGAACAGGATAGTCGGGGCGTTAAACCTCCAATCCTCCACGTTCGACCCTTACTACCAAAGGCAAGAGGAGAATGAGGCCGCGCAGGGGTATGTTGACGACGTCGGAGCAGTCGAACTGACCGGGAAGCCTCTGGCTCACAAACTGAAGAATCTCAAGATGACCCGCGAGCCAATCACCATTCAGTCCTTTGCATGGACTAAGCCCGAATACGAGTCTTACACGTATGATGCGAAAAACGCCCATCTTGTCTTTAATGACTTGATTGAGGCGAGCTACGTGCGCCTGGACCATAAGATCCCGTCCAAAGAAGAGCTAAAGGACAAGAAGTATTGCAGTTTCCACAATGCTTACAATCACGACACCAAGGACTATGTCAAACTCCGCGACCAACTGCAGACTTGGTTGAATTCGGGCGCCCTGAAAATGAAGACGCCAGGAAGCACAGCTTCTCTGGTGGACGTGGATCCTTTCCCCGCCATGGTTGGTATGGTCAAGGTGAATTGGGCCGACCAGCCAAGGGAGAACAGCCGTCACCGCGCACCAAAGCTAGGCGAGCGGCGAATTACCTTAGACCTGGCCGAGCATCCAGAGGATGATAGTCCGCGCCGGGTGCTTAAGCGAGACCGAGAGGATGGTAATGCTGACACACGTCAGTCATCTCGTCGGTACACTTACAACGTCAACCTCGCGCACGAGGTCCTAGACGATCTTATTGACGGCGGACTCATCACTGTGTCGAGGGCTTTGCCCTATGTTGAATACAAGGAGGGCCGCGTCCACTGCAAGCTCCATGACAGTTGGGGACACAGAACTCGCGACTGTTACCAGCTCCGCGAGCAAGTCCAGGACTGGTTAGACCTCAAGTATATTCGCTTCGAGGACAAAGGCGGCTTCATGATCACAGTTGCTGACATCGCCTGGCCTCGCATCGGCCAGCGCGCGATAACTTTGGACTTATCTCCAAACGCAGGCAAACGCGACCCGCCAGGTCGAAACCGTAAGAGGCCGGCGAATGACTACACCGTTCTGGCGAACCAAAATGGGAACCACTACCCGACAAGGGAGGTAGCCGCCAGACCACAGCCCGATCGCCTTTCAAGAAAGGATAAAGGCAAAGCTACCATGCGGGACGATATACCGTCTCCAGCTGACAACTATCAACCCATGAGTCCCAGGACTCGCGAGGAGCTGGAACAGAGGATCAAGCGCCTCGAAACCTTCGTTCAATCACACTGGATTAAAGATGTACCTTCCTCTCCAGCTTCAAGCGAGATGGACATCTCCGACTCCGGCAGTGAACGCCAAGATAGCGAGGCTTCAAGCCCCAGGCGAGGTATCTTGACTGACCCCTATATTCCTTCGACATCCAAATCAGCGATCAAGGAAGGGATTTGGTACACACAGCAAGGGGGAAAGCCGGTTACCATCAACAGATCCAAGAAGCGGAAGCTACAAAAGAAGTATGGCAGCATACTGCGTGCCTTGCGAGCTGCCGATGATGGCATCATCCGACCCTCGCAGCTCGCGCAGACACCCGAGAGAATGTGGAGAGAAGCTGAGGGCTTGCGCGCTCTACTCCAAAGGCCACCTGTCACGCCTCCACGTGTCTGTGCGCAGGCAGCAGACGACCCCGCTCCAAAGGCGAATGTCTTTTGTCGCCTCACCGTGCCACTAAGACAGGATCCGCACCCCGCGAGGTACAGATCATCGCCGAAACCGGCAAGAAGAAGGGAGCCACATCGGAACCTGAGAGAAGAAGGGATGTTTTACCTCCTCCAAGGCGCAAGAAATCGCCGGAAGCCGAACGACAAAGAGACCCACCACCTCCACCAAGGCGAAGGCAGTCGCCAGAGGCTAAAAGAAGACGAGAACCGTCTTCCCCAGCAAAGCGAAGACTGTTCGCCGCATCAAGGCCAGAACCAAGGCGCGAGCTGCCTCGGTCATCACATCCTCCGAAGCCTATTCGCCAGGAACCTGAGGCTAAAAAGGAGCTATCACGACCGGGTCCGCCCCAACCTCAACCCACACAGGAGCCTCAGGTCTCAGTACTTCCTCCACCTAGGGCAGAGGACAATGCCAGAGCCCCACTAGCCGCGGATAAGCTTTCAGCCGAGGACAAACAGCCTTCAACCAAACTCATGTGGCGACCACGGCAGCCAGAGGGTAACGTCTCGCCAGGGGTCGAAAGTAGCACCTCCAGCCCTAACCTCGCGGAGCTCATGGCCCAATGCTTCCGCGAAAATTCACTAAACGAGGAGACTCATTCCGAGCCTCGAATCGACTTGGGCGACGACCAAGCAGAAGGGTAGGGTGAATCATTCACCTGCAATGTGCTCGAGGTCTCTGCATGGCCAGAACATGAAGAAGTCAACCCGGCAGAGAGCGCATTTGCTGTGCTCGAAGGAGACAATGGACCCACTGAGACTCCACTAATCCCCGTCCACGAACAATTTTCTTTTCAGGTCGGAATGGTTTTCTTCATATCTGAGAGATACGCTCTCCCACCAAATACAACATGCAACGCGGCGGATATTCCAGACAATAGCGAGAATGTCTGCGACATATCGCCCCCTTGCAGCAGCGAGATGGGTCCAGTCCTGGCGGAACCTGTGAACGCTCCACCAGTGGAAGCTATGAGCAGCGTCATACGCATGCCGACTCTAACCTTCTCCACTCCGACTCTGGATATGGCCACTCACATGAGGCCATTGTATATCACGGTTGAAGTTGAAGGGATCATGATAAACAAAATCATGGTCGACACGGGGGCGGCAGTGAATGTCGTCACCACCCGCACTATGGGACTCCTTGGTATCCCACGCTCGATGATCCAAACTACGTCCTTGACAGTCAAGAACTTCACCGGACAAGTCTCCAAGACTCTAGGTTTGTTGTTCTTACGGGTCAAGGTGGGATCGGCTTCAAGGGTCTACACATTCTTCGTCGCCGAGTGTGCTTCTTCCTACAGCATGATCCTAGGCCGCGACTGGATACATAGAAGTTTCTGTGTGCCTTCCTCCATGCACCAAGAACTCCTGATTTGGGATACAAAGAAACGCGAGACGGTCCTTATCCAAGCAGACCCGCGTCCCTTCTCCATTTCCGCCAACTTCAATGACGCCCGCTACTACAATACTGATTTGGGTCCATTGGATGTCCAAGGCGTCGATTCTAAAGGCCGCCCATATGGGGTTACTGCCTCCAACTTAACACGATGGGGACTCACTCAGGCGAGGGACGACTTACAACGTCCTCACACCATTGCGGACCCCCTCCAACCGTCTTATGATTAGTACATCCTCAGAAGAAGCACGCGAGGCTGGCGAGTCCTTGTGTGAGAGACTACTCTCATATTGGGCAGAACACGAAGCCTATGACAGAGTCGCCACTATGGAGTACGTAGACAAGATAGTAGACTATACCGATGCCGAGGAGGAAGTTATTCAGTTAGCTCCCGCTGCCTTGGACGATACACCGCCTCAAGTCCGCGATCCCACCTTACAAGTCGACGTGGGAACTGCAGAGAAACCCTTATTACTTTCCATCAGTGCCAAGTTGGCGGGACAAGAAAAGGAAGACCTTCTCGCCTTACTACATGAATATAGGGATTGTTTCACCGCGCAGTACGAGGACATGCCTGGCCTATCCCCGGATTTAGTTTGTCACCGTCTGCCTACTCACCCGGATAGACGTCCAGTTCGCCAAGACGGCAGATTCATGCGAACTGAGACCCAGATCTTGGTCAAAGAAGAGATTGAGAACATGCACCGATCAGGTATCATTCGCGTGGCCAAATACAATGAGTGGCTGTCCAACATCGTTCCAGTCCGCAAGAAGAACGGCAAAACGCGCGTCTGTGTTGACTACCGTGACCTCAACAATGCAACGCCTAAGGATATATATCCCATGCCTGTTGCTGACCTCCTCATTGACGCGGCCGCGGGGCATGAAGTGCTCTCCTTTATGGATGGAACCGTTGGGTACCATCAGATCCCTGTCGTTGAAGAAGATAGCCACAAGACTGCTTTCCGCTGCCCAGGGTTCGCGGGCGCGTTCGAGTATGTTGTCATGCCATCCGGACTCAAGAACGCGGGGGCAACTTATCAACGCGCCATGAACCTTATCTTTCACGACATCTTAGGCAAGTTGATCGAAGTCTACATCGACGACGTCGTGGTTAAAACCAAGACGCGGGCGACACACGTTGAAGACCTTCAGCAGGTTTTCACGCGAATGCGGAAACACCACCTGAAGATGAACCCTGCCAAATGTGTTTTCTTCGCGGAGGCAGGCGACTTCCTTGGTTTTCTCATCCATCAAAGGGGTATCGAGATACCCAAAGACAAGGCGCAGGCGGTAATCAACGCCTCGCCTCCTACGACCAAAAAGGAGTTCCAACAATTGATCGGGCGAATCAATTTCCTCCGCCGTTTCATTTCAAACGCGGCAGGGAAGGTTCAGCCTTTTTCGCCTCTTCTAAAGCTCCAGGGGGCAACCGAGTTCGTTTCGGAGCCACAACACCAGGAGGCCTTCGAGCGTATTAAGGACTATCTTGCAACTCCACCTGTTTTGGTTCCCCCTCGCCCGGGCGTTCTGCTTAAGCTCTACATCGCCGCTGCTGACTTGTCCATTGGCGGACTCTTGGCACAAGACGATGAGAATGGGGTGGAACACGCCGTTTACTATCTTAGCAGGGTGTTGACCGATTGCGAGACGCGCTACTCCCCAATGGAAAAGTTGTGTCTCGCCCTTTTCTTTGCAGGCTGCAAGCTCCGCCACTACATGTTAGCCTTTACCACGGTGGTGATCGCTCAGTCCGACCTAGTCAAATATATGCTTTCCCGCCCTATCCTACGCGGACGCATAGGTAAATGGATATTGGCCTTGTCTGAATTCTCTTTGCAATATGTTCCACAGAAGGCAGTTAAAGGACAGGCCATAGCAGATTTCCTCGCGCATCACCCGCCCACAGAGCTGACAGCATTCCGCGAGTTGGAAGTCGTTGCAGTCTCCCCTTCTCCATGGACTCTCTACTTCGACGGCTCGCGCACTGAACTCGCTGCCGATGCTGGGATCGCCATCGAGAACCCTGCAGGAGACCGCTTTTCTTACTCTTTCCAACTGGACTTTAAATGTACAAATAATCAGGCAGAATAAGAGGCGCTCATCATCGTCCTGGAAATCTTGCTAGACTTAGGAGTCCGCGAGGTTCAAGTCTTTGGCGACTCCTTACTAGTCGTCAACCAACTTGTGGCGAAGTTCAAGTGTTTAAGCTCGTCCATTGAACCTTACTTGCGAAAAGCTTTTGATGTCATGGACCGCTTCGACGATGTTCACATTGAACACATCCCGCACGAATTCAACTTCGCGGTGAACGAGCTCGCGCAGATCGCATCCGGTCTTAGCCTGCGCGATGGAGTGCACGAACGACTCCTCAAAGTCGAGAGACGTACACTTCCTTCTTTTCTTGCTAGGGGGCAATATGACACAGAACCTCTAAACGTCGCCGCCTTAGATCCTATCGATGAAGATTGGCGGCTACCGTTTATTGCCTACCTCGAACACCCTCATGACGCCACCCATTCCAGGCAAATGCGGTTTCTCGCCCTCAACTTTGTGCTTCGCAATGGTGAGCTTCGCCGGCGTGGCGAGGACGGTAACGACTTTCGCTGCGTGTATGGCAATGAGGCTAAGCGGCTTATGCGTGAGGTGCATTCCGGTGTTTGTGGTTCGCATCAGGTTGGACCCAAGATGCATTGGTTAATCCGCCGCCACGGTTACTACTAGCCTACTATTCTCAAAGATTGTATTACTTTTGCCAAAGGATGTCAGGATTGCCAGGCTCACGGACCAGTGCAACACATCCCAAACATTCCGTTACAGCCGATCATCAAACCCTGGCCGTGTCGAGGTTGGGCGATAGACTTCATCGTTCTCATTCACCCCCATTCCTCTGAGCAGCACAAGTTCCTTATCGTGGCCACCGATTTCTTTACCAAGTGGGTTGAGGCTGAGCCACTCAAGGTTGCTTCCGCGACCTCGGTCCGTAACTTTATTTTCAGCAACATTATCTCCCACTTTGGTATTCCAGAATGCATCGTGACGGACCGGGGGGCAGCTTTCATGGCGGATTCTGTAGTCACTTTCCTCACTGGTTATGGCATCAAACTCCTGCATTCAACCCCTTATTATGCCCAGTCCAATGGTCAGGCGGAGGCGAGCAACAAAGTGATCCTCGGCATCCTGTGCAAGATGCTAGAGTTGAACCCCCGCGTTTGGCATCTAAAACTTCACCATACTCTGTAGGCCTACCGTACCTCCAAGCGCGGTCCAACCGATACCACCCCTTATGCTCTCATGTTTGGCCATGATGCCGTCCTCCCCCTGGAGGTTCACGTCGCCTTGCTTCGTGTCCAGGAACAGCACCAGTTTCTTGGTGACGACTACGTCCAGGCAATGTGGCAAGAGCTTGAAGACCTTGATGAACATCGCATCACTGCTTTCAACAATCTCATCCTCGAGAAGCAGCGTGTTGCGCGGTCTTATGATAAAGTCACTAAAGGTCAGAGTTATGTCGAAGGCCAAACGGTATGGCGTGCGGTGCTCCCACTTGGGGAGAAAACAGAAGGCCGCGGAAAATGGTCCGTGCGGTGGGAGGGACCCTTTATTATCCATCGCATATTGCCTAAGGGGGCATACCATTTGCGTGACCTCGACGGTCCACTCCATCCTAACCCTATTAATGGTCGTTTCTTAAAATGTCACATCGCTAGTGTTTGGGAGCGCGCAGACCCTCCTCCCCCCTCTGATCCCGCGACCACTATCATTAGTGTCACGCGCCGTCGCGCTTACGCTCCATCACCTCACACTAGGGGGCAACCCCAGGGAGAAGCATGCAATTAGTTTTTAAAACGTACGTGGTCTAACTAACAGACCAGTACAAGATTGGGGCCTATTCCAGAGGCCCTAAATATTTAGAAAAATTTTAACTTCAAGTGTTTCTCAGTTATCAGTTTTTCCCTTTGTAAACGTGTGTGGTCTAACTAACAGACCAGTACAAGATTGGGGCATATTCCAGAGGCCCTAAATAAAAAACAACTTCCTTCAAGTATTTCTCAGTTCGCCGACTCTGTTTGGTTGTCTCTCATTGGTTCGCACTGGGGGGCAGCGAAGTGCATGGCCTTTAAATTTTTTTTATCTCTCACTGGTTCGCACTGGGGGCAGCGAGGTACTTGGCCATTGCCATTCCTTGTTTATCACCAAGTTGATTCGCCATTACTAAGATTTCGCGAAGAGCCTTTTTTGGAATCTAGTCAAGTCAAACGTCTGCTCAAGATACAACCATGCGAGCTACATTCGTTCGCGGTATATGCAATGTACTATGTCTTCTGAGCTAAGAGCAGGCGATTACATTCGAAGTTCAAGTCCAAGGTACCGAGACTATTGGCTTTGGAGCAACATGAATATAAACCTCTTCAGTCATTCTCGACATTTCATAACTTCGAGGCTAGGGGGCAATGTTTACGCTTAAATTAATATTTTACTGGACAGTAAATGTCTATGTAAATATTAATTATTTTCTTGGACCATGTCATACACGCGAAATGGAGTTTCTCTAAGTTTACAAGTGATGGCTTGCCAGTAAGACCACGCGAGCTGAATTACGTAGTTCGTGTACGAACTGGACTTCACTTAGCTCGCACGCGGAATGGACATAGGCGGATTACGCAGTTCGCGTGGAACACTTAGCTCGCGCGCGGAATGACTATTTAAACTCCGCGTAGTCGAGGCGAGGCGAGCTGGCGAACTGGCTCGCGTAGGAGACTTCGCGAGGAAGCAACATGCGGAGTCCGCGCGCACCACGACAAACGTCGAAGACTTTTACAAGTCTTTGATATGCTTCGGGCCAACCCCTGTGGCCCATTAAATATAAAAAGCCCTTCTAAGGCTCGCGAACTGCAATAGCCCGCGAAATGGACGCGAGCTACAGAAGCACGCGAGATAGCACCCTGTAGCAGCCCGCGAGATGAGGATGCTCCTAATTCCAGTTCACATAGGAGTCTACAGTTGGCAGCGCGGAATGAAGTGTGCGAACTGGGTAGGTGTCACCAATTGGTTGGTTCGCATGGACGAAGCAGTGTCCTTGTGAATTAGTGTTTCAGAGTCCGACTTGGATTCTAATCACTTTGCTTCTGCCGAACCACTATATAAGGGGCTCGAACCCTAACAGAAAGCTCTCTCTCAAAATCAATACAAACAACAAACACAATACAACTGAAACCCAGTTACCCTTCGAGCCTTCCTCGAAACCCTAACCCTAAGTGCCGCCGCCTAGGTCTTTCTCCAGAGCTCTCCGGACTCTGCATCCCCGCTTCTCTCTGAACTCCCTGTAACTGCTCTGTTCGCGCCGCCGTGAGTATCGATTCGCTTGTGCTTGTAAATCCTCCTCAGAGGTGGCACCTGTAACCCCCATTTGCTTGATCAAGAAGTCAAGCGCACCCCCATCAACCTCTTTCCTCGTCTGTGAGGTGGCACGCCCTCAACACTCACCTTCCCTCTTTGTTCGCTAGAAACCTCTGCTCCGCGTGCTGAGGATCGTGGCCAAAACAAGTACAATTAGGAATAATCCACCCACTTATAAGTTATATTTTATTTGTCACTTTTCCAATATGAGATATCTCCTCTCCAACACTTTTGATTGGAACTGTTTCCGCCGCCATTAGAAACTCTTCCATTCCCATAGTTCTTCTGATATGGTCCATTACTATTCTTGTAAAATGATCTTACAGGATCTTTCTGGCCGTTGGTAGCCTTTGTTGCAGGAGCTACTACTTTCTCCTTTGCAGGTTAATTGGTATGAGGAACAACAACAGCCTTTGCCGCTTGGTTGGTCTGAGGAACAACAACCTTTGCAGCTTGATTGGTTTGAGAAACAATGACCTTTGCAGCTTGATTGGTCTGAGGAACAACAAGAAAAGTAGTAGTCACCGAAGTAGTCACAGAAACAGAAGTAGCTACTACAGCATTGTAGGTGCCTAGGTTTTTGTGACCCTCGAAGCCTCGTTTTGCAAGGCACTTGCATAATTCATCACAACCGTAGTGGATTGAGTTTTTTCCACTACATTAGTGGCTTGAGTCTCCACAGCAGGGGCTTGAGTCTCCTTCCTCCCAAACAAAATATTAGCTTTGGGTGCATAATTGATCCCTGTACTCTTCACAGGGATTTGCCCGAAGTAGAAAATAATCTATGTGGGATTTGCCCAAAGTATCAGATTGTTGTTGATAGTGTTTCATGTTAGACACCTTTGAAGCAATAGGAAGAGAAGGTACAGCTGCTTTGGCAGAGCAACAGGAGCAGGCTGCACATTGGAGGCATGAGTAGTACTAGTTGACACCGCCGTCTTCGCAGATGCAGCAGCAAGGAGAGGAGTCTGGGCTGCTTTTGCAGTAGCTTTCGGGTCTTGGGGTTGCGGCTTTGCCAGAGCAACAATAGGTTTTACAGGAATTCTGGGAACTTGCTTATTGTTGTGACCATTGTTTCTAAAGTTTGCTATCGCTTGGAGCTCTTTCTCCCTTTTTCGTCTTTTTTCCTCCTCTTTCTTTCTCCTTTTCTGTTCCTCAAGTGCCCTGATTCTGGCCTCTCTCTTCTTGTTCTTCTCTTCCTTCTTGGCTTGTTTTGAAAGAAAGGGCACCTCTGCTATAGCAGCCATGGTATACAAAAGGTTTGGTTGGTTGCAAAAACAAAGGGTTTTTTTGGAATTTTTTTGGGATCACAAAGAGAGACAACACTCTGAAAGCTTATGTTTTTGATCGATATCAGAGTTGAGATGGAGAACAAGCTCTCAGGAAATAGACTCACCATGACAAGCAATAGACTAATCCATAAAGAAATAGGAATAGGAATACTAAGAAAATCTATGACCTAATCTTTCTGGGCCATCAAGTAGGATTGGGGAAAAAAATTAAGAGACGGTTTTGGGAAGCAAGCAATATCCTAATCGATTAAGGAAATCATGTAGACCGTAGAGTATTCCTGTTCCTATTCCCATTACAAATCCTACTTTACTTTCATTGGGAACCTTAGTCGATTTTCTATGTCACAAAATTTTTAGATTTAAAGTTGAAATACATGTTGCTTTTGGTTTTAAGTTCGGAGCAAGTAATTGATTGACCAATCTACGTACATGTGTACGTCGATTTTCTATGTCACAAAATTTTTAGATTTAAAGTTGAAATACATGTTGCTTTTGGTTTTAAGTTCAGAACAAGTAATTGATTGACCAATCTACGCAAGTGTGTACGATTTAGAGAATTGTATTGAAGTCAAATTATTAACGAGATGAAGAGTATAAAAGCACTCCATTTGTGATATGATGTATGCGGACATTAATGAAATCAAGAATCTAATGCCAACTGGCCAAATATATGAAACTAAACATATATGACATACGTACTGTACATGTATACTTGTTATACAAGTTATCTGTCATGTAAGAATTTTAACTCAGCAGAGTCATTTGCAGTGAAAGTTAACATAATCTTACAAACTGATTCAAAAAAAAAAAAAAAAAAACATAATCTTAAAAAGTGTGATAAAATGATGACCATACACTACTACAAAAAAAGTTTTAATGACAGTAAATTTATGACGTTTGCTCGAAAACATCATTTTATGCTCTTTTTATGATGTTTTCGGAAGCAAACGTCATCGATCTAAATTTATGCATAATTTTATAACAATTTTCAAACGTCATTGTAAGGGTTAGTATTTTATGACGTTTTTTAACAGTCATCACTCTTATGACTATTGTTAAACGTCATGAAAAATGTTCCCATGATGTTTGATAAATGCAATGAATGACAACTCGCCTACGACGATTGTAAAACATCATGAGAAATACTTTAATGACGTTTGATAAATGTTGTGATTAGAGTGGGCCGTGACATTTCCAAAATGTTATAAATATTTAATCAATGACGTTCGTTACATTTCTAAAATGTTTTAAATATTTAATCAATGACGTTTGTTAAGTGTCATAAACTCTTAAAACGAGGAGAAATTTTGATAAATAACCATTATTTGGTTCTCAAATTGAATTTTGACCTATGATATAAAAGTTAATGAAAAATGACCTTTTAGGAGGAGGAGAATACACAATTACCCTTAATCAACCCAATGCAAGCTTCATTTTTCTGGTTTCTCATTCAAGTTACGCGTTTGATTTTGCACTGTGTTCAACTGTCCAAAACTTCCCACTCCAAAATCTTCCTTCAATCGTTCGACCAAAAAAAAAATTCTTCCTTCAATCTCATGAATTTCTCCTTCAATAGTTCAATATAACTTTGCCAGAAAAATACCCAAAGCTGCAACAACAATACTCTTGAAAAATACCCAAAGCTGCTTAGCTCGTTGGAAAGCTCTCCTCCCGTGCAGCAAACCCCTAAGAGGTTTCGATCCCTCTTGAGCTAGGTAAGGAGAAATTGGTGAATGAAATTCTAGGGCTTATTAGATGTTTTCGTTCAATTGGTATAGTTAGGCTTGGAATTGGTGTTTGTGCTAGTTAGGAAAGTTGTAGAGGAGATTGAGAGGAAGATGCTGTTAAAATTTGGTAGCTATTGGAGGTCGCCGGAGTCGGCCGCCGGCCGCCGCTGTTTGGGGAATTTTTATGGTTTTAGATGTGGAATATTAAGGGGAGGTTAATGATGTGAATTTAGGAATTTTTGGAGAAATTTTGGATTTTTCAAAGTTTAGTATTTTGGCCGTTAGATTATTGTTGTTTCGGCCGTAGAACGTGGATTTAAGGCCGCCGGTATTTGTGGTGAAGTTTGGACGGTATCAATTTTAAGATTTGCAAAGTTGAGCAAGAATGAGAGTAGATAAGGCCACATTTAACTTTGCCTATTTTTATATAAGTGTTGGTGTATAGTTGAGGATTTAATTATGTTCTTGGATCAGGACGTGAGGAAGCTCGAGCAGAAGAGACTTCAGACCGACTTCAGGCTTAAGCCTAATTTGTGAGTGGACTCTTGGTTTAAATAATGTGCATGCAATTGTTTATTTGGTTGGACCATTGGACGTCATTTTTATTTGACGATTTTACTCATTGTGGTGAGTTACCGAAAATTTGATTTTTGGTAAATTATAATATATTTATGAGGAGAGTATGTATATAAATGCTAGCTAGCGATATGTGTCTGTCCACGTTAATGACATAGTATATAACTACATTATGGTGTGACGTGAGCGTTGGACGCAAGCGTAGTAGCCCTATATGAGTGTTTAATTCATATAGGGGGTATGGGCACATATTTATACACCCGTCTGTCCACCTTAATGGCGTAGTATATCACCACATTAAGGCGTGACGTGAGCGTTGGACGCAACCGTAGTAACCCTATATAGATTATTATTAATTTATATAGGGAGTATGGGCGAGTGTAAATACATACATATTTTGATATATAGTTTTGAGCTGTAAAGGCTCGATATTTATGAGATAAGAGATTTATCGTTTGAGGTATATATTCGTTTTCTTTGAATTAATAATTGGGAAAGTATAAATGTTGAAAATTATTTTCTTTATTTATTTTTGTCCACTCACTCTAATTTTTGCGAATGTTTTTCCCCTAGGCTCTTCGTTTTAAAAATACCCAGTCTGCAGAGTTCGGGTTAGTACGAGTAGGAGACGACGAGGCATAGTTACCCATTTCTCAGCCACATTTCACCAGTAGGTTACTTGTTTAACCTACTAGGGTATTTTCCGGCTCCTCTAGTGTTTAGTAGCTCTGAATACTCTTTGAGGTTTATCATATAATTTTTCTGGTGGTGTGCTAAGACTTATGTTTTATTTTAGAATATATGAAATTTGTAATTGTTATATTCTCACTTTCGTATAATTGTGGGTTGATTTGGAGGATGCTCAATAATATTTAGGAAAGTAACACTTAAGTTTTCTAGGTTAGGGTTATCCATTTTCAAGGGAGGTTTACCTAGCTTATCGGTAAATTTTCCTTGGTGGTGGTCCCCGCAAGACTTACTTCGGGTTTCAGGGTGAAATTCTGGGTGGGTCTTAACAATTGCCATTGATCTGTGTTAAACCGCTAAGGCAAACATAGATTGATTAAGTGGCAAAAGCTTAGATTCATGGGAATGGGTCAGGTTTTGATCATGAGTTGCATGTGAACTGTTTAAGCGCTAAGATAAACTTGTTTACATGTTTGAATTCTTCTGTGAACTTAATGATTCATGTTATATGTTGTATGGTTGCGCTAAGTATTAACATGACATATTGCATGGAATTTTCTGTGTTTGGAGCTGATCAAAGTATAGGACGCTTAAGCAGATTATTATAGGTTGCATGACCGCTACGGTGTGTAATTCTGAATTCGTTTCATCATTCTTGATTGACATGGTTTTAGGTTGTGTAGATTGAGACAATTTAATTTCATGATTTTATATGTTTGTGTGTGTTTGAAGTCGATCACTTGTATATATTAGTTTAGATTCTGTCTTTACCTTTTTCATAGGAATGTTAGAACAAACTCTCAATCCCCCCTTTTTACCTTGTATCATGTGTATATTTGTTTATGAATACTTGAAAATACTTTTAGTTACTGACTCTTTAGTGAAACCGTGACTGCAGGAGGGCCCTTTAGGTCCCTGGATTGATCGAACCCTATTTGCCAATACTACATTCTGTTAAAAAAAGGGTTTTTAAATTACGCGCCCGGTAACGAGCACGTCACTAACCTGCAATCTGGGCATTTGAAACCGAAGGGCTCAAGGGAAAGTATTGGAAAAATGCTAGCATGAGTGGCCGAAAAATAATCAAGTAACTGATTGCAAAATAAGTAACCAAAACTTTATTACTTTCCCACTTTCCAATAATCAAGAAATCCGTTGCATGCAAGTGTTGATAAAACCTTTACAAAGAAAATCCTAAGAAAACGGACTAGGTATGCTAGTCAAAATATCGACAAAGATAAATAATAACCTTCGTAAAAGAAAGTATCAAAAAAAATGGACTAGCCCCGCTAGTCAAAAACAACAAAAATAAATAAGAAGCAGATATAGCCATACAAGTGAGCCTCCCAGGCTCGGGTGCCTCCTAGGCAAAAGTACTCTCATACTCCCTACACCTTCATGTCGTGATAACGGAGAGGGTGCATGGCTTGCGTAATGTCACCGGCAACATCACATCACCACTAGGGCGAAAAGGGCTTGCGTGACTCCACTCGAAATGTGGTAGCCACATCGCCTCGAAAGGCGGAACAACATGCTAACATGAATAATAATGATCCAACAAGTATGGTATAAGAAAGGAAAATACATAAATCATGAGTTTCTCCGAAACTCAAAATTAAGCATAAGTACGATTCTCAACCGTACTCGGAAAATTCCAAGAGAAACTAATTTAGTAAAATTTAATGACGTGTCCCACATGCTAAATTGTAATAAATAACTCATATCATTAATATGTTTTAAAAATTAGACAATACTGAAATCCTTAAAGAAATCTCAAATCCGGAGATCAAAAGAATATCATAATTCAAATACCAAAACAATTACCCAACTCAAAATCCATAAATCATTAACGATCGCAAATAATTTTTGATCCAAGTCGTAAACCAAAATTATAATATATAAGCTCGATAAAAATAATAACGATAACTTATAAAGTCATGCATGCATATTTAATAAAAACCAAAATGTCTACTCACCGATTTAGGCCTAAGCTTGACGAAACCCGAATCGCCACTCAAGCGAGGTCCCATCATATCCTGGCACAATAACCATGCTTAGGACCAAACTTCAATTTCAGAAAAATCAATACTTAAATATAAACACCAAAACTCTTCCACTTAATCCACTACCCTTACTAAGGTTAAACTTATCTGATTCATGCCAAACTCCACCCGCAACCTCATTTCATTTATTTCAACATTCTAAAACTGAAATAAGGGAAATCCAACGGTAGGATCTTCCTAAGTAGCACACCGATAAAACCAAACTTCGAATAATCTCAAACCTATTCAAAACTTCACCATAATTCTCAAGTTTCATACCATTGGACTCCTCTCATCAGAAAAAAGCTAAACAACTCGAAAAAACAACCCAAAAAAGGCGGCGTTGTCGTCTTCTCCGCCGGCAGCGGTGGCCGGCCACTACCAAACTCCGACCACCACCAATGCTTACCAAATTTTGACACAATCTTCCTCTCAAGATGCACAACAAATTCCATAACTAAGACAAAAATCAATTTCAAGCAGAAACATGCCAATCGAAGCAAAATAGAAAAATCTCAAATTTAAAACCCTAGAACTTCAAACCTTCGATTCTCCTTACCTAGCTCGAGTTAGGTCGAATCCTTTTGAGGGTTTGCTACTCGAAAGGAGTGCTTCAAGTTGGCATAAGGATGTCCGACGATGGTGGCCGGAGGAGGAAGCCTCCGGCGAAACTCCACCACGCACCGTCGCATCTTCTTGGCGGGGTTTCTCGTTCTCGGCGGTGAGATAGGTCCGGCAAACTACCCAGATTGATGGAAGAGGAGCTGAGCTTCAAATCGATACCGGCCTTGTCACCTAGCAAGGCCAAACGGCGGCGGATGGCGGCAAGGAAGTCGCCAGTCGAGAGAGATGCGGGGGAGAGGAGAGAAAAATTGATTTCTGACTTTTCTAACTTTTCCTTTCCACTTTTGGTAACTTTCTCCTTTTATACTACCACTTCCGATATAAAAAATTCGGTTTTTAGTCCGTAACTTCTTCATACGAACTTTGTTATCAGTGTGCCACGTGTCCACGAACTCTATTTAACGTCCTCTATAACTTTCATAAAAGAAGTTTTCTCAAAGTTTTTACGAAGGAAAAAATCAACTTTTAGGGCCTTAAATAGTTCGGAAACAGTAAAAGTAAAAATGAAGTCGTTTACGGTCCAACTGACGGTAAACGGGTCAATTTAGTCTGGGGCATTATAATAATTATCTAATTGGTTGGTCATATTGCAGCTAGCTACATCAGTAAGTAGCACTACAAGAAATATCGTCTTAGCCGACGGAAAAAAATAATTTCGTTCGTCTTCGTCGACGAAAACTTAACCGTCGTATAGGTCAATTACCAGATAGCCAGCTAGAATGGAGAAGACGAGTTAATTTCTAAGCTATAGTACTCTTGTAGCCAGTTCGCAAATCTAATGATTCTCCAACGACGGACCATCCCACAAATTAAATAGTTAAAAATTATATGCCATGCATGACTCTATATGAGATATTCAATGGAGTTCTTAGTTATGTATTATAATAATTAACTTACAAGTACCAAAAATATTATTTAGTTCCATTTAATTATCAATTTACATTACTTCACAACCGTTCAAGCAACATCGATCGTATTCAATACATGCCGGCCAAGGTCGGCCAGCATCAATCGGTTTATAATAAATATGACCAGAACACGACTAATCTAGTTTCAGATAGCTTGCTAGGTATCAAAATTGGAGAATTGCTCTCTACTGAAAATTTTGAACTGATCGATCTCAGTTTCCCGACTCTATGGGATCCTCTTTGAGCTGTTGCAGTTCAGAGAAGGTTGATGAAGGAGGGTAAGTTTATTTTTCTCCTTAGTTCCTTGATCTGATCGATTCTTTGGTGCCTAAATTCCAAGTTCAAACTAAAAGAAAGTTTTGTATTAGCTTGATAATAGTCTTGGTTGGATATTCCAGTTTTCTAACAGGGTCGGAAAACTCTGGTACTCTGGAGGAATTAACAGTATCATCTGGATATTTATCGTTTGCTCCACATTTATCTAACAGTCTACTTAACTGCTTGAGAATTATTAGGGCTACTGAAAGTACTGGTGGAGGTCACACAACATGGAGAATATTTTCGTACAAGGAGTTGCATACAGCTACAAATGGATTTAGCGATGACAATCTCCTTGGAGAAGGAGGTTTTGGAAGTGTGTATTGGGGAAAAACCAGTGATGGTCTTCAGGTACATATCCCGCAATTTTCTTTTCTCGAATAACCTTCGCCTTTCTTCTTCTTTCTTCTTTACCTTTTGAGTTATATTTTGGAATATAAGGTTTTACATATTCTTATCCAGATTGCTGTGAAGAAGTTGAAAGCAATGAATTCAAAAGCTGAAATGGAATTTGCAGTTGAAGTTGAAGTTCTTGGGAGGGTTCGGCACAAGAACTTGTTGGGTCTTAGGGGCTATTATGCTGGGGCAGATCAAAGGCTTATAGTCTATGATTACATGCCAAATCTCAGCTTACTTTCTCACTTGCATGGACAATTTGCGAATGAAGTTCATCTAGACTGGAAAAGGAGAATCAAAATTGCTATTGGCTCCGCGGAAGGCCTCGTGTAAGCGCATATATCAAACTCTACAGATCTTAATCATATGTTTTTATTTTTTTATTTTTTTTATGCTTCTTAATATATGTTTGTTATATAAGGTTGCTTATTCTCTAAAACTCTATAAACTAATGAAGTAATTGAAGGCATATAAAATTGATCACTTCTGTAAACTAGAAGAAAAAAAATTCATGTATAGTGTTGATCGAGAATATATAGTGAAGTTGAATTAATGAAGATATGGCTGGTACCTAAAATGATTCCTTAAATATGTTTCGCTGCTAGAAATCCTTGGTCTCAGAGGCTATGCGCTATGCTATTGTTGATTCTCTTTGGCCAATTTCATGTACTTTGACGATGAAAGTGCTCATATTTTGTCGTTTCTTCTAAAATTAGGTACTTGCACCATGAGGTAACACCACACATCATTCACAGAGACATAAAAGCAAGCAATGTGCTCTTGGATTCCGACTTCAAACCTCTAGTTGCAGATTTCGGGTTCGCCAAGCTAATCCCGGAAGGCGTAAGCCACATGACAACGCGTGTGAAGGGCACATTGGGTTACCTAGCACCGGAGTACGCTATGTGGGGAAAAGTCTCTGAAGGGTGTGATGTTTACAGCTTCGGGATTCTTCTCCTAGAGCTTGTAACCGGAAGAAAGCCTATTGAGAAGCTCCCCGGTGGAATTAAGAGAACAATCACAGAATGGGCCGAGCCGCTTATAACAAAAGGAAAGTGGAAAGAACTCTCTGATCCAAAGCTCAGAGGGAACTTCGATGAGGCTCAGTTGAAGCTTGCTATCAATGTTGCTGCTATGTGTGTGAAAAGTGAACCTGAGAAAAGGCCTAATATGATGGAAGTGGTTGATCTTTTGAAAGGGTATGAGGCTAATAAGGCCAAAATGATACCAACGAGAATTGAGAGTATTAGATACAAGGATGAGCTGGTGGCACTGGACCAAGCTACCGACGATGATGAAGATGGAGGTGGTGATGAGAGTAATGGTGGATATGGTGTTTTTAGTGCTATTGAGGTCCAGAAAATGAAGGATCCTTATCAGAAGATCCATGGAGATAGGAGAATGACCAAGTATGTTTGAGAAAGAGAGTATGATACTCCATTTATTATGCTATATATATATATATATATATATTGCTATTCCCTATGCACATGCCTTTTGGTTACTGGGATATGAGAGCGATGATCCTTTGGAATAACACTCAGATCATTACAGTAGGAGCTGCGAAACTGATATATACACACACACACACTAGCCTTTGTTGATTTGTTGATATGAATTAGCTAGCAATCGATATCCTTTTCCATTGACAAGGAGAATGTTCCCCGAACGGTTTTGGAAGGTGTGACAGAGGCTTTTCTGTTTTCGCTTGAACATGACTAAGTGTGATTATTGATTTCTTTTTTTTTTTCTTGTGATTTTGTTGAAATGACCGAAGGCCATTAATTAAAAATTGGAAGCATATAACTTCTCGACTAGCTTCTTGATATATAACTTGGTATATGTATAGGGGTTCGGTTGCTATACACATTTGTATGAAATACATCAAGCCGTGTATGCTATACACATGTATAGTAGAAAAGTCCTATGTATAGAGAGAAATTTTCAGAAATAACCATATTTTGGTTACAAAATTGATTTTTGACCTTGTTTTGTAAAAGAATTGAAAAGTAACCATATGGAAGAACATAAAGTCTGTTTCACCCTTAATGACTTTGATTCCTTGTGCTTCTAAGAATAAGTATGCGTGACACCATTGTTTAGCATATGGAAACAAGAATACAACATCATCAGTCCACCCAGTACAAAAAGTCACAACCTTTCTATCAAATTACAAGCTACAATTCAAAAATTCCATATACCTCAAAGATTCAAGACTACACACAAAAAACGGATCTTTAACAGTTACTCTCACAATTTTTTTTTTCCAAAACTTCATAAAAACCTAATCATATATTAAAACAAAATTAAAAGGGTTTGAGAAATTAAGTTAGAAGATTATTGGGATCCTACACTTTTATAAACAAAACTCTCAGTTTGCAGAAAGCTTAAAGCTTTTGGTAGCACAAAATTGGATTAGAAACTCAGACATCTAGTAGGTAGGAAAGAAAGCTTGGAGATCTAGATTACGTATCAAAATCAGTAAGAGCCTAGGCCAAACTAACGCTTCTATATTGAACCTTGCTTACGCTTCTATATTGAACCTTACTTTCGACCAAACATTTGCAAGTGTGGAAAAACTAAACACCAGACTAGTGTTGGTTTCTGAAAATAACTTGGAAATTGAAGGAAGAACACCACGCAACATGATATGGGCTTTCTGAAATTTTAATTGTTTTCAAAGGTATTGTAGTCTAATTCACTCTTAAATTGGTTAGATTTCAATGAGTAAAAATAACATGGTTAATTTTCAATTTGGTGACCAAAATTTGGTCATTTTCCAAAATTTCTCATGTATAGACCATATAGAGAGGTACATGTGCTTGGATTATAACAGAAGTAAGATCACAGTCCACTGATCATCGATCTCCCCATAAGTGACTAAGTTCCACTTTTTTTTGAACCAAGAAAATCATATTTCATTCATAACTCAAGCCAGAAATGAAAAATAAGATATTTGGCTAGAATACTTTCATTCAAACAATCACCAATGTTATATACAGAAACATATTACAAGGGAATTAGCTAGACTAGGAAACTAATCCCTATAATAAAGAGGAATACAAAAGGCAATTCTGATACAATCCTAATTTACACTTACACGATTTCTTTCCTAACGTACTCTCCCTCAAGTTGGAGAGTGGATATCCCTAACTCCCAACTTGCGAACCATAGGTATGAAAAGATCCTTTCTCAAGGCTTTAGTCAAGGTCCGCCAATTGATGTGCAGAACCTACAAACTTCGGACAACGATCTTATGTCTGATATAATGACAGTCATCTCAATGTGTCGAGTTTGCCCATGAAAAACGGGATTTGCCGCAATATGCAACGCTGCTCTATTATCACAATATAGGAAGGCAGGTTCTGGATGCAATACTCCTAAATCTCTGAGCAAATATCGAAGCCACGTGAGTGCACAACAAGCACCAGTCATGGCTCGGTATTCTGCTTCAGCTGAAGAGAGAGAAACTGTCTTTGCCTTTTTGATTTCCATGAAACCAGTGAAGGATCAAGAAAAACACAATAACCTGTGGTAGATCTCCGAGTAATTGGACAACCTGCCCAATTTGAATCACAAAAAGAACGCAATCACTCTTACAAGAGAAGAATAAACCTTGACCATGTGCATTCTTAATATATCGAACAATGCGTAAAGCTGCTTCCATATGAATCTTGCGAGGCTGATGCATGAATTTGCTAAGCACATGTACTGAGAACGTGATGTCCGGTCTAGAAACCAATAAGGTAAATTAATCTCCCAACAAGCCTTCTATAACGAGTCGGATCTTTTAACAACTCACTTTTATCAGACAATTTCAACCCTGCATCTTTGACAATTTCTAAGGCATATTTACGTTGGGCAATAAAAATCCCATTCTTAGAAGCAGACACCTCAATGCCAAGAAAATACTTCAAATCTCCCAAATCTTTAATACAAAAATGAGTATGAAGGAAATTCTTGAGTGCAGAAATACTCAATGGATCATTTCCAGTAATTAAAATATCATCAACGTAAATCAAGAGAGCTGTAAAGGACTTGCCTTGTTTCTTGGTGAATAATGAATAATCTGCTTTGGATTGCACATAACCAGCAGACCGTATAGCCTTAGAGAATTTAGCAAACCTATGTTGAGATGCTTGCTTCAGACCATATAACGACTTATGAAGTCCATATATATTTTCTCATCAAGATCGCCGTGTAAGCGTTATTGACATCCAGCTGGTGAAGAGACCAGCCACGAGCTGCTGCCAAAGCAAGTAAACACCAGACAAAAATGATTTTCGCAGTAGGTGAAAAAGTGTCCTAATAATCAACACCTGCCATTTGGATGAACCCTTATGCCACCAATCGAGGCTTATACCGCTCAATCGAACCATCAGACTTGTGTTTGATTTTATAAACTCAAAGGCAATCAATTGGGGTTTTGCCGGCTGGAAGAGAAGTAAGAGTCCAAGTGCCATTATCTTCGAGCGCTTGTAATTTTGACCGCATCGCCTCTTGCCATTCAGGTTAAGCGGCGACTTTGGAATACGAACGAGGCTCGACTGCTTAACTGATTTGTGCAACAAAATTACGATACCCAGGTGTATATCCATAACTGACATAATTTGACAAGGGATAGCGTGTACCTTTAATTGGACCCGCAAACAAGGAAGAGGACTGATCAGGTGAGGACAACGTTACTTGAGAGCAGACATAGTCTTTCATCTTGATGGGTGGAACAATTGTGCGGCTTGAACGACGGAGAGGAATCTCAAGAGGTGGTGGAACGATAGAAGTTGGCTGGTCGTGATGGACCAATTGGGGATCGTGAATAAAAGGTGAATTGGTGGAAGACCCTTGAAATTAGGCGAGGCTGGTAAAGAAGACGACGGACTCGGCGGCAAAGGTTGAGCTTGTGACGGAGACGAGAATTGGGTTGAATTGATGGACTGGGAGAAAAGGATAATGACGACACCGATTGCGCACCGCCGGGATTAGAGGACGACGCTGACGCTGGAAGTTGTGCATCGTTGGGACTGAGGGATGACAACATCGGTTGCGCGCCGCCGGGATTAGAGGACGACGCTGGAATTTGTGCGTCGCTGGAACTGGGAGATGACGACAACGGTTGTGCGCCGTCGGGACTGTAAGACGACGACGGCAACGACATGTCTTCTGGAAGAGGGTCGGAGAACGATGGAGAAGGACAAAAGGATTGAGTTTGACTTGTCTGTGTTTGTATTGTGGATTGATGAGTAGGGCTTGTAATTTGGGCTAGAGGACGAGATGGGCCTGAGTTGGGCTCTAGGTCAGCAGAATAGTAAGGGAAGGATGTCTCATGGAAAACAAAATTGCGACTCGTAAAAAATTTTGTGACTAGAGAGATTGTAGAGCTTGTAAGCTTTCTAACCAACAAGATAACCAATGAAAATGCATTTGATTGCTTGTGGGACAAACTTATGTGTTACCTTGACATTTGTAGCATATGTCAAACAACCAAAAACACGGAGATAATGAAAGGAAGGAGGTCGGGAATAGAGACGCTCAGAAAGAGTTTTAAAAGAGAGAAGTGGAGCTGAGAAACGATTAATAACATGGAAAGCTGTGAGCACACTCTCTCCCCAAAACTTTAGAGGTAAATTAGCTTGAAATTTAAAAGCACGAGCAACCTGAAGAATATGACGATGTTTGCGTTATATTACCCTATTTTGTAGAGGCGTATAAACACAAGAATGCTAAAAGATGACTCCATATTATCCTTGAAAAATTTTCGAAGAGAAAGAAATTCAGCTTCATTATCACTACGAAAACCTCTTATTTGAGATAAAAATTGGGTGGATGCAAAAGCAAAAAATTGCTTGACTAGAGATTGAGTCTCATATCTATGTTGCATCAGAAAAACCCAAGTAAAACGAGAATAATCATCCACAATGGTAAGAAAATAATGAGCACCAGAGAGAGAAGCATGTTTGTTAGGGGGCCCCAAATATTACAATGAATAAGATCAAAAGGTTTATCATATGATATAGATCTAGTGTTGAAAGAAAGACGACTCTGCTTTGCCAATGGACAAACATTGCAAGGATGATGAGAAATATTCAAGAATTTTTTAGCAATGTAATTTAGAGGAGAAGATGAAACATGACCCAACTGTTGATGCCAGAGATTTGAAGAGGGCATTGTGAGGTGACAAGCAAGTTGAAGGACTGATGAGTGATGAGGCTTGGGTTTTGTTTTTTCAGTCGTTAATGCCACCAAATAATATAAACTGTTATGCTCCTTACCCAAACCAATCGTCTTCCTCGAAACATGATCCTGCAAAATACACCAATAAGGATAAAATGTTACTGAACAGTTCAGGCCTCTCGTTAATCGACTCATGAACATTAGATTAACTTTGAATGTAGGCACACACAACACATCATGCAAATAGTACTCAGAATTTAGAGGCAAGGAACCCTTAGCAACAGTATCAGCCTTTTCTCCACTAGGGAGCAATACGGGAGGCAATGAACAACTTTTATCCTTGTGTAAAAGTGAACTTTGAGATGAAGAGATGTGGTCTGTCGCGTTGCTATCGATAATCCAGTCGCGGGAAGTGACCTGAGATAAGCTTGGTTTTGTTACAACAACATTTACTTGTAAGTTATCAGATACTATGTGATTCAAAAAAGCCAAAACTTATTGAAGTTGTTGCTTGGATAGAGACTGCAACTGGAGGAACAATTTCGCCAATTGGATTGATTTGATCGATTAAACACTATCACCAAGGCCGGATGATCAGAATGACCAATGAAATATGATTTGAGATTCACCATGAAGACGAGATAATTGTTGTACGAGATGAAGAGTACAACGGAATAGACAGAAAATTTGTTGCACGAGAGATAAAGTGCAGCGGCTATAGAGTAAGGATCTGGTCCTGCTCTGATACCATGAAAAATAAGATATTTGGTTAGAATACTTTCATTCATACAATCACCAATGTTATATGTAGAAACATATTACAAGGGAATCAGCTAGACCATGAAACTAATCTTGTAATCCCTATAATAAATTAAGAGGAATACAAAAGACAATAGATATTTAAGATACAATTCTGATACAATCCTAATGTACACTTACACACACGATTTCTTTCCTAACAAGAAAGACACGGATTCATACCTTCCCTTGCCACACTTGGACGCGAGCACCACTCATTAGAAATTGAAGCTCACTTATTTAGAACAGAAAATAAATAAGCTTAACAACTGTGAAAATCAAAACATAGCAATTAGGCGTAGTTCAGAAATGAAAAAGCAAAACTAAAATCACATCTACTCCTTAGAACACTAAGGACTTACGGTGTGATTAGACAAGCTAAACACACTCTGGTTGGGCTAAAGGTCAAAACCCTATAACCAACCATATATCAGGCCCAAAAGTGTCCAAAGCACCAGTCCAAACACAAAGCCTAGCAGGCTGGCCCAGTACGAAACCTTCACTCCCAACGACATGTCACATATCCCCCAAGTCACGCCGCCGCCTAACCTGCCTCGATCTGCACCACACCGATCCAAATCCTGCTGCACAACACCACCTTGGACACTAAAACGCCGCGTCACACACCCACCACTACACAGGAATCACACCGTCACCAAGATTGGAAAAGAAAAAACCGAACACCAAACCAAAGCCGCTTGGATCTTCAGTTAGACCACCACTCCAGCGTACCTTCAAGACCCATTGGTGTATAAGGAAAACACCCGTCCGACAGCAAAAGCAAACCCAAGATTAGTGAGGCCGGAGGCCAGATTTGATATGAGCGCCATCAAACGAGTCTGATTTTGCGATCAGACGCTGCTGGTCTTTTGGTTTAGGGTTTCTAGAGGTTTTGAGGTAGTCTCTCAAGTTCAACTTGATTACTCCTCTTCGGTAAATATTTATAACTTATCTTAGCTGACACGTAATAAACCTTTTAAAACAAATAAAAAATAGAAAGTCCTTCATTAAAAACCAAACTTATAAAACATGGAAAAACCCGGTGATGCATGTAACATCCCGCACAAATCCCTACCATGAGAACTAGGTCTGTCACCACTCACTAGTGATGACATTCATAAGTCAAGAAGGCCCCAGCCCTAACCAACTACTACGCCCATCCAGGGCGAAACCGAGATCTGAACCTTGAGGGGAGGGGGGGGGGGGAGATATAGAACATTATAGTATAAAAAATAATAACGTTATATTTAACAAGCCAAACAAACATATTTAGTGATCACTTATTTATAAATAGAAAAGAAAGCGAAAAAGAATTTAAACTAGCTATGCACAAAAATGCTTAGATTCCTAATACAAGGAGTTTATTGTGACTAGCAAAACTAATAACTTAGAAAAACCAATTATATATATTAACAATTATTTGCCTCACGCGTTGGAGCCCTAGAGCTTGTGTTGAAGTTTTCCCGTCGTTCTTGTCTGGCTGCACCGCGATGTGGGTCCCGGCCTTTGGCCGCGCCAATGCACTTTGCGTGCAGTCGGACATGAAGTTTAGTGAGAAGCATGTCGATTTCTGGGATGGGAGAGGGTTTTCTTCCCTCAGTTTGAGGAGATGTCTAATTCTGTGTCGTGGTTGGGGAAAGGAATCAGACTAGAGATGGAATTGGACCAGAGATGGGGCGCGAAGCTTCGTAGTACTTCTGTTCATGTGGCTGAATGTTTGGCGTTAAAGGATGGTCTGAGAGCTGCGCTTCTGTACAATCACTTAAGAATTAAAATTGAGGGTGACTCTGCGCTTGTTATAAACTGCTTCAAAAGAAGATCTCATGTCCCCTGGCAAAGAAAGTCTCTTGTTAGAGAAATTGGTACTGATGTGGAGTCTTTTTCCTGCATCTCCATCGACCATGTTATCGAAAAAGACAATTTTCTTGCAGATGCTTTGGCTTCTCATGAGCACTCCCTGGCGACTCCGAAGATTTGGGTTAATGCCATCCCTAATTCTTGTCTCTCTGCTTTTAATTTGGATAAGCTTTGCCTTGGTCACTATCGTAGCAATTCGTTGTCGTTCCTTTTATTTGGCTATTCAAAAAAAAAGAAAAAATCATTTTACCTTCTAGTGCAAAATGTTAAAAGACCTTGGATAAAACTTGTCTAAAAAAACTAGTGCGAAAGGGAGTGCCTTAGAGGCTTGTTTTTGAATAATTTTCAGTCATGGACCATTTTTTTGTTGGGTTCCACTTGTGTGCCTTAATGTATGCATACCCAACCAGTTTTGACTTGCTACAACAAGTTACAACAAACAAACGCCGTTAACTCTCCGTTAAGTCTCTCTAGATCTACAGTTTTCATTAGAAATTTCTACCATTCAGATGAGTTAAATCACACAAAAGTAGACTTTCTAGAAATATAAGATTGAACGACCTTATGAGGTAAAAGTTGCAAAGTCTACAACTATCATAAGAAACAACTACTGTTGTCATGAAAAATATCATAGAAAATGTTGCAAGTCAACATTTAATATAAGACACATATACTATTTTCATGAGAAATGTCTCTCATCTACATGAGGTAAATCACAGAAAAGTAGACTTTCTGGAAATCAAAATGGTTCTTGAGATTGAACCAAAGGTAAAAGTTGCAAGTCTACATTTAACATAAGACACAACTACACTTTTCATGAGAAATGTCTACCATTTAGATGAGCTAAATCACAGAAAAGTAGAATTTCTGGAAATCAAAATGGTTCTTGAGATTGAATCAACCGAAGATAAAAGTTGCAAAGTCTACATTTATCATAAGACACATCTACTATTTTCATTAGAAATGTCTACCATTAAGATGAGCAAAATCACATAAAATTAGACTTTCAGGAAATCAAAATGGTTCTTGAGATTGAATCAACCGAAGGTAAAAGTTGTAAAGTTTACATTTAACATAAGACACATCTACTATTTTCAAGAGAAATGTCTACCATTTAGATGAGCAAAATTACATAAAAGTAGACTTTCTGGAAATCAGAATGGTTCTTGAGATTGAACCAACCGAAGGTAAAATTTGCAAGTCTACATTTAACATAAAACACAACTATTTTTTTCATGAGAAATGTCTACAATTTAGATGAGCAAAATCACAAAATTGTAGACTTTCAGGAAATAAAAATGGTTAATTAGATTGAACCAACCGAAGGTAAAATTTGAAACTCTACATTTAACATAAGACACAACTACTATTTTTATGAGAAATGTCTACCATTTAGATGAGCAAAATCACAGAAAAGTAGACTTTCTGGAAATCAAAATTGTTCATGAGATTGAATCAACCGAAGGTAAAAGTTGCAAAGTCTACATTTAACATAAGACACATCTACTATTTTTATTAGAAATGTCTACCACTTAGATGAGTAAAAACACATAAAAGTAGACTTTCTGGAGATAAAAATGGTTCTTGAGATTGAACCAACCGAAGGTAAAATTTACAAGTCTACATTTAACATAAGACACAACAACTATTTTCATGAGAAATATCTACCATTTAGATGAGCAAAATCACATAAATGTAGACTTTGTGGAAATAAAAATGTTTCATAAGATTGAACCAATCGAAGGTAAAATCTGCAAGTCTACATTTAACAGAAGACACAACTACTATTTTTATGAGAAATGTGTACCATTTAGATGAGCTAAATCACAGAAAAGTAGACTTTCTGGAAATCAAAATTGTTAATGAGATTGAATAACCGAAGGTAAAAGTTGCAAAGTCTACATTTAACATAACACACCTTTACAATTTTCATTAGAAATGTCTACCACTTAGATGAGCAAAATCACATAAAAGTAGACTTTCTGGAAATAAAAATAGTTCTTGATATTGAACCAACCGAAGGTAAAATTTACAAGTCTACATGTAACATAAGACACAACTACTTTTTTTTTATGAGAAATGTTTACCATTTAGATGAGCAAAATCACATAAATGTAAACTTTCTGGAAATAAAAATGGTTCTTGAGATTGAACCAACCGAAGGTAAAAGATGCCAGTCTACATTTAACATAAAACACAACTATTATTTTCATGAGAATTGTGTACTATTTAGATGAGCAAAATCACAGAAAAGTAGATTTTCTAGAAATCAAAATTGTTCTTAACCAGTCTACGTTTAATCATCCTTGTCGTTTGTCTATATGTTAACTTGTGGACCAAGGACAGCTGACCCACGTGATGCAAGGGGGGAGCTTGCCTTCTAATGGTGACGTACATGTGGACCGTGAGGAATGATAAGAATGAACTTTAAGTCGACATGTGGCATCATGTGTTGGAATTTAGGGTACACATCTTGGTATGTTGACAAGTGGCGAATTTTGATTGGTCCAGCCACCCTATCCGACCCACCATGTCGGTCAATCAGACCCTATATATATAGCTGACTCGTCTCAGCTTTTCATTCACGTTTTTGGGAGAGTTTTCTCTCTCTAGTTTCTCACTCTAGAATTTTTATCCAAAACTTCGACGGATCATAACTTTTAATCCGTAACTCCGATTTTGAATCCGCGAAGAGCTATGAGTTCATATCGATGTCGCTTTCTATTCTTGAGGTATGGGTTAGATCTAACGGTGATTTCTAGATGGCTCGTTTTAGGAAACTCGGTTTACGATCGATGTTCTTGGTGGGGATTCGTATCGACGAGGTGAGTGGATTTATGTAATATGTTTCAACTATTCTTATTAGCTATCAAATTAGTCGAAAAACATGATTTTGATATTTTACGAACTCGAGGATAGGCCTCCTTTTAGTGAAGCATAAGCGTAAATAGGGTTGACCGCTTCGATTGGGGCCCAAACATTACCGAATTAAAGTGATTTTTCTACCGTAGCCGTATTTCATTATACCGATCACATTCTATTTCATGAGATTTTTAAAAATTTTGCTTCCTCTGTATAGTTGGTTCACAAAGTTGTACACTTGCATATAATCTACCAAACAAGTTATATCACATTAGTAAACACGTTATGATTCCGATTACTAAAATTCACAAAATGAAAATTGACCGTCTGATGTGATCATTATAGTGAAACATGGCTATGGTATAAAATTCAACAGGATTTTACAATGTTCGGGGCTCGTTCAAAGCGGTCAACCCTAATTCATCTTCACTTATCACACGAAAACTATCTTACCTACCTCTTCGTGACCTAGTTTGGTCGATTCTTCAACATAATAAAGTCTCACATAGATGAGACATAACCACCCATGTAAAACTTTGGGGACTTTTACCACTGAGGATAGGGCTCTCGTTAGTGAAGCATAAGCGTAAATAGGGTTGACCGCTTCGATCAGGGCCCAAACATTACCGAATTAAAGTGAATTTTCTACCGTTGCCGTATTTTATTATACCGATCACATCCTATTTCACGAGATTTTTGAAATTTTTTTGCTTCCTCTGTATAGCTGGTTCACAAAGTTGTACAATAGCATATAACCTACCAAACAAATTATACCACATTAGTTGGCACGTTGTGATTCTGATGACTAAAATTCAGACCTAGTTGTGAAGTGGGCCTCGCCAGTGGTCTGTGACCGGAGCTATTTTCTATGCATTTTTAAAGTTTTGAAATGGTGGAAAAAAGTAAAACTTTAATGACATGGACATGTGCGCGGCCCTCAACGCGCCACGTGGGTTAAATCTCACTATGAAGTTATTTTTTTATTTAAAAATCTTGCGAAAACCGTAATAAATAGCTCGGGTGTTCAAAAAATTCCTTAAAAATTAGTGCGTACTCATGGTGATGTCCTCTTTGTACCCATGTAAAAATTTTGACAAAATGATATATGCGTGACGAGCCTGCCCTTAGGGAGGAAGAAGGGTGTATGAGGTTGACCGATTTGACCAACATCAAAATAAAGGCGGACGAGATCTATTTCTTTACCAAGTGCCTATTACTACTCCGTAGTGATATTAGCGATATCAAATTTAATGTTTTTTCATTTTAAAACGTTTCATTCAGTTAAATCCTAGTATGCCTACTAATGTTGTTTAACTTTGTTACTTGGTTATGTGGACAACATGACATTATACAACAACCACGTGGAGGAAACGTGGTTTGGCTAATCACACTGTTCGATAGTCTCACGAGGAGATAAAACGACTATGCTAAAAAATTTACCTATTTTCATCATTGATTGGGCATCGGTCAACATCGTCAAAAAACAATATTTGTATTTCTGAAATCTTACGAAAATGTCACATTAATTATTACAAACCATAAATTATATATACACCATATGTCACATTTGTTAGATCATTATGAACCGTATAGACAAGATATTTCACATTAGCTCGATCATTAGGAACAAGTAGCCCTACACGAGATGTCACATTGACTCGATCATTTGGAATCATAAACCATATAGACAAGAGATGTCACATTAGCTCTATCATTATGAACCCTGAGCCATATAGACAAGAGATGTCACATTAGCTCGATATATACAAACCATAAACCCTATATACACTATTTGTCACATTCGCTCGATCATTATGAACTCTAAACCATATACACAAGAGATGTCACATCAGCTCGATCATTATGAACCCTAAATCTGTAACATCTCGATTTTTAAATTTTCTCAAAAGTGATTTGTTTTCTTCTTGGAAATAGAAAGTAGAGGTCGCCACGAGTTCGTCGCATTTTTTGGTGAATTTTTCGGGTTCTCAAGCTATTTTTAACGATTTTTCAAAGTTTTATCGAAGTTTAGTAGTAGTGTATCCGAATTGATGATGTTGGATGATATCTTTGACTTAGTGACTAAGTAAAATAGCTGATCCACGTGTGGTATGTTGGCTAGTTGTCTTTTAGCTGACTTGTGTCAGATCAGGTGACTTGGGACGAATGAGGTCGCGACATGTGGCAATTAGGTGTTGAATTTTCAGAACATCTTGCAAAGTCTATATTTAACATAAGACACATGTACTGTTTTCATTAGAAATGTCTACCATTTAGATGAGCTAAATCACACAAAAGTAGACTTTCTCGAAATCAAAATGGTTCTTGAGATTGAACCCATTGATGACAAAAGTTGCAAAGTCTACATTTAACATAAGACACATTTACTGTTTTCATGAGAAATGTCTATCATTTAGAAGAGCTAAATCACGTCAAAGTAGACTTTCTGGAAATCAAAATGGTTCTTGAGATTGAATCAACCGAAGGTAAAAGTTGCGAAGTCTACATTTAACATAAGACAGATCTACTGTTTTTATTAGAAATATCTACCATTTAGATGAGATAAATCACATAAAAGTAAACTTTATAGAAATCAAAATGGTTTTTGAGATTGAATCCACTGAAGGCAAAAGTTGCAAAGTCTATATTTAACATAAGACACATCTACTGTTTTTCATTAGAAATATTTACTATTTAGATGAGTGAAATCACATAAATGTAGACTTTCTGGAAATCAAAGTGGTTCTTAAGATTAAACTCACTGAAGGGAAAAGTTGCAAAGTCTACATTTAACATAAGACACATCTACTGTTTTCATTAAAAATATGTACCATTTAGATGAGCTAAATTACATAAAAGTACACTTTCTGGAAATTAAAATGGTTCTTGAGATTGAACCCACTGAAGGCGAAAGTTGCAAAGTGTACATTTAACATAAGACACATGTTATTAGTAGACTTTGCATCTTAGAGTACGTGTTCCAACTTCGAAGAACAATCTCAAGAACAATTTTCCAGAAATTTACTTTTGTATGTTAGTTAGGTCATGTTACTAGTAGACTTAACTCATGTTAATACTTTACATCTTAGAGTACTTGTTCCAACTTCGATAAACAATCTCAAGAACAATTTTCCAGAAATTTACTTTTGTATGTTAGTTAGGTAATGTTACTAGTAGACTTAACTCATGTTAATACTTTGCATCTTAGAATACTTGTTCCAACTTCAATAAACAATCTCAAGAATAATTTTCCAGAAAATCTACTTTTGTATATTAGTTAGCTCATATTATTAGTAGACTGAACTTATGTTAATAGTAGACTTCCCGTCTTATAGTTTTTGGCCCAACTCCGAAAAACAATCTCAAGAACAATTTTCCAAAAAGTCTACTTTTGCATGTCAATTAGCTAATGTTACTAATAGACTTAACTCATGTTAATATTAGATTTAACTCATGTTATTAGTAAACTTTGCATCTTAGAATACTTGGTTCAACTTTGAAAAACAATCTCAATAACAATTTTCCAGAAAATCTACTTATGTATGTTAACTAACTCATGTTAATAGTATTCTTAATAGTAGACATATCTACGAGACGAGAGAGAGAGAGAGATCGACGAGACAAATTAAGGTGTTCAAATTGTTTGAATTAGAGAGAGAGAGAGACGAAACTAACACTGTTAGTGTGAGAGAGTGAAAATTAGTTTGAGATTTGAATTGGATGACCAGTCAAGCAGGTAGGTTTTCATTAATCATACATGGACCGATCACTAGCAGTCATGTACTTAAGGTATGGATACCATAAGGCACACAGGAATTTCCCTTTTTTGTTTATTTCATTTTTTTACTAGTGTCTGTTTAATTTTTCCCCATTATTTGTGTTGTGAGTTTTATGAAATATGCCTCGTTTCTAATGCAAATGCAAATCTCTGCTCATTTTGGTATTGCATGACTTCTAAACATTCGAGCTTCCAAACATGTGCAACACTAATCGGTTGTCTCTCTCTCTCTCTCTCTCTCTCTCTCTCTCTCTCTCTCTCTCTGTAGCTCTCTTAATATTATTCAGGGGAAGAAGTAAGAAACTGTAGTGTCCTCTCAACGTTTCACTCATGACAAAGTGAGGAGTTCTTTTTTAGTGGCACATATGAAGCTAGCCCCTCCTACCAAACTGAGCAAAGTAAGCACTTTAATTTTTTGCTACTTCGGACAACAAGCTAGTCTCTATTTCTTTGGCTTACAAAGCAAGACATATCAAATACGTGCCCACCAACTTTGCTTATACCCTAAAGCACCCCAACCCATAAGCACTTAATTGTATCTAGGTAGATAGGAAACAGAGAAAAAGTTAAAACAGTTGTCGAATTGCCATTGTAAGAAGAACTTTCATGCTTATTAAACAAGAATAATGGAATGAGAGCTCAGCTGGCCTCACTCTAACTGACTTAATGATTCTACTAACTGTCTTCTATTATTTATAATCTCAGTTCTGTGCAATTCTAACGTCAACCAGAATCACAAGATCACATAGCTAACTGAGTTCCTATTCCCTGCTGATACTGGACTGCATTCACAATTTTTACTATTCTTCAAACACAATGCCTTCAGTCCCCGCTAAGATACTTATAGGCATCTCTTCAGACTCAGATGAAAGCAAACAGTTGCTGTCACGAGCAATTAGTGTTCTGGCTCATCCGAATGACAACATTGTTGCCATTCATGTTCTTGGTCAGTCGGTTTGAATTTACTAGTAGCCATGCATGATATGTAGTTGCATTATAAAACTCAACTTATTCAGACAGAGTTGCCTGTATCTGTAGGGTGATTGCATTCTGAAATAGCATGCGTGATTATTGATTTTTCAGTTGGCGAGGAGAAGAGGAAATCCAAATCCGTCACGAAGTTTCAATCCCAACTTCGTCGAGCAAAAACATATGTTATATCTTTGCTTGGAGAATTTGCCAGCAGTTGCCAATCTAAGCAGGTGAAGTCAACTTGCTATGAGAAGGATTATTATAATTAGTTTGAAACTGTAAAATCCTCAGTATCACCAATTTCCTAGAATTAATATACTCAAATATTTTGTATTGATTTTCAGGTAAATCTGGAAGCTAGAGTAGTTTTCTGCTCTAGTATTGAAAAAGGTCTTATTGAGGAAGCAAAATCCATATTTGCAGACTATCTTCTTCTTTGTAACTCAAGAAACCAATCAAACAGGTAGAAACCAGCAGGCTTAGTCTTCAAAATTTCAGTATTTCTTCTATGTGACCTCTCATGATTGACATGTTGTACCACCAGAGCTCCATCCATCACAAGATACTGCTTAAAACATGCCCCGGCCGGTTGCACATTGTTCTTATTGGGAAAATCTACCAAGCCTCAACAAAAGTCAGATTCGCATTCTGAAGACTCAAAAGGTAGCTTATTTCAAATGCTTCTCATATACTACAAGAAGTTGTTTGCTGTAATGTATTCTAACCTGTCCATAACCTTAACAGAAAGCCATCAATCAATTCCATGGTGGACTGAAAATACAATTCAGAGAGGCAGAACTACATCCTCTTCTGAAAATCATGGTATCGAAGAAACGAAGAAAGAAATCACTTCACCAAGAGCTGTTTTAGATGAATTTGAAGTAGAATCTCAGAGCACAGATGATACTGCCAGCTATGTTGACTCGACTGTCACAGAGTCCTCCTCTCTGGCTCCCAAGTTTATGAGCCAAACCAACATAAAGAAGCAAGGATTATCACCATGCAAATTCATCACTTCTTTTTTTGGTTCACCATTTAGAAAAACAAATGACAGTTTATCCAATGACCAAAGGCGGTTACCTTCACTGAAGTGCTTCAGCTACAAGGAGATCATGAATTCTACAAACAGCTTCCACCCAGGTAAAAGTATCATTTTAAGTGTTGTGCCATATTGTACATTTTTTCACTGAAAACTGAATCTTTATCTATGAGATTGTTCTTATGCCAATGAATTGCAGATAATCTGGTAGGTCGAGGTGGGTATTCTGAAGTATATAGGGGTAATCTTTCCAATGGGCAAGCCATTGCTGTCAAAATGTTGGCCAAGGACAACAACAATGCTAACAAGGAAAAACAGTTCCTAATGGAACTGGGAGTAATTTTACATGTCAGCCACCCTAATACAGCCAAATTAGTTGGTTGCTGCATTGAAAATGGACTTTACCTCATTTTCAACTTCACTGAAAATGGAACTTTGGCATCTGCACTGCATGGTAAGAAATATTAACCGAAGCATCATGAATACATCACTTCTTCTTCTTTTTTTTTGAGAATATCATGAATACATCGCTTTGGAGACAAAAGTTTGAGAAAACCAAATTCATATGTTGAACTGTAGTGGAAGAAAAGGAACGTGTTATTACTTTTGATCATCACTAATTACTTTTGCACTTGATATGCCAAGTTTCTCAGCAGTTGAAAAGTTATACATGATCGGTTGAGTTATGCAAAACAGATAATGATGCCTGTTATGAACAGCTTAGCTTATTACTTGAAACCCTGTCAAACAATCTATAGGTAAATCATGTGAATCACTTCCGTGGCCCATAAGATACAAAATTGTCTTTGGAGTTGCAAAGGGTCTGCATTATCTGCATAAATGCTGCAAGCACCGGATAATACATCGTGACATAAAAGCCTCAAATGTCCTTCTTGGGCCAGATTATGAACCACAGGTGAAGAAGCAGAATTTGTTTCAGTTTATGCTTGAAAATTATATTAATTCATGTAAATTCAGCTGTGGTTTTATCTCTCTGTAGATTACAGATTTTGGACTAGCAAAGTGGCTTCCTAACAAATGGACTCACCATGCTGTGATTCCAGTAGAGGGTACATTTGGATACTTAGCACCAGAGTACTTCATGCATGGAATTGTAGATGAAAAAACAGATGTTTTTGCATTTGGGGTTCTTCTTTTGGAGATAGTAACTGGCCGAAAGCCTGTGGATTCATCTAAGAAAAACCTTCTACTTTGGGTAAGGAAAGTCTAATTAAATCTACCACCAAACCTATCACACACATACAAGCATATCAGTAATCTTTCGATCTTCCTCTGATTGTCGACAAGCTGTAAGAAATCGAATTCATAAAATCAAAACCAGCAGCCTTAGGGGATCTTGGTACCAAACACCAATACTCTTACGTTTACTAAATTGAAATGGAACCTAGAATAAAAATACATAATACAGTAATACAAACAAAAACTTTAGAAGACTCGAATCAAGTATATTAAAGTTCCTCCTTTAACTGTTCCATATTTTTATTACTAAATTTGTTGATCTATATGTAGGCATTGCCGCACATGGAATCCGGGGACATAGCCAAAATAGCTGATCCAAAACTGGATGCAAATTATGATGCAGAACAACTGCATAGAGTAGTCCTTGCTTCCTCATACTGTGTGAGACAAACGTCGTTATGGCGTCCATCAATGAGTGAGGTACATCGATATGCATAAACTGACTACAGGCTCACCAAGTACATGACTTGAGATTATATGTATATTTATGTGTTTTTTTTTTTCTTAGGTGTTGGAACTTCTAAACAATGGCCAAAAGTCTGAGAGTGCTAGGACCTCAATTCCGAAGTTCTCCTCAGATGAATTGGATGATTACTCCATGGTTTATGGGTATAGTATTCCGGAAGACATTGATTTGGAGGACTACTTATGAGTACTAGATCAATTTTTTGTTTATTTATTTTCTGCATTTTGATCATAGTATAGGAGCAACCCCCAAGTAATTCTGTTTATTTTAGTTTTTGGTAATTAAAATATCACCATTCTAGTAAGTTATTTATGCAGAACATATTGATCATAATCTATAAAACTATGTCACCCAAAGAGAACACAATGAGGCAGCTTATTCAAACACAAAAATGCAATCTTGGCATTCGAATCAATGAAATTAATATAAGAATATATTGAAAGGGTCACAGCAATTCGCACAGTCCACTCATTCACACTATTGATCTATTTCAATGAAATTTTCAGAAAAGAGAAAAAGAAGAAGCTCATAATCTAATTAAATCAATGATCATAAAGGTACGGCCTCTTGGTCACAAACTTGTAATATGACTTGTTTGCTGAGTCTTGGTCTCCCACATTGTGTTCCTTTTTCTCGAAAATAAAACGCTGGTTTATATCACTGAGTTTCACGTACTTCTCCTCCGAGTTATAACTATGATTCCTCATGAATGCATGCTTCAAGGACTTTTCTTGTTTTTCTTGTTCCATATTCAATCTATTTGATTCAGCTTTTCAAAGTAAAAGGCAAATTCCTAACAGCAACTGCTATGACTCAGAAACTTTAAATTTTCAAACAAGAAGTTCCTAACAGTTCATGAAACGTTTTACAAACAAGAAAGAAGTGATATTCTATTTATAGGTTCACAGAGGAACAATTTTGATAACTTATGTCCTATTGAAATTCAATTACCCGTCGCTGCTTGGGAAATATTGTACTATTGATGCTAGGTAGAGCATGCTTTTCCAATAGAATCTTGATATCCTTTAGAACGTCCTACTTCTACCAGGAACATATTTTGCATTCTCAAGAATCTCTAGTTATCACAATGATACAAAACTAAAATTTAGCAAAGTGCGCTTGGCCTAAATAAGAGGTTGAATTTTCAAAACTAAATTGAGACAATATTTCAAACTAAAATTTAGCAAAGTGCGCTTGGCCTAAATAAGAGATTGATTTTCAAAACTAAATTGAGACAATATTTCAAACCAAAATAGAGCATTGGAAAGTGAATATGAACCAAAAACAATTCACTAGTGCAGCCATTTAAACAGCTCAAACTTTCAACGACCAAATTGAACTTCAATTCAATTAAATTTAGTAAAATACAACACACCTTGGGAGAAATAAGGATATTGACACTTGCGCTCATCAGTTGCACTTTCTTGGCTCAATGAAGCAAACTTTCAAAGATTCAAACACCTAAATTTCATAAAGGTACCTCCTCTTGGTTCTAAAACCACAAGGCAATGTGTAAACCTTATCTTCCTTCTCTTCCAAACCCACAATAGTTGACATGAATCGCTCGTTTATAATTTCAAGCTGCACATATCTCTCTTCCGAGTTAGTTGTACGATTCTTGATGAACGCATAGCTCAAGTTCGGAGCAGCCTCAGCCTCTTCTTTGTTTTCAGCTTCAACTTGGCCTCTTTTTCTCTTTCGGATCTCATTCAAGTGATCACACTGAACTGAATCATCTGATACTGTAACTGGATCTGATATCACAAATTCATTGACGACTTGTTTCAGTGCCGCATTCATTGTCATCGATACAGGGTTTTGGATGTACTCATCCCCCATCTTTAACCAATGTTCCTCACTCCTTACTGACGGTTCTTCTTCTTGTCGGTTAAAAAATCCATTCTGCAGATTCTGGTTGGTTCTTAATTTCCCATTGTTCTCTTTAGTTGATGAGTCCTTTTCCCAGATGGGTCTTTCTCGAGAGACTGCTGGCATATCTTGCCAGATCTGAGAATTTCCCAGATGGGACTTTGTGAAACTTGTCCAAAGAGTATTGATCTTCTTCTTCTTGGTGTTTTTGATGGAGTGGGATTCTTGGTTCCACTTCTCGTTCTGGTTCTCGGTACGAATTGGAGGGAAAACACTAAACCGAACGGTTTAAGAGCGTCGTGACTGGGACACTCTTGTCGGTTAGTTCTCGAAACCAACAGATAAATCTGCTCCGGGTTTGAGATGAAACTTTTAAAATTCGGTAAATCTGAGGAAATCTCTGAGAGTGACTTACTTGACTGTGGCTTAAATTGCAAGTCATCTCGGTAAATTATTTTTAAGATTTTTTACCTTTTGTTGATTCCAAACTCTTGAGTGTGCCACGGTTTGTAATCTTAGATCCTATCTTCGACCAAAAATAATTTCGATTGTGTCGTTGCCTGTAAAATTCTGTATTTTGATTTCAAATCATGCGCATCGGAGATTAGCAAGTTCATATTCTTATTCCGCTTGACTTGAACCGACCGATATAATTCAATGTCCAGTTTATGTTGGTTTCAATGATTTTGGTAAATTGAATTGGATTGGTTCGCTGTATAAATGTCAACAGCTATGAATTAGATTAATTTACCACATATTGATATTTGATAGCTTCAAATTGATATATTTGTCTTGTTTATTCAGTCATTTTGTTAGGCTCGAATGTAAGCTATGATTTTGTTTTCACATGCCGCTTGACTCGAAGTTTTTTTTTTCTTGATGATATAATAATATCTTGCAGTGTTAGGAGCCTTAAAAATTTGGGATTTTTGTGTAATAATTTCTAAAAATAAATAAATAAATAAATACTCGTGACACCTTATACTTTACCTCTAAAAATAGTTATGTTCCTCGGTTTTTAATTTACACCTTATTCTGACATCAGCTTTATTCCCCGGCTTCGTCTCTAATACCAGACCGTCGGTGCCTCACCTTTATGTCTAGACCCGCTCCGGTTTCTTTCCAGATCTCAAGCCGGCAACTTTTTCAGTCCTTTAGTTCCGGCATTCCTAACCGTGTCGAGTCAAGCTCTAGACCACATCAGACCAAATTCGTCCCATAGCTTGTCTGACCAGTGAGTGAGGTTTCTTAGAGAATTTCACATAGCTCAAACTGTGCGGGGACGCAACGAACTGGGATGAAGAATCCTATAGAGAAAACATACTGAAGGAGAAACAGATCCAAACCCGAACCGTCTACCGAACTGCCTGGATCTGTCTCCTCCTAGGTTCGTCCGCCGTGGTCTTCTTCAAACCCCAGGCCGCCGCCACCAGTGTCGCCCTCCAATTCACCACCAGGTCGTTATTTTTGTTATTTCAATAACTTAACATAATCATTTGGCAGTCAACTGACGAAAGGGTAAAACAGTCGAGATCTGAGAGTCAATGTTCTAAAAAACGTCAAGTGCTAATCGGGCGGACAGCCGGTGTCTAGCGCCCAGAGGATTAATCGGACACCTAGGAGATTTTGTATTTTCCATATTTTTTATTTTTTAATAGAAAATAAAATATAAAAATAAATTTATAGAATGCATTATAATGTTCCAAAATAGCAAATATACTTCAAAAATAGATAAAGTGGTCAACTACTATATTCTTAGAAATAAAAAAAAAACAATTTGAAATAAACAAATTAGATTCTTACGTCCTCTGTAGGTCTTTCTACGTTTAGAATATTGTTTTCGAGGTCGTCTTTGCGTTTTAAGTTTAGGTAGGCTTTGATGTGTTACGATTTTTTTTCAAAAAAAAAAAAAAAAAAAAACCTAATCGGGCCGCCCAGCTGCACCGCCTAGGCGGCCTTTTTTCGCGCTGGCGCCCAGGTTGAACGATTAGTGGAAAATCAGAACGGTGAGCTGACGCTTAGCGCCAAGGCGCCGTGTAATATCCCAGTTTTTCATATCAATTTCCTTATATTATTCCAAAATTGATGAAGGATTATTTATGGAAATACTTATTTGGTGGTGCGACGTTGAAGTTTCGGAAGTAATTTTTAGGTGCTTTGACTTTTAAGAGGCCAAAAGTTGACTTTCTTTTCTGTAAATTATTTGTGAAAACTTCCTTTACGAAAGTTGTAGAGTTTGTCGATACGAGTTCGTAGACACGTGGCACATGTAAAACGGATGTCGTATGAGGAAGTTTTGGTCAGCAGAAGTTCGTGGCTTTTTGGGGTTTTGGGATAAATAAGAAAAAGTTAGGGTTTCCACTTCATTTTCCGGAAACTCTTTTTTTTTGCTCTCTTCTTTCTCTCTCACGCCTCACCCTCACTATCAAAATCCTCCAGCCGACCTGACCCGTAACCGTTCAACCCGACCCGGTTTTTCCGGCCGACTCAGACGGCGGCACCGGTCAGGTTTTCTTCCTCTCTTCGGCGTGATCCATCCTGTGTAGGTGGTTGAGGACGACTCGAGCTGGATTGGGAGAACCGAACGCCACAACGGAGGGTGGCGGACCCGACTCCAAGCCGAGGGCTTTCCGGCCGTGTACGGCGGCGACTGGAGGTGAGGTTGCCCTTTTCTTGAAGCATTCTTCCCTCTAAGCACGTTTCAAGTCTAGAGGTCGGTTTGGGGCCGCCTTGGCAGCTGGTTTTGTTGTGGACGATTCCGGCCGATTTCGGCCGAATTGGTTGAACATCAGTTATGAAAGATGCTTCCCTTGCTTCAATCTACAAGTTTGATGTTGGAAGTTTGTTGAGATTATGAAGTTTTGGGGTGGCGCGTGGGGCCCACTCGCCGCCGCCTGTGGTGGCACGTGGCGGCGCCTCCAATAGTGTACATGTGGTGTTTTGTGGTGATGGTTACGTAGTACTTCGATACGAACGTGTTGATATGTGGGTTGTAGGTTTTGGTTACCATTATTGCATGCTAGGGTTTCCCTCTGGTGCTAAGTTTCGTTTGGTTCCGTTTTGGGTAAATCCGAACATGAAAATCTGGTTAGTAGTTCTATAGGATGTGTAGGACCTTTCGGCGACCTTTTAGAGGTCAAAGAGGAGGATTTGTCTCCAGTGACAAGCTCGTTGGTTAGGACTTGAGTTTCGGTTCGAATCGGGTATTGTTGTTTTTGATAGTTACTAAGGTTAACTTTTTCTTAATAGGTGACTTGTGGAGAGTGGTTTTAAGCTATATGCTTGTGTTGTGCGTGCGAAGACGCAGCTAGATTTGAGGTGAGTAAAATCTCACCAAGGTTCACCTTATGACCTTTTTATTTATAAATATTATGATGATGGTTATGATGATTATGATGATGATTATGTTGATTATGATGAGGATTATGATGATAAATATTATGATGATTATGATGATAATTATTATGATGATGATGATGATGTTGATGATGATTTTTGTGATGGTGATCATGACGATAATTATTATGATGATGATGATAATGTTTTTTTGTGTGATGATGATGATGATGTTGATGATGATTTTTGTGATGATGATCATGATGATAATTATTATGATGATGGTTATGATGATTATGATGATGATGATGATAATATAAAAATTATGTTTTTGTTTGTTTTAAAATATATGAGCTTCATCGCCAACGGCTCATAGGTAAGAGAAAACAAGTTTTTCTTTTTAAATGATTATTTTTAAGGTTCTTGTGACCATAATATTTTTTGGTTCTATTGATGTGATCATGTGGGTGCCTTAGTGGTGATTGTGTGTCTTAGTTGTGAATCTGTGCCTGAGTGATGATTGATTGTGTGCATTCGTTGTGGAATGGTGCCTTAGTGGTGATTGTATGCATTAGTTGTGGATGTGTGTGCCTTAGTGGTGATTGTGTGTTTTAGATTAGGAGCCTTCGTGGTGGACCGGGAACCAAGCCTTGGCCGGGTGATTGGTTACGGTCAGTATAGAGCTCTAGTCTGTCTGTCGGTACTTCATGGAGGATGACTAAGTGTTGACGAACTCATGAGTACGCGTTTGTTTGGTTACTTATGAGGGATGACTAAGTGTTGACGAACTCATAAGTAGAGAAATGATTGTGTGATGTTCTTATGTGTTGTCATTTAAATTCCTTGCTTTGAGTATCTCCTGAACTATGCTTATCCGCAGGAGATTTTTTAATCTTAATTGTATGATTTTTAGTGGAATTCCTGAACTATGCTTTTTGCAGGATTTCATTTATGATTTGAGTGATTGTGATTTGTTGTGTTTCCTTAATTTCTTCTTTTGTTTCTCTTGCTTGTAAGTGTTTCCTGAATTTATTTTTTATGCATGAACTCTTGGTTTTACCTTATGTGTTGATGAGCAGAAGTATTGAGTTATTTTGGGATTTACTCATACGGGCTTTTTAACTTACCGGGTTTGTTGTTTACAACCCGGTGCACCATTTCCTGGTGTAGGGGTTAGACCTGTAGGTGTTGATCAGCAGGGTTGAGGCGGAGGCATAGTGGCAGGATTTTAGTTTCTGTGCACTTTATTTTATTTTGTGGTGACAGTTGTTTAAGCTCATGTGAGCAACTTAATTATTACTAGACTTTTGAAGTTAATGTAATTAAGTAGATTTAATGTTTAACTCGATTTACGAGTTTGTTGACTTGTACACTTCCAGTATTGTTGTTAGTTTGGAAGTTGTTGAGCAGGTTTTGGGATTTTAAGATTTTGAGTTATATCACGCCCAAATTTTTTGAAAATTTATCCTGTAAAAATTGGGGTGTGACACGCCGCCTAGGCGGCCCTGAGCAGCGTTTTTTAGAACATTGTTGTGAGTATATGGGTATATACCAGTTTAAATTAAAAACCGAGAGACATAACTATTTTTAGGGGTAAAGTATAAGGTGTCACAAGTATTTTTTCCAAAAAATATATATAAAATAAACAGTGCAAGCAAATATTTACGATATTAGGAAATGATTTCTTTCCTTACTTTCTTTGTCTCTTTTTTTTTTCTCCTTTTTCTGTAAAGTATTTCCTTATTCTCTTGCTTCGAAAAATTTGGTAGTTTCATTATCTTCCTTGTTTCCCAAGTCAAAGCTTAGTAGTTTACCCCTTATGAATGGGTTTCTCACAAATTACGATACCCACAAGTTTTGGGCAAATGATTGAGCCGAGCACATGTCAAAACCACAAAAATTTTAAGCCTTACAATAATTGTAATACCCTAAATTTTCATATTATTTTTCTTGTATTATTCTCATATTTAATGAATGATTATTTATGGAAATTCTTTAGTTTGTGTGAAGTTGAAGTTTCGGGAGTAATTCTTAAGGTACTTTGACTTTTAAGAGGCCAAAATTTGACTTTATTTTCTGTAAGTTATCTTCGAAAACTTCCTTCTTGAAAGTTGTAGAGTTTGTTAATACGAGTTCGTAGACTTGTGGCACGCCTGAAACAGAGGTAGTATGAGAAAGTTATGGTCAGAGGAAGTCAGTTTCCGGTTTTGGAAACTGTATAAGTAAAAAAATGAGGAGGAGTTATTTTTGGAAACCTAAACCGGTGACACTTTCTCTCTCCTCCCTCTCCCGACCTCCTCCCGCTCTCCTTTTTTCTCCGGCCGAGTTCTCCCTCATCCGGCCACCAAACCGGACGCCACGGGTCCAGTTCGACTCCCACAGCTGCCCTCTCCATTTCTGGAGCAGTCCTGCTCGCCATCGCACTGTCTGGAAGCCGCCACGAAGCGGTGGAGCTGCTGCGGTATTACCGGAAAACCGACGATTTCAAAGGCGTTTTCGGTGAGGGATAGGTGAGTCTTACTCCTCTCCTTCCTCTAGTGATGTTTATACTTCTTTGGTGACCTGAAAACCAAGTTTGGGCGCCGGATTTGCAGGTTTGGTTTTTGTTTCCGGGTTGTTGTTTCGGGGCGTTTTTCGGCCGATCCCAGCCGAACTGGTTGAACCTACAGGTATCAAAGTTACTCACCATGCTTTAATCTACAAGTTTCATGTTGTGAGTTTCTCTTAATTCGGAAGTTCGGGGTGGCGCATGGGGCTCACTCACCGCCGCTCGTGGCGGCGTGTCCGGCTGAGTTGTGGCCTTAATTTCCTGTGGTTAGCTAGTCCTTGCTGCTGTGGGCTTGTTGAGAGGTAGTATGGCTAGGTTTTGAGCAAGGTTTGCATGTTAGGACTTAGGTTTATTTGTTTTGGCTTGGTTGAGGTTGAGTTTGAGTTTAGGTTTTAAAGATTTGAGGCAACTCTATTGTGTCGTTGAGTTCAACGAATTTGGGAAGTTATCCTCCCTTGAGCTAAGGGTTAGTTTAAGGGTATTGTGTTATCCTTTAGTATTTTGGTTTCTAAGATTTTTAATTGTGTAATTTTAGGTGATTTGTGAGGTTGTGGTTTAGCTTGTCTCTTGTGTCGTGCGGAAAACGCAGGGGGATATTTAGGTGAGTAAATCTCATCAAGGTTCATTTTAGGACCAAATCTTATTATGATCATTTGTTATTAAAATTAATACTTTGCTATTATTTGTTTTAAAATATATGAGTTTGATCGCCAACAGCTCATAGGTAAGATAAAACAAGCTTTTCTCATATGTTCATTTTTGATGTTTTTGTGATCATAATATATATTGTTCATATAATTATATCCTTGTGAAGGATATAATCTTATGATGTGATCTTGTGCTGTTGACGATGATGTTGTGATATTGTGATTGTTGGATAAATAGCCAAACCGGGTTCGAAGCCTTTAATTGGGTGATTGGTTACGGTTAAGATGCTATTTATTATTTTGTGTTTTGATATTGGACAGTCAAACCGGGTTCCAAGCCTTTGGCCGGGTGATTGGTTACGGTTAGAAATAGAGCTCTAGTCCGTCTGTCAGTGTAGGTCATGGGAGATACTTTATGGTATTTGAGACCCATGGGTACACAATTTGTTGTTGTAGGTCATGAGAGATATTTATTAAATATCTGGGACTCATGGGTACATTTCTTTGGTAATGTGTTGGATGTGTGGTTTTTAATTATTGATCAAATCTCTCTTGTGATATGTTGGATGTGTTAAATGCTGTGTTATTTTTGAGTTTACTCATACGGGCTTTTTAGCTTATCGGGTTTGTTATTTTACAATCCCGGTGCACCAATTATTGGTGTAGGGGTTAGACCTGCAGGTGAGCATCAGCAAGGTTGAGGCGGAGGTTTAATGACATGGTTCTTTTTGGTTTTTGCTGTACTCTGTATAGTTTTGTTAATTGGGTAGACAATATTAAACTCATGAGATTGTTCTCATGTTTTTGTGTTGCAAGTTTATGTAAACAAGGAAGTGTAATATTGTTGATACCTGAAAAATCATGCACTTTGCCACGCGACAATCTGTTACTCAATTCATGCAAAATCCTATAATAATTAGGATTTTAACACGCTAAGTAAATATGCCCATTGATGTAGACCCAAGCCACATCCACGCATCTTTGGGGCTTGCAGACGTGGGTATGGTGTGGAAGGTTACGGAAACGCAAAATACTCATTTGTCAATTTAACGTCATTGATGATTTCGGTCTTGGGCCCGAAATCCAAGCCCAATGACTTAGATGACAAATGAAATGGTGAGCACGCATGAGAATATTGGGCTAGTCCTTATTTCCTTTAAACCTAAGGCCCAACTATACTTAAACCAAAGTCAGTTCCCATTTCCCAGGTCTCTTGATTTCTTCTTCTCCGCAGCAACCAATTACCCAGATTCTTCCTCCCTTCAGCAACCATATATGTCACACCCCAGTCCTTAGGTTATTTTTACGGTTATACACTTTGGTATTGTTTTAGTCTTTTACCGTATTAAGTAACCGTTTACTGTTAAGGACCTTAAAGTTGACTTTTTCTTCCGTTTGGAATTTGGGAAGACTTTCTTCATGAAAGTTGTAGAGGACGTGATTACAAGTTCGTAGACATGCTACGCGTTAAAATCGGAATTAGCATGGAAAAGTTATCCTCAAAAAGGGAAATTTTTGTGTTGGTAAAATATGAGTAAAATTTGAAGTGGGTTTATTTAGTTGGATTTAAGTTTTGGACCGGGTGGGGAGCAGCCCCAGCCCAAATCCCTCTTTCTTTCTTTTCTTTCTTTTTCTTCTTCTTTTCCCCGAGCTCCCCGAGCTCTCTCTCTTTCGCCGGAAACTGCAGCCACCAGCTGCCGCCGTCCAGCCAACCACCAGCCGCCGCTCCAGCCCAGATCGGACCCCCGTCACCTCCTCTCTCTCCCCGGCCAAGTGTCCGAGCCGGTAGTGCCGCCGGAGAGGAGAAAAACTTGCTGGAAACGCCGACTGTGTCTTCGCCGGAGCTCTATCCTCCGGCCACCATAGGCCGAGATTTTTGGCTCAACTTGTAGCCCTCATCAAGGTGAGTAATCCGTCAAAAGGAATCGGTCTAATTCGATCTCTTTAGGGTGGTTTGTATAATTGAAAGTTTTAGGGATTTAGGGATGTTTTGGTTCATTACTCTAGATAGCGTTGGAATTGGACAAAGTGCTAGTTATGAAAGTTATTGGGTATGATGAGAGGATTATGCTGTTTAAATTTGGTGGCCATAGGGAGTCGCCGGAAAACGGCTGCCGGCCGCCGCCCCTCAGGGGCTAATTTTCATGTTTTTAAGATGGTATTAAGGAGAGGAGTTTAATGAAGTATAGTTTGGAATTTTTGGAGGAGTTTTGATATTGTTGAGAATTTTTCAATGGTTAAGGATTTTGGCGGTGATCAGGATGGATTATCGGTAGTTTGGTTAACCGGTTTTAAAAGGCGTAAAGGGTTAAATTTTGGTTATCCGTGAAGGTGGTGAATTTTGAGTTATATTGGATTAAAGATGAAGAAAATGGGCAAGGAAGAATAATAATTTTAGACCCTTAATTTTATGGAATTATTTATTGAAGTTTTAAATATTGATTGGGAATTAATATTAATTATTGTTCAGGACGTGAGGAAAATCATTTGGAGGAAGCTTCGGGTCGTCGGCAGGCATAGCCGAGCACTGTGAGTGGACCTTTGATTTGAATGCCTTGCATGCAATAAAGTTTATTCAATTTTCAAAGGGCATATTGAAGATTTTATAATTTCTTGGAGTAAAGAGTTCCATTTATTTTTGGGAACTCTCTTGAGCATTTTATTTGACATGTGGGACATGTCAAGTGACTTTATGTTAATTTTTGGGGAAGTGACATCCTGGATATTTGTTATTTCTTTTATTTCACCATAAATGGTTGATATATAATCTTTATTGCTAGCTAACCATTATTAGCGGCTACTCACCATAGGTGAGTAGTGCGCTTAGCGTGGGACACTATTATAGTCTGGGAGGCAACCGATCGGTATTTATATATGTTAGCTAGCCATTATTAGCGGCTACTCACTATAAGTGAGTAGTGCGCTTAGCGTGGGACACTATTATAGCCTGGGAGGCTCCGACCCTAGCCTGGGAGGCTCATTGTTATGGTGAAACCTCTTCCCCATTTTTATTAATTAATGAGAACCAATGGGATTGGTTCATCATTTTTATTTGTTTATATTCATGGAGAATTTTCCATGAATGGCATGCAAAAATATTTATTTTTCTAATGGAAATTATGGGAGAGCATGGTTTTGATTTCATTGCTCCATATTATTGATATTTATTTTTGTCCACTCACTCTAACGTTTTAAATGCTTCTCCCCTGGGCCTTTCGTTTTTAAATGCCCAGTCTGCAGAGTTCGGTTCGGCGAGGATAGGAGGCGTGTCAAAATCCTCACTTCACTCAGTTTTCCCATATAGGTTATTAGTTTAACTTATAGTGTTGTTTCTCTCATTTTCCTAGTAAATGCTCTGATAATTATGGGATGGTCTAAGTGTGTTAAGAGCTATTGAAAAGATTCATTTGTTTATGTTTATTTGAGAGATCATATTTATGGTTGTTGTTTGGGAATTATTGTGAGTTGGGCTTGGTGATTTTTCTTTCAGGTAGGGTTACCCATTTTCAAGGGAGGTTCTATCAAGAATTTTGGTAGAATTTGTTTTGGCCACGATCCTCAGCGCGCGGAGCAGAGGTTTCTAGCGAACAAAGAGGGAGGATGAGTGTTGCGGGCGTGCCACTTCACGGACGAGGAAAGAGGTTGTAGGGGGTGCACTTGACTTCTTGATCAGGCAAAAGGAGGTTACAGGTGCCACCTCGGAGGAGGATTTACAAGCACAAGCGAATCGATACTCACGGCGGCGCGAGCAGAGCAACTATAGGGAGTTCAGAGAGAAGCGGGGATGCAGAGTCTGGAGAGCTCTAGAGAAGAAACCTAGGCGACGCGCTTAGGATTAGGGTTTCGAGGAAGGCTCGAAGGGTAACTGGGTTTCAGTTGTATTGTGTTTGTTGTTTGTATTGATTTTTATAGAGCGACCTTCTGTTAGGGTTCGAGCCCCCTTATATAGTAGTTTGGCAGAAGAAAAGTGATTAGAATCCAAGTCGGACTCTGAAACACTAATTCACAAGGACACTGTTTCGTCCATGCGAACCAACCCATTGGTGACACCTGCCCAGTTTGCACACTTCATTCCGCGCATAGGGCATTGCTTCCGCGCTGCCAACTGTAGACTCCTATGCAAACTGGAATTAGGAGCATCCTCATCTCGCGGGTTGCTACAGGGTGCTATCTCGCGTGCTTCTGTAGCTCGCTTCCATTTCGCGGGCTATTGCAGCTCGCGAGCCTTAGAAGGGCTTTTTATATTTAATGGGCCACAGGGGTTGGCCCGAAGCATGTCAAAGACTTGTCAAAGTCTTCAACGTTTGTCGTGGTGTGCGCTGACTCCGCCTGTTTGCTTCCTCGCCAAGTCCTCTACACGAGCCAGTTCGCCAGTTCGCCTCGCCTCGCCTACGCGGAGAGTCAATCTCGCCTCGCCTATGCGGACTGGCAATCTCGCCTCTCCTCGCCTCGCCTCGCGAAGTGCATTTCCGCCTCGCCTACGCGGACTGGCAAATAGTAATTCCGCGCGCGAGCTATGTTTTCCACGCGAACTGCGTAGTCCGCTTATGTCCATTCCGCGTGCGAGCTAAGTGAAGTCAAGTTCGCATGCAGTTCGTTCGGCGCGAAGTCTAACTTGGCTCGCGTGGTCTCACTGGCAGGCTATCACTTGTAAACTTAGAGAAACTCCATCTCGCCGGTATGACATGGTCCAAGAAATAATTAATATTTACGTAGACATTTACTGTCCAGTAAAATATTAATTTAGGTGTAAACAGAATTTTCCTTGAGGTGGGTCCCGCAGGGTTTATCCCGGATTTCGAGGGGAAATCCGGGGTAGGTCCTGACAATATACCTAGTCCAAACCATGATCTCCCAAAGCTATCACCTTGTATTGCTAAGAAGAACCCTTGAAACCGGTCAAGGTGTGTCATCTTCTCCCAAAACCACAAGCTTAGTCTTCACAGTCTCTCTTGTCCACATCGTTGCGGGTTTTGTGCTACTGTTGTCGATGTCACTGCAGCAATCCTCTACTTCCCAGAACAAAATCATCGAAGCAAGCTTTCTTTTCCATGATTTGGGGCACAAATCACGGATGAGTGGAAGAGGAAATGTTTTACCCGGATAATGAGATACTTTAGATCATCAAAACCTTATCCATTGAGCCTATAAAAGGTGAGTCCCTGCAGTAGAAAAAGGGGGAGGAAACACTATGAAGCAAAAACTTAGATAAGCTTAGAACTAACCTCCAAGCAGTCAAGCATTCAAGCCTTCAAGCCTCCAATCACCAAATCCAATTCTTAATCACCATTCCAAAAAGCCATCTTCGATCTCTACTTTTCCCAGAAATCCCTTACCCAGAAAACCCCCAAATTCTCTCACCGCAGTTTATTTCTAGCTCCCACACCATGCTTTCATGCTGTCAAGCTCCTTTCGATTTTTAGGCCATCTGAATCACGAACGGGGACTTCGCAACAATAAAGACGTGCAGCCCGCATGCATGCCAAGCGAGGCGAGATGGCTCCCAGGCTAGGCGAGGCGAGGCGAGGCGAGATTGCTTCCAGGCGACGCGAGATGGCTAGATGGCTTCTGCGCAGGGGACTTCGCCAAGAAGAAAGACGCGCAGCCCGCATGCATGCCAAGGCAGGCAAGATGGCTCCCAGGCGAGGCGAGATCGCTTCCAAGCCAGGCGAGAAGGCTCCTAGGCGAGGCGAGGCGAGATTGCTTCCAGGCGAAGCGAGATGGTTCCCATGCGAGGCGAGATCGCTTCCAAGCCAGGCGAGATGGCTTCCAGGCGAGGCGAGATGGCTCCCAGGCGAGGCAGGATTGCTTTAAGGGGAGGCGAGATTGCTCCGCGCAAGGGACTTCGCGAGAAAGAAAGACGCGCAGCCCGCATGCACGCCAAGCCCATCTCTAACACCAAATTCAAACCTTCAAGCCAAAACCCCACCAGCCATCTTTCAATCCCTATTCTTCAAACCCAAATTCTTTCCAGAAAACCCAATCCTAAAACCCAGTCCAAATCTCTCACCACAGTGCGCTTCTAGCTCCCACACCATGCTTCACGCCGTCAAGCTCCCTTTGATTCCTACTTGATCTGAATCACGTACAAAATCCTCCCAATAATTGGATTATTGGGTTGGTTTTGGCCTAGTCAATGCTTATTTCAAAAAAGACCCTCACAAATATTTAACTCAGAGATGAGTTGTATGATATTTACTTTCCGCTTTTGAGTTCTAGATGTTTGGGATTGTTGTTGAAACAGGATGGGATATTTATATTTTAAGTTAGATCATGCCAAAATTTTTGAAAATTATCTTTCGAAAATTGGGGTGTGACAATAATAATAGGTTCTTTATACTACCTTTTGGTGAGCTTGTGTAGGAGATCACCACCTTATTGTATATTCAGGAGTGAGGACACCCCATGGGCACGTTTACTTACATAGAATGAAATTGAAAAGTGAGGGAATGATTTCGGCATAGGAGTATTCCAGCGTTTACTTACACATAATGAAATTGGAATGAATGTGGGTCCCACCTCCTAATAAGGAATCGATTCCTTGACAACCCTGAATTGTAATACCAATGGGGGAGGTAGGATTATGAATGATACCATAAGGAATGAACTTTTATACCGAAAACACCCTCTTTAATTTTATTATGTTAATAATATTGAAGAATTTGTTTAAGATGTTAATAATTTCAATTTTTTTTCTTATAGGCTTCTTTTTTATATGTTAATTATATACTACTTGTGGAAGTTGTTTAATTTTTTTATTTATAAAATTGGTTGCTTGATTTAAATATAATATTACTAAAATGTATAAAAGTATGATGCCTTAATTTTATTGTTCAACCTTTGTAACTTGCGGTTTAAGATACACCCAAAATGCTAAGACTAGGTCCAAATAATTTTAATAAATCATGGTAGAAGAGAGTTTATGCAAGAAAGAGATTGCAATAACCACGTAGCCTCTGTATTATATTATTAATATGTAACTACATGATTACAATCAATACACTGAATCAAAATAGCCCATCTGGTTTGTTTATTATACAAATTTATTAACGGAGACAATCAACATATATGGAAAAAAATTGTGTTGAGAGTGATCGAAAAGTGTAGTTCATTTTTTTCATGGGTATATTAGTAATTAAAATAGTAATTAATTACATTCCTATTTTAATTTTGTAACACCCCGGATTTAATTTTTACCTATGTACTGGGTATTCTTTGAGTTAATGAGGAATTTAACCGTGTTTGGTAATCTTTTAAGTAAACGTTTGAGTTTATTTTCGAATTTTACTCAAAATATCAAATTTCTCTGTTAAGGTCTCGATGTTGTAGTTTGTGTTGACACAAGATTCACCGGTGTCTTTGGATAATTTTTTCAAAATTTCGAGGTATTTTCTACGATTTATCAAAGATTTAGTATTTAAATTAATTTTTTAAAATTAGAATAACCCATATAATCTTGGCCGATGTATAGGATTTTGATCACAACTATTGACTGAAGTATAAAAGTATAAGAGGGGATTGACTTTGTGAAAGCCCAAATACGAGCGTTGACCCGAGCTCCGGCCTCCCTCCTCTCTCTCTCTTCTCCGTCGTCCCCGCACCGGAGCGGGGCCATCCGACCACCATCAGGCGACTGATCACCACCAATTGAATCGTCTCGACGCCACCAAGATCCTTCTAGCCTTGGTTGTTTCGATCGGTGGCCATAGAAAGAGAAACGACGGCAAGAAGCTTTTGCTCCTCCGTCGGATTTCTGGGTTTTCAGGCTGCGAACCCGACTTCTCCTGGTATAGTTTTCTTCCTCTCGTCATCCTCACCATTCTAGGGTATTCAAATTTCAGTTTAGCTTGGAGTTTAATGAATTTGGTTTTTGGGATTTTTGGGTGTTTTCTGCCCTTGACGGAATTCATCATCGCCGACGACCTCTCTTTTTCCTGACGCCTGAGTCGACTCCAAAGACGTTGGACCATGGTTGGAATCGACTACATGGCTGTTGAGCTGAGTTAGGCAGATAGAGTTTTCCGACGCTACTGAGCCTCTGTACAACTAGAGAGATGATCAGACCTTTGAAATTCTTAAGTTTGGGTAAGCAATTCTTCTCATCTCAGTTCAGTTTCGGTGCCTTTGCTTTTCTTGAGGGCGATTTTAAGGCTGTGATCATTGAGACTGATGTGTGGGTTGTTGTCTTGTTGAAAGGATGAAAGAATGACAGTAAGGGAGGTCAGATTAGCTGCTGCATTTCGGAGGTGAAAGGAAGCAGAGAAGAGCAGCACTGAGAGACTTGGTTGCTGCCGAGCTACTCTTTGGGTGTAGAGAGTGGTTTTAGAGTTGGTCTCACATAATTTGTCATAAGGTAAAGGGGATTAGATTTTGGTAATTATGGAGAATAGGTTGAATTGTTGGAATTTGCTTATGTTTTGAATTCGATGTTGGAGTTTTATGTACAGATTTGGAAAAGTTGTTTGTCGAAATGGGTGACCATTGAGTTTGATTGGAGTCAAATTCCAGAAGTTGGTGGAGTTGGTGTGCGTCAGTTGCTCTGTTCGTTGTTAATTGAAGTTTGGAAAGCTGATTTTGCTGAGTTTGATTCTCATAACCACCATTATGGTGTGACGTGAGTGTGAGACGCAAGCATAGTAGCCCTATATGAGTGTCTAATTCATATAGGGGGTATGGGCACGTATATATACATCCGTCCGTCCATCTTAATAGCGCAGCGATTAACTGCATTATGGTGTGACGTGAGCGTTAGACGCGAGCGTAGTAGCCCTATAAAATTCCTTAAATCCATAAAATTTATATAGGGAGTATAGACGTGTGTAAATACATACTTATTTTATTAGAGCTTAAGAGACTCGATATTTTCTGAGTTACGAGTTTCTTTATTTACTGCGTGCATCGTAATTTTCCTAAGGATATTAAAATGGGAAAGCATAAAGTCTTAAATCCACTCACTCTAATGTTTTCAAATACTTCTCCCCTGGGCTCTTCGGTTTTAAATGCCCAGTTTGCAGGTTAATATAGTTGAGGTCGGACATACATGGGGACGAGGCATAGTCAATAGAATAGCTTCTGCTCATTTATATATTTTTGTTTCTTTTCTTGCCTATTAGTGTTGTTCTGAACCTATGAATGTTGGTTGTGAGATTAATTATTTAGATTAGTGAATATTTTGGGAGGCGTTGTGAATTTGGGGAGTATAAGGTTGGAGATGGATTTTTAGAAGTGTTTGCAGGTATTTTCAAGTTAGGGTTGTTCATTTTAAAGGGAGGTTATGCTGAATTCTTGATAAATTTTCCTTAGAGGTGGACGTCGCAAGATTTACTTCGGGTTTCAGGGTGAAATTCGGGGTGAGTCTTATCAAATTTCATGTGGTAAGTAAACAACTCAATGTAATTGAAATATCCACATACTATTCCATTCTGTCTCTCATTCATTCCGTCTTTCATTCCTGATAAATTTCATTCTAAATAAGTAAACGTGCACATATGTGTATTGGATGTCATAATGGAAGCTCACCGGAATAGAAAGACATAAATTTTTGATGTGGTTATCTTAAGCTAGTCTTTGGACATGTGTTACCCAAGAAAGACACCATATACATCAACAACGATTGGTGGACCTGCCAGAACAACATTCATGAAAATTGAAGAATTTTATGATCGATCAAGTTGGAGGTGTACGCTTCTGTGATCAAATTAGAACTCTAGGACACGAACGATTTTAGGTGTAAAGTATAGGGAGATAATTTAACTAAGAAATTGACTTCAAATATCTAAAAAAAGCAGTTTACACCCGAACATAAGAAAAATCAAGAGTGGTGTATTGTATATGGATTTATACAGTCATTTTTAAACTACAAATTTTTCGAAAAGTCTGTCGACTCTTTGAAAAGCTTTTTTTTTTTTTTTTTTTTTTTTGTTTTTTTTGAATCTAAGGGTTAGAAAGGTAGCCTTCACGCTGTTACCATTAATGAAACCGCTAAATACAAGTGGACACATTGAGCCTAAACCTCATAGTGTAAAAACACCCAAAAACAATATTAGGAGACCCTACATAACTTATGCATTCTAACAAGAACCATTTAACAAAGAGGACATCATTGATTACTTTATTTGCTTTGCATAAAACATGGCGACATAACGGAAAGTTAATGCTCATGCAGAGCCATAAAATACATTGTCTATTCGCTTTCCTGTTATGTGAAAATTTCACCCTATCCCAAAAAGGCTGCGACCATTTGACGAAATAAGAAAGGGTTGGGCGGCAAAGGTCAGGGATCGGCGGTGGTGAGACTGAAGGATGGAGGAAGAAAAGATATCGGGCCTGGTGTGGGCTTATCTCCATCTTGGACACATGTTGGGCCTTGGTTCAGAATTTGGGCCCAATTTGGACAATTAAGTTATTTGCTTTACGTTTTTTTCTACTTCTACTTGTTGAAATAAGTCACCATTTTCTTATGGCTGACGGAGGGCTACGCCCAAGTAGGTATTATTTTTGGTTTTTGGTTTTTAATATTTTAGTGGTTTTGGATACAGGCCGGCTATTTCCTAGTAAGTGCACGCAGCATGCCATGTTTGCGACTAAGGCAGCGAGGTCCTTGCTTTGTCAATTGGTCGCAGCCTCCTAGTTGCAAGATGAAACTTGGGGATGAAACTTGGGGTCACTGCTTATTCCCAGTGGCATCATAGCCGGAAAGCTGATAGATATTGTTACTTATGGCTCTGCATGACCGGTATTTTTCCGGTATGTCGTCAAAATTGTAAAGCAAATGGAGTAGCTAATGATGCACTCTTTGCTAAATGATGCTTGTTAGAATGCATAGATTTTGTAGACATGCCTAATGTCAATTTAGGGTGTTCTTACAGTATGGGGTTTAGGCATAACCTCCCCCCCCCCTTGTATTCTGAGGTTTCATTAATGGTTATGGCGTGAGGGCTGCCGTTTAGCCCTTGTATTCAAAAACAAAAAAAAAGCCAATCATGATTATTCATTACATAATTACCTCTAGATACACTTTTGAGCCCATAATTACTACTAGCAAGCTTGGTTTTTTTTTTTTATGCTAAAAGACCGTTACAGAGAAAAACCCAGGAAAACTTTTGAACTTTGACCTCGTTCCAAAGAGGTCAAAGTTCACAACTTGACTAACAACGGCAGGAAAACCGGTCTCCCACCATTGCAAGTTAGAATAGCTATGGCCCAAATTGGCAGGAGCATCTGCTACAAAATTGGCTTCGCGAAGGACATGGTGGAAGGAAATGCACTCAAAGAAGGCTGCAATTGTTCTGATATCCTGCATAATCTAAAGGAGTTTCCAGGGGGCACTTGAACTTGTCAGTGACACAATTGATGATTAGGGATGAATCACCATCCACTACCACATTCTTGATATTCAGATCTCTAGCTTTAAGAAGACTATCCCTGAGAGTTGTTGCTTTTGCGACTGAGACAGTTGTTTTCCCAATAAAACGCACAACAACAATAATGGGACACCCTACTTCATCTCTCAGCAAGACACCAGCCGCTGCATTTGAGCTTGACTGCCGGATAGACCTATCAAAATTAATCTTTATAGCACCATTAGGGGGAGGCTTCCACTTAATCGCTGTATCATGGTTAAAAGGCAATCTGATAATGCTGGTGGCTCTAGGGGTGGGATGGTGGTAGGAAGCTGTGCACGCCACTTGTCACACTCCAACTCGAGGAAAAGGTCTAACCTCGAATTAAGGCGTGAATCGCACTTTAATTACAGACGGTTTAATATCCATAATTAAAATGAGATAGATATCGTAACATGACGGAAGAAACAACAACCTTTGCACCTTTATTTAGATTACAAGCCTTATAAAAAGGCGCTTAAAACATACATGTTTAAAACATTTACAAACAACCAAACAAACTAGAATAGCGTTTTTTTTCAAAACGTCTATTCTTTATTCAAGCCTTATTTTACAAAACAAAAACATGAAAGCCTTAATTTACAATATAACACTTTCTATGGTTCACGAACCACACCTGCAAGGGGGTTTGATGAGGGGTGAGCAACACTCAGTAGGGCTAGTTAATATATTAATAAAGCATGACATTATATACGAGTCAAAACAAACAAACATGACAAATCGAGAATGCATGGATGCAATATGAACTCAACTCTCATCCCACACCTCACATCACCCTCATATATAATTTCTCCATTTGTTAGTCATCTTATTATACTCATGGTCTCCAAACCCGAAACCCGATAAGATCGTTTTATCGATGTCCGCCATTGAAAAGGCATACATTCCCTAAATTTGTGCACGTGTGGGCTAGCCTGGACCTTGGACAACCCATGAGGAAACTCAACTACACAAATGGTTTCCTAATAATAAAGACGTCTCATATATTCTCGACTCTCATTCTCCTTTTTACTTCCAACCTCACTATTTTCCCACAACATCATGTAATATGATTCAAGATAAAAACACATGCTTTCAAATATAGAAATATCATAATCAATTCAAGATCTCAATATCATCCACATTGAATTCAAATAGTGCCACACAATTCAATGTCAAACAAATATCAGACAAACCAATATCAAACAACTCAAGCAATAACCACACAATTCATACAATAACACAATAAAAGAAAACGCCCCATCAAACCCTACCTTGATTTGCACAGCACAAACTCGAGTTCCAACGTCACTTCTCACACTTGTGGATTGCCAAGATCGTCTCCGGAACCTTACCCAAAAAGGTAAAGTACATACAAACAATGATAAATTAAAATTAGTAACTAAGTTATAAGTAGTACACATAAATAAGAAACTCTAAACTATAAAACAGATACAAAATAAGACTCAAAAGTTATTTAAAGAGCTACTACAAATCATAGGAATCAGCTATTAAAGAAAAGACTGAGTTAGAACAAGGTTCATGTGTCAGCCTTGTGTCAAAACAGTGTGTAAGATGCTGTTTTTGGCTTCACTTTCTACTCACTCAAATCCCACAAAAGTTTCTGAACTAAAGCCTATTTGAAAGATCGGATTATAAGCTTTAAGTACATAGCTTAAGTTTCGAAAACAAAGCTCTGAATAGGAAGTTATGCTCTCTCAAAGTTGAAGCAAAAATCTGAAAAGCCAGAAAATTCAGTTTTGTTGAGTCTGCTACTGTTTTTGGCAATCTATTTGACAAACCAAATGTTAACCAAATCCTATGAAATTTAACACACACATAGGTAGATATATGAGCTTTATAAAGGTACTTTCGGATTTCAAAACAAAGGCCTGAGCTGAAAGATATCCTGCCTCAAAGTAGGCAAGAAATTCAACTTTTGAAGTAACAAAACAAGTTCTAAAGCTTCAGAACGAAAAGAAACAGATTTCCAGAACATTAGAACGATTTTAAACATAATAAACAATTGAATCAAAAGGATCCAAAATTTGATTTGGATACCCAAACTCAAGAACAAGGTTCTTGAGTTTCAACAACAACGATTCTAATTGAAACCTAACACAACTGATTCGAACTGGATTCCTATCTCTACAAGTCTGAGAATTCGAAATAAAACTAGAATTCATATAAACTCAAAACAAGAAACAAGAATCAAAGCAAACCATAAATAAAACTATGAAACTGAAATTGAAATTGCTAGAAGATGAAATGGGTTTTACCTTAGAAAACGAATTGGAAAGGCTTTCTCTCTCACTCCACAACTCTCCCAATATCTGTTCTCCCCTGAAACTCTGTACTAGTTTTATTGAAGGTTTTAGCCGACTCTCTCAATCCATCCTAATCTACTATGACTTAGACTCCTAGACCTCCAGCTAGCCCCTACTCCTATAGGTTTAGGCTTGTACTCTTGAGACACCTCCTGCTTGCTATGCCGGTGAAGTAAAGAATAGCAAAAATAAAAGGAAGAGAGAGCCTGTTGTGTAATGCAGCTTAGGTAATCTTTCTCTCTTTTTTTTATTTTTTTTTATTTATTTTTTAAACAAAACATTTTAAATACCACACAAAACTTTAATTAAAAAAAAAAAAAACAAGGATGTTACACCACTACTACATGTGCTGAGAAAGCTTTATTCCGGAAAACATAGTCATTACGCTTCTGTCAAATTTGCCAACACCTGGTGAGAATCTTTTCAAATTTGGGACCATCAAAAGGGGATTCAATAAACAAATCATTCATTTTCCTGCCAAAATCATCACCATTGCAAATATCCATATAATTCGCAAGAGACCAAATTGAATCCGGCACAGGGCATTTACAAAAAAGAAGAGAGATGGTTTCCTCCTCCTGATTACATAAAGGGCACAGGTTATTCTTAATAAGATCAAACTTGTGCAGTCTGTTTTGTTTTCAAATGACCTGCAAGAGAAGCCAGCCAAAAACTTTAATTTTAGGAGCCATATTGGCCTTTCACATTTTCTTGAGCAAGTTACTATGCTCCTGTGGTTCAATGTTACCCTGTTGTAACCAAGTAGCAGATTTCACTGAGAACTCCCTAGTAGGGTTAGCTCCCCAAACAGAACAGTCCTTCTAGTCATTGCTACGAATAGTGATGCCACAAATTTGGTCCACAATATTAGCCTCAAGCACACTAAGCAACTTTGTTCTATTCCAAGAATTATTTATGACGTAGTCAGCTACCGTCCCATTCCAATTAATAGATCCCTTGACTAGCAAGCTTGTTTTTCATTATTCTCATTAGGTCATCTTCCATCCATTTTGACTAACGGAATCTGTTAACTAGTAAATTACAAAATTACCCTTGCATCTTTTCTTGCAATAGAATTACAGCATTTTTGAGGGTCATTGAGTGTCACTAGCATTACGTTTTTAGGGTTAGTAGCATTACGGTGTTTTGAAGGTCAGTAGCATTACGCACATTTGAGGTTAACAACATTACGATAAATGCAAATATATGAGTATTTACTGTGAAGAATTATGAGGCATCAATTTTTTTGCTAAGGGTGTATCTATGCTATTAAAGTGCAACATCTTATGCTTGCTTATAAGTGGCCGAATCTGCATCACTTAAATAACAGAATGAATTGAATATAATGAGAAAGCAAAGAGAATAATTGAACTCATTCAAGCCCTAAGAACCAAAAACCTCATAAACATTTTATCACACTTTTAATGCATCCCCCAGCATGCACAAGTTAGTCTATGCTATCAATAGAATACCAAGAAACAATTTCAATTGCAGAATCATCTATGCAGTACCCTTAAAATCTCTACCCTTATAGAGAGTTTATCTCTACTATAATAAAGCCACGAGGTTTAGGAGGTTTAGAAATTCACCAAATTGTAAACTTGTCACATCCCGACTCTTAAATTTTTACCTTAATTACTAGCTTGGTAATAATAAGAATTTTACCGTCTCTGTCAGTGAGGTTATAGTTGAATTGGTCCTTAGAGGGGTTTTGGGGGACGATTATTTCGGAGAATTATCTGTAGGAGAAAGATGTGACGACAGTAAAAATGGTAAATTTTGGCTAGTAAAAGGTAATTTTTATTGGGGTATTATTTTGTGGTGTTATTTTTGGAGTTGGGTTTATTTTATTTTTTGGTGTGGGTATATTGGTGTTGGACCGGTTTGGGGAGGCCCAAACCATTTCTCTCCTATCTTTCTTCTCTTCTTCTTCCCGACCTTCTCTCTTCCTCATTTCACTGCCGGAGACTCCCCGAGCTCCATCGCCGTCGTCCGGCCAAGAGGAGACGCCGCACTGGTCCGGCATAGTCCGCCGTCCTCTCCGCCGTCGTCCTGGACTGGTGAGCGACGCTGCAACGCCGCCTAGAGGAAGTCCTCCTTGGAAGCTCGGTGGTCTTCTCGCCGGAACTCTCTCCTCCGGCCGCCATAGCTAGCAATCCACGGCTCATCTTGAAGCTCTCTTCTAGGGTAGTAATCCCTTGAAAGGTTTTGGTCCGGTTCGTGCTTGGTAAGAAGAAATCCTTGATTGAAATTCTAGGGCTCATTTGATGTTTTTGTTCGATCACCCTAGCTATGCTTTGAATTTGTGTTTGTGCTAGATAGGAAAGTTGTAGAGTAGGTTGAGAAGAAGCTGCTGAAAAAATTTAGTAGGCATTGGACGTTGCCGGAGCCGGCCGCTGGCCGCCGCTGTTAGGAGGATTTTTATGGTTTTAGATGTGGAATATTAAGGGGAGGTTAATGATGTGAATTTTCAAATTTTTGGAGGAATTTTGGATAGGTATTGGATTTTTGAAAGTTTGGTATTTTGGCAGTTAATTTGGATAGAATCCGGCTATTAGATTATTGTTGTTTTGGCTGTAGAAGGTTGGTTTAAGGCTGCTGGTATTTGTGGTGAAGTTTGGGCCGTATCGATTTTAAGATTGGCAAAGTTGGGCAAAGATGAGAGTAGATAAGGCCACATTTAATGTTGCCTATTTTTATATAAGCGTTGGTATATAGTGTGGATTAATTTATGTTTTTGAAACAGGACGTGAGGGGGTTCGAGCTGAAGAGGCCTCGGACCGACATCAGGCTTAGGCCTAATTTGTGAGTGGGCTTTTGTTTTTAATAATATACCTGCTATGGTTCTGAGCTGAACAATTTCTTCTGTTGAGGTCATTTTATTTTGTGGGTTTTATTTATTTTGAAGAATTACCGAAAAAGGGATTTTTCGGTAAATTATAAATATTTTTATGAGGAGAGTATGTATATAAATGCTAGCTAGCCATATGTGTCTGTCCACCTTAATGACGTAGTATATAACCGCATTATGGTGTGACGTGAGCGTTAGACGCAAGCATAGTAGCCCTATATGAGTGTTTAATTCATATAGGGGGTATGGGCACATATTTATATACCCGTTCGTCCACCTTAATGGCATAGTGTAGCACCGCATTAAGGCGTGACGTGAGCATTCGACGCGAGCGTAGTAGCCCTATATAAATTATTTTAAATCTATAAAATAATTATATAGGAAGTATGAACGTGTGTAAATACATACATTTATTGATATATTTTTGAGATAAAAGATTTATCGCGTGGAGCACGCATTCGACTTTATTAGAAATTTAAATTGGGAAAACATAAATATTGTTATTTATTTTCTTTATTTATTCTTTTTATTTTCTCCACTCACTCTAATGTTTTCGAATGTTTTTCCCTGGGCCCTTCGTTTTAAAAATGCCCAGTCTGCAGAGTCCGGGTTGGCACTAGTAGAAGGCGAGGCATAGTTACCCACTTCTCCACCACTCTTCACCAGTAGGTTACCTGATAAACCTACCATGGTGTCTTCATGCTTCCTGTAATTCTTATTTAGTAGTTCTGACTACCCATGAGATTAGCGAATATTATAATGGGGTGTGCTAAGATTTATGTTATATTATTCGGCTATTTATGGGTAATTCTTGGGTTTTCCGAGTTAGGGTTGTCCATTTTCAAGGGAGGTTTACCGAGTGCTTCAGTAAATTTTCTTTGGAGGTGGACCCCGCAAGACTTACTTCGGGTTTCATGGTGAAATTTGGGGTGGGTCTTGACAGAACTGTCATAATTATCTTTATTGTGTTTAGTTGAAACAATCAAGTTATAAGGTTAGTATAGTAAAAAAACAAAAAGAAAATAAAAATAATAGGAATAGAGAATTGTGGAAAGAGGGAATGACAAACTACTACCCCAAATATTAGCAAAACACAAGAATCCCACACTTCAAAAGATTTAGATAAATAAATACATGAGCCCAGGCCCAAAACCAATAGTAACATGCCTGACCCGAATTCTAACTGTACAATGACCAAAATGTTAAGTTGTGAAACAAAAATTATGAACCCCTGCCATTACGTCTTTATTCATCCGATCTGATTCTCTCTCTCTCTCTCTCTCTCTCTCTCTCTCTCTCTTTCCATGGCGGTGTTCATCATTCGATCATAACGCAACTACACCACTGTGCGATTAAGCAGAATAACGCGTGCGAGGAGATGAGGAATTTGAGAGACGCCGCCATCGTTTGTGCCAAGCCTTGCCGTTTGATGAACACAATCCTTCACGAACTTGTCAGATCTTGTCCTTCGTCCCAAGCCTTGCCGTGAGAGAGCATGCTCAGAACTTTTGGAAAATCTCCTTACAAAGTACGCTATTAAAATCCTTTTTCACTTGTTAGAGTTTTAGATTGGGAATTCAAATTAATTATGTTGAAATATATAGGTTGATCGAGTTGCAATGCTTAAATCCAAATTCGATTATTCTGCAAGATAGTTAAATATATAGTTTAAGGACATACGAAACTTCATTTCAGATTAGCAATTAGATCAAGTATCTTTAGATCTGTTCTAGGTACCATGCTTTGGATGAGGACAGTAGCAGCTAAGAGGTGAGCAGTAGCAGCTATCTTCACAGACGACGAGACAGTAGCAGCTAGATAGATCAAAGATCTGTAAGTGAAGGTAGTAGTAGCTTTGCTAACTTCACAGTGAGCAGTAGTAGCTAACTTTGCCTTTGGTAGTAGCCGCTAGCTAGCTTCATCTTTGGTAGCAGCAGCAAGATTGGACGACGCAGTAGCAGCGAGATTAGACGACCAATACAGTAGCAGCAATATTTGGACGTTTTGTTCTCACCCAAATTTTAGCAGAGCTAGTTTAGTAAAATTACCTCATGGCACATGGCATACAAAGAAGAATTTGTCCTTAATTGTTAAAAACTGTCCTTATTTGTTTAAAAAAAAATGTAAATGGATGTTTTTGTGTTTCAAATCTTTTTGAAGGGGGTATATGTGGTTTGCTTTTGTAGAAAGTGGATCGGGAAGTTAAGATTTATAATTGCAATAAGAAACCCCCCACTACCCACTGATAGATTCATATTTCATACATTTTTATACCCTTAGTTGCAGGATTGTATACATAGTTCTTGTCAATTATGAGTCATTTACTTGGTTTTATGTGTCTTGTAGGTCAAGTTGGAGAAAAAGAGAATGTGGAGCTAAAAGTCGAACTGAGGATTGCAAAGGTGCTTTCTATCCCGAGTGATCCATAAACTGTTCTATTATGCGTCAACTTTGAGGATTAAACTGTACCTGCTCGCAAGGAATCTGGAGTCGAGCTATACACCATTGGAAAGCTACGGATGTTAGCTTTCTGAGGAATTTTGCGGAAGTGGATTTGCATTTTTCTAGAGCAAGTTATGATGATTTGAGTGAACGCAACGCGTGGAGGCAGATTCTGACGAATTTTGCATATCTTCTCATGATTCCAATTCGTGAAGCCCAAGTCTATCAATCTTAGTACTATAAGGAAAAGGGCTGAACGTGTCTATATTTGGAAGGTTACTCTTGCATTGACAATAATAACCTTGTGTTATTTGGAGAGAAGAAAGCTATTCCATATTGGACAAGGAGAGACCGAAAAGCCCAAATCAATTGGGATTTCTAGAGAAGTAAAAGCAAAACCCTAAAGACGTGAAAAGGGACAGAGACGCAGCAATATTTTCATAAGGGAGAAGAAAAAGACAGAGCCTCACCATCGCTCAACTCGAATTTCTATCTCTTCCATTGTTTCTTCCATATGCTATCTTTATTTCTAGTCATGTTTTCTTTGATTAAGAATTTCTAAACTTCTAGCTAGGGCTGAGATGAAGCCCCTAGTATGATTACTCTATTTCTTTAGTTGATTTGTATTTGAATTCATGGATTGCTATGTTAAATTCTCAATTACTGTTTCAATTGAACTTGTATTCAAAATCTTTGCTTGGGATCAATAAGACCTAGATTTTGTTTATTAGTTATTTGGTTGGAAAACATGAGGCTTGATCGAGAGTAGATGTTTTCTAGGGTTCCAAAGGATTTATTTAATCTTGCGATTAGAGAGTTGTAAGTTAAGAATACAAGTGCCTGATGATAGTCGATATTCTTGTTTACATGATTTCCTAGTTCTTTTGTGCTTAATGGAGTTGAACATGTTTTACTTGAACCTGATCATAACGTGAAGTAGATTATAGTTTGACTACTTGAGTTCTATACGGGATCAATAAGTTAGAATTTTTTGGTTAGAAGAACTTTGGCATATATCCGGGATCAATAAGGCTTATGTACGGAAATCTTTAGCATGCAATCTAGGGAATTCAATTGCTATCGACTAGAGAGGGGAGGGGGGGGGGGGTAAGAGTATTAGGTGGTGGATTCAGTGTTTTAGCATCTCCATAATCTGTTCTTAAACTCTTAGAATCTCATTCTTTTCTTTTGTCTTTAGTTTTAGTTATTTTATTACTTTATTTTCTGTTTTCATTCATCAACATCATAAAAATCAGTGTGTTTATTTTATTAGGTGTAGTATAATTGGCATAGTAAGTTGTTCTAATCAATCCATAGAGGGAACGACCTCGTGCTTTCATTTTCTGTCACATCCCGACTCTTAATTTTTACTCTAATTACTGGCATGGTGTTAATAAGAGTTTTACTGTCTTCGTTAACGGGTTTTATAGTTTCAAAGGAACCTAGAGTTGTTTTTGCAAGATGATTAATTAGGAAAATTTTCGTAGAAGAATTATTTGAAGACGGTAAAATAGGTAAATTTTAGTTAGTAAAAATATAATTTTTTTATTAGGGTATGTTTGGGATGTTTTTGGGGTGTTGTTGGAGTTGGGTATTAAGGTGTTGGATCGGGTAAAATTGGAGACAAAAAGCCCAAAGCCTTTCTTCTCTCTCTCTCTCTCTCTCTCCTCTCCCCCGAGTCTCTCTCTCCCTGCCAGAAACCTCCTCCTCCGTCCGACGCCGTCCGGCCGAGCTGGGCCGCCGCATCGGTCCTGTTTGGACCGCCGTCTCCTCCTATCTCTTCCTGGGTTGTGGCAGCGCCTCTTCCGTTGTCGTTTGGTTGATATCACAGTAAGAAGCTTGGCTCCCTCCTCCAGCCGCCATAGCCAGCGATCCTTGTCCCATCTTGTAGCTCTCATCTAGGGTAGCAAACCCTCAAAAGGAATTGGCTCGATTCGTGCTTGGTAAGGAGAAACAATTAATTGAAGTTCTAGGGCTTATTTCATTGTTTTGGTTCGATTACCCTATGTAGGCTTGAAATTGGTGTTTATGCTAGTTAGGGAAGTTGTTGTGCGTGTTGAGAGGAATGTTGTGTCAAATTTTGGTGGGCATTGGATGTCACATCCCAACTCTTAATTTTTACCATATTTACTAGCTTGGTATTAATAAGAATGTTACCGTCTTCGTAAATGAGTTTTTAGTTTTAAAATTCCCTAGAGGGGTGTTGAGGGACGATTATTTTGGAGAAATTATTCGTAGGAGAAAAATGTGACGAAGGTAAAAATGGTAAATTTTAGCTAGTAAAAAGGTAATTTTTTTAATAGGGTATTATTTTTGGGGTGTTAATTTTTAGTGTTGGGTTTTAAATGGTGGGTTGGGGAACCAGTTTGGAAAAGCCCAAACCTTAATTTCTCTCTCTTTCCCCGACTTTCTCTCCTCTCCCTCGATTCTTCTTCCTTCGCCGGTGTTCTCCACCACTGCCTGCCGCCATCCGGCCACCACAGACCGTCGCAGCGGTCCCAATCGGTCGGCCCTTGTACCCTCTTCCTTCCTGGACCGGTGGCAGCCTCCTTAGCGCCGCCGTGAGAGAGAAACCACGCTCGTAAGGTCCAACTGCCCGTAGCTCTTTGTCGCCGGAACTCCCTCCTCCGGCCGCCATAGTCGGAGCTGCTGGGCTCAAGAGGAAGCCCTCCTTCCGTGCTTCAATCCCTGAAAAAGTTTTGGTGTGATTCGTGCTAGGTAAGGAGAAATCATTGATTGAAACTCTAGGGCTCAATTCACTGTTTTGGTTTGATTACCCTTTCTAAGCTTGGAATTAGTGTTTGTGCTAGTTAGGGAAGTTGTTGTGCGTGTTGAGAGGAAGGTTGTGCTAAATTTTGGTAGGCATTGGAGGTCGCCGGAGTCGGCCGCCGGCCGCCGCTGTTAGGGGGATTTTTATGGTTTTAGATGTGTAATATTAAGGGGAGTTTAATGGTATGAAGTTTAGAATTTTTGGAGTTTTGGATAGGTTTGAGATTTTTCAAAGTTTGGTATTTTGGCAGTTAATTTGGATAGAATCCGGTCATTAGATTAATGTTGTTTAGGCTGTAGAAGGTTGGTTTAAGGCTGCCTGTATTTGTGGTGAAGTTTGGACCGTATCGATTTAAGAATGACGAAGTTGGGAAATGATGAGCGTGGATAAGGCCTCACATTTAATTTTGCCTATTTTTATATAAGCGTTGGTATATAGTTGGGGATTAATTTATGTTTTTGAAATAGGACGTGAGGAGGCTCGAGCAGAAGAAGCCTCGGATCGACATCAGGCTTAGGCCTATTTAGTGAGTGGACTTTTGTTTTAAATAATATGCATACATTAGTTTACTGTTGAGCAAGTTCTTTTGTTGAAGCTTTTGACGATTTTATTTATTTTGAAGAGTTACCGAAAATGAGATTTTTCGGTAAATTATAAATATATTTATGAGGAGAGTATGTATATAAATGCTAGCTAGCCATAGATGTCTGTCCACCTTAATGACGTAGTATGTAGCCGTATTATGGTGTGACGTGAGCGTTAGACGTAAGCGTAGTAGCCCTATATGAGTGTTTAATTCATATGGGGAGTATGGGCACATATTTAGACACACGTCTGTCCACCTTAATGGCGTAGTGTATCACTGCATTAAGGCGTGACGTGAGCGTTAGACGCGAGTGTAGTAGCCCTATATAAATTATTTTAAATCTATAAAATAATTATATAGGGAGTATGGATGTGTGTAAATACATGCATATATTGATATATATTTTTGAGCTGAAGAGGCTCGATATTTTTGAGATAAAAGATTTATCGCTTGGGGCATGCATTCGATTTCTTTAGAAATTAAATTGGCAAAGCATAAACATTTTTATTACAATTATTTATTCTTTTATTTTTGTCCACTCACTCTAACATTTTCGAATGTTTTCCCTTAGGCCCTTCGTTTTAAAAATGCTCAGTCTGCAGAGTTCGGGTTGGCACTAGTAGGAGGCGAGACATAGTTACTCATTTTTCCACCAATTTTCACCAGTAGGTTACCTGTTTAACCTACCAGTGTATTTTCTTGCTTCCTCTAGTTTTTAATTGCTCTGATTACCCTTGGGGTTAGCGTATACTTTTTCAGTGGTGTGCTAAGACTTATGTTATATTGTTTTCGAATTCTTGATGGTTGAAGTTTGTTATATTATTTGAATATTTATGGGATGAATTGGAGGATGGTTTTTTCGTTATAGGAGGGAAATTCTTGATTTTACCGGGTTAGGGTTGTCCATTTTCAAGGGAGGTTTGCCGAGTTTTTCAGTAAATTTTCCTTGGAGGTGGACCCCACAAAACTTACTTCGGATTTCAAGGTGAAATTCGGGGTGTGTTTTGACATTGGAGGAGGTCGGAGTAGGGCCGGCGCCGCCAGGTTGAAGGGTTTTTCTGGGTTTATAGGTTGTATTTGAAGGGAGGAGTTTAATAATGTTAAGTTTGTGAGTATTGGAGGAGGTTTTGATAAAGTTTGGGATTAATCGGGGATTGGTTATTTTGTTAGTTGTTAGATGAGAAACCGGTGTTTGGGGTAGCTTTGGAATTAGTTTAAATCCATCAAATTATGTCAAAGATTTTGTACGGGTCCTGTCCGAACCGTTGCTAGAATTCGAAGAAGTGGGCTAAGGGGAGCGATTTAGGCTCACTTTCATATTTATTAATTTTATGATTTAAAATTGGGATCGGAACTTATGAGTATATTTTTAACAGGACGTGAGGAGGCTTGAGCTGAAGAGACCTCAGATCAACATCAGGCTTAGGCCTAAATTTGTGAGTGGACGTTTGTTTTAATTAAATGCATGCAATGAAATTTATTGTTTTTGCTGATGATTGGCAATTTTCTTTATTTTGGAGAATTACCGAAAATAAGATTTTCGGTTGATTTATGTATATGAATATTTATGAGGATAGTATGTATAAAAAATGCTAACTAGCCATATGTGCTTTTTCGCCATAATGGGGTAGCAATTAGCCGCCATTATGGTGTGACGTGAGCGTCAGACTCAAGCATCATAGCCCTATATGAAAGTAGTAATTCATATAGGGGACATGCACGTATATACACCGTCTTTTCCGTCATAATGATGTAGCGTTTGAAATTTCATCATGGTGTGACGTGAGCGTGGGACGCAAGCGTTGTAGCCTTGTATGAATTTCTATTTTTCATATTTTTTCATAAGAATTCATACAAGGAGTATGCATATATATATATATATATATATATATATATATATATATATATATATATTTAGCATGGGAGGCTCTTTATATAAAGTATGGGAGACTAGCGAGGCTAGTGACGTTTTTGTTAATCTTTTTACGTTATAAGCTTTTGAGCTTGTCGCATGCAGCATAGCTTTTCTTTGGAAATTAAATCAGGAAAGCATAATTATTTGTCATATCTCGACTCTTAAATTTTTACCCTAATTACTTGCATGGTATTAATAAGAGTTTTACCGTTTTCGTTATTGGGTTTTATAGTTTCAAAGAAACCTAGTGTTGTTTTTACAAGGTGATTTATCCGGAAAATTTTCGTAGGAGAAATATTTGAAGACGGTAAAAAAGGTAAATTTTAGTTAGTTAGTAAAAATGTAATTTTTATTAGGGTAGATTTTTGGGGTTGTTTTTGGGGTGTTATTTTGAAGTTGGGCTTTTATTGATTTGGGGTTGGGGAAACCGGTTTGGGGAAAAGCCCAAACCTTACTCTCTCTTCTCTCACTTCCCTCCCGACTCTCTCTCTCTCTCCCTGCTGGACGTCTCCCGCGCCTGTCCGCCGCCGTCCGGCCAGCTCCGACAGCCACACCGGTCCCCTTCGAACCGCCGCTGCCTCCTCTCCTTTCTTGGGTTGGTGACCGGGCTGGTAACACCGCCGAACAGGGGGAAAACTCCCCTAGCAGCCGATTGTTCTCTTTGCCGGAGCTCCCTTCTTCGGCCACCATAGCCGAAGCTGCTTGGTTCTTTTGGAAGCTCTCCTCCCTTGCATCAAAACCTCCAAGGGTTTCACTCCCTCTTGGTCTAGGTAAGGAGAATAAATGAGTTGAAATCCTAGGGTTTCATTTTGTGTTTTGGTTGGATTGACCTAGTTAGGCTTGAAATTGGACTTTGTGCTAGTTAAGGAAATTGTAGAGCCGATTGAGAGGAATATTGTGTTAAATTTTGGTAGGCATTGGAGGTCGCCGGAATAGGTTGCCGGCAGAGCAGACGGGGGTGCTACCGTTGTTAAGTAGTTTTTTCAGGGTTTTAAATTTGTTATGCTGAGAGGAGTCTAATGTTGTGAAGTTTGGAATTTGTGGAGGAGTTTTGGATAGGTTTGATATTTTTCAAAGCTTGGTGAACTTGGCGGTTAATAGGGTAGAAATCCGGTTGTTGGAGGAGTGTTGGAATTAGCTTAAATCCATCAAAATATATTGTCAAGGATTAAGTACGGGTTTGGCCCAGACTGTTAAGAAATAAGAGGAGTGGGCTAGTGAGAGCATTGTAGGCTCGTGTTATTTATTATTAATTTTTTGTGTTGGTACTTGGTTAGCAGAAAATAATTTATCTTTTCTTCAGGACGAGAGGATACTCGTGTTGAGGAGCATCAAGATCGACATCAGAGCTAGTCACAATCTGTGAGTGGACTTTTATTTTGAATAAATTGGATGCGACAATTAAATAATAAATACTCCTCTATAATTATCGTTTTTATTTGTCAACATTGAGATTTGTAAAAGGTTACCGAAAATGGGATTTTCGATACTTCTCAATCATAGATCCGAGTATATTTTGACGTGTGGGACACGTCATTGAGTATTGTTACATTGCTTGGTTGAGTGGGCCGGGATACTTATCTCATGAGCTCTATCTAGTGGGCCGGTAAACCTTTCTCGTGAGCTCTATCTAGTAGGCCGGGATACCTTTCTCGTGAGCTCTATATGATATTCTTATTTCATCATATAAGGGTTCTTATATATTATTATTGCTAGCTAGCTTTTAGCGTGGCACGCTATAAATAGAGCCTGCGAGGCTCCGACCCTAGCCTGGGAGGCTCAACTTTATGGTGAAACCCCTTTCTAATTTCTTGGATTTATTCGAACCAATGAGATTGGTTCATCATTTTTAATCTTTGGAAGTATTATTGGTGAGCATTAGGTGGTGCATGCATAATTGTATTGTTCGATGAACAAAAAGGGAAAGCATTTAAATCTTGTTCAGAAATTTTTATTACAAGTATTTATAGGGGTGGAATTTTGAAACCGAAAACCGAAAAAGACCGAGCCGAAAACCAAACCGAAACCGGAAAAAACCAAACCGAATTAAGAAAAATCAAACTGAACCAAATTAGTTTGGTTTGGTTTTTGGTTTCGGCCCTTGAAAAACCGAACCGAACCGAAAAACCGAATCTCTTTAAAACAACGTCGTTTTTTGTCTTTATTTTTGTATTAAATATTTGATTTGAACAATATGATTTTAGGTTTTATGTTCTATATAATTATATGTTTGTCTTTTCTAATATTTTGCTTTTCATTTTCGTTTTATGTACATATAAAAATGTTTTAGGTGTCGTGTATGCGAAGTATAGAGAGTGATATGTTACCTCTAAAATCGAAGACCTTATTCTTGCGAACTTTAGATGATAGACTCTAATATTTAATTTATTTTTCTCTTCTTTATTCAAATTTATGATTTTTAAACTTTAAAATTCGGAATTTATTTAGATGGACTATAAACTATGGAGTCTATATTTTATGTTCAAGATGAACTTAGAAATTTTAAAATTATGGTGTGCTAGTTTGGTCAATTCCCAATACTTTCGAAATTATTGAGTATTAAACTTTCAAAGTATTTATTTGGTTTATAAATTGTTAGTTTGTTGAAGAATTATTGTCAAATTTTTTATTGATATATTATATGGGCTTATAAAAACAAGTAATGGAAGAGAAAAAAAAGACCTAAAATACGATAATTTTTTACTAAGCCAAAAATATACAAATTTTAAGAAAAATTATTTTTAAAAAGAAAAAGAAAAACCGAAAAAAAAAACCGAAACCGAACCGAACCGAACCACGGTTTGGTTTCGTTTCCAGTTCAAGGTCTCAAAAAATGCCAAACCGAACTGAACCGAATTTTTTATTCGGTTTGGTTTCCGGTTTTAGGTGAAAACCGAACCGAACAAAACGGAACCCACCCGTAAGTATTTATCATCGTTATTATTTTTATCCACTCACGCTAACGTTTTTCAAATGTTTTCTCCTGGGCCCTTTGTTTTTTTTTAAATGCCAGTCTGCAGAGTTCGCGTCGGTTCTAGTAGGAGGCGAGGCATAGTTACCAACATCACCACCATTTTTCACCAGTAGGTTACCTGTTAACCTACCAGTGTATTTTTCTAGCTTCCTCTAGTCTAGTGGCTCTGATTACCTTGGGATTAATTTATGGTATTTCGGTTGTATGTTAATACTTAGAAATATATTTTTAGAAATATTTGGAGGTTGTTGTATAAATTATCTTGGGATGTTTGTGTGATGGATTTAGATTTGGTATAACGTTGATTGTGGTGGATGTGTTTGTGGGGAGCGGATGGCTCCAAGAGTTGAGGATGGATGATTTTGTTATAGGAGTGTTTATCTGAATTTTTCAGGTTAGGGTTGTCCATTTTCAAAGGAGGTTATGCCGCATTTTTCGGTAAATTTTCCTTAGAGGTGGACCCCGTAGGGTTTACTTCGGGTTTCAGGGTGAAATTCGGTATTAGAGCCTTAGAATTTTGATTCCTGTTTTCCTTATCCCTATCATATTTGCCTAGTAGCACGTAGTGTCTATAGAGTGATGGTCTGACCGCGGCGGATTCATTAACATAATATGCTTTGGATGCTATGTGTTTATTGGGTATATGTGGTAGTACCTTAGTCTTGTTTATAGACTACTAAATATTTTCCTTCCTCAAGTACTATGCCTCGTGGACGCCGAACCCGAGTGGATCACTCCAGTAATGTAGGGGAGGAAAATGAAGTTAGAGGACTAGCCGGCTCTCTTGAGAATGTTTTACGAGGTGTTTTTGATAGGATCCAAATTCTTAATAATTGCCGGGTTGTCAAGAGGAAGGATGTTAGAGATGCTGGGGCGTTTGATTTCAGAGGTGCTCAGGGAGCTTTAGACACTCATAACTAGATGAGCCATATGGAAAGAGCGTTGAATTTTGTTGAAGTCCCAGAAAACATGAAAGTGAAAATGGCGGTCTCTTTTCTAGATGAGTCGGTATATCATTGGTGGGTCCTTGTTAGTGGAAATAATGAGGGAGCGCCAGAGATGACTTGGGAGCATTTCAAGACTCTCTTTTTGGAGCAGTATTTTGGCCAGGCCCACCGTAGTAGGTTACGTCATGATTTCATGAATCTGAGGAAGGGAGATGATGAGAGTGTTATAGAGTTTGAGCAGAGGTTCACCTCTATGAGTTATCATGTTACCCATTTGATCCCCAATGAAAAGAGCAAGATTGAGATGTTTATTGCGGGACTTAGTGGGGTCTATGCTAAGAAGATGACCGGAGTGGTGTACCCGACTTTTGTTGATCTTGTTGGTGCTGCTATAGCTATTGAGACATGGAGGTCTTTAGGTAACTGATCTAGAGATTTTGGCGGTCCTAGTCAGGGCCCATCCAAGAAGGCTGCCTCCTCATCCGCTTCTAGATCTTCAGCTGGTAGTGGCTATAGCAGGGGATCGAGTTCTAGTGCTCGGACCAGGGTTAGGGGATGTCACAAGAGACCCTTCTGGAGCCAGTTAGGTAGACAGCAGACATGAAAGTTTGGCGCTGGTGTCAGTTTCCACGGTGGGACATCGGGTGGTCAGACTTTTTCCTTTGGACAGCAGCAGTCTACAGGGTGCTTTGAGTGTGGTAGTCAGGACCACTTCAGGAGAGATTGTCCCTTATTGGCTCAGAAGACCGCTTCCACCCCTACTCATCCAGTCGGACAATCTTCAGCCAGAGGCTCAAACAGTGGTACTCATGGTAGTTCAGCGGCTAGGGGTGGCTCTCAGCAGGGTAGTGGTCAGCGTGGACGTCCTATGACTCGCGCTAGGCTTCATGCTATGACCCAGCAGGAGGGTCGTACTACGCCAGAGGTCATCATTGGTACGTTATTAATTTTTGGCCTGCATGCTTTTACTTTAATTGATCCCGGAGTTACGCATTCACTTATGTCTAGTAGATTTGCCCTCCACGCCAATGTGCCATCATCGTCTCTTCCAGGCGAGTGGCATGTGTCTCTACCCTCCGGTGAGGTAATGAGAATAGATTGGGTGTTTAATGGTTGTGAAGTACTAGTGGAGGAATTTAGTTTCAAGGCCAATTTAATTCCTTTAGACATTGTGGAGTTTGATGTGATCTTGGGAATGGACTTTTTAGAGGCATATAGAGCTATGATAGATTGTTTCCGAAAAGTAGTGGTGTTTCGAAGTCCAGGAGGATCTGAGGTCACATTTCAAGGGGAACGTGATGTCATTTCAAGTTGTCTGATATCAGCTGTTGCTGCTAGAAAATTGTTAAATAAAGGTTGTCAGGCGTATTTAACACACATTGCGGATACAAGTGTGGGAGTTTTGGGAGTAGAGGATATCCCTGTAGTAAGGGAGTTTCCGGATGTTTTTCCCGAGGAGTTGCCTGGTTTGCCTCCTGTAAGGGAGATAAACTTTAATATTGAGTTACTTTCCGGAACAATGCCTATCTCATAAGCACCTTACAGAATGGCTCCAACTGAATTGAAAGAGTTGAAGACTCAATTACAGGAGATGGTGGACAAAGGTTTTATTCAGCCTAGCATGTCTCCAGGGGTGCCCCGGTGTTATTTGTTAAGAAGAAAGATGGCACCATGAGACTATGCATTGATTACAGGAAACTAAATCAAGTTACTAGGAAGAATAAATATTCATTGCCCCGCATTGATGATCTATTTGATCAATTGAGAGGTGCTACTGTCTTTTCAAAAATTGATTTGAGATCGGGATATCATCAGTTCCGGATTCGGGAGAGTGACATAGCCAAGACTGCTTTGTAGTGATGCCGTTTGGATTTACTAATGCACCCGTTGCGTTCATGGACCTCATGAATAGGGTATTTAGTCCATATCTTGACCGTTTCGTGATCGTATTTATAGATGACATCTTGGAGTGAGAAGGAGCCTGCCAAACATCTAAGAATGATATTGCAGACTTTGAGAAATGCTTAGTTGTATGGTAAGTTTAGCAAGTGTGAATTTTGGCTAGATATAGTGGGGTTCTTGGGACATGTGGTTTCGGCAAAAAGAGTTAGTGTGGATCCCCAAAAGGTAGAAGCAGTAACAAATTGGAGAAGACCTGCCACTGTGACAGAGATTCGTAGTTTCTTGGGGTTAGCAGGTTATTATCAACGTTTTGTGCAAGATTTTTTTAAGATTGCTGCTCCTCTTACAAGATTGACCAAGAAATGTGTTAAGTTTGAATGGTCAGATCAGAGTGAGCAAAGTTTTCAAGAATTAAACAATCGTTTGACTAGTGCTCCTATTTTGGCACTTCCAGATGATAGTGGGGAGTATGTGGTTTACTGTGATGCTTCTAGGCGAGGCTTAGGTGGAGTGTTGATGCAGCATGATCGAGTAATTTCTTACGCTTCTAGGCAACTAACGCCACATGAGATGAACTACCCCACTCATGATCTAGAGCTTGCAGCGGTAGTATTTGCTCTCAAGTTGTGGAGACACTATCTTTTATGGAGCCAAGTGTCAGATTTTTACCGATCACAAGAGTCTTCGGTATGTGTTTACTCAAAGAAGGTTAAATATGAGGCAGAGAAAGTGGATGGAGTTGATCAATGATTATGATTGCACTATTGAGTATCATCCTAGGAAAGCTAATGTGGTAGCGGATGCTCTTAGTCGAAATCCCTCCATATCCTTGTCTCATATGAGGACGGTTCGAGTTCCACCTCTTTATGAGTTGCGAGGTACAGAGGTGGATTTATCGGTGGATGAAGTTGGTGCCTTGATAGCTAGTTTCCATGTGAGACTAGTTTTGGTTGATAGAGTGCGGGAGGCACAATTTAATGACCCTTCCATAGTTCAATTGATAGAAAGAACATCGAATGGAACCACCGTTGATTATTCAGTTAGAAGAGATGGAACTTTATTGTTCAAGAAGAAACTTTGTGTTTCAAAAAGAAATGAAGACTTGAAGAAGGAGATATTGGAGGAAGCTCATTGTTCCGCATATGCTGCCCACCCGGGTAGTACAAAAATGTATCGGACTTTGAAGGATTATTATTGGTGGCCAAACATGAAGAGGGAAATTACAGCTTTTGTGAGTAGGTGTTTGATTTGTCAACAGGTGAAAGCTGAAAGACATAAACCTTCTGGGTTGCTTAAGCCGTTGTCTATTCTAGTGTGGAAGTGAGACCACATCACCATGGATTTTGTTTTCAGTTTACCTCGAACCCGTGATGGGCATGACGTTATTTGGGTGATTGTGGATAGACTCACCAAATCTGCACATTTCTTGCTGGTGGGAAATAAGTATACATTGGATAAGTTGGCGGAACTTTATGTGAATGAGATTGTGAGACTTCATGGTGTACCTGAATCAATAGTGTCTAATCGGGATCCTAGATTTGCTTCTAAATTCTGGGGAGCTCTTCAGGCAGCTTTAGGCACCCGATTACACTTCAGCACTGCTTTTCATCCTCAGACTGATGGGCAATCGGAGAGGACGATTCAGACTTTGGAGGATATGTTGAGATCTTGTGCCTTGTAGTTCAGGGGGAGTTGGGATAAGAACCTTTCTTTGATGGAGTTTGCATACAACAACAGCTATCATGCTAGCATTGGTATGACTCGCTTTGAGGCACTTTATGGGAAGTAGTATCATACACTTTTGTGTTGGAATGAAGTAGGAGAAAAAGAACTTTGTGGTCTAGAGTTGATCCATGATACAAATGAGAAGATTAAAGTGGTCAGAGATAGACTCAAGGCTACTCAAAGTAGGCAAAAGAGTTATGCAGATGTCTGCAGGAAGAACCTTGAGTTTCAAGTGGGTGATTGGGTGTTCTTGAAACTATCTCTTTGGAAAGGGGCAGTACGTTTTGGTAAACGGGGAAAGCTTGGCCCGACATAAATTGGTCCTTATGAGATAATAGAGCGGGTTGGCTCACTTTTTTATCGGTTAGTTTTGCCTCCAGAATTATCCAAGATACATAATTTGTTTTATTTCTATTTGTTCATTTTATTAAATTTATTTGTGTCCACTCACTCTAACGTTTTCAAATGTTTTCCCCTGGGCCCTTCGTTTTAAAAACGTCCAATCTGCAAAGTTTGGGTCGGTACTAGTACGAAGCGAGGCATAGTTACCAACATCACCACCACTTTTCACCAGTAGGTTACCTGTTAACCTACCAGTGTATTTTCTTGCTTCCCCTATTTTAGTAGTTCTGATTACCTTAGGAATATTGTATAATAATTTGGGTTGTGTGTTTAGACTCAAAATTATATTTTAAAATATTTGGAGGTTTGTGTATAATTTATTTGTTGGATGTTAAGAGATGGTTGGAGATGGTTTTAATATTATGTTGTGGTGGATGTGTTTGTGGGGAGCGGATGGCTCCAAGAGTTGAGGATGGATGATTTGATATAGAAGTGTTTATTTGGATTTTTCAGGATGGCTCCAGGAGTTGAGAATGGATGATTTGATATAGAAGTATTTATTTGGATTTTTCAGGTTAGGGTTGTCTATTTTCAAAGGAGATTATGTCGAATTTTCGGTAAAAATATCTTTGGAGATGGACCCCGTATGAATTACTTCGGGTTTCAAGGTAAAATTCGGGGTGGGTCCTGATATTTTCTATTTTATAATTGGTTCGTGCACTTGCGAGTACTATATTAAAACATACAACACCCACGCACTAACTTCACAAAAAAACAAAAACTGCTACAAATCAAAAAAGAAAAACCCACTTACTAACTTAAAAAAAAAAGAGAGAGGAAAATAAACTACCCGTTAATCTACACGCGAGTTTCACGGGTTTAAAGGCTAGTATATTAGAGAGATTACGAAAAAATTTTAAATGCTACAGGAGGACCACATGTGTCACACCCTGACTTTAGGGTATGATTAATGTGATGGATTAAATCGAACGGAAAATCTGTGGATATATTTTTTTTTTCTATCCTTTTAAATAAACTTTTGAAAGGAAGAATTTTTATAGAACTGAGAAGTAGACACTAAAACTTTGAAGGAAGAACCATTTTGTTAAAACCAATTTATTGGAGAATCTTTGACTGAAGAATCACTCCATTAACAACATTGAGCAAGAACTTGAGTAATAAACATCTCATGAAATACAACTACACTTTCTTTTCCAAAATTTGTAAAACTATACAGTAACAATGGATACATGTAGAAACCTCCCAAACAACTTTAATGCTTTGCTCTGTTGCCGTCAAATATACAAAATGAACAGTAAAAATCAGATAAGAGAAAGGCTAGATAAAGCTTTACATTTTTGCTCAAAACAATAATTGACATATGGTATCAAAATCTCTATCAGGTTATCCTTCATAATACTTGGTGGTTCCACAACTTTTGTAAATAGCAAACTAAGCTTTTGCTTTCACATTTCATAACACAGCAATGTATTTGAGCACAATGAACAAAAGCACTTGAACAAAGAGCATAGTAGCACACCATCACATATATTCAACCAAGTACACTTTAGCTCAAAAGCTCCATAATATCAACAACTTGTCCACTCAAGGACTCCTTTCCTGAAAACATAACATGAATATAGGGAATGAGCTTCACAAGCTCAGCAAGTACGACAAAATAATCTTTATAACAAAGACTCTAATTCAATATGCACTTGGAACATGAAAGGCAGGAACATGCTTGAAGATTAAATACGATAACCAAAGAAGTGAGATTAAACCCCAATAATTGCTGCTGCATTTGCAAGAGAGAAAATCAGAAGTCCGGTAGTAGAATAAATGAACTTGACTCAAAGATAACATTGGAATTGCAGATATCAAACTTTACCAACTATAACAAGCATCAACAGTATACACGAACGAAGTAGAAGAAGGCTAATCATAAGAATAACTTGACAACAAGGTTAACAAATAAGAATACCATGAACCAACGGAAGTGTCGATAGGAATACTCGTGATACTCATAGAACTTTCTTTCACACGAATTCAGCAAATCCTTAAGATTCCGGTTAGAGCCCACCGCCCAGCTATACCGCCGAGCAAACTCCGCACATGCGGTACCTTGATCAGGTTTAGGGTTAAACAACCCAAGGGAGGCACAATCCCTACTCAAACAATTCACCGGGCCTAACCGAACAGAACATTAAAAATCCAATCGTTTCTTTCCAGGAATTTTCACTTTCCAAACCAACTGATCAAACAAGGATTTCAGAAACAAGCTTGAAATCCCTTTTCAGAATGTAACGAGATACTGCCCAGAAATGGTACAGAAACATAGATCTCTTGTTTTTCAACGACATAACAGAGAACAAATCTTTATGTGAAGACCCAATGGGCAGTTACAAGTACGTTTAGAACAATGAGGTAGAGAAACTTGAGTTCATAAACTCACAGATGAAATGAAGTAATCATCAAAGAATGGGAGCGTGTTCCCAAGTAAAATCAAACAGACATATCAGAAGAATCAGCTTTCAATAGCAACTGGATATGAGGTAAGTATCAATACATAGATTTGAAAGCTAGCAGCAAAGACTTGGGTTTTCAAACTGTTGGAGTAATCAACAACAAAGATGATAACAGATAAAGAAGAACTTGACCAACAATGAACCAGCAATGAGCACATACTCCAACTAAAGATGCCAAGCATTGGATTATTCCATAAACAGAATTGCGACACTTTCAAACAACGATCAATTGTTAAGAAATGAACTCAAAACAGCAGTATAGTTTACCATCAGTTATCTCTCAAGGTCTAGCTCCATAGCAGAGCTGAAAGATCCAATATGAATAATAAGAACAGCTATGTATGATAGTCTGGTGAAGGACCAAATCAAATTTTCGGAACACGATTAATACTCAGAGGAAATATTTTATCAGTAAGGAAATCAACATTTGAACAGCAGAAACAGACATGATATATATATATATATATATATATATATATATATATATAGTCCGGATCTAGAGAGGACCTCCTTAAACTCTTCTAGCATGTATTTTGACAATCAAAGCTACCCATTCCCTAGTTACTTACCCACATATGAATCCTACAAAAAATTAGCCAAAATGAAAATGGTTTAACCATTTGATTAGCACAATATTCGTTTTAATTTTATCTAACGGTCTACAATTTTTTACGTCAATTTGAATGACCAAATGATTATGGAATTAGTTTAAATTTTGTAGACATGTTTTTTGCATATGAATCTAGAGGATCAACAGTTGAGATCGTTAAAAGAAGTCATCTACTAATATAAAATAGTAGAAATCCTTATATTATTAAAGTAAGGAGGTCCTCTTTGGATCCTCCCTATATATATATGAGGGCCCTTCCACTAAGGGATCCCTTATTTTGGTTTATATGAGGGATAAGGGATTACACAAACTTTTCGATTATATTTTTGAATCTCCACCGTTCAGTTTGTTGGTCCTTATATATAGATCAATTCTGCAAATTTTCAGCCAATTTGGTGATCGTTAAGGTGTCGAACAAGAATAAATCAATAAACAAACCAAATCTGCCAAACATGAACCGTTCATGCTTATAATTATAAATCGTAGTTTTGAATGCCTTAACGATTACCCAAATTTCGGAAAATTTACAGAAGTGATCTACTCATATAGAACTACATATTGAACGGTGCAGATGTGATTTTGTGATCGAAAAGTTGGTGTAATCCTCCATCCCTCATATATGTCAAAAAAAGGGATCCCTTAGTGGAAGGGTCTATATATATATATATATATATAAAGCTCTCTTTGGAGACCAAAACAGGTACTACAATACAAGGTAGGTATAGCTCAGGTTTTCAATGCCAATACTTTTGATGATATAACAAGATTTAAGAAGGCATGGCTGCAATTTGCACGACATGAAGGGATTTATTTAAGATGGAAAGGCAAAGTCTGTTGCGCAAAGACTAGATTATATCAAGATTAAAGCATCCCAATACAAGGATACTTTCTATAAAGAACAAGTTAATAACTTTGCATTCATACCATCGCAATGAAAAAGAATCAAGGTTCCAGAGAAGTATATCAATAAGAACTCAATAAACCCACAGATTGACAAGTGAACAAACAAAACTTGTCAAGTTGCAATTAAGAACAATCGCATAGGCAACATTCCAACACAATCACACCAAATACATATCCAACTAGGATCAGAAAAGTTTGTTTTACCATATCAAACTAGGATCAAAGCTATAAAGAAAAGTTTGTTTTACCTACCTCAAATCATAGCAACCAGCAACGAACATCTCCACAAGTAAACTCCAATCACGCAAGCACTCAAATCATACGATAGCAATCTAGTATCAAACCGAACACCCAGCTTGCAACTCCATGTTCCCTAATTGAATTTCCTAACACCAATCATACTCCAATTTATTGGGTAATAGCTAAAACAAGAACTAGTTTGAGAAAGAGGGTATGAAACTTATAGAAATCAACCTTTGACTAGATGGAGAAATGAGATTCATAGGTAATAATCCCTTGAAAGCTAAGCAGTCTCTGAAGGTGAACGAAACTATGAAAGTCGTTTCTGGAACAAGACAGAAGAGAAAGAGAAGAGGATGAAGGACTGGGTTGATCTGTTGGGAACCAAAGCACAAGAGAAGAGGAAGACGGACCGGGTTTATGATCGAGGAAAAAGACAGAGAGCAAAGGCAAACAAATTGATAGCATGTGGACTTCTCTAGATGATCACTAGAGGCTTCTACACACCCCATCAAATATTTTTAGTAAGAAAATATTATTTAGTCTAGAGGTAAAAATATCAGACTTGATGAAGTATAAAGTGTGAAGAATGAGATAGTAAGAGAATCAAGAATCATCATTTTATTCATTGATAGGAGTCATTTTATATAGAGAATTACAAAGTACCAATATAGTAATGATAAAGAATACATAGTCCTATTCTAACCACATATCCTGATGGCATAAGGCCAAGGCACAAGGCCAAGGCACATATATTGAATATCTTAGAACACTCGCCCTTGTATCGCGCGCCGGTATGCTGGTGGTGCTGATATGTCGTTTCGTGAAAAACCTCGTCAAGTAACAAAAACCCTGTGGGAGAAAAACTAAACGTTGATCGTAGGAGAAAAAGAGTACAACGCACCATTCAGATTTGATAGTGACATGCATGTGCTAGACTCCCCCTGAAGTTCGCACCTCCCCCTGATCTTTACATCAATCATAAGGTTTTTACTGATTCTTACTAATCACGGAAGTTTCGATAACTTAGCATTTCAATGCTCTTAAATCATGTCATCAAATGTGGCATTGGGCAATAATTAACTAGATCATGCCGTATTGTCCTCAAACATTATCTTTTACACATAGATCTTGAGGAGAAGGCCGTTTGTGAACTCAAAACATAAGCTCACGCTGGAAATTAGATTTCCCATGTAGCATGACATTCGGGTACTAGAACAGCCGTAACTTCTTTTAGGAAATACGTATGAATGAACCGTAAACGGTTTTGGAAACAAGATAGGTATGGCCATTATGGTTCATCAGGAGCTGTTCACAAAGTCCCGTCAAAGTTGACTATTTTGCCAAAATTAGATTCTCAGACACATTCGTCCTACTTTACAAAAATGGTCATAACTCACTAAATATGATAGGTATGATCAAATGGTTGATGTCCCTGGAAAGTAGACACATAGACATTTCCAATGGTACTAATTTCATCATTTTCCAGTGAGTCAGATTTCCTGTAGGTCCCGTTGAATTTGACCTACAAAACTTGGTAGATTCTGATTTCGCTTTTGATGTGTCTTTCTTATGTAAGGATAGAATAAGCCTCAACCCTTCATACCATTAAGTATTGAGAAAGGAGTTACTGTCATTACATTGGCGTTGCGTGGGCGCATAGCTACACTTAGCTTTACAACTTTTCATAGCGAATGAAATGTCAAGTCTTTCGTATTATGTTGAGTACATTGATGTGTCTTATTGTACTTAGATGGGAACTCCATCTCTTAACACATATTTGTCATCTTACTTTAGACAAAACAACGGATGTCTCTTTAGAGGAAAGACTTTGACTAATCATGGGAGTATATGTAGGCCTCACTAGTTATAGAGCGCTTAAGCCGATTGATGGAAAATCATCATCAATACAGTCATCGAGTGCCTTATCAAGACAGTGTCTTCCCAAGATCTTTTTCATTCTAACTTCGGATGTTGATCGATACATATTGGCATCTCTTGATCCATCAAGAGCCCATATAAATCCGAAATGAACACGCAAAGGCATAATTCACCATATCCCTTCCAAATCAAGTAGAGTCAATGTGCGTTTCAATACCTTTAGCAAACACGTGCTCCTGTAGTTTGGAGTCACTTGATTTGGATGAATGAAGTCCGTTTAAGACCTTCATGTATATCTCTGATCCCATAGAGATAATATTATGACCATATTCATAGGCTGCATGTTCAGTTATTTGAAAACTACCAAACTGACAAAGTAGTGGAGTGCAATGACATCCATTACGAGAGCATATCTCATCGTAGTCAACCCCAGTGCGTGTTAGTGAGAGACCTTGCGCCATAAGGTGAGTCTAAGCTCTTGTTCTCATTACACTATCTAACAAAGGCATAGATGATAGGGTTTAGCATGCGGTGTCGGCATCACCAGCCCGAGGATGTATCTCTTTGTTAATGTTGGATCACATCTTTTCATTAAGCCAATCAAGTAAGTTGATATCCATCAACAAAGGGTGGTTCAAAAGTAGACTCATTATCCCACGTTCTCATGTACACTAGTGTATTACTTGTAGAGATCTTTATATGGATTGGATTTGACATTGAGGCGTCCCCAACGATAATCACAATTCAGACTTCATGAGACGGATTTTAGTATCACTGATTAATGGATCAGGTTGTTCCAAGCTCGCTTTCTTCCTAGTGCAAGAAAGTATTAAACCTAAGGGCCTCCCTCCTTTTAGGGAGCCACACGGCCTTGTGACACCAATTTTGCCACTATATGGCGTCACCATATCACCATCCATGGTGATGGCGTGAAGACCAACTCATTTTGGTCGCGCCATGTCCTCTTGATAGGACATCAATCCTTGCAGATATATTTGCAGCATGTGATCTCGTCACTTTAACACTTTAAGCATTTCAGATCAAGATGAGACTTAGTGGGGATAAACCACGACAATTCACGTCGTTCCACTTAAACAATTGTGTTCTTATCTTCCCCTAACGACGGGAATATTGTCTCATCAAAGTGACAATCTGTAATTTAGCGGTGAATGAGATCGCTTGACAAGGTTTCTATATAAGCGGATTATAGGTGGAGGTTCATATCCAACCTAAACTTATTCATCTCAAATGACCCATCATTATGCGCAGTGGCATTGCGATTTGACACCTAGAAATAACATCTAGCCGAGCTCAAACATTGAAGATCCGTTTCAATCCTGTTTGAGCTCAAGGATTGCAATTTTGTGTCAATCCTGGTACACAGTCACGAGCTGTAGTACAATATTCAATGATGGTGGGTCATAGATGAATAGTAAAGCTGTATGCAAATATTACATAGCCCCAAGACGTAATAGAAAATTGGTGCGCATCAATAATGTTCAAGCGACAAACTAAAGTTGCTTGGTAGCCTCGGTGAGACCGTATTGCGTGTGAACATGGGGTACATGACACTTCAACTTATATCCCGATAAACTTCTTTAAAAAATGGGTAGTGAGAAACACTTGTAGACATATAAAATTTAACGATAATAATAGTCGTTGAATAATCCAAGCAAATACGTGGCTCGTGAGTCAACAAAATTGGAAAGCCGTCAGAAATAACACGTGGCAACGTGGAAATGATCGGCCGATAACAAAACCTTAAATCCCGATTGAAATCAATTATCAAGTGTCGATTGATGATGTGACTTCGCCAGGTGAACAAGGCTTCGCGAGGAAAAAAATAGACTTTGCCAGGCGAACAAGACTTCGCCAGGCAAAATAGACTTCCCGAGGCAAAATAGACTTCGCGAGGCGAACAAGACTTCGCCAGGCAAAATAGACTTCACGAGGCAAAATAGACTTCGCGAGGCGAACAAGACTTCGCCAGGCAAAATAGACTTCGCGAGGCAAAATAGACTTCGCCAGGCAAATAAGACTTCGCCAGGAAAAATAGACTTCGCGAGGCGAACTTGACTTCGCGGGGCGAACTGGACTTCGCGTAGAAGTAAATAGAGGCAAGGCGAGATGGCTCCGCGCGCGTAGATTTACATGAAGGTGAGGCGAGATGGCTCCGCGCGCGTAGGTTTACGTGAAGGCGAGGCGAGATGGCTCCGCGTAAGGGGGAACCTCGCGAAGGAACTAGACGACAGAGTTCGCATGCATGCGGGGATGTACGTCCAAGATAAGTCGTCCGCGAAGTGAGACCAGAAATCACTGGTTGCTTGGAAATCAAGGTGCCTCGCGAGATACCTTCCATATCCGCGGGATGGCTCGCCTCTTACTAAGGATCTTGCTCAAAACAAGACATTCAATCCAAAGTGATCTGGGCATATCTAAATCTCAAGATTTGATTGATTTGATTATGTTAAAATCGGCAAGTAAATCAGTCAAGATTCATTGATTCGATTAAGGAAATATTATTGATTCAGAATCTTCATTACATGCCTTAAGTGGAGGCATGTTAACACTATAAATACCCCCTCTCATACCAAGAGGAAGGGGCAAAACCAAAGCAGCGAACCAAAGAGAGAGAAAAATCCCTCCGCGAGCTTGTCCCCAAAATCCTTGAAGAACTATCAAGCTCCACAAATAGCCAGTTCTTCATTAAACCCTTGAAGAATTATCAAGCTCCCCAAATAGCCAGTTCTTCACTAAACCCTTGAAGAATCATCAAGCTGCCAAATAGCCAGTTCTTCACTAAACCCAAATACTTGTTACGTGATCAATCTGCGTAACCCTCAAGAAAAAGTGCTTGTCACCCTTGAGTTAAACCTATATTCGGAGATAGAATCAGAGGAGTTCACAAAAATTGTAACCCGCATTTGCATTGATTAAATTAAATTATTCTTTGTACACGTGTTGTTCTGTTATTTGTTGCAGATATTTTCGTGTTTACAGCACTCAATGTCTCTATGAGACAGATCTACAAAATGGAGTAGATAGGAGAGTAAATAGTTCCACTTGAACCATTTAGAGGGATTGAAAGAAGCTACGAAAAGCTGCAATCCCGAGAGTGCATAAAAATTTTCGTGTAGAATGATTTTTACGCACTAAAACAGCCATAACTTCTTCGTTAAAATAGACATGTACGAACCGCAAAAAGTTCTGAAAACTAAACTCGTCGAGCTTTCTAATGATCTAAAGCTCACTATTTGGTTCGTCCGGATCTATTCACAAAGCTCAAACGAAGTTTACTGTCCAGAATGGACAGATTGCTGTTTTTCGCAGATTTGACATTGGCAAAGCTTTGAAGCTTGCGGATGGCATGCGGGCATAAACCGAAGCCAATATGACGTCTATATGATTAAAATCAAGTCCTTTTGGTCTTTCCAAGGTTGTAAACTCTATGACTAGTTAGCGAGAACTAACTCAGAGGATGTAGAGGATTTGATTATGATGATTGTCCAGTTTTGATAAGTCTTCAATGTCTTTTGCAAGACGACTATTGGTTAATAGCGTAGGGGGATACCAAGATCAAAAGCTTTCGGTAACTGCAAGTCAGTATGACCAGGCATGTCCGTGGAGGGTCGGTAGTGCGAGACACACTTGAAACCACTATCTTCTTAATTTCGGACAAATCTAAGACATCACACTGAGCTTGGATGAGCCTAGTTGAACAGTTGATGATGGAAAATCTGTTATAGGATAGAAGACTTAACCGGAAACACGTTGGCAATCCTCCTTGAGGATGCAAGGACGTGCGTCATCTTCACTTGGAAGAGACCAAAACGGCACAATCTAACCATGTAGATTGTAAATATGCCATGCTTCTAAGGACGATGTAAAAATGTACATCTTGTTTGTAAATCAATACGAACCATAAGAGGAGAATAATTTCATAACTTCGAAAAAATTCTCAAGGCATTCATTATTGCTAATGTGACTATATATCGAGGTCTCGAATAAACAAATGACATCGATACGACGTCTTATTACATATAGCTTGGAAAGAAAAATCAATGTCTAGCCAATAACGTCAAAGTCATGGGTAGCTAGAGTAGGATCTGAATCTTTGAAATCCGCGATCATGAGGATGACGTTATTGTCCTCATATTGATTTTCCGTACCTCTTTGTATGCATTCACGATTTGAGGATGAACTTGACAATCTTGAACCAGTGATCCAGAGATCCACAACGGTTGCATTGTCATGAGCTGGCATGAGTAGTTTTGACATATTGGTGTCTAGACCAGGAGTGTCGCCATTAGGGCGGGCGACAGCTCCCCCTCTTTTCTAGACATCGGCACAGCGTTTTCTACTGTTGCCGTGACCCATATTGTTTTTCCAACACTAGGGGAAAATCTCATGTACGTAGGCCAATACGTCTATCTTATTAGCGTATATGCAATTCCCGTTTGCAACATAATGATCAAAATCAAGTCTCGTTGGTAATTCCAAACCAACTTGGAGGACCTAGAGAACTTGATGATTGATGATGATCGAATCCACTAAACATTATGTATCAAGATGCCACGGAATATCATCGACGATATGTAATCAAATAAGGTGGTAAGCAATCCACTTGACTTAATAACTCAACAAATTGAGTTAGATAGACGTTTCAAGAAACGCTCCATAAGTGCATTCCACAATATTCTGTGGTCATTACTTTTTACACAGATTGTTATTGAAGGCTTTTGTCGATGTGGCGCTTCAAAACTTTGAGCGCGTGAAATGTGAAATCTCGGCATCTAGGCTTAGCTTGGGGGTCAAAACATATGGTTTAATCCTCTTCAATAAAAGGTTCCACAGATACCTAGCGAAGATTCGCCTTAGGCATCAAGTATGTCAAAACTCAGATGAACAGAATGTTACGTTGCTCTAGCATACAAAACCAAGCTGTTATGAGACTCGATAGAGAGCACAAACGATGCTTTTAATGGTTTGTCCTCCGGATTGATCACACACAATCCGAAAAAACCGCGAATTGATCAAACACAATTCGGAAAAAGGCCTCGGATTGATCAAACACAATCCGGAGAAAGGTCGGGGTTGATCACACACAACCCGGACAAGGAAACAAGAGTGATCAAACACACTTTTGACCCGCGAATAAAATTTTGGGATTTTTACCTACACACACAAAATCCCAAGAATAGAATGGAGATGGAGAATGGAGGAAATGATTTTATCCTGCCTGAGTTATTGAACTTGGAAAAGTTTAGGGTTTCAAAACATACCTTTCGAATTCGAAACTTCAAACGCTTGAATAAGTCGAAAATTGTAATCGGAGGAAACCAAAAATCGTCGGCGGGCGGCGGCCAAGGGATTGGCAGCTGGTGATGTCATACGGCGACGGGGAAAAAAGGCAGCGGTCAGACATAGGAGCCGAAAAAAGCTTTTTTAGGGTTTCGGAAAACAAATGGTGGGCTATTGGCTCTCGGGTTAAAACAACGTGCATGATAACGTGATGAAGTATAAAGTGTAGAGAATGAGATAGCAAGAGAATCGAGAATCATCATCTTATTCATTGATAGGAGCCCTTTTATATAGGGAATTATAAAGTACCAATATGGTAATGATAAAGAATACATAGTCATATTCTAACTACATATCCTGATGGCATAAGGCCAAGACACATATATGGAATATCCTAGAACAAGACTGAGTTTTTATTACTAATAGTCCACAAAACCAAAACCAAATCCTAATCAAATATCAAAACACACAAAACAGAAAGACAAAAGAAACAATTCAATAAATAAACTCAATTAAAATTGAGATCATTACAACATGGCAGTATGACGTGGTCCTACATTCTAATCAAATATTGACACGTGGATTTATTACAACTAAAATATAAACTAAAGTTTTCTATTTTTTGTGAAATGACCTTCATGGGTCTTTGTTGAGTTTGGACTAGGGTTTAGGGTTTAGGGTTTGGGTTTGGGGTTAGGGTTTAGGGTTTAGGTTTAGGGTTTTGGGTCTAAGGTTTAGGGTTTAGGGTCTAGGGTTTAGGGTTTAGGGTCTAGGGTTTAGAGTTTATAGTTTAGTGTTTAAAAAGTAACAACAAACCCAAAATTTTCTTTGACAAATTAACTGATGTAATTTTTTCTTAATAAAATTCATGTGTCAATATTTGATTAGAATGTAGGAATACGTTATACTGCCACGTGGTTCTCCCGTAGCATCTAAAAATTAAGTGCACAATCCGGTTCGAGATGATATTTCCTACTGAAGGTTTTTTTTGGCAGTTTTCTCTCAGTGAATCATTGAATTGAAAACCAATTATCCAAAAACTCAAACTGACCTGGAAGTTAGCCCAGAAATGAAGCCGGGGTGAGCGTTGACCCATGAATAAGTTGAATGGAATGGACCAGTGGGCCAGAGATTGCAGGATGTGGACGAAAGGAGAGCCCACAGGAGATGGGAGTGCACGTGAAGAGGATGAGAGTCCCATCATCATCCACACCTTTGATAGCTACTTCCACGTGCCACATTGGAAAAACGGGAGCACACTACCCTCCAAATTAAGGTGAAGTCTGGAATTTACACTGTTACGGTTGCTGCGTCCTAATTGGTATTCTACTGTTTCTACATTGCGAAAAAAGAAAAAAACAATACTGTCAACCAATTTCTACTTTTCTATGAAAAACTCGAAGACAAATTATATATACATATATGTGTATAAATATTTACATTATTTTTATGAGTTTTATCTCTCTCATCTGCGACTCAAGACTTAATCTATTCTTAGATGGTCTGAGAGAATAAGTAACTTAGGTGATTATATAACTAGACGATAAGAAAATAAAGCGATTATATAATTTGGGGACGTGTGTTTGATAGGTTGGTAATTTAGGTGGTTAGAAGGGATGAGTTTTAACCAAAACCACATTTTATACTATTAATGTAAATTATTAAGGAGGCGAAATTGACACACGTCCGTTGAATATTTCCTCATATCCCCAAAGTATGCGAAAATCATAAGGTGCGGCTATTTCAACCCCACTAAATGCTCAGTTCACCCCACGTCTTATTTTTTACCTTTAACGTTTCAATTCTGCCCTTAAAATGTTGAGAAAATCTTGTTTTTATTTTCTTTCTTTTAACTTACAATTATAAAAGTGATAAAATCTAAACATATATACAAATATCTTATCGATATATTTGACGCAGACCTTCATTCTTTTCAAACCACATTCTATATATGTTCTCCTCGATCTCTTTCTTGAGTTTCTTCTTTACGATTATGAATATATATATATATATATATAAGAAAGACTACATTTGAAGCCATAAATAAAATAAAAATAATCACCTATTGAAGATTGAAGTGATTCTTAAATCTGATTTGAAAGATGTAGAGATTTTTTTTTTTTTTCCGATGTAGAGAGTTGTTATTGTTGTTTGGATTTTATAGATTTTAGTTTAATATTATATTTTCACAAAAATACTTGATTATGGGGTTAATATTAAAATATTTAGTTTAAAATTAAAATGTGGGGTGAACAAATTATTTGGTGGGGTGGCAATAGCCGCACCCAAATCATATTGGTTTTTGCCTTGAATTTTTCTCCACTCAAGAGTATTTATTTTGTGATAGATGATTTTTACTATATAGAATAAAAGTAGCTTATTGACCAAAAAAAAAAAAAAGAATAAAAGTAGGCATATGTTTAGCCACGGAGGGCTATTGGTGTAGAGATAAGAAGATGCCAAAATAGTGTCACACAACTAAATGAGGTATGGAGTGTTGCAAGTACACATGGGGTGCGTTTCCTCGCATTGTCTTGAATATTGAGGTATTGTTTGTGCCAAAAATGATGAACAAAAGATAATTTAGGCATGTTTCAACTTTTTAGGAAAGCTAAGCTGTTAAACCTAATTTCTGGAACAAGGTTCCATGAACCTGGAAATTGATCATCGAAAATAATTTCAATCGACTGTTTACAAATAACCAAATAATAACATTATTTTCATATTAGTAAATATGACTTACGAAAAAAAAAAAGACGGGTGTTATGAAATTAAATGTTCGACTATCTACATAAGGAAAAACATTAACATTCTGTTAAACCCATAACAAAATGTACATGTCTTCATAAGAGCATATTTAGCAATTCTAGCCATTTTTAAGTTAAATTTTAGTTAAATTAGCTAAAATGTCATTTTAGCTAGCCTCTTTAGAAATGTGGTTATATCAATGCTCTCTATTTTAGCTAGCATTACATCAACATTATTCTTCAAATAGAAATTAAATAGTTTAAATATATTTATGGGTAAAATATTGTATAGTCCTTATAGTTTAAAGTCGACATCTGTTTAGTCTTTATGGTTTTATTTTAATCTGAATAGTCCTTAAAGTCACGATTTTCATCCAAATAGTCCTTATGGTTTTATTTTAATCTGAATAGTCCTTAAAGTCATTATTTTTCATCTAAATAGTCCTTATGGCCTTTAACTGAGAAAATGAATCGGAATGACTATTTGGATGAAAAATTGTGACTTTAAGGACTATTCAGATTAAAATAAAACCATAAGGACTATTTGGATGAAAATTGTGACTTTAAGGACTATTCAGATTAAAATAAAACCATAAGGACTATTTGGATGAAAATTGTGACTTTAAGGACTATTCAGATTAAAATTGTGACTAAATAGATGTCAACTTCAAACCACAAGAAATAAACAAATTTCAATTCTATATTCATATATCACATAAAATATCTTATAAGGAATGTATTAAATTATAGCTAGCCTCATGTGAGTCATCTCGCTACCTAAATATAACTAGCGAGATAGCTAAAAGTCATAATAGCTTAAGTTTGGCTAGTCTACTAGAGTTCCTAAAGAATTTGGCTTCTCTAGTTGGATTTATGTTGCTTGGATGACTTCTAACCATTGGATTGAGTACAAACTAAGACCGTCATGTCATCATTATGTCATCCTTACTCCATTTAATGGTTATAAGACATCCAAGCAAATTCAAACAACTTAAATCCAAGCAGAGAATCCGGATCCGTTCCTAAAACATCCAAAAAAGCTAAACACGCTCTCTAAAATAGCTAAGGAGTTAAAGTAGAGAGTTTGTTAAAGATGCTCTAAGCATATTGCATTAAAAAAGATTTGTAATTAATCAGCTCACCCTGTCAGTCATTATGAATAGAGGAATTTTTTCAAATGGTGCCCCAAGTTAAGCCCATTCATATTTTGACACCTCAATTTTGAAAACTATGATAATGGTACCTCAACACTTTAACCTTATCTAACATTAGTTCCCTCCATGATTGACACCATTAAATTGGACATTATCCATGGGCAAAATTGTCTTTTCATGTTTTTCCTCCCCAAATCATTTCCCTCCACAAACATTTCCCTCCAGAATAATGTCTTTTTTCCCATTAGTATCAGAATTTGTGGTGAGACATGTGTTAGCTGCATACAAAAATTAGAGACATCTAGAAATTATAATACACCATTGACCATTAATATTCATCATTAAAATTAGCTTTTACAACACACCGATAAGAGAAACAATCAATATTGATTAAAAGGCATTTTGTATCAAGTACAGAAGTTTATGAACTATGTTGCACGGACACGGACACGGCGACACGACACGGCGCGACACGGTATAACTCAAAAACTAAGTTTCCGACACGGCTTGGACATGACAAATAAAATAATATATTTATGTATTTTTAATACATAAAAATATACTAAAATTTGAAATAAGTTCATTAGATTACCAAAATCATGTTCTAAATTCAATCTTTTTTTTTCTTTCTTTGTTGTCTGAATTCAATCCATTGCATAAGCATATTGAAATAACATTAAAGAGAATCAATGGGTAGATATAGGTTGTAAAAAAAACTAGGCAGCAACTCAGTAACATATATAGCAGCTCTCTAACACTTAATAGACAAGAAAATTTCAATCATTCTATAATCCATATCACTACAAGAATTTAGGGCTTTTACTGCTTAAAATTTACGGCGTGCATCAATGTGTGCTGTAAAAATGGGTCATTTACGACGTGCATTTATGCATGCTGTAAATATAATGTTATATAGAGTTATTTACGGCGTGCTTCGGAAGTACGCCGTAAATAGATTGTGTCTTGAGTTATTTACGGCTTGCAATAAAAGCACGTCGTAAATGAAAAGGTATTTATGGCATTCCTTCATTGCGCGCCGTTAATAAGTAGAAGGTCATTACTGCATGCAATAGTTACGCGCCGTAATTGGTGTGAGCTATTAACTTTTTTTATGTGTCCGAATAACCTATTTTGAGTATTTTCTCTCAATTCTCAGTCAAAAGAGGGTCGTAAATGACCTAAATGACATTTATGGAATCACTTTTACGGCGTGTTAATTGGTTTTTTAAGGCCCGAGCTTTTACTGCCTACTTTTGTTCGCCGTAAAAAGGCTTTTACAGCGCGCATTGTGGGCTGTAAAAGCTCATTTTTGGTGTAGTGCATCCAAACCTTTTAATTATTCCATAATCCATCTAAACCTCTCCTTTTTAAAATAAAAAATAAAAAAATACATATTAATAATTGATGATGTGGCGTGTCGGAGGCTGAGATGACGTGTCAGTCAACGAGTCGATTCAATCCATTCAACTGATAAGGTTTGTGGAGAGAAAACATAAAGAGACAATTTTGCCCATGGACAAAGTCCAACTTAACGGTGTCAATCACGAATTGAACTAATGTTGGGTTGGGTTGAAATGTTGAGGTACAATTATCATAGTTTTCAAAATTGAGATGTCAAAATGATGAATGGACTTAATTTGGGGCACCATTTGAAAAAAATTTCCTTTTATGGATAAGATTGAAATTTAATCTCATATACCTAAAAAAGGGAATTATTGAGAGAGAATGAAGCAATTTGACAGTAATGTTTCCAGCTCAGTAATTGATTAAGAACCTTATGCTCAATCATCACTAGATAATGGATTCACGCTATTGAACTATAGTTTTACTTTGTACTGTCAAAATTACATCTCAACATCTCAGGATACTGCACTCTGTGAGAGCCCCCTTCTCAAATATAACTAGAAAAACCTAGATATATTTATGATAAACTCAATTGAATTATATTTTTTTTGTTACACAAACACAATTGAATTTCCCCGGTACTAACTGATGTAGTGGCATAGTCGTGAGCTCGACTCATGATAAACTTGTTGTAACGTTAAAGCTGTTTATCCGATAAAAGAAAAAGAAAAGGAACACCAATATCTGCCCGACATCTTGCGAAGGTAAAAAAAACACCAATATCTTCACTGGCAAGGAACCTTCACTAGTTGGCTTAATCATGTTGAAGGAGAAAAGATAACGAGAATAACGGTCTACTCATTCATTGATAGAAATGCCTATTTATAGGCATTACATAGAGTCTCCCGAATGATCTAGAAGTTCTATCAACTGTAATCTATTCTAATAAAGAAACTGGATTAACCAATCCTACGTGTATTAGAGAAAGACACATAACAGAAGGACGGAAATATAATTTCCTTAAACACTCCCCCTTGTGTTGCGTCCCTACTACGATATGGTGCTTATGGTGTTGCCTCGGTAAAAACCTTGCCAAGTAAAACAAAAACCTCGTGGGTAAAACAAAAGACTTGGACGAAGGGAAAAAGAGCACAACGCACCAACTATATTTGAAGATAACATGTGATGCATGTAGACTCCCTCTGATGTCTACACAACGACTCCCCCTGATTGGTAACTCAATCTCGGAGTACAGATAAACGGCGCAAACCAATGCACTTCACATACTTCAAAAGTAGACTTAGGCAACAATTTAGTCATTAAATCCATCCACAACATCCTTAAATCAGACCTGCTATACTTAGCATTATTTTGATCTTGAAGGAGAAGGTTGCCTAACAACTCAAAATATAAGTTCGCGTTGAAAATCAGATTCACGCGTGGCATGACCTTTGTGTACTTAAACAGTCATAACATCTTCAATACAATAGGTATGGACGAACCGTATAAAGTTCTGGAAACAAGACACACGTAGATTTCCAACAATATAAGGTCCATAACCTAGTTCATCTTGAGCTGATCACAAAGCTCTGTCGAAGTTGACTGTTCTGCCAAAGCAGATTCTCGGACAGATCCGTCCTACTTTACGAAAATAGTCATAACTCACTCAATATGATAGGTGTGATCAAATGGTTGGTGTCCCTGGAAAGTAGACATATAGACCTTTCCAATGTTACCAATTTCACCATTTTCAATGAGTGGGCTATCATGTCGGTCCGGTGGAAATTGACCTACAAAACTGGGCACATTCTGATTTCGCATTTGATGTGTCTTTCTGTAGGGATGAATAAGCCTGAACTTTTCATAGAAGGAATCACTGCCATTACATTGGTGTTGCATAGGCGCATCCGGCCACTACCTTGATGTTCTTTCACACACATTTAAGAGGGAGCGAAGATGCTTGACCACTAGGAAAAGAGTTGAAAGACTAAGGAGAACTTGGCCTTACAAGTTTATAGTGAATGAGATGTCGAGTCAAGCATATTGTAACAAGTACATGAATGTGTACCATACTTAGATGGAGAATTTCTCCTAAGACTTCTTCGTTATATGGACGAAACAAGTCTTCTCAAGACTTTGACCGATCAAGGGATACATATAGGCATAACTTCATCGTCTTTTAGATTGCCTTAAGCCGACAGATGAATAATCATCAACAATAACGGTCCTCACTTTCGAGACCAAGTATTCCCAAGATCCTTTCATTCTTAATTTTGGATCAATGGCATCTCTTAGTTTAACAAGAGTTTATCACGATTCATCCAGATTTTACACGCAAATAGGCATAATTCTTCATATCCCTTCCCCATCAAGTAGATACTAAGCAAATACCTTGCAAACGCACTCCGTGGTCAGGAGCCACTTGATTTAGGTGAAAAACCGATCTATTCAAGATCTTTATGTACATCTCTTAGTTCCCAACAGAGATAAGTTGTGACCACAAACTACTTGTTCAGTTTTTCAGAAACTACCTAACTGACAAGGTAGTGGAGTGCAATGACATCCATTACGAGAGTATATCTCATCGTAGTCGATTCCAGAGCATTGGTGAGAGACCCTGCGCCAGAAGGTGAGTCTAAACTCTTTTTCTCACTACGCTTTCTAACAAAGACCTTTCCATTTAGGGCAATCTACAACGTTAGTATTTTCTCAACGAAGTATGGTTTGATATCAAACTCATTAAACCACGTCATCATGTACACCGGTGTAATTTCTAAGTGTAGAGATCTCTATATGGATTGGTATTGACATTGAGGCGTCCCCCAATAATGACCATAATCCAGAAATAACAGACGAATGAGTATCATTTATCAAATGATCAAGTTGTGCCAAACTCGCATTCTTCCTTGGCGAGTATGTATCGAACCAAGTGGCCTCCCCTTAAACTGTGGGAGCCACGGCCTAGCGACACCATCTACCACATTTGTGGTGTCACCATGCCACCATCTGTGGGTGACAACATGTCCTCTTATCTGGACATCAACATGTCTTCTTATCCGGACATCAACTTGTCCTTATCCGGACATCAATCCTTGCAGGCATGTTTGTAGCATGTATATGTGATCTCGTCACTTTAGGGAACTTGATGAGACACAGTAGGGACAAACCACGACAATTTCAAGTCGTTCTACTTGAACATTCTTGTTCTTATCTCCCCCTAACGATGGGAAGACTGGCTCAACAAAGTGACAAAAAAGAGATCGCCTGTCAAGGTTTCTATAGAAGCGGACTATAGTCAGAAGCTTATGTCTTATTCAAAGACAATATTCATCAAATAACCCATCATTGTGCGCTTGTGGAGGCGCAATTTGGCACACATAACATGTGGACGATATAGATTGTAGAACGTTAACTCAATCTGTTAACAAATATGCGTACCGTTACAACCGTAACATAAAGAGTTGAATGATGGTGGGCAAAGATGAATAAGTAAAACTACGACCCTTCTACAACCCGTAGTCGTTGGTCTTACAGGTCCAAAAAAACCGCTGGCCTTACCGCCGGGACCGGTCAAAAAGAAACCGGTTGAACCGATCGCCGGAATCATCGGACCTCTATTTTACACTTCCTTTAACGGTTCACTATTTTCCAGAGCTCCAAACGCTACCAAATTTTGTAAGTCGGTAGATATGGGCGTTAGGATTGCAAAACCGCCAGCCTCAACGACGGAACCAGCCTAAAACATGCCGAACCGTCCGTCGGAGTCGTTGGACATCCGTGAACACTTATGTTGAGCGGTTCACCACCTTCCATGTCTCCAAATGCCACGAAAGTTGTAAATCGGTAGGCTTGGATGCTAGAAATCTGTGACCGCAAACATAACCTCAAAAACCGGTCTAAAAGTTGATGAACTGGTTCACACAATGACTGGTCCGCACGCTGAAAAACTAGAAATTCTAGGTTTTGTCAACTTTTCAATCATTGTGAAGGTTCCCCATAACATCCAATTGTTATGGCTTGACTTAAACCAGTGTGAACATCACCATAGCATCATTATGCCTCAAAGTGAACAATGAGAAACCATTAAGCCAACATCTTATGTATCATTCTTGAAGAATCACTTATAGACATTGTAATGTCTTACTTAGTGAACAACGACTTAGCATCGTGTTTATATGCTAATCTATACACATTGTCTTTAGCGTAGGAGGGCGTCGCTCCTAATCTTTGCTAAAGAATAGGCTTTACAAAACAAGTAACGAGCATGGCCAATGTGAGATCATAGGGGTTCTTTTGCGTCATATTGGCTTATGAAAGCATGAGTAATGCCTCCATTGTATAGGAGGATGACGCGAATGACTTTAATGCCAACCATAGGCCATGAGCATTGCTCATAGCTCCACCAATGTATTGTGGTGATCTTTGATCTCAATAGTTACTTTGCTCAAAAGAAAGGATGTCCGTGAGAGTCTTTACTCTTTAGTATACGGATCATCAAAACACGTCTAAAATTGTCCCGGACGATTTATGTTAAAGCCTACATGAGTCGATATCTCCATTCTCATCATTGGTGACAATAACCGATTCAATTAACCGAATCTTAGTGACTCATGAATGTTGCGCATTCATTATAGTGATACATAAGAAATTCTCATCAATTCTCACAATGTATTTCCAAGTGATAAACGTTGGCGTGAATATCATTAAGTCATAGCACGGTTCGATTGCTTCCTTATGCATGCATAAAGAGCATATGTGACTTGAATCATAACGCCATTAGGCATTGGAACTTGAGCATTAATCCGCTCTTTGATTACTTGTGATGATCTAGTCATCGTAGTCACAACGGATTTATAAAACACTAAATCCATGAATAGTTGTCTATTCCTTGCAATAAGCTAAACACTCAATCTCGCTACGACACATTCATATACAAGAATAAAGAAACAACAGTCTTATGTCAAGACATAGAAACCGAAATATGTTAACAATTTCGATGGAGATTGAAAATGGGATTAGAATCCTTTAGAGTGCATGACATAACGTGTAATACTACTAAGATGGACGAAACAAGGCTTAAAACATCCATACGCCAAAACTTGGCAAAATAGGTCGTGAGCCCTATATAGGGGCGGCGTCATCGCCAAAGGCTCACTGTTGGATCTTGTAGAGAAAAATGAGGATTTTTCAACATCCAATTTTGGATGACATTTAGCGTAACGCAATTTTCTTTTTGCAATTATGATTCCGCTCAAGAGTATAGAAGACTTTGTTTGTAATGTCTTTGCTGGAAAAATTAAATAAGTGTGCATTGTGCTACACTTGACATTACAAATCCTCTTTTGATCCAAAAACGATGTGCATTTCGCCACATCATGATGTTTTAGCCTTTAGAAACGCCACCTTATAATAACTGATGGTCCAATGTAGTCCAATGTAGTGTCATGTTGTAATGCGATATATTGTACTAACATATAGCTTATGTAGATCGAACCATATGTGCAAGACAAAATTTGAATATATATACCAACAATTGTATCGAGATCTTGACCATGAATTTAATTCAAAATATAACGACTAAGTAACTTCAGTCAAATATGTGAAGTGTATGCCTTCACAAAACTTGGAAAAATAAACGGATTTGTAGTTACTTAGACTATTAAACCGAAGTCATATGCTTCATATCTTCCGCAATATACCGTTTGCTTTTAAAATCCGTAACTGTGAGAATAATGATCTCATCTTCTTCCATATAGTGAGTTTCTTGTTTCAAGAACTCCATATATTTCTTGTACATTGACCATATTATTGCTTATTTGCAATTAATGAACAGATGTAGAACCACAACAATAACAAGATTTTTCTTTCATTTACTGGCCCAATATTTTTATGACATATAGGTTTCGAGGCGTTGCCCCTCCCTCTTTTCACAATATTTCAACAACAAGATAGAAGATTGACTATTATCGATATATGATAATTAATTCCAAGTATTGAATTTAATCAAGACCAAGGTTTATGGTAACTCAATTCGATATAAACCGTGACAAATTCCGTCACAAATCGATATTAACCGCGACAATTTTCGTCGCAAATCGATGTTAACCACGACAATTTTCGTCGCAAATCGATGTTTGTCCCTTTATTAACCACGACAATATTTCGTCGTAATACCGTGACTTGTCAAACCGTCACAAATTTCAACTTTGATATGAGGGGTCCCAATTCCTCACATCAACCCACGTTATAAGAAAGCTGGGGGTAGAAGAAGGCTACGAAGCCCGGCTATGGAATTAATAAAAATTCAAAAGCGGCAACTTTTATAAAAGCTTACTTGCTAGTTTGCCAAATAAACTGTGTTTAAGAGAAGTTGCCCTTGCAATTTTCATGTGTACTTCCACGTGCGTGCAGAAGTTACTCTCGTAATTCCATCGCGATTCGTCGCGCGAAAAATTTCACGAAAAATATAAACATATGGTTAGTCATATTCACCATATATATAAACAGTAAAACTAATTAAAGAGTTACTAGAGTAAATAAACTGTTTTTACTAGTGGGATAAAAACGTTTTACCCGGAGGGGGCAGATTTACCGTTTTGCCCCTCTTATATTTTGTAAGTTTTGGATCGGGTGAGAACGATCCGGGTCGAGCAGATCCGGGTCGGATCTAGTCTGCATCAGCGGTCGGGGGGAGGACGTTGTGCCGGGCAGGCGACGCAGAGAGACGGGCGGGCAGGGGCTGGACTAGGTGGCGCCGGTCGAGTGGGGTTTGATACTCCCGCATCGGGCGTAGGTCCGCTTGCATTTCCGGAGACGCGCGCTCGTGGGGGCAGTGGTGGCGAGGCGGGAGATCGCCGGGGAAGGAGGCCAACTAGGGCTCGACCAAGGCTAGGTCAAGGCTGCTGGGCTTTGGCCGAGATGTTGGGGCTGCCGGGGTGGAGGTCGCCGACGTCGCTCAAGGAAGGTGGGTCCCCAGAGCAAATTTCTGGGTGCTCAGGTCAAAATCGATGGGTACGGCGGCAGAAAATGTTTGGGTTCTTCTGTTTTAGGGTTTCGTTATCAAGCTCGGTTAGAGCACAGTGCTGATAACGTGTTGAAGGAGAAAAGATAATAAGAATAACGGTCTACTCATTCATTGATAGAAAGGCCTATTTATAAGCATTACATAGAGTCTCCCGAAGGATCTAGAAGTTTTATCAACTGTAATCTATTCTAATAAGGAAACTGGATTAACTAATCCTACGTGTATTAGGGCAAACACATAATAGAAGGACGAAAATATAATTTCTTTAAACAAATCATTTATTAACCTCATCATCTTCTCCAAATGAGTACTTAACTCAAAGTTTGCTAATTTGTTGGTTTATTTGGCATTCCATAAATCAGTTAGTATTTCAACAACTAGTTCCTACCCCTCATAAAACCTTGTATTGGGCTTTCATGGCGGGATCTAGTTACTATAATGCTAACTTTAAAGTTTCAACAGTTACGTTTTCCAAGATATTTCAATCTTAAATGGCAGCCGCCAGATGTACTAGATGTGAAGCTAAATTTTGATGGCTCAGTCCCGTCATGAGAATGCTTCACTTGGCTTTGTCATTAGGAATGTGGATCAGTGGATGGGAATCCTTTGTGTGCTGCAACTAAGAGATTGGGCTAGATGAATGTGATTGTGGTTGAGGCCACCGCTTTACGGGAAGAATTACATACAACTCTTCTACAACAACATAGGCATCTCATTGTGGAAGGTGACTCTAAGATCTTGCTTGACTGTCTCAAAGGGAAGGCTTTCAGTGTCATGGCGCACTTCCACTTTAGTTCAAGATATCCAGGCCTTGACGCAGCAGTTTCACTCTATTTACTTTCGACATATCTACCATGAGGCTAACTTTGTGGGCTGACAAGCTTGCTAATTTAGTGCATACTTCTCAGACTCCGTACGTCTGGGTTCTTTTGCCTCCCCCTTTCTGTATTTCCAATATTTCATTTGGATCAGTTAGGAGGGAGTGTCTCAAGATGTTTCTTTCAACGGTGTGAATCTAGTTTTTTGTTTCTTCATAAAAAAAAATATAAAAAAATAATAATATCTGCCCGGCATCAATAACAAAATTAACGTGGCATTTCACGTAAGTGAAAGACACAGCATCAAGCAGACCAGCTTAAACATATATCGTAGTGTGGAATGGACACTGATATTAGAACTAAAAAACTCATGGGACGGTTTCCAGTTTCAACCATTTTCATTTTATATTAATTCATAACTTCTCATATAAAAATGAAAATAAAATATAATAGGCCGGTAGGAATGGAGGAATAGATCCAATCAGAACACAGAAAGAGATCCGTGATCTTTTTATAAAAGAGAAGAAGAAGACAGATACAGACTGTGTAGGCTTCAGTGATGCAGCTGAAAAGGCACATAAAAAAACACAACCCCCTGTAGTCCCTTTTACCAAATTACAACTCTGATAATTCATCATTTCTAAAACATTTATCATAATCAAAACGTCGGGACGACGCCGTATTGCGCGTCTGCGATATAACTCCCCGGCGCCGAGTTAAAGATCCGGTCCATCACCTCCGTTTCGCTTTCGCTGCGTTTCGCGAACCGGCCTTTGATTCTCGGCCGGGTTTCCGCGTAGGCTTTCCGGGACGCGTACCGGATTGTCTTCTGGAACTTGCGGTTCTTCCTCTTCTCTCTGTACCTCATCACTCTCGCCTCCCGGTCCACTCCGGTCAGCTGTGTCGCTTGACTCACCGTCGCCGGAGCTGGTACGCCGGAGTCCATGCCGTTTTGGTTCACGTTCGCGATGAAAGGATAAGAAATATCCGAGAATGAGTTTCCGTCGGGAACAACTCCCACATCTAAGGAGGACGACGAGACCTGAAAATCGGAAAAGTAAACTGAAATAATTAGTATATAATATCCAAATCAGGCTTTAATTTTACCTAAAAAGAAAATGAGCATATAATACTCACGCTTTGGCTGATTGATTGAGCTGGGTAACTGAAGGACGAAGACAGCTTGTTTCTACAGAAGTCAATATCGAAGCAACTTTCATGAGAGGGTTGGTGGAGGACCGGAGGCGGCGGAATCGGGTCGGGTTGGACCGGAACCACGCTATCCATACCCGAGCTGGAGTTCTGGATCGGGTTCGGGTAATCGAATTCGAGTAAGGATTCCATTTCCGGGAAGTACATATCGGGCTTGATGTCGAGAGCATCAACAAACTTGGAGGTGAAATTGAGGTTGGGAATAAGAAGAGAGTCAGCGTCGTCGTTTTTAATGGTGGAAACGGCGTCGTTGAAGGCGGAGGAGGTGGACTTGGCGATGGACTCGGCAGAGTCGAGGAAGGGCTCGACGGGGAATCGCTCGTGGCGGCGCGCGAGGGGATTGGCCGAGTGGATGTCGGCGTCGCACGTGACGCAGAGGGCGGCGGCGTCGGCCTTGCACGTGACGGCGGCGGGGGCCTGCTCGCAGACCTCACACATCCAGACGCGCTGGTGGCGCGAGGCGAGCTTGTTGGCGCAGTGGATCTTGGAGTCGCAGGCCAGGCAGAGGTAGGCGGAGTCGGCGCGGCAGAAGACGGCGGCCGGCGACGACTTGCAGGTGTCGCAGGGCTTGGGGGAGAGGCCCGGGAAGGTCCAGCAGGATTGGATTCCCATTTCCCAAAACGGCGTCGTAATATGGTTTCTTGGTCGGAAGAGTGTTTGAGGGCAAGGCTCGCAGTGCAGAGAAGACTTTGATGTCTATCGTCTAGTATCTCTATTTAGTGAGGGAGAGTGGGGGTGGGGGAGGATATCTAGGTGATGACGAATCGGAGGGGGACACGTGGGTGACTGTGCGCCACTATATCTCAGGGCGCCAAATTTGGTTATTACAATTTATTTTAATTGAAATTTTAATTAGTGCTTCGGAGTAGTAGTTGTCATGTGTCTGTGCCGACCTGTGCTGCTGGGACCCCGCTGGACGGATAGACTAAAAAGTTGATCCCTGACGCGTATTTAATTCATGAAATTTTACGAAATCATGTTTTCCTAATTTTCTTAGGTTCTGTGAATCAAGTCACTGTTACATTATTGCTGCTGAGCTGCACGAAATTGTCATCAATTACGTGAATTCTATGTAATACGAGAAATTCATATTTTTTAAACTGTAATCCCCATTTTAATATTTTATTTGTGGTAACTTAAATTTTGTCTTTTATAACTTAATTTTTGTCTTTTTATAAAAATAATAATTAAAAATAGAAAGTGGGTGTGTGGATTACAATTTAGAGAGTGTTTATTTCACATCCCAAAAACAAACCATTTTTGGATATTTACGGTCGGTGAGATATCGTGTTACCACCTATTACAACATCTCCAATAACTTCCACATTTTCTAGAACTTCTCAATTTTAGGGAATATAGAGTTGTTTTTAGGTCCAACAGTTTCCTAATCTCATTCTCTAAAATAGGGATGAAGAAGAAAGAGAAACATTCATTCCCCAAATTTACAGCAAAACTATTCTTCCCCAAATTATCGATATTTACTTTGTTATAAATTCCTTACATACTCCAATGAGAAGAAAAAAATATAAATTTTTTTATTAAGTATTTTATTATAATAATAAAATATATAATATTTCTTTTTTATTATAATTTACAGCAAAGCCTTTCTTCTCCTAAAATGGAGATGGAGAAAAAAAAAGAAGTACTCATTCCCCAAATTTACAGCAAAGTCTTTCTTTCCCAAATTATCGAAATTAACATTGTCATAAATTCCTCATATGCTCCAATGAGAAGAAAAATATATAAAATATATTATTGAGTATTTTATTGCTATAATAAAATATAGAATATTTCTTTTTTATTATAATTTGCAGCAAAGCCTTTCTTCCTCAAATTATCAAAATTAACATTGTCATAAATTCCTCACATGCTCCAATGAGAAGAAAAAAAATATAAAATATATTATTGAGTATTTTATTGTTATAATAAGATATAGAATATTTCTTTTTTTATTATAATGAAAAATGATATAGAATATTTAATTGTAGTAATAAATGTCAAAATCTCCAAAATGGGGAAACTGTTAGAGTTGGAGCAATTTTTTTTTTTTTTGAGATTTTGACTTTTGTTTCCTTATTTTGAAGAAATTTGGAGGAAGTTGTTGGAGGTGTGCTCTTCTCATGAGGGAAACACAATGAGTATCTCTTCTCATGTATGTCATGAATGATTCATAATTTAGTTGGCTATGATCGTCATTGATCAGATTCAGATCAAAAGAAACTTCACTCTCCATGTTAATAATGCAAGTATAAAGATGGAATCTTTATTCTAAGTCTTGTTTCCAGATTTTAATGCTTATGAGAATAGAGAATAATAAGGAACAAGAACACAAGAGTTTGTTATCGACAATATAAACCTCTCTCGAGGAAACGTTACTGTGAGACCTTATAGTAGTCCACACTCAAACAATCCACTAAATCTTCAATGAAGTTACAATCAGATTAAGCAATGATATACAACATAATCGCTTTTGTAAGTCTCAATAACAAACTTGATTTTACAGCTGATGAACTCGTCTAAAACAAAATGAATTATGATTGAAGAAACTTTGCAGCCTTCTTCAGATTGACTTCCAACAACACTAATCTTAAATCACACAGATGACATGTCACACCCCGGTTCTTAAATTATTTTACGGTTATTTTACTTTGGTATTATTTTGATCTTTTACCGTGTTGAGTAACCGTTTACTACTTAAGGACCCTAAAGTTGATTTTTTCTTCCGTTTGGAATTTGGGAAAACTTTCTTCATGAAAGTCGTATAGGACGTTATTACGAGTTCGTAGACTTGCTATGCGTTAAAATCGGAGTTAGCATGAAAACGTTATTAATTAAAAGAATAAATTTTTGAGTTGGTAAAAGGGGGTAAGAATTTAGTGGGTATTTTTTTTTTTTGGGGTTTTAAGTGTTGGACCGGGTATGGAGCAGCCCAACACCCCCTCACTCTCTCTCTCTCTCGCTCTCTCCCTCTTCCTTCTCTCTTTCTCCCGAGCTCCCCAAGCCTCCGTCCTCCGCCATCCGGCCTCCACAGACCGCCGGACCACTTCCGTTCGGACCCCCCGCCATCCCCTCTCTCTTTCTGGGCCGGTGTCCGAGCCGGTAGCGCCGCCGGAGAGGAGAAAATCCGCCGGAAACGTTGGGCAGCCTTCGCCGGAGTTCTCTCCTCCGGCCACCATAGGTCGGGATTTTTGGCTCATCTTGTAGCCCTCATCAAGGTGAGTAATTCCTCGAAAGGAATTGGTCTAATTCGATCTTGTTATTGAGAAATGTATAATTGAAGTTCTAGGGCTCAATTTAAGATTTTGGTTCGATTAACCTAGTTAGGCTTGGAAATGGTTTTTGTGCTAGTTAAGGAAGTTGTTGTGCGGGTTGAGATGAGTGTTGTGCTAAAATTTGAGAAGCATTGCTGGTCGCCGGAGTACGGCTGCCGGCCGCCGGCCCTTAGGGGCAGTTTTTCATGTTTCTGGGTTTGTTTTCATGAGAGGAGTTTAATGAAGTATAGTTTGGAATTTTTGGAGGGGTTTTGATAAGGTTTGAGATTTTTCAATGGTTAAGAATTGTGGCGGTTATTAGATTGGAATTTCGGCAGTTGGTTTAGCAATTTTTAAATTCTAAAAAGGTTAAATTATGTCTTTCGGTAAGTGCGGAGTATTGTGAGCCTTATTAGATTAAAAGTGGAGAAGTTGGGCAAGAGAGATGAAATTATAGGTTTCCTTTTATTTCGGAAATTTTATTAAAGTATTATTCTAGTTTGGAGGCTTAATAATTATTTATTATTCAGGACGTGAGGAGGATCATTTGGAGGAAGCCTCGGGTCGTCGGCAGGCATAGCCGAGCACAGTGAGTGGACCTTTGATTTGAATGCCATGCATGCACTAGAGTTTATTTAATTTTCAAAGGCATATTGGAGATTTAATATTTTCTTGGAGTAATGAGTTCCATTTATTTTTCAGGAACTCTCTTGAGCATTTTATTTGACATGTGGGACATGTCAAGTGGTTTATTTTATTACGCAATATTCCTAAGTACAGTTGGGAACTGCACTGAGTTCAATGGATTTTATATTATTTTTGGGGAAGTGACATTCTTGATATTTGTTATTTTACTTCACCATAAAAGGGTTGATATATATTCCACTACTACACATATACACATCTACGGCGTTTGAAAAACGCCATAAAAGACATTTCATGATGTTTTTGAACGTCATCCCGTAACGCCGTCTATAGTGACGCCGTGTTTTTGAAAATGGTTTTATGACGTTTCTGAAACGCCATTAAATATTTTTTCCATGACATTTTACAAACGCCATGAAAACTAGATTCCATGGCGTTTTCCACACGTCATGGAAAAAAGATTTAATGGCATTTCAGAAACGTCATGGAAAAAATATTTAATGGCGTTTCAGAAACACCATAAATGCATTTTCATGGCATTTTCAAAACGTCATAAAGGTGCATCCATTGTGTTTTTAAAATGCCATTAGATCTATACCATAGCGTTTGTAAAATGTCATGTAATGATATGTATATATATAAAAAAAATTCACATTTAATCTGGACAATAACAAAATCATTCATGTATTTACAAATATGAATCAAAGCTCATTACTCCCGAATCCATACACAAATTTATATCCAACACATAACATATACCCAAATATAAATCTTACATAACACACCATTCTCATAACTTACAAATGCAGGGTCTATAATAATAAGATCATCGCATATCACAAACACAATAAATGAAAGTTCACTAACATAAAATGAGATGGACTAGCATGCTCCACATCATGCCAATAGCCAAAATGTACTTAACCTAATCTTCATGCCAAAAGCCTCTTGTAATCTGCCCAAAGCCTATTGCAAACTGCCACAAGCCTCCAAACCCACCAAACTGTCCACCATACACAAATTCACATGAATAAGACCCATTGCCTCATGGTTCCAGCAAACAAGCTAAACCCTTACACTAAAATCATATGGATGGGAATAGATATTGTTTGAGCCCAGTGGATATTTTGGTCCAAGACTGCATAATAGGTTTTGGGTAACATTTGGGCCAATACCTGTGGCCTATTTAATAAAAGCCTTCTAAGTCTCGCGAGCATCAGGGGCGCGCGAGATGGAATCAAGCTTCAGGAGCTCGCGGGTTGGTTTAAGTTTGCGGCCTGCGCGAGATAGGTTTCCGCAAAGACTGTGACATCTCGCGGAATAAGATCAATTGAGCCCGCATAGGACTCTACAGTTGGGCAGCGCGGAGGCAGTGACCTATGGGAAATGTGCTGAGTGAAATGGACATGCGTCACGCAGATGGCTGGTATAAACAAATAAAGCAGTGTCCTTGTGGTATTGGGTTTCAGAGTCCGAATTGGACTATGAATATCTTTATTCGGGCTGAAGGCAAGCTACTATATAAAGGGGCTCGAAGACTTACAGAAGAACACTCTAAAAAAAATACAACAACACAATACAAAACAAACTTTCAACCTAGTTGAACCCCTTCGAGCTTCTCGAAAACCCTAACCCTAAGCGCGCCGCCGCCTAGGTTTTCTCAGAGCCCTTCCGGACTCTACTCCGATCACCTCTGGTCTCTCCTTGGTTGCTCTGCTCGTGACACCGTGAGTATCGAATTGCCTTGTGCTTGTAAATTCCTCGTCCGCGAGGTGGCACCGGTAACCCCCCGCTTGTTCAAGAAGTCAAGACCCGAAGCACCCCACTTCCTTTCCTCGTCCGCGAGGTGGCACGCCCCGAATTCCCAAGAAGCATTGACTGCTACCGTCTCTCTACCCCTGCTGAGGATCATGGCCAAAACATTGGCACGCCCAGTGGGACTGGGAGTACAAGCGATTCACCATAGGGAAACCTGGAGAATCACTATACAGGAAACCTCAAATTTCTTGTCTCAAGCACAGATCACCACGGTACAAGCCCCATAACAGCGCGGCTTGCCGATCTCTCACTACGGAACAGGTCCTTGCTCAGTTTGGTAACACAGACTTCAGCGAGACCACAATGGTAGGCTCGCAGCCAACCCAAAACACAGGGTCTGCTCTGCCTATGGAGCAAATCCTCCAGATCTTCGAGGAACTGAAGAGCCGACTGGAGGCCACTGCTACCCGGCAGAATGTCGTCGAGCTGGCTCAAAAGGTCAACGACCTTGCTGAATAGGTTACGAGGGATAAGATCCTTTGGGAAGCAGACCAGCACAACCTCGCCATACTTACCGAGGATTTCAACCAGTTTGCAGGCGAAGTAAGGGAAACCAAAAGCCTGGTTAAAGGTTCCCTCCAACAGATCCGAAAGGATTTAGACCAGAACTCGGAGATCATGAAGCAGACTGCGGAAACGTTGTCGCTCACTCGCGCGACAGTAAACGAGCAAACTCGTCGCTTGGACGAACACGATACCAAGTTGCATGACCAGCAAAACACATCTTTCTTTGGAAGTAAGAACAGCCAGGAAAGGCTTGAAGACTTCAAGGAACGACATGATAATCTGAATTTGAGGGTCTTACAAGTGGAAGACTGGATACGGTCTCAAGCACCAAAGAATCCTGCCCTTGACTTGACTAGTGCAGATGTAACTGAGGGCCCGTCTAGGTACATTCCGCCTAACGAGTGCCCTAGGGATAACCCAAAGGTTGGGGCTCAGAAGACCCCTCAATTCGCGTTGGGGGCTAGTTCTTCAAAGGCGCCACCACCTCTACTTCCTCCGCGCAGCCCTAGAACCATACTGAAGGGCGCTGGAAGCTTTCCATATCAGGCGACAGGGACACCAGATGACACGGTTGTAGCTTACTCCAGTCTAGCCCCTAAGAATGTCGGGCAGGCTCTTAGCTTCTCTGCATGGCCAAACCATGAAGAGAGAGCAGAACCCACACCTGTGACGGCAGCTGACTGGCGCCAACTTATCTCTAACATAGTCAAGGAGCAAACCGGAAAAGGTGATACTGACTTGCAATATCGCGACCCCTACCCTGATAGTGTGGCGCAGTACCTTTTCCCCCACGAGTTTAAAAACATTGTCTTCACAACGTTCTCTAGGGAGACAAGGGAAGATGCAGCAACCCATATGGCCCGCTTTAAAGTCCAATGCGGCCAATATGGGAGTATTGATATTCTTAAACTCAAGCTCTTCGGGACTTCTCTGTCCGGAGCTACTTTCAGCTGGTATTCCAGGTTGAAGCCTGGATCAATTACAGACTGGCCTAAGATGGAGAGATTGTTCCGAGAAACTTATGGCACCATCGAGCCAGAGGTTGGCCTCGACTCCCTCACCCAAATGAGTCAGCAAAGCATGGAGTCCGGAGTCTCATTCCTCCAACGCTTTAAGATCCAACAAGCCAAGTGCGACTTCCTACTACCTGAGCAGGAAGCCATCAAGTTGGCTATCCGAGGCCTTAAGCATCGTCAACGGCTGAAGCACCATGGGGAGCGCTTCACGTCTATGGGTGCCCTCATTAATAAGGTCGGAAGCTATGAGCTGATTCTCAATGAGATGGATGAGAAAGCGAATGCCTCTAAAGGGACCTACATGCCAGGAAAGAATAGGACTATGGGGGCATTGAACCTGCAAAACCCTACTTATGACCCTTATTATCAAAGGCAGGAGGAAACTGAAGCCACACTAGATTATGATGATGTAGGAGCAGTAGAACTGACTGGGAAACCACTGGCTCACAAACTGAAGAATCTTAAAATAACCCGTGAGCCAGTCACCGTCCAGTCTTTTGCATGGACCAAGCCCGAATACGAGTCATACACGTATGATGCGAAAAACGCCCATCTGGTCTTTAATGACTTGATTGAGACGAAGTACGTGCGTCTAGATCACAAGATCCCATCCAAAGAAGAGCTGAAGGACAAGAAGTACTGCACCTTCCACAACGCCTATAATCACGACACTAAAGATTGCGTCAAGCTCCGAGACCAGTTGCAAACTTGGCTAAACTCTGGCGCCCTGAAACTGAAGATGCCAGGGAGCACAGCATCGTTGGTGGATATGGATCCTTTCCCGCCCATGGTTGGCATGGTCGAAGTAAACTGGGCCAACCAGCAAGAGGAGAACAACTGCCGTCGGGTGCCGAAGCCAGGTGTAGACATATAAAATTTAACGATAATAATAGTCGTTGGATAATCCAAGTAAATATGTGGCATGTGAGTCAACAACATTGGAAAGCCGCCAGAAATAACACGTGGCAACGTGGAAATGATCGGCCTACAACAAAACCTTAAACCCCCAATTGAAATCAATTATCAAGTGTGGATTGACTTTGACTTCGCGAGGCAAGCTAGGCTTCGCGAGATGAAATTGACTCCGCGAGGTGACTTTGACTTCGCGAGGCGAGCTGGGCTTGGCGAGATGAAATTGACTCCGCGAGGTGACTTTGACTTCGCGAGGCGAGCTGGGCTTGGCGAGATGAAATTGACTCCGCGAGGTGACTTTGACTTCGCGAGGCGAATTAAACAGTGGCGAGGCGGAATGACTCCGCGTAGAGATAAATGAAGGCAAGGCGAACTGGACTTCACTTCGCATAGACTTAAATAGTGGTGAGGTGGAATGACTCCGCGCCCATGTACGTGAAGGCGAGGTGGATTGACTCCGCGCGCGTAGTTTCACGTGGAGGCGAGGCGAGTTGGCTCCGCGTTGGGAAATTCGCGAAGTAGCTAGACGACAGAGTTCGCATGCATGCAGGGATTGGAAATCACGGTTCGCTTGGAGATCAAGCCTCCTCGCGGGATACTTTCCACGTCCGTGAGACAGCTCGCCCCTTACTAATGATCTTGATCAAAACAGGACATTAATCTAAAGCGATCTGGGCATATCTAAATCTTAAGATTTGATTGATCTGATTGTGTTAAAATCAGCAAGTAAATCAATCAGTCAAGATTCATTGATTCAATTAAGGAAATATTATTGATTCAAAATCTTCATTACTTGCCTTACGTGGAGGCATGTTAACACTATAAATACCCCGTCTCATACCATGAGGAGGGGGGCAGAGAAAAAGGAGCGAAACCAAGAAGAGCATAGAAGAGAAGCAGCGAACTAGAGAGAGAGAAATCCCTCCGCGAGCTCAGAAGTCTCCCCAAGATCCTTGAAGAACTATCAAGCTCATAGCCTGTTCTTCGCTAAATCCTCGAAGAACTATCAAGATCATAGCCTGTTCTTCATCAAATCCTTGAAGAACTCTCAAGCTCATAGCCAGTTCTTCAACAAATCCTTGAAGAACTATCAAGCTCATAGCCAGTTCTTCACCAAATCCAAATCCAAATCCCAAATACTTGTTACGCGATCATCCCGTGTAACCCTCAAGAACAAGTGCTTGTCACCCTTGAGTTAGACCTAAATTCGGAGATAGAATCAGAGGAGTTCACAAAGATTGTAACCCGCACTTGCATTTGATTAAATTAAATTATTCTTTGTACACGTGTTGTTCTGTTATTTGTCGCAGATATTTTCGTGTTTACAAAATTGGCACGCCCAGTGGGACAACTTTGCCTCTCATCTTCTTCTCCGCAAACAAGTTCAAATTCGTTCGACGTAATGGCCTCCAAGAGCACTCAAGCCATCTCGACGAAGAAGTCTAAACCAACGACCGCGAGGTCAAACAGCGAGCCCTCTAGTCATGTCACCCGTAGCATGGCAAGGAATCAACCCACAACATTTGTGGCTTTGCCTTCCAACCCTCGCGAACCGGTCATCACCTTGGCGAATCTCGCAGACAAGCATGCCTCGCGAAGTGAAGGCAAGCACGCCTCGCGAAGTGAAGAAAAGGAAGCTCCAAACAAATCAAGGGAGCGATCATTCTCACCTGCCACGGATGATGAATCAAGCACGGCTTCATATGATGGAAGCCCAAATAATGATGAAGACCACACGTATGGCATGCTTGCGGACTATTCATCACAACCTATTCCCATGCAAGTCATGGTGACAGGGGCATCCACCATTGAAGAGCAGATAGCCAATCTGATGGGAGCGGTTGAGAAGCTCACCAAGACGGTGGAAGAAAAGGACATGCAGATCGCCGAGCTCTACAGCAAGCTTGAAAGTCAAGATGAAGAAAAGAAGTACAAAGTAGGCGAGAGCTCCGAGAACGTTGACAAAGATGATGATGGCTCGCTTGGATCTATGTCCTTTCAGCAATTGCAAGACATCATCACCAACTCCATCAGAGCTCAATATGGAGGTCCTTCTCGTGATTCTCTCACCTACTCCAAACCCTACACCAAAAGAATCAATGGACTAAGGATGCCGTTGGGATACCAGCCGCCAAAGTTCCAGCAATTCGAAGGAAAGGGTAATCCAAAGCAACATGTTGCTCACTTCATCGAAACCTGCAATAATGCCGGAACGGAGGGTGACCACCTTGTTAAGCAATTTGTTCGCTCTTTGAAAGGCAATGCCTTTGAGTGGTAGACGGATTTAGAGCCCGAGTCCATTGACAGTTGGGACCAAATGGAACGTGAGTTCTTAAATCGCTTCTACAGTACAAGGCGAACTGTGGGCATGATGGAACTCACCAATACAAAACAATGGAGAGATGAACCAGCAATTGACTTCATCAACAGGTGGCGCTCGCTCAGCCTTGATTGTAAAGACCGCTTGTCGGAGACGTCTGCGGTAGAAATGTGCATCCAAGGCATGCATTTCGATTTGCTGTACATTCTCCAAGGTATCAAGCCTCGATCCTTTGAAGAACTAGCTACGCGAGCGCATGATATGGAATTGAGCATAGCTAGCCACAAGGGTAAGAAGGAGTTTGTCAATGATCAGCGAAAGGATAAAGCCTTCAGCAGCAAAGTTGATAAGGTCGTGAAAAGATCTACAAAGGAGTCGATGACTGTAAGCGTTGCTCCAATCAAGATCTCCACACGAGACAAGAAGGAGGTTAAGAGAGTAGAACCGACTCAAGCCTACGGAAGGAAGAAGCACTCATTGACTGAGTGGGAGCAAAAGACTTATCCATTCCCAGATTCCGACGTGGCAGGCATGTTGGAAGATTTGCTTGAGAACAAGGTCATAGAACTTCCAGAGTGCAAGCGTCCAGAAGAAATGCATCGGGTCAATGATCCAAAGTATTGCAAGTTTCATCGCCTCGTAAGCCACCCAGTTGAGAAGTGCTTTGTTTTGAAGGATTTGATCATGAAGCTTGCCAAGCAAGGAAGAATCGAGCTGGATGTCGATGAGGTTGCTGCGGTCAACTGCACTACCGTTTCATTTGGGTCTTTTGAACCAGTTCAAGTACCTTCCACGCCAGCAAAGGCGCCATGCCATTTCTCAAAAGAGATGGGCAATGATAGAAAGTTAGAGGAAGCGAAGCCAATCCGGCAAATAAACCTCGCTCCTAAAACTACCCCATGCGATGATGATGAAGGATGGATACTTGTCACTCGTCGAAAAGCGCGCAAAGGTGTGTTGTCAAGTCCACCACTCCCCCAGCCAGATCATAAACGACTACTTGGGAGTCGTCAATGCCTCGCAAGGAAAAAGACAAGATGTATAAAAGAGAAATTCAGTCCTTGTATACAAAAGTCCTTCAATCAAAATCCGCCAGTAAGGTACTTGCCCAAGAAGCGAATGAGTTGGAGAGCTAATCCAATGACAACCAGCTTTGAAGGTAATTCCAAAGGTGCTGAGAAGGTTGAAGAAACTGAAGTGTCGAGACAATCGGAAGACTTGCCTCTAAAATTTAGCCTTTCAAACGTGTCGCAACTTTCCCAGTCGGCGAGACGTGCTTTAGTCCAGTTGTTGCTTGATGAAGGCCAATACTCTTCAAACATCAATGAGTGTGCGGCGTGCGTAGCATGCTGTGACGCTATTCATTTCACAGATGAAGATTTACAATTGGGTTCAAAGCCACACAACCGACCTCTTTTTGTGACAGGCTACATGCGAGAGCAAAAATTAAACCGCATGCTTGTAGATGGAGGGTCTGCCGTAAACATCATGCCAAAATCGACAATGTCCCGACTCGGCATCAATATTGACGAGTTATCTAAAAGTCGCCTCATGATCCAAGGTTTTAACCAAGGAGAGCAAAGAGCGATAGGCATGATTCGGCTAGACATGGTTATTGGCGAATTGGAGTCACACACTTTGTTCCACGTGATCGATGCAAAGACTTCATACAACATATTGTTGGGGCGACCATGGATTCATGAAAATGATGTCGTGCCTTCAACTCTGCATCAATGCTTCAAGTTTTACCGCGGAGACGTGAAAACAGTGATAGGTGATACCAAGCCATTCACCGAGGCTGAGTCTTACTTCGCAGATTCCAAGTTCTATTCAGATGAGGAATCAGTAATTGAAGTTCTGCCAGTCAAAGCACCCTCAACAGGGAAAGCCACAATGGTGACAAGGAAGGAAGTTGAAGCGAAGGGTAAGGGAAATGAAGAGTCACACAAGTCTCCATCCACAACTGTGACATCAGACAAGTCCAGTCCTATCATCCCAATTCTTCGATATATGCCAAAGTCCAAGCGCAAGGAAGGAGAGTCTCCATTTGCGGGAACAAAGCGGCAAGTCAGTCCTCGGAAGCTGAGTGAAGAGGACATAAAATTATTGAAGGAAGCATCAGTATTGCCATTGACAAATTTAAACGACCAAACTCCTACCAAGCAACCATTGAAAGGATTTGTCAAACCAATCAAAGGAAGGGTAGAGCACGGGCCTTTACCCGAGAAAAGAACAAATGAAGGGTTTGACCCCAATGCTTACAAATTGCTGGCAAAGGCTGGATTCGACTTCGGTTCGTCAAGTAAAGAGGATGATCAAGCCATCAGTAAGAAAGCTCATGAGCTCGATGAGTTTCAAAAGAAGCTAAGGGAACAGGGAAAAACAAGTGATTCGTTTAAAACGGGTCTTGGTTTTATCCCAAACAAGTCGATCAAAATCTCAGGTAGGAGAAAGGCGGAGAAAGCAAGCATGCAGTACATAAGCGTCGAAGAAGTAGAAGATGATATTCCACAAATCCAATCCATTTCTCGCACTTCAGCGTTCGATCGCATCTGCCCAAGTTCCCAAAGTACTTCTACTAAATCAACAGGCCGGCTTTCGGTGTTTGAACGTGTTGATAAGTCAACAAGTCGAAGTTCCGTCTTCAATCGTCTTGACATTGCAGTAACACGAACTTCTGTGTTCAAAAGGTTGTCATCATCAAATGAAGAAAGTAAACATTTAAAACCAACTCCTCAGAAGTCGGCACTTGAAAGGATTCAGGCTCCTAAAGGCCAACAAGATAGAAAAAGAAAAGAAGAAGCTGGCCAATCGAAAAATAAAGAAATCCAAAGTCTCATCCCATCACGCATGAAAAGACGTTGCGTGCTAGAGGCGAATTCGACTGACCAACTTAAAGTGAGGCAACATACCTTCATACTCACCGGTCAAGATAAAGAAGACAATGATGCTAGTGGCGATGAGGATGATGTTATTCAATATGTTTATCACATCACAGTAGCCGAAGTAGAAGCTTATGAAGAGAATGACCATGAAGGCTTCGAATATGAAGTAGAGGCAGCTCCTCCAGAACTCGAAGATGGGGTGAAATCTACGGTCGATGAACTTAAAAAAATCAATCTGGGGACGGAAGAAGACCCAAGACCGATATTTGTGAGCGCGTCGCTAAGCTCTCAAGAGAAAGAGGAGTACCATGACTTGTTGCTTGAGTACAAGGATGTCTTCGCTTGGAATTATACAGAAATGCCCGGTCTTGATCCAAAAATAGCAGTTCATCGATTAGCTGTTAAACCGGAGGCTCGACCCATCAAACAGCTAACACGACGTTTTCGAACGGAGGTTCAAACTCAAATTGAAGAAGAGGTTGACAGGTTGATCGCTGCAGGCTTCATCAGGGAGGTCCAATATCCCAAGTGGATCGCAAACATTGTCCCAGTTGAAAAGAAGAATGGACAAATGCGTGTGTGTGTAGACTTTCGCGACTTGAATGATGCATGTCCGAAAGATGATTTTCCTTTGCCTATCATCGAACTCATGGTGGATGCAACCACAGGTCATGAAGCTTTGTCTTTCATGGATGGATCGTCTGGCTACAACCAAATAAAGATGGCGCAAGAAGACGAGGAATTAACTGCATTTCGCACTCCCAAAGGCATTTACTGTTACAAAGTCATGCCGTTTGGATTAAAGAATGCCGGTGCAACATACCAACGTGCCATGCAGAAAGTCTTTGGAGACATGCTTCACAAGTACGTTGAATGCTATGTTGATGATTTGGTTGTCAAGTCAAGAAAAAGGAGTGATCACTTGCAAGACTTACGAAAAGTGTTCGATAGGTTACGCGAGTACCAACTCAAAATGAACCCATTGAAGTGCGCTTTTGGTGTGAGTTCAGGCAAGTTCCTTGGATTCATTGTGAAGCATCGGGGCATTGAATTAGATCAATCGAAGATTAAGGCCATTCAAGAAATGCCGGAGCCAACAAACTTAAAAGAATTGAGAAGCCTCCAAGGAAAACTCGCGTTTATCAGGCGGTTCATCTCCAACCTCGCGGGTCGATGTCAACCTTTTAGTCGACTCATGAAGAAGAATGTGCCTTTCGTATGGGATGAAGCATGTCATAATGCCTTCGAAAGCATTAAAAAGTACCTGGCTAACGCTCCGGTGTTGGGTGCACCCATTCCTGGGAAACCTCTTACTCTTTACATCGCAGCTCAAGAAAGATCGCTTGGAGCACTTCTAGCCCAGGAAAACGAGGAAAGAAGGGAGATGGCCTTATACTATTTAAGTCGAACTCTCACAGGAGCAGAATTAAATTATTCTCCAATAGAGAAGACATGTCTCGCTCTCATCTTTTCCATCCAAAAGTTGAGGCATTATATGCAAGCTTACATGGTGCATTTAGTAGCCCGAGCTGACCTAGTCAAGTTTATCATGTCTAAACAAGTCTTATCAGGACGAACTCAATCAACATGACATTGTCTATGTACCTGCCAAGGCAGTCAAAGGCCAAGCTGTTGCTGACTTTCTAGCAGATCACCCAATCCCTGCAGATTGGGAAATTTTAGATGACTTGCCGGATGAAGAAGTCTTTCTTACAGAAATTCTCCCCACTTGGAAGATGTTCTTTGATGGATCTTCAAGAATAGATGGAGCAGGGGCCGGCGTTGTCTTCGTCACCCCACAAAAGCAAATATTGCCATATGCCTTCACTCTCGGTGAATTGTGTTCCAACAATGTTGCGGAATACCAAGCTCTCATCATGGGGTTGCAAACGGCCTTAGAAATGCAAATTGCAAATCTAGAAGTGTACGGGGATTCAAAGTTAGTAATTGATCAGCTACTAACTAATTACGAAGTCAGGAAAGAGGATTTGGTTCCTTATTTTCGTCTCGCTACACAACTCTTGACAGGTTTCGATGTTGTCACACTAGAACATGTACCAAGGAAGGAAAACCAAATGGCGGATGCCTTCGCCAACCTAGCAGCAACTTTGGCATTATCAAATAATGAAATTGTGGACCTTTCAATTTGCCAACGATGGGTTGTCTCAACAGGGATTGTCCCATTGTGCGAAAATTGCAATGCGGTCTCTGTCTATGTCATTGACGTCGAAGATTGGAGACATCCTTTGGTCGACTACATCGATCACAACAAGCTACCTGATGATCTAAAACAGCGGACAAATATCAAACGAAGAGCCCCACGTTTTTTCTACTACAAAGAGACTCTTTATAGACGATCATTTGACGGATTACTCCTTAGGTGCTTGGGAAAAGCAGAGGCATCCAAGGCCATGGAAGAGGTCCATTCCGGAATATGTGGAGCTCATCAATCAGGCCCTAAATTACATTTTCAAGTAAGGCGAATGGGTTACTACTGGCCCACAATGGTCAAGGATTGCATGGAGTACGCACAGAAATGTCAAGCTTGTCAATTCCACGCGAACTTTATCCATCAACCGCCTGAGCTATTGCATCCTACAATCGCTTCACACCCGTTTGATGTCTGGGGGATAGACGCTGTGAGACCTATAAATCCGAAATCTTCCGGAGGCCACATGTACAATTTGGCAGCCACGGATTCCTTCTCAAAGTGGTCGGAGGCAGTACCGCTTAAAGAGATAAAGAAAGAAACCGTTGTAGACTTCATCAAGACATGCATCATCTAGCGATATGGTGTGCCACGTTGCATCATCACGGACAATGCCAAGTACTTCTCAAATAGTGCTATGCAAAAACTTAGCGAAAAGTATCACTTCAAGTTACACTTTTCGTCGATGTACAATGCACCAGCTAATGGTCTGGCGGAGGCATTTAATAAGACGCTCTGCAACATCTTGAAGAAGACCGTCAGAAGGTCACAAAGAGATTGGCATGAGAAGATGGGCGAAGCATTATGGGCATATAGAACGACATATCGAACCGCCACAAATGCTACACCTTATTCCCTGGTGTATGGAGTTGAAGCCGTCTTGCCATTAGAGAAGCAAATTCCCTCATTAAGGATTGCTTTGCAAGAAGGCCTCACAAATGAAGAAAATATCAAGCTACGACTTCAAGAGTTGGAAGCTTTAGACGAGAAGAGGCTTGATGCACAACAACATCTAGAATGCTACCAAGCCCGGATGTTGCGTGCCTTCAACAAAGGGGTTCGGCCTCGATCCTTTCAAGTTGGCGATTTGGTCCTTGTTGTACGCAGACCCATCATCATGACACATAAGACCGGTCCCAAGTTCAAATCAAAATGGGATGGCCCTTATGTTGTCAGCGAAGTCTACACCAACGGCGCCTACAAAATTGTGGCCGAAGAGGGTTTGAGAATTGGCCCAATCAATGGCAAGTTCTTGAAGAAATACTATGCTTAAAACAAGTGAAGAATGCTCCTTGTCTGCACGAGCTTAAACTGCAAATGACACACACAAAAACAAAAAAAACAAAAAAATGCTCCTAGCCTACATGAGCCTAAACTGCACAAGGCACTAAACAAAAAATCAATCTAAAAAAAAAAAGAGAGTTCTAAATCCTCATCCTTGAACTACGTAATGACTTGATTCTTTCTTTGGAAGGATACGTAGGCAGCTTGAGAATTATATTCTTGAGTTCAGTCACATAAAAAAAAAATCTCTTTTTTATTGCATAATGAGTTCTATTGTCAAAATGACTTATTACATGCGCAAAAAAAAAAAAAGAGAATAAATCATAAGTTTCTAAACGATGATGAGCCCTTCATGTCCAAGATAGGCCTTTGAAGTTGTTGCGTTGTTTTTCAAAATCATCTCGGAACCTCTTTGCTTCCTCAAGTTCTTCAACAGTCAATTCTGGAGTCTCCTTGATTTGGACTTTCTGCTTCTCTAAATTGGCAAGCCTTTTGTCATGAAGTAGAAGGCTCGCATCTAGGGAGGCTATCTCCTGCTCCAATCTCCGCTGCTTCTCCTTCAAATTCTCCAAAGACTCAATCACAACTTGACGTTGACTAAGATCAGTTTGGCGGAGTTCGATCGACTTTGCAATTTCAGCTTCCATAAGAGGCAAACGTTGATCACATGTGCCTAGAGTAGCTTTATGCGTGCATACAAGCCTCGCCGCGTGGTATTGAGTAGCACAAGTCATCAAACTTTCTACCTTGTCTTTTATTGGCGAAGGATCAAACCCATAACATTGAAGTTCGGCCACCATCTCGTCAATGTCTTTTCTTTTGGAGAGAATGGATCTTGATGAGTACTTCGTAATGACGTCTTCAATTTGTTCACAAATTAGAGTGGCGGCCTGCATGCGAATCTTTTGGAGCCCCTGGTTGGTGTCCATAACATCAACTTCACCGTGGGTGACCTCGGAGAATGCCATATTGCTTAAAAGCCTTGGAGGATTCACCAAAGCATCTTCACGATTAACTTGTTGCGATTCGCTTTGTTCGCATGCATCGTCTTCGTGAAAAGAGTTGGTCTTCATCGGTTCTGTTGAAAGGACGCGAACCTCTTTCGAACAAGCTTCGTCTTCAAAAAGTGGGAGTTCTTCTAGGTGAAAACAAGAAGGTAAAACAAAGTGAGTCCAGATCATGCATATAATTTCAAAAAAATGCATGGCGGTGGTGGCGAACATACCTCAACGCGATTTGGTGTTTGTTGCAAGGGACTCGGAATTTTGCCAAGAAAATTACTATTGAGGACAAATTCATCGTTAGGATTAAAATAAACGGAGCCAAAGTCGGGTTCAATCCTTCGACGCTTGAAGTTCACGTCCTTAGAACTATTGCTGCTTCCACTGAGCCTTTTTCGAGTGTTGATCCCCTTCAATTTAAGTTGACTCTGGGCGAGGTGATTATCAGAATCCCCGTGACCTTCTAAAGCTTGGTGCGTTTCATTGGGCGAATTGCCACTTGGGGGCAGCGCCTGGATAGAGGATGCGCGAGTTATATTGCCAAGTTCAATCTCACGGTGGACCACTTTCTGGCGAGATGGTATCTCGCGGGGAACCACTTCCTGACGAAATGGAATCTCGCGTGAGGAAACCACTTCCTATCGAGACGGCATCTCGCGAGGAACCAATCTCTGGCGAGATGGCATCTCGCGAGTAACAACTCTCTGGCGAGGCGGCATCTCACGTGGAACCACTTCCTGTCGAAATGGTATCTCGCGGGGAACCACTTCCTGACGAAATGGAATCTCGCAGAGAACCACTTGCTGGCGGGGCAGTACCACGCGAGCAGCAACCTTGTCTTCCTTTAAAAGCTTGTGCGGCGATCCAACAATAGGCATTGTTGTTGTAGTCATCTTGGGCACAGAACAATATACTTTGGACCACCATTCAACATAATCACGAGTCACCATGTACTCTTTTAGAGCGTTCTCAGGCGGCAACATCAGTGTGCTCCCTGTCTCACGAGTACGTCAAGGACAATGCGCCTGTTCGAGTGTCCTTATGAAGGCTTCCTGGCACATCTTGAACATAGCCGAACTGACGGCTGAAGCGGTAAGGACTATAAGGTTGAATGACTCGCCGGTTGCCCTGCCTAAGGGTAAGAAATCCGGATCGAAGGCAGGTAAGATATACAATGTCTGAATAGTTAACATTCGCACGATCAACGATCATTTTGCGTTCTTTAGAGACTCTGGCTAAGATGTCCATCTCTACATTGCCACATGCATTGAATAAAGAACGAGCTTGTGCGTCTCCAAAATGCTTGGCCGTGCCCCTGAAAAGTGAACCATGTGTGGTTTAAAGTCGTCAGGAAGAGGAGAATAAAAATGGGTGTCGAAATACTTTGCCAACCACGTGTACACGTAGTGAAAGGGTAATGTGGCTGAACAATTCCCTGGATCTTTGGAAACAGAAATCTCGTTCAAGCCTTGATAAATGTTGGCCAACACAGGTACAGCTAGACAAAATTGATAGCCTTGGGACATTTTACTGGCGACTTTAAACACGCTAGGTCGGATCAAGCCTGTGTCATCCATAGGAAAGACAAATAGACATAACCAGCACGCGTAAAATGCCGCCAAGTAAGTAGGCTCTATGTCTTCGTCATCCACGCCCAAGTCATCAAACGGTGCGGAGTCGTCATCGGTCCGGCCTTGAACCTCGTGGATTTCACCAGACGGGTTGTACGGGTTACGAGGTGCATCTTTCTTGTTCCGTGTACTCTTGGCAGGCGGTCTCTTGTATCTCAAATCCCCTTTGAACCAGTAGTGGATCCATGACGTAATCTTCACCTTTTGCCCGTTATCGCAAAGCTTGTGGTATGCGAGAAATAAAAACCTGCAGCTCTTAGGAATGATTGGCTCACCACTTCTACCTTTGGCCGAAAATTCTTCAATACATGGAACAACTTCGTCCAGTTATGGGTAAGCCATAAATATATGTCAAGTCCCTCAAAGAGATAGACATCTCCCCACACGATGTGTGAAGAGTATTTATGCTAGGGCACCAATACTCACAGAAGGCCCGCATCACAGGTGCAACACGATCATAGCTAAAGAGCGATGCAAACACCGCTCGATAGAGACCTGTTTTGTGGATGAGATCTCCACTTCGGCTCAAGACATCTTCTAACCACTCCCAGTAACGTTCCGTGTAGGAGAAGGCTCCGTTAGCACGAAACCCTCTCCATTGCACTGAACCATTACACGTACGGTCGCTGAGAAGCACGAACGGTATTTGAGGAATGTTATGGTCATGATGGGCAGACTTCAACATCCATACGTCCGCGCTTCGCTTCTCGCTGGTGGATTTGGCTGGTTGAAAGGTGGCCAGCTGACGAGATTGTTGGAAAGACCACCGAGGGATATGTCCTAACCCATCATACAAGGGAGACTCTAGGGCGCGCGGCCCAGTCAATGGAGGGTAGGCATATAAGGTGGTGCCATCACTTTGAACGTCGTTGCTGTCTTCAAGGATAGTGATTGTACCTTTCTTGAAACTCTTGAAGGATGCCATGCGAAGTAGTGTAAAGGAGTTCGCCTCGCGGGCTTGAACTTTTTGCAACGCCTCGTGGCCTAGAATCTTCTGCTGCGCCTCGCTGCCCTAAACTTTTGCCGCGCCTCGCTGCTTTAAAACTCTGTAGCGCTTCGCCGAGTAGGATTTCTTCTGTTGTTGAAGGTAGATAACTCAGAAAGACCTCGCGACCTACAAGACAAAAGAAAAAAAGGGAGAAGTCAGCGGATTATATAACTCTGCACCATAACAATCAAATCAAAAGGAGAGAGAGTATACTGCTGATCTTGCAGCGAGATGGTTGTGACTTTGTGATGAATAATGTTCAACCGGAGGCTCTAATTTACAGTGCAATCTTTCCCCATTGGAACTGGAGAAGTATGGAGAATCCAGCAAATCAAGAAAGAAATACATCAAAGATTTCCGCCCACTACTTGGAAACTTTTTTGGGTAGGAATCTTTGCGAATTAAGGAATCCTTACAAAATTTGGATATCCTGTAAATTCAAGGAATCTTTACAAGAAAATAGGGAATCCTTACAAAATTAGGAATCCCTATCAAATTGGGAACTCCCACAAGATTGACCCATTAAAACATAGACTTCAAGTCACGCCCTTGGCACATGACGACAGCATGGCTACGACGCACCTTGAAGTGGGGGCATTTGTAGACATATAAAATTTAACGATAATAATAGTCGTTGGATAATCCAAGTAAATATGTGGCATGTGAGTCAACAACATTGGAAAGCCGCCAGAAATAACACGTGGCAACGTGGAAATGATCGGCCTACAAAAAAACCTTAAACCCCCAATTGAAATCAATTATCAAGTGTGGATTGACTTTGACTTCACGAGGCAAGCTAGGCTTGGCGAGATGAAATTGACTCCGCGAGGTGACTTTGACTTCGCGAGATGAAATTGACTCCGCGAGGTGACTTTGACTTCGCGAGGCGAGCTGGGCTTGGCGAGATGAAATTGACTCCGCGAGGTGACTTTGACTTCGCGAGGCGAATTAAACAGTGGCGAGGCAGAATGACTCCGCGTAGAGATAAATGAAGGCAAGGCGAACTGGACTTCACTTCGCATAGACTTAAATAGTGGTGAGGCGGAATGATTCCGCGCGCATGTACGTGAAGGCGAGGTGGATTGACTCCGCGCGCGTAGTTTCACGTGGAGGCGAGGCGAGTTGGCTCCGCGTTGGGAAATTCGCGAAGTAGCTAGACGACAGAGTTCGCATGCATGCAGGGATTGGAAATCACGGTTCGCTTGGAGATCAAGCCTCCTCGCGGGATACTTTCCACGTCCGTGAGATAGCTCGCCCCTTACTAATGATCTTGATCAAAACAGGACATTAATCTAAAGCGATCTGGGCATATCTAAATCTTAAGATTTGATTGATCTGATTGTGTTAAAATCAGCAAGTAAATCAATCAGTCAAGATTCATTGATTCAATTAAGGAAATATTATTGATTCAAAATCTTCATTACTTGCCTTAAGTGGAGGCATGTTAACACTATAAATACCCCCTCTCATACCATGAGGAGGGGGGCAGAGAAAAAGGAGCGAAACCAAGAAGAGCATAGAAGAGAAGCAGCGAACTAGAGAGAGAGAAATCCCTCCGCGAGCTCAGAAGTCTCCCCAAGATCCTTGAAGAACTCTCAAGCTCATAGCCAGTTCTTCATCAAATCCTTGAAGAACTATCAAGCTCATAGCCAGTTCTTCACCAAATCCAAATCCAAATCCCAAATACTTGTTACGCGATCATCCCGTGTAACCCTCAAAAACAAGTGCTTGTCACCCTTGAGTTAGACCTAAATTCGGAGATAGAATCAGAGGAGTTTACAAAGATTGTAACCCGCACTCGCATTTGATTAAATTAAATTATTCTTTGTACACGTGTTGTTCTGTTATTTGTCGCAGATATTTTCGTGTTTACACCAGGCCAACGGCGAGTCACATTGGATTTGTTTGAACGTCAAGACGAAAACCCACGCCGGACACCTAAGAGAGACTGCGAAGAAAACGATGATGACACATTTCGGCCATCTCGCCAATATACCTATAACGTCAACCTCGCACACGAGGTTTTGGACGACTTAATTGATGACGGACTCGTTACGGTGGTGAGGGCCTTACCCTACATCAAATATAAGGAAGGCCGCATACATTGCAAGTTCCATGATAGCTGGGGACATCGAACTCGCGATTGCTACCAGCTTCGCGAACAACTCCAAGATTGGCTAGACCTCAAGTACATTCGCTTTGAAGAGAAGGGCGGTTTCATGATCGCGACTGCTTATGTCGCTTGGCTTGGTATCGGCCAGCGTGCGATAACATTGGACATATCTCCAAACGCGGGTCCACGCGAGCCGCCAGGTTGGAACCGTAAAAGACTAGCGAATGACTATACCTTGCTGGCAAACCGAAGTGGAAACCATGACCAGGCAAAGCCATTGGTCGCCAGACTGGAGCGCAATTGCCCTTCAAGAAGAGATAAAGGCAAAGCTATTATGAGGGACGATGAACCGTCCCCCGCTGAAAACTACCAACCCATGAGTCCCAGGACTCGCGAAGAGCGAAGAGCTGGAACAAAGGATCAAACGCCTCGAGACGTTAGTCCAATCACACTGGATAGACGAAACACCTTCATCTCCATCCTCAAGCGAGATGGACATATCCGATTCCGACAGTGGGTATCAGGTAAACGAGGCTTTAAGCCCTTGTCAAGGTATCTTTACTGACCCCTACATTCCCCCGACATCCAAATCAGTGATCAAGGAGGGGATATGGTACACGCAGCAAGGGGGCAGGCCAGTTACCATTAGCAGGTCCTAGAAGAGGAAGCTAAAGAAAAAGTATGGTAGCATCTTGCGTGCCTTGCGAGCTGTCGATGATGGCGCCATACGACCCTCGCAGCTCACACAAGCACCTGAGCGGATGTGGAGAGAAGCGGAAGGCCTACACGCAATACTCCAAAGGCCACCTGTAACGCCTCCAAGGGTATGTGCACAAGTAGCAGATGACCCTGCTCCAAAGGCAAACGTCTTTTGTCGCCTCGCCGTGCCACCAAGGCAGAATTCGCAGCCATCCAGACATAGGCACTCGCCGGAGCTGGAAAGAAGGGATCCACAGCCTTCCCGGCGTACACCCTCACCAGAACCTAACCGACAAAGGAAACCAATTCCTCAACCATGGTGCCGGCAATCTCCGGAGCCAGAAAGAAGGAATCCACAGCCCTCCCGGCGTAGGCCCTCACTAGAGCTTGACCGAAGACAGGAATAGCTTCCACAACTAAGGCACCGACAATCGCCGAAAGTCGAACGGAGAAGGGAACCACTCCCTCCAGCAAGGCGAAGATTATTCACGAACCAGGAGCCCGAGCCAAAACGCGAGTTGTCCCGGCCATCACAGCCCTGGGAGCCTCCTCGCCCAAATCCCGAGGCAAGAAGGGAAACAGCACAAACACATCAGCCCCGACCACAAATTAACCCAGAGTCGGAAGCCAAGAAGGAGTCTCGCATCCTCGCCCTTTCTCCGTCAAGGGAAGATGACAATACCAAGATTCCTTTAGCCGTGGATAAGAAGCCAGCTGAGGACAAACAACCCTCGACCAAACTTGTGTGGCTACCACGGCGGATGGAGACTGACGCATCATCAGGTGCCGAAAGTACCACCTCCAGCCCTAACTTGGCGGACTTGATGGCCCAACGTTTCCGAGAGAATTCGATGAACGACGAGGCTTATTTCAAGCCTCACATTGACTTAGACAAAGATCGAGCCGAAGAGCAGGGGGAATCATTCACCTGCAATATGCTCGAGGTCTCTGCATGGCCTGAGGACGAAGAGTTTAACCCAGCGGAGAGCGCATTCGCTGTGCTCGAAGGAGAACAAGGGGGATCATTGAGACACCACTAACCCCAGTCCGTGAGCAATTCTCTTTTCAGGTCGGGATGGTGTTTTTCATATCAGAAAGATATGCTCTCCCGCCAAACTCAACATGCAACGCGACGGATATCTCCAACGGTAGCGAGAAGGTCTGCGATATTTTCCCGCCTTGTAGCAGCGAAATGGGTCCAGTCTTAGCGGAACCTGAGGATGCTCCACAATTCGAAGCTACTAGCGGCGTCACACGCATGCAGACTCTAACTTTCTCCACACCAACCGTGGACATGGCCACTCACATGAGGCCATTATACATCACGGTTGAAGTTGAAGGGATCATGGTCAACAAAGTCATGGTTGATACGGGAGCTGCGGTGAATGTCATTACAACACGTACCATGGGCCTCCTTGGTATCCCGCGCTCAATGATTCAAACCTCATCTCTGACAGTCAAGAACTTCACCGGACAAGTCTCCAGAACTTTAGGCTTGTTATTTTTACGAGTCAAGGTAGGACCGGCATCCCGGGTCTATACCTTCTTCGCCGCCGAATGCGCTTCATCCTACAGTATGATCTTAGACCGCGATTGGATCCCTAGAAGTTTCTTTGTGCCTTCCTCTATGCACCAAGAACTCATGATATGGGATACCGAGAAAAGCGAGGCGGTCCTCATCAAAGCAGATCCGCGTCCTTTCTCCATCTCTGCCAACTTCAATGATGCCCGCTACTACAATACTGATTTGGGCCTATTGAACATCCAAGGCGTTGATTCCAAAGGCCGCGCCTACGGGGTGACGGCCTCCAATTTAACATGATGGGGGCTAACCCAGGCGAGGGACGACTTACAACGTCCTCACACCATTGTGGATCCCCTACAACCAGTTGATGGATAGTGCCTCCTCAGAAGAAGCACGTGAGGCTGGCAAATCCTTGTGTGAGAGACTCCTCTCATATTGGGCAGAACGCGAAGCCTACGACAAGGTCGCCATTATGGAATATGTAGACGAGATAATGGATTACACCGATACCAAAGAAGAAGTTATTCAGTTAGCTCCCGCTGCTTTGGACGATACACCACCTCAAGTGCGCGACCCCATTTCGCAAGTCGATGTAGGGACTACTGAGAAGCCCCTGCTCATTTCCATTAGTGCTAAGCTGGCGGCAGACAAACGAAAAGCTCTTCTAACCCTCCTACGCGAATATAGGGATTGCTTCGCCGAGAAGTACGAAGACATGCCTGGTTTGTCTCCGGACTTAGTTTGTCACCGGCTGCCCACTTATCCTGAGCGACGTCCAGTCCGCCAGGATGGCCGATTTATGCTAACTAAGACCCAGATCGTAGTCAAGGAAGAGATTGAAAACATGCATCGATCAGGTATCATTCGCGTGGCCAAGTACAACGAATGGCTATCCAATGTAGTGCCCGTCCGCAAGAAGAACGGCAAAATGCGCGTCTGTGTTTACTACCGGGACCTCAACAACGCAACGCCCAAGGATATATACCCCATGCATGTCACCGACCTCCTCATTGATGCCGCTGCGGGGCATGAAGTGCTATCCTTTATGGACGGAACAGCCGGATACCACCAAATTCCTGTTGCCGAAGAGGATCGTCACAAGACCGCCTTCCGCTGCCCGGGATTTGCAAGTGCGTTTGAATACGTTGTCATGCCTTTCGGGCTCAAGAACGCGGGGGCAACGTATCAGCGCGCCATGAACCTTATCTTTCACGACATTTTGGGAAAGCTGATTGAAGTATATATCGATGACGTGGTGGTTAAAACCAAAACGCGGGCGACACATGTTGAAGACCTCCGGCAGGTTTTCACGCAGATGCGACGACATAACCTAAAGATGAACCCCACTCAAGCAGGCGATTTCCTAGGCTTTCTGGTCCACCAAAGGGGTATCGAGATCCCTAAAGACAAGGCACAAGCGGTAATAAACACCTCACCTCCTAGAACTAAGAAAGAGCTCCAACAATTGATCGGGTGAATCAACTTCCTTCGCCGTTTCATTTCAAACGCGGCAGGCAAGATTCAACCCTTTTCACCTTTACTCAAACTCCAGAGGGCAACAAAGTTCGTATGGGAGCCACAACACCAAGACGCCTTCGATCGTATCAAGGATTACCTTATGAACCCTCCCGTTTTGGTTCCACCTCGCCTAGGCATTCCGCTTAAACTCTACATCGCCACTGCCGATCTGTCCATTGGCGGACTCTTGGCACAAGACGACGAGAACGGGGTAGAGCATGCCGTTTATTACCTTAGCAGGTGGTTAACCGATTGCGAGACGCGCTACTCTCCAATGGAGAAGTTGTGTCTCGCCCTTTTCTTTGCAGGTTGCAAACTCCGCCACTACATGTTAGCCTTTACCATTATGGTGATCGCTCAGTCCGATCTCGTCAAATACATGCTTTCCCGACCTATACTACGGGGACGCATAGGCAAATGGATATTGGCTTTGTCAGAATTCTCCCTACAATATGTTCGGCAGAAGGCGGTAAAAGGACAGGCCATAGCGGACTTTCTCGCTCATCACCCACCAACCGAACTAACAGTGTTCCGTGAGTTAGAGTTCGTCGTTGCTTCACTCACCCCATGGACTCTTTACTTTGATGGATCACGTACTGAACTCGCTGCAGGTGCCGGGATAGCCATTGAAAACCCTGCAGGAGACCGGTTTTCTTATTCCTTCCAGCTGGATTTTAAATGTACCAATAATCAGGCAGAATACGAGGCGCTCATCATCGGACTGGATATTTTTCTAGACTTAGGGGTCCGCGAGATTCAAGTCTTCGGCGATTCTTTATTGGTCGTCAACCAGTTGGTGGCGAAGTTTAAATGTTTGAGTTCGTCTATCGAGCCTTACTTGCGCAAAGCGTTTGACGTATTGGACCGGTTAGATGACGTTCACATCGAGCACATCCCGCGCGAGTTTAACTTCGCGGCGAATGAGCTCGCCCAAATTGCCTCTGGCCTTAGCTTGCGAGATGGAGTGCCCGAATGACTACTTAAGGTCGAACGACGCACTCTTCCTTCTTTTATTGCTAGAGGGCAATATCAGACAGACGCTCTTGACGTCGCTGCCTTAGACCCTATCGACGAGGACTGGCGGCTACCATTCATCGCCTATCTCACGAACCCTCAAGACGCCACTCATTCGCGGCAAATGAGGTTTCTCGCCCTCAACTTCGTGCTCCGCAATGGTGAGCTTCGCCGGCGAGGCGAGGACAAGAATGATTTCTGCTTCATGTATGGCAACGAAGCGAAGCGGCTTATGCACGAGGTTCATAGTGGGGTTTGTGGTTCGCACCAGGCAGGGCCCAAAATGCGTTGGTTAATCCGTCGCCACGGCTATTACTGGCCTACCATTCTTAAGGATTGTATCACTTTCGCCAAAGGTTGTCAGGATTGCCAGGCTCACGGCCCAGTGCAACACATCCCCAACATTCCATTGCAGCCGATTATTAAACCATGGCCAGGTCGAGGATGGGCGATAGACTTCATCGGAATTATTAACCCCCATTCCTCCGAACAGCACAAGTTCCTTATCGTGGCCACCAATTTCTTTACAAAGTAGGTTGAAGCCGAACCACTTAAAGTAGCCTCGGCGACCTCGGTCCGCAACTTTATCTTCTACAATATTATCTCCCGCTTTGGTCTTCCCGAGTGCATCGTGACGGATCGGGGGGTAGCTTTAATGGCCGATTTTGTAGTCACGTTCCTCACCGGCTATGGTATCAAGCTCCTGCATTCCTCCCCCTATTATGCACAGTTCAATGGTCAGGCTGAGGCAAGCAATAAGGTTATCCTCAGTATCTTACGCAAAATGCTAGAAATAAACCCCTGCGTCTAGCATCTTGATAGGTGCATTTTATGCAACGTTCTTAATGTATTTCCGACCCTATTTAGCTACGTAATTCCTTTAACAATATTGATTTTAACTTGGTTTGTGTTTTTAGGTCTCAAATAAAGCCAAGGAGCACAAAAGAAGCAAGTTAAAGAGAAGAAATCTTGAGGAAATAAGAATCCATATGGCACAAGGAAAGAGATCAGAAAATCTGCCAGGAATTGTCAGTCAACTTCGACAGAGGATTGTGATCAGCTCACATATATCCAGGAGATGAACTTTATATCACCGGAAAGCTAGAAGAGTCTAGTTTCCAGAACTTTTTGCAGATCATCAATAGCTATTTTGGAGAAGAAGTTATGACTGTTTGAGTGGCCGAAGGTCAGTCTGCCCGAATTTCTGATTTGGACCGAAACTTCAATTTCAAGGCCCAGACCACAACAGCGAGCCCATGGACGAAAAATTGAGGGTTCTCTAACCATAATAGAAGCTGTTCATAGATTCCCTATATATAGGAGGAGTTGCAGACGTGAAAAGGGGTCGATCTTTGCTGCAGAAAAAATAACGTCCTTTCATCTCCTTCAGAAATTCCTCTCCAAACACAAACCCTAATTTTAGGGCATCTCCTGCCATGCCTTCTCCTTTGTAATCCTCGGCGTAGTTTCTTGTTTCAATACTCAAAGTGTAATCTAAACTCAGATCTCATGTTTTCTTTTATTATCTATTTAATTACTTTAGTTTGTTTCCATCTCTCTTATTCGTTTGTGTTCATGAGTTGGATTTTTGATTGAGTTTGTTCTTATAATCATGAAAATCAGATCTGTACACTTGAGTTGTTGGTGTAATTGATGATGCTTTTGATGATCTAAATTGTGTTTATGTGTGATTGACAACTTATGACTTGTTCTTAATCAATATGTGTCATTGTTTGTGTTAAGTCCGCGTCGGTAAACACGAACTAGAATGGTAAAGAGTCATAGGTTGCATGCTAGGATGTTTTTGAAGTCCGCATCGGTGAATTACATTCTAACATGTTCAAGTTCTTCCTCTGATCTATTTTAGATATGAAGTCCGCGTCGGTACATATCTATGAGAAGTTAGGAGGGTGTTAAGTAGTTAAGTCCGCGTCGGTAAATTACTTGAAACATGGAATTTGATTCGTTTCTCCATATGCATGATTTAGGTTATTAGGATTGAAATTACATAGCTTATATGAATCTGATTTAGTGTTTTCTTGTGTGCAAAGAGACGATCACATGTATATAGTAGCTTACGTTTTGGTTTTCCTTATAGTTTAGGATTTTCGCCATTCTTCTGTCCCCTGTTTTCTTTTATTTTATTTTCATATCAAACCATTTCGAAACCCCCTGAAAATTTGTACAGTTGTTCATATGTGTGTCTAATATATCTCTGTAAATTTTCATATTTTTCTGAGTAGTTTAGATTAGATTTTTAATTAGGTTTTCGACTACTGTTCGTTAGGAATAATGGTTATTTTTGTAAATTGTTTAAAGGTTTTAATACTTGTTATTATTTGTTGTGTTTTACTAACGCTTTGTTTTGCAAGGTACCCTCAATCCCCGGCCCTATATGATACCCTTATTTACCTTATACTACTAACGATAAAAAGGGTTTATTTGATGCAGGTTTTGCACCCGTCAAAATGGCGCCGTTGTCGGGGATTGAAAAAAATCCTTAGCTAAATAAGCGTTCTTTATTGTTGTATATACATGATATATTTGTTTTTCATTTAGTAAAATGGAGGAAGGGAATCATTAAATGCTTTGGGATCGCCGCAATGTTACAATCCCTTCTCCAACACATACAATCCAGGACATAGGGGTACCACCCAAACTTTCGATAGAGCAACACAGAGAATGTGCAACAACCTCAACCATCTAGCGGACTCTTTCCATGTCCTCAAGGCTTCCATCCGAGGCCTCAGGTTCCTCAAACCTTTGTTCCAACTAATAACTATGTTCCTCATAATGCTACTAATGCTTCTTATGATAATGCTTGAAGCTCTTTTTCAAGGGCAACAAACTTTGACAACTTCTACTCAAGCACTTGTCACAGGACAACAGAGTCATGGTAAGGACATAGCGGAGCTCAAGAAGCAAATGGGACAAGTCGTGGACTTCATGGGCAGAATAACTGAAAGTGGAAAGCTCCCACCCAGTACTATTTTGAATCCTAACTTTGAATCTACAAAGGTAATCGTTACCAGGAGTGGGAAGAGGCTTGAGGACATCCCTAAGGCACCACAGAAGACCAAAGTGGCGCCAATTTTGGCCCATGATGAGGAGAGTGACGTTGAAGTCACCAAGAGGGACTTAGAAAAAGATCCAGCAACATCAAGGATCGAAGGCTCACTGCAATCTCCACCGAAACCAGCAAGTAAAGGTAATGATTCTAACTCTCAAAATTCGGTTATTACTAACTCTCCCTATGCTCGTGTACCATTCCCAAGCAGGTTTGCACAATCAAAGAGGGATGAGTCAGATCAAGCTATCCTAGAGATTTTCAAGAAGGTTCAAGTAAACATGCCTTTGCTTGAGTGCATCAAAGAAATACCAAAATATGCTAAATTTCTGAAAGAGTTGTGCACTACAAGGAGACAAACACGTCAAAAGGAGGTTGTGAAGATGAATGCGACTGTCTCTGCGGTCATTCAAAGGAAATTGCCTCCAAAGCTTAAGGATCCAGGGAGTTTTTCTATCCCTTGTGTAATTGGTAACCATAAGTTTGAAAATGTCATGCTCGATTTAGGTGCTTCGATCAATGTTATGGCATATAGTTTATATGCATCTATGGAGTTAGGCGCACTTAAGAAAGATAATGTTATTATCCAGTTAGCTGATCGATCCAACACATATCCTAAGGGGTATGTAGAGGATGTGCTTGTGCAGGTGAACCATTTGATCTTTCCAGCGGATTTCTACATCATTGACATGGAAGAATTGCCTCATAATTCCACAACCTTGCTGCTTGGACGTCCATTCATGAGAACGGTGAAGACAAAGATTGATGTGTATGAAGGAACATTAACCATGGAGTTTAACGGTGATGTTATTGGCTTCAACATCTTTGAAGCCATGAGGTATCCTATTTCTGATGACAAATGTGATTTTTCTATTGACATACTTGATTCTCTTGCTCAGAAATTCTTAGATGAAATTCCGGATGATGAGTTGGCGCTAACAATCGCTCAAGGAGTCGGTTACAATGAACATGGCGACACCATCACCATGGCAGAACTTGAAGAGAACTTTAGTCCTATTATCATCCAAACTATGGCTTCTCTTGAGGCCATGCCACCACAGGTGAGCTATGATCCTCCTTTGTCACTCCCCATTTCGACTAATAAACTTCTTCCTTCAGTGGTACAAGCCCCTACTCTTGAACTTAAAGTTTTACCAGACCACTTAAAGTATGTGTTTTTGGGAGACAATAAGACATTGCCAGTGATTGTATCTTCTACGCTCGAGAAGGAGCAAAAGAAAGGACTTGTGGAAATATTGAAGAAGTACAAGACCGCAATCGATTGGACTTTGGCAGACATCAAGGGTATAAGCCCTACAACTTGTGTGCATCGGATTTTGCTTGAAGATGGCGCTAAGCCCACTAGAGAGGCCCAGAGACGCCTCCACCCACCCATGATGCAGGTAGTTTAAAACGAGGTTATTAAATTACTTGATTGTGATGTTATCTACCCTATTTCAGATAGCAAGTGGGTCTCACCAGTCCAAGTGGTGCCAAAGAAGTCTGGAGTGACTGTGGTGAAGAATGAAGAGAATGAGCTAGTGCCCCAACGAGTTGTGACTAGACATAGAGTCTGCATTGACTACAGAAAGCTCAACGCCACCACCAGGAAGGACCACTTCCCTTTGCCATTCATTGATCAGATGTTAGAGAGGTTAGCAGGTCATGAGTATTATTGCTTCTTGGATGGCTATAGTGGTTACAATCAAATTTGCATAGCTCAAGAGGATTTTAGAGAAGACGGTGGGCCTACACGCAAAGATTGGAGTCAGAGACTTGATGATGCATTATGGGCCTATAGGACAGAATACAAGACCCCAATTGACATGTCACCATTCAGACTTGTCTATGGGAAGGCATGCCACCTTCCGGTGGAGTTGAAGCATAAATATTGGTGGGCGGTGAAAACATTTAACATGGACATTGATGAGGTAGGTTTGCACAGGAAGCTTCAATTGAATGAGCTTGAGGAGATAAGAAATGAGGCCTATGATAATGCTCAGATTTACAAAGAGAAGACAAAGGCCTTTAATGATAAGATGATCCGTGGAAAGAGTTTTGAAGTGGGCCAAAAAGTTATACTCTTCAATTCTCGACTTAAACTCTTTTCTGGTAAGTTGAAATCTCGTTGGATTGGCCCTTTTATTGTTACTCACGTGTTTCCCCATGGAGCTATGTAGATTAAAAGTCTACAGTCAGGAAACGAATTCAAGGTGAATGGCCAAAGATTGAAGCCTTACTACGAGGCTTTTGAGGAACACAGTGTGGAGGAAGTATCCCTTCAAGATGTGCCATCACATGGATAAATGGAGGTACAAAGTCTAGGCTGAAAGACTCTAAACCTTAAGCGCTGCTTGGGAGGCAACCCAATTCACCCGAAGCTATGGCGGAGCCATCAACACAGATTTGCTTTCTTCACCCTCCTTTTATTTTTTTTATTTTTTTTTATTTCTGATTTTGTGTGCTTTGTTTGTTTTTCGTGACTTTTTTTTTTCCCATACTTTGAGTCTATCCTTAATCTTGTATTACATTGTGGACAATGTAGGGTTTAAGTGTGGGGGAATGATTTAAATTAGGGTCCTAAAAAAAAAAAAAAAAAAAAAAAAAATTTGAAAAATCTAAAAATAATTTGTCTTTTGTTTTATTTTTGAGTCTTAAGAGCCCTTAACTGTCTATGATGAGTGATAATCTCTGAAATTATGGATAAGGAACGATCACAAGATTAAGATGATTTCTAACTGATATTCGGTTGTTAATTAAAATGAATAGAAATCATGTGAAATGTAGTGGATATGATTTGAATCTCTGGTACAGAAATGAGCATGCTAAGACAAGTTTTTGATTCATATAACCTTAAATGTGAGCTTTTGAGCTTATATATGTGCTATTCTTTCTGAGTGTTAATTAAAATATTCTGATTCGTTTTTTTGGCTATAATTTTTCAAAAACCTCATTATTGTTTTAATTTGATTGATTGCTCACCATAGCTTTTAATGAACTCTAGATGACTAGAACTCACTCTTGTGGATTTTCAAAACTTTTAATCATAAAACGCTCTGATTTTGGAAAGGATAAATGGAACTTTTTAGGATGATCACCATTGCCAAACAAGCTTATGTCCCTATTTGTGTGCGTTGCACACTCCTTAGTTTAAACTCCTTTGAGCCTACGTTAAGCCTTTTCTTTCATCACCCATGCAATTTTTACCTTGAACTTAGTACAGTGATATCTCTATCCTTGTCCTTTGGGCCTAGTAGAGCAATTGTGATGTATTGTATGAAGTGATGATGTGAAACAAGTGTGGGGGAGTTGAATGTCTGTGTAAAGGAAAAGAAAATGCTGAAACAAAAAAAAAAAGAAAAAAAAAACAAAACAAAACAAAATTTCGGCAGAAAAAAAGAAGAAGAAGAAGAAGAAGACATTGTCTTTGTGTTATGAAATAAGAGTTTTGGTTGTAAATGGAAGGCCCAAAAACAGAATATTTGGCATTTGTTCTTTTTCACAATGTTAGAAGGTGTTTAGAATGACGAAGGGCCCAAGAAGATGAAATTTGGCCCTTACTTTGGCTACATAAGGCATGTTTAAATGCTCTGCTAGGTCCTTAGGAGTTTTTGCAATTTCTTACTCTTCAACTCATACCCCTAGCCTAGCCAAATTAATACCTTGTGAAGTTCATTTTGATCTAAAAGATGAGTAAACCTTGATCTGTGGAGTTTGTTTCAAGAGTTGGGCCTATGGTATGGTTCATTTGATGCCATGAGATTGGAAAATCTGAGACAATATGTTATGGGCAATAGAGTTGTTTATTTGTTTGTTGAGTCTTGTAGTTGTGTAATTTCCAGTTTGTGAGTTTTGAGTCTTTTTGATTGATTTTGCTAAGGGACTAGCAAAAGCTAAGTGTGGGGGATTTGATAGGTGCATTTTATGCAACGTTCTTAATGTATTTCCGACCCTATTTAGCTATGTAATTCCTTTAACAATATTGATTTTAACTTGGTTTCTGTTTTTAGGTCTCAAATAAAGCCAAGGAGCACAAAAGAAGCAAGTTAAAGAGAAGAAATCTTGAGGGAAGAGGAATCCATATGGCACAAGGAAAGAGATCAGAAAATCTGCCAGGAATTGTCAGTCAATTTCGACAGAGGATTGTGATCAGCTCACATATATCCAGGAGATGAACTTTATATCACCGGAAAGCAAGAAGAGTCTAGTTTTCAGAACTTTTTACAGATCATCAATAGCTATTTTAGAGAAGAAGTTATGACTGTTTGAGTGGCCGAAGGTCAGTCTGCCCAAATTTCTGATTTGGACCGAAACTTCAATTTCAAGGCCCAGACCACAACAGCGAGCCCATGGACGAAAAATTGAGGGTTCTCTAACCATAATAGAAGCTGTTCATACGTTCCCTATATATAGGAGGAGTTGCAGACGTGAAAAGGGGTCGATCTTTGCTGCAGAAAGAATAACGTCCTTTCATCTCCTTCAGAAATTCCTCTCCAAACACAAACCCTAATTTTAGGGCATCCCCTGCCATGCCTTCTCCTTTGTAATCCTCGGCGTAGTTCCTTGTTTCAATACTCAAAGTGTAATCTAAACTCAGATCTCATGTTTTCTTTTATTATCTATTTAATTACTTTAGTTTGTTTCCATCTCTCTTATTCGTTTGTGTTCATGAGTTGGATTTTTGATTGAGTTTGTTCTTATAATCATGAAAATCAGATCTGTACACTTGAGTTGTTGGTGTAATTGATGATGCTTTTGATGATCTAAATTGTGTTTATGTGTGATTGACAGCTTATGACTTGTTCTTAATCAATATGTGTCATTGTTTGTGTTAAGTCCGCGTCGGTAAACACGAACTAGAATGGTAAAGAGTCATAGGTTGCATGCTAGGATGTTTTTGAAGTCCGCGTTGGTGAATTACATTCTAACATGTTCAAGTTCTTCCTCTGATCTATTTTAGATATGAAGTCCGCGTCGGTACATATCTATGAGAAGTTAGGAGGGTGTTAAGTAGTTAAGTCCGCGTCGGTAAATTACTTGAAACATGGAATTTGATTCGTTTCTCCATATGCATGATTTAGGTTATTAGGATTGAAATTACATAGCTACTTGATTATATGAATCTGATTTAGTGTTTTCTTGTGTGCAAAGAGACGATCACATGTATATAGTAGCTTACGTTTTTGTTTTCCTTATAGTTTAGGATTTTCGCCATTCTTCTGTCCCCTGTTTTCTTTTATTTTATTTTCATACCAAACCATTTTGAAACCCCCTGAAAATTTGTACAGTTGTTCATATGTGTGTCTAATATATCTCTGTAAATTTTCATATTTGTCTGAGTAGTTTAGATTAGATTTTTAATTAGGTTTTCGACTACTATTCGTTAGGAATAATGGTTATTTTTGTAAATTGTTTAAAGGTTTTAATACGTGTTATTATTTGTTGTGTTTTACTAACGCTTTGTTTTGCAAGGTACCCTCAATCCCCGGCCCTATACGATACCCTTATTTACCTTATACTACTAACGATAAAAAGGGTTTATTTGATGCAGGTTTTGCACTCGTCACATCTAGAGCTTTACCATACCTTGTGGGCCTACCGCACTTCCAAGTGCGGTCCGACAGATACCACCCCTTATGCTCTCATGTTTGGTCATGACGCCGTCCTCCCCCTTGAGGTTCGCGTCGCTTCGCTTCGCGTCCAAGAACAACACCAATTACTTGGTGATGATTATGTTCAGGCAATGTGGCAGGAGCTCAAAGACCTCGATGAACATGGTATCACTGCTTTCAACAAGCTCATCCTTGAGAAGCAGCGCATTGCGCGGTCGTATGATAAAATCACCAGAGGTCGGAGTTATGCCGAGGGCCAAACAATATGGCGCGCTGTGCTACCACTTGGGGGAAAAACCGAGGGCCGGGGCAAGTGGTCCGCTCGGTGGGAAGGACCCTTTATCATTCATCGCATCTTACCTCAGGGGGCATACCACTTGCGCAATCTTGACGGCACCATCCACTGCAATCCTATTAATGGTCATTTCTTAAAACGCCATATCGCTGGTGTTTGGGAGCGTGTGAATCCTACACCTCCCCCTGATCCCACGACCACTGTTATTAGTGTTACGCGCCATCGCGTTAACGCTCCCTCACCTCACACTAGGGGGCAACCCGAGAGAGAAGCATGTAATTAAATCATTTCTATGAAAACGTACAAAGTCTAACCAACAGACTAGTATAGGATTGGGGCCTATTCCAGAGGCCCTAAATAAAGTTTTACATGCAAATTAGTTATGCTAATCGCCTCATTCCTCTCTTTATTTTCTATGTAAACGTGCGAAGTCTAGACAGAAGACAAGTACAAGATTGGGGCCTATTCCAGAGGCCCTAAATAAAGAAAATCACATATTTTTCCTTTCTGATACAGGTTTCATAAGTGGTTTTATGGCCGAAGCAAACACATTAGCAAAATAATGGAATCTGATTACCCTATGCTTAAGTGCATAGATCTACCACGCCTACAAGTGTAGATCTGGGAACGAAGAACGAACAAGAGACGACGCACTGGGAGGCTAGAGATCCACTGGAACAGGGTCCCTCATGCTACCAGCTAAGCTTCGGAGGATGCTTCAAGGACACTGGCAAGCTCCTGAAGCACGAAGGGGCGAAGGGCCTCAGAATCCTCACGCATGGACGTAACAGCAGGCGCAAGGCAGAAGGTACCCAGACCATTTGTTCGTCCAAACAGAGGCTTGGCCTAAGAGTAGATTTTGAAACCCACCTTTGGCCTAAGAGTAGATTTCGAAACTCATCAGGGCAGACGATGAGCAGGAGAAATGGTGGTTTCGCTTTAAGCAGAGACAGAAGAATGAACAGAAAGGAAGAGGGAGCCATAACGAAGGGGCAAAAAGACTTAATCGATGTCCCAAACCCGACCAGCGAACTCTCTTATAGAAAGAAAGGACCGTTTCCCTTGGACATGTGTCCTACATGCAGAGCTTTGCTCCGAGATATGGGCTTTAGATAAGGTGAATGCGCGAATCTATAGTGACTTCCTGCTTTCCAAGCAAACAGTCATGCAGAGACCTTTACCCAATCTCAATGAAAAACTTGTTTTGAACCGAGGCATTGATTGTTGGAAATACGAAAGATTCAGCAAGCGCAGGACAGAGATAATGGACAATAAGTACTGAAATAATATACATAATACAAAGGTTCATACATGGGGGCAATAAAAAGGAAAATAAACCTAGACTTTCCTACAAGCCCTATACAAGTCTAGGAGAAGGCCTTCCAAGGCCAATTCCTCAACATCCGCCTGGGCTTGGGCTTCATCCGCAGCAGCAGTGGCTGAGTCCAGAGTCTCTTGAGTTTCCTCTGCAACTTGTACGCGCGCTTCAGCAACTTCAGCCTGAGCTTCCAGAGTCTCCACTTGCCTAGCATAAAAAGCACAGGGGTTTTCTGAAGTTGTCTCAGGAACCTCCATATCTTCAAGCTGGTTCAAGAGAGCCACCATTTGGTTGTCTAAGGCTTGGCGGACTCTCCCTTGAGTAGTTGACTGGGCCTCCCCATCATTGACGCGACGGGCTTGCAGCTCGACCGCATTGATCAACTCTAAGGAATGGTCCAGTGCGGAGTTGCTGCAAGCGAGGTGGCGGATCAAGGCACCATGAGCCTCACGAGCACGTCGCACCAACTCAAACACATCAATGTCAGGGCCTTGTCTTATTAGGCCATGAAGAAAGCCTCGGGCCAGGCAAACCGGTTCTGGATCAGCGGGAGGAGTTACCCGAGCTCGGAGACGGGCAGTCCTGATGGCCAGAGAAGAAGTTGTTCCGGTGGTTAGTTTCACCGGAGAAGGAGTGACCGGTTCTACCTCCGAGACAGTTGGCGGGGCGGCAGACTCTGTTAACACCTCTCGTTCTTCAAGCTCTTAAGCGATCGGCTCCAGCCTCAGTGGGGAAGGCATCACCTCTGGTTGAATCTCCGCTGGCGGAATTGCAGAAGAGGCAGCGAAGTCTGGACTTGAGACTGGATGGCCGAGTCCTTGGTCCTAAATAGGACCAGGAGAGGACACCAGCATCAAGCCTGAGTCGTCCGGCACGCCAGTTGGTGAAGGAGGTTGCCTCCAGTATCCTCAGGTACAGCGCATGTCGCTTCAGCCATAATCACCTCCGGGACAGGGGTCTCAGATATACTTTCTTCCCCTTTAGCGTTGTCGAAGATGGGGCGAGTGTGGCGACGAACCTACAAATGAAGAGATAGTAAGTCATTGCTGACTCGAACAAATTGGTTACAAAAGAAAAAGGGCATTTACCAGGCCATGTTCTCACTGATAGCGCAAGTCTTCCACCATTTCCTCTTCATCGTTAGCAGGACGCTTGCGCGAGCTCTCGCCGCCTGTCTTTCGAGGGATGGTCGAGACAGGCTCATCTTCGAGGTCCGCCGCGGGCTCCTCTTACGCAGTAGCTTTCCCTTTATCTGTTGCAGCAGCAAGTCTCCTGGAAGATCTAAGGCGAGGTGCAGCCTGTGAAAGGGGGATAAACAATTAGAAAGGAAGTCACTTCGCATGAAATAGACAAAAATGTTGAAAAATGACAAAGTCATTAACATACCACAGGAGCGGAGTCGCGTTCCCTGATGACGATTCCAGTTGGCCGGCGAGGAGCTTGGGCATCAGGAAGCACTGCTAGCCTGGGCCTTGTCGCTGCTCTCTGTGATGTCCTTGCCTGTCCACACGGGGCGTCAAGGATGGCGCGGTCCGATTCCCCCAATGTGTCGTATAGGGGAGAGAAGATGGCGGCAAAGACGTCATCATCTGCATACTCCCAATGATTATCAGAGAGGGAGCGCCACCAAGAGAGGTACGCGGGGTCAACACCTAAGGAAGGCTCAATCTCAAGCAGGCCCAGAGTGAGCGGGAAAATGTTCGCTAGCGTAGTGACTCGGTCCGCCTCGCCTATCTTGCACTAGGATGTATACTTGTTCTCTGAATGAAGGAGTGGATAAGGAACCCCTTGGATAAAGCCAAGCTGTCTGGCGAAATGATTGGGAGCATACACCTCAAAACCTTGGTCCTCTTCAGCAAGCTGAAGCGCAGCATGAAACCGCCCTCATAAAGCTCGTCTTGGCATCGGATCCAGAGTCAGGATGAGGAAAGAAGCCCTCCGCTAAGACTTCAGGATGACGCCGGCAAACCATCATGTTTATGGTGGGGGGAGGCTCCAATTGGTTGTAGAGGATGGATAGGCTGGCGAAGAAGGACAAAGGAGTGCAGTTCGCCGGACTTTTGCATACCGCAAACCCAAGCAGTTGTTCCTCTAGTAGAAAGGCTAGCGGAGAACGTCTGAAGAGAGGGAAATATAGCTGTAGCCATAGATCCATGATCCATAGCGGGCCGGCTGGTAGATGGAAAGGCTTCAAGGAGAGTGTGTGCAGGGCCCGATAGAGTGCACCCAATACGAGTTGCCCTAGCCTAACCTCAATTCCATTATAGAGGGCTTCGGCTAGTTTCGTCCACTTGTCCGTAGGCTTGTGAGCACTACCACAAAAAATGAATTTATTTAGCCAGTATTCAAGGAAAGCAATACCTCCTTCGTGCCACTTTGCATGGTGGATAAAATAGTTCCTCCAGACTGGGAATGAGGCCTTCAGGGAACGGCGTGCTCCTAGGTTGCAGGTGTAGGTGAACTCAGTGGTTGCAAAATCACCTGGCGTGAATGGCTTCGCGTGGATCGGCAGCCCCGTGATAGCAAGAATATCTAGCAGAGAGACACTCATCTGCCCAAAGGGAAAGTCGAAAGTGTTGGTGGCGCTGTTCCATAGACACGCTGCTGCAGCGATCGGCGCCTTGTCAGTAGAAGAAGGCAGCGAAAAGCTCAAGGCGATAGCCTCAGCTATGCCCGCCGCCTCCCAGATCGGCTTATCGGTTGGGAGGCGAGCCTCATACCATGCTCGTTCTTCACCGGTGGTGTTCGGCCATTCTCCCACTCGAATGTTGACATGGAAGCGAACTTATTGAGCCCAGGTCGCAAAGGCGCCAGGTTCACGACGGTGAGCGAAGATGGGGCGTCGTACGGGGTCGGTGTATGAAATGAGATCGGCGGCAGAAAAAGGCTGAGAAGGAGTCGAGCCAAGTAGGGCTTGCCCGTTCTCAAAGAAATAGATGGGCGCTCCTTGAGGGGGGTTCGCGGATAAACGCCGACCGAAATCGGTAAACCAGTCAATCGCCGCCGTAATGTTGAGATTCGGGTCTCGGACGATTGGTTTGGGAGGCATTGTTTTTTGGGTAGAGTGGTGACGGCAGCGAAGGATTATTTGTTTGCAGAAGGGAAAAGTACGGGATGGTGTGATGAAATGTTGGGACCCGTTTCATGTTTTTAAAGAGACGAATCGTAACGTCTTTTGATAGGAGCACAAAATGCTACATTTATAATGTATTTCCGACCCTATTTAGCTATGTAATTCCTTTAAAAATATTCATATTAACTAAGTTTGTGGTTTTAGGTCATAAATAAAGTCGAGGAGCTCAAAAGACACAAAAGAGGGGAAATCTTGAAGGAAAAGGAATCCATGTTGTGCAAGGAAAGAAATCAGAAAATCTGCCAGAAATCGTCAGTCAATTTTGACAGAAGATTGTGATCAGCTCACAACGATCCAGGAGATTTTCCATATATCAATGGAAAGCTACAAGAGTCTACTTTCCAGAACTTGTTACGGATCATCAATAACTATTTTGAAGAAGAAGTTATGACCGTTTGACTGGCCGAAGGTCAGTCTGCCCGAATTTCTGATTTGGGCCAAAACTTCTATTTCGAGGTCCGGACCACATTGGCAAGCCCATGGACGAGTTTTGAGGGTTTTATAACCCTAATCACAGCAGAAAAAAAGAGGAGGAGGACGAAAAGAAGGGAAGGACGTGAAGATTAGAGGAGGCTAACGATCTCACATCATCAGAACCTCCATAGTTGCGGACTCGCACAAGGAAGCCGCCAAGCCATCATCGATCTCTCCATCATCTACGGTTTACCTTTCCTTAGTCATCTTTTATTCTCCTTGTGTGATTTGGCAGCCATGTGTGGCTGAATTCTCTTAGTTAGGGGCAAGATTTGAAGCCCCAAGAATGTTTTAGATATTGTTTTGAAGCTTGGTTTCAAATTATTGAGCCTTTCAAATTGTTTATTTGGTTTTGGTTTATGGGGAACTCTTGCCTGTTTATGTTCATGTATGCGCAACATAGAACATTATGAACTTGTGAGTGGGGCTAGAAATAGGTTGATTAATCTCCTAAACGGTTAAAAGGCCTGTTTCAAAGTAGTAAAACCTATAGGACAATAGGTGAAACCAAATAAAAAGGATTGCATGCTAGGTAGGCGTTCCACACTAGTTTTGCATACTTGTTCAATCAAACTTTCAATGATCTTAATGCTTAGAATAATTTGTTGATAGGATAGCGTCTATACCTTGATTGGTTATTCTAAAGGCTTGGTAACGGTGCGTTCATCTTGCTTAAGTAATCTAGGGAAGTAATAAGGACTTACGCAGTGCGTTCACGGTTTGTTCTTGATTGATACTGATTTGCGACTTAATAATTGAAGCTTTGGTTGTTAACATGTCTTGAAACATACTTGGTGGTGGATTTCCAAGTCTCTAACGTCTCATCCATCTGATAGTTTCTGCTTTATTTTGTTTCTTTGTTTTCTTTTGTTTATAATCACAATACCACATATCTCTATCACTATCATCTTTTGTTTTATCTTGTTTTGTAATTAACGTAAATTGTAAAGGTACCCTCAATCCCCGGTTTTTATAATAATACCCTTATTTGCTATATACTATAATTGACACAAAAGGGTTTTTAATTGAAAAACAAAGAAAACAAAACAAAGACTCAAAATAAACTATGCCTTCAACATTATTGTCTCAGAAATCTCTTACTTTTATAGCATCAAGATTAGCACTCAATCAAGAATCAATTATTAGTAATTCGAGAGTTAATTAAAATATATACTCCGCATATAAGCATGTAAGACACGGGGGTGACAATGGTGAAGGGTGGAGCTCAACATGTATCCAACAAGTATGATTCAACCTCATAGGATTACCACTCTTTCTTCTCTCAGAATCAAGGTTAATGCTTAAAAGCTTTTTCACTCAATGTATATATGTGAGAGAATAAGAAAACAAGTAGGCTCACATATAAAGAAAGAAACGCACTTTGTGAAATTAAAAAGATCTCATGAAAGATATCAACTACTTGCCAAACGGACCAACCCATATGCTCAACTTTTGTAACAAATCTCCACAGATCGATGGCTGCCCATCTTTTGGATCATAAAAGAACTTTATCAAGGTTTAAATTTAGCCAAGGCTAGGGTTTAATGAAACAAATGATAAGGAATTGCAAATCGTCCTTAAAAACCTAGTAGAGCCATAAGATCACCTTTAAACATTCATGAATGAGAACAAAAACCATATATCACATCATTAGGTCTTCAAATTTAAAACAAACTCCTCCATCACAAAGGGAGACTTAATCCATACTTTCATCATTGTTTTTTTTTTCCAGTGCCGCCACATAATTAATTGTTTTTTTTTTCTTCAGCGACACATTTTATTTTTCTTTCCAATGAACAAGTCTAACTCCCCCACACTTGTTATTCATCATCCTTCCACACGTACAATACATCACAAGATAAGCTCTACTAGGCCCTAAGGACAAAGGTAGAGATATCACTACACTAAGCTCAAGGTGAGGATTACATAGGTGATGACAGAAAGGCTTAACGTAGGCTCAAAGTGGTTAACTAAGGGGTGTGCAGCGCACACAAATAGGGACATATGGCAATTTGGCAATGGTGGAAATCCTAAGTCCTTTTAATCCCTTTCAAAATCAGAACATATATCGATAAAAGTCTCGACTAGCACAAAAGTGAGTTCTAGCACTAGAGTCCGTTAAACTTAATCTGTGGCAAGCAGTCAATCAATAAGAAGGATAATGAGATCGCTAAGAATTGCCAAGAAAATAGATGATGATTTATTCAATAAACACTCAGAAAGAATAGCACAATAAAGCTCAAATCTCACCAGGGTAATTATGAATCAAAACTCATCATCAACATGCTCAAAATTCTGTACCAATGTCAACGAAAAACCACATCTACTACACACTCATATGCTTAGTATATATCGTAATTAACCAAAGAATTCATTTAACATCATCTCAATCTTGTGATCCTCTTTTAGCCATAATTTCAGAGATATATACTCATCCTAGACAGTTGAAAGGCATGATGACTCACATACAAATTTTCGACTCTAACAAAAACAAAACACAAAATGTGTGCATTCTCTTCCCCCACACTTAAACTATGCATTGTCCCCAATGTGAGAACAATATAGATCAAGCAATGCATAATAGATGTATAGAGGAAAATGAACAAAACAAAAGGTAGAAGGTGAGAAAAGCTCCCCCATTGTGTGCTCTGCAGCCAACTTTCAGCTGATATAAGTCCCTGTTGCAGCATCCAATGTCTGAGATTCCAATTGGAGATGAAAGATGGCATTGCTAGCGTTATGTGCATATGTGGCACGTTTCCTAACTCCAAATGGATTGAAAATGGCAGCCCTGCAAAGTTAGAAGAAAAACATAGTTTGCACAGAAAAGCTGAGAAATAGACCTTTACTGTTTCAAACCAGATTTCCGGTGAGTTCCGGTGCCGGAATGTAAAATTGCTTCAAATCAAAGTTGAAGCTAACTCAACAAGCTTTCTAGGCGTATATGGCTTTACTCTACAGCATGGCTGGAAGTATCCCCTGTTTTGACCTTTTTCCGGCTGTACTGCAGAACTTCTGGTTTCCTGGCAGTGACCTTGCTGCCTTCAACATCAAACTGAGACTAACTCAGGTATCCAAATCCACTTCTGTAAAATCCTACAAAAACTAGACTCAGAGATCTTTCTTTACATATAAAGCACACATTCCCAGGTCTTGTGAGCTGCAAACCGTAGCCCTCCAAAGTCAGAAGACTGCTTTTGGCGAGAACACTGTTTTGGCTGAATTTGGAGTTTTCTTCAACTTTTCTCAACTCTCACCTGCACACACACAAAACACATCAAAACAAACAAAATAAAAAAAAAGCATAATCAGGAGGCTTAATTCGCGGTTCGATCAAATGCTTCCCAACGGCTTGGATTGCCTCCCAACGGCTTTTCAACAAGTATAATCAGGAGGCTTAATTCGCGGTTCGATCAAATGCTTGACCCTCTTCAAAGATATTTCATGGTCCTTTGGTAGCAATTTGAGTAACTTGGGAGCAATGAATATATAAGATATGAAGCTTCTCTTTTTCTTTCTCTTCTTCCATTGTCTCCAACTTTTCTCAATCACAACAAGAATCTTCTTATCTGATTTGAGACATTCAGGTACCACCATATCCACATGCTCAACAAACTCAAATAATTCTTGGATGCGAAGAACATGTGTAGAGCTTGAGTGATGGAGTGAAGAATCATGTTGTCTTCCAGATCCATGTACCAGCAATATAGCTTCAAATGTAGGAGGTTTGATGGACTCCTCTTTTAAGCAATCCTCAGGAGTCTCAACATTGTGTGGCTCTTCATTGGACTCCTCCAAACCCGTTTCTTCATCCTCGAAAAATATTGAATCATGGAGTGTTGCATTATGAGGTTGACACGGAGATGAAGTTGCGGGAAGTTCATGTGGAGTTGTCATCAATGGCAAGGGCTGCTCTTGAGATATTAAGGTGTCCAAACTCCTTTTAGTTTCTACCCAACTGTTATTGAAAGCTTCTTGCTCCTCAATCCGAGCTTTATTTGAAGCAGCTAGAGCCTCATTCATCTCATTGAGAGACTTGATCATCTCATCGTAATGATTTAACTTAGCTGAGATTTGATGAGATGGTGCTTGTGTCCAGGAGTCATGGAATGAATATGGCGAAGCTTGGAACTCATTGGAAAATCCTTGTTGCATGTCCGGATTGGTGTTCCATGAAGAATAAGGAGGATCATCCCATACTGTATTGTGTTGAGGTGAATAATAATCATTCCAATGCCCTTGATTCTCTTGAAATCCTCCAAGCATATTTTGATCATAGTATCCTTGATATTGAATGCTTGGACATGTCTCCGTTGAATGACCTACCATGGAGCATCTAGAACACACCTCGTAAGGTTGATTCCACATTGAAAAACAAAACAGAAACTTTAGTTAGTAATATATACACAAATTAATCTCAAGTAAAAAAAAATAATAATAATCTAATGTGAGAAGTTATAAAAACAGAAATATATATACAAGAACTAACGCAAATAGCTAGGGATTTTTCAATCCCCGGCAACGGCGCCAAAATTGATAACGCGATAACCCCGGCAAGGGACGTGATAACGCCGATACAACGGGACTTTTCAAATTTCAAATTTCCGTAATGTGCTCTATAAGGCCTTTTCGCTTAGACGTTTTGGATAAACAAAAGCTCAAGGCCTAGGGGGCAATGTTTGAACCCAGTGGATATTTTGGTCCAAGACTGCATAATAGGTTTTGGGTAACATTTGGGCCAATACCTGTGGCCTATTTAATAAAAGCCTTCTAAGTCTCGCGAGCTTCAGGGGGCGCGAGATGGAATCAAGCTTCAGGAGCTCGCATAGGTTTCCGCAAAGACTGTGACATCTCGCGGAATAAGATCAATTGAGCCCGCATAGGACTCTACAGTTGGGCAGCGCGGAGGCAGTGACCTATGCGAAATGTGCTGAGCGAAATGGACACACGTCACACAGATGGCTGGTATAAGCAAATAAAGCAGTGTCCTTGTGGTATTGGGTTTCAGAGTCCGAATTGGACTATGAATATCTTTCTTCGGGCCGAAGGCAAGCTACTATATAAAGGGGCTCGAAGACTTACAGAAGGACACTCTCAAAAAAATACAACAACACAATATAAAACAAACTTTCAACCTAGTTGAACCCCTTCGAGCTTCTCGAAAACCCTAACCCTAAGCGCGCCGCCGCCTAGGTTTTCTTAGAGCCCTTCCGGACTCTACTCCGATCACCTCTGATCTCTCCTTGGTTGCTCTGCTCGCGACACCGTGAGTATCGAATTGCTTTGTGCTTGTAAATTCCTCGTCCGCGAGGTGGCACCGGTAACCCCCCGCTTGTTCAAGAAGTCAAGACCCGATGCACCCCACTTCCTTTCCTCGTCCGCGAGGTGGCACGCCCCGCATTCCCAAGAAGCATTGACTGCTACCGTCTCTCTACCCCTGCTAAGGATCGTGGCCAAAACAAATATAATTTACCTCATACTCAATCATCAAAGACAATGTACTTGATTGGCCAAGCAATTGTGCTGCCACGTGCATCCTCAAGGTTCGCAAATTCAGGCTCAGAGCTATAAAATTCTGCTCTTTCTACAAATACATCTTCAATGGAAACCCTATAACAATCAGGTCCAAGTGTGTACCCGTGCACTGTTGATTTTGGATCTATTGCTGAGAGGGAACCTCTTGCCACTACTTCACCATTGGATTCCAGTTTAGCAACTTGCACTTGTCATTAATTGAATGTTGTTGGGTGCTTCCTTGTCCAAACTACAAAATATAAATCATAGTTACATGACATAGTCAATACCACATACTGGTTGAATTATAGACGAACATAGTATTAAGCAAACACAATTACTCATACCATTGGAATTTTAGTAGCCTCTCGAGTTGCACTTCCATCACATTGGACTTTATTCTATGTAATTAAGGGAAACTATAAGCATCCCGATATGACACTACAACTTATGAATTGGAAAGACACATAAACATGAACATATACCTTGGAAATTACAGGTGCATCTGCCCCACTTGCATCATCATCATCCTCCAAGTTTATTCCAAGTTTGGAAGCTAATATATTCTCCAATTTTGTATATTTTGCAGTCACTGCATTTAGTTGAGCCTTCATTTTTTGATATCTTGCATCACTTTGTGATTGAGCATATAACTTTGTTTTTGTAACCCCTGCTCCAAGACCTCTAATACGACCAGGGCGCTCCTTACCAAGGACTTGAGTCAAAATATCCTCTCCATCATCATTAGTTGGAGCCTTATCAATTTTATCTTGTACCTCAACCTACACAAAAACCATACACAAACCACCATCAAATGTAATTATTTTGAAACAAGTAAAATATAAGATGATAAATGAAGGTGTAGTCAACATACAATTTTAGCAGCGTTAGCTTCACTTGTCTTTTTCTTTGACACATGTGCTGTAATCCAAAGTTGTGGCTTGGTCAACGGCTTGTCAGGGTGTTGTTTGTTCTAAAAAGGAAAGTCAGGAAAGCAAGGAAAGCAAATTCAAAAATCACTCTAAATTCAAAGGGGAAGATAAATATTTATATAATATATATAGTTTATTACTCTAAGCCTGACTTGATGTTCGTCTTCCGTTCGCGCATACCCTTTTCGACTCATTGTGTGGGTTAGAGTCTGTTTTTCTCTTATTTCTCTCATTTTCATACTTTTTGCCTACATGAATATGTACATCACGTCTAGTTCAAATGAAGTTTAAACTAAAAACTATCAAGTAAAACAATGCTAATTACTTACCAGCCACTTATCAAACATTCTTTCTTTCACGAATTGATCCCACTCCGTTGCTACCACATCTTGAGGCTTAAGTTTGGTAAGGAGATTCGTTCTCTCTGTCTTTGTTGATTTTGATTCCAGAATCTGATTTATCTCAACCGAAAGTTCAGATTTCCAAGATCTCCATAATTTACCCATTTGCTGCAAGACGAATCCCTTGAAGCATACATCGACAATGTATTTTTGCTGCAAAGTTCCCATGAGAACAGAAAATTACTACCGTGCCATAATTTGAAATAGAATATTAATTGAGGCATTATAGAAAACATCACATAGCTAACAACTACACGAAAACATGTATGAATTACCATTAAAAGTTCCCAAAGAGTGTTCCTTGCTGGATCCTTAACTCCATGCCAAGAGTTAAAGACAATTGGCACTTGTTCACGAACTATCACACCCATGGTGGAAGAAAATTTCTTGGAGACTTCCCCAACATGTTGCCCCTTTGAATTCCATTCAACTAATTTTTTTTCCTTTTCACCTGTTGCCATCACTTGCAAACAGGTTCTGCCTCTTGTTCTCTTTGCCTTCTTAGTTACACTAGGATTTTCTCCTTCCTGAGTAGACTGTGCACATTGCTCGGACTGTGCACAGTCTCTCCTACCTCTCTTTTTCCATGAAAATGGATACTTAAGCAAATAAGTACATATTTTATACAAGTTAATGTAACAGTAGTGCAAATAAACTCATACCTCAGCCATATTAGCAAAGTGTTGCACTGAAAGTATTAAGTTCCCCTAGAAAGTGTTCCACTCAAGAATGAAGTCTAGTAGGAACAAAATATGATTTATCAGCTTTAATGCTCTAAGAATATATGAGAGGCAACCCATGCAGTAAACACACCATTTTCATATATTAGTAGAAAACACTACATACATCATATATATGTACGTATACAAAAGATTACAAGAGAGTACACAACAATATCAACTTTGATCACTATTTGAGTTGTCCATGTCAAGTGCTGAAATATCTTGCGGAACATATGATGTAAAAACAGACTCATCAAAAACCTCCAAATCATGAAAGCCTCTTGGAGGAGCCTTCAGCACCACATACCAACTAGAACTTTCAGTTTCTCTAGAATAAAACACTTGTTTTGCATGTGATGCTAAAATGAATGGATCCTTTTTATCTAAACCATCATGAAGGTTAACTAAGGTGAACCCATCCTCCTTTTTGACACCACTAACAATGTTCGCCCAGTCACACCGAAATATAGCCAACCGGAAAGTGTAGAAGTCTAACACCAAAATATCTCTTATAACTCCATAATAATTCAAACTAGAATATGCTTCAATATGGACACCATAATCCGCCGTGGAGACCTTTGCATCTACTGTGTGAAAGCGTTTTCCATGTATTATAAAACCAGTATGCGACATTGCATAAAATCTAGGCCCTTTCACAAGCAACTTCAAAGTATCCGACAAAATCCCCTCTACACTAGCTTCATACATAATCTGTACATTATTCAAATAACAAGAATTAATCACTTTCAATTAGCACGTGTAGTTATTTACCATAGAAGTGACAAAACAAATTGAGTTTTTCGAACCTTGGCTTGTAACCAAACGACGAATGTCTCTAAATGAGTTTTCTCTAACAAGTTGTCATTAGTAACTAAATGTGGATCTGAAAGACTTAATTCTTCTTTATGAACCCTAATAGAAATGTAAAGGTCAGTTTGTAATTTAGTAATGCAAAATGCATGTATCAACAAGAACTATATGTATTATAAACTTACTGTATATATGGTTCAACTTCTGCACTATTCAGCAACACACAAAGGTGAACAGCTTTGTGTACCGAATCTGATAAGATTACTGAACGCCCTTTTAACAGTGTAGACCCTTCTACAATTGTTTCATCGTCAACTCCTTCATTGCGTTTTCTTCTTGAACTAATAGCATCTACTTGTTTCATGTATTGACCACAAAACCTAACGCACTCATCAGCTAAATAATTTTCAGCTATTGATCCTTCGGGTCTAGCACGATTCTTAACATAGTCCTTAAGTACCTTCATATATCTAACAAGTTAAAACAAACAAAAAAGTTAACATACTAAATTTAAAAAAGGACACTTGCAAGCAAGATTAGCCAAGTGCATTTTACACAGTATATGCGAAAAAACTTTAATTGAGTTACCTCTCAAAAGGGTACATCCACCTAAAATGCACCGGACCACATAGCTTAGCTTCTCTCCCGATATGAATAGTAAGATGAATCATAATGTCAAAGAAGGACGGAGGGAAGTATCTCTCCAGCAAACATAAAGTCAATACGATCTCATCTTCCAACTCTTCCAACCTTTTTTTCTCCAATACCCTTTGACACAACTCATTGAAAAACGAAGATAGACGCCATATTGCTTTTCTTAGGCCTTCAGGTAAAAGCCCTTTTAATGCAACAGACAACAGTTGTTGCATGAAAACATGATGGTCATGGGACTTAAGACCTTCTATCTTGCACTGTTGCAGCTTGATACAATTAGCAATATTACTGCAATACCCATCAGGAAACCTTTGAAAATACAACTCTTCAAAAAATTTAGGTTTGTCAACCTTTGTTAATGTGTAAGGTGCAAATGGTAGCTCTAATTTATCACGTTTTTCATCCTCTGGCACATCTTCCATCAGTTCTAGTAACTCAAGATCTCTACGAGACTCATTGTCAATTTTTGATTTACCATTGACATCTAATATGGTTGCTAACACACTTTCACACACATTCTTTTCAATATGCATGACGTCCAAATTGTGACGTAAAGGAAGTACCTATAATTCACCAAACTTACATTTAGGTCATGAAAAATAGCTAAAATAACATACAAACAGATATAAATGCATAACCAGCAAACAACATAATAAACCTACTAACCTCCCAATATGGCAAGTCAAAAAATATTGACTTCTTTTTCAGCAATTTAGACCGGTCTCGTTTCTTATATTTCTTTTTTCCGTTCTCTTTTTTCTTGCCAAATTTATTTTTGAACCCACGTGCAGCACGTACAACAGCCAATCCAGTAAATATCTTTGGTCGTCTCCTTCTTTCCTTCGTTCCATCAAACCACTTATACTTAGAGCGGAAAGCGTGGTTTTGGGCAAGAAATATTCTGTGACACATATACACAGTCTTATTTGCAAGATGTAACCATTTAGAAAATGTCTCAGGACCACACAGAGGACATGCAAACTCCCCTTTTGTAGTTAGACCAGCTAGATTACCATAAGCTGGAAAGTCATTTATTGTCCACAACAAGATAGCTTTCAGGTTGAAGATCGCCCTCTTGTATGCATCATATATCTCCACCCCATTACTCCATAGCTCCTTTAAGTCATCTATCAATGGCTCCAAATACACGTCTATGTCATTCCTTGGTTTTTTGGGGCCAGGAATGAGTAGACTTAGCATCAAATTTTCTTGTGACATGCAAACATTAGGTGGCAGATTGTAGATGACTAAAATCACAGGCCAGATACTGTGTGTTGAACTTAGATTTTTATAAGGATTAAACCCATCAGTGCCTAGTCCAAATCTCAAGTTTCATGGCTCAGAAGCAAAGCTTGGCCACTACTGATCAACAGTGCGCCATTAAATTGAGTCAACTGGATGGCGCATCATGCCATCTTGACTGTGATGAGTAGAGTGCCAAGTCAACAGCTCACTATTACTTGCTGAAAGAAACATCCTTTAAATTCTAGGAATTATAGGGAAATAACGCAAAACCTTTGCAGGCACTCCTTTATTTATCTCATTAATTCGTGGATTGACATACCACCTTGAAGCATTACACTCGGGGCAGTTCTGCATGTTCTTCTTCTTCACCTCTAAACAGGCAACAATCATTGATGCATGCATCAATCTTCTCATACCCCAAATCAAATTCTTTCAAGAATTTTTTTATTGTGTAGTCAGATTCAGGAAAAGTATTAACATCTGGAAGCATGTCTTTGAAAACTTCAAGCAATTCATCAAATGCTTCCGTAGCAAGGCCATTATCAGCTTTGAATTTGTACAATATGAGGGTGGCTGATAATTTTGTGTACTTCTTCTTACACCCAGGATATAGAGGAACTTCAGCCTCCTCTACTTTCTTTTTGTACTCTTCCTCTATGCTTACAGGGTTTGAGCTTCCTGCTTCATCAGAAAAGGGGTAGTGTGCATCTTTATACATCTGAAGCACTTCTGAAAGTTCATAGTCCACATCAATATGATTTGAACTTTCATTATCTACAACTTATATAGATGGACCCGTGTCTTCACCGTGTGCACACCAAATATCATAATCAGGATCAAGCCGTAGCGCATCAAATGTATCTCTAAGTCGTCATCAGTTTGTGGGCTAAGGTTGCGACAAATTGCGCAAGGACAAATAATCATTTCAGGATTCCTTGCATATCGCTTGGAATTTAAGACAAATTGTTTAACCCCTTCTCGGTACTCATCACTATTTTTATCTATGGTTATCCAGCTTTTATCCATACTAAATGACAAACAAATCTCGGATCTCCTTACCTAATAAAATTTGAAAATTCAAATTCAACTATCAAACAATTAACAACTAATCCAAAACTATATATATTAGACAACCAAATCACATCACATAAGTATGCTCCAACATTTTCAAACCTAGAACAAGATATGTACTTAAGAAATTGCTATTCAATAAATGGTATAAATAGAAATAACAGAAATCCAGAAAGAATAGCTACAATATATATAACACAAGACTTCTCTAAGAATAACTACAATTCAGTTTGAAAAGTACCTGTGAACACCACCAACAAACACAGTTTGCAGAGGTATCAACACCACCAGCGAGCACAATAACCTGAAAAGGTAAACAACATAAATAATCATAGTTATCAACAGAAAACTACTATACTGAAGAAAAAAAAATTAATAGTAAAGTTTCTTAATACTTTACTATTATAGTGTTCAAGATGAGAATAAGCAAAAACACATATTAGCATGAAAATGAACTATGAGATTTGCCTAGTATGCAATCAGCTTTCCAATGCACATTATAGAGATAGACGAAGCAAAAAATCAACTTACCACACTGTCTACTGAAACACCCAAGACTTCTGTGTTGAGTGTCTCAAACTCACCATGACGGTGGTTGAAAGCAGTAACCTTTGAAAAAAAAAAAAACACACACACAGAAGTTCGACTCATCGTCCGAAATCTCCATTAAAAAACTGAAACTCTGTAAGATTGAATCGAAACAAACCTGTCGGGCAAACAAATGTGAAATCCAATGAATAGAAAAACAGAATCACATATTTCTTCCCAATGTAGTCGGACAGCTTAACCTGAAATTGCAAATCTTTTCAGTTTCAACAAATCCTGAAATAAAGTAGATATGTATTCAGGAGACAATAATTTCGATTAGATTCCGCACGTTGATGAATTCCTAGTCAAATACAGCCTCGGCCTCAAAATCCGGCGTGACGTTTCCGACCAACGAAAGCTCTGCCTATCCAAAAAACCAAAACAAATCAAACTTGACATCACAATCCATCAGCAATCCAACTAGAAGTGATACAAATATGAAACTACACACACAAACACGGCAATAATTATCTATCTGATAAATGGTAGTCAATGGATAGACATTCGTAAGGTTGGGATGCTTATGTAAAGCAAGAAATAACAGTAGGATTGTAAATTTGCAGATAACAAGCGAATCTTATTTGCCACACCCAAGTGATACTGAGAGAGAAAACCCTTAATTTAATACATAATTTCAAACTCACAAATCAATACTGCAAGCCAAATCCCTAAATTAATACCCAATTTCAAACCCTAAGCTTGTACCTCGAGAAGAACTTGAGAAGAAGGTGGTGACCGTCGTAATCGGAAGGCGAAGGAAATCGGGGAAGGCGGAGGTAATCGACAGGAAAAGAAAGAGAGAGAAGAGAAAGACACGGGCAGCTGTGAGAGATAGACAGAGTAGAGAAGAGAAAGAAAATTGAGTAAGAAGTAAAACACTAGTTTCTGGGCTCCAAATTCGACCAAAAAAAACAAGAACTTTGGGCTCCAAACGCACCAAGGTCGCCAAAAAAGGGCGCCACATTGAAAAAATTTAGGCATGGCAGCCCATTTTTCGTTCAAAAACGCCATAGATAGTAATGACATGTGACCGCGTTTGGAAACGCCATTAAAGAATGTCTTCCCAATGGTCATACAATTCAATGGCATTTGTAAAACGCCATTAATATTCAAAACTTTTAATGGCGTTTGAAAAACGCAGTAAAAATAACGCACATATTTGGTTACCAAAATTTAATGACGTTTTTGCAAAAAAATGCCATCAAATATACTTTAGATGACGTTTTACATAAAAACGCCATTGTTAAAGTGTCATTAATAGCTATATTTGTAGTAGTGTTCATTATTGCTAGCTAATCATTATTAGCGGCTACTCACCATAGGTGAGTAGGGCGCTTAGCGTGAGACGCTATTATAGCCTGGGAGGCAACCGATCGGTATTTATATTTATATGTTAGCTAGCCATTATTAGCGGCTACTCACCATAGGTGAGTAGGGCGCTTAGCGTGGGACGCTATTATAGCCTGGGAGGCTCCAACCCTAGCCTAGGAGGCTCATCGTTATGGTGAAACTTCTTCCCCATTTTTATTGATTTATTGAGAACCACTGGGATTAGTTCATTATTTTTGTCTATAATTATTTTCGGAAAGATTTCCAAGAGTGGCATGCATAAATATTTTTTTCTTAATGGAAAATATGGGAAAAACATAAATTTTGATTTCAAGGCTCTATCATTAAATAAGTATTTTTATTATTTATTTTTGTCCACTCACTCTAACGTTTTAAATGCTTCTCCCCTGAGTCTTTCGTTTTAAATGCCCAGTCTGCAGAGTTCTGTTCGGCGAGGGTAGGAGACGAGTCATATTTCCCACCTCATCCAGTTTTCTCTCTCATAGGTTACTAGTTTAACCTACTTGTATATTTTCTCATTTCCTAGTAGTTGCTCTGATAACCATGGGGTGTTTTAAATGAATTTATGTCAAGGTGTGTTAAGAGTTTATGACTCCACTTAGGAGTGATGAAAAAGAGTTATTTGGTTTGTTTGTATGAGAGATTAAATTCATGAAATTATTTTGAATTATTACTTTTGTTAAGGTGGTGGATGTTTATTTGGGGGAGCGGGTGGCTCCAGGAGATGTGGATTTAATTGTTTCAGAAGTTTTTGGGGTTGTGGTGATTTTTCTTTCAGGTAGGGTTACCCATTTTCAAGGGAGGTTATGCCAAAATTTTGATAGAATTTCCCTTGAGGTGGGTCCCGTAGGGTTTATACCGGATTTCAAGGGAAAATCCAAGATAGGTCCTGACATGACAGATGGTGCAGTGAGTATGAATATAGGAATGAGTTTTAAAACAGTTTTTAGAACAAGTAGTCAATATCACGATGCTCTTCTTATGAAAATAAAAGTCAGTCCAAAACAGATTACTTTGAGGCATATATATAGTGTCAGCACTCCCCCTCAATCGGATCCCATTGATCGGGAAACTCATTTCAAAAACAAATCTGTTAACCAGAGATAAGATTTTATCAAATCCTTTTCAAAATAGATTTGCATAAGATTTCCTAAACTATCTTAAAGATATTTTAGTCAATCTAAATCAATAATAAAACTGAATCTTTTTCTCAAACAAAAGACGGTAACCACAATATGTATATGCATGAAATGTATTTTTCCTCAGATGATTTGAAATCAGTGTTGCTGTGGTAGATCGGTAGTTCTTTCTTTGTAAACTTTGCTTCTCCTAGCTTGACTAGGAAACCTTTACTTCCTAGTTTTTCGACAGACCTCTTTTCCTTCTTCAAATTGAATATGACTGCCATATACCTACAATCTCCCCCTATGGCATACATATTCAATTTCAATTGTTGATCTACCTGCAAAGACACATAACCAAGCAGAAACATATATGAAGAAGCAAAGAAAGAAAAGAAAAAAATTTCATAGTCTCTCGCTTTTTCAGATCTGTGAACAAATAACACAGATATGAACTGCATGTCATGGAGACCAAAACATTTTTTAATAGTCTTTGGAATCAAGCATCATCATCTTCCAAGACTATTAAAAGTCATTTGAAATTGAAAATAACTAATAATAGTCAAGCATTCAAATTGTTTGTGCTTATGCACTTAATTACAACCCAGAAGAAAGAAAAATTTAAAGTTTGTTCAATAAAAACACCAACACATTAAAAACATCAACACACTCCCCCTTTGAATATGAATGCCTTAGGGCTTCCATTCAACCACATCCAGAAAATCATGTTCATGAGCTTGAACTCCAGTAGGTGGTGACTGATTTTGCATAGCCTGAAGATCTAGTATGGAACCAGATAGATTAGCAATGGCATGATGTGTAGTTTGGAGTTCCCTCTGCATGGAGTGGATTCTTCTGTTTTGCTCCCCTTGTTGAGCTTTAATCACCACAAGATACTGGAAGATTTCGTTCAAAGATGCTTGCACTGGATTAGGTTGATGATGGTGTCGCTGTCGGTGAGGAGGAGAAGGTGGAGGAGGAGGAGCCGATTGTTCATGCTGTTGAGGGTTGAGCAAGAGTCTTGGATCCGGTACTTCTTCAGAGGGATGAGTAGGGAGTCCTCTTGCAGTCCTCCGTCTGTGCCTAACCCTGTGGGATGAGCCTGCCCCTAGTTTATTGAATTGTTCCTTGTTACCTGCTCATTTCGAACCATTGGAAACCTGCACACTAGATGAAAAAGTGAGATCTGTGGAATGAAAATAAGATGAAGGGAGATAAATCGATTGAGCACAATATATAGAGAGACAATTAGAATTGAAAACCGCTATCAAGCAAAGAGGCAGAGACAAGTCAGGAGAATAAATCACGTAATAAATATCCGAGATTCTTTGAATATCTAGGAACTACCATAGATGACTCCCCCTGCCAAAAAAGGTCCAATGAGAGAAATAAAATTGAGAATCTCAAGATAAAAAGAGAGGTTTTGTCAAGTCTGCAATTATGTGATTTTTGAACCAAATATGCATGAGTATCTTACTGAAAGATTTAGCAGATACAATGAATCTTGGAATCACGAGATTGAATCTTGTGATGTATTCTCTCAACTAAATTAATTCAACCTGTAATCAAAACATAGCAACTTGATTGTGTGCGTGTCAGGGCCCACCCCGAATTTCACCCTGAAACCCGAGGTAAGTCCTGCGGGGACCACCTCCAAGGAAAATTTACCGAAAGACTCGGCAAACCTCCCTTGGAAATAGACAACCCTAACCCGAAAAAATATAGAACATCCTCTTAACCAAAATATTAATCTTCAACTCAATCCAAATAACCGAATAAAATAATACACAATTATTTTTCCAAAAGTATTCAGAGCTACTACAAGAAAGACAACGGAAGCTGATGAAAATCCTGGTGGGTTAAACAGATAACCTACTGGCGAACAGTAGTGGAAATGTGGGTGACTATGCCTCGTCGCCTCCTTCTAGACCCCACCCGAACTATGCAGACTGGGCAATTAAAAGCGAAGGAAAAGCCCGGGGGAAAATATTTAATTACGTCAGGGTGAGTGGACAAAATAATCTCGACAAGTAATAATATTTTCCCAAGAAAATTGTCAAGAAAAACGCTATACAAGCGACAGCTCAAAAACTGATAAGGACACGACTAGTTCTGGCTAGTCTCCAAATCTTAAACAAATACAACCTCTCAGGCTAAAATTATATATTTATATCAGTATGTATTAACACCCGTCTACTCCATGTATGCTATCTATGAATAAGCTTGAAAGTAGATAGTCATACCAGGCTACTACGCTCGCGTCTAACGCGCACGTCACCCCATAATGACATTTTTCCTCAGTATGGGGGAAACGACCGAGTGGTATATATATGTGCTTACTCCTTGTACGAATTCTATGAATGAATCTAAAAACATAGAATGAACTCGAAAAGTAGAAAGTCGTACAGGGCTACGACGCTTGAGTCTAACGCTCACGTCACCCCATAATGGCATTTTTCCTCATTATGGGGGGAAATCACGTATTGCTAGCTAGCGTTCTCTCATATACATACTATTCTCATAAACGTCAATAAATGAGTATAAACACCGAAATTCTCAATTCAGGATAAATTCCAACAAAGGAAATTATTCAACAATAAAACATTATTTAAAAACAAAGGTCCACTCACAACTTAGGCCTAAGTCTGACGTCGGTCGGAGGTCTCCTCTGCTCGAGCCTCCTCGCGTCCTGTTCCAAAACATAAATAATTCCTCAAATAACATCCTAACGTTTTTAAAGAATATAGGCATAATTAAATATGAGCTTCCCGCGCTTAACCATGCCTATCGTCCTAAATCTTAACTTCACCGCCAACCATAAATCTCCATAAATACCGACATCCTCAAAAACACCTTCCAACGTCCTAATCATAAAAATAATCCAATGGCCGGATTTTAACTTAATAATCCGCCAAAAATACCAAACTTAACAAATTCCAAAACCTATCCAAAACTCTTCCAAAAATTCTAAAAATCATTCCATTAAACTCCTCATAAAAATCTCCACCAAAACCAATTTTTCAGCGGCGGCCGGCGATCAGCTCTGGCGACCTCCAATACCCACCAAAATTTGACAGCACCTTCCTCTCAACCTCCTCTACAACATTCCTAGCTAGCACAAACTCCAATTCTAAGCCTAACCATGTCAATCGAACGCAAACACACAATAAAGCCCTAGAACTTCAAATACTGATTTCTCCTTACCTAGCTCAAGATGGAGGGAGCCCTTTGGAGGGATTGGAGCACGGGAGGTGGGCTTCCTTTTGAGCCAAGGATCGCCAGCTATGGCGGCCGGATAAGGGAGTTCCGGCGAGAAAACCGATTCGGCAGTCGGAGCTTCCGGGCGGCGTTTCTCCCTCACGGCAGCGCTAGAGAGGCTGCCACCGGTCTAGAATGGAAGCTGGGTTGGAGACCGAACGATCGGGACCGGTGCGGCGGTCTGGGGCGGCCGGACGGCGGCGAACGGCGGCCGGGAAGTCTTCCTGGTGTAGAGAGAGGAAAACCGGGTGCGGGAGAGAAGAGAGAGAATCGGGAGGGAGAAGAGAGTTTTGGGCGTGGCCCAACCGGTTCCAACCCACATATACCCATTCCAAAATTCAACACCCCCAAAATAATACCCCAATAAAAATTACCTTTTACTAGCAAAAATTACCATTTTTACCGTCGTCACATTTTCTTCCTTCGAATAATTCTTTCGAAATATTCGTCCCTCAACACACCCCTAGGGACCTTAGGACTAAAAACTCAATGACGAAGACGGTAAAATTCTTATTACCACAATGCTAGTAATTAAGGTAAAATTTAAGAGTCGGGGCGTGACAGTGCGCGCATTGAAACAGATATGTGTCATCACATAAACAAAGTGTATCATGAGATTGGGAGAACTAGACAAAGCGGATCATATAACAACACTTGTGACAACTCCATTCTCTTTGCCGGAGAATAAGATAAAATTGTTAAACCATATAGACCTTTCATTTGATCTACAACAGCTTAAACTTTAGGTTTGTTGTTTATTTTTGGTTTCTTTATGGTGTTTTCCTTTTCTTTGACTAAGTGACCCCCTTTTGGCTTGAACACCCTAAGAGGTACGCCACCTTCAAGGCCATGTTACTTCAGAGATACACTAGGTCTAGCAGAAGAAGAACTTAGTACTTTACTGGTCACTATAGAGTCAGAAGATACAATCCCAATCTCACAATACCCTGAGTCTTCTATGAAACATCACATGAGCAACAAATTAGGTGAACATATATGAAGCTATGCTGTAACCACAAAGTCAAAAATAGAGTCCAGAATAAGACACAAGCTTAGGTTACATGAATAAGATCACATTTCTCAGTTATTTTGACCAGTAAGCATCAAGATCAGATATACATTCAAAACTAAACATAACAGGCTTAGACAATTTTTTGAATCCCTAGAGCATTTCTCAATTTCAAAAATCTCTCAGTGTCGAAAGGTTTTGTGAGCAAATTAGCAAGTTGAGCATCAGTTGGTACAAAGTTTAGTTCCAGAATATTTCTCTCCACTAAGTCTTTAATAAAGTGGTATCTCAGATCAATGTGTTTTGTTTTAGAATGAAGCACATGATTTTTGGTGAGGCTTATTGCACTTATATTATCACAATAGACAGATAACTTACCTTGAGGAAGTCCATAGTCAGATAACATCTGTTTTATCCAGAGCATTTAAGTACAGCAAGATCCAGCTGCCACATATTCAGCTTCGGTTGTAGATAATGAGATGTAGTTCTGTTTCTTACTGTGCCAAGCTATCATATTATTTCCCACAAAGAAACATCCACCAGATTTGCTTTTTCTGTCTTTCAGATTGCCTCCCCAATTTGCATCAGAGTACTGCAACTTCCACATTCGTTTCAAATGTGAAAAACATACCACATTCAATGGTGTAAGCTACATATCGTATAACTCTCTTTACTGCCTCCAGATGAGATTCATGTGGATTAGCTTGGAACCGAGCACACACTCCTACACTAAAAGAGATATCAGGCTTGCTTGCAGTAAGATACAAAAGACTTCCAATCATGCTCTTGTATAGAGTTTGATCTACTGTTTTTCCTTGTTTGTCATCGGTGAGTTTGGTAGTTGTACTCATTGGATTTGTCACCTTCTTTTTGTTATCCAATCCAAACTTCTTGACAAGATTTTCTGCATACTTTGATTAAGATAAGAACATGCCATTGTCAAGTTGGTTTACTTGCAGGCCAAGAAAGAAGGTTAGTTCACCACACATACTCATTTCAAACTCACTTTCCATATGAGATTTAAATTCCTTAACAAGCAAATTTGAAGTGAAACCAAAAACAATGTCATCTACATAGACTTGAACAACCATCCTAATTCTTTTGACGAACAGTGTTTTGTCAATTGATCCTCTTGTATACCCTTTGTTTACCAGAAAATTTGATAGCCTGTCATACCAAGCTCTAGGAGCTTGCTTTAAGCCATAAAGTGCCTTATTTAGTTTGAAAACATGATTTAGGTGATGAGGATCCTCAAAGCCTTGAGGTTGTGCAACATATACCTCTTCCTGTAACAAGCCATTTAAAAAGGCTCTTTTGACATCCATTTGAAATAGTCTGAACTTAAGATGACAAGCTACGGCTAAAAGCAATCTTACAGATTCTAACCTAGCTACTGGTGCAAAAGTTTCACCAAAATCAATACCTTCAATGTAACACCCTGTACCTCACTTCAATAATTTACTGGTCACCAAGACAGTAAATGATGACTTAAATTAGTTTTCAGGTTGTGTTGACACATCAAAAGACCTAATAAGGTTGACTGTTGACCCCTTTACTGGTAGAGTAATCTCTCATAATGAACGTTGTGGAGCACGTTAAGCAAAGTTCTTAATGTTACGATGGAACGAGTTAATCATTCGAATCCGAAACCATCGGAAGTTTCTAGATATGTCTTGAAAATTAATCGTGGGGGCAATTCTGTCATTTCATCCGTTTAAGTATAACAATGGCTAGCATCCCCAAAAATCTCTCTCTTTCATTGAGCCGCGCCTCCTTTCCCCATTCCTCGATCTCTCTCTCTCTCCCTTCTCTTTCCTCCCTTCCATCTCTCCTTCCTCTTGTCACTGCTACCACCATAAACCATCGCTCCGGTCACAGCCTCCTCTCACGGTCCCCACCCATCGAGCCATCAACGAATTCTGATTTGACGATTTGGCGACACTCACTGAGCTTGGTCGCCGGCCGGCGCACGCGTCACAACAGTCCTTGTCGCTTTGCCTAGCTGAAGCTCTGTTTGTGGCTATTCTATTTATTCATCGTCGTCGCCAACAAACTCGGAGGAAATCAGACAACAAAACCCAGAAGCCTTGTCCTCGCCGGTGCTGAATGACGTCGGTGGCACGTAGATCACCACAACAACGTCGGACGCCGCCGGAAGCTTCACCAGCTTGTCCATTTGACCTGGTAAGCTGGATTTGATTCATTTTTCTTGGTTGAGAGTTCTGTTTTGGTTTAGATTAAGATCCTAATTCTATCGTTTAATTGAGGGTTTGTGAGGTTGTGGAATTCTGAGGTCCTGGAGATGAGAGAGACTACTGGTAGAGTTTCGGCTGTTGGTGGGGGTTTCCAGCAACTAAGTTATTCTCTCATTTGGAAAAGAAGAAAGGGTAAGTGTTGGTTTCTGCCAAAATGTAGTGCTTGAGGTGTTTGTGATTCCAGTTGTATGTTTTGATTGTTATGATGTGTGGTTGCTTCTCGAATGGCTAATGCATTGCGGATAAATGAACAATATTGTGGAAGTGTGGGGGAAGACCAAATTGATAAGTTTTATGGAGAATTGGCTTCGGTTATTTAAGTGGACATTTTTATTAGTTACATATATTTTGTATTGGGGTATGAATTCTCGGAAGAAGTTGGTAATAAGGAGTTTGGACAATAGCTGTTTTTGAGTATAATTGGTAGTGTGGTTAAACTAAGGTGGGATCTTTATTTAAGGTATGAAACAATTGCAAACATGGTCTTGGAATGACACTCAAAAGCGGGTTCATTCTAGAATACTAATATGATATTTACTTATATTGTTTAAGGACTAAAGACCAAATGGGATTAAACCCGTTAAACCTAATTTACACTAGAAGTACTCCGATTATTTATCGATTCACTTTAGTACTTTCGGTGTATTATTTGCGAAAAGTTCCTTTTCGAGTTGAGTTAAATGTATTTCGGCAATTATGGGATTTGTGTAAGGCTTTAGGATTTAGTTTCTTGTTAAGGTCTTGTTCCTGCATACTTAGAATGAGAATGAGGTGTTAATTAAGTAGAAAGTGAATCATCGCAGGAAATGGTCGGAAGGTTGACTTGAGAAGTCTCGAATTGGCAACTAACATAACCGAATCGTTGTGAGTGGACGTTTGTTTTAAATTAAATGCATGCAATGAGTATTTATTTAATGATTGAGTTTGTTTTATTGATTCTTAATTTGTGGAATAATATCCTTTTACGATTGTATATGGATTTAATTTAAAACAAACGTGCTTTATTTGTTTTAAATATCCTTTTCGGAAGTGATTATTCATATTTTATTTGTTAATTTCGTTATTTGGAAAGTTACCGAAAATGAGATTTTCGGTGGATATGTATATGGATATTTATGAGGATAGTATGTATATAAATGTTAGCTAGTCATGCGTGCTTTTCCGTCATAATGAGGTGAAATTTCATTATGGTGTGACGTGAGCGTGAGACGCAAGCGTCGTAGCCATATATGAAAGTAGTAATTCGTATAGGGGATATGCACGTATATACACCCGTCTTTTCCGCCGTAATGATGTAGCGTTTGAAATTCCATTATGGTGTGACGTGAGCGTGAGACGCAAGCGTTGTAGCCTTGTATGAATTTTTATTTTTCATATTTTTCATAAGAATTCATACAAGGTTTCATAAGAATTCATACAAGGAGTATGACGAGTGTAAATACATGCATATATATTTTGGCCTGAGAGGCTCTATATTGTAAAGTATTGGAGACTAACGAGGCTAGTCACGTTTTTGTCAATTTTTAAGTTAAAAGCTTTTGAGCTTGTCGCATGCAGTATAACTTCTATGGAAATTAAATCAGGAAAGCATAAATAATTTTTGTTTGTTTATTTTTATTAAATTTATTTTTGTCTACTCACTCTAACGTTTTCGAATGTTTTACCATGGGCCCTTCGGTTTTAAATGTTCAGTTTGCAGGTCAGTATAATTGAGGTCAGGCGTACATGGAGTCGAGACATGGTCCATCGTATAGCTTTCGCTTATATATATATATATATATATATATTTATCTTTCCTTCACTGTTATAATTGCTCTGAACTTATGAATTGTTGGTTATGAGATTTTTGTTAGATTAGTAAATATAAATTGAGAGATGTTGTGATTAATGGGGAGCATGAAGGTTTCAGGAGTTTATAAGGTTCGAGTTAGAACTTTTAGAAGTGTTTGCAGGTATTTTATTTAGGAAGGGTTGTCCATTTTCAAGGGAGGTTATGCCGAGTTTTTAGTAAATTTTCCTTGGAGGTGAACCCCGTAGAATTTACTTCGGGTTTCAGAGTGAAATTCAGGGTAGGTCCTGACATTCAACTTGTGAATATCCCTGAGCCACTAGTCTGCCTTTGTTTCTAACCACATATCTCTTCCCATCACTTTTGTTCCTGAAAATCCACTTAGTTCCAATAATATTGCAGTTTTCAGGTCTAGGAACTAGATCCCAAACATCATTTCTAGAGAAGTGGTTTAATTCATCCTGCATAACACTTATCAAATTTGCATTAGTTAAAGCCTCCTTAACAGTTTTTGGTTCAATCAAAGAAACAAAACCAAAGTATGTTATTATATTTATGTCAATTTTATTCTTGGTAACAAAACATAGAAGAACCTGTTCTTGAGTGAGCTCATCAGCTTGTGATCAAGCTGTTGCAATTTGTCTTCTTGTTTTTATACCTTCTTGAACAACACCAATGACATCCTATGGTGAATGATCCTTTTGTACCTGTTTGAATCCAGTTCTGAATTTTGGGTTGTATGCAAAGATCCCATTATTCTCTTCATAATCTTCATCATCCGCAGTATTTTCTATGGACACTTTTGCACCACTATACGTTCTTCTTTTTTGTGCGTACAAATCATCATTAATAGACCCATCAATATTCCATTATAGTTTTTGTTCTATTATTGTAAACCCTATAAGCTCTATTGTTTGTTGAGTATCCAAGAAAGATACCTTCATCACTCTTTACCAATTGGCTTCCAAAAATGTGAAAATAAGACACAATTGGTTGCTTACCTTTCCATAGTTCATAAGCGGTTTTCTCAGATCCTAGTCTCAAGTATATTATGTTCATGGTATAACAGGCAGTGCTAATAGCTTCTGCCTTCACAGAAAAATGTAAACCTGCAACATGCATCATAACCCTGGCCATTTCAACTAGTACTCTATTCTTCCTTTCAACAATCCAATTTTGTTGTGGTGTGATTGGAGAGGAAAATTCATGAACAATGCCTAACTCAAAACAGTAGTTTGTGAAAGCATTGTTTTTAAATTCAATTCCATTATCTGACCTAATTCTTGAAATTTTTAGTTTTTGCGATTGTTTTTCATTTAAAAGTCTGACTCAAATTTTTGAAATGTTCAAATGTCTTAGTTTTGTCCTTCAAAAACTTAACCCAAGTAAATCTAGAGAAATCATCTACCACAACAAGCACATATAGTTTATTTACCAAGCTCTCGGTTGAGCTGGTCCCATGAGATCCATATGCAATAATTCAAGAACTTGCTTAGTTGAGGTTGTTTGAGCCCAGTGGATATTTTGGTCCAAGACGGCATAATAAGTTTTGGATAGTATTTGAGCCAATACCTGTGGCCCGTTTTAATGTAAAGCTCGTTCAAAGTCGCGAGCTTCAGAGGCGCGCGGGGCAAATTGTGACAAGAACTGTAGCACCTCGCGAGATAAGATGTCCGTGGTTGAGTTCGCGTATGAGTCTACAGTTGGATAGCGCGAAAGCAGTAGCCTAGGCGGAGCCAATCACGCGGCTGGACACGTGTCATGCATATGATTGGTTTGCGCGAATGAAGCAGTGTCCTTGTGGTATTCTGTTTCAGAGTCCGAATTGGATTATGATTATCTTTCTTCTGGCAGAAGGCAAGCTACTATTTAAAGGGGCTCGAAGACTTACAAAAAGCTCTCTCTCAAAACAAACAACAACTCAATACAACTATCGACCTAGTCGAACTCAGTGCTAAAGCATCTCGCCTTAGCCCTTTCTTTACAAGCTCCCCAGACCTCCCTTGTGTTCTCGTTTTCCCTTCTCTTTGGTTACTCTGCTCGCGACACACCGTGAGTATCGAATCGCTTAGTGCTTGTAATTCCTCGTCCGCGGGGTGGCACCAGAGCCCTACTTTCGTTTGATTAGAAGTACAGGTCAGCGCACTACAGCAACAACTTTACTACATTCCGCGTCCGCGCGGTGGCACGCCCCGCATCCTTAGAAGCATTGACTGCTACCATCTCTCTACCCCCTGCTGAGGATCGTGGCCAAAACAAAGGTTGCATTGATGGCTTTGTGTGGAACTTTAGTTTGTTTTCCAATTTTGCATTCTCTACACATCTTGTCAGTTTTTCCATTCAGATTTGGAAGTTCTTTAATGCACTTATTGTTTAAAATTCTTTGAAGATCCTGGAAATTTATGTCCCAGCTTCTTGTGCCATAGTTCAATCACTTCATTTGATGATTTTACTAAGAGACAAGAGCTATTTGAAACAATATCAGACTAAGTATGATAATAGTTGTCCACAACCCTTTTTCCTTGCATTACCTTCAATCTTGTATTGTCAAACACTAGACAACTGTGTTTAGTAAACCAAACATCTTCATAATCATCAATTAATTGACTTACACTGATCAGGTTTGCAGTCAAGTCATCAACATAAAGTACATTTTTTCAGTTCAGGTACACTAGGTGCACACACATTTCCTCTTGCTAGGATTTTAGCTTTCTTACCATCACCAAATGTTACATTTCCGGTCGTGACCTCATCATTAAATGAAGTGAACCATTCCTTGTTACCTACCATGTGTCTAGAACAACCACTGTCATAATACCAAGTATCTCTACATTTTTGAGCAAGCGCAGTAAAAGCTACTAGACAAGTTGCTGACTGTCCATTTTGTTCAACATAATGTTTCTTTCTCCATACTGATTTTTTGTTACAAGAATTATTCCTTTTATCAGCTAAAACCCTTGGAAATATCACAGATTAGCTACATTTGAACCTTCATATCTCTTTGCAGAGATTCTAAAGTGCATTTAGATTTTTCAGATTGATTTTCAAAAATTCTTTTCCTGCAGTTTGGTTTGATATGTCCAAGCTGACCACAATGATGACAACAATGCACAAATTTCTTGACATTATTGCAACTTACAGAATTTATCTGAGCTATATCTATTACCTTGTTTCACCTTCAGATTGACTGTTCTTTACAAATTTAGTGGTTGCAGTTTCCTCACCTGCGTACCCCAATCCTGATCTGTCATTGAACTTCTTGGCATATGAGAGTATTTTGGATGCCTTTTTTGAGCTTATCTTGAACTGATCAAATTTTTCTGTTGATCTTTTTAGTTCATCTTGCAAGGCCTCAATTTCATCAGTCAAACACATAATAGTAGTTTGAAGAACATATACCTTAGATGTGAGTGTGATTTTGTCACTTTTCCAAGAGTCCTCGTCTCTCCAAGCTGTTGAAGTTCTTCTATATCTTTAACCAGTTTATTCTTCTCCTCTTCCCAGTTCTTCTGAGCCAAGTTGTGTTTTTCTTCAAGTCTTCCTCTTTTGATTTTCAGTATGTTCAGCTCATCTTCAAGAAATTCATTTCTCTTTACCATCACTTTTGAGGCTTTGTACATTTGAGCGCATTGAAAGTTCATTTCATCCTCAAAATCTTCTTCATCACTTTCTGTGTCTGATAAGTCTCTGATAGAGCATATGAATGCTATATTATGCTCTTCCTCATCACTCTAGGTAGACAACATTGACTTGTTTTTCGATGACTCATGTTTCCTATTACCACATTCATGTGCCAAATGGCCAATACCACCACATTCATAACACGTAGGTCCTGTCTTGATTTTATTCCCTTGCTTAAATTTTTTTTTATTGCTAGAACTGCCATCAAACCTAAAGTTTCGTTTTGAGTCAAAAGAGTTTTTGTTAACTCTACCAGCTGAGTTCTTGTTTTTCATGAATTGCTTGAATTGTTTAGTAATTAAAGCCAAATCTAGATCTTCAATGTCTTCCTCAGATTTTTCTTTCTTGGTTACTTTAAAAGCAACCCCTTTGTTTTTCTTTTCAGGAGTAATCCATCTTTATTCAAAAGCTTTTAGATTACCTAGAAGTTCATCTAGCGCCATAGTATCCAAATCATAGGCATCTTCTATGCTAATAATTTTACCCTGATAGCTTTTAGGAAGACCTCTAAGTAGTTTCTTAACAATTCTATGCTCAGAAAAAGGATCTTTAAGACTTCTACACTGTCCTGCAATTTTCATGATTCTTCTATAAAATTCATCTATTATCGCATCTTCTTTTAACATAGTATTTTCAAATTTGAAGACAAGTTGTTGTAATTTCTGAGATCTCACCTTTTTGTTACCTTCATAAGTAAGTTCTAGGAGATCCCACGCTTCTTTTGCGGTTGAACATTGACTGACACTGATCCTTTCTTCCTCTGAGAGAGCAGTGAAGTTATAGTGCCTGACTTTATGATCTGCTTTCTGCAAGTTAACCTCTTCAATTGACCAGGTGTTTTGAGTCTTTGGAGTTGTAGCAGACTTCTTCTCATCTGTAATTACTAGAGCAGTATAACCATCTACTATTATAGTCCATATGAGTTCATCCTAATAACACAGAAAATTTTGCATATAAATCTTCCATGTTGCATAATTATCACAGCCACCACCGAAGTATATTGGGACATTGATGGATGCATCAAGCTTCATTGATTCCATTTTTTTCACAAGATCTACTAGTTTACACTAGTACCTGCTCTGGTACCAAATGAAAGTATAAATATGGAATCTTTATACTAAGTCTTGTTTCCAGATTTTAATGCTTCTAAGAATAGAAAATAATAAGGAACAAGAACACAAAAGTTTGTTATCGATAGTGTAAACCTCTCTCGAGGAAACTTTACTGCGAGACCTTATAGTAGTTCACACTCAAACAATCCACTAAATCTTTAATTAAGTTACTGTAATATCCCGGAATTTCGGTTTTCTATTTTCAAAAGGAAAATTATTTACGAGTTATTTTTATTTCGATTTCTATTATTCTTTCAAATTCTTTGTAGCTTTCGAAAATTATTTAAATTTTATCTTTCGAGCCCATAAAATTAATATAGACGTCGTTACGAGTTTGTAGAATTTTACGAAAGTATTTTTAGAAATCAAAGCTATTTTTAATGATTTTTGGAACTTGGTATTATCTAAAAATTAATTAAAAATATATTATTATGGCTGTTTAATCTGGGCCGTTGCTTGAAAAGTATATATATATGTGGATCAGTGGGACAGCGCCAGATCAAAACTCAGACCGACGTCATCGTTTTGCAGCGGTAGAGACCTCCGATCGCTCCTCGTCATCCGGCCGTCTCCCGGCGCAAAACCGGTGTCCACAGCTCCGTCTCGCCGTCCCCGTCCTCAAGATGTTCTTCGTTTTCGAAGAGGAGCTCCGGCGAGAGAGAAAAGAAGGAGAGAACGATTTCTGGGTTCGCCGGTCAACTTCCGATTCCCGCGACATCGAGGAGAAAGAATGGTAGCGGCAGCTTCCTCTCTTCCTCGTGGTCATGTCCATGTCCTTGATTTTCAGATAAGAAGTCCGGAGTGAGAGATTCGAAGTGGAGAAAGGGAGGCTGGGTTCGCCGGCGATCTTCGGATTCCGGCCACGGTGGCGGGCATGGATGGTGCTGGTAGCTTCGCCTCGACTTGGTGAACCTCTCTATGACCTTGGTTGTCCATAACGAGCTCTGAGGAGGGAGAATCGAAGAGGAGAAGTTCTGGTATTTTCCGGCGAGAGTTCGACGGCTTCCGGCGACCTCTGATTTCGATTCAGGTACAGAAGTTGGTCCATTTGTCGAGCTCTACATGTTTCTATAATTGAAATTGAAATTGGTTGAGGCTGGAAGAAGTTTGGTTTATGGCAGTGGGTGACCGCCGTGTTTGCCACTATGCACGGCGGTGGTGGAGGTGTTTTGATAATTGATTCATTTCTGGTTTTGGATTTCATGTTGAGGAATATATGAGTGTTGTCTGTGTAATTGAAATTGTATTTGGTTGAGTTTTGGAGAAAGTGAGGTTTTGGGCAGGAGAGGATCTCGCCGGGTGTGCCGCTGTGCACGACGGTGGTGGTGGCGATTTTAGGCTGCCTTAGTTCATTGGTTATATGGAATTACTCTCTGAAATTGAATTGATGATTATAATGTTTTTGGAATTGATCAAATTGTGGAGTTGAGCTATGTGTTAGTGGGAGTTAAAATTGTGTTGTTAAAGGATGCATATAATTCTGGATTTTGAAAGACGAGAATAGGAAAGTCCAAGTTGAAGTGTGTTACTGGGGAGTTGGAAACAGTAAGGGATTTCACTATAAACTATTAATTTTGGTTATGGATGGGTTTGTTGATAAGTTGTTGTTATGCCTACAATTAAGTAATGATATGAAGGAGATGAGAAGAGTCATCAAGATTGAGATAGGCAAATATAAAGGATTTGGTTGATAAGAAAATTGGGTGTCTAAAGTAATTTTGGAAAGTTGAATTGGTAGTTGGAGCGCGATTTGGCTACAACGTCAGCATAGAGCATGTCGAGGAATTAAGTGGTGGAGATATAAATAGAATGAGTACGTGTGATATGTAATTAGGAAACTATCGGAGAAAGTGAGAGGAAGTGTGAGATTGAGAACTTGGGTGTCCATATCAATTTGAGGATTTACACCCACGAATTCCGGAATTGATACGGGGACTGAGTGACTATCGGCAATATCAGAAGCAGAAGGATAAAGATTTCAGAAAGCAAGTTGCTGAGTTACTAATTTTAATTAGCGTTGGAGTTAGCTCGGATTTCAGGTAGGGTCTCTATCGGGGAACCTTTCTTTTAAACGATAATTAGTTTTTAATTGAAATGCGTGATTTGTGTGTCATTGAGTGATTAACACTTGGATGTTACTGTTTTTCATAAAAGTATGTGATATCAGTGATTTATATGATTGATGTTATTGTTTTCCATAAAAGCATGTGTTCGATATTGTAAAGCGAGTATTGTTATTCATTGACATGCATAATGCATTGTGAGGAATTGTGAGATTAGTGAGATTGGTGATAGTGGAGAAGATGAGAATGAGATCGAGAAAAGATACATTTTGTGTAGTTGAGTTTCCTCATGGGTTATCCATGAATCCATGTCAGCCCATAAGTGCACGAACTGGGGAATACATAACCCTTCGATGACGGACATTGATAAAACGATCTAATCGGGTTTCGGGTTTAGAGACCATGAGTATAATAAGACGACTAACAAAAGAGGTACATGTGGTGAGATATTACTGATTGTTAGATCATATATTCAAGACATTTGAGTCACCCCCGTGTTTAAGCCTAAATTAATATTTTACCGGACAGTAAATGTCTATGTGAATATTAATTACATTCTTGGTCCATGTCATACCGGCAAGCCCAAGTTTCTCTAAGTTTACAAGTGATGTCCCGCCAGTGAGACCACGCGAGCTGACTTCGCGCGGAATGACTAGCTCGCTCCGCGTAGGCGAGGCGAGACACTCCGCTTAGGCGAGGCGAGGCGAACTGGCGAGCTGGTTTGCGTAGGAGATCTCGCAAGGAAGCAACAGGCGGAGTCCGCTTGCACTGCTTGAGTCGTTGAAGACTTTTCAAAGTATTTGACATGCTTCGGGCCAATCCATGTGGCCCTTTTAATATAAAAAGCCTTTTTAAGGCTCGCGAGCTACAATAACCCGTGACATAGAAGCGAGCTTCAGGAGCACGCGAGATAGCCTTCTGTAACAACCCGCGGGATGAATTTCAGTCCGCATAGGACTCTACAGTTGGCAGCGCGGAAGCAATGCCCTATGCGGAATGAAGTGTGCGAACTGGACATGTGTCACAAGATGGTTGGTTCGCGTGGACAGAACAGTGCCCTTGTGCTATTAGGGTTTCAGAATCCGACTTGAACTATGATTATCTTCTTCTGCCGCAAGTCGAGCTCCACTATATAAAGGGCTTTAGGGTTTGCAGAAAACTCTCTCTCAAACAAACAAAAAAAACACAATACAAACTGAAACCTAGTTATCCTTCGAGCTACTCGAAAACCCTAACCCTAAGCGCCACCGCCTAGGTTTTTCTTCAGAGCCCTCTGGACTCTACCCCGATCTTGGCTCTTCCCCGATCTCTCTGAACTCCCTATTGTTGCTCTGCTCGCGTCCTCCGTGAGTATCGATCGCCTTGTGCTCGTAATTTCTTCCTCTGAGGTGGCACCTGGAAACCCCTTCCGCCTAATCAAGAAGTTAAGCGCATACACAATCATCATTTCCTTGTCCGCGAGGTGGCACGCCCGCATCACTCCCCTTTCTCTTTGCTCGCTATTTACCTCTGCTCCGCGCGCTGAGGATCGTGGCCAAAACACTCCGGTTGGTAAAATACACGGTATGTGACGTGTAGGCTCACCTGTCTTTGATGTATGGACTGATTGCCAGAAATTGAGGAAGACATTCATTAGCATACATGCATCGAATTGTCGTTATATATATTTAAAGGATTATTTGATGTTTGATAACTTGATTGTGTCATATAGTTAAGTATGACCTAAAAAGGTTAGGCCCTACTAAGAGTAAGCTCACCCTTATAGAATTTTGTTCAGGTATGACATGGCTTTCGAGAACACTAACTTTGACGTTAGCTTACATGTACAAGAGTCGAGAAGTACGGAAGATTAGAAGTGAGAGAGATCGCAAAGGCTCATATTTTTGTCTTTGTAATTGTTTTGTTATTTCTAAACGTTTTGTTTTTAACAATTTCTGCAAAAGTATTTGAAATTGTTTTATTTTCTTTTACTTTTACTGCTCACGTCTCGGATTCGGCGTCAGGTGCTTGGAAACCACCGACATCGGGTCTGGAGTGTATGTAACGCTCCGTATCTAATTTTATCAATTTACCGGGTTTTCTATTAGTTACTGAAGAATTTAACTGTGCTCGGTAACCTAGTAAGTTAACGCTTGAGTTTCTCCTCAAGTTTTTCTCGAAATGTCAAATTCTTGTTTTAAGGCTCCGATGTTGTTGTATACGTCGACAGGAGTTCACCGGTATCTTCGGATTATTTAAGGAGCTTATCGAAGTTTCGTAAAAAGAAATTAATTTTTTGAAATTATAAAAATAATTCATTTAATCTGGGTCGTTAGATCAATTAGGGTTTTGATCTCAATGGTTGATTCAAGTAGGAAAGAGAAGGGTTGACTTCGGTGAAGACCAAATTGGGGACGTTGACCCGAGTCCTCTCTCCTTCTCTCTCTCGTCCCTCTCGCCTGCTGCGTCGTCTCCGCGCCGCTCCGGCGCCGTCCGACCACCCCCGGCGACGAGACCACCACCACAATGTTCATTTCCTCTTCCACTTCAAAACCCATCAATCAAAACACATATGCATCCACCCTTGGTGGAGATCGAAATCGATGAACACAGTGGGTGTTCATCGGAATCCGGCGAACACCGGCAGGGACCGTGACTGCTGTGAGTAGGGTTTCTCTCCTCTTCTCTTCTTTTTCGATTCTATGTCTTTGTTTCCTTGAATCGAGCTCTAATCCTTAAAACTCCTTTTCTACCTTTTCTGGGTTTTTTCACGGCGAGTCTCCGGCCAGGACTTCCGACGTCCCTCGTCTGATCAGCGTATTGGAGGACACCCATAAATCGTTATTCTTCCAATTTGTGCAAGTAGTTCCTACTCTTGTCTCGCTTTCAAATTCTTTGGATTTTGGTTCATCTATGGAGGCCGACGCCACCATTGTTGGGGGTAGATTGTATTTGGTTAGTGTCTGAGTTTGGAGTGCGTTTCATTTAGGTTACAGAAGCTAAGGGCTGAGGTGAAACAAAAGGGAAAAGAAGGAAAGGAGGACCTCGCTTGCTGCTGCGTTCGAATTTGGATATACTAAGTATTTATGGCAAGGGAAATGAGACCAAAAAGGAAAGAAAGGAAGAGGTGCTGCTGGGAAGGTTTGGGGTGTAGAGAGCACAATTATTGCAAATTTGCAGAATCGGTCAAGAAGGTAAGAGACTACTGATTTTGGTTGGATTATGATGTTTAGTTTGGAGTTGGAATTTTGGTTAATAATGAGTTTTGTATTTATGTGTTGTTAATTAAATTGGTGATGTTGCGGGTTGTCAGATTTGTAGTTGAGGTGGGAAAGGTAATTATATGATGGTTGTTTGATCGGAAGTTTGGTTGAAATTGGTGTGGTTAAATGAAAAGAAGACATGTAGTTAGTTGTATCGACTTTCGACTCACGGTAAATAAATTGGTCTAAGATAGGCATTGGGTGTCCATAGTAATCCGACGAATTATTATGGACACCTAATGATAAGTATAAGTAACAATTACTTTTTCATCGGTTAAGGTTAGATTGTTAATTGAAGGTTGTAAGTAAAGGATTTATCGTTCACTCATACAATTTAGTTTTTATTAAGGACTTGACCACGTAAGCATAGAAGTGAAAGAAAAGGGTTGAATCGAAAATTGATCGTTGGGAGAAATTGCCGAGCTCTAGTCTTCGGAGTCTTGGTTTGACAGCTAGTGCAACCGAATCACTGGAGTGGACATTTTGGTTTTTATTAAATATGCATGCATGACTTTATAAGTTATCGTTATTATTTTTATCGAGCTTATATTATAATTTCGGCTTATGACTTGGATCGGAAATTATTTGATATTGACGTACTGATTAAGTTTTTGTTAATGATTTATGGATTTTGAGTTGGGTAATTATTTTGGTATTTGAATTATGATATTCTTTTGATTTCCGGATTTGAGACTACAATAAGAATTTGCGTATTGTCTATTTTTCGAAACATGATAATTACTTGAGTTATTGTATTTCATTGAGCAATTTAACGTGTGGGACACGTCGTTGAATTTATTTAATTTCTTTGCTCTTTGAATTCTTCGAGTACGGTTGGGAATCATATTTATGTTCTAGTTATGAGTTTCGGGGAAACTCACATGGATTTATGTTTCTTTCTTTATGCCATACTTGTCGGATAATATATTACTAATGCTAGCATGTTGTTCCGTCTTTCGAGGCGATGTGGCTACCACGTTTCGAGTGGAGTCACGCAAGCCCTTTCCGCTCTAGTGGTGATGTGATGTTGTCGGCGACATCACACAAGCCCTGCACCCTCTCCGTTATCATGACATGAAGGTGCAGGGAGTATGGGAGTAGTTTTGCCTGGGAGGCTCACTTGTATGGCTATATATGTTCTTATATAATATTGTTGTCTTAACTAGCGGGGCTAGTCTATCTTTTTGATATTTCATTTTACGAAGGTCTTTATGCATCTTTATTGTTATTTTTGACTAGCGGGGCTACTTGATACACGCATTTTATGCTATATTCTTAATGTATTTCCGACATTCTTTAGCTTTGTTATTTCCTTAATAATGTCATTTCTAGCTTGTTTCTGTTTTATAGGTTGAAAGAGACAGTTTTACACAAAAGAAGACTAAAACGCAAGAGTTAAGAGAAATCGTAATCAAAGAAGGATTCCTGGTGCAGCAAGGAGTCTCATTAAGTCACAAAATCTGAGGATAAGTCATTTAGGAAACTTTCCTGGTTTGAAAAGGGAAAGTTGCCTATTTCATTTTAAGAAACTTTCTTATTTTGATTTAGGAAACTTACTATTTCTGAATCTTTCCTATTATGACTTTCCTAAATTATTTAGGAAACCTTCTTTTCTAATGAGAGAGGGAAACCATTTGAAGTCAGGAAACCTAACCCAACTTGGAATAGGAATGGTTTGAACGTGTATAAAAGGGAAGGACGAATTCTGCAACAATCAAGGGATTTATGTGTGCTAATATAAATCAGAAATTAAGGGAGATTCTTTCCTTTAATTTCGTCATTTGAATTCTGTTATTCCCTACCATATTTATCTGACTTTATTTCTTTTCCAGGAACCCTAATTGCGCACAAATAAAGGAAGGAAAATCATGGATTTTCGTTAGAAGACTGATTGAAAGCAGAACAGGGAAAGTTCTTAATCTCTGGGATTTCCTTTGGAGAACAAGGAACGTACCTGGTCTCTATTCAAGCCTCATGCAATGAATTATTGCACAAGACATTCCAGAGAATTATGGGGAAGATTTTGTGCAATATTCTTCACCGTTGGATCAGAAATTCATCAAGGGCTAGGAGGATAGCTAGGGTTTGGCCAGACTACTATATAAAGGAGCGGAGAGCAACAGAATTGGTATCACTTCTTCCACCAAAAATTCAGAAAAACGTTCTGTCTTCTGTTCTCTAATCTGTGCGAGTGCCAAGCCGCAAAGGAGCAAGCCCGCAGCCCTCACGCTACCAAGGTTCTTCCTGCACTAGTTCGTCACCCCTTTGAAGCTTCAAGGCCAAGAAGACTCAAAAGTGTAAAACTATGCTCTGGATTTATTATTTTGTTCCTACTGCCTTTGTATTCCTAATCGCATGGATTATGATTACTGTTGTTGACAATATGTTTTATGCATGAATTTTATAAAGTTTTGTTCTTAGATTGTTAATGAAATTTGCGTAACTTATTCCTGTGCCATTCTTGATGTTGAAAACTTGTGATCCGGTTTATGAATTACTAACTTCTGCAGGGTTGGTAGTGCCATTTTTCTGTGTTAAACCGCTAAGGCAAACATAGATTGATTAAGTGGCAAAAGCTTAGATTCATGGGAATGGGTCAGGTTTTGATCATGAGTTGCATGTGAACTGTTTAAGCGCTAAGATAAACTTGTTTACATGTTCGAATTCTTCTGTGAACTTAATGATTCATGTTATATGTTGTATGGTTGCGCTAAGTATTAACATGACATATTTCATGGAATTTTCTGTGTTAAACCGCTAAGGCAAACATTGGATACTTAAGCAGATTATTATAGGTTGCATGACCGCTACGGTGTGCAATTCTGAATTCGTTTCATTACTCTTGATTGGCATGATTTTAAGTTGTGTAGATTGAAGCAATCTGTTACATGATTTTATATGTTTGAGTGGAATGAAGTTGATCACTTGTACATACTAGTTTTGTATTATGTAGGAATGTTAGAACAAACTCTCAAAATCCCCCCCTGAAATCATGTAAATGTAATTGCTGTTTACATTCTGTGATTAACTCTTCTAGTTTTGTAAACGCAGGAGCACCCTAAAGTCCCCGGATTGATCGAACCTTATTTACCAATACTACAATTGTCAAAAAGGGTTCATAATTGTCGCACCCCGGTTTCGGAGCACGTCAATTTTGACTCCATTATTTTGGTACTTTCTTTTATGAAGGTTATTATTTATCTATATTGTTATTTCAACTAGCGGGGTAGTCCGTTTTCTCAGGATTTTCTTTGTGAAGGTTTTATCAACACTTGCATACTACAAAGTACTTGTTTATCAAAAAGCGGGAAAGTATTAAAGTTTTGGTTCCTTAATTTATGTTCAGTTACTTAATTATTTTTCGTCCACTCACTCTAACGTTTTAAATTATTTTTCCCTAGGCCCTTCGGTTTCAAATGCCCAGTTTGCAGGCTAAGTTATTTGAGGTCGAGCGTACATGGAGTCGAGGCATAGTCAGAGGCTGCTTCCACTTATTCTTTATTCATTGTTTTTCTTCATTATTAGATATTCTCTGATAATCCAGTTAGTAAATTGTTAAATGTCTTTGTTGTGGTTGTGGGATTCTTTGAGATTAGTATTTGATATTTTGGGAGATGTGATGAACTTGAGGAGCAGGAAGGTCCTAGGAGTACAAGGTTGGAGTATGATTTTAGAAGTGTGTTGCATGTTGGTTTTGATTAGGAAAAGTTGTCTATTTTCAAGGGAGATTATACCGAAATTTTTGGTTAAATCTCTCTTGAGCTGGATCCCGCAGGGTTTACTTCAGATTTCATCCTGAAATCCGGGGTGGGTCTTATCAATGTGACAGTTACAATCAGATCAAGTAGTGATATACAACATAATCACTTTTATAGGTCTCAATAACAAACTTGATTTTACAGCTGATGAACTCGCCTAAAACAAAATGAATTCTGATTGAAGAAACTTTGCAGCCTTCGTTAGATTGACTTCCAACAACACTGATCTCAAATCACGTAGATTGTCAAGACCCACCCCGAATTTCACCCTAAAACCCAAGGTAAGTCCTGCGGGGACCACCTCCAAGGAAAATTTACCCAAGAACTCGGCAAACCTCCCTTGAAAATGGACAACCCTAATCCGGAAAAATATAGAACACCCTCTTAACCAAAATATCAATCTTCAACTCAATCCAAATAACCGAATAAAATAATACACAATTATTTTTCCGAAAGTATTCAGAGCTACTACAAGAAAGACAACGGAAGTTGATAAAAATCCTAGTGGGTTAAACAGATAACCTACTGGCGAACAGTAGCGAAAAGATGGGTGACTATGCCTCGTCGCCTTCTTCTAGACCCCACCCGAACTCTGCAGACTGGGCATTTAAAAACGAAGGAAAGGCCCAGGGGAAAATATTTAATTACGTCAGAGTGAGTGGACAACAGTAATTTCAACAAACAATAATATTTCCCCAAGAAAACTTTCAAGGAAAACGCTATGCAAACGATAGCTTAAAAGCTTAACTCAAAAATGCTTGACTGGTGTCTAGCCTCGCTAGACTCCTAAACTTCAGAAAATGGCCTCTCAAGCTAGAATTATAAATATATCAGTATGTATATACACTCGTCATACTCCTTGTATGATTTCTTTGAAGAGATATAAGAAAAACAGAAATTCATACAAGGCTACTACGCTCGCGTCTAACGCTCACGTCACCCCATCATGACATTTTTCCTCATTATGGGGGAACCGCACGAGTGGATATATATATATATATATATACGTGCTGACTCCTTGTACGAATTCTATGAATGAATATGAAAAATAGAAAGTCGTACAAGGCTACGACGCTGGCGTCTAACGCTCACGTCACCCCATAATGGCATTTTACCTCATTATGGGGGGAAATCACGTATAGCTAGCTAGCGTTTACTTATATACATATTATTCTCATAAACGTCAATAAATGAGTATAAACACCGAAATTCTCAATTTCCGGTTAAATTCCAACAAAAGAAATTATTCAAGCACATTATTTAAAACAAAGGTCCACTCACAAATTAGGCCTAAGCCTGATGTTGGTCGGAGGTTTCTTCCGCTCGGGCATCCTCACGTCCTGTTCCAAAACATAAATAAATCCTTAAATAAACACCGACGCTTAAAGAAAATAGACATAATTAAATATGAGCTTTTCGCGCTCAACCATGCCTATCGCCCTAAATCTTAACTTCACTGCCAACCATAATTCTCCATAAAAACCGAAATCCCGAAAAATCACCTTCCACCGTCCCAATCATAAATAATCCAATGACCGGATTTTTAACTTATTAATCCGCCAAAAATACCAAACTTTAACAATTTCCAAACCTATCGAAAACTCCTCCAAAAATTATAAAACTCATTCCATTAAACTCCTCATAAAATTCCCCACTAAAAACAATTTTTCAGCAGCGGCCGGCGGCCAGCTCCGGCGACCTCCTATGCCCACCAAAATTTGGCAGCACCTTCCTCTAAACCTCCTCTACAACATTCCTAACTAGCACAAACTCCAATTCTAAGCCTAACCATGTCAATCAAACGAAAACAACAATAAAAGCCCTAGAATTTCCTTTACCTATTTCTCATTACCTAGCTCAAGAGGGAGCGAATCCTTTGGAGGGATTGAAGCACAGGAGGAGGGCTTCCTTTTGAGCCAAGGGGCTCCGGCTATGGCGGCCGGAGGAGGGAGTTCCGGCGAGAAAACCACCCCGGCAGTCGGGGATTTCGGGCTTGGCTGCTCCTTCACGGCGGCGTTAGGGGCTCGGCCACCAGCCCAGGAAGGAAGAGGAGAGGATGGTGGTTCGAACTGGACCGGCGTGGCGGTCTGGGGTGGCCGGACGGCGACGAACGAGCGGCCGGAAGTTTCCGGCAGGGAGAGAGAGAGAAGCGGGAGGAAGAGAGAGAAAGGAGAGAGGAAAGAAAAACGGGCTTGGCCCAAACCGGTTCCAACCCACCATTAAAAACCCACTCCAAAATTAACACCCCAAAATAATACCCCAATAAAAATTACCTTTTACTAGCAAAAATTACCATTTTTACCGTCGTCACAATTTCTTCATTCGAATAAATCCTACAAAATAATTGTACCTCACAACCTCTCTGGGGACCAATTAAATTATCCACTTAATGATGAAGACGGTAAAACTCTTATTACCACAATGCTAGTAATTAAGGTAAAATTTAAGAGTCGGGGCGTGACATAGATGACAGATGATGCAGTGAGTATGAATATATGAATGAGTTTTAAAACAGTTTTTAGAACAAGTAGTCAATATCACAATGCTCTTCTCATGAAAATAAAACTCAAATACAAAACAGATTATTTTAAGGCATGTATATAGTGTCACCACTCCCCCTCAATCGGATCCCATTGATCATTGATTGATACTTAGAGGGAAACTCATTTCAAAAACAAATCTGTTAACCAGAGATAAGATTTTATCAAGTCCTTTTCAAAATAGATTTGCATAAGATTTCCTAAACTATCTTAAAGATATTTTAGTCAATCTAAATCAATAATAAAACTGAATCTTTTTCTCAAACAAAAGACCTTAACCACGATATGTATATGCATGAAATGCATTTACCTCAAATGATTTGAAATCAGTGTTGCTATGGTAGATCGGTAGTCTTTTCCTTGTAAACTTTGCTTCTCCTAGCTTGACTAGGAAACCTTTACTTCCTAGTTTTTCGACAGACCTCTTTTCCTTCTTCAAACTGAATATGACTGTCATATAAGTCAAATATAACAAGGTTTGGAGAATGAATTTTCTGATATCTATTCATCTTACAGAAGAGGCTATTTATAGAGATACTACATGTACAAACCCTACGTACTATGTACTACATGTACTACACATATAGAATAGGAAAGCAATAACAAATTAATTTACATTCCTAAACTGTCTTCATGACTCATGCTAACACTCCCCCTCAAGTTGGCGCATATACATCAACCATGCCCAACTTGCTAAGTGAGTCATAAAAAACCTTCTTAGAAACTCCTTTTGTGAGTATATCTGCAAGTTGCTCTTCTGTAGGGACAAAAGGAAAGCTAATGATTTTAGCATCTAGCTTCTCCTTTATAAAGTGACGATCAACTTCCACATGCTTAGTACGATCATGTTGCACAGGATTCTGTGAGATATCAATAGCTGCCTTGTTGTCACAATACAGCTGCATAGCACTCTTGGATTTAACACCCAAATCTCGTAACACATTCCTTAGCCACAACAACTCGCACACTCCATGAGCCATACCTCTATATTCTGCTTCAGCACTAGACCGAGCCACAACCTTTTGCTTCTTACTCTTCCAAGTAACAAGATTACCTCCCACAAAGGTAAAGTATCCTGATGTAGACCTCCTGTCTGTAATATTTCCAGCCCAGTCTGCATCTTTAAAACCGCATACCTCAAGAATATTGTTGTGCCTAGAAAACATTACTCCTCTCTCTGGAGCGGACTTCAAGTACCTCAAAATTCTTACAACAGCATCCATGTGATCTACACTGGGATTATGCATGAACTGGCTCACAACACTTACTGCGTATGCAACATCAGGTCTAGTGTGTGCTAAATAAATCAGACGCCCAACTAACCTTTGATATCGAGGCTTGTCGGTAGGTACCTGATCAGGATATTCTGCTAATCGGTGATTCTGCTCAATAGGAGTATCAATTGGAGTACAATCCAACATACCTGTTTCTGTTAATAGATCAAGTATATACTTCCTCTGACACAGATAGATGCCTTCACTCCCCCTGGCTACCTCAATGCCCAAGAAGTACTTAAGTGTACCTAGGTCCTTCATCTCAAACTCTGTGGCTAGCTGTTTTTGCAATCTATCCATCTCAACAATATCACTACCAGTAACAACCATATCATCAACATATATGATCAGAGCTGTTACCTTCCCTTGTTGATGTCTGAGAAACAATGTGTGGTCTGAGTTACTCTGCTTATAACCAATCTTCCTCATGAACTGTGAAAACCTTCCAAACCAAGCACGAGGTGATTGTTTAAGACCATACAAAGATTTTCTCAATCTGCACACAAAGTTACCTGAAGGAGCAGTTTTATATCTAGGTGGAAGATCCATATACACTTCCTCTATAAGTTCTCCATGAAGAAAAGCATTCTTGACATCAAACTGTTTAAGAGGCCAGTTCAAGTTAGCAGCAAGAGAGAGCAATACCCGAATAGTGTTCATCTTTGCAACTGGTGCAAATGTCTCATCATAGTCAATGTCATATGTCTGGGTGAATCCCTTTGCTACCAGACGTGCTTTATATCGACTCACTGACCCATCTGGATTATGCTTCACTGTAAACACCCAGCGACATCCCACAGCCTTCTTTCCATGTGGTGGAGATACAAGTTCCCAAGTATTGTTCTTCTGTAATGCTTCCATCTCCTCATCCATTGCTTTCCTCCATTTTGGATCTCCCAATGCATCCTGCACTTTGTTAGGTACTGATACAGCAGATATTTGATTCACAAATGATTCATATGACTTAGACAATCTCTTGGTAGACATAAAATTTGCCACAGGATATTTAGCTTTGGCTTGAAGGGTAGGTTCATACTTTTTTGCTGGTTTACCCCGAGTAGACCTATTTGGTAACACATATTGTCTACTATTAGCATCACTAGTATCAACCCCAATAGAATTACTAACCTCAGATGGAAGATCTTCTGTACCAGGGAGACATGAGTCAGGGGTATTAGTAACATCAGGCAAGGAAGGAGGGGCAGTAACGCTTTCAGCGTCTGACTCTTGAATCTCTGGAGCAATGATACCAGAATCATCTGGTGGTGCCTGTCTGTCATCTTCTTGTCCCTGAACCTCTAGTGTATCGGTAACCTCAACTGAATGACCCATCTCCCCCTCTCCATGATACAGCTCTTCAAAATATGAGTGCTCCCCCTGAAGAGCAGTATCAGAAGAGGTGTAATAGCTCATATCCTCAAAGAAAGTAACATCCATAGTGACATAATACTTCCTAGTAGGTGGATGATAGCACTTGTACCCTTTCTGATGGCCCCCATAGCCAACAAACACACACTTAATCGCCCGGGCATCCAATTTACTTGACCTTTGACTCTTTGGGATATGAACAAATGCAACACAACCAAAAACACGAGCTGGGAGATTATGAAAGGAAGATAAAGAGACATAAGAAGCTAGTACCTCGAATGGTACTTTTCCGTGGAGAATAGTAGAAGGAAGACGATTAATGAGATGGGCAGATGCGGAGATAGCATCACCCCATAGATTCTTGGGACAATGGGCACTAAAGAGAATACAACGAGCCAAATCAAGTAAATGATGATTTTTCCTTTCAGATACCCCATTCTGTTCAGGTGTGTAAGGACATGTTTTCTGGTGGATAATCCCATGTGTTTGTAAGAAAGACTGAAATACACGATTGACATATTCCCCCCCCCCCATTATCAGAGCGAAGAATTTTAACTTTGGCATTGTACTGTGTTTGGACTTCAGAAAGGAAGGCTTGAAAAGCGGGAAAAACCTCATCCTTAGTTTTAAGAAGAACAACCCAAGTAAGACATGTACAATCATCAATAAATGACACATAATATCGCATACCAGACACAGTGGATTCCTTTGAAGGTCCCCAAACATCAGAATGAATTAATTCAAAAGGAATAACACTTCTATTAGAAATACGAGATGAATAAGTTGAGCGATGACTCTTGCCCAAAACACAAGTTTCACAATGTAAGATTGACTCATCCACACCAATAAACAAAGAAGGCATGGATTTTTTCATAACACTAAAAGATGGATGCCCTAAGCGACGGTGCCATAACCAAACTTCACTTAGCTTGTCAGAATTGGACATTAAAGCCGCCCGGGACTATGCTCCTGATTTCTCCCCTACGTACGTCTGATCCAGATGAAACAACCTGCCCCTCAGATACCCCCGACCTAGTAACTCCCCAGTGAGAAGATCCTGAAAAATCACATACATAGGAAAAAAGGTCACAGAGCATTTGGATTCAACATTCAACTGTGGGACAGATATCAAATGATGAGATAAAGCAGGTACATATAGCACATTTTTTAGCACTATTGTGGGAGTGATACGAACTGACCCATTTCCTAACACAGGGAAGGCCTCACCGTTAGCATTAGTAACATAAGGTACGGGTGGAGATGATAATTCATTAAAATAAGATTTATCATAAGTCATATGATCGGAAGCACCTGAATCAATAATCCATGTATCACCACCAACAAAGTTAGAAATATTTAAGGCCATACCTATCTTGCCACGACCAGCGACAGATGCTGAGGGTGTGGCACCTCCTGCTGTATGATGATCACATCCGACCACACCATAGATGTCTGGTTCCTGGACCAATTGGATAGCTGCTTTCGCCCTGGGACGATATGTAGGCCTTTTAGGCCTAAGATGCGGGTACAACTTCCAACAAGATTCACGAGCATGGTCACCATTGCAGTAAGAGCAAGGAGAACGAGGTTGATTCCCAAAGCCTGGTGGTGGTCCTTGCTTGTGGAAAGGAACGGAACTTGATTGCTGAAGGAGTGGTGCTGGTGCTCTTGTCTGAATAGTGAGACTGGAGACTTCAAGTTGTGCTTGAGCAAGGCTGTCCTGCTGAGACTCATCCTTACGGATATATGTGAAAGCTGTAGTCAAGCTAGGAGGTTTTGTCATTCTGAGCAGCTCTCCTTTGGCACTGTTATGTTTTGCATCAAGGCCTCTCAAGAAGTGATGAACTCGCTCAAGCTCTTTTTCCTTTAGGTACCAAACAAGATCCTCCTGATTCTTGATCTTGCAAGGACGCTTCACATCAATTTCAGCCCAAATGTTCTTCAGTTTGGTGAAATACTGCGCCACTGGCTGCCCATTCTATTGCATTGCTGCAGCAGTACACATCAACTCATGAACCTGTATGAAATCAGACTCATTAGTATATAAATCTTCCAATGTCTTCCAAATTTCCTGCGCAGTATCACATTGCTCCACCAGGTCAACTATTTCCTCATTCATGGCCTTGTACAAAACTGACATCACAAGACCATCATCATCTTCCCACTTAGTGTAAGCAGCAACATTTCTTGCACTAGGGACCTCAATCACCCCAGTTACATGTCCCATCTTGTGCATCCCTCGGAGATGAGCCGTCATGATTTTCTTCCATTTTCGGAAATTGGTTCCATTGAGTTTGGTACCCCCAAAGGAACCACTTTCAGAATTCTTGACTGATACTTCAAACTTCTGAACATCATTGACCTGAGAACTTTCCTCTCCAGAACCCATTGTAACACAAATGTCAAATCAGTAGTTTATGCAGCGACAACAATAAAGCAAGGATGAGAAAACCTGCTTTGGGTGCACCTGCACTGGCACTGCCAGTCACCAGCAACTGAAACTGGGTCGGGTCACAACAGACGAATCGGGTCGGGTCTGAGCAAGAAGCAGAACCGGGAGCAGAACCGGGTCGGGGAAGGCTTGTCGGCCGCGTCGTCACGTCTGGGTCGAGACGACGACGGAGATGCGGATCAGGCCGGACGTCGGACTGGACGGGATGACGTCTTCTGGGCGGAGATGACTGCCAAGGCACGGCGACGGCTTCTGGGATCGGCGGCAGTCTTAGGGCAGACGATGGCATGGCGGAGATGCGAGTCAGGCCGACGTCTTCTGGGCGGAGATGACAGCCAGGGGACGGCTAGAGACCGGAGACCTCGTGCTCTCCCTTTCTCTTTCTCACTCTCTCTGAAGAAGTGTCACCGGCGGCTACCGGAGACCGGACCCTGTTTGGAGAAAGTGAACAGTAACCGTGATAGAAAAAAAAAACACCCGAACTGAAAAACGTCGTCCGGAGAATAAAAAATCGTTGGGAAAAAACGTCAACAAAATCGCAGCGGAAAAACAAAGAGACAAAGTCCTTTCGGATCTTTGCTCTGATACCAAGTCAAATATAACAAGGTTTGGAGAATGAATTTTCTGATATCTATTCATCTTACAGAAGAGGCTATTTATAGAGATACTACATGTACAAACCCTACGTACTATGTACTACATGTACTACACATATAGAATAGGAAAGCAATAACAAATTAATTTACATTCCTAAACTGTCTTCATGACTCACGCTAACAATATATCTACAAATAATATTCTTTTTATATTGAAACAAACTTAAATAGCCACTTATCTATTTGAGAGTTGATGAGATGTGAATTAATTTCCAGCCACTAGAGACTACTAGACATATGGAAGCTGAGATCTAGCATATGAAAGTAACATGAGCTCTAGGTATATAAGCCAAGAGAGACTGAATAAACTACTTATGTATTTTTTTTTTCCAGTAAGAAATGGATAATTCGTTAATCAAGAGACAAACCTAATTACACAGCCTGCAATGATATTTTGTTCTGCGCAGTTATTTCGGCTCGAGGGGTAAAATATGCTGATTCCAATGGTAGGTCTCATTGGGCGTATCTGCGTGGTAAGGGAGAGGTTATTCTGAGTGCAGGGGCAATTGGGAGTCCTCAGCTTCTACTTCTTAGCGGTGTTGGCCCTCAGTCCTTTCTATCCTCTTTGAAAATCCCAGTTGTTCACCCCCAACCTCACACTGGACAATTGATGTATGACAATCCTCGTAATTCCATTAGCATTTTATCCCCGTTTCCACTAGAGCCCTCATTGATAAAGATTGCTGGTATTACCGACAATTACTACATAGAGGCCTTCAGTGTTGGCACTCCAATTTCTACAACACCCTTCAGTATTTTTCCAGATCCAACTAAACATATTGAGATAAATTCAAGTTGGGGACAGATTTGTATGAAAATCGAGGGACCTTTATCTTATGGTAATCTTAAGCTTCAATCATCATCTGATGTGAGAGTCGGTCCAAATGTCCGGTTCAACTACTTTGCAGATCCATTGGACCTTGCTCATTGTGTTTCTGGCATGAAAAAGATTGGAGAGTTGTTAAACACCAAGGCACTGCAAGCATTTAAGGTTGAAGCTTCGTCGAGCACAAAAGCTTACAAGTTTTATGGTCCAACTTTACCCATGAACCAGTCAAACGATGCATCTTTCGTAGAATTTTGCCGTGATACAGTATCAACAATTTGGCATTACCACGGCGGATGCCTCGTCGGAAAGGTGGTTGATAGCAGCCTGCGGGTCATGGGAATCGATACGTTACGTGTTGTTGACGCATCCAACTTAAATAAATGGAACTAATGTGTTCTGAATTCTCCAGTTGCGAAAGGCTGCTAGTGTGTTATCTTATATATAAAGGATGCCCACCGATTGGCCCTGTCTACAATGTTTTTATTTTTAAGAAGTTAAGCAGCCAATTCACTAAGATAGTAAAAGTTTAATAAAAAAAAATAGCTCGCCCTAACTAGGCTACAACAAAATTAAGCCATTCCTACGGGCCTAGCTTGTCTAAAACCAAAAATAACAATAAAATGCAATCTAAATTATTCAAAAAAAAAAAATATGCAACCCAAAATGACAAAAAAACTAGTGGCGGTTTCATGACATACTAGGAAAAGAATCAGAATGGAAACACTTCCCTGATTTATTCAATGACTTAAAGACAATCGAAGGCACTCCCACAAGTGCTGCCAACAACTTGGCCACTACTAGACTCCTCCGCCTCAAACACCACATCAGATGGTAAGGTTTCAACACCTCGCAGCCTCATCATGTTCCTCTGCAACCGAAGTTTGCAGAAGTGCTTTGAACTTGCGCTTCTTGTTCCTAATCTCCTTAATCACCTGCAACTTCTTAGGGTGTAAGCTATTCACTTTAGGTTTATTCTTCCTATACCCAAAGACTTGCCCCGGCTTAGTCTTTTCGGCTGGAGATACAGACCTCGTAGAGACTGCAAATGGGTTTTAGATCGAAGGCAGCCCAACACCACTCCATGCAGATGAAGAGGGTTGAGCAGCCCTAGGGTTCGTAGATTTCCCAACCCTAATGGTTTCCACCACCAGTAGCCCTGAACATCACCGGGGACTCTCCAAGAAGCCACAAACCCAGAAAAAGGTTACCAACCGCTCAATTTCTAGAATATATCTCTTCTGTAACAATTAGTTTACTGGTTGATTTTGATGCATATTTAGTGACTTTTCTGCAAGATACAATGATACTCTGTTATGACTAACTGAGTACCATTGTGGTATATTTGAGTTTGTTATCTAATCACTTCACCGAGTTGGTATATTTGGGTTTGATATCTGTATACATAGTTGTGTAGATGAGCTCTTATAAAATGACATTTTTGGTGCAGTACAAACATAATTAGTAATTCACTACAATACATGGAATATTGGGTCTTACACGAGCAAAAGAAAAATCAAGTTTCACTTTTTTTTACATGGCGAATGATAATTTAAAAAGAAGCTCTTAGCTAGAATTTTTACCGGGTAAACATTCATCAATCACTAGAAAATTATACTTTCTCTATTACAAATTATAGAACAGCACCATGATATACCACAAATAATGGTGAAACAGAGTTCACTGACCTAACTGAATAAATCAAGCACGAAAATGAGAAACATAACAACTTTCCATGTCCAGCGAAGAAATACATCATAACACTACGGGGAAGTGAACCCTGTGTTTCTAGCATTATACAAACAGCACAAAAACTAGCAAACGGCAAAAGGTGCAAAGTACAAATATAACAACCTAATTTTCATACTTAATAAAATCTACGATGAAAAGTTTGATTTGTATATCAGTTGTTTAATCCAAAATGGCAAAAAAAAAAAAAAAATGAAGGTCAACTGACATAGCTGTATTTTTGTGTCTTGATGAAATCTCCTTTCACAACGCCTTTCCTCCCAAATTCTGAGTTGGCTTCGCAGAAGCAAGCTTTTGATTTCCAATACTAATGAATTAGCCACCTCCAGACTTCAGTGTGTTACTCAGCCTACATTAACAAATTTTGATTTTAATATGAGTACAGTTTCATGTACACTATGATTTTATCATCACCACTAAATTACTACATTAAAGGTCAAGAAACTGACATAGACAACTAATTTGCCATATAATACCAGCAAATGAGTCAGATAAACATTGGTAACAGGAGGTTTGCTGAAGTTAATGACATACAGTCAGATACAGTAGGCACTTATACAATGAGATACAGTGGGAACTTATAATCAATTATATTTCAACATGAGAACTTGCAGGTTTGCATGGTAAGAATCCTTCAGACCAAAACTATCTTATAGTTATAGTGTGATGTCTACAAACAAAGAACACGACAAACCAACTTTTTTCTATGGTATACCATAGAAAGACTACCACATTGAGGGGCGAGTAGTGACTGTTCTTAATGTTCTAAACTATTATTCATATCACACTTGAGAAAGCTACTGATACTAGTGTAAGTTCCTCAAATATTGTTATTGAAACTTTCAACTTTTTCTATGACTTCATATTCTGCATGACTATATTAACACTAAATTAGTAAACCACCAAAAGAAAACAGACAAAAAGATAAAACACTAAACTAGTACTAGTAGTGGGCATATTGGACCAATCTGAATTGAGCATATAACCAGAGAAGAGTTTCGTTAACCTTTCCTTCCCTCTGTTCTCTTCACGAGGGAAGTCTATGTTTTAGTTTTTTATTTTTTTTTATTTTTTATTTTTTTGCCCGATATCATAAGGAAAGCCATAGCAACTTCTACTCATATCTAGTTTTAAAACAAAAGAAACTAATTACTGTTGGATCAAAGTAAGATAATAAAATATGAAATTTTCCTCTTCTTTAGCAACATGGCATACTAGATATCCTTGATAACATCAAAAGCAATTTTTTTTCACTAATTAGACCTACAGAACATATGATAGCTAGTAATCCTTACCAGTCTAAGCCCTCAAAAAGACCTTCGCCTTTTATGGCAGAAGTTTTAAAGATAGACCATTGACGGTTTTTTATCTTGTGCAACTCTAAGGCCTCAGTTATTGCAGCATCATCAAGTGCACCAGGAAGATCCTACATAAGCCAAAAGAGAATATCATATTGCAGAAAATGCACAATTTATTGCTATGATGATTAAAAGTGTAGAAAGAGATATGAAACTGCAACAGAAAGACTACTTGACTATACGAGGGAAAACTATCCTCAGTTGAATATCTTTTTATTTTCAATAGAAGGCCTTTTACACTGTCCCCATCTATTGAATAATATTTGTTCAGATCAATAAACAGTAATACTCCCCCCCAACCCTAGAATCAGGAAGTAGCATTACCTGCTTATTGGCAAAAATAAGGACAACTGCACCTTTCAACTCTTCTTCCTGCCGAAGGGTCAAGAACAGAAGGTTCAACAACACATACATTTGCTTTTAACACAAAAAACATAATAATAATAAAGATGTAAAATCCCAAGGACATGAAGACAATAGAATCGGAAATGAATATGATGTTAAATACAAGCAAAAAAGTGAAAGGAAGCCCACTCAACACCTTTAAGCTTAAAAAAATAGAGAGAGAGAGAGAGAGAGAGAGAGAGAGAGAGAGAGAGAGTATCCAATTAAGAATGAGGCAGGGCAACAACTGATATTACAAACTATTATGGTTAGACCGATATCAATCACCTACATAATATCCCTCGCATTCCATTAAGAATGTTGCAGGCCACATCTCATATGACAAAGTATTTATTATTAAGGTTTCCGAAAGTCTGAACAGATCTTTTTCTATCCCCAAATATCCGTCACATCAATTCCCATTCCCTAATATATTTACATATACAGCATTCACAAGGCAAAGGATAGAAGCACTCAGAAATACCAATAGTTACTTTAACTTCGTAAATGTAAATGCAGTCGCTTACCTCCAAGATAGCATGAAACTCCTCTTTAGCTATTACTAGCCTGTCGGTGTCGCTAGAGTCAACAACATAGATTATGGCTTGAGTATTTGGAAAATAGCATCTCCAATATGGCCTGAGGCACAGAACCAACAAGTAGATGGTGAGCTTATAATAAACCTATATATCCGTCAGAGAAACAATGCCAACCACAATAACACCAAGATCTGTTACACAGGGTCATAATAAGAATGTTGATTAAATATCCATGGTCACAACACAGTACAAGGATGTCCCAGAACTAAGCAAAGTGCTATAGAAACTGCTTATTCAGAGGAAATACAAACAAATATTAAAGAACAGTAAGGATTCAAGTTCAACATCGTCATCTCCCCACATGGAACTGGATCGTTATTACGTTAATTAAAATTTGATGGAGAGGAAGGATTCAATGGAAAGCAAGGACAACTTGCAAACAAATAATGAAAGATAAGGAAATTTCATAAAATAAAAATTAGTGCAAATGCATCAAGCATTCTAATAAGGACATCCCTAGAGGAAAAAAAAAAAACAAGAAGAAACTAAAGACTAAATGGAAATCAAAAGTTTATAAACTCACATCACAATAATACAGAAGAATAATCAACAAAGAGACGACCGAATTGGTAAATGAAAAAAAAATTACCTGATACTTGTCTGTCCACCTGTAGCAACAAAGAGAGCAAAAATTATCAGAAATGGATAGCATAAAGTTTTCATTGATCAAGAAAATAAATTGCCTTGAGTTATAAAAGGTCAATTCAAAATTATCAGGAAACATAGTGAACCATGATATATATAAACATAGATCTTCCGTCTTCCTGCAGGAGTTGGAAGAAACAACAATTATGCAACCCTATTCCTAATATATTAACCCCAAAATAGCATATCCAAATTATAAGAAAGCACATTGAGGCCACAATTGCAGAATTTACAGTTTCATAATTTATATTTGTTTGAATATGTAAATAAATCACATATATGGTGCAAGTTTAGGCCCAGATCTCTTTTGGATCCCAATTCCAGTAGGATCCCCATGCTTCATTAGCCCATTCTGCTCCTGAAAGAACATTGCTCCCCAAGATATACACCGACAAACCACCGGAAGGTCAAAGGTAAGCAGCCACAAATCGTTGACGACCCGCCCTTGTATGTTTGGCCATCATCTTAGATAAGAACAAGGAATTCAAATTTCATTTCATGATGATCCGGAATGGAAGTCTTTTAGCATTTCATTTTCATCTTTCAAACACAAAAGGAATTGTGGGTAGGAATGGTTTCCTTAGATTACAGACATGTACAAACTCTTGTCCACTTACTGCTCCAGGAAGAATAAAACTCACTGTCCAAATAGGTTACCCTAAAATGCCAATTAGGGCTAGTTTGGTATTGCTGTGACTTAAAAAAAAAACTGCTGCTGCTGTACTGCGAAAATAATCAGCTGTGAATTAAAAGTTTTGTGTTTGGTAAATATTAGTTTTAAAAGTGCTGTCAAGATAAAATTTATTAATTTCTAGTGTTTTTAGTGACAGCTGCTTTTAAAAGTAACCTTCAAGTTGCTTCTAAAAGCTGCTGCCAGTGACCTGTAATTTTCAAAAAAAGCTACTTTTCTTTCATTTACCAAACACTATAAAATCTAAAAGTTCGGATAAAAGCTGATTTTTTTTTTAAAGTGAAGCTGTACCAAACTAGGCCTTAGTCAGTTTACTTGAAGTCAATCGACAAATTTCTGGATTAATGACCAACATTTCCAAAACAAAACTGGCTGCACCCAGCTTCCAACTTTCTCTTCCTTTCTTATTCAACTCGCAGGAAATGCAAGACTAAAGATTTTTCTCAACTCCATTTAATTCCTCCTCCCATCCTTCTCTGATGCTTTCTCCTCACTTGCATTTTTCTGATCAAACTCCCATCTCCTTTCTTCTTTTGAATAGTAACAATGCCAAACAAGGTGAGTAGTACATTGAACAGGAGAAAAAGCCCTTGGTACTTAAACCAAAGGATTAAAATCCAGTCACCCAAGAAAGAGGGCTCAGAATCTATTCTGGCCAAAATAGTTGGAATAGCTATACCACGTCTACTAGGAGTATCCTACTTCGTGCTAGCAACGAAAAGTAAAGGCTCCTGTGCATTGTTGAAAGAATCTTGATGGTTTGAAATGGATTCTGCAATAACCTATTTCACCAAGTAGTACTAATTTTTCTCAATCAACTTATGTACCATCTGAATAACACCGGAACCCTAACCACTCTTAAAATATGGCTCTCGTTCTAAATACCCAGAGTAACTACACCATCTTGAAAATCTACATAGACTAATAATTTAAACATTCAACTTTACCAGTGCTAATAACACCTACTATATTGCTTACTCCACTTAATCTCTTTTCACAAAGTCCTCGAGAACTCTTTGATAACTTAATAAATATTCTCACTCAGCAACCCACTATCCCGAATATCATTGTTGGAGGCATTAAACGGCATTGGCTTACAAACAGTCCAAATATGGGGTGACTAACTCCAGGTGTTGATCTGCCATGCTGACCACAACTTCAATCTTGTTCTTTTATGTAGTTCTTTATACTAAGAAAATGGTGATCACATAACTTTAGAAATGTGGTGGAGAGACAAATGTGGACGGTACAGTTGTAACAGAAGTTTGACATATGTAGAATAGTGCTGCAATCCAGATTTATAAGTGTATTTTTTATAGTTTACCTATCAGTTAACAGAATGCAACAACTCCGACCTGTTTATATTGATCCACTCGGTATCCCTAAAATTGAGATATGTATATATTTTTTTACTAATAATCCAAATCAATACTTCAACGTAATCGAAACAAAGCAGAGCACTTTTCTAAATTCAGGTGTGTTCTTAAGATACATGATTTCTCTCACAAGATTTGTTACCGATGCAAAATATGTCTACTATTCAATTGAAGATACAGATAGGGTGTGATGTTGCCATACCAAGGTCCCAGACTTGGAATTTGATATTGTTGTACTGCACTGTCTCAACATTGAATCCAATCGCTGCATGCAAGTAAACAAACCAATTCAAAAAAAAAATATTCAAATACATTTTAGCTGCACATAACTCGCTATGCTATCATATTTACTTGATTCACATCAAATCCCACAACATCCTGTACAAAATTTCGAAAAACAAGAAACTAAGAAAATCAAAACAAAACCGAGAAAGAATACCAACTTGGAATTGTGGAAACAACCTCCCCCATCTGAAGCCGATCTGCAGCAAAAGAAACACAATTCCATGTCAACAAGGCGAAATCGACACGAAAAATCGAAAACAGAAGAAATGGGGATGGGAATCGTACAGAGAATAGTGGTTTTGCCAGCATTGTCCAACCCAAGGACGAGGATCCGAGCCTCCTTGTTCCCAAAGAGGGAAGAGAACATTTTCGTGAACAGAATGCCCATTCTCTCTCAGAGCATGAGAGATCAAAAATCAAATGCTAATAGGGCCTGAGATCGGATCTCGAACGCAGAGCCCTGTACCTCCCTGCAAGTCAATCAAGCCATTAAACAACGTGAGATTGCGTAAAGGAGGAGCGACACGGAGATGGAGAGGAGTGAGATTTGCGAACCTGAGGGAAAGGAGAGAGGGTCTGCTGCTGTGAGAATTCGAGGGACCTAGTGTGAGTGTGTGTTGGGGGAGATAAAGGATTTTTCTTTTTCTTTTTTGGTATCGCTCTGGGTCGTCAAAATTCTCTGAAAAACGAATCGGAATTGGGGAACATAATTGGAAGCAATGCAGTTTTGAGTTTTGGACTAGAGACGAGAGTTTTGTCCGCGACGCATATATAGGACACCTCTATTTTCATATACAGTAAGTACCAACAATCTCTTTTTTCTTAACTTTCAATATCAGTCTTGATACAAATTTAAGCATCAGATGACATGCACTCAATAATTTACGGTGAAGATGCTTTGTATTTCAGAACATGCACTCAATAATTTACCGGTCATTGCTTCCACTTGATTTGGTACATGTGTGTTTGCTATTTGCCGTCGTATCCGACAATTGGCACGCCTTGGGGCTGAAGTTTTCGCTCGTTGAGAAGGAGTCAATAATCGCCGCCTCTCTCTTTGGCGATTATTTCTACCCCGTCTAGCTGCCTCCAATGCATGAGTATGCAGGTTTTCCTAAAAGAACAGTAAAAGAACGGTAGAACTTCAATAAAAATAGATTTCATGTCAATTGTTTTGGTCTACCAAGCTAAATGAACTCAAAAACATACATGGTGTTCGTTGGGTGGGTTAGAGTCTGATGACATAGTCTGTAAAGAAGAACTCATTAATTGTCTTTTCTGTTAATGATAATTTCTAATCTGCCTTTTTGGCTCTTGGGCATGAAGAGGGTTATGTCCCTGTACAGTAAATCACATTATGTTCGAATTAACGTGTCATACAACTGATATGTATAGTGAACCACATAACCCTATTAAAACAAAGACACAGATGCATGCTGAATAAGGTGCGTGTGTGAATATATACACACACACGGAGCCGTTCAGAAGCGGACGTCCGCACTTTAAGCCGGTACCGACAATGGCGCGCTTCTACCCGAGCGGACACCAGAAGCATCCCCGATCACTTTCTCTTACCGACGAGATCGATTTGAAGGTCTGGGCAGCAACCTCCACCCAAAACTTCAGACAAGATTGATCTTGACTGCAAAATGGTATTCGGCCAGTCCGCCGGTAAGGGAAAGTGATCGAGGATGCCTCTGGTGTCCGCTCGGGTGGAGGCGCGCCATCGTCAGCGCCGGACAGTGGAGAACGGAGGGACGTCCGCACTGACGTCCGCAATTTAAGCCCAGTGTGGACGTCCGCTCTCGAAACATAAATGCAGTTAATTCCTCCAGCCAACACGTGTTCGTCCGCACATTTTCAATTTTACGGACGCCCTTCTCTGATCCTAGCTGTATGTGTATATATATATATATATATATATATATATATATATATATATATCTATATATATATGGGTAAAATATTGTATAGTCCTTGTGGTTTGAAGCCGACATTTGTTTAGTCCTTATGGTTTTATTTTAATCTGAATAGTCCTTAAAGTCAGGATTTTTCATCCAAATAGTCCTTATGGTTTTATTTTAATCTGGATAGTCCTTAAAGTCATGATTTTTCATCCAAATAGTTCTTATGGTCTTTAACTGAGAAAATTGTCGGAATGACTATTTGGATGAAAAATCATGACTTTAAGCACTATTCAAATTGAAATAAAACCATAAGGACTATTTAGATGAAAAATTGTGACTTTAAGGATTATTCAGATTAAAATAAAATCACAAGGACTAAACAAATTTCAATTATATATATATATATAGAGAGGATCTAAAGAGGACTTCCTTACTTTAAGAATTTGAGTATTTCTACTATTTTACATTTATAGATGACTTCTTTTAACAATCTCAACCGTTGATCCTCTAGATTCATATTCATATGCAAGAAACATGTCTACAAAATTTGAACTAATTCTATAATCATTTGGTCATTCAAATTGATGTAAACAATTGTAGACTTAGATAAAATTAAAACGAATATTGTGCTAATCAAATGGTTAAACGTTTTTCATTTCGCTAATTTTTTGTATGATTCATATATGGGTAAGTAACTAGGGAATGAGTGACTTTGATTGTCAAAATACATGTTAGAACTAAAACATCCTTACTTTAACAGTTTAAGGAGGTCTTCTTTAGATCCGGACTATATATATATATATATATATATATATATATATATATATATATATATATATGTTTTTAGTAAAGTGTGTTGGAAAAATGGTGTTTTTCACCATTTGATTTAATCAATTTAAATTGGAGAATTTAAATGGATTATAGGGTGAATAAGAAATAGTCACCCAATGATGGCTACTTGAAGTGTTTTTGGATTTTTCACCTTTCACTAACCTTTAGAATTCTGAAATTTGTAACAACTACATAACCCTTTGGATTATGTAACAACAAGTTCAATGATGGTTGAATTTTGTAACTAAAGAATGACAAGGGTTGGCATGTTAAAGGTTGTAACATATTAAAAAATGTTAAGGGTTGGCATGTGAAAGGTTGTAACTCATGAATTGGATTCATGACATCCAAGTGGTGATCACATTCCTCCATGTATAAATAGGTGATATTTCCTTTATTCTAAATATACATTCGAAACACAAACTCGAAAGTCATCTCCTCCTCTCAAAGAGTCATCTTTTCTCTAGTTGTAGTTGTTCTGGTGATAGATAGATAGAAGGTATTACAAGTTCATCGAGTGTTCTTGGCAGCAGTGCAGCTCCAAAACACAAGCAGTCGTTGTATCCTGGGAGACAAGTGTCATCAAGCCTTTTGCACCGGTAGATGAGGCATAATTTGTCTTAAAGAAAGTGTGTGAGACACACGATTCGACTTCAACACTTTTCTCTGGTTCTACATCCGAGTTGATAGCATAAAACGATATTTGTGTTCTTCATTCTAAGTGTTTCAAAACACTCGATTTGCTTCCACAAATTCCACTTCTCCTTCAATCAAGAGTGGTAACCAAAGTTGTTCATACTAATTGGATTCATGTTCATCATTTCATTATTTATAATTATTGTTTAATTATAAATTAGATTTATATGAATATATATTTTCAATATTTAACTCTTTTTGTTACAAAGTGAACGTTGGAGTTTGCATATGTGATGTGGAAACTGTGTTAGCTTCGATCCATTGATCAAAAGGATCTCAAAACACATGATAAATAGATACGATAGAATCAAACAAGAAAACTCTAAGCAAATACATTAATAACATGAACTAGAGTTCTTGAGGGAGTTCAACAAACCTGATGATCGAGGCTATTGATTCTAGACTCCGGTCTTCTACACTACTCTCTATTCTTTATCTCTATGAGACTAGATTCCTAGCAACTGGTGAATAGTGAGTGTGTAAGGACCATGTTTATATAGGATTCAACTAAGGCTTAGTCTCCTCCCATAAAGGAAACCGATTAGTGTAGAATCACATATATCTATGATTTTTATATCATTTATATTTTTGAACAATCACCTCAATCAATCAACTCAATTAGAGTCTAATTGGATCATCATTACACATTTCAAATCCCTAACCTATGCATTTGATACAATATATGTGTAAGTCAGTCCGAAATTCTAATTACAAGATTTCTCGTTACTTATTCTGCTTTTAAATGGTAAGTTGTTGTTTACCTTAAGAACTCTTAAGAACTTTTATGATATGTGCATATCAAGTTTACAAACTGAGGATTGGTGAAGCCTACTATTTGATACATATAAACATCATCATTTAGGTGACCATGAAGAAATGCATTGTGCATATCCAATTGACAAACATGCCAACCATTACTAACACCAAAAGCAAGAATCAATCTGATGGTTGAATGTTTAACCGGTGAAAATGTCTCAGAAAAATCAATGCCTTCTTGTTGGTGAAATATGTTGGCGACAAGACGTGTCTTATATCGTTCAACATAGCCATCTGTTTTTTTTTTTTTTAATCTTAAATATCCCAATAAATTCATAAAAGAACTGCAGGACCGGGTGGAACAAGTTCACATGTATTGTTCTTCGGTAAGGCGCAAAAGTCTTCTTGCATCACATTGCACCAAGAGCCATGTTTAACTGCTTTACTGTATGATATTGACTATGTCAAGTCATTAGTTAAGGAAGAGTGTAAATCATATTTGTGATTGGGCTTCTTAATAGCATCTTTTAGTCGAGTAATCATGGAATGGGAGGGAGGAGCATCTTGTATGAGAGGTAAATTCGAGGCAGGTTCCAATATGTGGAGTGGTGATCGGATGTTAAAGGTATAGGGTGGACTGGGAATTGGCTCAGGAGAATGAGTGTTTGATAAGAGTACTTGGCTACGTGGCAGGACGGATAATGAAGAGGTATGATGATTGTCACACCCCGGACCCGGTGTCGGTGGTTTTCAAGCACCTGACGCCGAATCCGAGGCGTGAGCGGGAAAAGTAAAAGAAAATAAAACAATGTCAAATACTATTTCAGAAATTGTTAAAAATAAAACGTTTACAAATAACAAAACAATTACAAAGACAAAAAGATGAGCCCTTGCGATCTATCTCACTTCTAATCTTCAGTAACTCTTTTTTACTCTCGTACACATCAGCTAACGTCACAGTTAGACTTCTCGAAAGGTGTGTCCTCATACGAACTTGAATAAGAATCTATAGGGGTGAGTTTACGTTAAGCAGGGCCAAACCTTTTTAGGTTATACTTAACTACGTCACGCAATCAAGTTATCAAATTTCAAACAATACTTTACATAAATAACAACAAATCGATGCATAAATGCTAATGCACTCCCTCCACTCTATTACTGGCTAATTAGTCCATACACCCAAGACATATGTACCTACACGTCCCATACCGTGTAGATGTCTAGAATATACGACCTAACAAATCAGTAATATATAAACTCCGGTACCTCTTTTGTTAGTCTTTTGTTAACTTTATGGTCTCCAGTCCCGAAACCCGAAAGATCGTTTTATCGACTCATACGTCAAAAGGGCGTACTTTCCCTACTCATTTGCGCAGGTGAGCTGATCATAGCTACTAAAAGTCCCCATGAGGAAACTCAACTACACAAAATGTATCTATTTTAATAATCTCATTCTCCTCTCCAGAATCACCATTCTCACCTCACAATTCCTCACAATGCATTATGCATGTCAATGAATATCAATATTCGCATTTCAATATTGAACATATGCTTTTATAAAAAGCGATAACATCGTTCATACAAGTCACCAATTACATATGCTTTATCGAAAACGATAACAATCAACAATTAACCAATCAATGCCACACAAAACACTCATTTCAATTATAATCTAATTATCAATTTAAGAAATGTTCCTCGAGAGAGACCCTACCTGGAATCCAAGCACTCGCTCCAATGCTAAGCAAAATTAGTAACTCAACGACTTGCTTTCTGAAATCCTTATCCTTCTGTTCTTGCAATCCAGCTACTCGCCTTTGATCCTCGTACCGAATCCTCATTCCGAGAATGTTGGCGGATCACTTCTGTTTACGCCTGAATTAATATTTTACTGGACAGTAAATGTCTTTGTAAATATTAATTATTTCTTGGTCCATGTCTTACCGGCGAGCCCAAGTTTCTTTAAGTTTACAAGTGATGGCCCGCCAGTAAGACCACGCGAGCTGAGAATAGAGTTCACATGCGAACTGGACTTCACTTAGCTCGCGCGCGGAATGGACATAGGCGGTGTCAAGACCCACCCCGAATTTCACCCTGAAACCTGAGGTAAGTCCTGCGGGGACCACCTCCAAGGAAAATTTACCGAAGGACTCAGCAAACCTCCCTTGAAAATGGACAACCCTAACCCGGAAAAAATATAGAACACCCTCTTAACCCAAAATATTAAACTTCACTTTAATCCAAATAACTGAATAAAATAATACACAAATTATTTTTCCGAAATATTCAGAGCTACTACAGGAAAGACAACGGAAGCTGAAGAAAAACCTAATGGGTTTAAACAGATGACCTACTGGCGAACAGTAGTGGAAATGTGGGTGACTATGCATCGGCGCCTCCTCCTAGACCCCACTCGAACTCTGCAGACTGGGCGATTAAAACAAAGGAAAAGCCCAGGGAAAAAAATATTTAATCACGTCAGGGTGAGTGAACAAAAATAATCTGGACAACAACAAATATTTTCCCCAAGAAACACTTTCAAGGACTCGACTAGTTCTGGCTAGTCCCCAAATATTAAACAATACAGCCTCTCAGGCTAAATTATATATTTATATCAGTATGTATTCACACCCGTCTACTCCATGTATGCTATCTATGAATAAGCTTGAAGGTAGATAGTCATACCAGGCTAGGACGCTCGCGTCTAACGCGCACGTCACCCCATAGTGGCATTTATCCTCAGTATGGGGGTGGGACCGGGTGGTATTTATACGTGTATACTCCCTGTACGAATTCTATGAATGAATCTAAAAACATAGAATGAACTCGGAAAGTAGAATGTCGTACAGGGCTAGACGCTGGCGTCTAACGCTCACGTCACCTCATAATGGCATTTTTCCTCATTATGAGGGGAGTACGTATTGCTAGCTAGCTTTCTCTCATATACATACTATATTCACAAACGTTAAATAAAGTGAGTAAAATCACTGAAATCCTCAACTCAGGATAAATTCCAACAAAGGAAAATATTCAACAATAAAACATTATTTAAAAACAAAGTCCACTCACAACTTAGGCCTAAGCCTGACGTCGGCCGGAGGTCTCCTCTGCTCGAGCCTCCTCGTGTCCTGTTCCAATACATAAATAATTCCTCAAATAAAATCCCAACGTTCAAAGAAAATAGGCATAATTAAATATGAGCTTCCCGCGCTCAACCATGCCTATCGCCCTAAAACCTAACTTCACTGCCAACCACAAATCTCTATAAATTACCGACATCTTCAAAATCACCTTCCAAAGTCCTAATCATCAAAAATAATCCAATGGCCGGATTTTAACTTATTAATCCGCCAAAAATACCAAACTTAACAAATTCCAAAACCTATCCAAAACTCCTCCAAAAATTCTAAAACTCATTCCAATAAACTCCTCAAAATTTTCTCCACCAAAAACATTTTCTCGGCGGCGGCTCCGCCGGCAGCGGCGGCCGGCGACCAGCTCCGGCGACCTGCAAATGCCACCAAAATTTGACAGCACCTTCCTCTCAACCTCCTCTACAACATTCCTAACTACCACAAACTCCAATTCTAAGCCTAAACACATCAATCGAACACAAACACATAATAAGCCCTAGAATTTCAAATACCGATTTCTCCTTACCTAGCTCGAGATGGAAGGAGCCCTTTGGAGGGATTGAAGCACGGGAGGAGGGCTTCCTTTTGAGCCAAGGCTCGCCGGATATGGCGGCCGGAGGAAGGAGTTCCGGCGAAAAGAAGTTTCCGGCAGTCGGAGCTTTCGGCGTCGATTCCTCCTTCACGGCGGCGCTAGGGAGGCTGCCACCGGTCTAGAAATGTAGCTGGGTTGGAGACCGATCGTTTGGGACCGGTGCGGCGGTCTGGCGCGGCCGGACGGCGGCGAACGGGCGGTCGGAAAATCGGCAGGGAGGAGGAACTCGGGTACGGGTGCGGGAGCGGAAGGAAAGGGAGAAAAGAAATGGGCTTGGCCCAACCGGTCCAACCCATTTTAAATCCAATCCAAAATTCAACACCCCAAAAATAATACCCCAATAAAAATTACCTTTTACTAGCTAAAATTTACCATTTTTACCGTCGTCACATTTTCTTCCTTCGAATAATTCTTTCGAAATATTCGTCCCTCAATACACCTCTAGGGACTTTAGGACTATAAATTTAATGACGAAGACGGTAAAATTCTTATTACCACAATGCTAGTAATTAAGGTAAAATTTAAGAGTCGGGGCGTGACAGGCGGACTATGCAGTTCGCGTGGAACACTTAGCTCGCGCGCGGAATGGACATAGGCGGACTGCGCAGTTCGCGTGTAACACTTAGCTCGCGCGCGGAATGACTTCGCGCGGAATTACTATTTGCCAATCCGCGTAGGCGAGACGCAAATGTACTTCGCGTAGGCGAGACGTAAATGTACTTCGCGTAGGTGAGATTGACTCTCCGCGAACTGGCTCGCGTAGGAGACTTCGCGAGGCAACGACACGCGGAGTCCGCGCGCACCACGACAAACGTCGAAGACTGTTACAATTCTTTGACATGCTTCGGGCCAATCCCTGTGGCCCTTTTAACACAAAAGGCCCTTTTAAGGCTTGCGAGCTGCAATAGCCCGCGAAATGGACGCGGGCTACAGAAGCACGCGAGATAGCATCTTGTAGCAGCCCGCGAGATGAGGATACTCCTAATTCCAGTTCGCATAGGAGTCTACAGTTGGCAGCGCGGAAGCAATGCCCTATGTGGAATGAAGTGTGCGAACTGGACATGTGATACAAGATGGTTGGTTCGCATGGACAGAACAGTGTCCTTGTGCTATAGGGTTTCAGAGTCCGACTTGGATTCTAATTACTTTTCTTCCGCCACAAGTCGAACTACTATATAAGGGGGGCTCAAACCCCAACAGAAAGACAACTAAAAACACTCAAACAAATACAAACACAAACTGCAAACCAGTTACCCTTCGAGCTCCTCGAAACCCTAACCCTAAGCGCCGCCGCCTAGGTTTCTTCTTCAGAGCCCTCCGGACTCTACCCCCCGACTTCTCTCTGAACTCCCTATAGTTGCTCTGCTCGCGCCGCCGTGAGTATCGATCGCTTGTGCTCGTAAATCCTCGTCTGAGGTGGCACCTGAAACCCCCATCGCCTGATCAGAAGTCAAGATCTCGCACACCTACAACCTTTTCCTCGTCCGCGAGGTGGCACGCCCGCAACTCTCCCCTCTCTTTGTTCGCTAGTTACCTCTGCTCCGCGCGCTGAGGATCGTGGCCAAAACATTGGCACGCCCAGTGGGACAGGGAGTACAAGCGAATACATCATAGGGAAACCAGAGGAAGCGCCGTACCGAAAGCCTCAGCTTTCTTGTCTCAAGCACAGGTCGCTACGGTATAGGCCCCATAACAGCGCGGCTTGCCGATCCCTCACACCAGAATAGGTCCTTGTCACGTTTGGTGACCCAGACTACAGCGAGACCGCCATGGTAGGCTCTCAGCCGACCCAAGATACAGACTCTGCTCCGTCTATGGAGAAAGTCTTCCAGATGTTCGCACAACTCACGGGGCAGATCCAGAGTTTGACAACCCAAACCCAGGGTTTGACAAACCAAAGCTCCGCCACTCAACAAAGCCTCACCGACCTTGCTGGTAAGGTCGACGGCCTTGCTGAACAGGTCAAAAGAGACAAAACCCTTTGGGAAGCAGACCAGCACAACCTTACCGTGCTCACTGAAGACTTCAACCAATTTGTCAGCGAAACAAGGGAAACCAAGGGCTTGGTCGAAGGAAGCCTTCAGCAGATCCGCTCGGATCTGGACCAGAACACGGAGACCGTGAAGCAGAGCGCAGAGACCGTGAGGCAACATGCAGAGGTCTTGTCGCTCACTCGCGCGACAGTAGACGAGCAGACTCGCCGCTTGGACGAGCACGATACCAAGCTGCATGACCAGCAGAATGCTTCCTTCTTTGGAAGTAAGAACAGTCTAGAGAAGCTAGACGAATTCAAAGACAAACAGGACCGGTTGAACCTGTGGATCCTTGAAGTTGAAGACTGGATGAGGGCGCAGGCACCAGAGAACCCTACTGGCCCAAGCGCGAACGAAGGGACGCCCAAGTACATCCCTCCCAATGAACGCGCCAGGGGAAACCCTAAGGTCAGGACTCCGAGGGCCCCGCAGTTTGTGCCAGGGGCAGGAACCTCAAAGAGTCCACTCCCGCATGGTTCGTTTGCCCCCTCAAAGGGACTGAACAATTCTCTACGCTAGGGAACCGGGACACCAGATGACCCGCTTCTAGTTTATTCCAGCCTTACTCCCAAGAACGGTGGACAGGCCGTCAGTTTCTCTGCATGGCCAAACCATGGGGAAGGGGCAGAGTCCGTGCCCGTGACAACAGCCAACTGGCGCCAGCTTATCTCCTCCATCGTCAAGGAGCAAACCGGACACGGTGATGCTAACTTGCAGTATCGCGACCCCTACCCGGATAGTTCAAGTGCTTGAGTTCATCTATCGAGCTTTACTTGCGCAAAGCGTTTGACGTATTGGACCGGTTCGATGACGTTCACATCGAGCACATTCCGCGTGAGTTCAACTTCGCGGCGAATAAGCTCGCCTAGATTGCCTCTGGCCTTAGCTTGCGAGATGGCGACTACCGTTCATTGCCTACCTTGAGCATCCTCATGACGCTACCCATTCCCAGCAAATGCGGTTTCTCGCCCTCAACTTTGTGCTTCGCAATGGTGAGCTTCACCCGCGCGGCGAGGACGGTACCGATTTCCGCTGCGTGTATGGCAACGAGGCTAAGCGGCTTCTGCGTGAGGTGCATTCCGGCATTTGTGGTTCGCATCAGGCTGGACCAAAGATGCGTTGCTTAATCCGTCGCCACGGCTACTACTGGCCTACTATTCTCAAGGACTGTATTACTTTCGCTAAAGGCTCAGGATTGCCAGGCTCACGGACCATCGCAACACATTCCAAACATTCCGTTACAACCGATCGTTAAGCCCTGGCCATGTCGAGGTTGGGCGATAGACTTCATCGGTCTCATTCATCCCCATTCATCTGAGCAGCACAAGTTCCTTATTGTGGCCACTGATTTCTTTACCAAGTGGGTCGAGGCCGAGCCACTCAAGGTCGCTTCCGCGACCTCGGTCCGCAACTTTATTTTCTGCAACATTATCTCCCGCTTTGGCATTCCAGAATGCATCGTGACGGACCGGGGGACAGCTTTCATGGCGGATTCGGTAGTCACATTCCTCAACGGCTATGGTGTCAAACTCCTGCATTCAACTCCCTATTATGCCCAGTCCAATGGTCAGGCGGAGGTGAGCAACAAAGTTATCCTCGGTATCTTGCGAAAGATGCTAGAGTTGAACCCCCGCGTCTGGCATCTAGAGCTTTACCATACTTTGTGGGCCTACCATACATCCAAGTGTAGTCCTACAGATACCACCCCATATGCTCTCATGTATGGCCATGACGTCGTCCATCCCCTAGAGGTTCATGTCGCCTCGCTTCGTGTCCAGGAACAGCACCAGTTGCTTGGGGACGATTACGTCCAGGCAATGTGGCAAGAGCTTGAAGACCTTGACGAACATCGCATCACTGCTTTCAACAATCTCATCCTTGAGAAGCAGCGTGTTGCGCGGTCTTATGATAAAGTCACTCAAGGTCGGAGTTATGCCGAAGGCCAAACGGTGTGGCGTGCTGTGCTCCCACTTGGGGAGAAAACCGAAGGCCGCGGGAAATGGTCCGCGCGGTGGGAGGGACCCTTTATTATTCATCACATATTGCCTAAGGGGGCATACCATTTGCGCGACCTTGACGGTACACTCCATCCCAATCCTATTAATGGTCGTTTCTTAAAGCGTCACGTCGCTGGTGTTTGGGAGCGCGCAGATCCTCCTCCTCCTCCTGATCCCGCGACCACTGTCATTAGTGTCACGCGCCGTCGCACTTACGCTCCATCACCTCACACTAGGGGGCAACCCCAGGGAGAAGCGTGCAATTAGTTTTTCTTTGTAAACGTGCGTGGTCTAACTAATAGACCAGTACAAGATTAGGGCCTATTCCTGAGGCCCTAAATATAAAAAACAAAGAATTAATTCAAGTGTTTCTCAGTCATCAGTTTTTTCTTTGTAAACGTGCGTGGTCTAACTAACAGATCAGTACAAGATTGGGGCCTATTCCAGAGGCCCTAAATAAAACAAATTCATTCAAGTGTTTCTTAGTCATCATCTAGGCCAACCCCTGTGGCCTCCTCCAAATTTTCAAAGTTGGTTCGCCAGCTTTATGCGGCCATTCGCCGACTCCTTTGTTTGTTACTCACTGGTTTGCACTGGGGGGGCAGCGAAGTACATAGCCATTGACTTTCCATGTTTGTCTGCCATCGCCAAGAGCTCGCGAGGGGCTATTTTTTGAAATCTACTCAAGTTACATGCGTCTGCTCAAGATACATCCATGTGAGCTACATTCGCTCGCGGTATATGCAATGTACTATGTCTTCTGAGCAAAAAGCAGGTGAATGCATTTGAAGTCCAAGTTCAAGGTGCCTAGGCGAGCCGTGCAGCAGCTTCGCTCCAATGCCTTACTGGTTGCTTGAGTTTCAAGGCCTATTCACAGGCTTGTTTACTCACACTCATTTTATGTATGACCCGAGCCAATACCAGTGGCTTTGGAGCAACATGAACATAAACCTCTTCAGTCATTTTTTGACATTCATGACTTCGAGGCTAGGGGGCAATGTGTACGCCTGAATTAATATTTTACTGGACAGTAAATGTCTATGTAAATATTAATTATTTCTTGGTCCATGTCTTACCGGCGAGCCCAAGTTTCTTTAAGTTTACAAGTGATGGCCCGCCAGTAAGACCACGCGAGCTGAGAACAGAGTTCACATGTGAACTGGACTTCACTTAGCTCGCGCGCGGAATGGACATAGGCGGACTGCGCAGTTCGCGTGGAACACTTAGCTCGCGCGCAGAATGACTTCGCGCAGATTTACTATTTGCCAGTCCGCGTAGGCGAGACGCAAATATACTTCATGTAGGCGAGACGCAAATGTACTTCGCGTAGGCAAGATTGACTCTCTGCGAACTGGCTCGCGTAGGAGACTTCGCGAGGCAGCAACATGCGGAGTCCGCGCGCACCACGACAAACGTCGAAGACTGTTACAAGTCTTTGACATGCTTCGGGCCAATCCCTGAGGCCCTTTTAACACAAAAGGCCCTTTTAAGGCTTGCGAGCTGCAATAGCCCGCGAAATGGATGCGAGCTACAGAAGCACGCGAGATAGCATCTTGTAGCAGCCCGCGAGATGAGGATACTCCTAATTCCAGTTCGCATAGGAGTCTACAGTTGGCAGCGCGGAAGCAATGCCCTATGCGGAATGAAGTGTGCGAACTGGACATGTGATACAAGATGGTTGGTTCGCATGGACAGAACAGTGTCCTTGTGCTATAGGGTTTCAGAGTCCGACTTGGATTCTAATTACTTTTCTTCCGCCACAAGTCGAACTACTATATAAGGGGGGCTCGAACCCTAACAGAAAGACAACTAAAAACACTCAAACAAATACAAACACAAACTGCAAACCAGTTACCCTTCGAGCTCCTCGAAACCCTAACCCTAAGCGCCGCCGCCTAGGTTTCTTCTTCAGAGCCCTCCGGACTCTACCCCCCGACTTCTCTCTGAACTCCCTATAGTTGCTCTGCTCGCGCCGCCGTGAGTATCGATCGCTTGTGCTCGTAAATCCTCGTTTGAGGTGGCACCTGAAACCCCCGTCGCCTGATCAGAAGTCAAGATCTCTCACACCTACAACCTTTTCCTCGTCCGCGAGGTGACACGCCCGCAACTCTCCCCTCTCTTTGTTCGCTAGTTACCTCTGCTCCGCGCGCTGAGGATCGTGGCCAAAACAAGTTCAAATCAATGCGATCAAGTTCTTGAAATTGATAAGGACACCCAAATCCTTATTTCTAACCCCTCCCGTATTTTTATGATAAATTCCGAACCATATGCCATATGTACTCATTTCACATTATCCCCACCTTTAAAATCTACATTTGCAATCAACGTTGTCTGCGTATCCCAACTATGCTCCAAACACCGATCTAAACTTTCCAGAATTACTCTGGACACCCAAATCACCATTCTCCGATTTCATTGACCTTCACTCTCATACAACCAACACACAGTAATAACTTTCTTTCATAGTTAGCAGAACACAACTCAAATCTCTCCAAATCTCCATCACCCAAGTTTTCCAATTTCTATACTTCAAGCATAACAATAGCAATTACACATCTTTTCCGGCTTCTTGAAATCAAACAACACTAACAATTAAACTCTGTTCCAAGCTTCTACAAAAATCTATATAACTATTTCAAAACCCAAAATTGCTAAAACATCTCCAAGCACAACAACCATAATTGTACAGTAAATCTTTCGATCATCCAACTTCTCTAATTGCCAATTTCCTGCAATTCCAATACATCTCAAACACTCCTCCACAATCAATGTATTAACAAAAGCCATAAACTACAAGAACAACCACCGCCGCCGCCGTACACAGTGGCCACACACGGTGGTCACCGACTGCCTAAAACCAATTTCGTCATCTCTCAACAAATTTCAAATTTAATTATACAGAGAGGTAGAGCTCGAAGATTAGATCATCTTTCATACCTCACTTATTATCGACGGTGGCCGGGAAGCATCAAACCCTCGTCGGGAAACTCCTTGAGCTTCAATTAATCGATTCTCAGTCATGGAGGCTCCTCTTCGAAAACCAGTAGCACGACGATGTTCAGGGAGTTGAGGTGAGGTACCAGCACCGGTCATGCTTGCCGCCGTGGGCAGGATCGAGAACTCGCCGACGAAACCAGCCCCTCTTCTCCTTCTTCGAATCTCCTTCGCCGGAGCTCATCTCGACAAAATGAAGTCACGGGGACGATCATCACGTCGATAGGAAGCCGTCGCCACCGGTCTTCCGCCACGCCGTCGCTGGAGGACAAAGAAAAGTCCGGGTCGCCCGTCGCTGCTATTCGGGTCGAGGTTGACCCGGTCTGGGTCTCACTTCCTTCTGAACTAATCTGATCTCTCTTCCTCTATATATATAAGCCATCAAACCAACTTTGATTTTCTATTTTCAAATAATTTTTGGATAATACTAAATTTTCAAAAATCATTAAAAATAGCTCCGATGTCCAAACAATGTTTCGAAAAATCCCACGAACTCGTAACGACGTCTAGGTTAATCCTATGGGCTAAAAAGACAAACTTTGAGTAATTTTCAAAAGGTACTAAGAATTTGAAAGAATAATAGTAGACCACGACGCTAATAATGCATGAGAGGTTTGATTAGAAGATGATGAAACTAATACATCTTTGCGTAGAGAAGATGTCGAACACGAAATCATTATCGTAAAAATACATAAACAAGGAAAGGAATGCAGCAGCAGATATTGATTTATTGATGATGACTCCACTGATGATGATCTTATTTTGAAGGACGATGTAGCTGATGGTGAAGAAGAACTAGTTTATAGCGATAATATTGACTAGAATCATAAGTCTGAGTTATCTTAAATTTTTGAAGCTTTATATGTTAAAATATATATAAGATGAAATCTGTTTTCTTTTAGTAAGTATGTCATTGTCATCTTCTTTATTTTTTGATAGGAGTTGTATTCGACCTTTATTCTATATCGGAAGTACTGAACCACTTGTGAAGTATATTTTTGACGATTTATGAGCGTCAATTCTTTCGACGATTTCATTTTTTTTTTTTTTCAAACTATTGTCCAGTATTTCTTGATAGTGTTTTTTAAAAGATTTGTCTTCAAATACGTTCCTGTTCCTTTTTTTTGGGGGGGGGGGAGGGATATATCTTTTTTTTTTTTTTTTACTACAATCCACTTGATTACAAAATAATTATAGAATAACCCCAAAACATATTACGCTAATGATTTTCTTGCCAAGCAAATAAAACATCATTTGCTTCATAGCATTGCCAATCTTTTTTAAAGTGTAGGCAAGAACATTCTTCAAAGTATCAGAAACCTTCTTTAGACCAGGAACCTCTTCAAGAGTTACAAACTTACAGTAACATTCTCCAAGGTCTCAGTAATCGGAACCACTTCTGAAGTCTCAGTGATACCAGTCCCCTGAGTTACATTGCCGCTTAGGTTACTGCTCTTGACATTCTATATTTCTTGATCTTCTAACTTAAATGTTGTTGATCTGATATCATTTAAGTTATTTCCATAGCACTCAAGCTTCCAATATCACCACTTATTGACAAATCTTTGTCCTCATCGCCTTGTGCAGATAGACTAAGAATGTCGTTTGCATCTGCCTTGGCTATAATAGTCACAATGTCACTGTCACACCCCGGTTCTTAAGTTATTTTACGGTTATTTACTTTTAGTATTACTTTAGTCTTTTACCGCTTTGGGTAACCGTTTACTACTTAAGGACCCAAGAGTTGACTTTTTGTAGGAAAATTATTTTGGAAAAATTTCTTTAAGGAAGTCGTAGAGGACGTTAATACGAATTCGTAGACATGTCATACGCTAAAATCGAAGTTAGCATGTAAAAGTTATCAGATAAAAAGGGGTAAACATTAGTTGGTAAATGGGTAAAATTTTTAAGGCTTAATTTTTGGTGTTTAAGTTCGGACCTGGTAGGATGTGGAAAAGCCCAACACCCACACCCTCTCTCTCTCTCTCCCTTCTCTCTCCTTTCTCCCGAACCTTTCCCGACCCGCCGGAGTCTTCACCTTCGCCCGCCGCCGTCCGGCCACCACAGACCGCCGGACTAGCCCCGTTCGGACCCCCGTCGCCTCCTCTCTCTTCCTGGGCCGGTGTCCGAGCGTGTGACGCCGCCGAACTGGAAGAAACCACCGCTAGCAAACCGATTGTTCCTTTGCCGGAGCTCCCTCCTCCAGCCACCATAGCTCATGATTCTTGGCTCATCTTGTAGCTCTCATCAAGGTTAGTAATCTCTCAAAAGGAATCGGCTCAATTTGATCTTGGTAAGGAGAAATGTATAATTGAAGTTCTAGAGCTTATTTCATTGTTTGGTTCGATTACCCTATCTAGGTTTGGAATTGGATTTCGTGCTAGTTAAGGAAGTTGTTATGCGGGTTGAGAGGATTATTGTGTTAAAATTTGGGAAACATTGGAGGTCGCCGGAGTACGGCTGCCGGCGGCGGCGCCCCTTAGGGGTAGTTTTTCATGTTTTTGAGTTTGTTTTCATGAGAGGAGTTTAATGAAGTAATGTTTGGAATTTTTGGAGGAGTTTTGATAAGGTTTGAGATTTTTCAATGGTTAAGGATTGTGGCGGTCATTAGAATGGAAATTCGACAATTGGTTGAGCAGGATTTAAACTCTAAAAGGGATAATTATGGCTATCGGTGATTGTGGTGAAATTAGAGCCTTAATTGTTTAGAAGTGGAGAAAGTGGGCAAGGGAAAAGAATTCTTAGGCTCCCTTTTATTTTGGAATATTTATTAAAGCTTAAATCTAGTATGGAGACTTAATATTATTTATTGTTCAGGACGTGAGGAGGATCGTGTGGAGGAGGCATCGGATCGTCGGCAAGCATAGCCAAGCACTGTGAGTGGACATTTGATTTTAATATCATGCATGCGCTAAAGTTTATTTCATTTCAAAGGCTTTTGGAGATTTAATATTTTCTTGGATTAACGAGTTCCATTTATTTTTCCGGAAGTCTCTTGGTAATTTTAATTGATATGTGGGACATGTACAAGTGATTTATATTATTACGTAATATTTCCAAGTACAGTTGGGAACTGTACTGTGCACTATGAATTTATTATAATTTTTGGGAAAGTGTTGATCTTTTTATTGGAATATTTTACTTCACCATAAAAGGATTGATATATATTGATTATTGCTAGCTAACCATTATTAGCGGTCCTCACCATAGGTGAGTAGAGCGCTTAGAGTGAGACGCTATTATAGCCTGGGAGGCAACCGATCGGTATTTATATTTATTTGTTAGCTAGCCATTATTAGCGGTCCTCACTATAGGTGAGTAGAGCGCTTAGCGTGGGACGCTATTATAGACTGGGAGGCTCCGACCCTAGCCTGTGAGGCTCATCGTTATGGTGAAACCTCTTCCCCATTTTTATTATTTATTGGGAACCAATGGGATTGGTTCATCATTTTTTATCCTTAAATATTTTTGGAGAATTTCGAAGAGTGGCTTGCTCAAGTATTTTTCTTAATGGAAAACTTGGGAGAGCATAACTTTGATTTCATTGCTCCATATTTAAGCCAATGTTACTGTTATTTATTTTTGTCCACTCATGCTAACGTTTTAAATGCTTCTCCCCTGGGCTTTTCGTTTTTAAATGCCCAGTCTGTAGAGTTCGGTTCGGCGAGTGTAGGAGGCGAGTCATATTTTCCACCACTTCCAGTTTTCATTCGTAGGTTACCTGTTTAATCTACTTGTGTATTTTCTCGTTTCCTTCATATTAGTAGCTCTGATAACCATGGGATGTTGTATTTAATTTATGATAAAGTGTGTTAAGAGTATGACTAAATTTAGGAGGGATTTGAAAGAATTATTTGGTGGGATTGTATGAGAAATTAAATTATGGAATTGTTTGAGATACTATGTTTGTGAGGTGGTGGATGTTTATTTGGGGGAACGGGTGGCTCCAGGAGAGGTTGGATATTTTGGTATAGAAGTGTATTGGGAGTTGGTATTTTTTTTTTCAGGTAGGGTTACCCATTTTCAAGGGAGGTTATGCCAAAATTTTGATAGAATTTCCTTTGAGGTGGGTCTCGCAGGGTTTATTCCGGATTTCAAGGGGAAATCCGGGGTCGGTCCTGACAGTCACAACCCGTACTGCATAGCTCAAACTCCCCCAACAAGTTGTAGGTGTCTTCACATTTCCCATCTTCAACCTCACCTACCACATTATCATCCCCTTCAAATATATTCAGCACGATTCTTTTTTCATTTGGCTTCAAATTTTTTTTAACAATGTACATCTGTATTTGGCAGACTTTAGGAATGGGGCTATTTTTAGCAAACAACACCTTTTTCTTCTTTGTCATCTTTAACTTCAGTGTTAGGGGGGATAAACCACTGATCTTGTGAGTATAAGTAAATGATAGGTTCGTGACATCTCTAAAAAGTAGATCCTCAACTAAACCACTCAATGAAGCCCCAGATAAGTGGCACCACCTACAACAAACACATGTGGCTTTACTTTGACAGCAACCTTACCATCCAAGCAAGATTTTAGTCTCTGCGGCACTGCTGGAATTCTGGTACAATCTCCTACCAATAAAACGTCATCAACATTGGTACTGATTAAATGTTCATCCCTTAGATATTTTTTCATCAGTCTCATGCACTTTTTAATCAATTTGGTGCAGAGTTCATCAAATATAGTTCGATAGAGTTCTGTTCTGTACTCAATACGATCACAATCCAATTGAATTAGAGCTCTACCTTGGCTCTCTCACAACATCTCCTCAACATCATCAAAGCCTCTTTGTTTTCTCAGTTTCTTGTTAATATCCCCCTCACAATATTCCAGAATCTTGTTGTCAAAATCCATTCCTTCTAGAGATGTATCTCTGGCAGTAGCCACCACTTCATACAGTCCATTCTCCAACATACAAATAGATACATCAACTGTCCCTGCACTAATGTCCAAAATCAATATTCTTTTCTTCCTGGACACTCGCTTCTCTACCGCATAGTGTATAGCTGATGCGGATCCCTCATTGAGGATCTGAAACACATCAAGACCGGCTATAGTACCGGCATCAATCATCGACTGTCCTTGAAGATTGGTGAAGAATGAAGGCACAGTGATGACTACCTCCTTGACAGGGCAACCTAGATCATCTTTGATCTGCAAGTTGTTGGAACTTGGAGATGGTCATGGCAATGATCTCTTCACAGCTAAACTTCTTCTTTTGGTTATTGTAATCCACTGAAACAACCGGCAAGTCATGCTTCTTTTCCACCTTAAAGGGTCATTGCTTCATATCTTCTCCAATTGGCTCACTGAGTTTCCTTCATATCAATCGCTTTGTGCCTGCAAATTGACACAATAAATATGGTGTATTTGTTTCCATAAACTCTAAAGTCATTCACATATATTGCATACATGCTTCAATGTTTCAAACAAGACCCCGAGAATAAATATTTTCTTTTACGAAAAAGAAAACATCCAGTTCTATATATACCAGCCTTCCTACACGTGCGATGTGCGTGCGGAAGGGCCGTGCTCGCGTGTGTGAATAATTATTTTATAATTTCTATCTATGCTTTTGTAACTATTTTGAATTTATTTATGTGTTTTATAGTTTGAGCGAGAACGTGACGATAACCGTTAAATTACTTTTATGAAAAGAAAATATACGCATAAGTCATGGAGATGTAAAAGACTCGTGTAATAGACATCTGCGAAAGCGATCTTCTCTTGATCCTCTACAACCCTAGCATAAAAAAGTGTAAAAGAAAAGTTGACATCTACTGAACTATTAACTTTATACAAACAACATAAATAGACAAAGAAAAAGCAACTTATAAAGTATATCACTTCAAAAAAAAACGTTTTAAACATGATGACGTACTTGAATTTATGTTAAACAACTTAATACGGTGCTTAAACATAAAAAACAACTAAACATAAACTTTTCATAGATAGAACAAAAGTCATTTATATCACCGAAACATGAAGGTTTATAGATTGATGAGCATGTTATCATCTCCCATTGTGTGAGTAGCCCATGAAATCAGCATTTTTACATGGTCTTGAAAATATAATTGTGGCCACAATATTAAGTAAAGTTTCATAAAGGTTACATATACGTAGCAATAAACATTAAGCAGGATATATGCCTCATATGAACACATTAATCTGAAGGAAGCAAGATCTCTTTATACACAACATTTCTTGTGAAAACCTCTTCCTCGCTTACGATTGTGACTTTTTTGACCAATACTTTGGTGGTAGCTCTTGAAATTCCTCGCGATAAATCTACGTATAACTGTCCATGACTAAATACATGATCCAAAAGATAGATGCCAACATTTGGTATTGTTTGCCCTTGTGATTTGTTTATAGTAAGTGCAAAACTCAACTTTACTACGAATTGCTTTCTTGTCATCTCAAAAGGGAGTCCAGAATTCTCGCTGCTCTTTATGGAGATTTTAGGTAAGAATACTCTAGTTCCGACAAACTGACCACTTAATATCTCTACATCGATGAGGTTGTTATATGTTCCACGGTAAGTCAGTCTTGTACCATTACACAAACCCATTTTGGGATCAATGTTTCTCAAAAGCATAATGAGAGCACCTCTTTTTATAGTTAACTGATGCAGGGGCATACCAGAAGGTGATATTGAATTTAATAATTCTTACTGGTACAAATTTCTGGTGTCGTCCTCAACATAATCGAAAGAGTAGAAGATACATTTTGGTCCTGGCAGTCGTTTTATAATCATGTCATTAAGCACGCCAACATCAACATTCTTCAGAGTAATAATTGCCCTTTCAACCATGTACGCTGCATCATTTGCATGAGAAACCAAATTAGGAAAAACTTGATTGATTAACTGATTGATTGGTTCTTCACCCTCCTATGCTATGACCATACATGATGGTACTTGTATCATGTCTTCAATAACAGCTGCTTCTACCTCTTTCCGAGATCACGAGATGGGAGGTCGAATCCTTGGTTCCAGTTCCTATAGCTGCACAAGTAACACTGCGTCAAGAGTCAAGACAAGGGTGGCCTAGCCTTCGACTCTCTAATGCATAAGTTAGCACATGATGGCTACTCGTATAGTATGGGATAGAGGTGGCAAACGGCCGGCCCAGGCTTAATCGGGTTTCGGGCCGTGCTTGGGCTGGCCCACGACGGGCCACTTCTTAACGGGCTCGGGCTTAGGCCGGCCCATTTACTCAAATGTAAGGCCTAGCCTAACCCACGGCCCAAGCCCATAACGTGGTGGGCCGTGCTCGGGCCGGCCCCATGAACGGGCCGTGCTCGGGCCGGGCCCATTTCGTGCCAAAAATTGAAAATGGTCAAGGTGAATGTCCTATACCACCACTTTTACTCTCATAATCTCAACTTTTAATTATGCATGATACGATTACAAACCAAAACTAATTCACACAATTTATCGATCATTTTTTGTCTTTGTCAACAAACTAAAGAAATAAGTGATAAATGCTTATTATTCACAATTAATAAACTTTTAGGCAAAAACTTCTTATGAGTCTAAGGGAATCCAAATTCATACTCAAATAAATAATTATTAGTATATAAGTTTATTGTTCACACCCAAAACTAAGTTTATTATTTATAAATATGTTATCTTTATATTAGAGATGGAAAAAAAATTATATTTTATAGCGGGCCGGGCCGTGGGCCTCAAATTATCATGCTCGGGCCGGGCCCATGGGATCATTTTTCTAGGCCCAACCCGAACCATTAGAATAACATGCTTGGGCCGTGTCGGGCCCCTTTTAAACGTGTCGTGCTCGTGCTTAACAGCCCGTTTGCCACCTCTAGTATGGAAGTAAGGGAGGAATGGTGAACTTACATCTTTTGGGAATTTGTGCCTGTTTTATAGGCTAGTATTGGGAGTCGTATCATCTGTTTTCGATATGGGACTATTTTGGTGGGACTATTCAGCGTCTCCCCTTTCGGGGGTATTTAGTTGTTGTTAGATGGTTCCAGCAAGTAAACGGTTGCTGGACCTTCATTCCTTAGGTGCCAGCGGAGGTTCCGCCGGTGGTGTCTAGCCCGTAATGGCCTCCGGCGACTGGATGATCATGCTATATTCTCGGCATGGTCAAATGTTCTTGGTTATGTATTAACAAGTCCCCAGTCCGAGATAACTCTTGGGTGGGGAGTTATCTTCAAGTTGTGCCGAGAATGTGCTTTACCCGGGAGTTGGAGGCATGGTGTTGAGTCCCCAAGTCCCCACGCGAGGGTTGCGAGGTGGCTGGGGTGTTCCGAGAGTTCGATACAAACCCTTTCTCATATCTCACGAGTGTCATAAATGGCCAGTTTATGAGGGACACGTGGTTATTTATGATGTCATTAAGGTTGTAACGGTTTTGTTGATTGGGGGTTTTTTTTTGGGTGCGCACGTGAGATCGTGGGGCGCGTTTTAACGCCTCTTCTGATCGTGGTCGACGTGGCTTTCCCCTAACCATCCATATGGAGACGATCTGGACGGTCATGGTTAATCTAGGTGTCTATAAATAAGCCTGGAGGGAGCAGAGGAGGGATTATGAGTTTTTTGAAAATAGAGGGCGAAGGGCTGAGCGAGTGGTTTCAGATTTTCGAAAGGGTGTTTCAAGAGAACAGTCGAATTGAACCTGGGGAACGTGCAATTTCATCCTCAATCTGTTGGGTGTGAGCGCTCGGTTGTTTGCAACCAACTTCATTGCCACTACACATATTCGTAGTTTCGCAGAGGTATGAAGTTGTCAATTTCCTTTTGGTTATGTTTTTCTTTTGAATTGGTAAGGGGTTTTTGTTATGGTGTTTTATTGCTTGCGATTTTTGCTGGGTGAGACTAGAGTAGGAAAATGGGTGGTCTACTGTTGGGATCGATTAGGGTTGAAGTAGCGAGAGTCTAACTTGTGAGGATGTAGGGTATGACAGACCCGGTGTGGGTGTCCAGCGAGGAGATTATTGTTGTCTCTATCTCGACTGATCCTGATTCGGACACCTTGCACCGGTGGGAGGAGGAATTGGATAATCTAATGGCGGAAGTCGCACTTGACTTAGGAGAAGGCATTCCTGTTACAGATGCTGGGTCTCACGTGTCCTCGTCTGACCCTCTATTACAGGAGGTAGAAGAGTTTAGCATGGCGAATTCTCGGCGTGCCGACGATTTGTTCTGGGATCCCCTTGGTGAGAGCATGACGTCGTCAGAGTTGGTAGCACTTAGGCAAAATTGGAGTATTCCCGATGAGGTGTTATTACGACCTCTTTCCAAGGGTATTAAGTTTTGGGAACCCCCGGATGACTTTACTTTAGTGTATGAGTATCAACTAAGGTGTGGGTTGATGTTCCCGCTACCTCCTTTTGTTCAATATACTTTGGCGTGTCTGCATATCGCCCCGGGGCAGGTGACCCCGAATATGCTGAAGCAGGTACTGGGGACAAGGATGTTATTCCGCTTATTGGGACAGGAGTTCCCTTGCTTTGAGGAGTTCAACGCCTGCTGGCATATGACGTATTGTACGAAGAAGGGTAGCAAAGGTTGCGTGACTCTGAAGTCTAGGGGGAAATTTAAAGTGCTCTTGGTAGATTTGCCCACCTCCACCAATGAGAGCTGGCGGCGGAAGTGTTTCCTTGTTAGGGGACAATGGCAAGAATGACATGGGCATCCGTTCCGAGTACCCGGGGCCTTTCAAAAAATAGGTATCGTGTCCTGTGTCTCGTGTTTTCTTACTGTTTGTACTGTACTGTCCCTTCTGACTTCTGACTTTGTGTAGTGCCCCAAGAATATAAACTAACCGAGCTGATGGAGCATCGTATACGCCGGGTGATATGGGCATTCGAGTCTAGGAGCTCGTATCGGATATGTAGACTTGGCATATATAGCCAGTTTGGCTATTTCAGGGTTTCGGGTCTGTATTTTGCCTTAAGTGTTTTCATGTGTTATTTGATCTTGACTATACATAACTGCTTTGCTTTATGTTTGCTATAGTGACGATGCCTCAAGACGGCAGATCCTGAAAGAAAGAAGGGCTCTATGACAAGGATACTGATGAGGATGTGCTGGAGGGGCTGCGTGCCGAGGCTGATCATGCCAAGCAGTACGACATCGACTTGGAGACCGGGGAAGGGAAGGAAGTGGAAGTTGAGGAGGGTGAGGATGATTTTGTGAGGTTGAAACTGGCGGATGAGGACTATGCTTACCTGCCTCCCTTGGTGGCAGAAGCGATGGGCTTAGGTAACCAAGAGGTGGACGATGAGGTCACTAAGACCGAGGATGGCGACCATGGGGACCATCAAGATCAGGGTCCCGTAGGGGGGGGAGGAGTTGGTCTTGGAGCGAGTGGGAGTAGAGAATATGTCTCTGGGGGACACGGGTGATCGAACTGGCGTTCCGCACTTTGGTGGTGAGGACTTGGTTATAGAGGAGGTGGATTCGGTTGTGCAAGAGTCAGAGGAGGTTGTTGTAACTAGGACTCATAAGAGGAAAGATAGGGTCGAGTCGTCGCGAGAATGCCAACCAAAGAAGTCTCGTAAGGAAGGCCACTCCGGGAGCTTGGGAAGTTTGGCGGAGATTACCTAAGCATTGGAGGGAACCGGGGAGGTGCAGCCGTACCTGGCACAAATGGCCTATGACATGCGTCATCGTTCGCGTGACATTCATGCTTTGGAGGAGGTTGATCTGTTAGCTGGCGTGGGTCTCACTAAGGAGAAGTTGACTCAGGTAGGATCCTTTGGGTGCATTGCCAGCCTTTTCCTCCTTTTTTTTTTATATATATTATGTGCTGTGTGCAGGCAATGTTACTGATGTATGCTGCGAGTGAGAGGGGCTGTTATGCACCTGCAGGAGGAATCTGAGGCTAGGTGTCAACAATTGAAAGAGGCTGAGGAGAATATTCGCGCTCTATCGCACCGCCTCATACAGCTGGAGCAGGATGTCACTGTTTACCGAGAGCAGGCTGCTGTAGCTAGGAAGGAGGCGGCTGAGCTGAAGGTGGCCATTACAAAAGAAGGATGAGCAGGTGGAAACTGGGGAGGTGGCCATTGCCAAGGTGGCGTCTTTGGAAGCTAAGGTGGTGAAGTTGACGCATCCACTGGCTGAGCAAGAGAAGACTTGGAAGGCCAAGTGTGGAAGGGCTGCCGGGGCGGGAGAAAGGGTGTTCCGGGAAAGTGAAGTGTACAAGCAGCAGCTGAGGAGCACTTAATTACAACAGGGGGTAGGATGAGTTGAGCAAGACTGGTTGCTAGGCTGGCTGGATAAATGAACCGGTGAGTGGTATGCCGCAAAGAAAACCTGGGAGCAGATGACCCCATAGCAGATGAAGCAAGTTGAGGTCTCGCGATCCCTCGCAAAGAAGCACAAGGCTTGGCGTGCCACATTGCCAATTGTGCAGAAAGAAGCTCCCGGGGTGGGCACGCCACATCCTTTGGCGACTGTCACGGCCTCGCATCTAGGAGTCCCACGCCCTGAGGTGTCTCCCTCGACTCAAGTGTCGGTAACTCAGGTCGCGACCTCTGCTATTCAACCTGTTGACCCTCGAATGCCTGGGCCTGTTGCGCCCCCACGCCTCGAGGTTCAAAAGGTTTCAGCTCACAAGTCTCCTACTACCGAGGTACGACAAGGGAGTTGACTAGTGCGTCCTAATGTGTCTGTGAGGCCACCACCAGTTTCGCGTGATCGCCCACACTCGGCTAAGCATGCATATGGACAGAGGGTGTCGGTGAATATCAGCCAAAGTCGTGAGCGTGGCAGTGGTTTGACGAGTGGTAGGAGCGTGAACAAGTCTAGTGGTGCATCTTTCGGGGAGAAATGATTGCCTTTGTTTTGTGTTTTGTTGTTTTATTTATCTATTGTTGTTTGCTTTTGAAACAATGTTTGTTGTTCGTGGCGTGGTTAGCCAAGTTTGAACAATTTGTAGTTTGTAAATTGCCTGGGAGTCCAGGTTGATATTTGTTTCTGTTTCTATTTTTATTTGAATGAATTCCTTTGTTTATGAGATTGAATTTCTTTGTTTGTTCCGTGTTCTTGATATGGTATGGTGAGGTGGTGACAAATTATGGAAAGAAAATATGGCATCTTCATTTAGGATTTGCCGCTAACAGGCAAGGTGTACATTAATTTTGAGCCGCTAACGGGCTAAGGTACACCAATTTGTGAAATGCCAGCTGCTGTACTGGTTCTCAGGACTGATAAAATTAAACGGGGTAAAGGTGGAGGTGGTGAGCGTTCTAAGGGCGAGGGAGTACTCGTCCGTCAGTGTCCCGAAGATAGAATGTGGCTGGTCCAGGGGCTTTGAGTCCTGTGGGGTGAGGAATGACTTCATTCATGACCCAATCACCTACCTTCAAGGGGCGAGGAATGACTTTCTTGTTGTAGTGTTGAGCAATTTTCTGTTTGTTGTTGACGTTCCAAAGGTGTGCTCTGTCTCGGCGTTCTTCGAGGAGGTCCATGTTGAGGCGTAGTCTTGTAGTATTTGTCTCGGGGTCATATGCTGTGACATGTTCACTCGGGACTTCCATCTCTACTGGAATCACCTCTTCCGTACCATAGGACAAGAGGTATGGGAATTCGCCTGTGGCTGTTGTTGGGGTGGTTCGAAGTGTCCAGAGAACTTCCGGGTGACAGGACCCACCCCGAATTTCACCCTGAAACCCAAAGTAAATCATGCGGGGTCCACCTCCAAGGAAAATTGACCGAAAATTCGGCATAATCTACCTTAAAAATGGACAACCCTTACCTGAAAAATTCTAAATAAACACTTCTATTATAAATCATCCATCCTCAACTCTTGGAGCCTTCCTGCTCCCCAAGTTCATCACAACATGCCCTAGTTAACTAACAACAATCTCAAAGGTCATCAGAGTAATTTTAATAAAGAAGGAAAACATAGATAAGAGAGCCAACAAAAGTTGTGTTATTGACTATGCCTTAACTCCGTGTATGCCCGACCTCTTCTAAGTTAACCTGCAATCTGGGCAATTGAAACTGAAGAGCCCAGGGGAAAGTATTTGAAAAACGTTAGCGTGAGTGGATGAAAAATAAATAGGTAAATGTAAGTAAATTATGAAACCAAAACTTAAGTACTTTCCCAATTTTTCGATAAGCAAGAAATCTATTGCACGCAAGTGTTGATAAATTCTTCATAAAGAAAATCCCAAGAAAACGGACTAGCCCCGCTAGTCAAAATATCGACAAAGTAAATAATAATCTTCATTGAAGAAAGTATCAAAATAATGGACTAGCCCCGCTAGTCAAAAACAACATTAAAGGTACATAAAGACCTTCGTAAAATGAAATATCAAAAGGATGGACTAGCCCCGCTAGTCAAGACAATAATAATAAATAAGAAGCATATATAGCCATACAAGTGAACCTCCCAGGCTTGGGTGCCTTCCAGGCAAAACTACTCCCATACTCCCTACACCTTCACATCATGATAACGGAGAGGGTGCAGGGCTTGCGTGATGCCGCCGGCAACATCACATCACCACTAGGGCGGAAATGGCTTGCTTGACTCCACTCGGAACGAGGTAGCCACATCGCCTCGAAAGGCAAAACAACATACTAGCATGAATATCATAAACAATCCAACAAGTATGGCATAAGAAAAGAAGATATAAATTCATATGAGTTTCCCCGAAACTCATAACTAAAGCATAAGTACGATTCCCAACCGTACTCGGAACATTCCAAGAGAAAAGAAATAAATTAAATTTGATAATGTGTCCCACACGCTAAAATGCTCAATTAAATAACTAACTCAAATAATCAACATGTACTAGAGAAAACTCAAATCCTTAATGTAATCTCAAATCTAAAAATCATAAAGACTAATATAGCTCAAATACCAAATCTCTTACCCAAGCTCAAATCCATAAGTTCACTTCGCGAGGCACACTTGCTCGCGAGATTCGCCAAGGTGATGACTGGTTCGCGAGGGTTGGAAGGCAAAGCCACAAATGTTGTGGCTTGATTCCTCGCCATGCTACGGGTGACATGCCCAGAGGGCTCGCTGTTTGACCTCGCGGTCATTGGTTTAAACTTCTTCGTCGAGATGGCTTGAGTGCTCTTGGAGGCCATTACTTCGAGCGGATTTGGGAATCTTGCGGAGAAGGAGATGAGAGGCAAAGTTTGTCCCACTGGGCGTGCCAATTTTGTAAACACGAAAATATCTGCAACAAATAACAGAACAACACGTGTATAAAGAATAATTTAATTTAAATCAAATGCGAATGCGGGTTACAATCTTTGTGAACTCCTCTGATTCTATCTCCGAATTTAAGTCTAACTCAAGGGTGACAAGCACTTGTTCATGAGGGTTACGCGGGGTTGATCTCGTAACAAGTATCTGGGATTTGGATTTAGGTTTAGTGAAGAACTGGCTACTTGGGGAGCTTGATAGTTCTTCAAGATTTCTAGATTTGGTGAAGAACTGGCTGTTTAGGGAGCTTGATAGTTCTTCAAGGGTTTAGGGGAGACTTCTGAGCTCGCGGAGGGATTTCTCTCTCTCTAGTTCGCTGCTTCTCTTCTATGCTCTTCTTGGTTTCGCTCCTCTCCTCTTGGTATGAGAGGGGGGTATTTATAGTGTTAACATGACTCCACTTAAGGCAAGTAATCAAGATTCTGAATCAATAATATTTCCTTAATCGAATCAATGAATCTTGGCTGATTGATCTTCTTGCCGATTTTAACATAATCAAATCAATCAAATCTTGAGATTTAGATATGCCCAGATCACTTTTGGATTGAATGTCCCGTTTTGGACAAGATCTTTAGTAAGGGGCGAGCTATCTCACGGACATGGAAAGTATCCCGCGAGGAGGCTTGATCTCCAAGCGAACCGTGATTTCCAATCCCTGCATGCATGCGAACTCTGTCGTCTAGCTACTTCGCGAATTTCCCAACGCGGAGCCAACTCGCCTCGCCTTCGCGTGAAACTACGCGCGCGGAGTCAATCCACCTCGCCTTCATGCGTGCGGAGTCAATCCACCTCGCCTTCATGCGCGCGGAGTCATTCCACCTCGCCTTCACGTATATGCGCGCGGAGTCATTCCGCCTCATCACTGTTTAAGTCTACGCGAAGTGAAGTCCAGTTCGCCTCGCCTTCATTTATCTCTACGCAGAGTCATTCCGCCTCACCACTGTTTAAGTCTACGTGAAGTGAAGTCGAGTTCGCCTCGCCTTCATTTATCTCTACACGAAGTCATTTTACCTCGCCACTGTTTAAGTCTACGCGAAGTGAAGTCGAGTTCGCCTCGCCTTCATTTATCTCTACACGAAGTCATTTTACCTCGCCACTGTTTAGGTCTACGCGAAGTGAAGTCTAGTTCGCCTCGCCAAGCTTAGCTCGCCTCGCGAAGTCAAAGTCACCTCGCGGAGTCAATTTCATCTTGCCAAGCCTTGCTCGCCTAAGCGAAGTCCATTTCGCTTGCGAAGTCAAAGTCACCTTACGGAGTCAATTTCACCTCGCCAAGCCTAGCTCGCCTCGCGAAGTCCATTTCGCCTTGCGGAGTCTATTTTGCCTGGCGAAGTCTTGTTCGTCTTGCGGAGTCTATTTTGCCTGGCGAAGTCTTGTTCGTCTGGCAAAGTCTATTTTGCTTGGCGAAGTCACATCGTCAATCCACACTTGATAATTGATTTCAATTGGGGGTTTAAGGTTTTGTTGTAGGCCGATCATTTCGACATTGCCACGTGTTATTTCTGGCGGCTTTCCAATGTTGTTGACTCACATGCCACATATTTACTTGGATTATCCAACGACTATTATTATCGTTAAATTTTATATGTCTACAGGACCAAACTTAAATACTTAAATATAAACACCCAAAACTCTTCCGCTTAACTCACTACCCCTACTAGGGTTAAGTGTACTGGATTCACATCAAACTCCACCACAACTTTAATTCATCGATTTTAACATTCTAGAATAGATACAAATGAAATCCAACGGTTCGATCTTCTTAAATTATATACCGACAAAACCAACTTTGAAAATTCTCAAATTTCAACCAACTTCAACCCAAAATTCACAAACTTAACATCAATGGACTCCTCTCATCATACTCTACCTAATCAGCTTGAAAAAGCACCTAAAAGTGGTGGCGCCGCCGTCTACTCCGCTGGTAGCGGCGGCCGGCCAGCCCCTACTCCGGCCACCTCCGATGATCACCAAATTTTAGCACAATGATCCTCTCAACATTCTAAACAACTTTTATAACTAGCGCAAAGTCCAATTTCAAGAACTAGGGTAGTCGAAGCCAAACATTAAAAATCCCAATTTAAAACCCTAGAATTTCAAATGCCCGATTCTCCTTACCTAGATCAAGATAGATTGAAACCTTTTGAGGGTTTGCTGTACAAGAGGATAGCTTCCAAACGAGACAAGCAGCTCCGATTATGGTGGCCGGAAAAAGGGAGTTTCGGCAACGACTCCGCCACGCACAGCGCCTCTTCTCGCTGTGATTTCTCCTTCACGGCGGCGCGACATGAGCTGCCACCTACCTAAACTTGTAGAGGATGCTCCGAGCTTCAATTTGATAACAAGCTTGCCGCCTATCTTGGTTGGACGGCGGCGATGAAGTCCGTTGGATCGAAACGGGCGTGGGAGAGGAGAGAGAGAGAGAAAGTAACTTTCTGATTTCTACCTTACCTCTTCTGGTAAGTTTCCCTTTTTATACTCCTGACCCAAAATAGTAACTTTACATTTTACACCATAACTTTTACATACGAACTCTGATTTTAACGTATAGCATGTCCACAGATTCGTATTATCGTTCTCTACGACTTGAAGGAAATTTTCCCAAAATAATTTTCATACAGAAAGTCAACTCTAGGGTCCTTTAACAGTAAACGATCACCCAAAACGGTAAAAGATTAAAGTAACACAAAAGTAAATACCCGCAAATTAACTTAAGAACTGGGATGTGACACCTGGAGTTTGGTTGCCCATAACCCTTTGGCATCCTCCAAGCGGTTTTTCAAGTTTTGTTTGATGAGTTTGTTTATGGCTTCCACTTGACTCTTAATTTGGGGGTATGCTGGGGAGGCATAGAAAATTGTGGTTGCTTGCTTGGAGAGGAATTCTCTGAATATATCATTGTCAAATTGTGCCCCATTATCTGTGATGATGACTTATGGCACCCCAAACCAGTAGCATAAATTACGCCACAGGAAGTTTATCACCTTTTTAGTTGTAATTGTGGCGAGGGGCTCGGCCTCTATCCATTTTTTGTTGTAATCCACATTAACCACTGCAAATTTGAGTTGTCTCGGAGGCTGTGGGCAGCTGTCCTAGAAAATCCAGTCCCCACTGGCTGAAAGGGACTGGGGAGATGATAACGGACAATGACACCGGTGGGTGATGAGCAAAATTGGCGAACTTGTGGCATTGAAGACATGCACGGACAATGGCTTTTGGATCTTGCTCTAATGTTGGCCAATAATATCCAGCCCGGATTGCCTTGAACATGAGATTTCGATCCCCCGCATGGTTGCCACACACTTCGCTATGCAGTGACTTCAACACTTTTTGCCCTTCCTTTGTGAGCAAGCATTTCAAGAAGGGATATGACTGGTCACGGCGATACAATTTGCCATCTTTGAGCAGGTAGGGCGAAGCCTTGTGGCGTAACCGTTGTGCCTCTCTTCTGTCCTGGGAAAGTGTGCCATTAGAGAGGAAGGCAACATATGGGTCCATCCATGAGTGATGGCTAGGTGTCTCGAGCGCAAAGATTTCTGAATAGGCTTTTGAGATGTTAGGTTTATCTACGATTTCTATGTGCACATCAAATGACGTGGACTCGGGAGGGGCTGTTGCGAGTCTCGCGAGGGCGTCCGCCTTGGAGTTCTTGGACCTCGGGATTTGTGTGAGTTTGTAAGATGTGAAGTGTTGCAGAAGGGCTCCTGCTAGGCTTTTGTAGGATCCCAAGTTATTATGGTTGGCTTTGAAGTCTCCTGTCACTTGATTGACAACCAGTTGCGAGTCACTGAATATGTGGATGTGTAGGGCCCCGAGTTCTCGACAGAGCTGGATGCCTGCTATTTGAGCCTCGTACTTGGCTATGTTGTTGGATGCCTTAGACTCAAACTGGAGGGCATACACATATGAATTTCCTTCTAGGTCCGTAATGATTATTCCTGCTCCACTTAGCTTCTTGTTTGAGGATCCATCGACATGGAGTTCCCATATAGCGTCCCAAGGGGGGGGGGCGTCTTCTGTGGGGTTATCGTGACCCAAGGGGATGAATTCAACAATGAAATATGCAGTTGCCTACCTTTTCATTGCTGTCCTTGGCTTGAAATGTACGTCAAATTCACCTAGCTCGATTGCCCACTTTACCAGGCGCCCTGAGGTTTCGGGTTTTTGGAGTATTTGCTGGAAGGGATGATTGGTTAGGACATGAATTGTGTGGGCTTGGAAATATTCCCGGATCTGCAAAACCTCTTCCACAGTAATAGACTGGGAGTTCATTGTCGTGCTCATGGCGCGTAAGGGCAGCGCTAATGGCTGTACCAGAAACAACCAAATATAGGTACAACACTTCTCTAGGGATAGGCTTTGATAGGAGAGGGACTGCTCCCAGATAAGCTTTGATATTGTTGAAGGCATCGTCATGTTCCGAGCCCCATGTGACATTTTCCTTATACTTGGATTTGAGCAATTGAAAGAACAGGTTGCACTTATCTGTGAGGCAAGAGATGAAATGAGCCAAAGCTACCAAGCGTCCCGTGAGGCACTGGACCTCGTTCCGAGTTGTCGGAACAATCATATCGAGTATGGCTTGTATCTTTTCTGGGTTAGCCCTAAAAACTTTCCACTGCCAACAGCCAAGATACACTTCTGTGGGTTAAGGCGCATCCCGTGGGCTAGGAGTTTAGTGAAGACCTTGTCCAGGTTGGTGATATGATCATCATTCGTCACACTCTTGACTAGCATGTCATCCACATATACTTCCATGAGTTCCCCGATTTCCTCTTCAAGCATGGCATTAACTAGCCTCTGATATGTTGCTCCTGCGTTTTTGAGACCAAAAGGCATGACCCCGTAACAATATAATCCTTTGTCCGTGACAAAGGTGGTGTGTTCTTGGTCAGTGGGACTCATTTTGATTTGATTGTATCCCGAGTAGGCGTCCAAGAAGCTGAGCATTTTATAACCAGCTATGGAGTCGACTAGCTGGTCTATCCGTGGCAGGGGAAAGTTGTCCATGGGACATGCTTTGTTAAGGTTGGTGTAGTCAACACACATTCGCCACTTTCCATTGGGCTTGGGGACCATTACAACATTTGATACCCATGCTGGGAAGGAAACCTCTCGAATGAATTTTATTTCTTTTAGCCGCTGGACCTCGGCTTGGATAGCCCGGTACTTTTCTGGGTTTAAGGCTCGCCTCTTCTGCTTGACAGAAGGGTAATCTTTGAGGATATTGAGCTTGTGTGTGATGATATCAGGGGATATGTTTTGCATGTCGGTATAAGACCAGGCAAAGACTGCTTGTTTATCTTGGAGGAAAGAAATGAGTCTTTGGCAGAGTGGTGGGTTAAGATTAGTGCCGATACAGACCTTTCTCTCGGGAGCACTGGGTGACAGGGAGACCCACTCAGTCTTGGGGCTCGTTTTCTCTTTTCTTTTCCTTCTGGATCGTCCCGGGGGTTGTCAATAGCTTGAGAGGGGCTGAGTGGCAACATTTCATAGGTGCTACGCCCATGCTGGATGGCATTAAGATGACAATGTTCAATGGCTGCTCTATCTCCATGGATTGTTAGTATGCTTCCCGGGGTAGGTACCTTCATAAGTAACATGTGCTTGGCGATGAAGCATTGTAGTCCCCAGATAATGTCGTGACCCAAAATGAGGTTTTATGATGAGGGACAATCAACTATGAGTAAGCGTGTCATGATAGAGGAACGATAGGGATTGGTCCCCACAGAAACTGTCAAGCGATTTGAGCCCAACGGTGGCACAATCTCTCCCGAGAAACTGACAAGAGGATCATGGTTGTTATAAACTTAACTCCATCACGTCGGAGTCCTCTATAGCAATCTGCAAACATTACACTGACTGCAGCTCTCGTGTCTACAAGGGCTCTGTGGCATTTGTAGTGATCCACCTGAACATTAATTATGAAGGGCTCATTGTGATGGAAATTTATCGTATCTTCCCTTTTGTGAAATGACACCTAGTCCTATGTTGATGGGGTAGTGGTGACTCCTTTGTGTATTTAATGAATTTCCAAAGGGTCCGTACATTACCGTTTTGCAGAAGGTTGACTAGGGGGGAGTCGCGTGGCTCCTCCATGTAGGGTGAGGATCTGACCGTGAACTTCAGTGGCATTAGCTCCTGTTGCGGGAGTGCAATACTGGTGGAGTTGTCTGTTTCGTACCAAATGCTCTATTGCATTGCGGAGGCCATGACACATCTCAGTTGTGTGACCATTGTCATCATTGCATTGTGGAGGCCATGACACCTCCGCCGGGTTTTTTTGGATACTTGCTTTTAGGTGGCGGGGGAATGATGTCTTTGTGCTTGGCCCAAATATCCTCATATGTAGTTGTCAGGGTAGTGTGGACCTTGTAACGGGGTGGTGGGGAGGAGCGTCGTTGTTGCTGTTGGGGACTTTGTTCCCTGGATCGATGAGGATGGTCACGTTCCCGCTGCCCACTGTGGCGACGATCCGAGCCGTGTCCCTGGTTACTATCCTGGGAGCTGCCGTGCTGCTTGCCCTTGTCTTGTCCTCTGTCATAATGCTCATATTTCTACTGCGAGTGTTGCTTTGGGGGTGGGCCTAGGAGTTCTAATGTGGCGGTGGGGTTAGAATGCCCAAATGTGGCGAACTCTGCGCATGCCCACCGGACAACAAGATCCATTAGGGCGTCATACGATCCAGGAGGGTTCTTATTGATTTCCATCAGGAAGTTGCCGGGAAGCAAGGCTTGGCGGAAAGCTTGTTCAGGAACTCGTGGTTCAAGATTATGACAACGTGCCGTGGTGGATTGCCATCAGGACAATAAGTCATGGGGCCCTTCACCTTCCTTTTGCTTGATGTGTAATAAGGCATCGACACTGCGATAAATGCTGGCATGCAGTATGAAACGGTTGAGGAAGCGTTCCGAGAGTTGATCAAAATTATCAATAGAGTTGAGTGACAAGTTGAGGAACCAATTGAGTGATTCGTCTGAGAGGGTCTCTTGGAAAGCATGACAAGCCATAGCATCTGTGTATCGAGTGGAGCTACACAAGGAAAGGAATGTTTCAAGGTGGAGTTGAGGGTACCCAGTACCCTTATATTTGTCCACTTTGAAGGGTTTGACCTCGGGTGGTCTCTTTTCCATTTTCAACCGTGGCGTGAAGGGGCTTGGGCGATATCCATATCCCGTGAACAGGGGTCGCTGGCTCCCACGACTCTCGACGCCTTCAATTCGCGAAGCCAACTGAGTGACCGAATTGCTGAGCTGGAGGAGGAGTCGGGTTTGCCTGTCAAGGGGTGCAGTATTGGTGTATGTGGAGTTGGGATTGTAGACGGGTGGATTAGATGGGTCGGACTGGTTCATCAGGGGAATGGGCTCACTATTAAATGTAGATGGTTGAGGGGCTGGAAGTGGAAAAGATGGGTGGGTGAGTGGATGAGTTACGTAAATGATTTGGTTGGGGCCTCCCGGGATCATGGAACTGTTTTGTCTTTGACTAGGAAAGAGAGATGTCAAGGTGGGGTCTGGGGTGCTAGTGACCCTTGCCGCCCGTTCCAGGGTGTCATTGTAAGTGTTACGATGATCCAGCGTGGCTCGGAGTAAGAATTGTTCTTTTTCCAACTCGGTGATACGTACCAGGTACGCATTTGCTTCTGCTTTATCTTTAGCTGCTTGCTCTCGGAACAGATGGAAGTCTTTTTTCAGAATTTCAAGGGTTGTGGCGGCACTGGCATGGTTAATTGGGGCCGCGGCCGCGGTAGCTTGATTAAGGGATGTATCACTAGATTGGAATAGCTCTTTTTCCAATCGAGTCCCGGGTTCATTCTGATCATCCATAATGTCCACCATCTCGCTTTCCAAGTTAAATGGGAGTTCCACCTCCTTCTAGCACAAATTGTTTCTACCTCTTTCTGAGATCACGGGATGGGTGGTCGAATCCTTGGTTCCAGTTCCTGTAGCTGCACAAGTAACATCGCGTTCCGAGTCAAGACTAGGGTGGCCCAGCCTTCGACTCTCCGATGCTTAAGTTTGCACACGATGGCTACTCGTATAGTACGGGAGTAAGGGAGGAATGGTGAACTTACCTCTTTTGGGAATTTGTGCCTATTTTATAAGCTAGTATTGGGAGTCGTGTCGTCTGTTTTCGATAGGGGACTATTTTGGTGGTCTTATTCAGCGTCTCCCCTTTCGGGAGTATTTAGTTGTTGTTAGATGGTTCCAGCAAGTAAACGGTTGCTGGACCTTCATTCCTTAGGTGCCAGCGGAGGTTCCGTAGGTGGTGTCTAGCCCGGAATGGCCTCCGGCGACTAGGTGATCATGCTATATGCTCGGCATGGCCAAGTGTTCTTGGCTATGTATTAACAACAGATGGATGTTCTCCATTACCAACATTAAGTAAAAACTCCGAGAAATCCGGATCATTGATGGATCGCATATTTTGTCTCAAACGAAGGATCTTCACATCTCTCCAAAAAGAAGAAATAACCAAACTAGCTTCGACCGTCTAGGACCGTGTACCCTTACAGAAAACAGGAAGAACTTGACGGAAATCTCCTCCAAAAATAACAACTTTACCTCCAATGGCATATCAACTCCGGTAAAATCTCTAAAAGTTCGATCAAGAGCTTCAAAGGCAAATTTATTCATCATCGGCGCTTCATCACAAATAACTACCATTGATCTTCGTATCAATTCTGTTTCTTCAGATTGTTTACTGAGTGAGCATCTAAAGGAGGCATTAGGATTAAGTGAAATTTTAAACTTGGAGTGCGCCTTTCTCGCGCCAGGCAATAATGTTGCTGTTATTCCTGAAGTTGCAGTAGTCAATACAATATGATTATTTCTTCTCAAGGTTGCCAATAATGCACGGTATAAGTATGTTTTTCTAGTCCCTCTTGGACCGTCGACGAAAAACATGGCATTTTCATTACAATTGATGGAAGATAATATTGTTTGGTATGCAAAAGCCTGATCCTCATTGAGATGATGAACTGCATCTTGGTCTTGTTAAGGAATCATAAAAGAAAATTCATCTTGTATTAGCCGAGGCAATGTCCAATCTTCACCATGATCTTCAGTCATTTTTGGCAAATCATAATGAAGAACAAATTTACTATGTTGCAGCAGCAATCTGTTTAACTCTCGCAACAGTCTGTTTGTGATCCGTGCACTATTTGTGGTGCTAGAAGTAGCATAATCTTCTATGATAAATTGATAAAATTCATCCCATAAACTTCGTACTCCATGAGGCTGGCAATAAACCAAGATGGTGACAAATAGCTACTTGTGCCGACTCCTGACGCATCGCTACTTGTGCAGGTGCAAGACTCGGTTCCAAGAATTCGACCTCCCATCCCTTGACCTTGGGACAGGTAGAAACATTCCATATAGCCTCTGGTGCACACACCCATCTTGCATCCACATAATTTCTTACCTCATCTTCATTAGCTTCATGTCGAACTCCAAATGTTACTCTGTCAGGACCTTTGTAGACATACTTGTACAAATGTTTGACGCTCTTAATGCTGCAACAAACTTCAACATTGACATGACAATCATATTTTGAGAGTAGCCAAGATTTATAAGGAACAACCCATCTGTTATCCACTTATCTGTTCCCATAATCATCAAATTTTGTATTTGTGTCAATGTCTCGTCTACGATAAATGGGATATGAGTAATTCCCTTTATATGTGTTGGCTGAAAACGACTTGGAATATGTAACATCCCGATTTTTGAAATTTCTCAAAATTAATTTATCTTCTAAGAATTAGAAACTCGATGTCGCCATGAGTTCGTCGCATTTTTCAGTGAATTTTTCGGAGTCCCGAGCTATTTTTAACGATTTTTCAAAGTTGGCTCGAGATCATGACATGGTTGTTTTGGCCACGATCCTCAGTTTGGGAATAAAGAGGTATTTAGCGATACCAAAAGTAAACTATTGGTGCGGATGCGGGCGTGCCACCTCGCGGACGAGGAAAGTGATGTGGGATGCGTCGGTTCTTGACTTCTTGAACAGGCGGTGGGTTTCCGGTGCCACCTCGCGGACGAGGAATTACAAGCACAGGGCAATTCGATACTCACGGTGTTGCGAGCAGACCAAACAAGGAGGGATCAGGGGTCATCGGAGTAGAGTCTGAAAGGGCTATGAGAAACCTAGGTGGCGGCGCGCTTAGGGTTAGGGTTTTCGAGAAGCTCGAAGAGGTTCAACTAGGTTGAAAGTTTGTTTGTATTGTTGTTTAAGTTTTTTGAGAGAGAGCCTTATGTAAGTCTTCGAGCCTCTTTATATAGTAGATTGCCTTCGACCCGAAGAAAGATATTCATAGTCCAATTCGGACTCTGAAACCTAATACCACAAGGACATTGCTTCATTCGTTTATACTAATCATCTGCATGACACGTGTCCAGCCGCGTGGTTCACGGCCTCCGCGCTGCCCAACTATGTAGACTCAAATCAGGAAAGTCCTTATCCCGCGAGGTGTCACAGTCCTTGTGGAAACCTATCTCGCGCGGGCCGCGGACTCAAACCAACCCGCGAGCTCCTGAAGCTTGTTTCCATCTCGAGCGCCCCTAAAGCTAGCGAGACTTAAAAGGCTTTATATTAAATGAGCCATAGGTATTGGCCCAAATGTTATCCAAAACTTATTATGCAGTCTTGGACCAAAATATCCACTGGGCTCAAACATTGCCCCCTAGGCCTTGAGCTTTGGATTATCCAAAACGTCTAAGCGAAAAGGCCTTATAGAGCACGTTACGGAACTTTGAAATTTGGAAGGTCCTGATATATCGGCGTCATCGCATCCCTTGAATTAAAAGACATTACGGTTCGTCTCTTTAAAAACACGAAGCGGGTCCCAACATTTCATCACCCCATCCATTGCTTTTCCCTTCTGCCAACACAAACCTTCGCTGCCGTCACCACTCTACCCAGAAAACACGGCTCCCAAACCAATCATCCGAGATCGGAACCTTAACATTATAGCGGCGATCGGCTGTTCTACCTATTTCGGTCGGCGTTTGTCCGCGAACCCCCCCAAGGAGCACCCGTTTATTTCCTTGAGAATGGGGAAGCCCTACTCGGCCCGACTCCTTCTCAGCATTTCTCTGCCGCCTACCTCAACCTATACACCGACCCCGTGCGGCGTCCAATCTTTGCTCACCGTCGTGAACCTGGCGACTTCGCGAGCTGGGCTCAGCAAGCTCGCTCCCATGTCAACATCCGAGTGTGAGAATGGCCGAACATCACCGGCGAAGAGCAAGCATGGTATGAGGCTTGCCTCCAGACCGATAGGCCGATCTGGGAGGCGACGGGCATAGCCAAGGCTATCGCCTTGAGCTTTTCGCTGCCTTCCTCTACTGATAGGGCGCCGATCGCTGCAGCAGCGTGTCTATGGAACAGCGCCACCAACACCTTCGACTTTCCTTTTGGGCAGATGAGTGTCTCTCTGCTGGATATTCTTGCTATCACGAGGCTACCGGTCCACGCGAAGCCATACGCGCCAGGTGATTTTGCGACAACTGAGTTCACCTACACCTGCAACCTAGGAGCACACCATACCCTGAAGGCCTCATTCCCAGTTTGGAGGAACTATTTTATCTAGCATGCAGAGCCGCACGAAGGAGGTATTGCTTTCCTTGAGTACTGGCTAAATAAATTTATTTTCTGTGGTAGCGCTCACAAGCCTACGGACAAGTGGACGAAACTAGCCGAAGCACTCTACAATGGAATTGAGGTTGGGCTGGGGCAGCCCATATTGGGTGTACTCTATCGAGACCTACACACACTCTCCTTGAAGCCTTTCCATCTGCTGGCCAACCCGCTATGGATCATGGACCTATGGCTACAGCTATATTTCCCTCTCTTCAGACGTTCCCCGCAAGCCTTTCTACCAGAGGACCAACTGCTTGGGTTTGCAGTATGAAAGAGTCCGGTGAACCGCACTCCTTTGTCCTTCTTCGCCAGCCTATCCATCCTTTACAACCAATTGGAGCCTCCCCCCACCATAAACATGATGGTTAGTCGACGCCATCCTGAAGTCCTAGCGGAGGGCTTCTTTCCTCGTCCTAACTCCGTATCCGATGCCAAGACGAGCTTTATGAGGGAGGTTTCATGCTGCGATCTTCAACTTGCTGAGGAGGACCAAGGTTTTGAGGTGTACGCTCCCAATCATTTCGCCAGACAGCTTGGTTTTATCCAAGGGGTTCCTTATCCAGTCCTTCATTCAGTGAACAAGTATACATCTTGGCGCATGATCGGCGAGGCGGACTGAATCACCCCGCTGGCGAACATTTTCCCGCTCACTCCGGGCCTGCTTGAGATTGAGCCTGCCTTAGGTGTCGACCTCGCATACCTCTCCTTGTGGCGCTCCCTCTTTGATAATCATTGGGAGTATGCAGATGATGACATCTTTGCCGCCATCTTCTCTCCCCTATACGACACATTGGGGGAATCAGACCGCGCCGTCCTTGACGTCCCGCGTGGACAAGCAAGGACATCACAGATAGCAACAATGAGGCCCAGGCTAGCAGTGCCCCCTGACGCCCAAGTGCCTCGCCAGCCAACTGGAATCGTCATCAGGGAATGCGATTCCGCTCCTGCGGTATGTCAATGACTTTGTCATTTTTCAACACTTTTGTCTATTTCATGCGAAGTGACTTCCTCTCTAATTTTTTTATCCCTCTTTCACAGACTGTACCTCGCCTTAGATCCTCCAGGAGACTTGCCGCTGCAACATACAAAGGGAAAGCTACTGCGCAAGAGGAGCCCGCAGCGGACCCCGAAGATGAGTCTGTCCCGACCATCCCAAAGTCGACAGGTGGCGAGAGCTCGCGCAAGCGTCCTGTTGATGTTGAAGAGGAAGTGGTGGAAGTCTTGCGCTATCAGCAAGAGCACGGCTTGGTAAATGCCCTTTTCTCTTGTAACCAATTTATCTAAGTCAGTAATGACTTACTAACTCTCCATTTGTAGGTTCGTCACCGCCGCACTCGCCCCTGCTTCGACAACGCTGAAGGGGAAGCAAGTATAACTGAGACCCCTATTCTGGAGGTGATTGTGGCTGAAGAGACATGTGCTATACCTGAGGATATTGAAGAGCAACCTCCTTCACCAACCGGCGCGCCGGATGACTCAGGCTTGATGCTGCCTCTCCTGGTCCTATTCAGGACCAAGGGCTCAGCCATCTAGTCCCAACTCCAGACTTCGCTGCCTCTTCTGCAATTCCGCCAGAGGAGACTCAACCAGAGGTGATGCCTTCCCCACCGAGGTTGGAGCCGGTCATTCAAGCGCTTGAAGAACGAGAGGTGTTAACAGTGTCTGCCGCCCCGCCAACTGTCTCGGAGGTTGAACCGGTCACACCTTCTCCGGTGAAGCCGACCACCAAAACAACTTCCTCTCTGGCCACCCGGACTGCCTGTCTCTGAGCTCGGGTAACTCCATCTGCTGATCCAAAACCGATTCGCCTGGCCCGAGGCTTTCTTCATGGCCTAATAAGACAAGACCCCAACATGAATGTCTTTGAGTTGGTGCGACGCGCTGGTGAGGCTCATGGTGCCTTGGTCCACCACCTCATCTACAACAGCCCCGCGTTGGACCATTCCTTAGAGTTGATCAATGCGGTCGAGCTGCAAGCCCGTCGCGTCAATGATGTGGAGGCCCAATCAACTGCTCAGGAGAGAGTCCGCCAAGCCTTAGACATCCCAATGGTGGCTCTTTTGAACCAACTCGAAGATATGGAGGTTCCTGAGACAACCTCTGAAAACCCCTGTACCTTTTATGCTAGGCAAGTGGAGACTTTAGAAGCTCAGATAGCGGAGCTGCAGGTTCAACTTGCTCAAGCTCGCCACAACCTCGTGCAGGCTGAAGTTGCCGAGGCGCGCGTACAAGCGGTAGAGGAAACTCAAGAGGCTCTGGACTCAGCCACTGCTGCTGCGGACGAAGCCCAAGCGCAGGTGGTTGTTGAGGAGTTGGCCTTAGAAGGCCTTCTCCTAGACTTGTATAGGGCCTCTAGGAAGGTCTAGTTTCATTTTCCTTTTTTGTTACCCCCCATGTATGAACCTTTGCATTAGGTATACTATTTAAGTACTTATTGCCCATTAACTCTGTCCCGCGCTTGCTGAATCTTTCATATTTCCAACAATAAATGCCTCGGTTCAGAACAAGTCTTCCATTGAGATTGGGTAAAGGTCTCTATGTGACTGTTTGCTTGAAAAGGAGGAAGTCACTATAGATTCACGCATTCACCTTATCTCTAAAGCCCATATCTCGGAGCAAAGCTCTGCATGCAGGACACATATCAAATGGAGTCAGTCCCTTCTTTCTATAAGAGAATCCGCTGGCCGGGTTTGGAACATCGATCAAGTCTTTCTACCCCCTCGCTATGGCTCCTTCTTCCTTTCTGTTCATCCTTTTGTCCCTGCTTAAAGCGAAACCACCATTTCTCCTGCTCATCGTTTGCTCTGATGAGTTTCGAAATCTACTCTTAGGCCAAAGGTGGGTTTCAAAATCTACTCTTAGGCCAAGCCTCCGTCTGGAAGAACAAATGGTTAGGGTACCTTCTACCCTGCGCCTGCTGTTCTGTCCATGTGTGAGGTTTTTGAGGCCCTTCGCCCATTCGTGCTTCAGGAGCTTGCCAGTGTCCTTGAAGCACCTTCTGAAGCTTGGCTGGTAGCATGAGGAACCCCGTTCCAGTGGACCTCTAGCCTCCCAGTGCGTCGTCTCTTGTTCGTTCTTCGTTCCCATAATATGTTTAGGTCTAGGTTTCTAATATCCCCAGATCTACGCTAGTAGGTGTGGTAGATCTATGCGCTTAAGCGTATAGTAGTTAGATTCCATTATTTTGCTAATGTGTTTGCTTCGGCCGCAAAGCTGCTTATGAAACTTGTATCAAAGTACCAGAAGGGAAAAATATGTGATTTTCTTTATTTAGGGCCTCTGGAATAGGCCCCAATCTTGTATTTGTCTTTTGTTTAGACTTTGCACGTTTATACGGAAAATAAAGAGAGAAAAGAAGGGATTAACATAACTAATTTGCATGTAAAACTTTATTTAGGACCTCTGGAATAGGCCCCAATCCTGTACTGGTCTATTGGTTAGACTTTGTACGTTTCCAAAGAAATGATCTAATTACATGCTTCTCTCTCAGGATGCCCCCTAGTGTGAGGCGATGGAGCGTTAGTGCGATGGCGCGTAGCACTATTAACAGTGGTCGCGGGATCAGGAGGAGGTGGAGGATCCTCGCGCTCCCAAACACCAGTGATATGGCGCTTTAAGAAACGACCATTAATAGGATTATGGTGGATGGTGCCGTGAAGGTCGCGCAAGTGGTATGCCCCCTTGGGTAAGATGTGATGAATGATAAAGGGTCCTTCCCACCGAGCGGACCACTTGCCCTGGCCCTCGGTTTTCTCCCCCAGTGGTAGCACAGTGCGCCATACTGTTTGGCCCTCTGCATAACTCCGACCTCTGGTGATTTTATCATACGACCGCGCAACGCGCTATTTCTGGAGGATGAGATTGTTGAAAGTAGTGATACGGTGTTCGTCGAGGTCTTCGAGCTCCTGCCACATTGCCTGAACGTAATCGTCACCAAGTAATTGGTGTTGTTCATGGACGCGGAGCGAAGCGACGCGAATCTAAAGGGGGAGGACGGCGTCATGACCAAACATGAGAGCATATGGGGTGGTATCTGTCGGACCATGCTTGGAAGTGCGGTAGGCCCACAATGTATGGTAAAGCCCTAGATGCCAGACGCAGGGGTTTATTTCTAGCATCTTGCGCAAGATACAGAGGATAACCTTATTGCTCGCCTCTGCCTGACCATTGGACTGTGCATAATAGGGGGACGAATGTAGGAGCTTGATACCATAGCCGGTGAGGAACGTGACCACAGAATCGGCCATGAAAGCTGTCCCCCGGTCCGTCACGATGCACTCCGGAAGACCAAAGCGGGAGATAATGTTGCAGAAGATAAAGTTGCGGACCAAGGTCGTCGAGGCGACTTTGAGTGGTTCGGCTTCAACCCACTTGGTAAAGAAATCGGTGGCCACGATAATGAACCTGTGCTGCTCGGAGGAATGGGGGTGAATAATGCCGACGGAGTCAATCGCCCATCCTCTACCTGGCCATGGTTTAATAATTGGCTGCAACGGAATGTTGGGGATGTGTTGCACTGGTCCGTGAGCCTAGCAATCCTGACAACCTTTGGCGAAAGCGATACAGTCCTTGAGAATGGTAGGCCAGTAATAACCATGGCGACGGATTAGCCACCGTATTTTGGGCCCTGCCTGGTGCGAACCACAAACCCCGCTATGAACCTCGCGCATAAGCCGCTTAGCCTCGTTGCCATACACGCAGCGGAAGTCATTACCGTCTTCACCCCGCCGGTGAAGCTCACCATTGCGGAGCACGAAGTTGAGGGCGAGAAACCTCATTTGCCGCGAATGAGTGGCATCCTGAGGGTTCATGAGGTAGGCGATGAATGGTAGCCGCCAATCCTCGCCAATAGGGTCTAAGGCAGCGACGACAAGAGAGTCTGCCTGATATTGCCCCCTAGCAATAAAAGAAGGAAGAGTGCGTCGTTCGACCTTGAGTAATCGTTCGCGCCCAAGACTGCATAATAAGTTTTGGATAACATTTGAGCCAATACATGTGGCCCTTTTAATATAAGGTCTTTTAAGTCTCGCGAGCTTCAGGGGCGCGCGAGATGGAGACAAGCTTCAGGAGCTCGCGGGATGGTTTGAGTTCGCGGCCCGCGCGAGATAGGTTTCCACAAGGACTGTGACACCTCGCGGGATAAGAACTTTCCTCATTTGAGTCCGCATAGTTGGGCAGCGCGGAGGCAGTGACCCACGCGGCTGGACACGTGTCATGCAGATGATTGGTATAAACGAATGAAGCAGTGTCCTTGTGGTATTCGGTTTCAGAGTCTGAATTGGACTATGAATATCTTTCTTCGGGCTGAAGGCAAGCTACTATATAAAGGGGCTCGAAGACTTACAGAAGGCTCTCTCTCAAACAACTCAAACAATAATACAAACAAACTTTCAACCTAGTTGATACTTTCGAGCCGCTCAAATCCCTAGTTCTAAGCGCACGTTGCCTTAGTTCTCATAGTCCTTTCGGACTCGTCTTCGATCACTCGTGATCCTTCTTGGTTGCTCTGCTCGCGACACACCATGAGTATCGATTCGTTTTGTGCTTGTAATTCCTCGTCCGGAGGTGGCACCGGAGCCCTACTTTCGATTGATTTAGAAGTACAGGTCAGCGCATCACAACAACAACCCTACTACATTCCGCGTCCGCACGGTGGCACGCTCCACATCCATAGAAACATTGACTGCTACCATCCCTCTGCTCCTGCTGAGGATCGTGGCCAAAACATATATATATTCTCCATCGAACTTTAAAAAAGAAATAAAAAAAAAAGAAACTCTCTATCGAATTTATATTGGATGAACTATATATAAACAAATATATAGATACATATATATATATATGTATAATTTTCTCTTTTGGAAAAATTATTTATGCATATATATATATATATATATATATATATATATATTTATGTATGTATGTGTAATGACATGTATATAATTATTCTCAGTTCGAAAATATGAACTCATTTGAAAATATATAATTATATAATTATATATTTTCGAACTGACATGTATATATGAGTTCATATATTCAAATGAGTTCATATTTTCGAACTGAGTATAATTATATATATATATATATATATATATATTTCACATTTTAAATTTAAGCACGAGTAATGAAAAAAATGGTTTCAAAAACATCTTTTTATAGAATAAAAACAAAATAATCTAGAGTCATTGGATATGAAAGGATAAGATTGTATTTTTTCCTAAAACTGACATAACCATGATTTTTTTATTTGATGATGTAGATAGGTGACTTGGCATGCCACATAAGATTAAAGTCATAAATCATAGACCTTAATAAGGCCTAGAAACATTTTCCTAAATTTTTCTTCCTGTTAAAGGAGAAAAGATAACGAGAATAACGATCTACTCATTCATTGATAGAAAGGCCTATTTATATGCATTACATAGAGTCTCCGGAAGGATCTAGAAGATCTATCAACTGTAATCTATTTTAATAAGGAAACCGGATTAACCAATCCTACGTGTATTAGGGCAAGACACATAACAGAAAGACGGAAATATAATTTCCTTAAACACTCCCCCTTGTGTTGCGTCCTTAATACGTCACGGTGCTTACGGTGTTGTCTCGGTAAAAACCTTGCCAAGTAAAACAAAAACCTCGTGGGTAAAACAAAAGACTTGGACGAAAGGAAAAAGAGCACAACGCACCAACTACAATTGAAGATAACATGTGATGCATGTAGACTCCCCCTGATGTCTACACAATGACTCCCCCTAATTGGTAACTCAATCTCAGAGTACAGATAAACGGCGCAAGTCAATGCACTTCACATATTTCAAAAGTAGACTTAGGCAACGATTTAGTCATTAAATCTAACCACAACATCGTTAGATCAGACTTGCTATACTTAGCATTACTTTGATCTTTAAGGAGAAGGTTGCCTAACAACTCAAAACATAAGTTCGCGTTGAAAATCATATTCACGCATGGCATGACCTTTGTGTACTTAAACAGTCATAACTTCTTCGATACAATAGGTATGGATGAACCGTATAAAGGTCTGAAAACGAGACACACGTAGCTTTCCAACCATATAAGGTCCATAATCTAGTTCATCATGAGCTGATCACAAAGCTCAGTCGAAGTTGACTGTTCTGCCAAAGCAGATTCTCGGACCGATCCGTTGTACTTTATGAAAATAGCCATAACTCACTCAATATGATAGGTGTGATCAAATGGTTGATGTCCCTGGAAAGTAGACACATAGACCTTTCCAATGGTACCAATTTCACCATTTTCCAACGAGTGGGCTATCCTGTAGGTCCCGTGGACGTTGACCTACGAAACTGGGCAGATTCTGATTTCGCCTTTAATGTGTCTTTCTGTACGGATGAATAAGCCTAAACTTTTCATAGAAGAAATTACTACCATTACATTGGCGTTGCGTGGGCGCATCCGGCCACTACCTTGATGTTCCTTCACACTCATCTAAGAGGGAGCGAAGATGCTCGACCGCTAGGAAGAGAGTTGAAAGACTAAGGAGAACTTGGCCTTACAAGTTTATAGTGAATGAGATGTCATGTCAAGCATATTGTAACAAGTACATGAATATGCTACCGTACTTAGATGGAGAATTTCTCCTAAGACTTCTTCGTTATATGGACGAAACAAGTCTTCTCAAGACTTCGACCGATCAAGGGATACATATAGGCATAACTTCATTGTCCTTTAGATGGCCTTAAGCCGATAGATGAATAAGCATCATCAATAACGGTCCTCACTTTCGAGACCAAGTGTTCCCAAGATCCTTTCATTCTTAATTTTAGATCAATGGCATCTCTTAGTTTAACAAGAGTTCATCACGATTCATCTAGAATTTACACGCAAATAGGCATAATTCTTCATATCCCTTCCCTAATCAAGTAGATACTTAGCAAATACCTTGCAAACGCGCTCCGTGGTCAGGAGCCACTTGATTTAGGTGAAAACCGATCTATTTAAGATCTTTATGTACATCTCTTAGTTCCCAACAAAGAAAAGTTGTGACCATAAGCTGCTTGTTCAGTTTTTCAGAAACTACCTAACTGACAAGGTAGTTGAGTGCAATGACATCCATTACGAGAGTATATCTCATCGTAGTCAATTCCAGGACATTTGTGAGAGACCTTACGCTAGAAGGTGAGTCTAAACTCTTTTTCTCACTACGCTTTCTAACAAAGACATAACTGATAGAGTTTACACTTGAGGTGTCGGTGTCACTTGACCAAAGCACTATCTCTTTGTTTAAACTGGATCACATCTTTCCATTTAGGCCAATCTACAACGTTAGTATTTTCTCAACGAAGTATGGTTCGATATCAAACTCATTAAACCACGTCATCATGTACACCGGTGTAATTTCTAAATGTAGAGATCTTTATATGGATTGGTATTGACATTGAGGCGTCCCCCAATGATAACCATAATCCAGTATTAACAGACGAATGAGTATCATTGATTAAATGATCATGTTGTGCCAAACTCGCATTCTTCCTTGGCGCGTATGTATCGAACCAAGTGGTCTCCCCTTAAACCGTGGGAGCTACGGCCTAGCGACACCATCTACCACATTTGTGGTGTCACCATGCCACCATCTGTGGGTGACGACATGTCCTCTTATCCGGACATCAACTTGTCCTTATCTGGACATCAATCCTTACAGGCATGTTTGCAGCATGTATATGTGATCTCGTCACTTTAGAGAACTTTATGAGACACAGTAGGGACAAACCACGACAATTCCAAGTCGTTCTACTTGAACATTCTTGTTCTTATCTCTCCCTAACGACGGGAAGACTGGCTCAACAAAGTGACATAAAAGAGATCGCCTGTCAAGGTTTCTATAGAAATGGACTATAGTCAGAAGCTTATCTCTTATTCAAAGACAATATTCATCAAATAACCCATCATTGTGCACTTGTGGAGGCGCAATTTGGCACATATAACATGTGGACAATATAGATTGTAGAACGTTAACTCAATCTGTTAATAAATATGCATACCGTTACAACCGTAACATAAAGAGTTGAATGATGGTGGGCAAAGATGAATAAGTAAAACTATGACCCTGCTACAAACCATAGCCGTTGGTCTTACGGGTCCAAAAAACCGCTGGCCTTACCGCCGGGACCGGTCAAAAAGAAACCGGTTGAACTAACCGCCGGCATCACCGGACCTCTATTTTACATTTCCTTTAACGGTTCACTATTTTCCATAGCTCCAAACGCTACTAAATTTTGTAAGCAGGTAGACATGGGCGTTAGGATTGCAAAACCGCCAGCCTCAACCACGGAACCGGCCTAAAAGGTGCCGAACCGTCCGTCGGAGTCGCTGGACATCTGTGAACACTTATGTTGAGCGGTTCACCATCTTCCAGGTCTCCAAAGGCCACCAAATCTTGCGAATAGGTAGGTTTGGATGGTAGGAATTAGTGGCCGCAAACAGAACCTCAAGAACTGGTATAAACATTGATGAACCGGTCCTCACAATGACTGGTCCGCAAGCTGCAAAACCGGAAATTCTAGGTTTTTTCAACTTTTCAATCATTGTTAAGGTTCCTCATAACATCTAATTGTTATGGCTTGAGTTAAACCAGTGTGAACATCACCATAGCATCATTATGCCTCAAAGTGAACAATGAGAAGCCATCCAGGCCAACATCTTATATATCATTCTTGTAGAATCACTCATAGACATTGTAATGTCTTACTTAGTGAACAACGACTTAGCATCTTGTTTATACTAGTCTCTACATTTCATTATCTTTAGCATAAGAGGGTGTCACTCCTAATCATTGCTAAAGAATAGGGTTTACAAAACGATTAACGAGCATGGCTAATGAGAGATCATGGGGGTTCTTTTGCGTCATATGTGCTTGTGAAAGCATGAGTAGTGCCTCCATTGTATAGGAGGATGACGCGGACGGCTTTAATGCCATTTATAAGCCGTGAGCATTGCTCATGGCTCCACCAAGTTGTATTTTGGTGATCTTTGATCTCAATGGTTACTTTGCTCAAAACAAAGGATGTCCGTGAGAGTCTTTACTCTATAGTATACGGATCATCAAAACACGTCCAAAATTGTCCCTGACGATTTATGTTAAAGCCTCCATGAGTCGATGTCTCCATTCTCATCATTGATGACAATAACCGATTCAATTAACCGAATCTTAGTGACTCATGAATGTTGCGCATGCATTATAGTGATACATAAGAAATTCTCATCAATTCTCACAATGTGTTTATAGGTGATAAACGTTGGCGTGAATATCATTAAGTCATAGTACGGTTCGATTGCTTCCTTATGCATAAAGAGCATGTATGACTTTAATCATAACGCCATTAGGCATTGAAACTTGAGCATTAATCCGCTCTTTAATTATTTGTGATGATCTAATCATCGTAGTCACAACGGATTTATAAAACACTAAATCCATGAATAGTTGTCTATTCATTGCAATAAGCTAAGCACTCAATCTCGGTATAATACATTCATATACCAGAATGTAGAGACAACAGTTTTATGTCAAGACATAGAAACCGAAATATGTTAACAATTTCGATGGAGATTGAAAAAAGGTATTGGAACCCTTTAGAGTGCATTCCATGACATGTAATACTACAAAGATGGACAAAACAAGACTTAGAACATGCCAAAGTTGGCAAAACAGGTCGTGAGCGCTATATATAGGGGCGGCGCCATCGCCAACGGCTCACTATTGGATCTTGTAGAGAAAGAGGAGGATTTTTCAACATCCAATTTTGGATGACATATAGCGTAACGCAAATTCCTTTCTGCAATTGTGAATCCGCTGAAGAGTGTAGAAAACTACTCTTGTTTGTAATGTCTTTGCAATTGTATAAGTGTGCATTGTGCCACACTTGACATCACAAATCCTCTTTTGATCCAAAACCGATGTGCATTTCGCCACATCATGATATTTAGCCTTTAGAAACGCCACCTTATAATAACTGGTGGTCCAATGTAGTCCAATGTAGTGTCATATTGTAATGTGATATATTGCATTATATATAGCTTATGTAGATCGAACCATATGTGCAAGACAAAATTCGAATATATATGCCAACAATTGTATCGAGGTCTTGACCATGAATTTAATTCAAAATATAATGACTAAGTAACTTTAGTCAAATATGTGAGTTATACACGCTTTCACAAAACTTAGAAAAATAAACGGATTTGTAGTCACTTAGACTATTAAACCGAAATCATGCACTTCATATTTTCCACAATGTACTTTTTGTTTTTAAATCCGTAACTGTGAGAATAATATTCTCTCTTCTTCTATATAGTGAGTTTCTGGTTTTAAGAACTTCATATATTTCTTGTATACATTGACCATATTATTGCTTTCTTTGCAATTAGGGAACCGATGTATAACCACATCAATAACATGATTTTTCTTTTACTAGCCCAATCTTTATATAACATGTGGGGTTCGAGGCGTTGCCTCCCCCTCTTTTTTTAGAACGCGTGACACAAATTTTGTCACTTTTTTTATGTCAAATATGGGGCTCATGTTTCGGTCAATTATCTTAAAACAACAAGATGAAAGATTAACCATTATCGAGATATGATAATTAATTCCAAGTATTGAATTAGGTCAAGACCAAGGTTTATAGTAACTCAATTCGATGTAAACCGTGACAAATTCCGTCACAAATCGATGTAAACGTGACAATTTCCGTCACAAATCGATGTAACCGTGACAATTTCCGTCACAAATCGATGTTACCAGCAACAATTTCCGTCGCAAATCGATGTTTGTCCCTTTATTAACCACGACAATATTTCGTCGTAATACCGTGACTTGTCAAACTGTCATAAATTTCAACTTTGATATGAGGGGTCCCAATTCCTCACATCAACCCACGTTATAAAAAAGGTGAGGGTAGAAGAAGGTTACGAAGCCCGGCTATAAAATTAATTAAAATTCAAAAGCGGCAACTTTTATAAAAGCTTACTTGCTAGTTTGCCAAATAAACTGTATTTAAGAGAAGTTGCTCTTGCAATTTTCATGCGTGCTGCGAAGTTACTTTCGCAATTCCATTGAGATCCGTCGCGCGAAAAATTTTATGAAAAATATAACATATGCTTAGTCATATTCACCATATATATAAAAACAGTAAACTAATTAAATAGTTACTACTGTAAATAAATTGGTTTTACTCGTGAGGTAAAAAGTTTTTACCTGGAGGGGCAAGTTTTACCGTTTTGCCCCTCGTAAATTATCTGATTTCCCAGTAGGGTAAAATCCCCTTTTCTCTGGGTCGGATCCGAGTCGGGATATTTTGAGATCGAAGGAGATCCGGTCGCTGGGATCGAAGGAGCGGGTTTGGGTCGAGGCCGGAGCGGAGCGCAAGGCTGCTGGGCTGAGCTGCTTCCGGACGACTGCGTTGGGGACGACCGCCGACGGAGACTGGACCGACGGCGCCTGGGCTGACCTTGTCCTCTGTTTGGGAAGCAAGTCGGGAGCAACGTCGTGAACAGAGGATTGGGTTGCTGCCGATGGCTTTGGGATCTAAGGAGATCCGGGGCGAGGGAAATCCGGGTTGCTAGCTGGGGTAGAGCCGCCTAGGTGAGGAGGCGCGCAGGGTTGAAGTTGAGCGCCGGTGGAGCTTCGAGACGAGGGGGTACGGCGGCTGTTGACAAGCTAGGGTGCCCACAGTAATTTAGTGGGTGCCCAGAGAAAAAACGGTGGGGTTTTCCTATTTAGGGTTTCGTTATCAAGCTCGAGTCGGGTTAGAGCACAGTGTTGATAACGTGTTAAAGGAGAAAAGATAACGAGAATAACAGTCTACTTATTCATTGATAGAAATGCCTATTTATAGGCATTACATAGAGTCTCCTGAAGGATCTAGAAAATCTATCAACTGTAATTTATTCTAATAAGTAAACCAGATTAACCAATGCTACGTGTATTAGGGCAAGACACATAACAAAAGGACGGAAATATAATTTCCTTAAACACTTCCTAGTTTTAGATAGATAATCACCGGTGTTTCTTTGAAGTAGAAAGACTTAATGTTTTGAAATTTCAATTTTACATTGAAATTGAAATAAGTAAAAAAAACAAAACATATTTATTCGAGAAAAATAGTAGAGATTTCTGTTAACGGTAGGATAGATTTTGTGATTCTGTGATCCAAAACTCCCGATCTACGACCGTTGTAATAAAGACGAGGGATGAGCACAAAATTAATAGAGAGGGGAAGAAAACAGAGGTACCAACCGCAAGGAACCAACCGTGTAATAAGTATCTTCTTCTGCCCAAATAGTCTTCCCATTTAAGTAAAGTTAGTTGAAGATGGGCACACACACACAGACACATTGAGTGACAAAGTGGCCAACCTCTCTCTGTCTTTCTTCGTCATCATGATTCATGATCATCCAACATCCTCAGCTAGCTTAAACTAAAATTATAAATCCCACTAAAGGTGAAAGGTGGTTGTTAAAGAAGAAAAGCAAATTCATACAAGCAAGAACCAGATTCAAAGTTGTAGAGCGAGAGAGAGAGAGAGAGGGTCTGTCATAAATAACCATTTTTGTCTTGTAAAGGTGTGTGGAAAAGAAGCACGCGGTTGTATAACAAGGAAAGCTGGTAGACTAAGGGGAAGCTTACCCTTCTCTTCTCTTCTCTTCTCTTCTCCGTTGCAGCTTTTCCAAGGGTCTTTGGAAGCTTGGATGGTCTCAATAAGGTACAAATGATCTCACTCTCATATGTTAATTTCCCTTTTGGGTTTTTGCTTCTTTGTCTTCAAGATTGGTAGAAATGATTTGTGATTTTAAGGAATTAGTTTATATAATTTAATTGATATATGGAGCAAAAAGGAGCATATCTATTGATTTCCGGAATATTTCAGATCAATTATATATATTTTTTCTTGGGATCTCTCTTGTTTTTTTTTTCAGTGTCAGATGCTGTTTCCTGGAGAATTATAGTCTTGTTACCGTTAACTTGTACCTAGCTCTCTCTCTCTCTCTCTCTCTCTCTCTCTCTCTCTCTCTCTCTCTCTCCGTGTTTTGTGCCTGCAAATTTGTTCTGTGTTTTTGGCCGTTTGTTTTTGTTCTCCAGTTGGAAATCCTTTCAAATCCAAATATGGTGGTAAATTATATAAGGATAATTAACATGATACTGGGTGTTTGAATACACCTTTTAGTTTTCATCTGATCTATTTCTAGTACGCTCTCATATCTGTTGTTGGTGTATAAAATAAGGGTAATTTTAAGGTCGTTTGGAGCAATTAACCGGCTGGAGTTCCGATTCCATGATTTGTATTCACTATTTTATAGATGTTGAAACTGTAGAAATCTCTCTCTCTGTTTCAGATGACATTTATGAGATTTCCCTTGTCCTTACTTATAGAAGGATTTACTTTTGTTTTTTGGGGTAGTTGACCATCTCTGCCTGTGTTGCCCACTATCCAGTAAGGTTCATTTTGAATTTTTGAATCTTTGATTTGTAGTCAATGGCTAATTGAGACAATTAACCATCCAAAGATATATACATGTGAAAATGCAATATGGATGGCAAATATAGGTCTAATGTCCTAGTTTAAACGGCACGTGTAAGATGATTTTTGCTGTCTAAGAAGCCATCATCTGGCATGTGAGAAGAGGACTAAAAGCTTCACTTGTTGTTTGCATTTTGTATAGCTTCCACCCAGGAAACATATTTCCACTATGAAATTGTAATTTACAAGCAGCTTTAAAACCCTTAATTGTTTGATTGATTTCCATTTCAGGAACAAACAGGAATGCTAGGAACATGGGAAAGAAAGGGAGTTGGTTTTCTGCCATAAAGAGGGTTTTTTCACCACACTCCAAGGAGAAGGTAGTCAATGTAAGTAGATTCCTCTCATGCTTCCTTTCATCCTCCAAGTTTTTATTATTTTTATTTTTTTGGCAAGGACTTTCTTCTTCCAAGTGTTTGATGAACTTTTTCTTCCAGAAAATGCAAAATGCATTCTTTGATTTCTTGCTGATTCAAACATAGTGCATACTGTATACTCACACTTGTTTATCATATTGCAGGGTTTGGAGAAGAAAAGTGGAAAAGAAAAGAAGAAGGGAAAACCAAAAAATGGAGAAACCAATTCATTCATTCCCCTGTTCAGAGAACCGAGCAGCATTGAGAAAATTTTTGGGGATTTTGAAAGGGAGCAACATATAATACCTTTCAGACCTCCTATACCTGATGAGCAACGACAATCACCGCCTTCAGTTCTTCCGAGAGTTGCTTCTCCAAGGGCTCCTTCTCCAAGGGCAGCTTCTCCAAGGGTTGGTTCTCCAAGAGCCCCTTCTCCAAGACCGCCCTCTCCAAGACCGCCCTCTCCAAGAGCTCCTTCTCCAAGAGCTCCGTCTCCTAAGATCGTTCATCACCATAAGGAGATCAGCTACAGGCCGGAACCAACTCTAAGGAACCACCATGCTTCTGCTACTAAAATCCAGGCAGCCTATAGAGGTTATACGGTAAGCCTATATTTTGTATGATTGGAATTCAAGACGATTGAGAAATTTGAGGGTACAGCAATACAGGAAAACCTGATGGCTACTGCTAGTTTAGTTGATATATTAATCATTTCTTGTATTTCTGCTTTTTACTGTGTGCCATATTTAACAACTGTATATTTATTCTCGTATCATATAAGTGAAGACTTCTCTAGTCCCAAATCAGTACAATTCGTCCGATGTCCATCCAAGAGTCTTTCATATTATTAGTATTATTAATTTCTTTATTTTACTTTTTTTTAATGGAGGAAGAGGATGAAGAAATATAGATAGTGTTCTGTAACAATTCGTCCTAGGATCTGTTCAGTCATTGGTGTTATATACACAAAATGCTAGAGGAAGCCTATGGAACAAAAGTAGAAATAGAGTTTACGGTTTCTTCCATTATTGAATACACTCTGATGGCATATGAAGTTATTGGTATGATATACACAAAATTCTAGAGGAAGCCTATGGAACAAAAATTTAAATAGAGTTTTACAGTTTCTACCATTCTTGAATATCTGATACTATACGAAGTTATCTTTAGTAAGCCATTTATAGAACTACCTGTACATGATCATGTTTTAGCTTTTTGTAACAATTAATAGCTTTTTGTAACAATTAATAGTTCTTAGGGGTTCTAATGTTAATGATTTGACTCAGCTAAGATAATGTGGTACTTGTTGTACAGGCAAGGAGAAGCTTTAGAGCTCTAAAGGGTCTAGTGAGGCTTCAAGGAGTGGTTAAGGGACAGAATGTGAAGCGTCAAACAGCCAATGCCATGAAATACATGCAACTCTTGGTGCGGGTTCAATCTCAGATTCAGTCACGAAGGATCCAGATGTTAGAGAGCCAAGCAAGACGTGAAGTTCAATACAAGAATGACAAGGATGTTGAGAACACATTTGGTAAATGGACCTTGAGCCAGGCAGTAAGTTCATCAATTCTTTTACTGTATTATATATTTTCTTTTTCCTTTGCAATTCTGTATGCTACAGTTCTTAATGGACAAACAGAAAACGGATTTGTAAACCTGAAACATAAGATACAATATGGAAAATAAACCCCTAGCAATGGCAAAGCAACTTAACTTCCTGCTAATAAATCCTACGCTACGCGAATTTAGACATGAACACTAGTAATGTAATTGTAAACAGATACTGGTACATAGGCTCCCATTAGTATTCCACTTTTGTTCCATAATCAGATTTGGTTAAGCTGTTCATATTTAACTATCACACTAGGCCATATGCTTCAGACCAAAAAATAAAAAACTTTAAAAGATAAAAATAAAAATAAAAACGTTGATGTGCATGTTACTATTTAGTCTTCTTCCAAACAGACATAGATTAGGGAAAAATGGAAGTATTGAAGTAGTGTTGAGATATCAATCCCACATCGGGAATATGGAACCTTGCCTCTGGGTTAATAAGGGTTTGGGCCACTCCATCTATTACCAATTGGTTTTGAATGTGAACCCCAGACTACTTTATCATGGTATCAGAGCGGGTTACCCACGTCCACGTGTGAAGCTCAAAGGCCACACGCACTCCACGTCACCCAAAATGTTGTCCACGTGGTAGGCTTGAAAATTCGCCACACGTGCGGGGGCGTGTTGAGATATCAATCCCAAATCGGGAATATGGAACCTTGCCTGTGGGTTAATAAGGGTTTGGGCCACTCCATCCATTGCCAATTGGTTTTGGATGTGAAACCCAAACTACTTTATCATGTAGAATTGGCTAGGTCCGGTCACCAATCCGAGCCAAACCAAGATGGCTTCCATCTCCTAACATCATTACTATGCCATTGCCAAAAGGGCCATGAAAAGATATATAATTACCCTGCAACTACATGGACTAACTCTCCCTCTACATGTCTGTCAAATAACTAAAATGTGAGCCACTAACAGCTAAGCTCTCTACAAAGTTTAGGGTAGTGATCCTAGCTATGTGCATGAGCTGAACACAACACAATGCATACTGACATGGTCTGCTTCAGATAAAGCTCTTCTCAGTGGATCTAATGCCAAATGATCAAATCAGCTCATTCTTCAAGATGTTGATTATAATAGACCTTATGAATCTTCCTTTACCTGCATTTTTTGCCGTTCTTATTTAATGAATTTGGTCTATGCAATGATCAGTGACTTAATTCTGTATACTTGTCTGGTATGAAAGAGAAGAGAATACCTCTATTGATATGCCTGTATCTTTTTAAGTACCATACATCTATAAAAACAAAAAAGGAATCCTGATAACTGGAAGCAATGTGATGCAGTCTGAGATGGGAAATAATGATGACTGGGATGATAGCTTGCTAACAAAAGAGGAAGTAGAGGCGAGGATGCAGAAAAAGGTTGAAGCTGTCATCAAAAGAGAGAGAGCAATGGCTTATGCATATTCCCATCAGGTATTCCTTTTGCATCAACTGAATCAAACATCACCTGCACTATGGGGTTTTTCACCACCTCCCTACTGGCTTTTTTGACATATGCTACCGAGTCTGTAGTCTCATTTATTTCACCTTATTTATTGAGTTCTTCATTTTCACTGCTCTCTCATAATTATATCACTGTAGAATTTGAAGTCTTTAGTACCTGTTGACTTGCTGCATTCCGACTCTTGAATAAGTTTAGGGTTTCAGGGGATATGTATCTTGGAAGACTACCACGATTGGGATTTTTTACATCATTGATTAGTGTACTGTTTTCTTATTTTGTTATATTTTCTACTTCTGTTTGCCAACAGTTGTGGAAAGCTACACCTAAATCAGGTCAAACACCTCTAGCTGATATCCGATCCGGGGGTTTTCCGTGGTGGTGGAACTGGTTGGAACGTCAACTCCCTCCAAAAGAGCCTCCTGTTGAGACCAATGCAATGAAGACCTTTCAACCTACTCCTTCAAGACAACGTTCGGAGCTAAAGCAGAGCCCTTTGCCCCAATCAAGCAACCAAAGGCAACATCTTTTTGCATATGATAGCAATCTGGACTCACCGAAATCCTCAAAATCAACCATAAACCTCACAACACTAAAACAAGCACGAACACCGCCTCCCTTTAATATGAGTACTCCACAAGCAAACAGCTCTGGTCTATCAAAGTACGCAAGAGCAACAGCAGGTGGATCTGACTCCCCTTTCGGATTCCCACTAAAGGATGATGATAGCCTTATAAGCTGCCCTCCGTTCTCGGTTCCTAACTACATGGCGCCGACGGCTTCAGCCAAAGCCAAAGCCAGAGCTAGTAGTAATCCAAGGGAGAGGTTTATTGGGACTCCAAGCAGCGAATCAAAGAGAAGGCTCTCTTTTCCTTTGACTCAAGGTATTGGGTCTTTCAAGTGGAAGAAAGGTTCTTTTTTCTCTAATAATAAGGATTCTAGCTCTCAAAGGAATTTAGATAAGAACCAGTCTCTGCAATCTATAGAAAATATGAGTATAGATTCGACGGTTTCTATGCCTACAGGAGTTGGAAGGAGGCCATTTAACAGATTTGTGTGATTAAATTGTTTTGTTTGTTTTTAACCCTCCTTATACCCCCATTTGGTGTTTCTTTGTATGCGTGGTTGGTGATAGATTGAGTCGCAAGTTACTGGTGTAAAATAATAATAAAGAAAAGTATAGGAAATGATGATCTGGAATTTCTTTTTTTGCTTCTTATTTTCTCTAAGATTTGGGTTTTGGCAAGTATTTTGAAAATTGTTCCTTTTGGTTTGCCAAGCTTTGCTTCGATGTACTGTATAACAATGGACAAATTTCTAGAATTTATTTTCACCATGTTTTGAGGTATTAAATTTCCGGTAGACGATCATTATCATCCTAGAATTGTTTTCACTCCCTTTCCTTTTGCTTTTATTTTGTTTTCACTATAGAAGCGTAACTCTTAATTAGCAAGTTCTCTGTTCTCAATTTCGGAAGCTCTTTTTGACCGATTAACAGTGAAGGAACCATAAAATTTATTATCAACAACAGGATCAGTATTAAAAAGAAAGATAACAGTTAAGATGCTACAAGGCAGTAGTATGTGAAAGAATACAGAATTGTGAAGGTATGCTTGATGATTTCTCATTCATATGAAGCGTTTGTTACCTATACGATTACGATCAATCTAGATCCTTAAGATTAGCTATTACATAGATACACATGAATGTTGTGGATTGTGGGATTGCAGAGCGGTTACGATCCTGCTGATGTGTTGTTGATATTCTGTATGATCCTGCTGATTTGTTAACCCGAGATTGAGTTAACTGCTAAATGCAGGTGAGGAATTAACTGCTAAATGCTTATCACCCCTCCGGAAGCTGATGGGCCATTGACAGACAAGAAACTTGGAAACGAGATGTGATAGGCCTTTGGTTAGGGCTGGGCACGGGCTGGGACCGGCCACATATTTGGCAGGACCGGAACCGGACCGGCAGAGCTGAATCCGGGCCAGGCTTCCACCGGAAAATTTCCAGGACCGGCAGAAGACCGGACCGACAAAAAACCGGCCGGTCCTTCGGGTCTTCGGTCTTGTTTTCCTTCCTGTATTCACCCACCAACACTGCAACGCTGCTTTGTTTAAAATTCCAGAAAATGAAGTGAGGAAGAAGAGGAGATGGAGAGGGATTTGAGGAAGCTCAAATCGATATCCCAATCAAACTTTCAATAACAACAACAACAACAACAAAAATCCACAAATGAAAACCCTAAATTCCTAATTCTTCATCACCTACACCGACAACTCTGAAATCCCCGACCTTTAACCTCAAACTCCGATAAGCCCAAAAGTTCCAAATTCCAACCAAAATCTGGGGAAAATGATTAGATGAGGGATGTTGCGTTCGCGGCACACGTCGGCGGGAGTTGGGGCTGCCGGTCACAACCTTGTGGGAATCGCACTATGTAAATATGAAAATTCCAACAATATGAAAATCCGAACAATCTGAAAAAAGTCTCACCGATCTGAAGTTGAACAAAGTCGACGTACCTCTTGCTGATTGAAAGTTTGGGTCGGGGTAGTCACGGCGGCGACGACGGGTCAGCGGAGATTGAAGGTTTGGGTCGGCGGGGGATAGAGAGTCAGAGAGTGAGACTGAGGGTTTTGTGTAGGTGGGGTTAGAGATTGAGATAATTAAGAGATTAAAATTTTGGATTGATGTGGGTATAATTGTATGAGAGTCTGAGAATAAGGTTTGGACTTTGGAGATAACATGTTTGGAGGGTCAGTCTCGTCTCAGAGTTGTGTTTTAGGCTTCTAGAATCTAGGTTTAGTTTGAACTAAAAATCTCATGTGCTTGTACCCATAATAATAGTATGGAATCACTATAATAACCCTATAATAGAATGACATATAGGATGTGGGGCTTTCGGGCTTTATTTTTTTCTGCATTTTAGGGACTGGGCCGAACATCACCAAAACATACAAGGGCCCGGAAAAAAGTATGGACCGTCCCGACCGGGTCCGCCGGTCCACTTTGGTTTTTTTTTTTTTCTTCTTCGGTTTTTATGCCCAGCCCTACCTCTGGTGAAGATATCAGCAAGTTGATCTCAGGAAGAGACATAACCAACGTGAAGTTCTTTGCGGGTTACTTTCTCTCGAATGTAATGGTAATCCACCTCTACATGCCTTGTTCTTGTATGGAGGACTGAGTTAGAAATAAGGGAAATGACCTTGATATTGTCGCACCACAATTTAGTAGGGTGAAGAGGAAGCCCCAAATCTTTGAAGAGAATCCTAAACCATGAAAGATGAGAAGCGATGTATGCTAATTGTCGGTACTCAGCTTCAGTACTTGAACGAGAAACTCCATTTTGCTTCCTAGCTTCAAGAGATCAAGTTGGAGCCTAAGTAGATGCAAGTTCCAATAGTGGATATTCGTGTGTCTGAATCTCTAGCATAATCAGGGTCACCATATCAAGTCATGTTCAGAGTACTTGGAGTATAGAACAGGCCGTATGCAGGTGTATATTTGAGATACCGCAAAACGTGCTAGATCGCTACCCAATGAACAGTAGTGGGAGAATGCAGAAACTAACACACCTGATAGACTGCATAGGAGATATCAGGGCGTGTAAGAGTGAGGTACTGGAGAGCCGCACAACGCTTCGATACTGAGTTCCATTTGGTAAAGGGGTAACATCTGTGATACTTGATCTTTTACCACTTAACGGAGTAGAGACAAGATAAACATCCATCATGTTCGTGCGATGCAGAAGGTCCAGGGTGTATTTTGCTTGGGTGAGGGCTAGACCTGTAGAAGACTTTTATGCCTCAATTCCCAAGTTACTATGCAGGGGTCCCAAATCCTTCATAGAAAAAAATTTACCCAATTTATGAATAAGAGTATTGATGTGCTGAAGATGTGTGCATGTAGTGAGTATGTCATCAACATATATGAGCATAAACTACTTCACATTCCCAGATATATAAACAAACAAAGAGGAGTCTGCTTGTTATGCAGTGGAACCTTCTTCAAAACAGGTGGAGAGGCATGAGAACCAGGCACGTGGTGTCTGTTTGAGCCCATGTAAGGGTCGTCTAAGCTTACAAACACGCTTGGGGATTTGAGGATCAACAAAACCATGTGACTGCTGCATATATACATCTTCACTTCTTCAGTTAGATAACCATTTGAATGTCTAACTGCCTTATTGTCCATCCCAAAAAACAACAATAGCCAAAATTAATCGAATGGAAGAGTGCTTGATTACCGGGCTAAAAGTTTCACTATAATCCAAACCCTTTTGCTGCCGAAAACCCTTTGCAACCAGACGCGGTTTATAGCACTCTACCGAACCATCGAGTCGTTCCTTGATGCGATGGACCCATTTTTGTGGAAGGACATTCATGGTAGAAGATTGAAGGACAAGCTGCTAATTCTCAGCTTGAAGAAGGGCATTAAACTCTATGCTCATGGCAGTACGCCATTCGTGCTATTTGCGGCTTGGCTGTAGCAGCTGGGTTCAATCTCATGAATCTGAGATGTTACAAGCATCGCATATTTGGGGTTGGGTTTAGCAATTTTTCTTTGGCTTTGAGTGACTGTTTGCTCAAAAATCGTCTTGGCCGAGATGAGGGCCGAGGGTCTTGAGAACAATCGTCCTTGTTGATTGCGCATTTGCGCGGGCGTGTCAACTCGCGACCTGTTGGCCTAGTGAGGTTTTTGATAAATATTTTACGCCTCATTTGATTTTTTTTTTTTTTCAAGTGATTGTAGACCGAGAAATGAACTGTCTTAGCCGTTGGGTTCTCTTGTCTTTGTTGCAAAGACTTTCGGCATTTTCACCCATGCTGCTCTTTTTTTGTATGAGTTTGTGAGAAATAAAGTGCGAAACGTAAAAGAACAAAATCTAAATTGCATGAAACTTAAAGAACGAAAATTGAAGTAGTAAAAGAACGAAATCTAAATTGCATGAAACTTTAAAGAACGAAAATTAAAGTAAACGTGACAAATTAAATTGCATGTAATTTATAAAACGCGGAAGATTAAATTGCATGAAAATAAATTGCAGAAAGTTAAGAAAGCAATAAAAAGCAGAAGAACAACTAGGCTAGAACATGAATGAAAAAATTTATATTGTAGAGAATTTGGTGTTTGTATGAATTTGTATTGAGTTGAGGTGTGTTGGTCGAGGACCCTTCTTTACGATAAGCTATATGCCTCTTATTTATACTATTACAAACACAAGATTAAGAAAGGAAATAACCAATTTAATTCAATGAATATTTCGGTCTTAATGACCAAAAGAAATATGTTCCATATTGATTCTCTTTAATCGCACGCTGATTACTTTCTTCTTGCGGAACCGTTGTAATCTATTTGCTCTTAATTACATAATATCGTCCTTCATGCCTTTAAATACGATTTAAATCTCGGTTATTTATTTTCTCAATTTATATTGGCAATTATGAGAAATCGCCGATATTTCCTTCATCGATTATGTATCGGCAATTATGATAAATCGTTGTTACTTCCTTCTCTTTTATATATCGGCGATTATGAGAAATTACGGTTATTTTCTTTCTTTTTAATTTCTTCTCTAAAAGTTAATATCTAATAAAATTTTATTATGAAATTATATTGAGATATTGCTAATAAAACATCAAATTTCCTTATCTATCGGCCAAGATTTCAAGGGCCGATTTACCAAAAACGGGTTCAAACAGTGACAGGTCGGGATTGAATTTCATTAGTGATGAGATGGGAGGAAATTTGGTTGGAGTGATTAGAAATTTCATGGGTGGGAACCAGAGAAATGGGGGGGAGTTGGCAAGGAGTGTTGTTTGAGAATTGGTTGCGGATTGAGGATGAATATTTGAATGGGTATTGGGATTGATCGCTGGGATGGAGGGAAGATGGTTTCTGATACAGCGTTGATAGGTGATAAGAGGGAGAGGCTGGTTTGGTGGTGAGGACGAATTTGGGGGAGACTGATTTGGAGGAGGTGATGTCAGTGATTACTTGGGATTGTATGGTTGGCCTTTGAATTGGATGGTGAGCTAAGGTAGTAATTGTTGAAGTGATGACACTTACAGGAAGGGAATTTTGGTGAAGAGGTGCCTCTGGAGGTGCACTGGGCATGGTTTCTTGAAAAGGAAAAGAAGAATCATAAAAAAGAATAGATTAAGTCTTGTTATAAGATGAGATAACTTGCTTACTAGAAAGTAAATAATACGAAGAGAGAAAGATAGATGGGACAAAGGTGTGTTTCATTCACCCTTCATTAGCCCATTTATTTAAGGTTTGAAATACTTGATCACCACTCATATTGTAGCTTGGTGGTTACGTACTCTCAAGTTTCTTGGTGATCACACACAAACAGCTCGCTTGATAATCACAAGTTGTGTTAGTTTGCATGGTACTAACTAAGTTACTTGTTTGGTCACAAGCTTTACATCATGTAAAATTGTAAATACTATAGCTAGTAAATATTATAATTTGATCTATGTGGGCCACACAATATATTATTTACAACTAGTCTGAGCATGTATATCCTTCGTGATTTATTTGTGAAACAAAAATCAAGTTGACTAAGTTACGTAGTTAGTCACAAACTTTACATCATGAAAATACTATAGCTAGCGAATATTATAATTGGATCTATGTGGACAGCCACACAATATATTATTTACAATTACTCTAAGCATGTATATCATTTGTGAAACTAAAATCAAGTTTATTTTTGGTGCAAGGATGAAAAAGAATAATTAAGACACGTAAAAAAGAATAATTAAGAGGACTTTGAAACAATTTTTCTTAATGAGAGGAGTGATTTAAGACACGTGTGGGAAGTCGATTGATGAGATAGACAAAGGTATTAATGTCTTCGACCCAATAAGACTTAGGATTTGAAGAATGAGCAAGAAGAATGAGTGTCGTTTCAACAAGATAGCGATGTTTTCTTTCAGCGAGACTAATTTGTTCCGAATGATGTGGGCATCAGATTGATGGTGAATGTCGTTTTGGGGTAAGAAAATTTTGAAAGCATGACTAGTGTATTCACGACCCCCATCATTTGGATTTTTTTTTTTTTTTTTTGTGGAGAACAGATTTGCAATGTATGTGAAAAAGCAACAAAGATTGAAATAACTTCGGATTTATTTTTTATGGAAAACAACCAAGTGTAACGAGAGAAATCATCAACAAATATGATGTGATATTTATATCCTTGCAGTGAAACATTTGATAAGATTCATACATCACTATGTATCAATTCATAGGAAGACAAAACAATAGACTCAGATAATGAAAAAGGTAATTTGGTAGATTTTCACAAATTACATGAGTGACATGTTTGGGAAACTTTAATGTCTAACAAAGAAAGCTTGGAATGAGATGACGGAAAACATGGGACGATGGATGTCCTAAGAGTGAATGCCACACATCGGCAGCGACACGAGTTGCGGAGAGTGTAGTGAAGAGACTCGGTTTAACTGACGATGATGAACCATTAATGATAGGATAGAAACCATTACCACTTTGTCCTTCCAAAAGCGTCCTCTCGGAGTTCAGGTCCTTAAAAAAAAAAGGTTGAAAGGCATTGGGTAAGATTAAAATATAACAATAGTTATCTTTAAGTAGTTTCTGGGCAGATATTGGAAGCAGAATTGGGGCAATATAACACATCATAGAGAGCGAGAGGAGATTGAGAAAAGGATAAAGATGTGGTTCCAATTGTTGAAATTTTCAAACCTTGACTCTGACGACACTACCGACTGTATGTGTGCTATTGTAATTTCGGGCATTAAGATATGAGGGTCATTGGTTATATGGGTGTCGGAGCCCGTATCTTGAAGTCAGGGAGAGGGATGAGGCAATGTTGTTGCTACAGCCATTGTGGATAGCCTTGCACTTGGGGTTCTTCCTTCATACGCCATGTGAAGTCTGTGATAGCAATTAATGACAGTGTTCTCAAGAGGATGGAAAATTTGACAAGGACCTCGAATCCGGGCTGTTGGGGCTGGACCCAGGATGGAGGCACCACGATTTGGAGATCGAGAACTTGATCCACGACTATAGGTGGATGTGCCGGAGAAAGAGACTCGAGTATAGTTGCTGGGACGACCTCGTGAGGATCCATTGCAGGTGCCTTGTCTCCGAGATCCACCAATTGAAGGACGTTGTGTTACAAGAGCGGTTGGGTTGTTTTCTAAGCCGGAAAGGTTCTGATGGCACATGCGACTTTCGACACTGAGAAGCAAGGCCTCAAGAGCATCATAGGTAATACATGTCTCTCCTGCTTGAGCTGAGTTAATGATGTTCTCATATAATGGCCCAACATTATTTATAATTATAGAAATCAAATCAGATTCATCAACGAGATGACCGGAAAGAGCCTGAGTATTACTGTCACATCTCAAATTTTCGAATTATTTTTTTTAAGTGTTGTCCACTTTTAGGAGAGGTTTTGTCGAATTTTCATAAAATCTTCTTTAGAGGTGGTCTTCGCAGGGTTTACTTCGGATTTCAGAGTGAATTTCAGGGTAGGTCTTGACACGTGTAGTGTCAAGCCAAAGATGTTCACATGGTGTGTGAGGCAATGGAGTGAGAGACTGTGGTAAGAACCAAAAGCGTGAGAGAGCCATTGATTTAGCAAAGGATCATCTGGTCAGTGGCAATCCACTCCTCATAAGCAGGGTTGATATCATTAGTGATTTGACCAGCTTCGTTTCGAAAAAAGGTAGGTGGGGGTGCCGTTAACAAATTAACCCGTTGAGGTTTCGACTTTCAAGGAGAGGAGTCATTTGAGCAATCCAGAGGGAATAATTTGTTCTATCTAGTTTGATGGTAAGGAAATTGGAGATGGTGGTGTTGGTTGTTGTGTGGGTGATAAGCATGGGGTTTGGAGAATCTTGAGTAATGGTTTGTTGGAATTTGATTGTTCAGTGGTGTTGGTATTTTGTTGTTCAGTGGTGTTGGTGTTTTTGGGTGTCATTGGGTTGGGAGAGGGAGGGAAAAGGAAAGGAAAAGGAAGAGGATTTGTCGTTTAGACAATGGCTCTGAATTTCATGGAATACAGAATTGAGAAGGTATGCTGAATGATTTCACATTCATCTGAAGTGTTTGTTATATACATGATTACAATCAATGTAGATCCTTAAGATTAACTATTACATAATTACACATGAATGTTGTAGATTGCAGGATTGCAGAGCAGTTACAATCCTGTTGATGTGCTGCTGATATGGTTTGATCCTGTTGTGGATGAATAAAATCTGACGAGGGAGAAAGAAGGATGTCGCACGGAGAGATCCGGGCGAGCTGAGATCTATTCGTTAAACCTGTAAAATGAATGAAGCGGTTAGAGGATTGTCCAGATTGCTCTGGACAATCTCTCTCCGACACTCAAGTTAGACATCTTAGCGGAAAGTTTGTAACTCAAAGTGTGAGAATGAGTTTTGTCACATCCCGGTTCTGAAGTTATTTTACGGTTATTTACTTTTGGTATTAATTTGGTTTTTACTGTTTTGAGTAACCGTTTACTATTTAAGACTCCAAAAGTTGATTTTTTTTTCTTCCGTTTGGAATTTGGGAAAACTTTCTTAATGAAAGTAATAGAGGACGTTAAACAGAGTTCGTAGACACGCGACACGCTTAAAACGGAGTTCGTATGAAGAAGTTATGGTCTAAAAACGAAAGTTACTGTTTTGGTAAAATGGGGCAAATTTTAGTAGGCTTTATTTTTGTGGGTGTTTTAAGTGGTGGACCGAGTGGGAAAAAGCCAAACCCTCTCTTTTCTCTCTCTCTTCCTTCTATCTCCTTTCTCCCGAAGCTTCCCCGACCCGCCGGCTTCACCACCATCGCCCGCCGCCGTCCGGCCACCACAGACCGCCGGACCAGTCCTGTTCGGACCCCCGTCACCTCCTCTCTCCTCCTGGGCCGGTGACCGAGCATGTGACGCCGCTGAACAGGAGGAAACCGCTCCTAGCAGCCCGACTGTCCCGTCGCCAGAAATCGCTCCTCCGGCCACCATAGCTCGTGAAACTTGGCTCATCTTGTAGCTCTCATCAAGGTTAGTAATCCCTCAAAAGGAATCAGTTCAATTCGATATTGTTATGGAGTAATGTATAATTGAAGTTCTAGGGCTATTTCACTATTTTGGTTCGATTACCCTAGCTAGGCTTAGAATTGGATTTTGTGCTAGTTAAAGAAGTTGTTGTGCGGGTTGAGAGGATTGTTGTGTTAAAATTTAGGAAGCATTGGACGTCGCTGGAGTTCAGCTGCCAGCCGCCGCTGCTGCCCCTCTGGGGTAGTTTCTCATGTTGTTGAGTTTGTTTTCATGAGAGAAGTTTAATGAAGTAAAGTTTGGAATTTTTGGAGGAGTTTTGGTTAAGTTTGGAATTTTTCAGAGATTGAAGAAATTGACGGTTGATAGAATAAATCCGACCATTGGATTTTCTTGGTTATGGTTCTTAAGTACTAGAACCGATGAAGTGAAGTTGTAGATGAAGTTTGGTAAAAATCTAGTTAGCTTATTAGTGGGTTAATTAGGAGGATTTCGATGATTAAGTTAAAACATTTATTTTCCTAAATCGAAGAGTGGTTCTAAGCAAATTTATTGTGCCAGGATACGAAGGGAACCTCACTTGAGTGGCGATGCGGTTATCGTCGGGCTTATGCCTAAATTTGTGAGTGGACATTTTGGTTTTAAATAATTATGGCTGCAAGATTTTATAATTTATTATTTTATTTTTCCGAGCTTATATGATAAATTCGGCTTATGAAGTGATCTTGGAAAGTATTTGAGTTTGAAGCATTAATTAATTATGGGTCATGATTTATGGATTTGAGCTCGGGTTTTAAAGTTGGTATTTGAGTTTTGATATTCTTTACGACTCCGGATTTAAATATTATCGGTTTTATCTTGATGACTTTGAGATTTATAAATGATTACTGAAAATGAGATTTTCGGTAGTTCTCCATCATAATTTAATTGTTTATTTGAGGCATAATGATTTTGACTTGGAGAATATTTTAGCGAGTAATATCGAGTGGAGATATTATTATTTATGATTTATATTTAATATTGAAATCTCGCTTATATTTATGGATTTAAGAATATTTTGACGTGTCAGACACGTCATTGAGTTTTTTATAATTTCTTATGATGATTTTCAAGTACGGTTGGGAACCGTACCATTCGTATGATCTTGGGGAAGTTTCATGGATTTAAAGGATTTTTGTATGATTTTAGTCACCATAATATAGGGTCTCTTATATTGATTATTGTTAGCTAACCATTATTAGCGGCTACTCACCATATGTGAGTAGAGCGCTTAGCGTGGGACGCTATTATAGCTTGGGAGGCAACCGATCGGTATTTATATTTATTTGTTAGCTAGCCATTATTAGCGGCTACTCACTATAGGTGAGTAGAGTGCTTAGCGTGGGACGCTATTATAGTCTGGGAGGCATCGACCCGAGCCTGTGAGGTTCATTTTACATGGTGATAACTCTTCCCCTTATTATATTTTTCTCAGTTATATAATTGATTAACAAACGAGGCTGCTTTATCTCTTTTTTCGAGATTTCTTTATTTGATTAACCAGCGGGGCTGTTTTGTCTATTTTTTGTGGTATTCTGGATTTAAAGTAAGTTGGATTATCAAGTTACATGCTGTTAAGTTTTAAAAGTGGAAACGTGGGAAAGTATACAAGTTATTTATTTGTTAAATTATTTATTATATTTTGTCCACTGACTTTAACGTTTTTAAATTACTTTCTCCTGGGCCCTTTGGTTTTAAATGCCCAGTCTGCAGACTAAGTTTAAATGAGGTCGAGCGTACATGAAGTCGAGGCATAGTCAGAGGCTGCTTCCGCTTAATCTTTATTCATTGTTATTCTTTCATTATTAGATATGCTCTAATAACCAGTTAGTGAATTAATTTTGAGTATTGTTGGTTGTGAGATTATTTTAGTTGAGTAATTGATTTTATTGGGAGATGTGATGAACTTGGGGAGCAGGAAGGCTCCAGGTGTTGAGGATGAATGTTTGATTATAGAAGTGTTAAGTTGGATTTTTCAGGTAAGGGTTGTCCATTTTCAAGGAAAGTTATGCCGAATTTTCGGTAAATTTTCCTTGAATGTGGACCCCGCAGGATTTACCTCGGGTTTCAGGGCGAAATCCAGGGTGGGTCCTAACAAGTTTGGTTACCTTTGTTCGTGAGGCTAGATGCCTATTTATAGAGGTTGAGCGAGCATGATTGTTCTCGTGGTTGCTGACAGCCTGGTATGGAAGGATTCTTCCAGAGACGCGCACCGGATCGAGCCGCACATGCGCGTCCATGTGTCCGGTCGAGATGCGCTTTGGGTCAGTTTGATGTTGTGAGAACGCATATGCAAGGCTAATGATAGCGCTTGGCACTAGTTCACTCAACAAGTCCCCTAAATCGCCAATAAGGATAATGACTTGGTTGGGGAGTTAAGCAAAGACGATTGTAGACAGTGCTCGTACATTTAGCGTTCAAGTGTGTTCAAACGAGTTTTGGGTATCTAAGCGAGGAATTGTCTTGTCTTGGTAATACGTACCGTGCGAATCGAAGAGTTGAAAAAGATTTTGTATTGTGCAGACATCTGTGCTCCCGTGCGTATTTTCGTGGGTGATGGGGAGCGACCCCATCTGACCCGATCGCGATGGACATGATCTTTTACCCATAGGTGTCATATGTATCCCATTTTATGCGTCTTGTTGTATTATGTGCTAGCAAACGTTATTCTGAGTGGACAAGCTGGGAAGTGATCTTTTGACCCGCATGTGTCACTTTTATTCCCAGGAGTTATGTCGCTAGGCTGTCTGTAGCCTTGGCTGTATGTAGCCTGATGATTTTGTATTATGTCTATATGGCTATGTGACAGCCCTACTTTATTTTTCGTGCGGAGTTATAATGGGCATTGGTGCTCGAGACTTTTCATTATTGTTGTTGCCGTGTCATAATGGCCTAACGTTTTGTAATTATGATGCAAGGCGGACGGTTCGTTTTTCGATGGGAATGAAAACCGTCAATTTGCCACATGTCGTCTTTGATCTCGGATCTGACGACTGTGAAGAATCCGGCTTCCGGTATCTAAAGAATCATCTGGTGATTTCTTTTGCCATATCTGCCTTTTCGTTTTCAGAGTTCTGAAATTTGTAAAGAGGGATCGGTTAGTGCTTCTGCCTGGAGTCCAATCTCCGCTCCTCAGTCCTCGATTTGTTCAAGTAATTTTTCTTTTTGATCGGTTGTATGATTTGAAATCACGCCTTCTAAGAGCATCTCCAACAGTTTCCCCAAAATTTCTCTAAAATGGGGAAGCAAAAGCTAAAATCTCCAAAAAAAATTATGCTCAAAATCCAACAGCTTCTCCATTTTGGAGATTTTGGCATTTAATACAACAATAAAATATACTATATCATTATTAATTATAACAAAAGACCATTATATATTTCATTGTAATAATAAAATACCCAATAAAATATTTTATTGTTGTCTTGAATTCGTTGGAGCACGTGAAAAATTAAATTTTGGGGAAGGAAGGCTTTGCTGCAAATTTGGGGAATGAAGGCTTCTCTTTCTTCTCCATCCCCATTTTGGGGAATGAGATGGGAAAACTGTTGGACCTAAAAACAACTCTATATTCCCCAAAATTGAAAAGTTTTAGAAAATGGGGAAGCTGTTGGAGATGCTCTAATAGAACAAATACTATTTGAATTCTGGCCTTTAATCTCCATCTGTATAGATATATATACTGTTTGCCTTTGTTTTTCTTCGGATAAAGTGAATCGGCCTTGATCTATAGCAAGATCGAATAGATCGGAATCCTTTTGGGGATGGTGCGATTGAAGATCAACATGCTCGACGGTTCGCTCGCGAAGTCTCCCAATTGAAGTCGTGTCCGACAAGTTCTGCTTCATCATTATTAAGCAATCTGGGGTCCAAAGATTCGCCTATCATTGTGGATAAGTATGGGTCGAATCGTGGTCAGGTGAGGAAAGATATGATTTCCCCTATTGTGGTTACACCATTCGGGTGTCTTCCTCTTGTTGCCCCTATGACAAAGGATATTCTCAATCCTTTAGAGGAGGGGGAAATCCATGTCGCTATTCCACTGCGAAATGACGCTCGCTCGGAAATGGTTGCAGAAAAGAAGAAGAAGAGGAGTAAGAAACATGTTATGAGGAAACGAAAACATGCCAGCGATGTTCAACTTGCGGACTTATTAGAAGCTTTGGGTTGCTTTGTCCTGGCGGAAGGTCAAAAGGTTGCTGGTTATTCAAATGATTGCCCAGGTTCTATTTGGGAAGATGGGTATCCTTATGAGGATCGGCTGAACCGTAGTTATACTATGTCGTTTGGACTTCTTGCTCCTGCGAAAATGCCTCTTCCTTCACTGGTGCATGGGTCAACTTTCCATGCTTCTGTAAAATTATCGAGGAGTACAGATGTACTTGTGCGGAAGCTTGCGGCCGCTATGAGTGATTGTCATTTGCCTATCAAAGAAGGTCTTTCTGACACGGATCTTGAGCTGCATAAAAATTATAATGTCATAATTTCTGAAACCGTGCAGCTTCTGAAAGGCCTTTATAATCGTAAAGCTTTTCAAGATCCTTTTGTTCTCTCGCAATTGCAAGAGACCGAAAAAGAATTGGCTCGTGTGAAAAATATTATCAGGGCAGTAGAAAATGAGAAAGGCAAGATGGAATCCTTTGTCAATTTTGCCTCCTGCCGGGAGGCTATGCTAGAGAAGAAATGTAGTAACCAACAAGACTTGATTAACATTGCCCGTGCAAACCTTCAAGAGTCAGAGAAGAAAGTAGCAGATCTTCACTTGGCTAACCATGAATTATCTAGGTCTCTTGGAGAGGTCAAGCTCCAATTATCCATTGTCCAGGAAAGAGTATCGGCATTGACAAGTTATGTTATGGCGCTCAACCGGGGAGATAGTGTTGATTTTATGATGTCATGCGCGATTGATTTGTATAATGAGAATTCGTGGCAGCGGTGTGAGTAGAAGGGGCCTGTGATGAACGCGTTGCGGAAATTCAAGTAGATGGCCCAGCGAACTCAGTATCATTTATTCTTGGAGCAGGGTTTATTGAAAGTTGATGATCCTGAGGTAAAGCGAACTCTGGATTCATGGTACAAAGTATCGAGTACGGAGGAATCTGACATTGCCACATCTTCCAGCGTTGAAGGATATGAAGAAGATAGCTCAAGATGAGAGTTTCTTTTGTTGCCGCTCAGACTTGATGTAATAAGGGCAACGATTGTGTTTGTGCAGTTATTTTGAGGCGTGCAAACCTTATATGTGCCAAAATTTGTATTTGGGCTTTAATTGTTTTGTTCCTTTATTCACCTTTTTAATAAGTAGATGAAATATTAAGGAGATTAAATTGTTATATACTTTCACACAGGGGAAGGAGTCAATGGTTGAATAATCCTCTTTTCATTGCATTGACTTGTTCATGCGAATTTATAATGAGAAAAGAAGACATTCTTTTGCAGTTTGCCTATATACGACAGGGCTTGTGACAGCAAACTGTGTTATTTGCGATGAATCAAAGTGAAGTGAAGCGACGCGATGCTGAGACTAGTAGAGTTGCTCGTTGTTTTAAGATAGAACTTGGTTGGTATTACTTCATATGACCACGCACAACCAGGGCGTCCGCTGGGGGAGCTGTAATGCAGTCTTTGAGTTTGTCATCCCGAATGAGTTGTTCGCATGCATTGCGCAGGGATCGGCAATCGTTAGTGTAATGTCCGTCATCCTGATGGTATTTGCACCATTTTCCTGTTTTCTTTGCATTTCTAGGTTTTGTAAATCGTAATGGCAGTGCTAGTGGAAGGATATCCTTATGCTTCTCGAAAATTTCAGCGTACGTTGTGTTAATCACGGAATAGACCTTAAACCTAGGGGTGGAGTCTTTTTGCCCCTGGTGATATACCATATCGTCTCTTTCCGAGCGATATTGACTCTGATTGTACCCTTCGTTGCGTTTGTTATTGTTATCCACTGGAGTCATCTAGGCGAAGGAGATTGAGACATTGAACGACCGCGCTTCCTGGTTTCGACATTGTCTTTTTGGTTGACAACATGGGTGACCATTCAAGGTGGAGGAGCATCACCGTAAGTTTTGAATTCTGCCTTCGCATGGATTATTGCCAGATCCATGACTTCGTCGTACTCTGGTGGTTTTATGAGAGTATTGAGGTAATACTTGAAGTCTCCCGGGTGTAGAGCCTTTTGGAATGCTTGGTTGGCCAATCCTTAATCCAAGATTCGGCACTTCAATGTTGCTAAGAGCTATCTATTTATAAATTTTCGTATGCTTTCGTCGGGGCGCTAATCAATGCATAAGATGTCGCTTGACCCTCCGAATGAGTCTGCCACCAACTGAAATCGCTTAAGAAAAGCGTCCTACAGTTCTTGAAATGAATGTGTGGAATCAGGTGGTGATTCATAGAACCATGACATTGCATCACCTTACAGGGTCTCTTGGAATAAATGGCAAAGGATATCATCGTCGTGATATTTTCTTCTCACAGCGGATTTAAAGTATTCGAAGTGAGTGTATGAGTCCGTGTGACCGTTGTAGTGATGTAATTTCAGTGGTTTGGGAGGAGGGACCCCAATTGAGTGCTGAATTAGAAGGGAAAATGGGCCGGGGTGAGTAACAAATTGCAAGGGAACAAACGGTCCTTTTGGTGATGCCTCTTATTTACTCAGGCGTCGGTTGAATTCCTTGAACTTGTGAAGAAGGAGAATGAGAGGGTCGTCCTCTTTTGCCCGGATATTTGGGATCCTAGGAGAATCACCATGGGTCGTTTCCGCATTGTCTTCAGGAAAGAAATCATGTCCTCGGTTCTTATCGCCGTTACCCTTGGCTGTCACATGGTTCGGTGAGAGAGAAGGAGTGTGGGATTAAGCGCTATTAGCTAGAGTGGAAACGTGTTTTGGACAATCCTTATGCCGCATGCGTGCGAGTGTCTTTTCGTATTTGATTTTCAAGTTGTTGTAGTGTTCCTCCGCACGTTCTTTGTCCAATAAAGCTTGGTGGAACTGAGATGTTGAGGTAGTAGGGCTTTTGTTTGCTAACTTGAGAATTGGATAATCGGAATCCGAACGGACTGATCGTTCCCTTAGGTTTTGCTCCGACGGGTTATCTGTGTGTCAGCTTGTGTAAGGAGCGGAGTGGTTATCGGTGGGACATTGCGCTTGGCGATCATTCGCAGTGGTGCAACCGTGGCTGGAACCGAGGGATGTGGGGACTCTATCGGTCCAGTGTTCACAGCAGTAGACATTTGAGAATTCTGAGGTTTGTGAAAAATTAGATGGAAACGTGGCTTTTTGTTGTCAAGCGTGGTCATGGGTTCGAGGCCCGCAGACGATCGCTAACTGTTGATGAATAAAATCTAAAGAGGGGGTAAAGAAGGATGTCGCACGGAGCGATCCGAGCGAGCTGAGATCTATCCACCGAAGATTATCTGCTAAACCTGTAAAATGAATGAAGCGGTTAGAGGCTCCGGACAATCGCTCTTCGACGCTCAAGTTAAACATCTTAGCGGAAAGTTTGTAACTAAAAGTGGGGGAGTGAGTTTGGTTATCTTTGTTCGTGAGGCTAGGTGCCTATTTATAGAGGTTGAGCGAGGATGACTATTCTTATCAGGACCCACCCAGATTTCCCCCTGAAATCCGGAGTAAACCCTGCAGGGTCCACCTTAAGGGAAATTCTATCAAAATGGACAACCCTACCTGCCACATCCAAACATATACTTCTATAATCAAAACAAACCATCCTCAACTCTTGGAGCCACCCTACTCCCAGCACTAAATCCACCCCCAAAACACAACATGCTTTAGTCAAATAACAACAATCTCAAAGGTCATCAGAGTAATTCTAAAAATGAAGGAAAAATAGATAAAGGAGCCAGTGAAAGCTGTAATATTGATTATGCCTCAACTCCGTGTACGCCCGACCTCTTCTAAGCTAACCTGCAATCTGGGCATTTAAAACCAAACGACACAAGGGAAAGTAATTGAAAAACATTAGAGTGAGTGGACCAAAATAAATTAAATAATTTAACAAAACGTAATTTAAATACTTTCCCAAGTTTAAATTTTAAAAACCTTGATGCATGCAACCAGAATCACGAAAGAATGGACAAACCAGCCTCATTGTTTAATCAAATACATAAATCTCATAAGAAAATATAAATCAGCCCCGCTAGTTAATTGAATACATAATTGAGAAAATAAAACAAGGGGAAGAGATATCACTATGTAAGAAGAGGAGCCTCCCAGGTTCTAGTACCGTCTCATGCTAAGCGCTCGACTCACCTATTGTGAGGACTACTAATAAAGGCTAGCTAGCAATGAATAAAACTGATTGGAGCCTCCCAGGCTATAGTAGCGTCTCACGCTAAGCGCTCGACTCACCTATGATGAGGACCGCTAATGAAGACTAGCTAGTAATGAATATGAGCGACCCTAGTATGGTGATTAAAATCATATGAAAATATCTAAATCCATAAAGCTTCCTTAAGTTCATGCAATAGCAGTTACGAGTACGGTTCCCAACCGTACTTGGAAATTATCATAAGAAAATAAAATAAAACTCAATGACATGTCTCACACGTTAAGATATTCTCAAATCTATATTTATCAGCGAGATTTAGCTATCAAGTATAAATCATAAATAATTTATCAACCCGAAATACTCGCTAAAATATTCTCAATGTCAAGATAACCCACAAATAAACGATAAAATTATAATAGAGAACTACCGAAAATCTCATTTTCGGAAATCTTTTATAAATCTCAAAGTCAACAAATAAAAATGATAATAATTAAATCCGGGAATCTCCGGCTATGGTGGCCGGAGATGGAAGTTCCGATCAAGGAACCAAAACACGACTTCGCTTCCTTCATGGGGTTGTTGTCGACGAACGGCGGCGCTATAGGATAGGATACCAACCCAGATAGATAGAGGGAGGTCCAAGCTTTAGTTTGACACCAAGTTTGCAACCTAAGTTTGTAAGATGGTGACGGTCGGAGGTGGAGGAGGCGCCAGGTCAAAACACGCGCGGGAGAGGAGGGAGGAGGAAGATGTAACTTTTTGATTTCTACTTTTGACTTTCTACCTTAAGACTTTTTTATACCTACGTTCCCGAAATAGTAATTTCGATTTTTTAGACCGTAACTTCTTCATACGAACTCCGTTTTCGACGTGCCATGTGTCCACGAACTCGGTTTAACGTCCTCTACGACTTTCATAAAGGAAGTTTTCTCAAATTTCAAACAGAAAAAAAAGTCAACTTTTGGAGCCTTAAATAGTTCGGAAACAACGGTAAAAGTAAAAATGAAGTCGTTTACGGTCCAACTGACGGTAAACGGGTCAATTAAGGTCCGGGGCGTTACAATCTCCCCTCCATATAAAAATTTCGTCCTCGATATTTCATATCATGAAAGGGGTAGAGGTTACTTCCTTTCACCTCAAACTTTAATAAGCGCTAAGCTAAATCGCCCCATCATCAATACTCTTCCAACTTTCTTCCACCACAAAATACACCTTTTCACTTGTGGAAACAATTAACCGAATTCTTTTCCACTTGCATTGACTTGTCATAACTTATCTGCCAAACCTAAGGCGTGTGCATATGCTTTTAAAAATCTCAAACTCATGGTCAACTGAAATACTCCGTCAACGCTCCATATGGCACCACTCACATAATACACGTTGCTCCTTGACTTACCTTCCACTAATTGAGTGGCTTGCCCAATTATAGTTTCTTATGATACTCAACCCCAAGTCACACGTATGACTTCGACTTTCGTCAAGTCAAAATGGTCAATAAATTTCGTAATTCCTAATACCATCGTACTTTCGTCACCAATTAATCAAGACAAAACTCAATCGTTCGCACCGAAATTGGACCTTTACCACCTATGTGGTTGGCCTCAATCGTTATGCTGATTGGCGAATATCTCCCTTGTCGCCAGATTACGCTAATGCGATCAATGTTACCAAAATCCTACACTGAACATCTCTTGTATCTCCGATCATATCCATACAACAATGACCTCCTAGGTCCTACACGGATCAAAAGTGGTCCCACCACAATACGATCACGTACGAATACGCATCACAAGAAAGTCATTTAACGTGTCCTGCCACAATTTACCCCTTATGCCAACGTAATGTCAAGCCTTAACTAGAAATATTTCCCGAGTCATCAGAAATCTTTTACCTTAAGGTTATACCACTAACCAATCATAACATTATTTCCAACAATTTGCCTCGCAAATTGATCATTACCAACCAATATCTGCGATTCTAAAGATTCACGACACAATAGAATCCTCAGTCACCAAGTAGTTTCATAATTCCAACAACCAATAATAACCGACGGAATCACATCACTCCTTAACAATTCAACAGTCGCCACCAACGAACGACTTATAAGCATAAGAAAAATATCACCCTCATAAACGATCATCGTACCCAAAACTGGCACCTCCAAATATGAGGAAAAACACGATGACTCGGCGTATGACGATACCTTAGAAGTCAAGAGTATCTCCTCGTACCAACCAAGTTCGTTCTAACTTGCATGTAGTCAAGTCTTTAGGTTATAGTACCTATTCCACTAACAAGAAGAGATGAGTTGTTCACTATTTGCTGCGACAATTCACGTTGCTATTATGACGTGCTCGTTACCGGGCGTGCGACAATTAAGAACCCTTTTCTTATCAGAATATAGTATTGGCAAATAGGGTTCGATCAATCCGGGGACTTAAAGGGCACTCTTGCAGTCACGATTACATTAAATAGTCAGCAACTATAAGTATTTATAAGCATTCATTTACAAATATACATATGGTACAAGGTAAACAGGGGGGGGATTTGAAGGTTTGTTCTATGTTCCTAAAAACAGAAAATAAGATATGTACAAGTGATCGATTCATTCAACATCGCAAACAGAGATAAACTCGAATTCTACCACACATCAAGATCAGTCTCATTCCAGCAATCCGATTATCATGCAAGTTCTTAACAAGAGAAACAATCTCAGAACACAAGCCTGAAGAGGACATGCATTCCTTTAATTCTACTTACTTTATCACCTAAGCATAGAGAAGTCTAGAACTTAGATTATTTCATGTAAATTGCTGCATTCAATACTGAAGAGTACTTGTCCACAATAAACATGAATCATAAGAATTATAGAATTGAGATTGAACAACAACGCGCATCCAAGAAGTCGTAACATGCATTTGCTGTAGTTTATGTTTTCAACTATTATTACATAGTGTCCACCACTTAGAGAAACATACTTACTTGAAGAAGCTTAGCATGAATCATGGCAACAGCTAGCATGCATTCTAACTCTTTAATTTAAACAAAAACGCAAACTTTCAATCATTAAACTCACAAGATCGGATCGCCAGAAAATCATTAACGAAACATCAATATGTTTTATAAAATTCTAAATCTATTGAATACAAGAACAAGCAAAACATGCTTCCAATTTCTAAGTTTAGCACAGGAAACATACCTATAAATTTGTAAATAAAATCAAAACAAAGTAAAGGTAATGTTTACACTTTATCAAGTCTGCAAGGAAGCTTGTTGACATCAAAATGAAGCTTGCCTTCAATGCTTGAAGTCTCCAACGTTGCTGCCTTGATGGAGAAGTCCTTCCAGGCTTAACAAAGGAGGAAGAAGCTTGACTAAGGAGAGGGAGAGGCTGCTGCTGCTCTCTTATCACTCTGGTTTTTAATGTGAATGAATGATCCTCTTAGAAGTACCCAAGGTTGTCTTTATATAGAGGAAACCTTGGTGGAACTTCTCTTCAAAAATGATGTGAGACTAGCTGAAATTTTTGACTTTTCTCCTTTCTTTTTGGACTTGGGCCTTCTTTCCTTGGACTACTTGGGCCTTCTTTTGGGCTTTCTGTATTTTTTTCTCTTCCATCCTTGGACTTGGGTCTTCTTTTCTCAATTAAGCTCTTTGTCCCTCTACAATCACAAAACATGTTAGAAATTGTATTATTAAGGAAATAACATGGCCAAATAGGGTAGGAAACACATTAAAAACATAGCACTTTGTGCTCATATCATATTACCGCAACACATGTCTGCAATTATCACCTTCACCTTAATAATACTAGTTTGTCGAACGGAGAAAAATCAAAATAGTGAGTCTCACGCTAGTCGACGAAATCCGAGGATCACCATTGGAAGTTCACTACTTGATGACTTACAACTCACATTTTATCATGTATAATAGTGATTACATATCAACTCAAATCGATGATCAAGAATTTTCGAGTAACGGCCCCGCCATTACGCATAACGTTAAGAAAAAATAATTGTTGAGTTGTACTTTTTCCGCATACTTATGTGTTGCTAAAGATGCCAAGGATCACGAAAACCTACTCGCGTTTCCTGAGTAAAGCTTTGCCCATGAATTTTTCATTGTCGTTAACGAATGTCGAAGTCCCATAAAGGAATCGTACAAAATAATAGTTGCCAAAGTACGGAAATTCCCGCATCAACTCTAAAGTCGAATCATCTAAGTTACCCATCGGATAATCGTACTAACAAACAAAATACAAACTCAAAGTTGATTGAATCGAGTGTTGGCACAGCTGATGTCGGCTGCGAGTCTATCGAACAACACTAGGTAGTCCTCTCTTGCTTCCCCCATCCAATATAAAGTAATTTTCTTTCTTCTATTTGATTGTTAGATCAGACTAGCTTGGTCACGCAGGTCCATAATGTCCAAGGAAGATGAGAGCTCAAGACTAGAGTCCAACGCTCAAATCGCCGAAACTGCTAGATGCCAAAGATAAATACTCCTCGTAGAATGCCAAATTGTACGAATACGTACAATAACCAGAACGCATTTCCCAATAAGATATGACTGATCAACAATCCTATGTTGATCCGCACCCTACAAAGCCTAACACTACAGCTCGTGTCGGAAATTTACGTATGTCGAGAACAAGTCGGTCTTAGAACGCTCCAAGATATCGACGATACTCATTGATCGCCACACTGCTCTAGTAGTTTCCTCAAAGAATTTAGGGTCTAAAAACGCGCTCTAGTAACAAGTCACACACTCTACACATAAGTGAGACACCCCGAATATCCTCGATTCATGTGTTAACCCTTGAGCAACGCGCAATTGACGGTCGCATGCTCCATCTCAAGACTATGCGTAAACCACATCATCGTCTGCGTAATGCTCAAGTGGAAGCATGGAATTACTGAAATCTGATAGATCCTCGGCAACCGCTTCATGCATGTGAACGGAGGATTGAGTAATTTCTAGATAAGATTGATGTTGAAATAAGAGATATCATAAGGGTGTTAAGTAAGTGTTGTCTTGCTTTGAGATAAATAGTAGAGGTATTGCTTGAGCTAATTAATTGTGGACATTACTTGATGCGTTAAGTGGGGCTGTTGAACTTTGGTTTCTGAAATTGTTATTAGTCGATATAGGTTTGGTATTTGTAATGTGGGATTCACCCTCCTACCTACGCTGAGTGTTTTAGATAGATTGTAAGTGCAAACGGCCTTGAAATGTAATGCGAGATGGTTGTGGTTGCTCCGACTTTACGACAACAGATGGAGAATTTAATATATGATATCGTGGGGTTTTCTAATGTTTCTTGAGACGCTTGTGCGAAGATGTTGGAGTCACTCTTAAACTTTATTTTGTTGACCGGTGACTGAACTTGGGGAATGAAGTGGAGAAGAGGGAAAATGCAGATTTTGTGTGTAGGTGTCAAATTTGTCAATAGGGAAAAAGAGTTATAGAACAATTCAGAATATGGAGACCGAAGTTGTAGAGATTGATTGGAGAAGCGTGGATGGGTGTCCATATTTATTTCAAACGACATTGTTTTGGGTTAGTTGATACAAGTCTTGGACAAATCAGTGTTTGGAAGTGACTTGTTCCAGCTTTTAGGTCTTTCGACTGTGGCAGGAGATTATCGACAAACGTCTATCGTCCAAAGATAATCTCAATCTTTGATAACTTTAGTCATTGGTGTAAGCAAGGTTGAAGTTGTAAGTTCGAAGTGGTGGTTGGTTAGGAAATCGTGGTATCGGGTCGAGTGATTGTTAGGAGAGAAGAGTGTCGGGATAAATTTGGAGTAGTAGTATGTGTTTGACGATACACAAGGATAGAGCAGTGTAGTTGGAGTTGTTAATCTTGAAATAATTGTTCTTCGTTTTAGCTTTTGTTGTTAGCTGATACGGATAATTCCTAAGAAAATGAATAAGATGTAGATCTTGAGGTAGTCTATCCCACGAATTTAGCCTCTGATTGGAGACTGTTACAGCGGTAAAATTGACTGGTCGGGACTTGAAGTGGTTGCCAAGGCTTTATCAGATTCGAGTAATCCCATGCCTCCACTTGAGCATTACGCAGACGATGATGTGGTTGATTCACAGTCTTGAGATGGAGTATGCGACCGTCAATTGCGCGTTGCTCAATGGTTAACACATGAATCGAGGAGATTCGGGGTGTCTCACTTATGTGTAGAGTGTGTTACTACTAGAGTGTGTTTTTAGACCCCAAATTCTTTGAGGAAACTATTAGAGCAGCGTGGCGATCGACAAGTATCGTCGATATCTTGGAGCGTTTTAAGACCTACTTGTTCTCGACATACGTAAATTTCCAACAAGAGCTGTAGTGTTGGGCTTTGCAGGGTGCTGATCAACATAGGATTGTTGATCAGTCATATCTTATCGGGAAAGGCGTTCTGGTTATTGTACGTATTCGTACAATTCGGCATTCTACGAGGAGTATTTATCTTTGGCATCTAGCAGTTTCGGCGACTTGAGCGTTCGACTCCAGTCTTGCACTCTCATCTTCATTGGACATTATGGGTCTGCGTAACCAAGCTACTCCGATCTAGCAATCAAATAGAAGAAAGGAAATTACTTTACATTGGATGGGGGCAGCAAGAGAGGACTACCTAATGTTGTTCGACAGACTCGCAGTCGACATCAGCTGTGCCGAAACTCGATTCGTTCAACTTTGAGTTTGTATTTTGTTTGTTAGTACGGTTATTCGATGGGTAACTTAGATGATTCAACTTTAGAGTTGATGCGGGAATTTCCGTTCTTTGGCAACTATTATTTTGTACGATTCACTTATGGGAATTCGGCATTCGTTAACGATAATGAGAAATTCATGGGCAAAGCTTTACTCAGGAAACGCAAGTAGGTTTTCGTGATCCTTGGCATCGTTAGCAACGCGTAATATGCAGAAAAAGTACAACTCAACGACGATTTTTCTTAACGTTATGTGTAATGGCGGGGCCGTTACTCGAAAATTCTTGATCATCAACTTGAGTTGATACGTAATCGCTATTATACATGATAATACGTGAGTTGTAAGTCATCAAGTAGTGAACTTCCAATGGTGATCCTCGGATTTCGTCGACTCACGTGAGACTCACTATTTTGATTTTCCTCCGTTTGACAAACAAGTATTATTAAGGCGACGATGATAATTGCAGACACATATGTTGTGGTAATAGTAACGTGAATTGTCGCAGCAGATAGTGAACAACTCATCTCTTGTTGTTCGTGGAATAGGTACTGTAACCTAAAGATTTGACTACATGTAAGTTATAATGAACTTGGTTCGTATGAGGAGATACTCTTAACTTCTAAGGTATTTTCATACGCCAAGTCATCGTGTTTTTCCTCATATTTGGATGTGCCAGTTTTGGGTACGTTGATCGTTTATGAGGGTGATATTTTTTCTTATGCTTGTAAGTTGTTTGTTGGTGGTGACTATTGAATTGTTAATGAGGGATGTGATTCCGTCGGTTATTATTGGTTGTTAGAATTATGAAACTACTTGATGACTGAGGATTCTAATAAGTCGTTAATCTTTAGAATCGCAGATATTGGCTGGTAATGATTAATTTACGGGGCGAATTGTTGGAAATAATATTATGATTGGTTAGTGGTATAGCCTTAAGAGAAAGGATTCCTGATGACTTGGGAAATATTTTTAGTCAAGGCTTGACAGTACGTTGGCATAAAGGGTAAATTGTGATAGGACCCGTTAAATGACTTTTTTGTGATACGTATTCATACGTGATCGTATTGTGGTGGGACCACTTTTGATCCATGTAGGACCTGCGAGGTCATTGTTATATGAATACGATTTGAGGTACAAGAGATATTCAGTGTAGGGGTTTGGTAACATAGATCGCATTAGCGTAATCTGGTGACAAGAGAGATATTCACCGATCAGCATAACGATTGAGACCAACCACATAGGTGGTGAAGGTCCATTTTCGGTGCGAACGATCAAGTTTTGTCTTGATTAATTGGTGATGAAAGTACGATGATATTGTGAATTACGAAATTTATTGACCATTTCGACTTGACGAAAGTCGAAGTCATACGTGTGACTTGGGGTTAAGTATTATAAGTAACTATAACTGGGCAAGCCACTCAATTAGTGGAAGGTAAGTCAAGGAGCAAGGTTTATTATGTGAGTGGTGCCATGTGTAACGTTGACGGAGTATTTCAGTTGATCCTGAGTTTGAGATTTTTTTTAAAGCATATGCACACGCCTCGGGCTTGGCAGATAAGTTATGACGTGCCAATGTAAGCGGAAAAGATTTCGGTTAATTCTTTCCACAAGTGAAAAGATGTACTTTGTGGTGGAAGAAAGTTGGAAAACCATTGATGATGGGACGATTTAGCCTAATGCTTATTGAAGTCTGAGGTGAAAGGATGTAACCTCTACCCCTTTCATGATTTGAAATTTCGAGGACGAAATTTTCATAAGGAGGGGAGATTGTAACGCCTCGGACCTTAGTTGACCCGTTTACCGTCAGTTGGACCGTAAAAGACTTCAATTTTAGTTTTACAATTGTTTCTGAATTATTTAAGGTTCCAAAAGTTGACTTTTTCTTTCGTCTAAAATGTGAGAAAACTTCCTTTATGAAAGTTGTAGAGGATGTTAAACCAAATTCGTGGAAAAGTGGCACGCCGAAAACGGAGTTCGTATGAAGAAGTTACAGTCTAAAAATCGAAGTTACTATTTCGGGAAAGTAGGTATGAAAGCGGCCAAAGGTGGAAAGTCAAAAGTGAAAATCAGAATTTCACTTTCACTCCTCTCTTCTCCTCCGCACAGTTCCCGACCCGGCGCCTTCTCCACCTTCGGTAGTCACCATCCGACAGACTTTGTCTGAAAAGCTGGTGTCAAAAGGAAGTTCTCCACCTCCTCAACCGATCTGGGTAGGTTGCTAGCCGTGCCTCGCCGCTGTGTAGGAGAAATTCCGTCAAGAAGACGCGTCTCTCCTTTCATCGGAAATCTCTCCTCCGGCCACCATGGCCGGAGTTTCTTATCTCGTTTGGAAGGTCTCATCCCGAGTAGCAAACCCTCTAAAGGATTTAACCTAATTCGAGCTAGGTAAGGAGAATCGAATGTTTGAAGTTCTAGGGTTTGAATTTGAGATTTTTCTGTTTTTGCTTCGACTAGCATGTTTCCGCTTGAAATTGATCTTTGTCTTAGTTATGGAAGTTGTTGTGCGTGTTGAGAGGAAGATTGTGTCAAAATTTGGTTGGAATTAGAGGTGGTCGGAGTTTGACGGTGGCCGGCCGCCATTGCCGGCAGAGCAGATGGCGGTGCCGCCACTTTTGAGCTATTTTTTGAGCTGTTTAATTTTTTTATGATGAGAGGAGTCCGATGGTGTGAAATTTTTAATTTTTGGAGGAGTTTTGGTTAGGTTTAGGATTATTTGAAGTTTGGTTTTACCGATGTGCTACTTGGGAAGATCCTACCGTTGGATTTTCCCTTAGTTCTGTTTTAGAATTTTGAAATTAATGAAATGAGGTTGGGGGTGGAGTTTGGAATGAATCCGATAAGCTTAACCCTAGCTAGGGTAGTGGGTTAGGCGGAAGATATTCGGGATGTTATATTAAAGCAATTATTTTTCCAAAAATTAAAGTGTGGTTCTAAACATATTTATGGTGTCAGGATACGTGGAGACCTCTCACGAGTGGCGTTGCGGATATCGTGGGGCTTATGCCTAAATTTGTGAGTGGACACTTTGGTTTTTAATAAATATGCATGCAAAATTTTATAAGTTATCATTTTATTTTCCGAATTTATATTATAAATTTGATTTATGATATGGTCTTGAAATTTATATGAGTTTGATGCACCGATTAAGTTTTGGTCATGATTTGTGGATTTGAGCTCGGGTTATTAATTTGGTATTTGAGTTTTGACATTCTTTATGATTCCCGGATTTAATCATTATCATTTTTTATTTGTTGACTTTGAGACTCATAAAAGATTACCGAAAACGAGATTTTATGTAGTTCGCTATTTATAATTTTCTCGTTTATTTGTGGAATATTGATCTTGACATTGAGAATATTTTAGCGAGTATTTCAGGTTTAGAAATTATTTACGATTTATACTTGAGAATTAAATCTCGCTGATAATTATAGATTTGAGAATATTTAGACATATGAGACACGTCATTGAGTTTTACGGTTGGGAACCGTACTCGCGATTGTAATTGCACGAACTTGGGAAAGCTTTATGGATTTAGATGTTTTAGTATGATTTTAGTCACCATACTAGGGTCGCTCTTATTCATTACTAGCTAGCCTCTATTAGCGGTCCTCACCATAAGTGAGTCGAGCGCTTAGCATGGGACGCTACTATCACTACAAAAAAGAATTCAGTTAGCCACCCCAAATTGCCACGGCCCAGATTTGCCGTCGCCATTGGTCCAATTTTTAAGACGGCAAAGCTTCCATAACTAAATTAAAATCATTTTGCGACGGCAACTTTGTGCCGTGGCAAAAAAAAAATGTTTTGTGTAACGCCCCGAACCCAAATTTATCAGTTACTGGCTCTTTGGATAGTAAATGACGACTTAATTTACTTTTCATTTCGTGTTGACGCCTTAGAAGACCAAAAAGGTTGACTTTTTGACCGGTTGCCTTTTTGAGTATTATCTTTTCATGAATGTTGTGGAGTACGTTTAAATCAAGCTTTTAGTGTTACGAAGAAACGAGTGTACGAGTCGAGCCTGAAATCGAGGGAAATTTCTAGATAAGTCTTGAAACTTAGTCGGGGGGGCAATTTTGTCATTTCATGCGCATATGTATACAAAGGATGCAAAGAAACCCTAGCACCCCAAAAAACTCTCCGTCTCCCTCTCAGCCGCATCCCTCTTTTCTATCTCTTTCTTCTTCCCGACTCTCTCTCTCGTCCCTCATCTTTTCCGCGCTGTAGCGACGCCGTCCGGCCAGCACTAGTTTCCTGGCCGCCACCAAAACACTCCTCTCCTTCTCTTCTACCTACCCCAACCCTCAAATCCCATATCCCACCTATGGATAGAGGAGATTGTAATCGAAGAACACGGTTGTGTTCATCATATTCCGGCGAGCTTCGGCGACGACATGGAGCCCGACTGGTAGGGTTCTTCTCCTTTTTCCTACTTCTTCAATTTCATATCCTTATTTCTTAAGATCGAGCCCTAATCCTTAAAGCCTCTTTTTCTATGTTTTCTGGGCTCCCCCTCCGGCGAGGGTGTTTTGTGGATTCCGGCGAGTTCTTTAGCGTTTTGGTGGGTCATTTGAGCTTGGTTTGAAGTGGAGATGGACCTTGGAGTGACTTGTAGAGCTGTAATCACCGAACTGGACCAAGGCAGAGGCTTGGTGCATTTGGCTGTTGAGAGGACCGAGATGGTGCGGAGCTGATTCGGTGAAAGTGGCGACTAAGGCAACAGCTGGGGATGTCTGAGGGTCCTTCATGTTGAGTTTTGGCAAGGAGGAGCTATTGGTTTACGAAGTAGAGCAGATTGAAGTGGTTTGGTATGTGGAGAAACCGGCAAGGACGAGCTAGTGGGATTGTGGAATTGAGAAGATTAGAGGTAAGGGTTGCATTTTGAACCGTTGTGTTGCTACTATGTGGGTTTGGAAGAAGCTAATTGTTGTTTGGTGAATTTCATGTCGATAACTTGGTGATTCAAAGTTTACGGGGAGGCTATGGCCATTTTCCGACAAGTGACCGGAATCCGGCAGAATGTTCCGGCAAGTCGCCAAAATCCGGCAAGGGCAATTATTCTGGCAGAAGCGGTGGAGACGTGGGATTGACTTAAGGACTTGGATATTTGGAGGCGGTGCTCGAGGAGTGTCCTGAGCAATGGAACACTTAAGCCTAATATTGTGAGTGGACACTTTGGTTTTAATAAATATGCATGCAAGATTTTATAATTTATCAATTTATTTTCCGAGCTTACATTATAATTTTGGCTTATGAAATTGTCTTGAAATTTATTTGAGTTTGATGCATTGATTAAGTAATAGTCATGATTCATGGATTTGAGCTCGGGTTAGTAATTTGGTATTTGAGTTTTGATATTCCTTATGATTTCCGGATCTATATTATTATTATTTTTATTTGTTACCGAAAATGGGATTTTCGGTAGTTCTCCATCATAATTTAATTGTTTATTTGTGGCATAATGATTTTGACTTTGAGAATATTTTAGCGAGTATTTCCGAGTGGAGATATTATTATTTATGATTTATATTTGATAATGAAATCTCTCTTTTATTTATAAAATTTGAGAATATTATGACGTGTGAGACACGTCGTTGAGTTTTATTTTAATTTCTTATGATAATTTCCAATTACGGTTGGGAACTGTACCATTCATATGACCTTAAGGAAGTTTTATGGATTTAAGTGATTTCGTATGTTTTTAGTCACCATACTATAGGGTTGCTCATATTTTATTACTAGCTAGCCTTTATAACGGTCCTCACCATAGGTGCGTTGAGCGCTTAGCGTGGGACGCTATTATAGCCTGGGAGGCACCAATCGGTTATTATTTATTGCTAGCTAGCCTTTATTAGCGGTCCTCACCATAGGTGAGTCGAGCGCTTAGCGTGAGACGTTATTATAGTCTGGAAGGCACCGACCCGAGCCTGGGAGGCTCATTTTACATGGTGATAACTCTTCCCCTTATTTTATTTTTTCTCAGTTATGTATTTGATTAACCAGCGGGGCTGGTTTATCTCTTCTGACGAGATTTCTGTATTTGATTAACCAGCGGGTCTGGTTTATCCATTTTTAAGTGATTCTGGATTTAAAGTTAAATATTCTATCAAAGCTGCGTGCAACGAGGTTTTAAAATTTAAACGTGAGAAAATATTTAAATTACGTTTGTAAATTATTTAATTTATTTTTGTCCACTCACTCTAACGTTTTAAATTACTTTCTCCTGGGCCCTTCGGTTTCAAATGTCTAGTTTGCAGGCTAAATTTATTTGAGGTCAGAGGCTGCTCCCGCTTATTCCTTATTCATTGTTTTTCTTTCAATATTCGAGATGTTCTGAGTTAGTAAACTTAGTGAATGTCGTTGTTATTGGAAGTGGGATTCTTCTAGATTAGTATTTGTTATTGTGGGAGATGTGATGAACTTGGGGAGCAGGAAGGCTCCAAGAGTACAAGGTTGTATTATGAATTTAGAAATGTGTTTGCAGGTGTTTTAGGAAGGGTTGTCCATTTTCAAGGGAGGTTATGTCGAATTTCCAGTAGCATCTCCTTTGGAGGTGGTCCCCGCAGGGTTCATTCCAGATTTCAGAATGAAATCCGGGGTAGGTCCTGACATTTTGCGACGGCAATGTGGAGCCGTGACAAAAAAATGTAAACTTTGTGACGGTAAATAGGCGCCGTGGCTAAAAAAGGTAAAATTTACGACGGCGGAAAGAGGCCGTGGTAAACTTTGTAATCAATAGCAACGGTAAGTTATCACCGTCGCCAATTATTCCTAATTTTTTTCAAATGTCAACTTAAAATATGATTATGCTTCCATAAGGGGAGCTCTATCACGAGGACATAGACGTCCCAAAATTTTTATATGGATTGATAAATCTAGTCCCCATGAGAGTGAGTGTTGACAAATCAAGAAAATAATTTGTGAGGAAGTAGATACGAGCGTTTTAGTTTAACGGTTATTCAATGTTTCGAGTTGACCACATGGATTGAGACCAAGACGATGACAAAAACATGTAATGTTTTTACCATAGTCATATTTTCTTATAATGATCAAATTCAACGGTCAAATTTGTCAAATTATTTGTGCTCCACCTTATTCATTTTGAAAGGTATGCTTTCCCCTATAACCAAGGAACATGTTATACAACACTAGTATGCATAAAATGATTTTGAGTGAAGCAAATAATAAAAATAGGAAATTGATGAATTTGACATCACCTATTTGTTTAATACGTATTATGAAGTGTTGTGTAGAAAAATGAACTCGGACAGTCTTTATTTTCATATCGGTCAATCTGATCAACGTAATATGTATTTATGTTTCTCCAAAGGGAGCCCTATCGTAAAAATATAAATATGCCGAAATATTTACATTGATCGACACATCTTGTACTCACAAGTGCTTAAAAATTTTCGTAAAATTTTTTGATATCCCGAGCTATTATTTTCGATTTTCTAAAGTTTCATATATATCAAAATAGCTTAATTAATTTCGATTATCATTAGAATTTTAAAATAGGGTGATCTTGGCCATTCGTCTCTATACCGATTCATCTGGAACTTTATTAGTCTTGAGAGCAAATGCGTTATTTCTAGATCAGAAGTATAAATGGAATGCTAGGAAACCCTAGCACCCCTCAAATGCATCATTTTTCTCTCTCTTCTGTCCCAGCCGCGCAACCATCTCTCTCTCCCCAAAATCTCTCTCTGCGCCAGAAACTCTATCTCCGGCCACCACCTCGTCACCAGCGGCGCCTCCGTTATTGAAACCGCCACGCCGCTGCATGCTGCTGGGTTGAAGGTCTGCAACGCCGTCGTTTTGATCGACCGCGAGCAAGGCGGGAGGGAGAATCTGGAAGAGAACGGGATCAGGCTGCACGCGCTGTTCCGGTTGAGCGAGATGCGTTAGGGTTTTGAAGGACAAGGGGAAGGTGGCGTAGGAGACGGTGGGGGTCCGTGCTTAGGTTTCTGGAGGAGAATCGGAGAGTGGCAGTGGGGGTCCGTGCTTTGTTTTATTTATCCCCTAATATGGTATGCACTGCGTGTGTATGACCATGATACTCTGGTCTAAACAATATCAGAACTTAATGCTCTCTGATCTCTATATATCATTGCCATGCCCTATGATAATGACAACCATCTTTGGTTGTTGGGCATTCTACAACATGTTAGTGTTGTTCCCCCTCATACTCGATAACTATGGTTATCTTTAGAGGCTAGTTGATCTGTTTGATTCTTGATTTTGGGTGCAATTGGTGAATACAGTTTTGTCTTATAAATGAACTACATCTCTGTGAGAAAGTATTTGGTGTCACAAGCCACTATACTAAAAAATAATTGTCTTCCATGGTTCTCTTGTCTCTCTTGCATTATTAGTTTTTTCCTAGTTGGTGAGAATTTGGAATTTTTGCTAATACATGGTGTCCTTTTGATACTCATTTTTTTTCGCCTCATATGAGACTAGTGGCATTTTTATCTATGCATGGTGTTCAGGTTTTGAGTATTCTATAATCTCTTTTCCAACTTTTCTTCTATCACTTTTTTAGACTAAGATCTTTTTTAGACTAAGATCTTTTTTATACTCGTTAGCTTTTAGTTTTTTACTCTGCTCATTGCATATGCTTTTTTTTTCTTTTTTTTTTCTAGCCTTAACCCATCCAACAGTGCAGTGGTGGATGGCTCACTGACTAGAGAGACAATGAATCAATAACTACACCGTTAGTGCTCTCATTTTAGTTAAGTGGAAGGTACGCTCTTTGTTTCAGTTGGTTTTTCGAGTCAATGTCCTCATTCATTGACCGAACTAGAGACTAATCATTGTGTTGTTGTTGGGTATAGGAATTGAGTGAGCAAGAGAGGAAATTGTGGAATGACCAGGCTGCTGAAGCCATGGAGGCTTACAAGATGGAATTGAACGAATACAACAAGTCTGATTTATTATAATAGTCATATGACTTGCATGCTACTTTATTTTGATTCTAATTTACCATGATCTACAATTGAAACTTTGGTTCTTGAGGCTTTGACATAATTAGTTGCACTTAGATGGTTTGTGCTTGTGTCAAGGAACTATTTTGTAGAAACACTTGTAAATTACTAGTTGATGTGCTTATATTGGTAGTTCTTCTGATGTAAGATTGACATTTGAGGACTCTAATTGAATGTAACAATTATTTTCAGTATGTTTAATTTCTTTTTGCACAGCTTTTGTCCAAAAAATAAATAAAAATAAAAATCTGGTAAGCTAATATGCTTGCTAGATTTTTTTTAATTCATAAATAAAATTTGCCACGGCAATTTTGTTGTCGCCAATAGGTGATTTGCGACAGTGGAAGCAATCGCCACTTGCCGTTGCCAAATAGCCGTCGCTGCGTGCAGTTGCAAAAGAGGTGGCGATGGCTCGTTGCCGTAGCCAAAAGCAATGGCGACGCCCTCAACGGCGACCTCAAAAATGTTGTCGCGAAGCCGTCGTCGTTGCTCTTTCGTGACGGCTTTTTGCCGTGGCTAACCGAATTCTTTTTTGTAGTGTATAGCCTGAGAGGCTCCGATCGGTTTTTATTCATTGCTAGCTAGCCTTTATTAGCGGTCCTCACCATAGGTGAGTCGAGCGCTTAGCGTGGAACGCTACTAGAGCCTGGGAGGCTCCTCTTACATGGTGATATCTATTCCTCTTGTTTTATTTTCTCAGTTATGTATTTAATTAACCAGCGTGGCTGGTTTATCTCTTATTACGAGGTTTCTGTATTTGATTAACCAGCAGGGGCTGGTTTGTCCATTCTTATGTGATTTTGGATAAAAAGTTAAATGTTTGATCAAAGTTGCATGCATCGAGGTTTTTAAAGTTTAAACGTGAGAAAGTATTTAATTACGTTTTTGTTAAATTATTAATTTATTTTTGTCCACTTACTCTAACGTTTTTCAATTACTTTCCCTTGAGCCCTTCGGTTTCAAATGCCCAGATTGCAGGTTAGCTTAGAAGAGGTCGGGCGTACACGGAGTTGAGGCATAGTTAATATCACAGCTTTCGCTGGCTCTTTTATCTATGTTTTCCTTCCTTATTAGAATTGCTTTGATGACATTTGAGATTGTTGTAAATTAGCTAAGGTATGTTGTGTTCTGGGTGTCGATGTAGAGCTGGGAGTAGGGAGGCTCTAGGTGTTGAGGATGGTTTATCTTGGTTATAGAAGTGTATGTTTGGATTTGACAGGTAGGGTTGTCCGTTTTCAAGGGAGGTTATGCAGAAATTTTTGGTAAAATCTCTCTTAAGATGGACCCCGCAGAATTTACTTCGGATTGCAGGATGAAATCCGAGATGGATCCTGACAATTACTGCTACCCATGACCACAATATCATTCACGTAAACTAAATGTAAAGGGTATGAATGCCATGTTGATAGATAACTGAATGTAAATGGTATGAATGTCATGTTGATAGATGAACAGGGAAGACTCAGCCATACTGATACATAATTCAACTGATAGAAAAAGGAGTTCATCCGTTGAAACCAGGCGTGTAGAGCTTGTTTCAACTCATACAACGCCTTGTGAAGTTTGCAAACATGTGAGGGCCAATTAGGATCAACAATACATGGGTTGTGTCATGTAAATGTCTTCTTGACTGAAGCCATGGAGAAAGGCATACTTGACGTCGAGTTGACGAATTGGTTGTCCTCGAGAAACAACAAGCACAAGATATTGTGAATGTCACCGGTTTGATTACAAGGCTATATGTGTCACGCCTCGGTTTTTGAGGCTAGATTTTTTTTTTTTCTTACCCAAAAACCAAAGGTGTGAGCTAAAAATAAAAATAAGCTAAAGGAATGGCAAATAAGATGTGACAGCTTAAAGGAATCGACTTCTCATTTCAATATCAGAATTTCAGAATACATACAACCTAAAAGTTCTAAGAAAACTATCTTCCTAATGATGTTTACACATTTAGAACTCCAACTAACTGTAGTTGCTTCCGGTCACTAACCCTCGTTGTTCTTGTGTTTAATAACCTGCAAAACTGTAAAGGGGTGAGCTCAACATGAGGCTCAGTTGGGAGTTAATCCTCTTCAAACAAAAGATAATCAAACAATCATTAAATGATATGCATGAATGAATGTTCTACTCCAGTTAATCCACATAGTAGAATAAACTGAGCCTACATGTCTCATACCATGTATTTTACTAAGAAGGTGACTCATCGTACTTAACTATATAAACAACTTCACCAAAAATCAATCCCTAGCCCTCTTTTGCTAATCATCTTGTCCATACCCCTTTCGCCAATCCCGAATTACCCTTTCCATAACCTATACTAATTGCACGTATCACGTATCACGGACATACCTGGGATATGGTACATGCTGAGGTAATGGACTCAACTACACAAAAGATCAATTTCATATTTCCTTCACCACCCTTATCCTTCAAATGTCTTCAATGAATGATGCATCAATTTATAACATATACTTCAAACATGTAATTCCATCAAATACGCTGTCATTTCAAAACAAACATATCAACCAACATATATGCACACAATACAATGAGTAGAGGTTCTCCATATCCCCATACCTAGATTCCAAGCTATTGCAAATGTACATGTCTTGCATGAAAGTAAATATCCAAGTACAATTCACATTTCCAATCCATAAATACATATTTAATTTTAAACACAAAGCTATCATTCTAGCCTAGGAACATACTTTACATTAAAGGTTGTGTCTCAAGAACATATATAGTACCTAAAATCTCAGGTCATTTGGATCACATTTGAAGTGCTAAACAACTAACCAAAACTTCATGCAGTTTTATGTTGAAAAAAAGTTTAAGAATGTATATGTTCAGTTGGTGATGAATCTAGACAAGTTGGATTGAAATAAACTATTGAAAACAAATGAAACAACAACATAGTAACAAATGCATAATTTCATGATGCAGACCTTCAACTTCGAAAATTCATATCTTAATCTAGAAAAATTATTTTCAATAGATTCCAGTTCTGAAATGATCATCAAGATGTCCACTAAAACTTTTGTGAAGACACTGACTCCAAATATCCTACCTAAGTGTACAGTTTTTAGTAAATAGACAACTAGGTTCACAACTTAGAAAAACTGATATGCACAATATCCTGATGCAGAACCTTAACTTCGAAAATCATAACTTAATCTACAGAAATCCTTTTCAAGAGATTCAAACTCATAAATGATATTTAACATGTGTGTACTACAACTTTCATGAAGACACAAACTTCAAATACTTAACTGAAATGCACAGATTTTAGTAAAAAGGTGACTGACTACAAAACTCAGAAAGATTTGCATAATGCAGACTTTGTTTTTAGCCTCAAAGTTGATCAACGAATTCTAAATGAATTTGCATGAAACTATGTAGATAATTAGCCTAAAGTATAGACTTTCAATACACGCAAATGGTTTCCAAAATGAAGGTCTAAATCAGAGATATTGGTTGCTGAAAGTTAACAAAATGATTATAATGTACGTATAAACTTTTAGGGTAAAATATTGTATAGTTTTTGTGGTTTAAAGTCGACATCTGTTTAGTCCTAATGGTTTTATTTTAATCTGAATAGTCCTTAAAGTCACAATTTTTCATCCAAATAATCCTTATGGTTTTATTTTAATCTGAATAGTCTTTAAAGTCACGATTTTTCATCTAAATAGTCCTTATGGCCTTTAACTGAGAAAATTGTCGGAATGACTATTTGGATGAAAAATCATGACTTTAAAAACTATTCAGATTAAAATAAAATCATAAGGACTATTTGGATGAAAAATTGTGACTTTAAGGACTATTCAGATTAAAATAAAACCACACGGACTAAAACAGATGTCGACTTCAAAACACAACAACTAAACAAATTTTAATTCAAACTTTTATCTAGCTTTCTCCAATATCTACAAACTAATATCTGATGTTATTATTTAATCTAAGGCTGTTGCTCTGATACCGCCTTGTCACGTCTTGGATTTTGGGGATTATTTTTTTCTAGCCTAAAATTTCAGGGCGTGACAATGTGTTTCTTCATAGTTGATGTCATGTTACTGATGGAAGCCCTTTGCAATAAGGCGTGTCTCGTACCCTTTGATGGATCAAAGCTAGTGACCATGTTGTCGATGGAAGCCCTTCGCACGTGCCTTAAACCACTCGAATACCCATTTACAACCTACCACATATTGTGAAGGAGAGGAGGGAGCTAATGAACATGTAAAATTCTTTAATAATGCGTTGATTTCATTCGCCATTGCAGCTCGCAAATTCTCATCTTTGGAAGCTTGTTTGTAACAAGTTGGTTCCATTGAATTAATAAGAGAGAAGAGACATTTTGGTAAGGAATACTTCAATGTTCAATTAGTCCGAACTCAGGGCTAAACAATGTCATCAAGAAGCCGGGTGCGCATGGAGTGTGTGGAAGATGGAGAAGACGCATGTACTTGTGGCGGGGCCGGGGCCGCATTAGGTAGTGGAGAAGATGGCTGCATCTGAAGGAGTAGGTGATGTATCCAAAGGTGTGGTTTAAGAAGGAGGTAATGCATTATTAGGAGGACTGATGTTGTCGAAGGTGAAGTGGGACGATAAGTTTGAATTGGAGGCGAAGTGGGACTGAAGTGGCGGACGTCGTTTGAGATGATGTGGCTGAAGTGAGGAGGAGCAGAGGTCGAGTGGTGTTAGTGTGATGACCGGCGACACAGAGCTGGGTGTCAAATTTAACTTCAATCAACATGATTCAAACTTGAATATAAGGGGAAGGGTTCCACGTCTAAACCCTTACAAACTCAACCACATGTGCAGTGAGTAATGTGGTGAGTAGGGGTGCGTACTTGACAAATGGGGTGTGTACATATTATTGCCATCCTGACTGCTGAAAAAAAAAAATAATAATAATAATATTTTTGTTAATTCTCAAAACGACGCGGCGCTTGCAGTTTATATAGTTTCGATTAGCAGGTACATATGGGAGCTCGATTAGCAGGAAGAAGTTTCTAGGGTTTACGAGAAAAGCACCACCAGGTACCTCTCTCTCTCTCTCTCTCTCTCTCTCTCTCTCTCTCTCTCTCTCTCTCTCTCTCTCTCTCCGGGTGAACCTAACAGAGCTGTAGACGTAGCCTCCTAAACTACATTTACTCTGTTTTACTGTCTGATAGAATCGAACTAGGCTATGTATTCTTGTTGTATTGCCTCTAAATTGTAGCCTCGTGGATTCGTGCTTACTTTAATTCTTCTATTTTTGGTTTGACTGTGCTCGAGTTTTGCCAATTTCTCGTAGATTTGTGGCTTGATATGTGATTTCGTTAATAGGCATCGAGATTTTACATATTAGCTTCAAAGTATAGTTTTCAAGTTTGTTTGCCTTGTGGATTTCTTCAATTAAATTAAGGGCTCATTTGTTCTTTGAGAGAGTATGAATATTGGGATCGCGAGAATAGGATTTCTAGGGTGGTTTTTCTACTTTGTTTCAGATGCTTTTCGAAATAAAGTTATAGTTAGATATCCTCATTCCAGAAAATTGAGCACATTAATGAGTGCATTGTTGGAAGAATTAGTATCTAGTTAATCTTTCCCTAGTATTATAAATACTGGGTCACACTATATTGTGTTGCCAATTTAAATTTCTATCCTTTGCTCTGGGCACCTCTCTTTTCGGAAGGCATGTCTCTAAGTCCAGAGTTGGACAAAGTTAAAAAGTGTTTAATTCATCTTCTGTGCTTTTGTATTGAATTCATTGTGGTTGTCAAAAGAGTAAGTTTGCGATGGTTTGACTTATCAAAAGTAGAAGCTCATTGTTTTCATGCTATTTTGGGTTTGAAAATCCAAAGGTACCTAGTGCATCTTAATCCACATCTTTTCTTCTTGGTTTGAAAGCACAGATTCAAGGTTTGCTTGTTCTACGGATTCATTTTGCCCCTTATTGTGTTTTTAATTCAAGATTTTCTTTTATACCATTCAAGGATATAAAAAAGTAGAGGTGATGTTAAAATTAAATGAGTGTACCTTTGTAATCAGGATTGAACTTCAGCTCATTGCATCTGATAATCTCAGTGTGTACCCTGCTACTTCTTTTGCATCATCATCACACAATAGTTGATTTTATTGATCGACTACATTACAGGTTTGTTTATGCTAATTCATTTGCATATGTTTGAGTCCTTTTGAATTTCTTGATTAAGTAGACTGAAGCATGTATGTATCTTGCCATAGTGAATTTGGAGACAGTTGTATAGGGTCTGATATGGTAGACGATTGTGCTTTTCCATTGGCTCATAGAGTGGGTTGTGTACTTGTGTAGGAACAAGATGGGCAAAGGGAAAGCAGGATGAACGGTATAAATTGTTTAGGTGAAATGGGTGGCAATATAGATGAGGTGCATTTGGGTGTCACTGTTTCTGGAAATACTTTAGGGGTAGTTTCTTGAAATTATATAGGTGTAGGAAAAAAAAACACAAAAACTATCAAATTGATTAGACAAGGGCAGTTTCTCTACTCTTCTGTACTTGTAGTGGTTTAGAAATATGTGATTTGAGCTTTTTTATGTCATCGTAAGAGATTGGCTGTACAAGGATCTGTGGCTTCATGCAAATCATTTCTGTTTTGTCTTTCTGTTTTGTAAGCTATTTCTGTCGATTTTTGAAGCTCATATCAATTTGCAGCTTCTATCAAGATTCGAGTCTTATAAGCTATTTGCCATTTATTTTCTTAATTGCTATTGCAGGATTGGAACTCAGTAGACAAATTCAAGTACCAAACAGAAACAATGATGCAGTTTGCTCCGAGCGAGGGTGAAAATGCTTTGTCTGTAGTTGGTCCTAGGCCAATGGATTTGTCTACATATACTGCTCGCCCTGCACCTGGACCTAATGGAAAACAAAGGACTTCAAGTTTGGAGGCACCAATCATGCTGCTGACAGGTCATCAAAGTGCTATATACACGATGAAATTTAACCCTGCTGGAACAGTAATAGCATCAGGGTCTCATGACAAGGAAATTTTCTTATGGAATGTTCATGGGGAATGCAAAAACTTCATGGTTTTGAAGGGGCACAAGAATGCTGTGTTGGATCTTCACTGGACAACTGATGGGTCTCAGATAGTATCAGCCAGTCCAGACAAAACTGTGGGGGCATGGGATGTTGAAACAGGAAAAAGAATTAAAAAGATGGCAGAACACTCTTCATTTGTGAATTCTTGTCATCCTGCTCGGAGAGGACCACCTCTTGTTGTCAGTGGATCTGATGATGGAACTGCGAAACTGTGGGATATGCGTGTGAGGGGTGCCATCCAAACATATCCTGATAAATACCAAATCACAGCTGTCAGCTTCTCGGATGCATCGGATAAAATCTTTACAGGAGGTATTGACAATGATATCAAGGTTTGGGACTTGCGCAAGGCTGAAGTACTGATGACACTTCAAGGACATCAAGATATGATAACAGGTATGTCACTGAGTCCTGATGGCTCTTATCTTCTGACTAATGGAATGGACTGCAAACTCTGCATTTGGGATATGCGCCCGTATGCACCACAAAATCGTTGTGTGAAGATAATGGAAGGGCACCAACACAACTTTGAAAAGAACTTGTTGAAATGTAGCTGGTCACCTGATGGAAGCAAGGTCACGGCTGGCAGTTCTGATAGGATGGTCTACATATGGGATACTACTTCTCGACGCATCTTGTTTATGCTGCCAGGCCACACTGGATCCGTCAATGAGTCTGTCTTCCACCCCAATGAACCCATTATTGGATCTTGCAGTAGTGATAAGCAAATATATCTGGGAGAAATCTGAGTTGTACTGAAATATAACAGTCTCATCTTCTAATTTGTTGTGTACCATGACTTTTAACAGTTGATTTTGGAAGGAGTGTGTCTTACATTAGATTTTTAATTGAAGTTTGAGATATTCGGTGTATACCTGTATTTATATGTTCTACCGTTATATCTGTTTCTATTTTCTAATTGGCATTTGCAGGTATTCCCATTAGTCCGCACTAGTTTAGTCTGATACCCAGTCATATAGATTGGCGAAACCAATTGGTCCACGGTGGACATGATACAGTTTATTGGTCTACCTTGTTTATTGTTCTCATATCCTTGTGTGTAACCGTAAGCACACTCACTTTTTTTTTAAATTGAAATGTTAAAAATATCTCAATTTTGGACAATTTAAAGAAATTAAAACATGGATAGTTTTGATATTTTGACATACAAAAATGAGTCATGGTGTGTGGATTGTAATTTAGGGTGTAAATTTCATTTGGGTGCGGCTATTGTCACCCTAGGAAGCACGAAAGCGATTCTGAATCACTTTGGAAGCGTTCGGAGGCACACAAAATCGCGATTTTAGAAAAATCCTATTTGGGTGTGCGGCGTAAGCGCGAGCTTCCAACTTGGAAGCGCCAAAGTGACAGTAAGAGAGGAAGCGCCAAGGTGGCAGGGAAGAGTGATTCTCTTTTGCCTCTTCAGATCTGCACCTCTGCCTCCCTAGTTCCCATCTCCCTTTCGACCTCTAAGCCTAAACCTCAATTTAGTGATGATCCAACCAACCCAATCGTCTAGTGCAAGAGGGAGAGAGCAGATCCTGAGTTCAACTCGATCTTGGGAGGAAGCAAAAAGAGAGGATGGAGAAATAATTAAGAAACTTTAATTAATGTGTCAAAGACAAATTACACTCAATAAAAAGCTATAAAAAAAAATAAAGGCAAAATATCACAAATAATCACTGACTTTTGATTCATTAATCACTTTACTCACTCACACTTTAAAAATATCACTTAACTTACTCACTTTTGATTTCATCTCTCACTTAACTCACTGCTGTTACACCTACCGTTAGGAACCGATAACATCGAGGGTATATTTGTCTAAACACCAAAAATGAATTCCAATTAGTTTTCGTAATACCCTAAATTTTCATATTATTTTTCTTTGTATTATTCCCATAATTAATGAAGGATTATTTATGGAAATTCTTTAGTTTGTGCGAAGTTGAAGTTTCAGGAGTAATTTTTAAGGTGCATTGACTTTTAAGAGGCCAAAAGTTGACTTTATTTTCCGTAAGTTATCTTCGAAAATTTCCTTCTTGAAAGTTGTAGAATTTGTCGATATGAGTTCGTAGACATGCGACACGCCTAAAACGAAAGTTGTATGAGAAAGTTATGGTCAGAGGAAGTCAATTTCCAGTTTTGGAAACTATATAAGTAGAAAAATGTGGGGGAGTTATTTTTGGAAACCTAGAATTTGCATACCGGTTTCTCTCTCCTCTCTCCCAACCGTCCGCGCAGCTCAACCTTCGCCGACATAGAACTCGGCCGTCCGGCAACCAAACTAGACGCTGTCGGTCCTGTTCGGTTCGCACGGACCTCCTCTCCATTCCTAGGGCAGCGCCGCTCGTCGTCGCCCCGCCTAGACTCCGTCACGAGGCGGAGGAGCTGCTGTGGTTTCACCGGAGTTCTTCTTTATCCGGCCATCCTTTTGGCCGCCACCGGTTCCATTTGTTTGGTCTCGTCCTCACCTACCCAATCGTGTCAGTCTTTGACTCTGGTGACCGGAGTACAAGGAGCAGCGAGGCCCAAAACCACTACCGCCGTGCCGTCGATCAGAACCGCCATATACGGCTGTGACAAGGGGCAACCTTAGGTGAGTTTTGATTCTCTCCTTCTTCTGGTTGTGGCTAGGCATAGTTTAAAGCAAGATATTGAGGTTTTGAGCCATGAATTTGCATATTGAAGTTTGAAACCGTTTTGGAGTTTCGGGGCGTTTTCCGGCCGAACCAGTCAAAACTCTAGGTATTAAAGTTGTTCATCATGCTTCAATCTACAAGTTTCATGTTGTGAGTTTTTCCTAATTCGGAAGTTTTGGGGTGGCGCGTAAGGCTCACTCGCCGCCGCCTGTGGCGGCGCTTCCGGCAGAGTTGTAGCCTTAGTTTCCTATGGTTAGCTAGTCCTTGCTGTTATGAGCTTGTTGAGAGGTAGTATGGCTAGGTTTTGAGCAAGGTTTGCATGTTAGGACTTAGGTTTATTTGTTTTGGCATGGTTGAGTTTGAGTTTAGGTTTTGAAGATTCGAGATAGCTTGGATAAGTTGTTGAGTGTCCGATGACCTTGGGAGGTCTCGAAGGAAGGATTGCCCTCCTCTGGGCAACCTTTAGGCTAAGGGTTGGTTAAGGGTACTTTGTTTCTTTTTGAGTTGTTAATAAGGTTATAATTTGTGTTAATTAGGTAGCTTGTGGAGTTGTTAGTGAGCTTGTTCCTTGTGTTTTTGGTGAAGATGCAGCGAAAATATATAGGTGAGTAAATCTCACTAAGGTTCACTTTTGAACCAAATTTTATTATGGTCATGTGATGATGATAATGATTATGATGTTGAATTTAATATTTTGCTATTATTTGTTTTTAAAATATATGAGCTTGATCGCCAACGACTCATAAGTAAGATAAAACAAGTTTTCCTTATGTGTTATTTTGAGGTTCATGTGATCATAATTTATTGATTTTTGATAGATTATTCTTGTGGAATATCTATATTTGTTCATGTAAATATATCTATGTGGAATGATATAATTTATGATGTGATCTTGTGTTGTTGATGATGATGTTGTGATATTGTGATTGTTGGATAAATAGCCAAACTGGGTTCCAAGCTTTTAATTGGGTGATTGGTTACGGTTAAGATGTTATTTATTATTTTGTGTTTTGATATTGGACAGTCAAACCGGGTTCCAAGCCTTTGGCCGGGTGATTGGTTACGGTTAGGAATAGAGCTCTAGTCTGTCTGTCAGTGTAGGTCATGGGAGATACTTTATGGTATCTGGGACCCATGGGTACACAATTTGTTGTTGTAGGTCATGAGAGATATTTATTAAATATCTGAGACTCATGGGTACATTTCTTTAGTAATGTGTTGGATTTGTAGTTTTTAATTATTGATCAAATCTCTCTTGTGGAATGTTGTGTTATTTTTGAGTTTACTCATACGGGCTTTTTAGCTTACCGGGTTTGTTATTTTACAATCCCGGTGCACCAATTCATGGTGTAGGGGTTAGACCTGAGGCGGAGGTATAGTGGCAGGATTTTAGTTTCTGTGCACTCCATTTTATTCTTTTATGGCAGTTTGTTTTTAAACTCATGTGAGCGACTTAATAATTACTAGACTTTTAAAGTTGATGTAATTAAGGAGATATAATGTTTAACTCGGTTGATGGGTTTGTTGACATTTACATTTCCGCTAATGAGTTCTAGTTGCTTGAGATAGTTTGTTGAAACAGGTTGAGATATTAAGTTTTTGAGATATATCATGCCTAAATTTTTGAAATTTTATCCTTCGAAAATTGGGGTGTAACAGTTTTTTTCTTAGGAAAAAATAAAAATTATTTTATTCTCATCAGATTTTTCTAAAACATTTGTTATGTATTAGAAATTTCAGATTGTTTTTTTTTTGTTTAAAGTTGAAAATAATTTAATAATTTTCAAATAAGAAAAATATGCATTACTAAGTTATTAATGTATCGCGAAAAAAATAACTACAAATAATATTATTTTTTCAAAATAATTTCAGATTTTATAAAGTCACACTTTTTCATAAAATAAAAAAGGAAATGATTTAATAAACTTTAGAAATAAAATAAAAAAGTTAGAAATGCATTTTATGTGGTTAGACAAATATACCCTCAATTCTAACGGTTTTTAACGGTAGGTTTAACGACAATGAGTTAAGTGCGAGACAAAGTCAAAAGTGAGTGAGTTAAGTGATATTTTTGAAATATGAGTGAGTAGAATGATTAATGAATCAAAATTCAGTGACCATTTGTGATTTGTTGCCAAATAAAAAATCTAGGCCCTTACCCTGAGTCGATCGGCTCTTCAGACTGCATTCAGATCTGCTCTTTAACATTGTAAACTCTAAATACTCTAGATCTAATTTACATTTCTTTGACAAAAAAGAATAAAAGAAAATGCAGCTGGCTTGAAATCAGTAAAAACAAAAAAGTTAACAAACAAACCGTACTACAGACTCCAGAGTCTAGACGCACGCCACAAATAAAACTGAAATCCAATCCAATTAGAACAACCTAAGCGAGAGAGAGAGAGAGAGAGAGAGAGAGAGAGAGAGAGAGAGAGAGAGAGAGAGAGAGCTGAAAATCATGGGTTCTGCGTCTCTGATCAATCCGCTGACATCATCTCTCTGCGCCTCCAAGTCAGAGCTGCTCACTGCTCCCAAACACTTGTGGGCGGTATGCCCCAACTCCACCTCCACCTCCAACTGCTCGGCGCTGACTCTGAGCCTGAGGTCCAGCAAGAGCCTGAGCATTCATCAGAGAGGGTCTGTCGTGTGCAAGGCCGTGTCTGTGAAGCCGGAGACCGCAGTTGAGGGTCTCAACATTGCCGAAGATGTTACTCAGGTTTATACCATTTTTGTGGCATTGGATTTGTTGATCGTTTTTAAAATGATATTAGGTTGGTGCTTTCAATTTTGATTGTTAGAAATGTTTACTATGCTCTGCGGTGTGATGCTTATGAGGTTAACTCTGTAAATGAGCTCGGGGATTAGGATTTTCTGGTAGATCAACTAAAATGTGTTTGCTTTATTTTTTATTTTGTCTTTAACAATTGACAATAAAATCTAGAGGCCATATATATTGTGAGAGACGAATCATAAGGTTGATGCAGTAGCTCTTTTCCATTGCTCCTTTGTTTGGAAAGGAATCCATGTTATTGCTTTTGTGTGGCTTCACAAACTATCTATATGAAGATCATTCCCGGGACTGGGACTTGTGTGATTTGTGACAGAATATGAAATACTGGACAAGTTATGGATATTTTTTTTTACCAAATTTTCGCTATTTTAATATTTACACATATTTTTTAAGTAATTAAAAGGGGTGCCACTCCATGCACACTATTTTATCATAATTTATAAATTTAATCGTAATCAGCTGTTACTCAGTCAAAGAAATTCTTCTCTTAAACTGTAGGTCGGCATTATTCACTTGTTTTATTTGATCAAGGAATGCTTAAAATTTTAAAATTATGATCTGAAGAGAAAATGAAAAGTTATATTTGTATATGGTTTTTCGCACTTGCTTTATTGTTTGTTTAACACTCATGCTAAAGTAGACTGGTTTCTCACCTATTATGGTTGATCCATATACTACGCTGGTTCCTATTGTGATGCAGCTTATTGGGAAAACTCCGATGGTATACCTGAATAAGATTATAAAGGGGTCTGTTGCAAACATTGCTGCAAAGCTTGAGGTTATGGAGCCATGTTGCAGTGTCAAGGACAGGTGAGGAAGCAATGACTTGCCATTCTGGGCAGTAACACTTTGAGCCTCTAATATCTTTTTCCTATGGCCTCAAACATGACTAGAGTGATATAAGACAATATTCACGAGATTGATATGTGAATTTGATAATATACTTTTACTTGATTATTATTATTTATCTTTGCATTTGCTGGGTTTCCAAAATGTTATCTGATTAGGGTGGTTTGATATAGTTCTCAGTCATAATCAACTTTACTGAATAATCTTTATCAGTTCAATAAGTGATTAGTGACTTCATCTTTCGAATTTTGGTTCTGTATTTCAACATTCCTATGAGGATATATAATATCATTTCTAGCATCGAGAGCTGATATGTTAATTTTTACCCTAAAAAATAGAGGTAAACTTCTTTTAAAAAAAGAAAGAGGTAAACGTTACCAATACAAAATATGTCGAGAGAGTTACTCAATCTCCCTGTTAACGTTGCTGATATTACTCTTCAGGATAGGTTACAGCATGATAACTGATGCTGAGCAGCGAGGACTTATAAAGCCTGGCCAGGTAACGGATTACAAATATAACTTCTGTGATGTGAAAAAAATAAATGTTTTATGCCTGAAGGTAAATTGAATAATATGGTCTTCAACTAGGCAGAATTGCTACCATTTTTACGTGTTTCTCATCTGTTTATCACCTTAACACAATAAACTAAGTGCATTCAAATATACTGGGCATGAATTACTGTAATAGCCTATCAATTGTTATGATGTGGTTTTTGAGGTTGATTTTATTATCTCAGTAATTACTGAGAATGATTAGGATAGTATTTTGTATATTTTGTGACACGTAATGTCAGATTTGAGGACTTGATAATTATGTTAGTGTCGAGACGAGTCTATGGAATTTTTTTTGACATTTTCAGACATATATTCAGACTATTTATTATGAGTTTTTGACTTGAAAAACAGATTATGAGTTTTTCGGACATACATAATATTTCAAACTATTTATTATGAGTTTTTAAAATGACCCCATGTATCATGTCCAATCTAGACTGAGATGGTGATGTGATTTAATTTCTTTCTTACATTAGGTTGATTTCATTACAGATTTTCTCTTGCTGAACATTCTCATAGAAAATTGTGGTAATTTAACTGCTATGACATTTTCCCCTGATAACTGTTTTAAACAACAAATTGGCTTATCTCTATTTTTAGTTTGTGTCATGACTGTGGTCTTGTCATTTGGAAAGATGTTGATCCTGTCTTGATTATTTTGCAGTTTTGGTTCTTGTAAAACCATCCATGACATTTCACTGCTCTCTTACATATTTCCTTTCTCATCAAAATTTTAGAGTGTTCTGGTGGAACCAACAAGTGGAAACACGGGCATTGGCCTTGCATTTATTGCAGCCAGTAAAGGATATAAACTCATCTTGACAATGCCAGCTTCAATGAGCTTGGAAAGAAGGGTTCTTTTAAAGGCATTTGGAGCTGAGCTTGTCTTGACCGACTCAGCAAAGGGCATGAAGGGAGCAGTTCAGAAAGCTGAAGAAATATTGAAAAGTACACCCAATGCATACATGCTTCAACAGTTTGACAATCCAGCTAATCCTAAGGTATTTTGGGTTCCTTCTATCCCACTTTGCTGAACATAAAGGATTTTTTTATTTTTTATTTTTGACTTCTTTGCTTTTTGATATGCCAAAAGTGTCATGTTAGATGGGTAGGGTGCTGCAGTAGAATTGGGCTTAATCTGTCCAGTAAAGATTTCTGCTATGCAGAGCTTTACATTTTATGTCATAATGTAAAAGCAGAAATCACAGCTACATTACTTTTCTGTCTTTCGTTTGTGGAAAAAAAACATGTCTCTTGGTTCTTCTTGGATAATATATATTCACTTATTTTTCTTTTTTGAGAATGGTTAATTTTGCTCCTGTTTTTCTAAGTAGCAGTAAATTCTTAGATTGCTTTTAGGCGGAGGCTGTAAAGCTCTGGGCCTTTGAACTTTATTCCCTTACCTAAGGCTAGCAGTTTGGGTATATAAATCTGTTGTTTTTATGCAGATACACTGATTGTAGTAACATTAGGGCTTCCAGTTTGGATGTATGTAAATCTATTGCATTGCATATGCAGGTACACTATGAGACAACTGGTCCAGAGATCTGGGAAGATACAAAAGGCAAGGTGGATTTATTTGTTGGAGGAATTGGAACTGGCGGAACCATTTCTGGGGTTGGGCGGTTCCTTAAAGAGAAAAATCCTAGAATAAAGGTACTTTTTTTTCCTTCCCTTTTTTTGCTTTCTGATTCACAATTGTCACACCATATGTTAAGTTTCTTTTTATTATTATTTTTTATTATTTCATTTTTCTATTTAGAAGAATTGCACGGGTCTTGATCTGGTCCGACCAATACTAGGTTTTTGGCCCAAATCCATGAAACAAGCATGGACTTTTGGAAGTAGTCCAACCTAGAGACTTCCCGATCAAGCCCACCTGTAATCTGGCATTTGATTCAGCCATGTGGTGGGGCCCAAATTCACAAAGCCATGTGCTCATTTGCTGCCTGTTTATTAAGGGCCCTGATTATATTTTTTTAATCAACAGCCCATATACTCTTGCATATTTTACAGAATGTTGAAATATGCAGAGAAGGGTATTTGAGCCCCCCTTCCTTGCCAAGCTTCAACTGGTGTCTTGACAATTTATATTATAGCTTATTACATATCGACTCATATTTCCAAATTCAAAAAAAAAAAAAAAAAAAAAAAGATAAAGAGCTCCAACAATTGTTTGACACTAAATTGGGTATCTAATTTAATAATTTCTACTATTATAATAGAAAAAAAGAATTGTAAGACAACTCTTGTTTCTTTTATTCTTCGCTTTTTCCCTTGCCTTTTTGGGTGGCTGAAAAAAATGAAGGCAGTGTCAAGATTGACGATAGTGAAAGGTTGTATGGGAAAACCTTGCCGTTTGCCTTTTTGGGTACAAATGCTCTTATATGCATGTAAAAATGCTGACTAGCCAGGATCTGATGGACTCACTGTGATTGTGTCAGTTTGAAGCACATCTGACATACGTACTAGCTCAAGGGGAAATTTTCTTCGAAGATATTTCTCTTTTGTTGCATCTTTTTTTTTTTTTTTTTTCCTTTTTTCTTTTTCTATTTGAGCTCTGGCATCTGCTGACCTTTAAAGTAACAGATCATTGGTGTAGAGCCAACAGAAAGCAATATCCTTTCAGGGGGAAAACCTGGTAAGATAATGTTTCAGCGTTTCTGATAAGTTCAGTTCTTCCCTCCCCCTATAATAATCATTTGCATTTTGTTTACTTCTCATTTTCGAGAAAACAGGTCCCCACAAAATTCAAGGGATTGGAGCTGGATTTATACCTGGAAATTTGCACCAGGATGTAGTTGATGAAATTATAGAGGTCTAAGATCTTATCCCAATTCAAGTTTTTATTATTATTTTTTTATGTAAATTTGGTCGCTCTTTTATTTTTTGAGCAATCTTGTAATAATCTTTTATTTTTCTGTATATGATTGAAATGAGGTAAATTCAGAGATATTGGTATGTAGTATCTACTACCGTTCAATTCTCGGTTATTTTATAATGGGGGTAAAGCTATGGCACGTTAACATTTCTCATACATGTCCTATTTCATGTAATATTTACCATTTTGAGAACTCATGTTACTGGTCTGAAGACACGTGGTAATTAAAGTCTTGATTACAGTAAATATGGTCCTCGTTAGAGTAATATATGTAACTAAGAAAAAGTCATCATTAAGGTAAAGAAGATAATTGTAATAGGTTCGGTTCTCACAGTAATTAAGTCCTAGAGTGGTAATTGTATCGATGTCATCTGTTAACACATTGTAGAAATTCGTTTCCAATTGATGTCCTAAATTATTACTTTGCTAGTCATGGATCTAGGGGAAAATAATCATGTCAGTTCATTGTGAAGTTGTTCGTAGTTGAGTTCAAGTTCTAACTGGTTGTGTATGTGGCAGATCTCAAGTGATGAAGCTGTTGAAACTGCAAAGCAATTAGCACTTCAGGAAGGCTTGTTGGTTTGTATTTTTTACTTTTCAGCCAACTTTATATTGAGATGTAGGCAAAATATACTCATATCGTACTGTGATATACTCATCTCTTCCTGTGCTATACACCAGAAGACTAGAACAATTAAACACTTCTGTGATACATTGAAGAATTGGCTGGAAAAAAAAATCTTGCTTTTCATCTACGAACACATATTGGTTACTATGTTGATGCTCATTTGCTGCGTGATAACATTTTGTTAATAGTTTTGTGGTTCTGTTGTATAGTAAATATCCTCCCCCTGCTCCCATCTGTACTTTTTTAGAGTCAAGCAATCAGCTCGTGCCAATGGTCTTTGCATGCAGCTAGCATTATTTATGTTTAATTATTATTTTAGTCGTTGTTATTATTATTATTATTTTTTTTAACATCAAAACTATATGAGTAATTTTAAATACACACTCCTAATCTCGTAATACACACCCCTTATTTAATACACTACCCATCTAGTTTTTCATTTCAATATTATACTAAATACACATCCCAAACTACCTAAAATACCCTCAATATCTAAAACTAATAATAATCTGTTATTTAATATAATTATTATATATTTACTATTTCACAACTCTCTTTACGTATTCTCTTTTATTTTCTGTTAGAATTTTTTGATCGGGTTAGAAATTTTTTCTTGATATTTTTCAATTTATAATCAAAAGAGTAATATTATATTTGAACTCCAAATCTCCAATATAACATCAATCGGCTAGAATTTGAAGAAAAAAAATATTGAACATACATAATTTTTTCAAAGTTAAGAAACTAGTAAAAGTACAATAGCATAAAAACTAGTTTTTAGTCTGCAAGATAAAAACTAAAGTTGATAAAAAAAAAAAAAACCAAATGAATCGGTAAACATGTGATTACGACAGTAGTTGAAATTCAGGTGATGAATTTTGGAGAAGAGGTTTTTATTTCTTTTCTTTTGATGCGTAGTAATAGTGGAGAAGAGTTAGGTTTTAGGGAAGATGAAGTTTCTTTTTTTTCTCTTTTTTATCCCTAATAATTGATGGATGTTTTTGTAATTAAACATACCTATAAAATCTGATGTGAAATATAAATAATAGGGGTGTGTATCAAGAGATTAGAGGTGTGTTTAAAATTTCTCAAACTATATTTCCCTAATATGTGATTCTATTAAGTTATTGTGTTTATTTTTTCCTTTTACCATATGTTTGATCCCATCCCCTCCTGCCAGACAAACAACCAAAAGGACTCCTTTTCTCTCATACAGTTAGAATTTTTGCTGGTGTTTGAAGTTCAAACTCTCACTTGTTAAACCAAACTAGAATGGCCTCATAAATTGAATACAACTTATATTGCTTTATCTAATATTGTTAACCCTATCCCCACTTGAGCAACCACACAACACACTTCAATACATGTGAACTGTTCATCCTTTAGGACCCCTCTGCAATAAGCAGCCATAGTAAAAATAATGTGGTCAACTAGAATATGCGGACAGATACTGCCTGTTGGATAGAACTGAAATGATGATGAGTAGGACCTAAAATATGAACGGTTCTGATCATTGGACACTTCCAAGTGTTTATTGTGGTCAACAACAGTTTTTTCGTTTGTAGTTAAAAGCCTATAAATGTGCCTGTATTTAACAGTTTTAATCATTGATTTCATTTATATCAGGTTGGCATATCTTCAGGAGCAGCAGCAGCTGCTGCTCTCAAGGTTGGTAAGAGGCCTGAAAATGCAGGGAAGCTTATCACGGTATATCATTTCTCGATTTCTCCCCTTAAATATTGTTTTCGTCTATGAAATTGATGAACATATACAGACCAAGGTAAGTTGCAGCATAATCTGTGTGTGGTAGGAGCTGTGAGGGTGGATATTAACCATTGCGTTAGTTGTGTGTTTGTGTGTTTGTTTGTATTGGGACGCAGGCTTAACACAGATCACAGTACCAACAAGGACCGTTAAGTAGTTGAAATTATGTTTGCACTTTTAGGTTGACAGCCTAACTACACATTTGGACTATGTGGTTAGATATCATTTGTTCACCCATGCAAACAAGAATGCAGGACTGTAGGGGATGCAAATTTTAGCAATGGACTCGCACATCAAAAATATCATACAGTCTCACATCCATGACAACACGCAGAAGAAAAATTCTTCGATACATGCACATACACACAGCTTCTCAAGTTGGGTATAGAATCCAACCCTTGAAACCAAAACTTATACTGCACACAAGTGACTAAATCTTTCATTAATTCCATTAGGACTTCGAATGAAGCCAGCCACTGCCTCAGCCGGTGCACTGATTCTTTGCTGAGGATTTTTTTTTTTCCTGTTTTACAGTACTGTATTAAAAGACAATATCCTCTTTTTATTATTATTATTTTTTTAGGAAAGACAGTATTCTCTTGAGTCACTAAATTTTCTTTTACACAAGAAAATATACGATTGATATTTAGGGAACTACCATTTATTAAGAATAGTTTGTATAATTTGGCTACCGTTCTGAGGTGAAGTAGAGGACCTGAAACACCACTTACACCGGTTATGAACATATGACACGGATAATGGCAAAGATGGGTGAGGTGCACCGTAACCGTTTTATATCCAATATAAGAGTTGGTATGCAACTGATTACTAACACTTTGGAATGGAAACAGCAATCAGGCTATAATTCAGAAATGGAATCAAATCCGGACTCAGGAGTCAGAAATGAGATCACTGACTTATGTGAGGCCTGTGTGGGTATAGATCTAAATGGGTGGGATTGAGAATATATTTCTCAGGCTCCCATTCCTATCATTAATTTCTTTGTCAGTGGTTCCTGGTCCTTTAATTTCGTAAGTATATTTCCAGATGAATTCATTCACTTCTGCTTGTTTGATTTTACCTTTACATCTGGTATAAGGATAAATTAGATGTCCATGTTTTTCCATCTTCTCACCTGGGGAGAAGTATGATAGTATCATGGACTATTCAATTGAATTACCCTGTTCAGTTCTTGATTTTTGTGTGTTTTAGGAGCAGTATTCGTGGACTGTCAGATATGAATAAATTGCACGGAGCAAATTATTCATTATAGAGTTTTGTAATTTGTGTTTGGGCCATTTATGCAAATATGCAATACAGTTTAGGATAGGATGCGCATGCAGCTTTACAATTATGTGAATACTATATTGCATTTAATCATTGGGTTTATATTTGCATTAAAAAATTTAATTTGCTTGCAGGTGGTGTTTCCAAGCTTTGGGGAACGATATCTATCCACTGTTCTTTTCCAGTCAATTAGAGAAGAATGTGAGAAGATGCAACCCGAACCATGAACTTCCCCCGTTCAAGCAATTTATTTATGATGATGCAAATTGTTTTTCGTGCAATTTTGTTTTTCCTTATCACCATCCATACAGTTTTTGAATTTTTAGCATCTCCTCTGAGTCCCTTAGATTGGATGATGGTATAAGATTCTCTTCCGTGACAAAATTTTAGTGAAAAAATTGTCGCTTGAGTAAATACGTCTTTTTACCTGTCCAAATCTAGCTATTGTTTTATGGATCCTATGGTGTACAATATTTCACCTTGGAAACCAATTTCGAAGGCCAAAATTTGATAGTGGAGCGGATATTTATTATTGATTTTGGTTTCTATTTGATTGATGTCTATGAAGTTAAAAGAAAGTTTGTTTCAGAAATGCAAGCAGATGTTGTTTTGCAAGTTGTTATAACATGGGAAACTGGGAAAGATTGTAAGCCAGAGATTGTGTATAGTGTGAGCCGAAACAAATATTGGCCATAATCATCCCCCTCAAGGTTGGAGTGATGGTGTAGTTCCTTTAGCTGCTAGTCAAGCTTTTCACTTAAACCGGTTGGGATTAGATTGTTGGAGGGTTCTTGTTGTAATTTTCTTTTAGTAGTCGAGAAAAAACAAATTAATTTGTTTTCTATTTTTCCATTTGGTTCTTAGAACAATTAAAATGCTGTAGTTTTCTATTTTTCCATTTGGTTCTTAGAGCTATTAAAATGCTCTAAAAAGTAATAGCAACTTCAACAGCTCCCTTAAATCTTGAATTTTCTCTATTTTGAGGAAAAATTTGGTTGTTTTGCTCCAACATAATTCACTATCATTTTCTCTACAATGGGGAACTAGAAGAGAGAGAAAACACATTTCCCATACTGTATTTTTAGCAAACTCTATAAGTTTAGAGAAGGATTTAGGGAATGATCATGAAATCTCTAAAATCAAAAATTACTTAAAGTTTTGACTTGTGTTTCCCTGTAATAGAGAAGTTATGGAGAAGGGTTGAAGATGCTCTTATTATAAATTTCTTATTATAAAAGACGATGCTGGACCACCAACCACAAAATAATTGAGGAGTTATTCTATATTTCACAACTCTGGGAATATAAATGGATATGGTTGTTGATCAGCTGAATCCAGGAAGGAGAAATATATATGTATAGGGAACAAAAATTAAAGGAAATCACATATACATCCTTCAAAAGAATTTGAAACACAAATAAATCCACTTGTGTTGTTGTTAAACAAATAAGGACAATTTTTAATAATTAAGGACAATCTTTTCTCTGCATGCTATGTGTCATGATTTAATTTACTAAACTAACCCTACACTAATTAAATATGCTTTTAGAAGAGAAAAGTTTCTATTTTTTAGATTTTTCAGTAAATGGAATACAGTATCATATTTTCAATAACTTAATGTAGTAGCAGTTAATTCCAGTGTAGTAGCAGGGGTTAACATTCTAGTAGAAGTAGTAGCAGAAGTTAACATCCCAGTAGAAGTAGTAGCAGGGGTTAACATCCTAGTAGTAGTAGCATTTAATTCGAGTAAAAGTAGTAGCAGAGATTAACATCCAACTAGAAGTAGTAGCAGGTTTTTAGTGGTTCAGCTAGTGTAGCAGCAGCTTCATTAAGTGCAGTAGCAGGTTTTCAGTGGCTCAGCAAATGTAGTAGCAGCTATTTTCAGTACGTACAGTAATAGCAGGTTTTTAGTGGTTCAGCTAGTGTAGTAGCAGTTACTTCCAGTAAATGCAGTAGCAACTATTTCCAATAAATGTAGTACGTAGCAGGTTTTTAGTGGCTTAGCCGATATAGTAGCAACTACTTCCAGTAAATGTAGTAGCAAAGCTATTTTTAGTAAATGTAGTAGCAGGCTTTTAGTGACTCAGCTAGTGTAGTAACATCTATTTTCAAAAAACTTAGTAGCATGTTTTTAGTGGCTCAACTAGTGTAGTAGCAACTATTTCTAGAAATGCAGTAACAAGGTATTACCATGCCAGTAGGGTAGTAGCATGCTTTTAATGACTCAGCTAGTGTAGTAGCAACAATTTTTAGAAAATACAGTAGCAGGTATTTAGTGGTTCAACTAGTGTAATAGCAACTATTTCCAGTCAAAGTAGTAGCAGCAGGGTTCCAGTACATAAACATAATATCAGGTTTCAATGACTCAGTTTTATATTCATTTACATAACAATTCTTCTCTCATGTGAAAGGCCTCCATGTCTCCATGAGTCGTTGGGCAGACGAACTTCATGTCTTGAAATTTCAAAACAAATTGAAGCTCAACTATATATACGTGCATAAGAATCTGATCTAGCAGATCCCTTTCTATACATGTTTTTCCATGTCGATATTATGGATGCTAATAAGATTAGTCATGCATGTAGTTTTATAGATGGCTGCACAATTACTCGTACAGACCTGCTACTGCTTTATTACTCGTGCAGACTTACTACAACACCATTACTAGTCCAGACCTGCTACTGCCTACTACATTTGCACTCTTATTCAATTCACTTCATGTTTACATCACTGCTACTATTATTGTTCATATTACTGCTACTGAGCAACAAAATTGCTTTCATTGCTAATGTTGCTTACTTTACTTCCAACTGAATGAACAACACTATAAGCGCCAAACCACAGTAGCATCAAATTCCCTTCCACTGGTTTCAGATATTCTACACAACCCAAACTATATTCATATGCAACTGCAAATCAAAATCGCAAACGAAGCACTAGCAACATGACTCGACCACCTCTTCAATTTCAATAACTACTTCAACTTGGCTCCTACCAGGCAGCCATTTGGTTCAACGATTTCGCCATCAACAAGATTGAAAACCTAATAAACAAATAATCCAAAACAAAATATGAATCGCAGAGGTTGTACTCTATGATGGAGGTACCCAACCCAACCTGTCGTCACCAAAGAGCTATGCCGCATCTTCAACAGCTCTGACGTCTCACCGGCGAGATCTTTCATTTGTCTAGACTCATGTCCTTATTTGTCTAAATATTTTAAAAGCTAGGTTTTTAGTGTTTTGCTACTTTTTAAGATAATTGTATGTCATTCTCTACAAAAATTTACCGTTTTGCCTCCTCAAAAAAAAAAAAAAATTAACCGTTTTGTTGCCTACAACCTAAAATGGAGACATGCTCCTTCTTTGCCCTCCTCTAAAACAACTTCGTCGTTTAAGTTTGGAATAGTTTCATAATCTAGGTTTTCGATAACATATTTGTAGTCGGTAGTCAGTAAACTACCTTCCCTGCCCATAGACCAGTCATGAAACTTGTAGACCGACGTCCGGGCTACCTCGCCGTGGTGACAGATCATCGGTACCACATCCAGAAGGTCCTCCTCCAAGCTCCACAAGAAGACACCATGATAAGATAAATGCATAGTTAGTCCCACATCGGAAAAGTATAAAAAGAGGGAACCTTCCTTATCTATAAAAGGAAAGCTCCCCCTATGTAGAAAGGACTTTTAGTCTCTCTGACTTCCCCTCCCCCATTCCTCCCGGGCGGGATGAATGGTTGCCCTTGTAACACCAAAGGCCTATTGGCCATGATAGTGAATTCTTAAGTGAACGTAGCCATGTCCTCCGAGGCATGGTGAACCACTATATGCCTTTGTCTCTTGCCCATGCTCTCTTATGCATAGCCTACGGGTTCCTGCATCAACAATTGACGCCGTCTGTGAGAATCAGTACAAAAAGTCTTGTTGCTCTACCGGGAGGCTCATGCATGAAAGTCAGTTGGTGGTATCCAGTACGCAGGCCTAAGCCATCACGGGCCTAACCCATCACCTATGCCCAAGTCACCAAGAATGACATGACCTGCCCGGGTTCATGACCGGCTCCAGCCATTGCCTGGGGATGACATCCGAGCTCCCGGAGTCCAGTCATATCCGCCGGGAGCTTCGCCGGTGACAACCCAATCCTCCCGCTGCCCGGTCTTCTTCTTCTCCCGGTGGTTCCTCTCGGCAGCAGCTTCCCGGTGGCTCAAGCTCGGCAGCAGCTTCCTGGTGGCCTTGCCTCAAGCCCGGCAGCAGCTAGCCTCCCGTTCTCCGGCGAAGGAGAGAAGAGGAAGTCGGTCTGGACACCCATGATTCTACTCTGGGCACCCAGCTTGGCAGCGGCTTTCAGGAGCCCGGAAGCAAGACCTGGAGGCGGACGGGGGAAAGAAAGATGGTAGGCAAAAAAAAAAGATGGGGTGAAAGAGGGGAACATTTGGTGAGGAACCACCGGGAGACCAGCTGCTGCTGCACCTGATGCAAAAAGAGAAGGAAAAAGAAAGAGAAGAAAAAAAAAAAACACTATGGACACCCGGAGCTATTTAATTCATTGGTCAGTAGCGGGATATGTAGTAGCAGTACGAACAACCGATAATTACTCATCGGATCCCGGAGGCCTTTCAAAAAAAAAAGTGGGGTGAAAGAAAGAAGAGGGAAACCTATAGCAACATGATACTACCCTCCCGGACCCTAACTAAGTGTTCACAGTTCACACTTCCGGGTCTACTGGGTGCATCCATTCAGCAGCTATTTCCACAGATAAGTCTTTCATTTGATTGCCTTTCATGAAAGTGCAAAGCATGCTTCACGTACAATTATATCATGACACGGTTGGCTCACCATGCATTGTTGTAACCAAGTACGAACCATATAACATGCAGTCCATGATCACTATTGTCCATTCAAATTTGTGAGGCCAATGTACATAGATACTCCTGCTTCCCGGACATTGAATAGGGAGTTCCAAGTCTTTATGATAGTAGTAAGTCCCGGATAAGTGTCACCGGGAGGAAGCATGCAACAACTGCTTAGGAAAATCTCGATTCCCGGATAAGAACTAACGGGAAGAAACATACAACAACTGTTTCATGAGATTCTTATACCCGAGCAAGAACCAACGGGAAGCATGCGCACGAACTAGAAGACATGCATACAACCCCGGAAACGTATCACCGGGCAGCATGGACGAAACAACTAGAGCCATGAGAACTGTAAGTCCCTTGTACAACTCCCGTAGAGTGGGAGTTGGGCAGTTCATATCATTCCCTTCACACGGAGAATAGTGGCCTGATAACCCATGCGGGGATAATACCCCACGCTCGAGCAGAAACACATGATATGTAAAGGTTCGCTACCTTCGTCCCACATTGGAAATAAGACCTGTGCAACATACGTCCTGAATATGCGTGCTGGTCAGTAGATTTTGGCATTCCATCGAGAGATAGGCATTCGACCAAGATTGGCATTCCACCGAGAGAGTGGCATTGGACGTTCAGTATTACACAAATTGCATGAACCATTTTGCTTTTCGATAATTATTATGCCATATCCATACATGGTTAGCCCCCTAATTGTGTCGATCATTTATTCATTGTGAAGGTACAACAATCCTCGCCCCGCTGAGTCAGTTTTGAGGCCGGGGTCGGGCGAGGCATTTTTTATCTTATAGGCGGACACCACAGCTCGCAACTCTCGCACGCGAACTCACCTCGCGCGGTGGTCATTGTGTGTGGAGTCCGCTCGGAGTACCTGCATCCACAGGTCTTCAGCTCGCCCGAGTGTCAACCCTTCTGTGCAAGGCGAACTCCTCAGCTCGTGTGACAATTTCAATCCTTGCGCTTCGCGCCCTCCTCAGCTCGCCTGGTGGTGTCATCCTTTCTGTACGAGGCGGATCCGTTCAACACACGTCTTGAGTACGGACTTGGGGGGACTGGGACCGGGTCCGTGTTGGAGACGTATGACTGGTCTATGGGTATTTTGTATATTAAGTCCCCACTCAAGATGTGTCTTGAACGGGAACTTGGGGGGACTTGTAGTCGGTAGTCAGTAAACTACCTTCCCTGCCCATAGACCAGTCATGAAACTTGTAGACCGACGTCCGGGCTACCTCGCCGTGGTGACAGATCATCGGTACCACATCCAGAAGGTCTTCCTCCAAGCTCCACAAGAAGGCACCATGATAAGATAAATGCATAGTTAGTCCCACATCGGAAAAGTATAAAAAGAGGGAACCTTCCTTATCTATAAAAGGAAGGCTCCCCCTATGTAGAAAGGACTTTTAGTCTCTCTGACTTCCCCTCCCCCATTCCTCCCGGGCGGGATGAATGGTTGCCCTTGTAACACCAAAGGCCTATTGGCCATGATAGTGAATTCTTAAGTGGACGTAGCCATGTCCTCCGAGGCATGGTGAACCACTATATGCCTTTGTCTCTTGCCCATGCTCTCTTATGCATAGCCTACGGGTTCCTGCATCAACAATATTAATTTCAAACTCCTCTAAAATAGCTTCATAAACTAGGTTTTGGATAAGGGTGATTAAACTCAATCTTGTTTGCATCTTTTAACCGACAACTCCACCAACCTTTAATTCAATTATTTGGTACTTGTATCAACCTCCATCTGGGTTTTGATGGTCTGCAATTTGGTATCACTTGATAACGCAGACTCTACTCCACCAAATAATCTATTCGGTGGTTCTTCCGAATCTAAACCTTCACAACAGTTCAACAATGGAATTCATAGGTCCTTGGTAACTCCATCATGACATGACCACATATGTATACAAAATCAATGGACATGCTATCAAGTAACCTGTAGCCCAACTATTCAGTGTGTTAGTGAAGTACTGGTAATCTGTTAGCACACAAATGGTCCCAAGTGAGTTGCAAGAAGAGAGCCTCTCTAATTATAACAAAGATGGGAACAACTGACCGAACCACAATGAAAGTGTCAACTTTAGCATGCAAAAGAGTTCACTATTAGTAAAGAGAAATGTAGAATATGATTGCAGCTGGTACGAATTGTCACATAATAAGAGCAACTCCAACCGATTAGTTACTTTGAACATGTCAGCCCAACAAGAATTCGACATTTTCCCTTCAAGTGTCAAATTTGACATTATCAAAGGCAATGCTATTTATTTCTTTAATATTTCTCTCTACTCCCTCTTTCCTTATGATCTCTCTTCATTCTGTTTTCTCATGTAAAATAATACTTTTATATGAATGGTTAATGAAAAAACTGATATAGTAATATTTGAATTTGACATAACGGTTGGAGTAAAAATTTGTTATTTTTGACAATTCCATGTCATAAGTCAAATTTAAATTTGACAACTTTTTTGACTAATCGGTTAGAGATGCTCTAACGATGTCAAGCGAGTTGTACTCTATGAACTTAAACCACCCACATAAGAGGACTGAAGTTATTAATGTAAAACTAATCAGAAGCCTTACATGACTTACTCGTCCTAATAGGCCATGACACGTCAACAAGGTAACCACCCAAGTGGGTGTGTGTATCGATTTTGGTGGGGGCAAACTATTTAGACCATCTCTCACCATAAGCTAAAAAGCCAAATTTAGCTTTTGGTTATTCCCACCATAAGCTAAATTTCAATTCTCAAGTTAAAAAATTTAGCCTAAGTTATTTAGTAAACCAAATTTGGCCTTCCACTTCCGTAAGCTAAACCCAAATAATTTTTTACTCAGTTTTATTTTTTTTCCAGATTTGCCCTTCTAACTAGCATCTTATTTCATTTTATATCCTTTTTAAATTTGAACTAAAAATCTTTAATCCCTCACAACTACATAATTAAAAACTTGTTTCTATCAAATTTCTTTACCATTGCGAAGATTTCCACGAGACCTTTCATATAAGCCATATATCTAATATATTTAGATAAAATCATATACATGATTAATTATTGAATTAAAAAATACATAGTTTATTCATGTAAAAGGGTTACATACTTATTAAAATGTAACAACAAAAAATGTTAGACTTAACAAAATTACAACATAATGAAATAACTAACATGAAATGCTAGACTTATTAAAAACACATTATTTTTCAATTAAAAAAAAACCCATATTATTATAACCGTTAACAATAATTCGGTACTCTACCATTTTCATTACAGGGCTCCTCCATGTCCATCACTTGTTCCGGTACCTCCGCTTCCTCTATAGTCTTTACCTTCTCCGTATCCAAAAGATCTTTCATAAAGACTCATTCTTCCATAGTCACCAATTCCTCTATAATTTGGTGTTGCTCTGTATTCACCGCTTGATCCATATTGACTTGAAATTTGAAGTGCATTACCAAAGCTTCTAGAGTTGAATGTAGCTTGTGTGTCACCTTGGAACGGATTCATGTTAGCAAAATTGTCATAGCCAAACGTCATGGGCGATTGTTGTTGTTGGGATTCACGAGCTAGCTCTTCTTTGCCGAATTTCATTTTTTCTCATCTCAAAGTACTCATGATCTTTCGGATCCGAAATAGAATCCAAACTCACGATTTTGGGATAAATGTGTCTTAGATGATATAATTACTACATACATCATAATGCACAACATGATTATCGAGGATGAACGAGATTTATCGGCTCTGATTAGGGAATTTAATGAAGCATCCGCCCCTACTGTTGAGATGGTAGTTGATGAAACAACAAGATTTAGGCAATTCTCGATCGCCATAGGAAAATCAAAGATAAGAAAGCTCATTATGAACTTCGAGATGCTTTGATTGAACATATTTGGCAGCAACATGGAAGCACATAAGTTTGAAATCGTGATCGATAAATGTTTATTTTCAAATAAATATTTTGTTTTCAAATAAATTTGTCGTTCTATTTTTTTTTTTAATTTTCGTTGGTTGTATCTTTTAATTATTGTATATTTCCTAAGGAATAAGATTCATGTCCTTCTCAATATTTGTAGTTTCAAATTATTTTTAATATTATATATATTTATATATATGAGAAAAGAAAAAATATGCATAGAAATATAACATTACATATATATGACAAAAGAATTAGATTTGGCTTTACTTTTGGATTTAGCTTACGGTGGGAGTGTTTTTTAAAGCCGAAAAAATATTTAGCTTACGGTGGGAGACTTTGGTAAGCTAAAAAAAGATTTAACAGAATATTTTTGTTTTATAGGTTAAATTTAGCTAAGGATTTAGCCTACCATGGGAGATGCTCTTAAAAGCTACATTGTGACAAAAGTCATGAGCTCATTTGAGGCACGACCCCCTCTCGTCCCTAATTAGCTTCGCCAGTGGCTGAATCACAAACTCAAACATAAGGTTTATTAGAATTCTAGTAAATCAAGAGTAAGGTTCACTAATCTGTATGAAGATGTTAGAGTTGATAATTCTTCTCCTCCTACGTTTGTTAAACACAAATGGTAACCTTTTAGCACCTAAGTAGCGCAGAGAAACCCTAGACCGCCGCCGTGCGTCTCCAGCGTCGATATTGCCTACCACAAAGCTGCCGGGCAGCCTCTAGTGCACAGCTATGATGCAGTGCAATATCCTTGTCTGGAATTGTCAAGGAATCGTGAATCATGAAACCCAAAGCGCGCTAATCTCTTTAGTGCGGGCAAAAAACCCTAGCCTCCTATTTCTCTCTGAAACCCTAGCCCAAACTAGATTGTTCGAGACTCTTTGAGTTGAACTAGGATTCGCTGGAAGTCTCTGCTATTCCTGTGAGAACGCTTCACGAGGCGTGGCTCTCATGTGGAAGAATGATCTTACAGTCAAGCTGCGTATGTACGGTCCTAATCATATTGATACGGAGGTGAGAAAACTTGATTCTCAAGAATGGTGGCAATTCACTGGTGTGTATGGCTTCGCCCAGCGCAGCCAAAGGTATCGAACCTGGAACCTTATCCAAACCCTTGCAACGCAGACCTGCGTACTGCCCTGGCTTATGGCTGGTGATTTCAATGAAATCATGAGCAATAGTGAGAAGTCGAGAGGTCCTCCTCGTGCTTGGGCTCCAATGAACGCATTCAGGCAGACTATGTTGGACTGTGAGCTGTTTGACATGAGATACCATGGAAGCAAATTCACTTGGTCATGTAGATACACCAAAGACCGATTAGATAGAGCTTTTCAATCCTCCCTGTGGAAAGCCTTATATCTATTCTCTCATGTTATTGTACTCCCCCCAAGTGAATCTGATCATGTTCCTCTACTAGTTGAAATCGGCACCGATAATTCTGCAATATGGAGATTTCCAAGAAGGTTTCGTTTTGAACAAATGTGGTTCACACATGCTCAGTGCATTGAGATAATTCAAAAAGGATGGTCTTTACCTCTCATTGGTAATGGTATGCAGCAAGTAGGCCTAAAAATCCAGCAAATTGGAGTTGATATCTTACGATGGCACAAAGATGTTTTTGATGCTCAGAGAGGAGAAATCAGAATCATTCAAGAGAAGCTAAATGATACTATGAGATAACCGTTTAGTCCTCAATTCGAGGAACAACAAGACTTGCATTCTAAACTTAGTACTCTCCTATCATAGCAAGAAACTTATTGGAGACAAAGGTCCAAAGCGTTATGGCTCAAGCAAGGGGATAGAAATACTGCGTTTTTCCATCGAAAGGCATCCAACAAGAAAGAACGGAACTATATACGGGGAGTAAACAATAATGAAGGTGTTTGGTGTTCTCAACCAACTCAAATACATGACATAATAACTGATTACTTCTCCAAAATATTTAGCTCTGAGGAAACCAACGATGCTGCTCTCCAAACCATTTTGGACACGGTTCCAACCAAGATCACTGCTGACATGAATAATGACTTGATGCAGGAGTACACAGATGATGAAATTAAGGCTGCCCTTTTTGCTATGCATCCCTCAAAAAGTCTGGGGCCAGATGGTATCTCTCCTTTCTTTTTTCAGAAGTATTGGAGTATTGTAAATGTGGATGTTTGTCTAGCAGTTCGCCAATATCTTCAAACAGGTCAGAGCTTCCCAGGATCAAACTTGACTCACTTATGTCTCAACCCAAAGATCAAAGAACCAAAAGAGGCTAGTCACTTCCGACCTATTGCACTTTGTAACGTGATCATTCGCATTGCGTCTAAAGTAGTTGCAAATAGACTCAAAGTCTTACTGGCCCATGTCATCTCTCCTCTCCAAAGTGCATATGTTCCAGGAAGACTTATTTCAGACAACACTCTTATAGCAACGGAAGTTACACATTTCATGCACACTCTTCGTAGACAAGAAGAAGGTTTCTTCTCTCTCAAATTGGATATTGCAAAGGCTTATGATAGACTTGAATGGAGCTTTGTCAATGCTATGCTTCTGAAACTTGGCTTTGATGCAACTTGGGTCAGTCAAATTATGCATGTCATCTCCTCAGTCACTTACTCTATTCTGTTAAATGGAAAGCCAACTGAGATCATCACCCCTACTCGAGGCATCAGACAAGGTGATCCACTCTCACCTTACCTATTTATCTTATGTGCTGAAGGTCTCTCTTCTCTTTTATCTCGTGCAATTGATACTGGTATAGTTCAAGGCCTGAAAATGAGTCCAACGACACCAGTGTTACATCACTTATTTTTTGCGGATGACAGTTTTATTTTTGGCTCCGCATCTGAACTTGAGTGTCACAATTTTAGACATTTATTAGATGTGTATGAAGCTGCATCAGGCCAGAAAGTAAATTATCAGAAGAGCAGTGTTGTCTTCAGCTCCAATGTCCAACCTCAATAGCAATCCACGCTTGCGGATATTCTTCAAGTTACTAAAGTAAATGAGCATGACAGATACCTGGGTTTACCTCTCAAAGTTGGCAGATCAAAAACGGCAATTTATGCCTATATCAAAGAAAAGCTGACCAACAAGTTAACTGGTTGGAAAGCAAAACTTCTGTCATGTGCAGGCAAAGAAACTCTGATCAAAGCAGTAGCACAGACAATGCCCTTATATGCTATGCATTGTTATCTACTACCGAAGTCACTTTGTGATGATATACACCAATTATATGTTGGTTTCTTTTGGGGTGATGATGAGAATAAAAAGAAGATTCACTGGAGAAGTTGGGAGAGACTTTGTCTCACTAAAGACGAGGGAGGCTTAGGCTTCAAAAACTTATATGCATACAACTTGGCAATGCTGGCTAAACAGGCCTGGCGAATTGTGAAAAATCCAAATTCACTAGTTGCTCAGATCTTTAAAGCTAGGTACTATCCATACTGCTCCTTTTGGGAAGCAAACTTAAGTGATTCGCCATCTTTTTCTTGGCGCAGTATAGTACAAAGCAGACCAGTACTTGCAACTGGTGTTCTTTGGAAAGTTGGTGATGGCACCCAAATACAGATTTGGACAGATGATTGGATCCCTAAAGTTCCAAGGTATCGCGTCCACAAACCTCCAAACTGCGAGATTCAGTTAGTCCATGAACTAATCAATCATGACTCGCGCACGTGGAATGCACAAGTTATCTCTAGCCTCTTCCCACTAGATATTACCCTCCAAATCTGCAACATCCCTCTTAGTCGACGTGTGCTTACAGATCGTATGATTTGGAAACCAGAGAAGAGAGGCTTTTATACTGTCAAATCAGCCTACTGGATTGCCAGGTTCACTGTTATGCCAAATGCATTAGCCTCAACCTCTTCGGGTAATGCTTTCCTACCTCTTTGGAAAAAACTGTGGAAAGCTAGAGTCCCAGGTAAAGTTATGCATTGTGCATGGCGAGCTTGTCATGATTTGCTGCCAACTAGAGCCAAGCTAGTCACAAAGGGGTACGAAGGCACACTCCAATGCCTCTCCTGTCCACCCCCTTGTGAAACCACAGCTCATCTCTTTTGGGCCTGCCTATTGCTCAGACTATCCCATCAGGTTCTCATCTCAACATTACTGTTTTGATGTCCTCTATTTTTAACTTCAAAGAATGGATGCTTGAACAGGCTACCTCCCTCTCGGATGATAACTTTCAAAAATTGCTGATGATCATTTGGGGCTTGTGGCGCAACAAAAACAATATGCTTTAGTCTGACAAACAGCAGACAACACAAGAAAGTATTTGTGGTACGATGTCATGGTACCATGAGTTTACCACTATAAATTACCCCCAGTAAAAGCCATCTAAGACATCTCAAAGAGTCAAATGATTTCCACCTGCTGTTGATCATTTAAAGCTGAATGTGGATGGTGCGTTCATGCCTAATGAAACTGAAGATGGAGTTGGAGGCATTCTGCGAGATAACCAAGGTATTGTTGTTGCTGCCTTTACTAAACATATCAGTGGCATCAACTTTGCTAAACAAGCAGAGCTGGAAGCAATTCGAGCATGTTTGATTTGGCTGAAGACCTACAATTTTCACAACTAAATACTTGAGACTGATTGTCAAGTTGCAGTGAATGAAGTGCAGCTACAGGATTATATATCCTTGGAGTATGGCAATATAATTGATGACATTCATGGACTGTTAGAAGGCTTTGAAGACGTGTATATCAGTTTTGCGCCCCGAACTGCAAATGCTCATAGACTTGCTAGTGATGCATTTGAATCTATTGGTTATATACAATGGATGGATGCCATCCCTTATATGTTGAGAGATACTCTCAAGCATGATTGTAACAACATCTTGCAGTAATAATATTGGGCAGGCGCCCTCTTCATTTCAAAAAAAAATCTGTATGAAGATGTAAAAAGCTTCAGTATGGCCCACATGACAATTTTCTATACACAAAAATAGGCAATTACGGGTTCTTTATTGTAACTAAATTTTTGATGCGTTTATAAATACAATGTCGCCTGCAAATGTTTTTGGATTTCATAGTGATGCCTCAATGATTTTTATTGCAGTAATGTTGAGATGAAATGATAACAATGATTTTTATTGTTATGATGAAATATATTGTTATTTAGTGACATAAGAGTGATAAGACATAGTTCATGCCCATATGTTGTGCCGAATTTGTGTTGCCTTAGAGTATTCGTAGGTATAGACAATGACGTTATAAGACATAATAATAGTAAATGGACACTCTCGTTACCCATAACCGGTAAAATTGTTAAATTTATGGTATTAATGAATTTTATGATTGGTAATTGGTTTAGGCCTAGTTTGGTACAGTTTCGCTTTTAAAAAAAAATTAGTTTCTATTCGAACTTTTAGATTTTATAGTGTTTGGTAAATGAAAGAAAAACAACTTTTTAAAAAAATTACAGGTCACTGACATCAACTTTTAGAAGCAACCTGAATGTTACTTTTAAAAACAGCTGTCACTACTAGAAATTCATAAATTTTATCTTGGCAACACTTATAAAACTAATATTTACCAAACACAAAACTGTTTTAATTCACAGTTGATTATTTTCGCAGTACAACAACAACAGTTTTTTTTTATAATCACAGCAATATCAAACTAACCCTTAGTTTGTTGAGTACGTCAAATAGAGGTCTTGGTCATAGGATGGAGTAATAAATATAATAAAGATACTTTGATTTGTTCTTTTGAGTAAAAATAATCTCGTAATCTTGATTTCTTTTTCACGTGACCTTGCCATGCATAATGTTTCCGGCAAAAAAAAAAAATACATTCGGTCATAGGCAGAGCGTTTGAGGCTAAGGAGGAAGGTGAGCAATATAGGAGTGATGTTGCTCTGGCGGCCTCGAGTGGAAGCATATGCAATAACAGGGCCAAAGTGGCTGGCAAATAGATAGGCGAAGTAATTCATGTCATCATAGTATAGCCTTGTGTAGCGTATGTAACTTGAACTTTCATTTGACGGCCATAAATTGCCGAAGTGAATGAATTTTGATACTATTTTTTTTTTTTTTGATCAAAAGGTCATTCAATTTAAATCAGAGCAAGCAGTATAAAGACGACGTACCCCAGTGGAGTCGTCAGAAAACATCGTTTTGCAGAATTACAAATCTTATACTAGATATAGTATAAGCTATGAAATCCCAAGTATACTCACCTTATTCGGTCAAGCACAATTATTTTTCAAGCTAGATAGGGATCAAAGTAAGCATCAAGAAACCACGAACACAGACTAACTAACTTGGACTAACAAAATTAAACGGAGTTTGGAGGAAGACTAATGTCCTCCAAAACAGCCCAAATCTTCAAAAGCCTTGATCCAACTCCACAAGCCAAAACCCAAAGGAGAGAAACCCTAGCTGATGCAGTCCAATCCCGAAGGAGCCCAAAACCCAAATGAAACATGGAAACCCTAGCCTCCTTCCATGCCTCTTTGCCGCCGCCATCCCAAAGCAGCGACTCACCTCTGGCACTAGTTTTGTCAGAGCCATCGTCACAGGCCCGACCATGGTCGCAACCTCCACCTTCATTGTAGCCACCGCTACCGTCACCAGCATTTGCCACCGGCCAAGAAGCCAATGGAGATCCAGATCCGCCACCAAAAACCCAAAAGTCATGATCTCCATTAGCACCGCCGTCAGACAGATCGAGGTCTCGTCCTCTCCAAGCCGATCCAGATTCGAATTCCTCCCAACCAGGTTCCATTCCTCTCCAATCCTTCATCGAGGTCCAGCGCAAATCATCAAACTCATAGATCAATGGCTCTCCACCTCACGTCAATAAGGAGACGACGAGAGAGAGAGAACCAAACAAAGCAAGGAGAACGACACCATGTCGCGAGACACCACCACCATAATCCCGAATTCTTCCATGGAGGAGGGAGAGCCCGTCCTCGCCGGTCGTTTTGGAGCCGCCACCACCAACTCTAGGGCTAACAGGACGCACCCTTATTTTCTCTCTCGAGAGAGAAGAGCGAAACATGATTATTTTTATGTTTTTAGCCTTAAGTGTGTTTTGCGATAAACCTCTCGTTTTCTTTTTGCTTTGCTGGCTCTATTATATAATTTATTGAAATTTCTCTGTATTTTTTTGGCTAAATGAAATTACCAGAAAGATTATACTTTTTCTTTGCTTTGACACTTGGTGGAGAAGCATCCATCTTAAGAAAAATAGTTTGAAAGTTTCATTGATATCTTAGGCTTGCAAGAATTACAAAAATATGACTGTACGAAAAAATGGTAGCTGGTTCTTACTAAAGCATATAAAACCACTCTTTCACTTGTAATAATATCGTATGTTCTCTTATTATAAGGATGTGTGGAGATGTTTCCACTTTTATCCTTAACGTAAAAGGTACGTGGACTGGCGACTTTCACAATCTGATAGGGTACTTCCCAACTAGGGCGTAACCACTTAAGACCGGGCATGACCGGCTTCATAACCTAGTCACCAGTTGAAGATTCCTGGCCTTGACGCAGGCTTCGTAGCAAAGCGTCACACGCTATTTGTTTTGTAGGTTGCAGAGGTGTGACTTCACACATTTTTCCTCCCAGAGATCTTTGTCCAGTAGGACTCCCTCGTTGTTTGTTGCTTCATGTCTACATTGGTGGTGGGGTGTGCAATTTTCATTGGCAACACTGCTTTATTTCCATACATTAGGTAGAAGGGGTTCGCTAGTTGTGACTGTATCGGAGTAGTTCTGATGACCCATAAGAACTTGGCAAACTTTCTGCCTCGAGACACTGGGCCTCAACAAGTTTTTTCAGCAGTTTCTTGATGATCTAGTTGGCAGCTTCTACCTGCTTTGTCCTTGGAGTTGAACTCAGCTCCATTGTCCGTTATGACTGTCTCAAGCATGCCAGAATGATAGTTAATGTTCTTCTAGATGAACCTTATGATCCTGGCGATATTGATCCAGACTAGCAGTTCTGCTTCTATCCATTTGCTTTTGTAATCAATTGCCACGACAATATACTCAAACTAGCACTTAGCGATATGTTGAGAAACCAAGGGAAACTGATTCATGGCCTGAGAATGAATGACAAAGTTTCTGCTGGGACTCTGGGAAGGTCTGCAAACTGGTGGCACTTGTGGCATTCTTTTGAGATTTCTTGTGTCATCAGCTAGTGATGGCCGAAAGTACCCGCAGTGCATTGTTTTGTTGGCCACTGACAGGATTTGTACAATCGGCATTGTTGATCTTCTGGAGAATCTATCTTTCTTCTTCAGGTGTTACACATCTTAAACGTTACACATATTATGGCGGTAGAGCTTTCTATTCTGGATGTTGTACTTTGTAGCTGGCTTGATTAGTTTTTGAGATACCACCTTATTTTCTGGCAGTGTCTTGTCACACTTGTACGCCAAGAATTCGTCCATCCATGATGAGTTTGTCTCAATGTTTAATGTTTATATCCTTGTGTCTTCTGGGCTCTGATGTGGCTGAGTTGTCGCTGGTTGTGCCAGAGAATCAACCTTTGCATTGTTTGCCCTTGGGATGTGTGATGCTATGGAATTTGAACTTTTCCAGCATGGTCTTCACATACCGCAGATAGGCGATCAAATGTGAGTTCTTTGTTTGGAAAGAGTCCTTGACTTTAATTAACCATCAACTATGAATCACTAAAGATTTTAAGAGGGATTCATACTCTGCTACATTGTTAATTTCCTTGAAATTGAACTACATGGTATATTCCAACTCTAGCCCACCTTGGCACATGCTGACGCATCAACATGCAAGTACCATGGCGATTCTTCCTAAGCAAGATTCGTAGCTGCTGGTGGCATTTCCGCTAGGGGCTTGTTTGCCTCCACCATGGAAGCATCTTCTCTTTCAGTTATCTTTGCTATGAAATCTGCCACTGCCTGACTTTTCATGGCGGTTATTGGCTTGTACTCAATATCAAACTCACTCAAGACTATGAAACTGTCACACCCCAATTTTTTTGAAAATATTTTTTTTTTGTTAGGTGTAACTCATATTCTAATTATGAAATAGATTTTCTATAATCAGAATACGAAAGAAATTGAAAAAGAACAACTCAACACTCAACTGAAATATATTCATTATTACAATAGATCCTCAAACCAAAATTACAAAAGTAAATTAACTAGAGTCTAAGTCTATTCTACGGAAACAAAAGTCATATACATATTACAATACAAACATCCTTAAGAAAAACTCAACCTGTTCTTTAGCTGCACAATAATTTAAGGGGTAAGCATAAACAACTCAGTAGGAGGCAAAAACATATTCAAACAAGATAGAATATAAACAACTTTAGTAAAATAGATAAATGCATTTATTATCAACTCCATATAGTTCATATAGCCGAATAGACTAAGTCTACACATCTCATACTATGTATTTTACCACAAGGGTGATTTAGGCTACTCATTTATATGAACTACCTCCCACTCAAACTCACATTCCCTTTTTGCTAGTCATCTTGTCCATTCCTGTCAAGACTCACCCCGAATTTTACCTTGAAACCCGAGGTAAGTTCTGCGGGGACCACCTCCAAGGAAAATTTACCGAAGGACTCGGCAAACCTCCCTTGAAAATGGACAACCCTAACCCGGAAAAATATAGAACATCCTCTTAACCAAAATATTAATCTTCAACTCAATCCAAATAACCGAATAAAATAATACACAATTATTTTTCCAAAAGTATTCAGAGCTACTACGAGAAAGACAACGGAAGCTGATGAAAATCCTAGTGGGTTACACAGATAACCTACTGGCAAACAGTAGTGGAAATGTGGGTGACTATGCCTCGTCGCCTCCTTCTAGACCCCACCCGAACTCTACAGACTGGGCAATTAAAAGCGAAGGAAAAGCCTAGGGAAAAATATTTAATTACGTCAGGGTGAGTGGACAAAATAATCTCGACAAGCAATAATATTTTCCCAAGAAAATTGTCAAGAAAAACGCTATACAAGCGACAGCTCAAAAACTGGCAAGGACACGACTAGTTCTGGCTAGTCTCCAAATCTTAAACAAATACAGCCTCTCATGCTAAAATTATATAATTATATCAGTATGTATCAACATCCGTCTACTCCATGTATGCTATCTATGAATAAGCTTGAAAGTAGATAGTCATACCAGGCTACTACGCTCGCGTCTAACGCGCACGTCACCCCATAATGGCATTTTTCCTCAGTATGGGGGAAACGACCGAGTGGTATAAATACGTGCTTACTCCTTGTACGAATTCTATGAATGAATCTAAAAACATAGAATGAACTCGGAAAGTAGAAAGTCGTACAGGGCTACAACGCTTGCGTCTAACGCTCACGTCACCTCATAATGGCATTTTTCCTCATTATGAGGGGAAATCACGTATTGCTAGCTAGCGTTCTCTCATATACATACTATACTCATAAACGTTAAATAAAATGAGTATAAACACCGAAATTCTCAATTCAGGATAAATTCCAACAAAGGAAATTATTCAACAATAAAACATTATTTAAAAACAAAGGTCCACTCACAACTTAGGCCTAAGCCTGACGTCGGTCGGAGGTCTCCTCTACTCGAGCCTCCTCGCGTCCTGTTCCAAAACATAAATAATTCCTCAAATAACATCCCAACGTTTTTAAAGAAAATAGGCATAATTAAATATGAGCTTCCCGCGCTCAACCATGCCTATCGTCCTAAATCTTAACTTCACTGCCAACCATAAATCTCCATAAATACCGACATCCTCAAAATCCTGTTCCAACGTCCTAATCATAAAAAATAATCCAATGGCCGGATTTTAACTTATTAATCCGCCAAAAATACCAAACTTAACAAACTCCAAAACCTATCCAAAACTTCTCCAAAAATTCTAAAACTCATTCCATTAAACTCCTCATAAAAATCTCCACCAAAAAAATTAATTTTTCAGCGGCGGCCGGCGACCAGCTCCGGCGACCTCCAATGCCCACCAAAATTTGACAGCACCTTCCTCTCAACCTCCTCTACAACATTCCTAACTACCACAAACTCCAATTCTAAGCCTAACCATGTCAATCGAACACAAACACACAATAAAGCCCTAGAATTTCAAATACCGATTTCTCCTTACCTAGCTCGAGATGGAGGGAGCCCTTTGGAGGGATTGAAGCACGGGAGGAGGGCTTCCTTTTGAGCCAAGGCTCGCCAGCTATGGCGGCCGGAGGAAGGAGTTCCGGCGAGAAAACCGATTCGGCAGTCGGACCTTTCGGGCGGCGTTTCTCCCTCACGGCGGCGCTAGAGAGGCTGCCACCGGTCTAGAACGGTAGCTGGGTTGGAGACCGATCGATTGAGACCGGTGCGGCGGCGGTTGGGCGGTCGGAAGATCCGGCAGGGAGGAGCTCGGGTGCGGGAGCGGGAGAGAAGAGAGAGAAAGGAAAGAGGGAAAAGAAACGGGCTTGGCCCGACCGGTCCAACCCACTTAATATCCAATCCAAATTTCAACACCCCCAAAATAATACCCCAATAAAAATTACCTTTTACTAGCTAAAATTTACCATTTTTACCGTCGTCACATTTCCTTCCTTCGAATAATTCTTTTGAAATATTCGTCCCTCAACACACCTCTAGGGACTTTAGGACTATAAATTCAATGACGAAGACGGTAAAATTCTTATTACCACAATGCTAGTAATTAAGGTAAAATTTAAGAGTCGGGGCGTGACAATTCCTCTTACGCCAATTCCGTCATTTTCACCTTTACTAATCATGCATCTTCACGCATTCCCACGCATTATCGCGCATTCATACGGGCATCGTGGGATATGGTACCTTCGAGGACAAGGACTCAACTACACAAAATGTCACATCCTAGTTCTTAAGTTAATTTGCGGTTATTTACTTTTGATATTTCTTTGACATTTCACCGTTTTGAGTAATCAATTACTATTTAAGGACCCTAGAGTTGACTTTTGTAGGAAAATTATTTCGGGAAAATTTCTTCAAGGAAGTCGTAGAGGACGATAATACGAATCTGTAGACATGCTATACGTTAAAATCGAAGTTAGGACGTAAAAGTTATCAGATAAAAAAAAAGGGTAAATTTTAGTTGGTAAAAAGGGGGTAAATTTTAGTAGGCTTTATTTTTTGAGGTATTAAGTGTTGTACCGGTTTGGGAAAAAAACCCAAACTCTTCTCTCTTCTGTCTCTCCTCCCTCCCGATTATCTCTCTCTCCTTCTCTCCATGCCGGAAAATTTCTGACTCCATCTGGCCGGAATGGACCGTCGCACCGGTCCTGATCGAACCGCCGCCTCCTCCTCTCCATTCCTGGGCTGGTGACCAAACGTGTAACGCCGCCGAACGGGGGGAAAACGCCCCTAGAAACCCGACTGTCTCTTCGCCGGAGCTCCCTCCTCCGGCCGCTATAGCTAGCAATTCTTGGCTCATCTTGTAGCTCTCATTCAGGGTAGTAAACCCTCAAAAGAAATCGGCTCAATTCGATCTTGGTAAAGAGAAATGTATAATTGAAGTTCTAGGGCTCAATTTAATGTTTTGGTTCGATTACCCCCTCTAGGCTTGGAATTTGTGTTTGTGCTAGTTAGGGATGTTGTTGTGCTTGTTGAGAGGAATATTGTGTTAAATTTTGGGGACCATTAGAGGTCGCTAGAGTAAGGCTGCCTGCCGCCGCTGCCCGCGGAGCAGACAGCGGCGCCGCCTCTTAGGGGTAGTTTTGCATGTTTTTGAGTTTGTTTTAATGAGAGGAGTTTAATGATGTGAAGTTTGTAATTTTTGGAGGAGTTTTGGTTAGGTTTGAGATTTTTCGAAGATTGGAGGACTTGACGGTTGATAAAATAGATCCAACCATTGGATTTCCTTGGTTATGGTTCTAAAGTGCTAGAATCGATGAAATGAGGTTGTGGATGGAGTTTGGCATGAATCCGATAAACTTAACCTTAGTAAAAGTAGTGGGTTAAGCGGAAGAGTTTTGGGTGTTTATATTTAAGTATTTATTTTTCCAAAATTGAAGTTGGTCCTAAGCTTGAATATTGTGCCAGGATACGAGGAGACCTCGCTTGAGTGGCGATTCGGATTTCGTCAGGCTTAGGCCTAAATCTGTGAGTGGATATTTTGGTTTTTAATTAATATGCATGCATGATTTTATAAGTTGTCAATTATATTTTCCGAGCTTAAATTATAATTTCAGCTTTTGAATTGGTTATGGAATTTATTTGAGATTGACTGATTGGTTATGTTTTCGATAATGAACTTATGGATTTGAGCTTGGGTAAGAGATTTGGTATTTGAGTATATTATTCTTTATGATTTTCAGATTTGAGATTACTTTCAGATTTGCATATTGTTGGGTTTTCGAAAGATGATAATTATTTGAGTTATTTATTTCATTGAGCATTTTAACGTGTGGGACACGTCGTTGAATTTAATTAATTTCTTTGCTCTTTGAATTCTTTGAGCACGGTTGGGAATTGTACTTATGCTTTAGTTATGAGTTTCGGGAAAACTCACATGGATTTATGTTTCTTTAATTATGTCATACTTGTTGGATCGTTATTATCCATGCTAGCATGTAGTTCCACCTTTCGAGGCGATGTGGCTTCCACGTTTTAAGTGGGGTTACTCAAGCCCTTTCCGCCATCGGGTGATGTGATGTAGTCGACGACATCACGCAAGCCCTGCACCCTCTCTGTTATCATAACGTGAAGGTGTAGGGAGTATGGGAGTACTTTTGCCTGGGAGGCAACCGAGTCTAGGAGGCTCACTTGTATGGCTATATATGCTCTTTATTTATTGTTGTTGTCTTGACTAGCGGAGCTAGTCCATCTTTTTGATATTCCTTTTTACGAAAGCCTTTATGAATCCTTGATGTAGTTTTGACTAGCGGGTCTTGTCCATTATTTCGGTACCTTCTTCTATGATGGTTATTAATTATCTTTGTTGATATTTTGACTAGCGAGGCTAGTCCGTATTCTCGAGATTTTCTTTTGAAGGAGTTATCAACACTTGCATGCAACAGATTTATTGCTTATCGGAAAGTGGGAAAGTATTTAAGTTTTGGTTTCTTATCCTATGTCCTTTTATTTATTTTTGTCCACTTACTCTAACGTTTTTTAAATTACTTTCTCCTGTGCCCTTTGGTTTTAAATGCACAGTTTGCAGGCTAAGTTCATTTGAGGTCGAGCGTACATGGAGTCGAGGTATAGTCAGAGGCTGCTTCCGCTTATTCATTATTCATTGTTTTTCGTTCATTATTAGATATGCTCTGAAAATCTAATAGTAAATTATTAAATGTTTTTGTTGTTGGTGGTGAGATTCTTTTAGATTAATATTTGATATTCTGGGACATGTGCTGAACTTGGGGAGCAGGAAAGCTCCAGGAGTACAAGGTTGGAGTATGATTTTAGAAGTGTGTTGCAGGTTGGTTTTGATTAGGTAGGGTTGTCCGTTTTCAAAGGAGGTTATGCCGAAATTTTTGGTAAAATCTCTCTTAAGGTGGACCCCGCAGGGTTTACCCTGGATTTCAGGATGAAATTCGGGGTGGGTCCTGCCAGTTGGTATTTGAGCATTAGGTTATTCGATTCCTTTCTCTTTGTATTACTACCTCATATACTTAGTCACACTTAGTGTCTATAGAGTGATGATCCGACCGCGGCGGATCCGTTAGCATTATATGCTTTAGATACTATGTGTTGATTAAGTTTGTGAGGTAGTTGTTCTCGTCGTATTATAGACAGTATTGTGTCATAAATGTTTACATCTTCAAGACTATGCCTCCGTACGCCGACCTCATAGGGTATCTTGGTTATTTACCGAGTAATGGAAAGGTAAGTAATTTGCACCTTTCATATGTGATTTATTGTAGTTGCGAGATTTTGAGTTCAATTACAAGTTGGGAAGTGACATGTAATTGCAGTGTTCTTTCGCCTTATTTAATGAGTAGTTGGCTTTTATTTGAGTGGCAAGTTGAGCTTTTTTGTGTGTATTAATGATAGAGAGGATATGCCTGTGAATGAAGAATTGGGCAATTTCTAAATAAGATTGGTATTGGAATCAGAGATATCATCACTATGTCATTTCTTGCATCAGGCGACACTACAGTTGTGTCGCCTGATAAAAATCGTAAGTGTCACCTTCTACCATGTCGTTGATGAGGTTCTCCGACGACACAAATGTTGTGTCGCCTATAAGAACCTCAGGCGACAGAAGACTTTTTTTCATTTTGTGTCGCCTAAATTGAGATAAGGCGACACGGTATATATGTCGCCTGATAGTTTAAACAACGACATGCTAGAAGGCGACGTATCTTTTTTTTGCCGTGAGGCGACACAGCTCTTTGTGTCACCTTATAACTGCAAGTGAGAGAGAAATACGCCTTAGAACAACATATAGGTGTAGGTTAATTTGTTTAAAGACGACATTTAAATATCATGTGAAAATGTTATAGGCGACATATACTTGGTGAATTAGAATTTAAACTTTTCCACGCTACATTTATGTATTGCTGGATGAACCCACACGACATACTATTGATGTTGTTTCTGGTCTAGATGTAGTACGACGACACATATGCATTGGGTGAATGATCTTCAGGCAACATATATTTTTTCTTTTTTCATTCGTCTGATATGCTTTAAGCTTTCACTACATGATATCTTTTAGGCTTTCGACATTTTCAGGCGACATTTGTCTATCGTATGAATGAGCTTGAGCTACATATAAGTGATGCATTCTTTTGATTTAAACTCTCCACTTACGTTGCCGGTTGTTCTTTATGGCCTCACATTTCTGGTATCTTAACTTAGTAAAGACAATAGATATTGTTATGTTTGTGTTGCCGGTTGTTGCTTTATGGCCACACATTTCTGGTATCTTAACTTAGTAAAGACAATAAATATTGTTATGTTTGTATCCATCCTTTGTACCTGAAATCACACATATTGGTAGTCATGGCTTGTTTGAAACTACACAATTGCTATATTGAAACATCCTGATAATTTAGGTTTAAAAACACCATCCATAAATAAAATAAGCATCCATAACTAAAATAAGCATTCAACATCCAAATTGATAACATAGACTTTCAATCCACCATATATAAACCGTACACAAACCTAGCTAGGCCATAAGAGATTAACAAAAAGCACCATCATTATGTGCAACTACCTCATATGTAGTCTAGCATGGTAACACAGCAAAAAGAACTACATAATCTGGGAAAATATACAGTACACATCAAAATATGACTGCAAATCAAATGCTGACATAAATCTATGGGCAAGCTGATGGATGCTTTGTATCTCCAAAACAGTACTAAATGAAACCATACACTAGCTTGCTAGTTATTTGTAACTTAAGAACATACTTTGCTCACTCTTGCCGAACAACATCAACATTCTCCATGGTGTAATATGCATCTCCCCTTGTCAACCACTACAAGGACGACAAAAAACATAACAGATTGAAGCAACTGATTGAGTTATATTGCTCACAAACTGATGAATGCAAGAAATTACTTTTTAGACCAGTCTTGGTTTTTGTCCAGCACTATTTCCCTCATGTAAAGCATAATGAAATATCCACAGGTCTTGTTACCAAGCTGCTCGGGAATGCCCTGAATCAAATAATTTGTTTGCTTAATAAACTTAATAAACATGAACCGAAATGGTTAAGTGTAAATATAAACAGTTAGCTAAAATAAGGAACCTACTGAACAGTTTTTCCACTGAAGTTTTCGTGCTTTCTTAGTAATGTGTGCATTCGCAATTTTGATGGCACTCAAAAACAACAAAATACCCGAAATTATAATCAGAATGAACTAAATAATTAAACAATGCATTTTGTATATAATATACACCAATGATAAAGAAGCAAGCTGGCTGCACTTACTGGTTTACTATGGTTTTTCATTCATCAGTGGTAACGTCCATTCGCCTCATTAGAGTATTCGGACATCTCCTCATCCTCACTTTCTCCTATTTCTACATCGTTCTCCCCCATCCTAGGTTCCCCATGAAAATATTCAGATTCAGATTCAGATTCAGCCTCATTATCATACATAGATTCCCCATGCCACCTCTATACCTTATAACTCTCTAAAAAACCATAATAGAATACATGATCCCTAACAACTTCCACAGAAAATCTTGTCTATGTTAACAGCATTAGACTCAGCAAACTTTAGAAACTCTTCAAATCCTAACTCAAACTCTTTTGATCTCCTATCAGCATGCATCCATGACTTATCCATCTTAGACAGAAAATGCATTATTAGTACGTACATACACTATAGCCATTTATACACATGCACATATATATAACAGTTCATTCATAGTTTCACATACAGCTGCTGCAAGCATTACATCAATCCAAGCTCCAACAATACATTATACAAATACAATAATCTATCACAACAAAGATAAAACACAAACAAGGCATGCATGCATATACAAACTTTAGACAAACAATCCATAAACTTTCTAGTCATTTTGAAGACTCACTAGAAATTCACACAATCAAGCCTTTGGCCTTTTCCACTGCACCACGGGCACTGAGCCTTCCCAACAAATCTTTTTGCAACACAACATTGAGCCTTCCTAGCATTATAGGATTAACAACAATTTCAACAAAGCAAATTTTCAGTAAGAAGCTTTTCAACACAGTAATCTAAAGCTGTTAACATTAGAGAAATGAACAATGACTAACCTCAGGTAATGAATAAGCAAGTTTTCCAGCTCATATCGCACCTATAAAACAAAGAAGTTCAGATCGTATCAGTATGTGACAATAATAGAATTTCAATTGCAAAATCCCAAATAGAAGAACCCAAAATCCTAAACTGAGTTTAAATCGAAAGAAGGAAAACCCAAAATCTATTTGAATAGAAGTAACAATCCCCAAATCCCAACCGATTTCAATCAACCCCTAAAGCCCTAAATCCCCAAATAGAAGAAAAACCCTAAAATCGATTGAATCAAGAACCCAGTCGAAACCTTAAGCTTACCGTGAGAAGAAGAAGGAGATAGCGCGCTGTGAAAAGAAGGAGAGACGAGAATAGTGATAGAGGATGAGATGAGAACAGTGAGGATGAGACAGAGGAGTGTTTTAGAGACGAGAATGAGAGAGGAGCTGGATCGATGGAGGCTGAGAGAAGAATGAGAATGAAAGTGTTGGGTGCTGAGATGTTCGATCGGTGTTGAGAGAGTGAATTGTGACAGAGAGATTTTTTTTCCTTGGAGGCTGAGAATGAGAGAGTAGTGAGAGTGAGAGTAGTGAGAATCGATAGGTTTTAGGTCAAAATGCGCAACTGCGCCAATTTTTTCCAAAGAGTGCGCCTTTTTTTTTTCAAGAATTGCGCCTCTTTTCCTTACACATAGATGTTGCCCTAACACACTAACATATTTGTCTAGCTACAAAATCAAATGTTGGGGGGAACCAAACTCAATTGTTGAGGGTATTCCCTCTAAAGGTATTTTAGAAACTAAAAAGTAACTATAAGACAACACATAAATGTTGTCCTATTAACAAAAAAATTTGTCTGCAAAATGAAATGGTTTGGAGGGAATCCACCTAAGTTAAAATTAAGGGTAGGGTTTCGTTTACCTCCAAAGTCAGAAATTACACTATTCCAGTATCAGCCAACACATAAATGTTGTCTTATTAACAAAAAAATTTGTCTGCAAAATCAAATGGATTGGAGGGAATCCACCTAAGTTAAAAGGCTAGGGTTTACCTCGAAAGTCAGAAATTACTAAATTCCAGTATCAGCCAACACATAAATAGTCTTATTAACATAATTAAGTAAAATTTTCACACAAGTTGTCAATTCATAAAAATTCAATATCAAACAACACATAAATGTTGTCGGATTAACATGAGTAAAATTTTCACACAAGTATTGATCAATTTGGAAATCCCTCCAAAAGTTGAGAAAAGATAACCTTTATAGCTAGACGACCTATAAGTGTTGTCCGAATGTAACGTTCATTTTGACAATTGAGACTAAAACAGACCTCTTTCTTTACCAACATATATGTATTGTCCCAAAAACATACCTTTTTTTCAAAGAAAATTAGTATTGTCTAAGTGCATATTCCACCAACATAGGAAAAAAAATGTGTCGCCCCATAACCCTGAACCATACTTAATTTTGTTTGTGTCGCCTAATGGGTGTTGCCTGATGCAGGAAATGACATAGTGCATAAGGGTGTTAAGTAAGTGTTGTCTTTCTTTGAGATAAATAGTAGAGTGGTATTGCTTGAGTTAATTAATTGTGGACGTTATTGGATGTGTTAAATGGGGCTGTTAAAGTTTGGTTTCTGAAATTGTTGTTGGACGATTTAGAATTGGTATATGTAATGTGGGATTCGCCCTCCTATTTATGTGAGTGTTTTAGATGGATTGTAAGTGTAAAGGGCTTTGAAATGTAATAGTAAAGCGGATGCGAGATGATTGTGGTTGCTCCGACTTTACGGCAACAAATGGAGAATTTAATACATGATGTCATTGGGTTTTTAATGTTTTCTGAGATGATTGCGTGGAGATGTTGGAGCCACTCTTAAACTTTATTTTGTTGACCGGAGACTGAATTTGGGGAATGAAGTGGAGAAGAGGAAAAGTGCAGCTTTTGTGTGTAGGTGTCAGTTTTGTCAATAGGGAAAAAGAGTTATAGAACAATTAAGAATATGGAGACCGAAGTTGTAGAGATTGATTGGAGAAGTGTAGATGGGTTTCCAGATTTATTTTAAGCTACATTGTTTTGGGTTAGTTGATACAAGCTAGTCTTGGACAAAATAGTGTTTGGAAGCGACTCATTTCAGCTTTTAAGTCTTTTGACTGTGGCAGGAGATTACTGACGAACTTCTATCGTCTAAAGGTAATCTCAATCTTCGATAACTTTAGTCATTGGTGTAAGCAAGGTTGAAGTTGTATGTTCGAAGTGGTGATTAGTTAGGAAATTGTGGTATCGGGTTGAGTGATTGTTGGAGCGGAGTGTCGGGATAAATTTGGTGTAGTAGTGTGTTTGACGATACACAAGGATGGTTAGAGTGGTGTAGTTGGAGTTATTGATCTCGAAATAATTGTTCTTTGCTATAGCTATTGTTGTTAGCTGATGCGGATAATTCCTAAGAGAATGAGTGAGATGTGGAATCTTGAGGTAGTCTATCCCACGAATGTAGCTTCTGATTGGAGTATTGCCGTGGTGAAATTGACTGGTCGAGACTTGAAGTGGTTGCCGAGGTTTTATCAATTTCGAGCAATCTCATGCTTCCACTTGAGCATTACGCAGACGATGATGTGGTTGACGCACATTCTTGAAAAGGAGCATGCGACCGTCAATTATGCGTTGCTCGAGGGTTAGCATATGAACCGAGGTGATTCGGGGCGTCTCACTTATATGAAGAGTGTGACTTGTTGTTAAAGTGCGTTTTTAGACCCCAAATTCTTTGAGGTAACAACTGGAGCAGCGTGGCAATCGATGAGTATTGTCGATATGTCGGAGTATTCTAAGACCGTCTTGTTCTCGACATACGTAAATTTTCAACACAAGTTGTAGAATCGGGCCTTGCAGGGTGCGGTTCAACATAGGATTGTTGATCAGTCATATCTTATCGAGAAAGGCATTCTGGTTATTGTATGTATTAGTACAATTCGGCATTCTACGAGGAGTATTTATCTTTGGCATCTATCAGTTTCGGCGACTTGGGCGTTGGACTCTAGCCTTGCGCTCTCATTTTCCTTAGACATTATGGACCTGCGTGATTAAGCTAGTCAGATCTAGCAATCAAATATAAGAAAGGAAATTACTTTACATTGGATGGGGGCAACAAGAGAGGACTACCTAGTGTTGAATGATAGACTGCTAACATCAGCTGTGTTGACACTTGATTCGGTCAACTCAGAGTTTATATTTTGTTTGTTAGTACGGTTATCCGGTGAGTAACCAAGGTAATTCGACTTTAGAGTTGATGCTGGAATTTCCATACTCTAGCAGCTATTATTTTGTACGATTTACTTATGGGACTTCGACATTCGTTAACGACATGAGAAATTCATGGACAAAGCTCTACTCAGGAAATGCGAGTAGGTTTTCGTGATCTTTGGCATCTTTAGTAACGCATAATTATGCGGAAGAAGTATAATCCAACTACGATTTTTCCATAACGTTGTGCGTAATGGCAGGGCCATTACTTGAAAATTCTTGTTCATCAACTTGAGTTGATACGTAGTCGCCATTATACATGATAATACGTGAGAAGCAAGTCCTCAAATAGTGAACTTCCAATGGTGATCCTCGGATTTCGTTGACTCGCGTGAGACTCACTATTTTGATTTTCCTCTGTTCGACAGACTAGTATTATTAAGGTGAAAGTAATAATTGCAAACACATGTGTCGTGGTAAAGCAACATGAATTGTCGTAGCAAATAGTGAACAACTCATATCTTCTTGTTCGTGGTTTAAAGACTAGTCTGCAACTTAAAGACTAGTCTGCATGCAAGTTTGAACGAACTTGGTTCGTACGAGGAGATACTCATAACTTCTTATGTATCGTCATACGTCAAGTCATCGTATTTTCCTCATATTTGAGGGTGCCAGTCTCGGGAAATATTTCTAGTCAAGACTTGATGGTATATTGGCATAAATGGTAAATTGTGATAGGTCATGTTAAATGTCTTTCTTATGATGCGTATTCATACATGATCGTATTGTGGTGAGACCACTTTTGATCTGTGTAGGACCTGGGAGGTTATTGTTGTATGGATACGATTTGAGATACAAGAGACATTCAGTGTAAGGGTTTGGTAACATAGATCGCATTAGCGTAATCTGGTAACAAGGGAGATATTCGCCGATCAGCATAATGATTGAGGCCAACCACATTGGTGGTGAAGGTCCAATTTCGGTGCGAACAATCGAGTTATGTCTTGATTAATTAATGACGAAAGTACGGTATTTTGAATTACGAAGTTTCTTGACCATTTTGACTTGACGAAAGTCGAAGTCATACGTGTGATGATTTGGGGTTGTGTATCATAAGTAATTATAATCGGGCAAGCCATTCAATTAGTGAAAGGTAAGTCATAGAGCAAGGTGTATTATATGAGTGGTGCCATATGGAGCGTTGACGGAGTATTTCAGTCGGCCTTGAGTTTGAGATTTGTAAAAGCATATGCTCGCCTCGGGTTTGGCAGATAAATTATGACATGCCAATGTAAGCGGAAAAGAATTCGGTTAATTGTTTCCACAAGTGAAAAGGTGTACTTTGTGGGGAAAGGAAGTTAGAAGAGCATTGATGATGGTACTATTTAGCGTAGCACTTATTGGAGTCTGAGGTGAAAGGAAGGGACCTCTATTTAGCTCGCATATTGGAATCCAAATTCTCCAGCCGACCCGACCCGAAACCGGCGACTTGACCCGGACTTTCTAGCGCCGTCCGACGTCGCCCGACCGCGCCACCGGCCCAGATCGATTCCTCTTCTCCTTGCCTTCATCCTTATCCAACTGCTTCACACCGATTCGGTCTCGAAGCAGTTAATCGAAGCTTGGAAGTTCAGCTTAGAGACTCGATCGGATTTCCACCTCTGGCGGCGGCGACGCGGCTTGGAACCGGTTTGGATAGGAAGTTCTTGGTGCCCTTGTTCGACTTTCGGTGGTCTTAAAGCTCGACTCACAGTGTGGAGTTCTGAGTTGGTTTTCTCCTTTGCAGCGGCGTTTTAAGCCGTTTCCCGGCCGATTTGGTCTTGACCTCAGGTATGAAAGTTGATCTCCTTGCTTTGTTTTACAAGTTTCATGTTGACAGATTGCCCAAATTCGAAGGTTGGTGGGGTGGCGCTTGGGGCCCACGCGCAGTCGCCAGTGGCAGCGCGTTCGGTGGTGGTTGTGGTGTTTGTGATGATGGTTATGTAGTACCAATGTTTTAAAAAAACGCCGCTCAGGGCCACCTAGGCCCTAGGTGTCAGCTCACCGTTCCGATTTCCCACTAATCGTTCAATCTAGGCGCCAGTGCGAAAAACGGCCGCCTAGGCGGGCTGGGCGGCCCAATTAGTTTTTTTTTTTTAAATTAAAACACATCAAAGCCTAATTTGTTTATTTCAAATTGTTTTTTTATTTCTAAGAACATAGTAGTTGACCATTTTATTTATTTTTGAAGTATATTTGCTATTTTGGAACATTATAATGCATTCTATAAATTTATTTTTATATTTTATTTGCTATTAAAAAATAAAAAATATGGAAAATACAAAACTGCCGAGGCGTCCGATTAATCCTCTAGGTGCTAGGCACCGGCAGTCCGCTCGACTAGCGTCTAGAGTTTTTTAGAACATTGGGTAGTACTCGTCGATACGAACATGTTGATATGTGGTTTGTAGGTTTTGGTTACCAATAGTGCATGCTAGGGTTTCCCCCTCGATGTTAAGTTTCGTTCGGTTTCATTTTTGAGTACATCTGAATATAGGAATCTGGTTAGTTGTTTTGTAGGTTGTGTAGGATGTTTAGGCGACGTTTATGAGGTATAGGGAGAAGATTTGTCTCGAGTGACAAGTTTGTGAGTTAGGACTTGAGTTTCGGTTCGAGTCGGAATATATTATTTTTGATTGTTACTAAGTGGAGATTTCTATTACTAGGTGATTGTCGGTACGTGTTCGCATCTTGCCTATTGTTAAGAGAAGACGCAGCAGGAGTTTTAAGGTGAGTAAACCTTCCTAAGGTTCAAGTAGGAACTGACTTTCTTACATATTGTGTTGATTTGCTAAATTGTGGAATTGTGCTCTTAAAAGTGAAATGTTTTGTTTTGAAATGATGTGAACTTGATCGTCCACGGTTCACGGGTAAGTAAAAGATTTGTCTCGAGTGACAAGTTTGTGGGTTAGGACTTGAGTTTGTGGCTATATTTGTTATTAGTGGCATTTATATATATTCATGGAAGTATATGTGCTTGGTGAAATTATATGTTATGTCCACTTTTGACGTATAATGTATTGATTGTTTAAAGAAATGATTTGGGGAGGATACTTGTCTATAGGCTTGTTTGAAATGATTTGGGGAGGATACTTGTCTATAGGCTTGTTGAGGATCGGTGGGTTATTAGAACACGTAGTTTGGAAATGTTTGTGATCAGGACCTTGAGTTTATTTGGAGAAGAGTAATCGATGTTTGGTAACAACCTGTGTGGTGATCTGTGTGATGAATCTGTGTAGAAAATCTGTGTGATGAATTGTGTAGATAATCTGTATGATGATCTTGTGTAGATGTTGTGGATTGATGTTGAGATTTGTGGTCGAGCGCTTGGTATTGCTAATGGCCTTTTGTTAATGATGTGTTTTGTATTGAATTATTGTGATTGTATTTCGAATATCTTAGTGTTTCTTGTGATCTCCTGAACTAAGTTTCATGCAGGGGTCATTGCTTTCATATTAGTTTGATCTCAATGTAATCACCTGAACTAAGTTATGCGCAGGGATTACTATACTTTCAATTGTTCGTTTTAAAGTGATTTTCCTGATTTAATTTATTGGCATTGATTACGATGATTGTCTATGTGCCCTTCACTGGATTAGACCAATGCAAGGTTTCTAGTTGTAGTTAGTTAAGAGTGCATGTCAAATTTAAGGTTACTCATACAGGCTTGCAAAAACTTACCGGGTTTGCTCTTTCAACCCGGTGCACCATTCCATGGTGTAGGGGTTTGATCTTGCAGGTGAGGACTAAACATGGTTGGGATGTAGAAGCTTGGGAGCTGCCTTCTAGGAGTTAGACTCTTTTGTTGATTATTAATTTGTCATATTGTTTTAAGCTCTTAGTGAGCGTTTCTTTTTACTTGACTTTTCAAGTTTGAAGTAAATATAGATATGTAATATTTGGCTCCGTGTTGAGCTTATATTGACATTTATATTCCAGTCATTGGGTTTGGTATTTGGTTTTAATGACAGAGTATTGGGGATATTTTTAGGATTTATCATGCCCAAATTTTTAAAAATTATGTCTTCAAAATGCGGGGTGTGACATGAAGCGAGAAATGGATGTTAGTCTTCCATGCAACACATCAACGTCAACCTTCTATACATGCGACTTCATGTCCAGGATGATCTTGATTTTGTAAGGGTTTGCCTCTATACCTCTTTCATTGACAATGTACGTAACACATGAATTTGTTAGTCGTGAAGACAAAGAACCACTTCTCTAGGTTTAGGTGCATTCCATAGGGTAGCAGTATTTTGAAGTTATACGGAGATTGACGACGTGTGACTGTGCCTTGATGCTAACATATTTTCCATATAAAACTTCAATGATTTTAGCTAAGTGATCAACAAACATGGCGTTAATTAAGCGTTGATATGTGGCGCCAACATTCTTCAGGCTGAAAGGCATGCCATTGTAGCAATATTGGCCCTTGTCTGTTGTGAAACTTGTTGCCTCTTGATCTAAAGACTTCATCTAAATTTATTGTAACCAGAGTAAGCATCCATTATGCTTAGTGAACACTTTGTTGAGATACTTGAAATCTACACACATTCTTCATTTCCTATTTGGTTTGTGAACCATGATTGCGTTGGATATGCAGACGGGTAATGCATCTGGCGCGTAAATCTCATGCCTTGGAGCTTGGCGATCTCTTGCTTCATGGCCATATTTTTCTGCTGTTATCAAAAGCTTTTTTTTTTGCTTTACTAGGTAGGTCGACTCTATGATGAAAACTTGTGCATATTTCCAGTATACAAACTGCATAGATACCCGAATAACAAAAAACTTTAAGTTTATAGAGTTTTAGACGCACACACATAACACTTTGATTTGTGAATCACTCCTTGGTTTCTCACCCAAAAGTAGGCTTCTGACCCAAAACTTTCATAGGAAACTTAAAAACACTCTGATACTGTTATTCATATAACATAACATGATGTTCGACCCAAAGCTGATGGGAGTAAACTGAATTTAATCCATTAATTAAATACTTCTGGTAGCCTCCTTATCTTGTTGAAACCACCTGCTCATCCACAAAGTTTTCCACCACATCTCTTTGACTATTGAAGTTAAGGGATTTTGATTGTTGTCATCCCTTGCTAAATGGTTGCGGTACAAGTTTGTGTTGGATCAAGTTCAGGTTGATGTTCTTCCTTCATGTATAAAGGAGCATGAGTTGGCACCACCCGAAATGGTTACACCAAGATCATACAACCATGGTTTTCCCAATAGAATGTGCCCCATGTACATTGACACCACATCACGACAAGCGATACCCTTGTATGATGAAAACTGAATAGGAACTAGACATTGCTCCCTTATGGGAATAGAATAGTCATCAATCCATGCCACACAATAAGGTCAAGTATGATCAGTAGGTGTCAAACCCAGGTTAGAGATGGTTCCAGGGGAAACAACATTGATGCAGCTTCCATTGTCAATGATGACCTTATAACTCTTGTCTCCACAATTAACATAAGTGTGAAAAATATTTGTTCTTCTCCTATCCTCAGTTGCTTTGGGTTGAGTCAAAATGCAACTGAGCCGTTGTTGGTTGAACAACGTCTAAGGGTTCACCCTTCAAGTCATCATCAGCAGCTCAAATTTCAGGGACATAAACATATTTCGCCAATTCTCCTCGAGCATCGATTGTCTTTTGTGCTTGCTACAAACAGACTTCGAGGTTTCTCTTTGGTTGGGCACTAACCAACATAATGACCAGAGCCTTCACACTTATAACACCTTATAGATCCCCCTCCTTTAAAAGTATAGAAATGGAATAAAATCACAGATAAACAAAACAAGAATCTCAAAGGCTTGGTGCAAAACCTCAATGAGAGAAAAAACACAAAGCAAGATTATTACTTCAAATTAACAAATAAGAGTTTACAAGATATAGTTCTCACACAACTACAAAACCTGTATTTGTTTACACTTCTCACACAAGTGACTCAAATTCATGTATCTCTACAAAGAGAATCTGAATCAAGAACACTGAGACTTACAACACACTCATTTCTCTAGTTCTTACACACAACTAGATTGAGGAACAAAACCTAAGACTCAACCACTCTTAGTTTTCTACCTGTTGATTCTCACACAATCAATATTCTTTGGTTCTTCTATACAACTAGTTAGGTGAGTTCTGCAACACAACCGGCTTTCCTCTTCCACCAGATCTCAGCTTCTGCAATCTCAAATGCAGCCTGAATGCAAGTAAGAAGGAGAGACTCAGTCTATAGATAACACACACAAGCATTTTGTAAATTGATCATGAACAATATCAACTCAGAACATCAAAGTCTCTATTCAATCACAAAAAGCTTGATGTTTACAAATCACAACAGAAGCAATTTATAGAGTGTATGACACTCCCCCTCAACTAATGCATTTTAATGAAAAGATTTAGAATTGAAATTTGTTTAGACCTTGTGGTTTGAAGCAGACATATGTTCAATCCTTGTGATTTTATTTTAATTTGAATGGTCCTTAAAGTCACGATTTTTCATCCAAATAGTCCTTCTGTCAACTATCTCAATTAAATTGCTGACATGTCCATCAAAAATTACAATGTCTTTAACGGCCACATCAGTATTCTAATAGAAAAAAATTAACGGAAGAACCATTTGGATGCAAAATCGTAACTTTAAGGACAATTCAGATTAAAATAAAACCACAAGGACTAAACAGATGTCGACTTTAAACCACAAGGACTATACAATATTTTATCCAAAGATTTATTTTCGTTTCTGAAAAGACACAATCAGTCAACCATCATTTTGCACTTTCCAAAACGTATAAACCAGTTTCATGCTATAACACAGCAATTAGATATTCCACAATTCTATTTCTTAATCACCAGAATAACTATGATTATGCAAACATATATGAATGATCAGATATACTATAACAGCTCAAGATTATGCAAATAATCATCTTAATGCACCTGATATGGAAATTTCTGAAAACAAGACATTTTACCAAATTTCCTCAATCATATTTATAAATTCGAAAGAGGGAGATCAACTTACCATATATAAGATGTTTAAATCTCATTACCTTGTGATTCACATTTATCTCTCAAAATACCTCTGATCATGCAACTTTCTTGATCTCTGATTTTTCATTCTTCCTTTCCTAGTTCCATTAGGAGTCTAGTGTTGAATAGAAATAGCCAATATACCAACATTCTTCCCCTTTGGCATTACTATTCAACACTGGATCAAGACCTGCAAAATTTTCACACAACCAGGATCTGCATGTATCTATGATATAAATAATTCTTAGAGATCTCTTGGAATCAGTTTCCATCCTTTTCCAGATCTCCAAGAAACTTCATACTGATGACACAATACAACTTGAAAAACAAACTAAATTGAAAGCAGACACATAAATCAAGTGCTTATGCACTTACAAACCAAGGAAGAAATATTGTTTAACAAAAATGCAAATTGCAGAAATAAACTGAAAGTTCACAAAGAAAATAACCGCCAAGTCTTGATCTATTTCCCCCTGTAGAGCATGCCAAAGGGTTTCATGGTCATTTTGCCCACTTGTTCTTGTGTCGCAGATCTTGATCAAGATTCTTCTTCTTCTGAGTTGGTTCCCAAGGATTGTAAGGTTTCTTTAAAGGAGGCTCATCATCATCAGAATCCTTTTGCATGGCCTCTTGAGAACCACCGGTGGAGGTTTTGAGAGGAAATCCAGGAGGCACAACCGAGTCTTCATATCTTGGGAGCCTCATTGTGAGTTCATTGATACGTCTCCCCATGATTAAAACCGCCTCATTGAGTGCCCTAATCTATGTTAATTTGAATGTCCTATACCCAGTCGCTTGTTACCTTCTCCAGAGAGTCGTCAGGATCAGAGTTGTTCTCAAGAGGAACCATTGGATGTCATGGCTTTCCTTCATACCATGTTCCTGGAAACGTCTTTGCCTTGTGAAATTCTGGATGAAGCCTTGGAGAAAGAGGTGGAAAAGGTTGTTCATCGAGAGAAGAGGGTGCTACAACTGGCCTTCCGATTTGATCAGGAGAGAGGTTGGGGATCATTGGTTGTTTATCTTTGGCTATTGATTGCTTGAAGTTGTTCCTGCACATAGAACACAAACCCTAGTGAAGTAATATTGTCTGGAATTTAAAAGTCAAGCATGTTGTTTTATAGGGATGTGGTACAAGAATCGAAAAGGTAAGTCGATTACTAAAAAGGCATGCACCAGTTAGGCCAAATTATCAAGATTCATTACCAAAACAATCCTACATGAAGTCCAAAGCCCACACTAGTTTTCACAAAATTTTCAAGACCAGAATAGCATAAAACACATGCAAAACTCAACTTGAACCTTCTAGACAAACTCTGCATCTCCTCTCATCAGTAGAACAGATGTATGATCAAGGTAAAGCACACAATGAAGCTGAAGAAGTCTGTTTGTGTGAGGACTTTGAAAAAAATATTTTTGAAACAAGTTTTAATATGAGGACATTCTGTTTTTACCTCACATATTTGAACATCTATAAAGTAAGTCAAATGCAGCAGCTCCCAAATCAGTTGATTTTAGGGTACTAGATATTCAAGAGATATCCCAAGGCATCAAGTAAGTCAAATGCAGCAGCTCCCAAATCAGTTGATTTTAGGGTACTAGATATTCAAGAGATATCCCAAGGCATCAATACTCAAGTGTCTCATCATTTAGCCAACACCATCTTTGACCAACCTCCATGCACATCACCTTTTTAAAGAGGCCGCAAATTCACTTTAACCAATTAGGTTTAACCACAGTTCACTTTGTACTTTAGACAAGAGAGTCCAAGAATTATATTTTAAGAGTGAAGATATCACATCCTAGCCTAAACTAAAAGCAAACAATATAAATTTGAAAGGGGTAAAGGACACATGCAATCACGAAGCTTATACAAATTGTTCATTCTACCTGAAAACATATTTTCTTTACATGACGAGTCATTAATTTTACCTCAATTTTGAAATTTTGACACAAGATAGTAGACTCAAATCCGAACAACTTTTATGAACAACTCATGATCATCCGAGTAGGAGAAAATAGAGCGTTTGGCCGTCGAAGTGAACTGATGGTGCGTGCATCAATCCAAACCTTGAGTAGCTCTACTACTTCAAAACAGTTTATGTTTTTCCAATCGGCAGAGAGACGTGAGTTGTGTGGTCGTCCCAATCGATAAAGAGAGAGACAGAGAGAGGAATTCTCTTCATCATATCCCACAGTTAGATCGATTTATAGCTAAAACCACTGTAGCAATACCATTCTACAATTTGCAGCTTCGTAGGATCGAAAAGCGCTACAATCTTCGTCGAACGCGATGACCCCCAAAAGATGCCGACAAACCCAAAACAAGAACTTGATCAAAACTCGATTCAGGTTGAAATCAAGTATATTGATAAGTAGAGTGTTGAGAGAGGATTAAATTCGAACCTCATACATCCACTGATTCATCGAAATAATGAGTCCCGGTCAGATGCTTCCGCCGAGTCGACAAAACAGGTCCAGAGTTCTCCTCCTTTCCCCCTCAATCTCCCCACAAAACGCTTCCTCTTTCTCTCTTTCCTTTCATTCTTATTTAACTCAAATGGACGGATGGTTGTGATTAAACGATGGATTAATCTACAGACCTCAATGCACCATATTAATTTGCATTATCGTTAATAGTTCTCCTAATTTCAGATCATTTAAATTTCGTAATATGTAGTTCGTATGTCGAAGTCACAATGTCACTTGCCAACACATTACTTTCCACATCTCATAATTCTTCCGTTTTCAAAACTAGCTGAGCATAGATTTTCCGAATTGAGCTTACACACATATTCCATATACTTTAAACATAATATAATCTAAACGAAAACTACACAAATCCGTGACTTCATGTACTTCAATATCACATCTTTAAATCAACAATTTCACTGTATGCAAAATCCTTAAAGCCACGGTGAAACACTTATTTGGTTATTCACATCGTGAAATAAACCTTGAACTATAATTAAGTTCGACATATTATATGTTACAATTTTTTGAGATGTTACAGAAGAACTCCATCACCTGAAGATTACCAAAACATGTCTGTTATGTGTGTGTGTTGGCACCAACAAACTTTCCTTGTCAAGGCGTATATACATCAAAAAATTTGACCAGACTCACACAGTTTTTAGTCATGAATATCCATTTGTTTTCTTCACAACATCAAGCTAAGTTCAATAATCACACACAAGCTTTACAAATGCTATGAGAACAATTTCAACAGTTTAGACAAGAAGATAAGGATTTTTGTAAATGCCTAAAGCATTTCTGAGTTCTTCAAATCTATCAGTAGCTAGAGGTTTTGTGAAAATATCAGCAAGTTGTTTATCAGTAGAGATGTATTCCATTTTTAAAATGATTCTCTCAACCAGACGTCTGATAAAGTGATACCTGATAGCAATGTGCTTAGTCTTGGAGTGTTGCATTGGATTTTTTGTGATGTTAATGGCACTGGTGTTGTCACAAAGAATTGTGAACTTACCATGAGTCATTCCATAATCCCTCAGCATGTTTTGCATCCACAACATCTATGTACAACAACTACTAGCTGCTACATATTCCTCAGTTGTAGACAGAGATATACAGTTTTGTTTTTTGCTGTACCATGCAACGATATTGTTTTCCAGAAAGAAACATCCTCCTAATGTGCTCTTGCTATCTTTAAGGCTTCCTCCCCAATCAGCATCTGAGTAACCAACAATTTCTGCATTAGTATCACATGTATATCTAATTCCATAAGAAATTGTACCTGACACATATCGAATTATTCTCTTGACTGCAGCTAATTAAGTGTGGCTCCTTTGGATTTGCTTGAAATCTTGCACACACTCCAACACTGAATGAAATGTCTGGTCTATTTGCAGTAAGATAGAGAAGGCTCCCTATCATACTTTTGTATAAGGTTTGATCTACAGATTTTCCTTCTATGTCATCCTTGAGTTTGACTGATGTACTCATAGGATTTGCAACAAAATTCTTTGATTCCATACCAAATTTCTTTACCATCCCTTCTGCATATTTGGTTTGAGAGAGAAACATTCTTGCTTCATGTTGTTTCACCTGAAGACCAAGAAAATAAGTCAGTTCACCACACGCATCATTTCAAATTCCCTTGTCATATCAGAAGTAAACTGTTTGACTAATGAATTTGATGTATAGCCAAACATAATATCATTAACATATACCTGTGCTATCATGAACTTATTCTTTTTAGTTTTCACAAACAAAGTTTTATCTAGTTTACCTCTTTCGTAGCCCTTACTTACCAGATATGTAGACAGTCTATTATACCATGCTCTTGGCGCTTGTTTGAGACCATATAATGCCTTCTTGAGTTTAAACACATGATCATGGTGATGTGGATCTTCAAATCCTTTAGGCTGCTCCACATAGACTTCTTCCTCCAGTAGACCATTCAGGAAAGCAGTTTTGACATTCATTTGATTTTAACAAAAAAAAAAAAAAAAAAAACCTTTTATTAAATAACTCACACACCCTACATATATTAATGAGATTTGAACCCGTGACCTCAAAGTTGTTAGTTAACACCTTAACCAACCAGACCACGGCTCACATCCATTTGAAATAACTTGAACCCTAGATAACAAGCTATTGCAAGAAGTAGTCTAATTGACTCAAGTCTAGCAACTGGTGCAAAAGTTTCATCAAAATCCAACCCTTCTATTTGTGAGTACCCTTGAGCCACCAGTCTAGCTTTGTTCCTTACCACATTTCCATGCTCATCACTTTTGTTTCTGTAAATCCAATTGGTTCCCACAACATTTCCCTCAGAAGGTCGAGGAACTAAATCCCACACTTGATTTCTAGTGAATTGATTTAACTCTTCTTGCATGGTTTTAATCCAGTCATCATTAATAAGAGCTTCCTTCACATTCTTAGGTTAAACCAGTGAGACAAAACCAAAATGTGAAATAATATTGATATTCTTCTGATTTTGATTTAGAAAACATACCAGCTAGCTCGGATGGTCTACTAGGGATAGTAGGAGAGTCTACTAGGGCTAGTAGGAGCAGACAACCTCCGTTTTCTCCACCGCTAAAATCTCGTCAACAAATGGCCACAAAATTTAAGATAAAAAAAATATATCACTGAGACCCTACAACTTACCCCTTTGGGTCAATTTCAACGATCTTGACATCTTCCAACTGTTGCAGAATATGTCGGGCAATAGCACCATTGCTCTCACAAAATGGGGTCGACGACTTCCATTCCTCTTGCTTCCACCGTAGATCCTCTTGAAAGCACCAACACCAAGACCACCCCTGAGGTAGATCTTCCTTGCCACATGGAAGCTGCATAACATGGTATGCCATTAAAGACCAATCTCATCACACATTGAACATTAGTGTAGCATAACTCGGAGGCTCAACAAAGAAAGAACGCTCACCAGCTCTGATGTAATACCAGTCAGGATCATAGGGGGCAAGCTCCTTGAATGTTGCAGTCTTGACAATATCAGTCCATTCAGGAAGCTCAATCTACACAGCAACTTGCACATCAAGGTTACTATATCAAACTAGCTAGCAACCAATATTGAAAACTCCACCTCAACCGAAACAGCACCGATTAATCATCCTATTCAATTAAGAATCTATACTTATCCTTAAACAAAGTTTCCTAGAATATATTTCCTATACAATTATGGCCGATTCTTCTACCACAACATAAACTTTACCACAGTTTTATTAGTTTATTAGAAAGTTTATCACTTGTACTCCAAAAACTAAGAAGAACCAGCCCGAATTCCATAAAATGAGTTCAAATTCCAGAGCGTTCTTTACAAATCACAACCGAATAAGCAAAACAAAACAAAAAGAAACCATTTCTCAGGTATCAAATCACTCTGAGTAAGTGTTTACCTTGCCGGATCTCTTCAGATGAGCCGCGTATTCACAGGCGGAACTAGCTTAGGACCATGACACCCCCAAAGTTTTTGAAAAATGTCAATTAATGCTATGCTATTAGTAAGTTTGTATGATTATTATTATAATTGGCACCCCCAAAGTTTTTGAAAAATGTCAATTAATGCTATGCTATTAGTAAAATTGTATGATTATTATTATAATTGACACCCCCAAAGTTTTGGAAAAATATCAATTAATAATATTCTATCAGTAGGATTGAATGGTTATGATTATAATTGTATAAGTTTAGTTTCCTTTCCGTGTAATATTATGTCATGTTACTGTTGCGTCTTATATAGCAATCTGTTTGGACCGGAAGTAATATTATGTAGCAATCTGTTTTGAAGATTTTGAAGATTAGGGTTTTGAATATTTTGCTTTTGCAGATCTATATATAGCAATCTCTTTGGACTGGAAGTCCTCCCGGCGAGGGTTTGACGGAGCAGAGAGGCGGTGGAAGAAGGATGGTGACGACAATGGTGAGCTTCTGTACGGAGGAGAGAGAGATAGAAAGAGTTGGGATCTACAAGGGTAATTTGGTGACGAAAAAAACATAAAAAGTCAAAAAAATTTATTATTAGTGGGAATAGTCGTAACAGAGAAATCAAACGAAAAGGGAATCGGAGAGAAATTCTCTATTACCTGGGCCTCGTACTCGTATGGGCGCGGCCGCCCAGCACTGAAAACAAAGACCTGCGTCATCAAGTCGCAGCTTCTTGGTGTTGTAGAGGGTTTTAGAGAGACAAGAATCAAACTGTATCGGTCATGGAGTTGGAATGGAGTTACGAAATCGGGCGAACAGCGGAGTTCATTGAGAGCAATAAGCTGAGGCGAGTGGCTTTACAGTTCCCGGATGAGCTTCTCAAGGATTCGGTGAGGGTTGTGAGTGCTCTGCGTGCCTCACTCACCAACACCAACACCAACAAGGAGGAGGAAGTGGGCTTGTTCCTTATGGCGGACACGGCCTACGGTAGTTGCTGTGTGGACGAGGTTGGAGCATCCCATGTCGACGCCGATTGCGTTGTTCATTACGGCCACACCTGCCTCAATCCGTGAGTCCAAACTCTGCTCTTGTTTTTTTTTTTTTTTTTTTTATTTCTATTTTCTAATGAGTTGAATTGGCAGGACCACAAAGCTTCCAGCATTGTTCGTTTTTGGGAAGGCTCCCATCACTGTATCCGATTGCGTAAACAATCTTTTACATTATGCTCAACCCAGTGGAAAGCCTATTTTGGTATGATCACCGACTGCTTATATGTTTGGCTTGCTGAAATGAAATCTGTGTACTTGTTAACAGTGATACACAACAATCATTTAGGTGCATACACAGAAACCAATTATAGCTGCAAATTTAGGACTAATGGAAACAGTTAGAGTAAGGTTTTTCATTTATAGGAGCATGATTCGACTCAACATTGGTTTGGCTTCATTTTGGATTATTATTTTTTTTTTTTTAAATATTTTCAATTCTCGAAAACAGGTAGTGAAACAAAATAATCAAGGGTACAGGGCCATGAGTTTAGTTCATTTTTGGATCGATAGCTCTCATTTTGATCTTCCTTTCCGCTACACTAAACCTTATTCTCTACGTATCATCATCAAGATACTTCATATTTATTTGTGGATACCGACAATTTCTTATTTGGGTTAAAGCGACCAATCTGACTTTCAATAAATCTGTAGGTTCTTTTTGGGTTGGATTATGCACATTCCATACAGCAAATAAGAGAATCTGTCATGGCAGCAGGGGAATCCGACTACAAGCGAGAAGTTAAATTTGCTGAATTAATGTGTTCAGTTATGAATCCATTGAGAGATCCTCAAGTTTCCAATGACATCATAGGAGCAGCTGATGGCCTTAGTAGTAGCAACAGTTTTGGGACAGTATCCGGTAATGTTTATAGAATTGGAGGCCTGGTCTGGGAATTACCCAAGGGACGCCAGATGGAGGATTACTTGCTTTTCTGGATCGGTTCCAATAACTCGGCCTTTGCAAATATTGTTTTAACATACAGTGCCTGTGAAATAGGTACATAAAATTACTTCTCCTTATGCAGTTCACATTGTGTACGAGTATGTGTTTACAACTTCATCTTATAATCCACTCTTAGATTGTGTTGTGGAGTCATATATCATATATTATTGATCTATGGATGTGCATTGAGCCTATTTATCGGTGAATTTCACTTCCGCACAAATTCAAGAGTGTTTCTTTGTGCATATATGATGTTGTATTACTGAACGTAAATCTGTACTGCGAGCTTATTTTGTTCCCTTCGATATAGCCAAGCAACTGTTAGTGTACCCTTCTTTTCTTTAGTATGTAGTAAATCAGATATTGGAGCTATTTGTGTGCCACAAATCCAAATGTAACCAAATCACCCTCCCCTCAGTTACAATTGGGACATGAACTCAGGCTATGAATTCAGGGAATGGAGCTAATAAAAATAATTAATTTTGATTCAAAAAGTGCTGTACTACATAGTTATAAATCAACAGTTGATTGATTACAGTTAAAAGGTCTATTTACAAGTTAGTATTACAGATGAAAACTCTCATTTAGCTTAGAGTTATGAAATTTATTCTGCTGCTTTTATTGAATATCTTCCAATTTTACTACTTTACTTTGTTTTAATTTTGGCCATTTTGCATTTAGTGAGATATGATGCGTCAGAGTGCAGTATGGTTACTGATTTGTCTCAACAAAGAAGAATTCTGAAGCGCAGGTAGTGTCTTTGAATTTTGTTGTTTCTTTCTGTAATATGGTACAACGACCCGGAATGAATCTACTGAAGTGGGTTTTCATGTAGGTTGATGGGGACTGCCTTGTGTCATGTTCACAGGGTTTAGGTTTTTAAAATTTGAAAAACAAAAGTGGAAATGATAAGAAATGAGTCTTATCTGCAGAATGTTGAGATATAGGTTGTTGGAGACTGCCTTGTGTTATGTTGACAGGATTTACGTTTTAAAAATTTCAATAACAAAAGTGGAATTGAAAAGAAATGACTGCATAGGGGTTTTCAGCTTTGATCTTCTGACCACTATTCCCCTGCTCTTAGAAGATACAAATTAACTTGACATGAAACACTGTTTGTTCTTTCCACAACGTCTTCTATTCATGCCTTACTTTCCTTTTATAAATTTTTTTTTTGAGTAATATCTTCTGCAGATATTACCTAATGGAGAAGGCAAAGGATGCTAACATTGTTGCGATCTTAGTAGGAACCCTTGGTGTAGGTATGTCATTATGAGCCTCTTGGGTTTGTTCTGTGATAATGACACTTTGACTTGAGCAGTCAGTTTGTATTAGATCTTAGAAAGCATCAATTGCTAAATGAAATCCTTTTCTAAATGTTCTGTACGTTTCACAACTTTTAAGAAGCAAGATGTTGTGAAGTAAACAATTTGTTGAACTGTTCATTGTAATGTTCTCCATCACTAGTTTTCAATTTTTCTTGGTATTGACTACTTTTAAACCAGTGGTTGCCTATGTTCTTATTTTATGATTTCATGAGTGCAAATTCTGGTAATAAACAAATAATAAATAAAAATATCTTAAATTCATAGGAAATGTTATATGATTCTTGGTTTCATTGAACATTTCTACTACCCCATTCATCAAATTTAATGCATAGTTGATGTCAATTATGATGAGATCTTTCTTTCATAACTATGATGCAGCTGGTTACTTGAATATGATTCATCAGATGAAAGAACTGATTACAGCAGCTGGAAAAAAAGTTTATACTCTAGTTATGGGAAGACCAAACCCTGCAAAACTTGCCAACTTTCCAGAGGTAAACTTCGGTACATGCAAGATAATAATTGCCAATTTTCCAAAACGGTGTTTAGTATTGCAAGTGTGATAACACACTAGTATTTATGGCAGTGTGATATTTTCATTTATGTGTCTTGCGCCCAAACTGCTCTGCTGGATAGCAAAGAATATTTAGCTCCAGTAATCACTCCTTTTGAAGCCATGCTAGCTTTCAGCAGGTACTGCAATACTCATCATATGTACACATCTTTAGCTTACAAACTTTTCCTTTCCTTGTGATATAAGCGGTGGATTATGCGATCTGTCTTGGTTTGTATGGTTTCGCTATTCTAGTATTCTGAAAAACTAGTCAAAATACCCACTCATGAGATGTGTTATTCATAATCATAACATTGACAATATTAATTGATGATTTTTGAGTTATACTTTCTTTTATACCTGACTTAGAATTCACTATTTTCATAACTTCAAGAGGATCTCAGTGGACCGGAGAATATGTAATGGAATTCGGTGATTTGATAAATTCTTCTCCAGCGGAATCAAGAAACCAGTCTGAAGAAGCACGATTTTCCTTCATACAAGGTGGATATGTAGAAGAGTTTGATCGAGAAGGTAGGTCTGGGAAACAAAGAATATAATATCATCTTCCCCATCTACTTACCTTTTCGTCAATAACTTTAAAATTTTGGAAAAGCTGAATAAATTTGATTTCTTGCATTATATTTGTGTGGGTAGGGATGTTCTAGAGAGGACCTCCTCATTTAGTAAAATAATCTACACCACTCATTCTTTAGTTGCAGACTTACAGATACACATGAATCCTACGAAAGACCAGCCAACACACACAATATATATATAGTTGAATGTTTTTGCATAAAAAGGTTGCTAATGGTTCTTTACAAGCGTCATTCTTAAATTAAAAGTGCATGCATGTTTCTATTCTGTATCTGTTCCACATTCCCCTTAGAAGTGAAGGGCAATACTGACTTATTGGGAATGTATAGCCTGCGACCTTGTTCCATTTTATTGGCTGCATTCGTATGATGATTTTTGATAATTTAATGGGAAATGTGGTGTCTTTGAGAACATTTTGTGGATGTTTGAATCATTTGTTGGTTTTATGTCCACTTTTTCTTATTTTAAACTTGTTTAGTTCTTGTCGGACTAATTACTAAAGTCCGTCAATTATCCATTTTTCATTTACCAAAATCTCATATTGGCCAAATATAATATTGCTGCATAAACAGGGAATGATGCTGAGGAAGACAAGGAAGGAGCTCTCGCTTTAGCAAATGCGACAGAGAAGGCTCTGCAATTGCGTGACGACCCTAATACCATAGCCAAGCGAACAGCTAAGTCTGGTGCAGAGTTTTTAGCAGCACGATCCTATCAGGGTCTAGATATACATTATGACACTTCCTTGCCAGGACCATATCTAATGGGGAGGAAAGGGAGGGCAGCAGGGTATCAAGATGAAAAGAGCATGTAACACATTGAAATGAGCCTAAGAAGGTGGCATGATGTAATAGAAGGACTAGGCAAAGATTTGCGAGGGAATGTATTTATCAGAAGGATGTGCGGAAAGCAGGCCAAGGACAGGCAAGAAAAAGAGCATATTCAGATCGATGTGCTTTCCACCTTGGAGCTTAGGGAAGCTGTTTCCCTAAGAAGAGTATTAGAGTGGTGGCTCATCATATACAATTTCTTGACAAAGTTGTTTGTTCTGTATTCATATCTTTTGCTTTGCTCATTCTTTTCTTTTTCTCTAGTGTAAGTGTGATTTAATGCAACATGCGCTGAGCCGATAATTTTAATGTAGGTACATTTAATCCTTTGGATAAGGCTGCTAAAACATTTGATATTATACCTCTTATTCAAATGTAGGCTTACACCTCTTATTCACTCACTAGACCTCTAGTTTTTTTTTTCTTTATCGATCATCAAAATTTGAAATAAATATTTTTCTTTTTTATAATAATTTGATAGTCATTATGTAAGATGATCAAAATATAACAAAAGTATGAGAAACATAACTGTAAAAATATATATTACTTTTGATATTTATTTATGTTCAGCAAGATCAAAGGATGACTCACACATATACCAACAAGCTCATGGATGTCTAATAGATCTTATCAAGAATCAAGTATCAATGTTTTTGATATATAAACACAACAAACAACTTCAAATAATGGTATCATTCAGTTTGTTTAAAACTAGAACTAATTTTAGATACTTGCAAATACAGTTTCAAACTGAGTGTTTGTCGTAGACTAATGAGTCTGATACTAGAACCACAATGCACACAACCTACAAGTATTACTTAACCACTTCAGAGAACCTGTCACACACACATTTATATCCCCCAAAATTACTTATAACACAGACTATCAAAAATAACTTGCATTTGGTCCTATTATTATACATATAATTCATACCCCTTGAGGAAGTATATATACCTGGAGTGTGGTAGGGTCATCCATTGTAAGTGAGCTGGTGTATCCGCCCATGCAATTGCAAGCCCTCTTGCACCAACCATGTAACCATATTCATCAACTATATCATTCTAGTTTTCTGTGTACCATTTTGTTTAATTGACTGCATAAACATGCATACCAAGATCAATCCATTGATATTGCTTCCATTCATCAACATTGTTATCATAATGAAAAAGCATCACAAATTTTTCATGAAATATTCTTACCTCGCACATATACCAACAAAGTCATAAATAATTATGCTAGGGAGGAAAGAGAAAACATATGTCCCATTTATTTTGATTCATAACTTCTGACCCTATACATACAATAACAAATATACATGCACAGACACATATATACACATGCAGCCCTGTAAATACGAGGAAGTCGTTTCCATAATCACTTCTTCATAACCTGAATATCAAAAATGAAATATTTCTTCAGATTCATCACAATCATAATAAGGAATCAGTGTTGCAGACAAGAAGAAGAAAAAACAAACAGTCCTTGTATTGACTTGAAATCTAGCCAAGTGAGGCAATTTAACAAACACATGGTGTGCATAAAATCAACATTCACCCACAATCCCAAGTGTACCAGCCTTTCTCAATTTTGTCCTTACTCCTTCAATATGAACATAACCCGCTAAACCCAAAACCCATTTCGGGCATAACCCACCACACAAACCCCGCATCCCCAATATGAACACAACCCAGCAAAAGAAAATTTCAAAGAAAATTCTATATTTGAACCCTAGATCCCCAAACCTAATCCAACAAACACTAACTCAGTTTACAGTGAATCAAAGAGCTTACCGACAGAGATAACAGCGAACCCTAAATCTACGAGTGCGCAATGAGGTTCGTCTTTTGTCAAACCCTAATTTTGTAGTGTGGTATATGTAGCTTTGCTTTGATTAAGGGAGATGGAGATGGAGATGGAGGATGGGGATGAAGAGAGACATAATTTTACCAGTTTTGAATTTTGATGTGGGCTATTCATCTTTCAGATCGAAAGTGGGGAGTTGAGATTGAAAGCGGGGAGCTGATGAGAGAATAAATTTGGGTGTTTTCTATTGAGAGAGTTGAGACTTGAGAGGATTGAATGAATGAGGCTAGGTTTCGGGGAAGTTGAGAGATGAGAAAAGGTTTTAAGTGTCAAAAAAAAATATCCAAACTGTTACGCAAAAAAAAAAACTACGGCAGCAGCCACATTTATGATTCTCAAAGTACGACAGTTTTCTGTCGTCTAAAAATGTTCATATTAATTGTCAATTTTTTTTGTTTTTAAGACGACAGATGATTCTCGTATAATGAACACGTTAAGTTTAACTAACTGCGCGTTGCAACATTCAAACGACAGATATTTAAATGTCTGTCGTAAAAATTCATCAGACGACAGTAAAAATGACTTCTGTCATCTGATCCATGTCGTATGATTGCAAAATTGACGTAGTGAAGATTCTCATAACATCCAATTGTTATGGCTTGAGTTAAACCAGTGTGAACATCACCATAGCATCATTATGCCTCAAAGTGAACAATGAGAAGCCATTAAGCCAACATCTTATGTATCATTCTTGTAGAATCACTTATAGACATTGTAATGTCTTACTTAGTGAACAACGACTTAGCATCTTGTTTATATGCTAGTCTATACACATTGTCTTTAGCGTAGGAGGGTGTCGCTCCTAATCTTTGCTAAAGAATAGGCTTTACAAAACAAGTAACGAGCATGGCCAATGTGAGATCATAGGGGGTTCTTTTGCGTCATATTCGCTTATGAAAGCATGAGTAGTGCCTCCATTGTATAGGAGGATGACGCGGACAGCTTTAATGCCATTTATAGGCCGTGAGCATTGCTCATGGCTCCACCAAGTTGTATTTTGGTGATCTTTGATCTCAATGGTTACTTTGCTCAAAAGAAAGGATGTCTGTGATAGTCTTTACTCTTTAGTATACGGATCATCAAAACACGTCCAAAATTGTCCCGAACGATTTATGTTAAAGCCTACATGAGTCGATGTCTTCATTCTCATCATTGTTGACAATAACCGATTCAATTAACCGAATCTTAGTGACTCATGAATGTTGCGCATTCATTATAGTGATACATAAGAAATTCTCATCAATTCTCACAATGTGTTTACAGGTGATAAACGTTGGCATGAATATCATTTAGTCATAGCACGGTTCGATTGCTTCCTTATGCATAAAGAACATGTGTGACTTTAATCATAACGTCATTAGGCATTGAAACTTGAGCATTAATCCGCTCTTTGATTATTTGTGATAATCTAATTATCGTAGTCACAACGGATTTATAAAACACTAAATCCAGGAATAGTTGTATATTCCTTGCAATAAGCTAAGTACTCAATCTCGCTACAACACATTCATATACCAGAATGTAGAGACAACAGTCTTATGTCAAGACATAGAAACCGAAATATGTTAACAATTTCGATGGAGATTGAAAAAAGGTATTGAAACCCTTTAGAGTGCATTCCATGACATGTAATACTACAAAGATGAACAAAACAAGGCTTAGAACATGCCAAAGTTGGCAAAATAGGTCGTGAGTGCTATATATAGGGGCGGCGCCATCGCCAACGGCTCACTATTGGATCTTATAGAGAAAGAGGAGGATTTTTCAACATCCAATTTTAGATGACATATAGCGTAACGCAAATTCCTATTTGCAATTGTGAATCCGCTGAAGAGTGTAGAAAACTACTCTTGTTTGTAATGTCTTTGCAATTGTATAAGTGTGCATTGTGCCACACTTGACATCACAAATCCTCTGTTGATCCAAAACCGATGTGCATTTCGCCACATCATGATATTTAGCCTTTAGAAACGCCACCTTATAATAACTGGTGGTCCAATATAGTGTCATGTTGTAATGCGATATATTGCATTAACATATAGCTTACGTAAATCGAACCATATGTGCTAGAAAAAATCTGAATAATTATGCCAACACTTACAACAGGGTTTTGACCATGAATTTAATTCAAAACATAACGACTAAGTAACTTTAGTCAAATATGTGAGGTGTATGCCTTCACAAAAATTGGAAAAATAAACGGATTTGTAGTCACTTAGATTATTAAACCGAAGTCATATATATGCTTCATATATTCCGCAATATACCTTTTGCTTTTAAAATCCGTAACTGTGAGAATAATGTTCTCATCTTCTTCCATATAGTGAGTTTCTTGTTGCAAAAACTCCATATATTTTGTATACATTGACCATAATATTGCTTTCGTTGCAATTAGTGAACCGATGTAGAACCACATCAATAACATGATTTTTCTTTCATTTACTGGCCCAATCTTTTTATGATATATGGGATTCGAGGCGTTGCCTCTCCCTCTTTTCAGAACTCATGACATGAAATTTATCACTTTTTTTTTTATGTCAAATTTAGGGCTCATGTTTCGGTCAAATATTTCAACAACAAGATAGACGGTTGACTATTATCGATATACAATAATTAATTCCAAGTATTGAATTTGGTCAAGACCATAGTTTATGGTAACTCAATTCGATGTAAACCGTGACAAATTCTGTCACAAATCGATGTAACCACGACAATTTCCATCGCAAATCGATGTTTGTCCCTTGATTAACCACGACAATATTTCGTCGTAATACCGTGACTTGTCAAACCGTCACAAATTAAACTTTGATATGAGGGGTCTCAATTCCTCACATCAACCCACGTTATAAGAAAGGTGGAGGTAGGAGAAGGCTACGAAGCCGGGCTATGAAATTAAAATTCAAAAGCGGCAACTTTTATAAAAGCTTACTTGCTAGTTTGCCAAATAAAGTGCGTTTAATAGAAGTTGCTCTTGTCATTTTCATGTGTACTTCCACGTGCGTGCAGAAGTTACTCTCGTCATTCCATCGCGATCCGTCGCTCAAAAAATTTCATGAAAAATATAAACATATGGTTAGTCATATTCACCATATAATATAAACAATAAAACTAATTAAAGAATTACTTCAGTAAATAAACTGATTTTACTCATGGGGTAAAAACTTATTACCCGGAGGGGCAAATTTATCATTTTGCCCCTCGTTCAATACCCGGAGGCGCGCTGTGTTGGGATCAGGGCTGCGGGATCCGATCTGGTTTTCTGGATCGGAGCAGGGCAGCCGAATCGGTGGTCCGCGCAGGTGCGCTGCCGGAATCTGGGCTAGCTGACCGGGAACACGCGCATGGGGGCTGAGCAGAGGTCGGAGCAGGTCTGCCGGCTGCGGGGCGTGAGCGGAGCAGCTGGGCGAGGGGGGCCGGCCTGCGTCGCGTTGGGTTGTTGTGCCTGAGGTGGGAGAGTTGTGCGTCGTCGGGGCAGTGGTGGCGAGGTGGGAGATCGCCGGGGAAGGAGGCCGACTAGGGCTCGACCAAGGTTAGGTCAAGGCTGCTGGGCTTAGACCGAGATGCTGGGGCTGCCAGGGTGGAGGTCGCCGACGTCGCTCAGGGAAGGTGGGTGCCCAGAGCAAATTTCTGGGTGCTCAGGTCAAAATCGATGAGTGTTTTTTTTCTTTTTCTTTTTTTGTCTAGGGTTTCGTTATCAAGCTCGGGGTAGAGCAAAGTGCTGATAACGTGTTGAAGGAGAAAAGATAACGAGAATAACAGTCTACTCATTCATTGATAGAAAGACCTATTTATAGGCATTACATAGAGTCTCCCGAATGATCTAGAAGTTCTATCAACTGTAATATATTATAATAAGGAAACTGGATTAACCAATCATATGTGTATTAGGGAAAGACACATAACAGAAGGACGGAAATATAATTTCCTTAAACAATCTTTTGTTTTAGCATTTTGGCTTAGTCTTAATTAAGTTCCAAATTAAATGAATTTAGTATAAGAATGGTTAAACTAATGGTTGTATCTTTTTATTATGTTGATACTTGACGTCAAAATCAGCAGCACATCTCATACAACCACATCTCGAATCCCTGAGCCCATTGAAGAAAAGACCCCGGTGTTGTACTCTCCGCGCCGCCCTTCATTGCACAATCTGAGGCCAAACTGCATGGAATCCCTAATCCTAATGGTTTAGCCGCAAAATCTAAGACGATCCAGCCACAACGCAATAATCTATTACAACGGGTGCACACCACAACCCAACCACCCGTCACCACCACCTGCCCCAAAGCCGCTACTTGTGCAGTCACCATCATCGGCTAAGAACATAACAAAATATACCATCCCGAACCCCAACTTCGAGCACCCATACCGACATCCCTTTCAGTTGCAATCGACGCATACCAGCGAGGTCAAAAGCCAACACAAACATGGCGGCGCAGTCGGAAGAACGACTTTTCTTAGGGTTTCTCGCTTGTTTCTCTCTTAAGGATTTTTTTCCGTACTATTTTGTTGATGTAATGTTCACAAAATGAAATAAAATAGTACATGTTGAACAACATAAAACATTGTCCATCAATGTAGTACATTGAACAAAATAACAAATTGAATTATGTATAGAATGAGACTTTCGTTGAAATTTAAAAAACTCATTGAATTCCTCTTTGAATAGCTACAACTACATTCCATATGTGCACTTGAAACTCCATATATTATAATCTAAATCAAACCCGAATTCAACTTTATGTGCTTTAGTTCGTTATTTTTCGAAGTCCAGAGCTCAGCAAGGAAAGCCAAACTAGCACAGAAGGACTTAGTATAATTAGAAAGTCTATTTCTTTCTTCAATTCTTTACCTATATAAGTCTTTGCACTCGTCAAAAAAATTAAACAAGATCTTTGAGCGAGACATTAGATCACCAACTTTCAGTTTCTGAAATTGGAAGTCGTTGAACCCACAAATTCCCTGTGTTGACCATCAAACTCCCAAATATCTTGACAACTTGGTACCCAAGTTTTGGCTAAATGTGGACTCTATAGTTAGTAAAAGGACATAAATAGTTTTGTTTTTGTTTTGTTTTTTTTTTTTTTTTTAAAGAGTTTGGAACCCAGCATACAAAAAATGACAATCGCTTTAATGTACTATAGTAATCAACTTCCGTCTATGCTTTATAACGAAATGAAGGAACTTAGAGTCGATATATTAGTTGAAAATTTGGAAACTGACTGTGACTTTTTTCAAGATATATATTGGGACTTTCTGTCTTTCTTTGCTAAACATTCAAACAATTACAGCGAGATAACTAAATTATGTATTTGGCATGGACATGCAAATCAACGTTTTTTACCAAAGGAACTTTGTTTTCATTGACAAAGATACAACTTATATACAAATAATTTGACATATATAAACACCCCCACCAACCAATCTTCGACGTTTAATTAGAAGATGAATTAGAGTTTAATCCAGTTCTTCGGAGAGCGCTTTACTTGCATGCAACGCTACCCAACTACATATCACCCTCGGCTACTAGATTTTTTTTTTTTTTTACTTTATATAACTTTAGGGTTTATACATGCATAAACTAACACACGAAAATTTGACAAGAATCAACACATAGCCGCTAAGCAATATTCTATCTTTAGTAAATTACTTTAAAGTTATTAACCAAATTTCAGTTTACAGATACATCCTTTTACACATTATCTTATACAATTAAGGACACAAATTAACAAATCAGAACAAATTAATGTCCACATGCCATCTGTCACTACAATTTACCAAAATACCCTTCACTATATATTCTACTGCTACTGTCGAAAACCTAATTTACCTAAATATATTCACTATATATTTAGGGGTAGAAAACCTAAATTCAGAAAACTCAACTTCTTCTCTCTCTCCTCCCCGAGTCGCCATTTTCGCCGGAGAAGAAGTCGGACGTCCGGCCACCGTTTTGGCTGCCACTGGTTCCGTTAGCTCGGTATCATCCTCACCAACCTAACTGTGCTGATCCCTGACGCTGGCGACCGGCGGACAAGGCTCAACTAGTCCCGACAGCCACTGCCACAGTGACCTCTCACCGGACCCTAATCCGGTGACCTCCGACGACGCAGCTAGCCTAGTTAGGCTTGTCTCCTCCGTGCAAAGCTTCCTAGGCAAGTGGGTGGTCTCACCTTGAGCTGTAGCAAAAAGAGGCAGGCAGAGCTGGGTTGGCCGGAAGTTGCAAATTCCGGTGACGGCAGTAGGCAGTGAGAGGTAGGCTGTGAAGCTCTCTTCCTTCTAAGTATGATTTTGCTAGTCATACAACTGGATTTTGAGTGTTTGGAAGCTTGAATTTTAGTTTGAGGCTCAAGCATTGTGGGGGCTGTTTGGGGTAGTTCAAGGCCGAACAAAGCTTAATCTCAAGTACAAAAAGTGTTCCTTATGCTATGACCGTCAAGTTTGATGTTGTGAGTTTCCCCAAATTTTGAAGTTGGTGGAGGCGCATGGGGCTCACTCGCCGCCGCCAACTTTAAAATTAGCCCACTCATGACCTAGAGCTAGCTGCAGTAGTATTTGCCTTGAAGATTTGGAGGCATTACTTGTATGGAGAGAAGTTCGAGCTCTTTTCTGATCATAAGAGTTTGAATTATTTATTCTCTCAGAAAGATTTGAACATGAGGCAAAGGAGGTGGATGGAACTCCTTAAGGACTATGACTTCACTTTGGAGTATCACCCTGGGAAAGCCAATGTAGTAGCGGATGCATTGAGCAGAAAGCCTAGGGGTATAGTCGCCTCTATCATGGTGCAGGAGTCGCTTATGTTGGAGACTGCATCTGAGTTTGGTATTCTGCCATCAGGCAGGGAGCAGGGGATCTTCCTTGGAAGCGCCTCTGTGTGACCCACCTTGATTTCCAAGTTCATTCAGGGTCAAGCACATGACGAGTCCTCACGTGCAAAGCTGGCAGAGTTAGTAGTGGACTTGTTGGAGGATTGTCCTTCCCAGTGGTCGGTTGGATTAGATGGTGGATTGAGGTATAGATTGAGACTGTGTGTCCCAGATAGTATGGATCTTAAAGGGGAGATCCTTTGGGAGGCACATCGTTCTCGTTATACGGTGCACCCAGGGAGCACCAAGATGTATAAAGATTTGCGTAGGCAGTTCTAGTGGAATGGGATGAAGAAGGATGTAGCAGAGTATGTGTCTAAGTGCCTCACTTGTCAGCAGGTGAAGGCGGAGCATCAGAGACCTGGAGGTATGTTGAAGCCATTACCTATTCCTACTTGGAAGTGAGAGCAGATCTCTCTGGACTTTATGACTGGACTGCCTAAGTCTAAGCATGAACATGATGCTATATGGGTAATTGTTGATCGATTGACGAAGTCAACACATTTCTTTCCGGTGTCAATGATGTACACAGTTGATGCCTTGTGCAAGTTGTATGTGAAGGAAATAGTGAGACTTCATGGAGTGCCTACTTTGATTCTTTCTGATCGAGACCCCCGATTCACTTCAAAGTTTTGGGGTGGATTTCAGAAAGCCATGGGTACTACCTTAGACATGAGTACAGCATTCCACCCTCAGACTAATGGGCAGACTGAGCGGGTGAATTAGGTGTTAGAAGATATGCTGAGGGCTTGTGTCATGGACTTCCAATTGATTGAGTTTGCCTACAACAATAGTTATCACTCTAGTATCGGCACTGCACCATATGAGGCACTCTATGGAAGGCCGTGTAGATCTCCTATTTGTTGGGCGGAGGTGGGTGATAGTGAGCTGTTGGGTCCTGATATTGTTCAAGAGACGAATGAGAAGGTCTCTATTATCCGAGATAGGATCTGAAAGGCGCAAAGCAGGCAAAAGAGCTATGCCAACTTGAAGAGGAGGCAAGTAGAGTTTGATGTTGAGGATCATGTGTTCTTGAAGGTCTCACCTACTAAAGGGGTGGTGAGATTTGGCAAGAAGGGGAAGTTGGCTCCTAGGTATATATGTGGGGCCTTTTGAGATTTTGGAAAGAGTAAGAGATTTGGCTTATCGGCTCGCCTTACCTCCTGTCATGTCCAAAGTACACAATGTGTTTCATGTGTCCTTGTTGAAGAAGTATATTCCAGATGCATCACATATGATTGACTATGGGACTATCAGAGTGAATGCGGATGCAACCTTTGTTGTTGAACCGGTTCGAATCTTGGAAAGGTCAACCAAGAGGCTTCGAAGGAAGGAAGTCGATTTGGTTAAGGTGTGTTGGAGTCACCATGATGAGGGTGATCCATCTTGGGAGTTAGAGTCGGACATGAGGCCTAAGTACCCCAAATTGTTTTTGGGTTAGTATTTTGAATTTCGGGGCGAAATTCCTTTAAGAGGGGTAGATTGTAATACCTTAGATTTTCATATTATTTTCCTTGTATTATTCCCATGATTAATGAATGATTATTTATGGAAATTCTTTAGTTTGTCCGAAGTTGAAGTTTAGGTAGTAGTTTTTAAGGTACTTTGACTTTTAAGAGGCCAAAAGTTGACTTTGTTTTTCGTAAGTTATCTTCGAAAATTTCATTCTTAAAAGTTGTAGAGTTTGTCGATACGAGTTCGTAGAGAAAGTTATCGTCAGCGGAAGTTGGTAACTTCATGGGATTTTGGGTTAAATAGAAAAGTTTTAGGGGTAGAAAACCTAAATTCAGAAAACTCAACTTCTTCTGTCTCTCCTCCTCCCCGAGTCGCCATTTTCGCCGGAGAAGAAGTCGGACGTCCGGCCACCGTTTTGGACGCCACTGGTTCCGTTGGCTCGGTATCATCCTCACTAACCTAACTGTGCCGATCCCTAACGCTGGTGACCGGCAGACAAGGCGCAACTAGGCGCGACAGCTACTGCCGGGGTGACCTCTTACCGGACCCTAATCCGGTGACCTCCGACGACGCAGCTAACCTAGTTAGGCTTGTCTCCTCCGGCCAAAGCTTCCTAGGCAAGTGGGTGGTCTCACCTTGAGCTGTAGCAGCAAGAGGTAGGCGGAGCTGGGTTGGCCGGAAGTTGCAAATTCCGGTGACAGCAGTAGGCAGTGAGAGGTGGCTGTGAAGCTCTCTTCCTTCTAAGTAGGATTTTGCTAGTCATACAATTGGATTTTGAGTGTTTGGAAGCTTGAATTTCAGTTTGAGGCTCAAACATTGTGGGGGCTATTTGGGGCAGTTCAAGGCTGAACCAAGCTTAATCTCAGGTACAAAAAGTGTTCATTATGCTGTGACCGTCAAGTTTGATGTTGTGAGTTTCCCCAAATTTTGAAGTTGGTGAAGGCGCATGGGGCTCACTTGCCGCCGCCTGTGGCGGCGCGTGGGAGCGCGTCCGGTCAGTGTGGGGGACCTTGGATGCAGTGTTAGCTAGTCCTTGTAGTTACTAATGTGTTGTTATGTGTGAAGGCTAAGTTGTTGTGATTTTAGCATCTTAGGTGCTATTTTTTTTTTGGGTTTATTAGGTCTTAAACCTTGAAAGGTTGATCTTGGAGGTAGTTTGGTTTGTTGTTGAGTGTCCAATGACCTTGAGAGGTCTCGGAAGAAGGATTTCCCTTCTTTGGGCAACCTTTATGTCACATCCCAGGACCCGCTCCACCGTAACACGATATTGTCCGCTTTGGGCCCACTGGCCCTCACGGTTTTGTTTCCGGCAGCTCAGGAGCAGCTTCCCAGTAAGTCACCCATCCTGGGATTGCTCTAGCATCAACATGCTTAACCTCGGAGTACCCATCCCCTCCGAAGCCGCTGAGCCACCAAAAGGCCTCGTGTTAGATTGGAGGTGGGCATGTACATATACAGCATATAACCCCTCTCCGTTTGGCCGATGTGGGATATTACACTTTAGGTTAAGGATACTTTGTTCCTTGTTGAGAAATTTCTAAGGTTTTTATTGGTGTGATACTTTGTTCCTTGTTGAGAAATTTCTAAGGTTTTTATTGGTGTGATTTTAGGTGTTTTGTGAAGTTGTGTTGTGAGATTTGCAGCGGGATTTTCTAGGTGAGTAAATCTCACCTTGGTTCACTTTTGGACCTAATTTTATTATGGTTATTGGATGTTGATGTTAGATTAAATAATGTGCTATTAATGATTTTTAAATATATGAGCTTAATCGCCAACGGCTCATAGGTAAGATTAAAACCAGTTTTCCTCTTATGTCTATTTGTGATGTTTTTGTGATCATAATTTTATTGATTTTTTGATAAGTTATTCTTGTGAAATAATAAATAATGTGCATATAATTATATCTTTGTGAATGATATAATTTATAACATGAATCATGTGTTGTTGATGATGATGTGGTGATATAGTGATTGTTGTTCAAAATAATCAAACTGGGTTCTAAGCCTTTAACCGGGTGATTGGTTACGGTTATGATGAAATTTTATTTTGTGATTTTTATTTGACAGTCAAACTGGGTTCCAAGCCTTTGGCCAGGTGATTGGTTACGGTTAGGAATAGAGCTCTAGTCCGTCTGTCGATGTAGGTCATGGGAGATACTTGATGGTATCTGGGACCCATGGGTACACATATTGTTGTTGTAAGTCATGAGGGGTATTTATTAAATATCTGGGACTCATGGGTACATTTCTTTGGTAATGTGTTGGATGTGTGGTTTTTAATTATTGATCCAATCTCTCTTGTGGTATATTGGTTGTCATAAATGTTGTGTTATTTTTGAGTTTACTCATACGAGCTTTTTAGCTTACTTGGTTTGTTATTTTACAATCTCGGTGCACCAATTCTTGGTGTAGGGGTTAGACATGCAGGTGAGGATCAGCAGGGTTGAGGCGGAGGCGTAGTGGCAGGGTTCTTTTTGATTTTGTTGTACTATGTATAGTTTTAGAATTGGGTAGATAGTATTAAAATCATGAGATTGTTCTCATGTTCTTGTTTTGCAAGTCATGTAAATAAGGAAGTGTATTATTTAACTCAATGATAGATTGTGTGGCAATTACTTTTCTGTTATTGAGTTATAGTTGTTTGTTGAAACAGGTTTAGATATTAATATTTTAAGTTAGATCATGCCAAAAATTTTAAAAATTATCTTTCGAAAATTGGGCGGTGACAATTGCCACAATTGATCTAAAATCAGCGACAATCGAATTGAAATTGTGTGAACAAGAATCGACTCACCTTCCTCCTCACCTCTGAGTCCACCAGGGAATCAATTCGAAATCGAATTGGAAAAGAAACGAAGCAGTAGCAACATGACTAGAACCCCTTCCGATGCAAACCTCTCCCTCCCCTCCAAACCACCATCCTCAACGCCGAGCCTGAACCCCGCTTCACCTCCATCAGGGCGTTCGCCCCTGCCACCGTGGCCGCCCAGGTTTTGCCTTCCTTGGATGCGCCGTCGACGGTGTCGGCGACTTCGTCTCCCTCACCGTCGACCTCCAAGTCCTCCCCAATGAGATCGAGATCTCTAGCGACCACAACTCGAAGAAGTTGAGCACTAACCTTCTACTTTTGCCTACTGGATTGTACACAACCGTCGTCAACGATATCTCCCTGCCTTCGGCATCCAGGCGTCCTCGGCGTCAAGATTGAGTCGTCGGCATTCAGCGTCCATCGTCTTCAGCGTCCAGCATCTCCAGCGTCCATCGTCGTTGGCATCCAGATCGAGTCGTGGGCGTCCTAGAGTCATCCGGGTCTAGAGCTTCAGCTTCCAAGCGTTGTTGGCGTCTTGTTCATGCGTCGAGGATAAGGGTTGTGGAGAGAGAGAGAGAGAGAGAGAGAGAGAGAGAGAGAGAGAGAGAGAGAGAGAGAGAGAGAGAGAGAGAGTGAGTGAGTGAATCAGATGGATGAATATGCATAATAGTTTCAGAAATTTATGTGGCAATTTTCGTAATTTTATTGAAAAATAGGGTATTTTGGTCATTACAAATAACCGGATCAGGCTTGGTATTATTGATATTGGGCCTCATACTTATGTCTTAATTTGTCTAAATATTATTCAAAATAGGTTTTTTGTGTTTTAGTAAGAGAACAAGAAGTTGTAGTAAAAGAACTACACACTATCATACTATGACACAGTGTGTGTGAGACCCCGAAAATATTTAAAGAGCTAAATTTGAATAGTTTGATATTTGAATCGTAATCTCTTTAATTGTTGAGTAGACTAGAAAAGTTTTTCGGATATTTCAAATAAGATGATACTTTAGTTTAGAGATTTAATATTGAAGTTGGCTTTGTGAGGAGTATGTGCTAAACGTTGTATAATTTTTCAGAGATGGGAGCTCATTGTAATGAGTTTTGGAAGTTTGGAAATAAGAAAAACACTTCATGTATAGGAAAATTTGACGGTTTAATCTGAACCGTTAGATCTTAAGTACCGCAAGATCTCAGCCGTTGGATGGTATATAAATTTACAGAGGAAGAGAGAATGGGATCAGAACAACAAATTCAGACACAGACCGGGTCATTCTCGACCCAAACGGAGTCGACGGGTCAACCCGACTTTTTCTTCGTCCTCCGGCGACGGCGTGGCGGAAGATTTGTGGCGACGGCTTCATCTCGTCCTTCCCGACCTCCTTCTGATTCCAGTTTGAAGAGTGGAGCTCTGGAGAAGAAGAATCGAAGAAGGAGAAGAGAAACTGGGTTCGCCGGCGATCTTCGGATTCCGGTCTCGACGACGACAACGACCGGTGCGGGTAGCTTCATCTCAACTCCCTGAACATCGTTGTTGTACTGGCTTTCGAAGAGAAGCCTTGAGGAGGGAGAATCGAGCAGAGGAAGTCTCTGAGTTTTCCGGCGAGTTCCCATGTTTTCCGGCGAGTTCCCATGTTTTCCGGCGACCTCTGGTTTCGATTCAGGTATAGAAGTTATTCCATTTGTTGAGCTTTACATACCTCTATACTTGAATTCGAAATTGGTTGATGTTTGGAGAAAGTTAGGTTTTAGGCAGTGCGTGGTGATGGTATTCTGATCATTTTCTTCCTTTAGTTTGATGTTGGCTGGAATGATTTATGTTTGTTTTGTCAATTCCTTGAGTTAATTAAAAGGTCAAGAAGAATCTTGTGGAGCTTGACAGAATTTGGGTATTGAACCCAGAATTGGATAGTACGATTTTTTTTTAAAGTAATCATTTGAGAATGGATAACCAGTTGATATGCAATTGTTGTAGTGAGAGGCTTACATGTATAGAAGACTAGTTTAAAGAGAAATAGTTTCGGTGTCTATGATAGTTGAACTGATTACATGTTTACTTCGTGAGTTGAAGTGAACTTAGTTCGGGTCAGAGCTTTGGTTATTGACTTGAATTGTTATTCTGGAATTTAAGGTAAAGCAGAAGGTGCTGTTAGCATGGAGACTACAACGACCAAAGACTCAGATTACTCTTTTGTTGATTAGAAAGGTGAGTTGCCGGTTGGTATGCTAAGCCTTTAGAATTGTTTTTATGGGTGTTGGTTTATCTGTGAACACATGTATTATGTTAATTGCATAAGTTATAGAATGTAGGATCTTAGTGGTTGTGATCAAGAAAGATTGATGGAAGTACAGTGTGCTTTTAGAGTTGGTAATAATAGCCTTTGGAATGGTGGTATATGATTTAACTGCAAGCTTGTTTACATGATAAAGCTACATGCTAGTGATGGGATTGTGAATTTTATCATTTATACCTACCTATGATATTTACACAGAATTAAGGGAAAGAGGTCCCTTAACCTCTGTGAATGTCAACAAGTGCAATTAGTCCCTAAAGGATTACTAATGTTGATTAAAGGAGTTAGTTAAACTTGTCTAAGGGATGTTGCGTTAAGAGATTAAAAAGTTGTAAAAATGGGCATACCTTTAGGGAGGATGTCCTGTGTTGGTTCTTATAAAAATATTATGATCATCTTTGGCATATTGGTGATCTGATTGACAAGTTGAAACATGTTAAGGATGAGTGCCAGTTAAATTGGTGTATGGAACTATAAATGTATTGTTACCCTTAAATGGTGACATTAGCTTGAGAATGGACTTTCTTTTTCATGTAATTTTACATGGTGTTGACGACTATTTGTTGTCGGACTAGGACTCCAGTCCCGGAACAAGAAATGTAGTGGTGTTGGCCTAGAGAAACCTAATGGAATCAAGCAGCGATATTCCAGGTAGGGGATTCTGGACTTGCCTCAGTTAGTGTTTTATGCATATGCTATTAAAGTAAAGTGATTCATGAAAGATATATTTTTCGATTCCTTGTGAATTATTGTTTGATGACCTGAGAGTGAGCGGGGCATAGCGACTTCCTTGGGTTTCGATCTCCTAAACCTCCGGAGGGGCTGTACGGACCGGAGGACGTCTAACATCCTTTGAGGTATGGCGTCGCTCCTAGGCGGTATGGTGTAAATGGACACTCTCGCTACACCTTGCCGGTGTGTACGATAATAATCATTGTAAGGTGGTAGTTGGCTTGAGATAGATCGGTCATCAGGTTTGTGTATCTACTTTGGGTCCTACTTGCATTTTTACAAGAAATGATTATTTTAAACTGTTATGCATTATTTTCACTGCTAGCCATGGCAAATGTTTTAAATTGTTTTCACACCTAGTTGGGGTAAAGTTTATTGAGCAGCGAGGACGAAAGCTCACCCCTGCAACAGTTTATGAATGCAGGTACTGTGTACGGAGATGGGACAGCTGGACGGCATTGGGTGTGGCTTAGAAATTATATACATCATGTTATTGTCAATGTTAAATCCGTATGCCAGGTTTCCTTATGTATCGTGTCCTTGTTTAACCCTTTGATCGAGTATGTGTTTATTCGATAAACTATTCTTGCAATTTTTCGATTGTTGATCATGAACTGGACTGATATTGATATTGTTCAAAGAGGGCTTGTTTGATTTGAAAGATATCTAAACGTTTATATAGTTTCACCTCATTTTAAATTAAACGCTTCTGCAAATATTTTTGAAATTTTTAATTTTTCTTTGCCTTGCGGGTTCTTAGAACCTGAGTGATGGATCCTAGCTTAGGTTTTATGAATACGCGGCACTGTAATGTGTTCGATTTGTTGAGGTGCAAATCTGGGCGTTACAGTGTGGATTTTTCTTTGCCTTGCGGGTTCTTAGAACCTGAGTGATGGATCCTAGCTTAGGTTTTATGAATACGCGGCACTGTAATGTGTTCGATTTGTTGAGGTGCAAATCTGGGCGTTACAGTGTGGAGAGTAACAAGTCGGTCAAAATGGCATAATGGACTCCCTCTCTCCTCTCTCACTGTTGTTAATTTTGATTTTCATGAATTACGATATTTTAGTTGTTTTTCGTCTCTTATTTTGTTGTATTTTTTTCGAAAAAACAAATCGGACAACATGGCTCTCCTTATTAAGAATCACGGGTCTCAATCTTTATAATCAAAACTACAACTTGGGTTTAAGGTTCCACAAACAAAATAAAAAGAGCTATTTCAAAAGAATTCGAAAAGTTCAGATACTGTTACAAACAATAAAGTTCATGTACCATTGATACAATATATATAGAGTTTAGTTGAGCTAATATTTATGCTTTTACCCATAAGAGATCTCCAATGTTGATGATAAGAGTTCCCTGCACAAGAGTAACGTACAGTAATCTGTTTTTGTTAAACGTAGAACTGCAGAAACTCAATTGTATCAAAACGGCAATAAACCATTTTCCAAGAAGTTTATTCAATCTCAGAGTTGAAAATACATTAACACGTACACCAAATAAATATAGAGTGCATTGAACACCTCTCACAGATCGATTCGCATAGAATATTTCTTCAGAAATGAAATACATAATAAGGCATCTCCAACAAGAGATTAGACCCATAGACTTCTGCATGTATAGGTTGATCACAGCTTCAAGCTTTCTAGCCCCGAGACCTCATATGCTTCCCATCGCTTGTAGTGACACATAATCTTTCATAGATATTTCCCGGTAAACTGGAGCATTCTCTTCTGATATCAACTCCTTGATTGGCCCATACAATCTCCAAGGGTCTTCTAGCAAGGGTCAAAAGAAACATGCCACGGAAATTCTTGGACCTATCTTCTTAGCCAATACTCTGTGATTCACGCTTTTGAACTTGTTGTTTGACATTAGCTGCATCACAGTAATATCCATATTACATATTTACCGGGCTGAATTGGTGATCGAATAGATATGATATAGAAAGCTTGCCTGCAAGAGATCTCCAATGTTTACCACTAGAGCTCCAGGTACATGAGGAACATCAATCCACTGATTTTGGTACAAAAACTGCAGTCCACCAATTTGGTCTTGAAGTAGGATGGTCAGAAAATCAACATTGGAGTGTTCAATAGTGCCAATAGCAAGTTCAGGTTCAGGACATGGGGGATAGTAGTGATTACTAAAAACTAAGCCCCCAACGCAACCCAAGTTTTTGAGGTAATCGGGTTTGAATCCAAGCGCCTCCGATAGCAGTTCAAACAAGATGACACCTAATTTCTGAGCATGTTTAGAATACTCCATAACTATATCTCTGCATATTGTATATATAAGAAAAAAACCACATCAAAATCTGATAAAAATACAACACATGCATGCATGGACGTTCATACCTGCAAACGAGAGGAATTTCTTGAGGATCAAACTGCCCGTCACTTATGGTGCATTGCAAAGTGTCCCTCCATTCACCATACATCAACTCGTACATGCTATTGCTAGAGAAGAACTTGACCTTCCTTGCCAGCTTCCTGCCATAGTACTCGGCCTTGTTCTCCCTTGGCAGCTCGTGAAATCCTAGCGTCCCCTCGATCATCTCCTCCATCACTCTTTGGGGAATGAGTAATGCTAGATGAACCACCTTTTGAGAGACAACCTAGAGACCACCTTAGGTGGAAGCTGATGTGGACTAATCACATCATCAAATCATAATTTATGTTTTTTTTTTTGTTTCTATTTTTCCTAATAACTAATTTTTATTTTTTTTTTATAACTTTCTTGAATTTATCAAATTTTTTAAGTTCTACTTTTTAGATTGCTGATCAGATCTAATCTTCCGTGCGTGATGATTTCGATTCATCAGTCGACGTTGTCGATCACATCCGTTCTCACCTTCTCGATCAGCTCCTCTTCAATTTATCAACACCTTCTCAATTTTCCCCGCAAGTGTCGTTTAACAAAAACTCTGCCATGTATTCTTGAGCATGAAATGAAAAATGTCATATATTAAGAATTAGGGTTTAGGGGGAGGAGTGAATTTGATTTATAGAAGTTTATGCTGTCATTCAAATATCTTTAACCTCCATTCCATGCTTACTTTCTTGATCTTGTTTATTGAGAAGATTAGAGATGTCCAATTGAAGAGGAGGTGAGAGCTGGCTACAGTTGAGACTTGAGAGGACATGGGTGAAGAGAGAGAGATGAAAAGAATGTCTTGTGAAGACGTTGCAGTTAGGATCTAAACGATTGCTGAAGTTGAAATGATTTTACACTCTTTAATTTAGTTATACACAACTGAAGTGGCTGGGAGAAAAATAATGTTCATCCGTTTAGTTCATCATGAAGGCTTTTGATTTTGGGGTTATTATCATTTTTTATTAAATTATTGATCAGGATTCCCCAATGTAAAGCAATAATGATATACAATGAATTGATATATGATTAACCCTAGGTGCAAGCTTGCAGCAAAGATCGATATTGGGTGCAGTTGTGGCTCTTAAGATCTTTCTGCAGATGGTTTCCTCCATTGCGTCCATTCTTTGTATTTCATCTTATTTTAATTAAGCTTTAAGATTGATTCAATAGAGTTAAAAATAGAGTTAAAAAGAAAAACAAACTAGGAATTTGGTAATTCATAATATGGAAATATAATTATGAATTGATGATGTGGTTATGCCACATCAGCTGCCATCTAAGGTGGGCTCTAGGTGGTTCACCAAAAGGTGGTTCATCTAGTATTACTCTTGGGGAATCTCATGGTTCACTACCTGGAAGAGCCCATAGCTCCCTGCGGCCTTCCGGACTTGGTCGATAACCTCAGCAGTTCTTTCTCCATTATTGTCAACAAGATCAATCACCGATATACTGAACTGGCCAGGAGATATCTTGCAGTCGCCGGCAGTCGAGGGATATTTCTTTAGACACTCAAACATGGGTGGGACTTTGGTGATTCCCGCATCGACAATCCCTTTGACACCAGCTTTGGTTGTGTCGAAGGCCTTCAGCTTCTCCAGACGATCAGGGTCGCTTAGTTTTTCCAAGATCGACATTTCACTAAAACTAGATTCGTCCAACTGCTGACCCGACTGACTATGAGTTTCTAGTTTTGCATGAATCTCATCCTTTTTATAGGGGATATTTCGCATTATTTAATCATTAGTAACATCGAGGACAATATTTTCTTTTTTTTATTATTATTTTTGTTATAAATATTATAATCTATATGGATGCCCACGTAATTACTCATTAGTTATGTACTTTGATGTAAATCATATCTCTTTTTTGTCACAAATCCCGTTTGGTTTATCTGTTAGTATTGATGGGACCCACATAAGTGGTTCAAGTACATCATAGTGTACTGAATCTGCTCCGTCCTTGGAGTGGAATAAGTGGTTTTATTGTGTATGGATGTCATCCACATGCTTTTCATTACCGAAGGATGGAAACCGTTGCAGCATGAGGATCACAATGTTGTTGTGTTTGTTGCATATCATAGAGAATTCCATAGAAGTTGAGTCTTAGGAGGCTCGCAGTTACGTAGAATATCTTTTTGTTTTCTTGTTTTTGATTCTCTTGATATTTATTGTAGTTTGTCTTTTTGTAAAATAAAAGTACAAAAATAATGAAGGTTTACATAACAATTTTGGAGGTGCAACTAGAACCTCCCTTATTTTTACTCTTAATTAAACACCATCAACGTATAGTTCACATAATGTTCTTAGTTCTCTCATTACATATTCCTCATAAAACTACTTTAGATCGGTTTCAATAACATAACTTTATGGAAGAATCCTATTAACTCTAAAGAGCTTATTATGAAGATGCAAAAGATATTAGCTTATTATAGAAGAGTTTGTCCCTTTCTCGAGGGGATAAGCTGACTTTACTCAAATCTAATGAAACTAGAATGTCAAACGGTGTACTATCTTGTTTTGAATCTAGATTCTAAATGTAAGGGTGTACTATCTTGTTTTGAATCTAGATTCTAAATGTAAGGAAGTCTTTAGGCCTCTGACAAAATCTCTCAATAGCTTGTAACTCTCAAGTTTTCAAAATTTTCAATTGATCCAAACCTAAAACTATGCCTCCACCTATATTTATAGGCTTTACAATTAGGGGAAAATGCTCATTTACATAAAAACAGCAAAATTAGAAACCAATTCAATGAAAATCTAATTCATAAGCTCATTCCAATGAAACTTGAGTAAAAGACAAAATTACACTTCTATTCAACTAACCCTCGCTTCTTTCCCAGTTTCCCGATCTGAATTCTTCTTCTTCTTCTTCTTCTTTTCTACCTCTCTCTCTCTCTTGTTGCAGAGACGTCTTCTCAAGTCCTCAACGACGATGCTGCCGCCTCGGAAGACAAGAATTACCGAAATACTCTACAAATCCCCGGCGTCTGATTCCTTCCCAGAGACCGAAACCTCGTCGCTCGTCGGCAGTCGCCGCTCGTCTCTCGACGCTCGGCGCTCGTTGCTTGTCTAAGCCCAGTCGCTCTCTCGCCTGAAGCTAGCCGATGAAGATCAAGACATGTAGCGCCTATATACTCCAACGGTCTCAAATTAATCACCTCTCATCTCTCTTTCTTCGATCGCCAACCTCAGATCGATCGTGGTCAGCAAATCACCAGGGAAGTTTGGATTGGTGTTTTGATTTCACTGTTATTTATCAATACTTTCATTCTATGTTGCACGGACACTCCACACCCCTTGAGTGTCGGAGTGTCCGACACGCCGACACGGCAAAATACGTGTTCGACACGCCACGTGGCGTGTCCGAAAAAGTTGATTTTTTCGGACACGTCTCGGACGCGTTGACCGGCCCCGACACGGCATTGCGACACGCCACGTCAGCGCACACCCCACCACCGCCAGTCCGCCACTCTCGCCGCCGAACACAGCAGCTGCACACACTGCCCAAAATCCCAAATTCCTCAAAACTCCACCAACAAAGAATTCAAGCCTCTACAATCTCTCAAACCAATTCAATATACTCAAAAAGCCAGAAATGGATCAAAACACCTCCACCGCCGCCGTGCACGGCAGTCCTCCGCTGCCTAAAACCTAAATCCTTCAAATCTCAACCAATCTCAATTCCAATTATAGAAACATGTAACGCACATCGAATAGACCAACTTGAATACCTGAGTCGACATCAAAGCTCGCCGGAATCCGTCGAACTCTCGCCGGAAAATTTAGAAACTTCTCCTCTTCGATTCTCCCTCACCTGACCTTGTCTCGACAAGCTGAAGTCACAGGGACGTCGAGGATGAGGAGACGAAGCTATCCACACCGGTGAGAGGCGTCGACGCTGCCGGAATCGGAAACTCGCCGGCGAACTCAGAAAAGTTTCCGTTCTTCGAACCTCTCTCTCCTCAGCTTCCCATGGAAATCCAATACCAAAGCGACGTCGGGGAGGACGAGAAGAAGCTACCAATACCGGTCACGCTCGCCTCCGTGGCCGGAATCACGAACTCGACCGGAAACCCAATCGCCTTCTCTCCTCCTTTTCTCTCTCACCGGAGCTCCACTCTTCAAACTGGAGTCACAGGGAGGTCGGGGACGACGAGACGGACCCGTGGCCACCGGCTGAACGCCGAGAGAACGCCGGATGAGGAGGAGCAGTCAGCGTCGTTGCAGAGCAGTCGAGACCGAGGTCGGTCTGGGCTTGAGCTGATCCACTCCTACCTCTATATATCTCAAATCCAACGGCCCAGATCCAACCACCAATATTTCTATTTTTAATTAAATTTTTGGATAATACCAACTTTTAAAAATCTTTAAAAATAGCTCCGATGCACCGGAATCACGAACCCGTAACGACGTCTATTTTAATCTTATGAGTTCAAAAGACAAAATTTGACAAACCATAAATTTGAATAATTTTAGAAAGCCACAAAGAATTGAAAGAATAATTTAAATTGAAATAAAATAACTCGAATTTTTTTTTTTTTAAAATAGAAAACCGAAATTTCGGGATATTACAGATTATGGATATAATAATTATATTAGTTCATCTTCTTGTCTATTAGGTGCTACTGTGCTAGAGATTGCCTTGTTTGAAAACAAGCTACTGCTCAAGTTTGTTTTTCTTTAATGTTATGTTTTAGGTACTAGAGGTCTTCTGTTTTTAATGTTATAGTTATGCACTTGACTTATTTCTTATAGTTATGAAATAGATTTAATTTAGAACTTTATTTAGTAATTTTAGTATATTTTTTATTTATTAAAAATATATAATTTTGTTTGCCGTGTCCAAGCCGTGTCGGAAAGTCAGTTTTTGAGTTTTGCCGTGTCGCCATGTCGTGCCGTGTCGTGTCGCCGTGTCCGTGTCCTTGTCCGTGCAACTTAGCTTTCATTGAAATTAAAGTCAGTATCTACCTTCTTCTTATTCTCTTCTATCTTCTTCTTTTTTTTGTGTTTTGACTGATAATTAAGGGGTAGTAATTGATTACTGATAGTCAGTAATTGATGAGAATCAGTAACTTGATTATTGAATGCCAATAATGATTACCAGATGTTTGTAATTGATTATTGGGGGTCAGTAACTGATTATTGGGGGTTAGTAACCAAGTTATTAGGGGTCAGTAACTGATTATTGGGGGTCAGTAACCCGATTATTGGGGGTCAGTAACTCAATTATTGAGTGTCAATAACTAGGATATTACGGTCAGTACCTGATTATTGGGGGTCAGTAACCGAGTCACCGGTGATCCGGCGACCAGAAAAATCCAGCGGCCGGTGACCGGAGTCCGGTGAGATTCCGGCCAAGTATTCTCTCTTCAATTTTCTCTCTCTATGCATGTTTAAGAGGTGAGGGCAAAATAGTCTTAAAATAATATGGTTTGTTAAGGCTTTAGTAAAAATTTGTGCATTTGGGCATAAAAATGGTTACCTTATATTGAAATGGGCTAATGAAAAAGATTGTCATTGGAATGGGGAATGAGAGGTTTAAATTAGTACTAAGGGCACGTTTACTAACTTAGAATGGAACTTATCACGAATCGGTATCAACAAGAATCGGTATCGGAATATTTCATTACATTCTACTGTTTACTTACCATAAGAAATCAAAACATGAATGAAACTAAATTACGATTGATGTTGTTTACTTACCATATGGAATCAGAATTAAAACTAGTTTGATTACTAAAATACCCTACAAGAAAGGATGCTAGATGTTTGCAATTTTATTGTTCTACTTTTCAAAGATGTAAATATTCTTGGATGATATATTCATCAAACCACCTAAACCATATATATTGGTCGACTCAAGTGCACATGTTCAAAGTTTTGCATAACTAATCACCTGAACCAACTAACAATCTACTTCATCAATCAGCAGGTTGATATAATTCATTAGTAACCACTAAAAAAAAAAAAAAAAAAAAAAAAACTCATGCACCAACATCATTTCAGCATAATATATAGTAACAAAATTCCATAATATTCCAAATAACTCGAAATATAGCCATAGTACCAATTCAGCAAACAATAACCATAATACCATACTTTGTGACGTAACATAAATTGAAAGGTCTCAAGAAGTTATTATCTTCAAAACAAAGCAGCAACAAAGGGAAGATTGCTCAAATGACAGACCTAGTCTAAGCCTCCATTCACTCTAAGCCACATTGCAGAAAAGTGATTATGTAGTCTCTCTTTTCCTCATTAGTCATGGTAAAAAAGACCCTCAACCAGTCATGCTCTTTAGATAGTTTGTTAGTAATGTGAAATACTTGCACTGGAGTTAGGAATTCCATCTTCCGAAGCTCACCACAAAGTTTCCCTTGCATATCAGCAAGATCCTTTTCTGTTGAGAAAATGTCACACCCCAATTTTCGAATGGAATTTTTAAAAATTTTGACATGATATAACTTAAAATATTACAATCTCAAACATGTTCCAACAACAACAACAACAACAACATCCCACAACTAAAACTCAACGTTGAAAAGTAAATATTCTACAACCCATCACTGAGTTAAATATTACATTTCCATGTATACATAAGCTTGCAATTTTCAAGAATATGAAAACCAACTCATGAGTTTAATACTATCTACTCAATTAACAAAACTATGAATAGTACAGCAAAAACCAAAAAAAGACTCTGCCTCTACGCCATCGTCTCAACCCTGCTGGTCCTCACCTGCAGGTCTAACCTCTACACCAAGAATTGGTGCACCGGGATTGTAAAATAACAAACCCGGTAAGCTAAAAAGCTCGTATGAGTAAACTCAAATAGCACAATATATCTCATATCTAAACATCCCACAAAAGCAATTTATATAAATGAATATAACCACAAATCAAACATTATTCAAATAACATGTACCCATGAGTCCCAGGTATTAAGAAATACCCCTCATGACCTACAACAACAAAATTGTGTACCCATGGGTCCCAGATATGATAAGGTATCCCCCATGACCTACACCGACAGACGGACTAGAGCTCTAATTCCTAACCGCAACCAATCACCCGGCCAAAGTCTTGGAACCCGGTTTGACTGTCTAATACCAAACACAAAATAGTAGATAGCATCTAAACCGTAACCAATCACCTGATAACAGGCTTGGAACTCGGTTTGGCTATTATCCATCAATCACAATATCACAACAACAATACCACGTAACATCATAAATTATATCATTCCACATAGATATAATTATATGAACAATATAATTTATTCCACAAGAATAGCTTATCACAAATCAATACAATTATGATCATATGAACCTTCAAATGACACATAAGGAAAACTTGTTTTATCTTACGTATGAGCTGTTGTCGATCAAGCTCATATATTTTAAAACCAATAATAGCATAATATTAAAATCACATCATAATCATTATCCTCCTCAAATGACCATAATTAAACTTGGTTAAAAATGAACCTTGGTGAGATTTACTCACCTAAATACTCCTGTTGCGTCTTCACAACAACACAAGAGTCAAGCTCACCACAACCTCACAAACCACCTAAAATTACACAATTAAAACATTAGAAATTTCGCAACAAGGATTAAAGTACCCTTAACCTAAAGGTTGCCCAAAGAAGGGCAATCCTTCCTCCAAGACCTCCCAAGGTCATCGAACACTCAACAACAACCACTACTACCTCCAAGAATCAAACTTTTCAAGTTTCCGACCTAATGAACACCAAGAACCAACTTAGCACCTACAATGTAAAAACCTAATCAACACTCATTCTTCACACACAACAGCACCCTAGCAACTACAAGGACTAGCTAATGCAGCAATCAAGGCCTCTACCCTGCCCGGACGTGCTCCCACGCGCCTCCACCAAACTTCAAAATTTGGGGAAACTCAAAACATGAAACTTGTAGATTGAAGCAAGGTGAGTAACTTTAATACCTGGTGGTTCAACCTGTTCAACCGGGATCGGCCGGAAAACGCCCCGTTAAACCAACCCGGAATCAAATTCCAAACCTACAAAACCGGCCCCAAAACTTGATTTCTAGATCACCAAAGGGGTAAAAACATCTCTAGAAGAGAGAGGAGAGCAAGACTCACCTAAACTTGGCCGGAATCGGCGTCAAAATCGCCGGCTTTCCGGCGGAACAGCAGCAGCTCCGCCGCTTCGTGGCGGCTTCCAAGCGGCGCGACGGCGAGCAAGGCTGCCCCAGCAGTGGAGAGGAGACCCGTGCCGACCCAACGGAACCGGCGGCGTCTAATTTGGTGGCCGGATGAGAGAGAAATCAGCTGGAGAAGAGAGAGTGCGGGGGAGCTCGGGAGAGAGAGGAGAAACTGATTTTTAGGTTTCCAAAATAACTCCCCCCACACTTTTCTACTAATACACTTTCCAAACCCGAAAACTAACTTCTTCTGACCATAACTTCTTCATACGACGTCTGTTTCATGCGTGTCATATGTCTACGAACTCGTATTGACGAGCTCTACAACTTTCATGAAGGAAGTTTTCACAAAATACTTACTGAAAATAAAGTCAACTTTTTGGTCCCTTAAACGTCAAAGCACCTTAAATAAACTCCCGAACTTCAACTTCTCATAAACCAATAAGAATTTCCATAAATAATCCTTCATTAAATATGGGAATAATACAAAGAAAATGATATGAAAATCTGGGGTATTACAGAGAACGTTAATCAAGCCTTCAAACTTTGGAGCCATTCCAGAAATGGCTTCAGCGATCACTCCAAACTTGTTTGCCATATCATTTAAAGCTCTTGCCTTTCGACGGGTTTTATTTGGAGCATTTGCTACATCTTGGGCTAACCTCGGTTGTTTAGCACGTTGGTTGGTACTTGGTGGTTGGGGAGGACTTGGTTGTGTAAAAGGCACATATTCATTTTCCACTTCATCAAGTCCTTCATATTCTGATCCACCATCAGTTGTCATATCCTCCATTTGCTCGAAAAAAATCATCAACTCGTACACCCACTTGATTTATACTTGCATCCTCTTCTCTAACTTCTTCTTCATCATCTTCAGCATTTCCAACATTTGTTCCTAGTGCACGATCTTTTCCATATATCTCTCCAAGTGCATAATAATGTTCAAACGGTTGCCATACAAACCTTTTGCCTCCTTTTTGTTCTACAAAACAGAGAAAACACAATACAATGTTATAGACTTACAATTCATAACCAAAAACCTTGAGTTAAAACCTTGAGTTAACCATAACCAATTCATTTACGTATAGATTTCAACATATAGACCTACTTTGCAGTAGGAGAAAGGTACCACAGCCAAAAGAAGCATTACATATGTTACAATGCAAAGAAGACTTACGTACAGTGAGTGCACAAAATTTATTTGATATACTAGTTTTCTGTATCTAGTACCATATCACCACTAAAAAGAAACATAAAGCAAAATATAATAAAAAGAAATGTTACCTTTGCCCACTCATCAAATACCGTTTTTTCACAAACCAATGTCTTTGTTCGTTCATTCCATCCAAAACCGCTCTGAGATATTGCATCATCTAATGCAACAAATTTCCCTTTTAGTGTCTTTATTCTTGATTCAATGTGTGGATTTGCTAGTATCCCAGAAGTTGGTAGTTTGGCTTCCAACATATTTTGCAATTTCTGCAAATAACCATTTCTGAAGCCGGTATCCACACGCCACTTCGGATCACGGTAGAGTTCCAATAAAGAATCTACCAACACATCATCTTCCTTAGATGTCCAAAAACGCTTGTTTTTGCCCCTTCCTCCTTTTTTCGGTTGGCTTGAAGTAGCTGTCGAACTCATATTCAGCCTACTGCATATAAGAATGAAGATCATTAACTATAAGTGAAGCAGAGCACAAGCAAAATGAAGTATAGACAATAAAGTGTAAGATTGACCATGTATAAGAGAATCAGACACAACTGGAACAAAAACAGTAACAACCAATTTCAAATATAAAATGACAATGAAATAAAACCAACAAAGGAAAGAAAAAAAGCCAAAATCATAACTCTAATGATCCTGTTTCATTTGAAAGGTCTGAAAGATTGAAACAAGTACAACAAAGTCATTCAACATTCATAATTAATAATAATAGGCTAGTACTTGAAGCTAGTTGTACTTTCTTTCACTACAACTACATATCTTAGGTCCTATTTCGACGCCATATATCCCACATTTCATTTGCAAGGTTTTGCCTCCACATTGTCCACTCATTTGAGGTCTCAACTGTATCAATATAGTCATCATCTTCCAAGTTCTCAACTGCTGCCGGCTGTCTATCAAATTCTGCTTCTATTGGATCTATAGCCATCTCACTTCTAATAAAATTATGGAGCATGCAACACACTGATATTATACGATGTTGTGTCGTAATATCATAGAATGATGGACTCCTAAGAATTGTCCAACGCATTTTCAGTAAACCAAAGCTCCTCTCAATAACATTCCGGGAATTTGAATGTTTCATGTTAAAAAATTCTTCTGCTTTATCAGGTCGGTATCCATTTCTCCACTCATTGAGATGATACCTCTGTCCTCTAAACGGTGCAAGAAAGCCATTTCCATTGGTGTAGCCAGCATCTACTAAATAGTAACAACCTGGTTGACAAAAATAAAATTGGATGTTATATCTCTCTAATGTTACTTTACGCAATGAAGAGTGAAATAATTAAAATTTGTGTTCCGAAAAATACCATTAGGAACTTTTAATCCATTTCTTCTACTCAGAGCATCTTTAAGAACACAAGCATCATGTGCAGAACCCTCCCACCCCGGTAAAACATATATGAACCTCAAGTCTTGAGAGCAAGCTCCTAAAACATTTGTTGCGATCTCACTTTTTCTTGTTTTATATCTTGGCTTGTCTTGTTCCGGGACTTTCACCCTAATATGGGTTTCATCCAATGCTCCTAAGCAATTCTGCAATAATGTACAGACAAAAACAGTTTAAGACTTCTATTAATAATAAATGCAAGTATTGCTGAATATTATTGTAAAACTAGATTATGTGTACCTTAAACCACTTCCACCTATTATCTGTGGAGTTCTCGGGTACAAGTTCAGGTGTTTTCCAGAAGTCCTTTTGGCATCGGATCATGGCCTTCAAACACTCATGAAAGTATTTACTTACAGTTCGTCCCGACCTAGTAAAGTACAAGGATATGCTATGATTCTTCTTGTGGTGTGCAAGAATATTTAGAAACATTGCTACTATCTCCACTACAGACACATTTCGGCTTGGTCTAAGTTGGCCTTTATTGATCAGAATTTGACACAACTTATGAAATGATTGTCTGTCCATTCGTAGTTGGTCAATACATATAGCATCGCTCCAATAAACTAGAGTATACAAGTACTCCCGTCGTTTATAGAGTCTTATGCTTGGGGTTCGACTTCGTTGACGTTGTTTATTACCAACTAAGTTGATATAAGCATAACCAACAACACATACAGAAAACAGTATTCGAAGGTAGCCAATGCATTTATGGTGACAATTAGTTTCCCCTTTGTAGACAAACTTAGACGAGCCATTTATCTACATTAAGAATATCATTGTGTATATGTGTATTATGAGAACACATCCAAATTGATCATAGGTGAGCACCAAATATATTCAAACAAGCACGTTATTAGCTTCCGATACAGAAGCCACAAGAAAAAGAAAAAAAAAACTACAATTCACAGGTTCAGAACTCACATGCCCAGTAGGTCCTGGGGAGAAATGCTGCTCAAGTACACAGGTTTGTTACCTTCAACCTTTCTACATTGCATGTGCAACAAGACATATTCTACGTGATATGATACCTTCAACCAATGTGTAAATATGATATACTAGAACCAAGATAAATAAGGTGGAGCTAATGGCATCGTCTCCTATTATGATTTTACTGAAATATGCTACTCACAGAAGAATCATCGTGAACAAGAATTCATAAACCATATAACGAAAACCAAATTATGAACAAAGAGGAGAAATTAACATTGCAGCATAGATATGAACACTCGTGAATTAAATAGAACCGAACGAAACAGAGAAGAGACGAGAAACAAAAACAAGTACGCTTATCGATCACCATGGAAGAGAGAAACTGACCTTGGAGTGCGCCATCTGCTCTTCTATTTTGTCATTGTTGTTTTCTCATTTTGTCGTCTTCTCTTCCATATATATATATAGGGTTGGGTATGTTGGAAATATTATAATTATGTGAGGATATTTTTGTCAGGACCCACCCAGAATTTCACCATGAAACCCGAGGTAAATCCTGCAGGGTCAACCTTCAAGAAAAATTTACCGAAAATTCGGCATAACCTTCCTTGAAAATTGACAACCCTTACCTGAAAAATCCAACTTAACACTTCTATAACCAAACATCCATCCTCAACACCTGGAGTCTTCCTACTCCCCAAGTTCATCATATCTCCCAATATATCAGTTTCTCAACTAAAAATAATCCCCACAACCAACAATAAACAAAATTAATTCACTAACTAGTTATCAGACCATATCTAATAATGAAAGAATAACAATGAATAAAGATTAAGTGGAAGCAGCCTCTGACTATGCCTCGACTTTATGTACACTCGACCTCATTTAAACTTAGCCTGCAAACTGGGCATTTAAAACCAAAAGGCTAATTTAAAAACGTTAGAGTGAGTGGACAAAAATAAATTAAATAATTTAACAAATAAATAACTTGTATAATTTCCCACGTTTCCACTTTTAAAACTTAACAGCATGCAACTTGATAATCCAAATTACTTTAGATCCAGAATACCATAAAAATAGACAAACCAGCTCCGCTGGTTAATCAAATAAAGAAATCTCGAAAGAAAAGATAAACCAGCCCCGCTGGTTAATCAATTATATAACTGAGAAAAATATAATAAGGGGAAAAGTTATCACCATGTAAAAGGAGCCTCCCAGGCTCGGGTCAGTGCCTCCCAGGCTATATTAGCGTCTCACGCAAAGCGCTCTACTCACCTATAGTGAGTAACCGCTAATAATGGCTAGCTAACAAATAAATATAAATACCGATCTGTTGCCTCCCAGGATATAATAGCGTCCCACGCTAACCGCTCTACTCACCTATGGTGAGTAGCCGCTAATAATGGTTAGCTAGCAGTAATCAATATAAGCGACTATATATTATGGTGACTAAAAACATACGAAAACACTTAAATCCATTAATCTTCCCCAAGATCATACGAATGGTACGGTTCCCAACCGTACTTGAAAATTATCATAAGAACTTATATTAAACTCAATGACGTGTCTCACACGTCAATATATTCTCAAATCCATAATTAAAAGCGAGATTTAATTAACAAGTATAAATAGTAATCGATTTTTCAATCCGAAAATACTTGCTGAAAATATTCTCAATGTCAAGATCGATAATCCATAATTAAACAGGAAAGTTATAAATAGAGAATTACCGAAAATCTCATTTTCGGAAATCTTTATAAATCTCAAAGTCCCCAATAAAACAATCATAATGAAATCCGGAATTTATAAAAATATCCAAACTCAAATATCAAATTAATAATCCGAGTTCAAATCCATAAATCACGACCAACCATCAATCAATGCTTCAAACTCAAATAATTTCCAAGATCATCTCATAAGCCGAAATTATAATATAAGCTCGGAAAATAAAATGATAAATTATAAAATCTTGCAGGCATAATTATTTAAAACCAAAATGTCCACTCACAAATTTAGGCATAAGCCCGACGATAACCGCATCGCCACTCAAGCGAGGTTCCCTTCGTATCCTGGCACAATAATTATGCTTAGAACCACTCTTCGATTTAGGAAATTAAATGCTTTAACTTAATCATCGAAATCCTCCCAATTAACCCACTAATAAGCTTATTAGATTTTTACCAAACTTCATCTACAACTTCACTTCATCGGTTCTAGCACTTTAGGACCATAACCAAGAAAATCCAATGGTCGGATTTTTATTCAAACAACCGCCAACATTCTCAATCTTTGAAAAATCCCAAACCTAACCAAAACTCCTCCAAAAATTCCAAACTTTACTTCATTAAACTCCTCTCATGAAAACAAACTCAACAACATGAAAAACTACCCCAAAGGGGCTGCGCCGCCGCCTGCTCCGCCGGCAACCGAACTCTGGCGACGTCCAATGCTTCCTAAATTTTAACACAACAACTTCCTTAACTAGCACAAAATCCAATTATAAGCCTAGCTAGGAAAATCGAACCAAAATAGTAAAATAGCCCTAGAACTTCAATTATACATTACTCCATAACAAGATCGAATTGAACTGATTCCTTTTGAGGGATTACTAACATTGATGAGAGCTACAAGATGAGCCAAGTTTCACGAGCTATGGTGGCCGGAGGAGCGATTTATGGCGATGGGACAGTCGGGCTGCTAGGAGCGGTTTCCTCCCGTTCGGCGGCATCACAAGCTCGGTCACCGGACCAGGAGGAGAGAGGAGGCGACGGGGGTCCGAACAAGACCTGTCCGGCGGTCTGTGATGGCCTGACGACGGCGAGCGATGGTGGTGAAGCCGGCGGGTCGGGGAAGCTTCAGGAGAAAGGAGAGAGGAGGAAGAGAGAGACAAAAGAGAGGGTTGGGCTTTTTCCCACCCGGTCCACCACTTAAAACACCCATAAAAAATAAAGCCTACTAAAATTTACCTCCTTTTACCAAAACAGTAACTTTCGTTTTTAGACCATAACTTCTTCATACGAACTCTGTTTTAAGTGTGTCGCGCGTCTACGAACTCTGTTTAACGTCCTCTACAACTTTCATTAAGAAAGTTTTTCCAAATTTCAAACGGAAGAAAAAATCAACTTTTGGAGTCTTAAATAGTAAACGGTTACTCAAAACGGTAAAAGTCAAATTAATACCAAAAGTAAATAACCGTAAAATAACTTCAGAACCGGGCTATAAGGAATTGATTCCTGATAAGCAAGTGTAAAGACCCACCCCGAATTTCACCCTGAAACCCGAAGTAAGTCTTGCGGGGTCCACCTCCAAGGAAAATTTACTGAAGCACTCGGTAAACCTCCCTTGAAAATGGACAACCCTAACCCGGAAAATCCAAAAATTACTCATAAATATTCAAATAATATAACATAAATCTTAGCACACCCCATTAAAATATTCGCTCACCCCAGGGGTAGTCAGAGCTACTAAAGAAAAATTACAGGAAGCATGAAGATACACTGGTAGGTTTATCAGATAACCTACTGGTGAAAAATGGTGGAGAAGTGGGTAACTATGCCTCGCCTTCTACTAGTGCCAACCCGGACTCTGCAAACTGGGCATTTTTAAAAACGAAGGGCCCAGGGGAAAACATTTGAAAACGTTAGAGTGAGTAGACAAAATAAAAAGAATAAATAAAGAAAATAAATAACAATATTTCTGCTTTTCCAATTTAAATTTCCAATAAAGTCGAATGCGTACTCCACGCGATAAATCTTTAATCTCCAAAATATATACCAATATATGTATGTATTTACACACGTCCATACTCCCTATATAATTATTTTATAGATTTAAAATAATTTATATAGAGCTACTACGCTCACGTCGAACGCTCACGTCACGCCTTAATGCGGTGCTACACTACGCCATTAAGGTGGACGGACGGGTGTATAAATATGTGCCCATACCCCCTATATGAATTAAACACTCATATAGGGCTACTACGGTTGCGTCTAACGCTCACGTCACACCATAATGCAGTTATATACTACGCCATTAAGGTGGACAGACACATATGGCTAGCTAGCATTTATATACATACTCTCCTCATAAAAATATTTATAATTTACCGAAAAAATCCCTCTTTAGGTAATTCTTCAAAATAAATAAAACCCACAAAATAAAATGACATCAACAGAAGAAATTGTTCAGCTCAGAACCATAGCAGGTATATTATTTAAAACAAAAGTCCACTTACAAATTAGGCCTAAGCTTGATGTCGGTCCGAGGCCTCTTCAGCTCGAGCCTCCTCACGTCCTGTTTCAAAAACATAAATTAATCCCCACTATATACCAACGCTTATATAAAAATAGGCAACATTAAATGTGGCTTTATCTACTCTCATCTTTGCCCAACTTCGCCAATCTTAAAATCGATATGACCCAAACTTCACCACAAATACCAGCAGTCTTAAACCAACCTTCTACAGTCAAAACAACAATAATCTAACAGCCGGGTTCTATCCAAATTAACTGTCAAAATACCAAACTTTCAAAAATCCAAAACCTATCCAAAATTCCTCCAAAAATTCCAAAATTCACATCATTAACCTCCCCTTAATATTCCACACCTAAAACCATAAAAATCTCCCTAACAGCGGCGGCTGGCTCCGGCAACCTCCAATGCCTACCAAAATTTAGCACAACCTTCCTCTCAACACGCACAACAACTTCTCTAACTAGCACAAACACTAATTCTAAGCCTAGCTAGGGTAATCGAACAAAAACATCAAATGACCCTAGAATTTCAACTCTATATTTCTCCTTACCTAGCCCAAGAGGGAGTGAAACCTTTGGGGGAATGAATGCACGGGAGGAGAGCTTCTTTTTAAGCCAAGTAGCTCCAGCTATGGCGGCCGGAGGAGGGAGTTCTGGCGAGAGAACCACCACGGCAGTCGAACCTTTCGGGCGAGATAACTCCCTCATGGCGGAGCTAGGGCGGCTGCCACCGGTCCAGGAAGGAAGGGGGAACAAGGGCCGATCGATCGGGACCGGTGCGGCGGTCTCAGGCGGCCGGACGGCGACGGACAGGCGAGAAGAAAATCCGGAAGGGAAGAGAGAAGTCTCGGGGAAGAGAGGAGAGAAGAAAGAGAGGAGAGAAATGGTTTGGGCCTCCCCAAACCGGTCGAACACTAATATACCCACACCAAAATTAAAATAAACTCAACTCCAAAAATAACACCACAAAATAATACCCCAATAAAAATTACCTTTTACTAGCCAAAATTTACCATTTTTACCGTCGTCACATTTTTCTCTTACGAATAATTCCTTCGAAATAAACGTCCCCAAAAACCCCTCTAGGGACCATTTAAACTAATAACTCATTGACGAAGACGGTCTAATTCTTATTATTACCAAGCTAGTAATTAAGGTAAAAATTTAAGAGTCAGGATGTGACAGCAAGTGAGACCCACACCCATTCTAATACCTTGACATGTTAGTAAACAACGGAATTCACGCATCCCAGAATCAATTCCGCCACATTTAATTTCATTCCAGGTTAGTAAACATGCCCTAAATAGACATTTTCCCTACAATTAGTGAGAATACAAAAGGATGCAAAATCATGGAAGGTAATCAATCCCCAACCTTTACTTCTGGTAAAGTCTCCTACGAATCCTAGATACATTATAATAACTTACTCAAAGCATTCATAAGTAAATAATCAAAAATTTAGTAGTTTTGAGCCGCAACCTTAACTTTTTTTTTTTTTTAGAATCTCGAAACACCATAACGTTTTATTCTTCTTTTTACACATTTTTTGGTTCTATTAGATTGCTATTTGTTAGTATGTTCTTCTTTTCTTGCGATATTTGACCCTTTCTTTCTCATTATTTTCAACCTTTGTATTTAAGAAATTGTTTATCAGTTTATGTAGTTAATTGAAAAAAAAAAAAAAAAAAAAACCTATTTGATAGTTGGTTAGTTTGTGAAGCTACATTTTCATCCCTTTCTAAAGGGTCAGGACCAATCTTGTCATTGATCGCATGTACCTCAATACTCTTCAATTTAATCAGTTTTTTCGAATCCTCAATACATTTGCAAGCATGCTCGGTGAAAGAGAAAAACAAAATTCTGCAAATTAACTTGGAGGTATATGCATATATATGACCAACAAGTAGTAATTAATAGATAGATAGACTGGTCCAAACCAAGTCTCGTTTTGGAATTTGATACATCACATCTTTAATTTTATGTGTACGTGATGTCGATGGAGATGATGCCGTGCGTGATGCGTCCATTTGATAGTTGAAACTGGCTTTCGTTTCCAAGACGATAGCCTGTCTAGCTAGCTCCAAATTAAGCTTAATTTTACTTGATTGTTTTTAGCTAGCTTAATTGACGGAACGTTAATTTGGCTCCGTAATTAGTGGTGCAGCAGCCTGCATACGTGCCCGGCCACACCTCTCTTTCAGGTTAACAATGATACAGTGAGAGAATTTATGTTGCCCTTCCTCGTTGGTCTGTTCAAGTTACATTTGAATAACAGTCCAAATCTATCACAAACTTAGCTCTCATTTGTTTTACAAAAAGTAAGTATCTAGAGAGGATTCAAAGTACCGAGGAGGTGTACTTAAATCAAGATGAATAGACCGTTGGAATACATTTATCACACTATTTAATTATTTAAATAAAAAGTTAAGTATTAATATCAATGGCTGAGATTTCATAATAAATATTGGTTCACTTTCATCTTGGTGCATATAAGAATTTTCATTCTTTTTCTCATTTGTTTTACAAAGAAAAGAAAATATTTTCTTTAAAGAAATGAAGATAAAAGGAAAAATGGTTCCCTCCAAAATCCAAAATAATATATGTTTTGTCATCTAGTTCTGTTGCATTTATTACTCGCAATACATTATTCTACTACACTAATTACAATTTTTTTTCAACTATTTGCCAGATAACTTTCCGCGTGTTACCCAACATCAGAAAGTTCTTGAGAAATTTTATTTCCTTTTTCTTTCTCTTTTAATGGAAAAAACAAATGAATCACTTTCCTTTCCGCGAATCAAACAAGAGTTTTGTTTATTTTTATCAAAGTTTTGTTTATTTCTACTAGCAGCTAGGGGCGATCCTAAGGAGGTTCAGACGGTACGATTTGATAAAACTTGCGGTTTTTAGAGGTTCACGAGTTCGGACTACTTGCCGTGCATAAGTTGAGGAAAATCTACATGGGGGATGGAAGTCATGCATCTGTTGGAAAGCATCAAGCAGGCTACAACTTTCCTTCCGGTAAATTCGTGCGTGTCGAAAGAACGCATCCTCACTTTTTGGATCATTAGTAATTTAATGGTTATTGATGATGACCGGCATCGGCAACCGTGGAAATTTCTTTGCAGGCTAAGCTATTGAGCTACCTAAAAACTAAACGATGCTTCCCATATATGTTAAGAATCAAAACATGAACCGATCTGCAAGTCACATCTTTTGCACGTCAATAGTCAATTGATCTAGATCACAGACACGTATATATATTACATTACATGTATGTTGAAATTTCAAACCAAACTGTAAGTTCTTCTCTAAATTGACGTCGACCTAACTAGCTAGATATATTACCCGATCAGCCATGCCATATGCATGTTCCTCCTATAAATACCCAGTTCCAACAGCTTAGTTAATGCACCAACTCGGAACTCTACACACCTATAGATATCGAGAGAGACCAAAATCAAGATGGCTAATTTCCAAGTTGCAGTCGTGACAATCCTAGGACTACTAGCATTTGTAGCCCAAATTGCCACGACTCAAAACTCGGTGGCAGATATCGTGACTGCCGACTTCTTTAACCAGATTATTAACCAGGCTGCAGCTGACTGCGCCGGAAAGAGCTTCTACACCAGACAGGCTTTTCTCGACGCCCTTGCCTCTTACACTAATTTCGCTACCACCGGCTCCGTTGATGACAATAAACGCGAAATTGCAGCTTTCTTTGCTCATGTCACTCATGAGACTGGCCGTAAGTACCTCATCATTTTCTCCTCATCAATTAATCTAGAATATGTATGTATCGTATATATACATATTAGATGTAGAGGAAGCTAGCACTACACGTATATATGTATGACCTATATATATATATATATATATATATATATATTGGGTAAGGAGGTCCTTATTTATTCTTACGGAGCGGATTTCTACTTTAGACTCACTTTTCAATCGAATTTTCATATCTCCACCGTTTAGTATTTAGATACTAACATATAGATCATTTCTATAAAATTTCAGCCAATTTAGTTATCATTAAGGCACTCAAATTCGATTAAACCAATAGATGAACATAATTATGTCGAACTTGAACCGTTCATGTTTATAACAGAAAAACGCAGTTTTGAGTGCCTTAATGATAACTAAATTGGCTGAAATTTTGTAGAAATGATCTATATGTTAGTATCTAAATACTAGACGGTGGAGATATGAAAATTCGATTGAAAAGTTTGTCTAAAGTGGAAATCCGCACCGTAAGAATAAATAAGGACATCCTTACATGAGAAATACTATATACATATATGGTCTTTCCACTAAGGGATCCCTTTTTTTGACATATATGAGGGATGAGGGATTACTCCAACTTTTCGATCACAAAATCACATCTCCACCGTTCAGTTTGTTAGTCCTTATATATAGATCAATTCTGCAAATTTTCAGCTAATTTGGTGATCGTTAAGACATTCAAAACTACGATTTATAATTATAAGCATGAACGGTTCAGGTTTGGCAGATTTGGTTCGTTCATTGATTTAATCTTGTTCGACATCTTAACGATCACCAAATTAGCTGAAAGTTTGCAGAATTGATCTATATATAAGGACTAACAAACTGAACGGTGGAGATGTGATTTTGTGATCGAAAAGTTGGAGTAATCCATCATCCCTCATATATGTCAAAAAAAGGGATCCCTTAGTGGAAGGGCTATATATATATATATATATATATGTTGAATTTGGTATATATTAATTTGATTGTTTGTTAATGATTCATGCATGGAATCGATCAGACTTTTGCTACATAGAAGAGATAAATAAGGACACCTACTGCGACGGAAGCAGAACAGACTACCCATGCAACCCTGCCAAGCTGTACTACGGGCGCGGACCACTCCAACTCACCTGGAACTACAACTACGGAGCTGCCGGAAATGCCATAGGCTTTGACGGCTTGAACTCCCCCGAAACGGTGGCTTCCGACCCGGTGATCGCGTTCAAGACAGGCCTGTGGTTTTGGATGAACAATGTTCACTCTGTTATAAGCCAAGGATTTGGAGCCACAACTCGAGCCATCAACGGTGCCGTCGAATGTGATGGCAAATCTCCGGACACTGTTCGAGCTCGCGTCAACTATTACACTGACTACTGCACCCAATTCAATGTTGCTCCCGGTGACAATCTCTATTGCTAGAAACACAGACATATTCTGTTCAAAAAAAAATATATATATATATATACACAGACATATTATTAATTAGCTAATTAATCGGAATAATGAATCAATAAAGGTGCAGCTTGCCTAAAAGAAAATAACATGATGTTTGTTTGAGCCTTTTTTAGGCTCCGTTTGTAACCAAAAATAAAAAATAAAAAAAATAACATGATGTGTATCAGCATACCATGCACCTTAAAGCTAGCCATGGAAGGAGACGACTACTAGTCTTCTACCTTCTATATATTATGTTGTCCATTTCCACACATCAAATAGTTAAATTAAATAAAGAGCTTGAAATTTTGTTGGTTTTTTTTTTCCGATTGATTAATAAAGTTTACATAAACAAACCACACAACAAAACCTCTAAGAAGACCCCCTCCCACCTGATCCAAATGGAACACTGGGTAGACAGATTGGGTAAGCAGTAAATTAAACCAAACTAAAGTAGAAGTTGCAGAAATGCCGAGAGAAGCTATCCGTTCTGCTACAAAATTTGCCTCCCTATGCACATGACGAAAATAACAAGCTTGAAACTGGGACGTCAGCCATTGAATATCCTGAATTAACTACTGAATACACCATGGAGTTGCAGCTTTACCATTGAGGCAGTCAATTACGATCTTGGAATCCCCCTTAAGAACCACATGAAAAAAACGTTGTAGCCATGCCGTATGCAAAGCTTCTTTAAGAGCAGAAGTTTCCGCTACCAAGATAGACGTATCCCTAATATACCTTGCAGCCAATGTGATAGGATTGCCATTTACATCCCGAAAGACAAACCCAATAGCACCACGATTATATTGAATTGATGCATCAAAATTAATCTTAATATACCCTGCATCAGGAGGATGCCATAAGGAGCAGCACGATTATTTTAAATTTTGTTGGTTGTATTTGGGAGTTTATTCTTTCAAATGCATGACATGCATTCACTTCATCTTATAAAGTTGTAAAATAAGTCGTCAAAGTAGCAATATTAGTTCTCAAAGTTGTAACATGAGTCCTTAAAGTTGTAAATAAATAAATAAATAAATTTTAACTATATGACGACTAATGTTGTAACTACAATTTTTTTTTTTACAACTTTAAGAACAAATAACACATTATAGAATTTTTCTTTCTTCAATGTTGGATTTATTTTGACTGCAAATTCAAAACTAAGATGTATATATCAAATACATTATTTTTGGATTTATGTCTATCTAGCTCGTGCAACTATTGCCATACCTGAAAAGAAAAATATTAATTGTCATTTTGAACATGTTACTTCTATGAAAGTATGAATCCTCAAAGCCAATTTTTGAGTCTATTCTGTATAGGTTTTTTCTGTTTATGAATGTCTATGAATAATGCGAGAACACTCGTCATTTGCTAGTAACATAGATTGTTTTTTTTTTTTTTTTTTTTGAACATTTGCTCTCCGACAAATGTTGGTGGATTATGTCTGGCTGTTAAACAACATTTTTTTGCGCAGTATGTAAATGAGGCTCACTCATTACCTTCAAACTTGATCGTGTAAAATTGTGGATTAATTAATGGTAGCTTGACTCCATTTTACCTCAAAACATAAAAGTAAAACGTTACAAGGAAAATGAAACTAACAAATCCAAATTCCATTTCCAAACGGGGCCTTATAATATCCCGGAATTCCAGTGAACCAAACGGCGCCTCAAGGAGTCCTTTCGCTAGAAAGATTTCAAGGACTGGTTTACGGGAAGGCTTGCAAGTTTCTAGATAGACATCCCCTAAAGATTTACAGAGAGTGATCATTTGGTTTGTCAATATAGTCTATGGATGCTTGGGTGCCCAGATTCCTGCTGTAAGTATCCAATTTCAATTTCATACACATAATCTTCAGTTTAGATTTTAAATTTCCAGTAGCGATACCAAAAGGATAAGCATAATTGTCTGGTTCAGTTGCAATGTTAAGTTTTCGGTGCGAGATGATTCTACTTGTTAAGATTAGAGTGACTGTACTACATTGTTTCAGATTTTTTTTTAGTCCTCAACAATTCAATTTGAAAGTTAACTTTGATGGTGTTTAGGAGTAGGAACCTGAGTATGGATGATTATTAGAGTATGAAGCTGATCTTCGAAAACCCAAATGGCTTTCCTAATGTCATGTTTTCGATGAAACTGAGCAATGTTCTAGTACTTTTCTAGTTTACCCCATTGTGGACATTACTTGTTTCCTTCTGCAACGTAGTACTCGTTGATTTGGGAGATCTATTTTGTTGGATTTCCATACTCTAATATGTTTCCTGATTTACAATGCCAATTGCTAAATAATTTCTGTTTTTCTTGTTGGACATCCTTTGTGTATATTAGCATTGGGAGAATATATTTACCTATATAGAATTTAGGTTTATTTTCATTCTAGTATGAAGAAGTACTGTAGAATTGAATACTGGGGGCCTACAAGGATGCTGTAGAGGTAAAACAGAACCTGTTTATGTAAAATCCAGCACACACTTGGACGCTCAATGCATCTGTTGCATTTTTAAGAGGATTACGCAGACTAGCATAGCCATGTCAGTCACTGCAACAATTTAGTTGGTGAAAGCTTGTTATCAGCTCCAGTTACTCATTTTTGGCTATCCCCGAAAACTATAATCCAATTATATATTAAAGGTGCATTGGATGCTAATTTGCTTGTGAAGATGAGTTTTATTCACCCGTCTTCCAGACAAGTGGGCAAGGTCAAAATCCTTATCTTGAGCCAATATTAGCGTGCGTTCCTTCTTTGTATTACATTGCATATAAAACATAATCTGAAATACCTCTGAGACTCGATGGCAGCAATTGCCAACGCTAGAAGAAAAATCTCTGGTTGATGTAAACAGAGTTGTGTTAGGGGACATACAACTGGAAACGTTTGTTTACAATTCTTCTGCAAGTAAGACCAACCTGTTCATCTGTTGATCAATGAATGCCATTTGATTATTGATTTTATTTCTTCAACCAAAACCGTCAAATATTCGATTCAAGCAATAGGCAAAAAATACAATATTATTCAGTAAATGTGGCTGTGGTTATTACTCTAAACACACAATGTGTCATTTAAAAGTTATTGTTCTGCAAAATAATTTGTCCATGATGGACAAATGTTTGGCTTATCAAATTCGAATAATTTATGTGGACATAATAAAGATAAACTAAGCAGAACTTCATTTGAACTACAATGAAGGCAAAAAGTTTCTCTCTTGTCAAAATTGGTCATTCTACAATCTCAAACTACTTTTAGTTTCAAGTTTACCAAACACTTTGCCACTGCTTTTAGCACTCACGGCTTTCCTTAAAATCAATTGCCATTTACCAAACACCGGATCTACTTAACTCTCTTTCAGATTTTTCCCATCTCAAACTCTTCCTTGCTTTGCACCATTATTGAAGATCCAACTCTCAGGTCCACTTCTCTTATCTCTGACAAATAAACATGTTTTTGTTTACCTTCAACTTTGTGTATATTGACTTCTTGTTAGTTAACAGTGTATTTGATTCATATGAGTTATTGAGTTTTGGGTTCTACTGAGGAAACCCAAAAGTGGGTTCTCTGAGCATACAGTCTAGTTGAACTTTTGATCTTCTGAGAGAAATTAGTAATTCATCTTTTTGGATACTTTTGTAAAAGATTGAACTTTTTTATTGTTATTTTTATACTGGTATAATTTTGGATCTGGTGTATAATAGGATCTCAGCTCACATCTTCCTCGAGTCTCCTCATTGACCAGTGGTTAATATGTAAAACTTCAATTTTCATCTGGATGGTTTTAACTGAGTTATGTTTTCATTATATTGATGAAATCTGTTCCATAGAGTTCTCTCATGTAAACTAGTACTCTTGTTTTTTTTTTCTTTTTCCCTTCCACATTTGCTACCTTTAGGGTTGGTTGGAGGAGTTCTCTCATATACTTCATCATTCTCTGTGTCAGCATTTTGTTTTTCATCCCAAGAGAAGGTTTGGTCGTCCTTTATAGTAGTTATGGTTTGGTCAAAGAATTCAGAACTGTGTTTGTATAACACTTTGTTTATCCAAGAATTGAGATGTCGTATATATTTGATAGAAGGTGGTTGTTTAGCGGCAGAAGTTTGAGAGCGATTTCGTACATATACTGGTTTTTGAAATTCATTATTTAATCTCAGCTTTGCTGACTGGTTTAACATATCTGAAGTAATTTTTTTTTGTATCCCATTTCGTAGCCACAGGAAGCTTGAAACAGCATTTTAACTGCTCTGTTTCTCTTGTGATTGAACTTGTATCGGTACTCTCTCATATCTCTGCTCACATACTAGTTTATTATTACATATTTGAGTTCTTTTGTTTTCTCGCTGTTTTAGGGATATTTCAAGGGAACAATTAGTACTGCCAAAATTAACAGAATCACTGTAAAATACACACACAGCCATTGTTTAGAGATTCAGCCAACTCCAATTTGAAATCCGGGCTGCGTTCCTTAATAATGATTGATGTTTATCTCGTAAGCAAGTGACTAATACCGTTTTCATTGTATAAATGCAGAGATTTCGGAGGGAAGCATATTGATAGCCACTTCACATTGAAGCTTAGCATCTCCTAACATGCACAAATTCAAGCAGCTTCTGCCTGGCACAAGTCAATTAAATGATGCCAGAAAGTATTATCAAGGTAAATCAAAATTCTTTTTACTCTTTGTGATAGTCTTCGATAATTGGAACCAAAAAAAAAAAAAATCTAAAAGTAGAATATGATGCTTGAACTTATGTATAATTTTTGAACCAGTATATGTTTCTTTCTTGGAGTCGCACAACATCCTTATCAGAGCACAAAATATTTGTCAAACAAACTTCCATGTGTTAAATGCAAATTTATTGGAGTCTCCTATCTAAATGCGTGAGCTTAGTTAATATATATGCAGCGGTTGGTGGTAGTTATGCAATTAGTAGTCTTCTAATTCTAAAGGGATCTATGCATATGAATGGCAACAATTCACAGGGCAAAATTTGACAGATAAGGATTGGTCCCAATTAAGTTCACTGAAGCCTCTTTCTTGATACTTGCTTTCATCTTCAATGCAGCATCATGTTTTGCCTTTATACATTCATGCCCAAAATCCTCTGTGGAAGTCCATTCTGAAGATCAGGAAGTAGTGATTGCTTTGGGAAGCAATGTGGGTGACAGACTACATAATTTCAATGAAGCCTTGCAGTTAATGAAAAAATCAGGTGTGCAAATTACAAGACATGGCTGTTTGTATGAGACCGCACCAGCTTACGTAACGGATCAGCCTAATTTCCTAAACTCTGCTGTTAGAGCGGTTACAAAACTTGGGCCTCATGAGCTATTAGGAGCACTGAAGAGAATTGAAAAGGACATGGGTCGTACCCAAGGTATAAGGTATGGTCCCAGGCCTATTGACTTGGATATATTATTCTATGGGAAGTTAAAAGTCAGATCCGAGACTCTTACGATCCCCCATGAAAGAATTTGGGAAAGACCATTTGTCATAGCTCCACTAATGGATTTGCTGGGTTCAGCTATTGACAGTGATGCAGTTGCTTGTTGGCATTCTTTCTCCACGCATTCTGGTGGGCTTTTCGAGTCTTGGGAGAAGTTGGGCGGCGATTCCCTCATCGGAAAGGAAGGTCTCAAGAGGGTTTTACCCATTGGAAATGGCTTGTGGGACTGGTCAACGAAAACCTCAGTCATGGGTATTCTTAATCTGACTCCAGATAGTTTTAGCGATGGAGGAAAATTTGAGTCTTTGGAGGCAGCGGTTTCTCAGGTTCAGTTGATGATTTCAGATGGGGCAGATATTATTGATATTGGTGCACAATCAACACGGCCAATGGCATCTAAAATGTCAGTTGAACAAGAACTGGATAGACTAATCCCTGTCCTCGAAGCAGTTGTAAGGATGCCAGAAGTAGAGGGAAAGTTTGTATCTGTGGATACATTTCATTCAGAAGTTGCTTCTGAAGCAGTTAGCAAAGGGGCTCATATTGTAAATGATGTATCTGCTGGTCAGTTGGACTCTAACATGCTTAGTGTTGTTGCAGGCCTCAGGGTACCTTACATTGCAATGCATATGAGGGGGGATCCTTCTACGATGCAGAACAGTGAAAACCTTCAATATGATGATGTTTGTAAGCAGGTTGCCTCTGAGCTATTATTGAGGGCGAGAGATGCAGAAGTGTTAGGCATCCCAGCTTGGCGGATAATCATTGATCCTGGAATTGGGTTTTCAAAGAATACCGAACAGAATCTGGACATCTTAATGGGGTTACCAAATATTAAAGAGGAAATTGGGAGGAAAAGTTTGGCTTTATCTCATGCACCCGTAATGATCGGACCTTCCAGAAAGAAATTCTTAGGTGAAGTATGTAATCACGAGGCTGCAATCGAGAGAGATCCGGCTACTGTTGCTTCTGTCACTGCTGGGGTTTTGGGTGGAGCAAATATTGTAAGAGTGCACAATGTGAGGGATAATCTAGATGCTGTGAAGCTATGCGATGCAATGCTGAGACAGAGCGGAAGGCCTCAAGATTTATGAGTTTATTTATCTCTTCAATAAAAGGTTCTGTTGGTATCTTGGTTCTGTTAGAAACACAAGATTCATTTTTTTTTTAAAAGCAACACAAGATCCTTTTTAGTTTGTTCATGTCTAGAAGGAAGCCCTCGTTGTTTAATCATTTGGTAGCTACGGGGTGATTCTTCAATAAGTTGCTCACAAAAAGTGACATCTTTCCCATTGTTTAGTCAAGTAGACTTTGAGACACCCGTAGCAAAACATGAGAACACAGATAAACAACTACTCTGTCTTGCACACCATTCACATTAACACAAAACAAAACAGATTCAGTACATTACAAGTGGCCCAATTTGATTATCTAACTAGATTCTTCAATCCGATGGAACAATCACCACCAACAACCAACTGTTTCCATAACAAGTTAACCTGCTTCTAGTCTCTTTTTCTGTTTTCATAAGGCTGAACATATTAAAAATAAAGCAGCGCTCATCTTCACAATTGTTTCCACCAACGCTCATACACGTTTTGGTGGTACATATTGCACGCGCTCATCTTCACATATATTCTGCACAAAGATGACCAAATTAAAGAAATCAGCTCAGACAAAATGTAATTGAACATATTGAAAATAAACCAGTCAACTGTGCTGTAACTTAAACTGTTCCAATATATGAAAGAATAATCAATCAAGCAAATCACAAGGAAACATTCCAAGAATGACTGGCGACACTCTTTTAATCTCCAACACTGATGGTGTCTGATGGGAAATATTAACACGGCAGTAAGACATATATAAAGTATCCCTCTACATCAGCCCTGTTTATCCTGCCACAAACAGTTGGCCATCCACTATGATGGTGTACCATCCACCATCGCATCCTCAAACAAGATAAAGGGCCAGCAGCAACACGTGTCTATGAAATTAGATAGTTCTCTCGTACCCACCCTCCCCACTCAAAACTCATGGCGCACCTTGCTTCTCTTTATGGACATCACTCTGCTTTTGGGATGGGAAGTCTAGCTAGCGTCAATGTAACCAAATCTGTTATCTTCCTCATGTAAGCATAGTTAGCATGGAACACCATGATTAGGGAAATTTGTGATTAGTAGTTGGTTCTTAAGTGATATGTTAACCTGATCGATACTCAAACAAGTGGAAAATATGTACAGCACGGCAGGGGTGGTGTGTACCAAATACACTGATGGCAATTAGAGTCTAGAAGAATTATATGGTCAGCCTATGGAGGTCAGCATCACTCGGGATTGGACCATTCCAGAATAGGCAGCATTTCATAGTCTCCTGAAAGACATCATAATGATGAGATAACAATGCTCTATACTCTAAATTCATATATACCTAAACGAACAACTATGCTGCAAGGCTGACAGAGTGACGAATAAAAGATACATTTGTTCCTACTCGATTTATGCATTCCTGACCAAAAAAACAGTTACTCCTAACAGGTTATATGGCAACTAGAATTACTCTATTAGAACTACAAGTGGACATAGAGATAAAGGCAAAACATGTTTGAATAGAAACAAAAAAAAAACAAAAAGGAGAGGAGGTACCTGCAAATCCTCAGAAAGAGCCTCAGAGACAGCAAGGGTGTAGCAACCAGGAACAAACCTGGAGATGCGGAGCCACTTGGCAGCCCAGCTCTTGTCAGGATCCATGACGGAGATGATGCCATTGAAATTAGGAGTAGTGCCTTCGTTCACCAGGTCGCTGTCTTCGTGCATCTTGAAGAAGGGGCAGTTCTCGCACCCGTTCTCTCTGAACTGATCGTAGGTCTTCACCAGCCGGCAACGGAGGCAAGCCCGAAGCTCGTTGCCGAAGCTCGTCGGAATCTGGGCCGGCTGAGCTGCGCTCTTCATCTCTTCTTTTCGTTTCTTTTCGCTTCTACCTACAATTAGGGCTGGGACTCTCCTTTCCTTTATATAAATGAATGAATGAATAAATGAGGAATTACACGGAAGGACAAAAACGACATCGTTTGCGGTCGTTTTAACTTGAAAAGGAACGATAAAAGACTCTCTCTCTCTCTCTCTCTCTCTCTCTCTCGGACTCTTTGGAGTTGGGTAAGTTTTCCGATTTGAAAATTCTTCTAAACCATTACGGGTCTTTGCTTTAGATTCATGCAATTGTCTTGCTCTTGAGTTTGTCTCATTTAGTTCAGATTCGATTACTCTTAAATCTCTAATACCTTGTAGGTGCAGGAGGTTATGCGTTTCTGGGTTAGATAGCTATTAGTTGCATCATCGAATAATCAGGGCTGTAGAATGAATTTGCTAAACCTAGTACACCAACATTGGTCGACGTTTGCTTTGGTTTCCTCTGGTTGCATTTCTGACTTTTAATTATCATATTCAAGCTAGCAGTTCTTGTAATCAAGATTTGGCAATGCCAGCTATTAGCACTTGTTCTTGCTTCAGTTTCTTTCATTGTTCTCAGAAGCAATTTTATTTAATACCAAATTAGTACAGTAAAACACTAAAGGCCACTGTATATCAAAATTTGATTTTTCTGTCATTTAGAGATGCGGGCTATTTTTTTCCCTAGCTATTAATTGAGTTGTTTGTGGGGAAACTATGTTTTGATACCAATAACATGCGAGAAATATATACTACAAAGCATCTCTATATATCATTTCATCCCTCATTCTTAACTACTTTTCTGTAAATGAATGCTAGCTGATAAGACTTTTAGATTAAGATAGGATAATACTATATAAACCATTACCCGACTTTAGTTATATGTCAGCTAGCATTATCATTATCATGAATTGCTCGAGCTGTTCTATTGCATGATTATATGATTGTTCGAGCTGTTGTATTTCTTTTGCTTGTTTGATTTGGTGGAATCAAATCCTGGATAGTGAACTTTTAAAATTTTGTGCACTTATAATTATCCTCGATCAAGGCAAATCTCAACAACGCAATCATGTCCATTAGGAGCTTAAAGTGTTGTAGGATCATGCGTGCATGTGTTGTGCCAAAATGTATCAGTTTAGCGCAAAATGATTATCTAGATGCAATTTGATTTGTGAGAGAAACAATTTTACTGCCTGAGCAGTTGACTAATTCGCTGGATATGATACACTGAACCTGAGAGCTAGTATTAACCCTTGCAATTTAAACTATGAATTTGATACCTTGGGATGGGATTCAGGTAGTTCAAACATCTAGTGTAGGACAACCTAGGGTTTTGCGTCTAAACTCTTAGAAAAGTGAAGTTCTGTGGGAAAATGGGTGTTGCGACTAATGAGCTGGAGTTGATGTGAACTCTTTTGTATAGTTTATTGCATTCCACCAATAGTTTCATGTTGTATTGCTTACGTGTCTCCTTGATAATGCACGAAGCTTTTTCATGTGGCCTTAATATTCACTGTTTGGAAGTGATTCAGCTACTTCTCAACGGTGGACTGAATCTAAATTATGCATCAAATTTGTTCTTTGTTATTACAAAGTTAATAGTAAGGGGGATATACTGAATTGATGATTTATTTGCTTCTCTGCCTAATGACTATTTGCAGCAGTGTTAAATGGAATGCAATTAAAAATACACATGAAGATATAATTCATTCATGAGTTTTCCCCTAATGAAAATTTGCATGAATTGTGATAATCAATGAAACAATTTTTCTCATGCCCCATGTGGCAGGTGAACATTTAAGATAATATTCTTTAGTATTGTGTCTTTTAAATTGTGTGGCTTGAGATTTGTTAACTGTATTTGGTGTTTCATACTCCTGTTTACCAAATTAGCTGCCCTTATCTCTCATATTTAAATGTCAAATCTTCAATCTGAGCTCCTAATATCCTGTCTGTTTCTCTCCTTAGGGTGATTGTTTCCTATTTGTCTGTTTGTTCTTGAAACTTCCCCAAGGGTCTTAAATTCAGTTTAAAGGCCAAGTGTTACCATAACACAAACTCAAAGCCTCTCGAAAATCAGTAAGAACATGGAAGGATTCGAAGAATGGAAGAAACTGGCAGACAAATGGTTATCTCAAGCATCGCAACAATGGAAGATACATGCAGAGCCATTGTGGGCTCAAGCACAAGAGTACATTCAGCAGGTTCCACCTACTCAGATCTATGCTGCTCTTGCCGTCTTGCTATTAACATCAGTGTTGTTCCTATTGGGTATGTATCCTTATATCTTGTTATCGTATTTTTTCAAATATATCCAAGGTTGATATTTATGATTTGTACCTTTTGTGATGTAGGTAGGATGTTTAAACCGCAAAAAGCTCGTACCATATTGCTGAGTGGGCTTAGTGGGAGTGGGAAGACTGTCCTTTTCTATCAAGTAAGCACTGACCTTGTTGGCTATTGCTCTTCTTAAATACGGTGTTAGACTCACCAGTTGAACAAGTTTTCTAAATCACTAGTGCCATTTTGTTTGTTAGGTCTTGACACCAACAAATGTATAGTTCGTGATCAGAAACAAAATGCATTTATATTATATAGCTTCCTTGATATTATGGTTGGGTCATTTGAGAAGTTAAAAGATTCTCCAAGCTACTACTATTTAACTCATATGGGCACCAGTCTCGTCTTATTTCTCATTTTCAATGCAATATGGAATTTAAATTATTGTATACATCCTTTGCTTATTCCATCCTTTCTTATTTTTATGATTTCATCCATTTAAGTTTCATGCCTGTTTTCAGTAAGATGCTTTTATTGCTTCTGATTACTGTGTTTTATTACGCGAAAGTTTGAATAACGTTTTACTAGCTCGTGTTTTTTTCTCTGTTCTGGGTTCACAAAATATTCTTTGAAAGATGTTCATTTGATGTTTCTGACTCATGTTCCAGCTTCGGGATGGCTCTGCTCACCAAGGTACTGTCACATCAATGGAACCAAATGAGGGATCTTTTGTGCTCCATTCTGAAAAATCAAAGGTGATATATATATATATATATATATATATATATATATATATATATATATATTAATTCCTTATTTGCTTTTATGTATCCATGTCAGATCTAATTTATCTAGTCGCTTCTATCTCTTCTTAAAATATATTCATTCCTGTGGTTTTTGATGTAGTCTTTGTGATCATCCTTACGGATTTTTAACATGCTCCGTGCTTTTATTTGTCATCCCCCTCACAGACTGGAAAAGTTAAGCCTGTACATCTTGTTGATGTTCCTGGACATTCTCGCCTCAGGCCCAAACTAGATGAGTTCCTGCCTCAAGCAGCTGGTGTAATTTTCGTGGTGGATGCTTTGGAATTCTTACCAAACTTGCGTGCTGCTTCAGAGTAAAACTCCCCTACTTCCCATATAAGCTATAGATACCATGAAAATGACCATTTTTCTTACCATATGTTACACCTATTTTACCAAAATTAAGGGTGCAGCTTGTAAATGATGAAAGATTCTCGCTACTTTAATTCCAACAGGTACCTGTATGATATTTTGACCAAGGCAAGTGTGGTGAAGAAAAAAATTCCGGTTCTTGTTCTCTGCAACAAGACAGACAAAGTAACAGCACATAGCAAGGACTTCATTCGAAAACAATTGGAGAAGGAAATGTAAGATTTAAATTCTTTTTTTTTTTTTTTAAAAAAAACTAACTAACTAAAAAAAAAACCAAGCATTGTTACTTGTGATATGCACTCTCCACTTGATGTTCATACCCCTTAATTCAATTTTTTATAAGAGACATGTTCTTTCATAGTTGGGAGAAAGATATTCTTCTGATAGTAGCAGTGTCTTTTATGTGGTTTTCTATTTAAAATATTTGGCGTGTTGAAGTCAAGATTTTGTGTTGAATTTTACTTTGTTCATCTCTTTAAAGACATCCTGGCTCGCTGTTGACTGCTCGGTGGATATAATTTTATTCTGCTCATGTACTTTTTATATATATTCTGATTGTACGTAGTTGCCTGAAGTGTTTGTCTTCTAACATTGTACAGTGATAAATTACGGGCATCCAGAAGCGCAATTTCAACAGCTGATATTGCAAATGACTTTACTCTTGGGGTACTTGGCGAACCATTTTCATTCACTCAGTGTCAGAACAAGGTTACAGTCGCAGAAGCTGCGGGTATTACGGGTGATATAATTGAGGTGGAACAGTTCATCAGGGACCATGTGAAGTCTTAGGATGTTTTATCCAATTTCTTCATCTCGTGTCAAGTGTTTCTGATCTCAGTCTTTCATAGAGATAGTTGGGCTGAATATTGTGGTTTGATCATTGAAAATCCTCCTATACATGTGCCTGAAACCAATTGAACTTTGCAAGGAAAAGTGGCAAAGGATTTTAGAGGAAACAGAAGAGACGGATTATACTCCATGTTTGTGTTGTAGTGGGCGACTGATGTATGATAGATACTAAGAACAGCTAGTGGTGGGTATTACTGTATTACTACTTGCATTTTTAACGAAACGTCATATTACGTGAGCTGTTGTGGGTTATGTTTGCAACTCTCAACCATTCAAACTACATTAGTTGAAGAAGGAAATTTCACGCAATCTGTGGACTAATTCAAAGTGTTGTGTAGATCTTTAAGAATGTCAATGAGTATGACTGAGAATGGCTCTTGGCTTGTGTTTCTGGTCGTCTCAGCTATGTCGCATTCGACATTTAGAGGTCGATGCCGGTGCTGATGTGCAAAGGAGGCTGGCTACAATGTTCTTTGTACGTTTAGACATTTCTATGCAGTTTGTAGGGTTCACACGTTCTGCTATTCGGTACATGTCCATGAATCATGATCACAAGTCCATGGAGGAACAAGTCAGAAGTCTACCCTTTTGACCACTTCCACCCAAGGCCACTTATTTCCCACCTAAATACGTACCCACTATATATACACAACTTCGTTCGTCTGCCTCTCTTCATTCTACATTTCTACCTAGCTCTTAAACATCAACATGGGTTCCCCTGCTTTCTCTTGTGCAATAATACTGAAGCAGCAGCTTGTCATTGTGGCTGGAATAGCTCTAGTCCTTGTCCTAAGTTTGCATGTGGTAGAGGCTCAAAATTGTGGTTGTGCTGCGGACCTGTGCTGCAGCCGATACGGCTACTGCGGCACAGGCGACGACTACTGCGGCACGGGATGCCAAGCAGGGCCTTGCAACACGGCCCCCCTGACTCCCAGTACCAGTGATGTTGCGGTGGCGGACATCGTCACCCCGGAATTCTTCAATGGGATAATTGATCAAGCGGACGCTAGCTGCGCTGGAAAGGATTTCTATTCTCGGGCTGCTTTTCTGGATGCTCTTAACTCGTATGATCAGTTTGGTAAGATTGGTTCCCTTGATGATTCTAAACGGGAGATTGCTGCCTTCTTTGCCCACGTCACCCATGAGACCGGACGTAAGTCACTTCTTCTTCTTTTCTTTGAAAAAATCAAAACAAAAAATGATTGCCTAGCTTGATTACAAGTAAATACGTACGTGGTAAATTTTTTGACATGGTAATTGTGGTGCAGATTTTTGCTACATAGAAGAGATAGACGGGGCATCAAAGGACTACTGCGATGAGACTAACACGGAATATCCATGTAACCCGAACAAAGGTTATTACGGCAGGGGACCCCTCCAACTATCGTGGAACTACAATTACGGTCCTGCCGGAAAGAGCATCGGCTTCGACGGAGTAAACTCCCCTGAAAGCGTAGCCAATGATGCACTCATTACTTTTAAGACTGCACTATGGTACTGGATGAACAATGTTCGCCCAGTCATAGCCGAAGGTTTCGGGGAAACTATCCGAGCTATTAATGGTGCGCTTGAATGCGATGGTGGAAACCCTGCTACTGTACAGAAACGCATTGACTATTACGTGGATTATTGTAACCAGCTTGGTGTTGCCCCAGGTGACAACCTTACTTGCTAGGTAGCTACTTAGGCCCGGTTTGAGATTGTTGTGTTGTGAGAAGTATCACTACAATTTTGCTACATACGTGGTTGGTTTATTAACATGAAAATACTAATAATACGTTCCATGAATAATACGATCTATATTACAAACAAATTTATTTAGTTTGTAGTGCAGAGATTTTCCTTTCTCTTCTTAATATATAAATTTCCATCCTTTTAGCTTGGAATTTGCTCCTCATGATCTTTTCTTGAAACCATACTTTTTGCGTTCATAAAATAGATCTGTTCTTGCAGTTCCAAGATTCACAATCTTAGGACACCCATCTCTATCCTTCTCTAGCTGACTGCACTCTTTACAGTAATAACCATCAGAAATTCCGACCCCTCCACACACGACGCACCGCCCTTGGAACGATCCGTAGTTGCATTCATCGCAGATCCGAACAAGAGTGAAAGGACGCACCATAGAGTCGCACAACACACACTTACCATCACACTTTTCGCACAACCTTCCGATCGCTATTCCGGGTTGTTTTCGACACATTATCAGGTCCGGATGATGCTTCGCGGCCATAATTTCCAGCTAGCTTGATTTTCAAACTTCACTAGAATTTATATAGGAAATGATGGGCACCAGTTTCAGGCTTACTTGTTGGCCACGGATAAATGTCAAATGTATGCATATATAATATGTTATAACTAGCTGAAACATAAGAACGGTTTACTTGAGTGGAAAGGATTAAGTTCACTATCAACTATTAAATAATCATATCATGTTCCAGTGTTTAACAATGACTAAGCTCATTGTTTGGGTAGGCAAGTTGCGTGTTGGGACCAATTAGTAGCTTTAAGGACAAGTCATGAAATCATAGGGGACGCTGTGATTCTTGGAGGCCACTCAATCACAAAGGCTACATAGTACAATGACCTGCAAGAAATCTCTACTGTCGTACTAGCTAGCGGCTCCATTTGGTTGCTAACTCTAAATGGAGCCTTTTGGTACATCAAATATGAAGATTGACTCTCTAGACATAACTGTTAGTGACCTGATTATTTATAATATCATCTGAGTTAAATAGAGGGATAATTTGTTCTCTTCAACATTTACTCCGAGCACTCGTCTCTCTCTCTCTCTCTCTCTCTCTCTCTAACTTGCAGTATTTAAACATATTGTTTAGTTTATGCGCAGTTGGAGTTAGGTAAACCGTAAGCTCTAGAGCTTTTACTTATTCCGTATTAGATTACACATTACTCATATGTTCCCCTTGTTGTATACATGAGCGAATAACATTAACAATCTAGATTGAAAAAGACTCTTACAAAGTGATTCTCGGCTTCTCCAGCAGAAAAAACAATACCAAATACCAAATACCAATTGAGGTGTATGTTTTGAATGAAAATAATGAAGGCTAGAGGATGAGCTTTCTACTGGGTTCATACCTAAAAAAAATGTGCACTTATAAAATTAGCCTTTACAGCTTTCAGATCTTGTGCCCCTCTAGGTGGCTGGACGAGCAAGTTTGGGTAGGCTACCGCAATTAGGAATGGTGGTCGCTGGAAGGAGGATATAGATAGATCTGCTCGAGTTTGAGCTTGGGATCAGGTTCTTGGGCCTAGGTTAGGGCTCAAACCTAGGAAGGCTTAGATTTGGGATTCGGCTGAAACAAGGGAATTGGGTCTGGTTCTAAATTAGGAGTGGCTAGAGAACATTGGTATATATGATTTCAAGTCGACATAAGCACCTTTTGATCATGGGTAAATCAATAGAATTATCAATTTACTTAAAAATGAAAAAAAAAAAATAAGGAGACAAAGTAATTTCACGAATTTGCTTCTTAATTACTCAACAAAAGATGGATTAATTACAAAACACCACCCGAACTATGATGTTATTTTCATTTTCATACCTAACTATCAAAAACTTGCATTTTCATACCCGAAGTTTTATTTCGTTAGTATTTTGATACCCTGACCACTAACACCGTTAAATTTTAAGGGCATTTTTGTCATTTCAATAAATATATCATTTTTTACGTTTACTTTAACAAAATAATTTATTTTTTGAGGTTATCAAATACAAATAGAACAATTTACTTTAGCAAAAATTCAAAAAAAAAAAACTCCAAAATTAAATATTTATTTTTCCAACAATAGTGATAAAAGTTAGTAGAACTCTTGTATGTATATATATTTTTGGAGTTACATGTTAAGCAAAACAAAATAAAATAAATTAAAATATATAATTAAAATAAATTATATCAAGAAAATATCGAATATCCATAGAAATTTTATCAAATTTTATATAAACATGTTTAATCTATTTTTGGTTAAATATACCATGTTTATCCAATTCCCGCAAACAGATATACATAAATTGGTTATAACCTTACTGATATCTATTAGGCAGGTAAACACCATGCAGCTAATCATCCAATGTACTCATTTGATAGCTAGTGCGCAAATTTCTTTGCCTTGAGTGAAGAAATTACTAAAGTACATTCAAAACATGTATAGTAGAAATAAAAAGAAAGGAAGAGTACTGAAGCATGTACAGTACGTCAAGCGTATTAAGTTTGAACTAATCATGTTTTGCACTGCAATCTTTAGTTTAAGTTTGAACTAATATGCTGCACCTCAACCTGTATTTATCTTCCAGAAGGTTGTGTGTTTGGTGCAGGAAGTACCTGCGTTTTTAAGAATATTTATGAAATGACCAATGTGCAAACAATTTCTGCCTGAAAAAAAAAAAAATGTACAGTACGTCAAGCCATGATCCATTTCTGAATAACAACTTGCTCCATGATTTCAAAAGAACTTATGATTGCATTTGCAATTTTGCATGTGACTGGAATTCTTACTAATAGCTGCATTAACAAGATGTCACATTGACATCTCTCTATGAAACTCGACAATACTCGAAGCATCCAGATTTGAAGAAATACTGGGCGAAAAATAAGAACAGGAATACATGAGGAATAGCCATAGAAATCCCTATTCAAGAGGTCAAATGCTTTGGGGAGCTGGCACGTTGGATGGGAGGAAGATTTTAAATCCAACGGCTTATATTCATCTTGCTATCTATCTTTATCTTTTATACAAAGAATGGCAGAAGTAGCAGGCATTTGAAAGAAAGAAAGAAAGAAAGAGAGAATGGCCACAAATTTGGCATCAACTTCCAGTCTCAGTCTCAGTCTCAGTATCAAGAGTAGACGACCACCTCTCCTGGGTATGCTTTACTCTTCACCCCTAAATGCTCTGAACACAATGTTTATTATTAGTATGATCATGGAACTGGCGCATGTCTTTCTTTCGGTTAGGTTCCTATTCCGGGAAGAGGAATTATCGATGTCACAGTATGCAATCTTCAAAGCTACAACTTAGTACAACCACCCCCGGAGAGTTTAATCTAATCCACCGGAGAGATGCCATTGCCTTCCTTTTTGGTTTTTCAAGCTGCCTTGTCCTGGACTCATTTCAAGCCCAGGGAGCTGGGCTGCCCCCAGAAGAAAAGCCTCGACTTTGTGATAATTCTTGTGAACAACAGCTTGAAAATGTATGGTGAGATTGCTGCCCCCCCCTTTTACCTGCTTTGTCTTTCATTTGTTCTTCAACACTCAATCTAGGCAAATAACCTCAAACCTTTTCATGTTAATTCCCTTCAATGTCTTCTAACATTAAACAAGGGTCCTACTTTGAAGCTAGGGGCACTTTTTATGTTCACTCACAGAATTTCCAAGCGATGAATGCTTTGTATTTGACCAAAAATAAGAAACAATCTTGTTTGCTTAATCACTCAAATGCTTTGTCTGTGAAACATCTGCAGTTTACAATTTTTAGACAGAATCTAGTGTTAATGCCACTGTGACATTGCACCTGTGTTGTGATTCAAACCACAAAACACCCATTTTTTATTTTATTTTTCAACTTTAACAGCTCATATGATCAATACACTGGACATCAATCTAAGCATTGGATATATCTCCTGAACACGAAAACAATTTTGTTTGAGTTGAGTGATTTTATGTCTTTGAAGAACTTTTGCTGTTTATAAAAACTAACAACTGTATGCTCAAATTTGTCTCTTTTTTTTCAAGGTCCCAATGGTAACTACAGAGTCTGGTTTGCAGTATAAGGATATTAAAGTCGGTCAAGGCCCCAGTCCACCTGTTGGTTTTCAGGTGTGTAATAATTTTCATTTAGAAGTTCTTTTAATCTCAATCTCGACAAAATATGGCATTGTTTTCTTTCTTCCAAGCATGGTTATGGGTTTTAGGTTACACAGAGAAAATAAGGATATTAAAGTCGGTCAAGCCCCCATACATTTGTTCTGTTCTGAACTTAACTTGCCTGTGATAATTCATGAAACAAAGTATGTTATAATTTTGTCTATGGCTCCATTATATCTACTCTTCACCGTTAGCCATATTTATGGACAATTTTGCAATCCTTCAAAGAATGACATTATTATAGCATCTGCAGCTACAGGTGTGTGATACTTGCACTGGTCAATCTTCTCTCCACTCTTATGAGCTAAATGTAGAAATTCTGGTTGCTCTATAAAGATGGTGGTTCCCTAGTTAGATGGGGTTTGGCCTAGTTATGAAACCTATGATATCTGTAAAGTTTGGAGTTTCATATGTTTAGTATTGAAGTGTTGACATCTCTACAGAAAATGGGTCTTTGTTTGTACGTATATTGGTTTGCTCGAGTAATGAGCCAAGCTAGGACTTACTTTGCCTCCTGTAGTGGAATCGTGTTTCCCCTACATAGTATATGTTGAATTATATAATACTTGCCTGGCTAGTGATTATATTGATTGTGAAACCAGTTAAAAAGCATGTGTATATACTCACAATCTGCCAAGACCAGACCACTGTATTTTATGTTTCTGTCTTTTTAACTTTAGTATTGTCTGTGTTATACATGCAGGTGGCGGCGAATTATGTCGCCATGGTTCCGTCTGGACAAATATTTGACAGGTTAGCTCATTGTTAGAAAAAGAACTAAAAAATGGAGAAATGCATATAGACTACATCATTCCTTTTGATGATGAAAAACTGAGAATTTTTGAAGAAATAATTGAGTAAATAAATGTAACTTAATTAGAAGATGGAGAAAAATGGTATCTCCCCAAAATTCAGAAGATTCTGGTGCTGGAAACCAAAGTGAAGACACAAACATTGGTTTTTGTCCCATAATACTCTGCTTCTCCCTTCTATGATTCTCAAAAACCTCTGTATTTTTCACCAACAAAAAAGAATTACTGCTAGCACACTACCGGTTATTAGAACTTTTGTTGTGCTTATTGTAATAATTGAGTAATCCCACAAGGCCACAACCATATAACCTCACACGCAAAGGAATATGGTTTTACCGGTTGCATTCGGTTTGGATGCTCAAATTCTTCATGCTCACTTAACCCATTTTGTTAGGTGAAGTGTCAGACACATGCTCCATGTCCACAGTTTAAGTTACACACATGTTTGACTCGAACCACAGCACATATTGAGAATTGTATTTCATATTATAGAAAAATTAAACCCTTTGCATGAGAACTAATAAGCTCTTGGCATCCACTGCCAGTTGGTTGGGTTGGATGCTCCAATTTCTTCACATTGCCACTCTCAAAAGCTTTAAGCTTCTGGCATCAATTTCTTATTCATAGAGATTAATTTAATGTATGAGTGTTTCGGCTCTTACATAGAGATTTCTTTATTTTTTTCTCCTTTCTCTTTTCATCCATAAAACTTCATCTGCTTGAAATTATGTTGAAGTTTAGACAAGCTCCAGTTTCTGACTCTTATATTGTCTCTCCAATTATGCAGTTCATTGGAGAAGGGTCAACTTTATATATTTCGTGTTGGCTCTGGTCAGGTAAGGTCTATAAATCTCTCAAAATATTTGGTTTTCATCTATAAGACCACTCTCAGTCACCATAATCTGAACTGTATCACATATATGATACTGAGTCATGTTTGTGACTTACAGTTCAAATACTCTTGAACTCGAGCCTCTATTTGCTTCCTGAACAAATAATACATCTCATTTGGTTTTCCAGTACATAAATCAAATTAGAGGTTCATGTATAGCTGTTGTCTTGGCGATCCATGTTATGGTAAATAAAAACAAACCAAATAAATGAAAATTAGAAAACTGCAATTAACAAAACTTTTAAGGCACAGCGTTGATAACCTTTAGATCATTACATTTACATAATGGAACTGCTGTTTTAAGGATTGTTGCTGCATCTTTTGAATGAAATTGTCACATAATCAATTCGATGTAATGGTTTCACCTAAAAGAATCTAAATGAGAAGAACAGGTGATCAAGGGACTTGACGAAGGGATCTTGACCATGAAAATAGGAGGGAAGCGGCGGCTCTACATCCCAGGATCTGTAAGTTTTTCTTGTAATCTTAATATAAAGAGACAAACAGGGTATGCCTGTGTGTGTGTGTGTGTGTAATAAAAAAAATGAAGAAAGAATTGACTAAACGTGCTTGTCTGCTTAATTCCGGACTCTGAACTATTGTATTAATATCCCCTCTATAGTATCAATCTGAAGTCAAATTCTTCACAGTTTATAATATGTAATACATATGATTCTGCATACAAATTTATCATTACCAAATCAAATTTCAAGTTTACAACTGAAAATTATCATTCAAAAATTTTTGACATCTTGTAGCTGTTCTCTTCATGATGCATTTTCATTCTTTTGCTATTGAAACTTGTACTTTAAACATTTCCTTTTTTGCTTTCATTATGTATATCATCGAAAAAATGCAATTTTCTTTACCATGTCTGAACTTCAACAGACATGGTAATATCTGCATTTTTTTTTCCAATAAATCATGGTAATACTGCATCGAAATTCCCCAACGAGCTCATGACAATGATTATTGTAACATAACTGATTATGGCAGTTATAATATTTGACTGTGTTTTTACTGTCTTTCACTAGTTGGCCTTTCCCAAGGGTCTCAATTCAGCTCCAGGAAGACCAAGGGTGGCACCAAGTAGTCCAGTGGTTTTCGATGTGAGTTTGGAATACGTACCGGGACTTGAAATTGATGAAGAGTGAGAGAATTGGTACATCTGCTTTGTTTCTATATTTCTTGATTTATTACTACTATTTCATCTTTTAAAACAGGAGTGCATGGAATGTAAGCAATAGTATCAATTTGTTTATTATTTTAGGGAGCTGTATTGGCACCCTTCAGACCTTCAAAACAGTCATTGTCCACTCCACTGCTTTTTGTTATTGATGTCCAAACTGCACATATTTCGGTTTGAGATTCAGGAGATTATTAAGCCCTACGCGCAAATGAAGATCACACCTCCGCGTCCATCATGTTCCAATTGAGAGTTTATGACCATCCTTATGCTGCTGAGATTCTGAAATCCTATGATAATCTTGCCTATGTTAATAAGGATTTGCATCAATTTCATCCGCTGTCAGTTGATTTTTACTGTGCCGATAAGTTTATAAGGTTTCAGATCAATTTCATCCATTGTCAAATTGATTTTGATTGTGAAACACAAATTACTTTATCGTGGTATGAGAAGTAATCCGACATGTGAATGCCGTGTGGCCACACGGGTGTGCTGCGTCAAGTTGTTTACTTGTATAGCTAGAAAATTGTGAATTACACGAACGGTTCTTGTTGAACAGATTTGGTTCGTTCATTGTAATCATATAGTTTCGATACCTTAACGATCATTAATTTAGCTGAAATTGCAGAGATAATCATGTCATATATATCCAGATACTAGTTGGCAAAATCCGTACATTTTGAATAAATAAAGATATTTGGACCTGATGACAAGTTTAAATTGTTAATTTTCACATGAAAAAAATGGTTACATTGTCTATAAGTTTATAAGAACAGCACTTTATGACACTCGTATCTTCGTTGCTTCCCGACCAACATTACTCGGATCTATGGGTAATATCAAAACAACTTTCCACTTGAAAGCTGTTTTATCATTGTTCTGGGCCGGCCTATTGAAAGCCCAAAGCAAGAGTATATAAATAAACTTAGGGAAGTTAAACAGAAAAAGAGAGACCTAATAGAGGAGATCATGGATAGCGGGAGTAGCGAGCAGTCGCACAAGGCTCACAGGTCCCGGCAGTCGGGTGCCAAGGCCGACAAGAAGAAGAAGAAACCCCAGAAAGAGCAGAACCCCAAGGCATTCGCTTTCAGCTCCACTGTGAAAGCCAAGCGTCTCCAGTCTCGCGCCGTCGAGAAAGAGCAGCGCCGGCTTCATCTTCCCACCATTGATCGCTCTTACGGCCTCGACCCGCCTCCCTTTGTTGTTCTTGTCCATGGACCTCCCAAGGTACCATCCTTGCTCAGCCTCTTTCCTTTCATTCATTCTCTAATTTCGATTCGATTGTTATGTGTTAGGTTGGCAAGTCTTTGTTGATTAAGTGCCTTGTGAAGCATTACACCAAACATGATTTACCCAGTGCCAGTGTCCAAGGCCCTATCACCATTGTATCAGGGAAGCAGCGCCGCCTTCAGTTTGTGGAGTGCCCCAATGATATCAATGGTATGATTGATGCCGCTAAATTCGCTGATTTAGCATTGCTTCTTATCGATGGAAGCTATGGCTTCGAGATGGAAACTTTTGAGTTCCTTAATATATTGCAAGTTCATGGCTTCCCAAAGGTCATGGGAGTTCTCACTCACCTTGATAACTTCAAAGATGCAAAGAAACTCAGGAAAACAAAGCAGCATCTCAAGCATCGCTTCTGGACTGAAATATATGACGGTGCAAAGTTGTTTTATTTATCAGGTCTTATTCATGAAAAGTAAGTAATCAGTTTTCTCTATTTGTCATTTCATTATTCATGTTACTGCTCTTGTTGATTTCATTTTGTTCTTCTTTTGCCCATTTTTATCAAATAGGTACGTCAAACGTGAAATTCACAATCTCGCTCGTTTCATATCTGTTATGAAGTTTCATCCTTTGTCTTGGAGAACTGCTCATCCTTATGTTCTAGTAGATCGTTTTGAAGATATCACTCCCCCTGAGAAAGTGCGCTTGAATAAGAAATGTGATAGAAATATCACACTTTATGGTTATCTGCGGGGGTGTAACATGAAAAAAGGAACAAAGGTATTATGACTCTGTTCTTGCTTTGACTGTTCATATTTTTTATAATCAAAATATACTCAGTTCTATGAAGACCAGATCAGAGATTCAGAACTTGGTTCTAGCTTTAGATAGATTGTTTCAATGTTTTCCAACCAGGAGAGGGTTACAAGTACAATTTTCTCAAGTAATTTATATCATGGATGGTTATTCTAAAATATTCCTCTCATACTCTGGATTTTTGTTTGAACTCATTTTCAGATTTTTATTTTAATTACTAGAGAATCAGAATGATACTATCCAGGAATTTTTCTTGGTCTCTCTTATCAAGATTATTTTTATCAAATTTGTTTTGCTGAGACATAAGTACATTCTGTTCGACATTTATTTCTAAGAAATTGTTTCAGAGGTAACAGAGTAAAAAGAATTCGATTGAATGGAATGGGGAATGTAGCTTCGGACGTTCAGTTCATATTTAGATTGCCTTATTGGATGGTTTCTGAAGGTTTTAGGCTTTTAAATAACCTGTGGATTTATCATTTCTAATATTATTTTTCATGCCTTTCGAAAAGAAAAATATTATGTGTACTTTAAATCTATAGTTACAAGATTTATTACCAAACAATTTGTGAGATTGGATATAATGTGCCGTAGCATTTCGGACAGATTGATGGTTTAGTATAGGAATAATAAAAGTTCTAATATTATGCCTTTTAGTTGAAAACAAAAATTCTATGTAGGATTTATCACCAAACAATTTGTGAGATCGATTATAATGTGTGTAATCATTTTGGACAGATCGACTGTTTAGTAAAGAGATATAATAATGCATTTCTTAAAATTCGGTGTCTCACATTCCTTAATCCTATGAACTAGGTTTTCATTGATGTCCAGTCAGTTTGAATGACATATGTTTATGTTTTGTATATTGTCCATATTCACATAGTTGGTGATTACAGTTAATGTTCTGTTGTTTTGGTTGGAATGATGTATTTTTCTGATGTACATTTTCTATCAGATTCATATTGCAGGTGTTGGTGATTACAGTGTTGCCGGTATGACAGGCTTAGCTGATCCGTGTCCTTTACCCTCAGCGGCCAAAAAGAAGGGGCTGCGTGATAAAGAAAAACTGTTTTATGCACCTATGTCTGGGCTTGGGGATCTCATGTATGACAAAGATGCAGTGTATATAAATTTGAATGATCACTCTGTTCAGTTTTCAAAACAGGATGAAAAAGGTAAAGCAATGAACAAAGGTTGGTTTTCTTTTATGGGAAATTCTTCAATATTTTTATATATGACAAACAATTACCACTTTCAGGACTTAGTAACCTACTTTACTCTAAAGAACAACCTTATTGACTTAGAAGGGGGACTATTTCATGGTTACCATAAAGTGGTAACATGATTCCTCAAAGTGGTAAATATTACATAAAATAGAACACTTATGTGAATTATTAACGGACCTTAGCTTTACCCTTCTTTTCTATTCTTTTTGTGATTTTTTGAAGAATACCACATTTTGTTTCTAGTGCACTCAGTGTCACCATTTTGTTCTTAATGTGAAGTTGTCTTTTATTTTTTTAATTATTCACTAGACACATTTCAGTTCTTAATGCAATATGAAGTTTTTGTCCTCGTTTTCTACTTCCATCATTTTCATATGTTGAATACTTGGGTCTGTCTCACAGGAGAGCATGATGATGCGGGTGTGAGCATGGTTAAAAGTCTTCAAAACCCAAAATATTCGCTTGATGAAAAGTTGGAGCAGAGCTTCATTAACTTTTATGTCCAGAAACCGAAATCGGAACCTCAAAATGATAACAATGACAAATCCAGAGAAGGAGTTCGAACGATAGAGCCTTTAGAGGAACATCAGTTTGAGGAAGCGATGAAAGCTGGTGGGTCTGGTCAGGAAAGTGATGTTGAGGATATTGATGGCTCAGAATCAATATCTTTTCAGAATGATGGTGCTCATAATGTTGCAATAACAAAAAATGATTCTAGTGAATCTGATAGAGAAAATGGTGACGTATCAGATCGAGATGATGTTAATCTTAAAGGTCACTTGAAGGAACATGTTGAGTTTCATGATGGAAGGTCAAGGAGAAAAGTAATCTTTGAAAATGATCTTAATCGTACTGATATGGAGGTGAGCATAGCTTAATAGCATCATTATGGGCTGGTCATGGTTAGGTGGTACTAAAGAACCGCAATGTTTTATTTCTTTATAATCCTTTTATTCTATTTTGTCTTTACATTATGTTATCCTGGTGATAAGTTTTCAATTGGGGATTGCATGAATGCTTTTATGTTGTTGCACCTTTTACTAGATGGCTTGCACCATGATAAAAATACAAGCCATGATATTGGTCTATAATAATCTTTCATGCTTTATTATAGGATTCAGAAGAGTCGGAAGATGATGACGATGGTGGCGATAGTGATGCAGATAATCATACCTCTTCTGGTTCAGAGTCTTCAGAGGAAAATAGAGAAATCCATGAGACAGATGGTACATACTTCTATATCAATTTTTTTATGTAGTCGTGTTCCCAGTTTCTTAGCAAGAACTGTACTAAGGTTTGATAACAATTAAGGCCTTTGTACTCTGGTTGCTCTATTTTACAAAAGCCCTGAATACTATGGATTTGCAATGGATAAATTAAAAAATTTCATTCACCAATGGCTTATGCATTGTAATCTCTCAATTGTTGTTCCAGACTGCATTGAAAATGAAATTATCATTCTGTGCCTAATGTTTTACCCTTTTTGGCCTCGTACTAGATGACGTGGGAAACATAGCAAAGTGGAAAGAGTCTTTGGCAGGACGGACATTCTCAAGACAAACTACTAACCTTATGCAACTTGTATATGGGAAATCTTTGTCGGTTTCAACTAAAGCCAATGAAGAACAAGACAGTAGTGCAGATGAGGAAAGTGACGGGGAAGACTTTTTTAAGCCAAAAGGGGACGAGATCAAGGTTTGTTGTAGAGTGTGCTGTTTATAGTTTTTACAAAAAATGGTTGGTGGCCGTTGTTTGTTTATCATTTTCTTTGCCTGTTTATTGCAGAAACATACAGCAGAAGTAGGAAATTGCAATGTTGAGGACTCTTCCAAATTTACAAATCCTTCAATCAAAGATTGGAATGATAAAAAGCTTATAGAAGTTGTGCACGATCGTTTTGTCACTGGTGATTGGTCAAAGGCTGCTAAGAGAAATCAAGACCCGGCTACATTTGAAAATGAAGAGGAAGATGCTGTATTTGGTGACTTTGAAGATCTGGAAACGGGTGAGAAGCATGATGGATACAATGCTAATGATACAAGCAAAGTTGCAAACAAGAAGAAAGCTGGCTTAGATGAGGAAGAGCGGAGGCTTAAAAAGCTTGCTCTTCGTGCCAAGTTTGATGCTCAATATCCTTTTAACACCAAAGGTTTCTCATAGTTATCAACTATCTTATTCTCTTTTACCGTATCTTCTGCCAACAACCAAAGAAGAGTTCTTGTGGATTACATCTTCATTGCTTCATTTGTGTTTGGGTTAGATTGATGGGTTCATATTCAAGGTTCTTTGTTACATCACGTTTGTTCATACGTAACAGTCATATAGTGTAGACATGTAGTTGAACTCTCTAGTGTCTTGCATGTTAAACGGGAATTTCTTTTTTGACCTTGACTGTACCTACATATGACGATCCTGATACAAGTGAAGGGGAACCTGATGATACACAAGTAAGCCAGTTTGGACGAGATCGAGCAAAAGAAAGCAGCTATGTTGACAAGGTAAGTTTCTATCTTCGATCCGAGATCATTTCTATACTAACTGGTGGAGCTTACGCCAAATTCTTTCAGTTGAAGGAGGAGATTGAACTTCGGAAGCAAATGAATATAGCTGAACTCAATGACCTTGATGAGGGCACCCGATTAGAGGTAGAGGGTTTCCAGACAGGGACTTACCTTCGGTTGGAAGTTCATGATGTTCCGTATGAGATGTATGAATATTTTCATCCCTGTCATCCTATTTTGGTTGGAGGAATTGGTCTCGGGGAAGAAAGCACTGGATACATGCAGGTTAGTTGTAATTGAAAGTACTTATTTTTTGGGTCTTTCTATTGTTTTATGCCATCTCTCCATTTTCGGTTTGCTAATTTAAGAAAGCTGCCTAAATTTTTTATTGCGATAGGGTAATTTTAAACAATTAGAACTACTCACATGCAGGTTAGTGTAAAGTACTTATTTTATTGGGTTTGGTTTTTATTGTTTTTTCCCTTGGCTCTCCAGTATGCTCTGCACATTTAAGGCTGCTGATAGGGTTACAGGTTACTGGAAATACTAGATAACTTGAGACACAGTAGGTGATTGGATGAAAGCTAGAGTATGGTAACCCATAGGTGGTTTTTTTTTTCTTTGAAAAGAAACAACAGTTTATCCTCAATTGTCCCTAATACAAACTGGACATAGAGCTCTAGACTACAACTCAAATGTCCCTCAATTCTCTGAAGATCTGCACAAAGCACAACATTAGGGATAGAAACAGTTGTGTTTGTCTCTTTTGGAGAATATACCAGGTAGTCACCCTCCCATGTCCACAAGACATTTTAACACGTTGACCTTACTTGTGCAAAGGATTTTTGCTCCAACAAAGACCGGATCTGAAGTGTCACTAATTAGGAAACTACGAAAATTTGCAGGATAAATTCTAAAACTCCCATCTCCTTCTTATGAAAGATTTATTCCTGGCTGATAAGTTCCTAATTCTCAGGCCTCCTCTCACCTTTCTTTTAAGCAACACAATCTTCCACCAAACTTGTCGATCCCTCTTACCTCCTCCACCTCCATTACATTCCCACGGGAACTGGAAATAAAGACTCTAGAACTGCTTGAATTAAATAGCCTCTGCCCTGTCGATTAAATAACCTTTTTCAAATTAATTCTCTTCTCAACTTTTTCTACAACTGGATTGAAAAGTGTAATTTCTACCTTTTCTTTTCTAACTATTAGATCTTCATCAATTTACAATCCCATGCTCTCTTTTTAAGTCTGCTTAAGAGATCCACCACAAGTGTATTGGGGATCACCTTGTCTTACTCCCCTGAAAACAAAAAGAATTCTTGATCTTTCTGTTACTACCAAATATGAAAAAAAAAAATTCTTCTTGTCTACAAATTTTAGATTTGTCTACTATAGTTTCTCCTTCCAAGTCCAAAACCTATATTTTCCAAGATGTAATCTAAAAAGTTCAACGCAAACAAGGTAGGTTTATGACAGAGATGCCTTTCCTTTGGAACCTCTTTTATTGTTAATTGTACATGTTACTGTGTACTGCCCAATTTTACTGTGGTCATAGGCTTTCTTGAGATATATTTAGGGCTCGTTTGGCATTGCTGTGACTTAAAAAACAAAAAACTGCAGCTGCTGTGTTGTGAAAACAATCAGATGTTAATTAAAACAATTTTGTGTTTGGTAAATATTACTTTCAAAAGTGCTGTTAAGGTATTAAAATATTATTTTCCTGTGTGTTTTTAATGACAGCAGCTTCTAAAAGCAACCTTGAGGTTGCTTCTAAAATATGCTGTCAGTGACCTGTAAATTTTCAAAAAAAAAGCTGCTTTTCTTGAATTTACCGAACACTGTTAAATAAAAAGTTTTAGATAGAAGCTGATTTTTTAGAAGCAAAAAGCAATCCCAAACGGGGCCTTAGATGACTAGCTGGTTTTTTTTTTCCTGATTTGGTTGACCATCTCATGAATGACAGAAATTGCAACTAAAATCTTTCTCACTTATCTCAAGGCACACTTGATGCAGTATACTGACTGCCAAGACACCAGGATCAACAAGCTCTACGGCTGAGGGCTTTAAACACACAAATAACACTTGGAATTAGGAATCACTCCAAGTTCTCTCACCCAAAACTAGGCTTCTCGGCTATTCTTTCATAGGCAACTCAGAAACACTGATAATTAACATAACATGACCAGCCATTAGGCACGTACACTTATATATGCTAGAGCTGACACTAACTAGCATTAAAGACTCATTAGGACTCTTAAAGTTCCAAAACTGAAATATAAAAGACCTAATAAAGGAAATCTTAAAACTTCTAAAATGGAATTGAAACCTGAAAAGACACAAGAAGCTTAGAGAATTCTAGAATCAGACTTGGCTTTCCCTCCAATCTGGGAAAATTATATTGAGAGCTAGCAATCAGGCCATATGCAAAGGGAATGATCAGGTGCTCTCTTTTTCAATTTCTTTTGCTCATAAGCCTTAAAAGGTTTGACTGTGATGTCCTCACCAACAGTAAGCATGAGAATTAGTATCACCCTAAGCATGGTTGACTGATTGTTATCTTGTAAATGTGATTTTATAATAAAAAATCTGAACATATAAGTTCCTAATGCTGTCTACACATGCAAACGGCTATAGATTGTAATGTGTTTCCTCATATGAGCAAGAAGTGCAGGGCCAACCTTACTTGAAAAATCACATATTTTGTTCATAGTAAGCACTTTGTAGTACAATAGCATGTTTTGTAGTTGAGTGATCAATAATCTTATAATTGGAGTTCTCATCTTTTGCCATGTTGTGTTATGTTCTACCACAATCTAAGATTTTAGATAACAAATATAATCTTAACTTTGAAGTTCCTGATACTGTCTAAACATGCAAAGGGGCTATAGATTGCTCAGATGTGCAGGTCCAACTTGATATAATAGCTTGTTTGTAATTTAGTGATCAACTAAACTTCTCACTTGTAATTTTTCATTTTTTGCAATGTTCTGTTCTTATATGTTCTACCAGGCCAGGTTAAAGCGGCACAGATGGCACAAGAAAGTGCTAAAGACTAGTGACCCCATCATTGTATCTCTTGGGTGGAGGCGTTACCAAATAATTCCTGTTTATGCCATTGAAGATTGCAATGGAAGGCATCGCATGCTTAAGTACACTCCAGAACACATGCATTGCCTGGCAATGTTTTGGGGTCCTCTTGCCCCTCCCAATACTGGTCTGGTTGCTTTCCAAAATTTATCAAACAATCAGGTTTGGACAGCTTTGTTTTCTGTTTCTTTTAGTTTTTTTGTTTTGATAGATATACATTTACACGTACTATCAGATGGAAAACTTTGTCAATATAACGACAACTTAAGGTATTAGATCCAATGTCAAGTCTATCTTTTGTGTTGCTTTCATTGATCATCATAATAAATAATAAAATAATGTGCACATTACCGAAACATTGGCTCAACAGTTATCCATTTGCTATTTGGGCCCGTTTGATTTCTGGGATTAACCGGCACTGTGCTAGACAAGAGGTATTATATTCATTGAACTGTGTTTTCTTTGAAGTAGTGCTAAACTTTACTGGTACTGGGTAGCACCGGTTCATTTTCTCAACCTCCTTTCCTCACCTTATCTAAGGGCCTTGAAAAGTTGTACCCACAATAAGACAAACTAAACCTGTTAAAAAGCAGCCATTTGTTCTCCCCTTTATATAATCAACCTGCACTTATTTCTTCCTTCAAATCTGCAAAGCATATTTAAGGGCACTGAAAAGTTGTACCCACAATAAGACAAACTAAGCCTGTCAAAAAGCAGCCATTTGTTCTCCCCTTTATATAATCAACCTGCACTTATTTCTTCCTTCAAATCTGCAAAGCATATTTAACAGATAAGAAAGAAAAAAAAAGAAAAATTGGAAAGCATGAGAACCCATCCAAATTTGTTATTCTATCTCTGCATGACTCCCACACTCTGATTTTGGGCTAATTTTGGATGGGTATCTTCACTATCTTGTATTTGGGTAATCTGCAATTCAATAATATTTGGGTTGTTCTTTAGAAGTTTTTAAGGTGGTGTTTTTATGCTTGTACTTTCAGTTTTGAAAATGAAAATGAGATGAAAATGTGTTTGGTGAGACATTTCTCAAAACATGGAAATTTAAAAATGAAAATTTTTACAACTTTTACAAAGAAAAACTGTAAACATCAGTTTGACATTTTCACTTTTTCATTCTTGTTGTTTAGAAAATACAGAAAATATTAAACTACTGGCTACATTTTCAATATTGAAAATGACATTCTCATTTTTATTGTTAAAACATTACTTTTGAGAATCGGTTTCAAAACGTTACCAGACAGGCCCTTATGCCTTTGGAGTTTCATCATTTTGTATATTGGAACTGCATGAAGTTATTAGTTGAATATCTCTGAGGTTTCTTGATTTGGGGCTATTGATCAGTGCTTTTTGGATTTTATTCTTATAGTTTCATGGTTTTTTCTTTCTGTCATTTAGAAAGTATTTCTGGAAAATTGACTAGTTCTGCTTCTTACAACTGTTTAGAACTTACTGTGGCAAACATGGGACAAAGTTAGTGTTAGTTAAGTGAACCTACACCAGGAGAGGACGATTTTTAAGTAATCCCCTCTGCAACTGCAAGGAGAAACAAAGCCCCCTCTGGTTTGTAAACGATCCTGGTAGGGGATCTGAAATGAAATGATCTGGTTCATAGAATAGCATTGGTGGTGTAGATGATACTTACTGGAGAACTAAAAAGAGATTGACCATAGCATAGCGGTGATGGCGGGTCCAAAATAGATCTCTATATTAAGATAGTTTGGTGCACAAATGCAATGGTAGAATCTCTGTTATTTCTTTTCTGAATACTAATTCAGTTGAATACATTCTTACTCTATAACAAGACAGATTGGCCTGAGGGGAAACATGCTCTCTTTGATTTAAGTTTTAAGATGAATACAGGTCCACCATCCCAAAAGTTTGTGAAGGAAACTGGTCATAGTAGAGTCCACAACTGATAGAAAGCAGCAGCAAGTACAGAGAATTTTTCAGTCTAAGCAACATAAAATGAAAAGACATTGTACCAAACAAAGAAAGAAAGAAAATAAAAAGAACAGACTGAAAATCTTAAATTACAATGCCTCAACTCACTCACTGCTCCTTTTCAGTTCCACAATAGCAGATTATGAGCAAAAAGTTCATTTGCATCAACATCATAGAATTCTCAATGTTCCTTTTATTTCGTCCAGTTCAGCATCGTTAGTTGATCAAAGGAATCCAGATTTCTGTTCTATATGTTTTCAAAAACAAAATGTAGTGCTCCCTCATGCCAGAGTTATTTATCTTAGTTTTATCTCATGTTCTGATAACAAGCATGCTCTTTATGGTGTTCCTGTTTGGTTGGCCAGGCGACGTTTAGGATCACCGCCACAGGAGTTGTGCTTGAGTTCAACCATGCATCCCGAATAGTGAAGAAACTCAAACTAGTTGGTTACCCTTGCAAGATATTTAAGAATACAGCACTTATAAAAGATATGTTTACCTCAGATCTTGAAATAGCTCGATTTGAAGGTGCTTCTGTTCGAACAGTCAGTGGCATCCGAGGGCAGGTGAAAAAGGTATGGATCATTTTGGAATATCTATCTTCAGGCTCTTATCTCTGCTGAAGTTATTTTGTTTAGGAATCTGTTGGTTGCATTTTCTTTCAAAAGATACTCAAGTGATAGCTATTGATTCACAAAGTCATAGGTTGAATCTGGCATTGAATCATTGTTTAATAGGCTGTCAAAAATATTTTGGCATCTAATACTGTTGCACTGGCATTGTGACCAGACATCTTTTTATATGGTCTGTAATGTTGATTAATTTTCAATGATCTGGCCAGGCTGCAAAAGAAGAAATTGGTAACCAACCGAAAAAGATGGGTGGACAACCTAAGGAAGGAATTGTTAGGTGTACTTTTGAGGACAAAATTAAGATGAGTGATATTGTGTTTCTGCGCGCGTGGACTCTGGTTGATGTTCCTTGCTTCTATAACCCATTAACCACATCTCTGCAACCCCGTGATCACACCTGGCAAGGGATGAAAACTGTAGCTGAGTTGAGGAGAGAACACAATATTCCTATTCCTGTTAACAAAGATTCACTCTACAAGGTATGTCATGTAAAGATGAGCAGTGCAGTGGCACACTCCGTTTGACAAATAGTACTCGTTTACTTAACTAAATTTGTCTGATTGATTAACTAAATTTTTCTTGCTTGCTCAACAGCCAATTGAAAGGAAGCAGAGGAAGTTCAACCCACTGGTGATTCCCAAAGCGATACAAAAAAATCTTCCATTTAAATCAAAGCCTAAGGACACACCGAGTAGAAGAAAAAAACTTCTTGAAGATAGAAGAGCTGTTGTGAGGGAGCCTCATGAATTGAAAATATCTGCTCTGGTTCAAAATCTTATGTTAATCAGATCTGACAAGGTATTTATACTAATACTGTCTTCCCAAACATCATTATCGATGGTCAAATTTGTTATAAATCAAATTGGGTGCTGATACACAACTAAAAGAGGTTTTCACATAACTGAGTTTTCTGTAAATCTACTTGGTAAATCAATAACTATCTAGAAATGTTTTATTTCCATTGGCCTACGTATCGGTGTGTTTATTGGTCTTGGTAATTAACATAATAATTACGTGATGTGTGGTGAATGTATAATATACGGTTTTCTAGTTGTAGATTGTGTAAATTTTTTACGGACTTTTGAAAGTTAATTGTGTCAACTTCACATGGTCTTGCAGTTAAAGAAGCGCAAGATAAAGGATGAGAAAAAAAGAAAAGAAATTGAAGTACAGAAAGCCAAAGATGAGCAGGTGTCAAGAAAGCGCCAGAGAGAAGAACGACGAGAGAGATACCGGGTGCAAGACAAAGCTCAGAAGAAAATGAGGAGACGTGCCGAGGACTGATGGTAGTCTGCAACAACTTTTTAATTAAATCGCAGTATGCCTTCAAACAGCAGGGCTAGAAGTAGAAGCATGAAGAACGCAAATTTGTTGCAGTCTTGGATTTCATGCTGGGTCAAAGACGTGATTAGGATATATCCATTTACTGAGTCATGGACCAAGCAAGAGCGCAATATTTTTTTTTAATTTTTTATTTTTTTTTGAGAGAAAGCAAGAACGCAAATTCATTCTGTTAGCATGTGAATTGTGTTGGTATTAGTTTTTTTTTTTATGAGGAAGTTGGTATATTGAGAGCAAACATATTTGGATTATTGTTGTACCTTTTTGTTTTGTTTTTCGTTCTAGAACGAAACCTATTTGAATGGGAGCTTCTATATGACTCGTGGTTGACTTTCAACTCATGTCAAACTACCAATAAGAACTTGTCCAAAAACAAAATTGGTTTTTCCTACTCCAACCTTCTCTCTGATGGCCAGTTGAAAATCAAGTTTGGGATCCTACCATTGGGAGTTTAGGAAGTAGCAGTTGTTGGTACTTCAAGTATACGATGTTGAAGTGTGACTAGCTGTTTGTTGGTACTTCCTAAGCATAGGCTCCGGTCTTTTTCCTTTTGCCACTGTTGTTGAGTTTAACGGCAGCCTTGGAACGCTCGTGGCTATCAGGATACCTATGGTACCTGGTGGTGATGGCTTGGCAGAGGGTGGCCGGAAGTTTGTGATATAGCTTTCGTCTAGAGGCCACAATTCGGGCTTGTTCCTTCCATCTACTGTCAAGGCGGGAGATGCCGTGATAGAAGTGATGTTGCGCGCGCTTGGCATATTTGACAGTGTTGAGAGTTAGCTGAGGCGGCGGTGTTGTTGTAGATGTCACCAAACTGGGTCTTACTGGGAGTCATTTTCACCCTAGACATTGGGAGTTGTTTTGGCCTACAGGGCAAGGGTTCATGTCATTTTGAGCTGCAATGGGGGGATTTTAATTTTAATTTTGGTCCGAGTTAGCTAGTAGCTTTCTTGTTTAACAAGGGTGCTTATCTGTTTCAATGCTAGTCTAGTATAGGTTGAGGGACTTGAGGCTACGTAAAACATGCTTTATGGTCGTCCTAGGGGTGCTTACTCATTTCTTAAGTTCCATAAGTAATACAATCACAATCCATAGGTCGTGAAATTGTTATTCAAAATTGAGGACCCAAATCAACAACCAATGAGAAAATAAAATAAAATAAAAAAATAAACAGTAAACGCTACAACTCCACAGCTCAATTTGTTCAAAGATCCTAAATTTACAACATAAGGATTCAATTCAGGTCGAGCTAAATTGGTTTTGAAGATCACATGCATGCACAAAAGGCAGCCAATGCAAAGGAAAAGAACCCAAAACTGGACTGTCAATAGTTTCAAAGACTGCAACTTATAGCAGTGAATTGGATGTGAAGTTGAGGAAAGCAATCACACAACCCAGACCATATACGTATCAACCACATATAAAGATCACCACCGATTTGAAGCAGAAAAGAAAATAGGCAAACAACAGTTACAACGCAAAGTGCAGAACAGAGTCAACAGACCCTCTGAATCCAATCAAACCCAACAAAGACTTCCTGTTTCTCCTCTGTGCTCCTGAAACGAAGAACCCACCTAGATCTAGGAGCGCAAAGAGTCCTAAAGCATTCGGTTCGGGTGAGGAATTAGTTTGAGAGGAAGAAGCAAGGAGAGGGAGAGAGAAAGAAAAAGAAGTCGGTCTGAAAGGCTGGGCCGAAGGGCAAAAACCGTCTTTTCACAGGAAGCTTGTAACAGTGTTGCTATAGAAATCTGAGAATCATGAAATAGTACATAGAAAATTTAGCAAAACCATGCATTCTCTCTATAGATAAAACTGCTAAGCAACTCTAACTCTAACAGGTCTGTTAAGCTTTTTTATATGAATGAGAATTAGAGTGCTATACAGCTACTCAAGATATACAGGAGACATCCACACCAACTTCCAAACGCCCCTAATTCAAACCAGATCTACTTAATCACCCTCAGCTAAACATGTTCAGTACAATAAAGACCCCAAGACCAAAAATGAAATAATGGTTACAAGCAATTGCTGCCCTCCACCACGACAGCCTGCATCAAAACATGTGATTTTAAATATTAGACATTTCAGCGGTGATAAAAAAAAGGTCATGGGAAAAGGAGAAAGAACTCAAAGGGAGGCCGATTCAAAGAACCTAGACCAAATGCATCATTTAAGATAAAATTACTATAACGGAAAACAGTTTTAAGCACATCGCAACAGTTTCAATATATAAGAACTAAGATTAAGACTGAAAGAACTTGACATTCCAAAAAAGCCATAATCTGCAAGATTAATGATGTACCAGGATTTTTAAAAGTCTCCGATGTTGGTAGAGCGGGCAATGACATCTCTGCAAAATACAAGAGCAGTATGAGGATGACGATTTTATATAAGACAAATCTTCTATTTACGTCCCAGGGAAAGAGAAACAAAAGTTATTCTTGATTACCGGGGCCACAGAGGGACACTGATGACATTGAGGACGACGAAGGCCATGGTGCTGCAATATTATCACTTAAATCACATGTAAAGCTGAAGCCAGTTGAATTGTCAAACATCACATCTGCAGGCAGGCTTCTAAGTAGGCATCCTGCAATTGAACAAAAACATAAATGTTAGCATCAAAAGAATACTACTTTTCAATTCTATTCCACCCGAGTGAATTATGTTCATTGCCATCAAGCAAAATAAGGGAACAAAAGATCCAAGATATACAGAAACACATGCATTAACCATCGGAGCTAATTGACATCCAAATATTCAATTTCTAATACGTTCCGACTTTGAAACAAGCAATGACAAATAAGACATGAATAATTGTGAGGTGCAGTACTCAGTGACAAATAACTACTGGCGAGTAAGAAATGCTAAGTACAATATTGGATATAAAATAACTGCAACAAAACAGGGAAAGTACAGAAAATAAAAATGGCATACCTTGTTGACCATATGCTGCTCAAGCGCCCATAGAGATCCAAGAAAAGAAGAATAGATTAGATGCAATAATGGAATGAAAGGTCGAATTTTATACAAGAATGGCAAGCGGGATATATACCTTGAATGCTGAAGTCTTTTAAATCAACATCACAAAGCTCGTAAATATTTGTCATTACCCCGCCTTTCCTCAATAAAGAACCAAATACTGTGGCACAAATTATAGCTTGTCTGTTTGTAATCAACATTTGCTTCTGTATTCCTGCAATGTAGGTGTTTAATGAGCTACAGCAGGAAGGACTTGGGGCAGCAACATTGCGGCATGCTTTAATTACTTCCAAAGGCTGCTTAAAATCTAAAGGACAAACTGCAAGCAAGAACAGTAAAAATCAGAAACGGTAGTCAAGGAAAGCATACAACAAATAGCCATGAGACTGTTTCAATAAAATGAAAAATCAATAACAGAGTTACTGACAAGTTGATTAGATGTAAAAACTAGAAAGACTGATATAATTCATTATTTTGTTTTTGCAAGGTTTATAATGATTTCTTACTGCAGACACCTGCTAATTCCTGGATTACATCTCATAATACTGCACTCTAATTCATTTATGTACAAGCCCTAAACTGCAGACACCCGCTAATTCCTGGATTACATCTCATAATACTGCACTCTAATTCATTTATGTACAAGCCATAACAAGTCATAGATCCTTATCTACAAAAAAAAAAAAAAAAAAAAAAAAAGACGCTGCATTCTAATTCAAGTTTCATGTATGAATATGGTATAGTGAAGCAATATGGACCAGCTTGTCCTTGTATTACCATAGGTTAGGTTTGTGAAACTATCATTGAAAACACAACCAACTTCTAGATTATAAAAAAACAGTAAATTGTTTAAAAGATTTATGTCTTGAGACAATACTGAGGACCAATTTATGTATGACACTAAAAAAAATATCCAAAAGACTAAATAACAAAAAGAGAGATGGAGTCCAAAGTAAATCAAGTTAAAATGCCAAACATTACCTTTATTGACTTTGCAGGCAGATAATATTCGAAATGCAGTATTTACAACATCTGACGGGAGTTTCCTTGAAAGATATGCAAAAACCACTCCTTTACAGTCACTTGGAGTGTCGATATGATTCAGCTCACCAACCAAATTTTCATTATCATCCAACATCAATTGCTTCCCGGAGATCTGAAGCGCCGCATCCATGATTGCAGGTTGACAAATTGGTCGGCAGCACTCTTTAAGAGGATCAACAGCTGTGCAAGCCTCTAGTAATCTGCTTGTGTTTACTGTTTTTTCAAAGGTATCAACATCCCTCACTGGACAGGACCCACCAGTAAGATTTGAAGATTTTACAGAGCAAAGTGTAGGTATGGTACTATTTGCACCCCTACTGGCTAAGATACTGATTATATCTGTAAAACAATCACTTGCTACAGAATTTTGCAAAACCAACTTAGCCGAGTTATTCAAGCTGTAGAGACCCTGGAAGATGCGCATCAAACTATTGAACTGTGGACAACAAATTACATTCCCTACAAGTGCTGACAAAGGTTGAGAACAATCAGAAGCTGTTTTTTCGATGATACTCGACATAGCGGAGAAATTGACAGGACATTGCCCAGTTAAAACAGGCTCATATCGGATCGGAAATGTAGGGTACATTGGCGGAAAGGGTTCGTCAGGATCTGGATAATGTGGAATAACTGCAGGTGATATTTCTATAGGACCAAAAATTCCACTAGAAGGTGGTTTAGCAAGCTCTGGCATTATAGGAACATGACTTTGCTCAAAGACGGTCTCTGATGCCACAGCATCTTGAAAACTGGATAACCAGATAAAGAATAATAATAGCTGACAGCACAAAGAACCTGCAATCACACAAAAATGCCTACCTTCAGCAAGGAGTAGCCAAAACGTAGTAATTCTTTCCCTACAGAAAGTAATCCAAGTACTAAAAAGGACAATAAAGATCTTATATTGAAACACATGCATAATGCATGAGAAAGAGAATAACATCTTCAGTCAAATCAGGACCCTCCTTTTTCTTATGTATCATTCATCTACAACTTGCTAAATGATTCGAAACCAGAATTTCTTCATCTAATTATGGATCGAACCAGGTGGCTCTCCTCTCCCTCACTTACTCTTTAACTAATACACCACACAGGATCAATGAAATGCTACTGTCCTTTTGTGTTTACTCATACACATCAACATCTCAGCAGATCCATGCCAAAAAGAAAATGTAATGTTTTTAATACGGCCACCCAAAAGACTGTTTCAGGAATTAGGCATATACCCCAGTGCTTCAAACCGAGATAGAAGAGACATAACTATCATATGTTTCTTAACTCCCTCCTGTCAACCAATGGAAACAGGGAAAAAAACAAACAGAGATTAAGGCTGGTAGAGATAGCCAAGTGCAGACGGAGCTTTACAAAAGTGGATAATCATTCGATTCCAGTTACGCATACAAGATATATCAAATTCCAGGTTGCCGAGTCCTCGAAAATAGGACCAAGCTCTTTCTGGGCAGCATTCTACTGACAATCACAACAACCTATGATGCAAATTTTCAAACAATAAAAGAAATGATGAAGGAAGATCTGGAAGAGTCATATGAACAGCTTTGTGCTAGTGTCGCATAGAAACCAATGAAAAGAAAGAAAATGAAGGCGAACCTTTAAGATGACTAAGAGTGTGACAACAGTCCATCGGTCCCCTAGCCTTCCGGTTTCATTGAAATTTACACCAACCCAAACTCACATCAGTGCCCTGTGCCATCTTCAACTATCAGCCAATCATAAGTAGATCCTGAGTGTCGATTAAGAGATATGTTGAACCTGAAGAAACGGAAAACTACCTGAAGATGTTGAACCCATACAGCATAGGATCTGACTCAATTTCAAAACCCTAAATCGGAGCTCAGTTCAAGTATGACCGACCGTAGACGACACCAGTCTTAACTTTAGAGTTGCGACTCCAACTCACTCGGGTCTTTTTTATCTTACTTGTTTCGGAAAATGTTAAAGGAGTTTCTATTTATTCCTCAAAAATGCCACTTTACTTTTTTCTTTTCTTTTCTTTTTTGGTTACAAGGGGTGCCTAAAAGCCTAAAAAAGCACAGCAAAAATGCCACTTTACTTAATGGACCTTTAATATGTTTTTTACAAAAAAAAAAAACCAAAATGTTATTCAGAAAAAGAAAATTCAAAAATTTTCTATAAAAATAGAATAATTTATATATATATGTATGTATATATCTTATAACTAGGCTTAGGCTCGAATCGGTATATACTCGGAATTCAGTACCAAGCCCGAGCCTGAAATACTCGGGTCAGGCCAGTTCAGGGTTTTTAAAAAAACTAAACTCAAAAAAGACCGAGCTGAATTGAGCATAGTTGGGCTTTCGGACCTAGCCTGATTTGTTGGAAATGGTGTTCTTCTAACTTAGATCTCATCTAGAAACTTCCTCATGTCTTTTCGTCGAGAATCTTCATGTTGTTGTTGGGATCTAGGGATGGATGTGTTGATCAATTTAGGGTTTAGGGATGCCGGTGAGGTAGCCTATTGGTGATGTCAATGATGGAGGCATTGGCCTTACAGGTGACAAACCACGACTCCATCTTCAACTTCTTATTGTTGGACTAAGGGAGCGCTTGTTCTTATCATCATCATCATCATCAACTTCAATGCCCTTTGATTCAGAAGAAGAAGGAACATTTTCTTTTGTTCAGGAATTTGCCAAATTATGAGGTAAAACCATGAATCGAGGAAGATGTAGCATATTTGCCAGATGTAGCATATTTGTCAGATTCTTTGGTGAAGCTGGAGCTTTATTACCATTAAACGCAACGAAAAGTTCATTAACTATCGTTGTATGGATGAGTTCGAGTTATCTTGTGGATTAAAGAAAGGAGGGTAAAATTTAGGTTGACATTCAAATTATTGAAGTTATTTCATTTTAATTAGACCTAACAAGAACAAAATCACGCTTTGTAGGATTTGAACCTACAACGTCGGGTTTTGGAGACCGACTTTCTACTGAACTAAACTAAGAGCGCTTTCTTGCTAAGTTATTAGTAGATATGACTGTGAAGAGAAGTGTATAATTCTATAACCAGCTTTACTATTGTTTGATCGTGACTAAAAAGAAAGAAAAGAAAGATCTCTACCGTTTGATTCTGGAGGTAGCTTGATTGGATAAGAAAGAAGTGACAAATGGCGACAAGGGGCGATCTTTGTTCTGTTGTAGGTTGAAAGTTAAGGAGGGTGAAGTGAAACCAACTACTAAGGTAGTACCCTACCTATGAGCTAGTGGGCAGATTTCCTACTTGCTTAATCTTCTCAATGAGTTCAAAGGTCTGTATTTCAAGCGAAGTGGAAGAGATATTCTTTGGTTCATGAAGCTCAATTTTGATACAGCTTTTAACCACTTTACTAGTAAGACTGGTTTTCGAGGTCTTTTTCATGGGCATGAGGGTATCTATCACTCTCCTCAACATAATGACTCCTTGCTCGGCTTGAGTACCATGTTCAATTAGAGATTACTAACATGCTCATTTCCGGGCGCTCAATTTAAAAACCCTTTTTTTTATCAGAATGTAGTATTGGCAAATATGGTTCGATCAATCCGGGGACTTCAAGGGCACTCATGCAGTCACGGTTACACTAAAGAGTCAGTAACTATAAGTCATTCATTTACAAATATACATATGGTACAATGTAACAAGGGGGTTTGAAGGTTTGTTCTATGTTCCTAAAAACAGAAAATAAGATATGTATTCATTCAACATTGCAAACAGAGATAAACTCGAATTCTACCACACATCAAGATCACGTCTCATTCCTCATTCCAGCAAATCCGGTTATCATGCAAGTTCTTAACAAGAGAAACAATCTCGGAACACAAGCCTGAAGAGGACATGCATTCCTTTAATTCTACTTTCTTTATCACCTAAGCACAGAGAAGTCTAGAACTTAGATTATTTCATGTAAATTGCTGCATTCAATACTGAAGAGTACTTGTCCACAATAAACACGAATCATTAAGAATTATAGAATTGAGATTGAACAACAATGCACATCCGAGAAGTCGTAAAATGCATTTACTGTAGTTTACGTTTTCAACTAATACATAGTTTCCACCACTTAGAGAAACATACTTACTTGAAGAAGCTTAGCATGAATCATGGCAATAGCTATCATGCATTCTAACTCTTTAATTTAAACAAAAACAAAAACTTTCAATCATTAAAACTCACAAGATCGGATCGCCAGAAAATCATTAACGAAACATCAATATGTTTTATAAAATTCTGGTTCTATTGAAAACAAGAACAAGCAAAACATGCTTCCAAATCCTAAGTTTAGCACACGAAACATACCTATAAATTTGTAAAGAAAATCAAAACAAAGTAAAGGTAATGTTTACACTTTATCAAGTCTCCAAGGAAGCTTGTGGACATCAAAAGGATGCTTGACTTCAATGCTTCAAGTCTCCAACGTTGCTGCCTTCATGGAGAAGTCCTTCAAAGTTTAGCGAAAGAGGCAAAATCTTGATAAAGGAGAGGGAGAGGCTGCTGCTGCTCTCTTATCCCTCTAGTTTTTAATGTTAATGAATGATGCTTTGAGAAATACACAAGGCTGTCCTTATATAGAGAAAATCTTGGTGAAACTTCTCTTCAAAAATGATGTGGGACTAGGTGCACATATTTGACTTTTCTCCTTTAGGTGCACATGTTTGACTTTTCTTCTTTCCTTGGATTGTTTGGGTCTTCTTTTTGGCTTTCTGCATTTTTCTCTTCCATCATTTCACTACTTGGGTCATCTTTTGTCAATTAAGCTCTTATTGCCTCTACAATCACAAAACATGTCAGAAATGATATTATTAAAGAAATAACATGACCAAATAGGGTAGGAAACACAATAAAATCATAGCATATTATGCTCATATCAATTAGTACACTTTTGTTGGGACTAACTAGGACTGTCCTAAAGAAGGAGTCTAGTTTGGTTGGTACCATGTTTGATGTCATTGAGTACTAAAATAAATGAGTTGTTTTCATTTTGATCTCCTTAGATTATGTTATTGTGAGTACTCAAATTGGTCATGTTTAGATAACACCATCATTTTAAACCACAAACCAAACAAAACTACTCTAATACCATATGCAACACCAAACATAAGTCAATATTCGTACAACTTAAGGCAACCCACATGAGTTCAGGACAATCTTAACAAATAAGAAGGTGTAATGTAGTACTCGGTACCAAACATGCACACAAGTCCCTATATATAAATAGCCTAGTTCGTTAATACGCGTACGTACGTACTTTTGAAAAAAAAAAACACCCGTATTCCGTATACAATGCAAAGATACAGAAAACGCGTTTTATTATTTATATCAGACGTATTATACGCTGATTATACGTATTTCTGTATTTTATTAATGAAAAATAGATTGACGTCCGCGAGGGCGGATCATGTTTATGTTGTACTCTTACTTTCAGGTTTTAATAGATGTCAGTCCTTTCTTCAAAAAAATAAAAAAAAAGACTCAATACTCTGGACTCAATTAAATAAGACTCTCAAATAATGTAAAAGACTCTTACAATGATATATCAAAGCAAATTGGTACACCGATGTACCCGAATTTTTCTGTACGTATTCTTCATTGCATCCCAAATTAAACACGTACGTATCGTATTTTTAAATTTACCGTTTCAGTATTTTTAAGTTTGAACTTTTAACGTATTACCGTATTTTACTAATTTGGATAAATAGTGCAACAACATATTTTGGTTTTTTGTTGGTCATAAGGAGAAGAAAAGAATTAGGGATCGAGATGGAGTCGGACGAAGAGGAGCAGAGGGTCCCACTAAGGAACCGAGCGGAGTTCTCGGACGTGATCCCGGTGGAACAAGACGACGGGCCGAACCCGGTGGTGGCCATATGGTACAAGGAAGAATTCCGAGAGACGATGGACTACTTCCGAGCCCTTTACAAAGCCGATGAGCGATCCCCACGCGCTCTTGAGCTGACCTCCATGGCCATCGAGTTCAACCCCGGCAACTATACTGTATGGCACTTCCGGCGCTCGGTGCTTGAAGCCCTCCGTCATGATCTGCACGCTGAACTTGCTCTTACCGAACGTATCGCTCAAACCAACTCCAAAAATTATCAGTTATGGTGAGTAGTCTCGCTCTTGACTTTTACGATGATTGTGTCGTGTCTGGTAGATGTTGACAGATTGAGTTGTGGTAGGCATCATAGGCGGTGGGTGGCCGGAAAATTGGGAACCAGTGCTACAACCGAGGAACTTAGGTTCACCCAGAGGATACTCTCCATGGATTCTAAGCATTACCATGCTTGGTCTCATAGGCAGTGGCTTCTTCAAGCGCTTGGCGGCTGGGAACAGGAACTTGACTATTGTCACCAGCTCCTTCAAGAGGACATTTTTAACAATTCTGCTTGGAATCAGGTTTTACTTTGAAGATATTCTGTACCTCTGATCCCATATCCCACTTGGGGAGGGGTTCTAGGATTTCTATGTATGTTATGTTAGCTTGTTTATGATGATTGAAAACATTGGCTATCTTATTCTCTACTTTCTTTCTCTTCTCTTTTTAACTTTATTTTGACACTCTATATACTATATACTCAAGTGCATTAGAAGAAATATAACTTGAGGTACTTCCGAGCTGGAGGTGTAGGCCTTCTATCTTCTCTGGACTCAAACAGAGAAAGAATAAAATGGAGAGAGAGACTGGTTTGGATATGATGTCTGCTGGGCTTGTTTTTTGACTTGGGTTTCTCTTCGATGGGAGGGGAAGAAGCGGATGGGGTTTCATTAGAAAGTTAATCAATGCCACCAAAATTTATCTTCAAAAATAAATTCTGACTAACCAGAGGGACTTGTTCAATAGGAAAGAAGACAGCCCCACCATGCTGTTCACATTTTTCAACAGAAAAAGTTGGTTATTAGCACTATTTCTCGTTAAATTGATAATAACTAGTGCAGTTCTCTACTTATATTACCCTTTGATTTCAGTGAAATTGTGTCCATTTCATTATTGTTGTTCTACTGCTTTTTGGTGTGTACATGTCTGTGTTTCATGACCTGCTTATGTTTATATTTCAGAGATATTTTGTCATTACAAGATCTCCATTCCTGGGGGGCCTGGAAGCTATGAGAGAGTCTGAAGTGTGTTATACTCTTAATGCCATCGTTACCTGCCCCGAGAATGAAAGCTCGTGGAGGTACCTTCGAGGGCTTTACAAAGATGACAATTCCTCTTGGGTAAACAATCCTCAAATTTCTTCTGTATGCCTTGAGATTATAAATGCCAAAGCCAACTTTGTCTTTGCTTTGAGCACACTTTTGGATCTCATCTCTCATGGTTTCCGACCAAGCCAAGAGTTCAAAGATGCTGTGGATGCTTTACGAATTTCAGACTCCCAACCAAGAGATTCTGATGTGGCAAAAGCTGCTTGTTCTGTCTTGGAATCTGTCGATTCATTACGAGCTAACTATTGGAAGTGGTATAACAGCAAGCATTTCCAAAATGCTTAAAATTACTATAGCGCGTGGATCATCTTAACTTTTGCTTCATAGAGTTGTGCTCGCAAAGCTGGAGTTTGGTTTTTTTGATGATAAAGCTGGAGTCGAGTTGCCATCATATCATGTGAAGAAACTTTTAAATTGTCGCTCAATCAACATTTGAACTTTTAAGCTTTGAAGAGCTGGATTGCGGAACATTGTTGTATGGATATTAAAATCTTAACCGTTTCCAAATGATGTTAATGTTTTGACAACAATTTTTTGTAGAATTGATGTTTATGTTTTGCTTGCTTTCTTGGTGTTAGAAAAGGAGTGCTGATTATGAAGAATATAGGTTCTATTGGTATCATGGAAGTCATTTAAGCAGCCGGAGACTGCGCTTTGTACTTAATTCCTTCATTACTTGGTTCATCTGGCCAAACGCTCATCATCGATGTTCCCAATGAAGATCGTTTTTCGTTTATAGGAGAAAGAAAGCTTTATTACTGAATACGATTTAAATTGTGCATGAGGGTATCCATAATCAAATCTGTTTACAAACCATTCAAAGTGAATATTAAGGGTAGTCTATGAGCCACCATGTTTGCTCTTGGAGCAAAGATGACCTTGATACCTCTGTTTTCTGAGACCTTGAATATCATATAGATGAGGCCACTCAAGGGAGTAAGATCACTGATGGTGGAATTAACTGACAGCTCAGCTACTAGACAATCACTTCCAATGGTAGCTTCAGAAACATTCTCATCGAGGCCAGGTCCAAATATTAAACAGAGTTCACATGCTCCAAACTGTGAGCAAAGCCGGGGATGAAGTGGCCTTGAGCATCTCTAAAATCCCACACTCAGACCCAAAAAAATAAATCAAAACCCCTTGGAAAATTTTATCAGCCTTTACCTTGGGATATACATGGACATCCATATACTCTTTAAAATTTAATTACCAGTTCTTCATCTCAGGTTATTTTTGCAGAATAATATCTTGGTCTTAAGAGTCTTCAGAACATGAGTAGCCTTAAAAAAGCTTAATCGAGCTGTTAACCTCTTGCTGCAATCATCTTTCAGCATCGGCGTAGGAATGATCATTAATCGAATTCGATCTTCTAATTACACAAAAATAGAAGCAATTTAGATTTCAGCCTTCAGAATGTATAACAAAATGTTGGTCAAGTTTTTTTTTTTTTTTTTTCTTTTCTTTTTCACAAAATAAGATCCCAGTTTATCCCCTTCCCAATGTCCATGTCATTTCTCCTACCTTGCATCAACAATTACATTGCTATTTAGGAACCTATGACATCCTATCGGAATATGCAGAAAAAGCAGGCAGAAGCAAACATAAACTTGCTCTTGCTCTCCCTCTGAGAATCAACTTGTCAAAGTTTCTTGCTTGAACCAGATTTCTTTGTCTTGGATAATGGACTTGAGGTCTCTTTGTATGCAGATGGGCAGAATTCACTCACACTGCAGAGTCCACAGCGAGGTCTGAGCGGAGTGCAAACTGTCTGTCCAAATCCTACCTGTTCAGATGAGAGCAGAGTCAGAAACCATTAAGATGAGAGCACCTGTCTACCGGAAAGATTTCTTAGAATCTGAAAAAAGAAAAAAAGAAAAACAAAAAATCTGACAAACACAAACAACAAGGAAGCACATGGTTACAGAACCAAATTTCAATTGTGGGTGGAGTTTTAATTATAGCAGTTGAATCAATCCACCAAATGCTGAGAAATCATCACTTTTCAGCATAATATTAATACACAAAATGGTGGAATAATAATGTTATAAATCATGCTAAAGATCCACGATGAATCCCTACTTTATCCATATCTATGGGAAGATACATTCCTGTAATGACTTTAATTTAATCTTTGGATTGAGTTAAGTACTGAACATGAAACTGAATTTGATGGAAGGTCTCATATATTAGTTAACCTAACTACATATGCTTAATAGTCACATGGTAGATCATTTGAAGCTAACCCCATTTGCTCTTTGTGTTGGGTTCCAGTCGACAAATGATAAACCCTGTCCTTTTACCCTGACAGCCATGAAATATAATTCAACAATTGGAATCCAATACAATTCATTGGAATTATGCAATACATATCTCTAGGACCACTACAGGATTATGTCAGCAAAAATAAGTCATACTGAGAACCGTTTGGTCATTTGGACTGTCTGGACGAATACAGTCCAGCAACTATAGCTAAGGTATGATGACAATGACCAAATGCCTAGACGATGCGACATTTTTGCAGCAACTGTTTTCATTTGACTGATCTCTAAGAATTTGGAATCAATAGCAGGAAGATATGCGTACCAAAAGAGGGTTTATGGGAATCCATTCGTCCTTTGGAAGCCACAATTGCAATGCCTCTCTCGTTTCCTCAGGGTTTGATGTTTTCTAGCAAAGAGACTAAAGATCAGCATTCATGCAATGAAATCAGTCTGATGGTTTAGTATTGCAAAAAGAATTATCAAGATTAGGACGAGATCTTATGTGAGCAATACTCGAAAATATCAGAGAAAATGAGCATGATCAATATCGTGAGATAGTCTCATTAAGTGAATGCACAAGGTTGAGAACCTGATCATCCTACTTTAGGACACCAAATGCCGTTCTATCATAAAAGATGAAAAATACCTGTTTTTTGCCTGCCCGCACCCAGCCAAGGCGGTTGCATATCCGGTGCACATGGGTATCTACACAAATCCCTTGAACATTGTCCCAAGCGACATTCATAACCTAAAGACCATATACCGGGATATTTAGAGAACCTAAGAAGACATGCTAATTTGAATAAGTTCAAAGCTAGACCTACCAAATGGGCCATCTTAGGACCTATTCCTGGAAGTGAGAGTAGTTCCTCCAATGAGCTAGGTATATCTCCATCGTACTTGACAAGACAAATGTTTGCAATTTTCTTCAAGTTGCTAGCCTTTCTTGTATAAAAGCCAACCTACATGTTTATAACCAAAACATCAAAACTTTGTAATCTATGTAAAAGATATTGAATTAGTTGCATAAGTAGAATATTTTCTTAAGTATCTATTGTATTGGAATTATGCAGGTCAAAATCAGAAAGTGCGAAACACCATTTTTTTAGTGGGAACTGAAAAAGAAAAAAACATACCGGGTAAATCAAGCTTTTAATTGTTGCTTCATCACCTTTGTCAATGGCATCAGCAGAGAGCAAACCATTTTGAAGGAGACGCTGAACTGCTCCTGAAATCCAAACAAACCATCAGATGGCAGGAATAAGACTCTGATTAAGATACTGACCGGCTCAGAGAACATTAATGAGCAGAGAATGGATAACATTGCGCACATTTGGGATCATAGCTTATACGGTTTTCTGAGATTTAAATTCACAAGTTATGTTTCGGTAAATTCACCAGTCAAACCAACTTTAGCCAGTAGGTAAGAAGAACAAGACAGAAGCCAAGTGAATAGCAAAAAATGAGTTTTTCCTAAAAACTGAAGATATCGAATCCCATAAATATGCCTAGAAGTACAGCCTGTCCAAAAATCCCCCTCAAGTTTCAAAATTTCTTGCTTGTCTCCGTCCAATGACCCAAATCACTGGCATTATAGCATGTCTATCACGACCCAACCCCTACTTCTTCCTCCAGAAAAGCTCTGCTTTTACCCAATAAAGTCACATAATTGTCCAGAACTCCCTATACAGTATACACCCTTTTCAGTACAGCTAAAACAACAGGAAAGTGCAAAAAATGATTCACACTCAAGTTCGTCTTTGCACATATTACACTGAGGGGAAAGACAATCATAGGATCATCTCCTTTGAACCAAAACACAAGTATTTACGATTCCCAAGTGTAGTCCAAACTGAAAGTGGAACTTTAGGAGGGATTTAGTCATTTTACCCTTCCAAAGAATGGGAAATCAATTGAGGATGAAAAGGGCCATCTTAGAGTGAGCAATAAAAGTAACCGAAGCTTCCAACATCTACCTTGTCCTATCGTGTTCATCTGAGACCAGCAAACTACCCTCAAACTGAGAAAATAAGTACAAAAGCTCCACAACTTCCAGCTATCTTTATTCTTATAAACCCAAAATCTCAGCTCAAAAGGAGGAATAGATAAACAGTTCTAGACTATTTTATATGCAAGCATCAGCATGAAGAAAAACACCAAAATTTCATTAACAGGTGGCAGTGCATTTTCATTCCCAACTCTACATAATCATTCATATCCCACTCGCATTCTTCTCATTTATACTTCTGCTAATTCTCTTACCAAAAATGTCACACCTTTTTAGTCTGTTTCCATAGTGGAATCCGATATTTTGTCTTCAACTTTTTTTTCTCATAACCAGTCCGAACTGTACATAATTATCCGTACCCCACTCACATTGTTTTCATTTATACTTCTGTAAACTCTCTTAACAATAATGTCACACCTTTTTACCCCATTACCATATTGGAATCCATTATTTCAAGTTTGCAACTTTTTCTCTCATAATCAGTCACGTTTCAGGCCGCTGACCAGATCTCTGTTTGATATCGTTTCTAGGCTCTCTCTAACAAGCTAACTTACCCTTCAGCTGGGCCAATGGGTAGAAAAACTGTGAATTCGGATATCCCTGCTGGACATATTCGACCAGATAACCTGCTTGCTTATTGAAACATCTTCAAGGTTGACAAGACGAACTTCTTGTTACCACAATTGAAATTGATGTTAATGGTTGTACTTAAAGTCATTATAACTGTAATAATATCAGTCGATCCCCTGGACCTAATGCAAATTTATAAAACATTAATCCACAAGACTGCCATGGGACCAGCAGTTGAACTTAGTCTACGAACTTGCTCCTCAAAAAGTAAAAAATTAAGTAAAAACATACCATGAGTTACTTGATCCTTCGTTTGGCTTGACAGTAGGGAGGATACCAAGACAGCGAATCTTCTCTCCTATTTTATTTTGGTATCAATGACTGATCAATCAACATGCTATGAATCATACATGACGAAGATTCTTAATGGAATAACACGCATCAAGAATATCTATCAGAAAGCATATCTATCATTTAACCAATTGCTGAAGCTAATTACTACTGGCAGTTTCAAAGGTTAAGCTATGTTTCTGTACTTGTGCTAGATATTAGGATCCTGGCTATTGAGGGGTTATTGTATCAATCCTTAAACAAATTATTGAAGCCAAGATTGCAGGAGGAGGCAGTGCAATCCAGTAAGATTCCAGATCAATCCACATATTCATTCCACTTTCCACATTGAGCAAAACTATACCTTAGGAGGGAGAGCACTTCCGGCTTTCTCGCAACCCATACTGTCTACAGGAGCATCTTCAGCCGACCTCATTTTGCGAATCCCTTCAAGGACCTTCTCCCAGTGAGCAGGTGGCTTACCTATATCAGCTGCATTGCAAATTTTAAGCAGAACGATAAAGAGTCTACATACCCAGAAAATTAAGTACACCATAAGTTTTACTCAAATTTAACTTTTACTAAATGATGTATACCCATGAAACAAAATCCAAGTTAATATAGCCATGCATTGCCGAAAGAGAAAGAGGTACTTACTTGAGTAAGAAGATGAGCTCTCATTTCTGTAAGCAAATTCTTCAATGTCAGGTAGGAGATCCATCTGCAGAAAAAGGGAACTTGGTTCATGGTATTTACAAGCTTCAAGTTTAAAGTAAAGACTAGTGATCCAACAAATTCTCACTTGGTGGGGTTTTGCTACTATCTCAAGTCGTTGCTCCGTCGTTTTCAGTCTCTTGCTCCGTCCGTTTGAAACAGCGGCGTCGGAGACTCCTGAAGTATTCAGAAGATTCAAACAAGGCCCAAAAGAAAAGTAAGAGACTAGAGTGTGTTATCAAGTCAGACCTGGGTTTAAGAATCGTGGTGTTTTGGACATTTTTGCTCTTGTTCGTGTGAACAACTGTGTTCTGGTAAGAGAGGCGAGCGCGGAGGTGGAGGGACTTGTAGCGCGAATTTGGAACATTTCCGACTTAAACCCAGCTGATTACATTTGACGACACAACCCCATGTGATGTGATTTAACACCAAAGACGGTTGCTTTCCCATTTCCCATCATCTAATTTTCTATCTTGTCAGGAAAAAAAAATATATGTCGTAGGCTATCTAAATTAATCTGTTGTAATCTTATCTAAGAAGCTTACTATACAAGTTACCATGGTTTGTGAGCAGAAGCAGGGCCGAGTTATAAAGTAAGAATACATAGTATTTGAAAATGATTTTGTTATCCGACGTTTATCAAGATACATGATCCAAGTCGTGTAGTAGAATCGAAGAAGGGTATTCGCTCCTTTGATGATCCATAATGTCAGGGCCAGTCCTAAAGGATCAAGGCCCAATGCGGGGGGAAAAAATGTGCCCCCTTGTATATTTTTTTATAAAAAATATTTAAAAAATACAAATTTTTTGGGGTTCCAAACTTATTCAAGTGTAATATCATGAGGCTCATCCTCATGCTTGAATTTTTTTTTATTGATATGCTAAAACATGATACAATTGAGGGACATAAAACCATTACCCCCAAAAGAAAAGAAATATAAAGATTACAATAAACACAAATAAAAAGTTGTTTATGAAAATGCACAATTTACTCAAATGCAGATATGTTGAAACGTTTATTAAAATGTCATATGCTTTAGAATCGCCTTTCCAACTTTGTCTTCCATATGCTTCTTGATTGGTTTTGTCAACTAAGTTCACAGATTCAAATTCCTCAATCAATTTTCACTCATTTGTATAGCTAAATACTTACAGTATAAAACAGTTTAAATAGAACGGCAACTTAAGATCTTAGTAAAAAGCTTCACAAGTCATTGCACATTCCAAATTCTACCTATATAAATGGTTCAGAAACATAAAATTCATTCTATCAAAACCAAGGTCCCAAGCACAAAACCAAATTCCAATATTCTCTGCAAAAACATAAGAACAATTTCATAAGCACAATTTCATATATGAATTTCATATACCAATTTCATATATCTCAGATGCATGATTTCATAAAGAAAAAAGAAGAAGGGAGATTCGAAGCAACCTTTTTCAACCCAAAAAGAAGAATTCGAAGATGTGATATTCATAGTAACCTTATGTTCAGTCTTTAAAAACTGGATTGTGAGAGAGGAGATGTGAAATTGAGAGATGATGAAAAATTTCTAAGGATCATGAATAATTTATAAAGAGAGCCGACAAAAAAAAATTTGGTTCCGGAGAACATCAATCTCTAATCGAGCTCCTTTATTGCTGCAATGGGTATTTGAATTTGGGAGAAAGATCAGAAGATTAAGAGTTTGAGAGAGAAGAAGAGACTAGAAAGAAGATTTTTCTTTGAGAAATAAAGAAGACGCAAAGGATGAGGAGAAGAGAGAACTTGAATGACAACAGGTTCGTGAAACCCTATAATTATGGTTTCATTTTTTTATTACATTAATTACACCTATATATATATATATAACAAATGAAAAAAAAAAACCCTTCAGCCCTGGGTTTGGTGCCAGCGCACTGCCAGCACTGGGCCAATGTCACACCCCAATTTTCGAAAGATAATTTTCAAAAATTTTGGCATGATCTAATTTAAAACATAAATATCCCAACCTGTTTCAATAACAAATCCAAACAACTAGAACTCAATAGCGGAAAAGTAATATCATACAACTCATCACTGAGTTAAATATTACACTTCCTTATTTACATAAACTTGCAACACGAGAACATGAGAACAATCTCATAAGTTTAATATTTTCTACCCAATTAACAAAACTATACAGAGTACAGCAAAAACCAAAAAGAACCCTGCCACTAAGCCTCTGCCTCAACCCTGCTGATCCTCACCTGCAAGTCTAACCCCTACACCAATAATTGGTGCACCGGAATTGTAAAATAACAAGCCCGGTATGCTAAAAAGCTCGTATGAGTAAACTAAAAAATAACACAAATCATTCCACAAGAGAGATTTGATCAATAATTAAAATCATAAATCCAAAGAAATGTACCCATGAGTCCCAGATATTTAATAAATACCTCTCATGGCCTACAACAACAAATTGTGTACCCATGAGTCTCAGATACCATAAAGTATCTCCCATGACCTACACTGACAGACGGACTAGATCTCTATTCCTAACCGTAACCAATCACCCGGCCAAAGACTTGGAACCCGGTTTGACTGTTCAATATCAAAACACAAAATAATAAATAACATCTTAACCGTAACCAATCACCCGATTAAAAGCTTGAAACCCGGTTTGGCTATTTATCCAACAATCACAATATCACAACATCATCATCAACAACACAAGATCACATCATACGATTATATCCTTCACACAAGGATATAATTATATGAACAATATATATTATTCCACAAGAATAACTTATTCATAATTAATAGATTATGATCACAAGAACTTCAAAAATAAACATATAAGAAAAGCTTGTTTTATCTTACCTATGAGCTGTTGGCGATCAATCTCATATATTTTAAAACAATTAATAGCATAGTATTAATTTTAACATCATAATCATTATCATCATCACATGACCATAATAAAATTTGGTTCAAAAGTGAACCTTAGTGAGATTTACTCACCTAGAAATCCCGCTGCAACACCCCCAACACAACCAAGGCAAGCCAATCACAAAATCACAAATCACCTAAAATCACACAATTAAAAACCTTAAAACCAAAATACTAAAGGATAACACAATACCCTTAAACTAACTCTTAGCTCAAGGGAGGACAACTTCTCAAAGTCGTTCAACTCAACTACAAAATAGAGCTGCCTCAAATCTTCAAAACCTAAACTCAAACTCCACCAAGCCAAAACAAATAAACCTAAGTCCTAACATGAAAATCTTGCTCAAAACCTAGCCATACTACCCCCCCCAACAAGCTCACAGCAGCAAGGACTAGCTAACCACAAGAAACTAAGGCCACAACTCAGCCAGACGCGCCGCCACAGGCGGTGGCGAGTGAGCCCCACGCTCCACTCCAAAACTTCCGAATTAGGAGAAACTCACAACATGAAACTTGTAGATTGAAGCATGGTGAACAACTTTAATACCCGAGGTTTTAACTAGTTCGGCTGGGATTGGCCGGAAAACACCCCGAAACTCCAAAACGAAATCAAAAACCAAACCTGCAAAACCGGCGCTCAAACTTGGTTTTCAGGTCACCAAACACGTATAAACATCACCAGAGGAAAAAGAGGAGCAAGACTCACCTAACTCTCACCGAAAACGCCGCCGAAATCGCCGGTTTTCCAGTGATACCGCAGCAGCTCCGCCGCTCCGTGGCGGCTTCCAGGCGGCGCGACGGCGAGCGGGACTGCTCCAGAAATGGAGAGGAGGTCCGTGCGGACCGAACGAGACCGGTGGCGTCCGATTTGGTGGCCGGACGGCGGAGAACCGAGCCGGAGAAGAAAGAAGAGCGGGAGGAGGTCGGGACAGGGAGGAGAGAGAAAGTGAGTGTCCCGAATTTAGGTTTCCAAAAATAACTCCCTCACATTTTTCTACTTGTACAGTTTCCAAACCCGGAAACTAACTTCCTTTGATCATAACTTTCTCATACTACCTCCGTTTCAGGCATGCCGCATGTCTACGAACTCGTATCGACAAACTCTACAACTTTCATGAAGGAAGTTTTCGAAGATAACTTACGAAAAATAAAGTCAACTTTTGGCCTCTTAAAAGTCAAAGTACCTTAAAAATTACTCCCGAAACTTCAACTTCGCACAAACTAAAGAATTTCCATAAATAATTCTTTATTAATTATATGAATTATATAAGGAAAATAATATGAAAATTCAGGGTATTACAGCCAGGACCGGGCCTGCATAATGTGAAACGATGAGTCTGACTATGTGCCATCATAGGGAGTACCTTTAACTGTCTGTGAGTTGATTTGTCCATTACGAGACAATGACAAATCAATTTCGCATATAACAATGTGTCATACGTGTGATGAATATATCAATTTCGCATATGTGTTTCATTCAAAAAATCATCCAAATCGTGGAGTTGACTGTTGATATCATACCCCGTCTCTAGTTATATATCTATTATAGTATCAAACCATAGAGAAATCAAACTTTTTTTTTTTTTTTTTTGAGGAATAGATAAATCAAACCTTTAACCAATAAAAACAGAAAAACGATGACTTGGGTCTGATCACTTTTACGGAGGCTCTTGCTCATGCTGCCGAAGCTATGCTTGATCATCTGGGGTGTTACTAGAGCGAGAAGAACTGGCTTTTGCTCCAGTTTGTTGTTTTTAGTTTCTCTTTTTGTCTTTGTGTTTGGGCCTTTCCTTCTGTAACCAAAAAAATAAAAATAAAAAAACAGAAAGGGCCAATTCCCCAAACCAAACAGAAAAGATGAGTCAACACACTAAAAAATAAACTAAGGTTGACCAGAAAATAAAAAACAAAACGCACAGCGGTCCCCTCAGTTGCGCAGTCCTGCTCTGAGACTCACAGACGAAACGACAAAATCATGGTTTAACCCCCAAATCTCTCGACCCACGTAACTCCACTCCTACTGATCCCTCTCTCTCTGTCTTCCCAGTTTGCATCTTCTACCTGGTACTAAACCTTAAAACTTTTCCTAGGATATTCTGAGGTTTACTACTCCCTGCTTAGGGTTCATACACAACCCACACAACACCCAAGATTGCTCCTTTTCTGCTGGTTAACCCACCATTATACTAATTACTTTTCTGATTTATATTTCCTTGTCTGGTAACACACCAATATACGTTTTGCTTTTCCTCTTTCTGTAGTTTGTACCATGATTCCTACTGTTTGTGAAAAAAAAGGAAAAAGAATGTCTTTTTCTTTCTCGAAAGAAATTATGTTGTAATCAAACAAAAGTGTCACATAGTTTGGGGACAGTGTGGATCCAGATCCAGACTGCCTTCCATCCAGTTTACATGTTTCTCTTGGTCTCATGTAATGAACTACCTCTTTTTTCGGATTTTACTGTACCTCTTCTTTCTTGGACATGTTTTGATAAATTTACCGAGTTTTTGCATACATTGTTTGCATTTTGCTGTAATTAATAATTATACACCGCATCATTGTTTCATCGAGGAAAATGAGTATGTGAGTGTCTATTAAGTGTTTCTTTTCTTTTCTTACAGAAGTTAGAGTATCTTGAGATCATGGATGCTTCGGATGTATGTCCGACCGAGGATGCCATTCAGGCTTTTTTGGAGTACTTAGTTGACCCCATACTTCCAGCAAAATATTCTATGCGGGATACCCCATCACTCTCTCTACAAGAATCGGTTGCCAAACAGGTTTCTGTTTCTTACCACATTGGCTGCTTTCTTTGTCATTGATTAATCAACATGATATACTTTATATTTGTTTTTAGTACAATTTTATTGTAGGATTCCTCATCAGTCCAATTTGGTACACCATTTAATAATGTTAATTTCTGCAGCTTTAATTTGTTCTCGTCTATGTATCCATTTTCTATTACTTGGTGATTTATCTCTAATTCTTAGTTTTGATCCCATAAAGGTCATTTGTACAACATCTTTAAACACTAAAAATGTCATATGATTTTAGTTTGAGAATGATGTGGCTATAATTGCTTGCATCAATGTTCAATCTAACATGAGGATTTAATTTTCCTGAAAGATTGAATACTCGTTATTTGGTTAGGAGAAGATTACCTTTCTGGTGTTTCTTATCTCTACGATGTGTGAAAGAGCAGCTGGAAGTTCGAATCATCTGCTGCTTCAGCATCTTGTTGCTCTAGCATTATGAAAAAACACTATTCAGAGAGTTGAATGTTGACTGGAATCATCCAGGCTCATGCAATGCCCTATTCTGTGAGATATCTAATTTCTTTGGAGGCAAGAAAATGGGTATGATTTTAGGGAGATGTGTTGTGGTAGCTGTTTTTGTTTTATATATTTTGTTTGGGTTGGGCTTTGGATGGAGAGGATCAATATAATTTATCTGGAAGCTAGGGGCGAGGATGCAGATCAACTATGGGATAGGTTCATGTCATTCTTCATAAACCGTGACTTAGATCTTGTTGTTTATTTTTTATTTGCTGTTATTCTTCTTCTTCTTTGTAATTCTAGTATATACTTGTCCCCTGTGTCGTATTCTGTTTCATTTGGTAATGAAAATTTGTATCTTGTATTAAATGAAAAGATACCCTTGAAGCTAGATCAAATACCTGTCAAGGTTAATAACTGATAATAACCCAGGAGTCAATACTTAACTGACAATTTTGTTCATAATGGAAACATCTCTCTAGATGGAAGCACACTAAAGACTTGCATTTTAAAATTGAGTTGGTAACGAGTGTTGGTAAGATTGTACACAATGACTTAAACATGCACAAATACACACACACACACACACACACACACACACGCATATATATATATATATATATATATATATATATATATATATAGTCTTTCTCAGGTGCGGAGGTCCGCACCAATGGTTTTGGTGCGGATTTCCATTTTTGCACCACTTTTTGATCGAATTTCCTCATCTCCACCGTGTAGTATCTAGATAATATTGTGTAGATCATCTCTGCAAAATTTCAGCCAATTTGGTAATCGTTAAGGCCCTCAAACTCGAAAAACAAATTGGCGGACTGAATTTTGTCAAACATGAACCGTTCATGTTTAAAACAGAAAAACGCAATTTTGAGGGCCTTAACGATTACCAAATTGGCTGAAATTTTGCAGAGATGATCTACACAATATTATCTAGATACTAGACGGTGGAGATGGAGAAATTCGATCGAAAAGTGGTGCAAAAATGGAAATCCGCACCAAAACCATTGGTGCGGACCTCCGCAGCTGAGAAGCCCTGTATATATATATATATATATATATAGAACACATGCAACTGTACTCTACCACTCTTTTTGAGTCTTTGTTTTGCTTATCAATTGGTTTCTCTTAGGTGCATGCTGTTGTGCTACTATACAACTACTATCACAGAAAGCAATATCCGAAGCTAGAGATATATATATATATATATAGAACACATGCAACTGTACTCTACCACTCTTTTTGAGTCTTTGTTTTGCTTATCAATTGGTTTCTCTTAGGTGCATGCTGTTGTGCTACTATACAACTACTATCACAGAAAGCAATATCCGAAGCTAGAGGTTTTGCGTTTTAGTTCGTTTTGCAAGTTGGTTGTGGATCTGAAACCAGCTTTGCTGGCTCATATGACATTCATGCAAATGCCAAGTGATACTGAGTTGGATGACCTGGAGAAACAACTTTCAGTCAACGAAAGAACAATAATGGATGCATGTGAAATATCTACAAGTTTAGATGCATCCATGGGTGCTCCAAACACTGAAGGCTGGCCAATTTCCAAAGTTACGGTTCTTCTAGTTGACTCCAAGAAGGAGAACTGCTTCTTGCAATTCGGTTCCATAACCCAGGGGGTTTGGTCGGTCATTGATAAAAATTTGGAGGTTAGAGATCACAGTTCAAATGATACAAGGGAGTTAACACATATCAACAAAAAGAAAAGATTCACTGGAAATTCTTCTAGAGGAGAACTGAGGATTGATGAAACTAGTTGCCAAAAACTGGCATATTCAGCAATTACTGAGGCCACAGGTAATCAATTTTCTTATACTTTAAGAGGTGTGAACCTTACATAGGGGATTATGCTTCCAATTGATGTGGTGAATAGTTCCCTGTCTGTTCTGCCTTTTGTTTTGCTGCAAGCCTGGGACTGCCATCCATTAAGTTATGTGGTATTACTAAGTTGAAATCATACCAGTGGCAAGGTTCATTTCATATTGTAGTGCATTTTGTGAAAGCATCGGTTGATTTCCATGAGTCTTTGACTTAATTTTGTTATAAGATATGTTGGTGGGGTATGGCTTTATATATAGGACTATAATAAAAAGAAATTAAGTTCCATCAGATACATTTGGAAGTCCCTTAATTTTCATAAACTCTTGATTATTTTGATTTGATTAAACATATAATCAAATTGTCAATTCTACTGAGGAGATGGAAGAATTGTTGATAGTTTACCAAGTAGTTGGAATTCTGTGTTTGTTATCACTGTTCTGTCTAGGAGGCTGTATTGAATATATTGTATTTGCTGCTAGCCTCTCAGTTGTTAACCTCTTGTTCACTTTTTAACAATTGTCTATGACAATTACTTTTAGTTTTTTATTCACTAAAGAAAAAAACAATGAAATTTCTCTGGTAGTATTCTTGCTTACTATGAATTAATGGCGGTCTATAAATTCTCAACATAAATATCATAGGAGTTTAAGCAGCTCATCTTTACTCCAGATCATATGTAACCAACTCAGAACCTTTAAGGCTCAAAAATAACAGGTTTAAACACCGTATCGAGCTGTGTCTGGGTAGCCAAGTCCTTTGTATTCTAAAAGCTGCTTCTGCTTCTACTTTGTTTAACATAATTAGCTGACATATATATATATATATATATATATGATATTTGTCAATGGTACAGGTATTAGTCAGAATGATCTTCTGGTTTTGGAAAGCCATGTTGTATTTTCCCATGGTAAAGAAAAGGCAGCGGCTTGCTTTCTCATAGTTCAGTGTACCCAATCAGGCAAGGGTGGTATTATTGAATTTCCTATTAAAGATGTTATTGACAGGTAAATGATTTTTTTATTTTTTTGTTTCCGTGTATATGATTTTTTGTTTCTGTTTCTGTTTATGTGATTATATACTTGTTTCTGTCTATGACTTTGGTTTTGTCGTCCTTATTTAGCTACAAGTTTTTTTTCTCTTTTTTTTGTTTCCTAAATATACAAAATTATTAGTACGGTAGAGTTGATCAATTCTCCCTTGACTTTGACCAGTACCCATAATGTCCTATAAACTTTGACCAGTACCCATAATGTCCTATAAACTTCGAAGTGTCATCCGCCTCGGACTTTAAATCGTGTGATTATTGATGACAATCTTTATGCTAAACAAGGGTACTAAAATGTGAGATCCTTAGTTCAAATTCTGAACTTTTGAGCTCAACAGCTTGCTCTTTCTAGTGATGGAGAGAGGCCACCATGTCAAGGCAACTGTTTGATAATAATAAATTGACTAAATTTTATCAATCTGCATTTCTGAATAGTATTGATTCGATAAATAAAGATGAGTATAGCTTAATAATGAAAATCTTTTAGAGAATGTAGAATATATAATTAGAGATCTAAGATGCTGCTGTGTAGTGTCACAAGATATCATAGAATCAATTCAAAAAGTGTAGATCTTTCTATAAAAATATTATTGATGTGGTTTGCAAGTATTAGGATTTGAGTTTGAGTGCTTAACAATGATTTAATGCTATCCACTATCCCTTTCTCATACGCTAAAATCTTGTCTTTGCTGTTTGACTAGCCTGCAGGGACCTCTGGTCACAAAGAGTTTCAGTGGCTGGACAGTCACAACAGTTGTTGAGTATTTCCATATGCTTCCTTATGCTGAGATTTTGACCGACTGGTTTCATAGGTGTGTTACTTACATTGTTCTTCATTATTTCTTGTCATCGGATGCAATCTTTTCTACCTTATGCATCGTGTAGATGGAATCTGAAGATTCAGTGCTGTAGTACTTATACTATCGTAATAGTCAATCCTGTATCTACGTATCAAAATGTAGACTCCTCTAAAAGTTTACAATCCCATTAATCAATATTCTTATGCCTGTAGTCTTTATCATTCTCAATTTTAAGGAGTAACCCATGTCATTTCCTTCCAACCAAAAAAAATATTGTCATTGCCTATAGTGGCATGTTATATTATTCTTGGGTTTTGAACCAACTTAGCTGCTCCCTTCGAAATTGTTGAACATTAACTTGGTAGCCAATTGGTCTGTCGTCTGTACTTTGTATATGGGAAATTGACTAACTGGGATGTTATTGACATTGTATGACTGGGATATATGTATATCTGTATATTAGACAAGATTTGTCTGTTTATACGTTTGTAAGCATCCTGTCATTTTGTTTTGCGTGTGCCGCAAACAACCAGAGTGTTAACTTCTGGAAAGTCATAAAACTAATATTTTAGTGAACTTTTGGAGCCGAGCTGTGTACTATTTATGGGGAAACATTTGATTTAAATGTCTCTTTACTTGTTTTAGCTGTCTCTATTTGATTAAATGTCTCTTTACTTGACATTAGATTTTAATGCGTCTTTTAGGAGAGAATTCTCAAAAGGTTTGCAAGATTCAAGGCTAGGAGCGGGAAATGTAAATGTGGCTAGCCCTAATGGGACTGAAATACCTCACAAATCAGAAATTTGCAAAACTCAAGAGAAGTCTCATGTAAATGGTGTTCTAATTGAGGATATTGGTAGCAACACAAGAGGTCCTGAACCCCAATCATGGAAGCAGAAAGATATCACTGGATGTTGCAAGATAGATCTGGCTCATGCTTTCAATGGGTCTCAAGAAATGGAGTTCGAGGACTCTTCCATGGTTGCCTCAAGGAAGAAAAAAAGCTGTAAGAAAATTTCAAGATACATTCAAGCTGTCAGCCACCAAGATGAAATGCATTCCTGTATCAAAAATGAAATTCCCAAAACACAAGGCAAGTTGTCTCATGTAAATCACATCACGATAAAAGATATTGGGAACAACATTAGCAGTTCTAAACCTCAATCATATGAGAAGAAAGATACCACCGTATATAAAAATTCAAGTCCAACTGAAGCTTTCCATGGGCCTCAGAAATTGTGGATGGATTACTCTTCCATGGTCCCGTTGCAGAATGTAAAAAGCTGTAAGAAAAGTTCGAGCACCATTCAAGTTAACCAGGAAAAAAAGATATCCTCGATTGGGACTGAACTAAATGGCTCAGTAACTAATAATAAGGTAGTTCTTTGCCGCTTCAACTACAGCATTATCAAACATTTTTCATTTCTACATCTCATTCATGAGTCTGCTGTTTGTGATTTTTTGGTTATAGATCTGTTCTTTAGAATTAACATTCTATTTTTGTTCTGTCAGGTATTGGACTAACCATATGTAGCAGGTTGAGGTTTACAAAACTGCTAAATTATCTATGGATGTAGTTGGGGTTTGTGAATTTATGGAAAGTATGAATAAAAATATAAAAAAATTAATCTACACTTCTAGTATGGTTGAGGTTTACAAGACTGCTAAATTATCTATGGATGTAGTTGGGGTTTGTGAATTTACTGGAAGTATGAATAAAAAAAAAATTAATCTACATTTACTAGTATGGTTGAGGTTTACAGGACTGCTAAATTATCTATGGATATAGTTGGGGTTTGTGAATTTATGGGAAGTATGAATAAAAATTTAAAAAATTAATCTACACTTCTAGTATGGTAATAGTTATCTGGTATATCACAACCATGACCTAGGATTAAATTCTTGGCAAGGATAATAGTGAATGAGCTATAAACCTAAACCAGTCTGGGAATGTATATATGATGTTAGCACTAGTTAGTTTGAGTGATGTAAAGGGCCAGAAATGGAAGAGTTTTGGGAAAGTCCAGAATATGATTTTGCTTGCTTTTAATTATAAATTTCTGCAGAATAACCTCAGTTTTGCCTATTTATTTAGATCAGTAAGCAGCTGTGCGTTAGTTTGTAGTCAGGAAGTTGTTTGTAGTGAAGATGGGGAATTCCATAGTGCTTTAGCTTCTTCTTTTTTCTTTTTTTTGAGAATGCATGGTGCTTTAATTTGGTGAAGATTTTGCGAGGATTTTATTTGTTGAAGTGGAACTAGTTTTCTGCATCTTGTACAATTTGTGTTTGCTATTTAGAGAGATTTTCCCTTTTTCCAAAAAAAAGAGAAGAAGAATAAAAGAAGACCCCGACTCAGGATTATGTAGCTTGCAGTTTGAGGCTCTTACCTCCCCACTGCTCTCTTCTATTTGTTTCTTTGTTTTCTCTTTATTTCTCTCAGGCTCTGCTACTTGGATGTTAGAACTTAAAATTGCAAAATCTCTTCTTTTTTATTTTTCCTAATTGTATAGTACTTCTTGAATCTTGTGCAAGCTCAGTTTTTTCACTTATTAAAAACTAAATATATAAGCCAAGTAGACTTTCTAATATATGAACCAAGTAGAGTTTCTGCAATCAAGTCTCTTTACTAGAGATTGTCTGCAGCAAAATGAAAATGTTTGTTAGCTCCGCAGAAAGCCATTTGCTAATATGAAAATTTATGATGTCTGCTTCTTCTTTAAAACTAAATCACATGATCATCGATAATATCTTTGTGCCTACACTTCATGCATTAAGAAAGTGGAACTCTAAGCTCAGTGAACATATTTTTAAAAACAGGGGAAAGAAGTTGTCTAGTGAATCTGTATTACAGGCTCTCATATTCAGCAACATTTAGATATACATTGCAGGTTAAATCTGTCATTATATTATGCTATTGTTTCTTCTGCGGAAAATGAATATTGAGGAAATTAGTTTGTTTTTACTTTCTCAGCTACTATAAGCTTCTACAGAGTGTGCCGTACCTTTGTAAAAAAAAAAAAAAAAAAAAAAAAAAACCCACTCATCTGAAACGTTTGTTGTTGGGTGGGCAGGTTGAGACTGTGAACCGGACAAGTCCATCCCTTACTGACTTCAGAGTTACAAAAGTTGCTGGGAACAAAACTTGTTCTATTAACTCATCATCTCAAGAAAGTAAAGGTGGGCATACCTTTGCCACCTCTCAATCAAATTTAAATGATTTTGACAAGCTACAAAATACTATAGCGTCACAAGAACAGATCTTGTCACAAACTGCTTGGAACGTTCTTATGAAAAAAAGGAATGAGCTGGTAAAGCTTTGCTTTATTTATTTATTAAATATTTATTTATTTGATAATCTCATTGTCATCCTGATTTAGCTTTGGTGTGACGTAGTTTAGGTTAGTTTAGTTTGGCCACCTTCTGCCATATATATTCCTTACTAGTTACTTTCTTTAATTCAAACCTGCTGTTTGGCCTCATTTTCTTGTCCATGCAGTCTCTTAAGAAGCGCGATATAGAGGATGAGCTTGCTCGCTGTGAAAAAGATATCCAGACAATTATAAATGGTATCTCTTGCTTCATGTTTTCTTACATATTTATACTAAATTTAAGAATGACAAGATAAGATCCAATCTGTTAAACCCATCAATGTGATCAGACTGCATTCATGATGGTGGCAGGTAGCATCTTAAAAAATGAGACCATGAATGTAACACTGGGTTGTAAATCCTTTTAACTGTTATTACTCCAATATTTAGGATCTTTAATTTGGTTTGAATTAGGGTTACTAATTCATAGATGTGGAATTGCTGGGTGTGGGAATTTATTTCAAAAGGATCATTGTTTGAGTTCGTGTATATGCCATTAGATTTTGATTCATATGCATCATTGACATCTATTCTTCTAGTGCACATACAGAGTGCCACAAGTCACTCAGCACTTGCTATTGACTTTGCATCCTTATTTTCTTATAAACTAGTTTGATCATGTGTGACACATTGGAAGCATCTAGTGATTTTTTGTCTTTTCTCATTTAAAGGAACTAATAGGTCATATTTCTATAAAAACACAATGAATACTGTATGTGATACTGCAATGCAAATACTCTTCAAGGTTTTACAACCTTCATTTTTATTTTTCAGACTATCAAATCATGGTTTAAATAGCTACCGAAGTTGGCAAATAAGATTAAAGATATAAATAAAATCTAACACTAATAGACTACATTAAGGAAGAAAAACAAAATAACAATCAAGAGGTGATAAATTGATCCTGACTGTTCTACAATTAAGAATCCAGAATACTGTAAATCTTTTGTTTTCGTTGGGAGATACTGTTTGTTACGTATATGTCACGTGGTGAAACACTTTTGTCTTGAACACTTCTGCATTGATTTGTAAAGACTGGAATTGCAAGTGTTGGAGTGTGTCCTTACTGGTAGGTGCTCCTTTGCAATGATTTCCTAATTGGTTGTCTGGCTTTCTTATTACCATAGGTGGCCAAGATGGCTCAGCAGTAATAGTCAAGTCTGTTATAGAAGGTTGTAATGATGGATATCTTAGAAATGAAAGGACTCATTCGCTGCTAGAAGAGGAATGCTCTCCTACATCCATTAAAAGGAAGAGGCTGTCGGAGGCTATTCTTGACAAGCAAAATCAATGCCAGGTAAGATATGACATCTAATAGTGATTTCTTTGCATCATTATCCTATGTGAAACAGCTTGAAGGTTCAATTCTTTCAAGTCCAAACACTTCCAAATTTTACTTCAAAAGAAATAAGAAATATTCTGGGTAATTGATTTTTGCTGTGGAAAACTTTGCTGTTCTGGTGGAGAGAGAAAGCAAAAGTTATGTGGGATTGTGGATTTTTAACAATCATTTTGTTGGTTGTCCACATATGGCCTGGTGAATGCACCTTTCCACTAGTAACAATATCAATGTTGTCTGTGGCCATCTTTAATTCTATATTTTAACATAAAGTAGTCCTCAAACACTGAGGGTAGGGAGGTGTTTGAGTATTATCACTGCTTTTACAATCTAGAGATCATGGTATGGTCATGGTGCAGTTCTCCATTGTTGCTTCATCCTACCAACACCCTACTGCTCAGCAACTATCTTCCCTTTGTAGTTTCTCTGGAAACTTTAACTCATCGAAGAAGAAGATGACCAACTGTAAGGGAGGGAACAGCGAGGATGTATAAGTTGACCTTTTAAATTTTATGGCTCTCCATTCTGTTGCATTGTACAAGTGGATAAGCTGCATTATCATCTTGGATATCTATGCATTCTATCCAGGATCTGTTCAAAACTTTTGAGGTTTCTAGAGTGCTTATTTCAACCTTGTCAGTTTGGCAGACCTCACCATTCTTGTTTTATTTCCTGAGGTCTAATAAGCACACTGCCGCTCCTTTTAAGTTGATTCAAACTGATTTTGGGGTTAAACTAGAATTAGAACTCTCTTTTGATTGTTTCAGTGTAACTTGATTACTTAATATACATCTGAATTGGGGAATAGGTAATTTATTTTGTTGTCGTTGAATGGAACTTCCATGCAAAATATCTTGTAATGATAATCTCCTAGTCTTGGACTCTTGATATGTCATAAAGTCCCTTCATCTCTGATATGGCTAAGAACTATTGCTAAAAACACGTTCTTTGTTATACATCATACACATGCATTCTTATAATGCTTTCAATTTTACAGGAATTGGATGAGATATGTTCCAAAAACAGTTGGGTGTTACCAGTTTATTGTGTGTCCCTATCAGATGGTAAGATCTGTTAGATTTATACAATCATCTCATAAAAATGAATTTTTTGTTTTCTAATGAGAGAGGAGGACAAATATATACATACAATGGATTAACAACCATTCATTTAGTAGCTGTTATGGCACTTCAAATTATTTTAACTAGGTTCTTCCAACTTGGAGTTTAATGGGGTTCCCCCTTAGGCTCAGATGGCTCTTCTTCTGGATTCTTCTTGTGTTGGGCGCCTAAGAGGCTCCTCGTTGTAATTTACTTTTCTTCTCAAAAAAAAAAAAAAAAAAAAAAAAAAAAAAACTTTTGAATTCGATCCAAACGGCATTTTTTTACCATATTTGATTTCCACTTGGATATTTATACTCTACAACGTTTCAGATTGCCTAGCTGATAATTTGATCCAGCAGCATTTTGTTTACCATGTTTGATTTCCACTTGGATATTGATACTCTACAACGTTTCAGATTGCCTAGCTGATAATATTTAAAATCCCTATTATCATGTTTTTTTTTTTTGTTTTTTTTATCCCTACTCGTTGCCGTAGGCAAGTGAGATTCGAATCCATCACCTGCATAGCCATATTTGGAAATTCGCTAGCTCACTGGAGAAGTTTTCTCTTTTTTTTTGGGAATTTATTAAAACAAAGTTTAAGGAACATTTGACTTTCAATATCACCCAGTCAAAAAGGTTTACCAAATGATCCTAGCAAGTTTTTCTCTACCGAATCGTTTTATTAAGCATATTCTTGTCTAATGCAACTGTACGTAAAATATATTGCTTTGCATTGTACTCTGATGCTAAATCTTGGCAACTGTACTGTTCAGAAAATGTGAAATTTGGCTGAAATTGTTATGGAATATTGCTTCTCTAATGTGTACCATCTAAAGTTGTTGATTTGATTATCATGCTACATCTTGTTTGTCGAAGGTGGATTCCAAGCTAATGTAACCGTAGAAGGTCTGGACTTCAAGTGTTCAAAAGAGGGTGACCCGTGTTCCAGTCCTAGTGAAGCAAGAGAATCAGCTGCATTTCAAATGTTGGAAAAGTTGCGGAACATGGCTGGCCAAGCCAAAAAAGTTGCAGGTCAATAATGTGAAAGGTACCGATGATCAAATGAAATAGAAATAGTGAGTTAGCAAAGTCGAAGCAGCCGGGGACATTGTTTGGCTTTAGTAAACTCTAGGAAAAGACTGACACCAAGGAGTTAGAACTCGTTACAGCATTATGTGTAGATGAAAAATGCTACCGCTTTACTCTCATATGCAGACGTTCAGTTATTAAAATGTCTATTCAATACCATAGTGATCTTCAAATGTATTATTCAAAACACTTATGCATCTTATTGTGATCCTTCTGTAGTAAAACGTTTCAGAATAACTGATATCAACCTTTGGTCTTTTGGATTCACTATAAACTTACGGAAAGGAGAAGTTTCTCAGAATTTGAGCTTTTTTGCGGGAATTCCTGCATTTGCAGCTCCTTATAGTAGCTTCAGTCTTTGCACCAGAGAAGACGCATGTTTCGTTTCAGGTTGTGGGCGCTAAGAATTGGGGTGATGTAGAGGAACCTTCAAGGTTTTGGTTCTGGGACAAAAATGGCCACAAAATGTTCTGATATTCTGTGGGTGTGTATGGTGCATTGTTGAAAGCTTATTTATGAAGGAATGAAATATTAGTTCCGCAGGAGGAAGATTATGAGGATATTTCTGATTCATTGCTTAACTTATGAGCCTACAAATAATACCAAGACTTGCGTTATATCCCCTTTGGTATGTCTACGAACACCTTGTTTGCAATCTGAGAAGATTGTCATTTTTGACACATACCAATAGAACTACACCTATAGTTAATAATCTCTCTCCATGTCGCAATTCGTTCAGAGAGAAGTCAGGAAAGCGAAACGACATCAAAAACTTTCACAACTAGCATTTCTTAACAACAGCAAAAGATACCATTTAAACTCCAACTAGAGGCATCAAACACAATAATTATGGAACTAATGAAGATGATGATGGTCATGTAATTGACTTATCGTATTCCTTGCTTCTGTCCACAGCTATTCTAATTGAAGCTGACTTCGGTGACAAGGGCTGGTCACCACAGCCAATGAACATGGACACGTGCAACTGTGAAAGACATAACTGCAATTTAAAGACATCAGAGGTTTTTGGTATATGACATGTTTGTTTATGATTATAGTTGACACTTGTCCATCTCTCATTAATGTTTACCACCCATAAGTGACCATAGTTCGCCACCCAAGTTATTTCCATTCTAATTATGGTAACCAAATGTCGATGAAAAGAGCCACATGAAAATTATTGTGGAAATTACTTGTGGTGACAAAGAATGTGATATTATTTGTTCATTTGAAAATGAGAGTGCAGACAGCAATATTCTTCAAGAATGACATAACGAGAAGATTGTAAACACCCTCTTCTCTTAAATATGGTATATTGATATTATCTAACTACTGAACTTAAAAAAATTGCAGCGATAATAATGAATGCAGTAGCTACAAAAAGGAGGGCTAAACTCAAACGGTGCTTTGGGCCAACAAAATTAGAGCTACAAAAATTGGGATAAATACTGAGTTACATCCTTAACCAAATCATCCTGAACTATATCTCTAGTGTGGTTTTGGTACATAGCCATCAACAGCAAAGTTTCGGGTGGCAGCAGGAATAGCTAAACGAACTCCATCAAGTTCGGGGCTTGCAATGACTTGGCAACCCAGACGAGACCTACAGGATGGAAATTATTAATATTAGTATGAAGGGTGTGGACCGAATGCAAGAAAGATTTGACCTTAAAATTCATCGACCTACGTTTCTGTAAGCCCAAATGCCAAGTCCAACATATCATTTTCCTCATCAGTTGGGTCTTCTAATTTGTTGTAATACTCCATGTCCTACATTATGATTTTGAAGTTGACGTCAGTTGAAAGAAGAGCGAATAGAATCGCAAAAGAAGAACTCTACAAGGATGGATGCTTACAACGTACCATTACAATCACATGACATGTTGAGCAGGCAAGTGAACCTTCACAGGCTCCTGCATGAGTAAGAAAAGCATTAGATTTCTCATTTCTGCAAGTATAACTATGAAACACTTGGAGATGAGAAAAAGAGAGGGGCAGTGGTTAGGGCACACAAAGTACATTCTGAAGCAAGAGGAATGAAATAAACTTTTCAATAATCTGGTTGACAAACACCTAAGTACTCGGTTGAACATGCACGGAAATTCTTAAAACTTTAATCAAATGGAATTGCACTCAGGGACAACAGATTTGGGTTTATGGGGGAAATAGATTTAATAAGACAAGAAACTTGCCTTCAAGTTCTATATCATTTTCATGAGCAGCTTCTAGCATAGACATTCCAATTGGAACCTTGATATGTTTTTCGTCTCCATCCTTGTCTACAAAGGTCACAGATATCCTGCAAATAATTCATAGGGTTTCTCAGAAACAGCCCCTAGTCTCAAGTGTTAACATAATACCTCAGCTCAGAGGAAAACTATATACCAATATCCAACAAATTTTGTAAAAACCAAATGCATATCCATATATAAGATCTACCTATATGCATTTAACTACTTTCTAACAGCTTTTATCCTGAATCTCCCAACCCATCACCAAACAGTGTTATTGCAATTTAATTCAGAAGACCTTACATTTCTTTCTGCTCAGTCCCTTGGTCTGAAGTGCTGGCAGTAGTGGTAGAAAAATGATGATGCTTCTGAAAGATGGCTCCCCTGAATAACCTTGTCCCAGACTGTTGATTATACTGTTTCAGAAAATTAGCGAAGCCACAAATATGACCCAAATGAGAACAACATGAATGCAAGTTCATTATTAGTAAAGGACATAATTTGAAACTACTCAGAGCTTCATATTAATCATCTACAAGCCACATGAATTTTCGACACATCACATTCGTGTATATCTTTATTGCCAAGTTATTAGTAAACTAAATAAAGTGCTGCAAATATTTTGAGAATGACATTTATGTTACCCATTTAGATTAGTATGAAGGGCTTTGACAACCAAATATTTGTCACTATCATCTAGAAGATTCCCAAGCTGCTTGTGAAATGCAATGTTCGTACTATCAAACTCACTGGTTTTATCTCTGTTGTTCTTTAAGACTGACATAAGTTTAACAACGGAAACAGGTGTGACTGCTTGCCTCGTTTGATATGAAAAACCCAGGTATACATTTCCTCACTTTCAAGAAGCAGCATGAGCACATTTACTTGGGCATAAAAAGAGGCACTTTTTTCAATTAGTACCAAACATGGAACGGAGAGGGTCAAATTACCGGGATAAAGGTTAACCCACTGAACTTCCAATGGACAGTATTCTAGGTATGCAAGGATGTTCCCATTCTACAGCATAACCAGAGGATACTGTGCACTATATCACAAAAAGAGGACAGGAAAGTATGGACAATATAGTTAATCCCAGCAGGCTTCACATCTGTAAGAGCACGAATCTGATATAGGGGCTATCAAAAAATGGCAAGTAGCTATTTCTTCTATCCAAAGAAATGCAGTTGGTGGTCTTTAATTAAATTGTTTCTGTTCCTTTAACTTGAGGTAATGTACTGAAAGATGAAACTTAAGCATCAAAACAAAAGACAAATTGAAGAGATATTCAGCAGTCCATGTATCGAAATAAGAAGAGATAACTGACCAGAGGTTGCAAGAATTGAGTGAAAGAACGAGTTGCATATGTGGGTCTACAAATGGATTTGTCTGCAGATTGCGAATAAAGAGTAATATTAAAACGTGGACAGATTGAGTAACCCTAAACTCGGAAATGATTTTGCTAGTGTGTATACCTCTGGTAAGCTGTTTAAGTAACAAAAGTCCGATTCTTGAAGCCCGAAAGCCCAACATAATCGCAGGATATATATCCTTCACTAAAACTTGAATATGTAAGCACAGACTAAGAAATCAGGTTTGTTTTTGTCATTTGATAAAAAGTAGAACAAAAACATTACTATTTTACTAAGCATTACAACTCCATGATGCACAACAAACTGATCAAACCTGGGCAACCTGAACCCTTAACCCTGAATGTGAAATTGGAGCACGATACAAGTAAAGAAAGTAATGTTACCTTGATCGGCGGCGGAGAAGCGGCAGCTACTGTCGTCCAACTGCAATCGAAAAATCATGAAATCATAGAAAAGAGATAACCCAATTAGACAGAGGCGGAATTGAACAATCGGCTTACCTTTGAGAGACAAGTGAAAGCTGGATTTCTGGTCCAAAGACTAAAACAGCAACACTCCCATCTGTTTACAAATAATTTTTCTATATATTTCTTTTTGAAACCAAATATATAAACAAATAAATTAAATTTCATTAATAAGATTTTCACACAAATCCTTGAGGCGTAGGTTATTCAAAACAACAAACCGGTGTCTAGTTGCCTCCTGTGTATTTTTACACCTCTTGTTAAATTTTTTTAAAAATAAATTTATTCCTAAACCTCACTCAAGTCCCTCACATAAACCTCACTATATAATTCATAACAATGAGCCATTATCTTTAAAATAAAACATTCACTCATTTTAATTACTTTTTATACTCTACATACCTTAATTACAATTTGATTCTTCAATTTAAGAAAATGAATCTCTTAAAAATCACGTTTCAAAATTCTAATTTTATTATGTCTCAACTTTATTATTAAAAATTATTTTTGATAATCATTTTCAAAAACATTACCGGACAACCCAGTACTGTTTGGTCTAGTAGCATAAGTCTCTCATTATAAGTGAGATGTCGTAAATTCGACCCACAACAGAATCATTGTAACATATTAATTGTTTATTTGATTAAAAAAAAAAAACATTACCGGACAAGCCTCTAGTTAAAATTTAGACTTTTAACTGGATCAAATTTACAATGAATCTAAGTAGCAGACTTCACAGAGCCCCACATATATTCATCCTAAGCTTGAGTAAGGGGTATCGCAATTTTCTAGTCTCTTTCATCAGACGATAAATAACCACGGATCGATTGGGAGGAGAAAAATATTTAACTCATGGAATTTTGCATAAACATCTGACTAAATATTTGTTTTCTTTTTGGAATCAGAAATTTGCTTTATCCTCTGCAAATTTCAACAAATACTTCAAAATTAGTTGCTTAGTGCCATCTATATCACTCTTGTCCTTGATGTCAAAAATGCCCTTCATAATTCTTGTGTAAAGCCTCTCAAGCTGTGGAATGTCATAAGTTTTGGTCTGCTCCACGAAAAGCCTCTTGATAGACTCCATTTGGTCTGTAATCTCACCATCTAACATCTTGATGTCTTCAGATCCACTCGCATCAGCATCGCTAGAAACTTCTACCATGTCAGATGTTTCAAGCTGATTGAGACCAACAGAAGAGGTTTCTGGCACTCCGAGACCTGTGTTATTTGTCTCAGGTTCCTGAGATGACGTGGACGGTACTGAACCTTGATGCTGTGACTTGTCTTCTGCTGTTGGAGCTGGTAATCACAAGAATAGTTATACAACAGCTGAACCATTCAAAAATCCAATTATAAAATAGAAAAATTAGCATGTCAACTCAATGTAGCACATTGCAACTTTAAGGCATCACTTATCACAACTACAGTTCAATGAAAGAGAAAAATGTATTGTTAACTGTTCATTAACAGCAAATTTTTTATTTTTTTTAAATATCAATTATCCCATAGACAAGCATGATACACTGATTAGTTCAAAGAAACGAATACATATATGTTCTCTTGTATGTACTTGTTCAATTATTCTTTTGGCAATTAAGAGCCTTGGAAGTAACAGGTGCTGATTGTAGATACTGAATTTTATTAAACATCGCATTACGTTTAGACATGAAGGTTGCAATACCTGCAGGTGCACCGATAAAAAAAATTAAAACTAAACAAAAGAATACCTGCAGGTGTGGCATCAATACTCTTCTTCGGTCGTTTGAGTGCCTCATAGCTATGATCCAGACTTACCTCAGGTTGGACATTACGAAGTCGAGCACTCACCCTAGTGACAGTTCCCAGCTGTACAACAGGTATTGATGGGAAAGTAGCTACACCTAAATCTTCTGGTATATGTTCTGGACCACCTTGAGCAGCAATCTTATCACAGTATGCAACTAATGCAGGGTCCATCTGTGACAGCATTCCGTGTACCTAAGAGGAACATAATACATGAAAGCCGTGCTAAAGCCCAAAGCAGAAAAAAAATAAAAAGAATAAAAACTCAAGAAACTTACCGCATCTCGAAGCTCATAACCTCTACTAACAATCCTAGCACCATTGTAATCATCTCCATTATAGGCCTGAATCCAAGAAAACGGAGTACATAAATTGGTGGTATGACAAAATTTGAGCAACAACAGTGACTACAACCAATTTCAACCTCGTTTAGGACAAGAATTCCACACAGCAATAAGATTTAAGAATCAAAAGTTAAAACAAAATGTTACAAATATTGAGGAAATCACTTGGACCCTTTTAGATCAAAAAATTTTATGCAAAAGATGATGTACATATTACAAACAAGCAATACTTCTCAAAACACAAAAAACAGCCCGTCAAATGTATCAACAGTCAACAAGCCCAATGCCTCAAAATACCAATGACACCCTTAATGCTTCTTACCGTCTTTTTTTTAGTTTTTAACAATTGACACACTTGCACTTCTTCAATTTGTCTTTAAAAGTTGGAGATTTCCTAATCCACTGTTCTGTATGTCCTCTCTAGATTTAATGAAATTTTGTGTTCTAAGGAGAGAAGAGCATACCCACCTAAATCAGCTAGCATCTATCTAAAACATGCTCAAGAAAAACAACTCCCGCTTTAAAATAAGGGAAACACTAAAAGTACTTAAAAGTAATTGATATTAAGGCTATGATATATTATTTGTGAAACATCAGCCATGTAATGTTTTAGTCCTGACCGCTGCCAATCATAATACCAAACTGTCACAAACCTGTGTCGAAAGTACAGTGGCTAAAGTTGTTATAGATCCTGAACCAAAATTGTTTTTTTTACATGCTGAAGTTAATAGCTTCCCGATAACTTTTAAGGAAAAAAAAACAGTCAAATTTTAACTGTTCAACACAATATCTTTGAATCAACTTTCTGCCCACTCATCATTTTTGACACTAAATTAACATATCCGGAAAGTATCAGATCCTACAAGTATTCAGCTTACACATAATACCGAAAGCAAAAGACAAACCTTTGCATTAGAAACTATAAGATCGACATCTTGCAGGAATGCTGAACATGTAATATACAACCCAGAGTCAACACGCTGCAGCAGAGTCGCAACATCCATAGGATTTTGGATAATTGAGCGATAGTTTGGAGCATCCTCATCCAAGACAGGATAGTGAAAAGCACTAAACCTCTTATCGTATAAAACTCTGTAGCACATAAACAAATTATATATAAAAAAAAAATTAGAAGTGGGGACAGAGAGCAAGAGAGAAGAGAGATTCTTGAGACATCACAAAATTCTCTAACCATGCTACACAAATTCACTTGGCTAAAATCATATCAAGTACAAATCTAATAAACATGAATTAACTTTACTGTATGGATGAAGGTATAGAAAAGATGCCAGAGTATTATAAAAATTAAAAATTACATGATACAGTTATCCAATCAGTTATAAAATTATCTCTCCACCAAATCATGGCGATTGGAGAAATACAACTAACAAGAGAGGTGATTCACCAATCACTTTCAAAAGAGACAAGACAGAGTAAAAGATCTCTAACCGATTGCAAACATCTCTGAGGCACATCCGCAATCGGCGAAGAGCATGCTGCTCAGCTTCTACCTTCGCTTTTAACTCTGACACCTTTGGACCGCTTTCCACTTTTGGAGCCTTTGGAAGTTCAGGGACAGATACTGATTCCTGAGACCTTTTAGTTGTGCCCTCCAACATGATTGACAAGGCAGCTTCAATCAGACGGTCAAAAAACAAAGATCTGTCTTCAGTAGATAGAGTACCCACCTGATAGCTGATAAAAAAGGAATGGTATAAACATGACACAGAAGTAACACTTTATCAAGTCATTATCTAAATCCAGGATTCTTTCTAGAATTGAGTCGTATAGGGTTTTTTTTATCTTCTTATTGTTCAGTTCAGGTGAAACCTTCTCCACAATTCTAATGTATATTTGACTATCCATAACATGTAGAAAATAATAATAACAAGAATAATTACTTTTCACAATTAACAATTAACATGGTAATCCTAAAAGCTTCTTAAATATTTATAAAACAATTTTATAACAACAGATACAGACAGGACAGTATTTGAAAAGGATAAGACATTAAAAAAAAAAAGTCAAACCCTCCCAAGAAAAAAAAAATTGTGCAAATTTCTTCAAGGGAGGATATCTTGATATCCAAGACAACCTGGAACTGTTTTGATGTGTGATATAAAGAAAGTCTTTCACACAAACCAATTGCTATATTTTTTCACTTAAATATGGAATTCCAGCAACATATATACAGGCAAGACAAAGACAAGACCAGGAAATTGCAAATAAATTACCAACATTCACAAAGATATCCTACGTATATGTCACATAGCAACTAAATTCATAAATTTTAGTAGCTTTAAGACGAGGACAACATACACGGATCGTTCGAAAAATATTGAAGACGTCATGGCTTCAAGTTCAGCAGGTGGCACTGATGATGTTGCAAGTAGTAATACAGGTAAATCAGATGGAAATTCTTCTAGCAAAGTCAGCAAAACTGCGCGGAGCTGCTCATGTGCCTGCATATGAAATCCATCAACTCAAATAGCACAAAACAAGTAAAATAAAATCTGAAGGGCTGAATTTCAATAATGCAAACCATTTTATTTGGAGCATGCACAATCAAAATATTCAAATATAATTACCACTGGCTAAGAAACAATTGCAGTTCTAACTAAAAAAATTAAAAAATTAAAAAATTAAAGCGTATAACTAGAAGCAAGAACCCACCGTCTCCCACCACATGTTGAACTGTGGCAAGTAGAGAATTGATGGCGTTGTTCTCCTTGCTTCACCGAATATATGTACCAGGGCTTCCTCTGGTGTCTTTGCACTAGGATCAGATAGAAGAGATGGAAGTCCTAAAGAATGAACAGGAAACTTCTCGAGTTCATGTAAAATAGCAGGCCCAAGATGATCCTGCGAAACTAAAGCAGTAAGTAAATTTAGTTTCTGTTCAAATTCCGAACATTTAATCAACTTGAAAACGGTCCAGGATAATTACCAGGCCAGAACCTTCACCGCCACATAGAAGAAGCCGAGGCCTATAAACGAGAGGAATAGCAGAGCCACAAGTGAGCATCGTAAGCTTGGTCAATTCTGATGACACACCAATCGGAGGGAAAATATCGGATATATAGTTCATGGCTCTTTGGAGATGCCTCTGCAGGCATGGTGCAACTACTAAAGATAATGGCCTAGAGTGAACAACAGCACCTCTGTGAGCAGCTGGGGTGATTGTTGACATGGCTTCAATGAAGTGATACTTTTCAACCCTTACTGAATCAACATCAATTACAAATTTCTCATCACTTGTGTAGACCTGAGGATATTTTTCACGGAATGCGCGAATGGCAGCTTCCGTGCAAAGAGCCTTTAAATCAGCACCACAATATCCAACACAACTAGCTGCAAGCTCCAATTTTAACTCATCTGAAGGAGGATGCTTCCATTTCCGACTGTGAATGTCTAAAATCTCAGCACGGGCCTCACAACCCGGCAAAGAAAAATTGAACTCACGATCAAATCTACCGGGGCGTCGCAAAGCTCCATCAATTGCATCAATTCGGTTGGTTGCCCCGATCAAAACCACTTGTCCACGGGAATCAAGACCATCCATCAGAGCAAGCAAGGTAGACACAATGGAATTATGAATTTGCTCTTGTTTACTGGATCTTACAGGAGCCAGCCCGTCTATTTCATCAAAGAATATGATAGAAGGTTGATTTCTTTGTGCTTCCTCAAAAAGAAGTTTCAACTGTCTTTCAGCCTCGCCAACCCACTTGCTCAGCACATCAGCACCCTTCCTCATGTAAAAACTCACTTTCTGACCAGCCTTGGAGGCAGCAGAGGCCAAGGCTCTGGCTATTAATGTTTTCCCTGTACCAGGAGGACCACACAACAAAACTCCCCTTGGTGGGGTGATATGATAACTTGCAAAGAAATCTGGATACAGTAAGGGAAAGAAAACCATTTCCTTCAAAGCATCAATATATTCAGAAAGTCCCCCTATATCCTCAAAACCGACACTATCATCAACGTGCAAGGGTTGTATGTCTGCCCCTCCCTTTGAACTTGGCCCGGCAGTTTGAATTCCGGATGTCAAGGTAGCAAAAGCATCACCCTGGTGACCCCAACCCGAGGCAGCGACATTCAACCCCCATGTTGTTGTTCCATGCATATCAAGCCCCCCAAAAAGCCAAGGTGGTCCTGATCTGCTCCCGCCTTTCCCCCACGGAATTGCAGGGCCTTGGTCGAGCTCATCCACAAGAAGGGAGTCATCAGAATCATCAGTCCTTGAGATTCGGTGACGCTTATGAACTCGTGAGCCACCCTTCCTTACATCCCTACTGACCTTTGGCCCCATTCCTTGGTGTAACACTCTGCGAGGAGATCTTGGTCTCCGCTTACCTTCTTCAATAGAGAGCCTGCGGACCTCTGCGCGATTTCGAAGATCATAACGTCTTCTCCCATCTTGTTCCTCTTCGCCCTCTTCATCGTCACCGTCTTCGTCGTCGTCGTCGTCGTCCATGTCGTCACCCTCACCCTCATTCTGACCATCATCTGCATCGTTGTATTCAATATCCTGCCCGGTCTCAGTTTCCTCTTGCTCAGCCTTCTCTTCGGAACTGCCCGGCTCATCTCCATATCCGAAAATCAAATCCTCGTTGGAAATAGTCTTAGAGCGACGAGGGCGCAGTCCTTCACGGCGAGGGGTCGGTCTCTCCACCATCTTTTTGGAAGGAGATGACTCGTCCTGATACGCAACCCGAGTCTTGATAGGTTTGCAAGCAGAGGGTTTCTGAGACAAAAAGACACAAGTTGAGTGGGGCGGAGCAAGAGGACATCAGAAAGCGACAAAAGCGGACTCGCTCACCATCATGTCTTCATCAGCGTCGGAAGAGTCGGACGCATAGTTGGGATTCTTGACGGACAGAGTCCTCCTTCGTTCGGAGCGGCGAGGCACGTTTGTCTAGAAAGAGAGAGAGAGAGAGAGAGAGAGAGAGCCAATTAAATTCAACAGACAAACGGAGAGAAATGAAGAGAAAGGGGATTCGATTACATCGAGGTTAGCGGCGGCGGGAGCGGCGGCGGTGGTGGTGGTGGGCTGGGGAGATCGCTGGGAACGCATCATCTTAGCGATGCGGGAGGCAGCGGGTCTGTTCTTGGACTTGGCCTTCCTGCCACTCGGGGCGTAATAGTAGACGCTCCGAGAGTAACTTTTCGGACGCCGGCTGATCCGACCGCTGCTCCGTAATCCCTCCGATCGCTTCGGATGCATCTCCTCCGTAACTTCAAGTGATGTTTTGTTCACTACCGATTACTTGGCTTCACTACCGATTCATATTTAACCTCCTAATTTATCTATTTTCATTTATTCTGAAAAACAAATAAAAATATTTAAGTGGTGTTTTGTTCCTGATTGATAAGGTTAAATCTAAGGTCATATGAGATTCTAAATCCGAGGCCTCGAGTTGTTGAAGAAGGGAGATCAAAAGAGTTTTAGATATGAATCAACTAGTTACATTTTGCAGGCGCTTCGTAATGATTATGAATGCCGTAGAAGTGGACAGTACAAAATAGAACAATAAAAATAAACAGACTCCAACCCCAAATGTAGGAAAACGCAAACTTGTATTACCAAACCTTTTTCTCCCTCATGTTTGAAAATACAACATACAAACTAGGGTTTACCGGTTCATAATAAAAGCAAACTGATGATATCTACATAAATATTAACAAAATACAGGCTTAAATACTCAAAACAATGCTGTTTTTGTGGAAGAATGGAAGACAACCCTTTTCTCCATTACAACTCCCCTTTCTCGCATTTGGGCATCAAAGGTAGAAGCATCTAAGCATGCTTCAAACTGGTCTAAAGAATGAAAAAAAAATAACCAATTTCTGGAAGATTATTATGCAGAGGAGAGAAAAATGAACTATAGTCACGTACAAATGTACGGTACAGACAGTGCCATTAACATCCAGCAGCTTTCAAGAATTTGTCATAAGGACTTGAAGGTGGTAATTTAAAAGAATGCTGTCCATACTCACGCGAACATATGAGGAGCTGGTTTTTGGCTTGAATTTGCTCCTCGTCTTTCACCTTTGGGTCCCCCTCTGAAGATTCCAATGCCTGAAAGAAATCCAATTTAAGAAATGCACACACACACCAATCCATAACAAACAAATAATAACTTCGAAGAAAAATAACAATAATAATAATTGGACAGTTATTTGATCGGTTTATAAAATAGCATTTCTTCATTTTCATATTACACAACACCATTTGTACGAGATTTATAATTTAGAGATCAGCATAGCACGATGTCCAATTTAAGCATAATATTAAGCATGAGATTTAAACTACAAGGCATATATCATGACATCATCCTATCCAGTTATTCAACACTTTAATCTTTTAGAATAAATTTATCCACACATAACACGTAACACAAGGATACAAGTACAACTACAGAACTACAATTTGAGAGGGGTAAACTCATTTTGATATATTGATAGGGAGCAGCTTTTACTCATCAAATCTAGGGTGCTGAAATCATAACCTTCGAAAGTCAAAGAAATAAATTGTATCTTCAGGTCTAAGTATAGTAGTTGTCAATCTGGGTCTGGCAAACTCTCTCTTAATCCTTATGTGCATGTTTGTTTCATGGGACTAAATGGGACTGTGCTAAATAAAGTAAAATCATTTTACTTTTACTTATTAGTTAAAAGCAGAATAAAGGGTTCAAGACCTGATATAGACTAAGCAGGCAAAAGTTCATATGGAACTAACCATGGGTAGTGAAGCATGGGATTTGTTTTCACTTTCACTGGAAAGCACTAACGCCTTGGTTTCCTGTTGATGCTTGAAACTATGGAGAACTGCCATCTTTTGTTGTTTGCCCGTTACAAGGGCTTCACATTGGCTCTTCATTTGGTCATATGGTACAGGCGTTGTGGAGATTGGGAAGCTGGCAACTTGTTGGGCCGTTTCCAGAACCTGAGATAACAAGCATCCAAGAAAATGGTAAGCCTGTAGAAATATTTGGTTACAAAAAAATGGCTGGCCTTGAATCTGACTACTGACTATCAAAGGCTTTTCTCAAGCATGACCTGAATATATATATATATATATATATATATTTTTTAAATAGAAATAGTATCTAGGATCTTGTCTTACTGAATCCAGGAGCTGATTAACATTTAGAATGTCAAGTGTATTGATTGAAAGTGATGTCTTGCGCTCTGACTGACTTCCACTAGGCTCAGGGAAGGCTTCTTCGTCTGTCAAGGAACCTGGAGGCATCACCTGAGAGAAAACAACATGTGTTATAAATGTAGTTGAAAGCAATGAAAATACTTATACAAAAGAAAAAAAAAATAACCTCATCAAAATCAGCAAAATCTATCTGGGCAAGAGGAGAACATGGTCGCGGTGTCTCCATGAACAGTGGAGCTCCTAATGGAAATGCATCATCCGGTGAAAAACCTAGTAAGAGTTGCTTCTTGATGCTAGACAATTCATCCTGAAGAGAACAGAAATATATAAGATCAAATACAAGAGAGAAAAGCTAGATTCGTGGATAAACTTCATACGTAATAATAACTTACAGAGAGATGATGATATTTCTCTGGCAAACAAAGAATTATATTAATAGATATAAACAATTTATAACTCATTTGCAGAATTCTCTTCTTCAAATTCATTAACAATTTAAGGGCTAAAATGCGGTTATCAATATCTAGTCGAAGCCTGAGATACCTTAGCCTTAACCAAATGCATGAAGTTTCACCACACAGTACTTCCGCTAATAAAAACCAGCAAGGTATGTTACTCTCGACCTAATTTGTGTAATGGGTGTGTGCCCAAGTTTTCTGGATCAAGAAAGCACTTTTACTTTACCCAACATATTTATGCCAGAAATCATTTTTGCCACCTCCATTACAATATATCATATAGTAGCACAAGCACATTAGTACATAATGCAGATTATATGTGATACCATTTCCAAAATGTAAACTAGTGATGCTTGACAACAGAAAATATCTTCCATAGCTGTCATCTATAATATAAGTTCCATGTGGGACTTTTTTGACATTCATCTGTCATGAAAGTAGCTTATGTGTAGTCACTTGCCACAAGTTTCTCTAACTTTTGATGCTAGGAATATTTGCCCCACAAAAGAAATTGTCTGTAGCAAAAGAATTCGGGCTTTGATAAAGATGAGATATTAGCATATGTTGTACAGATGTTAGGGACAGGTGACAATTCTATAATTTGTCCCAGGGTCTGGTTTTGAGTACTCCTGACCATTCTACAATACAGGAAGTCTCTATCTCCTAATTAGACTTGGCTAATATAGGCCAGAACTCTGCAGACACTAATTTTGTTATATAATGTCAATATTAAGGCAAAGTACCAGTCCAGATGCTTTCCAAATATTCACAAACCTATTGATCAACAGCCTTACCTATTTGCGTATTGAGTTCTTACTAATGTTAGATAGTTTCCGTTAATTCTTATAAAAATTTGACGAATACATCAAAATAAGGATCATTGTACTAAACCATTTTCTTAAGAGATTATGTAAGAGATCACGTATATCACCTCGGACAATATGGCGAATTTAGTCATGAAATGGGATAGCACGTTTTCTTTCAACAGTTGGTCATCTAGTTCAACTGCTGAATGAGATTTCAATGCAGCAACTTCATCTTCATGTGATCCAGAAGATAGCTTCTCCATGTTGGAATCAATCGAAACTGCCTGCAGTCGGATATCATCAACCAACTGAAGACAAGGATCAACCTATAAATTAAACAAAAAATTCAAAAATTAGAAGAAAAAAAAAAGGTAAGGCTCGGCAAAAGCACAGTTATCAAATTTTTCAACAACTAGAACATTGAAAGGGAAATAATCTGAAGTGTCAGATGTACAAACTAACCATTAGATCTGTCAATGATGCTTTAACAATGGGAATTAGCTCCGGGAAATTCCCAGCCCGGGCTGAAAATATAAGCATGTATGATGCCAACGTATAAAGAGACCTTCTACGAGATTCTTGCAAGCCCCCTTCATTACAATTTGTACATATGTTAGGACCACATATGTGGTATTGCAGCTTCCATGTGAAGCATGTGAAGTAAAGTACTGAAATAGATGTCAATCATATGCCCTAATTGCTTAACAATATGGGAAACAATGACTTTTCAGAATTCATGTCTAAAAGAAACCAAGGCAAAGCTTTCTCATTGTTTGCAATCTGTGAAAGGCATTTGAGGAAAAAAAAATTTGGCAAAATAACAACTGATGCACCTTTTTTTTCCTTCTTTAGTCCGTCTTTTTTTTTTCTTGGGCCAAATAATAACTCAAGACGGCAAGAAACTGAGTTCAAGGAATGCAGGGCAAAGCCACATCCCTCAAAGTCACATTAATGTTATCACACGATAGGCAATTACTTGGTAAAACATGGGATGGCACAAGAGCTTCCCTTTAACCAAAAGGCAATCAGACTAGTCTGAACCGGGAAACATATGTAAGGTAATAATTTTAAGTATCTATATGTACAAGAGCTAAACCCCGCTAGCAGTTAGAGTCGTATTATGATGTTTTCTGTACCAAATAATTAGTTAACCAACAAAGTATCATATGATGATAAATCCAACTTACCATCTCGATCCAGAGAAAGAGTCCTGATGGAGAATGCCAGCTGGAAGCATCTTACTAGAGCCATATGACTTGAAGCCTACCAAGACAAGAGGGAAAAAGTGATTATCACCACTAGTTGAGAAAGGCCATCCGGCAAAACACATGAATAATTTTCATAGTTCATCAAATCATCAAGTTAAGATGAGTGTTGAAGCCTTTCAAACAAAAAGAAAAAACAGATGAATGTTGAACACTCCTAAACTCTGTCCAAAAGTTCAACTCATATTTCTATGTCTTAAGTTAATACATCTGCTTAGCTAACAACCAACTGACCAAATGGAATGCCTTCTCAGTCTAGTTCAACTCTTCACCAACCAAATGGAGTGCCTTCTTTTGGTTGTTATCATCGACTAGCTGCTGTAGTAGAATACCCAAGTAACCAACCCATCAGCTATAAGTGGTTGAGTTTTGTACAACCTGGAACATAAATTTAAGTTTTACTTCGATTTTCTAATTCACGTATTAATCCTATAACTCTCATGAATTCATTTTTACACCAGATCCGGAGATTCTCGAATAGGTTAACCTTTTGAACTGCTGCTTAATCCATGGGCAGGCAAGAGCCAACCGGGAAAACTGAAACATCTTAGTAGCCAGAGAGATTTTGAGAAGAGTTGCTACGATGAAAGTTGTGTAGTTTTGCCAAAACAACAATGGAGTGCTTACAAGATACTAAGGTATTTTCGAGTTGATGCTTATAAGAAAATGTATAACATAACAAAATTATGTGGATCAAGATGTGCAGAAATTAAAAGATAAAACGTGTATTGGAAAATAGTCATCAATAAACTTATGATCACCATTAGTTCCCACCTTTGATCGGGTAAACAGTAAAGCAACATTATAAGAATGAGCCATCGCCTCAAAATTTGCTGGGGTATTCTCTGCAGATGTTGCCTGAACCCAGATGGATGAAAGTAATAGACTCACTTGATGACTGCTTAACCGAAGGGAAGGTAGTTCCTGGAAGTTTTCAAATAAAACTTCAGCTCCACATAAAAACTAAGACACTGATTTTTTTAGTTTAACTGCTGTAATTGAAAGAGTATAAGATCTCATACTGCTCTTCCACCCGTCAAAGCACTCTTGAAGCTGTAAGATTTGCCAGATTGGTTTTCACACACATCTGATATTTGACTTTCCTCTTCCCTCAACTCTCCATTCGCAGGTGCACCTGTGTCTTTCCCTTTATCCTTAATGGAGAAACTTCCATCCTTTACAAAATCCGATCTACTGACAGATGAAAAGCCAGAAACAGCCTGGACAGAGTTCATTTTCCGTTGTAGCGAAGGAACAAGTACAGATGGCACAAGAACAATAGAGAAAATGCTGTGAGCTCCAACGCGTGTTTCATGGTCTAGGTGCGTCATTGCTAGGAGTAATTGGTGAAACAGAGCATCAGGGAATGCCTGAAAAAGTGATGAGTTCAATGAGGTTGAGATGGTTAAACAAAATTGAACATGAAGAAAGTGAAATCTGAAAAAGTTTCCCTTGCCTTCTTGCGATAGGATATATTCGGAACAGAAGAGACCATCTTTGCAGTTAGATAAACAGCTGAGACTGTCGCCCTAGCTACAATAGTACTAGTTGGGATATTCTCCAGAACCACAGCCATCATATCAAGTATGGGTCCCACATCTCCAACCTTTGAAATAAAGAACAGTTACACAAGTGTAACAACACTGAAAATAATCCATTGCCAAAATAAAGGCTGCGAAAATGAATCTTGAACCTTTCCATTTAGCACTCTTTGAAAGTTCAAAAAGCTCTAGTCCTGAGATTAGACTAAAAAATCAGAATACGGTGAAAGACTGAAAGTCCTTAACTCATTGACTCGACAAAGACTAAAAATTCCATATGTTTAGATTTTTATTTTTCCAAAAATAAGAAAATAATAAAATCTTCTGTTCTTATCAGACCACCCAAACTAAAGAAAGTGCAACTTATACCAAGAGCTTAATCAGGGATTCTCTATATAGAATCTTTATGTTACACTAAGAAAATGCCACAGACACAGTCTAGAGCTTAATCTGAGGATTCTTCATAAAGATAACTATCGAGCCAAGCTTTTCCTATTGCATCACATGCCTAAAATAGGAAGTGCATTATTTTCAAAATACTAACTTTTATAGCAGACGACATCATCATGTGATTCTAACATGGAGAGATTACACCCAAATTGTGTAACTTACCTTGATCACCCAGAGAGAAAGAGAAGAGAGACATAGATATATATATATATATAGACAGAGAGAGAGAGAGAGAGAGATGGAAAGAGAGACAGAGAGAGAGATAGAGAGAAACAGACAGACAGACAGCTAAACTCTATAGGAATACTCTCAGGAAGTTTCCCCAAACTTTCATTCCGGAATCCATGAGGACATTTCTAAGATATTCCAAAATCTCATATAGTTCACCCCTAAATTATAAACTTCCACGTGAAAGTTACATACCTTATTTGACAGTTGCGAGATGCATCTCTCTAGTGCTGACTGAAGATCTTGGTTCCATTTTTCTGTACTAGTAGGGTTGGACACTTCAGCTTGATTTTGCAGGCATTTTCGCAAATGCTTTATCAAGTCAGATATTGCACCAATAATCGCAACTGATGCCTGCTGCTTAGCACTTTGTGCTATTTGTGTGGTGACATTTACAATATCAGTTTGCAACCGAGGCTGTTTGACAACATTCTTATGATCCAAATGCTTGACCAATATGGATAATAACAGATGGGAGTTATCTCCTGGTGTTCAGATGAAAACCATAAGTCAATTGAACCCAAATGTGGGATTAATAAAAGAAAATGCAAAACAAATCCAAACCTGATTCCTCTAATAGTGACTGCAAATACATTAAAACATGATAGGCAAGTCGATTTTCAGGGGACCAATGGTTTGCAGCATCAAAATTTTGGAAAAGGGGTTCAAGCACTCGTCTCACTGTTGTAGCTTCCTTTGCCAATCTAGCTATATTACGCAAGCAAACCTTTGACCAGTAAGAGGGACTCTTGTCTGTATCACTGTGAAAGTGGCATGTGATCAAATAATGTATGCAATGGCAAGATAAACATTTCCAAGCAATATATGAAAGAGATTACAGGGAAAAAGCCAAACTAACATTGTGGGATCCAGATCAAGGGTTTTCAGGATTGGTAATGAAGGAACCTTCTGACTGACATCTGGAAAAGATGAATCATGAACTTCTGCTTTTAGCACTCCTTGAACCCACTGGTGCTGAGATTCAGAAAATTGTCCACCTTCTTTCGCACTCCCAGGCCTAGTATGGATATCCGTGTAATTTTCCAAAGTCACTGATATGATCTATTCCGGAACAAGAAAGAAATTTCAGATTGATAGCAAAGGCAAAAGATATGATTATTTTACACCATAGAAAACTTTTTTTCTTTTAAAGTTGACAATTATTTTAAGGAAAATAGATGACAATTATTTTAAGAAAAATACACTCCAATCCAAATCAATTTGGACATGCCCTTCCCCTACATTTTATCTACATAGTGTGATTTCAATCCAAACTATACATTTGTTTGATGCAGTTAGATCAGCAAAGAGCAAACGATCTCGAATGTGGTTGATTTTAGGTATTGATGATCATTCAAGTGTGCTTCGGAAACGTATGGTTCTGAATATGAAACTACAATGTGGAATGTGTCTGTATAAGAACGGTAGACAGATGTATTGAAAATAGACATAATATAATCTCTTGTTTATGCCAAAAATAGAAGTACAGAGGCATGACAGGTTTGGAGTACTCACAGTGTCAAAATCCATCGAGATATGAGAGTGCTCACCCATGAACCACACCTTCATACAAAGAGTACAGTAAAAAGAGAGGATAGCTTGAGGTCAGTTGACCAAAGAGAAAATAAAAGAAACCAAGAATGAATTATTGAAGATGACAAGCAATAAATATCAGAAAAATTATTATTGCACATCAGTACTGTTATGTTACAAGTGCTACTGCATTGCGCATCGGTACTGTTATGTTACAAGTGCTACTGCATGTGCATACCAAAACCACACAACCTTGTACTTTGTTTTTTGTCTCAATAAAAAGTTGTTTCTTCTCCAACAAAAATAAAGAAAAAAAAGAAAGAGATATTCCAGTAGCAAGGTCAAGAAAAATGGGTGATCTGCTTAAATTTTGGGAAACCGATAAATAATGGTTGCATTTTGGCTCATCTTGTGATGGATTTAGTATTAAACTGAATCAATTTAAACACACCTCTGATTATAGTTGTCACCCAACTCAATTCAGCACGATTAGCCAGAGATGAAATTAACTGCAGCAATACTACTGTTTCAATGTCCTAGTCTTGAATGTAAACATGATTGCAATTGAAATACACAGGCAGAATAAATTCCTAGTAATGTCATTAACCAGATATCTTTCTGAGATTTATGTTGGATACTTTAAGGATAAAGTCAAACAAAAAGAAGAGAAAATGCAGTAGAATGTAAAATAGCATGCGTGCATGCATATGAGTCCGAACCAATTCATAGAAGCTTAGAGCCAAGAGAAGAAAAGGTAATATACCATAAAAGCTAGCGATTGCAATCCAGCTGAGCGTAAACATAGAGCTCTCTCATCATCTCCGATTTCTTGAGCCAATTCACAGAGTTTAGGAATAAGGCCTTCTAGGTTGAACATGTGTGTACCATCAATCTACTTTTACTTCAAAGAGTCAGTTTCACTTAATCACTGGAAAGTATAACATGCAATCCAGGCATTATGCATTTAAGCTATAAAAGTTGATGAGTTGACAAAAAGCAATCTATGGATAATTTAATAGGTCCTTCTACATTATGTACAAGTGCAATCTTTGTAGACATTCCCTCCCTTTTTTTCGGTTGAATAGAAGACTGTTTCCTTTCAGTAAAGGAAAGGAAAGTCCTATATTATACAATTTTGCCAAATCCTATATCCGCACCTGGACCCAATAAAAGTCCCTTAACTGCAAATATACCAAGTATTCAGCCATGCAATTGGCATAATATACCTTACAGAACCAAGATTCTTTGTAAGTACCTGGCTATTTATAAAGTCGACAAGGGTGTTGCAACCCAGAATCCGCATTTCATCATGTCGGGTTTGTTCTAACAGAATCCGAATAATTCCTAGTAGGCTACTCGCAAATAGTGGCCTGCAAGCATTGAGGTCCAGAGAGGAGTTTATCGAGTTAGCAGATCAGTGGAACTGTAGTAGCGCATCAATGGAATGAGTCTATAAAATTTCAAGAGTATAACATTACTTTGGAAAGCAACACTAAAACAAACACATATAAACATCATTGTTCCTTGTCTCTTTCTTGATGGCATATGCATTTAAGACCAAAACAAATGTCTACAATGATGGAAACATAAGATGACAAATTCATTATATATAGGGATCAACAATTACATGACATCTCATTGTGCATTTAATTTGCTAACAATGAACGTGGTGATAAAGCAATGACTAATAACTCAAAGAAATTTGTCAGTGGCATGCTTGCCATAGAATTAACAGGATTCACTTATTTCAAAGGGATAAATCATTAATAAAATGATGGCACATATTAAAATAAAAATTTGTAATATATACTGATACTAGTAGAGAATGAAAAAGTCCCAAAAGGAATTTAATTTATTCATCCAGCCAAGTTAGAACAAAAAAATTGGGATTGCATACCCCGGAAGATTAACTAGCCAGTTTGGTATGCAGTAGTCAATTAAAAAAGTACAGATTGATCAGTATATGGTTATCTCTCATCATTTTGGATACTCCAGAGTAGAGACTTACATTTGCTCTTTACATGAAGATAGTAGCTTCCTATAAATACGCAATATGACTTTAACAGATCCAAAATGTTCGTTTCGCAAATCCTTGTAACATTTTTGCTCTAGAAGTTCAGTAATCTGTGGAGAGAAAGTTTGATACACATGAGATGGACAAAAAGAAGCATTTCTTCGTATAACAAACCAAATAATGTCTTTATCAAACACGTATGGGCTGAAGGATAGCTTCTGGAAAGAATGAAATGCAGTATTCTGTATACAAGGATCATTCTACCATGCGGCGGGTTTTTCAAACATTATATCGGGTGAAAGGCAGGTCTAATGGCTGAAAAACCTGGAGCATGGTGGTAGTTCTCATAAATTTAAACTCAAAACTTGTCATAAAAACTCCTGAAAGAGAATATTTGTAAATTATTGCATAAATTAAAAAAAGAAGGAGTTTACCTTTGGGATTCGCAATGGGTTCTTTGAAGCATATTCACATAGTTTCCCAATCTTTCTGTCATTGGGTTCAGCATCCTGGCAATAAGCACATACAAGTGTCATTCTTTTTCTTCTTCTACTTAGAAACATCAAGGAAGTGTCACATAGAAGTGAATTTGTGAAGAAGTTGAGACACAAACCAGGAAAATCCTTGAAATAAAGAAAGAAAGACAGTTGGTAACTGTGAATCTGGGCAATTAAGTGAACCTGATGGCGAGGGAAGATGTCAGAAAGCAACTTCTTGTAGCGTTTGACAGGTTGCCTGGACCTTGCACGCAATGAGGGACAGAAGAAACAGAGGTTACCGCAGGCGGGCACGACTCGCCTCGACATAACCCCCATTTTCTAACCCCTTTCTCTGCTCTGCTCTGCGCCCATCCAACACACTTAGAATTGTCAACAGCAACAAAAACAACATGATCGATCGAGGATTTACCTAATTTCTGGCAGCGCTGGAGATTGCGATCCGGGCTGCCCAGGCAAACGAGGATGTCAAAGATCCGATTTGTAAAAACAGCCAGAGGGGGAGAAGAGGCTTCAAATCCCCCCAGGCTTGCTTTTTTCTTTTCTCTGCCATTATTATTTTCATCCTCGTAATTATTACTTGTTAGTTTCACCCCTTTTCTGCGTCTCAACTGTCGTCTTATTTACTAAATTTTGTTTTTTGATATATAACCACTAAAAAATTAATAGATCTCGCTCATTAACGTTTATCGTGATTAAAGTTAGATCTGACTCACTCATGAACGTCATTTTTATTAACAGATCCGTAACTGTTTCTAGTAAGAGGGAAGAGAGGACAAACTTTGTCTACATCAAGATTTCCCTGCTTTTGTAATCTTTTACTGGTTGCGTTAGAGTTCCGGCTGTGCGCCTCAAGCTTATATCGAATGTTAAAACCAAGAACATCTCCAACAACGTCTCTATAATTTCTTTATAATAAAGAAGCAAAAGTTAATGATTCAAGCAATTTTTCTTCTACAACTCTAATATATTCCTTATTTTGAAGATTTCATGGTCATTCTCAAAATCCTTCAATAAAATTACAAAGTTTGTTACAAATATTATAAATTTGGTTCTCTCTTAACCAATTTTAAAGAAAATTTTAGAGAATTTGTTAGCAAAACAACTAAAATCTTTCCCAAAATTAAGAAAACCAAGAATACAAGGAAACTCTTAGAGTTGCTCTTAGTATATATAAAGCTACAACATGATAGCAAACAACGTTATGAGACACAACGTTATGATCGGTGGTGCTTTACAGACGTGTACGGCTATGTAACAACCTCTCTCTCTCTCTCTCTCTCTCTCTCTCTCTCTCTCTAACGAATCACCAGCGCAGTTTGATGCATCACCAACAGTTTCGCCTAACTACTGGCATTTCTCAAATGAATAAGTTCAAGACCCTTGGAACAGATTGTTCACTAATAAATATGGGGTATTACGCTGGTCCTTACACCAAATGGGATCACTAAACTAAGGAGAGGTTAATAGTGAGAACTTATTGTCAGCTTCCATGCAAAAGTCTTTAGGAGGTGAACATCCAAGGAAGCACTTATCACATGTTAGCTATATATTATATAGGAATTTGAGATCCAACATTCTTAAGTACATGTAAAGCTATTAAACATACTAGGATAAGAATTTTCGTCTAAAAGGGAAGGAGTAATTTAAGAATGCCGAGTATAACAGAACATTGTGGTTAGACAAGAGAAGAACGTCTAAATGAAATCAGAACCACTCCCAAAATGTTCCAAATCTGGATGAGGGCCACTCCCTGGCCTCCGCAGATTCCTGTAACAAATACGAATCACAAGGTCATATGCTCGGTCAGGGTTCAATAACAAAACGTTGGTCATATTATTCATTGTTTGTCAAAACCAAAATGCCACACCAAGTACATACTGAATGAACCCCACAGATAATATCTCAGTGAAACTAGACTCAAAAACCTAGAAATGTCGAGAAAAAAACATAGAACACCGGATTCTCTCTCCAACCAACCTTCATGGGCTCGAACGGAATCACCACTATATTGTGAGCGATTGGTTGTCCAAAACGATTTTAGAAAAAGAAAATCCAACAAAAAAGCCCAAAGGAACACTACCGGTAACACCTGAGCTACTACTTTTTCTTTCACCGACACATTTGACGGGTAGAAATAAAAGTGGCTTACAACTGGAAACCAGACAATTTTGAACCCAATTTAATTCCATTGGCCTTTATATATGGCGAAAGGCTGAGTGAAAATAAAAAAAGGGTAAAATCTGGACTTTATTAACCTCCTTGAACTACCAGCAGAGAATCATAACCACTCATCTAACTTTTCCTCTACACGCCGTGAACTAAGGACATGTCATGATACTCACTAATTTAAGCCAACTGGAGGACTTTCCAGATAGCCGGTAACACACGTGTTCAGTGCTTTGTTATCATTTAGGGATTTATTATTATTGACAAAAATAAAAGAAATAATAAGACTGCATACCTTGCAAACCTATTGGGCTCAAAACCAGGAACACCAGGTGGACCAAACGGGTCAAAACGAGCACCAGGAGGAACACCCCTGTGCAAAAAATAAGATTAGAATAGTGTTACATAGTATGCGCATGTGTGTTAGTGAGAGAGAGAGAGAGAGAGGAGGGTGGGAAGGGAACCAGTCTAGAACAACTTACGGTTGTCCTCCAGGAAACCCAGGCTCTCTAATGCCACCAAACCACCGAGGATCATTTGGTCCTGTTTTCATCATGAATGAATGAGCTATCACAAAAATGCCATGTAATTTTCCAGCACAGAAAAGAAGAAGAAAGAAGTCACAAACCTAGAAGCATTCCCCCACCACCAAAATCACCTCTGATGAACAGATATAACAAACGAGTGTTAAACTGGAACAGTAAAATGGGATTGAATAGTGAGGAAGAACAAAATGACTTGTATAAGCAAAATACCTGGTAGGAAACATTCCAGCACCAGGCCCAGGGAAACGATCACTATCACCTATAGGATTAACAGGAGGATAGACAATTCTGCAAAGGTGCAAAGCAACATTTTAAGCGGGAATGCCATATTTTTTGGTAGGATATCAGTGCAATTTTTTTTTGTTTGATACCCAGCAACATCTCTTCCAATGCAATTTTTGGAAGAGAAGCGGACTTCCATTAAAAGAAAGCAAAGATCTAGCATCCCAATGCAATTTAAAACATTTCCGTTCATCTAACAAGAAAAAAGGCAAATACTGACAGAACATAATCCTGCTAAAATCAAGACGATCAACAGAGGTAACATGCGTACAAAACTAAGAATAATTCCTCAATCTAAGAAACAAGAGAGGATATAGAACAATGTTAATAAAAGAAAAGCGTTGACATACTGAATAGTACTAGGATCTTCACAAACCTAAACAAAGCACCCCCCCCCTCTCCTGCGACAACCATCAGGTCTTACTCAAACATGGACCACACACAAACGACTTGAACACTTGAATACAATAAAACTCCCTGCTACTTCTAATTCCTAGACTCGCCAGGCGTGATATGATATGAACTTTGCAAACTTCAAAAGCACTCACCAGCAGTTGCATTAGTCTTTGGTGCATCTCCACCGATCCTCATCCTAGTCTTATATATTCTATTTCATACACCATTCAGATTTCATCTCAAGTAATTCAGTCTCCCAATATCAATCTTATAGGAACTATATACCTATACATAGCCACCTTCATATATCCAAATTCTCAAATAGAACAAAACAAGGTCCTAGCAACGTCCTACACTCCTACCTTATGCAACAATCCAAACATACTATTTCATACCTTAGTTGTTACATTTTCTCTTAACTCACTTTCACCCCACCTTTATCCCAGATACCAAATCATTGTTGTTTCTTTTTCCTTCCTCTAAAAGTATAATTAGCACAAAACTGAACTACCAAAGCCCTTACAGAAACTATCAGGAGTGCATTTAACATCATTGAATGTGTGTACGAGAAAGAGAGGGACCTGGAAGGAAGAGGTTCTGAAAGTCCACTTCGTGGCTCAGTTGTTGGTCTCTCACTTGTTTCCGAACTGCAAAGTTGCACGATAAAACCACCCACAAGAATAATATTCAGTCATAGTATGCATATGTGTTTTAGCACAATGCTTTGTAACTGTAACTGAGACCCAAATTCAACCTTGTGGCTTTGTTACTGCTCGAACCGGCTTTTGAAGAGCCATCTAATTTAGACAAAACTTGAGCCTCGAGACTCTTCACCAGTACTTCCAAATTCTTGAACTGCGACGAGTAATTACCGCTGCCACCGCTCTCTCCAACATAGTCACCCACGCTGCAAATTTATAAACCAATTGAGAAGAGAGAAATCAAATGCAAAATCACACAGAGAAGGAAAGAAAGAAAGAAAGAGAGAGAGAGAGAGAGACAAAGTGCAGGCCTACTTGATTTCGAGATGGAAGGAAGAGCCAGAAGCCAAAGCATCGACGAACAACTTATCATTGATGACAAGGCATTTCACGAGCAACTTGTTCCTTTCTGAGTTGGCGTAGACGAAAGCGTACTCGTCGTCCAGCTCGTTCCATCCATCAATTCCTATTTCGTCTACAGAGACACCAGGCGCCATCAGATTTAGGGTTTCGATTTTGCAGAGTATAAAGTAGGAGTGAAAAGCTTACCAGTGGAGGAAGACGAGAGGGCGGAATCGGAAAAAGCAGGAGGGCCGGTGGCGATAAGCTCGTAACCGGAGGCCGCGAAAGAGGCGTGAACTGCGAAAGCAACCTTGTCGCTGTTGTTGCGGAAGGTTGGCCTCGCCGCTCTGATCACCGCCATCACCGACTTCTCGTTCGCCATTTTCTCTCTCTCTCTAAGTTCTCTCTTTTCTGCGGACAGGTTATATAGGTGCTGTGGTAGTGGAGGACAAAACTGTAATTTTCTATTTTATTATTCGTAATGTTGATTACAAAAAAACAAATTAAGCAAAGACGAGCTTATCGGCGCCGTGGACGACTACGCCGGCGCGTTTAACGGAGACGAAGAGGGGCCAGACTCGGAAGCGGAGGTGGGGAGGCCTGGAGAGCTCTTCGGCGACATCAATATGGACGGCGGTGACAGCGAGGTCGAGGAGACGAAGGGCGAGCTTGTGGCCGACGCGGGAGGCGAGCTTGGCGTCCCAGAAGAGTTGGGAGCGAGGGAAGCGGTTGAGGTGAGTTGGGTAGCGGGAGGCCAAGTCTTGCTCGGAGGAGGAAGCCATGGCTATGATTGATGACGTGTTGGGGCTTGTCACCTGAGCTGTGATTTTGCGGCACGACAGGACTAGGCGGAGGACGTGGTGGTCAGTCGACATTAGGACTGCCTTGTTCATTGGTTTCACCAACTCCACCCTTCACTGTTAAAGTCTGTATGTAATTTTTTTTTGAAGGGAAGTCTCTCTATGTTATTAAAAAAGAAAAAAAGAGTTTTAAATATTTTCGGTGAGCCGTGCATGTTAGGCGATCTTCGGTAATATATTGGGTCAGGCTAAAATTTAATATTTTTAAATAATATAATATTTAGCCATCAACCCATCAACATGACTGATTCATTGGGCAACCCGTCACCTATTTCCCAGCAAGGCTCTGAATGGTTTTAAACTTCTAATAATACACATTCATATTATTTTCTATTTTAAATCAAATTTGTTTACATAAATTAAATGACCAAAACAGACATATCTAGTCCCATGTAGTAATTCAGAAAATTTTAAAAATTGGATATTAGAATCGGAAATCTTGTTTATGGATAGTACATACAAAAATAAAAATTTTGCAAGAAAATCGAATTAAACTTCTTCAAATTAACACTTATTTAAGGATCCGGATTCTCTGTTTAGATTTGTTTGGATGTCTTATAATCATTAAATGAATTTGGTTTCTCTGCTTGGATTTATGTTACTTGGATTTACTTGGATGACTTCTAACCATTGGATTGAGTACTATCTAAGACCGCCATGTCATCTTTATGTCATTTTTACTCTATTTAATGGTTATAAGACATCCAAGCAAATTCAAACAACTTAAATCCAAGTAGAGAATCCGAATCCATTTAATATACCACCTATTTAATTTCTCATTCTTATATTTTACTAAATACATAACCCAAAGTTCCTAAACTACCTTTAATTTAAACCCGATGTTCATAAACACCTTTTATTATTTGACTATATTAAGGCTACTATTTCGTATTATAGTTTTGACGTTTTGTAGATGTCTATAGTGATTGCTTATCTTTAGTTCTTGGGAATCCTTACAAATCTGTATAATTGTTCCCTTCAAATCCTTAAATATGAAAATGATGAACAACATGAGAGTACATACCTCAAGAGTGTGTTTGGATGAAGAAATTACAGAAAGAAAAGGTTGGAATTTAATAAAATGAAGAATCATAATATTTTTTTTAACATGAATTACCTTATTTGGAATTCTAGTTTTGGAAATAACGATTTTTTTTGTCTTAAAATAATAGAAGAAAGTACTTGTACAAAATCCTCATTAAATAAGGAATTTGGTTTCTCTGTTTGAATTTATGTTACTTGGATTTGCTTGGATGTCTTGTAACCATTAAATGAAGTAAAAATGACATAAGGATGACATGACGATTTTAGATAGTACTCAATCTAATTGTTAGAAGTCATCAAGTAACGTAAATTCAAACAGAGAAGCTAAATTCATATTAAATAAGGGGTAATGTATTAAGAATTGATGGACGTGGATATAAAATTTCTCCAACACTCGAGCCTCTCTTCGTCCAAAAACAGAAGAAGACTCGAGCCTCTGTGCGTTACATGGTTTTTGTTGGCTATTGGCCTATTAGGAGGACTATGGCCACTAATTTGATAATCAATTCCGGGGTTTCAAGTTTGACGACATTCCCTTTCTGATTGTGTTAGCTTGAGGAGAGCTTGATATTTTGGCTTTGCTTCTACATACTTTTATGGGGCGTGGGCTACTTAATCTGAGTTCGGAAAATCCATTTAATTGTGTTGCTTGGTCTGCTTTGGGATGAGCTGCACCATTTGTTGGAATAAGTTTTTGATTTTTGACATCGTTTTTGCGCATTACCTCAGAACTAGTACAGTCCAGGCTATTGTATATGATTGGAATGCTGTTTTTTTTTTCCATTGAGCATCTGAGCTAGTAGACTCTGTTTGCTTAGACTTCTTTCAGGGCTGTCAAGTCTAAGCGTGATTACCTAAAACACCGTAGCAGTTTCAATTGGCTATACTTGTCCCCATCTTGCAGCACTCAGAGAATTTTCTTTTATGAAGGTTCTTTTTTCTATCTTACATCATTTTTATTTTCCTTTATGGGTCTAATTCTGTGTTTGTCATGTTGATTTTGACTTTACGTTGTTGCTCGACTTGAGCATGGTTTTCCTGTTCCAAATGCTATAGATTGTAACAGGCATTGTGTGATTATGCCACTAGTACCTGGCTACCCACTGTAAGCTTCTTCTTTATAAAGTGTTGTTTGAAAAAAGTGAGTGATGAATCTAGGAATGGCATATTACATTTGTACTCTGAAGATATGATATGTTCCTAGTCTTCCTACTATGTTTCCCGTATAGTTAGCTTGCTTAAGGAAAAAAACAAACAAAGAAAATATTGATCATGCTAATTCTTGGATCTATGGAGCTTACCCTCTGTTCAATGCAGTGTGCAGGTGAAGCAGTTGGAAAATCCCGGGATAGTTTTCAATACTATCATTGGGCTCGTTGTTCGTCTGGCAGAACATGGTTTGATTCACTGTGACTTGAATGAGTTTAACATTATGGTATGCATTTTGAGGCAGTCCGGCATTTTATGTTGCATTGACTTCTGTAATCTAAAAAGGACCAGGAAGAAATTTCTAAGGTACATTCAATGATTCAATTGCAGCGTTTCTTCATGTGATTAAGTGAATTTCTGCTGTATATCACCCAGATAGAATGCCCTATATCCCGTTGGATATCCTTCCATACTCTCATGCTGCTAAAAAAACGAACCAATAATTGTTTTCTTTCGCTGAAAACATCTCATCTCATGGGACATTTACTGCTATTTGGGAATTATTTTCTTTTGTCAGACTTTAGACATATGGGAATAATGATATTTACTGTAATGCAGTTTATTGAAGGATGCTGAAGATGACGAATACATCTCTATGTTAAATGAAGCAAACACAACCGGTGTTGATTCGCTACATATGGTAGATCAGGTACATCTCTCATTTATTTTTAATATAATTATTATTATTATCTGTTGATGTCCTGGAGAACATTAAATCTGAGTCACAATTTGAGGTCTCAAGAACCAAGTAACTTACCTCTGTACAAAATGAAGACCAGCTAGGAATTTCTTCTACTTATTGCTTGGATTGTTTTGACAAATGTACAATAGTAACTGTCAGGTAATTTATTTGAGTGGTAGTTGCATCACCCAATATATGATTGTCCTTATTCTTCTTTTGTAATTGGATCAGACGTTACGGCGTGATGAGCAAGTTGAACTAGAGGGCGATCTAAGAACATGTGAACTAGGTCCAAGCAGTGATGCCGAAAATGAAGCTGGGAGTAACGAGGAAGATCTTGTATTTATTTAATTTTCTTTTTCCCTACAAAGCTTGTAACTTGGCATATATCCTGTTGGGAAAATAATGCAAAGATGTAAAAGATAGAGGAAAGGGAACACCGGATATAACGTGGTTCGGCGATGTGCCTACGTCCACAGGGCAGCAATAACAAGAACTTCCACTATGAAATAATGGGTACACGAGATACACAACTTCAAGAACAGTACTTGAAGGAAACCATCTCTCACACTTGTTTTGCTATCAACTACTCTACACTCTCAACTTGGAGTGGACACTCTTCTCTACTTGGAAGATGGATGTTTCTCTCTTGGAAGAAATGCTTGAGATGGATGAGATGCATGGAATGAGCAAATGACTCTCCTTTTATAGGCTAAGGAGGAACCATCTAGACCTCTCATTAGTGTTTTCCCAATAAATTCTTGTAACTTATGCCTTGACTATAACTCCAAAATCATCCATGTAACCTTGTGTAACTCATGTAACTCATGAAACCTTTCATATTATTTTCATTACTATTTTATTTATTTTGGTCTGGATATTATAACAATCTCCCCTTCCAGACCAACCCAGGGACATACGCGGCAAAACTTCTACTTGAAGTCCATCCCAGCGGACTTGCTGCAATACTCCAACTTATGTTGTGGCACAGCCTTAGTCAACATATCTGAAGTATTCTTGTTGGTGTGAATTTTCCTCAACTGCAAAAGCTTTTTTGACATTATATCTCGTATCCAATGATAACGTAAATCAATGTGCTTAGTGCGAGGGTGATAAACTGAATTTTTACTCAAGTGAATTGCACTCTGACAATCACAATGCACCACATACCTTTCTTGCTTCACACCCAACTCGCGAATGAACCTTTGTAGCCATAACATTTCCTTGCCTACTTCATTCACCGCTATGTACTCAGACTCAGTGGTGGATAAGGCAACACACTTCTGTAACTTAGTCTGCCATGATACGGCTCCCCCACAAAATGTAAATAAGTACCCATAAGTGGGCTTTCTGTTATCAAGGTCCCCAGCTAAATCTGCATCTGTGAAACCCTCCAAGACGGGTTCGGATCCGCCAAAAGACAAGCACAACTTTGAGGTACCCCTCAAATAATTGAGTATCCACTTAACAGCTTCTCAATGCTCTCTGCCAGGGTTAGATAAATATCTACTAACAACTCCAACTGCATGAGTAATATCTGGACGAGTACATACCATGACATACATAAGACTACCAACAGCTGATGAGTAAGGGATACCTGTCATCTTGTCCTTCTCCTCTTGTGTAGTTGGGCATAATAACCTGCTTAACTTGAAGTGATTACCTAGAGGTGAGCCCACTGACTTGGCTTCTTTCATGTTGAACCTTTCAAGCACCCTTTCAACATACCTCTCCTGTGACAACCATAATTTATTTGCCTTCCTGTCACGGGTAATCTCCATGCCCAAAATCTGCTTAGCTGGACCTAAGTCTTTCATATCAAAAGACTTTGATCTGCCTTCAACTTGTGGATCATAGAAACGTCTTGCCCCACTATCAACATATCATCAACATAAAGCAACAAAATTATAAATTTACCTCCAGTGAACCGTTGAATGTACACACATGGGTCTGCATCAGTTCTTTTGTATCCATGACCCACCATGAATGAGTCAAACTTCTTGTACCATTGTCTTGGCGCTTGTTTCAGCCCATACAAACTTTTCTTTAGTTTGCAAACCATGTGCTCCTTGCCCTCGACCTCAAAACCTTCTGGTTGCTCCATGTATATTTCTTCCTCCAAATCACCATGTAGGAATGCCGTTTTTATATCTAACTGCTCCACCTCAAGATCCATGCTAGCTGCCATGCCCAAAATAACTCTGATAGATGTCATTTTGACAACTGGTGAGAAGATCTCATCAAAATATACTCATTCCTTCTGCCCGAAACCTTTGACAACCTAGCGAGCCTTGAACTTTGTCAACTGTTCATTCTCGTCCCTCTTCAACTTAAACACCCATTTGTTTTTTAGTGCTTTTCTGCCTTTAGGAAGCTCCACCAACTCGTAGGTACCATTTTTCAACAAGGACTCCATCTCAGACTTCATAGCTAATATCCACTTGTCGCCGTCTGCATGAGTCTTCGCCTCCTCAAAGCATTCAGGCTCTCCATCACCAGTCAATAGAATGTATTTGGAATATGGATTATCTCCATCACTAGTGAGCAAAATATATTGAGAAGAAGGATACTTGGTACTTGGCTTCAGCACTCTATGAGATCTTTGAACTGGTGCTTGGGCATTTTCTTGTTGCTGCTCTTGATTAGGCTCTTCCTGATTAGGCTCCCCATGATCATGATCATCCTGAACCTGATTCTCCTGGTCATCATTTGCAGCACCTGCAGCTTCTGGTTCTACCGTATCAGGAACGTCTTCATTAACTATTTCTTGAGGTTTGTTAGACTCTTCTTGGAGCGGAGACGAGTCATAAGTGAGACGCTCTGCATTTTCTAGTATGTTCTTGTCAAAATTTGCAACAGTCTGATCCTCATGGAACACCACATCTCTGCTTCTGAATAACTTCTTGGTTATTGGATTCCACAACCAGTAGCTCATCTCTTCATTACCGTACCCAAGAAAGATGCACGGCACGGCCTTGTCATCTAGCTTCGATCTTTTCTCCTTTGGAACATGTGCAAATGCTTTGCACCCAAATACCTTCAAGTGAGAATATGAAGCGCTTCTACCGGTCCACACACTCTCTGGAGTCTCCAAGCCCAACGGTACACATGGTGTTCGGTTGATGAGGTAACACGTGGTTGTTACTGCTGCGCCCCAAAACTCTTTCGCCAGGTTAGCTGTCTTTAGCATGCTTCTCACTTTCTCCAAGATGGTGCGGTTCATCCTCTCTGCTACACCATTATGCTGTGGGGTGCCAGGTACTGTCTTTATGTGTCTAATGCCATGCTTCGAACAATAACCTCTGAACTCGTTCGAAGTATACTCTCCACCATTATCACTGCGGAGACACTTAAGGGTTTGCCCCCTTTCCCTCTCCACTATGGCATGGTACTCCTTGAAGGTTTGGAACACCTGGTCTTTTGATTTCAACAAATACACCCAAACCTTCCGTGAAGCATCATCAATAAAAGTAACAAGATACTTGTTATGACCTAGTGAGTCAACTTCCATGGGGCCACATACATCAGTATGTACTATGTCTAAAAGATTCTCCTTCTTGGCGAATGTATTAGAAAAACTGACTTTCTGCTGCTTACCAAACAAACAGTTATCACAAGAGTCAAGAGAGGTACCTTTGGTAAACTTCCACTTTTGGTCTCCTCCGTGATGATGATATCCTTCCCGATCAAGCACGCCGGTTGACATCAAATTGAGACGTAAGTCGGGAACATGTCGAACATCTTTCAACATAAGCTTGTTCCCCAAATCAGTCTCAAGGCAAACATCTCCAACTCCTGCAATCTTGGAGTAGCCTTCGTTGCCCATCTTTACAATCCCAAATTATCCACCTCTATATGTAGAGAAGAACTCCTTATTTGGAGTGGCATGGAAAGAGGCTCCGGAATCAACGACCCATGGAACACCGGGAGTATCGTCATGAACATGTAGGCATTCTCCTTCAAGGCAAATGAACTCATACACCTCATTGCACACGGCAGCGGTTGTGTTCCTTGTGTCATCCTTTGGTTGAGAACTGCCTTCTCGCACCTCCCTTGGATCCTCTTTCAACTTGTGACAATTTTTCTTCATGTGCCCAAAAATGCCACAATTATGGCACTTTCCGTTGAACCTCATTCTGGATCGGCTTACACTCCTTCCATGACCTTTGGGTCCTCTACTCTTGCTCCTTCCTCTGTTCTCCGCCACGAAGACTTGGCTACTGTCGGAGCTTGAGGCTTTTCTCCTTGTCTCTTCATTCAACAAGTTACTTTTGATATTATCCATAGTCAATTTACCATCAGGAGCAGGGTTACTTACAGTGATGACAAAAGTCTCCCAATTGTCCGGCAACGACCCCAACAACAACAATGCTTGTAATTCATCATCGATCGCCATCCCCATGGTTGTCAATTGATTAATTGTACTTTGGAAGTTGTTTAGATGCTCGGTGACCCTCACGCCATCACTATACTTCATGTTGACAAGCTCTTTGATTAAAAAGTCTTTCTTGGCGGCGGTCTTCTTCTCGAATAAGGACTCTAACTTCTTCCATAACTCGTGCGCATCGGTTTCGTTGGCTACATGGTGGAACACACTATCGTCCACCCACTCCCGAATATGACCGATCGCCTTGCGGTTCATCTTCTTCCAATTAGCATCCTAAGTCCCTTCCGGCTTAGCCTCGACTCCTTCGATGGGCTCATGCAAATCTTTGCAATAGAGGATGTCCTTCATTCGTGGCTTCCATGTAATCCAATTTGAGTGGTTGAGTCGCACCATATTACTCCTTGAACCTTCCATTGTAACACCCACGCCCTACGAACCAAGGGCTCTGATACCACTGTTGGGAAAATAATATAATGGAAGTAACAACTCAAAAACACACAAAGGATAAATATGCAAAGATGTAAAAGATAGAGGAAAGGGAATACCAGATATAACGTGGTTCGGCGATGTGCCTACGTCCACAGGGCAGCAATAACAAGAACTTCCACTATGAAATAATGGGTACACGAGATACACAACTTCAAGAACAGTACTTGAAGGAAACCCTCTCTCACACTTGTTTTGCTATCAACTACTCTACACTCTCAACTTGGAGTGGACACTCTTCTCTACTTGGAAGATGAATGTTTCTCTCTTGGAAGAAATGCTTGAGATGGATGAGATGCATGGAATGAGCAAATGACTCTCCTTTTATAGGCTAAGGAGGAACCATCTAGACCTCTCATTAGTGCTCTCCCAATAAATTCTTGTAACTTATGCCTTGAATATAACTCCAAAACCATCCATGTAACCTTGTGTAACTCATGTAACCTTTGTGTAACTCATGTAACCTTTGTGTAACCTTTCATATTATTTTCATTACTATTTTATTTATTTTGGTCTAGATATTATAACATATCCAGCATTTGGATTGCTGTCTATTGGAGTGCTAAATTCCAGGCTTTTGTTGTAGCAGCAGTAATGTGGAATGGTGTGTAAAGATTACTGCAACTTGATCCTTTGTTCAACTTCCTAATCAATCTTTTTTATTCTCACAGGAGGGATCTATGATGTTGAGCTGGTAAAACGATTGAACAAGGTGAGGCGAAATGCTGTAACAGTAGCCCGTGGAGGACATCCAGAAACGCCTACAAACACAAGGGTGGTAAATCCAAGATGCCAACAACTTTAGAAGATATTAACTAATGTAGAGGTTGGTTTTCTTCATTAGTGGCAGACATTTTACTAATTTTTTGACTGATTTCATAAGATTTCAGTTTAAATAATAATTTGTTGTGCACTGTGCCTGTATGACTTAGCCAGATGGTCGAGTTCCGCATTCATCTTCCAGGCAATAAAGATTTCAAGATCGAGAAAGAAAGTTTCAAGATGGCCATGTTAATGGTGTTCTGTTGCCTCCCTTAACCTAGCTTAATGGGACTTCATCTGCAATCTTCATATGTTCCCTAAATCCCAATTAGGTTAAGACCTTATTTTGGTCAGTTATCATAAGTGTAGGTCACAGTTGCGCTAGGACTGAAGGGTTGACTGTTAATATGGCACTGGTCAGGTTAACTGTTTTTGTCTGACAATAACTGTTAATCTGTTAGTCCGAGAACCTGGTTAACCTGATGAAGCCAAATATGACCTTCTCAAAAGTAACGCTAGCTCAACATTTGCCTACATATGGTTTTGAGATTGTGAACAGGGTTGCTGATGTGCTTTGACACTGAAGTTAAGAGTCATTGCATAGCACAAACCCCTCAGAAAGAAATTGATTCCACTTTAACATGTGCTCGCTAGATCAAAAAAATCGAAAATGACAAACACTATAAGGTATTAGGTATATGAGGACACCGATATGGATGAAAACGAAACAAAAGCAAGAAACATACATAATAATTCAGAAGATTACGAAGATATGTGATATGTTTTCCTATCAAGAATGAATTTACTTTAGTTGATGGATGAATAATAGAGCTGCAAGCTAGTAGATGAATAATATAAATAATGAGTTGTCCAATGTGCAATGTGTATAAGATACAGATCTGCACAGCAGATGAACCGATTAATCTCTTTGTCAAACACATAAGCAAAGGCTGATTTGGATACTAGACCCATAATGTGTGCATTTGCTCAGGAAGGGTGTTATGTTTGTCTTCTCCGATATTGAGTTGACATGTGGTTTGTTAAAAAAAAAAAAAAAAAAAACAGAAAAACAAAAAGAAACGAAGGATTGAGTTAGGGTTGAAGATAGAAGAAATGGGAGCCGGTTCCAACTTCTGTTTACTTTTGCAGGTGCTGATCGTTGTTCAATTGTCACCAAGGATCTCGGGTATCAGGTGATCCCTCATGTTTGTGTTCAATTTGTGTGAGACGAGACGAGATGAGAATGTTTGAATGTTGCAGGAAGGATGTGGGTTTTCTTGGGAAGCAATTTTGCAGAAGTACAGTCCAAGGAAGATACTTAGTTTCTGACGATAATGGGCATGTCTGTGACGCTCTCTCCATAAACCCTCAATCTCGCTGCTGCCCTGAAACAGGACACAAGTTCTCTTGTCAGTGAGTTTCCCCTCCCTCCTCCTCAACTTGCAATCTCACCCTTCATCTTCTTTCATCTCTTCTTGTCTTGTCTCTGCAGTGGTTGCAACCTTGTTTCAGAATGCTGTGATTCTTACGAGTATTGCGTTTCCTGTTGTCTACATCCTTCAAGGGTAACCAATTTGTTTCTATTTCTCTTCTTCTTCTGCTCTCTCTCTCTCTCTCTCTCTCTCTCTCTCTCTCTTTCTAATCTCCCAACTGCAGATAATCAAGGAACAAGCACTGGAGGTCAAGATTGCCAAGCCTGCTTCTGCAGGTAATTCAGAAACCTTAGTTCTGCCCTGTATACAGTACATGTTTCCTTTTCTGGGATCATGCATTCGGAATGTTCTTTTCACAGGGAAATATTCAAGTGTGTTTGATTTCTGTGCCGGGAGGTGCCGGCATAATTCTGAGAGTGTGGTAAGCGAGACATTAATAATGCAAGTGTATAATCATTATTTATCGCACAAATGTGCTTTTTGCTTTCAAGTCTGATGCATTAAATACATGTCTGTGTCAGAGGTGACCATTTTCTGGTGTTATGCTGGCTTTGTAGAGCTGCATGTACGTTTTTTTTGTCTTTCTCAATAATTAATTTTTCGAGAAGTTAGTTGATCAATGGGAAGTCTGATTCTCTTCTTCATGTCAGAAATATTATCTCTGAACAGTTATATCTAGTCAATAATTTGTGATTGATTCACTTCTTTCAAACTTCAGAAGCTTCATGCTTAATTTGTTGATGCTGTCTTATTTATAAAATATAGTGAGAACCACATCCTTATGTGCAAGATTGCATGGAAATAGTATTGCTCTTGTTTTGTGGACTGTGAAGTTGCTTAGGGAGAAAGATCAACAGGGAGCATTTCTGTGTCAAGGCCAGTATCTTGGTTGTGTTGTGTTAGCTATGTTTTGGACATCTGGATGGAAAGACGGAGGAAATTTTATATTGAAGATTATAGTGGTGAGAGTGATGAAAAAGCTTTTGGAGAGAGTTCGTTTTCAAGCATCTTTATGGGCCTTTGTTCCTTTGGAATTCAAAGAGTTGACTTTAGATTGGAAAGCATTTGGTAGTTTAAGGAGTTCTGCATTAATTAGGCTGGTTTGGCGGCAGTTGAGCGTTGTTCTCTGCATTTTAGCACAATGAACTTTTCCATATGTGTTTACTTTAGTTTGATTTTATCTGTTCTTATCAAATACTATGAATCACGGAAATGTCATAATCTTATTGCGATTTGCCTGTATACTATTGTTTATTTATTTATTTATGCTGTGATATTGTTTGAATAAGTTTGAACCTTTCAGGTACATGAGAATGCTTACCGTAGTGAGTTCCATCACTGTTTTTCTCTGCCTTCAAACTCTTCAGGTATGATCCATCTTAGAATTGGATAGTACTCTTGTTTTCCAATATTGGTAATGTGCATCGTAAATACTCATGAACTAAAGTTTGATGAGGACCAGCTCATGTTTTGAAAGCTTACGGCTTCCTTTCTTTTAGTTTATAATAATCTTTGTTCATAATTATTGTCTCTACTCATTTTTACTAAAGCAGGAGCTCAGTTCTTTTGTTTCCCTTTATCTGCTAGAGATGATAAGCTCATGCCCAAATTTATGACATTTCTTGTACAGTTCCCATCAAAACTTTGTAGTTGTTGTGGATATGCTTAATTTTCCTCCTCACTGCAATAGTATAGGGTTTTTTTATTTTTTATTTTTTATATAAGTAAATCGGTGATTTTTTTTATATTTTTTTATAAATAAATCGGTAATTGATATATGTCCGTGTCTGGCACTGTACTCATCCCCAATCTGACGTGTTGGTGCTTTAGAGCTGTGAACTCGGTAATTCTTCCATCCCTGGTCTCCCATTTTCTTCAACGGCCCATGGGATATTGGACCGGATGAATAAAATATGCAGAGCGATTATGCTACTGTTAGTGCCATATGAAATGTTAAGAACTAATACATGTATATTCTGACTACCTAGGTAGAAGGCTTTTTTATTATTATTATTATTTTTCAATTTGGACTTGGAGTATCGACGATAATTGTTACTGTGCATGAAGTTTCTTTCTTCCCCCCTTCTTCACATATCATTTTCGTTAGATGATTTTTTGATGTACCTATCTTTCTGACTGGGTTTCTATATACAGACAGCTAATTTAAATGACTTAACTTTGTTCATTCCAAACATATGCCAGCAGCTGCAAATTATACGTTTTTAGAAGCTAGACTGAATGGCATTAATGTTCTTGTTGGAAGGTGAGATTCAAAAATTATATGTTTATTCATGAATGTATTTGAGTATGAACTTAACCATACAAAAGTTCTCAAACTTTTCTGACTCGTATAATTTCTTATGTTGTACTTACAGGCAAGGTGAATCTTGCGACTCGGTTTGCAAGTCAAAGGGACAGTCATGTGTTCCAAACAAGCTTTTGGTACTTAATCAGTGTGACATGTAAGTTGAGCTTCCATTTTCATTCACAATTCTTGTATTTCGCTACTGGCATTGCGGCTTGTCAAGCATGCCTCAAGATTTGGGGGGTCCTGTTGCAAAATTAGAAACTCTCTTATGTTCAAGAGCATATTATGCCTGTTTCAGAATAAGGCAATGCTTTATCGGTTTATCTGTATAAAATATACTGTGACTCTTGGAATATGAAAGGCATTTATGGGAAAAAAGGTTAAACCTTTTGTCCTTTTCTATTGGGTTTTGTTAGATACTTCTTCTCAGAGAGAGAATAGAAAAAATTTGGCTTTTGCTAGATACTTGTTTTCAGAAAGAAAGAAAAAGAAAAACGTTGGGTTTTGTCAGATGCTTGATCATTACATTATTATTTGTCAGTACTTCACTTTAGTTTATTTAACTAGACACGTATTGTGTTTTTTTTTTTTTTTTTTTTTTTGGGTTAATAGACAAGCACACACGAGTAAAAATTCTGCGAAATTTCAAAAATTCAATACCAAGAATTTTGAATTTCTTTTTCGATGGGTTTATGGGGGAGCAAACGAGCATCAATGAATGTTTCAAAGCTCCTGTGTAAGTGTGTATAGTTCAGTTACATGTGTCTTCTTTGTAGCACATGTATAATGTTTCCCATACTGTACTATCTACTTGATGCCCTTGATTTTTTTTCATGGAGCCCACTTGTGTATTTCTGTTAAGTAGGTAGTCTGTCATCCCTTCAAATGCTAGCACAACCACCTGATTTACAATAACTCAATTCAATAACCAGTTGAACCTTATCTTTGCTACTTTCAACTGCACATTCCACACTTAGTCATGGCTACTGCTGTCTGTTGATTTATTTTTCGTTCCATTCCCACCGAATTGTTGAATATATTCAGTTGCTGCTCAAAATGATGCAGAATTTCAGTGATTTGTTGCAGATCTTTGTTGTAATCAAACTAAACATTTTTGGTGCTAGCAGTGTGTATTTCTTGATTTTTGTTTTGTTATGACTACGCTTGGGAAAATTTGCTTTTAGATGGGAAAAAATTTTCCATGAAAGGATGCTACTTCAGTTCTTCTGATGAAAATCTAATTCTAAGGAAATGAGTTATTTGATTATTATATGCACTTGATAGAATCATTCATTTGTTCATTTTACTCTTTTGAGCAGTATCCAGAAATATATGAGCTGCAAGGGAACTTGCCTGGCCAGTATTGGATCAGATCAGCCTGCGGAAGTTGTTGATGACGCCCCTGAACATTTGGTATACTCGACTTATGACACTAAAGTTTATAAATCCGTGGGATTGTTTTTCAGCATATAGTTCAAATTAGCATTTTATCCTACTATCAATAATCAATCGAAGACCCTACCTTTTAGACAATTTGCTTTTTTTCTGCATCTGTATTTCGGGCTAATTTACAGGCCAGTTTAGAAGTTTATATATGCACTGTTACCAAATGCTTCTCTTGCACTACAAATTATTCTGTACTACTGTTGTGGTACCCTACACCTTGGATCTTACTCAATACCTGTAGTTTGCTAGTGGTATCCTCTACTTTTTGAGTTCTTCAACTCTAGATACCCCGTTCTTGCATAAGTATGCGCCTACTTGGCTGTCAAATAGGTTTGTGCACATCAAAGGCCTAAAGTATTATGAATGCAAAGTCCATAACGTATCATTTTAACTGAGAGATGATAGTTTTGACCCCTAATTTCAATATGAAATTTTCGATCACCATACGACATGTCCATTGTATCATGATTCTCTGATGAATAATTTGTGTTCTTTGGATAATTTCCTAGTACATAACTTGCTAGCTGCTCTTGGGCTCCTATGTGTCCAGTACCTACTTGTTAATAGTTCTTTACCGGTCTGACATTGATGGTTTTGTTTGCTTAATGAGAGGTCGTACTTACTTCGAGAGATATTAGAAATTTAGTATAGCAATTCTACAATTCACTGCCGTATGGCTTCGCTAGACTCTTTTTTCTGACCGTTTAAGTCGATATACAATTAGTCTGAATTAGATGTAGAGCCAATGGAAGATGAGATTTATTTTTGTTCCAAAAGGCAAGCGATAATCCCAAATTGATTTTACGATACTTATTCTTGCTCTTTCTGAATTTTTTACAACCCTGACAACATTTCATCTCTTTGTAATTTCAGAATCCTGGAGCATGCTTGTATACCCAAACACAATCCATGCTTTCTTGTTATGGTTCACATCAGCATACAAGGAGGCTTTGCCCTTGTGCATAGAAAATCATCAGTAAGTCACTGTTCTATTTATCATGTATAATCTTAAGTCAGTTGGGCTTGCAGGTTTCATGAGTCCTCATAATTTTCCATACCAGATGCGCATAAATTGAGGGAGTTCTGCAGGGTCTAAAGCACCTGCAGATTTTAAACACTAAAAGCTGGCAGTCACAATCTTTCTTAATGAAATGTGCAAAGCAGTTTTTTTAGTGCTTTTGCCAGCTTATTGAAAGATATCTTTTGAAAGTTGTCCCCAATTCCTGAGTGTTGTATGCAGTGTTGCCTTACATGGAGACTATAAGATATCAAACTCTTTCAATACCATTTCCTGTTTTTTTGGGTTATATTGTACACAACTGCAGCGTAGCAGATCACTCTATCTATTACAATAGGATGCTCTTATCTATTTGTATGTGTTTATGTTTTATTTCTGAATGAAATATGTTCTTTTTATCAGAGAACAGAAAGGAAAAGCAAAGTTGGTATCCGGCCTTGCTAGCTCTGAATATGTTTGCAAGAATTTACGCCGACGTCCCAGGAATGAGCTATGGTGATGTATCTTTGTTGCCTCATTTCTCCAAATTGGCATTCCTTTGTGTGGTCTGACACCGTCATATGTACCCCAATTGCTAGATTGTTGCTCATTGTAAGTTCCGCTATGATGGCGTTGGAGGATGAGGGCATATCAGCATTTCATTCTTTTCCAACATGACTTCAAGCATTCATGCATGTTCTATGGAAATGTTAATTTGTGGCACTGATAAAAGGTAGCAAAACATTCTCGGATAAAGCGACTATTGGGAAACAATTCCACTGTAACTGAATAGAACGGGTGAATCAGGCGATGCTAGAAAGTATAAGGGTTCAGACCACAATAATGCACTGCATGATCAAATACAGGAAGCCCTTCTAATGAAGACCTTTAAGTTGAGGACTAGTTTAAGACTTTTCGGCTTATCTCACTTTTCGATCTTATATTCACATCTTGATCGTTCAGTGTATATGTATTTATGAGTAGATCATTTCTGTAAATTTTTAGCCATATTGAAAATCGACATTTTGTGGAAAGCTTTAACAATTACATACATTAAAGAGAGCAAATTTTTTTTTTCTCCGATACATAAATACACCTAGTCTTAATTGTCTCCCCGTCTTACTAGTAGCAACAAACTGTACCACAGTAAACACTAAATAACTTGAATGTTGGTGAGTTGCAACCAGAAACTTATACTCCATTACTATAACTTGATCATAATTATTATGATCATCAACTTCTTGAATGTACTAAACCATTAGTACATATTATAGCACCTTGAATGTACTAAACCATCAATACATATTACATAGCACCTAAAAACACACATACAAGTGTAACTTCTGTAGATCATAGTCGCCACTACTTTTTCGTGATCATCATTTGTCAGTCAAACTACTCAAAAGTGGAGTTGGATCTCATTGTGTACTCTGCTACAAGTTGGGCAAAAGATGATAACTTGTTTTCTAGCAATCTTGCAGGAGAATCACATTCTTCAATAAGTCCTGAAACAAAATCAAACATACATTTCACATAAATAAACTGAGGGTCAATGGAAACTATTTGGAAGTTGAAAGGATTAATTATATGGCAATACTAACCATGACTTAGAAGTAGGACCATGTCACTGTCAAGAACAGAAGTTATTCGATGTGCAATAGTTATGACAGTAGAGTCTGAAAAGTGATGCCGAAGAGTCTGCTGTATCAAATTATCCGTAGCAGTATCAACAGAGGCAGTAGCTTCGTCAAGCACCAGGACTTTACTTTTCTTGAGGAGCACACGGCCAAGGCAAACCAGCTGCCTCTGACCCATACTCCAGTTCTCTCCATTTTCACTAACTGCAGTTATGAACATGATTACATGAACAAAAGCGTTTCTATTATATAAGTTATGGAATTGAATGCATCATATATTGCCTCAATGTTGGTATAGAGCCATACCTGCAGAATCAAGCTTCCCTTCTTTCTTCCTAACTTCATCTCCAAGTTGGCACTTATCCAGGGCCTACAACAATTAAAAGATATTTTACATACTACTGCCAAGAGGTACCATTTTAGAGCATGCAAATCTGACGATGAACAACATGTAAGAAGAAGAAGCTTCCTATCATCCTCAGGAAAAAAAAATCAACTAACCTCCCAAATTTGTTCATCTGTATACTCTTCGAGTGGGTCCAGGTTGCTTCTCACAGTTCCTTCAAACATGGTTGGGTCCTGAGGGATAATGCTTAGCTTAGACCGCAGATCATGCAAGCCAATAGAAGAGATATCGATGCCATCTATCAAAATCCGGCCAGCAGCAGGATCAACTATTCGGAAAAGAGTTTGTATGAGAGTTGACTTTCCACTGCCAGTTCTTCCCACGATCCCAGTTTTCATTCCTCCAGGGAAGGTACATGTGAGACCTCGCAACACAAGTGGCATGTGTGGAGCATACCGCACCTATGCACATAACATAAACATGGCATAAGATTCAGACAAGAATGATGCTATATTTATTTCAATGAAATGACCTGAACCTAGTGAACAAGAACATCAAGTACCTGAAGTTCATGCATATCAACTTTTCCTTGTGATGGCCAGGAATGATCTGGTCTATTAGACTCTATTACCAGAGGCGGCTCACTTGGTATGCTAGTAGTATATTGTAGTATTCTCTCCACAGATATTATCCTGTTCTCCATGTTGCAAAGATTCCATATAACCCAAGCTTGTAACATATTTAGGTTAAGTCCATATGTAACGGCTAAGCCCGCAATGCCTTCATGGTAACAAAACCAAAAGAAAATAAGAAGTGGAGGGAGAATGACTAGATAATTTATACTGATGTATTTCAAACGTAAAGTTAAAAAGATTCCAGATGGGTATAACTTGCCTGGATCTATCACTCCTTCTGGAACAGAGATCAAGAAAACTAAACAGAATGCAAATGTAATGGATGACAACACATCCAAGCGAAAGCATAGCCATTCCATTGCACCAGCAGTGTAGAACTTTGGCCGACCATATCCATCCATCAGCTTCATGTTGGTATCTCGGAATCTAGATTCTTGATCGAAGCTCCTAATAGTAGTTGAGCCTGAAATTGTTTCGGCAAAATGTTGTATCACAGGAGCTTTGCATACTCCAACCAATCTTGCTAGTTCTCGTGCTGAAGATATGTAATATTGCTGCAGGAATATAAGTTTCTGAGGGTTTGTTTCACAAATAATAACATTACTATATCTTGCAGGTCGTAATTGCATTTAATTTAGACCACAATGGATTAAAAGTGATAGCGTTATCCCTGAACTGAGAATTGGTGAGCATGTACAAGCCATGAACAATGATAATGCAACCACATAAAATAACAGATTGTGACAAGCCAGAATTATTCGCATACTTGCATTATTTGTTCCATAACCAGCGAACACATAGAATAACAAAATTCTGACAAAGTCAGAAGTATTACCTGATACCAAACACAGGCTGTGATCACAGGTATAAATATGATGAAAACCTGCCATGCCACCTGTGACATCACTGCAATAATTCCTAAAAGCTGTATCATGGAGAAGGCAAAGGCAGCAACTTGATTTGAAATGTTCATGTCTACAGCATTTTGGTCTGTAGAAGCCTGCAAGAAAATTATAGCACTCAGTACAATAATCAGAAGGGCATGAAAACGGGGTTAAAAAAAATGTGCATCACCCAATCAACCGATATATTGAACATCTTTTGCTTACTCTGTTTAAGATTCGTCCACTTGGAGTGGCATCAAAGAATGACATGGGAGCACGGAATATGCACAAGTGCATTTTATTGAAGAGTATAGTGGCTGTCTTGTACCCCGCCGTTACAAGAAGCAGAGCTCTAAAAAGGACACAAAACGAACTTCCAACAGCCAATGCCACATAGACAATTATAAGTGTAGAGCTTGTAACAGTTGGTTTCACGTCTTCTGATGCAGGAGTTGCCCAAGCCATCCAGTAATTGCTTCCAATTTGAAGGAGTTGAAAGAGAATCTGTGCAAGTAATATTAAAGGCACGAGAGCTCCTCCATACGCTGTGGTAATGTATTTCCAGTACACTGAAAACCCAACCTTACCTTTCTCTCTCTCTTCATCTTGAACAAGCTGCGCTTTTGGCACACCTACATCTGTTTTACTATCTTGGTCATCTCTGTTGTCTACTTTCTGAACAGACCCAGTAGTACTAGCCGAATCATTATTTTCTTTGCTGATGCTTGTTTTTTCAACCGGCCCTACCCCAACTGAATCAAGTGCAGACAAAGCTTCATTGTGTGCTCCCACAAGATCCATAAAATCAGTTCCTGAATTAAGAATGTCATTGAACTTTCCAGCTTGAGTAATCTTTCCGTCTTTCATGACCTAATAACAAGGAACAAGTTTGAGTAGACAGAACAAAACCGAGGATAACACATTTTAATAGTTCAAATAGTAAGATAAACACTATAAATTTCTCACCAAAATAAGGTCAGCAGCAGGTAAGAACTCCACTTGATGAGTGACATAGATTACTGTTTTGGAACTCAAGAGGCCCATCAAGCATTCCTGCAATGCAAGTAAGAAGTGAAGTTTTAATTACGAAGTTCCAAATTGTTCAAATATTGAAAAAAAAGTAGTGAAATTTTGATTTGCATAACTCAGTAGTTCGATGGAGTGAATAATTTTGAAGGGTCAGTTTAGATTGCATGTAATTGCCCTAGAATAGAGAAATGAAATACCTTGAAAAGGTGAGATCCTGTATGAGCATCAACAGCACTAAAAGGATCATCAAACAGATAGATATCAGCATCTTGGTACAAAGCTCGTGCAATTTGTATTCTTTGCTTCTGACCTCCACTTAAATTGATTCCCCTCTCCCCTATAACAGTCTGATCACCAAATGATAAAATTTCCAGGTCCTTCTTCAATGAACATGCTTCAAGAACCCCCTCATACCTTTCTCTATCCATCTCTTTACCAAACAATATGTTTTGTTCTATCTTACCACTCTGTATCCATGGTGACTGTGAAACGTAGGCCTTTGTCCCACACAACTTAAGAGTCCCAGATATCTTGGGAACTTCTCCCAGAATACAAGAAAGTAAGCTTGATTTGCCTGAGCCAACAGTACCGCAAACAGCAACCTTCATACCATGGCTTACTTTCAGACTTATATTCTTCAATGTAGGGCTAGGCAAAGATAATTCCCAAGCGAAATTTGCATCTAATATCTCAATTGCAGTATCAGAACTACCTCTAGGAAGGCTCTCTACAACATCAGGCTTCAACTCATCAAGAGAAAGGAATGATGCAATTCTATCAAGGGATACCTTTGTCTGTGCTATCATTGAAATTGTGTCCGGAAGACTGTAGATGGGCTCTTGAAGAATTCTGAACGTTGCAAGAGCAGATAAGATCTTTCCTGATTCCAGTGGGATCCCTAAAAGCATGCAAGCAACAAAAGTGACCACAGACACAAATGTGGGTGCACCCCAGAAGACAAATGAGGTCATGGCCGAAGTATAAACAAACTTTCGTAACCATCCTGTTTCAGTCTTTCTGAGGTCAATAATCTTTGACAAAAACTTCATCTCCCATGCCTGCAGCTTGAGAATCCGCATGTTCCTTAAGATCTCCGATGTTGCCTTCATCCTTCTATCCTTTGACTCCATTAACTTGTCCTGAAACTTCTCTTGCAATTTCCCCAAAGGAACATTTGCCAACATAACAAGTATTGTTGCAACTAAAGTTGCAACTGCAGCAAGGCCAAGATTTTTATACAAAATCAAGAGTGCTAAAGCAACTTGTAGAAGGACCATCCATGGGTCATGCATATACCAAGTGAAGTCGCCTACCCTCTCAGCATCAACAGTCATAAAATTGATAATCTCGCCACTAGTGTGACACTGCTTGGACTGGCATGATAGGGTCAAACCCTTATTATAGATCATGGCAACAAGTACAGCTCTTATTCTAACTCCTATCTGCTGCGCCCTAAAGAACCAGTGCCTCTGGCTGAGGCACTCCACGAGCTTTGCCACCAAAAATGTGGAAACTAAAGCATAGCCCTCATATTCAAACTCACGCCGCCCATAGAGGTATTGCACAAATGTGTCGATTAGATATGGGCCGACATAAGAAGCCATTGTGTAAAGAAGCACAAAGAGAGCAGTCCAAAGAATCTCTCTCCAGGCCGAGAATATCAATGCCTTCACCAGGTGAAGAGTGGTAACTCTGCTAAGAGTACCACACTCGGACTCGAGCCTATTTCTGAAAACAGGATAGGACCCAACTACACTATCAGCCTTGTCAAGTTCAGGAACATCTTCAAGGTCTAATGTTTTCTTATTGCCCACCGCGATTAAAGGACTCATCCAAGAGAAGGTGAGGATGCTGAAAATGCCAGCATTTGAATAAAGGGTGTTCACAGTTGCATCCCCTTTAGACTTATCTGATTCTGCAGTGTCACCTATACTAGAATTTCTAGCACCATTCAAAAGGGGCTCCTCAAGAAGGGTATCTCTACCCTCTTTCGTCCTAATAAACCCGACATATGTAAAGAACAAAGCAGAGACAAGGAAGGCGGCATCAGAAACTAAGGATTGAACAGGTAAAGGGACGTGTTTTTCGTAAAGAACAAGGTCTATGACAAGGCAATAGCAAGATAAGGAAAAATAGAAACCCCACCAAACTCTGAGTAGCAATGGAAACTTTGATTCAGCAGAACTAGAGAAGTGGGTATGCAAGTAAACAAAAACTGCACCCCAACTAAGTGTTCTAATTGCTAAATCAAAAAGGGTCACTATCTTTTCTTGAGACCAGCCATGTTTGCACCAGGAAAAGTAGTCGAAGAGACAAAAGACAAGACTAATAGCTGAAACAGCAAGACAACAGATAAGAGTGTTCCTATAGTAGAGAGTCGCACTATTCCTAAACCGCTCTTTTGGGTCCCCTCCCCCATCACCCACCTTGAATTTGTTCCACAACCAAGAGATAAGCAACACAAACAAGACAAGGAGATGTAAAGAACCAGAAAACCCACGAATGAAGATGGGTTTGACAAGGAAATCGGTACCTGAAGACATGAAGGCAGAGACTGTGTGAAGCATTGAAGAATCAAAAGGCTCCATGGTTTGTGGAGCTCTGAAACTCTGGGGAAACGGGGGGTTTTGGTTTGAATTGAAATAAGGAATGATATGTGTGGCTTTATTTATAAGTGGGGGGGGGAGTGAGAGGGATGATGAGTCCCCGTGAGCGACTGAGAAGTGAGAAGAGTCAAAATTGGCCTCTTTTGCAGGTTTCCTTGGGGCTCGGATAACGTGGTGCGCAAGACTCACATGACGGAGAAAGCCATGATATAACTTATATGCCGTCATTCCACGAAAAAACCTCAACTCATACTCATACACTATGTCTCATCTAGCTCCGGGCATCTCCCTTCCTTGTTTTGTAAATCGTACTTTGAATATTTTGACTCGAGTTGTATTTGAGATAGAAATGAAAAAAAGCCTAAACCCATAACGAGAATTTGGAGATGCCTTTAACTCCATCTATAGTTGGATGATCAAATTGAGAGAGTTTTACCTTTATTTCCCATATTTTAAAGGATGGTTCTATTCAGACCTTAAAATGTATGGTTTTTCGTAAAATTTGTGTTACTATTATCACCCTCTAACAATTTCTGAAAAAAGAATAGAACGAGTGTAGTCCAACATATTGAATCTGACTATTATGACACCGTCTTCGGCTATTTCCCTTCATTTTTTTTATTTACCTTTTTTCTTTTCCATTTCGGGCTTTGTAGAACGAATTGACTTATATTTTTGTTGGGAAAATGCTTTAGATCCGAACATATTATACAAAAATCTGATACCAAATATGCAAAAATCTAATACCAAATATGCCATATCATTTTGTATCGGATTTTGGTATAAAAATTTGGGGTCTCTAGCACTACTCAAAGCATTTTCCTTACATGAAATTACCAACAATTTTCCTTCAAAAGAAGAAAAGGCGAAAACAAATTCATATAATCTTTATTAGTTTATTGATAGACAACCTTAAAAGGATTCTTAAGCTAAACACGGAATCAACATAGGACTTAAGACTTTAAGACTTACCGGCGTTATTGATGGAGATGGTCATGATTGTAGATAGCTTAGGTCTTATGTTACTCTCTCACAATGTGCTCCATAGATGGGATATAGACTGTATGCGTCTTATGATGAGAACATGGACTTGCCCATTAAAGGTTCCTAGTTACGAGAATCATATCAGAAGATATTATAGATTCCTGATTCAATATGTAAACTATATATTATTTACATATCACAAATATTGCATTCCTTATACAACTCGTAATACTTAGATTAGAATTAATCAATTCCTAGAACTAAAAGTCACATGATATTGTTAAAGTCCATAATAATATTTCGAACCTTAATTTTGACCGTAGTTAAAAAGAAAAGAAAGAAACAAAAAGAAAAAGGAAAGGATTCTATATTGAGGTGGAGACAATGGTTTGACGTATATATTGATTGTGATGGACGTGATACACTAAGACTTTTGGTGGCTTTGTGTGGTAAGCAAGGCAAATATTAGACACTTTAGTCATTGTGTATAATATAATTGGAAGCACCTTACTTTTGAGGGAGACTAGATATCAGATCGCGCTTACGATATGATCAAAGTCAAGACTCAACAATCAGAAATTGCTCAAGTTATTAGTCTTATGAGGATTCATTCATATCTACTATTTTGACTAGTATGAGACTAAGATAAAATATTATATTACATGATCACCCTCATTCTCATTTACATTAACACAAAGTCACACACTTTGGGTCTTTAAAAAAAAAATGAAACAAAACTTGGGCAATGTGGTAATGTAAGGGACTAAGGGTAGATATTATGCTAATGGCAATCCACTCACCAAAAGGCAACATAAACTTTTCTATTTCACTAATAGGATCAAGCGAGATTTTCCAATCACATGTTCTGACTAAGCAAATGCTACTTTCAATTATTGCAAGTTCCAATAATCGTGTCATTTGATGCTACGTACTCTCTAATTTGATTTGATTTGGTTAGGTTAGAGACAAGAACAAGAACAAGAACAAGAACAAGAGCAAAACAGTCGTCGTCTTCTTCTTCTTCGATCAACCCTTGCACTTGAAAATCCTTATCTTGGTAATTAGACTATACATGTGTGCTCAAGTATCACATACAGATTCTTTAAGATAATGATCAAAACTGGCAGTTTTGTCTTGAAGCCGGCGTGTTCATAGTCTCTTCATTCCCCGATGAGAACCCTCACACCCACTCTGTCACATTTGGTGTCCGAATGAGTCCCCCCTACTTTGGTATCTAACCATAATTAACTAACAAGATCCTAACAGGGGATAAAGTTCCAGTAATTCAAGATGTACACAACCTTACATTATATCTATTGATTATTGGTCTTAATTGATATTTCGTCAAACCCCAATATTTGATCATGTGGGCTTCCCTAAGAGCAAGTTCACCCTTTGGGTTAGATTGAACATAGTCGGTCGCTCTGGGTCACTGTGACTGGGCACCAGTTTCCACCCGTTAGAAATATGAGATTGGCATATTACTGCCACGTGGCAGTGACTGTTTATTGAATTTTAAAAAACGTTTTTAAGCGTGAATAATGATTTTGGTTGTAAATCGATAGTAATTAAACAATATGACGTAATGAAATTAATTTTTTTTTAATTCCATGACATTAATTTAATTGACAAGCCAAGCCTAGGGGAAAAAAATTACAATAATTTGAAATTTCCTAATAACTCTCTAATTATCGGGATTGTTCTCCTCATTACGGAAGAAATTGGTGTTTGAAGGATCATTGTCATCGATGGGGTTTGTGGATTCATCGGTGGAAGGTGGTTGGGGATAATAGTAACCGAGAAAATGTGTGTTTGGGGATATCCTCCTGGAAAAGGTGGTTGGGGATATCCTCCGGGAAAATGTGTTCGGGGATATTCACAAGAGAAAGGCCCCGACAAATTTGCTTGTGTCTCCGCTTTCGCCTTTTGTTTTGCTAGCCAATAATTTTTTCTAGGCCCTGGCGACATAGTGCTTGGATTCATCTCTATGATACGCTCTTTCCTCTCTTGGATTTTGAATTGCTCATTCCACATATCCATTTGGAGCCGCATATATTCTCGTTGTTGTTGGTCTTGCAATTGCCTTGCGTATGCTTCATCTCGTTTTTCCCTTGCTGACAAGATTGATGCTTGGCTGTTTGCAAGCGTCACGACAGCAGATGCAACAAGTGATTTTTCTTTGGCCGCCTTCCCTTTTCGGTGTGTTTCCTTTGCAGCCTTTCTTCCTATAGGTCGCACAATCGGGTCGGGAGCCACTTCATCAACATCTTTTTCTAAGTTGATAGGAGATTCATCACAACTTGGTTGCGTAGACATCCCTTCATTGCCTCCCATTGATGTTACCGCACTTATCTCGGTCGGAGGTGGAATGTCGCGAAATGCTTGAAAACCTTGAACAACTTCATAGCAATCAAAACTCAAGAAATTGGCCTTTTGGGTCTTGGTTGATTTCCCTTTGGACATGGCTTGTTTCCAAATCTCTTGTGCTTTCTTATACTACAAATTAAAAAACTACAATTAATGGGATACATGAAATAGTAACTAATTTATCAAAAAATCATAATAATTATGTAAACACGAAATTAGTAACTAATTATTCATACCTCATCAAGTGGATTTCTACCACTCTTTACCCAATTCTTAGCTTTCTTTTGATTATTACCCTTTCTCGAATAATGGCTAATAAACCTCCACGACTTGCACAATTGGAGGTCTTCCTCCGGACTCCATCTCGCCAAAGTTGTGTTAACTCCGACCATGATTGAAACAAAGAAAAAACCTAGAAGATGAAAGCTATGGAATTTGAAAAGTAAGACATTTTGATGTGTGAGAGAAATTGGTGTGGAATGTGTAAAATTGTGATGGGTATTTATAGGGATATTAAAATTTTAATATTTTTTTTCTGCCCGTTGAAGGGTTTCTCTTTTTTTTCTTACCATTAAATTTTTGTTTGCCCAATTAATTCTAAACGGTCATATTTTTTTAAAAAAAAATAAAAAATCAGTTGCAACAACGGTTACCTATTATGAGCCGTCAGATTTCATTTTGGATGTTAAGGGACGGCCCAGATTTGTGGACCGTTACATTAAAATGAAGAGCCAAGCCGCACAAGTGGACGACGCGTGTTGGTGGGGTCGGCAGATCGCATGTCGCAACAAAATATCGTTGAACACGCTCAAACGAAAGACGGGCGTTCGTCCGTGGGTGAGACGCTCCCTACAGGTGCGTCGAAGAGAGGGAAGCGGGCCGCTGACGTCAGTCACGTGTGTGGGCTCGGGCTGAGGTGGAAAGAACTCACCTAGGCAAGATTGCTCCTCTCACCTAGGTCAGTTTGCTCCCATTCCAATTAACCTAGGTTGAATTGGGGAGATATCTCATTTGTGGGTGGAAGATGAGTTTGGATTGCATATGTGTCAACTAACCCAGGTTGAATTTTTTTCAATGGGTGGACTTGCTCCAAGCCTAGATTAATTAGGGAGATTGAACCTAGTCCAACTACGGCAGTAGGGACTAGGGCAATAGGATACACACACACAGTTTCTTTCCAAAGCGGGACACTGTTTTGAAATTAAAGTGTGGTGCTCCTCATTTCTCTCACTTTTAGGTCACATTTTCACATCTCTACCGTTCAGTGTCTAGAACATAATGTGTATATCATTCCTGCAAAGTTCCATCCAATTTGAAGATCATTTGGGTACCGAATTAGATTAAATGAATCAACTGAATAAAATATGTTCAAACAGAACCACTAAAAATCTTTGTGTCCTTGTCTACCTTTCTTTTATTTGTTCCATTCAATAGTCGGTTTGTTTACGCTTCTGCATAACAATATCTAGTTCTCTTTCTTCCCGTAGTTCCTTACTGCTTGTGTAGGCCAGAGAACATTTGGCCTAGTCCCTTCTTTTACTTCTCACATTGATTGGGCTAGTTTGGGTCTATGGAGGTAGTCTGCCCCATGTTTCCTTAAATGCTAATGTGGCGACTACTATGTTGTTGTTGTTGTTTTTTTTTCTTTTTCGATTAGGTGACTACTATGTTGTTCTGTTGTGACATACTACGTAAATTAGGAAACCTAATGGTGTTGGTCTAATGGAAGCATGCTAGGTTACAAGTGGGACGGATGCTGCAAGGATTCTCCTAGTAATAGGAGGTCCTTGGTTCGAACCTCATGCCAGCTTATGAAAAACATTCCTTGGGGAGGGGTCATACCTAAAATTTCTGTACTACATAAATTAGGTGAGGTCTTTAGGTGTCAAGAAGTTCAAATAATATATGGGTGTCATTTTGAAACGGGAATAAGTTGTCTTTAGGGCCTGTTCGGTAACATTTTTAAAAAATGATTTTTAAAAATAAAAATGTGAAAATGAGATTGTGATTTTCAGTTTTTAAAACGCATTCGGTAGGCAAATGAAAAAGTAAAAACGTCAAATTGATGTTTTTAGATTTTCTTGCTAAAAGTTGAAAATATTTTCATTTATCATTTTTTTTTTTGGTTACAAGCGAGGCCTAGACAAGGAAAACTTTCATTTATCATTTTTCACGTTTTGAGAAATGTTTTACCAAACATATTTTCATCTCATTTTCATTTTTCAAAAATAAAATTATAAATATGAAGACATTATCGAAGGCCACCTTATTTTCCGCATTTTGTTTCCTGGAGTTCCTTTAGGTTTTTTCCGTTTTTTTGTGCTTGACTGCTTGGACTCTAGGTCTAGGCATATCTGCTTTTCATTATTACCAAACCTAATGTTTATCATTATTACTAAACACAACGCAAAATACCTTCATGCTTCTAAGATAAGGAAGACAAGGGGTGCTCTAGAACGATGGAGTTCGAAGAAGTTTGGAATTGCCGAGATCTGTTCGAAGCTTGCGTCGTTTTATGATGTAGGTGATGGGCAAGGAGTAGAGGTGAAATTGCAGCTGGAGGAGAGGTTAAGGTCACTCCTTCGTCAGAGGGCAAAAGTTTTTTGGCTGAGAGATGGTGATGCAAACACGAAATTTTTCCACCAAGCAGTGACTGACCTGAAGCGGGTCAATGCCATTACGGGTTTGTTTGATGAAGAAGGGAGATGGTGGACGACTAATAAGCATATTGAGCAGGTTGTGTTACAGTCTTTCGAAGGGCTTTTCCAGTCAACAAATCCACAAAATTTCGACAGAGGAGGTCAATGAGATTCTGGTTAGAGAAGTAACTACAAAGGAAGTGTATTGAGCACTTTGTCAAATGCACCCTTCAAAGTCTCCTAGACAAGATGGTTTCTATCAGAAGTTTTGGAGTGTGGTCGGAAGTGATGTTGTGGAGGCGGTGAGATGCTTCTTGGCTTCTCAAGAGTAGATGGTTGTCGTCAATCAGACCTATGTTACTCTTATTCCGAAGGTCCTTGTTGCAAGGTACATGAACCAACTCAACCCTATTAGTCTTTGTAATGTGTTGTATAAAATTGGTTCCGAAGTTCTCGCTAATAGGATAAAACCTATTATGGATGAGATTATCTCTCCATTCCAATGCGCATTTGTGCCAGGTCGGCTCATTTCGGGCAACTATCTTTTAGCTTTTGAGATTGCACATTTCATGAAGAGGAGAAGAAGTGGGAAGAAGGGTTATTGTGCACTCAAACTCGATATGGGTAAAGCGTATGATCGGGTTGAATGGAGGTTCTTGGAGGTGGTTATGCGCAAATTGGGAATTTGTGAAGTATGGGTGCAACAGGTTATCAGATGTATTACTATGGTCTCCTACTCGTTTTTGCTTAATGGTAGTCCTAGAAGAAGTCTGAGACTGAGGCGAGGGTTTCGACAAGGTGACGCTCTATCACCATACCTTTTTCTATTCTGTGCTGAGGCGTTCTCCATGTTGTTATCGACTGAGGAAACACAAGGTCGACTAAGTGGAGTAGAGGTTTGCAGAGGAGCCCCAAGCATTTCACATTTGTTTTTTTGCGGATGACTTTTTTATAATCTGTAGAACAGAGACTATGGATTCTGTTGTGGTGAAATGTGTGCTAAAGGTCCATGAAATGGTTTCGGCGCAGCAGATAAACTTGCAAAAAAGTGCTTTATCATTCAACAAGAATGTAACAAAAGAAGATTAGGATAGACTAACAGATCTGTTAGGGGTCCAACGGGTTGAGAAGGATGATAAGTATTTGGGTTTGCCAGTTGAGATAAGCTATTCCAAAGAAGCAGCTTTCCGTTTTCTGGTGGAGAGAATGAAGAATAGAACGCAGGGGTGGAGGGAGAAGCTCATCAGTGCAACTGGCAAGGAAATCATGATTACAGCTGTAGCTCAAGGTATTCCGGCATACGTCATGAACTGTTTTGAGCTTCCAAAATACCAGTGTGATGATATGCATAGACTCATGACCCAGATTTGGTGGGGTGATACGAAGGAGAAGAATAAGATGCATTGGCTCTCCTGGGAAAAGCTTTGACGTGAGGGAGGTTTGGGTTTCCGGGATATGCATGATTACAATCTAGCTCTTCTTGCCAAGCAGGGTTTTGAGGATATGCATCATTCAAAAACCAAATAATTTATTATCCAGGGTTTTGAAAGCTAAGTATTTTCCTAACACAGGGTTCATGGATGCTGTTCTTAAATCAAGAGCTTCATATACTTGGTGTAGAATTATTGCAGGGAGACAGGTATTGGAACGAGGTGTGAGATTTCAGGTTAGCAATGGAAGCAATATTTCAGTGTGGTTCAATAAATGGATTCCATTGCCTTTCACTTTCAGACCTTTCTCAGAGCCAATTGAGGGTTTGGAATGCTTGACAATAGAAGAACTAATCGATCCAGTTGACCGAAAGTGGCAAATGCACCTTTTGTAGGAGCTCTTCAGTTCGGTTGAAGTCGAAAACATAGCATGGATTCCTCTTAGTAAGAGAGATGCTAGTGATCGATTGGTTTAGCATTATTATAGGAGTGGCAGGTATAGTGTGAAAAGTGGTTATTAGGCTTGGAGAAGGGCTAGGGGTGTTTCGTTGCGGGCTTCAACTTTGTCAAATGCAGTTGGTGGCTCACAAGGGAGAAACTAGAATGCGGTGTGGAAACTTGGGGTACCAGCTAAAATCAGAATATTTATCTAGAAGCTATTGAGTGGAATCCTCCCTACAAAGATTGCATTAGTAGGACGTAAGGTCAGTTTACCAGAAGTTGGGTGTGTGTTGTGTGGTAATGGGGTGGAAACAGAATCCCATGTATTCTGGGAATGTGAGGTGGTGAAATGTTTTTGGCGTGAGGGATCTCTTGATAAAGTAGTCTGAGGTTCACATCCAAAATCAATTGGTTATGGGTGGAGTGACCCAAACCCTTATAAACCCCAGGTAAGGTCTCATTTTTCCTGATGTGGGATATGGATCTCAACATCTTTGTATTCTATTCTTTCCAAGTTGTCGAGAGTTTCTCTTAGGGAATGAGTGTGGTTGATCATAGATGAGGTAGAGAAACACTAGCAGGAGCTATTTTTTAGAAGTTTATGGGTTGTCTGGTCTGAAAGAAACAAGGTATTGTGGCACCATTCATCTTTTAATCCCGTTTTTCTGATTCAATGGGTGTCACAGTTTCTTGAGGATTACAGAAAGGTTCATGAAAAACCTTATGCTCAGCAGAAAATGAAGAAAATGAGGTGGGAATGTCCTCCCAGTGGACGACTGGAAATGAATATTGATGGGTCGTTTTTTGGCGTCTAACAGGCGTGGAGGTGTGGGTGTGATTGTTAGAGATGACACAGGTTTGGGAATTGCAGCATTAGCAAGGCCGGTTGAGCATGCGCACTCCGTGTTAAATATGGAGATTGAAGCGTGCAGAGTCGGTCTCTTACTCGGTATCCACCAATATTGGACTAACATTGATATTAAGAGCGATTCTATCTTACTTGTGGCTACCCTAGGGAGGGAGGAGGAGGATTTGTCGAAGGTGAGTCGGGTTTTATGTGATTGTAAAGACTACATGAAGGCTTTTCAGTGTATTACAATTTGACCCGTCGGCCGTGAAGCAAATTGTGTAGCAGATAGGCTAGCACACCTAGTTAGTATGGGAATTCTAGATGATGTTTGGTTAGAGGAGACTCCTGCTATTATTCAGGACGTTCTTATGAGGATATTAGTCATTTAAATATTGTAGCACGGGGTTTAGGCTCTATGTTTTGAGCACTAGCAAGGCCGGTTGAGCATTGACGTGCTCCGAAACCGGGGTGCGACAATTATGAACCCTTTTTGACAATTGTAGTATTGGTAAATAAGGTTCGATCAATCCGGGGACTTTAGGGTGCTCTTGTATTTACAAAACTAGAAGAGTTAATCACAGAATATAAACAGTAATTACATTTACATGATTTCAGGGGGGGGGAATTTTGAGAGTTTGTTCTAACATTCCTACAAAAACAGAGAATAAAATATATACAAGTGATCGATTCATTCAACATCGCAAACAGAGGCAAACTCGAATTCTACCTAATCTCATTCCAGCAATCTGATTGTCATGCAAGTTTTTAACAAGAGAAACAATCTCGGAACACAAGCCTGAAGAGGACATGAATTCCTTTAATTCTACTTACTTTATCACCTAAGCACAAAGAAGTCTAGAACTTTGATTATTTCATGTAAATTGCTGCATTCAATACTGAAGAGTACTTGTCCACAATAAACACAAATCATTAAGAAATAAAGAATTGAGATTGAACAGCAAAGCACACCCGAGAAGTCGTGATATGCATTTACTGCAGTTTACGTTTTCAACTATTATTACATAGTTTTCACCACTTAGAGAAACATACTTACTTGAAGAAGCTTAGCACGAATCATGGCAATAGTTAGCATGCATTCTAACTATTTTATTTAAACATAAACGCAAACTTTCAATCATTAAAACTCACGAGATCGGATCGCCAGAAAATCATTAACGAAACTCAATACGTTTTATAAAATTCTGAATCTATTGAATACAAGAACAAACAAAACATGCTTACAAATCCAAAGGTTAACATCCGAAACATGCTTTCAAATTGTAAAGAAAATCAAAACAAAGTAAAGGCAGTGTTTACACTTTTTCAGTTTCCAAGGAAGCTTGGCGACGTCAAAAGGGATGATTGGCTTTAGTGCTTCAAGTCTCCAACTCTGCTACCTTCGTGGAGAAGTCCTTCAAGGTCTGGCAAGAGAGGATGAACTCGGCAAAAGAGGAAAAGACGGCCCGCTGCTGCTCTCGTATCTCTCTGGTTTTAACGTGAATGAATGATGAAAATTATGAAGTAGAGAGCCTCTATTTATAGTGAACAAGCCAAACCCTAGGTCGTCTCCTAGCCCTTGATCAACTTCTGATCCAATGGTAGTGGATTATTGCTTCAAATCTTGATTTAGAACTCCCCAGAATTCTCTGGAATATCTTGCGCAATCATATCTCGAATAAAGCTTGAATGAAGACCAGGTTCGTTACTTGTTCTCCAAAGAAAATAACAGCAGTGAATAACTTTCCTTCTTCTGTCTTCAATCAGACTTCTGACGAAAATCCATGATTTTCCTTCCTTTATTTGTGTGCAATTAGGGTTCCTGGAAAAGAAATAAAGTCAGATAAATATGGTAGGGAATAACATAATTCAAACCATGAAATTAAAGGAAATAATCTCCCTTAATTTCTGATTTATATTAGCACAGATAACTCCTTGATTATTGCAGAATTCGTCCTTCCCTTTTATACCCGTTCAAACCATTCCTATTACAAGTTGGATTAGGTTTCCTGACTTCAAATGGTTTCCCTGTCTCATTAGAAAAGAAAGTTTCATAAATATTTTAGGAAAGTCATAATAGGAAAGATTCATAAATAGTAAGTTTCCTAAATCAAAATAAGAAAGTTTCTTAAAATGAAATAGACAACTTTCCCTTTTCAAAACAGGAAAGTTTCCTAAATGACTTATCCTAAGATTTTGCGACTTAATGAGACTCCTTGCTGCACCAATGACATGCTCGTTACCGGGCGTGCGACAATTAAGAACCCTTTTCTTATTAGAATATAGTATTGGCAAATAGGGTTCGATCAATCCGGGGACTTAAATGACACTCTTGCAGTCACGATTACATTAAATAGTCAGCAACTATAAGTATTCATAAGCATTCATTTACAAATATACATATGGTACAAGGTAAACAAGGGGGGATTTTGAAGGTTTGTTTTATGTTCCTAAAAACAAAAAATAAGATATGTACAAGTGATCGATTCATTCAACATCGCAAACAGAGATAAACTCGAATTCTACCACACATCAAGATCAGTCTCATTCCAGCAATCTGATTATCATGCAAGTTCTTAACAAGAGAAACAATCTCAGAACACAAGCCTGAAGAGGACATGCATTCCTTTAATTTTACTTACTTTATCACCTAAGCATAGAGAAGTCTAGAACTTAGATTATTTCATGTAAATTGCTGCATTCAATACTGAAGAGTACTTGTCCACAATAAACATGAATCATAAGAATTATAGAATTGAGATTGAACAACAACGCGCATCCGAGAAGTCGTAACATGCATTTGCTGTAGTTTACGTTTTCAACTATTATTACATAGTTTCCACCACTTAGAGAAACATACTTACTTGAAGAAGCTTAACATGAATCATGGCAATAGCTAGCATGCATTCTAACTCTTTAATTTAAACAAAAACGCAAACTTTCAATCATTAAACTCACAAGATCGGATCGCCAGAAAATCATTAACGAAACATCAATATGTTTTATAAAATTCTGAATCTATTGAATACAAGAACAAGCAAAACATGCTTCCAATTTCTAAGTTTAGCACAGGAAACATACCTATAAATTTGTAAAGAAAATCAAAACAAAGTAAAGGTAATGTTTACACTTTATCAAGTCTCCAAGGAAGCTTGTTGACATCAAAATGAAGCTTCCCTTCAATACTTGAAGTCTCCAACGTTGCTGCCTTGATGGAGAAGTCCTTCCAGGCTTAACAAAGGAGGAAGAAGCTTGACTAAGGAGAGGGAGAGGCTGTTGCTGCTCTCTTATCCCTCTGGTTTTTAATGTGAATGAATGATGCTCTTAGAAGTACCCAAGGTTGTCTTTATATAGAGGAAACCTTGGTGGAACTTCTCTTCAAAAATGATGTGGGACTAGCTGAAATGTTTGACTTTTCTCCTTCCTTTTTGGACTTGGGCCTTCTTTTGGGCTTTCTGCATTTTTTTCTCTTCCATCCTTGGACTTAGGTCTTCTTTTCTCAATTAAGCTCTTTGTCCCTCTACAATCACAAAACATGTCAGAAATTGTATTATTAAGGAAATAACATGGCCAAATAGGGTAGGAAACACATTAAAAACATAGCACTTTGTGCTCATATCAACCAGGAATCCTTCTTTGATTAGGATTTCTCTTAACTCTTGTGTTTTAGCCTTCTTTTGTGTGAAACTGCCTCTTTCGACCTATAAAACAGAAACAAGCTAGAAATGACATTATTAAGGAAATAACAAAGCTAAAGAAGGTCGAAAATACATTAAGAATATAGCATAAAATGCGTGTATCAGAAATATTAAGTAAGGAGGAATTTGCTTTACTTTTGACTGTCATTATGTTCAGTTTGGAAGGAAAGAACATAATATGCGTTTGTTACCAGGTTCGCACCCATATTGCTCTTATGCGTTCCTGTTGGTCTAAAAAAGGTGGTGTGAGGCGTCTATATAAGCAGTGGCTGCCTCCTCCACAAGGATGGGAAATTTTGACGGTGCATTTGATTGTGCACTTAGTAGAGGGGGTATTGGTGTGATCTTTCGGGACTCTCAGTCAGTAGTAGTTGGAGGACAATACTGCAGCATTGATCATGTTACTTCTCCTGAGATGGTCAAGGCTGTTCAAGATTTGTAGTTGTTTCCTGTGGTTTTTGAATCAGACTGCCTAAAGTTAGTACAAGCTACAAAGGATGACAACGAGCATGATTCGGGGTTTGGAGTGATTGTAGAAGATATTAAACAAGATCTTCTAAACCTTAACTTTTCCTTTTTTACTCACGTATTTAGGGAGTCCAATTTAGTTGCTCATAAAGTGGCAAAATTGGCACTCCGTTGTTCTAATTTTTGTCGTTGGGCAGGTCCTCCCCCAGTGGAGCTTCAAGGGCTTTTAGCCTCATCGTGTAATCCCTAGGTTATTTCAATAAAGTATAGCGTATTTAGTGGGAAAAAAAAAACTACTTTCATTTCTATTGGTATGGTGCCACTAATTAGTTTTGCCAGTTTGTCGCAATATATCTTTCGATCTTAAGGTGATTTTAGCTTGATGGTTGTCTAATGTCTTATATGTGTTAAACATCGACAAACGTAGTCCGTGGATCATCCTTGTACCGATATCGTCATTGTTTAACCACATTTAAGGTGTTATGTTTTAATCACAAAATGCGTCGGTATGATTAAAACTGATTTACTCACTTATAAGTGATATTGTATTTGTCACTTTTTCAATATGCATATGAAATCTCTTCCCTTTATTAACAATATGGACTGTAGAGCAAAAATGAGATATATATGCTAAACTCCATTCTCGTCGGTATCTCAAAACCCCAAATGCAATGTATATATAAAAGAAATTGTCTGTGTAAATCACGATTACGAAAGCTTAAAACAATCGTCAAATTAGATGAAACTTGGCATAAGTAATCTATACATTAGGTTCTAAAAACTGAAGTCGGAGATGTGGATACGTGACCGAAAAGTGAGCCAAAAAAATACCTTATATATATAGTTCTTCTCCAGAACGAAACTTCGTTCTGAAATTAAAATGTGAAGGTATATATATATATATATAGTCTTTCTCAGGTAAACATGAACGGTTCAAGTTTGACAGAATTATGTTCATCCATTGGTTTAATCGAATTTGAGTGCCTTAATGATAACCAAATTAGCTGAAATTTACAGAGATGATTTATACATTAGTATCTAAAGACTAGACGGTGGAGATGTGAAAATTCGTTTGAAAAGTGAGTCTAAAGTGGAAATCCGCATCGTAAGAATAAATAAGGACATCCTTAGCCAAGAAAGCCTGTATATATATAATTATATATACATATTTTATCAGGTGCGGACGTCCGCATTTATTCTTACTGTGCAGATTTCCACTTTACACTCACTTTTCAATCGAATTTTCACATCTCCACCGTCTAGTCTTTAGATAATAATGTAAAGATCATCTATGCAAAATTTCAGCCAATTTGGTTATCATTAAGGCACTCAACTCGATTAAAACAATGGATGAACATAATTCTGTCTAACTTGAACCGTTCATGTTTATAACAGAAAAACGCAGTTTTGAGTGCCTTAATGATAACCAAATTGGCTGAAATTTTGCAGAGATGATTTATACATTAGTATCTAAGTACTAGACGGTGGAGATGTGAAAATTCGATTGAAAAGTGAGTGTAATGTGGAAATCCGCACCGTAAGAATAAATACGAACGTCCGCAGCTGAGAAACTCTGTATATATTTATATATATACAAGCCTGTTCTGGTGTGGACGTCCCTCCGTTCTCCACCAGAGGGCTCCGACGACGGCGCACCTCCACTCTAGCGGACTCCAGCAGCGTCCCCGATTGTTTTTCCTCCCCGACGAGTCCGTCGAATTCTAGTTTTTCAACCATATATATATATATATATATTAAATGCATAGCAAAGAGACAAGCAAGAAAACAGAAGGGGCAGGCTCTATCATTTGTCTTCAATCGTACTTTTCGAAACGCCACATTAAAACAAGTGTAACGTTCTACACATTTGCTCCTATAGGACACATTTCAAACAGTTGGATTCATCATATTCTATGTAAAAGCATACTTCCACTTGTCCAGCAGAAAGCCTTAAATAAATTACTAAGAAAAAAAAAAGGTAGAAGCAATCAAGTTATTACAGATGAAACCCAGAATCTATATCATCAAATTCCTGTGCAGTTGTGAATCGATCAAAAGCTGTAGTCTGATTTGAGCACCCTCTTGTTGAGAGGTTTGGATCCATCTATTAACCCTTTCAACCCTCCTCCACCAGTACTACTAGCTGCTGCTTTGTTACCTGCAATAATGGCCGCTTTGAGTAGTCGTTCTTCTTCTTCTTCTGGGGTGTTCTTGAAGGCTGGATGGTTTAGAACGCATTTGAGCAACTGGGTGCCTCTCAAAGCATTAGTCAATGGCAGATGACCCTCGGGTGTGTCGTCGTTGAGCTCCCATATGAACTCGTTAGGAAAAGCTCTGTAGTTGTACTGGTCGACCTCGGTGTCGAGCTTCTTCATCCACCCGACTTTGATGAAGAAGTTGGTGAAGTCCTGGTTGACCTTGTCGAAGAATATCCTCTTCTGGACGGAGTAGCCGAACCTGTTGTTGCTGTGCTGTCTCCACAGGTCGTCAATGGCTTTGAGGTCGGCTTCGGGGATGAACTGGACCTCGGAGAAGAAGACGTAGCCTCGCTTTTGGGCAGCCTCGCCGGCGAGGACGATGAGGAGGCGGCGAGTCTCTTCGTCGGCTTCGCGGAAGTTTTGGGCGGAGAGGTGCTGCTGTAGGATGTCGAACTTGGAGGAAGTAGAAGAAGAAGAAGAAGAAGAAGAAGAAGGAGTGGAAAACGAGGTAGTGGGAGAGACTGAGAAGGTTTTGGTGGAAGAGATGGCGAGAGAGTGAAGGTGGTGATGGGAAGAGAGAGGGGAGGAGGTTAAGGTGGTGTTTGTGGGTTTAAGGAAGAAAGTGGTGGCGGAAGGAGGAGGAATGTTGTCATATGTGGTAGAGTGGTGGCGGTTGAGACCAAGAGAGTAGTGGTGATAGTGGAAAGTGTTGGTGGCCATAGAAATAAAGGAATATGTAGGTTATTATAGTTTAGAGATATGGCCGGAGAAGGTGTACGTTTACGAGGAGAAGCAGAGGCGTTAGAAGGAAGAGCATAAGGGTGGTGGATGGGAGGATCGGAGTGTGGTGATGATATGGGGAGAGAGATATGGAGATTTGTGAGTTGATATACGACAGATAAGAAATGAGTGAAAGACTGAAGAGGGACTTGAATAAGCTAATCACGTATATTGGATTCTTTGTTCTCATTGGCTACCTCTGGCTGAGGCTAGATCCTCCCTCACTCCCTGTGTATAATTGTGTATATATGAATATACAAATATTTATCATACGTATATGTGTGTGTATACATTTATATATGAGTATATCGTTCTTTCAGTTACATAATTTTTTTTATTTTTTAACAAAGACGAGCTTTAAACCTATTGTATTAATAGTCGAAGTCAGAATAACACCGATACAAACCCCAAAGAGGTGATTCACATACTATTACATTGTACATTTCCGTTCATCGACGATGAACCTAACAAGCATAAAGATAATTTTGCATGAAAACTTTGGTTGTCATGAAAATTGTGGTGCGTCAGAAGTTTTCACTATCTAGATGTAAAAGAAACAGGGTTATGTGTGCAGTCGGACAAACCTATCTACAACTAGAAACCTACATAGGAAAATATATTATTGGAAATAATTCAACTAGTAAAACACTAATTTAAAAGGAACCCTTTTAACGAAGACCCTTAAGTTGAGGACTAGTAGATGACTTTATGGTTTAAAATACCCATTTTTCGATCACATCTTGACATCTCATCCGTTCAGTTTTTAGGTCTATATGAGTAGATTATTCATACAAATTTTCAGCCAAATCAGTGATCTTTTAGGTAACAAACTAGATCAAGTTGGACGAACCAAATCTGTCAAACATGAACCGTTCAAATTCATAATTGGTAAATCACACTTATGAACGCCTTAACGATTTTCAATATGGTTGAAAATTTACAGAAATGATCTACTCATAAATGTATAAACTAAACGGTCAAAATACAGATATAAGGTCGAAAAATGGGATAAGCCGAAAAATCTTCAACACTTTCAATATTATCTGTCAAAAATGTCACGGTTTGTCTTACGCAAGAAACCTGGTCAACTACCATTCATGGTGGGTTAGGGCCATGGGCAACAAAAGAGTCCATTCATGAGCTACAACAAATAAACATAAAAATAAAACCATACGAGTCACCATCGATACCCATCCTAAAAAGGCATAGCATGCTCGACAGGATGACATTCGACAAACATATGGGGAAACTAGCTCCTTCGGGAGGTTTCGCGGTTTCGACATCATAGATTTTTCGGTCCTATCACTCTAAGATCATAACGTCATTACACAATCTCTGAATATCACACACGTTTAGCCTCAGTTTTATATGATTTCTAAATCCAGTCAAAAATCATTCATATTGTAATAATAATGAAAACATCCACGAGGGTCAACTATGAGCATACAAAGACGATGCAAGTTTATATGGGTGCTGAAATTTGCACAAACCACACACTTCTTACCTCTTTTTTATATTATACTTTCCCACTTTCTATGCATTTCCTAAAATGCCCTCGAGTTAGGTTTTTCTTTTCTCTCTCTTCTCCCTCAAGAAGAACGCGAAATATGTGCTCGTCCAAAAGAGTTGCGAATGGAGGTCGGTATTAGATGTTGAAATCAAAGGGAGAAGTCAGAGCATCGAGACTAGTACCCCTTTGAGCAAAGTTGTGCATGAGGACCTATAACTGCCCCTCCTTGATCAAATAAAGGAATTTTATTTTCCAAATTCAAGACTCAGCCTCTCCATTCAAGCATTTTTTCTCATCGACTGCCATTCTCCCCAAAACTCACTTCAGTCAAACCCCCATTTGCCACAAAATTCGATAATTCTTGTTCCAATCCTGGTGCTCTCCGTCCTCATCGGCACCGTCATTGCCCTCCACGCCAATCAGAGAAACGAGTTGATGCAATAAAGTATTTTTCAATTAAATGTAAACAGCGATTCATTAAATGAATTATTGGGTAAAAGAAAAGAAAATAGAAAAGGTATAATTGTGTGGGGGTGATAGTTTGAAACCCTAAACCCACAGGGATCAAGGGTTTTGGGTGGAATGGGACACAGTTCGAAGAAGAAGAAGCGCGGCGGAGCAGGAGGGAGTGGGAAGAAGAAGAAGCCCTTGAAGGATCATGGCGAGTCCTACGATAACGAGCTTCTTTCTGAAGAGATCACCGCTCTGTATGCCTCTCGTCCTTTCCCAATCTCCCTAATTCATTCAGTGATTTTAATTGCGAGTTTCCTGTGATCTCTAGGTCTGCCATTTTTCAAGATGACTGCAAGATTGTTTCGGGGTCACAACCTCAAATCGTCATCAAGCTTAGGTATCTTTGTTTTTTAATTTTAAAAATTGATAGTGTCCTGATTGATTGAGTTTCTTTTTCTATCGGTACAGGCCTCACTCAAAGGATATGGGTTATGAGGATCTGGATGTCTCCGCACTTCTTGTAGTTAGGTGAGACTCAGGTTCTCTCCGGTGTTCCTTTTAACTTGGGTCACTCAACATTCAGTTTTACCTGGTCCCTTGTCTAATAGGTGCTTACCAGGGTATCCTAACAAGTGTCCCAAGTTGCAGATCACTCCAGAGAAAGGATTATCCAAAACTGATGCTGATAAGCTACTATCTCTTATCAATGATCAGGTATTTATCTTTCACAATATTCTATCAACCATTTTTACTCATGTATAGTAACGCCAACTGTTCCATGAGTTTGGTTTCCAGTTCATACTAAATGCTCTATTTTGCAGTTTCAATTGTTTTTCTGGTGAAATTTTTAGTTTTCAGTAATATCAGTTTCTCTTTTGTTGGGATATGTTGTTGTTGGCTTTTTTTCGTACAAGCTATTGTTGTTTCTATAGACTGTACCAGATACAGTAGATTAATCCAAGAAACACACACACATATTTATAAAATTTAGGAGAAAAACTGCAGTTCTGTGGTAATGTACCACCACCACCCCAGGAGGGGCAGTCTACCGTGATTGAGTAGGGTTCTTTGCTTCCTGTTTCTAGTCAATGAGTCTGGCAACAGAGAGGTTAGAATTTACATGGCTTTAGATACTGCCTTGGAGGCGTAATGTTGTGAGGAAATATGGAACTTTTGGGTAATTTGACTTGAATGAAATTTTAGTATTAGGAGAATATGTATAGGATATATTATGCGTGTGACTGGACAATTTTATCTTTTTGGCTTTCGGGGGTGGGGGTGAAGGGTTTGTTTAGTTTTTATCTGTCATCCTTTATATTGTAGTCTTGAGAACATGCTGCTGACTGGTGAGAGATATTCCAGTTGCACCAATTTATTATTTACAAAATCAGAACATCCATTCCATTTCTTCAAGGCGAACCCCCTTGATAAAATAACATTTGCACTTGCATTGATAATATTGTTGGGGAATGCTCTTGACCTCTTGTTAATAAATGTGATATGTCTCCAACCTCTGTCTAATTTTCATGGTTCTACTCTGCTTTGGTTTTTTTTTTTCTATTTAGGCAAGTTCCAATGCCCGAGAAGGGCGGGTAATGATCTTCAATTTGGTGGAGGCAGCACAGGAATTCCTATCTGAGATTGTTCCAGTGGGTCAATCACAGGGACTGGTAAGATTTTCACCTTATTTAACGATACCTTTATGTCTTATTTTTATGGACTAGCCTTTTACCTGGCACCATTCAATTTATTTCAATTATCGAATCACAAAATCTTTCAACTGCAAGGATATCCCTGCAAAGTATCAGTGCTTCTACTTGATATGATTTATTGATGTTTTGTTTTATTCATTTTCAATGGAAGGTAACATGTTCAACAGCCGATAGCAGTGCTCAATTGTTTCAAAATGACACTGCAGTTTCTAGTAGCAAGAAGGGGCCTTTTGTTTATGGTTTCATAGACCTCTTCAGTGGCTCTGGAAAGTCTTGGAGTTGGAGTTTTGAAGTTAACGAGATTAAAGGGATAAATTCTAGTGTCCAGTTGCCTAGATTGGATGGGTCCAAACTCATGCATGAGATTCAGGAAAATAAACTTGATAAGGAAGCAGGACCTTTGAAATCACAAGAGATAAAGCAAGCCTCAGTAATTTCCCCTAATGTAAAGTTAGAAACCCTTGAAGAAGAGAGTGAAGACAACAAGAAGAGTAATTATTCTGTGGATTCAAGTAGATTTCTATTAGAAGAAATGGACGGAAACAGTGAAGAAACTGAGAATGAGGTAAGAAATGGAATAGCTGGCTTTCTTTGATGTTTGAGTGCGCAATTTTGTATAGGTTGACATTGCATTTTTACTTCTAAGTGTTTGTTCTGTATCGTCAAATGTATATTTTTGTATCTTCATTGTAACTCCTGAATCTTAATTTTATGAAAGCATAACTTTACTTGGGATATCTATGGTTTCACAGAATTCAGTTCCTGAGGAGGATTCAACCGAAGATGATTGGGAATCCAGAAGTCAGCAGTCGGACTCACTCTCTTTAACTTCCTTGGCTCATGATCAAGGATCCCAAAATATTAAAAGGGATCTGATAATGGTAAATTCTAACTGTTTTCACTTCTTTTATTTATGCCCATGGTTTGATTGATTGATTTATTTATTCTTTATGTGGCATATTGCTTTCTTTCATGTCAGGTTCATCTGCTCCGTCTTGCCTGCACTAAAGGACCATTGGCTGATGCTTTGCCACAGATAACCACAGAACTGCAGAACATAGGGGCATGTAGTTCCATTGTTTATGCTTAGTTTTTTTTTTAAATAGGTTTCTGTTCCAGATACCGATCATGATAAATTGGTTTGCAGGTCTTATCAGAATGGGCAGGGGATTTAGCTACGAAACCAATTTCACTTCTAAATCGAAAATTTAATCATGCCTTCGGACAACATATGGTCAGTCACACTTTCTTCTTTTGTTAACTACTGTGATCTGGCTTCAAAAATCAATTTACATTCTATGTGTTATTAATTGTATCTAGGTTTCATCCCGCATCTCTAAATTCTGGGAGCTCACTTCTGATTTAGAAGAGCCAAGTACATCTCTCCCAAGTTCTCGATATCTCAATGACTTTGAGGAGCTACATTCCCTTGGTAATGGAAATTTATGTATTTGGGTTTCATATAGGATAGTATATGGTTCTTCCAATGTGTATATGCTTTGTCTGACAAGATCCAAGAGGTTGTAAGGCTTACATTGTACTATTATAGGTTTTTCATTCCCATTCTACATTTTTGCTGCTGTTTTTCAATTCGTACTGCTGTTATTGGTTTTTCTTTTTGTGTTGTAGTTGTTGATAGAATGGTTGGCCACATATTAGTTGAATCCTTCCACGTATGTAGATTTTCATCTTCATTAATGAACTTTTGCTTCTGTCAAAACAGAGCACACTTATTTGTCATCTCACTTTTTCACTAATTTCTCTTGCATATTTCCCTCATAATTTGCATCACCTTTTGCCTATATTTTTTATTTTCACAACATTTTATTTCATTCTAAATATTACCACTGAGACTTTTTCACGCTTCGGTAACAGGTCATGGTGGCTTTGGCCATGTTGTATTGTGCAAAAATAAGCTAGATGGAAGGCAGTATGCAGTAAAGAAAATCCGCCTTAAGGATAAAAGCCTGCCACTTAATGACCGGATATTGAGGTACATTAACTTTTACTGCATCCTAAATCAAATTGAGCGGATATATAAAAGATTGCTTCTTCTGACTGATAAAGTCTTAAATTAGATTTTGCATCTATTAATTGTTGTTATATAGTTGATTTGAATTTTCAGTTGCATTACACATTAAAAGAAATTTGAAATCTGCTGGTCCCTATGCGGCCTGTTGGTTTTGAGAAGCTCTCAAAGTCCAACTGGTTGCAAGTTCGGCTGGCAGAGGAAGAAGAACATGATAACAAGAACTAGCTAATCATGCCTTCGAGAAACGCTGCTTTTGAACTAGTAATATCTCAAATTAGATCCGGATGTGTGAAAATTTTTATTTAGTTGATTTGAAAAATTCAATCACTTAATTTAAATTAACTAGACAAACATAGCGTATAGACATACAATGATCTTTTTGCAGTCCCTCAACCAAAAAAATGAAAAGAAAGGACATTGATTTGGCAATTCACATCTGATAAGATAAGATATTGGTCTGTATAAGGTTTCATGTCAATAAATGTTCTATTGTAGCATAGTGATCCCCAGACTCTTAGTGTTCTATATTTTATCTATATATCATCATAATATGTATGAACAGCTGTTGGTGAACAGATTGAAGGGGAAAGTTTTGATTGGTTGGTTGCCCACTGGAAAATCACTAATTGTGTTAATCTTCAAATATAAGTTCTTTCGCTTGTTGATCTCTCAATTGATCAGAGTGCTTATCTTAATTATTACCCTTTCAAAATTATAATCTCAATGTAGGCTACTGCAAGTCTATGTGTATGGTTTGCCAAAAGTTCTTGGCTTCTGTGTGGGTTGTTTGGTTTTACTGGGATGTAACAATTTTATTGGTAAGTGGAGGCAGTGGGTTTTATTTGGGATATGTGATAGAAGTAGAATTTTTAGATTCTCTACTTGTGTCCTGTTCAAACCATTTCAGAGATACTCCAATTCTACAATTTCTATTATGTTGTTTTTGTTTATTTTGGTTCTGCTGTTGGTTTGCTGGCGCAGTCGGTAGTTATGCCACAAGAAAATAATGCTAATAAACCATCATAATAGGTGGTGTATGAAATTTTTTGGCATGTTTACTTGGCGTGGACAAGGGATGAATTGGAGACAAAGTCCTAATGGAATATAAAATCTAAATCTTGAAAGAAAGGAGGAATTCAATTACATTTTTGAATTCGGACCAACTTATTTTGATTCCATCTGTGTTAGTTGACACAGGGGAACACATGAACCAGAATAGCTTCCCTTATAATCATACCCTTTCCATGTAAGTAAACATGCCATTGTTGTGTCTATCTCCTTTCTCTTTCTATAGAAAATTGGATATGGCCATATTGGTTATCTGTTTTAAAGTTTGAGTCAACTACTTAAATTTTGTTCCCTGCTAGATTAATTTGATTTTGAAGCCTACATTCTGTTATTTTATTTTCTTACATATTCATCTGCATCTTCAGTATTTTTGCTTAGATAAAGTTTATGTTTGTCCCTGAGAAGGCTCTAAAATATTTTCATAATTCATAGGGAAGTCGCTACACTTTCTCGTTTGCAACATCAACATGTTGTACGGTACTACCAGGTGAGCATCCTCATTTCCTGCTTTATTAGTTGCATGTTTTCTGTCGTAACATATGTTATAATTTTTTTCTTTTCATTTCATTTCTTAGTTTCTATAGTTTGGTCTTTGTATTAATTTTCCTGGCCTACTTTCATTTCAAGACGCCACTGTTCCCTTTTGGGTTTTCAAACCAAAGCTGCATATTACATATCTTCGTGACTCTTCCCAACTATTGAAAAGTTCATTTAAAATGAAAGTTCGTTAGCTTGCAATTTTTATGTACTATTTCGTAACATATGTAAGCACTTCCAGGCCTGGTTTGAAACAGGAGGTGTTGGTGCTCATGGTGATACCACTTGGGGTTCAAGAACTGCAGCCAGCTCCACTTTCAGCTTTAAAGGTACAAGCTCAGCAGATGATATTGGGAATGAGAATAAACTTGAATCAACATATTTGTACATTCAAATGGAGTACTGTCCTAGGTAAATCTTTTATTTGTATTACATGCTTTTCATGTTGAGATTTTAATGTTTCTTGATTTTTCTCTTCTTTTTATCTGTAGTTATTAATTGGACTTAGACTATTGACAATAAACTGGCTTTTTCTTTAATCATTGTATTTTCTTTTTGTTAGTCATACATATCTTCTGGTCACTGAGGTCATTGAGCTACGCTAAATTTTTGTAGTTAGTAAAACCTATCAATTTTGTATTTTTGAATAATCCATTGTTTAGTCAACTCATTGACTATTAACTTTTTTGGGTCTTAACAGATACTTTTACTTTATGTTTGAAAGTACATAGTTTTTATTTTTTATTTTTATACATAAACAGCTTTTTAGTAAATCAACAGATAGCAAAATACAACGAGGCGGACAAGGAGTCCTTCGTAAAGAACTAAAGAGGGCAGCTAGGGTTAGAGGCTTAGCAGCTTATCTGTTATTACTAAATTAAAAGCTTAGGGGCCTATAACTACAGCCATTTGCTAGTTAAAATTAGTGAAAGAGATATTATAATCCTTAAATTCCTTAGAATTAGAAGCCCATAAGGATGTCTAGAACTTGGCTCTCTCCCACAGGTCTTCTCTCAAATTTTTCTCCTCAGTCACTTCTTTCAAAATGGAGTTGTGCCGTCCACTTTGCCTCCCTATATAACTTCTTCCATAGGAAATTAGCCACTTCACAATGCACAAAGACGTGATCAGCACTTTCCCCTGGAGCTTTGCATAAATGCACCTGTGAGGAGAAAACAACATCCTGGTCTTCTCGTTTGGCTCATCACATGTATTCATCCTCCCCCGTGCCACAAGCCATCCCAAAATCTTCACCTTAGTAGGGGTCTTGACATTCGAAATGAACTTTGGAGCAAAGATAGGATCTGATCCACTACAAATTAAGAAGCTATGGAAAGATATGGAAGAGAATTTTCCAGGTGGCTCTTCCATCTCCTTTCATCCGGTTTGGACTCCACTATCTGACATTTTTGGTTAACAGTATGGCGAACTCTTCAATCCCTTGGTCATTTAAATATCTTCTGAACGTGAAGTGGGCACACCGGAAAATTGGGAGGAGTAGCTAATCTTTCCACTGAAGAGTCTTGATGAACAACCTTGGAAAGTAAAATTTCAATGGTTGATCCTGTAACCAAGAGTGCTCCCAGAACCTTTTAGTTTCTCATGATCTATGAAGTGAAACCTGTTAGTTGCTATAATTGTCAGGAACTCAGAGGCTTTTCCTAAAGGTCTTAATGATTAATATGAATAATGTAGACAACATAGAAGAAGTTCTCCAGATCATAGGAAGTAAGCAAGGTAGATGAACAAAGTTGTCTCTACTGACCTAATTTTTTGTTTCATCTGTATCATCCCTTCAACTCTGCATTAGGTTCATCTAATTGAATGATGTTTTTGTCTAAAATTGATTGATGAACTATGAAGCATGATTTGTTTTACCTCTGATACCGTAAACTATCACCCTTCTCTCATTGAATCCCGCACTGATTAAAAACTACATTTCCATCGCTGATTGTTGTGTTGATTGTTCTATTATTTTCTTTGTTTTAGTCCCATATTTAAAACTAGATAGCCATTGCTGATTGTTCTTATATTTTCTTTGTTTTAATCTAGTTCTTAATTTTTTTATATGTTTAACTTTTATTTCATGGTTTTGTAGGACATTACGCCAGGTTTTTGAGTCCTATAGTCATTTTGACAAAGAATTAGCATGGCATTTGTTTCGTCAAATTGTTGAAGGCCTGGCACACATACATGGACAAGGAATCATCCATCGGGACTTAACCCCGAATAACATATTCTTTGATGCGCGTAATGATATTAAAATCGGGGATTTCGGTTTGGGTAAGCTCCAGATTTTGTAAATGATCTCATTGAGTCTTAGTTAAGTATAGAATGTGCCAAGGAATATTTAAAAAGCTTACTGCACTCCTTTCTTTTCACGACCATTTGCTGCCGTAAAGAACTCTTTGAAACGTTCTTGTTTGTTCAACCATTTACGTTCATATATCTGTTTGATAAAAATTTGGGAGATGTATACTCAATCCATAGTGTTTTTGATTTGTTTCAGCCAAGTTTTTAAAGTTCGAGCAGCTGGATCAAGATCCAAGCCCTGCAGATACAACTGGAGTTTCTCTAGATGGTACTGGTCAAGTTGGTACATATTTTTACACAGCACCTGAAATTGAGCAAGGGTGGCCGAAGATTGATGAAAAGGTATGTTTAATTGTACTTCTCATTGTGCCATTTAATATTTCCAATATTACCCTATGGCATATGCTAGTTGTAATTCAGCTTTAATGTAATCACTTTATTCAAAACAATATCAGGTAAACATCACTGTCAATTTGGATTGCAGGCTGATATGTACAGCTTGGGAATTGTATTTTTGGAGCTATGGCACCCATTTGGGACTGCAATGGAACGGCACCTTGTCCTATCTGACTTAAAACAGAAGGGTGTGCTGCCTTCTGCTTGGGTTGCTGAATATCCGGAACAAGCTTCCTTGTTGCGACTCTTAATGTCCCCAAGTCCGTCAGATCGCCCTTCTGCTACAGAACTTATAAAGCATGCATTTCCACCACGAATGGAATCTGAGTTGCTCGACAGTAAGAACCTTACATCTCACTTGCACCTTTGACTTGAATGTTCCATTTATATAAAGCTCTGCTTTCTTCCTTGTTTGTGTGCAAAAGATTATGTCTCTAATTGTTTGATGTTGTATAAGAACAAATACTCATTGAATGCTTTTTGCTTGGCATTATTAGCCTAAAAGTCAACAATAATATATAATAAAACAAGTATATGACAATATCTTTGTAAAACGTGCTGAACATTGTTCCCAACACATTTTAAGTTGGAGCTAAGACGTCCTAGTCCAGCTTCATTATAGATGCCTGAAGTAGAGATGACCTAACAGTTACTATTTATTGACCCCTGTAGATTTATATCATCAGATGGTTGCTACACATTTAATAATGAAATATGTCCTGATTGTATTTAAACCATCTATTGGGTGGGTAGATAATCATCATGACAATTTGTTTTGCTGAAAGGATATGGTCCACCACGAGCTCTGCGAAGGATGTCGTAAATGTTATTTCTGTCATAATATACCTGTGTATTCTTTCCTGAAATAATTATTTTATTTATTTTTGATTAAAGTGGATTTGTTTCAATATTATCAGATATTCTACGAACAATGCAAACCTCAGAGGACAGAAGTGTATATGATAAAGTTCTAAATGCTATATTTGATGAGGAGATGCTAAGCTTGAAAGACCAGCAACATCATGATGGTAGGTTAAGGTTGGCTGGTGGTGATGCTTCTGCAATTCAGTATTCAGATTTAGATACCGAGGCTCGTGATTATGTTGTTGAGATCACAAGGGAGGTGTTCAGACAACATTGTGCCAAGCACCTTGAAGTAATACCTATGTGTCTGTTGGATGATTGCCAACATTTTATGAGGTTTTTCTCTAAATTTAAGTCATTGGAGCCATGCTATGCAAAGTTTTGTATGAGAAAGTATGTCTTTCTTGTTGTGGGTTAGCTCATGCTAATTATTTGTCATGTTATGTGAGAAGGAACACTGTCAAACTTTTGACCCATGGAGGAGATATGCTTGAACTTTTGCATGAGCTGCGCTTGCCTTTTGTTAGTTGGGTGATTTCGAATCAGGTATTAGACAAACTGAAGTTAATGTGATTTTGGGCTATAAGATAAGCCAGTAGGCATAACTGGGATGTTTATCAACTTTTCGTGTAGAAATCTTCATTCAAAAGATATGAAATTTCATGTGTCTACAGAAGGCCAATTGGACATGCATCCCCAAGTCGATACCTGCAGGTATGTGATACCTTTTTAGCTTTTTTTCTCTTCCTTCTCTCTCGAATTTATTGGTGTTAAGAGCCAATGCACCCCGTGCATAGCCCCATAAGACCACAAATGCGACTGGAGTTGAAAAAAAGGGTTTGCGGGAGCCAGATTTTAGTTCCATTTGTGGCCTTCCCAACCAACCAACAGGCTAAAGCCTGTGGTCCAGCCTGAGGATCCACACTGCTGAAGTGTGAAATATATTTTGTGCTCAATAGCCCTCCTCACTCTTAATTTGTAATCAAGGGCCAAGATTACATAGTCATATTTTTCAAAATGTTGCAACTATGCCGATATGTATATGTTCTCCATTACCAAAAAACAGCGAGGCTTTATCCAATTGGACTCCTTAGCTGTGCTTGTATATTCCTCTGTATTGTATTTAGCTACATGTTACATAACATTTCAAATTAAAGTTTCCTATTAACTTATGCTTTGCTTAACACGTTTATAATTATTTATTTTTTTGAGAATTAATTATATTGTTGGTCTTATTCAGAAATATGAATTCCAAGCCGTTTGCATTTATGTGAGCTTCTGTTGCACAAATACCATTAGATACATTGTGTAAATTCATTTCACCAGTTGTATAATTATTACATTTTTCTATTCTTCTGTTTTTTTCCCTTGCCTTTCTGGATGGTTCGAAAGCGAATTGTTACCTTCGGGCTATATATGCTCTAATTGTACAACATTTATTGTCAAATAGGGTGATTTTGACATTATTGGAGGTGCATCAGCATTGACAGAGGCAGAAGTTATCAAGGTGATGCATTGTTTTATTTAAGTCTGCTGTGGTCCTCTCTCTCTCTCTCTCTCTCTCTCTCTGTGTCTGGTATGTTGTATATTAAGCGATTGGATATATAAATTTATTCCCAAACTATTTTGTTGGTACATGTATCCCATTGAGAAGATTTCTTTTGATCATTAATGGAAATAATATATATAAGATGTGGGAGTAATAAGTATGAAGAAATTGTAAAGTCATAAAATGCTTTTCTGGTAGACTAAAAGTTTTTATTTTAATTTTTTTCCAGGGACGAGTAGGATTTATTAGTAATTAAAATAATGGGTAGTATCTGTAGTTTGTGAATACTAATTTGACCATCAGACATTATGAAAGAGTTGTTAACAGATTTTTGTTTTTTTTTAGATATTGAAAGGATCAGTAGAAATGTTGATCATGTCTTTGTGCACTGTGAAGTGGGCTAATCCTTTAGCTTTTGGTAAAGGGGAAAAGGCCAGAATCCTTTGGGGTTGTGGGGTGCTAGGTGTAGTTTGGGTGGTGTGGATGGAAAGAAATAAAAGATTATTTACGGCGAGGTAGGGAGGGAAGACCTGTGGGAGAGAGTTAAGGACTGGGCATCATCATGGGCTTCTACTTCGGAGGATTATATGGATTATGATCGTTCTTCCATTATTCTTAACTGGCAAGTAGCTGTAGTATAAGCCCCTAACTTTGATTTAGCATTAGTAGATGAGCTTCAAAGCCTTAGTCCTTGCTGCCCTTTTTAGCTATGTATAGCGGACTCCTTGCCCTTTTATATCTATAAGGTTCATCCGCTATTTGATTATTTCTGTGTTTTACTCAACATGTGGCGTTGTTTGTGGTCAATATTTGGTTCATGTTACAGAGAATAATTAGCATGCACCAGAAAATGATTTATATGGTATCATATCTTTCATATATCTGTTATTTGTTCAGGTGACAAGGGACATTGTAACCCGTTTTTTTCATTCGGAGTTCTGTGACATTCATCTAAATCACGGGGACTTACTGGAGGCAATTTGGTCTTGGGTAGGAGTCAAGGCAGACCATAGACAAAAAGTAGCTGAGGTAACCAATTAGTATACAGCGGATATTTCTGTGATCAATATGTGAGTTTAATTCATAGTACGTGAAATTTTGAAGTACTGATAGTTGCATGTGTTCCTTAATGAAGCTTCTTTCTATGATGGGCTCCTTACGTCCTCAGTCATCTGAACGAAAATCCAAATGGGTGGTAATAAGGCGTCAGCTTTTGCAGGTTTGATGACTTTGTAAAATACTTGCACATTCTAGTCTCTTAACAACCACTTCAACAGAAAAGATGTTGCTGTCATGATGATTTAGAAACCAAACCGAATTTGAAGTTGGTTTGATCTCCCTAACAATATTGTTATTTCCTGTCCAAATTTTGGCTTTTGTGCATATGCATGTGTTTTCCTTGAAAAAAGTGCTGTGAAATAATTAGTGAAGCATTTTAAATAGATAAAATGTGAAAGATAGTCGGGTTCTAAAAATAAAATACAAACTTATCAAAATTGTCTCGCAACCAATTGATGTATCCCTTTTGATAATTCCATAATATGGTGATTTCTGTTTGTTCGTGTAGGGGTTTCTGTTTATTTTTTCCAGTACATTTTTCTCCTGGGTCTCTTATGTCTTCTCATCATTTTACACCACCTAACATATTAAGCAATAAATACAAGCATATAGCGTAAAGATATTTGGTTGTAGCAGGATTCCTTTGAGCTTGATATTACTTGAAAAAAGAAAACCAGCACAACAATAGTATCATATTTGAATCTTTTAAATTTCTAAAAGCTTTCTTTGAATTCTCCTGTTCATCTGACTCTGTTTTCAAATAATCAAAATTACCATATGACGTGAAATATGCTATTTTAAAGAATTTGCCAATCCGAGTGATCATCTTATGTTTATATATTTCAGGAACTTAATTTACAAGAGGCTGTGGTGAATAGATTGCAGACTGTTGGTTTAAGGTTTTGTGGAGCTGCAGATCAGGCACTTCCCAGACTTAGGGGAGCCTTGCCAAATGGTATTGTTGTAATTATCGATTAATGCACTGATATACATCGATTGAGAGATGATAATCATTTGCAGTAATTTAATGTAGATAAACCAACACGTACAGCACTTGATGAGTTGTCAGATCTCTGTAACTACTTGAGAGCTTGGAGGATTGAAGGACATGTTTATATAGATCCACTTATTCCCCCAACTGAGAGTTATCATAGAGATTTGTTTTTCCAGGTATCTTTACAAATTACAAATGTTAATATTCCTTTCCTCTTTCACATTACCATATGGCTTAGTATAACTCTTCCTGGAAAAAATCTGTAGATATTAACCTGTTATCTATTGGGAGAGAATTGGGCTTTATTGTTCTTTTTTGGTATTTGAATAAAGAAGCAGGCACTGTAATCAGAAATCCTATGCATTATCTCTCTAAAGCATAAGTACTCTAGGGCACATTCTCTGTTCGCAAGCCTGACAATACTTCATTATAAAAAAATTTCTGTCAGTATTTTATTAAATTAACAAGGTCGTATATACACATGCGTGCGCTCATGCACAAATTATGTCACATAAACAGTTGATAAATGATGGAATTCTTTGCGATATGAAAGTTAAATTATCTCTTTCCCAGGTATATTTGGTGAAGGATAGTAGTCCTGGATCACCTACCGAAGGTGCACTCCTTGCTATTGGGGGTCGCTATGATTATTTGCTTCATCATATGTGGGGTTTTGAACATGTAAGTTACTGCTTGATTTTCCTTTATAAGTCTATGACCATTTATTCGTTAAAGCATGTCAGTTGAGTATGTGAAAAAGAAAAAGAAAAAACAAAACAAATAAAGTTCTGATTAAATAAATGTTGCTGTACAGTTGAAATTGTGCTGTTTTTGTATGTATGGTAATGCCCTTATAACTGCCTAAATTTGATGTGCATGTTAATGTACACCATCCAAAATCACATGAGGAATTCTGTGTCACGTCACTTTTGTTAGCAGGCCTCGTGCCATATGCTTTGGATGTACTTTTCTCTACTCATGGAAAGTTCTTGTAAACTTCAAAGTGGTTGCATTATAAAACAAAAAGATGAGACACTCGAGTGTAATAAATTTATAAATCTGATTTAGCATTTCATCCAAAGTTTTTGCTGGTTGTCATTACTCAAAACTGTACATGATTATGTTTTTAGCACACAATACATGTCGTCGTCTTTTCTTTGCCTGATATTTCTTGAATTTTCAATGCATGGTTTGTCAAGCATCTTTTTTTGGAATTATCAGTTTTCTTTTCCCTCTTTCTATTGCAATCAGTTGTTGCAATTGTAAAAGAAGATGATATTGTAAAGGTTTTATTAAGTCACACCCATTCTTAGTCATAACATTTCTTATATACTGATTTGTAGTGAACATATTGAGAAACAAGCCATATGAAAATATATTTTGTTGCTCTTAGATTTGCCTTTTCTGTTCTTACATTACTCATTGTCCTCCTTTCTGACTTTCAGAAATCTAATCCTCCTGGTTCTGTTGGGACCAGCCTTGCTTTAGAGACCATAATTCAGCATTCTCCGGTGGATTTTAGACCAATTAGGTATGTCTTATTCCTTGATTTCATTCATCTGTCAAGGCTTCATCTAAGCCAATTTTGTATATTTGGATTATTTGTTTGTTGGATCGATTTCTGTCTGTTTGATTTTTTTTTTCCTCATTTTTCGTAGCAGAAATGAAACTGGCAGCAGTGTTCTTGTTTGTTCAAAAGGAGGAGGGGGTCTATTGGCAGAACGCATGGAACTAGTCAATGAGCTTTGGGAAGAAAATATTAAGGTTATGGCATTGAAAGATTTATGCTTCAAACTTATTGCTTGACTGATGTTTTCTTCTGACTGCCTAATCTTATGTCTGTCAGGCTGAGTTTCTCCCAACACCCGATCCAAGCCTTACAGAGCAGTATGAATATGCCAACGAACATGATATTAAATGTCTTGTCATCATAACAGACACTGGTGTTTCTCAGAAAGGTTCTGTTAAGGTAATACTTATCCTGATATAGGACCGATATTTAATCTGCTAGACATATAGGTTATTAATATATATCACATGTATCTATCGTGGAACATCCATGGGTAGCAGATGTGCTTTTAAGAAGGATATATGGGTGGTGTGTGTCTGTGAGAAAAGTTCTTAATATATGGTACCCACATTTTGAATGAAGTGAAAATATGAACCACCCCATAATGTATTTCAATCATCCTATCTGTCCATTTTAGGCACGTATGAAGTATAATGTCTTAAATCATAGTTTCTGAAGAACTGCGTGCATCTAAAGAGTAATATTCGTGCTTAATTAGAAGGTGGCAAAGCGTTTTTAACTAAAAGAAAGACAGAGATTAAAAGCAAGAAAGGTAGTACCAAACATTTTAGTTCCATATTTTGGATAGGAGTTAACGTCTATACTTGCTCCACTTGGTTGCTCTTTATTAGACTGGTCATACAAGATTCCCACTCTAAAAGTTTTAGCAAACATATAGAATGATAAATAATTTGTCTAAACATATAGCTGTATATGGTGCTCTTGTGTTCTCTACAAACTGTAGCATACAAATGAAAGTAAATAATGATATGTAGTGTTACATTGGTCTTGTACTCTTGTTAGTTTTACTTTTACAGGGACCATCTACACCCGTCTAATCCTTGATCTATATATATTGTCAACATTTTGGGGATTTTTGACATCTGGGATAGTCATTTAGTTATTGGAATTTTATGTGTTAGGGAACTATTGATATAAGAAAATGGACTACAACGTCAATTGAACCTTACGATCTGATTCATTAAGTGTAGGCTCTAATTGATTGTGACTTGGGACTTCCCCATGATGGAATATTTTATTCTGAATATGCACTGATGTTAACTGTATCTTCAGGTCCGTCATCTTGAACTGAAGAAGGAAAAGGAGGTTGAAAGGGAATTTCTCGTCAGGTTTCTGCTAGACGCAATGGCAATACAATTTAAAAATCCTTCCATTTGGTATTAGAATCATCTTCTGGAGCAATACCCTTTTTCTGGTGTCACACTATTGAAGATGCATGATTTCTTGAAGAAAAGCTTTATTTTGAAAATATTTACAGAAGCAATAGCTATTTTAGTCCTTATTCTCCTCTAGGAGCCTATGTATAGTTGCAAATTACCGTGCTCCTAGTACTTTTTCTTGTCCATAGTTCATCTTCCGGGTACATGAGAGAGGAAATTTTGAAGTATTAAGCTGTAGATTAGGTATAGTACCTTTTTGGGTGCATCTTAGCCCTAACTGCCCCTCGTCTAGAAACGAAGTCTTAGAGCACTTGGTATCTTACTTTGTATGTAATTCATGATGTATCAAATCCTTTATCTGGGAATCAATGAGATAGAAATAGATTATTGTGAGATGTTACCTTTTTCTTTTTCTTTTTAATGAGGTACTACAATTTCATCATTTGCTTGCAATGATGAATACTTGAATTGTAGATACACACAATTCAATATAGTTTTGCATACAATGTCAAACTTGATAATCTGCTTCTGGAGAAAATCGAAAAACTTGATGGGAGTCCTACAAGATCTGTTCGTTTTTTTTTCAGTCAGCCAGTAAATCAAAATAAGTAGGTATTAACCTCAAGAGAAACAATCCTGCATGAGTTTTCAACTCATCTTTCCTATTCTCCAAGCATGGTCTGTCAAAAGTAAAGTCGTTTTTTTTTTCTCAAATGGGGCAAACAGCCCAAGAAAAAAGAAAAGACTAGCCAGTCATGCTGGCGTGAAAACTCGTAGCTCTAGAAGTCTCCACAATATCATCCAAAGTTATTTTATGCAGCTCTTTCCCCTCCAACCCTGAGTTCCCTGACAACCCATTAAAGATGCATACATATATCACAGAAAGACACCACTAGTTGCTTAACCTCAGACTTGATCTTCACAATATCATCATCCCTTTTCAGCAATTGTTTGCAAACTTTTACGAATATTCTGAACTGGTATTTGTGATCCAACACCAATGCAGCCATGCGTAAAAAACACTCTCTAAAAGTAAAAATATAAATATTTTGTGCTCGGTCTATATCAGACAGTGCAAATCTCAGGGCTGGTAGACTTCATTGATCTCACCTTGATCTACGATTACTCGTTATGTTTTTTTGAAATTATTGATTTTATGGGTAGTGTCTAGACTTGAATAACAATTGCCCTTATAGCTCAGTGGTAGAGCGTCAGTCTTGTAAACTGAAGGTCCGTAGTTCGATCCTGCGTGAGGGCATTTTTCCTGTTTCTGTTTTTTGTTTTTCTTTTACCTTTCTGAAAGGATGCCAAAATTCAACAGTTTATTGCCACCAAAAACTGTCAGAACTGAAAATACAAATAAAAGATAACAACAAATATAGAGGTCCAGGAAATTACACATGTTTTTTACATTTCATTCTCCAACCAAGAATTTAACTGAATGCAATAAACGCAGCATGGTTTGGTCAGTTTAAAAATTATGCTGCAAGAATAACTTCTCTTGAGGTGAAGCTGGCCCAATCTCTTCCTCCAAACTCCTCAAACCATCACCACCATTCCCCATATTTCTAGCTTCTGTGGAGTTCTTCCCATCAGCATCAGCATCTGAGACCGAAGATTTTCTCCTCTGGGAAGAAGCAACACTTGGAAATGTGATCCATGAAGGAGCTCTGAGCTCAAACCTCTGATCCTCCGCATCTATAACATCAGTTTCGACTGACCTGTTTGAAGATCTTTGTGATGACTTCTTGTGCAATCTACTGCTTCCCAATACCACCTCAGTTGGCAGAATCGGCTGCTCATTACAGGGGCTGCCCATTAGCAGCGCAAGAGCTCGTTCTAGTGCTGTTGTCACTTTATCCATTGATGGCCTCTCCTTGCCTCTCATCCTAACACATTTGCAAGCTACATTGGCAATTCTTTTCAAGGCTTCAACATCAGGTGGGGGTTTCAAAACCGGATCCAAAATTGTGATTATGTCTCCTGCCTTGATCAGAGGCACTGCCCATTCAACTATATTTCCTGATTCTTCATACTGCATATCAATGGCTTTTCTGCCACTCAGAATCTCCAAAAGCAGAACACCAAAACTGTAAACATCAGATTTGGTTGTCAAGTAGTGAAGCCTGTAGTACTCGGGATCAAGATACCCGAGAGTTCCTGCTGGTAGCTCAGCCAATGGGGAACTACTATCTGCAGGTCCCAAGAGTGACAAACCAAAATCAGCTACTCGTGCATTGTGTTCCTCATCGATCAGAATATTTGAAGACTTAATATCTCTATGAATCACTGGTGGGCAAGCGTAACCATGCAAATATTCAATTCCCCTAGCTGCCTGGACTGCAATTGTGACTCTCCGAACCCAGTCTAATTGCTCTCTCAAGGTTTTGTTCTTTCCATGGAGGTGTTGGTGCAATGATCCATGAGCCATGAACTCATACACGAGAAGCCTCTCTCCACCTTCTTCACAATAGCCAAGCAAGTTAAGTAAATGAGCATGGTTTAATCTGGAGAGCAAGTCTAGCTCAGTATGGAACTCTTTCGAATTCTTTTGCATGTTAGGAGACATTATAGCCCTCTTGACAGCAACAACTGTTCCGTCCTTCAAAACACCTCTAAAAACTGAGGAGAAGCTTCCCTTCCCCACAACAGACTCTTCTTCAAACCCTGAAGTTGCTCTTTCCAGTTCGTCATAAGTAAACATCTGAGCCCGCCGTATCTTCATATCATCCAAGTCTGGACGAATCTTGCCAATGTCTTTCTGGAAAGGAGAACCACCGCGACCATTCTTTGTACACTTTAATTCTTTTTCCGCGCAATGACAGTCATGTAACTTGTAGCGGACATATAAAACTGCAGTTAGAGACACAACACTGACCAATATTACAGCAAAGGCAATCTCAGCAATAATGACAGGCAATTGCAGAGACCAGAACCTTTCATTCCTCTTTGAATTAGCGTACGATGAAGAACAGTTTGTGGAGCATTCAGCTGACGAACAAATAGAACAGTTATAATCACACTGTCTATCAGAGTTCATTGTACATTCATTTTTTTGGTACATTTCAGGAGGACAGCCAGTGCTGCAAGGCATGCAAATGTGAGAGTTGGGATCTTTGCAAGAGGCACTGTCCTGGTCGAGTTCATAGAAGCCAGGAGCACATGGAGTAGACCTGCAGGACCTCGGTGGAACAGGTAACGGAAGAGAAGTCGGAAATCCAAGTCCCCAACAAACAGGTAAGAATGACTTGTCAGCAAGAATCCCACAAGTGAAGTAATTTCCAGCAGCAATGTCATAAACCTTGATACCCTTAGGAACGGGTGTGCTTTGTTTCACAATAAATCCCCAGCAAACGACACCATGGTCATAGCTCTTGATTCCACACGCATGGAACTTCCCTCCCACAATTGAAAGCATTGGGACCTTTGGAGCCAAATCAACATTTCCTTGACCTGAAATTGCCACTGAGATTTCTTCTTCAATGTCCAAGCTTCTTCCCCAACAAAATGTTCTAGAACTCACACCCTCTGAAATCCCACACACATGATACCCACCAGCTGCAATCTTCCGAAACCTCATGTCTGCAGGGATCCAACGGATCACCCTGCTACTAGTCTCATCACCCCAGCAAAACACTGTCCTGTTTTGCGAAAACAATCCACAATTGAACTCTGACCCTGCTGAAATGGACTGCAACTGGCCATCAAACACATAGTTTTTGGTCATGTTATAGCCCCAACAATCGACAAAGGACATGTTTCTGAGACTCCCAGTCAGAGGTTTTCTCAATCCACACAAATGGTAATCACCTGCACTGATTTCTACATATTGCGCATCTTTAATAATGGGTTGAGGGACACCCATTTGAATATAACCACTGCTACCCCAACAATATGGTTGGTTAGAATCCATGAGCAGACCACAAACAAAGCCATCACCAGCAGTTAGACCAATAAATGGGAAATGAATTGGGGTTCCGTATGTTATGGCTGAGTTTGATCCATAACAGGTCACAAGATGAGACCCATTTAAGTTTAAGCCACAGTAAACTGGACCTTTCTCACCATAAGAAACTGCAATGGAGGACATAGAACCTAGTCCTGAAACTAAACACCATAAACTTGATAAAGCTACAAGTTGAACAAGAATCCCAGTTCTGTGTGTGTTGTTGTTGCTGATATCAAGGACCCAGATCAGGAAACCTCCTAAAGCCACCATTACGTGTACACGACAATCTGAATATTCAAATACAAATGAATTCTACAACTGATACTGACTTGTCCTACAATGTCCACCAAAATCCAACAACAGAAACCAGCCTAAAGTGCAGAACTGAAACACCAGTGCACATGCTTCCCTTTTCTCCATGATTGAATGAAGAAAAAGGCAACATTGAAACTAAAGCTCCATGATTGAACAGAAAACAAGAGAGAGTTGCAGAATCTGTATAAAAGCCCACGTACCGGAAGCCAAAAATACAATAGCAGGAGCAGGACGCAGATGAACACAGCTCTAAAAAGCCAAGTGAGAAAACCTCATTTCATTAATTCTTTCAGCTGAGAAGACATGATCTGAACTGAATGTTCTTCCAGGTTGCTCTAAAATTAAAACTCCAGAGTGAGTGAGAGAGTCTTGTCAGAATACTACTTGGGCTAGCTAGGGAGGACTAGCAGAGTGTTGGGTGGGTGGAGAGGTACATCGTTAAAAGATCAGATTAAAGAGAGAGATGGGATGTTGCATGTGGTTGCAGGGAGGAAGGCATCAGCATCATCATCATCATCATCTAGAGGGAGGGAGAGGGAGAGAGTGAGAGAGCATTGAATGCCATGGAAGTGCAGTTCTGAGTGTTGGTGAATGCAATAAATGAGAAGTAAATGGCATTTCATCTTTTCATGCCTACCGTTCTCAAATATTTAAACTCTCTCTCTCTCTCTCAACACTTTGCATCCAAATTTCGCTCCCCCCTTACTTACGAAATTGGAACATTTTGTATTTTCTCTTTTTGTATACTATTCCTTTTTTCTCAACGTAAGAACATTTCATTGTTGACTTCCCTAGCAAATATTGCCTTGTAAAGGCTAGGAGCCTAGGACCGTTACCATATTTCCTCAGAGAAATATATTCAAAACTCAATTCCTAACGTGGTAAAGTTGATGGAGCGGGTTAATACCGATCCCCAAGTTCAATTTTTGAATCCCAACTCCAATCTATTTGTAGCTATTAAGTTTGAGAGCAAAGATTGAAACAATCCTCGACAAACTGACAGAAAGTTTAATAAGAACACCAGATTTTTGACGCTGTGTAAAAACCTTAAAACATGGGAAAAATCACAACGGAACACAAGCTCAGAAAACGAACTCAACTAGATGAATTTGCGTAGAGTCTTACAACTTCTTTGTAAACCCTATACTATTACAAATTCCTATCTCTAGGCAGAACGTCTTCTTCTTATTTCTTCAATGACCTTCTCTCAACACACGAGAGAATCACAATCACACACACAACAAGTTCAACTCAACAAGGAATAGTTGAACTTGTGCACTCAGATGAGCAGCGGAATAAAAAACTCTCTCTCAAACGCCATGCGTGCAAAGATAGTTCTCTAAGAATAATTGTGCAAACCTTCCAAATACGTTGTTGCACTCCTTTTATAAGACGTACAAAACTCCCCCTCACGTTTAGCATCTCGATCCTAGTTGATTTCCTGAAGGAAGGAATTTAATATCAATCAAATATCTATATAATAATATCAAAAATCAATATATAATCAGATATTTGAATCACATCAAATTAATATCACATATACCCTAATCAATATAGGATTCTTGTGATCCAACGCAATTACCAAACCAAATACACCTGAGACTTCTTCCCATGTACATATCATATTCAATTAAACATAGATACATATCCATATATGTCCTAGTGAATATAGCCTTGCAATGCACGCACTAACCTGAGAGTTTATTTCCAACAGAATCAAATCATATATATAATCAATCAAATGCTTATCAATCAGATATTTTAGCATATATATATATATATATATATATATATATATATATATATATATAAGTCATAATCAAATTAGATCTTCCTTGTTCACACTTCTCCTCTTTTGTATAGGGATGCCAATAAATCATATACCAATAGATTAGTGTGACTTTGTCTGGATATCCTCGTGAACCTTGGCTCGAATATCGACTACGGGAGACCGTCGGGAGTATGTTGTTAACTTGTAACAAAGTTAACTTACAATTCACTCCTAATAAAATAATAAAAGAAAAAAAAATCAAACCATTCTGACTTGTAATTATATTTCTTTTATCTGGAGTATCGGATTTCGTGTGTGATGTCTTGTGAACCGGGTTCGCTGATTATCTAGTCTGGAGTAGTCAGATTGTCCTGAGTTCTAAATCTTATGTAATCTTCGTTTGTTAATGAAGTTACCTTTTGATAAAAATAAAAATAAAAATATTCTATGTTATCAAGAAATAGTGTTATAATAAATTACTGAACAATTAGCCGCTTCTCGTCCGGGTTTACATATGACATGTTCCAAATGAAAACAAGATCGAGCTATTCCATCTGTTCTGACCAACTCTTTTATGAACAATTGTTTCCTATAACCTCAACCATCACAATCGAGAATCCTATTTTGTTTTCTTACATTATATTGCCAACCCTAGCTAGCCTACCATATATGAGACCAAAAAATCAAATTCACCCCGTTGCCAGTCTATTCACATGCATGGTAAAGACATCCTTATTTATTCTTATGGTGTGCATTTCCACTTTAGACTCATTTTTCAATCAAATGTTTGTATATCTTCATCGTTTAGTCTTTATGTACTAACGTGTAAATCATCTCTGTAAATTTTCAGCAAATTTGATAATCGTTAAGGCTCTTAAAATTGCATTTTTCTTTTATAGGGTTCTAATTTAACAGAATTCAGTTCGCCTATTTGGTTTAACCAAAACAAATGACACGTGTCGATCAAAATGATTAATTAAATATGACATATACCAAGTCTCTTCCTTTTCTTTTTAGATTTTTGGGTCGATTGTCTGCCTCCCACACTAATCTAAGGTAATTTCTCTTACTGCATTTTTTTTTTCGTTTCATCTGACTAACAACTGAATTGGTCCGGTTCATAGTGACCTTAATTAGCCGAAAAGACATTCCATCTTCTAGGCTCTAGCACGGAAGAGATTTTGAACTAACGTCTCAAACTTGTGATAAAAATCGATCCTTGTAATCAAGTAGTAGGACTTGATAGATCATCCACAGTCTGATCAGACGGGCAAAAAGTGGCTTACTTCCCAGTCGGAGGGGAAACGGTATGCGGGTGGAATCGCTCTTTAGCTTGTTTGGTGACCTTGTCGTCGAGGATGTGCCGCGACTGATTGGGAAAGCGGGAGACTCTAATGTCAATGGACCACAATCGCCATTGTTGTGACGTCAGACAAGAAGAAGGGAAAGAGTAAAGAGCTGATCGTGACCCACCAGTCGTGTGGTTGAATACGGGCGGCGTAGAGATGAGAGTAATAAACTCCAACGTTATATCAGTTACATAAATTTATTTATTATAATTGTTTAACCACGAAAGAGTACACACGGCAATATATAGAATAAAAAGGACAAATATGGACAAATTTACTTCATCAAACAGTCAAAAGTAATATAATATATAATGGTGACATTTCACACTTGAATCAGCTTGTTTAGATTAATATAAATCGTCAAAGTCACAATCAGGAAGACTGGTGTAGTGTTCATGATCATCACATCCGCCAATCTTTATATCATCAATGCTACAATAGGTTCCGTCTAGACGCTTTCCAAGTTCCTCCAAGGAGGAGGAGGAGGCAATGGAGGAGATAAGTTGGTTACGCTCCTCATGTCGTACAAAGTTGAAGACGTCTTGCTGCTGCTGCTGCTGCTGGTGATCAACGTGGAGAGACTCCAATGCTTCATCCAGCTGGAAACTCGAGTCCAGTGATACTTGCAGTCGTCCAACATTGTGAACGCTGATGGAATCCGTCGACATTGCCGGATCCAGAACCGAAACCGGAGACGACATTATTGGATCATCAGTTGCTTTTCTTAAAAGAAATAGGTCTTCTTGCTTTGCATTACTACTACTAGTGTTGTTGATATTGCCGACACTGCAGTTATTATTAGTTGAAGCGGCTGCTGCCCTGCTGAGAATTTCATCGAACTTAGACCTCGCGGTCTCGTACGCCTGAGAAGCTTCCTCGGCAGTGGCGTACGTCCCCAACCAAAGTCGGCCACCTTTGACAGGGTTTCGAATCTCAGCCGCCCATTTACCATATTTTCTTAGCCTTACACCTCTGAAAGGCGACGACGACGACGGTCGCTTTGGAGTCTTTGCCCACTTACCACCTGAATCTGAATCATGCATATGAATGAGGACTTGTCGTACAAACCTTTTCGATTTCGACGGTTTCTTATTGGCCATCGTTTCATCTTCTTCGCTCGAGGATGAAGAAGAATCAGTAGCATCAGGGTCGTTAAACATTATCCGGACTTTCCTTGTCAACACTACTTTGTTATCTTCATTCATATTATTAGCATCAAATTCTCGTCTCTTACACGACCTGGACTTGTTATTTCGTTGATTCAATGAAGGCCTTGACATTTTTCTCGAGTCCATCAGTGAAAACAAAATAAAGACTAGCTTGCTTGAGATTATTGGTTCTGCAGAATATAGATACACACATGCATTAAGAGCCGGCCTGCACAATATTAAAATTGCAGCAAAATTTCAAAATCAAAAGCTAATTAAATTTACAAACCACCACAATAATTTAATGATCATCGAACATAGTACCTATGTGAAATTAACGAGAATAAAATCCAGAGACCTTTTGGGTTTCAACAAATTCCAAACAACCACAGTATATATAACACACAAAACGTACCTCGCTCCCTACTCGATCGAACTTTGCTTGCTGCTAGTTTTTCTATGCTCTCAATAAAAAAGCCATGATTCCATGAAAGGAGGAGGGGTTTACATGCAGGTAAATATATATAATCGTTGAATCTGCGCGCAGTGTTTATTGTGATAATGTACGTATTAATTTGCACGTACGCAGTCTGTGATCGACTGTGGTAATCTACTTAATATGATATCATAACTTTCCTAATTTATATATTGTTTTTCGCCGGAATTAGTGTTCTTCAATCATCACAAAATCCGGTAACATATGTCTCTTAGGAGAATCTCCTTCATAAATATTGCTCGATGATTTTCTTATACGTAGTTTACTGTAAAAATCTAACAAATATGGAAAGTACATAATTTAGGATAATGCATGTTCAGAGTTCCCGTTTTGTATCAGGACATGCACGCAATGATTAGTTGGCATGATGAGTAGGTAAAAATCTTCTTCCGAGCTATTTAGCTAGCGAGATGACTCAGATGAGGTTAGCTATAATTTAATATATTCTTTGTATTCCTTGTAAGATATTTTATGTGATATATAAATATATTTAAACTATTTAATTTATATTTGAAGAATAATATTGATGTAATGCTAGCTAAAATAAAGAGCATTGATGCAACCACATTTCTAAAGTGGCTTGCCAAAATGACATTTTAACTAATTTGACTAAAATTTAACTTAAAAATGGTTAGCATTGATAAATATACTCTAACCACTTATATTTATATGTACAAATTGTATGTGTTAATCAATAATTTTTTGTGTAAATAGCCCAGTAAATAAAAAAGCTTCTTGATTACTGAAAGGACAATGTCCACTAACCCTAATTTTGAGAATTTTATTCTCACTAACAAAATCAGATTTTTAAATTCTCAAGAGACAACTTAAACGACAAAAATACAATTATACCCTTAACGAATTAAATAAATTACAATATACCATTATAAGAGTCTATTATATATGAAATAAAGATTCTATGACCGGATTCCCACGGCTGATAACGTTGACCGGACTCCGGCGGTAAGGGGTCAGGTCTATTGGGGGCAGTAAGGGGTCTGTCGCGGGGGGGGGGGGGGTCTACTTAGGGAAGTAGGGAAAAAATCTTCATTGTCGTAATTCCCCTTGGAGATCAAGAAACGCACCTAGTCCTCGTTCAAGCCACATTCAAGGTCTTATGACGCGGCGCAAGACATTCTAGAGAATTCTATAGAGATTTAAATCAAGATTTTGTGCAACAATTCAGGACCGTTGGGTCAAAAAATAATCAAGGGTGGAGAGGAGACCTAGGGTTTGGCCAAACCACTATATAAGGGAGCAAAGAGCAACGTTTTCATCATCACTTACTACATTCTTGAAATTCATAAAAGTTCTCTTAGTCTCTCTCATTGCCGTAAGTCCCTAGAAGAAGAAGGAGAGAAACCCTTGCTGCCTTGGACGTTCCAGGAAGTATTGAAGCCCTAGCACAACATTGCACAACCTCAAGTTCTTCGATCGGCCATCAAGATCTTTGGAAAAGTGTAATCTTATTCCTAGAACTTTTAGTTTATTTCATTCTTGTTTTAGTTTTCAAATTAAAACCATGTGTTTTATATTTCGAATTGGATGGCCGGATGCTTTGTTGAGGATTATGATAATTTTCAGTTAATAATAAGTTTGATTCTGATGTTCTAATGATGTTATATGATTGAGTTCGTTACCTTAGTGAATCATTGAAAACATGTTTCTTGTTTTATTTATATTGCTAATTTTGCAGATCAGTAGTGCAATGATTTATACTAAGCCTCGTAGGTAAGTATAGATCACTAGTAGTGGAGGCCATGTCACATATATGGTTGAGAGCATGTTTTGCATGTAATGGTTAAGTGTGGTACGTAAATTCTTTGTATGTTAGGGTTCGTTCTTTTATTTAATGATTTGCATAATTGTGGACAGATACTCGTACTAATGATAGTATTGATAGCAACAATATGTAAAATGTTCTAAATTCAGACATTCTAGTTTGGATGACTATTTAGAATAACCAATTAAATGCATGACCTCGTAGGCTTGTGTTTAGAACCCTTATATGTTTCTCTTTGGTGACAACTCGATTGTGTGATAAAGTTCATTGGATTATGCTTATGTTTTCTAAAATCTGATTTTGAAAGTGTGGAAGTCGATCACTTGTAAATATCTTTTTTTTTTATTGTTTTTGTAGGAATTTAGAAAACCAAATCTCAAAACCCCCCTTTATTTGTGTAAATTGTAAGGATTATGTAGATATTTCTTAATCTAGATACTAATTTATCTTAATTTTGTTCCCGCAAGAGCATCCTAATTCCCCGGATTGATCGAACCTTATTTGCCTTATACTACGATTGTCAAAAAATGTTCTTAATTGTTGCACCCGGGTTTCGGTGTCCATCATGTAGTCGCTCACTTATATTCGATTTGTTTTTTTTTTTCACCGACGGCAGAGCTTTTTCCAAGTAATAGTTGTTTGAAGGATTCTCAATCCCAAATTTAGCGAAGTAGAGCTTGCAATTCAATTGCACACTAACAAAGTGAAATCAATTAAACATTCAAACATTCAAAGCCTGCAAGTCTGAAACTGAAGAAATATATGTAGAATAAGAAGAGAATATAGGGTGAACAAAGTAAAATTAGAAAATGATATTTTAGGTATTGTAAATGGGTGAACAAAGTAGACTTACAATTATAAATTTACAAATGGGGTGTGAAGAAAATGTGAGGTGAGTAAAATGGTTTGTAGGGTGGCAACCTAACAAAATTTAGAGAGGTGTGTATTAAGAATATAGAGATATATGAATAAAATTACTCGTTTTTTTTTAATAAAAAAATTATAAAATAAATCACACAACCTTACATATTTAAGTGAGGTTTGAACCCATAAGCTCAACGTCGTCAGTTAAGCTACCTAACCAACTGGAATGTGACTCACCAACAAGTAAATGTGTCATGAGTTAGTTTGTGCTTGACCTTTTTGTTTGAAAAGAGTTTTAACACAAACCTACTCAACTTATACTGACACAAAACGAAACCATGGACAATAACAATTTTCTCTAGTCTCAAACTTAAAACCACCAAAATTTTAAAAATCCTACTTGCAGTCTCGATGTAGTGTAAGAGAAATTTGAAGACGATCATTGTTTAGGTTTTGTAATTTCGCTTATTTTAGACTCGTGTTAGTGTCTCGGCCAAAGAATGACATTAATCCCTAAATTAAAGAGAGAGAAAAGAGATATTGTGACGTAGAACGAAAAGCCGGGAAACAATGTCCAAAGTGCACGTCTTGGGAAAGTAGCCGTTGAGGATGTCCAACGGATAGTGGCGCCGGCCTCCCTCCGTAGTTTTGCTTTTGTTGCCTTTGATAGCTGTCTCCGACTTTAGTTTTCAGATCCGTTATCATATTCTCTCTCTTAAACAATTCCCCTAACACGCGTATAAGCCAGCTCTCTCTCTAAACCAACCTTTGATAATGATTTACGGCCGACATGATATTGGATTTTCGATGATATATAACAACAAGACACAAACCCATTCTTTCCGAAAACTACTCAACCAATACCCACCGCAAGAAACAGACCCTTGTCATATATCAAGCTCTCTCTCTCTCTCTCTCTTGCTCAATGCCAACCATTTTCTTCAGGGTTTTCCTCATTTACAATCTTGTTCATGCATTCCTTCTCTCTTTGCTACCCAAATCTCTGAGACGACGTCTCCAAAACCAAGCCAAGGTCGACAAACGCAGAAGCAGTGTTGGTGCGGCCAACAAGGTCGAAATGCAGCCGACTGAGCTGAAGCGGGTGTTCCAAATGTTCGACAGGAACGGTGACGGGCGCATCAGCAAAGAGGAGCTGAGCCATTCGCTCGAGAACTTGGGAATCTTCATCCCCGACCAGGAGCTGCTCAACATGATCCACAAGATCGACGTCGACGGAGACGGGTGTGTCGACATTGACGAGTTCGGGGAGCTTTACCAGTCCATAATGGACGAGCGGGACGACGAGGACGACATGAAGGAGGCGTTCGGGGTTTTCGATCAGAACGGTGACGGCTTCATCACCGTCGACGAGTTGAGGACGGTCTTGTCCTCTCTCGGCCTCAAGCAAGGCAGGTCCAAGGAGGACTGCACCAGGATGATTATGAAGGTCGACGTCGACGGAGATGGCATGGTCAATTACAACGAGTTCAGGCAGATGATGAAGGGAGGAGGCTTTGGCGCTTTAACTTGATTACCAGTTCAACCAACCAAATGATCATTGTATTCAACAAAATTCATTGCGTGTGTAAATAGATTTCAGAGCCAAATCAATTCCGGTGCATGGTGTCGGAATCTGACTTGTTTTTGTGGCCAGTGAATTTATGTCCGGCATCATGCAAGGTCAGCCGGTGACGCCTTGCCTTGTGTTCAAAAGGAGGAAAGAGGCCGGATCATAGTTCATATAATTTCTTGGAGTCGTATTATGCATGTCAAGGGTTTTCAACAATTTTAAGATCAACATGCAATTCTTTGTACATGTTTATTTGATTTGGTTCAACTTTCTTTTTATCCCTCTGATTGATCTTCTCCCAATTCTAGGATCCACTCCTATCCTTGTCGTCTGTCCCAATTCTTGGAACCACATTTAAGAATGATTCAGTAGAAGAACTCTGAAACAGAACACAAAGTTCCAGCCTTCATTTATGCCGCAATGAATTCCAGTGAGCCACGCCTCCAGCAGTGGCCTTGGAGCAGTCTTGGCTGCAATGAAATAGGTCACAAAGTAACATGATATGGTAACATCCTACAACATCACGATATGTTGCAGAGTGCCAGTAGATTAACTGTAAAATTGAAAGGCTGGAACACATACGTAGAGCCTAAGCTCAATACGTTTTTTATTCATCACAAGAGCTGAAGGAGAAACTAAAGAGAATAAAAACATCTAAAACTACAAGAAAACAAACATAGCAAAGAGATCATAGTGCTCCTACTCATGGCGTGGCCTAGTGGCAATTATGATCATTCAAAATCATTGACGGATAAAGATCATAAGATTATGGAGGTTACATAAAATGTAGCGAGAAAATATATCAGGGGAGTGTCAAGTCCAACTTTTAATTAACACTGCATTACTTTTGAGTACCTGCTTCTTCTGGGGTTTTAGTAGTCATCTGATCTACTGCATGCACTGTGCTTTGAAGCTCCTCCCATATAGCTTTGTACACCATCCTCTGCCTATTGACAGCAGATTTTCCCTCAAAGGATGAAGAGATAACATCAATGCTGACATGCCGACCATCCCCGTTAGCATCTTTAACAATAACAGATTCTGCATTCAGCTCTTCCTTGATCTTGTTCTCCATGGACTGCATGAGAGGGGAGCCAATGGAGCCAGCATCATTGACGTGGGAAGCTCGAGTAGTGAACCTCCTCCTACCACCAAACACAAGTCTCTTTGTGTTTCTGTATTCATTGGCAATTGCTCTATCATTTAACAATTTCATGCTTTGAGTCTCACACACCAACCATTTTTTCATTGGTTCAGCAAATAAGGTCGGTAGAGCTCGACTTAGGATAGAGGGTGCTGATGGCAGAGCTCGACTTAGAGTGGAGACTGACACATACGGACGCACCATCACCATTCTTCCCTTTTTCTACCACTGTGCCCAGAAGAATGTTAAACTTTTGTCTGACATACACAAAGTCATACCATAAACATGTAAAAAGACATTATTTGTGTGTTGAAAAGGCACACACACACAGCGCACAGATATATATATACACATATACAGGGTCATTGGTTTAATAATTTAGTTTCTATTGTAATTGGTTCAGTTATTAATTTATTATGCATTGAAAGTTTTCTTTGTTGCTACTTTCCTAAGAAATTCTTAGCTATGTCGATTCCGTCTGGGTGATTAAAACTCGTAAAAACAAAGATCCATACATTCATATCCATTTTCCCAAAACAGAGGCAAGAACGAATAAAAACCTGTCCCACAAAACATCCAAATTGACTCAACTGAAGGGTGGGTTCCTTCAATTCGACATCATTCATATGTGAGTTGCGGTTGTTTATAACAAAAATACTGAACCTTTAACATAAACCTAGCCAATAACTCTCATATTATAACTGATAGTGTATCTTCTAAGATGCAGCACCCAGCAAGGCAGAGCTCAAGTCCCTCTCATTTTCTCCCTGTGCGCACCATGTCAAGTCTCTCTTGTGCCTAAGATTACCTAATTTCAAGTTGAAAATAAATAGCAAGCTAAAAAGAGGACATCCAGCCTTAAAACTACCATACACATTCAGCTCATCATACTGCCCCTTCAAATGAAACAGAATTGGAATCTCTGATACATGCCATTGCCACTCAGTAATGACTTGTCAAGAGAAAATGCAACAAATTCAAAGCAAAGACAAGCAAGACCCAGTTTCTAATGTGTTTGGTAATTAATCTTTGATGGCAATGCATGAAATCAAGTACGATAAATTCGAAGATAAACCAAAACAAGATCCAGGGATTTTGTGGCTGGAGACTTACAGAGTTGGGCGGCAGGCGACGATGAGAAAGCTGAGAGCGCCGAGTGATTTAGGAGCCTTTATTGGGATAATTTAGGAATTAATAAGAAAACAAGTTACATATATGTAAACATAAAAATTCAACGTCAGTTTCTAAACGTTAACGGCAATGCCAAGTTGATACTCAACTTACCGATGTGATTTTTGAAAACATCTTTTTGATATCAACGATATACTACCATCCTCACGACTCCGTTAAAAAGATGACGTGGTAATTTTTCGGTGTTCCCTAAAAAGAATTATTGAAATACATTTAAATAAAAAGAAAATGATGCGGTGCGATTTGTACCGTAAGAATTTAACGGTGAGAGAGAGAGAGGTCTTGAATCATTCGATCTGAGCCATTGAAAATCATTTAATGGCGAGCCTTGGATCAGTTGAATGGTCTTGAGTTTCTTCGCCAGTAGTTCATGTCGATTCCAGCGACTCTGACTACGATTTGGTTGGCATGTCGTATGAAACTCGATCTACTTTCCATGCTCTACGTGTTAGTATTGATAGCTTTCCTTTTTGGTTGGGTTTTGATGATTTCCATTTTCTGGGTTTTTTGTTTCCTGTTTTTTCCGTGTTCTTCAATACCCACGACTTCGTCTTTGCTTCTGAGCTCACCGCTGAAGAGTTTGATTTTTCGGGAAACTTTGGATAAATCCATCTCCTTTGCACTTGAAAATTTAGATTAATCTCAGATAAATTTTGAGGTCATGATGATACAAATGGTATCAATGATTTTATTGAAATATAGGCATAATCTTGTTTAATAGTCGCCTTGTATTAGAGTTGTTTATGTACCCTAGGTATTCTTGTGATTCTGAAATGAAGAGATTAATACTTGGTTGTTGGGATTCTGTCTGTACTTGGGAAAAAATATTGCTATGTTGCTAAAGTTGAGTTCATGTCTTGAAATCTTAGATTATAATGAATTTGGAAAGAAAGAATGAATTTGTTCGTATACTTTGTTGGCTTGTGTGACGGTGTTTATCACTTTAGTTTGGTGATTAAAAATGTCCAAGTGTTACTATGAGTGTCCATATATAGTAACTTAATGAAATTGCTACGCGGCTAAGGTGTGATCTTTGATTATAATTACAGTTGGGTATTGATGTATACATATGAGTTTGATTGTTGATTTTTATTTTATTTTTGTTGTTGAATAAAATGTTTTACGTTTGTGATATAGTATTAGAGAATTAATTTTTTTACTTATTCAATTAAATCTAAGGTCAGGATTTTACATGACAAGCTAAAAAAATTTTCATCAGCCTTTAACATCATGATTTCTCTTAAACAAAACAATACATTCTCAGCATTGAATAACCGGTTACGAGCATTATCGAATGAAATCAGCAACTATCTTCACATCTACAACAATGACTATGCTAAAGACATCACATCCTCGTACATAGAAATAGTTTTCACAAGAATTTTAATTTTCTTCTACTAATATGTATGTATCATTTATCTTTCTAATATAGGTGTATGGTGGGATTACTATTGAAAAAGCATGCTATTCGAATATTGAGTCAGTCTTGTAGTTCTTCATCACTAGCTTTTTACCCATGCATTTGCACGGACTCACAATTCTCTAATAATGTAAAATTAGGCCAACTGCTTAACCTATGTCCAAAAGTCAATCCCAAAGAAAACCAAAACTAAAAGCATAAACATGAAAAACAAAAAAGCAAAAACTGTGAGATTGAAGTACTTAATTGCTTCCCAACTGATTACTCGAAAACAAAAAGAATAGAGGAGATGGTAACTGATATAATTGCATACAACTACCCAATGAAATTTGGGGTAGCATATACGCACTCACCTTTGATGCTATTCTTTTCCACTTGCTGCACCCCTCTTTCTCCTTGCAGAAGAAGAACAACTACACACACCCGTACAGAAATTGAAATTGAGATGCATTAAGGAATACTGTGAGATATTAATGAGTTTTTCTTTAAGAAAAAAACAACATAACTGATGATCTTGAGTGAACTTATTCCCCGAATCCCTAACTATCTCACCTTAAGATAATTTTACAGAATTGAGCCACCTTCTTTTGAGATTGGTTTTGCTCTTCTCTTCTGAGTTCGATGCTATATGTATTCTGAAAACTAGCCACGTCGTCATTAGTCTCTAGTTTATGTTGTTCGTGCACGTTGCAGTTATTCTTTCTTCTACAGATTACAGATCGTGTGCAGTTAACATCGTGCAGTTCTCTTCTTCTTCCGTTTTCATATTATCTTTTGTTTTTTTTTGGTATTTTACGGTAGTAACCTTCCTTGATTTTTTTTTCTTAAATCAAAACTTCTCTATCATGGGTAATATGGGTATATCATAAAAAAAGCTTCACCATGACACTAAAGAAAGCGGCTGGCTTTCTAATAGTAAAGATGTGAGAGAAATTGGAGTGTGTTTGAGGCTGCACAAACAAAGAAAAGAAATAGATTGGCACCAAATATGCTAGAAAATCTTGTCTATGTGAGGATGAACACAATGATGATGGAAAAACTCAATTCAATGGAAGCAAGAGACTTGAAGCCCATCAATTTTGAAAACCTTAGCGAAATTTCAAATTATATTGATCAAGAGGATGATTCAGTTTTTGAATGGATTGGTGAGGATTTTGGTAATGACGGATCATATGACATCAATGACAATTCATGGTTGGAGTAGTGTGAACTTCTCCAGCAGCGTTGATAAATTGAAAAAAAATTAGAGATTTATCAATTTTTAAATGAATTTTTGCTCCAGTAGTATACTTAAGAAGTTGATAAATTTAGAAATTGATAAGCAAAATTGACAAATTTATCAATTCAAGAGAATAACTAAGTTTTCTCTAATAGCTACTCTGCTGGAGCAAAACTCTTAAAATGAATTGATATATATAACTTTTATCCAAATTTATCAACTCTTTTATCAACCACTGCTAGAGATGCTTTTGACCTCCTTATAGATTTTTGTTGAAATAGTGTATTACTTCCAGGTTTCCATTAAGTTATATCGAGGTAAGTCTCTGTTTTGGTGCTTATTTGTTTATTTTGTTGTAACTTGTAAGTTTGGGAGATTGCACTAGGTGTATTTGTTTTTGCGTAAACCATATGATCAAATCAAGGATTCAATAATGCCAATCTATTTCACCGATTAGAAAGAGACATTGCAGTTTCATCTATTGAACAATATATACATTTAGTTGAAATCTTGGAATTTTGATGATACAGTGATATACTAAAGCTAATTGGTGTAAACATGTACCCTAATTTTTACATACGTATTCATTATTGCATCCCATATTAAACACATACGTATTGTATTTATATATTAGCGTATAATTCGCGTACCGTATTTTATTAACTAAAAGAAATGAAATTTTACTCCGCTTGACTAAAAGAAGTGAAATTTTAAACAAGAGATAAAGGTGAGTCAGAAAATGCTAGTTATAAGCGTATAGTATGAGCAACCCCGGGGCTGGAGCGGTGTATTCGATGGAACTGGAGAAGGAATTCTCAAGTGAAGTCGCAGAGTTGGAGGACGCACTAAGCGTGTTGGATTCCTCCCTCTCTCGTATCAAATGGCGACTCAAGTCTTCCAGCAGGCGTCGACTAGAGATAGGTATAGTCCTCGATTTTCTTTTTCAAATACAAATTCAAATTGAGAATTTATGATTGTTGTTTTGCAGATGTAGTGGCCTTGTGTACAGGAATGAGGGCAGTGATAATGGTAGACTACGGTGGCAAGATGCCTGAACTGCAGGACAGGCTCTGCACTCTCCTAAAACTTTGTCGGAAGGTTTCTCTTTTTCAATATCACACTGCTATTTTTTTACTCCATTTCATATTGTTAGCCAATATAAGTGTTTTTAGTTTTAGTTCCAGTTGCGTCAGTATATTTCTAATTTGGTAAAACCGGAACTTATTAATTGCCAAGAGATGGTAAAATATGAGAAGGATAGGAGAATCAAAAACAAAATAGTGTGAGAGAAATTCCAGACTCCAATCTTGAACAATACTTGTTACACAGCTTTTGGAAGAGGAACCTTCCTATGAATATGTTTGAGTAAAATATCAAGGTTAGACATTGGTGTTCTCTCTACCGATGATTCAATTACATAACATTGTTAATTGGTCGGAATGAGGATGTCTTCTTTTTAATAAAATAAATGGAGGGTCCTCTCATTTTCTGCAATTCTACACCTATCAGCTACTTCGTACATATGTTAACACATTATATTAGAACCAAGATACTTGCTCTGTATTAGTATGTCTTTCATCGATTAGGAGGCAAAGATGATTGGGGTTTTTGTAATACATGCATCATTTCTTATCTCTTTCAGCCGTCTTCTTTTCTTTTTTATCTTCTCTAAAAGGGTTCAAGTCAGATGGAGTTTGCTATCATGTCTTGTTATTCTTTTTCCTCCGTTCTTTCTCTTTATTATGAGTTCATGGTTTTCTGAAATCAATTTACTTTTAAAATTTATCTGCAGGGCGCACCCATTTTTGAGCAGCTGAGACTAATGGTTATAGAAGAAATGATATATTTGGTTCACATTAGTGGACTTGCTAAGTATGTTAGGTCAAGCTTGAACTCCGAAGCACAGCTTCTCTTTGTGGACCTTGAACATGATCCTCCAAAGGTGCTCCCTGATGTCCGCTTCTTCTTTTTTAATATCTTCCTTTGAACCTCAACATTCTCATTTGTTCTCTTTGGTGACCGCCCCTTCTTTAATTTCCGTCACAGATGATAAAACAAGCAGAAGAAAACCCACTTGGTGTGCAGCTTATATCAATTCAGAAGTTGTTCTCTTTGGATTTTCCTGTTGGTGGAACGAAAGATGACACATCGTCATCTCATAGTATAGATATGGCTGATTCTGACCCTGTCAGAAATAAACCTATCTCTTCTCACTCCTCTGAGATTATTGATTTCAGTAGCTGCATGCAAGATACTGACCTCACCTTGCCAACAATAAATGGGTAATTTCCTAACTCACCTTTGCATACACCAGCACTACCTCCAGATGTAATATTCTGGCAGGCGTATTTTACATGCATTTGTCTGCTATGTTGCCATCACGTATGAATTTTGTTTCTGCCTGAAGAATCCTGAAAGCATTGATGATCTCCTTATGTGCATATCTACTGATATGATAACTGAGTGGCTCAATGGAAATATCACTTGTTCCTCCAAATGGTCAGGTGAATCTCACCAGTCCCCTTCACTGGCACATTATTTGTTTTGCCTGGAAAACCAAGTGATCAATTTAGTTTTTGCTTGTCGAAGGGGGTGGGTGACTTACTTGATTCTCATCAGAGCAGACTGCTCTTCCGATTTTCAGTTTCCATGAAGGGAGGTTAGGTCCTAGTAAAATTAATGAAGTATTTTATTTTAGAAGGGCATTGTGAGGGAAGAAGGGCAAGATATACTATGAAGTATTTTATTTTAGAAGGGCGTTGTGAGGGAAGAAGGGCAAGATATACTTGGATGGGATGTTGTGCATAAACTAAGAGATAATTGGGGCGCACGTGAGAATTATCTAAGAGAACAAGCTATGGTTGATCGGTGGTTGTGGAAGTTCTCTCTAAAACTCCTTCTGGGTGTCGATCATTGGGACCAAGTACCCATGCTAATAGGTGCAATTTTTTTGGGTTGCTGAGAGAGGTTATTACAAAATTCTTGCCATATCCTTACTTTACTCCTTATGAAGTGACTGAAGTATGTGGTTGGTTCTGGGAATCGAGTGACATTTAGAAAGGGGTATCTGGTTGAAGGGTTATCCTTATGGCCCTTTGTCTACACGTTGATGTTTGCTAAAAGAAGGGATTATATTGATCACATATTTTCACATTACAATTTCACTAGACAGATTTGGAATTAGTGCTGGAAGTGTTTGGTGTATGTGTCTAGCTTAAGAGCTGCTTCTTTGTTGTTGCTGGAGGGTTAGCAAGATAGCAATTGGTTGGAGATGTGCTTTTGTGTGTTTGGCTGGAACTAAAGAAGACTCTTTACTGACATGGAGAAGACTAGAGTAGGTTAAAGTCTATTTGTGTTTCTTTGTTACACGATTGCAAGATTTTTCTTTACTGCCTGGGAATATTCCTCCTTGTGTTTCATGGGTTTTGAACTTTGGTGCTGTAGTTGTTTGAGAACTTTTCATGCACCAACGTATATATCTTATAAAAGATTACCCAGAGAATACGTAGCTTTTAAATTCTTATTCTATTAGATCTCAGATTTCCAGATTAAAAACTACCTGCCAATCATATAGCTTGACATTAAAACTCATGAAGCAGGACAACTTTTGGAAGCGTTTTGAAACTTCAAGTATCAACTTTGATCAATAAAACAGCCGTAAATAGGGTGGAATAGAAACTCGGGCGGGGTACTCATTTACTTTGCATAACGCATGAAATGTTTTTGGAATTGCACCTGTTCAGGACCTTTCTTTAGACATTTGAGTAAAAGTCCAGAGATATATGATAGAAACTGACTCAAAGCAAAAGCTTAATAAATTTTGAATTATCTGCAAAGTTCTGACATAATTTCCTAAACTTACAAGACTGAACTCTATTAAAAGGTGTCTGTCAGTTTCATTTAATATCCATGAAGTTGCCGAAATCGAAGATTTCTTCTAACCGTTGTATTATTTTGCCCTACAAAGTATCATATTCTTTAAGATTTTTTTTTTTTTTGGCAAAATGCTTCCTATGATTTTCATAGAGATAAACTACACTAAAAGTGGATATTAAACTGTTTCAGATGGCTTCTTGGTTATCCAGTTGTGTACTTGTTCAGCAAGGAGCATGTAGCTGAAGCTATTTATAATCTTTCTATGAAGTATCTTCATATTTATACAATATCAGTCTGCAGGTTGGTTGTTCTCATATTTGTTTCATTCAGTAAGTATTCCATATATTATGACATCTACTGTGGTTATTAGGATTTTAATGTCCTAGGGTGAGCTGCATACATTTTATTACTATCATCAGTATCATGGCATCCAATGTGTACTTCAGTTAGAGAAATATATAGCTCTATCTTCAATGACATTGAATTTGCAAGAAGTAGCCGCAACTAAAGTGTGTTTTTTTTTATTTTTATAAGTTTTATAACAAACCAAATTTCCTTTATAAGAAGAGTAGAGAAAACATAGGACGGAAGATGTCCACCTTTTCCTTTTCCTTCGGAAAGAAACATAAGTTCTATCAACCCAAACTAAAATGAAATTTTTATTGAATCCTTATAGTACAATACTGTGGACAAGAAGTCTAAATTTACATCCACCTCACTCTTTTTTTTTTTTTTTTTTTTTCTTTCTCCACATCTCTACCGATTCCTTACTCCATCACTTAACATTTTGTTTTACAAATTTCAACTGCACACTTAATCTCTTCTCTATCTCCTCTATCTCTACTCCCTCCATGCTCCATACTCCATGCTAAAACTTTTCTTCTTATAGAAGAACTGTCGTATCAATCATTGCAAACAAATGAATCATTTCATACTTCTCAAGCTGAAAAGAAGTGTGAAAATCCGTAATGATTGTTTCATACTGTCTATCCTTGTGAAATGACCTCCATCCTGCAACAATACCACATCCTTGCTCCTACAATTGTTGAAGATACTCCCAAGTCTTTTCCACCATAAATTCCATCAGCGATATCCTCCAGCCGACCATTCTTCATTTCCCTTCTTTCCATCATCCAAGAACTCCTCAATCTCTTGGTTATTCAAGTTTCTTTTGAACCCCAAGTCCCAGCACACTGGAAATTGAGCCGAGTTGCTAACCTTGGAAAGTAGAATTTCAAGGGTTGATCCTCTAACCAAGAGTCTTCCCAAAACCTCACCCTTTTTCCATAGCCTACAATTAATTTATGGCAGAGGGAAAATTTGCTTGTTCCGGCTGAAATATCCTTCCAAGGACTTCTACTTGATCCACTCCAATCTGGCTTTGGGTCCCAACCATTCACATCATATCCATATTTACTCCTTATCAAAACATGATCAACTCAATGGAGCTAAATCCAGAAATTTAGTTTCGTGGGCGTAGTTCCTGTTTGTAAACACTTAACCTGTTAATATTATCACCCGAAATGTCTTACAATGTCGAATTTCTGCTGCCCTGCAACAAGGAAAAACACCGTGATCCACAAGCTGCAAGTGAGAAAACCAATTTTTTCTGATTCTCAAAGATGTTTATGAGGAACTACATATTAATGTTCCTATTTTGAGCACATATACATTATTTATAGTTGTGCATCATATTATTGAACTTAGAGATATAGGTTTGATCTGAAATGTGTGTGACTTGCAGGAATGGAACCCCCAATAAACAATCTGAACTAGAAGAACTCTTGAGGTGAACACTCCCTGTATTCTTGAACCCCTCCCGTGTTGTTTTGTAATTATTTGTAAAAAAGACCAAATAAACTTTATGAAGGAAAGATGATGATGGTCTGCGGTGCATTTGTATCTGCCGCTCCTAATAGTGCTTTGGTGGTTACCTCGACCCATAATCCAAGGACTCCTTAGAGAATCAGGATTCAGAGCGAATGTATCTTTCTTTTGTCTGTGTTTCTCTCTTTGTTATCTGGACGTTATGCCTATATGCCTAGTCTGCTTCATTTCATTACTTTGATCCTTCTCCTGTTTTTCTTTTTAAGGTGTTTTAGTTCATTAGAAATTTTAGCAAATGCTTTGTGCTCTATTTATACTTGATATTTATTTCAATAAAAGTTTGTTTGTTTACCATATTGACAATGGCTGCGAGTCTTAACTCTTGGGCTTTATATATGGTGTATGAGAATTTAGTTTTCAGACTATAGTGTTGAGTGATCCCAATAAAATCTTGGTGTACTAAGATATATTCTTCTTCAGTTCCACACCTATTAACCCAACTACACGTAAATCACTTTTACACTTTACTATCAGCAGACCTAAACCTGGAATTATACAAGGATCTACTTAGAGGTTTGCAAGTTTCACCAAGTTCTATAAGGAGTCCTATTAGTGAATAGGACTAGTCTTTTGGATTCTTGTGTATCCTTGTACTGAGCGATCAGCTCTTGCATCATAAAGTACAATTTTATCTGCTATTTACTTGTCACTTAAAGCTCCTATTATTCATTCTAGTTTAACCAGTCTTTAGTCTTCATTTATCCCCCCATGTTTATTACCTAGTCAGAAAAATTACATCAGTCAATATATCGTTGTCTGGCTCAGTGAAATGTCTAGGAAGTGATGCTTTCTATGTCATTTGTCTGGCACAGATTATCTGGTGTAGTCTTGTTAACAGCATCACATGTTAAATAATGTCTGGTTCAGGGGCAAAAGTTTCCACCAAATTTTCAATGATAGGTTTCAGCTCATTGTCTGCCAGTTTGTTTGTGCCTTGACACTTAGTTGGCTGCTTACCATGCATATGTACTGCTGTCAAATAGAACATTTAGAATAATTGGGAAAGGGAATAGGGACTAGTCCAAAAAATTGGACAGAGAAAATTTGTACCAAAAAATCGTGGTAAATAAAACAAATTGTACAGAAGTTTTGGACGACCTCATATCATATAAATCACCATACTGAAAACTATGATATCCTAACTCACATTTTCTTTTGTTAATGGTTGAATAGTTTCTCAGTGCCTTATGGTTTAAGCATGAGAGGGAGCAAAGAAGACTGGGCAGAGGCATTTTTGGCTCATCTGCAGGAGAAGTGGGAAAGATGCAAGAATGCATGGAAGTCTTTGCGCCTGGAGGTTAGTGAACTAAATCCACAGGCCATTGTGTTGTAAATGATCTCTTCATGGTCATCTCACATCCTTGAAGATGTAAGTTGGTAAGGAAAACTGACTGACAGGGTACTAGTGTAATTATATATATTGTCTAAGAAACTCTTAGGAAATTGCTAGAAAGGAGTTTGATGAAGAAGATTAGTTGACACGATGAAATAACATGTTCAATAAAAAACAATTGAATAGTGGAATCTGTTGAAACAGAGTTAAACTTAGTATTGGAAATTTGTCATGCAAGATCCATTGCTTGCCGTAATTATGCTTCACAGTGAGATTGGACTAACATGTGGATTGGAGACTAGCAAATCCTCTTTGGATTATGCCTTCGGTTTCTTAACTGGGGTTTGTGGTAAATCAATTATAAATATTATGGTGGATGTAAAGGGTAGATTAGATTTTTCTTTACTTTTTTCGGTACCATTCGAAACATGCTACAAAATTATGAATTTATTTCGTCAGATGAATTGCAGACATGGAAATCCAGCATCATTGCGTATCTGCAGGATTTATTAGATTATAGGTTAGGCTTTCACGTAGTCATTGAAATAGTTCTGATTCTAGTGTAATTCAAAAGTAGGGATTGAAGCTAAAATTGGCAGCCACAATCTACATACCACTAAATTTGAAGAAACTACTTTTTGCTTTAGAGCTACAAAAATGTCCTTTTCTTGAATTGATGCATTCCTCCAAATATGTTCGCTCCAACAGATTCTCTATAATTTTATCTAAAATGGGAAAATGAGTGAAAATCAAATTCCCCATAAATGCAGCAAACTCTATAATTTTAGAGAAAGATTTGAGGAATGGCGATGAAATCTCTAAAATAAAGACTGTTGGAGTTCTAGAACAAAAAATGTTTAAAGCATTGATTTTTGCTTCCCTACAATAGAGAAATTATAGAGAGGTTGTTAGAGATGTTCTTAATCAGGGTGGTGGAGCGGTGTTACCCTATTATGCTATGAGATATTTTTTGTTACCAAAGTATTTTGTGATTCTTTACAGCAGATGTGTGCCACCTTTGGTGGGGAAGCCAAGGTGATAACCGGAAGATTTATTGTTTGGCATGAAAGAAGCTTTGCCAATGAAGAGAAGTGGTGGTCTAGGTTTTCATGACTTTGCTCACAATCAAGCATTGCTTGCTAGACAGTGATGGCGCCTCTTGCAGTCTCCTAATTCATTGGTTGGACATTTGTTTAAGGCTCGCTATTATCCTGATGATTCTCTCTAACAGCACCTGTGGTGACTGTACCACCGGCATGTTGGAGGAATATTTATGAGGCTAGGGAGGTTACAGTGGCAGATTGGTAGAGGCACTAATGTTAGGATTTGAGATGACCCATGGTTGCCAAGACCATTGTTTCAACCAGTTTTGAGGCAGAGTTTTGAGATGTCACAAGTTTCAAATTTGAGTTCCGAATGATGAAGCAGTTCAACATTGTTTGGACCCGTTTGAGCAAGAGAGTGGTAGAGGACCGGCTGATTTTGCATTTTGATGTCGTAGTGCGAAATAGCACTGGTATGATAGTGGCAGGGGCATGTGGTTTCGACAGTCATGCACACTGCTGCGATTATGGAGGCAATTGTTCTCAGGTCTGCTCGTATGTTACTATGTTAGTTGAGGAGTTCCAATTTGATGGAATCTTGTTTGAGTGAGATTGCTTGGTAGTGGCGAATGCGGTTCAGAATGTTGGATTAATGGATTTGTCTGAGCTTGGAAGGGTGGTGGAGGATATCAGAGTGCGCAGCTAGCCTCTTTTCCTCATTCATCATTGTGATCTATAGGTAGAGATGCTAATATCACTACCATTAGGCTTGCAAAAGCTGCTTTTACTTCTGGTTTCAATTTTTTCCTTCTGAGGAGAATGTCCCTACTAATTTCACCTCTAATAAGATTGTCGTCTCTTTCTCTCAAAAAGACCGTATAGATTCAAAAAAATCATAACCAATCAAACGAAAAATGAATAAGGGTAGTTATCTTATTACCTCTTTGCTTCAATTCTTTCTTGAAAGTAATAAATTTTAGGAAAAAATTGGAGATTTTGTATTCTCATTCGATCTCCTTCACAGTACCCTTTTTTCTATTTCACAGTCAGCTGCTTTTTTCTATTTCACAGTCGCTTCACTGTAGTTAGACTGTTCATCTTCCCAGAAATTACCGATGTGTCCCCGTTTTTAATTTATTTACGGAACTGTCACTCAAGTGGCCAGCTCAATTATTGTTCTGTCCTCCGATTTGTTTATTTAAAAAACTGCCTCTCTCTCTCTCATGACTGACAAACAAAAAAGGTGTTAGAGCATCTCCAGCAATATTGCTAAATCAAATATTTTTTTTTTAAATTTGTCAACTTTTTCGAATGAATAGGAGCTCCAACAATATACTTAAATGGTTGTTAAATTTAAGAATTGCTAAACAAAATTAATAAATTTGTCAACTGAGCCATGAATTGCTAAAGGAATACTTATATTTTCCCTCTTTTTTTTTCTCCACGTGTCGGTTTATAATTCGTTAAAAATATTATTAACTTACATTTAACAATAACTGCTAGAACCAAATTCTTATAACAATTGCTAAATCTCATAATTATTGCTACTATAGTTTTAGTTACATTGCTAGAGATGCTCTTAGTATTTCAGATTTTAGAATAGTTTTACCGAACAAATATCAAGATCTTAAAAACATGTAGTTTAACTATCCATTTTCATTTTGCAATTCAGTTTCACAAAAATGATTTCATAAATCGTTACAGGACACACCTAGCAGTTTGGGAGTTTGGGCTATGTGTGGTACAGAGAGAAGGGAATTGGACAGAAAAATAATGTACAGAGGTCTGCAGAAATAAAAAAAAAAACTTAATGCAGTCATGTAGTGAGTGTTTTGAGGTTGCAGTACATATGGTTCAAGGGAACCAACTCTTTATGTTCCAAACTTCTCAGGCAAAGGATTAGACCATAGCTCTGGTCTGGTTGATCCCTTTTCTATCTTTTGAATTAGCATTTTAAATTTGGGAGAATTGGAGACCTTTCTTCCTTGTTAATGCTCTAATCCCCCAGTACAAACCGATACATTTTTCTTCGGCCATGACCAAACCCGTATTACCTAGCTGACATTTCCCCCTCTTCTGTCAGGTCCATAATCCACACCAGGAAAAAAAAAAAAAAAAAAAAAATCGAGAGCAGACTAAACAGAACCAAAATAACATTTATTCTCTGTTGCAAGGGGTAAGTTTACTGTCAACACACGCAAAGAGAGAAGAATTACTGAGCTTGGACAACACTCTCCCACAACAAAAACAAAGCTTGAAACGAAAGTCCTAGAAAGTTGGATGAACAACAAGAATGAATCTATGCCCCTTTGATTAGGGCGAGGGCTTCAGACTCATTGGGGAGTGCAGGAATTGCTCCCTTCTTGGTTGTTGTAATTGCTCCACATGCATTTGCAAATTTGAGTACTTCCCTCAACCTTGGCTCATCCTGCAAATAATACAAAGAAATCCATCTACCCTTTAAATACATTATGAACATAGAGATAACTAGGTGATACTCCACCTATCTAGCTACTACTTGACTTACATCAAGAATGGATTGGTCATCAACAATTTTCGCGAGCAGAGCACCCACAAATGAATCACCAGCACCGGTAGTATCTACCGCAGTTACATGGAAAGCTTCCACACATCCACGGAAATTCTGTGTTTGATTATCAGCAAAAAGAAATGAGTCAGAATTATGCTTCTCTACTCTTGCGAGAAGAGAATAACTTCAGTGTAAAATATGTCAAGTATAATGCTAAATTTTCTCCCTTTTATTTATTTTTAATATTTGTTATTGTTCTTGAAAACTTATATGCACTCTTGATTATTGTTTGGTTTTTCTAATCAATGACTATTAAGATTGGGGCCCTATCCAACCTCCTTTCCCCGCAACTGCAAGCAATAGAAAATCATGACAACAAACTACCAACCGTCCTAAATGAAGGAATGCAAGCAAGCAACTGAAAGTCAGAATTACTCAAAAGCAAATTGGTATGCAAAGTAGTGCTGACCTTAGTGTAGTATCTGCAACCATGCTCACCAAGAGTGACAAGGAGGAGCTTCAAGTTAGAGTGCCATAGAGTCAGTGCATTTTCATCATCAATCTTGGGATTTCCTGTGAGGAACTCAAGCTCCACATCGCTGACCTTGATCACGTCTGCCTTTTCCCAGATACTCATTATCTGCTCGCGTGCCTCCTCAGGTGAGGGCCACAGTGGTAGCCGGAGGTTCGGGTCATAGGAGAGCAAGGCACCTGCTTCTTTGGCAACCTCCATTGCCTTTAGATGTGCTGACCTGCATGGCTCCACGATCAAACTTATTGATCCATAGTGGAAAACTTTGGCCTGCAAAATAATACACAGACAACAACATTTGTGTCAAGAAAGAAAAAACAAAGAATCTTTGAAGAACAGCTGAACAACCCGCAACGTTTTTCCAATTATATTCATTTGACTCTTGTAAACAGGTTAAACTTTATGGGCCCACGGCAAGTATGCTTGGTAAGACTGGAGGAGTACATTGTAGTATCAATTTGCAATAAAAATAACCGCGCATATGACCAACATGCTGTCACAAACAACTATCATTTAGAAAATGCAAGGAAAAAACAACCGTTCAACCACTAGGGCAAAGAAAAAGTCCAAGCACTGAAAACATGCTCTGTAATCTGGTCATGTGAATGAATTTAACAAATAGAAAACATGTTATGTTGTCATGATTTGGTGGGTAGGCGTGCGAGCGGTCAAAGTGAAACCTAACCTGTTTTTCAGATGATCGCATGGCAAGAAAACCGTCTCTTTTTTAAATGTTCTATTTTCACTAAATCCACGTCCCATAGCCCACAGCAAAACAAAAACAATCTCAGTCTGTTCCTATAGAATATCTCAAGATCCACAAGGGGCGGGACCTACCACCCAGCAGCACCATACAATAATAGAATAAGAACATATATATATATATATATATATATATTTTCGGCAACATCATCATCATCATGAAATTCGGAAACAAAAACAGAAATGAAAAAATAAAATAAAGCACCGTACACTAATCATGAAAACAGATAAAATGAGTTATGAGTAAAAAGTAAACAAAGGATCGCGTGGTTCGGTGTGTAATAATGAAGAGTGGTATTCAGATCTAGTATCGGGAGCAACGACTGACGTGTGCGTAAAGTCAGCGAACCAAACTTACCGATCTGATGAGCTCGAAATTGAGCTCTTCAGGCTTCAGCAGCATATCGGCGCTGGGGTTCCGGTAGAACATGAACTCGCGCTCTCCGTCGGCGCGTAGGGTCACGAAGGCCAGAGCGGTGCGTGCGCCTTGGTCGAACAGGATGCCTTCACCGGAGACGTCGTTCTCCTTCAAGATTCCGGCCAGCATGTGCCCGAACTCGTCGTCGCCGAGTTTGCCGACGAAGGCGGCGTGTCCGCCGAGCCGAGCCACCGCGATCGCCACGTTGGCGGGGGCGCCACCAGGGGCCTTCAAGAACCCCGGAGCTTCCGCCAGCGAGACGCCCGAGGCCGTCGGCACGAAGTCGATCAGCATCTCGCCGAAACTAACGATCAGACCCTTGTCGTTGGCCATTATCAGTCCACAGAGAAGAAGAAGAAGGAGAAATAAAGAAAGGGATTTATAAGATCTCAGGGATCTGATCACTCGGGGCATGCAGTATTTATAGGAAGAGACTATCCCTACTCCTCTCACTCAATAATATACCTTCTATTTTATGTCGCTAGCATACACCACTCCTCAAAATGTAATTATCTTTTTTACTTCCTTACACAATCCCAAATACCAGCCCTTTTGACTTCGGGTGAATTTGTATTTTAGACCAATGAGGGAAAGTAGGGTCTGGTTTTCTGGAAAATTAGATTTGACACTAATTTTAACGTCACTTATTGGTCATTAGATTTTTAAAAAATTCAATATAATGTCAACTTATAAAAACTAACGTGATTGGCAAAGTGATGTGAGATTTTTTTCTTGAACTCAAAAACAATTTTGTCGTTAGTACTAAAGTAAATGGTACAATATGAATTAGTACTAAAGTAGATGGTGCAATACGAATCGATATGTTGCCATGCGTACAGAGGACAAACAAGATCATCTGATTCATATGAGGGTTGCATTCTCATTACAAATTTCGACTCACAAGGAGCCTATAATCTAATAGCAAATAGATCATAGGCTAAGATCCCACCTAGAAAACTAGAAAAAGACTAAAAGAAAGATAGACTCATAACACTAAGACGCCATAAGGCACAAAAGTGTTTAGAGTCCTAATGAAAGTAACTTATTATACTAGAAAACTATAAACTAAAAAGCATCCCAAAGCCTAAAAAGAAATTAAACTTAAACCCAAAACAGTTGACCTAACCCAAACTTTCCTTCACAGTTGCAGGAAGGACATGGAAGAGGAACACCGTAGCCGTTGCCGTTGTGAGATGAAGTTGCATTTGTGAGACGTCACCGTCGTGGAACGCTGCCTCCTTGTTCCGCGCAGCCACAAGCACACCCCAATGAGAAGAAACTCCATCGTCGCCACGAACTTAGAGACCAAACAACATCTCTACCAAACCAAAACTCCTCCCAAGAATAGACAAGGACGGAGATGGAATCGGAAAGATGAAACCGGATATGCTCCTCAAGTCCATGGTGCTATACCTCCACTCTGATCTGAAAAGCTACGTTGATCAAAAGCTGTTAAGAACCTCTAGCCAATTACCTCTCAAAGCATTTGGTTGCTGACATATCCTTCATCCGGCAACAAAGTCATACGGCTTCAACAGATCTAAAGACCTACGTAGCGTTAGACCGTCGCCGGATGAGGGTGGAATTTAGCGGTTGGTGGCCAACTTAGAGAGAGAGAGAGGGCTCTAAGGTTTTTTTTTTTTTTTTTTTTTTTCTTCCAAAATGTTCTATACAAGTGTGATGTGGGATTTTTTAATTTCATAACAAATCAAACTAAAAGAAAAAAAAAAAAGAAAAGAAATCCAGAAGCTAAAATCTTAAACCTAAAGGGGCAACAATGCCAGTAATTCTCTTAACAAATATACCAATCACGCTTCTATGGCTATAGATAAGAAAAGGAACTAGCTAATATGCTTTGATTGGCATTTTGATACTCGTCTTCATTATGATAATGTACAAGGAATAAAAAAAAGTTAATTATCTTATATGCTTTATCTTGTTTAATAATACCAATAATTAGACGTGTTCATAAGCCCCATGGAGAGCTTGCTTCATCATCAGAATCAAGGCTCCTATCACCTTGAGAATCCGATTCACCAATTGATAGTTGTCATCCTTCACAACCATCGCTTAGCGATAGCTATGAATCTCTTTTAATTCTACTTCCAACCCCTGAGATTCGTGCAGAAAAGAAATCACTAGCAGCAGGAATCTAGATTTTGGTGATCAGGTACTTTAGGCTTCTCTGATGCCGTAGTCTTTTTAATGACTGAACTGGGATTCTTCCAATAAAAAACAATCTTGCTGTAATACAGCTCCATTTCCTTGTTAGTAATACCAATTCCTGTAAGTTTCAGCCTTCATTTTCTGTAAAAAACTAAACAAAGCAACAATCATAAAGAATTATACTACACTAGAAAGTCGTAGCGTTTTAGAAACATAAGTTGTACGGAGCATGAATGCAGATCAGTAGAACAAAGAATTCAACTGCAATGCGGATCAGCATAACATAGAATTCAACTGCAATGCATTTGCAATTGTAATTCACGCCAGATGAGAAACATTATTTAGACTAGTGTGATTTTATGCACTTCCCCAACAGAGTGCAATTTTATGCACTTACCCAGATAACTAGTAGTTCAGCTCTCCAAGTCACAAGCGCCAGAGAGCACACACCAAAGCTCACATCTACTGCTAATTCTGCCTTTGATCTTCGCACTGACAGGTTGGGTCCATCTTATTGGCCGTTCTGATTCCTACTACTCTGTTCCTCTGCAGCTTCAACCCCTCTTCTGGTTCTCATTTTTCGGAGAAACGATTTGACACATCTCAAACTGGGTTTTATCTTCAGATATCACCATATTCACTCAAATTTCTGAAACCACACCATATTTGGTAACATGAGGATCATACGAAGTATAGGTATATTGGATCAACCAATATAATGTGTTTGGTAACATGAGGATCATACGAAGTATAGGTATATTGGATCAACCAATCTCAATCAGCTAGAACCTGGCTGTGTCTTCAACCCAATACTCCTTAATTCATCATGAACCTTATCATCCCACCTATCATGTTTAGCAAAATCATTGGGTAACAGAGAACATTCCAATTCTCGCTCCTCTCATTATTCAAGAGTCCTTGTCTAATTCTCTCAACCATCCTCTCATTCCCATGAATTTTGAAAGCACCAACTACATTATCTAACAGAACCATAAGCTTCCATAGGCAATTCTTAAATAAAAGCCTCTGCTTCCTCTTAAGAGCCCAGCTCGACCATACATATCGACCAAACAAGCATCATTCTGTGTTTCAGGGAGATTCCAGTGAACTTTCTTCATAGCATTGAAGAACATCAACAGTTGCTTTACCAGGTTTGCATCACTGCATGCTGTTAACAACCCAAGGAAGATTACAGCATCAGGAGAAACCCCACTGCCTAGTTTGGGAAAAGAGCAGTATGGTCAATTCATGGCCATACAGCTTATTGTTGTGACGAAATGATATATTTGCACTACAGGGTCTTAAAAAGTGAAAGACCCACACCCAAATGTCCACCACACTTGACGTTCATGTTGATCAAGGCATCTCCCATTGTTACTCACCCTGAGATATGGCAGTGTACTGATATAGGAATGCACCTGCTGGCCTGAACTCAAGGAACAAACAGAAGAACATGACATTGACAATTGTAGCATCATTCGGCTCAGCTTCCCACCTTGCACCAGTTGTTGGAATAGTCTCATTGCCTCATATAAACCTCTATGTGCATAACCACCCTACCATGCTAGTCCAAGAAACCACATCTCTCTTGGGCGTCAGGGTTTAGGGGGTAATCGTATCTCATGCAGCTTACTTGCTTAGCCCCCTCTCTATCTCTCTCAACATCTCCGGAATCGGATTAGCATCTTGACCTGCAAAGAAAGAACATATCATGTGTTAGTAACTGACTAATAAGTGATGTCTGGAGACTGCATAAATACGATGACAATTGCACAAATTTGTTACCAATGAAGAGAGATCAATAAAAGGAATGCACATCAATCTATACAGTTATAATGTGAAAAGAGAAATAGTCTTCAACCCACACATACAAACACAATACCCTATCTTATTGAAAAAGAGAAAACCAAAGGCTTTGTGAACTTAGGCTATTATACTGCTTTGTGAACCAGTAGCATATCACTGATGAAACTATGAAGTTGATTATAAAACAATGTATCACTGCATATCATCTTCATGAACTTCTAAACTTGGAATTTTTAGAGGATCACTGAGAATCATAAATGAGCACTAAACTGCAATGTACAGAGAGATTAACAAAAGGAATTTATATATCATTATCTCATAACACTAAATTAGATGGAAGCTGAGCAACAAACTCCTCGGGCAATAGAAAGCAAAAAAATTAGAAAACACAATCAGGCAAAATTAATACAAAACTACAGAGAAGTATAGCACTGTATATACAATATACAAAACTACATGGACATTTATTGGACAGATAAAAAAAACTTTACCACTTGCTGCGTCGTTTGATTTCCAGGTGTAGTTTGTGCGCTCTTAGAGCCTCAAGTGATGCCTACTCCGCCAGATGGAAACGAAAAATAGAAAAAAACTTATGAGATTGAAGCACGGAGTAGTAAGCAAAATTGCATACAAATTGATTAACTGCAGACAAAAAAAACCCAATGGCATTTTATTGAGATCACCAGATCATACCTGTAAGTCTGTAACCAAATATATCCGGTTCCTTCAGAAGCAATAGAGTTTACGAACAGCCAGAGAAAAGTAATTGAAGCAAAGTACCCAAATCGATTCACTGGTTAGAGAGACGGTTGAATGTGCAATCAACAATTCTGATACCAATCTTTTCCTCTCTCTGGGTTTTAGTTTGCTCTGCTCCTCAATCTGTGTGAGTTCCACATAATTTTATTACAGAAGATAGTAAAGGAAAAAGAACTATATACCATAGAATAGAAATAATTGAACAATACCTTTTATTAGCAAAGGCAGTCAAATTGAGAAGACTCTTTCATCATGCAGTCCCCAAATGAAATCCCCAAAGAAATACCCTTCAAGCTTAATTGATTATGAGTTTCTCTTTCCTGCAGACCTGCACCAACCAAAAAAAGAGTAGATTAGAGACGCAACTAAAACAAAATCCGATTGATCTTAGTTTCAAAATCTCACATTGCAAAGCTGCACTGATTCTGGAAAAAGTAAAATATAAAGATGCATTTGTTTTGGAACTGAATTAAAATTGTACCTCAAAACTTCATCCAATCCCGCCTAATTCTTCATTCAAAATATCAATCTCACTTGCTCGGCATTGAATGGAAACAAAATAAGTTAAAAGAAGAAGAGGATTATGTGATAAAACTAAGAGAAAGCATGAGAAGTAATGATACAGAAAGTATAAGAGTGGAACTACACTGTAAAAATGCAATGAAGTTAAACATGTAAAAAAATGCAAATCGTTTCAGTGAGTTAACAATCTAAAACAGTTTATATGGCATGATAAACAAACTCCGGATTATAAAATCACTTGCTCATGGTTTACATTACTATCTGCATACCTTAAATGAAAGAAAGAAGACCGTATACAGATGTGATCAAGCATATCAAAGAAAACCCAATAAAACTCTCTGGAAAAGGCAAAGTTAATCTTCCGTGCTCAGCCTTACTCAAGCCTGGATACCACCTGGAGCTTCATTTTCAGTGAAAAATGCATACCTATCAACTAAGAAAAAAAATTCTAAAAGAACCCAACAAACTTAGATTGCTTTTGCAACTCTGACTAAAGGATCCAAGAAAAAGCAGCCGGAATGAAACAAAACATAGTAAAGTGGGAGATAAGAGTATCAGCCAAAACTACGCAAGTACTTTTTTTTTTCTTGGACATGTTAAAAGTTCAAACACTGATAGTTCACATGATGATCTTGACCTACCCTAAGAATGAGAGACTTAAGGTTGCTTCATTCTGGCAATAACTACAGGAAAGATATAAACTCAGCAAGTCATGCAAGGTTGCACCTGAACACATAAAGCTCACAAAAACACAAAACTGTAAGTCAATAGACAAAGCACCCAATTTATCAGTATCAAAAACAAAACCTTCAAAAAAGAACCAGGCTATAAGTCTCATACAAAAGAGTTTAACTAAAGCAAAATCTAAAATAACAAAAATGGCAATTAAGTTTCTCATTTTGCAACTATAACAATTCATGTTGCCCGCCATAACGAACCTGAGAAGATGATGTTCCCAAGAATCCGAATTGCGGTAAGCTCAAATCTTAGAACAACAACTACAAAAGAAAGCTATTCACAGAGATGCGAAATCGAAACAAATCCACCAATAGTTGAAATCTGGAAACCGCGAGGTAGAAGATGAAGAGATTCATCATCTGCCAACAAATCACAATCACACAACTGAGACCCAATTATATACCAAACGAAAAAATAAAATAAAGAAAAAAAAAGCACGGTGAAATCAGGAAACCGCGAGGTAGAAGATGAAGAAATTCAGAACATCGCATGTTGTTAGTTGTTACCTTGTTGTGTGTGTACGGAGTCCAATACTCAAAGTCGTACTCCTCCAGCCAAACTTGTACTCTTTCTTCAGTTCATCTCTTTTCCTCAGGATAATCCAGAAAACAGATACTTGAAATTAATTTTGATTTAAAGAAAGTATTGCTGATCTAATAGTGAAAACAAAATTTTCAGTGTGAAAGATGGAATTCCTTACCAGATTTATAGGATCCAAACCCGATTGTCTTTCCTTTCCACTAAGCTCCAGAGCTGCACAATAATCACCTAGAAGAATTTTAAGCACATTTAACAGTAGACTCTAATAGTTTATTTAACCTTTACAATACTAAGAACAAAAGTAAGAAAGCAATCATCTTATGAACCTTAAAAACAAAGGAACCGATGCTTTTAAGGCCTCTTGCTGAGACTGAACCCCAGCAGCATTGATACCCTGTACAAATGAAAGGAATAAATTACAAAACTGATACAGCAATACTGAACTTGAACACCATGACCAAGTCGAAAAATCCATGTTGATATGTATCATTTCAGTAAGCAACTATTCATATATTCAAGTGCATCTTACATATCACATCAAATAAAGTTACTTCCTATTCATATATTTAAGTGCATCTTTCATATTGCATCAAATAGAGTACCAATAAAGTGTTCCAAGCAATGAATTTTGATCTCAGACTATCACTGAGATCTCAGACTCCAGCAAAATAAATTCCTTCAAAATCAGAGCAACCTATCACTGAGATCTCAGACTCCAGCATCAATAAAATCCCTTCAAAATCAAGACCCAATGAGTTGAAAACCAACAGCAACAGAAAACAAAATCAAAACCCACAAAAAGGACGAACCAAGGTTGATCTCTTAGATGTTGGCAAAATTGGATAAATACTTAAAAGGAAGAAATGCCAAGTATGTCAATGACCCAAACAAGTTCAGAAACAGTTCGGATTTAAAAAAGAGAGCAAAGAAGATCAAAACACAAATTCACGATATAAAAAACGAAATAACAAACTTAGGAGAAGTAAGCACACCTGGAAAAATATAACCCCTTACAGCCTCACACACATAGAGCACCACCTTCAATCTAAAATCCAATTCCAAAACACATGCAGAACAACAAACGAAACAGTTAAAAGTAAACAGTAGAAGGCGAATTACTTACCAAAGTTAAGGAAACATTCGAGTGAACCCAATAGTTCTTAAGTAAAACTGTTGCACAATTCCTAAATGTCACACTTTCCTTGGCATAACTTAATAGAGGTACTGAAATTTAAAATAATGATTTGTGTATAAAGCCACACAGAGAACTCATGATGAGCTTGAAATTGAAGCTTTTTCCTTTTTTTCTATTTTCCTTTTGCTGATTGGTTTGATCCGAATTCAGATATTAAAATCGGGATATCATTGATAATTACTATCAAAATCGGGTTTACAGACTTGTATCTAAATTTCACATCTAAAGCAAATGTCACAAAAGCTACGAAAGAAATTCAATGATTATAATTAGTTCTGCCTGAATAAAGGATTAAGATTGTGAGACTGCTCAAAACTCCAAACAAATGAAACACAACTATTGTCTTGCAAGAGATAGTCTCTGTTCCAATCTCCAAGTACTAATTAATATGTATATATACACACCAGACAACCATTTAACATGTAAACTACTATTGGTAAAGTTTGATATGCATGTACGAGAAGCTTCATTTTACTACTAAGTAACAAATAGGGATTCCATTTTAAAATGTATCACTTGTCAATAATATTAAGTAAGAAGACAAATTTTGCACTTTATTACAAAGTAGCAAGTTAGCATGAGCCAAAAAAAAAGGTAAAGATGAGAGAAACTTTACCCTGTCCCAGCAAAGAAAGCTAAAGGCATCATGGTCTCTCAAGCATTAATGGTCATTCTGATTTCTGCTTTTGCACTGTGGAGGTTAACCTAGGCTTGAATTTTGCTTCTTCCCTCTGATACCTGTAAAGTGCAAAACATAGATACCTTATTGGGAACAATTAATAGGATGGTCTAACCTAATTATCCAATAACTCAAGGTAGCATTTGTTATTCTCTTCTCTTCCTAAGAGGCTGTTCTTGCTAATTGTGAGCTTGGAGACTATATTCATAATCTTAATAAAGGTTGCAGATATACATCTTATCTAATAATTAATCTGTTTCAATCTATAAGCCTATTATCAATATCAATGCAAAACACTTAAATGACAGCTTGATTATTCATTCCAATTCCAATGAGCAAGGTCTGATAATAGGTTCAAATCTATGGTGGGCTAACAACTCACCAAAGCATATTCAATTCGGACCCTGCTATAACCACCTTTATGTACAATCTATCTATCTGTATATCCAGTATTTATATCACTCCAGTTCTAGTTAGCATCGAATCAGTCCACTCCAAAAGCAAGACCCAATCCAGTGAATTGCTTGTTAACATCCCGGAGAAGAAATTTACATCAAGTTAAAAACAACTGAACAGATATATGAAAGGAAGGTTATTAAGCTCCATAAGCATAATCGTATCATTACTTGTACAGTTTTTTTTTTGTCTGACATTATTTATACAGTTAATAGAGTGAAAGGAAGTAAATCAATCACCAAAGCAAGTAAATGTTATATATTAAAAGATAAACAACAATTATAAGATTTGCAAAGCAAGGACAGAATATTTACAAAATTCATAGTTTCTAATATATATATATATATATATATACGAAAACGATATGAAGCGGACGTCCGCACTGTGCTTAAAGTGCGGACGTCCCTCCGTTCTCCTCCGTCCGGCACCGGCGACGGCGCGCCTCCACCCCACAAGACTCCAGCAGCCTCCTCGACCACTTTCCCTCACCGGCGAGTCCGTTCTTTTCCACTTTTCCGGCGAGATTGACTTTATTTGAAGTTTTGGGTGATCTCGCCGGAAAACTGGAAAAGAACGGACTCGCCGGGGAGGGAAAGTGGTCAGGAACGCTGTTGGAGTCTTCTGGGGTGGAGGCGCGCCGGCGCCGGCGCTGGAAGGTGGAGAACGGAGGGACGTCCGCACTTTAAGCCGAGTGCGGACGTCCGCCTCTCATCCAGCCTCTATATATATATATATATGAATCTGGTTGTCTCTTGTCCAACAAAGTTTAGTATAGAGTGCCGGGATCTAAAATAGTTATATATGAATCTGTTTTGCCAAAATAGTTATTCATGTCAGCCAAAAAGACCAAGTATTTATCAAAGCAATCACACAATGAGAACAAAATAAACACAAAGCAGTGCAGCCAGACTATATACTTCAATATGTTCAGGTATATATGATTATATGGTATGAACATATCAATCTACTACCTAATCATTGGTCTAACAACTAACTAATCTATATGTAGTCAAGTGCTTTTCATTATTATTTGTTACTTGATTCCCTCACATATCATGAAGCATGGGAAGCTTTCAAAAAAGAAAATATCTTTTTCTCCCAGCACCACCAATAAACTGAAAACCTAGAATCCCAATACACCAAAATCATACTTTTAAAGTTTAAAAAAAGCTAGATGCTGGGAACTTTTTCTCACATCCACGTTTATGATATATATTGTCTAAACACAAAGAAACTTTATGAAAAAAGAGTCTTGCTTGTGTAGTGCAAACACAAAGCAAGTAATATCTTTAATTAAAAAGCTGTGCAATTGGAAACATAATTAGTTCAAGAACACAATTGAGTGCAGGCAATAATAGGCTTCTATGTACAGGCAATGAAGAGAGACTGTAATAGTACCTTTTAGAATTTTCTATTGCCTGCTGATTAGCAACTTTGTATTTCCAACCAACTCTTTTAGTGAACCAACTGGGCTCATAACAGGTAGGGAGCATAGTTTAGTCAACATAGTACGACACATCCCTTGCAATATACATTGATGATGAGCATCCTGCAGTTTCACTTCCCTCTAATCATCCTTTTTCTGTCCATTCGCTCAAGCTCATATAGCTCTTTCTTCTTAAAATAAGAGAAATAGATTAAACTGAAAACAAAGCAACATAAACGGTTTTCCAACTCATGACTGCTAATGGTTCTAAACTGAAATCAATATGCCAATATGGTATGCATAAAACACATGCTTTGTGTTTCAAAGCAGCATAACAATATGGTACACATCAAAGACAGGGTTTTAGTTTTGAATAAAGGAATGTGTTCTCCAATCAAATCAGCACAATTCACAGGTATAAACTCCAAGATACAGGAGAGAAGATTTGAACTTCCCTCTTTATTTCCAGAACAAACAAAAAACAAACAACATATCTAAGGTTCATATTCTATAACTTGCTCAGAAAAGCCAAAATTTGGTAAACACCAACTGTACTTTTAAACCAAGAGGAGTTACATTTTGCAGAATAATGTATAAGCAGATGACATGAAATATATGAAGTTTCATAAAACATTATTATCAAATGCATAGCAGTATGCATACCAACCAACACCAAGGTGATCATTAACACTTGCATCGCGAGCTGCTCAAATTAGATTCTTATTTTCCCTGTAAGAAATGTCACACTGAGATTCTAAAGAATGAAAGGAAGAAACCAATGATACTTATATTTCAGATGGAGTGAGGTGTAACAAATACAGACCACAATGATTTGATCTAAAGGAAAGATAATACAGCAGAAGAGTTGAGACCCATGGAAATTAATGCAAAACAGAGCAAAAGAGTTTCAGGCACAAAGTTAGGGTCTTTCATGGAAATAAAGTCTACAATTCTAAACCTATATTAATATCATCTTAAACTTAATGTCAATATCATCCTGAACATAATGTTGGGGTATGAACTTCCACTATTAATCCAGAAAGCATCAGACCAATTTCCAAATCATTAAATTCTGGGTTTGGAGTTTCCTGATGATAAAGTGCTTACCAAATTAACAGAAAAAACAACTACAAACGATTAGGAACATACCATATTCAGACTTCAAATGCCCAAAAGATCACTGATTGTTAATCTGTCAAAACAAAAAATCCTGATCAGTATTCGGAATATAAACTTCAAACAATACCCATCTTCAAACAATAAAATAAACAAACCCAAAGTTGAAGAAGAAACAAAAATAGCGAATAAAACCCAAAAGAAAAAGAAAGCAGAGAGGGATTTGGTGTAAATACCAAGCTGCTCCTCCGAAGCTCAAATCTTCAGAACTTTCTCACTTTCTCTCTTTCTCAGCACAACCAATCAAAATCCAAATCCACCAAAATTGAAGATCCCAAATTCATTTGCCTCACCCAGAAGCTGCATACCAATCAACCAAATCAGAAGCTTAACTAGAGCTCAATACCTCAATTATATCCGATTCCTTGATCAACTTCTCTGTCCGATTCCTAAAGAAACCGAAAACATTGAAATATGAACACGAATCTATAAATGAAAATCGTTGTGAAAGAAAATTTGCTAACCCACTCTATAGTTGATGTAAATATTGAAAGCATTACCAAGACCTGAAAAAAAAAAAAAAAAAACGAAGTCACAATCGTTAGCGAGAGAGATCAGAACCGTCACAACCTAAATCAGAAATCGAAAAACAACAATCAAAGATGGTTGTGAGATTCAATCAATTGAACAAAAGAGAAAACAAAGGAGAAAGCTTGAGAATCCTACCTCCTCCTCCTCCTAGTGGTGAATGAGATTTCAAAGAGAGAACAGTGAGAGACGTTTTTGAGTCGGCTTACAACGTCTCTTTTTCTCTTTTTACAAGAGAAATTCGTTTCAATGGTATACATACAAACTTTTGCTTCTTATAAATTTTGGTACATCAAGTTTTAAAAATATCAGATTGGTATCTCATGTTTCTATCCTGATTTAAGATTGGTATATATAAATATTAAGATTACTAGTTTACCCTCAGATAAAAAAAGATGACAAATTTACCCTTAAATTCTTTTTTTTTTCTTCGTTTTTCTTCTTTGTTTTCATATTCCAATTTTCTTTTTTTGGCTTTTTATATTTTTAGGAACGTAGAAAAAAATTAATCTCAATCATCCTTGAATGTCAACGATAATAACAAGATCCTTGAGTGTCAGCGGAAACAACAAGGATTAAACTTCTGTATGTTTCCCCTCTTTAATCTTCTTTAAGTTTATAAAGGCCAATTCAAATCATCAAATTCTAAAACCTCTTCTAATTAATATTTCTTGAATATGAAAACAAATAAAAAAAAAACTAAGAAAAAAAGAGAACTTAAGGGTAAATTGGTCATCTTAATGGCTATATATACCAATCTTAGGTCGGGATAGAAACATGAGATACCGTTATGATATTTTCAAAACTTGATATACCAAAGTTTATAAGGAGCAAAAGTTCGTATACCATTCAGTCGAATTTCCCTTTTTATAATGAAACGTGTAATTGGCTTCTTTTTCTTTTTGTTGATGCTGTATGTCACTTGGTTTTGCCAACTGATCAGCTATGGCTTCCCTTATTCATTTTTTCTTTTTTTGGAAAATTCTAAATAATTTTTTTCTGTTTGTTTTTTTCATATACAAGTGTTCTCTTTTACGTTGTTCAGACACAGAAAAAAGATATCGGGCACCATTCATCTATTTTGAGACTTCTATAAGGGGTGTGTTAATAACACTACCTAATAAATAATAGATCATACTTTTTGTAAAAATATTATTTCTCTTTATATTGATAGAAGAATTTTTTTATGTTAAATGATCGATATTACTCATAGTTTATATTCTTATAGAATATTATATATACGAATGACAGTGGTGTTCACCGTTCGATTTAATTCTAATGGTGGAAAATATTATTTTAAATTGAAATTGTTTTGTTTTCTACCGTTTGATAGAAATCCTTCACCGATTGATTGACCATGATTTCCATAATCAATGTCGATCCTTCATAGTTAGCTCCATTATTTACTCTCTGTATCCATAGCAGAACAACAAGGTAGCTAATCAGATCTATCTTCACCACTTCGTCAAAATCTGAGCCAAACATAACCCAAACAACTCAATTCCTTCTGTCATGTCAACTTAACATGATTAGGAGGCTGGTTAGAAGGTGTTAGCTGAGTAAGCAAAAACTGCCAGATGTTAAAATTTAAAAGGGGGTACAAGGTTAGATACAGAGAAACAGGGACAGAAGATTTGAAGCCAATTAAATAAGGAATTAACGATTGGACATTTCAGATATGGGTAGAGATGTACGAAAATTAGTGTTATTAAATGAGATATTAATTAAATATTTTTTTCTAAACATTGTATTCAATATAATCTTTGTGTACTTTTAAGTCATTTTACAATAATTGAAATGTTTTCAGAGAAACGATTTGACACATCTCAAACTGAGTTTATCTTCAGATATCACCATATTCGCTCAAATTTCTGAAACCATAGTGTGTGTGGTAACATGAGGATCATACGAAGTAAAGGTATATTGGATCAACCAATCTCAATCAGCTAAAACCTGGCTGTGTCACTCTTCAACCAATCTCCTTAATTCATCATGAACCTTATCATCCCGCCTATCATGTTTAGCAAAAGCATTGGGTAACAGAGCACATTCCAATTCTCGCTCCTCTCATTATTCAAGAGTCCTTGTCTAATTCTCTCAACCATCCTCTCATTCCCATGAATTTTGAAAGCACCAAGTACCTGCTCATCTAACAGAACCAGAAGCTTCCACAGGCAATTCTTAAAAAGCCTCTGCTTCCTCTAGGAGCCCAGCTCGACCATACCTATCGACCAAACAAGCATCATTCTGTGTTTCAAGGAGATTCCAGTGAACTTTCTTCATAGCATTGAAGAACATCAACAGTTGCTTTACCAGGTTTGCATCACTGCATGCTGTTAACAACCCAAGGAAGATTTCAGTATCAGGAGAAACCCCACTGCCTAGTTCGGGAAAAGAGCAGCATAGTCAATTCATGGCCATACCGCTTATTGTTGGGACGAAATGATATATTTGCACTACAGGGTCTTAAAAAGGGAAAGACGTCCCAAATGTCCACCACCCTTGACGTTCATGTTGATCAAGGCATCTCCAATTGTTACTCACCCTGAGATATGGCAGTGTACTGATATAGGAATGCACCTGCTGGTCTGAACTCAAGGAACAAACAGAAGAACATGACGTTGACAATTGTAGCATCATTCGGCTCAGCTTCCCACCCTGCACCAGTTGTTGGAATAGTGTCATTGCCTCCTCAAATAAACCTCTATGTGCATAACCACCCCAGCCACCATACAAGTCCAAGAAACCACATCTCTCTTGGGCATATTGACAAACATGTATCTTGAAGCCGCTGAAGACCCACATCTCAGATAAAAACCCAACACTGCATTGTCCAAAATAAAGTTACTCTAATGTAAGTTCCTCAGACAATGGCATGGAACAGCTTTACCAAACTTGAAAGCTCTTAAACTAGAGCATGAAGACAAAACAGTCACATGAGTAGGCTGAGTAGCAATATTGGGTTCTAAGTCCATGGATATAAACTTAACAATTGCTTCCTCTACAATCCCACAATTGGAAAGACCCAAAATGATCGAAGTCCAGGAAACTATATCCGGGATCGTTACCAAATCAAAAACACCGGTAGCAGAAACAATGTAATTTGAATTCCACAAAAATGGGGCAAAGAGCTCTGGATGAAGGTATCAGATAAGTGACCGAAATTTTGTTGGCCTTTATGGAATGCATGGAGCAAGCAACAGGCCTTGAGAGGATAAGTGAATGTGTGGTGACTATGGGAAGTTTGGTGCTGGAGCAGATGTTTTATACAGCAAAACAGCATTTTGTGGTGCACAAGAGTTTGCTGAATATCCCAGCCAAGGGTTTAAAACTTCAGGTTCTGGACTTTTGATGAGCAGTGCATAGATTTGGTATAGTTGTCTCATTGTGTAAGTGTCAGGCAACTATATGCCGCCATGTCATATACTTGTTTTGGGTACCTTGCTTCTGAATGATTCAAATCATCTTCCGATGGGCACTCCGAGCAATAGTCCAGAAAGACTTCCTACATCAAACCAGACATGGGAACGTGATTAATGTCCGCAAACTGAAACATCATATAAGCACAACATTCCTAGATCTCAAATACGGCAATATTTTAATGAACTCACATCAGGACCTACCAATGACTCATGAAATAAAGAAAGCATATTTTATGGAGAGACCAAAACAGACCATGGGACAATTTTGAACATCCCAAAAATTAGATATTTTCAGTTTCAGATCCATTGACCAAAAGGTTTAAAACTGGAAAAATTAATTTCTCAATTTCCTGGACCCAAAAGTGAAAAGATCATCCCACTTCCAAGATGCATGCCATGTCAACGTATAGAGTCTGATTCACTTACTGATCAGTTGTCATCTTCCAAATTTTCTAACAGTTCTGAATCTGAGGAGTCTGATTCTGTCTCAAGAAGACCAGTAGAAAAGAAATCACTAGCAGAGTCTAGAGTTTGGTTTTCTAGTAATTTATGTTTCTCTGATGCCTCGGTTTCATTTCTAGGACCATCCAAAACTGAAATGGATTTTTCATCATTTGGGTCACCATAAAGCGCAATGTGCCTGTAATAGAGCTCCAATTCCTTCTCAGCAATAGCAATGAAGTTCCGCACAGACTCAAGAGATTGCTCATATTTGGATTTCTCCAGTGCCTGTTAAGAGGGAAAAATAAGCTCAGTGGTATGAGAAACACAAAAATTTCAACTTCCATTACCCATGCAACTCACATAAAAAATAATCTAGAATTAAAGTTCAGATAAAAGATATTCACAAAGCAACAGCAAATATCAGATACTAACAAGTTCAAACATCAAGCCTGGAAAAAACATTTTGCAGGAAAACTTTCTGGAGGCATGCAGATAAACTGGAGACAAAGCATTTATGCTTCTGTGTTTGAGCCACATCAGAATGATTGAGGAGGTCAAATATCAATAAGCTGGCAATCATGGTTCAAGCAAATAAAAACTCATGACTAAGGTCGGGCAATAGGCGGCTATCGACAAGCCAAAGTGGTGATCAGGCCCCTAGGGGGTTACACATTGTGGCTCACAGGCATGGGGCCCACCCAGAAGGTTTTTGCCACTAAATAGTATCAAAAAGTAGGAGAATACTATATATAAATGAAGAGGGGAACACTAGTTGATGCAATGCCAAATGATTTTAATGAACCTGAATACATACTCAGCTTCCCAAAAACATTCCAATGAAAATTAAATGACATTATGTAATGAAAATAAAAGATCATGTTGTAAATTGAAAGAAGATAGACATATGTCAGAGAGATCAAGAGACCATGAGAAAACAAGACAATAGGTTTGACAATTTGGGAGCTATAGGTGCTGGCTGTTGGTCAAATTGTTAGGCCTTCTGTCTAGCAAAACCAAATGAGATTGTCGGTCAGAACCTGAATTAGGAAGAGCTGCTAAAATAGTTCCAATTATACTATGCCCGAGAAGAAGAAGAAGAAGAAAAAAACTAAATTGGAATAGATCTTAGAGCAATACCAGTGCAGTGGTTGTCATTGTTTGAACTCAAAAGACATGCCGTGATTTGGAGTTTAATATAGTATAGTTTTATACAAATAAAAAAAGTCACATGAAGCATTTGTAGAGAAAGTTAAAACTCACCCTTTTCTTTGATAAAGTATCTACAGGTGACATTACTTCCGGCTGCACATAGTTCTTTCCTCGATAAAATACTATGGTATCATCTCCAACTACCTGAATTGGGGTTCCCCCACTCAGTCTAGCAATTTCTTGTGCATACTCATGTACTTGGCCAGGCTTACACGGCTTGCAAATAACCTTCACCGTCTCATGTTTCTTCCAATGCATATGCATATTAAGAATAACACCTCCGAAAATTCCTCGTCTGCCAATCGGGGCATAGTTTGACTTCTTTTGGGCCATTTTCTTCACATAAAACCGCTCCTCACCTGTCAAATAATTTGGCTGTACCACAGGACCCTGAACTTTTGGAATTTCATACCGCTTAAGTCTCTCAATCAGCAAAGCCTCCTTAATTCTGGCCTGAAAGAGAACCAAAAATAGAAAGGAATGACTACAATTATTAAATAAATGAACAATAATCTTCACAAGAACAGTGGCATAAGATAGATTTTGAAAGAATTACAAACGCAATCAGGAGAGGGGGGACTATAACTGTTATTGAAAGCACTGAAAGGCCAATGTATCAATGACTTAGAGGCCTACCAACCACGCAAACATCTTCTGTAAAGCTTTTGAGACAATTCGTCAAAACATACGCCAGTGTTTACTTGGATCTAAACCAACAGGAAACCTAGGTCCAATCATTTCCCCCATCCAAACCCATAAGCAAATATAAGATAGAGAAATGTGAAAGAATATGTGATGCAACAAACAAATACAGGGGAAGCCAAACAAAAGCCGAGTACCTTTTCAAGCTTGTTCTTGATTTTTTCGTCAGGAGCATTAGCAAACTCGTGGCGTTTCTTCTTGATACCAAGCCGACGTGGGTCCCTCTTATTGGCTGCTTTCCTCTCCTGCTTCTCCCTCTTGCACTGAATCTTGAACCTCTTCTTGGTCAACCACTTGTGTTTGTTGGGAGGGTCAACTTGATACGTCTCAAACTTGGGCTTACCCTCTGATATCACCAATCTCACCGACCCATGGCTCAAGTTCCTGAATGACGACGGGTTTGGTACGTTTGGCAAGCTCCGCCCCCCAACATGGGATGCGGGGGAGAAAGAGTACCTTGGAATTCGCGAGAGAACAAGTTCGGGTTTGGGAGGAGATGACTTGAGAAGACAAGATGCTCGGCCAAGCACGGCTCTTGCCATCTCTCTCTCTTCTCTCGATCTCCCCTGTTTAAAAAGAAAAGAAAAATAGTGAGTCGGGGCGGTTCGAACCGGGTCCAAGGCCATAGTGTTTGACTTTTTATATCTCTGAGAAACCAATAGCATGTGACCACGTCAGGTGCGATTGAGTCCCCATCTTTATTTCCTGAACCCTCCCCTCCCTGCCGTCCTCTCTCAGCGTCTTCCTCCATGTTCATCTAAAACAGCACCCTCGTCGGGAATAACTTCAGTAAGCCCTTTTTCGTTTTCTTTTCTAATTTCTCTTTTTTATATATTCTCCAAGTATTTAGGGTTTGCTCTAATAATTTCAGAGATTCATCGATCAATGGTAATTCGCCTCAACTCATCTATATTTTGCTTGATTTCATTCGTCTTCTCTTCGCTTGCTAAGATACGTTTGTGTAAGATTCGACGATTTTTTCTTCTGCTTTTTTTTATTTTTATTTATTGTGATGGTGATTTATTTTCTGCTTTCCATTTCGTGTGAAAAAGCTCGAATCCGTGTTTGATAAATGAGGCAATGTTGGAAATGCCACTGATCATTCTCTCTCACCACCCTTTAGCATAAGTGTCTCCACTCAACTATGCCAATTCAGTTGCTAAACAAACTAGCCTAATTGACATACAAAACTTGAACTCAAGTGTTACTTTCCTCTTATCTTTTCGGGTTTTTGGCAGCTAGACAGTGTAGCTTAAAAAATAAAAATCGGGTATTCGAGAAGACAAGGAACCTCTATAGAAGTAAGCTTCATATGTTAACCTCAATAGCTGAAACATTATTTATGTGCCAAGGCAACGTATTGAAAAAATATTATTGTGACTGCAGTGGAGTTTACAATTGATGGTGATATTGATGGTGAGGTCGTGGGCAGTTCTGCTGAGATGGAAGGAAGTAGAGCAGGTGATGACAATGAAACTGGTGGAAGTTCTGTTGAAGGAGCATTCCAACTGGGTCAGGATGATAAACTAATTCTAGATTCATCTGGAAGGAATCTTATTCCATCGGCAATTCCTGTAGTATCAGTTGTTTCAGCAGATGAGCCATATGTTGGTCAAGAGTTTGAAACCGAAGCAGCTGCTCATGCATTTTATAATGCATATGCCACTCACGTGGGATTCATAATTCGTGTAAGTAAACTCTCTCGATCAAGGCGGGATGGAACTGCCATTGGCCGTGCACTTGTTTGTAATAAAGAGGGTTACAGAATGCCTGACAAGCGTGAAAAAATTGTAAGGCAAAGAGCAGAGACCAGGGTTGGTTGCAGAGCAATGATTTTGGTGAGAAAAGTAAGTTCTGGTAAATGGGTTGTCACAAAGTTTGTAAAGGAGCACACTCATCCTTTGACGCCTGGGAAAGGTCGAAGGGATTGCATCTATGATCAATATCCGGTTAGTTCTTGTTTTCTTTTTCGGTATTCGATCTTGATTCATTGTTGTACCTTGCAATTTCTGACAAATAATCCTTCTTTGATGTCGAGATACCGCTTTAGAATATTATCATCTAAGACATCTCCAATTTAGAAATCTTTCTTTCCACACTTGGATCTATATCCAACAGCAGTTGTTCGAAAATTCAACAGTCAAATTACTGACCAGGTGAACACTGCTAGGTCATGCCCCCATTAACTCTACTATTAACAACTTGTTTCTTGCTGTCAAAATATGGTAATTTAAGAATTCAAAAGTAAGCAATATGTATAGTATAAATTTCTGTTCATTGTAATTTGCCTCAAAGATACTCATTTTGGATTTGTTTATCCTCTTTGAATATTGTGCTTTGGTTTTGGGCTTCATTTGGTTCTCTAGATCGAGTTATGTAGTTTTTGTATCTCTCACAGTGATATTGTTAAATGAGTTTTGTATATACGACCCAAACTCCTAGAAGATGTACTCTTGTTTTGAATCCCTGATACTCCTCCTTGACAACCTCTGTCTATAACCTTGATCCTTTTTTTCTGTTAGTTTGTTAGTGTGCGAATAATGTGAGTTTGGTAGTGCTCATATTGTTTGCCCAATGTGCCATAAATTATTTTTACTAGCCTTCTACCCGTGCATTTCCACGGTGTCACAAAATTACCTAAAAATAAGGAGCAGATAATTTTCATTTATCATTAAGAACGATCAGTTTATCCATCTGTTTTCTTACGTGGGAAATGGAGTTATCAATCTTGTACTCCCACTATCCACGTTTATCTTCCATATTTATCTTTATTTTCTATTTATTTATCTATCTATTTTGCTTTTTACTATAATAATCCTTGTTATAAACCCTGAATTTAATTGTTTCAGTTAACTCCATAAGGGTGGCAAAACACATTTTGGTGAAAGTTTAGGACTCCTGGCGTTATAGTAGTAGAGATGTCTAAATGTCTTTTCATCTGATCTGTTTTATAATATATATTTTTCTCTTTTTGAGACTAGTTTTACCATTTTGTAGTAGTTTGCGGGCAATTTGGACATACTCAATTCCTTCAGTTGGGTTTTTGTCATGTCTTTGTTATAGATTGCTACCTCAATCTTCTTATTTAGTGTACTCACTAACAAGTATGGTTAACAGCGAGGCTAAACAAGTGTCCACTTATAATGGTTTCTTGGAATTGAAATATATTGTCACTTTTTTTTTCTTTTTTTTTTTTATAATTAATGATTTATTCCTTGTCATGTGTGAGGAACTCCGACATTGACCTCAAAGTCTTGAGAATCCTTATGGTAAAAAGAACTTTCAAAAGATCAAAATGTTAATCTTAGTTTATATTCTCAATACCTTTTTATTTCTTATGCAGAATGAACATGACAAGATTCGGGAACTGTCCCAGCAGCTGGCCGTAGAGAAGAAACGTGCTGCAACATATAAAAGACATCTTGACCTAATATTTGAGCATATTGAAGAGCACAATGAGAGCCTATCAAAGAAGATCCAACACATAGTTGACAGTGTGAAAGAGATTGAAGGTAAGGAGCAGCAAGGTTATAGATAGTCTGCCGTCGGCAATATAAAGTACCTTTTGGTGAAGCTTAGAGTCAAGCTATTGTTGTGGAGAATGCTGCAGGATGAAGGAGACATTGTGTTGGTTTCACTGTTGGTTTATGATACCTTGTGCTTCGCCTAGGTCTAGGTAACTAGTTAGTTTTGTAGTTTGGCATGTTTTAGTCAATGGCATTCATTCGACTGCTTTGCATAATTTGTTGTCTACAGCAAATGCTCAGTAGGAAATTTGTTCAATGCATGTACAGTTACCTGGGCCATCCTTGCCAATTTGCTTTGCAATGCAATAATTTGAAGAAGTATTCGGATGTCCCAAGGAAAGTTGAATCCACCATTTTGTATAGAAGAATACATGTCCTTATAGTTGAACATATCAAAGTTTCCCATTAGTTGATGATCACCAGAGTGAGAGTTAAATATCAGAAGAACAGGAGATGTCCCAAGTCCCAACCTTTTGTTAGTTAATTTTTGTTTTATTTTGATTCCAAATTACCCTAACTAACAAGAACATCCTCTTTTCAAAAGTGAAAAAAAAAAAAAAAAAAAAAAAAAACCCTAACAAGAACATGTCATCAAGCTGCATAGCGAGAAGTGTACCCAAACACAATGAAAAGAAACCGAAATGAAAAAAGAACACTACAGTGCTAGAGTGAAGTCAAGTTGACACATGGACTGACAACACAACCGATTGAAGCGACAGCGGTTGGATTATATATGGGCTCTGCTCTGATTCTAGTTTGATCTTGAAACTTTTACTCCAGTTTGCTGCCTTGGCTTTCCCAGATTGCTTGTCGCTCTGCTCAATCAAGTAAGTCTTCCTGCTCTCGAATCTTATTCAAATTTCTCTCTATGTCAATCATGCACCCTAACAAAGCCTTCACTTGGTTTATTGGAATTCATGTGTCTTTGTGAATTGTCATTAACTCACACGAATGGGGAAATCTCCAGTTTGTCAATATGTTCATGTTTATTGTGATTGGCTGGGATTGGTGGCTTAGTAATTAGACATTGTGTGGCAGTGGATTCGGATGTGGGAGTTAGAGCAGTGGAGACTTCTTCTCGTCAGGAACCGATTGCATATCAAGAAGAGGCCATTTTAGAACCATACCAAGGTATGGAGTTTGAATCTGAAGATGCTGCCAAGATATTCTATGATGACTATGCGAGGCGCCTTGGATTTGTCATGCGTGTCATGTCATGTCGTCGGTCCGAAAGAGATGGTAGGATTCTTGCTCGTCGACTTGGCTGTAATAAGGAAGGTCACTGTGTTAGTAATCGAGGTAAATTTGGACCCAATAGAAAACCGCGAGCGAGTACAAGGGAAGGTTGTAAGGCAATGATTCATGTCAAGTATGATAAATCTGGTAAGTGGGTGATTACAAAATTCGTTAAGGAACATAACCATTCACTTGTGGTGTCTCCACGTGAAGCACGTCAAACAATGGTGAGTGTCTGTCTCATATTTAGTAATTTGCCTGCTCCTACATATAATTGAACTTTCAATTCTGGGAATTATTAATTTCTCACATATTTCAACTTGATATATTACTTGACTGGCAACTCTTATGTTCCTTGCCTCTTATGTTCCTTGCCGGAATTGTATGCGCGCGCGTGGGGGTGGGGGGTGGGGTTGGGATTGTTTATTGAAGGAAAAAAATGCCACCCACTTAGTTTTAAAAGATTTCTGTATATGGGTGATATATCTAGTATATCCTTGAACATTACTTAGTAATGTTGCCCAGCATGGAAGCAAATATTGGGAAATTATGAGCTTCATAATTGCTGATTACTAACCGTAGTGTTTGTTTCCGGTCTTCTAATTGTTATGTAAAGAACATGCTTTGATTTGGCCTCCTTATGGTTTATTTACTTATCTTTTACACGAGTACTTGGTCATTTTTCAATTTTATTATCCTTGTACAATGTAATCGTTCCTTTCATATAATGGAGAGACTTGTTGGGACTTAAAAGACAAATATGGTTGTCCTCATTGAGGGACTAATGTTCAGTACTGCAATATACCTGACTGTTATCACCTTGGTGGAGCTAGAGAATTTTGATCATGTCTGTGTGTACTGATTCAATGACACTGCACATGCTGCATTCACAATATAAGGCAGGATACATTTTAGTCAGCCCCTCGAAAACTAAATGTTTCTTTTTGTGCATTAATTTGGAAATGTATGGAATTGTATTCGTATGTGCTTCGTGTGGAATACACCTCTGATTTCTGATATGTTGTGGCTAAGTGATACAAAGTTGAAAGAAAATTTTCTATATTTGCTTGCCATAAGTTCATAGTTATTGTTTCGCATATGCTCTCAAATTTCCTTCAAACACTTGGCTCACTTTATCCTAGTCACTGCATATACTCCTTTGCATCATTGATCAAACACAGGAAATATTTAATGCAAAAATACTACTAGTGTGTCATCATGCACGTTTTAATTATTTTAAGCGATGGTGCCAGATAAACATTGGATTTCTCTTATTGAAATTTTTATCCTATTGTATGAGTGCTTTGTTTCTCAAGCATCAAGTACGATCAACTTCATATTTTTGTGTTTGTGTTCTCTTCTGCAGGATGAGAAGGATAAGAAAATTCAGGAATTATCTGCAGAGCTTCGGAATAAGAAACGCTTGTGTACAACATATCAAGAACAGTTAACAGCATTTATGAAAATTGTTGAAGAGTATAATGACCAGCTATCCTTGAAAGTGAGAAATGTAGTTAACAATCTTAAAGAATTCGAGTCCATAGATGTGGAGCTTATGCAACGAGGATAGCGTCCGCAACTAGAGTGAGTACCTTATTGTTTAAAGTACTTGGTTTCTGTTAAAATTCTGTTCCCAATTTCTGAATCATGTGGTATGTGTTATTGGTTCGGTAGGCATGCGTGACTGCGTGAGCAATCAATGAGTACATGACTACAGCTTTTGTTGCTAAGCATTTTTTCCCTTCTAGATCTTGGAAGTGATATTCATTGACACGGAAGCAATACCTTCCGCTCTTCTTTCTCTTTTCTTTTACTGATGTGGGATTAAACAAAACTTCTACTGAATCAACTATAGTTTTCCGTATCTTTTTTAGTTGCATTCAGGCAGAATAGACCTCCACGAATATATAGCAGTGCTGCATAAGATTATAAGAACAAACAAACTTTGATGATGATGTCTTTATACGTTTTTCCCCCTACATCTCTGCAGCAACAAGAAAGAAAAAAAGAGACAAAAATCCACAATTGCTTGTATTCATATTTCATAGGTATGCAAGCAGTGATGGAATTACTGTATACCGTCCTCCATGTTTCATGAGCTATGATCATGTTTGAATTCCGTTGGTGTGGCTTGTAGCAACCAGAAATCACTTTCTTGGGCAAACAGTAAAAGATGATAATATCGAAGTTGTAATGGATGCCTAGTTGTGGTCATACGGTGCATGGGGGTATCCAAAGACTTCTAGACAGAGCAGATTGTATCCAGTTTCCCATAGCAGAAATTTTCTTTGGCCCACGTATGTCAATTAATAACAATTGTAGTAGTTTTGAGTTTTGACTTATGTTTACGATTGTTCTGTTTTTGTCCTTCAGTCTTCAACTAGCTATGTTTATACATACATAAAAGACCTGGGGAAATTATGTGCCTTCAGGCTTCATTAGCATGCTAATATCCAAGCTTCTTTTTTCTCCGCCTATGTATCATATGTGAATTAGGATTTCAGTCTTTCTGTGTTGACTGGAAATGAATCCGAGAATCCTGGAAAGCTAGTCACATACTTGCACAATTTCCAACTCTTTTCCTTGGTGTATGACCATTCCAAAGACCATAATGTTACAACTCTTTGGCTTCTCAATGGCTCTACCCTTGTTCATGACCTTGGTATTCCTCTCATCACCTTGAAGTTGCGAATTCAAGATTGGTGTCCTTTGATTGAATAAACTGGAGCTTGAATAACAATCAAATGTTGGTAAGCGTTCAGGTTTAACAGAGTTATTTTGCTATTGAGATGAGAATTCTCCCTTTAGTAGTAGAGGTGGATAGCTCTGAAGCTGCAAGGTTAGTAATCACCTCTGTAGCAAGTAGCAACATAAATGTTGTCTTCCAAGTAAGGAAATGCGACAAAGTAGCTTGTGGTCTTGCCAAATTCCTATTGTAGTATGTATCTCATGGAGCCAATCTTCATGGATACCAATGTCTGTAACATTTCCGATGGGACTTAAATTGGAAGGACGATTGCAGTGTGTGTGTGGCTGTAGAGTAGTACTAAATGAAGATTCAAGCTATTTAATCAAGACATTGGATGTCTGATGAGGAGACCTATTTCTATATATCATACCCACAATGTTGTCGTTTGTTTGAATGATAAATGACACTGAGATTTCTTTTTTGAAATAGGAGCAAACTCTTGTGCGAGTACATTACGGTTAGTCAATTGGACCACCTTGGTACTTTAACTTTATGCCTGGTTTCAGTGGATCACGAGGACGGAATTCCTCAAGAAAGCCCATGTGTTTTTGTCCTATTAAGAGAAAAAGAAGAAAATAAGAAAAGAAAAGGTGCGAGCGAGAGAGAGAGCAGAGAGATGGGTTTGGAGGCAGTGGGAGATCTAGCGCTACACGTAATCCTGCGCAAGTTAGGAGCTGAAGAGTCGGCGAGAGCAGCCTGCGTGAGCAAGCAACTCAGAGCTTCCGCCTCTGAAGACCCTCTTTGGTCCCATTTCTGTGCCCAGGACCTCCACCTCCACCAGCCCTTGGATCCTCATGGCAACCTTGCTCCTTCTTTCAAGGTCAGGTCCTATTATTTCTTTCTCTGTTTCTTTTTTTCTTTTTTTTGGTGATTTCAATTTCAATTTGATTGTTCAGGCCAGTTATGGTTTGTGGCGGGAATCTTTCAGCATGTACCCATGGTCCCTTGTAAAGCGAGCCAAGAGGTGTTGGGCTAAGATCACAAACTGGCTCTCTCTTCATTTTCCGGAGGCTCACTCTTCCCTCAACAGGGGTGCATCAGAGGCTGACATTCAACACTTGGAGACCCAATTGAAAGTCAAACTTCCTCTCCCTACAAGGATTCTCTATCGTCTTCATGACGGTCAAGATTTACACGATTCTCTACTGGGCCTTATTGGTGGTTACTCTTTTTATAACCACCTCGTCAATGTCTCCTTGTTGCCTTTACATCAAATAGTCTTAGAAACTGAGCATGTCATGCCAAAGCTAGGCTTTTCAGCCACACCAGATTATATTGTTGTGGCTTCTTCTTCTTCTACATATAGCCAAAAGTTGTTTTTCCTCAACTGTACAACTGGCCAGCTCTATGTCGGTACCGCCAACCTTCTGCCTGATGCTGAAATGCTTCCCTGTGTACCGAATGCGTTACTTAATTCAGTTCATGATCACAATGGTGATCAACAACAAGATGGCATGCTTCTTTGGTTGGAAGAACACTGCCGCCGTCTAGAAAATGGAATCATTAGACTCCGTGAACAAGAAGCTATGAGAAGCATCAGTCAGTTTCCAGAGGAATCCCCTCTCTGTTCCACTGCTGTAACAAATGGGGTACAGGTGAGCATTTTTGCTGCTTTGTGTTGTGATATAGTTTCCTTGTGTTTCTTTCATGCCTGGCGGAAGATGGGTATATATGGAAGTCATGTTAGTGATTAATGCATAGTGGAATCAAAAGGTTCACTTCTGTTGCCATGGTAATAACCGGCTCATAGTCTTTATAGCAACTCAGTTTAAGTCATGAAACCCACAGTTTTCCTTAAAATGGCAGATGGTGGTGTCATTTGTTATTAAGTTATACATACCTTAGGCATCAGTTTTAGGTATGACTACCAGGCAAAGCTGGATCCAATCTATTACCTTGCAACATCTCTCCAACTCCAATTACTGGTTCGTATTATATTTTAAACTTGTTAGACATGATATGCTATACTGCCTATACATCACATTTATAGCTCTGTTCTTCAAATTTTTTCAGCTTACAAGGTCTGATTCCTCCAAATAACTTCAGTTTTTTTTTTTTTTTCTTTTTTCCAAATTTATACTGAATGCAATTGCAAAAGCTACTACCATTAACATGTTACTTTTCATCTGAAAATTATCCTCTATGATTTTTAACTCAGGTTCGTTGTTCTTCGGTGTTTGTCCCGGAGTTTTCTAACCTTCAAGATAACACCCAGAGGTACTATTTTTCCTATTCGATCCGCATGTCACTTCTGCCTGAAGGATGTAGCATCAATGGAATGACATTTAACTCTTGCCAACTGCTTTCGAGGCACTGGGTCATTCGTGCTTATGATGTTGTGGTAGCTAATGTTAACGGAGAGGCTGTTATAGGAAAGGTACGGTTTCACCATGTCATTTACGTTTTCTGTGTAATTCTTCCAAAATATTTTAGATTTGACAATCCTACACATTTCCTTTATTCCATATGAGAAATATCATGATCTTCTGAGGGGGTTTTCAGTAGGTCATGCCTTCAAAACATATTTCAAAGGACATCTCCTATTCTTCTGATATCTAGGGAAAATTGCTTATTTTACTGATTGAAATTTTATTACCAACATTTGTTGTTAGAAATTGATAGAGCACGTAGGCCAGTGGACACTTCTCCGATCATGAAAATATGTTTCTCATCCAAAAAAATTGAAAAATAATTTTTTTCCAACATATGTGTAACTTATAATTCCTTTGATAATTTTATGTGTACTTCTTGTTCGTCAGATATTACGAGTTTAGGTTGAATTTGTTAGCTACAGCCTAATGTGTACCAAGCATTTTAGTTTGTGCTGAATTTGGTTAAACTAGGGTTATATGTATGGGTGTAAGTGTTGTTTGGTGGATCAGTAATTGAGTATTCACAACCACAAAAAATTGATCCTGAATATCAAGGATAATTGTGGACTGTCAGCCTAGAGGTTGAGTCCGAGTTCTATATTTAATTATTTACAACTATTACCTTGGTTAGTAATCTATGACAACCGATGCTGTGGTCGTTTATTGTTGGCATGATACATTGTAACAATCTGGAGTTGTCTTTTGTTATCGGCCAAAAGATTATAAGCCCATATTAAAATCCTTTAGATCAGGTGAACCTCAACATGTTAAGTAATTGGGTCAAAAACAATTGTATTAGATATTAATTCCCACTTCAAATAACAATGTTAATGTTCTCAGTGACCAGGAGAACATCAGTAAATCCCTTGGGTGGTGGAAGATAAAGTTTTGATTTTCATGCAATCTTTGGGTGGATGAAGGAACTTTAAGAAATTGTAGGGGCTTTCTAGGCCCATAACTAAAACACAACTGCATTCACCAGATTGAACCAATGGGTTGCAGCTTGGCCTCTAGGTGGCACTATGGCCATCCGTCTCACTAGATTTCAAGGACATCCCTCTATTAAGTATTGTCTTAAATTGGAAAGCTGCAGTGTAGCTATGCATTCTTTTGGCAATGAATATTGTATTTTTTTTACTATGTCTCTTTGAGAATTTAATGTTAAAAATTTAATGTTGGAATTCTGTTAGAAAACCTAAAATGTTTCTTTGAAAAATAAAAATTTAATATTGAAGATCTCGGGATTCTAGTACTTATAGTGCCGAAGTATGAAAAAGAAGAGAATATATTGCTATCAGAATTCTTAACTTCTTTATTTGGTTGCAGTACCCTCTCTTGCGTCCAGGTGAGCAAGAATTTGTATATGAGAGTTGCACACCTCTGCCATCTTCCTCGGGTTCTATAGAAGGTTTTTTCATGTTTGTCCCGGGCAGGTACAGAATCTGTACCCATTTAAATGTTTGTTTTAGTACATATTAGCCTCTTGACACGAACTCCGTGTGTGCCATTTGGTCTTTCATTTTCTCACAAAGAAATGTAAATAGTAAACAAACAATGAATTACAGCAAAAAGAAAAAAAAGTAGATTTTCTAATAATTTTGTTGCCGCTTTTTGTGGTCAATGTCTGTACTTCCTGTTTTACCCTCTTTTGATAAGATTGTTTTCTTCTGCATGTCAATAAACCATGGCATGAATATGAAGCATAAATTCAACCATTTTAAGATGAAGTTCGCTTAATATATAAGTTATGTATGCATATTATACTACTGTTACTTTTCTTCCTAAAAAATTGGTGCAACAAAAAATAATTAAAGAACTAAAAGAATTTTATGGAATCCGAAAGCATCTTGCCATTACATTGGACCAAGGTGTTCTTGGGAACAGTTTTCTTCTGTTTGCATTATACTGGGGAATAAGAATTTTGTTTATTTATTTATTCATTTTTTATTTTGGGGTCTTTCTCTCCGTCTCTCAGTTTTGACGCAAGGTTTTGCTCACAAATCAAGTATGTGGAAAAGAAAAGTCCACCAACAGTTTAGAAGGTTTTGATGACTGATGTCTTCGTTAGAATGAGCTTAACAGCAATGTAGCAAGATTAGGTTTAGTCCGAAATCTGTGTCATTAATTTGGGCTACAGAGGCAGATTCTATCATATCAAAGTAGTGATGTTTGAGAATGTTCTACATGGCAGATTATTACATGATGATGATCCTTGTCCATCAAACTTCCTTGCAACAAATATAGACTAGCTCATTCCCTGTCCATTTGTTGAAAGGCTTTACTGAACTGAAATTGCTCATTCTGTTTGTTTCATTAGGTTGGTGGACCCAAAAGGCAGCGGATTTAGAGTTCTGGCTGCACGCTCTCCCCTCCAGCTGCCAGACTACATCTTCTGATAATCAGGGTGCTGGCTTCACGTGCTTTAGTGGGAACTTGATCACAATGATTGTAAAATAGTGATGTATTTATGCTTTTGTATTTACTGTTAAATGTTATAGTGAAAATTCTCTCTGATGACTTGTACCTTCTGGGCATTTTGGCTAAGTTGAAGCCTATTATCTATTATCGGTTTCAGCACCGAGTACTGGAGGTTTTCTTATCCTTTTTTTTTTTTTTTTTTTTCCTCTGTCAACTACTGATTACGTTTAGAGGTGTTTAAGCGGACATAATTGATTTTCCTAATGTGAGATCTGTAGCATTGTCCTACTTTAGTTTCATTTGGTCCTAAATAATTCAAACCTCCGAGACTGTTCCTTGACTTCCTTCTGTTAGGAAAATAAAGTCATAAGTATCGTCTTGGTTATGACCAGGAAGTATAACCCAGGCGAAGTGAAGTCCATATTTAGAAGGTAGGTTATTTTATTCTACTTCCCAGGTAAACTCAGCTTCGTAGTCGTCGTGTTTCTACACTGAATGATTGTTCCTTTTGCAATTCAGTAAAACTTCTCATTCAGTGCCTACTGATATGAGCACAAAGTGCTATGTTTTTAATGTGTTTCCTACCCTATTTGACCATGTTATTTCCTTAATAATACCATTTCTGACATGTTTTGTGATTGTAGAGGGACAAAGAGCTTAATTGAGAAAAGAAGACCCAAGTCCAATGATGGAAGAGAAAAAATGCAGAAAGCCCAAAAGAAGGCCCAAGTAGTCCAAGGAAAGAAGGCCCAAGTCCAAAAAGGAAGGAGAAAAGTCAAACATTTCAGCTAGTCCCACATCATTTTTGAAGAGAAGTTCCACCAAGGTTTCCTTTATATAAAGACAACCTTGGGTACTTCTAAGAGCATCATTCATTCATATTAAAAACCAGAGGGATAAGAGAGCAGCAGCAGCCTCTCCCTCTCCTTAGTCAAGCTTCTTCCTCCTTTGTTAAGCCTGGAAGGACTTCTCCATCAAGGCAGCAACGTTGGAGACTTCAAGCATTGAAGGGAAGCTTCATTTTGATGTCAACAAGCTTCCTTGGAGACTTGATAAAGTGTAAACATTACATTTACTTTGTTTTGATTTTCTTTACAAATTTATAGGTATGTTTCCTGTGCTAAACTTAGAAATTGGAAGCATGTTTTGCTTGTTCTTGTATTCAATAGATTCAAAATTTTATAAAACATATTGATGTTTCGTTAATGATTTTCTGGCGATCCGATCTTGTGAATTTAATGATTGAAAGTTTGCGTTTTTGTTTAAATTAAAGAGTTAGAATGCATGCTAGCTATTGCCATGATTCATGCTAAGCTTCTTCAAGTAAGTATGTTTCTTTAAGTGGTGGAAACTATGTAATAATAGTTGAAAACGTAAACTACAGCAAATGCATGTTACGACTTCTCGGATGCGCGTTGTTGTTCAATCTCAATTCTATAATTCTTATGATTCATGTTTATTGTGGACAAGTACTCTTCAGTATTGAATGCAGCAATTTACATGAAATAATCTAAGTTCTAGACTTCTCTATGCTTAGGTGATAAAGTAAGTAGAATTAAAGGAATGCATATCCTCTTCAGGCTTGTGTTCTGAGATTGTTTCTCTTGTTAAGAACTTGCATGATAATCGGATTGCTGGAATGAGACTGATCTTGATGTGTGGTAGAATTCGAGTTTATCTCTGTTTGCGATGTTGAATGAATCGATCACTTGTACATATCTTATTTTCTGTTTTTAGGAACATAGAACAAACCTTCAAAATCCCCCCTGTTTACCTTGTACCATATGTATATTTGTAAATGAATGCTTGTAAATACTTATAGTTGCTGACTATTTAATGTAATCGTGACTGCAAGAGTGCCCTTTAAGTCCCCGGATTGATCGAACCCTATTTGCCAATACTATATTCTGATAAGAAAAGGGTTCTTAATTGTCGCACGCCCGGTAACGAGCACGTCAGCTACTAATATCTTGAAAGTTCTGACCAACTTTGCCGGAGCTCTGGCCAACAGGTAAACTGTCACAAGCATGTCATCTATTTTTCATCTAATCTTCACTTGTATATTAAAGATCTATTTCATGTTGTCTAGGAATTACTCATAGACCTAATGATTATTGTTAAATATTTGGGAGTGTTTGATATAATCTTTTCGAAAGATCTTATTAATACTTCTGAGCTCATTCTCAAATTCATAAGCTTGCTGGATGAAAATCTAATACCGTTTCATGAGGAGGTAAACTTACTCCCTTTTCTTTTTTTTCCAAATTTAAGATGGATAGTTCCATTGATTATCCTCGGCCAGAAGGCTCATACATCAGATGTCGCTTGTTCCGATAAACTCATGGGTACCAAGTCTTACAAAAAATAAAAGATAAGTAGCCCTCCCTGTAAATAAGCACAAATCGAACCTACTACAAATGATTTCCAACTACCACAACCTAATTCCCTTATGAAGGATATACTAGTCGCCTAAGACCTCAATTGGTGTACAACTACATATAACCAGGAAATAAAATCGAGATAATTTTCCATCAAATCCCTTGGTTAGGAAACAAGAACTAAACTACCTAGCTCCCTCACAAGCCTCGGGATTGTCAAATGAGGTGGAGTAACCAAGTCTAAGAGACCCATCTTTCCTCTTGTTAGCATCACCTCGTCAGGAGGTCTGCCTCCCTAATTGGACATCGTTGACGAAGGAATATGATGAGCAAACTTCAATTGATTATGGATAGCGTTGTTATGATAGATGACTGTACTAGTAGACGTCGATGTTGGGTAACGACGATAAAGTAACATTAGATCGTATGGTCAGAAAATCTGAAAAGCGTCTTTGGGTCGCGTTGCGGGTACGCCTGTCGCCTGGAGTCAATGAGATTGACTAGAGCTACTGGGATCGGTTGGACCGCTAGGATGGCGACTAAGGCCGTTGGGATGGTGGCTAGAGCCATTGGGATGGTGGCGAACACCGGTGAGGAGGGCTTGTGCGGCTAGGGTTTTGGGAGAGACGAGGGGAGGCTAGCGCAAAACTTTAAGGAATGCTAGAATGTACAGTTTTATGGAAATTTCTCTAGTGGAGGTAAACTTACACTTATTCATTCTAATATGTGAGAAACCGTAGGACCATGTCAGCATGACAATTGGTTCTCCTTACCGATAAGAATTTGACACATATGTTATTATTTAATCTAATCGAAATCAAATTGTTTAATCACCTTCTGGTGTCTCTAATCCAGAAAATATAAAATGAAAATAAAAATAATATATTGCCACGTGGCGCAGACGGATTGGGTAGATGATGCAACGGAGAAAAGCCCGAGTTAAATAGAGCGTGTGAAGTGTGAAAGAGTAGAAAAAGAAAAGACACAAGAGCAGAAGCACGTGGGGTCACGTGATAGACCTTGTTTTCTGGATTTCGGATCTCTTGGCCGGAGTTCTTGTCTCCTGAATCGACGGTACGTTGAATTCCAGATCTGCTCTTCTCTCTGTTATTTTCTTTTGAAATAGTAATTAAATAATGATGCATACAGGGAGAGAAGACTGAAGCTTCGCTTCGCGTTCGCCCATCGATTTTGCTTCAGGTTTCGATTGATTTTCTTAATTTCGTATGTGCGATTATTCTTCAGGTTTCGTAGTTGTTGCTTGGTTTATTTGATAGTAGAATTATCTATTCATGTTACGAGTACGAGTTTGAATAAGTAACTTTGGTCTGGATACAGAAATGTACAATAATGTGGGAGCCCAGCCTGGTGTGCCGAGACCACCTGCAAATCCCCAGCCCAATCCCTTCGGAAATACCTTCTATGGCGCTGGTTCAGGACTTATCCGAGGTGGATTGGGTGCCTATGGAGAGAAAATTCTAGGATCAAGCTCTGACTATGTACAAAGCAATGTAAGTAGGCTCTTTACAATTTCAGTTAACTGTTCACTGCCTGTTTCGGTTCAACTTACTTGATCCATGATCTTGAAATACTTCTCACGCTTTTATTCTGCATGGTGTCATAATAATACGGGATGGGATTAACAATTATGTACGGTCCCTAATGCATTTTGTTTGACTTCTCTTTTTGTTACTATGAAGAGGGAATATGTCTACACGCTTAGTAATATATTGAATGATACTTCCATCCATTATTGGATGATCGCTTTTGAACCAATTTGATTTGGTGTATTTATTTTCATTATTCATGCTTCGCAACCCTTATTTAGCAAAAGCTTGATAGTTCATGTTTAACTAGGTTGGTAACCTGATGCCCAATTTGTAAAACGCGTTCAACAATAGTATATTATGAATGCTATTTAATCAAATTTTATGAATGACTAAAATTAACGTTACTAAACCTTAGTTCTTAAATGTTACAAAAGCTCTTCTTATGCTGCAAGTTTGTTATTTTCTTTAAAGTGATTCACCCTGATTCTGATATCTTCTGCTTAAATGAGCAGATTAGTAGATATTTCTCTGATCCTCAGTATTACTTCCAAGTGAATGATCAGTATGTGAGGAACAAATTGAAGGTTGTTCTATTTCCATTTCTGCACAGGGTAAGAGCTAACCACATCTTGTTTTTTTATTGTTGAGTTATATTCATGCCTTAGAATTCACTGCTTCACACCCATCCGCAACCCTTTTGTTTCAGGGTCATTGGACACGGATAACTGAGCCAGTAGGAGGCAGACTTTCTTATAAACCCCCAATATATGATATCAATGCACCTGACCTATACATCCCCTTTATGGCATTTGGTACCTATGTGGTTTTAGCTGGCTTCTCATTGGGTCGTCATGGGAAGTAAGTCTTTTGAAAATACTACTTGTACTATCCTCTTACAATCTAGTTGGTTCCGTGATGATAATTCATTAGTTGGGAATGAACATCAGTATTCCTCTCTCAGTAGATATGCTGTAATTATTTCCCCTTTGCTGATGATGCTTCTACCATTACTCTGTACTTTTTATCTCTGGTCTCCCTACATGAACATATATGAGATAAATAAGTGAAAATCTATTTTGACGTGTATTTATTGCTTTAGTGTAGTTGGCTCTGCCTAACCCCTTGAAAATTGTCAAATCGCCACTGAGCTATATATAATTACTATTTTATAACATTATTTTTTGGTATTGAAATGAAAAATGTAAAAATTAGAAATCTTTAAATTGATTTCATTTGCTGAATGTTTTTGGGCCTGGTGCAACTCAGCTCCTAGATATATTTTACATCAAAACTTGCGGGTAAAATCTAAACAGTATCTTTTATTAAGGTCCAAAATAATAGCTTTCAAAATATTAGATGGTGTTCAAGCTTCAAAAAAGTCACTTGCTACGCCCTTTGACTTAAACTGTCAGTTGTATATCACTTGGGAAATTAGCAGGTCTATTGAAAAGAGAACCAAACATCCCTTTTACCGGTATTTGGTGTACTGATAAAGACGACTAGTTGATGCACTGTGCTTTACTAAATGAAGATGCTGTAGATGAATTAAATGAAGATGCTTGCATTCGGATTTTAATACTCATAATTTCTTGAATTGTTTTTCCTTTGTACCAGGTTCAGCCCTGAAGCTTTAAACTGGTTATTCATCAAGGGATTGCTTGGCTGGCTTGTGCAAGTTATAATCCTGAAAGTCACGTTGTTTTTATTGGGTAGTGGTGAGGCACCCTTGCTAGACCTAGTGGCATATGCTGGGTATACTTTCACAGGGTTGTGCTTGGCTGTGCTTGGACGGATTATGTGGAATTACTCGTACTATTTTTTGATGCTTTGGACCTGTGTATGCATGGGAGTGTTCTTAGTGAAGACTATGAAGAGAGTCCTCTTTGCAGAAGTGAGGAGTTATGATTCAAGCAAGCACCATTATCTCCTGCTCTTCATTGCTGTGGCTCAGTTCCCGGTATTTACTTGGCTCGGTAACGTGAGTGTTAATTGGCTGATATAAGACACTGCTTTTGTATCAAGAAAGAATTGTTTATAGCAGTTTCTGAAACATTGTATACAATTGTCTTTGTATTCGTTTCAAGCGATGATGACTTTTGCGTTCCCAGGTTTATCAGTTGTAGTTTTTGAGTGTTTTTATTGCTGGGGATTCTTAAGGAATTGTCATGTGTACTGGCATTCTGGGTAAGAGGGGAAATTCATTACTGCAGGATAAAGCATTCCAGTGGTTTCCAATTTTCAGAAAAATCATTACTAATTATTATTTAGTTTACTGGAAGTTTAAACCTTTGACTCCTTCATGGGTGATCAAGGTGTATTCGAGCTGTCTAGGAATGAATTCTCAGATTTCCAAAGTAATATTATCTAAAGGAACACAAATGCAAACTCTGTTGCCTGGCGTTGGCGTCTGGTCTTACCCACTGGTGTTTGGCCGTCCAATACACTCTTCTACTTTCCTTTGGCCGCCTTCGCACAATGGAACATTGTCCGGACACCGCAGGCAGTTGAATGAAAGACTGCCCCGGATTCTCTGCGCTGCTTGAGCAAATTGCGCTGGAAGCTTTCCTAGCAAAAAGTTGTGATCCAAGTATAGTGCACTCCAGTCTCCAACTCTTGATGCGTATGCGTCGGGTATTTTACCAAAAAACTGGTTGTAGGAAAGGTTGATTGTTGTTAGATTCTGCAGAGTTACCAAATTCACAGGCAAATGGCCTCGCAGTTGATTTCCTTTTGCATCGAGCACCTGAAGCTCCTCTTGTCCAAAAGATCTCACTATCTCCAATCTTGTGAAGTGGTTATTTGAGAGATTGAGTTGATTGACCTTGGGTAAAGTAAAAAATTCTTTAGTGATGGCACCTGAAAGTCTGTTGCCGCTCACATCGAGCACTCTGAGGTTACTGAGTTTGTTTAGAGGTGTAAGATGGCCTAAAAACAGATTTCGGCTCAGAATCAGTGTTCTCAAGCTTACTGGAAAATTTGGGAGATTTCCATGGAGCTGGTTTCTGCTGAGATCTAAGGTCTTGAGCTGCCATAACCCCGAGAGGTCTGGGACTCTGCCAGTGAAGCCATTGTTGGACAAGCTTAAGAATGTCAAGCCTCGGAGTCCACCTATGCTGGGATGAATTGTTCCAGAGAGCTCATTGAACGAAATGTCTAGAGACTCTAGCTTCTTGAGTGTGTTCAATCCCAGGGGAATGGTGCCGGTGAAGAAATTGTTGGACAGTGAGAGCGTAGTGAGCTTCTTTAGATTGGAAATGGACCTGGGTATTGGTCCTCGAAAGTTGTTTTTTCTGAGGTTGATGAAGGTGAGCTCGGTTAGGTTACCAACTGCTGATGTTAGGAAACCCTGATAGCCTGCACCATCCAGATCAATGGCAGTTATTCTGTTTGGGGATTTGTCTAGAGGGAAACTGCATAAGATTCCGAGGAACTGCCCGCCTGTAGTTTCGCATGGATCGAGTTTGAAGTCCCAGCTACTGAGATAGGAATTTGGGGGGATGGCGTTGGGATCTATGCTACGCTTCACCACACGAAGAACTTGAATATCGGATTCCAGGGTTAGCGAACTAGTAAACAATGGAGTGGAACATAATGTGAAATACACCAGACAAAACAGAGGCATTAACTTGCCCATGACTTCCTGATGTGAGAGGGAGGGAGGCACTGAGTTAGCTCACACTTCTCTTGTTGGTTTGCTTGGTTTCCCAAATGCTCCATCTTTATAATTACTTTCTAGGTATTCGCCATGGCAAGAAAGCTTTGGATGAGAAATGAGTTTCTTGTTAATTCAAATGGTCATGCCAAGATAATTGGTCACTTACAGCCTTTACTTGTGTCTTTCTACATCCGACCTAATCTTTAGCTTATTCCAACCATCTTGGTGTAGACCAAGAGCGCTCTTCCCTTGTCCCATCAAACTAAAGATTCAATTTTACTTTGAATAATTTAAATAAAGCCTGCTACAAAGACAATTTGTAAGTAAATATGTGAGAAACAGATGGTAAAGCTAAAAAAGTGCTAAAACATACATTTTCACCTTCTATACATTCGAGTAAAATAATTAGATAGAAACATAAGTTTCCTATGAAGCAGCTGACCTGAAATTTAAGCATCAATCACGACTGTCACTTGGTATTTCATAACAGGCATGTGCCTCTCTCATTATATGTCTTACTGCCAAGCACGCAAGATTACATATAAATGGATCCAGTAAAACAAAGCACAGAAAGGGAAAGCAAGTCCCCTAAAGTAGAAAATTTACTACCTCAAGATCTTAAAATCATGAACTGCATATGGTAAATTCTTTCATACATACATCAATACATATTAGTATGTATTCACTCAAAGTATAAACATGCATAATTCATCAACCTATCAACTAACACATCCAGTTGATACATGTCTAAAATATGCCAAGATCAGGAACAGTGAAATGCTCATCATCATCATCCGGGATTTCAATCCTAGGCTTCTTGTAGGGACTGTTTGATTTCGGGGGTCTATATGATGTATAGTTGCTAGATTGTGATACTGGAAGCTGAGGTACTTCAGCTGCTGCCAAAGCCTCCTGAGGAAACTGCTCACCAAAAAGACCCATATCTGCCATCCATTCAAGCTCTCCAAACTCAAGCGACTCTTTCTGCGAAGAACACACACGAGACTCTTAGTTTAGTGAAGAATACCAAAGAACAGACTCTTTCTGCCAAGGAATACCAACACTTGCATGAATTATTATACATTCCATGATCAGATAGGAACCAAAGAACAGCCCGGAATGAGGTACTACCTTGTTTACAACATATATGAATTAATAATACCCGGAATACCAACACAATCAAGTTCAAAGATGAATCACCACTCCATAAATGACAACAATTGAAAACATGGAAACAGAAGTACTCAAGACCATAATATGTAAATCTGAATTCTTTTTAGAAATGTCAGTAGCATATGCAAGTGAGTTCACTTTTCCAAATATGTCAAGACATTGTATCTTGATCTATCATTTGAACTGGGTACTAGCTAGTGTTATTTAACTTGCAACATCTCATTTCATTTCAATGAACTGGGTACTAGGCTACTAGCTAGCTAGTGTTATTTAACTTGGACAGTAGGTACCTAGTATGAAACAAACTACGAACCTTGTCAGAAGATTCGAAATCTGATAACTGGAGCAAGTCATCAACCGCCCAAGGAGGCGAGAATAGAGAATTAGGCAGTTTGGTTGAAACTAGGTGTGAAGTAGTTTGATTGGGTGGGTCTAAGCTACATGTTTGAGCGTCCTTGTTATTACAGGCGGAGCTCAAAGCAACGCGGATTCCGGTGGCGAGGAACCTCTGGTGGTTGGCAGAGAGGGTATTTCCTGAATGAATTGATTCATCACAGTCCTGACAAAACAGGGCTCTGTCTTCAACGCAGAAGATAAAAGCAGCCTTATCCTGCAGTAGCACCCGGCCAGTATTAATAAACAACAACATATAATTGAGAGAGAGAGAGAGAGAGAGACCCAGACCAGTGGATTAGTGGAAGCAAGTAAAACAAGAGATCGATCTTACTTGGCATATATCACATCTAGGGAGCTTGTTGGAGAGAGATTCAAGAACAAGCCTCTGATGCTTGCTGGCGAGTTTGTTTGCTGCGTGCACTTCCACATCGCATTTGGCACAGAGGGCCGCCTCGTCAGCGCAACAGATCACCGTCGCCGGAGCTTTCTCACACACATCGCACTGAATTTTCATGGCCGCCGGCAAAAGCTGAGGATGATGATGATGATGATAAGGGTTTGGATCTGCGTATCCAAACCAAGAGAAATAGAATTTTGACTAGAGAAACATGTGGTGCTGCTGGTGCTGCTGGGGTCCACCAGGTTCCTACGTCTATTCTTGTGGCTGTAGAGCTCCTCCGAGTCTGCATGGCTCTCTCTGCATGTAATATATTTTTCCTTTTTATTATTATTTACTGCCCACGGCCACATCCTATGCCACTTATTTTGTTTTGGAACGTCTGTTTCCACTTCACAAGTTACTTCCCTTGTCCCACGTACCGTTGATTTATTGAAATATCAATATACTGTAAAATTACAGCAAAACACAATAAGTTATTACAAATTTCAAAAAAAAAAAAATTCTTTTTTTTATCTATTGTTTTGGATGAACACGTCCTTCGTAAATATAATCTATCATATTTGGTCGTTTTATGAAGTCGGAAGAATCTAGCATTCAACCTGAAAATGAAATGAACTGTTTGTATTTCTCTTTTTTTTTTCTTCTATTTATTTATTTATTGATGTTTCGAGGTACTCATTATTTCTCATGTCGACTTTGAATATACATTTACATGTTTAGTCGCTCACTTATATAGTTATATTCCATTTGCTTTTCTTTCATTGGCGTTGAAGGTTTTTCCAAGTAGTGGTCGTTTGAAGGATTTCCAAATCCAAATCAATTTTACACTAACTAACTGAAACCAATTAAACATTCAAAAATGTAAGCAGACCATAAGACCATTAACTAAGCACGATCAGCACCATCAATGCCGATTCTATAGCGGTCCAAAATCTTACAAAAAATAACACGTTCAATTACGTGTAATAATTACTTGGGTACAATAGAAGTATAGAAGTCTAAAAATATATGTAGGATGAGAAGAAAATGTAGGGTGAACAAAGTAGAATTGAGAAAATGGTATTTTAGGTATTTGTAAATGGATGAACAATTTAGACTTACAATCAAAAATATATAAATAGGGTGTGAAGAGAATGTGAGATGAATAAAATAGTTTGTGGGGTGGCAATAGATGCACTTTTTTGTTGTTGTTGCTGCTGCTTTGACTCGGAAAAACTAAATTTTTTGAGCAACTACACTAATGGGTAGCATACTCAATGTTATAACCTAGCAACATTAGGATTAGGTTTCCCTTTATGGGAAGAAAGTTGATGGGATTTTGTCTTTGTTGGTACATGGATTTCTCTCAACCAGATTCTGCCAAGTATGGGAATGTTTTCATTACCTTGGAAGTCTGCAAGAGAACAGCGAGTCAGAAGGGCGCCCGTACAAATTTGGGCGCTACCTCTCCAACGCTTAATTTAGGATCTGTAGCGAAAGCAAATGGAATCTAGTTGAGACTAGAGGTAGCAAATACCTAAGCAAGTGATCCAAGGATCTCTTTTAAAGGCGGAAAAGCGCGCTTAAGAGCTAACAGCTGGAGCGTGCTCGTTAAAGAAGGTTCCCGCATGTGTGTTCACGTGCGCGGCTTAAGAGCGCACCAGTATAGCTCGTTAGTGAAACTCAAGCATGCAGACATATTCAGCAGTGGTTCCACCAACATTCTTGTTCTCTATCATTGATTTTTAGTGGTGACATTCAAGTCGTTTGTATTGCTACGATTTTGTTTCTCTAATTTTAGTGTTTCTTCTTTCTAGTAGGTTAACTTGTTTTACCCACGTCACTAACAATCTATTTTGATAAAAATCTATATGCTAGCTAGATTTATTATTCACTAGATTCTGGTAGTTGCATATATTTCATTCAAGTACTTGCATCAGCTAGCTAGCAAATTTATTCACAAAGAGCAAACAGTAGGCGTGGTACAATTGAAGATGTTCAGTGTTCCACGGTCGCTTTAGGACCCTGGCTTGTGCATCTTGGATGTAGAATGTGCCCGGACTGGGTTTTTTGACAATTTGGTATGGACCTTCCCGTGGTGGGTCCATGGGATGGGGAATCACTTGCTTGATCTCCTAGTCCCACAATTTGAAGTGCCAAGTGCGCGCTTGATCTCCCAGTCCCACAATTTGAAGTGCCAAGTGCGCACACATTTGTTACAGAACTGGGCGACCCTTTTGTTTTTCTCGATATTTCTGATGCATGGGGAACGAGCTGTTGTCGCTCCTCAGGAAGGTCTTGGTCGAGGTTGAGGCCATCTTCATTCGTTTCAGGATCGTAGCCTTCAACCTTTGGGCTCGGTCCAGTAAGCTCGACTAGAAAAACAACCTCAACTTGAAACATCATGGTAAATGAAGATTCACAGTTTGCTTTTATGGACATTGTTCAAATGACTCATATGATTTTTGTCAGGACCTACCCCGAATTTCACCCCGAAATCCGAGGTAAGTCCTGCGGGGACCACCTCTAAGGAAAATTTACCGATAAACAAACATCCCTTGAAAATGTACAACCCTAACCTAGAAAACTAAAGTGTTACTTTCTTAAATAAATTTGAGCATCCTCCAAATCAACCCACAATTATACGAAAGTGAGTAAATAATTACAAACTTCGTATATTCTAAAATACAACAAAAGTCTAAGCACATCACCAGAAACATTAAACGATAAATCTCAAAGAGTATTCAGAGCTACTATACACTAGAGGAGCAGGAAAATACTCTAGTAGGTTAAACAAGTAACCTACTGGTGAAATGTGGCTGAGAAATGAGTAACTATGCCTCGTCGTCTCCTACTCGTACTAACTCGAACTCTGCAGACTGGACATTTTTAAAACGAAGAGCCCAGGGGAAAAACATTCGCAATAATTAGAGTGAGTGGACAAAAATAAATAAATAAAATATTTATTAACATTTATGCTTTCCCAATTTAATTTCCAAGAAAACGAATGCATGTCTTAAACGATAATTCTCTTATCGTTAAAAATATCGAGCCTCTACTGCTCAAAACTATATATAACAAAATACAGCCTCTCAGGCTAAAATATATACATGTATATATTTACACTCGCCCATACTCCCTATATAAATTAATAATAATCTATATAGGGCTACTACGCTCGCGTCCAACACTCACGTCACGCCTTAATGCGGTGATATACTACACCATTAAGGTGGACAGACGAGTGTATAAATATGTGTCCATACCCCTTATATGAATTAAACACTCATATAAGGCTACTACGCTTGCGTCCAACGCTCACGTCACACCATAATGCACTTATATACTATGTCATTAAGGTGGACAGACACATATCGGTAGCTAGCATTTATATACATACTCTCCTTAAAAATATATTATAATAACTCACCACAATGAGTAAAATCGTCAAATAAAAATGACGTCAAATAGTCCAACCAAATAAACAATTGCATGCATATTATTAAAATCAAAAGTCCACTCACAAATTAGGCCTAAGCCTGAAGTCGATCTGAAGCCTCTTCTGCTTGAGCTTCCTCACGTCCTGATCCAAGAACATAATTAAATCCTCAACTATAAACCAACGCTTAAATACAAATAAGTAAAATTAAATGTGGCCTTATCTACTCTCATTCTTGCCCAACTTTGCAAATCCTAAATTGATATCGTCCAAACTTCACCACAAATATCGGCGGCCTTAAATCTACCTTTTACGGCCGATACAACAATAATCTAACGGCCGGATTCTATCCAAATTAACTGTCAAAATACCAAACTTCGAAAAATCCCAAACCTATCCAAAATTTCTCCAAAAATTCCTAAATTCACATCATTAACATCCCCTTAATATTCTACATCAAAAACTACAAAATTTCTCAAAACAGCGGCGGCGCCGCCGGCCGACTCTGGCGACCTGCAAAAGCTACCAAATTTTAACAGCATCTTCCTCTCAATCTCCTCTAAAACTTTCCTAACTAGCACAAACACCAATTCCAAGCCTAACTATGTCAATCGAACGAAAACACCTAATAAGCCCTAGAATTTCCTTTGCCGATTTCTCCTTACCTAGCTCAAGAGGGAGGGAGTCCTTTGGAGGGATGAACGCATGGGAGAAGAGCTTTCCAACGAGCTGAGCAGCTCCGGCTATGGTGGCCGGAGGAGGGAGTTCCAGCGAAAGTGTAACCACGGTAGCCGTGGCTTTCGGGCTCGGCTGCTCCTTCACGGCGGCGTTAGGGGCTCGGCCACCAGCCCAGAAAGGAAGGGGAGGTGGCGGGGGTCCGAACGGGACCGGTCTGGCGGTCGGTGGTGGCCGGACGGCGGTGGTGAAAATCCGGCAGCGGGAGAGGGAGAATCGGGAGGGAGGAGAGAGAAAAGAGAGAGGGAAAATAATGGGCTTTGACCACACGGCCCGGTCCAACTTAAACATCAACCAAAATCATAACCCAACTCTAAAATTTAACACCTCAAAATAATACCCTAATAAAACTTACATTTTTAATTGATAACTTTTCCATGCTAACTCCGATTTTAACGCATAGCATGTCTACGAACTCGTGACAACATCCTCTACGACTTTCATGAAGAAAGTTTTCCCAAATTTCATACGGAAGAAAAAGTTAACTTTGGAGTCTTAAATAGTAAACGGTTACTTAAAACTGTAAAAGACTAAAAATAATACCAAAGTAAATAACCGTAGAATAACTTAAGAACCGGGGCGTGACAATTTTAGGGAGCTAGCTTCTTTTTAAGCAGCTTTTTGATTATCTTGTTTAATGTTTCCACTTGACAGTTTCAATGTGGTAAATAAGAGAACATCATACGAGTTCCTTGGTGCTCAGCGAAGCTAATTACCTCTTTGTTATTGAATTGTGCACCATTATCAGTGACAATTACATATGGAACGCCATAATGGCAGAAGAGGCTCTTCCAAAAGAGGTTCATGACTTTTGTGGTTATGATAGCCGTGAGCGCCTCAAATTTTATCCATTTAGAGGAGTACTCGACGAGGACAAAGATGTATATTGTTCTTTTGCACTCAAGGAGTTTGCATATGATGTCAATTGTCAAGTACCCACATTGCAAAGGAGCAACGAAACTGCATAAAGGCTCCACTAGAGGGTGGCGCTCATTTGCAAAAGCTTTGAATTTGTCACATTTTTCAACCACTTCTCTGCAATCTGCCCACATTGTTGGCTAGAAGTATAATACTCGAAATGTTTGTATGCAAGCGATCGGCGGCCAGAGTGATTGCCACAAGCCCTCGAGTGTATCTCATCGAGAACATGTTTGCCTTGAGCGAGAATAAGCATTTGAGTTCAGGTTCAATGATAGATTGAGTTGAGTTGTCCATCGTAAGCTGTAGCCAGCGGCTTGGTTGATCAATCACTTAGCCTTTGTTTTACCATGGAGTTTATAGTTGACGATGGGATCCATCCAGCTTCGCTCTCGATCGATGGCAAAGATTTCCTACAACGTTTGTGTGATGCTTGGCTTATCCAAGATTTCAACATGAGTGTCCGCAAGGCTCGTGTGCGGTTGGGCGGTCGTCAACCGCGAGCATAGTCTGTAATTATGAATTCCAAATTTCGCAATTTTAATTTCAATTTTGTAGGCAGCTTGGAGCCTCTAGAGTAATGATTACTTGAGAACGTTTTTGCGTGTCTTGGTAAGTTTGGACTTGAACTAAGTGACACTAGAGAGATGCTTGATGCGGGAGTTTGATAGTCTCTTGATAACATGTACGTAAGCGCACCTATCAGATTGCCCATGCCCTTGCTAGAAGAACCTTGCCATGAGGGTGCAAACTAAGTATTGCCATGTGGTTGGTTCTGCTTGGCTTCAAGATGTAATTGAAAGTAGTCGATGGAACTAGAAATGGGGTTCTCTGCTGAGAAATATACCCAATAGATGTATTCCTATCTGATTCAATAAAATCGATCTTCAATCAAAACTTAATTAATCTAATTACTTCGCATATTAAATCGCAAATTGGATATTTTTTTTTTAATTGGATTAATTAATCTAATTGCCTTTATCGGACATCCATCAACTCTAGTACCCAAGTTAAACACCCAACAAAAATAGCTTGTGTGACCAATTGTTCCAACTTAAGCATCTATTAAGTGTTTGATTTATCTTCTGAAGAATTCTTATATAGGACACTCGCACCACGTCACTTGTGTGACCGCTCAATGAAAAGTTGACACGCACGATTTTTTTTTTTCCAGGCTGGCACTGCTGGACAACGCACCAAAATTTAAAACTTCAGTCAAAATTTCAATTATGCCGCCTAGAGTTTTAAATGAATCAGGATTTCTAAGAGCATCTCCAACAACTTCCTCAAAATTTCTCTAAAATGGGGAATCAAAAGTCAAAATCTCCGAAAAAAAAAATTTGCTCTAACTCCAACAACTTCTCCATTTTGGAGATTTTAACATTTATTACTACAATTAAATATTCTACATCATTTTAAATTATAATAAAAAAAAAACATATGCTATATCTTATTATAAGGGGCGGATCTGTTGCATACAAGAATATAATCAAAATTATAAATAGAATATTATCCATTAAGTCTAATAACAACTAACAGTTGAGATTAGTCATAAAACTAAATCTTTTTTTTTCTTTAATATTCAATTTATGAAATCTATCTAAATTAAAATTGATGATTACTATTCTCCATTTGGAATATAATTAAGAGAAAATAATTGTTTCCTATTGAAACTCATTTACTAGAGAGGAAAGAAAACAAATTAAGTCTCAAATATCACGTTAAAAAATTAACTATAGTCGAAAGTGTCATCTAGTGCACTTTAGACGTACTTATTTCAGCTTTTTGTTTTTTTTTTTATAGCAAAAGATTTTTGTTGTTCATAACATAAGATGATCTGAGTACTTCCAAACATAATTTGATCATAAGTTTTCCAACGTGTTATGACATACATCATCTTATAATTTTTTTTTTCTTTGAAGAAGAAGAGGTAGATGATGATGGTACTCTCTAGTAAATGAGTTTCATCTGATATTTATTTTTTTCCTTTTTTATCTAGTAAATGGGTTTCAATAGAAACCATGAACTTCTTGTTAATTGTATTCTAAAATGAGAGTAGGTAGTCATCAATATTTTCATTATGTTTTTAATAGATAGATTTCCTGAATTGATTTAAATAAAATGAAAAGAAAAGAAAAAAGATTTAGTTTTATGTTTGACTCAATAATATATTTTATATTTTTTTTCTTCTCATTGGAGCATGTGAGGAATTTATGACAATGCTAATTTCGATAATTTGGGGAAAGAAGACTTTGCCCCAAATTTTGGGAATGATTGCTTCTTTTTCTTCTCTTTCCCTATTTTGGAGAATTGGATGAAGAAACAGTTGGACCTAAAAACAGCTCTATATTCCCCAAAATTGATGGAGATGCTCTATATTCTCAGCCTATTCATATCTATCCAAATGCTCACCGTCTCTTTCATCGCCTCTGCCATCACCGCCTCTGCTGCTTCCTTCCCTAGTTCCTCAACACACATTCTACCTTACCTATGAGAATGAACTCGGGAATGATTGAGACTCGAGAAAGTTTGAATTTGGTGGCTCTGGGAAGAGAAGATGAGGAATTGAGTGGGAGAAAAGAGACATGTTTCATCTTCCTAGATTACTTCTCCTAGAAATTTTGATTCATTTAAAACTTTGGGCGGCATAATTGAAATTTTGACTAAAATTTTAAATATTAGAGCGTTTTCTAGCGCTGATAGGCCACCAGCCTAGAAAAGAAAATTGTGCGTGTCAACTTTTCATTGGGCGGTCGCACAAGTGACGTGGTGCGAGTGCCCGAGTAATGGATTCAAATTTGTCAACCACATTTTACTTGACCACCCAAATGACCACCATACATCTAGATTGGTGACACATGCTCATTTTTTTTATCAACAATAAAGTAAAAGAATTTGAAGAGACATGTGTCACCAGTTTAGATAATGATAATTAGGGTGGTCAAGTAGAAGGTGGTTGACAAATTTAAATTGCCGAGTAATTATTCCTTGTACCTGGAATACCATGTGACACTGTCACAGTGTATCCGGCCAATCATATAACTCAGATTCATGTGGGGACCAGTAGGGGGTGGAAAAAAAAAATAAAAGCAATTAAATACACCAATAAAAAATAAGGATAAAACACTTTGACCAATGAGATTAAAGTCAATCCCCTCCACCCATCAAATTTATTTGCTATGTTTCCCTCTCCCAGCCATACACGTGCTCTCTCTCTCTCTCTCTCTCTACTTTTCTCTAGAGCCTTCACGCCACGTCAGCAAGACTTAAAAAAGAAAAAAAAAAGTAACTGAGGTGACGTGCTCATAACCGGGCACACAAATAGGGACACAAGCTTATTTGGCAATGGTGTTTATCCTAAAAAGTTCAATTTATCCTTTCAAAAATCAGAGCGTGATACACGCATTTTATGCTATATTCTTAATGTATTTCCGACCTTCTTTAGCTTTGTTATTTCCTTAATAATGTCATTTCTAGCTTGTTTCTGTTTTATAGGTCGAAAGAGGCAGTTTTACACAAAAGAAGGCTAAAACGCAAGAGTTGAGAGAAATCCTAATCAAAGAAGGATTCCTGGTGCAGCAAGGAGTCTCATTAAGTCGCAAAATCTGAGGATAAGTTGTTTAGGAAACTTTCTTGTTTTGAAAAGGGAAAGTTGCCTATTTCATTTTAAGAAACTTTCTTATTTTGATTTAGGAAACTTACTATTTCAGAATCTTTCCTATTATGACTTTCCTAAAATATTTAGGAAACTTTCTTTTCTAGTGAGACAGGGAAACCATTTGAAGTCAGGAAACCTAATCCAACTTGGAATAGGAATCTGTGAACGTGTATAAAAGGAAGGACAAATTCTGCAGCAATCAAGGGATTTATGTGTGCTAATATAAATCAGAAATTAAGGGAGATTCTTTCCTTTAATTTCGTCATTTGAATTATGTTATTCCCTACCATATGTATCTAACTTTATTTCCCTTGCAGGAACCCTAATTGTTCACAAATAAAGGAAGGAAATTTTCGTCAAAAGCTTGATTGATAGCAGAAGAGGGAAAGTTCTTAATCGCTGGGATTTCCTTTGGAGAACAAGGAGTGTACCTGGTCCGTATTCAAGCCTCAAGCAATGGATTACTGCACAAGACATTCCAGAGAATTCTGGGGTGGTCTAAATCAGGATTTAAAGCAATAATTCATCACCGTTGGATCAGAAATTAATCAAGGGCTAGGAGGATAGCTAGGGTTCGGCCAAGACAGTATAAAGAGGAGCAAAGGAGCAACGTTTTGGTATCACTTCTTCCACCAGAAATTCAGAAAAAAAACGTTCTATGTCTTCTGTTCTCTAATCTGTGCGAGTGCCAAGCCGCAAAGGAGCAAGCACGCAGCCACAAGAGTTGCCTCATGCTGCCAAGGTTCTTCCTGCACTAGTTCGTCACCCCTTTGAAGCTTCAAGGCCAAGAAGACTCAAAAGTGTAAAACTATGCTCTGGATTTATTATTTGGTTCCTACTGCCTTTGTATTCCTAATAGCATGGATTATGATTTCTGTTGTTGACAATATGTTTTATGCATGAATTTTATAAAGTTTTGCTCTTAGATTGTTAATGAAATTTGCGTAACTTATTTCTGTGCCATTCTTGATGTTGAAAACTTGTGATCCGGTTTATGAATTACTAACTTCTGCAGGGTTGGTAGTGCCATCGATCTGTGTTAAACCGCTAAGGCAAACATAGATTGATTAAGTGGCAAAAGCTTAGATTCATGGGAATGGGTCAGGTTTTGATCATGCGTTGCATGTGAACTGTTTAAGCGCTAAGATAAACTTGTTTACATGTTCGAATTCTTCTGTGAACTTAATGATTCATGTTATATGTTGTATGGTTGCGCTAAGTATTAACATGACATATTGCATGAAATTTTCTGTGTTAAACCGCTAAGGCAAACATTGGATACTTAAGCAGATTATTATAGGTTGCATGACCGCTACGGTGTGTAATTCTGAATTCGTTTCATCACTCTTGATTGGCATGATTTTAAGTTGTGTAGATTGAAGCAATCTGTTACATGATTTTATATGTTTGAGTGGAATGAAGTTGATCACTTGTACATAGTAGTTTAGTATTATGTAGGAATGTTAGAACAAACTCTCAAAATCCCCCCCTGAAATCATGTAAATGTAATTGCTGTTTATATTCCGTGATTAACTCTTCTAGTTTTGTAAACGCAGGAGCACCCTAAAGTCCCCGGATTGATCGAACCTTATTTACCAATACTACAATTGTCAAAAAGGGTTCATAATTGTCGCACCCCGGTTTCGAGGTCACGTCAGAGCGTTTTATGACAAAAAAGTTTCGAAAGTCCATAAGAGTGAGTTCTAGTCATATCTAGTTCATTAAAAGCTATGGTGAGCAATTAATCAAGTTGAAAGAATAATGAGGTTTTCAACAATTATAGCCAAGAAAACGAATCAGAATAGTTCAGTAAGCACTCAGAAAGAATGGTACATATAAAGGCTCAAAAGCTCACATTAGGGTTCAAATGAATCAAAATTTGACTTAACATGCTCATTTCTGTACCAAAGTTCCAAAACCACATCCACTACATTTCATACGATTTCCATTCATTGCAATTAACTTCAGAATATCAGTTGGAAATCATCTCAATCTTGTGATCTTCCTTTATACATTTACAGAATTACACTCATCATTGACAGTTAAGGGCTCCTAAGACTCAAAAATAAAACAAAAGACTCAAAAGCAACAAAAACTGTTTTTGGATTTTTCAAATTTTTCGAATAAAAATTCAACAAACATGTAAATCCCTCCCCCACACTCAAACTTTACATTGTCCTCAATGTTCACAAATATAATGTGTAGAATTAAAGCAGGGAATAGGAACTTACGACACAACAAACAAAACAAAATGTAAAAGAGAAGAAGGGAGAGAAACAAATCTGCGTTGATGGCTCCTCCACATCTTCAGTTGAGTTGGGTTGCCTCCCAATTAGCGCCTCGTTTAACGTCGATGAGCTAGACGATCGTACCACACATTAGGTCTGTGTGAATGGAGCTTTTTGAAGGGGTACGTTCTCCACATTGTATTCCTTGAAAGTCTCATAGTAAGGCTTCAATCTATGGCCATTCACCTTGAATTCACTCCCAGTTGTGTCACTTCGTATCTGAACAGCACCATGGGGAAAAACATTAGTAACAATAAAAGGACCAATCCATCTAGAACGTAACTTACCGGGAAAAAGTTTAAGTCTAGAATGAAACAACAACACTTTCTGGCCAGTAACAAAAGATTTGCCACGGATCATTTTATCATGGTAAGCTTTAGTCCTCTCTTTGTAGATCCATGCGTTGTCGTAGGCATGATTTCTGATCTCTTCAAGTTCATTCAATTGGAGCTTCCTGTGTAGGCCAGCATCATCAAGGTTCATGTTGAAAGTCTTTACTGCCCACCATGCTCTATGTTCAAGCTCCACTGGAAGGTGACATGCCTTCCCATAGACCAGCCGAAAAGGGGATGTCCCAATGGGGGTCTTGTAAGCTGTACGGTAAGCCCACAATGCATCGTTTAGCTTTTGGCTCCAATCCTTCCGTGTTGGACCCACCGTCTTCTCCAGAATTCTCATTATCTCGCGGTTAGAAATTTCTGCTTGTCCATTCGTTTGCGGATGGTAAGGTGTGGAAACCTTGTGCGTCACATTGTACTTCTTCAGCAGAGCCTCAATTGATTTGCTGCAGAAATGTGATCCACCATCGCTTATGATAACTCGCGGCATTCCAAACCTGCAAAAGATATGAGAGCGAAGGAAATCTGCAACAACTTTGGAATCATTAGTTTTGGTGGGTATCGCTTCAACCCATTTTGACACATAATCAACTGCCACAAGAATATACAAATATCCATTGGATGAAGGAAAATGTCCCATAAAATCAATACCTCATACATCAAAAATTTCCACAGTTATAACAGGAGTTAAGGGCATTTGATCTCGAGCACCTAGGTTTCCTAATCTCTGACACCTATCACAAGTTTTGAAAAACAAATAGGCATCTTTAAATATGATACACACATTTTATGCTATATTCTTAATGTATTTCCGACCTTCTTTAGCTTTGTTATTTCCTTAATAATGTCATTTCTAGCTTGTTTCTGTTTTATAGGTCGAAAGATGCAGTTTTACACAAAAGAAGGCTAAAACGCAAGAGTTGAGAGAAATCCTAATCAAAGAAGGATTCCTGGTGCAGCAAGGAGTCTCATTAAATCACAAAATCTGAGGATAAGTTGTTTAGGAAACTTTCCTGTTTTGAAAAGGGAAAGTTGCCTATTTCATTTTAAGAAACTTTCTTATTTTGATTTAGGAAACTTACTATTTCAGAATCTTTCCTATTATGACTTTCCTAAAATATTTAGGAAACTTTCTTTTCTAGTGAGACAGGGAAACCATTTGAAGTCAGGAAAACTAATCCAACTTGGAATAGAAATATGTGAACGTGTATAAAAGGAAGGACAAATTCTGCAGCAATCAAGGGATTTATGTGTGCTAATATAAATCAGAAATTAAGGGAGATTCTTTCCTTTAATTTCGTCATTTGAATTATGTTATTCCCTACCATATGTATCTAACTTTATTTCCCTTGCAGGAACCCTAATTGTTCACAAATAAAGGAAGGAAATTTTCGTCAAAAGCCTGATTGATAGCATAAGAGGGAAAGTTCTTAATCGCTGGGATTTCCTTTGGAGAACAAGGAGTGTACCTGGTCCGTATTCAAGCCTCATGCAATGGATTACTGCACAAGACATTCCAGAGAATTCTGGGGTGGTCTAAATCAGGATTTAAAGCAATAATTCATCACCGTTGGATTAGAAATTAATCAAGGGCTAGGAGGATAGCTAGGGTTCGGCCAAGACAGTATAAAGAGGAGCAAAGGAGCAACGTTTTGGTATCACTTCTTCCACCAAAAATTCAGAAAAACGTTCTGTCTCTTCTGTTCTCTAATCTGTGTGAGTGCCAAGCTGCAAAGGAGCAAGCACGCAGCCACAAGAGTTGCCTCACGCTGCCAAGGTTCTTCCTGCACTAGTTCGTCACCCCTTTGAAGCTTCAAGGCCAAGAAGACTCAAAAGTGTAAAACTATGCTCTGGATTTATTATTTTGTTCCTACTGCCTTTGTATTCCTAATCACATGGATTATGATTACTGTTGTTGACAATATGTTTTATGCATGAATTTTATAAAGTTTTGTTCTTAGATTGTTAATGAAATTTGCGTAACTTATTCCTGTGCCATTCTTGATGTTGAAAACTTGTGATCCGGTTTATGATTTACTAACTTCTGCAGGGTTGGTAGTGCCATTGATCTGTGTTAAACCGCTAAGGCAAATATAGATTGATTAAGTGGCAAAAGCTTAGATTCATGGGAATGGGTCAGGTTTTGATCATGAGTTGCATGTGAACTGTTTAAGCGCTAAGATAAACTTGTTTACATGTTCGAATTCTTCTGTGAACTTAATGATTCATGTTATATGTTGTATGGTTGCGCTAAGTATTAACATGACATATTGCATGGAATTTTCTGTGTTAAACCGCTAAGGCAAACATTGGATACTTAAACAGATTATTATAGGTTGCATGACCGCTACGGTGTGTAATTCTGAATTCGTTTCATCATTCTTGATTGGCATGGTTTTAGGTTGTGTAGCAGACAATTTAATTACATGATTTTATATGTTTGAATGGAATGAAGTTGATCACTTGTACATAGTGGTTTAGTATTTTGTAGGAATGTTAGAACAAACTCTCAAAATCCCCCCCTGAAATCATGTAAATGTAATTGCTGTTTATATTCTGTGATTAACTCTTCTAGTTTTTTAAACGCAGGAGCACCCTAAAGTCCCCGGATTGATCGAACCTTATTTACCAATACTACAATTGTCAAAAGGGTTCATAATTGTCGCATCCCGGTTTCGGGCACGTCAATTTTGGCGCCGTTGCCGGGGACTTTTAAAGTCTCCTACGGTTTTCTTTTAGTTTAATTTTTCAGTTTACTTAATTAATTGTAGTACTGATTGTTTATTTTATTTTATTTTCAGGTTTATATCTCATTTGGTAAACTGTCCAGTCAAGGCCGCAAAGCATATTTGGGCCTTAACCCTTCGTGAGTTCCTTTCTGAGGTCTCTCGAGGTTGAGGGCGGCCCATATTGTGCTCTTGTCGGACCATCGAAGATATAAGTAGTTCTTAGCTGAGTAAGGGGCACTTTGAGTGGTGCCAAGGCCCGAGTAAACGACTGGGACCAAAATTGGGTTTCAAATGGCTATAGACTGTGCGTAAGCACGATAGGGGTTTCGACCTCCGTAGCCCACCAAAAACGAAACCCTACCAGCCCGTTTCACTTTGGCCTTGCCATTCAAGCCTTCTGAAACCACGGAATTGCTTGTGTTTAGATGTCAATGCCTCTGTCCCTTTCAATACAGTTTACAACTTGAGATATGAATTTGAAGGGTGAATAAAATTTAGAATCAGCAGTGTTGTATTAGTGTTATTTTAACTATGGTGTGTGTCGCACTAAGGTATATTGGACCAAACATGACTATGGATTGGGTAGCTGTTTCAGTCCCATTGCACACCACTGTCCTCTGTTCCCGTACCTAAGTGTGGAGTTAAAATAAACTTAAGCATAGGATAATGCAGACGTGTAGTGTCTTATGTGTTTATGGAAACTCATTCTTGTTTCACTTTTCTTATTTTAATTCTAACTTCTGTAAATTGTATGTCATTCCATCAGCAAGATCAACAAAAGAATGGATGCTATGAACTCATAGGACTCTTTGCGGAAGTTTTTGGTGGATACTTTGAACCTGCACCTAAAGCACAAACTGTTCGGAATAGGAGGATGTCTGGGATGGATTCAGTTGCAGAGGACGACTCAGAGAATGATTCTATTTATTGCTATGGCAGCCATGGCAACTCAAGGAAGTCTTACTCTCCCCCAGATTCTCGCTCTGCTGCAGAAGGCTGGATGAACAATGTTGATGAAGAAACCCTGTTTGCTGATGAGGATTGAGGATGGAAGTAATCCGTTTAGCTCATGGACGTTAACCGAGGCGCTCTAGGGAGGCAGCCCTACATCAAGTCGCACACTTGTGCAATTTTGAGACTTTGTGTTTTTATTTTTATTCAAGTTTTTGGATATTGTATTAGACTTATTAGTGGTTTGTTGCACCTTTTTGCAACTATTTTTGGACAACTTTTTCCTTATTTGTATTTCCATATTTTTATTTTTATTTTTATTCATTTCATTTTGTGAAAGTGGATTAATCTCTTGTTTTTTGAAATGCAGTTTACTGACTTTGCAGCAACTCAAGTCAGGAATTTGCACCGAAATCACAAGTGTTTCTCCATTCTCTGGACACCCTACATCTACTTTGAAGTATCGATTGCAAGGATCTTTCATTTGAAGGTCAAGGTCTTGTACCTTGAGGCAGGGGCCTAAATTTCAATCCTACCCGAAGGCCGTGAGTATGGGATGTCTACAAGGGGGAGCTTACTCAACTTTAATCTCTTACTGTTTGTTAATTAGTTTTTGTTTAGTTTGTTTTGTTGTGAAAATCCATGTTTCCATGCTTTATTCTATGTTGCATGCTATATTCTGTTCTACATTGAGGGCAATGTAGAGTTTAAGTGTGGGGGAAGGATTTACATATTTATTGCGTCATTTATTGAAAAATACATAAAAATTGAAAAATGTCAAAATCTTTTAAAAAAAAATCGTTTGCTTTTTGAGTTTTTTGTTTGTTTTTGAGTCTTAGGAGCCCTTAACTGTCTTTGATGATTATAATCTCTGAAATTATGGATAAGATCACAAGATGATTTCCAACTGATATTCTGAAGTTAATTGAAATGAATGGAAATCATGTGAAATGTAGTGGATATGATTTGAATCTCTGGTACAGAAATGAGTATGTTAAGACAAGTTTTTGATTCATATGACCCTAAATGTGAGCTTTTAAGCCTTTATATGTGTTATTCTTTCTGAGTGTTCATTGAAATATTCTTCTTCATTTTCTTGGCTATAAATTGTTGAAAACCTCATTATTCTTTGTTCTTGCAGTTCTCATGAAAGGACGCCCTAAAAGTATAGGAGTTGAACTTGAGGGTGAGTCTTCCATATCAATGATATAGAAATCTGCAGGGAAAATCAAATGATTAACTTGTACAAGAACATCCTCCACATACCCCTTAGGGTATTTGTTAGACCTATCTGCCAATTGAATTATGACATTATCTTTCTTTAGTTCACCTAAGTCCATAGATGCATATAAACTAAATGGCATAACATTAATGGATGCACCTAGATCAAGCATAACATTTTCAAAAGTAGTACGACCAATTACACAAGGGATAGAAAAACTCCCTGGATCCTTTAGCTTAGGTGGTAACTTTCTTTGGAGGACTGCAGAAACAGTCGCATTCATTTTCACAACTTCTGTCTCACGTGTTTGCCTCCTTGTGGTGCACAACTCCTTCAAAAATTTTGCATATTTGGGAACTTGAGTAATGCAGTCAATCAAGGGCATGTTCACTTGTACTTTCTTAAAAACCTCCAAGATGGCTTGATCAGATTCTTCTTTCTTGGACTTTTGAAACCTGCTTGGAAATGGCACACGCACATAGGGAGGATTAGTAATAACTGAACTTTGAAAGTTAGTATCATTACCTTTATGCGGTTCAGTTGGTTGGGGCAGTTTTGCCTCAACTTTGGAAGTGGCAGGATCTGCCTCCAAATCATTCTTGGAAATTTCAACTTCCTCGTCCTCTTCTTCGACAACTTGAGCCTTCTTTTGGATTTTCTTTGGGACTTCATTGAACACACGCCCACTCCTTGTTGCCACTATTTTTGCAGACTCAAAATTTGGATTTGGAACGGTGCTTGGTGGAAGCTTTCCACTTTCAGAAAATTTTCCCATGAAATCCACTATTTTCCCCACTTGGTTGTTGAGCTCAGCTATATCCTTCGTATTATTCGTTTGACCTTGAACAAGAGCTTGAGTAGAATTTGTTAAATTTTGCTGCCCTTGAAACAAGACTTCAAGCATCTTATCATATGACGAAGGAGTAGCATTAGTAGAATTAGAATTAGAAGCAAAGTTTGGAGGAACCTGGGGCTTCTGAAAGAAGCCTTGTGGACGTGGAAACGGGCCTCCAGAATATTGGGGTGGATTCAGTGCATTCTCCGTATTGCTCCATCGGAAATTTGGATGATCCCTTGTTCCAGGATTGTAGGTGTTGGAGAAAGGATTGTACCTTTGCTGTCCCATAGCATTGAGAGTCTCCCATCCACCATTTTCAGACAATTGAGGGCACTGATCAGAATGATGCCCTTGATTCGAGCACACACCACAAGCTTTCACCTCTTGGCTTTTTCCAAGCACAAGATGAGATAACAATGTGTCGATCTTACTTTCCAGAGTGGAGCTCGATTTTACTTCATTCACCTTCCGAGAAGAGGCCAACGCTCCAGCATATTGCTGATCATTTAGGGCACGATTGTCTAGCAATGCCCATGCTTCTCTAGGTGTTTTGTCAAGGAAGGACCCTCCAGATGCAGCATCCAACAGTTGGCGCTCCAAAGATGAGAGCCCTTCATAAAAGTACTGTGATACGAGCACAAAGTGCTATGTTTATAATGTGTTTCCAGCCCTATTTAGCTATGTTATTCTTGTAATAATGCCATCTCTAACATGTTTTGTGAGTGTGAAGGCAAAAGAGCAGAAAAGAAGAAAAGGAAGCGAAAACTGGCAATTTAAGAGAAATCCTAATCGAAGAAGGATTCCTTGTGCAGCAAGGAGTCTCATTAAGTCACAAAAACTGAGGATAAGTCGTTTAGGAAACTTTCCTGTTTTGAAAAGGGAAAGTTGCCTATTTCATTTTAAGAAACTTTCTTATTTTGATTTAGGAAACTTGCTATTTCTGAATCTTTCTAATTATGACTTCCCTAAAATATTTAGGAAACTTTCTTTTCTTATGAGACAGGGAAACCATTTGAAGTCAGGAAACCTAATCCAACTCGGAATAGGAATCTGTGAACGTGTATAAAAGGAAGGACAAATTCTGCAGCAATCAAGGGATTTATGTGTGCTAATATAAATCAGAAATCAAGGGATTCTTTCCTTAATTTCGTCATTTGAATTCAGTTATTTCCTACCATATGTATCTGACTTTATTTCTCTTGTAGGAACCCTAATTGTGCACAAATAAAGGAAGGAAATTTTCGTCAAAAGCCTGATTGATAGCAGAAGAGGGAAAGTTCTTAATCGCTGGGATTTCCTTTGGAGAACAAGGAGTGTACCTGGTCCGTATTCAAGCCTCATGCAATGGATTACTGCAAAAGACATTCCAGAGAATTCTGGGGAGGTCTAAATCAGGATTTAAAGCAATAATTCATCATCGTTGGATCAGAAATTAATCAAGGGCTAGGAGGACAGCTAGGGTTCGGCCAAGACAGTATAAAGAGGAGCAAAGGAGCAACGTTTTGGGCATCACTTCTCACGCACAAACTCCTGCCCTAACATCACAACAGCCTTCTCTCTATTATTCTCGTTCCAAGACAGCAGAACCTCCATCCATTGAAGCTTGCTATACCTTGGTGTTCTTCAGAACGTCACTTCAGAGAATAAAAAGTGTAACAATGCCTCAATCGAGTTCTCTCTGTTTTGTAGTATTTTCTTTTGTTAGATTTTTAGAACTCTTGCTTTCTGGATTGAGACTGATGTTGAGAATATGGTTATATTAATTATCAGATTTATAAAGTTGTGTTTTTGAATCGACTATGAGATTTACTTGACTTATTTTCTTGTCATTCTTGATGTTGAAAACTTGTGATCCGGTTTATGAATTACTAACTTCTGCAGGGTTGGTAGTTGATACGAGCACAAAGTGCTATGTTTATAATGTGTTTCCAGCCCTATTTAGCTATGTTATTCTTGTAATAATGCCATCTCTAACATGTTTTGTGAGTGTGAAGGCAAAAGAGCAGAAAAGAAGAAAAGGAAGCGAAAACTGGCAATTTAAGAGAAATCCTAATCGAAGAAGGATTCCTTGTGCAGCAAGAAGTCTCATTAAGTCACAAAAACTGAGGATAAGTCGTTTAGGAAACTTTCCTGTTTTGAAAAGGGAAAGTTGCCTATTTCATTTTAAGAAACTTTCTTATTTTGATTTAGGAAACTTACTATTTCAGAATCTTTCTAATTATGACTTCCCTAAAATATTTAGGAAACTTTCTTTTCTTATGAGACAGGGAAACCATTTGAAGTCAGGAAACCTAATCAAACTCGGAATAGGAATCTGTGAACGTGTATAAAAGGAAGGACAAATTCTGCAGCAATCAAGGGATTTATGTGTGCTAATATAAATCAGAAATCAAGGGATTCTTTCCTTAATTTCGTCATTTGAATTCTGTTATTTCCTACCATATGTATCTGACTTTATTTCCCTTGTAGGAACCCTAATTGTGCACAAATAAAGGAAGGAAATTTTCGTCAAAAGCCTGATTGATAGCAGAAGAGGGAAAGTTCTTAATCGCTGGGATTTCCTTTGGAGAACAAGGAGTGTACCTGGTCCGTATTCAAGCCTCATGCAATGGATTACTGCAAAAGACATTCCAGAGAATTCTGGGGAGGTCTAAATCAGGATTTAAAGCAATAATTCATCACCGTTGGATCAGAAATTAATCAAGGGCTAGGAGGACAGCTAGGGTTCGGCCAAGACAGTATAAAGAGGAGCAAAGGAGCAACGTTTTGGGCATCACTTCTCACGCACAAACTCCTGCCCTAACATCACAACAGCCTTCTCTCTATTATTCTCGTTCCAAGACAGCAGAACCTCCATCCATTGAAGCTTGCTATACCTTGGTGTTCTTCAGAACGTCACTTCAGAGAATAAAAAGTGTAACAATGCCTCAATCGATTTCTCTCTGTTTTGTAGTATTTTCTTTTGTTAGATTTTTAGAACTCTTGCTTTCTGGATTGAGACTGATGTTGAGAATATGGTTATATTAATTATCAGATTTATAAAGTTGTGTTTTTGAATCGACTATGAGATTTACTTGACTTATTTTCTTGTCATTCTTGATGTTGAAAACTTGTGATCCGGTTTATGAATTACTAACTTCTGCAGGGTTGGTAGTTGATACGAGCACAAAGTGCTATGTTTATAATGTGTTTCCAGCCCTATTTAGCTATGTTATTCTTGTAATAATGCCATCTCTAACATGTTTTGTGAGTGTGAAGGCAAAAGAGCAGAAAAGAAGAAAAGGAAGCGAAAACTGGCAATTTAAGAGAAATCCTAATCGAAGAAGGATTCCTTGTGCAGCAAGAAGTCTCATTAAGTCACAAAAACTGAGGATAAGTCGTTTAGGAAACTTTCCTGTTTTGAAAAGGGAAAGTTGCCTATTTCATTTTAAGAAACTTTCTTATTTTGATTTAGGAAACTTACTATTTCAGAATCTTTCTAATTATGACTTCCCTAAAATATTTAGGAAACTTTCTTTTCTTATGAGACAGGGAAACCATTTGAAGTCAGGAAACCTAATCAAACTCGGAATAGGAATCTGTGAACGTGTATAAAAGGAAGGACAAATTCTGCAGCAATCAAGGGATTTATGTGTGCTAATATAAATCAGAAATCAAGGGATTCTTTCCTTAATTTCGTCATTTGAATTCTGTTATTTCCTACCATATGTATCTGACTTTATTTCCCTTGTAGGAACCCTAATTGTGCACAAATAAAGGAAGGAAATTTTCGTCAAAAGCCTGATTGATAGCAGAAGAGGGAAAGTTCTTAATCGCTGGGATTTCCTTTGGAGAACAAGGAGTGTACCTGGTCCGTATTCAAGCCTCATGCAATGGATTACTGCAAAAGACATTCCAGAGAATTCTGGGGAGGTCTAAATCAGGATTTAAAGCAATAATTCATCACCGTTGGATCAGAAATTAATCAAGGGCTAGGAGGACAGCTAGGGTTCGGCCAAGACAGTATAAAGAGGAGCAAAGGAGCAACGTTTTGGGCATCACTTCTCACGCACAAACTCCTGCCCTAACATCACAACAGCCTTCTCTCTATTATTCTCGTTCCAAGACAGCAGAACCTCCATCCATTGAAGCTTGCTATACCTTGGTGTTCTTCAGAACGTCACTTCAGAGAATAAAAAGTGTAACAATGCCTCAATCGATTTCTCTCTGTTTTGTAGTATTTTCTTTTGTTAGATTTTTAGAACTCTTGCTTTCTGGATTGAGACTGATGTTGAGAATATGGTTATATTAATTATCAGATTTATAAAGTTGTGTTTTTGAATCGACTATGAGATTTACTTGACTTATTTTCTTGTCATTCTTGATGTTGAAAACTTGTGATCCGGTTTATGAATTACTAACTTCTGCAGGGTTGGTAGTTGATACGAGCACAAAGTGCTATGTTTATAATGTGTTTCCAGCCCTATTTAGCTATGTTATTCTTGTAATAATGCCATCTCTAACATGTTTTGTGAGTGTGAAGGCAAAAGAGCAGAAAAGAAGAAAAGGAAGCGAAAACTGGCAATTTAAGAGAAATCCTAATCGAAGAAGGATTCCTTGTGCAGCAAGAAGTCTCATTAAGTCACAAAAACTGAGGATAAGTCGTTTAGGAAACTTTCCTGTTTTGAAAAGGGAAAGTTGCCTATTTCATTTTAAGAAACTTTCTTATTTTGATTTAGGAAACTTACTATTTCAGAATCTTTCTAATTATGACTTCCCTAAAATATTTAGGAAACTTTCTTTTCTTATGAGACAGGGAAACCATTTGAAGTCAGGAAACCTAATCAAACTCGGAATAGGAATCTGTGAACGTGTATAAAAGGAAGGACAAATTCTGCAGCAATCAAGGGATTTATGTGTGCTAATATAAATCAGAAATCAAGGGATTCTTTCCTTAATTTCGTCATTTGAATTCTGTTATTTCCTACCATATGTATCTGACTTTATTTCCCTTGTAGGAACCCTAATTGTGCACAAATAAAGGAAGGAAATTTTCGTCAAAAGCCTGATTGATAGCAGAAGAGGGAAAGTTCTTAATCGCTGGGATTTCCTTTGGAGAACAAGGAGTGTACCTGGTCCGTATTCAAGCCTCATGCAATGGATTACTGCAAAAGACATTCCAGAGAATTCTGGGGAGGTCTAAATCAGGATTTAAAGCAATAATTCATCACCGTTGGATCAGAAATTAATCAAGGGCTAGGAGGACAGCTAGGGTTCGGCCAAGACAGTATAAAGAGGAGCAAAGGAGCAACGTTTTGGGCATCACTTCTCACGCACAAACTCCTGCCCTAACATCACAACAGCCTTCTCTCTATTATTCTCGTTCCAAGACAGCAGAACCTCCATCCATTGAAGCTTGCTATACCTTGGTGTTCTTCAGAACGTCACTTCAGAGAATAAAAAGTGTAACAATGCCTCAATCGATTTCTCTCTGTTTTGTAGTATTTTCTTTTGTTAGATTTTTAGAACTCTTGCTTTCTGGATTGAGACTGATGTTGAGAATATGGTTATATTAATTATCAGATTTATAAAGTTGTGTTTTTGAATCGACTATGAGATTTACTTGACTTATTTTCTTGTCATTCTTGATGTTGAAAACTTGTGATCCGGTTTATGAATTACTAACTTCTGCAGGGTTGGTAGTTGATACGAGCACAAAGTGCTATGTTTATAATGTGTTTCCAGCCCTATTTAGCTATGTTATTCTTGTAATAATGCCATCTCTAACATGTTTTGTGAGTGTGAAGGCAAAAGAGCAGAAAAGAAGAAAAGGAAGCGAAAACTGGCAATTTAAGAGAAATCCTAATCGAAGAAGGATTCCTTGTGCAGCAAGAAGTCTCATTAAGTCACAAAAACTGAGGATAAGTCGTTTAGGAAACTTTCCTGTTTTGAAAAGGGAAAGTTGCCTATTTCATTTTAAGAAACTTTCTTATTTTGATTTAGGAAACTTACTATTTCAGAATCTTTCTAATTATGACTTCCCTAAAATATTTAGGAAACTTTCTTTTCTTATGAGACAGGGAAACCATTTGAAGTCAGGAAACCTAATCAAACTCGGAATAGGAATCTGTGAACGTGTATAAAAGGAAGGACAAATTCTGCAGCAATCAAGGGATTTATGTGTGCTAATATAAATCAGAAATCAAGGGATTCTTTCCTTAATTTCGTCATTTGAATTCTGTTATTTCCTACCATATGTATCTGACTTTATTTCCCTTGTAGGAACCCTAATTGTGCACAAATAAAGGAAGGAAATTTTCGTCAAAAGCCTGATTGATAGCAGAAGAGGGAAAGTTCTTAATCGCTGGGATTTCCTTTGGAGAACAAGGAGTGTACCTGGTCCGTATTCAAGCCTCATGCAATGGATTACTGCAAAAGACATTCCAGAGAATTCTGGGGAGGTCTAAATCAGGATTTAAAGCAATAATTCATCACCGTTGGATCAGAAATTAATCAAGGGCTAGGAGGACAGCTAGGGTTCGGCCAAGACAGTATAAAGAGGAGCAAAGGAGCAACGTTTTGGGCATCACTTCTCACGCACAAACTCCTGCCCTAACATCACAACAGCCTTCTCTCTATTATTCTCGTTCCAAGACAGCAGAACCTCCATCCATTGAAGCTTGCTATACCTTGGTGTTCTTCAGAACGTCACTTCAGAGAATAAAAAGTGTAACAATGCCTCAATCGATTTCTCTCTGTTTTGTAGTATTTTCTTTTGTTAGATTTTTAGAACTCTTGCTTTCTGGATTGAGACTGATGTTGAGAATATGGTTATATTAATTATCAGATTTATAAAGTTGTGTTTTTGAATCGACTATGAGATTTACTTGACTTATTTTCTTGTCATTCTTGATGTTGAAAACTTGTGATCCGGTTTATGAATTACTAACTTCTGCAGGGTTGGTAGTGCCATTGATCTGTGTTAAACCGCTAAGGCAAACATAGATTGATTAAGTGGCAAGAGCTTAGATTCATGGGAATGGGTCAGGTTTTGATCATGAGTTGCATGTGAACTGTTTAAGCGCTAAGATAAACTTGTTTACATGTTCGAATTCTTTTGTGAACTTAATGATTCATGTTATATGTTGTATGGTTGCGCTAAGTATTAACATGACATATTGCATGGAATTTTCTGTGTTAAACCGCTAAGGCAAACATTGGATACTTAAGCAAATTATTATAGGTTGCATGACCGCTACGGTGTGTAATTCTGAATTCGTTTCATCATTCTTGATTGGCATGGTTTTAGGTTGTGTAGATTGAGACAATTTAATTACATGTTTTATATGTTTGTGTGTGTTTGAAGTCGATCACTTGTATATATTTTATTTTCTGTTTTAGTAGGAATGTAGAACAAACCTTCAAACCCCCCCCCCACCTTTTATCTATTGTATCATGTGTATATTTGAAATTGAATACTTGTAAATACTTTTAGTTACTAATTCGTTAGTGTAATCGTGACTGCAGGAGCGCCCTTTAGGTCCCCGGATTGATCGAACCCTATTTACCAATACTACATTCTGATAAAAAAAGGGTTTTAAATTACGCGCCCGGTTACGAGCACGTCATAGCCCAAGGGAGGACAACTTTCCAAAGTCGTCGAACTTAACGACACACTACAGCTGCCTCTAATTCTCAAAACATAAACTCAACCCTCACACAAGCCTAAGATTAAACTTAAAGTCCTAACATGCAAAACTTGCTCAAAACCTAGAATTTCCACCTCTCAACAAGCTCACAACAACAAGAGCTAGCTAACCACAGAAAAATAAAGCTAGGAACACTGTCGGACGCGCTGCCACGCGCCACCACAGGCGGCGGCAACTGGGCCCCAAGCGCCACCCCGAAACTTCAGAAATTTGGGCAAACTCAAAACATCAAACTTGACGATCACAACATAAGGAACACTTTTTGTACCTGAGGTTAAGCTTGGTTAGGCCTTGAACTGCCCCAAACAACCCCCACATGCTTGAGCCTCAAACTGAAATTCAAGGTTTCCAAAACTCAAAAATCCAGTTGTATGACTAGTAAAACCATACTTAGAAGGAAGAGAGCTTCACGGCTTACCTCTCACTGCCTATTGCCGTCACCGGAATATGCGACTTCGGGCCAACACTGCTCCGCTTGCCTCTTGTTGCTACAGCTCAAGATGAGGCCACCCACTTGCCTTGGAAGCTTCACACAGAGGAGACAAGCCTAACTAGGCTAGCTGCGTTATCGGAGGTCACCGGATTAGGGTCCGGTGAGAGGTCACTGCGGCAGTGGCTTTCGAGCCTTGTACGCCGGTCACCAGCGTCAAGGATCGGCACAGTTGAGTTGGTGAGGACGAGACCGAGCTAACGGAACCGGTGGCGGCCAAAACGATGGCCGGATGTCTGACTTCTTCTCCGGTGAAAATGGTTGCTCGTGCGTCTCAAGGAGGAGGAGAGAGAAAAAGAGTTGAGTTTCTGAAATTAGGGTTTCCACCCCCCAAAACTTTTCTATTTAACCCAAAATCCCGTAAAGCCACGAACTTCTGCTGATTATAACTTTCTCATACGAAGTCCGTTTTACACGTGTCACGTTTCTACGAACTCGTATCGTCATGCTCTACAACTTTTGTGAAGGAAGTTTCTTGAGAAACCCAATGAATAAAAAGTCAACCAAAAAGTCAACCGAATAAAAAAATAATAGAAACTAGTATCTAAATTCCGTGGTATTACAAATGATCTTCAGGCAACATATATTTTTTGTTTTTTCATTTGGTCTCTTTAAAACAATAGGTATCTATCATCTAATATGCTTTAAGTTTTCACTACGTGATATCTTTTAGGCTTTTGACATTTTCAGGCGACATTTGTCTACCGTATGAATGAGCTTGAGCTACATATAAGTGATGCCTTCTTTTGATTTAAACTCTCCACTTACGTTGTTGGTTGTTATTCATGGCCTCACATTTCTGGTATCTTAACTTAGTAAAAGCAATAGATATTGTTATGTTTATGTTGCCGGTTGTTGCTTTATAGCCACACATTTCTGGTATCTTAACTTAATAAAGACAATAGATATTGTTATGTTTGTATCCATCCTCTGTAGCTGAAATCACACATATTGGTAGTCATGGCTTGTTTGAAACATCCTGATAATTTAGGTTTAAAAACACTATCCATAAATAAAATAAGCATCCATAACTAAAATAAGCATGCAACATCCAAATTGATAACATAGACTTTCAATCCACCATATAAACCGTAAACAAACCTAGCTAGGCCATAAGAGATTAACAAAAAGCACCATCATTATGTTCAACTGCCTCATATGCAAAATTGACGTGCTCCGAAACCGGGGTGCGACAATTATGAACCCTTTTTGACAATTGTAGTATTGGTAAATAAGGTTCGATCAATCCGGGGACTTTAGGGTGCTCCTGCGTTTACAAAACTAGAAGAGTTAATCACAGAATATAAACAGCAGTTACATTTACATGATTTCAGGGGGGGATTTTGAGAGTTTGTACTAAACTACTAAAAATACTAAACTACTATGTACAAGTGATCAACTTCATTCCAGTCAAACATATAAAATCATGTAACAGATTGCTTCAATCTACACAACTTAAAACCATGCCAATCAAGAGAGATGAAACGAATTCAGAATTACACACCGTAGCGGTCATGCAACCTATAATAATCTTCTTAAGTATCCTATGTTTGCCTTAGCGGTTTAACACAGAAAATTCCATGCAATATGTCATGTTAATACTTAGCGCAACCATACAACATATAACATGAATCATTAAGTTCACAGAAGAATTCGAACATGTAAACAAGTTTATCTTAGCGCTTAAACAGTTCACATACAACTCATGATCAAAACCTGACCCATTCCCATGAATCTAAGCTTTTGCCACTTAATCAATCTATGTTTGCCTTAGCGGTTTAACACAGATCAATGGCACTACCAACCCTGCAGAAGTTAGTAAATCATAAACCGGATCACAAGTTTTCAACATCAAGAATGGCACAGGAATAAGTTACGCAAATTTCATTAACAATCTAAGAACAAAACTTTATAAAATTCATGCATAAAACATATTGTTACAAAACCAAATCGGCAACCATAAAAACATACAATCTTCATAGACAAAGTATTGTAAAATTACAGAAACATAAACAGCCATGAGAAGAATGGATCACACTTTGTAGAAACCTTGAATGGTGGCTGCAAAGGTGGTGGAATTGGTGATGGAATTATACAAATCAAAAGGGAGATGGTGGTGGCTCGGCTAGTCTAGTTTCTGTATAGGGTTTATGGTGAGAATTTGGTAGGGTTCCGGCTTGTGTTTGTATGGAAGATGTGATGATCTTTTTGTCCTTGAAGTCGTGCTTTATATAGAGGAAAAACCCTAGAGAAGTCGGCCACAAAGCCTAAACCAAGTTGGTTTAGTATTCCCAGTTCTTCTCAATTTCGGCAGAATGACCTCCGTCTAATGATTACGTCATAACTCCCTCTAGAAAACAGATATTGAGGTGATTCCAATTGATTTGGAAACTAGACTCCTGTAGCTTTCTATCCATATTTAGCACGTTTTCTGATTCATTGTGAGCTGTCCTGGAGAGTCCGTTGAAGTTGACAGACGTGCACAGGAATTCTCCCGATTTAATTCGGATTTTCAAAGCTTGGATATTCTTGAAATTCTGCCGAATTTAGATCTTCTTCTCCATATTGGACTTGGTTTGGAACTCTCCTTCATGGACTAGGCTTCGTGGATCAGCTGCTTTGCTTCCCTAGGTCCATCAAGAACACTCCTCTCGGCACTCTTCTACATGTCACCTAAGTATCAGAGAAGTTAAATCAATTTGTGACAATGTAAAAGCTTTATAGAATCATAAGAACATCTCTAAGACTCCACAAATCAGCTTTTGACAATTTTCTATATCAATCATCTATGTTTAACACGTTTTACGCATAACTCTACCAAAAACTTTCGACTCTACATTATGACTCTATTCTACAACAATAAGAGATAATCAAAGTACAAATGGAGGTAATAACATATTAAGAATGTCGCATTTTATGCTCCTATCAGAATCCTACTTTGATTAGGATTTCTCTCAACTCTTGCGTTTTATCTTTCTTTTGTGTAAAACTGCCTATTTCGACCTATAAAACAGAAACAAGCTAGAAATGACATTATTAAGGAAATAACAAAGCTAAAGAAGGTCGGAAATACATTAAGAATATAACATAAAATACGTGTATCACATATGCAGTCCAACATGGTAACACAGCAAAAAGAACTACATAATCTGGGCAAACATACAGTAAACATCAAAATATGACTGCAAATCAAATGCTAGCATAAATATATGGGCAAGCTGATGGATGTTTTGTATCTCCTAAACAATACTAAATGAAACCATACACTAGCTTGCTAGTTATTTGTAAACTTAAGAACATACTTTGCCCACTCTTGCCGAACAACATCAACATTCTCCATGGTGTAATATGCATCTCCCCTTGTGAACCACTATAAGGACGACAAAAAACATAACAGATTGAACCAACTGATTGAGTTACATAGCTCACAAATTGATGAATGCAAGAAATTACCTTTTTAGACTAGTCTTGGTTTTTGTCCAGCACTATTTCCCTCATGTAAAACATAATAAAATATCCACAGGTCTTGTCACCAAGCTGTTCCGGAATGCCCTGAATCAAATAATTTGTTTGCTTAATAAACCTAATAAACATGAATCAAAATGGTTAAGTGTAAATATAAACAGTTAGCTAAGATAGGGAACCTACTGAACAGTTTTTCCACTGAAGTTTTCGTGCTTTTTTAGTAATGTGTGCATTCGCAATTTTGATGGCACTCAAAAACAACAAAATACCCGAAGTTATAATCAGAATGAACTAAATAATTAAACAATGCATTTTGTATATAATATACACCAATACATTATACGAATATAATAATCTATCACAGCAAAGATAAAACACAAAAAGGCATGCATGCATATACAAACTTTAGACAAACAA